>CM068994.1:24081239-29081239 GCA_035357415.1 Ophraella communa | reverse complement strand
TAAATATATCCCTGTGCTTTTAAAAGAAAAGTTTTAATAATTAAATTCACTAGAGAATCTTCCTTACCTTTTCCAGCGTAGAACCTTTACTATTAAATTATGTTGGGTTGCATTACATCATGTTATAGAGGATCTGGGCAATTAGAAATATTTCGCAATGAAAATAGCCAGTAAGAGTAGTAGTTCTTTGTGAAGATTATATATTTTGAGATACAAACATGGAGGAATTTAAATTGTAACATGTCTATCGCCCTGTCACTTTTTAGATTACCGTTGTCACATTTTTAAATTAATCCCCTGTTCGACGCACTATTAGCCACGTCCATTCCCATTGACAGTAACCACGAAGTGGATCGTGAAGGCTTTTTTATACCCCATATCTTGGAAACCAAGTATACGGCTAAGGTATATACACCAAGTATTCAACAATTGTAAAAGAAATACTGTTTAAAAATCAACAACTGGAAGAATATCGATACCATACAGCAAATTGTAACAAACCAAACATCACCTAGAAGTCCTAGGTACACAGAAAACAACCGAGGCCCCCTTTGGAAACTCGAGTGGCCCCCTTTTTATGAGTTTAGTTCTTGCCTTCACTTTCTTCAGGCTGACTACTTTGAACATTAAATAAATGTAATCTTGAAATTTTGGAGAAGAAAGTGTCTTCATTGATTGATTTGCATAATAAGATAATAGCTTATATGTTGGATGAAGCTAACAGCGAAGAAACGATTTTACAAGAAGTAGACATTATGGATGATATTAATCATCAGACTCTTTGCAGAAATGTTGTGTCTGTAACAGATGATTTATGGTTGAAAGAACTTCAGGAGAAAATATAATGATAAATGATACTAGTGATGGACCTATAGAAATATTAATCTACAGAAACAATCAAAGAAGAGGAGTTAGATGATGTGTTACCTGTAGTACATACACCGAAGAATTTCGTAAAAACCAGATATGGGCGTGAAGTTAAAAGTGTTGATAGATATGGTTATAAAGATTAAGTCTTTTTTATCAAGATCAAGACTTCTGGTGGGAGGATGTTAAAATTGAATATTTATTTTTTCGTTGCTATGTAGAATGTTACTATGTATGGATAATTATTGACAGTTTTATGTGACATTAATTAGATATTGGTTTTTTTCTGTATTTTAATTTAAGTTGGTTTTATTCCATATTTGGATACTTGAAAATATATTTTGAACGGTTAGTTCATTTGTATTTTACAGTGTTCCCATCTTTTTCACCTTAGTTTCTTTTTTATTTAAACGAATAAAAAGATATTGAGCTTGGAGTCGAACTACTTCTTGAGAGGAGTTTAGCCGGGATCTGCTCATAGTGCGTTTTAGTGTTGCAAATTGGTGCCCTTAAACGTGCTATTATCTTTCCAAATCTTGATTTTTTTAGTTTTATCTTTATCGTAAAATTGATCCATTAATATCGATCTGATTTATGAAATTCCCTTTTTTTCAGATGACAGGTATTATTTCAATATGCTTAAAATTTTAATTGTGTTTTCAATCATAAAAATTGTTTTAATGTTGCGCCATCACAAATATTCGTATGTCCTTGTGTGAAAATCATTTTCATATTCTGCTACGGAGTAAATCGGTAGGAAGTGTAAACATACCCAGAGAGAATAATAATCCCAGAAATGTAATTTTCGAGAAATCCCAGTCGAAATAACACGAATGTCGTCCTATAGCGAGGGAAGGGAATATAAAAAATTATTTGGGAAGCAGTTTTATGTTATTAAAAATATCCTGCTCCAGGTAAAATAATTTGAAGGGTTAGAGAATCTACAGAAGCATATTTTTGCAGATTTATGTGTTAATTTACTTTTTATAATTCAAAAATCACACAATGTTCAAAATTTGGAGGTTTAGAGATTGGCTGTCTTCTTCTTATATTGAGGGAGTAGAATTTTTTCTTTTCAAAAATGATTTTTAGGACATAGTTTTGAATTATATTTAGAGGTTTTAGTGCATTTTCATATTTATCTTAATGATTCCATAAATCAACAAATACTCATTTAATATTTCTCTAATAATACATTATGCGCCACAACTCTTTATAGTGACGATGTTGTAACATGTCTATCGTCATGTCACCTTGCACTATTAGCGACCGTAAACGATACCGCTATTATTACCGTTAAAACCGACCCCGATTCACTGTCAATGCTACTGTACACGAGACACCCCTATAGACGCTAACTATTTATCTGTTTAAACGAGGCCAATCGCTTGCAATTGAATAACGAACGCATTTCTTCTGACAAATGACACAAAACACAATTTCCGTCTTGAGCTAGACTATTTAATGAATCGCCCAGCAATTTTATAGCCTTTTCAACTGATACGCTCGTCTGAAGAGTCTGAAAAAACCCTCAAGTACTCATCTTGTGAAATTTCAGAAAAGGCACTATGTAGTGTTACCAATTTTTGTTAGTTGACTTCTAGAAGTTAAGTAACTTTCAAAAACTTTCCCTACACCATAAATATTTAAAACATTTATTCTTTGCTAGATTAAGGAAAGGTCAGCAAGGGTCAAACTATGTTTGGTACAATATAATGGAAGTAAATATTTGATTATAATGGACTAGTTTAGTGATTTTTTTTATATTTGCATCTTATAAAATAGGTTTTTAGTGGTTCAACTGTACAAATATAATTTTTATAAAATTAATCCTCTAGCCATAATCGGCTTTTGAAATTTAAATTTAATGGTTACATACGTCATAAGTGGTAAGTGACGTGTTTCAATAACATTGGTAGAAAATTTGTGATGTTGTCGATATGCTTTAATATTAACCGAGAAACTTATCTCTCTCTCTCTCTCTTATTTGTTGTCATTAAAAAGAGATAAACATATCGATATTTTTGTTCTCTGATTGACACTTTATCAAATAAGGAGTAAAACACTAAACAAAATATTCTGTCATTTTCGTTCGTTTAATTTGTTGTTTGGTTGTGTTTGGTTTATGAAAGAAATTACTTCTATACTATTTTTGGTTCGAAAATAAAAATCCCTAACACCTTCTCTTGGTGTTATAGCGGTTCCTTCAAAAATAACCAATAGAAGTAATTGTTCTCTCGGGGAGCAACCCTTCTATCGGTACAGTGAGAGAACGAATTTCAAGAATACGGTTTTGGCATTTTCAATAGAACCACGCCCACTTTCTATTGGCTGTTCTATTCTATCACCGACAAGAATAGGGGTCTTGTTTGTTTATTACAAATAATCACGATTTTCTCTCCTGTCATAAATCTTGTCAACTGGTACAATCAGTTAGTCACAGAACACGGTGTTTTGTGCCGCCAGTTTTTGAGAATACTTGAAACGAACGTAGCTAAAATGTGACAACGTTGACTTTTAAACACACTTCATTATTGGTTATTAGTTGGCGCTACGTTTAAAACTTACTAATTATTTATTGCTAAATTTTACGAAATGAGAAAAATTAATTGCAAAATGAATACTAATATAAGTAAGTAGGTATCCTATCCTAAATATATATTGCTATCATTTTGATTAATATGATCCTACTAAACTAGTCCATTGATTTGCAAAAGATTTGTTCTATCCTTATTAATTTGTTTTCTTTTATAAAGCTAATTTTTACCGCGCATTTGGTACGGCTTATTTTTAAGGAAAACAACCAAAAAATCTTAATTTAATATCGGCGAGTAACCGTTTCACCTGCTAAGACGCCTTCGAAACAAAGCTGTAAAGCTTCATTTCAATGAAAACACCAAAAGCGATATTGAAAAAGCGTGAGATTAAGAAAACCCCAATATAGTTGATGGCTTCGGTCGTCGATAAAAAAATACAAAGAAAAGAGAGTGAGGTGGGATATGCCGTGAGGAATCCACACTTTAAATGATTTTTTTCCAGGAGGAAACATTTTGATTGCTTCAAAACGAGATTTAAATTTTATTGCCTATACGCTAAATCCGAAATACCTAAATGTAATGGAGCATTTTATCGAACTGAAATTCTGTTTTCTATATTTCAAGGTTACGTATTTTGTTAACCAAACTATTTACCTGATAGAATGAAACAAAAACTTGAATAAATACTAAGAATAATGAAAAAATCTTCGTCTTAACGCAACTTTCATTTTAAATTACAATGGCAGCTGTTTCGCTAGAATTAGCATTGTCAGATTGACATTTTGAAGTTACCTTTTGTTCTAAGTAAGATGGACTTCCAAAAAATAAGGGTTAGTACAATAAATTTAAAATAATACACTTTTATTGCTATTTAATTACTAATTATTATCATCGGAGCTTGATAGGTTTGCAAAGTTTCAAATTAGATAATCAGACATCTTTACATACATAGCTACAACCCAAGCTAAAATAATAGAGTGTTAACAAATAATACGTACATAGAGATTTTGCGCTTAAATTGTTTTTTATAACAATCAAACATTTTTTTCTTTTAAAAAGATATCCCTAAAACTTTTCGGATGTGGGTGCGTGTTACTAATTTAAATTGTTTTTCAAAATTTCACTGACTATTTCACTCATCTTAAAATTCTCACATAATCTGACCAATCGCAAACCAAAGACAACTTGTGTTATCGCGATAACACCAGCTGTCTTTCAATTCTGATTGGAGAGTATTTTCAACGACGTAACCATGGCAACACAAAGTTTGGCAGTTCTATCAATATTAATTGTACCTGATTGTATCAAAATGAGTCGCTTCGGTACAAATAGGTACAAATGAAATTATCAACCAAAACATAGATGAACACGTACCTATGTCTACAAAACTACAAAGGTTTCTTTTTTGTTTCTTTCTTCTTTCTTTTATTTCTGAACTCAACTGAATTAAAACAATTTCACATGAAATTTGCGAGTATTTGAAACTGCAACATGTCTATCGCCATACTACCTTTCCTTACTTTACCGTCCTTACGAACCCTAAAATCAAATCCGACTCACTGTATATTAGACAAAACCTTATCACCGCTACCAAACCTACCCCTTACAACAGAACGCACCTGAAACAAAACCCTTACAAAAACGAACGCAACCATCCAACCGGAAACCTTTGTCAACCCCCTTTATAAATTAAGACACACTCTATGTTTCGCCCCTTTCCATCGACGAAACTCTTGGTGGAAAACCCAACATTTATAAAGTTTCCGTCTATCCCTCCTGTGGCAAATTATATTTTTTTTAAATAAAGAAATATTCTTTTATATCAGTTTGATTTATATACCCGCTGACTATGTCTTAAGGGTGTAAGGTGTTCGTTTGTCATTAAAAATAGTTTTCTTTGCTTTCAAATTCAGTTTAATTTGTGAGTTTCAGTTGCTTAATCGTAAACGTTTAAAAAGATAGTGGCGCCCTTAACCCTTATATACCACCAATCCTTTCTATAGTGAGCGTTAACTTGGAGACAAACCACTCCTTGAGAGAGTCTCTCAGCCCTATTTCTTGTCATAGACAAAAGTCATTCTATCAGTTGTTTCCTTGATATAACAGTCTGGTCAATAAATCAGTACAGTAAAGATTTATTGACGTTTGTCTTTTTTTTATTACAACTTTCTTCAACAACCTAATCTATCAGTTTTTCTAAATCAAAAACTAAAAATCAATCCATGGAAACAGAACGATGTGCATAATTATTATTCAAGGATCGCACTTTTGGCGCCCAACGTGTAAAAAATGCAGTATTCATAAATATTGCCATGGGCGCACTAGTAGATGTCTGCTTTTTACCATTGGGCAGAGATGAAACATTCAAAAATGTCATCAAACCTTTGGAATAATTTTTGAAATTAAATGGAAGATATTAATACAAAAAATACATGCTTTTGACATCATTAAGACTAGAAAAATTTGTGAATATCTGCATGTTCTGTAGGAAATTTAAACCAAAAACTATTTAAAAAAAAATATTGTTTGTATGAAATTAAATATCACTTTTACCAATATATTTTTCAAAATAACCAATAATTTACTAACTAAATATACCACTGACATTCACCAGCTTATATACTCTGTTGAATATAGATATAAAAGAAATAATTACACTGTTTTGTAATATTCTGACCCTTTGCAATGGCCATCGCGTAATAAAGGCGACGAGCAATGGCACAGATTATGAAATTATCATTTTAATAACTTTTTGATGAAAATAGAGAAATTTTATTGGGGTCCTTTGTTTTAGCAACCACCCTAAGGAAAGTTTTTATCCTTTATTTACGATAATGAACTTTGATAAAGTAATTAGGAAAAGTTTTAAACAAAAATAGTTGAAATATTCTAAAATACCAAATTCTTTTTTTTTTACATTAATAAAAATGTTTGTTATTTTCATTTACATAAATTATTAAACAAAAAGATAGTTAAAAATTAAAATACAGACCCTAATTAATTTTTGCATCCCATCAAAACTATTATAAATAAGATTTATGAGCCTATTCGCTGTTCAAAATCATGAAATTTCATAACTTATTTTAAACAATCCACGACAGGCGCCAAATTAATTTTCATGATGACGTCACTTGCTAAGGGGTGTCCTTATTGGTCTGTTAATGTTCCATTTCCACATCCAATGTTGCCAAATCACCTATTAAAAATAAGTTAACCGGAAATGTGTATTCATAAAATAGTGATTGATGCCAAAAACCACGAAATTGATTTTTGACCCTTATTTAAAACGTTCTCTAAATATTCGTTAGAAATTTGGCAACATGTTATTATCTTTCTTTCTTGGTTGAAAAGTGTGCTGCCATGTTGTCATGTTGAGGACATTTAAATAAATGCTTAATATAAAATATCGAATATTATGAGCATATCATCATTGTTTTTGAAAGAATATATAAGAGAATCAATTTTAATTTTTTCCTGAAACTTAATGAAACTTGCTCATTCATTTTGACCGTTTCAATATTATTTTGACTTTATTGCTGATTTAGAGTTCATATAATCAATAAAAGCGATCGACCAAATCGATACGTAAATCCATCTCTGTCGTTTTGCAAATGAAAGGAAAAAATACTACTCGCAGACCAGATTCGATTATTGTGTTGTCCCAAAAAGCAGGATGACAATACCTATGTAGTGAATACAAGATTCCACGATAAATGAATAATTACATCTGGCTTGTGACATGCTTTAGTGGGTTGGTTACTGGTTATAGACAGCAAAAAATATGAAAACGAAGTGTTTGGTGTAAAACCTGGCTTTAAAAAGGAGTAAGTGAACCCGTACTCATTTACTCATTACTCTTTCGCTTACTCCTGATGGTTTGTTAATCAGTTTTTTCAATCCTTCTGCATAACTCAAGCTATCCAGATGAACTCCGTTTAAGGAGATCCTGTCTTCTAAGCCCTCTTATTATAGAAAATTAATTGCAGATTATCAAAGTCTATCCCAGTTTTTTTGTAAAATATCCATCATTAGTTCGAGTTTAACACGGTCAAATACCTTTGATTGATCGTTTATTGATGCGATTTACGTTTCACCACCTTAAAAAAATTATTTGAACATTGAAAAGTGTTTCTCTTGTGCCGGTTACATTCAAGCATCATCCAAACTGACTGGAGGCTATTTGTTGTTCGCAAACACCGTAAATTCTTTTGTGCATAATCTTCAGGAACAGCTTGAGGATATGGCTCATAAGACGGTAAATTCACATGTCAGCAATTCTTTGGGTATTATTCCTGTTGAATAAATTTTGTTGGAGGCAAAAAATATGCTTTATCCTCATAAAAATGATAATAATTTTATAGTTATGTCTAACTAATAAAAACATAGACATTCAACTTTTCAATTCAGTCAACTTACTACATAATTTAAAAAAGCTTCATAGTATCGATGCTGCTGTTGTTATGAAGTATGTTAGGTTAGGTTAGGTTAGGTTAGGTTAGGTTAGGTTAGTTTAGGTTAGGTTAGGTTAGGTTAGGTTAGGTTAGTTTAGGTTAGGTTAGTTTAGATTAGGTTAGGTTAGGTTAGTTTAGGTTAGTTTCAATGTGATTGGGATGTTAGCCCCTAGACCACCCAAATTCTAACGAACTCAATGGTTGATTTAGGTAAGGTACTGAGGATCAATAAATTTGGTCTGCATCAGCTCAAACTCAAGGACTTCATGGAAGTCACCAACGACCCTGATGAGCTTCATCAGAAGCATGGATCTGATAGAACGACTCTAACCTAGGGGCAATCTTTCAGATTGCAGCGAAAGGGACATCCTTAAGGTTCTTCGGTTCCAGATACCAACCAAACATACGCTGCATGTTTTATCTTCCACACTGCTTAGTTCTTTTCTACCTTAATGATGCATGAGCCTTGCATGTTATTTTGTTTTAAGATATAAGTAAAAGCTAACATCCTAATTTTCTCTTTACTACTTTGTTTGTAACCCTTTAAAAAAAAATAGTAGTAGAAGTCAAAAACCAAACCTAGTTTCTACGTTTTCGAAAACATGCAGTTTCAAATTGAATTGCTTTATTTCAATTTATTTATAAATATGTTTTTGCTCCTGAGATGTTGGAAGGGAATATTCTTGACCCACTTCCAAGATCATTAAATACATATTTGCTGAAAAATATATCCTCATTAAAATGAACTGAAGTGAAACACTAGTGTCTTTACGCCCCTAGGAACTTATCAGCGTCAAAGTAAACTCACTAAGAAATAATATGTCTATTGAAACAGATATTTCAGAAATTTTGAACTTAATTGCCAGAATGTGATTAATGATGTTCTGCTGGAATCTTGGGGATATAGAGTCTCCTTTTCGCGTTTAATTATACTCAATTTCTTGTGTTTTATGAATTGGTAGAAAGAGGGACTTGCAATCTAGGATTAGCATGTTAAAATGTTTCATGGGGAGAGTTAATCTCTTACAGAGAAAGCATCAAGGACCAATTTACGAAAAAGTTTTAACCGCAACTTTATCTTGTTTATTGGTGATTTTTGTCAATCAATGGATAAAGGGGATTAATAAAAAACCTTATTTAAATGTTTTTATTAGTGTGATTTAAATTTTTACCACTGACAGCAATCTGTCGATTAATTCTAATCTCTAAGTATAAACATTCCAGCATCTTCAACTTTTAAAATGTTAAATTAAAATCTAAAGTATATTTCTGAGAAAGACAAATATTCTTTAGTTGAGAAATGTATATCGAGTTACCAAAGAAATCCATTATAGCGTCAAGATTGACCTTTCTTTATTGAGAAAAATAGCTGTAACCTCATATTTCGCTTTATTACAGGACTACTCTCATGGGATCTCAACGAATGCTTGGTAGATCTGGAAAAAGAACTAGCCATTATAACCGAACAAAATTTGGAAGGAGAAGAAGCTAGATATGGTAAGTTTTATCATTGTCTCTCTAAATAAATAAAAATATTTGTGTATTTTAGAAAATTCTAGAGTAAAATGTTCGTATTAAATATTTAACGTCTTCTAATTGGATAATATTGTTAGACAACATGTCCATCATTTGCTCACAAAAAAAAGTTCTCCTATCAAAATCGTCTTCCATGAGCTCCTGAGTAGGTATCATCTTATACGGATGCAATTTATTTTCTTTTAATATGTTTGCTCTCGATGTATGGCTGCTTTTTTTATCTGCCTTATATGACCAAATTCGCGAAACTGCTTTTCTATTTTACTTATTGTTCCTTGGGATATAGGCGGTAAATTAGGAAATTTCTCATGAAATAGGCGAGTTACTTCCTGTTGTGTTCGAATGTTATCTCCGTAACCAATCATTTGTAAAACGGTTATTTTATGCATTTCCGTTAATCTAACCATTTTTCAGAATTGAATTGAACAAACTTTATACTTAAATTACAACAATGACAACTTAAATAAAACAATTTACTACTGCTTGTTAAAATAGCGTTGCCACGGAAATTCTTTAAAGTTCTTTAATGGTTACCATCTAAAAACCACATTGCTATGGTTTTTGTTCACTTTCTCAATATCAAGACCTAAATGGGAAATAAGTTTTAAGTATATTGTAATAAGTTTCGAGTATATTTCAGCGAATTTCGGTAACAACATGATATTAATTTTTTTTATGTTAATTTTTGCATCAAATTTTAAAACAATAACATTTTTGAATAGAGAATGAAGAGACCTTTCAAATGATATATCATAAGCCTATACTTCCCATTTAAAAAATTGGGGGTTGTACCTGTCATTCTAATGGGGTTGAAGGTAGGGGTTGCATTTTCACGTTAAAGAATGTCAAGTTATAATTTAAATTTGACGTGATTCGGGATTTTTTATAAATATGTACAGTAACCGAAATAATTAATTTATTCCATTTGGCTTTTACACACTCTATACAATTTATGCGTTACTTTATGGACGCATTGTATAATACAACATTGTTTTTTTAATTTTTTTTTGTTAACAAAAATATTTTTGCCCATTTTTTGCACTTTTTTCGTCAAGAGCAGAAATTATGAGCGACCCAGGAAAAAACATCAGTATATCAAAAAATAATTCTTTCTAATATTAGTTCCATGGACTTCCATGGACGATATTTTACATTTAAGAATTTTTATTTGTTTTTAGGAGAGCGTCTAATTCAGTTTGCTTCTGAAAATCTCGTAACAGAAATCTTAATCCATCCTGCTGTTAGCACACTCGCGCAATGTATGCGTAACTTATTGAGTAGCTTCACTAGACATCGTCATATTATCCATGCTGGGTACACTTTTGCCGGTAATGGCTCATGGGCTTTACAGGTAAGAATAATCCTTGTATATTTTGCTTTACGATGTCCTGATTCTAATATTCCATTATTTGTAATTTTAGGATGGTACTTTCTCATATACAGACTTCTCCGAAGCCTTCCAAGAACTGGAAGTCCAACGTGTGGTACGCGCGTACGAAAATGGCATCAGCATGGATGTCCATTGTGCTCCCGAAGGAGAATGGACTCGTTTACCCAAAGAGCCCTTCACTAAAGCATGCAAAGTACGCATCAACCCTTCGGATGTCCTTACATCCGGTTCTCCGGCATTATCAGGATTCGTAGAGTATCTTTCACCATTTCTGATTCCTACCGCCTTGGAGAATCTGTTGGAGAGTTCAGATGTAGTGGGAAATATTCGTTTCTCTAGGCCTACGTTGTATGTTTTTCCTGGAGGACAAGGTAAGTGAAATATTTCAGATAATAAACTCTAAATTCAGTTTATAGTCCAGGCGTGCTGTACTTTTAGACGGAAATTCTGATACCTGGAATGTAACAGTTTGAGGTGGTAAAGGGGCTTATAACACATGAAAAAAAAATACATTAACTATTTCAATTATGATCATAAACTTTTTAGGGGTGAAAAAGGGATAAAAAACTGAAGTATTGCTTTTTGCGGCTAAAATTGACGTCAAAATGAAAAGTGCCCAATAGAAAAGTTGTAGATCATGTAAAAATCTAAAACTTTTCTTTTGGTAATTTTCTCACATAACCTCAATTTTTCGAGGAAAATGGAAAAAAAACGATTTTTCGTTTTTAATTTTTAATTTTCCAACGGATTCGTCAATCTTGGTGAAACTTGGTGAAAACTTACCTTTTTATGTCGAAAATAACCTGGAATTTTCTCAAGCTTGTAACATAATAATTTTCCGAGAATTATTTTTCTGGAAAAATCTCTTTTTTTTCAACTGTAAAGTTTGCTCGGAAAATATTATTGGAAAAGATTTTCCTGGGGCTCATTTTTTTCGTTTTTACGTCTACTTTCACATGAAATAAAAAAAATACACCTCTCATTTAAAAATGTGCTCAAAAATGAAAAAAAGCCAAAAATGAATTTTGCAACAGCTAAATTTTCAATAATTGTTAAATTTTTGTTATAAAATATTAAAATATGCAAAAGCCGACTGTTGCATTACATTCTAAGGGAAAAATTACAAAAGAAAATGTATTTGATTATTTAGTCGGATTTTTATTTCATTTGCAATATTATTATAAACACTCAAGTCTATTAATGAAGTTAATAATCCGAGCGGGGATTTCATGGTTTTTACTATTGTTGTATGCTGATTTGTTTATATTATAAGGTTTTTCATGAGATAAATCGATTTGTTGATATTAGAAGGCCCAAATACCCTTTCATCAGAGCCCTATAGCCACCTTTCATAAGTGACAAAGTGTAGACATGACAACTCTAACTAGCCTAGGGGCCTATGCCTTTTGTTTTCTCTTTGACCTTGCAACATTTCAGTATACAAAATATACTATCATTCGTAACAAACAAAATATTATCTTTTCAAAATATTTTTTAATTACAATTACGAATTACTTAAAACCGAACGATTATTATATTAAAAATAAACAAATTATTCCAAAAAGTCAAAGAAAATTGAAATTTTGATGAAAATTGGGCTATAGGGTTCTGATGGAAGGGTATTTGGGCCTTGTAATTATCAACAAATCGATTTATCTCATGAAAAATCTTATAATATAAACAAATCAGCATACAACAATAGTAAAAACCATGAAATCCCCGCTCGGATTATTAACTTCATTAATAGACTTGAGTGTTTATAATAATATTGCAAATGAAATAAAAATCCGACTAAATAATCAAATACATTTTCTTTTGTAATTTTTCCCTTAGAATGTAATGCAACAGTCGGCTTTTGCATATTTTAATATTTTATAACAAAAATTTAACAATTATTGCAAATTTAGCTGTTGCAAAATTCATTTTTGGCTTTTTTTCATTTTTGAGCACATTTTTAAATGAGAGGTGTATTTTTTTTATTTCATGTGAAAGTAGACGTAAAAACGAAAAAAATGAGCCCCAGGAAAATCTTTTCCAATAATATTTTCCGAGCAAACTTTACAGTTGAAAAAAAAGAGATTTTTCCAGAAAAATCAAATTTCTCGGAAAATTATTATGTTACAAGCTTGAGAAAATTCCAGGTTATTTTCGACATAAAAAGGTAAGTTTTCACCAAGTTTCATAAAAATTGACGAATCCGTTGGAAAATTAAAAATTAAAAACGAAAAATCGTTTTTTTTTCATTTTCCTCGAAAAATTGAGGTTATGTGAGAAAATTAAACAGAAAAAAGTTTTGGATTTTTACATTATCTACAACTTTTCTATGGGGCACTTTTCATTTTGACGTCAATTTTAGCCGCAAACAGCAATATTTCAGTTTTTTACCCCTTTTTCACCCTTTTCACCCCTAAAAAGTTTATGATCATAATTGAAATAGTTAATGTATTTTTTTTTTCATGTGTTATAAGCCCCTTTACCACCTCCAACTGTTACATTCCAGGTATCAGATATTCCGTATTTTTTATTTTTTTGGTACAGTACGCCTGGACTATTATGGGAATTTATCAAAATAAAATATTTGCTATGTTTAAGGTGATGCCGCCCTTTTTGGAATAAATGGTTTCAACATGCTCCTGGACGGTGGTTATTCTAGGAAAGCGTGTTTTTGGGATTTTGTGAGACATTTAGATAGGTTAGATGCTGTGCTAATGACAAGACTGAATAATAGTAATGTAGGAGGAATTAGTTCAGTACTAAGGAGGAAGAAGCAAGATGCTCTTTATCCACAGATAGGTCACTTTTTTTGTAATATTCAGGTAAGACCAATTGCATCAAATTTAGTATTATTTTGATTTAAAAATGCTTTAAAATAAATATCAACAAGAGATTTTAAAAAACCATATGCGTAGATATATTATTTCTAAATATTCCAAACTTTTGGACATATGTGTATGTGTTATTCGCAACGGCCGAAATCGCCCATTGCCCGATTTTTTTGCCCACAACGCGTTACGGTTATAGAAATTGGTCCACGATGCGATCAGGGTCTTCTTTATCGAGCATTGAGTAAACCTAATTATCCAGAACGCGTTTTGGGTAAATTACGTCACCCACAACGCGAATGATGGTTTCGTCCGCGGTGGTTTTGCTTTGTGGAGTATTTTTTTTCCAACGTCGCGTTCGGTCCTTTGCGCTATACCCAGAATACGTTTCAAGTAAAACAATGAACATTGAACAACAATATAAAACGTTTATTATATCATAATAGTATATTAAACAACGCATTTCATATGGAATTCTGTTATGACACGAGTTCAAGTTTAAAAAACGAATCGCGAAGCGATGAGTTTTTTAAAGAACGAGTGTCACAACAGCCATATGAAATAAGTTGTTTATAATATTTTTTATATTTTGCCCTTTTTACCATTTTTTAAATTAATTTTTTATTTTTATGTAAGTACGAAAATTTTTATTTTAAAAAGTATGTCGGCAGCACTGTGTAATTTATAAAATTTGACAGTTGTGACATTTAAATTATCAAATGTTAATGTTTTAAAATATTTTAAAAATAATAATATACCAATAATAATATATTATATAAGTAAAATATTATATTCATATTTACAGATACTTTCTTAAAGAACAATATAAAATTAATAAATTGCTATTAGCCTCAAATGGCATTGTGAATAGTCTTGCCTTTAGATACTTCACTCATGTCGCCAACCATTTAAAACAAAAATTTGCGTGCGTAAAAGTTACATTACGATACGCAAATGCGTTTTATAATGAAGATTTTTATAAGTGCAAAATATAAAAAGTTACATTATATGATATTACACTGAAAACAAAACACTAAACGAAATAGGAAAATAATAGTTTGATAAACATTATTTGTTTTTACAAGAATTACACTTGTGGCATTTGGAATTACATTTTATATTCAATTTTACACTGCACGTGCTTTAGTTTGACATCCTTTCAAACAGTTACATTTAACAAATCCTTGTTTAGACCCAGAAGACAACATGGCTTTCTGGCGCACATTGACAGAAGAATCTGCAGCAACCTCAGATAAGGATAAAAATACTGAAGGCGATAACTGAAACTCATTTCTGCTGTATAATCGTGTCAATTTCCCATTTTTGGTACCCAGAAAGTACAATCCATGATCGGTTTTCTCCATAATGACTGATAATACGTTTCGAGGAGCTTAAACTCTCGCGATCTACCTCTGGTACGTTTATTAAAACATTGTCACCTACATTAACAGGAGGAAATTTGCTTTGTGATTGGTTAAGCATTTTATTAGCTTGTTGTTCAAGCATAATGGTAAATCCAAATCAGTGGCACACGCCATATGCAATGACTCATTTACATTCAATGCACTTATTGCGTGGGACGTACCTACATGTTATCACAAACAAAACATTTCATCATATCGCAATTTCCATTTACCAACATTCCATCGTTCGTGTTATTTTCGTTTTCTAGTTCCTTTTCGATATTAAATTCGGTCTCGTTCTCTTGTCCTTTTTCCAAAGATTCTTTTATTGATTTCAGATGTTCTTCAAGTTGTTCTTCAGTTTTAATTTCATTTGTCACACAGGTGTCCAAGCATGAATCCAAAAGTCCATTTCGCTGTGGAGTTCCAAACATGGCTTCATAAGGTGTTCGTCTTATACCTGCATGGAAACTGCGGTTTTTTGTACTCTGAATAATTCGAAGACCTTTTGCCCAATTTTGACATTTATTATCTGACATCCAGGCTACAAGGCTATCACGAACATCTTGTTTTGCTCTCTCAACGGAGCCCTGACTCTGGGAGTGTCGTGGTTTACCGTGAACGATTTTTATAGCTGACCAACTTGCTGCTGTGTGTATTATATCATACATTTCACTTGCTGTACAATAAAAAATTAAACCTGATTGGTTTCCTAAATGTTCTTTTGTAATGTTCTTATATTAATTTTTTGAACAATTGGTAGATTTGAATAAAAACAACCATTCTACTTAAAGGACGAATTTATTCTATCTTGTTTTCTAAACTATAATAATTCATACATGCCCTCAAAATACTACCGAAAGTGCCGCTACCGATTTTTTAGTAATAAGTTTATCTTAATATCTTTAATAAGGTCTTCATTAGAATCATAAGTTTGATTTAACCTAAGCTTTGCACCGTGAGACAATCTAGCTTTTAAGACATATTTAGTTAAGAGCCAATGCTGCATTAGCGCTTTCACCATTTAAACATTTTATCAAATATCAGCTAATAAAATGTTTATATATTTAAAACTTGCTGATAATTAATAGCAATAAGTAAATATACGTGAACTTGCATAAATAGACCTCAAAATAAAGTAAAATAGTTGGACAAATCTATGAAAAATTGTCTTTTTTTCAAAAAACCCCATTTTCTTTGTTAATATTGCATGAAAATTTCCCAAATTTTCAGGACGTATGTGGTTCACGATAGCGCATAAGCTATGCATATTTAAATTTTAAATATTTTTGATATTGATTACGAATGGTAATTAATTTCTATTAATTAAAAAAAAAGTTAAGATTAAACATGCATAGCTTCTGCAACTAGCTGTCAGTAATATGCCCTTAAAATTTTATCCAAATATGTCTTCTCTTAACGGAGAAAAACGGTACCAAAGAAGAGATCAAATTCAAATTTTTAAACTACTGATAAAAGCGCCCTCATACAGATTAATTCCTGTACACTCCGTGTTTTAATGTGCCGATGTGCGTGAACCCTTGAATTGTAAGAATTAGCGGACCAGCTGGAAAAATAAACTATTATAGACGAATATACGTTAATAATTTATTTGGCCAACCGATGGGTTTTTTGCTTAAGGGATACAAGTTTTATTCCTAATGTTTGAGTGTAAGATAGCATTTCTATTGTTATTGTTTGTTGGCGTTTTTAAATACTGAAATTTTTAAATTTGTGGACATTTTTTTATATTTTATTAAGACATTTGGATAAATATTTTAAACTTGTTTATATATTATTAAAGAAAAGTAAACAAATACAAATATTGGTTATATGGGGTGTATTTATGTATATATACAGGGTGATTGATTAGTGTGAGGAAGCTCAGTAGATCTGTTATAGTAAAAATACAAAAAAAACTTATTGACAAAAATTGTAGGCAACTTTAAACTCCACATTTTAAAATTAGTTACAATCTTACAGGGTGTTCCATAAGATGGTGGCACACCAAACTTATGTTTTTTTATATGGTACACCCTGTATTTTATTTTAAATTCGAAATCTGCATCACTTCCACATCACAACAATGTAAAGTTTTATTATGTTATATACCGGGTATTTAAAAAGTTATAACCAATATTACATACCTGAAAATCGTATCAAGTTTAACTTCCTGTATAATTCAAAAGGAGTGTAGGAGCATTGATCTATTGCAACCATAGATTTTTATTAATTGTTAAAAATTAGAAAACATACTCCTTTCATAATTTTTGTTAAATCAAATACAGGGTAAGTCAAAATGCAAGTACATTATTATTTTCTTGGTAATTTTAAATACAGCATCCTGTATTTTATATCCCTATCGAAAAATACTAATGGCATACTTCAAATTTTATGGAGTAATCCTTATACCTAAAGTTATCAGTTTTCAAGATATTTTTATTTTTCTATCGAAGTATTAATTTGGTAGATATTTTAACATTTACAAATAATTATTATGAGTTGGCCATGATTGGTTTGTCAGAAACTGACAGTTGGACATTATTGTTTATTAAATTAATCTGTAGTACACGGTAAATTAGCAACAATTATTATTTAGTAATTCAGTAATTAATTTAATTTAAATTAGTAATAATAAATGTAATTACTGATGATATTATAGATATCACCTGGATTTTAGGGGAATGCAATAAAAATTCTTTACTATTATTTGGGAGATCATTTTGAATGATGAAAAAATAAAAATATATAGAAAACGGATAACTTTAGGTATAGGGAGTACTTCATAAAATTTGAAGAATGATATGAGTACTATTCGATAGTGATATAAAATACAGGGTGTTCTATTTAAAATTACCAAGAAAATAATATACTTGCATTTTAACTTACCCTGTATTTAATTTAACGAATATTATAAAAACGAATATGTTTTATAATTTTTAACAATTATTAAAAACTATGGTTAATTTTCATATGGAAAAAATTGAAAAGCTAGATCAGTTTTGGGAAACTAACATGAGAAGTTTGTGATTTTTTCACCTCACATTATATAACAGAAATTATAAAACACCCTATCTGAATGCCATTTATTGTATGAACTCTTACTCTGTGGAAGTCCATTGTGTTCTGAACGTTAAATAAAATTATTTTTTATATTTTGCACTTATAAAAATCTTCATTATAAAACGCATTTGCGTATCGTAATGTAACTTTTACGCACGCAAATTTTTGTTTTAAATGGTTGGCGATATGAGTGAAGTATCTAATGACAGGACTTTTGACAATGACATTTGTGGCTAATAGCAATTTATTAACTTTATTTTGTTCTTTAAGAAAATATTTGTGAATTTGAATATCATTTTTTACTTATATAATATATTATTATTGGTGTATTAGTAATTTTAAAATATTTGAAAACATTTCATAATTTAAATGTCAAAACTGTCAAATGTTATAAATTACACAGTGCTACCGACATACTTTTTAAAATCAAAATTTTCGTAATTACATAAAAATAATAAATAATAATTTTTTAAACTTGAACTCGTGTCATAACAGAATTCCATATGAAATGCGTTGTTTAATATACTATTATTTAACGTTCAGAACCCTATCTGAATCTGACTATATATATATTTTTTTATTCATACTATAAGTTGGTAATTAAATGCTAATTTTCAGTTTCATAATGATATTCATTATAATACTGGTATTCATTATGGAGCTGAAAAATTGACCTCTAAAGCCTACATTTTGTAATATCTAGTAGACGGACCCAATATTTTGTGTAGAAAGTGTAAAGGTTTCTTAGAGATTTGTGTGCGTCAGTTTGGATCTTTTGCAGTAATCAAGGTACTTATTTTTAAAAAAGATGTCTAGATAGTTTTTCATGCACACCATCTGAAATTTAGTGAACTTGATTATTTCGTTCATATTTTATTTGCTATTGTTTACAAAAAATGTAACAAGAATTTAAAAAAAATAAAACAATGTTAAATTGAAGTAGTGTATTTGTAGAAAAAACAGTGTACTCATGCAACTTTCATGTAATGGTTATTAATACACGAGCATTAACCGGAATACCAAACGAGCCGAAGGCCTACTATTATAATTTTTTTTTTTTTAAATTTTTTTATTGAAATTTGTAATAATCTTACTTGTTTTTATATTATTTCATTCAAATGTCGTGAAATACAGACCTAGAAAATAAAATAAAAAAATATGTATGACCAAAGTAAAAGATAAATACTGAAATCGGATACCGATTACCATAAATAAATGGATTTCTGCCTAAAAAAGTTTCAATTTTTATACCTGTGTTGTGTTCAAATCGTAATTATCTACAATAATTTTTTAACCATACTAATGCAAACGACAATCTTACAAACTTGGGTAGATCAATTACCTACCTCTTTATTTTTTTGATAACATTTCATCTCTTACTTTGTGTTTCACTACAGTAATAGCGAAATCCGTATCGGCATCTAGTTGGAGCTAGTCAGCTGAATAGATATACGCTGTGAGTGACGTTCATAACCGAGTTGTATGTGGTCCGCTAAATTAATTCTGTTGTACTAACAATAGTCGCACAAAGGTATTACGTTAAGTATACACAACAGAAAGCTTCGCTATACAACTGACTGACTACATAATACAACTACTCTGAATTTCTCATACCTACACATACTTTTGACTTGGTGTGTACAAGCGTTTTTTATGAATAGAGTTTTACTCGTAGGTTGTCTTGCTCACATCGATATGCTGTCCTTTAGCTTCCCGCCCAAAATTTCATGCATTGACTCTTAACGCCTGTTTTCCGGCCTCGTTCAAAAAACTGTCGTATAACTCGATTGCATCAATTAGTGTTTTTATGGATGACTCGGTGTCATTCATGCAAGGAATCAAGGAAGATGCTGTCTTTAAATCAAATGCTTCCCCCATTTTCTCGTTCTGTTCGACTCTGGGGATACTACTTAGATTTTGCCCTAATCTATCGTTTAAAATTTCCTTAATTTGATATACTAAAATGACTATTCCGTCAACAATAACCTTTACCTTATTTTTGATTTTTATATCATGATTTTCCTCATTAAATTTACTTCTAATTAAATTAAAATTACTTTCTATCCTATCTACACTATCTAATAATTTGTTAGTTTTTTCTAAGTTAACACGCCTATCTAATGGGTCTTTCTTAATATTTCTTAAAAGTACCGAAAGTTCTTCATGAATCTTTTTAAATGGTTCGTATAACATTTACTATTCAATAAGTACACAAAAATATGGTAAATAAAAATTACTTACATACATTTCATAAGAAGTACACTTTTTTATATATATATTTCATCATCTCGTAACTTATGCTATAATAATTAGGTCACCCATCAGCTTTGTGTAAAATGTCCAACTCTTAATAATACCATACATAAATTTACCTAAAAAAAATATACCTAAAACTAAATGTTTCTTTCGTTAAACAAGTTGTTGGGAATTGGTTATCTCTTCTCTAATCTTTCTTTCCAACGCCTTTTTGCACCGCTTATA
The DNA here is from genome assembly GCA_035357415.1 of Ophraella communa. Classification (NCBI taxonomy): domain Eukaryota; kingdom Metazoa; phylum Arthropoda; class Insecta; order Coleoptera; family Chrysomelidae; genus Ophraella; species Ophraella communa. The sequence continues at coordinate 29,060,689 of CM068994.1, read as the reverse complement.
AATTACAACAGCAATAATAATTACGACCAACACAAATGCTGCAACTCCAATCACTTCAAAGGTAGAGACTCTGTTTTTCCCAGCTGTTCCAGAAACGCCACCACTGTTTCCAGCCTGTGCTATTACTATTTCCTCTTTGGATTGATTAGTTCCCATAGTTTTCTTTCCTTATTTCGTATTTAAATAATCTATGTTCTTCTTGATACTGATATGAGTACTAAACCATCTTAAAATTTTACTTAATAGTTAGTTCTTGAGTGGCAGGATCGCCATGTGATGTTCTTATATTAATTTTTTGAACAATTGGTAGATTTGAATAAAAACAACCATTCTACTTAAAGGACGAATTTATTCTATCTTGTTTTCTAAATTATAATTCATACATGCCCTCAAAATACACTTAGCTTAGTTATGCTGAATAGGTATAATAAAAATAATATAAATAATAAACTAAAACTGAGTAACCTCATTAACAATTTAAATTAACAATTTATACAGGGTGATATTATCATATCACACTTTGTTAACTAGTTTATCTTTTTCGCCAACTGTTAATAGATCATATCGTTTCAATCTGCGATATTGTTTGGATGATAATTCGAGCCCATCCCGTTTCCTTTGAAGTGTCACTTTTGTCTCATTTACAATTTCTAAATAACGTTCGTCTGATAATAACAACGACCTGTCTTTTTTCTCTGACATTAATTTCCATAATCTTTGTTCAAATTCCACTTTCATCTTAGAGTATTCTCGAAGACATACAATGAATCACAAGACATAAAAATTTACTTGCACCCGTTATCTATCCGTACTTGTCACAGAATGTCTCCGGCAATTCACCCACAACGCGTTCTGGCTAATTCTCTTTACTCAGTGCTCGACAAAAAAATATATAGTCGCATCGTGGGTAAATTAGTATACCCATAACGCGTTGTGTGCAAGAAAATCGGGCAGTGAGCGATTTCGGTTATTGCGAATAACATATGCACATGAGTAGACATACCTCGAGTTTAACCCATTCTTGCTTGATGAGACAAACTGATACAAACTTCAAAAACTCTTCTTTTGTTTTCAGGAGAGGAAAGCAATTCTCAGTCCAGACGGTGATAAAGACAAAGATCCTTTATTGATAAACTTGTTAGATGAAGGTCAAGAAATCATATCCAATTTACGCCATTTACATCTGAATCCTCAGGTCTGCTATAGAGATTCCGAGCCTATTAACTTGTACCATAAAGTAGGACATGGTACTTTAGATATGTACGTACTTAGTCCGGCCAAAGACTCTAAAGAAGTTAGGGAGTTCCTGTTAAAATGGAACCACAGCGACCAAAAATTATTTGCCAACGCAAAAACTAGTCGAGATTTTAGTTTTCCAATTCAAAATCTAATATCTATATCTGCCTTGCTGGTGTGGCGGCCCGCAAACCCGAACGATACCATAACTAGAATACTCTATACCGGAAGTTGTCCGCAGAATAAAATATTAGAGGGTTTAGATAGGCTAAAAAATTTAGATTTCATCAAGCATCCGACTTGTTCGGAAAAATCGCTAGCGCCCATTTCGACTTCGAAGAAGACTGCCAAAGAAGCCGTATTCGATAAGATTATTCCTAAAGAAAAACTTGTTATAGAGAAGAAGGAGAACAAACTTATAGAGAACGAAGTTAACGGTGTTAAACTCGTTAAAAAATCTGATTCTACTGAAAGTGATAAAAGTACCAGGGCTAAAAAGGAAGAACAAAAAATTATAGAAAACGGTGATAAACCCAAACCGAAACCAAAAGCTCAAAAACCCAGAAGTGATTCGCAGCAAAGAAAGAAACCGGCTGACAAGAAATCGCCAACTCTACCCAAGAAAGCAGTCGAGAATGGAGACGCTAAAAAATCTCTAAAACAATCACCCATCACCACACCAGCTAAAAGTGCCAAAGACGCCAACAATAGAAAAGTCGTAGAAAATAAAGCTAGAAAAGAAGTTGCTAAAGTACCGCCAGCTAGTGAACCCAAACCGAAAGTAGAAAAAGTAGAAAGAAAACCCATCTCCAGACGTCCTCCTGCTAAAAAAGCACCCATCAGCCCTGCTAAAAAAATAGTCAACGGGATACAAAAACCAGACAGTATCGGAAGAAAAGGAAAATTAGATAAAGAAGCTACCACAGACTCCAGTACGGTTAGCACCCCGTCTGCAGATCAAGAAAGTGTACTTAAAAAAGACATATCAAAACTAACACCCGAAGAACTACAGCAAATGAAAGCGCAGGAATTGGCAGAGCTAAAGGAAGAACAAGAAGCCATAAAAGAAATAGAAGCCGTTTTTAGAAAAGGAGAAGTACGCAAAAACGATGACGAAACTTTAAGAAAAGTAAAAGACGTTTCCATAGACGATAAACTAGATACCGAAGAATATCTCATAATAGAAAAAGAAGAAATCGAACAAATCTCTCTCGAAGAAAAAGATACAAAAGACGAAAACCAAAAACTAGCCAGAGACAGCGAAGAATCCGAAAAACAAAGAAAATCCAGCAAAGAAGAACAAGAAATCCAGAGGCATCTAAACGGCGCTACATCAGAACCGGAAGAACCTTCTAAAACAAAAGAAGAAATACAACAGAGCAGTAAATTAACTAGTCCGGAAGAAAAAGTGGATATATCAACCGATAAGAAAACTGCCGACAAAGACCCCGAAGAAGAAATCAAAGACGTCATAGAATCCCAACCGGACGAAAAAGTATCCGCTAATATAAAATCAGGAGATACAACTACGGCTCCAACTCTACCAGAAGACGAGCGAATTCCTCTCGATGAGATCAAAGAAGACAACGGAGTCATCGAAGAAAAGTACGTTAAAGAAGAAACCAAAGAAAAGGAAGTTCCTACAATCCAAATCCCACCAAAACCATTCGAAACCGTTTCCAAACTACCCACGGTAGTTGGAATCAGGCTCGATAAACAGCAGCATATTAGAGACATTGTAAAAACTCCAGATGAAGTCGCAGACCTACCCGTACACGAAGAAGTAGACTACGAGTACACTCATGAACTGAAAGTAGAAACTCCAAAATCTAACGAAATTTTAGAAAAGAAAGCAGAACACGAAATCGAACCAGAAACCGGTATTAGCAAGGAACAAGCAAAAGAAGAAGAACCAGAAAAGGATAAAGACGAAAACGAAGCCAAAAAAGTAATGCAAGAAGAATTAAAAACTCTTACAGAAACAGTTTTGAAAAGCGAATCTGTCTTGGAAAAAGACATTCTTACAGAGTCCGAAAGGAAATCTAGTCAAGATTTAAACGCAACTAGAGAAGAAAAAGACAAAGAAGACGAAGGAATCGATCTAGAAGAAACTCTAGAAGCTATTCAACCGAAAGAAGAAACTATCAGGCGAAAAAGATCGATAGAGTTCGACGAACTAGAATCCAAAGAAGATTTAGAAATTACTAAAGAAGATGTTAAAGATGAAAAAACAGATAAACCAGAAAAACCTTCTATCGAAATAATGGAAAAAGAAGCCTTAAAAGAAGTAAGAGAAAATAAAGACAATATGAAAATAATTGACGATAAATTGCAGCATTTAAAAGATAATTTCCACGAACCGAAAAGTTACACTGTAGAAAAGGAAGAAATCGAAGATTATCTACAAAAAGGTATAGACAGAATGGAAATTTTAACAGGAACCACCGTTGACAAACTCGAATTAGGACGTAAATCGCCTAAAGAACGAGAAGAGGACGTTATGAAAATTGTAGCCGGCGTAGCTGAGGTATTGAAATCAGACGCGCCGCTGGAAGAGTTCGAAGGTAAAATACCCATTGCTACCTACACGCCTCCTTATACTCAAGAACTCCGGGAAACTCATATTACGACGGTAGATTCCCCTACGATAGAAATGAAGGTCATCAACACCGACATCCCGACAATTCCCGAAGAAACCCATGTAGCCATTTCATCGTTTTTAGAAGAGGAGAAAAAAATAGCTGTGATACATGAATCTCCCAAAGAAACCGCACTAACTAGCGAAGATAAAAGAAACAATTTGCTTAAAGAATCGCAAGAGCTAATGAAAGCTACGTCTAAAATGCTGTCCGATATCAAATCCGCCAAATCGGAAGAAACGGAAGAAGAGAAATCCAAGGAAGAAGAACCGCAGACAGAACCCGAAACCGTCGATGAGGAGGTCGGCACAGTGCATAGAATGTTGGTAACAGCCTCGAGCGAAGATGGTGGTGAAGAAACAGAGATTTGTCCACCAGGCACTATTATATTCTCGAAAAGTTCCGAAAGTTCTGGAAGAAGTTCCCCAGATCCGTCTCACAGAGTATCGAAGTCATCAATTGTTGATACAATTTCAGATACTTTGAGTACTGTTAGACAGGTGGGAGAAATTCCATCTGAAAAAGACTCAGGTAGGTACTTGTCAAATTTATTTTTATCTACTATATCCCTCCTTTTTGGCTGAAGGTCTGACGTTTTCTCAAACTGATAGCAGCTCTTTTTGTCCTGTTTTCCTGAGAAAGTTTAAGACCGGGCTTTAAATCTGTTAAATCCTCCAAGTAAATATCTTTTAAACGAAAAGAACGATATTTATGAAAATTTGCTGGTAAGTGCAATGGAACAAAACGCATCTGATGTACATTTTTTTTTATAATAATATACTTCCGGTTTAACCGGAAATGCTATCAACTTCTTTAATTTAAATGGAACACCCTATATATTTTTACAAATTTTGAAAGAGCTTGTTATTTTGAATTCATACATATTGAGTTTAATGTAAACAAATTTGTAAAAACGAGGAATATCTCACTGTTAGTAGTACAATAGATGTACTTTTCATTATTTTAGAATAATGAGAAACAAAATTACTTCAAATGTTCAAAATGCTCGCCGTTTACTTGCTAACAATATGCCATCCTATTAACAAATTCTTGAGTCACTCTTTCTAAGACTTCTCCACGTATTAGTTCACATTCATCAATAATTCTTTGTCTCAATTCCTGTAAGTTTGTTGGTCGTCTAACGTAAACACGTGATTTTAGATAACCCCAAAGAAAAAAATCTAACGGGCTAAGATCCGGAGAACGAGCAGGCCACTCTATGAATCCTCTACGTCCAATCCATCGATTTGGAAAATTCGCATCCAGAAAATCCCTAACCCGTCTCTCATAGTGGGGAGGAGCTCCATCTTGTTGAAACCAAATATTTTGTGGTAATTGCCCATTCTGTTGAAGTGCAGGAATAATTTCGTTATTTATTAGATCCAAATACTTGTCATCATTCAAGATTCCGTCGATAAAAAATGGGCCAATAAGCATATTTTCGACAATTCCCATCCAAACATTTAACTGTGGATGCTGGGTATGTGCTTCATGAATCCAATGAGAATTCTCATTTGACCAATACCTTGAGTTATGGCGATTAACTGTTCCATTTAAACAAAAAGTTGCCTCATCGGAAAAAACTATGCTAGAAGCAAAATTTTCGGTCAAAATCATCGTATGACACTTCTTGAACCAACTGTACCTTATACGGATGATACTTTTCACTTTTTAATATCTTTCCTACAGAACGTCGACTGATACCATGGTTTAGTGCCAAATTTGTGGTGGAAGTTTGAGGTGATTCTTCTAAATCGATTGCAATATTTTGTTTAACAGTTTCGTTCGTTGCAGTCCGCGGTGTTCCAGGTTTCAGCAAATTTTTTACCATCCCAGTAGTATTAAAACGTTGTAATGTTTTAGTTACTGTTGAGCGTGAGCGTGATATTTTCTCTCCGGATGCAAATTATTAAAAATATGATACACTTCTTCATGAGTTCTAACACGATCACCATAACTGATCATCATTAAAATTTCAATACGCTCTTTTTCACTTAATTGAACCATTCTAAATTATGCAATTTATTTCCGTCAATTAGAATTTGACACTTGAAGAACAAAAGACGTACTAAACAGTACTTGTTTATTTATTACTATGCATACAAACAACATCAATTAGTTTATCTAAATATTTTTTTGCTCTAATGCAAAAAACTCAAAGGAGGTTGGTTAAAGTGCTATATTCCTCGTTTTTACAAATTTTTTTACACTAAACTCAGTATGTATGAATTCAAAATAACAAGATCTTTCAAAATCTGTAAAAATATATAGGGTGTCCCATTTAAATTAAAGAAGTTGATGGAATTGACGGTTAAACCGGAAGTATATTATTATCAAAAAAATGTACATCAGATGCGTTTTGTTCCATTGCACTTACCTGCAAATTTTCATACATATCGTTATTTTCGTTTAAAATATATTTACTTGGTTCCATACTTTATCCCAACCCTGATATTCCTTTCTGGATAACTCCAGTTCTAGTTATTCTTTTAACTGTGAGAAATATAGAACTTCTCTGTTAATATTGTACCTTTTAGAAACAACTCCTCCACCTAATGTTTCTTTTAACCACCTTACCTCATTAGTTAGGAATTTTTCTTTTCTCCTTTCTAACCTTCCTTAAATTTTCTTTATCCTAAATAAATTTTCTTTTTGCATCTCTGCATGTTATTCTTCCCTACTACTCCAAAAAATGTTTAATTTTTGTAGCTGATTATTACATAAAATTGTTAATTAATAATAAATTCATACCGTTTCAGGTATAGATGACGCTGAACAAGAAGCTCAAGAAAAAGAACCACAAACATTAGATCAAGAGTTGAAAAAACAACATCTAGAAAACAAAGAAGAAATTCCAGTTTCTGGAAAATCCACTCCGAATAACGATGCTTCCGTAAAAAGTATAGCATCAGGCAAATCCACTCCAGATATTTCCGAATTAGAAAAATCCAAACAAACATCTTCAGAAGAAGATCTGAAAAAAGATAAAAAGCAAAAAGAGAACGAGGTAGAGGATGATAAAGTTGAAATAATATCAAGGAAAGAAAGTATTCACAAAGAAGATGCGGATGATGAAACCATTGCATATGATAAAAAAGAGGATGTTGATGATGTAAACAAAGTCTCTGCAGAATTAAAAGACACAACCACTGTTAAATTAGCCGAAGAAGTTCAAGAGAAAAAAGAAGCTGACGATACTCTTAAAGATTCAAAAGAGGATTCCATTCAAAAGAAAGTAGATACTGCAGATATCCTACTCGAAAAGAAAGAAGACATTCAAGATTCTATTACAGAAAAAGACACAGCTATAGAAACAAAAAAAGAAATTGAAACTACTATTCAAAAAGCAGAAAAAACTATAGAAGATCTAACCATTAAGACCAAAGATTCACCAGAAGCAACCAAAGAGACTGAACAAATAAGCGAAGAAAATGGTTCAGAAGAAAAGGATCATTTAAAGACAGATTTAGCTGAAAAGAAAATTGATGTACCAAAAGAAGAAACCAAAGATCAATTAACCAAAGAAACAGATGGTGCTAGAGAACAACCCAGTGATGTAGCTACATTTGACTCGACTCATTTAGCTGAAAAGAAAGATGATCTAGATGGTGACATTAAAGATACTAAAGATAAAATAGACCCTACCATATCAGATCAAGGTGTAGATATAATTAAAGATAAAATAACGGGGAAAAAAGAAGATTTAAAGACGGAAAAGAAAGACGATGCATTAAAAATAGAAGAGGTTAAGGACGCATTGACAAAAGAAGCAAGTGATACTTTAAAAGAAATTAAAGATATATTTGAGAAGAAAGATGAAAAAGTACTTCTAGTCGATAAGAAAGATGATCTTGATGCCGAAGAAAAGGATGTTATTAAAAAAGTAGATGCTACTGAAAAAACAATACCTGGCGATTTAATTCAACAGCAAGATGTAGAAGATATAATCAAAAAAGTTACTACTACGATAAATGAAGCAGAAGATAAAACTCATGAAGTCTCTAATGTTATCGAAGGAGAAATCACACAGATTAAAGAAGAATTAAAAACAAATCTAACTGACAACTTAGATGACATTAACAATGTGTCTACAGAATTCGTGAATGACGTAAAAGACCAGAAAGAAATTTCAGTTCCAATTCATGAATCCGTGAAAGATATTACAGATGATCAAAAAGATAAAATTTCCACAACCATTGAAAAATCCATCGAAGAACTTTCTAGTACTGTAAACGATATTAAAAATGACATTTTAGAAGAAGAAGTTAACGAAACAAAAGATTATACAGTGAGCAGTGGAAAAAATATGACAGATAGTATTATCGAAACATTTGAAACAATAAAAGACGATATAGTAGACGATATCCATAACATCGAAGATAAAATAACTTACAAGAAGGAAGATATAAAAGATCAAATTGTAGATTCTACTACTGAAATAACAGACAAAAAAGATTTAGTACTAGAGAGTGATAAAAAAGATGAAATTGCTGATATCCACAAAGATAAAATAGAAGAAACAGTAGAACATAGTGAACATCTTGTTAAAGACTTAAAAGATATAAACAAGGATTTAACAACTAGTATATTTGCTACGACTGAAGGTCTAAAAGATAAATTTGCAACTAGTATAGAAGAAACAACAGCCAAAATAGAGGAATCCAAAGAAGAAATAACAGCAATCAGTAATAAAATCGTTGATTCAAAAGACGAAATTGTTGAGAGTATAAAAGTAGAAGCAGCAGAAAAAAATAAGGAACTCAAGGAGGAATTACAGGGTATAAAAGAAATCAAAGATGACTTAGAAGCAGAAAAAGATAAAATTGTTGGAGAAATAGTTGGAGAATCTAAAGATGAAAGAGTACACAGCATCAAAGAACTCACAGATGATGTAACAGGAGAAGTAAGTGATAAAATTGCTGATTTACAAGATGAAAAGGATAAAGTTGGTGCCAGTATCGACGACAAAAAAGTAGAAATATCATCAAAAGTTCATGAAACCAAAGAATTAATCCAGGGCATTAAAGACTTAAAAGATCATGCAACAGAGGCAGTGAGTGATAAAATCGCTGATTTACAAGATAAAAAAGATAACATTGTAGATGGTATTAGCGAGAAAAAAATAGAAATAGCATCAGTATTTGAAGAATCTAAAGATGCATTAGTACACGGCATAAAAGAAGTAAAACAAGAAGTGGATGAAAAAATTAGTGATATACAAGATGAAAAAGAGAAAATCGTTGACACTATTAGTGATACAAAAGTAGAAATAGAAGAAAAAGTTCAGGAATCCAAAGAAGAATTAATTCATGACATAAAAGATATACAAACCAATATAACAGCAGCAGTAAGTGATAAAATATCTGATTTACAAGATGAAAAAGAGAAAATCGTTGACAGTATTAATGATACAAAATTAGAATTTGAAGGAAAAGTTCAGGAATCCAAAGAAGAATTAATTCACGACATAAAAGATATACAAACCGATAAAACAGCAGCAGTAAGTGATAAAATATCTGATTTACAAGATGAAAAAGATAAAGTTATTGACAGTATAAGTGACCAAAAAATAAAAATAGAAGGTACAGTTCAAGAGGCTAGAGAAGAATTGACCGACGGCATCAAAGACATGAAATACGATGCAACAGTAGCAGTAAGTGATAAAATTGTCGAAATGCACGGTGAAGATAAAATTTTAAATAGTATCTGTGATGAAACAGTAGAAATGGGAGAAAATATTAAGGAATCCAAGGCAGTATTGATACAGGGTATAAAAGATATCAAAGACAATGTAACAGCGATAGTGACTGATAAAATTGCTGATGTACAAGATGAAAAAGAAAAAATTGTTGACAAAATCGACGAAAAAAAATTAGAAATATCATCAACAATTGAGGAATCTAAAGAAGAATTAGTACATGACATAAAAGATATAAAAGAAAATGTAGTGACAGTACTGAGTGATAAAATTACTGACTTGCAAGATAAACTTGTAGACATTACAAGTGATAAAAAATTAGAAATAGAAGAAAACATTCAGGAAACCAAAGAGGAATTGATCCAGAGTACTAAAGATAAAAAAGATGATGTTAGTGATAAAATTGCTTATTTACAAGATAAAGTCGATGACAGCATAAGCAAGAAAGAAGATGACGTAACATCAAAAATACAAGAATTCAAAGAAGAATTAAAAGAGGATATATCTTCAGTCAAAGACAAAATTACTGACGTAAAAGAAGAAAAAGATAAACTTATTGATCATATCAGTGATAAAAAAGTAGAAATAGAAGAAAAAGTTCAGGAAGCCACAGAACAATTGACCAAGAGTATCAAAGACATAAAAGATGATGCAACAGAAGCAGTGAGTAATGAAATAGTTGATTTTCAAGATAAAAAAGATAAAATTATTGATACTATCGACAACAAAGTAGTAGAAGTAACATCAAATATTGAGGAATCCAAAGAACACTCTACACAAAGTGTAAAAGAAATCAAAGAAGACATTACAGGTACATTTACTGATAAAATCGCTGATTTACACAGTGAAATAGATACAATTGCTGATAGTATTAAAAACAAAAATGACGATATAGTAACAAAAGCTGAAGAATCTAAGAAAGATTTCATAGGGAGTATAAAAGATGCAGGAGACAACTTGACATCCAAAATAATCGATACATTTACCGATTTACATGACGCTAAGGAAGAATTCATCGAAAATATTAAAGATAAAAAAGAAGAAACAAGGACAAGTGGAGAAGAATTAATGCAAGACACCAAAGATATAAAAGAAGATTTAGCCACTAGTGTAATTGATAAAATCACTGATATGGACCATAAAAAAGATGAAATTATTGACAGCAACAAATTTATAAAAGAGGAAATAGCAGCAAGTTTTACTGCAGGGATCCCAAATCTACAAGATAAATCTTTAATAGAAACTTCTGAAGATGCAAAAGATAAGAAACATGAAATTATAGACAGTTTAGAGGAAGAATCAGTTAAAGTTCAGCATGACGCTGTAGAGGTTAGTAAAGATTCCAAAGATCATTTAAAAAGTACAACGGATGAAATATTGCATATTAAAGACGATATCATGGATTTGAAAGAAGAAACTAAAGAAAAAATAACTGCAGTAGAAGACAGCATAAAACATACTTTAGAAACAGAACTAGAAGATACACCAAAAGATATTTTAGAACAAACTAAGTTTGAATTAACAAACATTGTTAATGTCGACGATATGATCACCAAGAAAGAAGATGATACGACAGCAGAATTGGGAAAAGGTATCAAAGACACCAAAGATAACTTACAAACAAAAGTGGACATTCTAGATGAACTAACTGATGAAGATATAACCAAGAAGATACACACTGGGGTGGAAAGTGTAAAATCTGTGAAAGATATTGACATTAAAGAAGAACTAAACGAAATCAAAGGTGAAGCTACAGCACTAACAGATAATAAAGGAGATTTAAAAGATGGCGTAAAATTAGCTACTGATAGTATCTCTCAACAAAAAGATATCTTGGATAAAACAGTTGATGAATTACATTTGCAAAAAGAAGATAAGTTAAAAGAAACGAAGGAACATGTATTAGAAGATATTTCAAAATCAAAAGATACTACAGATATTGATGATATCAAGAATATTGTAAAAGAAGATGCAAAAGAACTTGAAACTAACATTAAAATAGGTATAAATGGTGTACACGATGAAGTATTAGAATCCAAAAAATTAGTACAAGACATATTAAAGGAAAAATGTGATGATTTATCAAAAACAAAAGGAGAAATATTAAAAGACCTACATGATACAAAAGAAGAAGTTAAAGATTTAATACATGATAAAGTAGAAGAAAAAATTGATCATATAATTGAAACTAAAGATGAACTAAAAGAGAATGCGGACCATCTGACAGAAGTTATTCTTGATACTGTTCAAAAGAAAGCTGAAGATTTGGTAGAAGTGAAAGATGGAGTAAAAGAAGATTTAGAAGAAATAAAAAGTGATATTATCGATAAGAAGGAAGAAATTCAACAAAACGTCCAAGAAAAACTTGATGACGTTAAAGCGGTTAAGGAGAGTTTGTTGGAAACTGCCCAACAAGTGAAACAGGATGTCGCTGATAATAAGCAAGTAATTAAAGATAAACTTTCAGAAACTAAAGATGAAGCTGCAAGCAAAACAGCTGAAGCTCTACAAACCGCTAAAGATGAAACCGAAAACGTTGTAAAAACTATAGATAAAGGAATATCTGATACACTCGATTCCATAGCCAGTTTCGGCAAAAATCTATTTTCTAAAACCGAAAAAGATGATGCAACCAAAGAACAAGAAAAAGAGGAAAAATCGCCTTCAGAAAAGGAAACTATGGACGAAAAACATATGAAAAAGGAACAATTTCTCCAAGAAGCAGCAGATGAGATCGAAGAAACGTTCAAAACTGTAATAAACATGACCGAATCGGTAATATTCGATAAGTGTTCCAAACCAAGTGAAGATGATATACCAATCGACAAGGAAGAAGTCGAAAAAATTTTACAGGAACGCACTGAAGATTTGGAAGAAACTTTTGAAACGGTAGAACAAATGTCCCGAGACGTATCGTTCGAAAAGTGTCAAAGTCCATTGAAAAAAGATTACACCGACGATGAAAAAACGGATAAGGAAAAAGGGTTGGAACATCTCACCGATCGATTAGAACATACGTTCGAAACTGTGGAAAAAATGTCGCAAGATATATCCTTCCAAAAATGCGGTGCCCAAACAAAACCAGATTCGGAAAAATCGTCGATCGATGAAATTGAATCTAAAGTCACGGAAAAGGGAGAAAAAGAAACTATGGAAAAGGAAAAATCGGAACACACACTGCCAAAAGACCATTCCGCTACCCATAAGCATACTTCAGATATTCCAGAAGAGCTCATACAAAAGACTGCTGACATATGTGATAATAAACAAGAATCTTCGAAGACTGCTTCGTTAAGTGTTGTCGATAGCTCTTCAAAAGAAGTTACCGAAATAAAAGAACAGGATAATTTATTGCATGAAAAACAATTCCCGGGAGGGAAAACTCCTCCTACAGCTCCAGCAAGCCCGAATGTAAAACACACCCACTTGGACAGTCTAATTCCCGAAACAGACAAAGACAAAGAGAGCGATGACGAAGATGATCAATACAGCATTACCTCTCAGGTTGCACATTCCAGAGATTCCTCGCAGGCTGATTTCGAACCTATTCGAAATCAAGATCCGATGAGTATGTCATTTTATGGTGCTCTTCCCGATGTCGAACCCACGGACGAAATTTCTAAGGAGAAAGTACACGATTCTCCTGCTGATAAGACTGATTGTAAGAAGAGCGAAGACACATCTTCAAGTACGCAAGAACATGGCGAAGCAAACAAGGATCCTATCCAGTCATGGGGGAAACCCCTCGAGTTACCAGCACCTACTTACCTGTATGAAATAACGAAAGCAAAATATTCGACTTCCAGTCATCGACAATTTGGTGGAGTTGAAGAAGAAGAAGAAAAACAGCATGCTTCATCGAGTAGTTCCAGTCTAACTGGCAAGATGGATATGATGACAACCAGTTTCTATGGACATCTTCCAGGCGACGACGATATGGATCCAATACAATCATGGGGTAAATATTGTTTTAAATGTATCAAAAAATATCATAAAAGTTTTGAATAAATTTAAAAAACGGGTTGTGAATTAAAACATTTTCTATTTTTATTTTAAAGAGAAATTACTTATAAAATGGATAATTTTATTTCATCCAATATAATATAGAAAAAAAACAATGGATTTTTGTGTACCGGGTGTCCGAATAAGAACGGCTCTCGGCCATATATCAGTAACCATTGATAGTACAGCTTCGGGAAAAAAAAATTTATAATAAAAATGGCCTCGAGAAACACCTGGAAATTATTTGCAGACTCGTAGGTCTACCGCTAGAGGGCGTAATTTAATACTAAGAATTAAAAAATCAAAATTTTACAAAAATTCCCTTATTAAAGGGCATTTTTAATGCGATAATCAAATTCTACGAACAATTCTGCGTATTTTTGGTTTCAAAAGTTTTAGTCTATCTTTTCAAATATAAGGTGGGGGAGAGTGGAAACATTATTTTAGAAAAAGGTCTGTAAGTCCGGTCCTGTTTAACCGATCTTTGCAAACTTGGTCTTGTTGATAACAGCTTTCTTCCACCAATATTATAATTATCATTTCCAAACAACCTAATAAGTGACGTGCCCGCTAGAGGGCGAAACTTTTTCCTTTTTTTAATCTAGTTCTCTTTGAAAAATATTAAATAGAAGCATGCAATTTTAACCATGAATTATAAAATTAGACCAAATTAGCAACAAAATGGTGAAAACCGCATGTCAATATCTTTTTCCTATCCCGAGATATCTTAAGAAACGTGTAAATTTTAAGTATTTTTCTTTGAATATTAGAATACTCTGGTTATACTGAACGGCATTTAATAATTTTACTTTACTTTGTTTAATAATTTGACACATGTCTGCGTGCTTTGTTTTCCATGGCCCACTACTATTTTTAAATTTTTTCCATTTCAACTACCTTACAGGCGTTTACCGGTGACAGTAACAGTGATATTGAAATATTTAAAAACATCATAAAGAGGACAAGAACATTCAATTTTAGGAAGTCCAAAATTATTAAATGCCGTTGAGTATAACCAGAGTACTCTAATATTCAAAAGAAAATACTTAAAATTTACACGTTTCTTAAGATATCTCGGGATAGGAAAAAGATATTGACATGCGGTTTTCACCATTTTGTTGCTAATTTGGTCTAATTTTATAATTCATGGTTAAAATTGCATGCTTCTATTTAATATTTTTCAAAGAGAACTAGATTAAAAAAAGAAAAAAAGTTTCGCCCTCTAGCGGACACGTCACTTATTAGGTTGTTTGGAAATGATAACTATAATATTGGTGAAAGAAAGCTGTTAACAACAAGACCAAGTTTGCAAAGATCGGTTAAACAGGACCGGACTTACAGACCTTTTTCTAAAATAATGTTTCCACTCTCCCCCACCTTATATTTGAAAAGATAGACTAAAACTTTTGAAACCAAAAATACGCAGAATTGTTCGTAGAATTTGATTATCGCATTAAAAATGCCCTTTAATAAGGCAATTTTTGTAAAATTTTGATTTTTTAAATTCTTAGTATTAAATTACGCCCTCTAGCGGTAGACCTACGAGTCTGTAAATAATTTCCAGGTGTTTCTCGAGGCCATTTTTATCATAAAATTTTTTTTCCCGCAGCTGTAATATCAATGGTTACTGATATATGGCCGAGAGCCGTTCTTATTCGGACACCCGGTACATAACTATACTAGGATTGCCTTTTATATTTCGGGATTTGGTAGCCCTGGTGTTGCAATCTGGCAACTGACAGCTCTATCGTAAAGTTGGACATTTTTGAGGTTATACGTACTCAGAACGTTTTCGACCACCACATTTGGGTAGCACACTTGAGGTAATTTCCTCAGCGTGAACCTGTCTAGCAACTCTTTTTTGTAAATCCACTTATAAAAATGAAAAGAATCTAGTTTAGTTTTATAACAATAAAATCGAAACTGCTCAACTCTAATTCATCGGACGTTAACTCGTAAATTAATGTTTTCATTAAGAGTGTTAGACACCTTCTTGTATAAGTGAAGTTTACCTGGAAACTCTTCAAAGTTATAAAATTAATGTTACATATTTAAACATAAACTATTTTTATTTTTAATAATTGCGTTTCTGGGATATAAATGTTTTGGTGTTTTCTACTAGTACTTTTTTATTCGACCAAACTCTTGGTTCAAATCCAGAAAACTGTGTCCATCCACGGAAAATTTATGCTCAACTATTTTGAAAATATTGTTTAGAATCAAGTATTGATAAAGGCAGAACGTATAAAAGTTTTTATCTAGCCTTGAATCGGAGCAAATTATTAAATTGTCAACTTCAGGATCCTCTTCTTTGATTAACTTGCAAAATCGTAGCAGACAGCTTGCTATTTCATTACTACCGTGTCTTCTGTCCAGTTAAAAAATAAGACTTGTGTCCTGAATGTTTGACACTATAGATACCAACATTATAAAACCATTATAGCAGCCTTAAATAAAAAGCCTTGGATAACTTCGGTAATGGCATGGTCCAACGTCACATAACATGTTATCTTTTTAACGGGTGGTATTTTTCTATCTATTCTTTGGGAATTAAAAGCAAATTTCCAGTTTTCGTTATGCTCTTCTGAATTATCTCCAGAGGTATATTTAAATTAAGTAAGGGAGACATGTATTTCTTATGATTTTTGTTCCTTGACTAGTGAGACGTGTCTGTAGAAATATGATTAATATGGCTCACAATGCAGTTGGTAACATGTAACATAACACCTTTATCCACTAAAAAATATACACTGTATGTGTGACATGACGCCTTTATTATCCAAACATTTCTCTAAAATATTACAAATCCCAAATTTTCCATAGTTAGAGAGTTAAATTTATGCCAGGGAAGCACAAAAATGGCAAAAAAACCATTTTTCAAAGAATGCGATATGACACCTTTATCCACTTACGTCTTTAATTCATCTTGGAGTTCTTTCATCCAAATTATGTTATTTTGGATTTTTCTTATGATGCTTTAACCTTCATTATACTGTATTTGAAAATCAAGAGATAGTAAATTCCCAGAATAAAAACTAATTCGGTATGCAAAACTATAGTACAGTACGTGCGGTAAAACTTCAATATTTGTAATGCATTCTAAATTGTTTTTGTTAATTTCAATACAAAATTTATTAAATTTCTTGGACTATCACATTATTTTATGATCTTTCATTGTTACTACAGTAGGCCTAAGAGGATTAACGTGCGTCATAGGCGTAACCAGATTAGAAAGGGATAATTGTTATTTAACGAAGCCATTACGAATAATGTTGATTTACCCACAATAAGCCGGGATAAACTATGGAAAACGTTACATGAGTTAAACTTTAAATTTGAAAAAATGGGCAGACACTCAATGCTAATTGATTCTGAGGAAATTGTATGTTGGAGAAGACAGTACCTCAGAAGAATACAACAAGTTAAAGCTCAAAATAAAAACATTTATTATTCAGATGAAACATGGGTTAATGAAGGACATTGTGCAGGAAGAGTTTGGAAAGACAAAAATATAAAATCATTCCATCAAGCTTTTCTAGAAGGATATACTACTGGTTTTAAGGAACCTATAGGAAAAGGTAAAAGATTAATTATTTGTCATATAGGCAGTACAAACGGTTTTCTTGAGAATGGTTTACTCTTATTTGAATAAAAAAAAACCGTTGATTATCACGAAGAAATGAATGGAGACGTGTTTGAGGAATATTTTGAACAGATGATTCAATTCATACCAAAAGGATCGGTTATTGTAATGGACAATGCAAGTTACCACTCCAGATTACTTGAACCTTTACCAACCACTAAATGGAAAAAGGATGAAATTACAAAATGGTTATCTTCTAAAAATTTAGCCTTTGACAATACAATGCTGAGGGCAGAATTGTTAACTATTGCTAAACAACATAAGCAAAATGAGAAATTGAAATCCTTCGTTTACCACCCTACCATTGTGAGCTGAATCCGATAGAATTGATATGGGCTCAAGTTAAAGGTTATGTTGCCAGAAATAACACTACTTTTAAATTATCAGATGTTAAAAATCTCTTCAATAAGGCAATATCTGAAGTAACAAGTGAAAATTGGCAAAAATGTATTAGACACGTTACAGAAATAGAAAAAAAAATGTGGGAGCTAGATAACATAATTGATATTACTATAGAGCCCATTGTAATTTCTCTAGAATCAGATGGTGAATCTTCTGACACAGAGTGCGAGGAACCATAACTTTAAAATTATTAATTTATGTACTTTAATTTTATTTTTAGATTTTTATTTTTTAAGATTTAATATTGTCGTATTTTTTGCATGTTGCTCGTCAAATTTTATCCTTGCGGTTGGTTTTTTTTTCTCATATACCTACTTAATTGTTTTTTTAGCTCCTCATATTAATTTATAAGTAATTGTAATTATCTGTACATATTATATACATATTTTGTAAATAAACATATGCCTAAAATAATATTGACTTTTTCTTCATTTTACCCAAATTAAATTACTACTTACGAATTATGTTTATCTATCTAAAATTGGTAATCTAGGTATAAATAACTAAAACAAATTAAATATGCCTTTAACACTGATAACTGCAAAACATTTCTGGGAATTTACTCTCTCTTGATTTTCAAATACACTATAAATCATACTTATCAATTGAAACTTAACTTCCTCATACTAGCTATAAATTTGATAAAGCTTCTTCTGGAATACCACAAGGATCAAACTTGGGTCTACTATTTTTTATACTTATTATTAACGATTTATGTGAAACCATTTCTTTGCCATGTTTGAAAATATACTCAAGGATTAATGATAATAGCGATTGTCACATTTTACAGAATAAATTAGAATGTTTGCACGACTGGTGTGACAGTAATCCATTGCATTTTAAGTTTAAATAAAATTAAAATATAATATATATAGTGTAAGTGTACTCTATTAAATTTAATTTCATTAGAAATAAGACATGATTGTGCTTCTTCAGTGTTTTTATTAAAGCTATTGCGTGCTTTTAATGACTTCCCTGATATTCTTAAGCAAATTAATTATTATAATCTACTTTCATATAACCTCAAGTATAGTATAATTTGACCCTTCTGCATTTTCTGTACAAACCACAGAAACTTTTTTGATCAGATCTTCATTTACTTCTAGCCACTAAAGCAATCCACTTTTCTCCCTCTACTTTCTAACTTTTGGTCCAGCCCTTTCCACCTAACCTTATTGTTATACTAATATGATCCATTGTTTATTATTTTTAGGAAAACCCTTGGGTTTGCCCAGTCCGGCAACGCAGAATGACAACAAGGGTACGCCGAAGAAAGAAAGAAAACTGCCGGCAAATGTAACGGCAAAAAATAAATTGAACGACGACAAAAAGAGAGCTGAATCGCCATCGAAATACAACAAAAACAAAAAAGTTAATCCAGTGTATGTTGATCTTACTTACGTACCACATCACGGCAATGCCTACTACGCTTACGTGGATTTCTTCAGAAAAGTTCGAGCGCGTTATTATGTCTTCTCTGGCATCGAGCCTAGTAAAGAAGTCTACAATGCTTTATTAGAAGCTAAACAAACATGGGAGGATAAAGAATTAGGTAAGAAGATATCTACTACTATATTCGTTTTCATGGGTATATCTGTCTTTCATAGTCTGTTTCATCCCATATTTCTAGGACTTCCACCCCTTCTTCTGATGTACGGTTGATACATAAGTGCTTTTTTTACCATCTGTCCCGATCTCAGGATATTCTAGAGGATCTTTTATAGCCTCTATTATTTTCTCATGTCTATCTATAAGCACTCGCTCCCATGTATTAAAAAGGGCTCGTCAAGAAGGTTGTGCTAAACCCTGAGGTAGGAATGGGTCAACTGAGGCTGGGCCTGTGGAGGCACTCACTGTGATGCCTCTTCTACAGGCAGTCGGTGACGCAATTGAACCCAGGTTTGTGTTTGATGAACCCTACAAAATACAAATAAAACAGAACACAGACGGCTCAAAAAGCAAGGAAAGATCAGGATGTGGAGTTTACTACAGGTCACTTAGCCTAAGGATTAAGTGGGGAATGGGGAAAAATACCAGCGTGGTTCAAACAGAACTGGCGGAAAGCCAAATGTTACACCCATACTCAATCCCTTAAGAGATGAGATGAAACCAAAGGATAGAGTTTTGCCAGGATCACCCTGAGCGACCCTGAGAAGCTGGATCCGAATAAATATTTATGCAGGATGTGTGAACAGGAAGATGAAACTGTCAGGAATGTCTTATGTGAATGTCTGGAGCTATCGTCGATAAGAGCGTGTGTGTTCGGTGAGTCTTGGCCTACACCTGCTGATATTAAGGAGATGTCCCCTGGTGACCTGTCTTCCTTCCTGAATAAGGCAGGATGGACAATGTCCTAGGAGGGCGACTCCTTGGGAGGATGTACAATGGGCCATATTGTGGGTCTATACTCACCCTTCCTACTCTACAGATACAGAGAGAGGGCTCCACCAGAGATTGGTAGATTGTCAATTTTATGCCAAGGTTATTTTTTTGACGAAAGCAATGAATTCAGGATTCGTGTAGCTTTTTTCCCTTGTAATCTATTTTTTATATCTTCTCTTGTATTTACATACAAGGCCGGATCTGCTATGTATGTATGTAAGTATAAGTTAGGGGTGATAATTACACTGCGACCTATAGGATCTATTGTGTCCCCCCTTACTTGCCATGTTCTGATATTTTCTCAGACTTATAGCAGCTCCTCGAGTCCTATTTTCCTGAGGAAGTTTAGGACATCGTCGGGCTTCAAGTCAGGTAGATCCCCTTCCCCTATTCCATGTGCTCCTAGGTATCTAGCCCTAGAATTTTGCAAGGCAGGACATTCTGCGAGTATGTGTATTGAGGTTTCATCCTCTTCCTCACAGAATCTGCACTTTGCTTCATCTGCTAACCCTAATTTCTTCATATGGCTTCTTAACCGGCAATGC
Organism: Ophraella communa; assembly: GCA_035357415.1. Lineage (NCBI taxonomy): Eukaryota > Metazoa > Arthropoda > Insecta > Coleoptera > Chrysomelidae > Ophraella > Ophraella communa. The sequence goes on along the minus strand of CM068994.1, from coordinate 29,040,142 downwards.
CCGGTTAATATTCCCGTTAAAATTCGGAGCCTTTTTTTACTGAGGTTGAGGCAGCTAAGAGATCTCTTCTGGTCATAGTTCCCCAGTAGTATCTTAGATTGCCTCAGTCCTTCCAGCTGATTCCAGTACTTGAATTTTTCTTTCTCCATTTCTTCCCTTAGTTTTCCTAAGATTACTCTACTGCTGATCCCACAAGATGGTTCTGGTCCCAAATGTGGGGTTTCAGCTCCTTTTTTTGCCAGCTTATCTGCTGTTTCGTTCCCCTCTATTCCTATGTGTCCCGGGACCCATAGGAGGGTGACAGTGTTCTTCTGGCCCAGTTCATTTAGTTTGCTTAGGCATTCCCAAACCATCTTCGAACTGATTATATTTGAACTCAGCGCTTTGATGGCTGCTTGACTATCCGACATGATCACAATCTCTTTTCTGCGGTAGTTTCTTCCAAAATTGAATTCCACACATCGATGGCACGGACTTCTGCTTGAAAGATACTCGAGTATTTGGCTCTCGGTCCAAAAACTCCTATCCCAGTTCCCTCGTCTAGCTTGGAACCGTCCGTATACCACTTTATGGTATTCTGATTTAAATTCTGTATGGTGTCTTCGTCCCATTCAGATTTATTACTCAACCTTGTGATGAATTTTCTCACAAAGTTGAATTTCTTTGGCATATCATCTTGGGGCATTTCCCAAGTTTGATCATTCTATATATCGTTTTCTTCCTTACACTTTCTAACAGAATGTGCAGTGGGGTTAAGTTTAAAATCACCTCCATTGCAGCAGTGGGGCAAGTTCCCATTGCTCCAGTGATACATGAACAGGCTAGTCTCTGAATCTTCGAGAGATTTTTCCTCGTCGTACTCAGATCAGCCCTCGCTCCCCAAGCCACTGCCCCATATGTGATTATTGGTCTCACTATTGCTGTGTACATCCATTGCAGAATACGTGGGTTGCATCCCCAGTTCTTTCCTGCACACCATGAGGGCCTCGGTCGCTTTGTGTATTACTTCGTCTTCGTGTTTATTCCAGAGTAACCTACTATCTAGGATTAGCCCTAGATATTTGACCTCTGTTTTCCACTTCCCTTATGTAGGCAGGTTGTTAGACAGTTATTCTCTACCTACCTCGATTCCCATTCTCACAGTTTTAATTTTCCAGCTATTCAGTGCTTCTTAAATGTAAATTTTAAATAAGCTAGATGATACACTGTACCTTTGTCTCAAACCTTTTGAAGGCAAGAATGGTTTCAATATTGTTCCTAAGCAAAACCTAGATGCAACATATTCCAACCATTGGATCTGCCTCGATTTCTTTAGTTGAATTCTTTTGATTTATGTTTATAGGGTTACCTAAAATCCTTAGTCTACACGTGACCCTTAGTTGATATCAAACCGTATTCAAAATAAATGCGAATCTTCCTACACATCTTCTCCGTCTCTCCCTTTGCCGTACACACCAGGCGTTTTCTTCCTCTTCCAAGCAGAACATATTTATCTCCTTCTAGCCTATAAGACTCTTGTGAAAGAGTGAAAGTTTTGCTGAATGTCTGTATATCTGTATGTCTTTTTCAGAAGTGACCATAATCCCAACTTACGACACGGACATACTAGGCTACTGGGTAGCGGCAAATGAGGAACTACTAACGAAATACAAGATCGATCTATCTCCTTCAGCATCCCGCTGCACTATCAATCTTCAAGATCACGAAACATCATGTAGCGCATATAGACTAGAATTTTAAATAACTTCTGACACTATCAGATATCATTTTTTCTAGCAATAATCAAGATAAAAAAAAAGTCGTCATCCACACACCAAAAACATTATCCTTTCTAACTCTCTATGAGGAAGGTATTTTTAAGCCAAAGGTACAATCTAATTCTTCCTTAAAAAAAAGTACCTCTTACAGTAAAGTCTTCTTCACAAAAATAAAATAAAATGATAGCATATAGAATGTAATGAAATTTTTCGAGTTTAATAGGAATTTTTCAGGATTTCTAGAAACCTTATGGATGTTGTTCCGTTCAAATATTTATTCAAAATTATTCTTCATCACAAGAAGGATAATGTTGATTATTTCAAAGTTTAACAATTAACTCAATGCGACGTTTATTTTTCTTGAAAACGTCGAAATTGTATGTGAAGAAAAACTAGTTTAGATATTAAAATTTTAAAATAGCTGTTAAACATCTCGGCTAGATTTTAACAAGAAATAATTATTTAGTTTAGCATTAACTAACATAGCAACTGTATTATAATAGACAATCTAGTGATGAAACTGCTCATTCTTACTACACAAAAAAACAGCAGTTTAGATAGAGAGAGAAGAAATCAGAATTTCCATATTTGAGAATATTTTTAAAATCAAAAACAATGGAAAAAGAATGCTTTATCCAACAACTACAAGTGATACATCAAAATATTACTTAATTTTATGGTTCAAGGTTTTATTTAAGCTCACTACTAAATCCAACAAATAAAGACAAATCATAAATGTAGGGTAATTTTCTTAAGGCCATTTTTTAAATTTACATCACACCAAGTTATAGAATATTGCCACAGCAATACTATTTATTAGAACTCCAAGAATATCCAGTGTAAAACTTTATAAACTAATAAGTGTACCTCCTAAATGTTTTATAACATCATTTAAATAAAAATAAAGAACACCCTATACTTACAATAATCCAGTAATACTTAAAACTGAATATAACTTTAAGGATGTATTTACTAACATAATAAGTTCTCAGGTATAGAAATTTCCACCGTGAACCTGTGGTAAAAAACGAAGGACTTGCGTGTTTGGTTATATCTTATTTTTCATTCGGTTAATGCTAAAATTCTACATAATTATTTCTGTAACGCTTTATGTGTAAAAATAATCGTTTATATCATATGTGATATAGTTTCTGTTAGCGTTTAACAAGAAATGTTTAGGATCTTTGAAAGATATATATACTTACTTAGGCCGATTTGTTCTTTTTATATACTATCTACTCATTTAATTTTTTGCATTTTTGTACCAATCACGCTTCTTATTACGCCAAAGACTTCGCGAGACTATGTAGGCAGTTATAGATTTAGTAGATATCGTACATAGTGTGTATTTTCATTATTAAATTAATATGTAAAAATTTTAAGCATAAGCACAGAAAATAACATTAGAAATGCGAAACCACAGAATACATTAACTAAACTAAACTAGGACCCCCACCCCATCTACAAATTGGGTTGTGTTGTTTAAAAAAAAAGATTTTTTTTTATACATAAACATTTTTAAACCTTTTTGTATTGAAAATACAGTATTATGATAAAATTTAGTAAATATATATATAAATATAGTGTGCACACACTAAACCACAGAATATAACATAAACTACAACTACCCATCTTCAAAACAACGAGTTGTGTTCCTTCAAAAAAGAAGAATTTCTCTAGTAAAGAAGTAATGTCGAAAAACTGTCCAGCGGTAAGGAGCAAATAGTAGATGGCGCGAGAGTAGCAAAAGGGTAAAAATTATAACATGAAGTCAGTAATTTTCCTGGGTTAAAAAAGATCATATTTTTAGTGACCTGTGTAGTTAAAAATTATGCAGTATTTAAAATCTCAACTATTTACGAAGTCAAATAGTAATTTAATTTCGTTTCTTACTCTAACAATTCATTTTGACAGCCGATGACAGGACACATTCTTCTTTTCTATTATTTGTAACGTCCTGTGACACTTACTCTTGCTACTGTGGCGCCACCAATTTGTTTCCTTTCGATGGACACTTTTTAATACATTGAGACCACTGAACTATAAATTATAGTTCAGTGATTAAGACATAAATTTTAATTTTAAACATTTTATATTGAAAATACACACCTGTATAGTTATAACTTTTTTGGTAAAGATAGTGTTTTTTATTTATTCATTTTATTAAGCAATACTTTTGTTTGTTTAATTTTTAAGGGCCTATAAGTATTGGCAAATAGTTTCTGGATTTACTGAATATTTTCTAACTACGTATTTAGATAAGAGAATTACAAACTAATTTACAACGATTATAAATAAAAACTTGAAAGAAATCTGTTATTTATGTCAGAAGTATCTCAGTAAATCTCGAAAACCTGGCTAAATAGATTTTATGATTAAGTTAAGACTTGACAGCATTTGGTGTGGTGATTTTTAACTTATTCAAGTCATATTTATTTGTTTTTTTAGTATTTAAGTAAAGAATGTTTTGCGTTTGGCTTTTATTATTTTTTAAGTTAACTTGGTAGTGAATATGTCCTCATTTGAGTCCAAACAACATCAAGGGGCCATTTTTTAAAACGTATTATCTGGACTCAAAGATACAACGGGGTGTTATTTGGAAAAAAAAATTGAGCTTCGTACTAAAAGTACTTTAAACAAAAAAAAATAATAATAAACTGTTGTTAACTATATATGTAAGATTGGTGCTATAAAAGTATTGCCTTTGCAAGGTTTTTCGTATTTGTTTTGGATCCATCAGGAATGGAATAAATCAATTGATAAAAAAAATAGTTCCGGTTTGACTTTTGGGAACGATATACATCCAGTAAATAATCAGCTACAGTTTTTTTCAGATATGGAGAACAAATAAGTAGCTAACAGTATCAATAATTAACCATTTTAATGCATAAAACAAAACCAAATTAATCTTATCATTTTTTATTAGTTCTGAATAAAGACTGTATGGTCATCATTTCTTTCTGTTTTACATTTTGGTTAAATTATTTTATTTTACAACAATAAGTACCTACCCAAATTTATTGGCAAGCCTCGAATGACAAACAGGGCCCCCTCTATATTTTTCTATTAACATATATCCTGAGTAGAGGTGCCAAGATATTCATTAGTTTAACAAAAACTATTTAATTTATTCTGATTCTTTTGGAATGGTTAGTAATTGATATACTTATATTGGTTTTGTTTTATTTTTTTAGTAGAAATAAAAATTTAAACGCACATTTTCAATTAAATGTATAAAAAAAATGGCAGCTAATTGTTTACTTGATGTACACAGCAAAACTGACACTTTATATTTTTGTTGATATAAATTAAAACCATCTAACATTTTATGTGCAGTTCAATTTAATATTGTATTTAAATAGCTTCTAGTCAAGAAAATTCTGATATCTTTTAGCTTAAAAATGTTGAACAAATACATATATTCAATATGCAATTAATGTATGGGATATGTATGAGAATAATAAAAAAATATCAAAAAATAATTAATTGTTTTATTTCTTCTAACAAAAATATTTGTATAAAAACAATTACAGTTTTTCTAGTCAACTACAGTAAACGAGAAATTAACCGCATAATTTGAGACTATATAAACAAACCATATAAACACACAATGTAATGGGTGTTGCCTACTACGAAGATACTGTAAATATTGTTAAATTTGTATCATTGTTCGTCAATCATTATAAAACAAAAGTTTAATTAAAATTCATGAGTAGAATTCTTTTCCAATATTTCTGGATTTTATTGTGTACTAGCTAAATAATAAAAATATACAAGTTAATAGATATATAGAATTCAAGCAAAAGCAAGTTTTAACAAGAAATGCCAGAATGGTAGGGAATACCACAATGTTTTTTATCCAGTACTAGAAGGTCCGAGTCTATAAAAAGTCTTGTTTTTAGTAAAATAATACTTTTTAACGCATACTATAAAATTTGTTTATGTTTAAATATACAATTATTTGCTTTGCTGTATCATTTACAGGTTTGATTTTATTTCCAACAAATTATCAATCAACAAGAAGTTGGAAAATGGCTTTAAGTTAAATAGAACATGTTGGAAAAATCTATCTTTAGATGTTCCTTCAGTGAGAAAACAAACAAAGATTGTTCTAGGTATTTTCCATCCAGTACTAGAAGATCTAAGTCTCGATGAAAATATAAATCTCTTGAGTCTAACCTATTTTTGTATACTTTGGAAAAAATTAATGAGAAGTATCATCAGATCTTACAGCTTTGGTATATAATTTAAAGGTATAATTTTCTTTTCACAAATCTGAGATTTATTCTACGTCCAAGTTTCAATGAATAAAAAGTTGTAAATCCGAAAAAGAAATGCATAAATAGCTGATTCAATTGAAGAATACATTCATTTATCAGAGAATGTTATGATTTTCATCCAATACTGAGTCTAAAATTTAATAAATTAATACGTAACGTTAAGAAATCTAGTTTTGTTTAAAACTAGTCTAACTCTAAATACATTTTGGCACTTATTAAAAGTGGCTATTATATTCCTTAGGTACCAATTATAGTGCAAAATGATTTAATTTAATCTAAAAACTGCATCAAAGCGCCATCTTTTCAAATAGCCAGGAAACTCGTAGTTGTAAGGTATACCAAAGCGAGGCGCACTGCTTTACCATTGTTGCATTAGGAATTTGTTATGGTGACTGTGTGTATAAGCAATTGCATACCTAGTAGGTAGTATCTGTAGACCACAATCTCCGCAAACAATTTCATTTCTTGACTTACATCACTGCGCCAACACAGCGAATTTTGCAGCAACAATTATCAGGACAACATAAACCCGAGTTTCGAATTTCATGTCTTCAAAAGAACGTAGTTGTGGTACTATTCCATCAACAGTTGGTTTAATTAAATTTTTGATATACCGGAAAAAACATAATGATTTTAAAAACATGTGCTGTTTTATATATACCTAAATCGTAATTTTTACTTTGAAATACACCTGCTTACAATAAAACAGTGTTTTTGTAATTATTACATACAATTTTTATGTTTCTTTAACTCACAGATTTTAAAACGATTATTTACTGGTTTATAATTATTTATCAAACAACATTTATTGCTAATAAAATTCTTTTTTCAATTGGTATTTTTTTGACCGCTGTGGGAAAACCCTTTACCTCTTTAACAACTAGGGTTTATGGTTTTATTATTTGTTCTTTTCTCTTCTGTTATCCTGTTCTAGTAAAATCCTCAAAGGCGGTACTGGGGGTTGGCAGAGATGTCGGGGCGTATCCGTGGGTGACCTGCGCGCCTCCCTGTGGGAGCTTGGAGATGTACAATATCGGTAGAGGAAGCACGCGGTTGGCGAGGTCTCTAAGGGGATAGATATCAAAGGAAGGTCATGGCGGTTTTTGGTTACATTAGAAATTAATGAGCTGGTTTGGGTTGGTTCTGTACACTTCAATTGAATAGTTAATAGCGGCATACGATTTTTAAAATTTTTGATGTTCTCAGAAAGGTTACAATTAGATTACAGCTTCAAAATGTGGTAATCATTTTATTCTAAAGTAAAAAAGAAAAAGTTGTTGGACTTCATTGATGTTGAGGTATACAAAATATAGATAAATGGTATACATAATAAATTTCGGTTGATAGAAATATAATCTTTGGAAATATAATTGAAAGAAATTATTATATATCTAAAGAAAGCTATTGTGACCAGAGAAAAACAATTAAAATGCAAAAGATACAGTGTGGAAACCACTGATGGAGTAAAATTATTTGTGGGGTTAGTTTAGAAGATCATAAAAAACGGAAATTCAAATGTGAGCTTTTTTAACATAAATTTAAATGTATAGGGTGACACATATGCAAGTTTGGTATCGTTCATGATCTATATTTTTAATGAAACACCCTGTATGTTCTCATGATTTTAAAAGCTTCTTAACAATACGATCATAACGAACTATACCATGTAGTATCTATTATGAATTGTACAGGGTAAAATTTTGAAGTTATTTATAATTTTGTTCAAGATAGTAAATACATAAAATTGTAAAAATAATAATGTTTCACACTTTAAATATTGACCTCGGCCTTCCTCTTCTTTTCCTTCCTGCAGGAGTCCACTTAGTTATGATGTTTATTGTGTTTACATTATCGTTGGTCTTATTCGTGTTTCGTATATTCTTATTTTTGTTCTTTTTGTTAAAAACTTACTTTTTATTAATTTCTTATTTAGTTGGAATGCTCTGTTTGCAGCTAGCGTTTTTTCTGTTATTTCGTTTGATCTTGTTCCATCACTTGAAAGTATAATTCCAAGGTACTTATATTTTTCGATCTCTTCAAAGTTATATCTTCCAATTTTAACTTTTTTATTTTTTGATGTTTTGCCTAATCTTAATATTTTTGTTTTGTTTTCATTTATGCTCAAGCCTTCTTGTCTTACTTCTTCTATATGAGTTCCTCTACCATTTTGGTTAATATGTCTCTTCTTTTTGCTATTATTACCAAATCATCGGCGTAAGCTACAATTTGACTCCCTCTGTTTCTGAGTGTTCCTTTGTTCATGTTTCTAGTTACATATTCTATAGCTATATTAAAAAGTGTTGTTGATAGACTGTCTCCGTGTCGTACGCCTTTATTTGTTTTAAACTCCTCTGTTTCCCCTATTTGTGTTTTAATACTCACTCTTATACGGTTCATTGTCATTTTTGTGAGTCTTCTTAATTTATAAGGTACTTTAATTAGCTGAATGCAGACCTCAAATTTCTTCACTATAGTCTATATAGAAAGGACAAGGAGTAATAAATCATTCATTTAAGTAGATTTCATAGACGTACCAAAATATATTTTAAGAGGGTATACCGTAAGGTACATTTTGTATTGAACGAATGAGTTGCAGCTATGCTAAATAATATATACGATTTAGGTCAGAGGTAATGGGATGTACTAATTTTAATAAAAAAAGTGATAGAGGTACATACATTTTAGTAAGTTTGATAAAGAAAGGCAACACAGTTTATTCATAATAGAAAACAAACCAATCTGTAACAATAATTATTTTATATATTTTTGTTCTTTTTGTAAGAAGATTAATTCAAACTTTGAATATTGTCATAAATAAAATACAATGAAATATATTTTTAAAAAAATAATTAAAATCAAGATAGCAAGATATCGTTGCAATTTTTATTAAATTCAAAGAAGCAAAATGAATATTTTTTATTTGTATTACTCCTATATGTAGTGTTTGGGGAATTTTTCTCAGAAATTTTAAATGGCAAGTGGCCTACTGTAATCGGCTTAATACGATTACACCTATTTACAGATTATTCGATTATTGAGAGGGATTTTCCAAACAACCCAGTTTACTTAAAAACATTATCGGGAATATTATTTTAAAAGAAAGTAGGTACATTAGTATTAGTTCTTTGAGTAAAGTTGTATGGTTTTCATAATATTGTAAACAGTTGGAATATATTTAAAACATTTGTTGAATGTTAATTGTGCAAGTACCAAACAATGTTGATAAGCCAAGGACCAACTAAACGACCAAAAATATATCATTGAAAAACAAGGATCCAAGTACAAGTGTTGATGTGATGATATTGTGGAATTAACGGCTGCTATGTTGTTGTGTGTTGCTAAATCAACAATTTATAGATTACTAAAAGAAAGCAAGAATGGAACTCTTCAACCCCCTAAAACTCCTTCAGGCCGAAAACGAATTGAGATCGATGAGTCATTAAAACAAAGACTAAGGCGTAAAGTCCATGGATTTTACTTACGAAAGGAAATTCCAACACTTAACAAAATTATGACATCAGTGCAAGAAGATACGGACTATACAAAATTCTCCAGAATGATATTATGCAAACTTTTGGAAGATGTGGGTTTCAGATATACAGAACATAATAGAAAATCTCTCTTGATAAATAAACCGGAAATAGTTTTTTGGAAAAGAGACTATTTAAGAAGTATTCGACATGCCAGAGAACAAAATTTGAAAATCTTCTACTTAGATGAAACATGGATAAATGCTGGATATACAGTTTCCAAATCTTGGCAAGATGAAAACATTAAAAGCGGAAGGCAGGCATTCGTGGAAGGTTTGTCGTTAGGTTTGCAGCTACCATCTGGAAAATGAAAAAGACTTATCATTGTCCATGTTGGAAGTTCTGAAGGTTTTGTTGATGGCGGATTATTAACTTTTATTTCAAAATGCACCGGGGGCTATCACGAAGGTATGAATGGGGATGTCTTCGAGGAACGGTTTGTTCAAATGTTGGATCTGAATCCAAAAGGGGCTGTTATTGTTATGGACAACGCAAGTTACCATTCACGGTTACGAGAAGCATTGCCCAGAAGTCGTTGGCGTAGAGCAGAGCTTTTGGAGTGGCTTATTTCGAAAAATATTAAGTTTCCAAAAGATCCACTAGGGAAAGAACTTTACAGAATTGCAAAAATGAACAAGAATAAATACAAAACCTACATTGTAGAAGAAATGGCTTCTTCTCGTGGTATATCAGTTCTTCGACTTCCCCCTTATCATTGTGAACTTAATCCCATAGAATTAATATGGGCTCAGGTAAAGGGGGAAGTTGGAAAAAAAATACCACTTTTAAAATAAACGATGTTGTGAAATTGTTTGAGAGTGCTGTAAGTCATGTTAGTAAGGAAAATTGGACAAACTGTATCGAGCATGTTATCAAAGTAGAGGCAAATATGTGGAAAATTGACAATATTTGTGATGATTTAATCGACCCTATTATTATTAATGTCAACAACGATTCTTCCTCTTCCGAGTCGGATATAGAATAAAATGTAAGTAATAAATGTATTCCAATAATTATTTCTTTTCATTTTTTATTATATTATAATTTAAAACGTATTTTTTTCCCACAATACACACCACTGCATTGCGTTATTGTTTACCTGCTAATCCTTTAACAATAAAGAAACCCTAAACTTTGCTACAACTTTTTGTACATACTATAAGTATCATCAACACTTGACAAGATAAGAAAAGAAATCAAGAGTTGTTTATTGTGCTTCATTCTTGGCAATGGTTTTCTAATGTCTGGTTTACAGATGAATGTCACATCTACTGAATGTATTTATAAATCGACAGACAAATCATTTTATTTGTTATATAAAAACTTCTTCTTGTTATAGAAAAACTTCTTCATAGTGACCGTGTACCGATTTTTTGCGCATTGTCAGGTAATGGATTATTGGGCCCTTATACTTCGTGGAAGATGATACAGTGCGATATAGAGAACTAATTTTGACACCATTTTATATTGATCTCAGACAATTGAATATCCAATGGTTCCAACAAACTGGCCATGCCACGTATGAGGTATGCTGAAATAAGCCATTTTTACAGAAAACCCACCGGCAACTATTGATCAACTACCTAAGTGAAAACATTTTGACCTTTTTCAGAAGAATGCTAAGTAATCTTGTTAAACGTTATGAGTACTGCTTAGAACACATTTTGTATAGAAGCAAAATTTAAAATTCGCATTATTTGAAATGTTAATTAATTTCTTATGTTTAACAAAGCTTTAGTTTTTCAGTGTCGTTTGTTTTGGAGCATACTGTACGTTAAAAACCATCTGTTTTAAAACGTTTTTATGATTAACAGTAACATGATATCGGCACATTGTCCTCCCAAAATATGCAACTATAATTGTAATTGACGAGCGTTTCTGGACGAACTTTGATTATTATTTGTAATAATGATTAAGCAACTTTGGTGAAAGTCATGAGTAATAATTATTAAGCATTAAACATTGCCAAACAAACTTTTTTCAGTATGTTGCAAACTTCATTGTCATTTTAGATAAAGGAATGTGGTCTTGTTATGAACAGAATTAATCAAGTATTAAATTCCAATTTGTCTGCATACAATTTTATGATGCATAGGTAATAAAATAATAAATTGTTAAAGTCTATCTGCCGTGAAAAATGCAACCGAAGAAATAAATTACATTGCTGCTGATTGCTTTTAAAAAATAACACATAAAAAATTCGAATAGAGTCACGTTGTCATGAAATATTTCTAAAACCATAATCGTACGACTATTGAAGTATGTCGTGAAATATGCAATGCGAACGTGGTTTTTTTGATTGCCGTGTTTCACGATTGATTTAGAAACTTAATGTTCGTGGGTTTTAACTCATCCACCTACATATTTATCACAACTTTATCTAGTGAAGAAAATAGATAAAATAAACTGATAAGCTTAAAAAATGTGTGCGCGAAAAACCACCAATCTTCTTAAACATTCTTCGGGTAGACGTAGGTATCAGTCAAATTCATTTTTAGAGATAGTGATTCTAACACCTGTGAAATATTGTGTTTAATTCAAATATTAAATTGTCTTTATTTATTTATTTATTTATTTATTTATTCAATTTGGGATACAAACAGGCTAGAAGCCCAAAAAAGTATCCACTAACATGGTATAGTTAGATTATAAACACTTATTAATATACAAGAAATGTTCTTAAAAAGTGAAAAGAAAAATGTGTCAGATATAATACAATCCTATGATATGAATATCGTTTTGACAAATTTCTTATAACTATATAAAGATAAATTAAAAAGGTCCACTTCGTTACAATACTTGTTAAATTCGCAACATATTCTGTTAATAGGTGAATTTACTCCTAGATTTGTATTGAAATGTGATACATGAAATAGAAATCTGCTACGTGTATTTCTTGGTGGTACAGTCGGCTTTAGAATAGCATATACATGTTAAAGGTGAATTTCGTTTACCTACCGAAGTTATAAAAACGCCCTTCTTAAACAACACAGGAATGGAAATTTTTAAAACGCCTACAAGAGTCGGTCATGTCCCGAATAAATAGGTTTTTTTTGCATTGATATAATAAAAAAAAGGGATTTTAATCCTAAACAAACATTTATTATCGAGGGTTCCAAACTAAGTGAAGATGTGGGCGTGGACAACTGTTTAACTGATTTCAAATTTATTATTATTTAAACCGTGATTGGTTACACAAAAAAAAGGCTGTCTATTCAATGTAAACGATTTTAGTTTGAAAATGTATATGCTATTCTGAAGCCGATAGTACATACATAGGTATTAGGCCCAATAACAGAGATGAGTCATATTTATAATTAATTATTTTATAAAGGAAAATAAGATCACCCATTATTCGGCGTTGCTCCAGAGTTCTGATATTATATTGTTTTTTCAATTCAGTCATATTTGTGGATTGATAGATGTTTGTAACTTTAAAATGTAGAAATCTAACGAAATTATTCTGCAGCCGTTCTAGTCTGATTTTGTATATATTATAACTTGGACTCCAAATAGTGCTAGCGAAATTAAGCCTGCTGTATATAAAAGCATAATATATTGATTTTAAAGCTTGTTCGTTTCTAAAACTCCGACAAGATCTTTTAATAAAGCCCAGCATTCTTGAGCATTTGCTTACTATAAAGTCAATATGTTGACTAAAACTTAGTCTCGTGTCGAAAATTACACCTAAATCCTTCACTTGATTCGTTCTGGCAACTGTGTTGTTGTTAATACAATAATTGAAATTTATTGAATTGAAATTTTTTGTAAAAGTGATACATTGACACTTATTTATGTTTAAATAAAGTTTATTTATGGTGCAATACTCGGTGAAATTGTTGATGTCTTTTTGAATGTTTATACAATCCCGTACTGATTCAACTCTGCCAAATATCTTCATATCGTCTGCGTAATATAAAACATTTGCAGAGCTGAAGCAGCTTCTTGAATCATTAATAAAGATTATGAACAACAACGGTCCCAAGTGCGAACCCTGTGGTACACCAGATGTAACTGAGAAAGGATCACATCTGAAACCATTAACTTCAACCATCTGAGTTCTATTACATATATATGAAGAAAACCATGTTAACAGATTACCCTGGATGCCAATCTTATCCAATTTTGATATAAGAATGTTATGGTTCACTTTGTCAAACGCCTTGCTGAAATCTGTATACACGGAGTCAACTTGAACTCTAGAATCCATGTTTTCGGTAATGAATTGAGAATATATGGCCAAGTTAGTTTCGATGCTTCTTTTAGAAAAAAAGCCGTGCTGTTCAACTGAAATACTATTCTTTACAGTAGTAAAAACAATATCATAAACTAAACTTTCGAAGATTTTTCCGAAAATACATAATTTACTTATACCTCTGTAATTGTTTACTAAGCTCTTGTCGCCAGCATTCTTATAAATGGGTATTAATATAGCTACCTTCCACGCTCTAGGAAAAATTCCAGTATTTAAAGATTTATTAAAAATTATATGTAAAGGTTTACAAAGGGACTCAACACATTTTTTAATAAAAAATGAAGGATAGCCATCTACACCAGGCCCCTTCCTTTCATCTAAAGTATTAATTTTTGTATTAATAGCTTCGACAGATAGGTAAATATTATCTATTTGATTTACTGCAAGATTATTATTAGGTGAGAAGTAAGTTTGACGACAAGGTTCATAAACAGATCTAAAGAATTTAGAGAAAATTTGACAAACGTTTTCCGGATTAGTACTAAATTCACCATTAAAACTGACCTGAGACGGCAAACTATAGTCGCGACGGGCACTAGACACAAAGCTCCAGAATTTCTTTGGGTTCGTTTTAAGATCATCTTGTATTTCAGAAATATGTCTTTTAAAATCGGCTAGAATAAGATATTTACTGCGTTTTCTCAATAATTTAAATTCTTCGAAATAGCGTAAGTTATTATATTTTTTCCATTTTTTGTGAGAGCATTTTTATCTTTAATACACTGAATTGTACTAGGTGAAAAATATTGAGGAAACGATGACGATTTTTTTCTTATTTTTGGTACAAATAATTCAGAGGCTACTAAAAGAACTTCGTAAAACTTACTCACCGACTCATCCACAGTCAAAGAATTCAACTCTACATCCCAAGGATATTGCAACAAATAGTTATTTAAGTCATTAAAATTTGATTTTTTATAATTAAATGTTTCAATTTTATTATGCCGCAATAATACATATCTTGGGCAATGCAAGCAAAACTCAAGAGCTGGGTGGTGTGAATCGGGACGAACAACTGGAGCATCGCTATTATTTAGATCACTAATGTGAACATTATTGTTGCTAAAAATTAAATCTAGACATTTATTATTATTGTTTACTATAAAATTGCGTTGCATAAGTTCGTTAATTGCCATTAAGTCTAATACTTCTTCACTTGCACTATCCACTTTTGTTGGAATAAAAAAAGTTTTACACTTACTGGGTCGCCATGAGATATTAGGAAAATTAAAATCACCAAAAATTAGAATGCCGTCGTTGGAGATTCTGTCTAGAAAAGTTTGTAATTTAGCGTTGAATGAAATTCTTGCTGAAACATCGCATGGAGGAAGATAAACACAGCATATATGTATTCTTTGGCCATTGTTGAGTTGTATAGAGTTCCATAGATCTTCTGCATCACTTTGCCATGATGGTTGTTCAATAACAATAAACTTTTTATTTATTGCAATTAATACACCGCCTCCATCTTTTTTCTTATTGCCAGTAGTTTCGCGGTCTCTTCTAAAAACGTTATATATAGATGTATCAAAGATCTCTGCATCATAAACTCCACTTTTTAAATTTGTTTCAGTTATTAGGTAAATATCAGCACCATAACTTATAGTACCAATGCGAAATTCCGATGTTTTGGATCTAAGTCCATTAACATTTTGCCCATAAACTAAAACCCTATCCATAACTTAATAAATATATCATATAAATGCAGTAAAATGGAAAGCACAATTATTTTAATCCAATAAAGTAGAATTTTTTATGTGTCTAATCCTCGAAGTATCATCCTTTCGCATTAGAATATTACCATTTTTTACCCATACATATTTATAATTATTTTCCTTAGCCCATTCTCGAGCTTCTCTAAATAAAGTTTTATTAGCGGGTGCAAGATGTTCATTTATAAATATTGAGTTTCCCACTTCATTGATACTGAGGCCGGGTCCCTGAGACCGAATTCTTTTTTGTTTAGCCAAGAACAGAATTCTATCCCTGAATTCACGAGAGTTAAATTCTACAACAATATTTTTGGGAAATCTATTACCAGCATTCTTAGTTTGAACTCTATGAGCAGTCACAATCTTGCCCGTAGTGTCTTCACCCAAAAAACTGGTAATTTTTTCTATAATGATGCTAACATTCTCATTTTTTTGTTCAGGAACCCCTTGAATTTCAATGTTATTTTTCCTGGAATGTTGTTCCATGTCATTGAGACGAGTTTCCAGATCAATGACCCGTTTCTTCAGAGCTTGGTTATCCTGTTGTAAAGCCTCGAATTGCTTCAAAAAATTCCCAAAATCCGATAGCGATGCTTGGAAATCGTCAATTTTCCCACAACAAAATCCAACTGATTCAATCAGATTCTCCTGTTTCCGGGCAAATGCCCGTATTTCTGTTTTCATTTCTTTCATTAAATCAGATACATTCTCCGATTTGGAGAGTGTCCCCGATCCGACTGAAATCTCTGAACCTCCGACACTGAATCGTTTTGACGAATCGTCCTTCAATAAACAAGTACTACATTTCCAGATAGAACCGGTAGTAGAAGTAATTGATTTGAATTGTTCCGTACTCATTTTAATACACTTTAGGTGGAAACTGTCATCACAAAAACCCATACATTCAATGCCAGGTGACTTTTTTGTTATCAATTGGACACATATTTTGCACGTTGCAGGCATTCTCTTACAAATACGAGTACCTATTTAGCGAAGAATAAATTAATTTATATGTATTGACAGATGGCGGTCTTCCGAATCGGATGATATAAAGTTTTTAATTGTTAATAAAGTATTACTCACTATAATCAGATTATAACAATAGAACGATCTAACACACGTTTACTTCCACTCAGTGGCGCACTTGAATTATAAACTAGATAGATAGATAGATAGATAGATAGATAGATATTTTATTGTATTTAAAGAATTTACAATTCTTATTACAAGAGGTTCAGAGTACAAATAATCAAAAATATAACATATAAGTACATTACAATGCAATTATTAGCTTATATTTATACTCACAAGAACAGTATACTTATTAAACATAAAGAAAAAAAAATGGAAACAAGTGACAAAAAAGAAAAAAAAATGTTTACTCTTCTAAAGCAAAAGCTCTCAGCTTTAAAATACTGAGAAAATAATTTACAACCTTGGTCAGCTTGCTGAAATCATTTGTGCTCAGAAGATCTGCCAACTCAATTATTGACTTAGGAATTATGAGCATACAGTTTTTTCTTAATCCATTATATATTGGACATTCCGACCACAATTGAATTAAAGTTTCGCTTTCCTGAATGTTACACAAACTACAGGTGGCATTCATGTCAATGGTATATTTTTTATTTTGGTAAATGATCTTAAAAGTATTTAAGTTGCTCATCCTAATTTGGGATATCACTCTAGTTATATATATCGGACAGGTTCTGTGTAAATAAGAAGTATTATCAGACAGATGCAGATATTTGTATAACAAAGGATATGAAGAATTAACTACTCTTTGCTTATCTTCAGCAATTAATTTGTTTTTGTAACATTCTAAAATTTTATTTATAAGGCATTTAGAGTTGCTGTGTAAGAATTCTAACCACAGATGGTTACAATTAGCATAGTCAAAAAACTGTTTTAGTTGACTCAGGAAATTATATTTTGCTTGTTGACAGTTAAGAGCCTTTATCCTTAGAAAACATTGCTTGGTTAGTGAATGATCATCCATAGCCTTTACTTTATTTAGCCACAGCAACGCCGATTTAAATATAAGGTAACTTAATTTTATGGTGTTCGTTTCTACTCTTACTTGAATTATAAAAAACTAGTAATCCATGTCTTACTATAAATAAAATTATAAATTATGTATGTAGTAAAGTGCTGTAATAAAATGATTAAAAAAATCTTAAAACAAAAAATACTGGTAATTCCCCGAATATATTTTCAAGAAATGCGCAGCAAATGGCTAAATTTATGGGTACTATTTTTATAATTCAGTACAGTACGTCCTTATGGTTTTATTATATTTATTGCTCCCCTAATTATCTCCTTTAGTTGATAAAACACAATAATTGATATGTGGTAACTAAACAATATCTTTATTTATGATCAAATGAGAAATTAATTTAAAATTTAAACAGTGTAGCATTTTTCTACTTTTTCCATATCTCAGGATTGTTTTACTTTTTGCAACTTTTTTAAACGAACAGGTATATTTATCATTAGAAATTGAACTAATACATGCAATTTAATCAATACAGAACTTGATTTTTATTTTTTTAAATTTATCCCTAGACGTTTCTGTATTCTACCTTCAGTCAGCTGGTTTCTACCTTAGAACATAAAATAGTAAGGAAGTATTGCTCGTTCAAGGACAGGTGACCGGGATGGTTATCCAAGATGGCTACCGGAAGTTACTTTTTAACAGTGGCGTCCTATATTTTTATTTGTAGAAAAATAATGTCCTTATTGAAACATACCTATTATTATTCAGTATGGACACTAATCATTATATATTAAAATAACCATTTTAATAAGGAAAGTAGAAGAAAAAATAGTATAACATTGCCTAAAATGGGGGTACTAGATTTAAGGAAATAAAACCAGTTATATACTACACAATTTTTATTAAAATTTTTCATTCTACCACTATTGGCCCTTAAATTGAATTTTGTGTAAACATGTCTAATTTTTTCTACATTATTTATTTTACTTTTACATATATTTATAATAAATTCTTGTTTTTAAATATACTACACAGATGCTTTTTATAAGTTGTTTCCTACGAGGACTTTCAGAAGTAGATGGTAGAGTTTCAGGAACAGGAACTGGTGAAACAGTTTCACTGCTAGTAGTTATTATCTCTTCAGCATAAGGGTCGTTAGTACTTACCTGCATAGAAAAAGTATATATTAGTAAAATATATGTTTAAGTAAAATATCTGTAAATAGATTTGAGAAAAAATATAGATTTGGTCAATGTTATTAAAGCAATTTGTGGATGTAATAATTACTTACATATTTCATTCTTGCGATTTTAATTGTAGGTATAGCATTTGGTACTAGTAAAACAATTACTGAAGAAATTCTATCAACTGATTGTTCTGTAAAATGTTGTGAGCCTAAAAAGCTATTCTTGCCTGGACTCCAGTTACTTTATCCACAATATTTAACCATTTCCGTCTGATATTTTCATCCCGTGGGAAACTGTGAATCTAATAATGTGTTAATTAAAACACAAATACATTTATTGTACAACGTTGCTTTAGAATACTCCATAGACATAAAAATACATAGACATATTATACAGTTATGAGATTAACTAAAAAGTTGTAAATTAATGATAATTAAAATAAAATATTCTCTTTCCATTATTGATTATTGATACGCCTATGTCAATTTAAGTAGATTGGTTAGGGATCAATACAAAGTATTAATTTAATTTAAACATAAAAATATAGTTTACGTATATATAATGTATATTATAATAATAGCTACTTACCAATAAATAATTAATCCAAATTTTCAACAAAAAACTAAATTTTTATAACTTGTAAACAAAATATGAGTCATAAATGGTTATCCAATATGGCCGACTTCCGTCGCCAGATTTTAACATTGTAGATATAACATGAACTCCTTCCTTACTATTTTATGTTCTAAGGTTTCTACTCATTGCATCTCACTCTTATATGGTTGCTTCAATCCCCCCTCTCTCTCTCTCTCTAGTGAGTGAGGCCACTTACATTGCATGTTTGTTTAGTACCTGGTGTCCCAGAAGTTTCTGACCCATTGCCCATTTTAACTGCAAATATATCGGAACTTAAAAACAATAGAGAGGTGCGGTTTTCGAGGAACAATTTCTTTTTATACAAAGGTTTTTTCAGTATACATCTTTAATTAGGAAAATCTTATATAGGGTGTTTTTAAAAAAAGGTGTTTTTTAAATGCAAATATCGTCGATTTTTTTAATGGAACACCCTATATATTTGTATTCTATGTGAAAGACGAACCCTTTCCCTTTGAGAAAATGTATAATTTGTTAAAATTTAGATGAAAAATAAGTGAGTTATTTGATTTTTTAGGATAGGCTGTTATGTTGGCATCTACGGGTTTCAATGTAAAAGAAGGCTTTGGGATTTTTTATAGATTCAACAAACTGACACAACGAACTGTCAAAGTAATTCATTGCGATTTGTTTTCGACTTATTTTCAATAATGGTGCGATTAAGTTCACGTGAAAAATCAACAACTGTGTTATTGTATGCTAAGTATGAATCAGTTGTTACTACCAAAAAAAGATTTCAAGTATTTAGGAAACATACACGTTGAAAAAGCAGCATTAAACAATGGTACACTGCATTTCTACAAAATGGATCTATGGAAAGGAAAAAATATCAAACACGTAATGGTGATATTTGTAGTTAAAATGGGGCAGAAACTTCTTGGACACCCGGTATTTTATTAACCATAGCAAGAAAACACAGCAAAAAAAAGTGATATAAAGTAGCAGTAAAAGTATAATGGAAAAGAATCCCAACAGTTTGGCCCCTATTTTACGGAGATATGGAGATAAATGGTCTAAATTGTCTAAAAAAAGTTAGAACTAGACACCATAGAGTGAAGGTATTCGGGAAAAATTTAAATACACCTTTTTTAATCTTAATTTCAGTGTTATCGGTTCCCTTTTGAGTATGTTTCAAATAGTTTTCGTGTGGTGAAACATCAGTGAATAACAGGTCGGCTGAAAAGTTCCCGGTCTACCATAGTAAAACACAATATTTTGACAAAATTCATTTTTTTTATTCAACATAGTTGCCTTCAAGGGCGATACAGCGATTATAGCGACTTTCCAACTTTTCGATACCATTTTTGTAGTACTCCTTCGGTTTGTCCTCATAATAGGCTTCAGTTTCGGCGATTACCTCAGTATCAGAGCCAAATTTTTTCCCCGCGAGCATTCTCTTCAGGTCAGAGAAAAGGAAAAAGTCGCTGGGGGCTAGATCAGGAGAATATGGTGGGTGAGGAAGCAATTCGAAGCCCAGTTCATGCAATTTTGCCATCGTTTTCGATGATTTGTGACACGGTGCATTGTCTTGATGAAACAACACTTTTTTCTTCTTTATATGGGGCCGTTTTTTCGCGATTTCGGTCTTCAATCGCTCCAATAATGCACAGTAATAGTCACTGTTGATTGTTTTTTCCTTTTCCAAATAGTCGATGAACAATATACCGTGTGTATCCCAAAAAACTGAGGCCATAACTTTGCCAGCTGACTGTTGAGTCTTTCCACGCTTTGGTGGCGGTTCACCGGCCGCAGTCCACTCAGCTGACTGTCGATTGGACTCAGGCGTGTAGTGATGGAGCCAAGTTTCATCCATAGTCACATATCGACGCAAAAAATCGGGTTTATTACGACTTAACAGCTGCAAACACTGCTCAGAATCATCAATTCGTTGCTGTTTTTGGTCGATTGTGAGCACGCGCGGCACCCATTTTGCACAGAGCTTCCGCATACCCAAATATTCGTGAACGATATGTCCAACACGTTCCTTAGATATCTTTAGAGTGTCAGCTATCTCGATCATATTCACTTTACGGTCACTCAAAATCATTTTGTGGATTTTTTGATATTTTCGTCGGTAACCACCTCTTTTGGGCGTCCACTACGTTCACCGTCTTCGGTGCTCATTTCACCACGCTTGAATTTTGCGTACCAGTCAATGATTGTTGATTTTCCTGGCGCAGAGTCCGGAAACTCATTATCAAGCCAAGCTTTTGCTTCAACTGTATTTTTTCCTTTCAAATAACAATATTTAATAAGCACACCAAATTCTTTTTTTTCCATCTTTTTGAAAATAACAAAAGTTGCTTCACTAAAAATGCAATATCTCACAAACTAATAGTCCGACAGCTGTCAAATTTTTACACGAATCTTTTGAAGGTTGATACTATCTTAAAATGAAATGGATTTAATTCTAGTGTCGTCATCTATAGGTCAGACCGGGGACTTTTCAGCCGACCTGTTAATTTTTAAGGTTTTGCTCCTACTAGGGCCTACATAGGGCCACGATAAAAAATGTCCAAAAAACGGTTATTTGAAAAACTAGGAAAGTTTTCCCATTTTCAAAATAATAAATCCCAACAATTTTCGTTCTGGTCTAGTTTATATAAAAAACTTTTATTAATAATTAGAAATGATTTAAAAACATGAAATATTTTTACTATTTAAATAATAAAAATATATAAATAAATAATTTAAATCGGAGGTACCACCTCTGATACTCATACTACCAAGGTTACTAACAATGTTTGCACTATATCATCTGCTAATGCAGGCATGTTATGTAAATACATTCTATATAGAAATCAATTAATAGTTATATAACTTGGGTACCCATCGCGTTTCTGAAAAATCCGTAAACGGATTTCTCTCAAGGTTTCAATCGATCGTGATCATTTATTTGAAAAATAACCAGCTATAAAAGGAGTATGTAACAATCGACAGAACAAAAATTCAAAACGTAGCTTTCAACTTCAACTGATATATTGTTACGGTTGCATTAGAAGTAGTATACAAATGAGCATGTTTATTTATAAATATTATGAAAAAGATACTGAATTGGTGTACAACATTCGGGGGGAAACAATAATTAAAAATCATTATAAGTCTTTGTTCGATTTTTTTATGCAACTAAATTAATAGAAAGAAAGATAATAGCAAAACTACAAGTTGAGTTTAATTTATTCCAGATAATTATTCCATAAATTTTATAAATTTCTTAAATTGTACCTTGAAAATAATTGATTAGTTTTAATTTCTAGATGTTAAGGACAAATTTGTGATCACTCCCAAAATCAGTAGGAATAATTTTAGAATTCCAAATCTCACTAAAATAAAATCACCCTGTACAACAAGGTTCCAATAAACATCATTTGAGCTTACCAGTCACCAACATAAAAAACTGATATTTTTTTAGTAACTTTGCCTTCATTGCCAACATAAATTTATTTATTTTTGTTAAAAAGGAAAGCTGGGAAAACAAAAGAATTTTCGGTAACCATGGTTCTGTTGAATCTAAAATCTCTCTCTTGTTTTTTGTTCCTGAAAGCGAAAGGAGGGTAAGAAATTTGTCCTGATAAAATTAAAATTTTTATAGGTAAAATTAAACAATTAACGCATAATAATGCAAGATAAATACTTAAAACGATAAAGTGTGATATAAAAGTGTATTTCCATAAAAAATTTAACATACCTGACAAGAAATTGGGGCCAAAGTGTATTGGCATCCAATACCAGCAGTTCCAGGAGAGCAAGCAAGTTATTTAAGCCTTAAGGAACATATTCCTGTCCATTTGAAGGTGACAGCAGTTGTAAGGATTCTACATTTGACGTATTTGGGGCCAATTTTGCTCCAACACATATTTAGCAAGATTTAAGTACCAGGACTCTACAACATCCATGCATGAACCAAATTCTGAACATTTTTAAGGTGATATCAATTATTATTGTTCTATTTTAATATTTGACATTTTCGATAAACTCTAGAATTTCAACAATTATTTTTGCTCTATTTTAATGTTTAACATTTTCGATGAACTTTGGAATTTCATACTGATTCTTTTTTGTCATTAATTCATTTGTATGGGATCCATAATTATTGTCAAATTTATCCGTATCATAAAGGTTTTAATAAAATTAGCACGTGCTACAACTTTGATGTAGTTTGTTCTTGGAAGAGAAAACAGGATATTCAGGAATTTTCACATTCATACATTTCAATTAAAGAATACGGTTTTATAACTAAGAACACACTATATTTTTATTTAAGGTACATTCCATAGGAATAAAAGTATAAAAAAAAATAAATTGTACTCACCTGTAACACCAATTCATTTTGGAATCTTTCTAATACATTTTCTTTTAGCGACATTGAACAATAAATATCTCTTTTGAATTTCTGTTTATTTCAAACGTAAATTAATCTGGAAATTTATTTAACGAGAACGATCACTTCTTAATTTACTTCAATCAGCTGTAACGTCTCAGAACTTTAACCTCACAAAACACAGCATTTGACTGGAAGGGATAATCATAGAGTTCGAACCTACACACGTAACCTGAGCGGGTGACGTCATACAGTGACCGGAGGAACTACTTAAGTATCTTTTTCGTTATTTGTTTTTAATCATAAAAATTTTTAAGAGTCTCATTGCTTTGAGCAGCTTGGTTTAATTTAATTTCATTGGCGTCATATTTTTTTTAAGAAAATATTGTGGGAGATCATATTGTTGTCGTAGGCGTACCGCTATAGGCAACACGTTTCACACAAATACTTTGAGAAAATATAATTTTATAGATTTAACAAAATTAAACCCCACAATATTTGTTCACTTGTTTAAAATAGATTCAAGAACCATTCAAATGTATTAGTTAATACTATTGAATTCACTGTGTATTTAAAACAGTTTGATACCAAGTTTACTAACTATATGTGGAAGTTCATCTTACTATAGTTCATTTGTTTGGAGTTTGGCAGCAAATCCTTCTAAGCCCAAGCAAGGGCGGTTCATGAAAAATAACTAACGAGTACTTATTTTGTTATGTATTAGGATATAAACTAATCCTCAATTTATAGACTAATAACGTACCTACCTGTTTTTGCAATTATACACATAGGGTTACCTTAATCCCTTATCACCCCTAACGGCCACAATTATTCTCGTTAAAATCGAAAAACAAAATATTCTAAATATAGTATTATGACTACTCATCCCTTACCCAAGACGATTAAAATATTATAATTAAAAGAAATTTCTTGATACCAATATAAATAAGTACGTGCGCTACTGATTTACGGTTTTGTTTACAACAATTTACTATTTAGTAACTTTTCGTAGCTGCCAAATGCAAACAAATGAACTATAAGAACTTTAAAAAATTAAACTATTTAACAAAACTTTTATTTCAAAAACAATTTTTTTAAACAAAAGTTTCGTTAAACTCTTTTATTGGTGGATTTTTTTGTATATTTGATTACTGCAAACCAAGATTAAGTAAAACAGATATTTTGAGGTTAGATAAAAAGACCGGTTACAATATAGTAGATTACAACAACCGGAAACAAATTTGGAAACAAATATTCACACAAATTAAACAAATGGAAGTGCTCTGCACATTTTTGTAAGAATAGTTGTCTTATTGATAAACAAACTGTAACTTTGAGTTGTCAATCTGATAATTTATCATTAGAATCAGCTGTTACTATAAGAAAAAAATTAATTTTACATCAAATAAAATAAAATAATGCATTGTTATTTATTGTTTAATGTATAATTTAAAAATAGATGACTTCCATAGAGTATTGGTTAGTATATAATATGTATTATACAGTAAAATCCATATTTGTCATTTTATATTGTAGGTATTTGATTAATTATATCTCTAATATATACAATAAAACAAGTTACAATAAACAAAAAAATCCATGAATGAGTAAGAATAGATAATGTAAACATGTAAATTTGTAATACAATAGGTATGCGCATTTTCAGCAGTAATCTATGAAATATGTAAACAAAAAATATACCTACATTGTCTTTAATATTTAATTCAATATGATTAATACATGTTCCTTTATCAATAGGTGCTTTTTAAAAGTTAGTTGTTTTGTAAATAACTTTATCTATCAATTTATCTTAAATTAAAAGAAATATTGCAACTTTTAGTTTAAAATATTCAATAATATAGGTAGGTTTTCCAAAATTGTAGGAGATTTAAAAATTAAGCAAAATATGGCATGTAGTTCCTACTTTTCAGTTCAAATAACTTAATGAAAATCCTTTTTCATTATTTCCTAGCATATTTACTGCTAATTTCTGAAAATATTAGTACTTTTTAATTATTAAAATTCCATTATTACACAAAAAGGGTTCATGGTAAATATGTACTAAAGAAGGATACAGTAAATCTTAATTATTTATGTTGTTAAAGAATATATTTTTAAACTATATTCTTATCATGGTATATTTTACTAAAATAAACACTTTTAATTTTAATCTCATCTATTCTTGATTTATTATATGTGGCTTATGTATTATCACAAAAATAAAAATCAAATAATTTTTTTATCACTATAAAACACAAACTTATCATTTAAAATAAAAATGCTAACGGTGAGAACATCCTTTTTTGTGTGGTTAATAAACCTTATGGAATATGCGGTTATTTATATACTTTTAGCAAAAAATAACCAATGGGACATTTACCTTAATATTTAAATTTGTACTAAACAAAATGGAAATGCAAGATAACACGCGTTCATCCATTAAAAACCAAATTAGTGATTTCCGGTAATCTTCTTCACTTTACAAATTATATAAGCATTATATTGTTGCAGATAAGACTAGCTCCAAAATACACAGAATAAAGCGCAAGGTTAAAGCAGTCCATACACGTTGGGTTTGTCAGACTGCTTATGTATTAAAATTTTTATTTGAATTACCCATTGTTCAATAAACAAATGAAATAAGGGTTGTAATAAATTTAACACACAATTTTAATTTTTACAAAATAATAACTAATAGTATTTTTGTACCAGTGTAATAGAATTTTGTTTAAATGTAATTGGGTAATGACACTTATCTCATAGCAATGGCTAATGGACTGGGAAAGTAGTGACGTAAGTGTCAAACCAAATGATTCCAAACAACTTTGTTAAGGTGTGTTATTGACCATTTTATTGTATTTTCTTGATTTTTTGGGAGTTAATTACTGTTTTTTCATTGGCAAGTGTTCATTAATATGTTTTACATGTCACTAAAGTAGATATCAGTAGATATACGAACAATTTCAGTAAAAACTTTATAACATAACCTTCAAAGTTGTGCAATTTCATAAATTATAAGAATACTTACCAAAAAATGGTACTTTAAAAACTGAATTTTAAAAGATTTTGCTTATATGTATTTAATTATGATAGTTGCGTTATATTTTAATGTATAATAATAATAAAATAACTCAAACAAAAATTATTTCTGGAGATTTATAATGTTACTGTTTGGAATCATTTCGTTTACATTTCACAGTTCGACAGCATAGAACACAAATTTTGACGTCACACTTTCCCTGTCCATTCCAAAGAAACAGATCGGATTTGTAAAGAACCGTGGAACCAGAGAACAAAAATAATAAATTTGGGCAAATAATTGAAGAAATTTGCGAGTTTTTATTGGCAATGGCAATGCTGGTAAAACTATCTCCTGTAAAGTTAGTGCTTAATTATAGCAGAGCATCAAATACCTACTTCACTTTTTGAAGAATCAGTATACAGGACTTCATCAAAGTTATGTTAATTAAGTAATTCCAGTAAAGCTTGCCTCAAAAACTGGTTAGGGATATTTTACTTAGGATAGTTGGTAAGAGACATATGCTTGAAGTTAACGGTATAGGAATTTTTGTCAGAGATTATAATTTGAAAGGAAGATATTGGGTTAATTAAAGAGTAAAGAAAATGTTTACGTCCTATCTATAGGTGAAGTTAATTGATTTCACAACAGAAACTATTCGGCTCCAAAACAAATTAGCAATGCAGTGTTAAGGGTCATATAATCGGTAGTTTTCTCTTTAGCTCAACATTGATGATAGGAAATAGTTCTTAATATGTTTAGTCTAGAAGAACAAGAGGAAGAAGTATCTGTTAAATGTTTTTTCCAGTTTCAGTTTCAATTGAGACGATTGTCTCAGGCGAGACCTTCATCTGAAATAAAAACGCAGCTATTTTTGATACGTGTGTGGTTGCTCTAAACAACAGTAAATAGCTAACATCGTCAATAACGTCTCTAGGCAACCGCCAGTGAAAACAAAACAATTCCACTACTTCATCCACTCCGATTACTCCGACAGTACCACAAAACCTGACTCATAGGTACCCGAGGAAATCAGTTGTTGAGTTGATTGTTCGGCAGGTAGAAGTACGTTTATTAGTGCACAACGCGCACACCGAACTGACACAATTTAGGCGTAGAGTGTTATAAATATTTTTTTAAATTTTCGTTTTCTCTAAGTACGTTTTCAAGTAGTGATATATCCGAATTTTGTTGCTATTTTTTTGTTTTATATTCATCTTGATTTAGTGGAATTAATTCAAGTGAAAGAAGTTGATTACCTTCAAGATTTTTTTTTTATTGTTAACGGATTTTGAACATGGTAAGTTTTTGTATTGTTTTTAATTTTTAAGTGAACATTTTTATCGTTTAATATTGGCATTAAACATGACCTTTAACAATGGTAATAACTTTTTTATTTTAAAATTATAGTAGGTATTGAAATTTTGTTTGAATCAACACAACTTGATAATATCTAGTTACCAAGACACTAATAGCAATGTTTACATGGGGACACATCTTCAATCAAAACAATAAACTTTTTTTTATTTGTTTAATGCACACTATATTTGAAAATATACACTGTATTTGCTGTAATACTTAGGTAGTTAAATTACAATAAATAATAATAAGACTATTAGAGGCAGAGAAAGTACTTTATTATTATTTATTTGGCCATTTCAATTTGTTTGAAATAACTGGTGCATGGTTTAAAAAAATTGGTGCTCTTTTGTAGGATAAAACTAAATATTGTTTCTTCTAATATCTCATATATTATTAGTAAAAGTATCTTCTAATAAATTAGTTACTTAAAAATATTGTACAAATGTTTCTATAGAGAAATTTGTCTTGGTTTTAATTTAGTTGACAATTGAAATTTTAGTTGTTTAACAAGTATTAAGTCATTAAGTACCTGGTTTAACTGGTCTGCTTCAAATATTGTAAAAATAGCTTATGTAGGAACTTCTGTTGGTCTTTCAGTTTCTCTGTGTTAGCTTCTTGACTTGCTTCTTGATAAAGTATGTTCTTATAAGTTACATAATTTGTGTATATACCTTTATAGCTATTATTTAGACCTGAACTTTATTAATCAATTGGTTGATTAATATTCTTAAAAGCATGTAGTACCAGGTTTTACATGAAATTTTATTAAAACTGCACCAACAGCAACAGGTCCTCTTCTTCATTTGTTTATTTTCTTTTTCTTTTCTTATTGCATTTGTTATTTATATTACTAATTCATTATTTTAACTAGGTACCTATTTGGTACCTACATAAAACATACACCATCATCTGGTTATGGTGTAATGTACACCTCTCATTAAAATATTGTTAGATTACATTTCTTATCATATGTCATTCACTATTCAATATTAGGTAGGATTTGATCCTAAGGCAGGTGGAGTCTTCAGCCACAATTTCACTATTTTTAAATATTTGTAGATAAAAAGAATTCTAATTGTTAGGAATGGGGGGTGGAAGGAAGGAAGACCAACTCAATATATTATTCAAAATTATCCATCGGAAGGTAACAAATTGGTGGGGTCACAGTAGCAAGAGTAAGTGTCACAGCACGTTAGAAATAGTAAAAAAGAAGAATTTGTCCTGTGATCGGCTATGTCAAAATGAATTGTTAGAAACCAAATTAGATTACTATTTGACTGCGTAAATAGTTGAGATTTTAAATACTGCATAATGTTTAACAACACAGGTCAATAAAAATATATTTTTCAACTTACTAACTTCACGTTGTCTTTTAACCCTTTTACTACTCTCGCGCCATCTACTATTTGTTCCTTATACCACTGGAAAGTTTACATAGTTTATTTAATTTATATTGTATTACGTATTCAATTAATAAAGTGTTATTAAATCATTTAAATATTTAAATTCGGTATTAATCTTTTCAACCAACTGGTTATTATGCAAATCCAAACATAATTGACGATATATTCAAATTCCAAGATATTTAATGTGATTTACTTCTAAGAATGTTGTGTTTACAGTTTACACCTATATGAAGATTTTCCAAGTTTCTTAAGGAACAGTTTTTTAACTTAACCTGTAACCATTGCAGAATACTCGGCAGAATATTACTTAAAGTAGTTTAGATCAATAATTTTTTTAGATATCTTCGTATTAAAGAAATAATATTAATGGATTTTGTTATTGGCTAATATTGTTAAAAAGTAACAATAAAAACTTATTTGTTAGGGAGAGTATTTTATTACCAATAAAAACAATACAAAATATGGGTTTTGACGTTTTTATTTTAAATGTTTTTTTAACAAAATATAAACCAGCTTTTATTGGACATATCGTGTTTAATAGACTATTTTGCAAATTGAGGGAGTTTTTAATATACATTGCAATGCTTGCATGAATAAAATTAAAATAATCTGATTAATGAAATTCCCAAATACATAGCAATAAATCGGTAATGTGATAACTCCCACGGACATTAAAATGAGTCATGATGGAAACTCGTTTATAGTATCTTTTTTTATACATATCTTACAGCGTGGTAACCGAGGTGGTAACCATAAATTGAAATAGTGGCTCCAGAGTTATAGTATTTAATCAATATATTTGCTTAAATGGAATTTAAAATGCACTTCTTAAAATAAGAGATCACGCATTTGCGTCTTAATTATGTTTAGAATCGAGTATAGAATATATTTTGACAATAAATAATTAAAATAATTAAGATGATTTTGAGCAGTACCTATTCACATAACCTTACGTAGAATGAAGATAATATTGTCAAATAATATCTGGCATAATTTTTAGGGTGTATTTTTCAATGTACTTTACAATTTAATGTTCAAAATTAATATTGGAATTTTCGTACAATATTTTGCGTGACCTCGTAGGTTATTTTGTTAACTTTTCCCGTTATAATAACTTTCAAATCAGCAGCATTATTTGGTCTGTAAAAATATAGTTTAGATTTTAAATAACCCCATACTATCGTGACTCATGATGTATTAAAGGCTCTACAAAAAAATAAAAGGCAGTTTTGAATTAAAAACAGCCTGGACTGCACATTCCAATAATGCCATAGGTTAGATAATAGACATTGAATAAAAAATTCTTTCTTGTTTTACATATTCAGGTCGATTCTGTTTGCAATAATAACATGGTTATTAGAAAGATTTTGCTTTCATAGGAAGTTTGATCTGTAATTTATTAATAGATCTTGCTAAAAAGCTGGCTTTTTAAACTTGTTGTGACCATAACAAAGTGACAAAATGATGTTTCCATTATTGTTTGAAAATAAAGCAAATATGTATTGTATTTTATTTTTAGAAACATTTTAAGATTATAGTTTAGACATGTGAAACACCAGTAACCCTTTTGAACTCCCTGAATATTGATTTACAAAGCTTCTCCGATTAAACAACAGAGCATGTCTTGACTTAATACAAGAGCTATCTCCATTTTTGAAAGAGGTGACAAGAAGGAACACCACTCCTTTTCATTTTTAAGTTTTGCATTACAAACATGCTACTGCAGGTTACATTACTGCTTTCTAGGAACAGCTGTTCAATTTTACATAATATTTGTAAGAAAATTTCATTTGGAAGCTTTAGATTTAGATAATGAAACTGATTATGAACTAGAAATTTGTCACAATTATAAATCAAATTAAATTGATTGCAGTAACCTTTACTTTGTGGAAGTCTATCTTACTAAGAACATTAAAAATAAGGTTTGTTCCAACCAAGCAAAGAACCGTTCTAGAACGGTAATATTACCACTCACGAGACCAAATTAGTGCACTGCCCAACTCACTACACCACTGCGCACAAAAATTACTATTTTAGAACGGTTCTTTGCTTGGTTGGAACAGACCTATAGAAATTTTTAAAGAAAACTTCTACTATATATTTAAAAAAAATTGCTATTTTAACTCAATGACAGCTGTTTTGCTAAAACTAGCAAATTTTTTTAAGTATATAGTAGAAGTTTTGTTAAAAAAATTCTATTTTTAATAAATTTAATAAATCAAACTATTTTTGTATTTTTAAAATATCATTAAGCCATTTCATTTGACCTCTGGGTGTATAATTCTGCTTTTGTGTTTTGCATTTTGGCATTTATTGTAAAGAAAAAATTGTAACAAAATAACTTGTTTTCCCTGTATGGTTTTGTGGGTGTATTTTGCCTGTAGTTAAAACTGCATTTTTCCTAAACAGTTTACTAATAATTCCATTTGTTTTTTAGTAGTTTTTTTTTATTTTTTATTTGAATGTTCTACTCATTTTGTAGGATTTTGTAGGTTATCGCACAAAAACTAACCTCACTTTTTTCTTTTTGGTCACAAAATGACACAAATCAATAACATTTGCAGTGTTGTCAGCTTTAGAATTGTAAATTTTTAGCATTGTAATAACAATATTGTTATGAATCAAAATAATAACAAATATTTCGATCCAAACGGAATACGAATTTAAACTACCATATTGTTATTGTTTAAAAGATTTAACAATATGGTTACGATAACAAGGATAAATTTTACAGAAACATAACCTTTAAAAAAATGTTTCAATCGTAAAAAACTGCACTCATTTAAATTCATAAAAATTATATTATTGCTAATTAATTTTGTACAATACTTTTTATTTCTTGAACATTACAATTAACAATGGCATTTTTGCATTTTGATCTAGTAATTAAATATTATACCGCCAAGTAATCGTTACATCAGTATTACGTTGTTTATATAATTTCAGTGGTCTTTGTTATCGGTAAGTTTTTCCGACTATTGTTATTACGATTCTTGAGAGAAACCGTCTCGTCTGCGAGTTTAGTCATGGTTACACTTTATTTCAATCGTTCGATTAATTCCAAAATAAAATGAAAAAACATAAAAATTTTATATTTCCACCTTTAATAGTTTTACCGGGTATGGTACGGTAGAATCTTCTTATTGCGTAGGTTGGAGAAGTTACAAAAATGTCATGACGAATATTTTTAATCGAAAACCTGTTTGGGATTTGGGTTACTAGCACGTACCGGTGGCGGCGTATCAACAGCAGTCATCTGCTAAAATGTGATTAAGAATGAATATGTGCAATCAATAAAAAAATAAAGGCACACTCTGGTATATAATTAAAATTCGCTTTAGTTTATAGATACATCAAAATCATTTGTTACAGAAGGATGTCAAATAACGTAAGTGTCCCGAATAGAAATTAAATATTTTTTTTCTAGAATTATTCTGATAGCTCTTAATAAAATTAAAAGGAAGTCTGCAAGTCAAAAAAAA
Organism: Ophraella communa; assembly: GCA_035357415.1. NCBI lineage: Eukaryota > Metazoa > Arthropoda > Insecta > Coleoptera > Chrysomelidae > Ophraella > Ophraella communa. Next base: position 29,007,181 of record CM068994.1, on the reverse strand, counting down.
AGCTGACAAAAAGAACTAAAAAACTAATTTGTTGCTTCTCAATTCCCAGTAAAACAGTCATAAGGTGAATTTATGTATCCTCTGCGATAAAACCAGCTGTTAGGTTCAGCCGTAATCTTGAGAAGATATTTTTTGTTAAAGTTATTGAAAGATCAAAAGATTATGAATATTTTATCTTACAAAACAATGTATTTCTTAAATATTATTACGTGTAAACCCACTTCCTCTTTGTCTCTTGATTATTAATCTTTTAATACATTAAATCATGGGTTGGCAACATAAAATACACGCAATTTGAATTTAAATCTTTTGAATCTTTACTTTTTATAATTAAAAATGGAGTCTAATACATTTAGGGAAGAGATATCGATGAATTATTAAATACAGAAAGGTCAAAAAAATAATCTTCTCCAATATCACTAGTCCTGTAAAATTTTACTAGATAAATTTTTATTTTACAGACTCAAACTTTTTTATTTTGGGTACAACTACGCAAACAAACTGAATAAGATAAAATCACTCGTCCGACGGACACATTTTAGTTTGTTTTCGTATTTTTGACAAATAAAAAAGTCATGGTATTACCTCGGGTACTACCTTTGATAAATTTTCTCAATTTTCTCAATGATTACTTTACTAAAAGACTGATTTTCGAGATTGCATTAGACAAAGTAGGTTACAACTTAAAAATGTATTTATAACTGGTGGTTCGAGAGTTCAGCCTACACGATTGTTGTTAGGTGAAAGCAAATTTTAAAATAAATCATGTACCGAATTACAAAATAGCTACATTTTATTACAATAGGAAACTGTATCGCACCGAACAGTAAATACGAGGTGCATGTGGAAAATAACCGAATTTGTAGAGAATATAGGAAATATTTTCAAATTTTTAGCTAGGTTGATTGTTTATTAATGAGTGAAAGAATCGCTAAATACTTAATTAAATAAATAACAATGTTAGAACTAATTAATTATATCGTTCATGCTATTCATTTTCTCTTTAATTAAAATATATTTGTCTTCTTATTTAATTATTTTGTAATTCTTTCAAATAATAGTTGATGAATAAATACACTTTTTATATCACACTAGTATAGGACTATCTCAATCTTAATGTATAAAACGTTAAAACTAATTGTAGTCATGGAAAAATAGTGTACATAACTCGTGGTAGATTGAATTTCATGCAATCGTTCGCATGTTAATTTTCCTTTTTCACTAGTTTCGGTTTGGATAAAATTGGTAGAAGTTTTAATAGAAAATTGAAATTTTCAGGGTTTGTATAAAATTTTCTTGGCTTTTGAACGGTGCAAACTAGAAGTTGCTAAGATTTTTTGTTTTTGAGTTTTGCGTCAAAATTTGAGACCATCTCATAACACTAGATACACTAGTCGCTACAAGGCAAGATACATTTTTTAGAATTTTTCTGATGGTAGATTCGTTTTCAGGACAGTCAAATTAGTCTAAAACCAGATTTTGAACTATTTTGGAGAGATTTTGAAAAATTTCATTTTTTCGAAGGAAGGTATGAAAAAAAGTCGATTTTACGAAGGTCAACTTTCGGTTAGGATAAAATTAGTAGAAATTTTAACAGAAAATTGAAATTTTCAGGGTTTGTATAAATTTTTCTTGGCTTTTAAACGGTGCCAACTAGAAGTTGCTAAGATTTTTTGTTTTTGAGTTATGCGTCAAAATCTGAGACCATGTCATAACGCTCGATTCACTAGTCGCTACAAGGCAAGATACATTTTTTAGAATTTTTCTGATGGTAGATTCGTTTTTAGGACGATCAAATTAGTCTTAATCCAGATTTTCAACTCTTTTGGAGAGATTTTGAAAAATTTCAATTTTTCGAAGAAGGTATAGGTATGAAAAAATCGATTTTACGAAGGTCAACTTTCGGTTAGGATAAAATTAGTAGAAATTTTAACAGAAAATTGAAATTTTCAGGGTTTGTATGAAATTTTCTTGGCTTTTAAACGGTGTAAACTAGAAGCTGCTAAGATTTTTTGTTTTTGAGTTTTGCGTCAAAATCTGAGACCATGTCATAACACTAGATACACTAGTCGCTACAAAGCAAGATATATTTTTTAGAATTTTTCTGATGGTAGATTCGTTTTTAGGACGATCAAATTAGTCTTAATCCAGATTTTCAACTATTTTTTAGAGATTTTGAAAAATTTCATTTTTTTGAAGGAAGGTATGAAAAAAAGTCGATTTTACGAAGGTCAAGTTTCGGTTAGGATAAAATTAGTAGAAATTTTAACAAAAAATTGAAATTTTCAGGATTTCTATAAAATTTTCTTGGCTTTTAAACGGTGCAAACTAGAAGTTGCTAAGATTTTTTGTTTTTGAGTTATGCGTCAAAATCTGAGACCATGTCATAACGCTCGATATACTAGTCGCTACAAGGCAAGATACTTTTTTTAGAATTTTTCTGATAGTAGATTTGTTTTCAGGGCGGTCAAAATAGTCTAAATCCAGATTTTCAACTCTTTTGGAGATATTTTGTAAAATTTCATTTTTTCGAAGGAAGGTATAGGTATGAAAAAATCGATTTTACGAAGGTCAACTTTCGGTTATGATAAAATTAGTAGAAATTTTAACAGAAAATTGAAATTTTCAGGGTTTGTATGAAATTTAAACGGCATTTAAACGGTGCAAACTAGAAGTTGCTAAGATTTTTTGTTTTTGAGTTATGCGTCAAAATCTGAGACCATGTCATAACGCTCGATATACTAGTTGCTACAAGGCAAGAGACTTTTTTTAGAATTTTTCTGATGGTAGATTTGTTTTCAGGACGGTCAAATTAGTCTAAATCCAGATTTTCAACTCTTTCGGAGATATTTTGAAAAATTACATTTTTTCTAAGGAAGGTATGAAAAAAAGTCGATTTTACGAAGGTCAACTTTCGGTTAGGATAAAATTGGTAAAAGTTTTAATAGAATATTGAAATTTTCAGGGTTTGTATAAAATTTTCTTGGCTTTAAAGAAGTGCAAACTAGAAGTTGCTAAGATTTTTTGTTTTTGAGTTTTGCGTCAAAATCTGAGACCATGTCATAACACTAGATACACTAGTCGCTACAAGGCAAGATACATTTTTTAGAATTTTTCTGATGGTAGATTCGTTTTCAGGACGGTCAAATTAGTCTAAAACCAGATTTTCAACTCTTGGAGAGATTTTGAAAAATTTCATTTTTTCGAAGGATGGTATGAAAAAAAGTCGATTTTACGAAGGTCAACTTTCGGTTAGGATAAAATTGGTAAAAGTTTTAATAGAATATTGAAATTTTCAGGGTTTGTTTGAAATTTTCTTGGCTTTTTAACGGTGCAAACTAGAAGTTGCTAAGTTTTTTTGTTTTTGAGTTTTGCGTCAAAATCTGAGACCATGTCATAACACTAGATACACTAGTCGCTACAAGGCAAGATACATTTTTTAGAATTTTTCTGATGGTTTAGTCTAAATCCTGATTTTCAACTCTTTTGGAGACATTTTGAAAAATTACATTTTTTCTAAGGAAGGTATGAAAAAAAGTCGATTTTACGAAGGTCAACTTTCGGTTAGGATAAAAGTTTTAATAGAATATTGAAATTTTCAGGGTTTGTATAAAATTTTCTTGGCTTTAAAGCAGTGCAAACTAGAAGTTGCTAAGATTTTTTGATTTTGAGTTATGCATCAAAATCTGAGAGATTTGTTAATGTTAATATCAATATGAGTAAGAGTTAATAAAATAAATTTAATATAAATCAATTTTCTACAATTAAATATTATTTAAAATAAAAGGAACTAAACAATATTTCACAAATCTCCATGTAATTGAAATTAAATAACGAATAATAACTTTTTTATTATCAATATTTTCGGTATAAATCACTTAAACGCTGCAATTGTTATAATTTAGCTACTGTAGCTATTTTAGGTTTGCCAAAAAATTAATCAAAGAATGGAATATTTATAGTTAAAGTGTGAGGTAGATGAAATTAATTTTAAACAATATATAGGTCCGTAGGTCGTCCCATTTTAAATAACATTTCTTTTACGCTAACAGATAGCTGCATCCTGTATATGCAATTAAAATTTAAAATACTTATGTGGTAAGTAGGTACTGTAATAACTGCTTCAGAATATTATTCTAGTATAAATGCTGCTTCACTAAGCGTGATGTATTACCACGATATTAGTAAGTAAATATAATTACCTAGATAATGTTAATAAATCTTTTACAAGAAGGTTTCTTTACAATCTACAGAAAATGCCAATTTATTACTCTATTTTTAAGTGAATACATATTACTTTAGATAACAAGGGGATTCTTAAATTTTTATTCAAATCAAGGTAATGCGTTTATGGAAATTTTTATGTAAAATATATAAATGAATAATAAATTACAAAAAAAACATTGGAAAAAATATTGGAAATTCCCGAAAAAGTTTAATTTTTTTATTTTAATTTACAATTGTTTCAAGTTATTATCTAATATCCATTACAAAAATGTATAACATGTTGCTTCAAATTGATACAGGGTGGGCAAAAATAAAGAAACATTGTTTATAGAAAGTTATAAATAAGTAATAAATAAATTAAACGGAAACGATGATTGATTTACAGTAATTGTCAAATTGTTATAAATTGTTCTTTAGACATTGACAGACCGGTGTTTCTTTTATCTTTAACATTCTGTAGTAATACTGGGTGTTATATTCTCAATTTCTTATCTAATTCTGTGTTGTAGTTGACGATTATCAGATCTGCTTGAGTAGAATATATATTTTAAATAAGCCCATAAGAAGAAATCTAATGGGTTCAGATCTGATGATCTAGGGGCCCATTCAACAGGTCTTCTTCCTATCCACCGCTGTGGAAAAGATGTTGCCCAATGGAATTCTTTGACTTTAGACGGTAGGCTCCTTAAAAGGATAGTTGAAAATCCTGAAGGTTCAGAAATCAAGAAACAAATTGTGGTCCCAAGAAGTACGGTACCGAAAAGTCCGCGATAGATTTTATTGGGTTAATTGCTCCAACGATGTTAAATATTGGTGCCGCAAATGCACGACGTGTGCTGCTAGCAATGGACCTAATCGTAAACCTAAAGCAGAGATGCAGCAATACCTTGTCAGAAGTTCATTCGATAGAATCGCCGTAGATGTGTTGGGACCACTACCAACTAGTGAGGTTGGAAATAAATACATCTTCGTTGTGATGGACTATTTTTCTAAATGGGTGGAAGCCTACCCTGTTCCCAACCGAGTAGCCCCAACCTTGACCGATATTCTAATCAACGAGTTCATTAGCCGTTTTGGGGTACCGTTGGAGCTGTACGCAGATCAGGGAAGAAATTTTGAAAGCAAACTATTTCAAGAAGTCTGCCAAAGATTAGGTATCCATAAAACTAGAACTACAGCGATGCATCCACAGTCTGATGGAATGGTTGAACGAATGAACCGAACCATTGCAAATTATTTATCGAAAGTGGTCTCAGAACATCAGAAAGATTGGGATAAACATATTCCGCTATTTTTAATGGCTGTCAATGAATCTACGGGTCAGACACCCGCGAAAGTCCTCTTTGGTAGGGAAAGTAGATTACGTTGCGACTTATGCGATATATGGGAGCAAACCTGGTGAAGTAGCCACCGGTGAAGAATACGTCGGAGATCTCCAGAAGAAGATCGAAAATATTCATGAACTGGTGTGCCACAAATTACAACTCTCGTGACCGGATGAAAAGGTACTACGACTCACGAGCAACAGGAAACACTTATAAACCTGGGGGATTGATCTGGCTCTATAATCCTCGACGGAAAAAGGGTGTGTGTCCGAAACTTCAAAAGAAGTGGGAAGGTCCATATTTGATTAAAAAGAGAATCAATGATGTGATCTACCGAATTGGTAGAGTCCCCAAGAGAAAACCCGTCGTAGTCCATCATGATAGGTTGGCGTTATATCAGGGTGACCACAGTAGGGAGGTACAGCAACTTCGGGTAGAGGGTTTAACCAGCTCCAAAGATGAACAGGATTCTACTCCGGAGAGTTATCACATTTCGGGAGGAATGAACTTAAGAAGGCGGCAGTGCAACGGGTGACAGATGTGTGACGCATGATTGTGACAGATGCGAGAGGAATGCATGTATTTTGATGTAGCTGCTTGTCATAAAGGGTAGAGTCCGTGAATGAAGAAGAAATTTTGACAGTAACTTGACATATATAATTATTTTAGGTTGGATTTGGATAAGAAATTAATGGGTATTTGAAAATCAGGAACATAAAAATTAATAATTTAGTTTCTCACAATACCAGCTCTTACATTCAATTAAATTCAGTTCTTCCATGGTTTTCCAATAAAAATCTGGATATAATTTTTAAACTACTTGTATTATCTGTGTCAAAAATATTTTAAAGGCATATTTATTTTGTAAACTAACGAATCTTTATATTTTTATAATGTTGCAGTTATGAAAATTTAAATGTCACCTTGGTCAGACCACAACGATTTACCTACTTGTGTTTGTACTCTTTATACTTATAATAATGTCAGATTAAATATAATTTTTGTCACGAAATTAATAGACTTAAAAATCGTACAAGGTTTTTTCGGGCTATTACAAGATTTAATCAAAAATACGTCCTTCACTTTTCTTTGTATCTTTACCCTATTCTTTACAATCTGAAGAACATTTAAGTTGGCAAGATTGCTAGAATTTCTCAATAATAAATACTACCATTGATTGATAAATATAATATCACTCAACGATACTACTAAGACGTGACTTGAAGACGTGAAGAGTTGATTTGTTGAAATGTCAATTGTTAGATTTCTTTGACCCAATTTAACATACATCTCTATACTCCTGTACCAAGTTAGACATCATCATAAACAGCAAAAATTACTTGAGCATTAATATCTCTGTTATACCGACACTGTGGTGGTTTAATAAGTAAGAATTTTCTGACAGAAAATTATTGTCAAAAGAAATGTTTGTTCTTTAATTTTTTGAAATAAACAGGCTAGGTTAGGTGTTCTAGTATTTTCCAAATTCAACCAAACTTTCTTAGAATACAGTCACAGATCAAACAGGAATTCCAATTACATTTTTCGTTCTCATAAAATCGAAAACTACTCATCGTCATTTTCATCATCAAAGCTTCAGTATAGTCGGATGAGGGCCTCGTCCACAATGTGCCTCCATCGAGGTCTGTACTTACAAAGTGCTTCATCCTGTAACCTGCCTTATACGGATATCTGTGACATTGTAAATCCAGCACATTTTGGATCTCCCCATTCTTGACTTGCATGATTCATATCGTTGTCATATGTCACACCTAGTCCAATGAAGGTTTACTATTTTTGCATATTGCAAAAGTTGGTGTTGTCACCCTTTTAATGTATCTTGCCAGTTGTCCAGGCTTCTTGCATATTTTACTTCTTCCAATACTCTCTGGATTCTATCCAGCAGCTCGTCTTTCACAGTATCTCCCCCATATTCTTCTGGTTACTTACAGAACGTCCTGATTTCGAGTGCTGAATGGGATTTCCTCTTCACTCAGTAGTAGTTCAACAAAATGTGTTCCCAATTGATTCGTGAATACAGTTTAGTAATTTTGTGTGTTATTACACATCCTTTTTTAATTTCTGTTGAATGGTGAATACCTACAAGTTACGTTTTAAAACACTGTCACTATTTATACTCTTAATTAGCACTAGAACTTTTTTAAGGACTTTTTACTTTTCACTCACTATTGATTGACTGATCACTAATGATATACTGACCACTTACAATCATAGACTGATCTATGATTGACTTCCAATGACATACTGACCATAACGACCTCTTCTCAAGTCCTTCCATAAACTTCTAAGCTTCCAGAAGTTTCCTGGAGGTTCTAGGAAGCTAATTATGTTCTAGAACACTATATGCATCTTTTTCCTTCCTATATACAAGACATACTAACTTTGTCTACTGTGGAACTTTCTAGAGCACATACAGTACCAAGTTTAAGTAACTTGTTTATGTACAAAATATAATATTGATAAATTACACTATAAAAATTATTTCTAGGTTAAAATTTACTTACAAATACACAAATTATAAGCTTATTATTAAGTGTATGTCTAAGAATCTTCTAAATTTGTCTATCTATTCTTGATTTACTCATTGTTTTTCAGTATATAGCCGTTCGAATTTCTACATTTATGCATCCTTGGATTGAATCCTTTTATTTATTTAATTTACGGCTGACCTACTTTGTTCATTCATTCCAGCTCTTCAATTTCTTTTATTTTTTGTTTTAGGACCTACCTTTTCTTTTTTCTAAGTACTTTCGTTGATTATTTTCTTAGGTTTCTGTGTTATTTCTAGTGTTCCTGATCAACATCACTCCTACAGTCCTCATTAAACCACCTTTTATTTCTTCTGCACTAAATTTTTCTATGTCACTTCTAATTAGATGTTCTTTGTCTCCTACTATTTCTCTTGCCCTATTCATACTTTTCAAGTATTGAATAAAGTTGACACTTTTGCGTTTTTCAGAAACAATCAGTGTTGTTATTTAATTTAAATATTTCGTTTTTGTTGAAAATATTGACCAATCTTTAAGCTCTAAGGGAAAGTGTAGTAGTGAGTACATTAGTTTCCGCCAAGTTGGTATTACGAGGTCAACCATAATCAACGGCTATTTAATGGCAATCAGCGTTATTTTCATGGCTTTTTTAAATGAACTATCCGCTGGTTTAAATCCACCTTCAGGGATTTATGTTTTTGGAGAATCTGCAATGGTAAATGCAAGTCATCACTTGTCAATATCTAATAGGCTAAAAAAAATTTATACAATTTGTTGAATTCAAAAAATATCAAATTTCATCCTGAATCTTCTTAGAAGTACTCTATATATAGATTTTTTATTTATATTTACCCCATCAACCCTAGGGTTATTAGCGGGAGTTTTAAGTAACAATTTTTAAAATAAAAGTGTTTTTTTTATATTTTGTAAAAAAGTTTGGTATCTTTTAAAAACTTTAAAATGTTTTTAAGTTTTGAAGATAAACATTCTTGATTTTGTGTCGGTAGTCCGGAAGATATTCTTTCTTGATGGAATTGTGGGAATTCTTTAGGATGTGATTTACTGATAGTTCAATGTTACATATACATCTTGGTGGACCTTCTTTAGTTATAAGATGTAGATGTGTTAAAAATATGATCTTTTATGTTTATCTTAATGTCATTTAATGGACTAATGGTTAAATTTGGGATATTTGTATCGGAAATTGAATTTATTGCCATTTGGTCTACTCTTTTGTTGCCTTTGATTACTGTATGAGATGGAACCCCGAGAAATCTGATGTCTACATTTTTCTTTGATAAGCTGTGGAGGTGTTCCTTTGTGTTTAATATTTGGGTATATTTGGTTCAATCCTTGTAATGCATTCAGGGAGTCAGAAATGATAAGTATGTTGCTCCCTACATTGTTACAGAGATTTAGTGCTTCCTTGATTGCATACAATTCAGCAGTAAATATGCTACATTCTTTTTGCAGTTTTATTTGTTTATGATTTGTCGCAAGTAAAACTGCAGAGTCGACCCCATCTTTATTCTTAGAGCCATCAGTGAAGAATAGTTGAAAATCTTGATATTTTGCTATGGTTTTCAAATATTTTATTTGAATGATTGATGAGGAATAAGAATGCTTTGGATATTGTTGCCTTGAAAAATTTATTTTTGGAATAGAAATTTGCCATGTTGGTATATTGGTTATGTGCAGTAGTTAGACACAAATTACATTATGTTACCAATTTTATACACGGAATTTAACAGCTAGAAGTCGATACATTTAAAGATTTTATTTAATTAGCAGATATACAGTATGGAAAAGCCAAATGGAATAAATTCATTATTTCGATTATTGTACATATTTATAGAAAATCCAGAAACATGTCAAATTTAAATTATAAATTAACATTCGTTAAAGTGAAAAGTGATCCCTACCTTCAACCCCCTTTGAGTGACAGTTACAACCCTTAGTTTTTTAAATGGGAAGTCTCTCCATTCTCTATCCAAAAATGTTATTGGTTTTAAATTTATTGCAAAACATTTTTGGATAGAGAATGAGGAGACCTTTCAAACTATATATCAGAACCCCACACTTCCCATTTAAAAAATTCAAAGGGGGTTGAAGGTATGGGTCAAATTTAAATTAGACCTGTTTTGCGATTTTCTATAAATGAGTGCAGTAAACGAAACAATGGATTAATTCCATTTAAATTTTCCACACTGTATATATAAGTCAAAGTTATACGAGTATATTAAAAATGTAATAACAGTATTATTCGGTTATGTAATTGGTAAATGAAGTCCAGGAAGGTAAAATAGTTGTGCATGGTTACTTGGTAAAGAGTTTTTCAACAAAACGGAAATTTATAAAAACAGCATTCTTTGTATTACAAAGAAAAGGAAATAAAGAACTATTTGTACCTATCTCTTTATCTATCCAAGTAGAAACTTTCTTCTTTAAAATTTATAATCAAGACCGTAAATGTTGCTCAGGTTAAAATTTTTATATATATACAGGGTTGGGATAAAGTATCGAACCAAGCAAAATTCCGGGTAAATTTACATTTCTTAATGAGAAACTGTTTACTTAAACTTACAGCATTTCTATCACAGTTACAATCTGTGACTGTTCAATGTGAATCATTGTGACTAAAAACCATGGTTATTTGACACAAAACTAAATAATTGATGCAACAATGTCCACAACATAAAATACTTAAAAAATATTTCTTCTTGTAGGAAAAATGGAGGAAGTGTCTATATATAAAATAAATTTTTTTGTACTAAACCTTATTCTGTGGAAGTTCATTTTATTAAGAACAATAAACAACAGCTGTCATTGAATTAAAAAAGTTTTGCTGAAACCTAACCGTTAAGGTTAGGTAAACCTAACCGTTAACTTGCTCTTCCAGTTAACCCATAAGAAAAACAGTAAAGAAAAAAAAGTAAACAACTACTAATCAAGGAAGAAATTACAATTAGTATACCTTAAAGAAGTAAAGAAGGTATAACAAAATATGTGTATGTGGGTAGCTTTTTCATAGATGATGGATATTTAATAAAAATATTTTAAATTTCAAATGAAGTAAATCATCCATATCTCAAATGTGACTACGATATAGAAATCAAAAGTCTAAGTCAATGTCACAAAGTTTTATTAAGGGTAAGCAAGTAAAGTCGTTAACAGCTACTAGTTTCGGCTTTTAGAAAAGCCATCATCAGGCTAAAATACAAACAAGTTTTACAATATAAGAATAGAAATCATAATAATAACAAGGTTCATACCTGAACTGCATATATGATACAATTGTAAATCCAGGCAGCTTACATTATACGTTAATATGACGTTAATAGTTATTTAGTCTACAACTCCTCTCATCATGATATCTTGCTGATGAATACTTTTCTCTCCCTTAACTCGTTAATTCCAATCATTGAACTGTATTAGTTCATCTAACTTAATTCTATCATTTAATTTTAACATTAACATTTATAAATTATATCATAATTAGTTAAATTTCCTTTTCATTGTCATATCGTTATCATTTCTCTTACCCACAAGCTTTAACGTATAATGTAAGCTGCCTGGATTTATAATTGTATCATATATGCAGTTCAGGTATGAACCTTGTTATTATTATGATTTCTATTCTTATATTGTAAAACTTGTTTGTATTTTAGCCTGATGATGGCTTTTCTAAAAGCCGAAACTAGTAGCTGTTAACGACTTTACTTGCTTACCCTTAATAAAACTTTGTGACATTGACTTAGACTTTTGATTTCTATTTTAAATTTCTTTTTAAATGAAGTAAGTTTAGGTGCTTTGTGTTCCTGTAGAATATTGTTGTAAACATGGCAAATTTGGTAACTGAAGCAACGTTTAAAAAAATCAGTCCTAAATGCTGGCGGAGTAAGGGTTCCTTTATATCTGATATTAATGCTATGGACGTCTGTACGAAATGTAATTTTTCTGTACAGCAGAGTGTAGAAGTCTTCTATTTTGGACTTTCTGTATCTTATTTCTATAAATATTAGTAAGAAATGGGCCGTAAAGAGAATCTGCATAATTAAATTTAGATAATACAAGTATTTCACACAAAAGCTGTTTAACTTTTAAGGGTAGGTAAAACTTAAAACCATAAATTAATTTTAACGACCAATAAGCACGCTGAATTAAAATATTTACATGAATTAAATTGATTGTACTAACCCTTACTTTTTGGAAGTTTATCTTATTAAGAATAATAAAAAACTCTTCGTTTTAACGTAACTTCCAATATTTATTTAAAAAATTGCTTTTTTAACTTTAATGACAGCTGTTTCGCTAGACAACTAGCATCGTCAGATTGACATATTGAAGTTACTATATTAAATATTAAAGCCTAGATGTTATTATTAACAAACAAATAGTAACTTCAATATGTCAATCTGACGATGCTAGTTGTCCAGCGAAACGTTTTTAAAAAAGTTTTGAGTTTTTAAAAAAGCAGTTTTGTAAATAGTGAAAGTTTTGTTAAAACGAAGAGTTTTTTATTATTCTTAATATCATGAGTTTCAAAATTAAGATTACGATCTAGTATAACTCCAAGACTTTTTGATTTAGTGCCAAATAACAAGACATTGGATTTTGATGTATTGATTAACAAGCCATGATCAGTTGCGCTCTTTACAAAATTATATACATCATTATTAATGATTGCACATGCATACTCAACATCTTCAGGCAAGAAGCTATACTAAATTTGGCTTTCATCTGCATAAAAATGATTTTGGCAATGTTTTATACATTGGATGAATATATCGCAAATAAGATTGGTCCTAAGATTGATCCTTGAGGAACGCCACGCTGCAAAGGAATATAATCTGAAAATGCACCGTTAAACAGAACCCTTTGATTTCTATCTGAAAAATAATTTTGAAAAAGAGCAACAGCTGAAGGAGACAAACCAATAAATTGCAAAATTGCTAATAATAAATGATCGTTTATGGCGTCAAAGGCCCTGCTGAAATCCAGCAAAATTAAAGCAGTACAAAGACCCTTATCTGTTGCTCTAACTACATCATCCTCAACATGAAGTAGAGCTGTTGTACAGCTGTAACCTTTTCTAAACCCAGATTGGAACATTAGGCAAGATATTAAAATGTTCCAATTGTTTTACGAGCTGCATTTCTACAGCACGTTCTAATACCTTAGAGAGTACTGGCAAGATATTGGCCTCAGATCTTTATATTCAGTTGGGTTTGATTATTTGGAAGCACTTTAACCACAGCACTACCCCATAACGTTGGGAATACTTTCTCTGTCAAACAGAAATTTATAATATATTCAATAATAAAAGGACAACATAGTTTTACTATTGCAGCCCATAACATTTGAAGTTATTTTAGAGATCGTCTCATAAACGAAAAGATCATTAACTTCTTTAAATTCAAGTTTAGATGTATCTAAAGAGTTATCCCTGTATTATTGAAACAGATTCTGAGGAGGTTCGATTACAGAAACTGAGTTAATAAAAAAATTGTTAATATCATCAGCATTAATCAAATTATCTGGGATATTAACGTTTTTATTGGAGATGATTTTATTTTGCTATAACGTGTGCCACATTTGCTTAGGATTTTTGCATTGAAGTTATGATGTAAAAAATGCTTTTTTCTCATGTTTTATTGCACTATTTATATAACCTCATATCTTTGTAAAAACGAAAATCAGCATCACGTTTAGTTCTTCTATACTTAGCCAAGGATTTATTTCTTAACTGAATCATGTCCTTTATTGTGCCAGTTAGCCAAGGAGCTTTTGGCTTAGTGACTCTTGATCTAATTATTGGAGCATGCCTATCAAATAAATTTAACAAATTATTACCTAGAAAAGATACCTTTTCATCGATACTATCTTGATGAAAAATTTGGAAAAATGTATTTATTTATTTATAGCATTAAACGTAATTAAATTTAAAAACTATCCACTTCAATTGTTGAGCAGTGTAATTTATTTATCCCAAACATTTTCAATTTTTTTCTTTATTTGTACATTCTTTCAACGATAATCATCACGAAGGTATGTCATAATAAGGAAACTTGTTTGCTTATCTACGTCTATGCATGCAGGCATTCTCAACAACTAAGAGTAAAAAATATATTAAAATGTAGGCCATATTGTCATTGGCGCCGAATTAGGGACCTGCATATAAAAATAAAACATTTGCATTTGCTGCTAAACAAATGGCAACAAATAATTTAATTATTTACTTATTTTAAACAATAAATACATTTTTCAGGACTGTCAGTTTATTACGAAAACTTTAAGTAAAACTATGATGATTCTAGATAATAATGTAAAAGTTTTAACTAAGAAATAATGAATGAAAAAGGAAAATACCTACAGGTAAGCACAAGTCATGACATTTAAAAAACATTAAATCATATCTGTAGTTCTCTTTTCTCTTTATCAATAATTTCGATTTATTATTATGATCCATTGGATTTGTGGTTTTCGACAATTTTTGTTATTAAAATTCTTCGACCAACCTTTCAATTGAGATTGCCACAACGAACGGCCGTGCAACGTGCTACAATAAATTTTGCAATAGGATCTGTTGCTCGATTACTTCTGTGTGTAGGAGGTTAACATTATAAAAATGTTACGTTGACAGTCGGTATTAAGGATAGGTACCTAATGCTTTGTTGCTATAAAACATAAATAAATCGTATTAAATTTTCAAGGTTGCCGATTCTAAATGTTGATATTTTTACTACAATAATAATTACACCTTCGATTTAAATAGTATTTTACTATTAGACACACGTGACTTGTTAAAACCGTGTACAGAATACTTTTAAATGTGAATTAGCATGATTATTACCCAATTTTTGCCTCCATTCGATTTTTAAGACCTATAAGATCTATTGTGTCACCCTTCTTGCTATAGGTCTGATGTTTTCTTAGACTTATAGCAGCTCTTCTAATCCTAATTTCCGGAGAAAGTTTAGGACGGGTTTCAAATCAGGTATATACTCTTCTTCTATATCCTGTGCTCCAGAATCTGTACTTTGCTTTATTTTCTATCCCTAGTTTCTTCAGGTGGCTTCTTAACCGGCATGCCCGGTTAGTATCCCCGATCATAAGAATAGGGGAGAACATCGTCGAGTGGAAAACAGAGGTCAAATATCTAGGGCTAATCCTAGATAGCAGGTTACTCTGGAATAAACACGAAGACGAAGTAATACACAAAGCAACCAAGGCCCTCATGGTGTGCAGGAACATTGCAGGAAAGAACTGGGGATGCAACCCACGTATTCTGCAATGGATGTACACAGCAATAGTGAGACCAATAATCACATATGGGGCAGTGGCTTGGGGAGCAAGGGCTAATCTGAGTACGACGAGGAAAAATCTCTCGAAGATTCAGAGACTAGCCTGTTCATGTATCACTGGAGCAATGGGAACTTGCCCCACTGCTGCAATGGAGGTGATTTTAAACTTGACCCCACTGCACATTCTGTTAGAAAGTGTAAGGAAGAAAACGATATATAGAATGATCAAAGAAGGAATTATCAGGGAAAAACCCCGATCACTTCATTTTGATCAAACTTGGGAAATGCCCCAAGATGATATGCCAAAGAAATTCAACTTTGTGAGAAAATTCATCACAAGGTTGAGTAATAAATCTGAATGGGATGAAGACACCATACAGAATTTAAATCAGAATACCATAAAGTGGTATACGGACGGTTCCAAGCTAGACGAGGGAACCGGGATAGGAGTTTTTGGACCGAGAGCCAAATACTCATAAAGCTTGGGCACATACCCGAGCATTTTTCAAGCAGAAGTCCGCGCCATCGAAAGATGTGTGGAATTCAATATTGGAAGGAACTACCGCAGACAAGAGATTGTGATCATGTCGGATAGTCAAGCAGCCATCAAAGCGCTGAGCTCAAATATAATCAGTTCCAAGATGGTTTGGGAATGCCTAGGCAAACTAAATGAACTAGGCCAGAAGAACACTGTCACCCTCCTATGGGTCCCGGGACACATAGGAATAGAGGGGAATGAAACAGCAGATAGGCTGGCAAAAAAAGGAGCTGAAACCCCACATTTGGGACCAGAACCATCTTGTGGGATCAGCAGTAGAGTAATCTTAGGAAAACTAAGGGAAGAAATGGAGAAGGAAAAATCCAAGTACTGGAATCAGCTGGAAGGACTGAGGCAATCTAAGATACTACTGGGGAACTATGACCAGAAGAGGTCTCTTAGCTGCCTCAACCTCAGTAAAAAAAGGCTCCGAATTTTAACGGGCATTGCCGGTTAAGAAGCCACATGAAGAAACTAGGGTTAGCAGATGAAGCAAAGTGCAGATTCTGTGAGGAAGAGGATGAAACCTCAATACACATACTCGCAGAATGCCCTGCCTTGCAAAATTCTAGGGCTAGATACCTAGGAGCACATGGAATAGAGGAAGGGGATCTACCTGACTTGAAGCCCGACGATGTCCTAAACTTCCTCAGGAAAATAGGACTCGAAGAGCTGCTATAAGTCTGAGAAAATATTAGAACATGGCAAGTAAGGGGGGACACAATAGATCCTATGGGTCGCAGTGTAATCATCACCCCTGACATATACATACATACATACATAGTATTCCCGTTAAGATCCGGAGCATTTTTTTACTTAGGTTGGGACAGCAAAGAGATCTTTTCTGGTCATAGTTTTCCAGAAATATTATAGCTTGTCTGTCCTTTCATCTGATTCCAGTACTTGGATTTTTCCTGATCCACAAGATGGTTCTGGTCCCAAATGTGGGGTTTCGGCTCCTTTTTTTTGCCAGTTTATCTACTGTTTCATTCCCTTCTATCCCTCTGTATCCTGGGATCCATAGGAGGGTGACAGTGATGGTTGCTTGACTATCCGATTTGATCACAATCTCTTGAATTCAGCACATTTTTCGATGGTGCGGATTTCTGCTTGTAATATGCTTTCTCAGTATTTGGTTCTCGATCCAAATACTTCATTTCCAGTTCCCTTTTCTAGTTTGGAACCGTCCGTATGTATATGGCATTTTGGTTTAAATTCCGTATGGTGTCTTCATCCCATACAGATTTATTACTTGAATTTGTGGTGCATTTCCCAGGTTTGATCAAATTGAAGTGCTTTCTCTGATGATTCCTTCTTTGATCATTCTGTAAATTGTTTTCTTCCTTACATTTTCTATCTGAATGTGCAGTGGGGTCAAATTTAATATCATATCCATTGCTGTGGGGCATGTTACCATTGCTCCAGTGATAGGCTAGTCTCTGAATCTTCGAGATATTCTTCCTCGTAGTATTCAGATTGGCTCATGTGTCCCAAGCAAATTTTACTCTTATAAAATGAAAAGTAAATGAGACAAAAAAGTGTCTTGTATTTTGAGGTACTAACAATATCATCAAGTGTCTACAAAGTCTACAAGTCTTTAAATACAATTTATAATTTGTTCTAAGTCAAAGCAAGACTAACTAAGCTCAAATTAATTTTTATTATTTTTAGAAGCTGATTGTAGTAACTTTAACTTTGTGGAAGTCCATCTTATTAAGATCATTAAAAATAAAACTGTTTAAACAAAACTTCCACTATTTATTTAAAAAATTGCTCTTAAATTCAATGACAGCCTTTCGCTAAAAACAAACAAGGAAATATAATAAATTAAATTATACATATGTACAAAAAAAAATAATTTATTCTTTTGAGGTGAAAAATGTACAATTGCGGAATTCTCTCCCATTCTTCACAAGCAGCATCTTTCAGTTCTCGTAGAGTAATTGGGGGAGGGTTTCGCTTCTTAATGCGTATTTTAAGAATGTCCCAGGCATGTTCAATGACGTTCATGTCAGGGGAATTTGATGGCCATCTTAATGTGGATATTCCTTCTTTTTCCAATAAATTTTGTACTGCAGCTGTTCGATGTGGCGGTGCATTGTCATGCATAAACACAAATCCATCACCTACCGCCCCCCCGGAATAGACCCACAACAGGATTTAAAACTTCCTCGATGTACACAGCACCAGTGATTCTTCTCTCCAAAACCAGGAGAGGCGTCCGTGTACCCCTCATAATACCAGTCCAAACCATAATACTCCCACCTTCAAATGGAACACGTGGTTGGGTTCTATTCGGGCTTGTCGTTCTGGGTCCCTCCAAACTAGCGTTCTTCGCGAATCAGAAACCAAGCCAATTCTTGATTCATCAGAGAACATAACGTAATTCCAGTTAGGACCATGGTGTAACATTTCTTGAGCCCATTGCAACCTTACATTTTTTTGTTGATAGGTTAGTTTGCGATACAAATGTACTGCATTTAATCTTCGTGTAATTGTTTGCCTTGAGATATTTAGTCCTTCAAGTCTAGCAATTTCTCTGGATATACCAATTGTAGATTCCTGTCGATTGCTTCGAGCCATCAATGTTATCTGCCGGTCTTGTGCTGCTGTTGTACATCGACTTCTGCCACACAACGAATCAAATTTAGTATTATTTTGATTTAAAAACGCTTTAAAATAAATATCAACAAGAGTTTTTAAAAAACCATAGGCGTAGATATATTATTTCTAAACATTCCGAACTTTTGGACATATGTGTATTTTTGGTAAGTCAAAATCTTTTATAATTGACTTTTTTTCTAACATTTCTTATTTTTTATCATGTACCAAAGTTTAGATGCTCTTTCATTTAAAAATATTCAAGCGATAAAATACCGCCTTTTATTTTTTCTCATGTTAAAAAATTTACACGTTGTTGCATTGTTGACTGTATCAATATATGAATAAACGGTCCATTTACCTTAGCAATAACAGACAATTAGATCAATATCGTTTTTAACAGAGGTCACGCTTCTTTAATTAGTATAATGGTTAAACTTATGTAGAATAAAGTGTGTGAGTAAAATTCTTCTGAAATTTGTTTTTACCTTGAATTTAGATAAAAGAGAATTTTAGTGCTGTAGAAGTAGGTATAACAACTGCTAATGATTTTAATATTTATTATTTGATGAATCGTTTCATTTTGTACATAAACAGAGTAAATATTTGGGAAATAGAGAAAGTGTCAATAATGAGATCAATAGTTATTTATTGTGCAGGACGATAAAATGTACTTTATATTCGAGGGTGTTTTTAGCTAAGTATGGTCGAGAAGATAGTGCGATTTTATCGTCGTGTGCAATACAATATTTTTTCTATAGCAAGACTTCAAGTTCAGGTTAAAAATAGAATTTTAAAGAAAATTTTAATTTTGGGCACAAAAATCGCAAATGTGTTGCTCTGTTGCTAGGGATATGAATTACTCTGTCAACAAATGTTACTTTTTGGCTTTTGCGGGGAATATTGTTGCATTTTGTGTTTAAAGTAAATAAATACGAAATGGACGGAGAAGAATTGACACAAGAAAAGGAAAACCTGCCATCAGATGTAGAAAATGCAGCATTGGAAGCAGAAAGTTTATTGTAAAAATCTAGGATGATGTATGAGAAGGAATACCAGTCTTTTAATACTTCTGGCGTATTTTGCATATTTTTTTGAAAAGTCGAAGAATGCGATGCCATCGTCATTATGGTCGTATTATTCGATGCTGAAGCGTACGTTGTTGGTGAATGAAAATTGTGACATTTCTAAATGCAGCAAGTTAACCACCTTTCTAAAAAACTTGAGTGTAGTACTCGGTGTAGTATACAAAGCTAAAATGTCCAAAATCCTGGAGTTAGATGACATTTATAATTTTCTGACAGAAGCTCCTGATGACGTCTATTTGTTGATGAAGGTTATTGCTATTTTCGGTGTGCATGGAGTGACTAGGTCCAGGAAATAGGTGATAATCGTTTCATTATCTGATACTAAAACCAAGCAGGATAGGTCATTTTTTATTACCGACAAGAAAAATGGAGTGAGTTTCTTAGAAATTGTGAAAAAGTATATTTATTACCTTGCTTTTTTTACTTACTTTTTTATATACGAAGAAAAAAAATCTTCTTTTACCAAAACTATGAACCGAGTCACAAATCAATGAAAACTTCCCTCATTCATCGGATCACCGTATTTTCCAGATCTGGCTCCCAGCGACTATTTTTGTTTGTCGCAGACCTCAAGAGGATGCTACCTGGAGAGAAATTAGCCAACGAAGAAGTATTCGTCGAAACAGAGGCCTATTTTGAAGCCGAAGACAAATCGTATAAAACTGTATAAATCACTGTGAGTTGCAGGGACGTTAAACCAAAAAAGAAAATTCAAAAAATTTTAAATCACTTCTATTCTATAGTGCAACAATAACATCGGGCGCCAATTTTACAACGGTATAACACACTATGAGCAGATCGCGGCTAGAGACTTTCTCAAAGAGTGGTTCAACCCCAAGTTAATGTTTCACTGTAGGTTAAGTTTATGATTATAAGAGTTTAAGGGCGCCTCTACCTTTTTATTCGTTTACGCAGAAACAAAAATAATTATAAACTAAAGGAAACTATGGTGAAAAAGAACCTTGTAGAATTGGAAAATAAGTATCACAAAAGTCAAAATTGTTTAATTGGAAAGTTAAACCAAACATTATACACCCCACAACTCTTATAAGCCAGTAGGTCTTTAAAATGAAACTGATTAAAAAATTAAAACATTATTAACTGCTTTATAAATGTGATATCATAACAGTAACAAATTTACAAAATATAATAATTCACTTAAATACAATATACTGATAATAAATATCTTCTACTGCACGGGAATTACCGTGACGTTGAGAAGCCAGGGTATATATACGGAGACCCTACGACGATGTCGGTGTATGGTAAGGGTTGTATATGTGTATTAAATACGGCCGCGTCTGTGTCGGTGGAATATAACGGGGCGCTACAGTAATATTACCACGTCTGAAGGTGGATTGTTATAGGGATGCTACACATTTATTTATTTAATTTGTTTGCCAAAAGGAAGTGAAAACAATGAAAGTAGTAAACTTATTAAAACCAGAAGGTTCTTAACTTAGGCACATCAGGTTTCCAGTGGTCCTCTGAATCAGAGGAAAAATGGTCTAGACTGTTTAGAATGTTAACAGCAACAAATAATAACTTGAAAAATTTAATGAGATTAACTCAATATGTGCTGTGTCTGCCTGGCACATCAGCATCGGTTGAAAGAGTTTTCTCGCTTATGAACAATATTTGGAAAGCTGAAAGAGGATGCATGCATACTTCTACAGTAAAGGCGTTGTTAAACATTAAAGTAAACTCAAATTTGGAATGCATCGAGTTTTACAACAGAATAAAAAGTGAAAGTGAAATACTTACAAAAGTATTATCTTCAGAGAAATATGAATGGAGCAAGAAGAAAAATGAGCAGCATCCTAATAATAATGAACCTCAGCCTTCAACATCGAAGGAATAAGTTTTATATTAAATATGTTTATATTGTTTATATTAACTATATTTGTATTTTCTTGTTTGAATTTGATGAATTTGAATAAATAAACTAATAAAAACTGCCAAGAAGGATTTTTTTTTAAAGTTCAAAATAAGCTGCCACTACTTGCTTGGTGTCCGTATTTTTATAAAGATTTATATGGTAGGCCTACCTCTGATTGTCTGTTGGTCTACTAGAGTTTCTGCTTAATAGTATTCTTACATCTACGAAATTTCTGTAACCTTGCTGGCTGTAGAGACGATTCCAAAAATATCGCGACAGCTCCAGTAAAATTCGGCAATGTGGGGGTATTCGCCGACGATCTCTGATCGGCGCGCGCCGCAGCGCAGTCGGAGAATTCTAGTAGACCAATTGCTAAGCGGATTCCGTGTGCGGTGTTTCTTAGTCCCAGCGGCAGCTGGGCCACTAGAATCTATTTCTCAAACTGGATAATCGCTAGCGTTCGAGTCGACGGTAAAGATAGGTGGGAAAACCGGAGCTGTCGCGATACTTTTGGAATCAACTCTACCTTTTATCAGTCAAAACGGTATAAAAGAAAGCGGCCCTGATGACGGTCAGGCGGCAAGAAGAGATAGTTTGTCCGGAACCTTGATATTTATAAGCGTGAGCCAATTGTCTTACTGGATTCGTTCGGTTAGGGGTGCGTTCCGTTGAACGTGACTCGTTTGAGGGCGCATTCAGCTATGATGGAAGAAAGTGAAGAAAGTCGGTGGGTCAGGAATTGTATAATAAAATTAAATTTATAAATTCCAAAAACAAATAAAAAACTATAAAAAGAGCCACAAGAAATTGCGGGGCATTCCTAATGCAGATTTTTACTTAGTAATTTACTCCAAATTGCAGATTTAATTCTTTATTTTAACAAGTTGCTTCATATTTCTGTAACTAAACTATCATTATACATTATTTATTACTTTTTTTATCCACTATCATTCATTGATTATTAGTATTATTACAAATATATTCTATTGGAAAACCATAATGCGGTTTGTGGTTACAAATATTTTCTAAGGTAAAAACCAAAGATTATATAACCTTGTTTTCTATCCGGTAAATTCAATCTTTGTTTTTTTTTCTATTTCCTTCGAGAGATCAATGAATCATTCCGGTAAACGTAAATAATAAAAAAATATACCATTTCACTAGTTCTAAAAAACAAATACACTTTCCATAACAACAAATCCATTTTTAAACGACCAGTTTAGAATAATTGTTCTTAAAAAATTGTTTCTGAAGTGAAATCAGTTTATACGCTCTAATTATGGCTTAAAGAGTATATGATATGGTCGACAAGAAAAACAGTTAAATACATGCCTTGAGGATTCGATTATTCGCAATCAAATGCCATAGACATTTGGTTATTTCTGTGATCTTAGAAGTAGAAAAAGCGATTGCTACATACTAAGAGATCGTTTTAGTTGTCAGTTTGTTGCTACTAGTTTCGGCCAAACATTAAGGCCATCATCAGGCTATAAAAAAGGTTATTTTAGTGGTACTAATTAAAAATAGAACAAAAATCATACCTTAGTGTAAAATTAATACATATGTAAGTATAAGGACCACAATTAAAATATAAAATATAAATTTACAAACATTTTCAAACGAACCAACAGATAAAAAATAAAAAAATAAATATAAGAACATGTAGGATAAAATGAATAAAATTTATGGTCTAAAATTAACTTTATAACTTTTTATACGTTTTAAAAAGAAAGAAAAATGGAGGGGGGCGAGTTCAACATAGACGTATAGATTTAAAAATCTTTCCAGTGTAACTGTAGTACGACAAAACAGAGGACAAGAAGAAGAAGAAGAACAAAAGGTACCTATGTGAGGTTATGTTGACAATAACAATTAAGATTAATTTAAAATGAAGATAAACAACCTAGTAAAATGTACGAAGCTAATTAGTCACATTATTAAGAAAGCAAAACCAATTATTGAAGAAAGTGGGCAACAGAAAACAAATAAAGGAAATATGGAAGACAAAGTAAAATCTGTTACAAACACATACCATTAAAAGGGAAGATTAAGAAATA
Organism: Ophraella communa; assembly: GCA_035357415.1. Taxonomy (NCBI): domain Eukaryota; kingdom Metazoa; phylum Arthropoda; class Insecta; order Coleoptera; family Chrysomelidae; genus Ophraella; species Ophraella communa. The sequence continues at coordinate 28,983,652 of CM068994.1, read as the reverse complement.
TGTAAGGGTCCTTTGGTCTGAAACATACAACTGCACTGTCTCTTGATGCTTCATTGATCTCTAACCTTTCAAGTAAATTCATCCTGGGACCTTTAAAACATTTATGTAACCTGGAAACGTTGGAATTAGAAAAATTGTGCATTTCAGCAATGATATGGTTGGCAAAGGCGGATGGTGAATTAAGTGGGTCAAAGTCTGTAATTTTTAACATGATTGAGATGTTCTTTTATTCTAGTATCTAAAACTGGCCAATATACAGAGCATTACAGTCATCGCAGTGTAACTTATATATTCCAGGAGTATGTAAAAAAGAAACAGAGTCTTTAGTGTTGACCAAGAAGAATCTCAAGTTATTGTTGGTTTTAAAACCAAAATCAATATAATATTTTCTAAGAATTATCCAAATTTGTATGAAATAAGACCAAAGAAATGCAAGGAACCATCAAAATTAGATTTAGCATGAGAGGAAGAACCAAGTTGAGAAGAGACATTAGCAAACCTAAGTTTAAATCTATTAAAAAACCTGTTGTATAACTTATTAATAAGAGAAATAGGGAAACCATTATTGATAGCAATTTGTTTAATAATATTTATTTCATTATTAAAAGCAGAGGAAGATAGGGGAATGTTGAAATCTCTGTGAAACAAGCTATTGAAGGCAGCCATCTTATGGGAGAATGGGTATTAGATATGATATTTCAGTGGTGTAGCGCCTAGAATTTTTTGCAACGTTCTATGGTTTACCAGAAAGTTCTATACTATTCTAGAAAGGGGTTTTTGTGTATAAACTATAAATATTACCCCAAGTATGTTGCAGTATAACCTAATAAACTGGATATTAAACGGTATGTCTTGTGATCCTTTTGAACTTTATCAAATACTATTACAATAATATTCCACATTATTGTTTTGGAAAAATCCACCGAGTCTATAAAAAAATAGGTTAGGTTAGGTTAGATTAGGTTTCTTTGAACCATCTATTTTTATAGAATGTTTCTTCAACTTCCGTTATTCTTTGGAGGCTGTTGCCTCATATCATTCACGTCAGTTTCGTCAAGTACTTGAAATGAAATTGAGTCATTTTTTCTCCATTCTTTCTTACTGTTAATTAATTTCCTTGTCTCAATAAGCTTGTTACTTATAATAATAATTATTATTAATTTTAAAAATTTTTCAAGGTCATTAACTTCCCTCTTCTTTTTAAATAACTTTGCGACCACAATACACTCATAATTTTGCTGAATTTTATGTAACTGTTCACAGGTAAGATTATTTGAATTTGTCTCCTGTTAGGTCTAATGTATTCTTTTTAGCCTGAGGATGGTTTTAGACCGAAACTAGTAGCTTTATACCAACAGAAAATCTTTAATAACAATAAATAATGTGTGACATTGACATTGGTCTTTTTCCTTTCTTAATCTAATTTATTTTTTAATAGTTAATATCAGCTTCTTCGTTCACAATCATTTCCATTGAGTCGAAATAAAGGAATTAGATAGATATATTCAAAATTTAAAAATTAATGATTTTGTCACAATTAATTTTAGTTTCTATTACCCAGACTATTTTATTCTCAATTATTAACGATTAATTAATTTGCATTGATCTTTACCTACATAGTTTAATTCAACTAGACTACAAAAAACGTCACTAGATTCAAGGTATGCAAGTTTTAAGGCATTCCTTTATATTTAAGGACATGAACAATATTTTTTTAGCGATTAGCTATTTGAAATAATAATCAATATTGTATTTTCTATGTGTCTGTGAGAATTTAGTTGTAATTTTATAGGATATCTATTTAAATTCTTAAAACTTACAAGATAATCGTATATGCAGCTCATAATTTAAGGTAATTGGTGATTGTTTTCCTATTAATGTTGCAATTCTTGCATAAATCAGTAATTCAACATTTTTATTACAGAAAGCAGTAGAGCATTAGGCCAGCTGAGACGTGTGGTGCAATAGGTCAAATTGTGAACATAAAAAAGTTTATATCAAATTACTTTCAATTTAAGTTATTATATAGTTAAGGTTAATAAATTTATTACTTAGGAATTGTGTATATAAAGTTTGTAGACATATTATAGTTAGTAATATAACAAAACTAATAAATAAAAACTTAATCTGTTTGGAATATGGAATAAATTTCGATTTTCCTACCACCCCCTATGAAAAGGACACCTAACACACAGTTTGTAAAAACTCACAAAGCGAAATAATTTGAGCTAGATTAATTATTAAACAATTATTCATTTTTGTGAATAAATCACTTTTGTTTGATCAATCCTTTAGTAAAATAAATGTCAAATTAATACTTTAATAAAAATAATTGTATGAGTTGCATTATCTATGCAACCAAATATACACTTACATAGGTTTGCTTTTAGTTCCAAGGTAAATAATTCCTATTTATTTTTTTACTTATAGAAGTGTGTTTTTAGGTGTTTAATGAATGCCATAATATTTTCATAAAACTTGCTTTGAAAGTGCAATTTGGGTATACTATGGAAAGTGTATTTTTTGCACTCGTTACGTTTCCGCTTACTTCCTCGCGCTTAATATTTTACTTTCCACACTTTTTATGTACTATACTATTAATACAACTCTAGAATGTCAATACTTCTAGCGAAGTTAAACAGCTTTTTAGACGGCAAATTTCCAATTTTAAATAATAATAATAATAATAATAATCTTTATTGCTTCTAAAGAAAAGTTACAGCAATGGTTTGGTTACATTGGCATCAAAACTATATATATATATATATATATATATATATAAAAAAAACTTACAATAGAATATAAATTTTAAAAGTAAAAAGTGATAGAGAACAAGAAAAAAATCAAAATCAGTGAGTATGAAGATACATCACTTATTCGTTTATGATAAAATATCTTAATTTTAATATATTTGTTATATAATTATAAATCGTTTTAGCCTGATCACACGTTAGATTATCTAGAGTAGTTAATAGGTTTTCGGTGTTGTCGAGAAATTCAAACTTAGGTTTCATACCGGAATAGATTGGACATTCAAATAACAAGTGAATAAGTGTTTCGTTCTCATTTCTGTTGCATACGGTACAGACATTGCTTGGATCAATTATATGAGACATATTTTTGATTGAAAATTTGATACGAAATTGATTACTTAACCGTAGCTGGGCTATTACACGCGTTACATGAATAGGTAACTTCAGAAGTAAGTATTTCGCTGGTGATTCGCAAGTTTTTAAAGCAGAGAGCAGAGTCAAAAAGTGACAGTTTTCTAACAAAGAAACGTCCGCTGAATATAATTTATTGTAGTAATCTCTGCATAATTTTCTTTTGTTTTTTCTTAGCGTGTTACTGGTTAATGAGTTCCAAGTATCTTCATGTCCTATAAATTTAAACATTTCCCTTACTTGAGCCGTCCAGTTGTATTTTATACTAGTGGAGTTTATTAACTTCAGCTGTTGATTATAACATAGTTTGGGCAGTCTGTCTTCCGACATATTATAGGCGTATTGGACTCTACCGCATTCTAATCTAATTGCAAAATCAGGCGTATTACGGGGGACTAAGAGTATTCTTTTTAAAAATGTTATCTGTACTTTGTCTAAAAGGTGTAAATATTGTAAATTCCAAATGGGTAAACAGTTCGATAGAATGCTAAGAGCTAGAGATTCAAATATTTTAATACGAGGGTGCCATGTATCAACTTTAGAATTGGACAATATGGGCAAAACTGAGCCAATGGCTTGTTTAGCTTTGTTCACGGTAGAAGAAGTCATCTCTTGAAATAAACCGGAATAAGTACATGTGACTCCAAGGTAACTATATTTGTTCGTGATTTCTATGGGAAGGTTGTTTAAGTAAAAAGAATAAGAAGGTTTTTGAAAACCTCCCCTGGAAAACTGAAGTATTTTAGTTTTTTGAGTGTTGACCGTTAGATTATTTAAATTTGTGTACATGTCTAGAATTTTGATTTTTTTTGCCAAGTCTATTTCGGAATGGGCCAATATTACCATATCGTCCGCATAAAGGAGAGTCAAGATCTCATGCCTATCGTCGATGTTCACACCCTTAGCACCGTGATCAAAAAAGAAATTTTCGATGTCAGATACAAATAAAGAGAAGAGTAAAGGACTTAAGGGATCTCCTTGTAGTACCCCCATTGTTACTTCGAATGGACTAGAGAGTCCATCGGACCCCTTAATACGAACCGTTGCCTTATTGTAAATATTTTTTACCGTCTTTAATATTTTGGCCGACACCCCTACGTTAAACAATTTGTTCCACAGAAGTTCATGTTGAATGCAGTCAAAAGCCCTTTTGAAATCAACAAATATTGCAAATAATTTTCTTTTTCGGTGGCGAATATGTAAATGAATAACAGAGCTCAAAGCTTGAACATTGTCAACACAACCACGACCAGCTCTAAAACCAGCTTGACACTCTGGTAATATTTTGCCATTATCTGCCCACTTAGAAAGCCTATCAAGAAGAATTTGGGTAAAAAGTTTCGCGCTGCAATTAATTAGAGCTATACCTCTGTAATTTATTGGATCATCAGTTGGTCCACCTTTATGAAGCATAGTTAACATAGTCTCAGACCAAATGTCAGGCGTGATTCCACTTTCAAAAGTTTTATTAAAAAGAACGGTTAGGTAAAGTATCCAGTTATGGGGTAGGTGTTTGAGAAATTCATAGGGAATGCCGTCAGTACCAGCAGATTTGCAATTTTTGCATTTGCTTAATGTGACGTAGATCTCTTCGCTAGTAATATCGGTGTCAAGATATGGATGGCATACATAGAAGTAGTGAATGTCGTTGTTTACTTTTGCAGGATATATGTTTGAGTAAAAGCTATTCCATACCTGGATGGGTAGTGATTTTATTGTTTTATTGTTTCGGAATAGTTTAACGGTTGACCAAAAATCTTTGGGGTTTGACAAATTACTAAGTTTCGAAATAATAATAGAGTTGTATTCTTCCTTTTTAGTTTTTATGATCTTTTTATATTGCGATTTAGCCTCAAGATATTGTTTTTTGAATATTTCCGAAAAATTGTTTTGCCTGGCCTTCTTGGATGCAATATTTAGTTTTTTCTTAGCATCAATGCATAACTTGTCAAACCAAGGTTTGCTTCTATGAATATTATTGCAAGCCACCTGTCTTGTTAGACCCAAAGTGTTACATGTTTCATGTATAGTATTACATAGATTTACTAAAAGATTATTTGGATCTGACGTAAGACCTACGTTAGGGGATCTACGCATTGATAATTTGTAATTTAGTGCCAAGTCTTCATTCCAGCACAGATATTTCTTAGTAAAATTATGAGAACGTTTGCAAACTACATTAGAATAAGTTAGATTAAAGTTAAGAATCAAATTGAGTGGAAAGTGGTCTGATAAAAAATCAATGTCTCCGACAAAAAAATTATTTACTTCCGAAATGCCCCCACTATTGATCCAAGCAAAGTCTACTACACTCCTACCCTGTTTACCTACATAAGTGAATTTACCTGGCCTGTCCAGCGAAGTTCTTCCATTAAGCAATACAAATGAGTTATTATGCATAAAATCAATCAAAAATCGACCGCGGGAGTTTGCAGTTAAGTCTAGACTTAGCCTATCTTCAAATATGTATGAGTTTTCAATGACTTCGCTGGGCACGCTACCTAAATTTGCTACTCTACAGTTAAAATCTCCTACAATAATAATATTAGTTCCTGGATATTTTTCTACAATTTCTGTTAAAATGATTTGAAAAGATTTTAAATTTAATATATTGTTACTCCTTTTACTTCGTAACTTTATTTATTTACAACTTTAACATTTACAATTAAAATTCAACTTTAAAAACCCAACACAATTCCCCAATACTTCAAAAATTAATTTCTGTCAAAATTGTCACGCCTCCTTCCTTTTTCCGTTCCAAACATCTCCCGACATTTTTTATGACATTTCTAGATGATTCTAGATGTATTTTTTCTTATTTTTTCTCATGGACCTCCACATAAACTTATTACAGTTCCGACGTAACAATATAATTCTGTATTATCTGATTGCTTGAAGTTTTTGTTGATTTTTTAAGAAAGTTTTAATGAAGATGAAAAAGGGTTCCCCAATAAAATTCCTAAAAAACATCAACAAAGCAGAGCAGTGCAACAAGAAATAAAAACAAACCTGCTTATGCTTATAAAAAATAATTCCGTCTTATAAAAAGATTTTTCTTACAATTAAGACAGTGACAATTTAGTATATAGAATTTTTCTTAAATAATAATTAGACCAGAATAATCATTCAAGACAAGTAATTCAGTATAAAAAACTGGTACTTAAATGACTCTCTTCCGTTTATTTGTGAATGAACTAGATGTTGGTGATTTCCTATTTCTTTCGACAAAATAAAGTTAAAGCAAGTTGAAACTAAAATAAGGACAAAAAAACAACTAATGACTAGAAACACAGCCAAAGAAATCAAACACTATAAAGCTTCAATAACTGAACTACAATTAATATTAGTTTAATTCCTTTAATTTGGGTAAAATAAAACTAATTAAAAAGCAATTATTTTCCGATATTTTTTATCAATATAGTTGATTACTTTTTATCTTTTTAAATAACTGTTAGCAAAATTAATATAAAGCTTGTTTTAAAATACTAAAATAATGATTTTATTTTTCAAAGTTCTAGTCATGTTTGTTTATTAGATATTTTAGAATAAACAAATATATTTAATAATGATCTGGATACGTGAGCTAATTAACTGATAATGGGTATTTAGATAAGATATGAAATCTAATATGAGATAAATGTTCCTAAAAGACAATACAAAATTAGTATACACACTACTGACACATTATTGTAAAGCTTTATCAAAGTGTTTTATTAGAAATATATTTTATGTCACTTTTTGGATTATTTGTGAAAATGGGATACATTGTTTATTGAAAGTACGTAGAATAAATTTATTCAAACATATTTAATGATATTCTTATATATATATATATATAGGTATAATTTGTTTTATTATTTATAAACACATATAAAAATACATGGTTAAATTTATCTATTTATACCGGAAGTGTAACCTCCACATATATTGATCTAGGAACTAATAATATTCCATATGAAACCATATTTCAATAGACATTCCAAATTAGATTAAGTTTCAAGGTATTTATATTTAAGATGTCCTTATGTGGACTATTCACATTGAAATTTTAAATATTTATCATCAACAACATTCCTTTAAAAAGTATTATCTTTTAAATCTACCTATTGGTTATCTGCTTAAGGTTTAAATAATTTACATAAATATCAAGTCAACTAAAATGTTTTAACTTTTTGTACTGGGTCAGTTCTGCGAATCAATTAACAGGATTTTGTAGGTATAAAATTTTTAGTTTTCGTAAAAAAGTTCCAAACATTGCCCAAAGCAAGTTTTAAAGGACACCTTAAACTGTTTGATTTCGCATATAAAGAGTACCTAGTAATTAATGTAAACATTAATTATAATAAAACATTTGTATAATTAAGACCTACCTAACATCCTTAACATAGTTTATTTGAAATATTACTCAAAATATTCACACTCTTAATTCATATTATAATACGTTTTATTATGTATTTAGTCTGAAGAAGTTGCATTTAGATATACGATAAATAAAATACAATAACTAAGTATATTTCATTGTACCGTCACAAGTTTGTTGGAAAGCTTTTTTCTTTCTGCGCATGTACCGGACGGTTTCCAAGTCTATTGGAACAAACCTAAGGCTTTTCAAAAACAAAATACTTTCTACGATTTTTGTGTGTATTTGAGAAGATCATTTTTTTGAACCATTCTATACAAAAACCACTTTATTTAATAATTCATCGATATTTCTTCTCACTAAATCTATTTTTGCTGTTAGACTCCTTTTTTCATTTAAAAAGTAAAGATTCAGATGGTTTAAATTCAAATTACGTGTATTTTATGTTGCCTACCTATGAACTAATTTATTAAAACATTTAGATACATTTTTTACTTAGAGACTCAAACTTTTTTATTTTAGGCAAAACTACTCAAACAATCTGAATAAGATAAAATCACTCGTCCTACACATTTCAGTTTGGTTTGGTATTTTTGCCAAATAAAAAAGTTTTCGTCGAAATTAAAAATTTATCTATAAAATTTTAACAACTCGTTGTAGGTATTACTAAATAAAAATTATACCAACAATGTTTTTGGAATACAACATAAGTATGAGGCATGTGAAAGTTGTGAAACAAAATATTTTTAGTGTTATTGAAATATCGAAATAAATATTATTAAACGCGTTAACAACTAAATGTGTAGTAAATAAATATGGTTGTTACTACAGTAAAAATTACAACTTGAAAAGAGAAAACATGCAACTAACGTTCATCATAAAAAAACTGATATCAATAATTTTATTAATAAAAGATAATTTTTTTGTTTATACGGTAAATTGTTATTATTTTGTACTTATTACTTGTTAATTTAAACTTCCGCTCAAAGATAAGAAGGTATTCAAGTGTCAATGACCATGATTTGCTACTGTGTTTTAATTATTGTTCCCCACAACAAAATTTATATATTTTATTTTCATACTTTATTTATAAACCATTCAAATACCATAGGTGCAACATTTCTTAACTTTGCAAATCTTCTAGATCATTCTTATTTTGACAATAAAATAACATGAGATAGATGTAGGAGATTTGTAATATTAAAAACATACTTTTTTGTTGGATTTGAGCTTTGAAGCTATTGTCTTATTATACTAATTTGATGGGAATGGGTGTAATATTCTTGAAAAAAACAGATAACCTGACTCTTGCCTTCTCTAGAGTCCAATCTCTACCTGAATGTGTTTCTGGTTTCCTGTTTAAGAGGCTGCATTTCGGGTTTCCTTCCTTTTTTCTTAAAAATTAGTTTCTTTTAGGTGCCTTTTCCATAGATGCTTTTCTTTACCTTTATTCAAGGATTTTGTCAATAAAGAGAACACTTTGATTGAACAGTTAGCTATTAATAATCATTATTCAATGGAATTGATTCCAAAATGTTCAAACATTACTGTAAATTTATACTTTCTTTCAACATTGTTCAGGTACTGCAGATTCAAAGAGTATCTTGTTCACTTTTGTATGTATAGGAGAGTTTTCATATAAGATATCAAACATTTAAACAAAATTTTGCTTTTAAAACTGACAATTCTATTTCAGGATTGGTTAATACTAAATATATAATACCATTATTGCATAAATCTGGAGTTTATAAATTATCTTGCTTTGATTGTAACGCAGTATACATTGGTCAATGTGGAAGAAGACTTGAATATCGCATCCTAGAACAAAAAAACTGTATTATAAAGTACATATGAAGATTCAGAATATAAAAACTTAGAGAACTTGAATCATGCGGGTATAAATTGATAATAATGCAGATTTTAAACATAATTGAGCTGGCAAAAATAGTTTTTTTAAGCTTTAGAGATTTGTTCTTCATCTTTAAATAACTCAATGATTTATCTTAATGAACAATTAGAGCCTAATGACAAATTATATCTTTTTGAACTTACCTTTTGATATTATAAAATAATTTTTATTGTTGTCATATTTCTTCTGCTCTTTCAATGATATTGTTGCTAACTTCATTTCATACTCTTATTAATAATTGTATGTTATTATTGTTTTTTTTTTATTTCAACACAGTTTATTTTTTTATTCAAATTCCACTTTATATTGTAATTATTATGTTGTTGTTATCATACCTTTTCTTAATTTTCTTTATCTGACAATATTTATGTTCTAAGCGTCACTATTTGTCAATCATAAAACATAAAGTTCGAGTAACTAGTTGGTTCCTGTGAGAGATTTAGTTCAGCCAAGAGACGCCCAAGTACATGTTAAATTTTTGTTCTACAGTAATGAATTGGTCCACCAGAACCGGAAATTTAAAAAAGCGCGGGCAAAGCCTTTTTCTTTTTTTTTTTATTTCTTTCATTAAAAATTAAATACAATACTAAAAAAAACATACTTTATTGAAAAATACAAAATGTGGTTTTATATGAAACATAAATGATGTAAACAATATATGAAACTTATATACATAAACATTATTGTGGTCCTCGACCTATTGGACAAATTACAGGAGCAATGATAACATACCGAACGTGGAATATGGAAGTGGTTCTTAACTTTTCAAAGAAATGGCAAGATATAGCCTAAAAGAATGCATAAAAAAACACATCGTTTTTTAACTATCGTTACACACAAACTAATCACTTAACAAAAGTCTAAAATAATTTTTCTACAAACCACTGTTACACAGTTTATAAATAAGAACTCAAATTATTGAACTTATTCTAAAAACGCCACAAAAAACACAGTTAATACAACTCGTCAATACAATAATGGCGACTGAATACTTTGGCAGTTGGCACGTCACATTTCACATCTACCACAGAATATCAAACAAACTTTATGTTCTAAGGTTTGCCGTTGTGTCAAAAATACCATGCTCCTAGTGCCATCTGCGCTAACTTTCCAAAAATATGACAGAGATGTGACATTTCATAAACTTCTGAACTAAACAAGGATAGAGCTAGCAGGACTATTTTATTGGACAATCGAACAAAAATGCTCATGTACTTGACCGTCTCTTTGTTGTCTCTGGTTCAGCTTTGATTGTGTTGTTGAAATGAACTTCATGTGCATCTCCATTTTGATTTTCAACTTTTTGGAAGTCCTCCTCATACAATGAGTTTCCCTCATTTTGGTTTTCTATTTTAGGAAAACCTTCTTTTTTTTTCAAAAAATGTTCTCCTATTTTTTCTAATAACTTTGTATGTACTTCAGATTCTACAATTTTTCACACTTACAAAAACTTGTATAAAAACTTTTTCGCCAGTTTTCCACTACGGAAATGTGGTTTTTCTTATTTTGTTTCTGCAAGGTTAGATTAAACATTTCTTGATGTTTTTAGAGTTAAGTCTGTAATTGCAAACATTCACTTTAACTTTTTCTTCTTTTCTTTCTTCGTTTCTTCTTTATTAATTAATTCAAAACCCTTTATATCCCGTTTATCTCAAATTTTCACGTTTCACCATGACATAAAAATTCGTTCCAAATTTTTATCTATATTGTCACAAAAAACCCTTTCTGAAAATTGATTTGGTTGTTGTTACGGACTTTGCTAGTTATCAGAGCTTTTAAAAATATTTTAAGACCCTAATAGGTACGTTATTTCGTAATTTTAAGCGATACCCTGGATTCTATTTTAAAAAGAACACCATTAATAACTAGCTAGTAATCATAATGGTGTCTCCGATGCAGACTAATACTAAAATACTCTTTCTTCAGATAGTAACGGACACAGTTTCCTGTTGTATAACAATGGAAGGTTATTATACCCTTAGCTTGTACAACTCGTAAATGGTGATACTCAAATGTCTACAACACAATTATCTTGTACTTTGAATACAAGTACATGATCGGAACATAAAAATTATAACAATACATATCTTGAAAGAATTATGAATAAATATATAAATACCTGCCCGGCCTTTCGATGACTAGAGAACTAAGAAGAGGAAGAGATACAACAGTTGTGATGAATAATAAATATTTTGGGATGGGCACAGCGGCGTGACCGATTGCTTTTTGCAAATGTTAATAAGGTGAGGTTGGAATTACATTTTTTTATCGTGAGTATGCTAATGCTGTGGGTGGAAAGAAATGCCAACAATTTATATTGTTCGAGAGATAGATCGATCATTGATCGTATAAGAGGACTGGTTATAGATGTAAGAAATAATTACATTTCTTTGAAAAATAATGATTAAACTTGGAATGTTTTTTAGTAACTTTTAAATCTTATTCTACTAGATAATTGACAGGTTCATTCAATACATTACAATATTTGACCATTAGGATACAGGATATTTTGAAAATAAGCAAATTTCTCTAAAACGATTGAATGTATACTGGGGAAATGTTTGGACATTGAATGGGATCATTTTCTGCCTTTTGTAGAGTGCCAGTGACATCTATGCACCTAAAAATTTGTTTTATCCACTATTTTTTTCTAAAAAAGTTTCACAATAGTGTCACAAGTGGCATTTTGACTTATAAGGACTAAAGACAACTAAAAAACTTATATTTAAAGGGAAAATCACAAATATAACAACTGTATTTAAAAATGTATTCTTCTTTCGTTGCCATATCAGGTCTTCCTATTGTTGGCAATAATTTGAATAGTTGTTCAGCACTATACGTATTCTACTGCCCTCGACCTTACCCTTCATTATGAGTTGAAGGATTTTGTATTGGTGTCCTTTAAGAACATCATCCCTAAGTCTGCTATCTTTCTTATCTTAATAGTTGTAAATAATTCGCGAACGGTATTTGCTCTACTAAACACTGCTTCGTTGGTTTGCATAGCTGTCCAGGAGCATTCTTCTATGCAACCATATCTCGAACGCTTCTACGCGATTAATCGTATCAGTTTTTAGATTCCAGAGTTGTTTCAATTCTGCATTTTATCTCTTTTTTTGGGTCTAGTTGTTCTGTGATGTAGCATATTTGAATTGGATAACTCGATGTCTCGGTGTGTGGGGACATGAATTTTTGTATTTTAAATATATATTATTATACTGCTATAAAGAGCGGGTCACATTTATTATGCAGCATTGCGTTTATGGACGACGGCGTTGCCATATCGGCATGTTCTTTGAATTTGGTTCCAACTGGCGCGGGAATATAACTTGCCATTGTGTTACTATTATGATTTAAATATTGACTAAATGTTATTCATTTGAAAATCGTTTAGTGAGTAATTAAGAATATTTATAATTATGCTTTTAGATAAATTTTACGCGTTTAAAGGAAAATATTGCAAATCCGCTAAAATATTCAAATTTTATACGTTTAATTATCACGTAAAAAGAAATAAATAAATACAGCGGCCTTACAAAAGACCTTTGTCAAATTATGAAATAATAATATAATAATATAATTAATAATAAAAATATGTCAATAATAATAATATATACATAAATTACAAGACGAGTGGTAAAAAAGTCAGCTGTCATCTAAATTTTAAGGGAGAACGATTAACAGAGAAAAGCTAATGAAATCTTGCCGACGTTTCGATGATTTTTCCGAGGATTTTTCTTCTTCTGGCGGGTTGTTGTAACAAACAAAATATAGAATAAGTAAATGAATTAATAATTACGTATTTTAAATTGAATTAAAATTAAACTTTAAAAATGACAATGATTAGCAGGTATTAACTAAAATAAATGAAAATTGAATGGAACATTTAAGGGGTTAAGAAATATATTACTGATCTTCATCGTCATCCAAGTCTTCATCTTCATCGTCTTCATTTAGATTTATTATTATTGCCTCAATGTCTTCCATTAAATGATCTGTTTGCCACATCTTTTCCTCTGTATTCTCTACCTTTTTTGCATAATTAGACCACTACATTGGGGTTACTTGCGAATACGCTGTTTTTATAAGTTTTTCCACATCCTCTTTTTTAAAAGTACTTTTATTATGAGCCACATATCCTTTCACTTGGCTCCACACCATTTCAATAGGATTTAATTCGCAATGATAAGGTGGTAATCGTAGGACTGTTATATTATGTTCCGTAGCAATGTCGTCTATTTTTCTGAGGTCGTACTGCTGTCTAAACGCGTTTGCAGTAGCCAATAATTCTGTTTTTAAATAATCATTCTCGAAGTAAGTCTCTTTTTCCAGTAGCCAGTACTTTATTTGTTCCTTATTCCAAGTTGTCTTTGGAAAAGGTAACTTCGCCGAATGGTATGACGCATTGTCCAACACTACAACATTCTTTGATCCGTTTTTCGGCAAATTAGGGATCAATTGATCTTTAAACCAGGCCTCAAAGCCTTCTGCGTCCATTTCGTCGTGGTAATCGTCTGCACCTTTCTTTGCCAGAAAAGTTTTTTCTGCACCCTCAAGAAAACCGTCTTTCCAGCCTGCATGAAGAAGAACAAATCTCGGTCCTCGTTGACTTGGAGCCTTCAGTCCTGTTGTCAGTCGTTTGACAAATGCATCTCGGGCATTTTTTATGGTAGTGTCTTTCCATTCAAAATTTACACTGTGGCCCATATTAATCCATGACTCGTCCAGATATATTACGTTATATACTTCTTCGCGGAACTTCTTCACTGATCTTAAATATTTGTGCCTCCAGGCGATTATATCAGCTCTTTCTATTAGAATCGAGTCTCTTCCTCTCTTTCCATAAACAAACCCCATATCGTTAAGCAAGCGTCTTTGCGTACTTTTAAACCAAAGCGGCAACAGTGTTGAATATTCGCCCATAAGATTTACATTGGCCTATGCCGGCCACGCTGCATAATAACTGTGACCCGCTCTATAGGAAAACGCCAACAATATGGTATATAATAAGAGACAACCTAAGGTTGCTTCTATAGAAAGATACTGTCTTTATTTGCAGTTTAATGGATTAAAAAATAAAAGGTTACTTTCTTAAAAAAAATATGTAACTCATAGGCATAAAACACAAAACATTAAACTAACTCATTATGAAACTCCCTAACCTAACTCGTAGAAAATGGTAGGTACGAGTTTCAACTAGGCAAAGTCTGACTTTACATTAGATCTGCAAAGGTCGCACTGTATCAGGCTGTCAAGGCGGCCCAATGTGTAATTTGTAGTGTCAAATGACAGTCTAAAAATGACCGATGTATTGGAGGAGACATATGACCGCGAAAGCGTAAATTTGCATTGTATACATCCGATCTAAACTGAATCTTTTTGAAAAGGTTTGGAGGGAAGTTATATAATAATATCTCATGGAAAAGATATTTTTTCGGGCTGAGGTGGGAAAGTCATGTTTGATGGGTTCTTAGTCAGAACCCAACACTCATCCTGGAGAGGATGCCTACCAACCAAACCCTCAACAACGCACTCAACACCGCCCACTTGCTGACACTATAAAACGTGTTCCTCACATCGAAGAACACTAGTAATGCCAGCTTCTTATTTCTCCAGTTGCCATCTACTAAATCCACCACTCTTCTCAGCGCAGAGATACAGGATTTTTCTTTCCCTAAAACCCCCATTTCTCCTTATTTTTTCCTCAATCTTAACCTTTATTATTCCTTCCATCGCTTTACCCATACCACACAGCAGACTGATGATGGGCTTGTCATGGAAAAGATTAGCCGAATGTAAATCACGCCTGTATTTCTTATATAGTTTGAGATTTTGTCACCAATAGTTTCGTAGAAACTGAAAGAATTTGTCTATGTGGATAGAGCATTTTAAGTTTAGCGTAAGCAGGAAATATTTAGAAACATGAAGCTCAAATCTCAAATCATTATCAATTTCCAATACTAAGTTTCGAGCAGATGTAGAAAAGTCTAACATCCAATTCATTTTGAAACTGATGTCGACATTTTCCAAATTACCACGCTTTTTGACGGATTAATACTAAGCTGATGATTCTTAGACATTTGAACTACACTGTCGTGATCTTGATTAATCATGTTGTATTTATGTTACAAGCCCCAACAGAATCCTTATATCCTTATATTGAGTATCATCAGCATAAAAGAATGGTAAACCAAGCTATTTTCAAAGTTAAGAGCATACTAATAAAAAAATTACCGGTCCCAGTATTGATCCTTGTGGTACCCCTTGTGATACTCCTGCATCAGTACCAACGAACTGCTTTCGGTTACTGAGATAGCTTTTAAAGTTTCTTTGCTATTTATATTTCCTAAGATAATTGGCTATTAATAAAACAAGTCTCGATTTCTTATCCTTTTAAATGCAGATAATTTGGACCGTACTTAATGAAATTACCTTATTATGCATGGCAGGTAGTTACAAACCACAGAACAATTATCACATTACCTTTTGTTCATTGCCATATTTTATTAAAACGTTGTGAAATGGAATGAATGTCCTCAATGGTTGTTCTTAATATTCTTTAATGTTATTCAGTTGAAAAGCCCCATTATTTTGTCTTGAACTTCACGACAATTTTGATATTAATCTTTCTGTGGCTGTGTGTAATGTTGATTAGTGTGGTCTGAAGTCGAGAATCCTGTAAACACGAAATTTGTATGCACAGTGCATTTTGTTTCTTGGTAAGTGCATGCTATAGAAGCTACCAAAATATTTTTATTTGTAAACTTATTATCAATGAGTGTTTTGAATTCTTGTGTCTGTGGAAATTGTTGTAATCTATAACATTTAATAATTACTCGTTGTTTATTTCATTTGATTTGTTTGTTTGTTACAATTTTTAGTATTTGTTGTAGTTTTTCTGTACATTCTAAACTGTATAGTATGACATCTGCAAATTGTGATTTTGCAACGTTTTACTTCTAATTTATCCATGTATTATTAACTTAAGATTCCATTTTCAGTTAATGATTGCAAATACTTATTCATATCTGGTCATCATTTCCTGTGTGTTGTAACTAGTCTTATACCGGTTATAAAGATTAAATTTAATAATAAATAATTCTACATTAGTATTATAGAACTTGTTTTTATTTTATAGAATAATCATTTATAGACTTCAATTTAACAGCAAGAGTAAATAAAATGCTTTAACTTTTTTTTATTCAATAAGATTTACAAATTCAAACACATTACGGATTAAAAACAACTGAAATTTTACAATTAACATTTTTAGAAATATCTATTTTTGGAGCATCACAACTTGTACTCGTTTGCTTAAACACTTTATTCGAGGTACTGGATTGATTTTCAGGTCAGCTAAGTATACATTTAGATACAGCAATCGTATTGCTTTTTGACTATTCAATGTAAGATTCTGCAACGGATGACGATTTTCATCCACCTAACGTTTAAGTTTTACTAGATCAGCTCCAGAATTTGCGAACGTAGTAGCTGAAGAACGACGGAAACAATGCCTCGTGTACATTTCTGAAGCTTCAAAAATCTGCAATCTTCTTACTATTATATACAGTGTGTAAAAGCCAAATGGAATAAATTCATTATTTCGGTTACTGTACATATTTATAAAAAATCCCGAAACACATCAAATTTAAACTATAACTTGACATTCTTTAACGTGAAAATGCAACCCCTACCTTCAATCCCCTTAGAATGACAGGTACAACCCCCAATTTTTTAAATAGGAAGTATAGGCTTGTGATAATCATTTGAAAGGTCTCTTCATTCTCTATTCAAAAATGTTATTGTTTTTAAATTTAATGCAAAAATTAACATAAAAAAATTAATATCATGTTGTTACCGAAATTCGCTACAATACAATCAAAAACTAAAATGTAATGCAAAACGTAATAAAATGTAGAACACGAAAAAGAACTATGAATGTTAATGAAGTAGATGTTCAAAATGTTCTCCGCGAACGTCTTGGCAACATCCTAATCTCAAATAAAACTGTCTTCTAACATTATTTAACATATCAGTCGTGATCGACCTAATCGCAAGCGTTATTCGTTCTTTTAAGTCATTTAAATCAGAAGGTTTAGTTTTGTACACATGGCTCTTCACATATCCCCATAAAAAGAAATCTAATAATGTAAGATCAGGTGATCGCGCTGGCCATTCAATCGATCCTTGCCTCCCTATCCACCGATTGGGAAATATTGTATGGAGGTACTGTCGGACATTAAGTTGGTAATGTGGTGGTGCTCCATCCTGCTGAAACCATATCGTATTCGCTGGAACTTGAAGGTTACCTGGATCAGGATATAAATTTACCAACGTTGGAATGACATCATTTTGAAGTAGTGCCAAATAATTGTTGCCATTCAAGTTGCCCTCAATAAAAAAGGGACCAATGATATTGTTCCCTACAATCCCTGCCCAAACATTAACCTTTTGAGGGTATTGAGTGTGTTTTTCTCTCATCCAGTGAGGATTTTCCGTGGACCAGTAGCGGCAATTTTGCCGATTAGCATGACCGTTAAGTAAAAAAGTACACTCATCAGAAAACATAACGTCTTCTAATTGGATAATATTGTTATACAACATGTCCATCATTTGCTCACAAAAAAAAGTTCGTCTATCAAAATCGTCTTCCATGAGCTCCTGAGTAGGTATCATCTTATACGGATGCAATTTATTTTCTTTTAATATGTTTGCTATCGATGTATGGCTAGCATTGAATGTAGTGGATGCCTATCTACTCGATGTATGTGGGTTTTCCTGAAACTCAAGCAACACATCTAATTTGAGTTCATCACTCAGTGCATTGGCAGCTGCTTATTTTATCTGCCTTACATGACCAAACTCGCGAAACTGCTTTTCTATTTTAGTTATTGTTCCTTGGGATATAGGCGGTAAATTAGAAAATTTCTCATGAAATAGGCGAGTTACTTCCTGTTGTGTTCGGATGTTATCTCCGTAACCAATCATTTGTAAAACTGTTATTTTATGCATTTCCGTTAATCTAACCATTTTTCAGAATTGAATTGAACAAACTTTATACTTAAATTACAACAATGACAACGTTGCCACGGAAATTCTTTAAACTGTTTTAATGGTTACCATCTAAAAACCACATTGCTATGGTTTTTGTTCACTTTCTCATTATCAAGACCTAAACGGGAAATAAGTTTTAAGTATATTGTAATAAGTTTCGAGTATATTTTAGCGAATTTCGGTAACAACAAGATTTTAATTTTTTTTATGTTAATTTTTGCATTAAATTTAAAACCAATAACATTTTTGAATAGAGAATGAAGAGACCTTTCAAATGATATATCACAAGCCTTTACATCCCATTTAAAAAATTGGGGGTTGTACCTGTCATTCTAAGGGGGTTGAAGATAGGGGTTACATGTTCACGTTAAAGAATATCAAGTTATAATTTAAATTTGACGTGTTTCGGGATTTTTTATAAATATGTACAGTAACCGAAATAATGAATTTATTCCATTTGGCTTTTACACACCGTATATTCATATTGACCCGTATCAAGATAATAAAAACCAACAGTTAATAGTGTATTTTTTGTTTATTGCAGACGAACCAGTAGACTCACAACAATGCCAACATTATGGGAGTAAAGCTTCAATTGCTGTTAGGTATGTATTAATTTCATCACATATCCAATTATTATTGACGTCAAATGATAGATAATAATATACGAAATTTATATACACTTTCTAGCATTCGGATATTAGTTCAAGCAGGAAAATTGTATAAATATAACAATCATACAAACAAATGGGTTATTTATTTGATGAACCACATTATTTTTGATAATATTTTTTTAAGAAACGATTTTCTGACGAAAGTAACATTCACCTTGACGGTTACATCGATTTTTTGGATTTAACGCGTCATATGAAAGTGACAATAGTTGCAATGGTATTTTTAAACAATGTTTACTCTAACAAACTGTCATAAAGATTCGAAATGGTGCTTACAACGCAAGAAAAAATATTTAGAGAAACCTCTGTGCTATATAGATAACAAATTTTGTTTAGACGCCATTTTTTATTGATCTCAGACAATTCTGTCGTGCCAGAAACATACAGTTGAATACCCAAAGGCTCTAACAGGATGGGGCTACTTCTCATACCAAGACAGCATCCTTAGATCTGATTCGAGAAAATTTTGAAGATCGCGAAATTTCTCGTAACGCGAACTTTCCTTACCCTCCTCATTTACCTGATCTAATACCTCTTGATGCTTACGTAAGGGCTACGCTGAAAAAGCCATTTTTACAGAACACCCACCAGCAACTATTGATGAACTCCGTGAAAAAAATTTAAACTTTTTCTGTATAAATCAATGGCTCTCTCAGAAGTAAAGTTTTTAAATGCATTGCAGAAAATTAAATTATTTGCCATTTTTATAAGATCCATGTCAAGGTAACCGGCACTTAGTTAAACAAAAGAAATGTACTTGAAGCCATAAAACTTAAAATTATAATACCACAATAAATATAGTAATATTTAGAAACCCAGTTTAAATGCAAGATAAATTTTTAATTTATCTCTAATCTTCATATTCACCTTATTTTCTCTGCACATCTGCTATAATATAATTATTTTACATTGTAAATAGTATAATTAATGTTAGTAAAAGAACAAAAATATTTAGAAACTAGTGGGTACTATCAGCAATATGTTGAAAACACTTTTACTATCATTGGATTCAAAATTGAAATGAATTTCTTGTTATTATTATTCATAGTAACGTCTATAATCGAAATTGTTTATTGGTTTGGGTTTTGTTAATTTGGTCAGACCGACAGAAACAGAAAGTGGGTCAAACAATGGTGGCAAAACAGTTTTTCTTCATAGTTGGTCAAACATTTATTTTTATTTAAGCCACTTAGAATTTAAGCATGAAGGATAGGGATTTATCACCGTTGCATAACAAGTTTCAATACTGAGGTTTGTATATAAACAATAATTTAGAAATGACCCAGCTAGTGGATATGATAAAGAATGTCAAGGAATGTTTGTTTCAACTGAAAATATTAACCAAAGAAAGAAATGGTTGTTTTCAAAATTTAAAAAGTGTTTTCATAAGGAAATATTGCCAGTTCTCACTGCATATTCGCCTACTGGTAGATACAATGTCTCTGGGACTATAAATATTCTTTCAACTCCTTCTGACGCACTTAAGTGCTGATAGGCAATGATTTGATGACATTTTGACGCTTGATAAAACCGAAGTGTTGAAACGTACCATAGACAGTTTGTAAGTTTTGTAAGATTTAGTTTACATTTAGGACCTACAGACAAGCCGAAGGCCCCTAATGTAGGCAATCCACATTGCACCAATGTAATATGGGTCGTGCATTTTATTAATATTGAGAATAAGTTCAAAAAGCAAAACAAATAAATTGTATATAAAAAAAAGACAAATGCTTTAAAGAAACTGTTTTAGGAAAAAAATATGGAAAACATAAACTAACCTTTATCTGAATTAATAGCTTAAACAATTATTTGCTGTTTTTCTGTCTTTTCAACTCTTGTTTTTAATTTAGGTATTTACATTTATAATTTTATGGATGTCTACCTAGTATTATTATTATTATATTTAATAAGGTAAATATATTAACCAGAGGCTATGAATGCAACATCTGTAAATTTGATTAAATTGGAATTTACGACCAATCTAAAAAAAGGAAAGGACCTACATTTTTATATACAGTATGATGCAAATGTATGGAATAAATTCATTATTTCAAATGATTACATTGTTGCAAAGGCGATAAGGAGACCTTTCAAATGAGCTCTCACTAATGACGTAATGTCCAACACATCTATAGCAGTTGATGGCCATTCAAAAATTAAAATTGACGTGTCTTAAGATTTTTTTTAAAAGTCGTCTGTTTCTGAAATAATGAATTTATTCCATATATTTGCATCATACTGTATATATAAAATTACTTAATAATTAAATTCTACCATCATTACCTTTAATTAAAACTCGTAAGTAAAAATATATTTTAATAATTATTTATTCTCAATTTAAAGCCATACATGTACCTATGATCTGAATTTTGTTTTGATAAATAATAACAAACAATAAACTGACTAACTAAATAATAAACTCCTATAATATAAATTAACTTTGTAATGCTATAAAAACTCTTAAGGTAACGTCATATGCGCAGGTCTGGCGAGGTTTTGAGACTTGTGTTTATAATTGTATAATGGATAAATTATATTAGTTTGTACCGTTTAAAATTAAAGAAAACTTTGTGGTAATTGTAGCATTGATAGCCCTTTAGAGGATGAAGAAGCTAACTTGAAAATGGTTCGGCGTTACAAATATTAACAATTAAACGCTTTCATTCTGGATATCCAACCTTTTATTAACAATAATTAAGGACTAAGACCAAATTTTCGCCAATTAGCTTTTTCATCTTCTAGTGAGCTATCAATGCTATAATCACCACAAAGTTATAATTATAAACGGTACAAGCCAAAACAATTTATCGATATTCTAGATAGGTACAACCATGGCTTATATACCCTGAACTCACGTATCTGTCGGTGTATTATTAACTTAGCATATGTACTTACTATTCCTGCGTATATGTCGGTGTATTATTACGAATAAATTTTGCCAATGTGCTCGCCTTTGTTTAATCAAAATGGTTAATACTACCAACTATTTTGTAGGGTTTTTCAAGGGCTACAAGGAACTAAATAAGGAATTAAATACCTTAAGATCTCTTGGTTTTTGAATGGGATGAGTTTTAAGAGATTAAAAAAGAGAATTCCTTCGTAATTATATTATGATTTAAATAGCCATATCTCGCTAAATATTTACTGTACAGAAAGAGGAAAATTTAAGTCATTAAATAAGCTATAATTTAGTTTTCCTTCATTTTTTTTTTCTTTAGTATTTTCGGAGATATTTTGAAAAAAAGGACGAAAAAAATAAAATTGTGAAAACCCTTTTTTAGTTTAATTACTATTTTTTTAAAATTAAGTATTTTAAATTGATGAATCTTCTTGGACGTATTGACAACACATATATAAAGGGAATTGCAGAAAGGTGAAGGTCAATTTTTATCAGGGGGGTAGTTAGGGGGTTGTTTTTATCGATTTTTTCTGAAAATTAGATACTGGCATTATTTTTATTATAACATTCAATTTTTATGCTAGAGACTTTTTTTAAAAAGAAAGGTCTGAAGAGAAGAAGATTCTATTAATTTTTCTCGAAAAATGTAGCGTTTTGCCAGTATCTAAATTTTAATATATCAAAACAATGTTATTTATGAATTCTAAATTCAGATGATGCACAAAATATCAATAAACGAATTAATATTATATCGATAATAAAAATAGAAAACAATTAACAGTAATGCTACAAATAATAATAACCCAAACAGAATAAACTAAAACTATAAATCTTTTAAAACCTTGCAGTAACAACAATAAAAAAATTCAATAACAACGGAACACAAAACATTTGAAAATTGAAGTATACGCAGTTAAAAACTGTTGAATTCTATTTAGGGGGTGAAAAACAATTAAAAACTACCCCCAAAATCACATATTACTCTGAGTTTGCAAGAAACAAATCTAATTTATGTATGAGCGGACGAGTGCTGGGTATGCACAGGCCCGGCCTTAGTAGATGTATTACTTCTGGAATAAAATTATTTGTCGGGTTAGTTTAGAAGATTGTAAAAAACGCTGGGAGAGGTCGATTTTTATTTTTTCTAATTGCGGCATCGGTATTTCAACCCTCGAGCAGAGGGGTGAACAACCCCTAAAATTTAGATAGGGAAAGTACCAAGTGTGGTACATTTTTGAAAAGGTAATTTTATGGGGAATTCAGCAGTACCAATATTGATGACCCGAATTCCGATTTTAGCGCCCTCTTGAGGGAAAAATTATCATTACGTTAAACAAGTTGTGACACTTCATTTGAAAGCTATTTTTATCGGTAATCCAATGCAATAATTAAGATTATCCCGAAATTTTATTTATTAAGTTAAATCAATTAAAAAGTAATTGCAATGTAATTTGTTTAAACTTTTAAGTAAGTGGTTTCCACATTATATAATAAACTAATGGTATATTGTAGGGAATTTATTATACAGGGTGGAATGAAACAACATTTATGTACCGTAAATTCTAAACATCCGTTGGGCTAAACTGAAAGCTAGAAAGTCTTCCTTCGCAATTTATAAGAAATACTTATTGTACTAATTTTCACTGCCGTTAGCTGCGTAATTAAAAAAAGCGCTCATGAAAAAAAATACCGTATGCAACACAGTGGTTCTTTTGTTTCTGAATGGTGGTTGTAGGAAAAATACAGTGTGCCTCACGTGCGGCTAATTTTTCCTAAGTGTGAAAGTTCAAACGAGCACTACGCTACATAAATACACTTTTTATATGGTCTATATAATCCATATATTATATAAAATTTATATTATATAAAATTATATAATGTATAAAATTTTTTGGTGCACAAATAGTTAGTCGATACCTCCGAATATCCGAATTACTAGATGTTTTATTAACAGTCAGTAATAACATGTAGGTGATGTAGGTACATCTAGTAAAGCCGGACCTTGTATATGCACGTGGCTATCATGCGCACTCGTCCGCTATAAATCAGATTTGTTTATTGCAAATATCTCGGTTTCTATTGATTGGGAATGATTTTGTAGAAAATTTTGATACCTACATTTTTTATTTAAAGCTTTTTTCCATATCTTCGAATATTTTTGAGATATTTAAAAAAAATGTGATTTTGGGGGTAGTTTTTAATTGTTTTTCGCCCCCTAAATAGAATTCAACAATTTTTAACTATGTATACTTCAATTTTATGTCAAAACGAACCTACATTCAAAAATGCAGGCTTTCGTTTTGAATGGTAGTTTAAATGTTCATTTTATTGGACTATTGGTCTAATTCCGACTCTGTAGGCAAGGCATACCCCACTTTTCTTACAATTTAAAACATACCTCACGTAGTTATGCCGTAGAGCATTTAAAAATTGGGATGGGATAGAAATCTAAACTTCGGCTGTTAAAATTTTGCCCCTACACTCAAATAGGTAAGATAAACAAAGATAATAATTTTATATGCAGCCAAAAAATATTCAAGAGAAAATATTGTGGTCGAAAGTATGACTATAAAGATTAAATAAATAATGTAAAATATCAAGAAGAACAAATTGATTTGTCTTTATTTGAATAGAAAATTTAAAGCAGAGCCAAAGCAGAATAATTACGGTCTCGTATTAATTGGCGTAATACCATTAAAAATAATTTTATATTTAAACAGCGTTGATAATTGTTTTTGTGGAAATATTGAGTTTTGTGAAGCGTTACTTTTAATGAAATTACGGAAATGAAATCGAAGAAAATAGTTATGTAACATATATAATAATGATTGATAATTATTAGATAATTGTAAACAGGATTTTCGCTTACTACCAGAAATATAACACATAATATTTTCCTACACCTAATTTAGTTTCAGCTTGGTTAGTTAGTAATTTAGTGATGTTCTTCACAGTTAATTCAGCAATTTTTGACACTGGAACGAGGGATGTTTCCTTTACAATTAGAGATTTAGTTCACCACAGTTTAGTTTTTTCATCTGTGGTTGAGATTCATGAACAAGTAGTTTGATTTCTTTTTATGTAGTTGAGTTTTTATTCCACAAATTCATAATTTTATGAAATTTATTGTACTAATTCTTACTGCTCAATCCAGCTTCATTTGAACGTCTTAATAATATGTTCCAGTTGTTATCAGGATAATACGAGCAATGGCCAACTCATGTAGGTAGCTGTTCTGTTTCTAAGAACAAATTGTCTCAATATTTGCTAAAAGAATGTATACAGGGTGTCCAGGAGCTTAATGCCAAAAATTCGGGAGCAAATAGAAGAGGTCAAAATAATGTTAGAAGTTCAAATAAATTTTTGTCATACGAGCCTTCGTTTCCGAGTTATAGACCTCTAAAGTTTCGAAATAAAAAACTTTGTTTTGTCATAATTTCTAAACTATACATTGGAATACTATAAAATTCCAGTGACGGATTGCATACATCCATGTCCTGTGTTTGACGGTATAAATGAATCTACATTACGTACAGATAAGCAGAGACGGCTTGTGCCCATTGGTTAATAATCCGTAATTTTAATAGGGACCATCTGAATAATATTTAAATTTCAAAAATAAATTTTCCAATCCATTTACTAATGAAAATGTACTCTTGTTTGAACTCGATAAAATTAAGGGTTTAGGAGGAATTTGAACTTTTAGATCTTAAGGTAATTTTAATTATAAGTTGTGACAATTATTATTGATAGTTCTCTTCAGAATGTCTGTCTTTACAAAATATGGCGATCAGATCTAAAAGTTCAAATTTCTCCTAAACCCTTAATTTTATCGAGTTCAAACAAGAGTACATTTTCATTAGTAAATGGATTGGAAAATTTATTTTTGAAATTTAAATATTATTCAGATGGTCCCTATTAAAATTACGGATTATTAACCAATGGGCACAAGCCGTCTCTGCTTATCTGTACGTAATGTAGATTCATTTATACCGTCAAACACAGGACATGGATGTATGCAATCCGTCACTGGAATTTTATAGTATTCCAATATATAGTTTAGAAATTATGACAAAACAAAGGTTTTTATTTCGAAACTTTAGAGGTCTATAACTCGGAAACGAAGGCTCGTATGACAAAAATTTATTTGAACTTCTAACATTATTTTGACCTCTTCTATTTGCTCCCGAATTTTTGGCATTAAGTTCCTGGACACCCTGTATAGGTATAAAATACTTACAGTACATTACTTGGTTCCAGAGAAGCTCAATTTGGAATTCCATCGTTGTTGCTTCCAGCTGTGAGCTCTTCTTAAAATAGGTTTTCTTTTGCTTATTAAAGTGGTCTTGGTTGGATTGATAATGACTACCATTCTGTTGCATAATTCTTTGGTGTGTTCAATACCTTTCTATTCTATTTCACGCAGTGTGAACTCAAATTTGCCACATCAGTTATCATCTACATCAGTTAGGTACCTACCATAAAAGGGGTGAAAATACTTCCCCTGAGCCACCTTCTGTTTGAAGAAATGAGATAGTTCATCTACTGTCAAAATTTATAAGGGTATTGCTAGATCTTAATTATTGATAAACAGCTTTGACAACAAACTAGGGGAAATGTGCCTATGATGAACCCTATAAGGAAATATCATTATAACTATTTTAGTTTTCCAATTATCATTTTGTTTAAATTTATTGTACTAACCCTTACTTTTTGGAAGTCCATCTTACTGAGAATAATAAAAAACTCTTTGCCTATCTTTTTATTCTTAAGTTCTTCAAGGAAATCTAAGCACTGTATACAGCGTTAGATTTTGGACAATTAATTTTGCAAACACCAGATTTTTTAATTTGGGTATAGGTCTTACCAATTTATGTATTTGAAAAAAGCTTATATTTACGTGTGTTGGCTGTGTGTTATGCGCAGTATATTTGAAAATACATCTAGTGGTCCATCAAGGACACATTCCCTCTATATGATTGTAATTTTTTCCATTTTTGCAGGGTTGCTTCTATTCGGATCAATATGCGGTTCAGACGACAACAATACTGCCTCGGAAAAAATAGATAGTACTAAGAATATTGAAAATGTTATCGAGAAACTACCAAAGACTGATTTCCAAATAAATGTAGATAAGAAAGATACTCAAACCCATCCAAATTCAGATAGTAACAAATTTTCCAGTTCCGGTGTAGATAGTGATACTCATAGAAACTTAACAACTGAAGAAAATGAAGATAGTAGTGAATATAATAGTAAAAACAACGTCAAAGAAAGACAGGGAAACTCTAGATCAATAAATTTAGATAGATTTGCATCTCCAGATTTTAGTAACAACGATTATACGTCTGATAATCAAAAATTCATTGAAAACAAAATTCACAAATCTTCTACCAAAGATTACCCAGATTTTTCCAGCTATCAGTTAGCCACCCCTACAACTAAGCATTTCGATTTGAGATATGAAGAAGCCAGACAGAAAATCGAACAAGAATACGAGGAAAATAACCCTGAACATTCGGAAGAACACCATTTAGACGATGACTTGGAAGACGAGCATCACGATATCCATATCGATAGGTTATTTGGTAACTCGGAAATCAATCCCAATGCATCTTTGGATTACAAAGAAAGAACGAAAATTTTAAAAAACAACACCTTCGATGACAACTCCGAACACAATCGCTTCAGCGTTGTCAAAGTTCAAAAACTCAATTTCGCTTCTGAATACAACGTCAGCACTTTCGATGATGACGATACAACTCCTAATAGAGATAACACTGAAAGTACGTCGCCTAAAATTTTCTTTAGTACTAGAAAACCTATAAAATTAACGAAACCACCAACGAGTCACAGTAACCATATTTTAAATAACAAAATTGAATCTGAAACAATCAAAGCTATAAATTCGTTAACCACAGAATTTTCGGCAGCTAAAAGACTGAACGAGTTCGTACCCAAAGAACAAAATATTGAAGAAAATAAAATAATTTCAGTTGAAACTATAAAACCAGATACTGTTTATACTGAATACACAACTACTACTACTGGAAAAGTTGGTACAACAACAGAACAAATTAAAATCAGTCTGGACAGTAACGAAACCACTACAAATCCTACCACAATGGAACAACCAGAAATATTAATGATTAATAACAATTTAACCAGCAGTCAAACTAAAGATATTAAACGTGAAGATCATACAATTAAAAATGAAGATAGCAGTACGAGTTTTGAAACATTTGAAACCTCTACAATATTAAATACCAAACAAACAACTGAAAACAACGAAATATTCAGTTCCAACTATTTAGATGGTTTAATAACAACAGAAAGTTTATCTACCAAGAAGAGCGAAGAACAAGAAACTATTTTAACCACTTTAATAAAAGATATAACAACTACCGAACCAACAACAATAACTCCTACAACAGAAGATTACAAGATCACCACGTTGTTAAGTAAAATACCAGAGGAATCAACAAATACTCCCACAGAAGTTACTACAATATTTGAAGACTCTAAGCAAGTAACTTCTCAAGAAACTACTACAGATATTACGACAGAAACTAATGGTAGAGTATCCAAATCATTTTCGTTTGAAAACGCAACTGATGAAGATGAAACAACTACTTTGAAATTATCAACGACACAATATAACGAACAAAGTGAAACAACAACAGAAACAAGAACTGAATTTGTTTCTGAAACAACAGATAAAGAAACCAGCGAAACCATAACCTCTAAATTATTTTCTGTAACAGAAACACCAGAGATAACAAGCGAACAAAGTGATACAACAACTTCTGTAACTACAGAAACTTCCGAGCAAATAAATATAGAAACAACAACTGAACCTTTTAGATGGTTTTCTGCCTCAGAAACGCAAAGTGAAACAACAACATCAAAACAAGTTGACCAGGCAACAGATGTATACAAATTTGTTACAAAAGAAACAGAAACAACCATAGAACCGAAAATAGAAGTTAAAACCACTACAGAGACAGTAACTACAACCACATCAAGGAAATGGGAAACTACTACATTTAAAAACATAGAAATACCGACTACGAAAGATGAACTTACTACTTTAACTTCATTACATGAAACTACATCTAAAATTGATAATCTAAGTCCAAGAAAAAATAAAAGCAACATAGTAACTGAAACAACTAATTCAATTACCGATACCTTTCCATTCTTTACTGACATACCAACTAAACATCCTTCATCGGTAAACGAAGACACGATTGTTGTTACTACAAGTACTGAAGATTATACTCCGGAGTCATCGTCGTCTGTACCAGACGCGGGAAATATTGGCGGAATCGAAGATAGCAAAGGAAAAATTGCTGCTATTGTAATATCTACTGTGGGAGCTGTGTCTTTGATTTTACTGGCCGGACTTTTGGTAAGCTGCCATTTTTATTTATAATGTCAATTATAATTTCAATGCCAAATTTTTTGCACGATTGATCATTTTTGACTGTTTACCGTCAGTAGGTGACATTTACTAGCAACTCGAAGGTAAGTTATCCAAATTCACTTTCGCTCATATTTTAATTTATAATAATAATGGACTAGTTTAGTGATTTTTTTTATATTTGCATCTTATAAAATAGGTTTTTAGTGGTTCAACTGTACAAATAAAATTTTTATAAAATTAATCCTCTAGCCATAATCGGCTTTTGAAATTTAAATTTAATGGTTACATACGTCATAAGTGGTAAGTGACGTGTTTCAATAAGATTGGTAAAAAATTTGCGATGTTGTCGATATGCTTTAATATTAACCAAGAAACTTATCTCTCTCTCTTATTTGTTGTCATTAAAAAGAGATAAACATATCGACATTTTTGTTCTCTGATTGACACTTTATCAAATAAGGAGTAAAACACTAAACAAAATATTCTGTCATTTTCGTTAGTTTAATTTGTTGTTTGGTTGTGTTTGGTTTATGAAAGAAATTACTTCTATACTATTTTTGGTTCGAAAATAAAAATCCCTAACACCTTCTCTTGGTGTTATAGCGGTTCCTTCAAAAATAACCAATATAAGTAATTGTTCTCTCGGGGAGCAACCCTTCTATCGGTACAGTGAGAGAACGAATTTCAAGAATACGGTTTTGGCATTTTCAATAGAACCACGCCCACTTTCTATTGGCTGTTCTATTCTATCACCGTCAAGAATAGGGGTCTTGTTTGTTTATTACAGATAAACACGATTTTCTCTCCTGTCATATATCTTGTCAACTGGTACAATCAGTTAGTCACAGAACACGGTGTTTTGTGCCGCCAGTTCTTTGAGAATACTTGAAACGAACGTAGCTAAACTGTGACAACGTTGACTTTTAAACACACTTCATTATTGGTTATTAGTTGGCGCTACGTTTAAAACTTACTAATTATTTATTGCTAAATTTTACGAAATGAGCAAAATTACTTGCAAAATGAACATAAGTAAGTAGGTACCTTATCCTAAATATATATTGCTATCATTTTGATTAATATGATCCTACTAAACTAGTCCATTAAAATTGTACTTAAAATTATTGACAACTAAATAAAAACTCAATTCAGAACAATAAACAACTAAAAGGTTGTAATAACTTTCACTATTTATTCTATAAATTGTAATGACAGCCGTTTCGCTATCGAAATAGCATCGTCAGATTGACATATTGAAGTTACACTTTGTTTGTTTGTAACTAGGTACTTGATGTTGATAGGTAGTTAAGGCTAGACCAAGTAAGGAAGTAATAAGACATAACAATATTAAAGCCTAGATGTTATTAGCCCTAAGGGATTATCATGGATGTATTTCCCTCTAAGATCAGTATAACTGTGCAATGATATAGAAAAACCAGGAAAAAACTATATCCTGCTGATCTTTACAATAACTTAATATATTTGTGTTATAATTACGTCTTATCTATGTATAAAATGAAGACTCAATCAAAGTAAACAGTTTAATAGTGGTGAACTTCCAAGATTTATTTGTTCATTAACTACTTTATATTGTTGATCTGCTAGATGTCTTTTGATTTCAAGTTCTTCGAGGAAATCTAAATTTTGTTTTTTATCACAGGTGTGTAATATTTGAATGTCATTAGTGTGTATGAGTGAGTGTGGATGTTCAAATCATCCTATATCACATAAATTAGCAGCTTATAATTCTATGATACATAGAGCATTTTCAATTCCAATGAACAAAAATAATTTTAATAAAGAAATTGAGATTATAAAACAAATAGCAATATCTAATGGCTATCCAATACATTTGATAAATAAATTAATTAATAGGAAAGAACAGAAAGTGTCACTACAACTAATATTCCCTCAACAACCAAAAGAAATTAAAAGTTATAAAAGTATTACATATTGTGGAAATATTTCTAATACAATTTCAAAAATAATATCTTCGGCAACATCTGCAATAATTTCATTCAAATCACACAATAATGTTGGTACAAAATTGTTAAATGTAAAAACAAAATTACCTAAATTAAAAAAAAAAATCTGGTGTTTACAAAATTAATTGTCCAAAATGTAATGCTGTATATATATAGGTCAAACACAAAGAAATTTTGAAATAAGATTCAATGAACATTTAAGAGCATATAGATTAAAACAACCAGATAAGTCAAACTATGCCAAACACGTTCTTGAACATCCACACTCACTCATACACACTAATGACATTCAAATATTACACACCTGTGATAAAAAACAAAATTTAGATTTCCTCGAAGAACTTGAAATCAAAAGACATCTAGCAGATCAACAATATAAAGTAGTTAATGAACAAATAAATCTTGGAAGTTCACCACTATTAAACTGTTTACTTTGATTGAGTCTTCATTTTATACATAGATAAGACGTAATTATAACACAAATATATTAAGTTATTGTAAAGATCAGCAGGATATAGTTTTTTCCTGGTTTTTCTATATCATTGCACAGTTATACTGATCTTAGAGGGAAATACATCCAGGATAATCCCTTAGGGCTAATAACATCTAGGCTTTAATATTGTTATGTCTTATTACTTCCTTACTTGGTCTAGCCTTAACTACCTATCAACATCAAGTACCTAGTTACAAACAAACAAAGTGTAACTTCAATATGTCAATCTGACGATGCTATTTCGATAGCGAAACGGCTGTCATTACAATTTATAGAATAAATAGTGAAAGTTATTACAACCTTTTAGTTGTTTATTGTTTTGAATAAGATGAATTTTCACACAGTAAGGGTTAGTACCATAAATTTTAAAAACTCAATTCTCCATTGTTGTTATGCACCTTAGTTACTACCTAACAACCAAAGTATCTATCTTGATATGAATGAATGAATGAAACTAGTCAATATGACGAAAATGTTTAATTTTATAATTTATAAAGGTATCAGTCGTGCAAAAAACCTTATAAGCATGTCGAACGTTAAGGGTAACCGATCTCTATTATAAATATACCATTTAAATTGCAGTATATAATGCGAAAAAGACAAAAACGTTTCAACTACAAACAAAGATGTAGGCCAGTGAGTCTCGATCATTATAGCGTTGACAATGTTTCTGGTTATAACAGTACCAGAAGAAAAGCTGAAAGACAATCTAAAAGATCGTATGGTAATCCTGCGTTTGATGATCCAGTAAGTATCATTACTTTTACTTAGTTTATATATTTTCTTAAAACATAGTAATTAATGAAATACCTAAATATTTAGTTTAAATGGTAAGAAGTTGAAATTATATTCAGCAGTAAAAAAAAGTTTATTTGTTTAATGCTCTTAGTAACATTGGCTTCCACAGAGTCAGTGGTTGATTTGATTTGAAATGGTAAGCTTGATCGGTTTCACACCATATTCTTGAGATCGTCCATCTTCTAGTAACGCCACGATTTGATCTGCCGGTACTGAGATTAAATGACTCATTTTTGAACTAAAATACACAACACAGACTTTAGGAAACCTACCATGATTTTTGACCGCAATGTCTTAGTGGAAATCCCGTCCAGAGAAAGGCGGATGGTGAATCTAGGTGAGCCAAATGGGATGCTCTTCTTTACAGATGGCTCAAAACTAGAAGGGAGGGTAGGAATTGGAGTCTTCTCAGTCCAAAACCCTCATCTTATCATTTGGTTTGCCACACCATTCGTTTCCATGTATAAATGGTAGCTATAAATGACATAGCCATATCAGAACTCAAAACTGGACTTAAATCTAAGTTTGGAAGGGGTGCAAAGCTTTTAATACAATATCTTTAGCTGATTCTGTCTGCGAGGCTTTCGAGGAATTTCATAAACAACAAAATAATTTCATTTGCGAATGGGTTTATTTAAAAAACTTATGGAAAAAAGGGCAGACATAGTGGAGCCTTCAAAAGATGATACTCTTTTATGGATAACAATTGTGCAACACCATTGCCTAGCTGGAGTGCAGTTTTCAGTATACAGATGTTAATTTGCAAGCTACATTAAGCTTTCCAATTTGGCACTTGGAAATAATTTTGATAGACGATACAATCACCATATAAACATGGTTTTGAACAACCAATACTTATTTGCAAACTGAAAATTTGCAGCCAAATAAATATTCTGATGAAATGATTGAGCAGTTTAATGCGGAATTAGCATTATTTTAGGATTATTTAAAAAAATACCGTCACATATTCTCATCTTTGCAGATGTATGCTTAACATTAAAGTTAAAGATGAATTGGATTGAACTCCATTGGAAACGAGATCGCGGTCTTCAGTTTGATTCAATTTTAAAATTCTTATTGTAGTAATTATTATACTGTATACTGCACTTCGGGTTCCACCATAAAGGAAACTAACAATAATTCATAACTTTTATTGCTCACTACAATGTGACGAGAACATAACCATAAATAAGACATCATAGAACTAACTAACAGCGCTCCAAGCATGATCAGTTCTAACCTTACTTCCTTTTACCCGCGCTTATCTCGCGCCACATACGAAAAGCGTCAACTGTCACTCTTCCTTGGCACGGAACACGACAATGTTTTATACGAGCTGTTCGCGCGAAGTTCAAACTGAAATTATAACATTCTACATTATACTCAAACAAAACTGTTTGTAGGTATTAGATAACTGAAAATTACATTAAGGAAAGTGATTATTTTTTATTTACATACTTTAATCTACAAAAAATTAGCAATAGCGGTATATTTTTCGATTAATAGTAAATTGCCTCGTAAATTGCTTACTTGGTAATGTCGTGGTTCATTAAATATTATTTCATTACGGTTATGACACGTTCAACTAATTGTACAATGCACTATTTATCTTGAAATCTAAATTATAATTAAGTATTACCAAGATTAGTTTTTTATTTAATGAAATGATTGCCATATACGAGGGTTGTCTGAAAAGTTTCCGACCTAACAAAGATTCTTGACATTTTTTCTTCAAATTAATTTTTATTTTTCTACATAGTCTCCTTGTAAGACTATACACTTCTCCCAGCGATGCTCCCATCTCTTCAACCCGTCCAAATAGTACTCGGCGTCTTTCTCTGCAAAATAGTTGTTTACGAAGGTGATGGCCTCCTCATTCGACGAAAATCTCTGTCCTCCGAGCGCAACTTTTAGCTTGGGGGACAAAAAAAAGTCGCTTGGGGCTAGATCTGGTGAGTAAGGAGGGTGGTCAAGCAGTTCAACCCGTAATTCGTGGATTTTCGCCATGGAAACCGCTGAGGTGTGAGATGGCGCATTGTCTTGGTGAAACAAAATTCTTTTTTCCTGCAAATGTGGCCGTTTTCCGCATTTTCTGCCTTCAGCTTGTCAAGTAATGATGCGTAGTATGCTCCAGTAATGGTTTTTCCGTTTTGAAGATAATCGATTAAGATAACTCCATGACTATCCCAGAAAACAGTTGCCATCACTTTCCCAGCCGAAGGAACAACCTTTGCTTTTTTTGGAGCCGATTCTCCCTTCGCAGTCCATTGTTTTGACTGTATTTTTGTTTCTGGAATATAATGGTGTATCCAAGTTTCATCTGCAGTTATTAATCAGCGCCAAAACTCTGATTTATTGCGCCTAAACTGCGTCAACAGAGAGTTAGAAATGTTCATTCGAACACGTTTTTGGTCCAAAGTAAGCAAACGCGGCACCCAACGCGCAGACAGCTTTCTCATGCCTAAATTCAATATGTGAGAAACACGTTCTTTGGACATGTTTATAGCCTCTGCTATCTCTCTAATTTTAATTCGACGGTTGTCTAGCACCATTTGGTGAACTTGAGCGATATTATCGTCAGTGGTTGCAGTTTTTGGACGTCCCGAACGTTCATCGTCACCCAAGCCACGTTTAAATTCAGCAGTCCAAAATTTCACGGTGGTAAATGATGGTGCAGAGACCCGTACACAGCGTCCAACTCGTCTTTGATTTGCGTAGGCGTATTGCCTTTCAAAATAATATTTAATGACAGCTCGAACCTCGATTTTTTCCATTTTCTCACATCGACTCACTCAAATGATTGTCAAACAACAACTGCGCGTCCAAAATGGCTGAAATATTAGTGGGTACCTATCAAAGCATGCGCAAACACATTCCCCAACTTTTGTTTACGAGTACTGCCATCTTCATGTTGAGTTTGGAAACTTTTCAGACAACCCTCGTAGTTATTTAAATTTCTGAATGAGCTAAAACTATAACTGTACAAGATAACTACTATGTTGCAGTTGTCTTCTTTGTCATTTACAAATTTCCAACTCGACAACGAGAATTACATTTTTTGACTTTTTATAAGATTAATTTTACTCTCGATTGTTTTTCAGACGGTACTAACTCATCCCTTAAATTTGCCTGCCCTCGCCAAGTTTGCCACAAATACAGAGGACATCAAAGCAGAGTTTGAAGAAATTCCACAGATCACTGCAAAAATCAGCGAGCTTCCAGACGGTTGTGAGACTAAAAACAGATACGCCAATGTGATACCATTACCAGAAACCAGAGTGTTTCTACAACCCATTGATGGTTACCCTAATAGCGATTACATAAACGCTAATTATGTAACGGTAAGTTTAGATTCAGTTTAACCATTGTAAACCTCAATTTGTCAATATTCAAATCATTAAAAATAGATTTACTGTAGAGGAAAGTATCCTAATTTCGTTAACTTTTTTTATTTTGGTCTATATTTTGAGGAATCAGTAGAAAAAACGTTTTAATTTTACTTCTGATCGACACTATGGCCATCTATGTATAATCGAGCAAAATAGAGGATATACTTTTACAGGAACCTTCTAAACAACTTTGTCTAAAGAACTAGGAACGTATAGTTTGAGTTTGAGAACCAAAATATATCCTAGATAAGGGTAGTTTCCTCTTTTACTTTAATTTAAAAATGTATCTTTAGGATGAAAATATCATTGCTTTAAAATTTTAATCTTTTTACGTCTAAAATAAGACCTTTTCTTTCTTTATACTTATTACTTTCGTAATGGTTTTGCAAATCTTCAAACCCCAATTAAATATGTGTATTACATACAAATATGTCCCCATAGAAACACCCCACAGCAATAAAATTTTCGTTTTAATTTTACCCTTCTAGGGTAGCAACTACTTATGAAAATATTTATAAAAAGAGTATTTCTTTAGGGTCCCAAAAACACCAAAGGCTACTACATTGCGTGTCAAGCCCCCATGCAAAATACAGTCGATGACTTTTGGAGAATGGTGTGGGAGCAGCAATCGAAAGTGATCTTGATGATAACTCACTTATTTGAAAACGGAGTTGTAAGTTATTTACATTTTAATAACATAAACCTTCGAGCATATATACTAGATATAATATACTAACGTAGAGACAGCAAG
Organism: Ophraella communa; assembly: GCA_035357415.1. NCBI lineage: Eukaryota > Metazoa > Arthropoda > Insecta > Coleoptera > Chrysomelidae > Ophraella > Ophraella communa. The sequence goes on along the minus strand of CM068994.1, from coordinate 28,946,750 downwards.
CAATAGTGATTGTTTTGTATCAGAGGGGAAACTGTCAGACACTACAGCCAGTGTCGTATCATTTTTAGGGGGTTTGAAATTAATACCTTTATAATACATTTTGAAACACGTAACAAGATATTTTTTAGACTTGAATTTAAGTAGTAATAGTAAATAATTATTTACATGGAATCATAAGATATTTTATAAAATAGAAAGTTGAATTTATTGCATAAATTTCTAGATTTTCAGTATTCTTAATAATATGGCGGTATATTTGCTTTATGCATTTTCCTATTTTTAAACAAGTGTAAGAGACGCTAATGCATATTTACTTGTAAAACGACCTTGATGATTTATTTTCATATTTGAATTTACAAATCACACAAACTCTCACCATATAATATAATACTCAAATTAATTTAAAAAATGGCTTTAAAAGTAATATCCAAACACTATTAATTTGTAAAAATAACTCTAAATGCAAAACAAATTGACAATAATGGCATATGTGACAATTCGACTTGACACGCAAATTCAAAACGGACCAATGAGATTGCTGGACACTATATGACATTTATTTTCCCCCCTGATACAAAACAAAGCTCATTTGGACGCTGTCTCTACGTTAGTATATATGCTCGAAGACATAAACTTACATTTTATTGACTTTTTTATTTATAATAGTACATTTTTATATTTTAGGAAAAATGCGTAGATTATCTTCCTCCCTCAGAAGTGTTGGATTGTAATAGGTTATTTGGAGATTTCCAAGTAACTTTGAAGAAAAGAGACGTTAAGGATAAATATATTATTTCTAATCTTCAGTTAAAGGTAATAATAACTTCAGTAAAAAGAATAGTTTTTATCACTCAAAACGATCAATATGTAAAGTTTTAAAAAACTTTGTTTTTTTTTTATTTTAGAACATGGTGTCGAATAGCTGGAGGGAAGTAACACATTTCTGGTATTTAGGATGGCCAGAAAAAGGAGTGCCAAGCGAAGAAAATTCGCTTATAGCCTTCCTAATAGAAGCTAGGAGTTATATGAAAACTTCAACATTGGATAAGGTACCGTCTAAATTCTATCATTTTTATTGCAATCTAAGTTTTATCTGTAAACTTCAATTCAGATCTTACAAACATCACAACATTACTTTTCCAGTATAAAGAAACTTAAAGAAACACACTTAATTGTCTTAAAAATCTAACATTTCTATTTAAAAGGACATAAAGGTTCTACATATATACAGGGTGTTTCATTAATTATCCATATAGTAACTGGAGAAACCTCAGCACTAAATATGAAGAAGATATTCCTCCTAACCGAGATATAGAGTGTTTTATTTTAAGGACGGGGTATCGCTGTACATCAGAATGGCACCTGCAGACCAAAAGTTTATTCTAACTTTCTCCGTTATTACAACTCAAATCGTTTTATTTTTTTCACTAAATTGCATATAAAAGTCTAACTTAGGTAAGGATTGCATTTATTTTTTGTTAATTAATTGTTTAATATTGAAAAAGAGCTGTTGAATGCGAACTATTTTAGACCTTTACATTTGTATAAATAAACAACAATCTAAAAAAATTTTCTTAAAATGAAACTAAACCTTTCCTAAGTTGAACATTTTTCTATCAAATAGCCCAATCAGAATTTTCTAAAGAGATCAGACCTAAGAAATAGTTAGAAACTAAAATCATGCTGCATTTTATTTTTATTTTTTCACTTTGGATCAAAAATGGACGTAGTTAATGACGAAATAATTGTACTTTAGTTTATAACTTTTATCATAGATGGAACTAGGCACTATATATTTTTTTTTTTTTTATTAACGAAGTCAAAACAAATTTTTGTATTATAAATTAATGTAACGTTTTTAAATATTTTGCGATATTTACAAAACAATTATTCAATAAAACAAATTAGAAAAATGAAAAAAGAATACTGATTTGCGGATATTGATTGTCAGTAGACCAGTTATATCATTGTTATATCTTGAAGAAATTTTAATTATAATAGCCAGCGTACGGCTGGCCATCTATAGTTATATATGAGGGTAAATAAAATTATTGTTTGTGTGCCGAGCGATCGCTTACAGAATAAGTTTATATTATTCCATTTTCCCAGCACAATTAAAAAAAAACATTAGACACAGAATAAACATCGTTGTAAATAAATATAAAAATTATAAAATTGTTAATAACAAAAAACTGTAAATTCAAAATTCTTGAAAAAAATACCAATTATTGGTGGCCATATAGACACTTCTTGGTCAAATTTTGGAAGAAATCTGGCCACAGGTTTCTGAGAGAAAAAAATGTTAGCGTAAATTTTGTATACGTGGTATTCTGAATTAAGTAAAAAAAAAACTGGCATCAAAATATTTTATTTAAAAAATATAATTTTATTATTATTACATTTAAATATTTTCTGGTGGATCTTTATATTTTAATCTTTTGCCTCCCCTGTTTAAAATAACTTCCGGCCCAACGCAATCCTCATAGAATCGTCTCAACTTTTCTACCATATTGTTAAAAAAGTTTCGTTGAAATTTATGTTTTCGGTAAAAAGTGGATTATCATCTCCCGTATAAATAATAAAATGGCATGTTTTTCTTCTTGTGATGTCGAGTTGTCTTTGTATCTAAAAACAATAATTTGTAATATTCTAAAAAAATTAGAAAAATGAAAAGCCAGTAACAAATCTTATCTGATAATAATAATTGTGATTTTCCTTCAAGTGAATTTCATTATTTTCAATTTTTAAGCAAGGAACCATACGCTTTTCTACGGCCTCTCTCAATGATATTTTTGATGTGGCTACTTTTAAAAACATTTTACTTCAACAAGTTCATCTGAATCAATTAAACCTAAAACATAATAAGTTATTAAACTCTGATATGTATATAATAGTTACAATAATTCGTTTACCATCAGGCGATGCACCTAAGAAACCGTATTTCAAGTCAACAAATAATCCTGAAGGGTTAACATTCGGGTAGTAATAGTGGGTAGTTTGCAGCACTTCATCAAATTTTAAAACATTAGTTTAAATCCAGCAACATTCTAGAAAACATCATTATTCTTCATAAGTATCTAGTCTCCGAATTTTCGACGCAAGTAAATAGGTATTACAAAATTAAAATATGTTGACCACTTTAATGTGTCATTTGTAAATGCATCGCCTCTAAGTTAATAATATTTTAATAATTTTTTGACACTTACCTAGAACTGATTTAAAAATAATCACACACAACCATAAACTTATAAAAATAATAAACTTACCCTACCGGTGATTAGGTATATATAGAATTAAAAATACAAATAAAAAATGTTTTAAATAAAAACTAAAGATAAAAGTAATAATTACTAGAGCACCTATTGATATTACTAAATGTTGATCTACCCTCGTTCTTTCCCGAGATAAAATACAAAATATATTTTGTTGGCTGGCAAGGTCTAGAAATGAAAATTATATAAATGGTTTTTAGCCCTAAAACATGTGTTTTTAGCAGGTAAAATTTTTTCCGATGAATAGAGCAATTTAGTGAAAGGATTCTATTATTATTTCCGTTAGTTTATCCTATTACTAAGAGATGTCTGCACTTCATGGCCAAAAAAATCATTGACACATTTTCGTTTCAGATTGCATGGGATACGGGCTCCTTAACTATTCTAAATGATTGTATCACACATTTTTGACCCCTTCCAATATTTTTTGTTCATACTTGGCAAAAATTTTACACATATTAGGTTACTTTAAACAGTGGCAAAAGATAGTTTTTCTCGATTAACAGAGGCGTGCGGTAGGGATGGATAGTTTCTTTTATCCCCTTACAATTTACGCCACTGTCCTAATAATTGTTTCTGCATGTTTTTTTGGATTCTCCGTCACGTTCTACGTAAATATCATCCTCTTGTCTCAATACGATAGAGTGAGTAGTTTTCGAGTTATTTGCATTTAAAGGTAATGTTTAAAATATCCATTTTTGTTTTATTGCTTATTTAACATGAGTTTCCTTAAAAATCTAACCACCTTTTCATTTTGATACCATAATTCTTGTTGGGTGTTATTAACATTACAATATAGGGCTTATTTATTTACAAAGATTTACAACAAGTAGGCTGATGTCACTTATTTGCGTTACAACTGTCAGACAGATAATTTTAATTGAAAAACGTAAAAACTGTTACTGCGATAAAAGAGCTTTTTTGTGAAAATGCCTCGTCATAGTAATTTCTAAAATGCAGAAATCCGTGACATGGTTTGTATTTATGCGCAAACAAATTATACAGGGCGAGTTGCTGCTCAAAGATATTTACAATTATATCCTAACAGAAGACAACCCCATTACAAGACTTTCAAAAATATTGACGACCGATTAGCGGAAACTGGTCAATTCCGTCCAAAGCGAGATCTAGGACGTCCATAAATAATTACAGTAGATCAGGAGGATGATGTGTTAGTAAAAATTGCTAATTGTCCTGAATTGCACAATTTATTATGGATAGGACAAATGTAAATAACAATTTTGTTAGCAATTTCAGACGTAGAGACGTTTTTAACTGGAGAAATTGCCATATTTGGGATAATGAAAATCTACACTCCGTCAAAGAGGCACATTTTCAACATGAACTGAATTTTTGTATGTAAATGTTTGGTGCTGAATTTTTAGAGATAATTTAATAGGTCCTTTTGAATTACCTGCAAATTTAAATCGCTGTTCATATCTGGAATTACTTCAAAATCCAGTTTTTGATGAGCCGGAAAACTTACCATTAAACCAAAGAAGAAGTATGAGGTGTATGCAAGACAGTGCCCCACCACATTATCCTTTAGCGGTTCGAAATTATCTAAACAATACATTTCCTCATAGATGGATAGGGCGAGGGAGTGAATTTCCATGGCCTGCTCGTAGTCCCGATTTTAATCCCTTAGACTTTTATTTTTGGGGACATATGAAGTGTACGCTCAAGAAATTAATACCCGACAGGAATTATGGCAACAAATAGAAAATGCTGCAAATTTTATTGGGAATCAACCCAACATATTTCTAAAGGTTAGGAGAAATTTTTCCAAAAGGATTAATAAATGTATTGAAGTCAATGGAGGTTACTTCGAAAATTTACTATAATGTTAACTAACTAGAATTTTTTGTTACAGTAGTATAAATAAATAATTGTTTCAGTACGTTTATTTTATGTATTCATCATGTTATTTCATAATAAAAATCATAGTTCTATTTTGTTATAAATTTAAAACTGAAATTTTGATAAATATTAATATGAAAAAATTATTTGAAACTAATAAATTTTATTTATTTAGTGAAATAGTTATTGACTCATGTAAATTTACGATTAGAATTAAGAAATTTTGTTATCAAGGTGGTTAAATTACTAAGGAAACTCATGTTAAATAAGCAATAAAACAAAAATGGAAAATCAAAAAAAAAACATGCAGAAACAATTATTACGACAGTGACGTAAATTGTAGGGGGATATAAGAAACTATCCATCCCTACCGCACGCCTCTGGTAATCGAGAAAAAATATCTTTTTCCACTGTTTAAAATAACCTAATATGTGTAAACTCTTTGCCAAGTATGAACAAAAAATATTGGAAGGTGTCAAAAATATGGGATACAATCATTTAGAATATTTAAAATAAAACACCCTATATCTCCGTTAGGGGGAATATTTTATTTAAGTGTTTTGGCTTAAATCTTCAAATTTAGTACTAAGGTTTCTCCAGTTTCTATATGAAACACCCTGTATAAATAGCTAGCAGTACCCCAAAGTAAATAAAACCTACAGTGCAAACATTTTGAGTAAAACATCAATCTAAACAATTGATTTTTATTAACAGATTGCTGCTGCCAATGGCAACGGTAATGGTCCACCAAAGAATGAGGTAAATCCAGTAGTTGTACATTGCAGTCCTGGAACTGGAAGGACGGGAGTGGTGATGGCATGTGATATTGCAATCAGGGAATTCGAACAGACGCGACTGGTTGATATTCCAAAGATTGTATACAGGATAAGAAGAGATCGGGCTAGTGCAGTACAAACTAAAGAACAATACATGTTAATTTATAAGGTAATAAAAAAGTTTCCCTACAAAATGGATTGTAAGAAAACAGATATTTATGAACAATAACATTTCCTAAACTAAATGAAACGTTATGGTAACCAATCATTTAAAATTAATACCTTACCACGCCATCTGTGAACACGTACGACAATCATATACGAACTTGTGAGAAGTAAACTGGTTTATTCGACAGTTTAAATTTAAATACTCGTATTATTTCATAGAGAGCGCTGTTAACCAAGTAAATAAATATCTGTATATTTTTAAAATTAGATCAAGAATATTTCACTACAATAAAGTAAGATTTTATTTATGTCAAAGTTAGATTAACTGACATTCCAAATGTTCGTTTAAATAGTGACCGCGCGCTTTACAATTAACCTCAACAATTCTGTATATAATAGCATGAATATTTCTTCAAATCGTGACGATATATTTATAAATATACAGGGTATAATTATTAACATTTGAATATTTCACACTTTTCAAATAGGTACAATATTTCTTAAGATTTTTTAATTGTTTCTTTCAGGTTGTCAGCCTATACGCAACAAAACTAACGGGTGGAGCACTAGAATCATTTTAAGAAAATTTTATTGTATATTTAAGATAAATTTTATTATATTTTGTGATACTTAGTGAAATTTGTTATTGTATATTAATATATTACGATGAACATGTAAAGCTGATTGTAAATAAAAAAAGATGTATATTTTTTAGTGTATTTAGAATGTAAATGTTATATATGTATTTTTCGAGATGAATTATGTTTATATGATTTTAATATTGTCAAGTTCAGAGCTCTCCATGTCAATTCATAAAGAATTAAATTTGTTGCCGAGTTTTATTTTTCTATTATTAATATATTAACTGTGATCACCGGTCATATTTTTATACCTTCTTCAGTAGCAAGATGATCTTGTAACTGAAATAGAGTTAATAAAGAAAACTCTTCATTGGAACTTGATACAACAAATGAAATCAGCAAATCAGAAGTCATTTTCTGGTTTGACTGAAAAGATTGTAAATAATACTCAATAAATTTAAATTAATGAATTAAAAAAACTGACCTTTAATAAAAACTTATGATTTTTTTCAACTCTTTAATGTAGACATTAGCCACCGTTTTTTGGAAAAGCAGCATGAAATTCTGACCGAATCTGGTTGAAAGCAGATATTATTGTGTATTAATTAAAAATTTGATGAAGCAATTGTGGGTTTTATAGTTAAAATACAGGACAGAATTCACCATATAAAAGTTGCATTTTGTAGTTGTATTCAATAAAGAATTTGATAAATGTCAAAATTTAAAGAAGCACAATTTAAGCAGGGTCTTAATAGACACTTCATACTTTCTTATTCCATTGGTTACTTGTAGATAAATGTTAAACAAATATTCATTATTGACTTTATATTAATTATTATATAAAATTTACAATCATAATCCTATCTAGCTTATTATATAACAGGGTATTCAATTAGTTGTAATGACTTCTTTCTTTATGTAGAAGTTTTGCTAATTTTCTTTTGTTTCTTGCTAAGGTTTATTATTTTCGTCAGCTCATCCTTTCTCGTTTGTTCTATAATTTTAGCCTGGTATGGTCTAATGTTCATCTCCAAATAATTAAAACACTAAGTCATATAATGTTTTCATTATTAACCTAAATATTTAATTGATATACCTAACTAGAGCCCATAAATACAATTTTAAACTTGGCTTAAGCAAAGAACTAGATCAGCAAATTCAGTATCGTGATGTATTAAGTCCGGATCTGTTTTCCAAGCTGTTGTTTTAATTATTATATCTTGTATAAAGCAGATATTACTGAGCTACTTAATAAAAGTTGGTGGATGGATTATTGTCAATGTCAAAACAATCGTTTTATATTTTCCCATTTGAGTGGTATTTATATAAACATGCATTTATATTAAAGCAAAGAATGTATTCTATCAGCACTTTCATTAATAATAAGAGAAAGGTCCTGTTTTAAATTTGAAGTTCTTTACCAAAATTAACTTAGGTTCACAATCTCAAGCGAAGACTAATTGTAGGAACAATAAATAATGTTCCTGAATTGTTAATGGAGAGAATTTCATTTTTATAAAAGACAACTCTCGCTTAAGTTTTAGATTAAAGTAGTTTATTTAATCCTAAAATTCGTTATACATGTTCGGAACTGCCTCGATCCAGACAACCATGTCTTGCTGATAAATGCTTTAATGAAAGAATACAAAAATTTAAATTTGATTTACATAAGTATTACTGTCAGTAGAAACTAATTCTAAATACCTACAACAAAAAGAGATATATACTAAAAAATAATTGACTTAAATACCTAACAAATTTCCCACCAAAATAATGTTTAACAAACTAAATCTGGCTTTTTATTGGGTCTTTAAACTTATTCATTTGACATGAACTTCAAGTAACAAAGAAATTGTGGAAAGTTTATCAGTCTCCTCAATTAAGTGACTCTATTTTGTGATATATATGGAGACAGTTATTGGAAACTTCGGAAACAGTGACATATGAGCACGTATCTTTACCTAAAAGAACAAGGAAAACAACATTGCACTTTACCAGCCATTGAACCGATAATTATTATAAATACAAATAACTTAAACTTCCACTATTTTATAAATATATTTTGTTCTTTTATGGAAAAATTACAATTAACATTAAAGAATAACCAATAAAGATATGCAAGAATATATTTGTTTTATATACCTCTATTTTTCTAAGTGACTATTTCTTAGTCTACTACAAAAGTATCTTATTTTTTCTATATTATTTAGGACCAAAATGGTAATTGAGGGACATACTTTAGAGATATGTCAAATACATATCAAACAAAGTTAACAACTATTAAAAAATTTGTGGAACAATCAGACAAACAGTCAAAGAAAATACTTCAAGGGAAACACAAATGATATTCTCCAAGAAGATAAGATTATAGAAAACTGCCAATATCACAAAACGGATTTTTAAGATCGGCAAAGGGTTGTACACGTTTGGACCATTTAAAAAATTTAGACATTAGACAAGAACTTACAGCTGTAATAAGCTACAAGAAACATAATTCTTGGCAAAGTAAGCTGTGATTCATTATATATTGGTAAACAGATGCATTTGTTTCAAGATAATAATACCTGTGATTGGTTACAAAAGTTTATTTTTGATAAAACAGTGGAAAAAAATATTGTTTAATTTGTATTCTAGATTTGATAAACATTCACAAAGTAATGTTAGTTACAATAAATGGTTAATGTCAGGTGCATTAATATTGGTAAATCATTCCATCTAAGTCAATATGAGAGGAGTTAGGGAAGAAACAAACTACAGATATTAGGTAGTTAAATAAATTGTGGAGATAAATTGTCGGTTGCCAAAAAACATTTCTTTTTTCCAGTAAACAGAAGTAATAAACATAAACCACTTGAAATAAAATTACTTTAATTATTTGCGAGCATCATCAGTTAAGATATCAATTAATTTTACATTATCTTCCCAGACTCTTCAAGTTAATTAATAAGTACTGGCTTTGTTTGGAACATACTCATCAAGTTAATCAGCTTTAATGTACGTTTTAATAAGCAATTAGTCTAATATTACAAAAATGATAAAAATATGTAAATTCCAACATTATCTAAAGATGAATATAATTTGTAATACAAAAACGAAAATTAGCTTAGCTAAAATTTTTTCTATATAACAAAAATAATAATAATGTGTTTATTATTTTATCATTGTTAATTTTGCAATGAAAACAATACCAAAACATGTTTTTGCTATACCAAATTAAATGTGAGTAAATTGATATTAAAATAACTGTCAGAATAAGAGAAAGACTAGCACTGGGTTACTGACCCGAGGGTAGTTTATATCAAAGTAGGACGAAAGGATAACGCCTTCCAGCCAGTTATTCTCACTTAGTTTCCGTTGAAAGTACTTGAGAAAATTCTTGATATGAACATGAAGGAAGGGCCACTGAGGGAACATCCTCTCAATATCTCTAGCAGCATGCATTTTAGGAAAATCAACAGAAAAGGCGCTGGAAGAAGTACCTACTCCACAAGATCAATCACTCTGTGGTTAATAGATTACTTTTCTTGATAAAGAAGTCACTGGGATCAAATTGGATCTACTCCAAGTTAGTTTGGAAGTGCCTCCAGGATCTACTATGTCTAAATAAAAATAACAAAGTAGCATTTCTTTAAGGACCTGCCCTTCTGGCAGATACGCTTGCCAGAAGGGCAGCAAGTATGTCACTAATGGGACCTGACCCATTCTGTGGCATAGCCTACAGTTCCATCCTCAATGAACTCAGTGGCATTGAGAATGTGGAAAATATCGAACATTGGGCAAACCTACCAGGGATAAGGTAGGCAAAAGCCTTGCTAGGTAGTTACAGCCCCAAAAATGTCTTGGGCTGAGCAAAAATAACCTAAGAATTCTTACAGATATCTTAACGGGACACTGTATTAGCGAATTGCGTAGCCAGATGAACAATATTGAAGTAGGTAGATAGGATGTATCTCCTTTACCTGTGTAGCGTCTCTAAACCTATTTCCTTTATGAAGGTAGACAGGCTTCAATTGAGGTAGATCTTCTTTTTCTATTAGAAGAATCATTAGATTTACTTAATCTGAGACATTGCATGAATTTTTTAGGATGTTACTATCCAACAAGGCCTCTGTCTGATGTATCCCTAGTAAATTCTCCCAATATTCGACATTTTATTTATTCTCAACGCTCAATACATTCTTTAGGGCCATTTGCTATGCTGCTCTTGTCGCTGATTCTAAAGATAATCTCCAAATACTATTGCATGCATTTAATATCAAAGCTAAAGAACTAAATATGCTTATTAATACCGACAAGAATAAGTGCCTAGTAATATCCAAAGACCCGATAAGATGTAAATTAGAAATCGACTCCAAGATTGTAGAAAAGTAAATCTCTTCAAATGTCTTGGAGCAGAAATAACAAGCTATGGTAATCTCTCCAATAAGTCAGGGAACAAGCAATGAAAGCAGCAATAAGAATCTCGGGATGCCTGAAAGAAATCGTCTGGAGGGATAAATATCTAAAGACCTTTTATAACATATGAGGCAGAAACAAGACAGGACATAAATAGAACCCTGCAAATGATGAAAACAGTTGAAATTAAAACACTCAGATGTATACAAGACAAAATTCTACACGATATAATAAGAAGTGAAGACATCTGACAAAAATGTGGAATATAGGACATAGGAAGGTGGGTCAGACAGAGACGATTTTTGGGACAAGCATGTAAAAAGAATGGAGGACAGCAGACTTGTTAAAAGGACAAAAACGAATTATACAGCAGGGAAATGACCACGGGGTATACCACCAAATCGGTGGCAAGAATGCTGGACCTCATGATCTGGAGAAATATTCATTGCAATGAACAGGCAGGAGCTAGAAAGAAGAAGAAAAAGAAGAAGAAGAAAACTTCTATAAGTTTGATTGGAATGAGTTTGATTAAAGTTTTATATATGTAGCATGTGGAGCTTGCATAATGCGTTATAGCTAAGTTACCGCGCATGCTTCGTAGATGTAATGTTATTGAATAGTTTCAGTAGCCAAAAATAGTTTTGCTTTATTTGGAATTCTAGAAATCGCTTTGATGGCTCAGAAAAAAAATAATAAAAATGTTCCAGCACAAATCAGAATTATTGTGCAATAACTTTACAGCGAATAGAAGTGGTATAGTCTTTCCAATATTAATTGCTAAAAACCATTTAAAAGTGTTATACAGAGTGAGTTAGTTTACTAGGCTTCAAAGTAGAAAGAATGGCATGAAAACAACATATTTGTCCCGTTAAACATCCACTCTGTATCATCGGAACCCAAGCTCTCTCTAGACTGGTAGTTGTACAGCGCGAAAATAAGTGGAGTACGCACGCGACTTGTTGACGGCTTTTAATGGTCCGCTGTATTCTGTTGCGTGCAGGGGTCTGGGGGTTATTTTTTGCTTCAGTTTTTATATAACTCATAAAGTCGGTGTCTAGTGCCGAGGCGGAGAGTCCAGATTTTTATTTGGGGCAGTTAAGTATTAACTTTAGATATATCTTTGTTTCGGTAATTCATTTTTTATAATTGGTTTACGTATTGTAATTTTTGCCCATATTAATTGATAACCTTAAATTAGTTACATATATTAGGGCAGCGTTTTGGAGACCTTTTGAATCAGAAAATGGAAATACAGATCAAAATTAAAATTCAGAAGATATGATATCGCCAACAGGTGAGGTTGGTAGCGAATTTTGCAATAAAGATTTACACATTCAGTGTCAGAGGGTTATTTTAAATATGTATCAGTGTTTGAAAAATGAAGATAATAAAAAATCAAATCGGTTATAATAAAGCGAATTAATACCTTAACTAAAATTTCTATTTACACTATTTCTCGGGTTATTAAGCGCGGTGACGTTATAGATCATTCGCGGGTGCGGAACACAAAATTTGCAAATTGACGATGCTACAAAAGATGTTATAAAGCGAACGATTTATAATTTATATTAAGAAAATAATGTACTGACTTTAGAAATCGTTCAAAGGAAAATTACGAGATTATCCTGATTATAATTATAAAAGCTTAGAAACTTTACGCAGTATACTATTAGAATGCGCTTTTAATTATAAGAAATTAGATAAACGAATGGTTATAATGGAAGTGGGGCGTATTATTGTACTCCGTGAAGAGTATTTAGATAAAATAACGAAGTATCGTGAATTAAAAAGGAATTAAAGTTTACCTAGATGAGACTTGGTTTGACACACATGATACTGTGCAGTATGACTGGGTAGATCAGTCCCAAAAGTGTAGTTTAAATGCGCCATGTTCGAGAGGAAAGCGTATAATAATTCTTCAAACCGGAAGTGAAAACGGTTTTATACCAAATCTGTTACTACTGTCTGCGAAAAATATTAAGCAATGTACAGCCGACTATCATGAGGATCCCAGCTGACATAGTCACGTCATAAAACCGTCGATATTAGGTAATTATTGGTAAATGACGTCGACGACCTTACATCTACGTCTCTACGACGTGACAAGCTAGATCAACCATATACGTCATTTTGACTATGTCGACTCTACGTCGACCTAAAGTGATGCAATAATATTTAACTATAAAACATGCACATTTGCATTGTGTAAATAAAAATTTTATTTCGTAGCTTTTTCTCATTTTCTGATACTTAACAGGTAGGTAAATATGTAATTTCAATATATGATACATGCAGTTGAAAATATTTCTATCTAAGTGGTAATCATTATCAATAGTATTTTATACCTTACGTATTTATTTGCTTATTACCAAATACTTAATACACCTACCTTTGTCATTTAGAGTGATTTATCAACTTAACTTGTGAAAAATGATAAATTTTAATATTCGCGCCAAACGCTCGTTACAACTCGGAGGCTTGTCGGGCAGATCGTGTTTGCCACGCCTTTCCTCTCATTGTTGTTGGCGTCTGTAATGTAAGCCAACAGCAAGCACTTTATGACCAAGGATTAAAATGAGAAGTGTTTTTGTGTATATTAATAACAGTATTCGTTGCAGATAAATTTAGGTAGGTAAGAAAAATTTTGCTATTTCCTTACATTCAAGTATTAACAACTAAATAAACGGTTTTTAATATTTTTATTTGCCAGTATTCTTAATTGGCGTAAATGGCTGCCAATGATAATTTAGAAAATGTAAAAATATTATTATTAACCAGTTTAATATGTAATTTTGATAGGTAAATAGTTGTTAGAGCATTGTATTTAAATAATGATTATTGTATAGTACTCGTATACTGATGTTGTAAATTTTGTCTAAATATAGCGGCGTTACTTCGTATGCATCCAATTCTACCAAACTGGCTTAGCACCTATTCATTGTAAGTGGCTAACACTAGAGAAATCAGATTTTTTTTCGGCATCTACAAAGTACCAGAAAGCATTATAATTTGGCGTTTCTCCAGACAAAAGTTGGACATCCTACAATGTAAGAAAAGTTTACTTTGAACAAGGTAAATTTAACAATAATTATTTAATATTCAACTATTAGTAACATGCTGTGTGCTATGCATTAACTTGTAATATTTAATTCAAATTCAGTTGTATCAATAATTTTTTTAATTGATGAATATCTCTTCGATACATTTTTTAAAGATTTTATGAATCAGAATTGATTTTAAATAGTTGCTTCACATTTAAACTATACTTCGCACACAGACTACGTTGTTAAATTCGAGGTATTTAACTATTGCTATGTAATGTGCAACATTTTATATTATTTAAATAATATCGTTAAATATTTTATATATTTTTATGTAAAATTGAAATTTAATGTAATAGTTAATGCAAATAAAATTGTCTATCAATATTTTTGATTTTTATTCTGTCACAAAACCAATCGATACGTCATAAATAAGTAGAAAAAACTACGTCGTGAAATAACGTAATCATACGTTACAATTTCGTCGATAAAATATGTCTATTATACGTCATGGGGTGACGTAATTTAACGTGACTGGGTGACGTCTTTGGGCTGTGACATTTTCACGTCATATTTTAGTAGATTTGACGTCATCCAAAAAGTCAAAACGACGTAACGGGTGACTAAAAAATTACGTACAAAGTACGTCATGCTGTCAGCTGGGATATGACTGCAGATTTATATGAAAAATGGTTTCAAAAACAGCTTCTTCCTAACATTCCTTCAAATTCAGTAGTCGTTATGGACAATGCTTCCTATCATTCGCGGATATTAAATAAAATTCCAAATTCTAGTTCAAAGAAGGCAGATATTTTTGAATTTAGGAAAAATATGAACATTAGTCCGGAAAAGGTAACGACAAAGAAAGAATTACTACGAAATATAAAAGCGCTTAATTTAAAAAACGATTATGTGATCGACAATATTTGTAATACACGCCTATGGAGACAATGTTCCGACAAAGCAAAATTTGCCGCTAGGCGGTACCCTTTGTAGCAACTTATTTTAGTTATAATATATTTTTTAACAACGCATTCGTAACGAGCCTATCATACGGATTTTTTAAATATTATCAATGTATGAATTTCCACACGTGTGTAATAGTCACGGAGATTGAATCATGTTTTTGACGCGCATGTGTCTCTGACAGATCGTAAATAGTAACTGCTAAATCTCCAAACTACCGTTCAACCTTAATTATTTTTTTTACAATGTACCACGTAATTATTGTTGCCAGTCGACTATTATATAATATACCTAACAATTAAAAAAATATTTTGAAACCATTTTATGTTTTACCCATCAAAAACTAATTATATTAATGCTTATGGCTTATACTATTAAAAATAGGTGAACAATAATGTTAAAAATTTGATAAAAAATTGATTCAAGGTTCTTAGATAATTTATATGTGTGGATTTATGGCTCCTTCAGTATTTTTGCAGCACTTTGTACAAGACATTTTCTGATTTTGATTACCAAAGGACTTAATTTTTTGTTTGTAAAATAGCTATTTATTGTAAGGACTCCGCTGGAAGTAAAGTTAGACATTCTCGTTTCAAGGGATGACCTACCCTTCAAGTTAGTTGGGACTCTCAATGAGAAGAATGTCTCTCAATAATGAAATGCAATTCATATTTTCCAAATGGCAAAAATAACCACATAACGTCTATGAACCATATGGATTTAATCAAATACATTCATCAGTTAAAATATTTACTGACAATGAAGCACTTTATTAGGTCAATAAAAAAATATTAAATTTAAATGTGGAACAATATTTTAATAATGTTAAGTGGTTGTAGAGGATAAAAAATTACTGTTTACCAACTGATAGATATTGGCATGATAAATGAACGAGGATCAACAACAAAACTATATCAAAATAAACTAGTAATTTAAAATGAAAAAATCGAAAGTGGTATTATTATTATAAGAAAAGAATACGTTCTTCTTAAGTTGTTAATAAAATAATTTATTATTTAACACAGTTTTTGAAGAAAACTTATCAAACAATCTGCAAAAATTCTAATTATACATACAAAACATTATAATGTTTCTTACTGATCCCTGACATAAGTCTATATAATATATATTTTGTTATGGATCCCTTTTATAGGAATATTTATATGAATTTTAATTTTAACAAATGTGCCATAAACTAATTTAAAAACTTATAATGTTATTTAATTAAAAAAATATTTATGAGACTCTAAACGAGCAAGTTCAATATGGTTAAGTGGGATTGAAATATTTTTGAATAAAACTATTAAATCTCAGCAAATATTTATATTATCTAAAAATTTTCTAAATTTTGATAAATCATTGTTTGTATGATATTCCTTTATAATTTCTTCTTGTGGTTAAGTTTCTTTACTTAGATTTAATAATTTTTATTTTATAAGAAAATTTTTTTTCTTAACTCGAGGTTTTTAATTTTATGTATTTGACACTTTTTGATGCCTTTAAATGATTTTACTGTTTTTTTACTTCTTCGTCTTTTATTTCTTTTGTAGAACAGAATTTTTTCCAACTTCTTTCTCTTTTCTTATCTACTGTTATCAGTAATTTTTTTATTTAGTTCAACATATTTTCTTTTCTAGCTGTTTTAATTATGGAGTTTATATTTTCTTATCAATTTGCAAGTATAACATCTTATTTCTTTTAGTTTTTATCAAATTCTTCTCAAACAAAATCTTCCCTCTACTTTCTCCTGTACTATTATATAATTTTATTTAGTTTATTTCATTTATTTTCTTCTCTTTTTGTTTAATTATATTTATATTTTCTTAATAGCTTGCAATTTGCAATTTTCTTCTTAAAAATCCCTGTCAAAAACTATATAGATCTCCCAAATTCTGCCTCGTCAGATCTTTCCTTTCTCAACTGTTAATTTTCAGTACATTTTATAAATTAATATTTTTCTTTATTAATGTATACGGTATCCGCCAAAATAAACAGAACTGAAACAGAGAGTGCTGTGGAGTTGTTTATGTAATATGGATTTGTCATATTTGACTTAATTGTCATTAGTTGATATATTAATAGTACGCTGCAGTTAAATTTAATTTAAAAATGGTTTTAATAACGGAAGAAAAAGTGTTCTTGGTAGAGCATTATTTTCGTTCATACGGAAAAGGTCGTAATGATGGTCCAAGCTTAGAACAGGTGTCAATAAAATATCAACAAAAATTTAATAAAGCAGCTCCTAGTAAAAGTGTGATGTTGCTGTTGTTGAAAAATTTCGTCGCACTGGTAGTGTATTGTGTCAACGTAAAGGTTCTTCAGGTAGTCGAAAAACAGTATGCACTAACGAAAATGAAGGACGTGTTTTTAACCAAGTTGTGCAATCACATCAAAGAAGTCTTGTAAGAACTGCATGTAAACTCAACATTAGTGAAACGTCTTTACGTCGCATGTTCAAATCAATTGGTGGTTATCCATAACGTATTCAAGTTGGACAATGACTAAATGCTGCGGGCAAACGTGCAAGAGAAATTTACTGTGGTTGCATGTTGAGTTTAATTTACGAAGATCCCGAATTTATGAAAAACATATGGTTTTCAGACGAGAGTCACGTTCATCTTAGCGGCTATATTAATCGACAAACAACCAGATTCCTTGGATTTCAACGTCCTGATGTCATTGTAGAGAAACCACTCCACAGTCTTCGAGTTACCGTTTGGTGCGCGGTATCTGGTAATGGAATAATTGGTCCTTATTTCGTTGAAGATGATAATCAGAATCCACTTACTGTCAACCAAGAACGTTATAGATAGATCATTATTATACCTTTTGTGAGAGATCTAAATAACTTTTGCCGTGCACGAAATCTACAGTTTCGCACACAATGGTTCCAACAAAATGGTGCAACGAGCCATACAGCTGGGCGCACCTTAGATTTACTCCGTCAGCATTTCGATAATAGAATAATTTCTCGGGGAACAGACTTCGAATATCCTTCTCATTCCCCTGATCTGACGCCACCTGACGCATACATTTGGGGCATAATGAAGGAAAAAATATTTCATTCGGAAAATCCGCCGGCGAATATTGCCGAACTACGGGAAAGAATACAAAATATTTTTCGGCAGTTCCATCAACCACTTTTTATAAATATGCTTATTGACTTACAAAATCGATATGAAGCTTGCTTGCGTCGAAATGGTGAACATTTTGAAAACTTATATTACAGAAATTAAAAATTAATTTTTATTTTTATTTTCGGTACTGTTTATTTCTAATAAACTTCTAATGTAACCTTGATCCCTTATTTTTCATAACAATATACAGTGTGTAAAAGCCAAATGGAATAAATTCATTATTTCGGTTACTGTACATATTTATAAAAAATCCCCAACCACGTCAAATTTAAATTATAAATTGACATTCTTTAACGTGAAAATGCAACCCCTACCTTCAACCCTCTTAGAATGACAGGTACAACCCCCAATTTTTTAAATGGGAAGTATAAGCTTGTGATATATCATTTGAAAGGTGTCTTCATTCTCTATTCAAAAATGTTATTGTTTTTAAATGTAATGCAAAAATTAACATAAAAAAATTAATATCATGTTGTTACCGAAATTCGCTACAATACAATCAAAAACTAAAATGTAATGCAAAACGTAATAAAATGTAGAACACGAAAAAGAACTATGAATGTTAATGAAGTAGATGTTCAAAATGTTCTCCGCGAACGTCTTGGCAACATCCTAATCTTAAATAAAACTGTCTTCTAACATTATTTAACATATCAGGCGTGATCGACCTAATCGCAAGCGTTATTCGTTCTTTTAAGTCATTTAAATCAGAAGGTTTAGTTTTGTATACATGGCTCTTCACATATCCCCATAAAAAGAAATCTAATAATGTAAGATCAGGTGATCGCGCTGGCTATTCAATCGATCCTCGCCTCCCTATCCACCGATTGGGAAATATTGAATCGAGGTACTGCCGGACATTAAGTTGGTAATGTGGTGGTGCTCCATCCTGCTGAAACCATATCGTATACGCTGGAACTTGAGGGTTACCTGGATCAGGATATAAATTTGCCAACGTTGGAATGACATCATTTTGAAGTAGTGCCAAATAATTGTTGCCATTCAAGTTGCCCTCAATAACAAAGGGACCAATGATATTGTTCCCTACAATCCCTGCCCAAACATTAACCTTTTGAGGGTATTGAGTGTGTTCTTCTCTCATCCAGTGAGGATTTTCCGTGGACCAATAGCGGCAATTTTGCCGATTAGCATGACCGTTAAGTAAAAAAGTACACTCATCAGAAAACATAACGTCTTCTAATTGGATAATATTGTTATCCAACATGTCCATCATTTGCTCACAAAAAAAAGTTCTCCTATCAAACTCAAGCAACACATCTAATTTGAGTTCATCACTCTTTTCTATTTTACTTATTGTTCCTTGGGATATAGGCGGTAAATTAGGAAATTTCTCATGAAATAGGCGAGTTACTTCCTGTTGTGTTCGGATGTTATCTCCGTAACCAATCATTTGTAAAACTGTTATTTTATGCATTTCCGTTAATCTAACCATTTTTCAGAATTGAATTGAACAAACTTTATACTTAAATTACAACAATGACAACTTAAATAAAACAATTTACTACTGCTTGTTAAAATAGCGTTGCCACGGAAGTTTTTTAATGGTTACCATCTAAAAACCACATTGCTATGGTTTTTGTTCACTTTCTCATTATCAAGACCTAAACGGGAAATAAGTTTTAAGAATATTGTAATAAGTTTCGAGTATATTTTAGCGAATTTCGGTAACAACATGATATTAATTTTTTTTATGTTAATTTTTGTATTAAATTTAAAAACAATAACATTTTTGAATAGAGAATGAAGAGACCTTTCAAATGATATATCACAAGCCTATACTTCCCATTTAAAAAATTGGGGGTTGTACCTGTCATTCTAAGGGGGTTGAAGGTAGGGGTTGCATTTTCACGTTAAAGAATGTCAAGTTATAATTTAAATTTGACGTGTTTGGGGATTTTTTATAAATATGTACAGTAACCGAAATAATGAATTTATTCCATTTGGCTTTTACACACTGTATATCATTAATGTTGTAAATTTTCAGTCTAAAAAAGAAAAAATGTTTCATTGTAACTGCACCTTTTAGTGCATCTTAACAGTAATGATTCAGTATATTTTCATACATAAAAGGTAGCCATGTGAAATTATTGAAAAATTGATATAGTTAAATAATTTAATAAATTAAATTAAATTTAGAGATTTTTGTTATTTGAGGCAAAAATAGAAAAGTAATAAAATATTTGATTGTATAATATCGTTTTAGTTAATTTTAATTTTTTTGCAACAATGTAATGAATATGTTGATGTATGCTGTTGTTTATTGTTATAGTTATGTGGGTAATTACAATTATGCAAAATAAGTATCTGTACCTACTATGTTTAACTGTTTTGAATTCTTACGAATAACTAATAAATAGTGGAAGTTTAGTTCAACCGTTCAGTTATTTATTGTTCTTAATTAACTAATAATTTAAACTAATAATTAAAAAAAGAGAACTTCATTTTCTTCATTTATTCCTCTGATTTATTTTCTTGTCTGCCTCGTTCTATCCTTTTTTCTATTATTTACACTAATTTCAGACGGTAGTACTTACTTACCTCAATCCTAGTAATGTACTATCAGCAAAAACTAATTAATAGGAAAATGTGAAGTTAGTGAATCATACTATTTATTATAAAAAATGATACACCCCGAAGCAATTAATGTATATTATTGAAATTAACCATACATGTTTAGCCAATGTAATATTAGAAATTATAATAATTTCATTACTTTTTTTAATAAAGTTTGGATCTGCCCCTGGAATTTATACAGTTATACGTCTTGGAATGTTAAAAATGAGTTGGTCTATATTCTTTTGAGGAATAGCATTCCAGGCTACTTGCACTTGATGCCTTAACTCAGCTACTGTGCGTGGAGGGTTAGATGTGATAGGTATGGAGATATGGGTGGTCATAGAAGAAGGTTAACATAGGAAAACTCAAAAAAATCCATCGTCACTGAGGCTATGTGCGGGCGTGCATTATCTTGTTAATCTTGTTATCTTGTTATCTGCAGCGAGCTGCAGTCATACACCCACTTATATAGACTAGTGGAGACCTGCCACCTACACTAATTGCACCCCACACCATAACTCCTACTGTTCTTGCTACTTGCTAATGCATTTAGTCCAGTAGGAATCGGCGCATGAGTACCGAAAACTATTCCACCTGAATTTTTTTATGTGATCCTTTTCAAATTGCCCTCCTAATGATATAAATGCATGTTGCCATGGCGCAACCCGGTGCCATATTGTTTAAACCGAAATTGTTTAAACAATTACAAGGAATTGTTATTTTTCAACCGGACAAATTTTTTTTATATTCTATATTGAAATGCCAATAAAAAAGGTCCCATGACTTTTCACGATAAAGTTAATATTTTTAAAGTTATGAATTTTTTAAGGTTCGAAAAATCTCAAATTTGGGTACTTTCGACCTATGAAAAATATATTAAAAAAACAGAAAATGTGAAAGTAATAAATGTTTTTAATTTTCTATACAATAGTTAATAATATTGTTAATAGAGATTTAAAAAAATTTCATTGTTTATATCTTTTTTTTAATTGTTAATTTGTATGCATCGCTTACTTTTAAGTATCGTTGTCTCTCTCTGACTCATGCGTTGCGTCGGCCTCTCTGTGTCTTGAATCATTATCATTTATCTTAAAAACTATCAACTTTATCAAAATTGTTAAAGAAAGCGATGTTATTAGATAATAATTAAATTGTCTACAATTTGTTTTTAATAATTTTTTTCTGAAATCAATTTTTCTAAAGTTGTTTAAGCATAAATCGGAACATGTCATTAAAATTACTTTTTTATCAGATTATTTTAGTTTTTGCTATTAAACGTTATTATTTATACAAAGAGTAACCTTGAAAGAATAAAAAATAAAAGAAAGAATTTTTTTCTTACTCAGACACAATCATACACACACTATGATACATATACATAAAATTATTTTTATTCAATTTATTTGAATGTTTTTTCTAAATACCAGATATATTTTTATTATTTATAAATAATTGTGATTTCCAAAAATGTTCAAATACCATTATATCTTATTATTGTTGATATAAATGCAAAAATTACTATGATAATAACAAAACAGTAATAAAAACTGATAAAAGTAATTTTAATGACATGCTTAACTTTTGAAAAATTGATTTCAGAAAAAAATTTATTAAAAACAGATTGTAACCCATCATCTACATAAAGGGCTAAAATAAGTAAATGATCTTCTTTCTTGTAAATGTACAAGCAGGTATCTGCATCACTCTTTTTAAATCCAAATTTCAACAAAAAATCACCGAAACGCTTATTCCAGCATCTAGGAGCTTGTTTCAAACCATAGAGACTCTTCTTAAGCTGACATACTCTTTCAGTTCCATCGGAATATCCTTCTGGTTGAGACATGAAAACGTCTTCATCAAGAGCCCCATAGAGGAATGCAGTTGTTATATCAAACTGGGTTAATATCATTCTTTTACTTGCCGCTATACTTAGCAAAGACCTAACAGTTGCAATTTTTGCTACAGGGCTGAATACTTCATCATAATCATCTCCTTTCTTCTGCAAAAAACCTCTAACTACTAGTCTTGCTGACTGAAATCGCATAACCTTTTGAAGTGTCTCTTCCGTCATATTTGTAGCTAAAGCAAGTAGAGCATTATTATCGGCTTTAACATAAACTTCCAAATAGGATTGATATTTGGCTATTTCGTCTGCTTCAGCATTCGGTGACAATGCTGCAGGGGGTAACAGTTTTCCTTCGATAACGTCTACAGCTCGAGAAATTCCTTTCAACAAAATGTACATCTTATACTTCCACGTCGTCCAATTAGATTTACCTTCAAGCAATCCAATTTGTACTTTAATACTTGAATTATCCATAATGACTGAGTATAAAAATGTGTACCACCAAATTACTACTGTTTATACTAGACCGTGTTCTGGGCCCATAACCTGTTGAGAGTTAACACAGCAGTGGTGGATTTACAATATATTATTTAAAAAGAATTTCTAATATACTTGACGTTTTATTAATCAAAATATGACACATACAAATTATATGTATAAATTAACAAAAAACTAACTACAATATAAACAAAGCTAGTCAATGTAGTAAACTATCTACATCAACAATAATTAATTTCAAATTATAATGTAGCATTGTTTTTATTAATTTATTTTTTTTCGGAACCAACAATAAACACTATTTTGTTTTATTCCCAGTGGGGGTCCTTAGTGTATTTTAGTAGAAATAAATATTTAAATGATTACATTGTTGCAAAGGCGATAATGAGACCTTTCAAATGAGCTGTCACGTGACCTCGGTTTGTATTTATAACGTCATTACGCCATCACTAATGACGTAATGTCCAACACAACTATAGCAGTTGATGGCCATTCAAAAATTAAAATTGACGTGTTTAAAAAAATTTTTTAAGGACATGCAGGACATTTTTTTGGATTTTCTGAATTTCTATAAAAATCGAAAGTTGATTGAGTCTAACAGTTGTGAAACAATCTTTGATTAAAATATTTCTTTATGTGCGGTCTTCCGTAAGCAAAATTTTTAATTTTCTTCGATTTTTAACTGTTAAATTAGGATAAATTTAGTTAGTATAACAATTATTAAAAAATGGTTTTTTTAATGAAACATCAATTCCTGGAAATATTTAAAAAAAAAATGCCATGCGCTCCACATCGAAGATTTGGTGCAATCTCGTTAATACAGGATCAGATTATATTCCAATGAATCCCAACCTTATAAAAAGCGTCCAGTCCACTGAATTCGTTTCAGTAAGAAGCGCACACTTTATTCCACAACCTCAACGATAACAAAACTGCACCAGAAATCGCGTTCACGCGAGCGCCTTCAAATAACAAATATCCGAAAACATAGTTGAATTAGTTAAATTTTAGTATCGAAGAAGTGAGACAAAAAAATATAAATTTTAATGATATTTCGAGTAGGTATGTTGATCGACTAACAATAACTTCTTTTTGTACATAAAATATATGCGATGGAAGGTCGATACACAGTCGGTGAGTGCGGAATCGAAAACGTCGGTTTTCAGTTGCAAGAAAACGGCGATTCTCTTAAGAACGGACATTCAGTGATTGATAAAAGTTTACAAGTACCACCCACTAGAAAAAAATCTTTCGTTCAATTGACAAGGGAGGTGTTACCTAGGTTGGAAAATTACAGAAACTCGAGGAAGGCTGTGAAAAGACCGAGTTTAAGTGAATTGCACGAAGGTGAAGAAGCCAAAGTGAGTTACGTTCATTTAAATAACTAATCCATCAAGTAATATTACTTTTATTAAAGGAACTGGGTTTGAACTATGTTGATAATGATGAATAAAACTAGATCAATTATTATTGTAAGTTAATATTCATAATTTAACACTAAGTTTTCAACAAAAAGAAATAAATCAAATAATTAAAAGTAGAACAGATGTTTATAGTCTGGTCGAGAAGTCATTTAAATCGGATTTGGGTTACACCGATCCGAAAAGTCTGATTTTGGTGTCAATCGATTCGAAATGACAAATAGAAAAATGTTCCTGAATACCAAAATACGTTTTAAAAAATTTCCTATTGTTATTAATAATTTAAGATTTTAAAAAAAGGGGGTTTAAATTTTTGCTAATAACTCATAAATTTTAATAGCTAGAACAGAAAACTGAACGGATTCTTAAAGGGCAGGAAATTTCCAACAAAAAAGTCCCAACTCCCCGAATTGTAGCTCAATTATTTGTAGGTCTAAATTAATGTTGAAAATAGCATAAAAAACGGGCCATGCCCGTCATGCCCAATTAAATAATTAACTGACAAATTCGAAAAAAATACCATTTTGTAGAGAAGAGAAAATTATGATTTTTAGGATTTTTTTCATTTGCTAATATTACATTTACACAATTGTTAATAAACAAAAACGTTAATTAACAATTAAAAAATTTTTTAAAGAAAAATTTTTTTTTTTAAATCATGGTTTTTAATAAACAATAGAATGGCAAACAAAATTTTTTTAAAAATTGTTAAATAAGCCATTTGTTTTATAAAAATTTTTTAAACAATTGGTCACAAACATTTAAAAAAAATGGATTTATATCGTTAATAGCGTATTAAAAACGACTGTAAACAATTGTTTAAAAAAATTTAAATTTTTTACAAATAAAATGGCATTTGTTTACTTTGCTTGTTAATAACAATTTCAATTTTTAAAAATTATTTAATTTTATTATGGAATTTTATTCAATAGCTTAATGATAAAGGTTTCCAAGGGTTAAAAAAATTCTTGTATTTTTATTTTACTCACAGTAACGAATTTAGAGTTAGTAACCATGAAAAAAAATTTTCGACTGCAGAAATTCGTTCTCTGATATGTTCTGTTAGTGCTAGAATTTTTTTATTTTTTTTTTTATTAATATTTACTTATTGAAAAAAAATAATTTATGTCATTTGGTCGTTGCGACGGTGACGCGCCGCCCGTTTTTATGCCATTTTCAACATTAATTTAGACCTATAAATAATTGAGCTACAATTTAAAAAGTTTTTTGTTGCAAATTTCCTGCCCTTTAAGAATCCGTTCAGTTTTTTGTTTTAGCTATTATAGTTTTTGAGTTATTAGCAAAAATGTAAACCCCCTTTTTTTAAAATCTTAAACTGTTAATAACAATAGGAAATTTTTTAAAACGTATTTTGGTATTCAGGAACATTTTTATATTTGTCATTTCGAATCGATTGACACCAAAATCCGATTTAAATGACTTCTCGACCAGACTATTAGATCTTAACATTCTTTTTTTTGGTACTGTTACTTTTCTTATAACTGCATAGTGCGACGTATATTGAAAATTGTTTATTTAAATAATATTTAATACCTTCTAATTATTCTAAAAGTAAAAAATATCTTTACAAATTTAAGATTTATCAGTTATTAGGAAATTTTAAGTAAGTTATTATTATACTTACATACTTATGGACTTTTTTGAAGTACTTAATTTCATGTTCTGCAAGTTTTTTAAAATATCGAATACACTGCTCAACAAAACAATTCAATCTGTAATCTGTAATTTTGAAATTTAAAATAACTTCTGTTCTGTTGGCACATTCTCATTTATACTAAAATTATTATCTTTGGTATTACTGTTTAACCTGTTTGATATTATTTTCTACTACCGTTAACTGTTTTGCATTTCTTGCTTACCAATTTATTGTGTTCTTTACAGCCTGATGATGGTCAGATTTAAAACGAAACTAGTTGCAATAATTGTACATTACTTGAATAAAAGTCTGTTGTTTTATTCTTTCATGTAACAATATACTAAAAAAATAAAATAAACAAATTTTTTATGAAAAAAAAACAGTTACAATAAAACAGAAAAAACTGAAAAATGTTAAATCATTGTATCGCTGTGCTATTTCTCTCCACACCAATATTGCACCGTCACACATATTCAGCCGAAATTTTATTAATTTATGATGAACTGAAAGGTTAGTTTCGGCCTAACATAGAGACCATCATCAAGCTTTAAAAATAAATATAACATTCATACTCTTGACTTAAAACACTTGCAAGCATTGCTATAAAGGGAGCAATGTAAGTAAAAAAGTAAAACATGGATAATGACAATGAAGTGTAAAATAACAAAAATTTAAAAACCTACAGATTAAACTTTAATAAAAGTAAATGTAGTTTTTTAAAACTGAAAATATCATTTAAAATTAATAAAAAGAGTTATTATCAACGTTCCCTTTCGACCCACTGGTCAAGGAAGAAGCATTAGATTGCTACTGTAACTGATGCAGCCCTGGTGATTTAAAAAGGGTAAAAACCAATATGGTCCATTTGAACAAAGGTTAGTATTACTCTATAGAGTGGGTCACAGTTATTATGCAGCATTGCGTTTATGGACGACGGCGTTGCCATATCGGCATGTTCTTCGAATTTGGTTCCAACTGGCGCGGGAATATAACTTGCCATTGTGTTACTATTATGATTTAAATGTTGACTAAATTATTTATTTGAAAATCGTTTAGTGAGTAATTAAGAGTATTTATAATTATGCTTTTAGATAAATTTTACGCGTTTAAAGGAAAATATTGTAAATCCGCTAAAATATTCTTACAAAAGACCTTTGTCAAATTATGAAATAATAATATAATAAAATAATTAATAATAAAAATATATCAATAATAATAATATATACATAAATTACAAGACGAATGGTAAAAAAGTCAGCTGTCATCTAAATTTTAGGGGAGAACGATTAACAGAGAAAAGCTAATGAAATCTTGCCGACGTTTCGAGGATTTTTCTTCTTCTGGCGGGTTGTTGTAACAAACAAAATATAGAATAAGTAAATGAATTAATAATTACGTATTTTAACTTGAATTAACATTAAACTTTAAAAATGAAATATAAATATAAAAAATATATAAAAAAGAAATATATTACTGATCTTCATAGTCATCCAAGTCTTCATCTTCATCGTCTTCATTTAGATTTATTATTATTGGCTCAATGTCTTCCATTAAATGATCTGTTTGCCACATCTTTTCCTCTGTCTTCTCTACCTTTTTTTCATAATTAGACCACTGCATTGGGGTTACTTGCGAATACGCTGTTTTTATAAGTTTTTCCACATCCTCTTTTTTAAAAGTACTATTATTACGAGCCACATATTCTTTCACTTGGCTCCACACCATTTCAATAGGATTTAATTCGCAATGATAAGGTGGTAATCGTAGGACTGTTATGTTATGTTCCGTGGCAATGTCGTCTATTTTTCTTAGGTCGTACTGCTCTCTAAACGCGTTTGCAGTAGCCAATAATTCTGTTTTTAAATAATCATCCTCGAAGTAAATCTCTTTTTCCAGTAGCCAGTACTTTATTTGTTCCTTATTCCAAGTTGTCTTTGGAAAAGGTAACTTCGCCGAATGGTATGACGCATTGTCCAATGACACTACAACATTCTTTGATCCGTTTTTCGGCAAATTAGGGATCAATTGATCTTTAAACCAGGCCTCAAAGCCTTCTGCGTCCATTTCGTCGTGGTAATCGTCTGCACCTTTCTTTGCCAGAAAAGTTTTTTCTGCACCCTCAAGAAAACCGTCTTTCCAGCCTGCATGAAGAAGAACAAATCTCGGTCCTCGTTGACTTGGAGCCTTCAGTCCTGTTGTCAGTCTTTTGACAAATGCATCTCGGGCATTTTTTATGGTAGTGTCTTTCCATTCAAAATTTACACTGTGGCCCACATTAATCTATGACTCGTCCAGATATATTACGTTATTTCCTTCTTCGCGAAACTTCTTCACTGATCTTAAATATTTGTGCCTCCAGGCGATTATATCAGTTCTTTCTATTAGAATCGAGTCTCTTCCTCTCTTTCCATAAACAAACCCCATATCGTTAAGCAAGCGTCTTAGCGTACTTTTAGAAAAATTTGGTACATTTTCGTCTGAATTTATTTTAGCAAGAACTTTTGCCAGTGTTGGTGGAATATTTTCGGAGTAGAATTCATGCACAGCTTTTCGTATTTGCGATTGGATACCTTCATCGTAGGTGATCAGTCTTGAATTCGACTGGCTGCTGTTTCGTCTTCGTTTTTTTGGCGATGTCAAAGGTCCAGTAGCGGCTTCGCTTTTCAGATTATACACTGTTCTCACACTAAGGCCAGTCATTTCAGAAATCAGTTCTATTTTCGCTGTCACACTTTTGTCATCTTTTGTATTCAACGTATACGTTAAAATATTCAATAAAAGCCTCTTGGTTTGACGATGAAGATTTTCACCTTGTTTAAATTTTTCAAACGGTGCTGCTAACTGCATGGCTGTTGTTTCAATAATGCCCTTTCGTTTATCAGCAGAAACAGGTAGGTGTACCTGCCTATGTTATTACTTACCTGTACATTTACTTACCTCTACATTCCAGAAATATTACATAACGGTTTACGAGGATCAAGGGATCATACAGGTAAAAATAATTAGCATCTTTGTAATTAAATAATATTTTCACTGGAAATAGGATTAGGATTTGTCTGAAAGATTTAGTAGAGGCTTAAATAATCCATCAAGTGATCAGGTATATACTGATTACAATCTACATAAATAGATTTGAATTTCATTTTTTAATAATATTTATTATATAGAATACATCTGTTTTGCAAAATTCATAATAAAACGTTTCTACGAAAATAAATTGGCTGAGTTAATTGTGGTTCAAGCCGTAACCAAAGCGGCAACAGTGTTGAATATTCGCCCATAAGATTTACATTGGCCTATGCCGGCCACGCTGCATAATAACTGTGACCCGCTCTATAGCAACTTGTTTTCATCATAAACTGGGCGTTTTGTTGAAGTTTAGTTTGTGTTCCTTCAATAGAATGCCGATGTAAGTATTTTTAAGCGTTTTATACAGTCTGTTGACATGCGGAAATTCCTCTTCAATCCAGGAGGGTATCGTTTTTATGCAGACCTTTTTAAACTCTCTCAGGTTCCGCTGATGCGATAATCATCTTCAAATTGTGTAAGTTTATTGTAAACTTTCATATCGCAAAATTTAGTCGGAAACCCCTCAATGACAAGTAGGTTGCTGTTTTTGTCTATATTGACATGATCACTTGCTTGTAGCTGTATAACAAATAAGCAGAGTGATTATTTTATGTAATACATAATTTATTCGTATAATAATGTTGATATATTATATAAAAAATTGTGTTATTAAAAATATTTTGTACCCAAATAACTAAAAATGTAAGTATTCACAAATTACATGACAATTTATTTCGACGGAAACGTGTCATGGCCGCTTTTTATAAAAGTATAATATATTTTTTAATATATTTACATTTTTGTGGTATGTTTTGCTTAAATACAGCGTGGAAAAGCCAAATGGAATAAATTCATTATTTTGGTTAGTGTATAATCGTATATTTATAGAAAATCCCGAAACACGTCAAATTTAAATTACAAATTAACATTCTCAATACAATAAGTGACAGTTAAAACCCCCCAATTTTTTAAATGGGAAGTATGGGCTTGTGATATATCATTTGTATGGTTTTATTCCCTATCCAAAAATTCTCTAGAGTACTTTTTTATTTTTCGTTCCAGTCCTAAGCTAAAACCATATTAGTGTTCTTTTTTATTATCAATTTAAAAAAAACCTTGAAAAAACTATCGTAGCAATGTTACTTTGTTTAAAACGCCTCAGCAAATTGATTTTTAATTATTATTACTGCAGGATATTGATAATATTATAATTATCGCGTGTATTTCTTTTATTGCAATTCATTTATGGCACACACTCTAACCAAACCCGTCCCTTCCAGAATGCATCCCTCTAGGAACGTTACATTCAGGGAAGAACTTCCTCCACCCCACATCACGTTCGATGGGGGCCTCAGTTCTCGAGCATGTGCTTTCCCTACCACTATCTTGGTTCGGAGAAGATGTCTTCTTTTTGGTCCGGGATGGTGCTGGGCACCTTTATCCTCCTGTCTTCTTGTTTGAGCGTTCACGAGTGTGTGCTTTTCGCTGCCTCTAAAAAGTTGCATCCCTAGCTGACGGACTGCCACTAGAAATGACCTTAAAGAGTGGATCCACTTGTTAAAGCTGTCTCTGTTTGAGATCCCGCGCATCTTTTTAGGGATGAACGGGGCCTCTCGCAGGTGGTTCCTCTTCTGTTTGTCCGTTGTCTAATGGTTTCAACCATTAGTTCTTGGAAGAAGTTTTTAAGTTCTTCCATTTGCTTCGCAAAAAGTTTCATCGTTTCGAAGATGTCTCCATCCTTTTTTGCTGCGTTAGCGTAGCTTAGTCCTGGTTTTCTGTTTGTATTGTTTTCTGCCGTCTTCCTTTCTGGTATGTTCTTCTTTGGAATTTTGGGACATCCCATGTAGTTTGCGGGGTGTTCACCCTGGAAATTTGCGCACGTTGGTGGTTGTGCCCTGGGTCTGTCGCAGTTTTCTCATTTATGAGGCTGTCAGAAATATTGCTTACCTAGGATGTTGCCAAGACATTCGAGGTGAGCATTTTGAACATCTAATCCATTGACATTCAAATGTTTTGCGGGTTGTAACTGCCACTCAAAGGGGGTTGAAGGTAGGGATCAAATTTTCAATAATTTCATGTCACTTTATAATTTAAATTTGACGTGGTTCGCGATTTTCTATAAATATATACAGTAACCGAAATATTGAATGTACTGTAATCACATTGTCAATAAAATATATTTTTTTTCATTTTTTATTAATCAAAAACATAAACTTAAAACGTTAACGAATTTTCCCTTGAAAAGGGAATGCATCTCTAGAATATAAAATTTATTCTAAGTAAATAATAGGTGATAAATAATTGGTTTTTAAGAAGCAATTATAATTTGAGCAAAGTATACGTTAAAAGTGGTTTACTTTATTTATTACATAGTGTAATTGTCATTGTTAATGTTAAATCCTCACGATTATTATCATTAACGACTTAGTGTTAATAAAAATTTACTTTGTATTTATTATATATGGTTAATATGGTTTATTTTGAAAAACTAATTATTAAAATTTTATAGCTTAAAAAAATTTCCTATGAATATTCTCTATGGGATTTAAGTCTGAAATCCCTATTCGTTTTTTAACTGTTTTTTGTACCTTACAGTACTCTTCAATTCTCCCAATGTTGTTTGAAATAATAAGTGAATCAACATAAACTAAGCTTTTATTCTAGTTTTTGAAGATTGACATTAATTGTACAACTGCTGTTGCCAGCAATATGTATTAATGGAGTTGTTGATGGATTTACAGTGTTTTCTGTAATCGCGGAAGACGTATGGCTGTGATGTAGCACTTCAACAAAAGTTTCGCCCCTTTGGATCATTCTTGCAATCTTGTTTTTGCCTTCAATCGATTCTTCTATATACTTTTCTGCAACTCTTCCATCCACCGTGCTGTTTTAGAACTTTAAGGTCAGCTCCAGCATTGGCCAACAACGTTGAGGATGTCCTCCTGAAGCAATGACCTGTATACTTTTCTGGTTGGTCTAGTTTTAAGAACTCAGCTATTTTCTTAGGTGCTCCACCAACAATATGTATACCAGCTCTTTGAGACAGAAAATTCCTTGTCTATAACCCACCAAAAGAGCTTTCAGGGAGACTTGTTGCCGTAAATTCATGTATTTTCTAAACACATCCAAATAGTGAACCTCATCACTGTTAATTATGGTGAAAGCTCGTCGAATATGCGTTTTTGTCTGGTTAATCTTAACTATTAGCTGAGTACCCGTATCCTCCACATCACTTCTAAATTATAGATCTCTTTCCTTCGGCAACCTCCAGCAACTCCAAGTAATGCTATCACTTTGAGTAATAGATATTCTTTATCTGGAGCGTCCCTTATGAAGCTTTCAATTTGTTCCTTTGTCAGCACCTTCGACTGGTTTGGCTGATGGTCTACATTTTGTTTTTTCAAAAAAGCTATCAACTTTGGAAAACTTGATATGTTGACATTCTCTTTAACCATAATCATTGATTTTACCATCGAGTAATGAAGAAGGGTTGAATGTTTTTGACTGAAAATTTAAACTCTTGAAAAAAATATTCTTTAAAAAAACTGTTCTTACCCCATCCAAAAAGTAAGCCATCACAATTTCATCAGCACTACTTTTCAAATTGTGTTGTTCACGCCAGTTGCAAAACAGCGCATATTCTTTTTCATATCTTTTCGCAGACTTAACTGGAATGATTTGCCCTATCGCTTTCGGAGTTTTCTCAGCAATTTCATCTAATTTCAGATACATTTTCTCCGCAGATATTTCGTGTGTGCTAAAAAATTCAATATGTCTGCCTTTATTTACATTGTTACTTGGTAACCGCTGTTCATTGTTTATTTATAAAGCAAATCAACCATGTTAAGAATAAATCAAGTAACATAATTTTTTCACAGCAGTCTACATGACTTCCTAATAGAATGCTCAAATATGTCATTTCAGTTTCATATTTTAATGCGTTAAAACTAAAGGCAGTATGAAAAAAAATATAGTACGATACACGTCCGTGAAGTGATTATTACGGTACTCGATTAGATATTCTTGACTCCTTCGTCGCCTCGTCCAACATCTATCTCGTACCGTAATAAGCCACTTCCCGGACTTGTAACGTAAACAACTATATAGTTACTTGCATTTATTGCTTTTGTAACACTAAATATAGCACTGCTATAAAATGCTTTCAGACCAAAGTATCATTTCGACGGACCTCAGTGATTATTTTTTTAATAATTCCAAAAATAGTAGCCTCTCCAAATTTAAATTTTCCCTAACTGATGACATGGAAGTATATA
Organism: Ophraella communa; assembly: GCA_035357415.1. Taxonomy (NCBI): domain Eukaryota; kingdom Metazoa; phylum Arthropoda; class Insecta; order Coleoptera; family Chrysomelidae; genus Ophraella; species Ophraella communa. The sequence continues at coordinate 28,913,212 of CM068994.1, read as the reverse complement.
AAACTCTTCTATCTATTAAGTCCAATGCTACTGGCGTTGACAAAATCAATATTAAAATGTTACTACTTTGCTGTCCCCATATATTGTCTATTGTCACACATATTTTCAATTTTTGTCTCGAGCATAGCGTTTTCCCGGATCTGTGGAAGGAAGCTTTAGTAATTCCTCTTTTAAAAAAGAACAATCCAGAAGAATATTCTGACCTTCGCCCGATCAGTATCTTATGCACTCTCTCTAAGGGTCTTGAAAGAGTCATGGATCATCAAATGCGAATTTTTACTGATTACTCTGGTATCATCCCTACCAATCAATCTGGTTTTCGTTCCGGTTACAGCTGTTCTACCGCTCTTGCTAATATTACTGATGACATATACAGAGCGATTGACGACAAAATGATGTGTTTGCTTATTCTTATTGACTACAGTAAAGCTTTTGATAGAGTGCTACATGGTCTACTAGTGTCAATCTTACATTACTCTGGCTTCAGTCCTACTTCTCTCGCACTTATTCAGAACTACCTCTCTAATCGATCCCAAAGTGTCGTTATAGGTAAGTCTTCTTCTTCTAAAAAAACCTTAATCAATGGCGTCCCTCAAGGCTCTATTCTTGGTCCTCTTCTGTTTTCCCTTTATACTTCTCAAATTTATCTTTCCTTGAAATACTTTATTCCTCATTTTTATGCTGACGACACACAACTTTTCATTAGTTTCGCGGTAGATAACATTCCTGAGATTCTAATTAACATTAATTATGATCCAGCCTCCCTTGTTAAAATTTCAAATAAATATAACTTGGTAATTAACTCTGCCAAAACTAAAGCTCTATTGTTTGGTAACAAACTTACACGAGTAAGGTACTCTCCTGAATTTTGCTTACGTATCAATGACAGTCTAATAAACTTGTCCTTCTGCGAAAAAAATTTGGGGCTACTCATTGACACTAATCTCAGGTATAAAGATCACGTATCTACTTTAATCAAAAAGTCATTTTGCTCTCTTAAACTCATATACTCTTACCGTAAACTTCTCAGCCGCAAGTCTAAAACAATTCTTTGCGACTCCCTTGTTCTATCCCGTTTTAATTTCGCTGATGTCGTTTATGGTCCGTCTTTGTTGCAAAATGAATGTAGACGTCTTCAACTAATGCAAAACTCATGTGTCCGTCTAATCTGTGGTATCCGTCGAAGACAAAAAATTTCTTATTGTTTCAAGGATATAGGTTGGCTCACGTTAAAACAAAGGCGTTTTCTTCATTGTTGCAGTTTTTATCATAAGATTATCACTACTAAAACCCCTTCTTATCTTTACAATAAAGTCGAATTCAGACACCAAGTTCATTCTTTAAACTTAAGGTTTCCCAATAAATTATCTATTCCTAAACATAAAACTGCTCTTTTTACTTGTTCGTTTTCATATAATATTGCCCACATTTATAATTCTTTGCCTGATGCCATTAAATCCTTGCCAGTTAAAAATTTTAAAAAAAGATTAAAAACATTAATTTTTGAAGATAATTTGGCTATTTAACATGACAATTTGTGCACGATTTTTTTGGTATGGATTCGGAATTGTATAGTTTTAATGTGTTTCAATATCCTTATAAGGGTTTTTTTATTCTATAATGATCCAATTCCTACCAACGTATTTAACGGTTAAGTGGAAGAACGCTACTCGTTTATTTGGATCTCCTTATAAATGAGAGCGAACTTTGCCTTTTGATTTGCGGTTACTTTGGGTATTTTTTTCCTTCATGTATTTACTTATAAACATATAACTTATTTTTTTTCCTTGTAAATACATTGTTCAACTGCATTCAATAAAATCGATATTATTATTATTATTATTATTATTATTTAAAGCTAATATACTTTATAAAAAGTATCTTTTGGCCACTTTTCTTTACGAAAAGGATCTTAATGAACCATTTTCGTTTTTCTTAATGTGAACTTAAAAATAGTTTAACCAGATATTAACATGCATTTATTATAGGTAAACAAAATTTTATTTAATCTGTGAATAGATGCTTTTTGTCAATAATTATCAACCAATCATATACCTATTTATAGTTCTTTGCTTGTTTATGCAACACGTGTGGAGGATTATTTGTCATTTTTGTAGTTTAAAAATACTTGTTGAAATTTTGTTTATACACATTTTTGCGCAAAAAATACAAACCGGTCTTTTACAATATATATATTCGTTAAATTTGACACAAGTAATACTGCTAAAAACAGTAAAAATGTCTTCTAATGTTAATTAACATATCAGGCGTGACCGATCTAATCGCAAGTGGATTTATGCAGAAGTTTTAAGTCTTAGTCATACATCATAAGTTTTATGTAATAAGTCATAAGAAAGTTCTATCATTGATTTTCAATTAAAATGTTTATACACTTGGTCATAAGTCTTAAGTTTTAGTCATAAGTCTTAAAAGTTGGCCAACATTCATCTCTTATTACTAAAAATTATGATAAACTCACTCTGCGCATGTCTGTTAACAATTGCATCCAAAAAAAATTCAAAACATAACATAACCTCGTACCAAAATAGATATAGATGACGGCTAATTAATAAAACTGGTGAGGCAGTTGTCAGTACTTTATGATATAATGCATGCCGAAATAATGAACGAAAAAATGGATTATTTGCTAAATGCGATTGCGCGAAACTGGCCAATGAATGGGAGTCTTCTTATGATGTGACATTTCCGCATACATGCAATGGATTTATTACATAAAACTTATGATTTATGACTAACACTTAAAACTCCTGCATAAATCCACCGTTATTCGTTCTCTTAAGTAATCTAACTCATGTTATGATAGTTTTTTAAAGGATTTCTTTTAAATTGATAACAAAAAAGAAGGTTTTTGCTTAAGTCTTACTATAAAGATAGAAACGAGAGCCTATACTTCCCAGTTAAAAAATTGGGGCTGTAACTGTCACTCAAAGAGGGTTGAATGTTTCGGGATTTTCTATAAATATATATAACCAATATAAATACATTTCCCCATTTGGTTTTTCCATACTGTATATCAAAATGATTGTAACTACCTAAGTATGAATTCGTAAATGAATATTGAATAGAAATAAAAAAAATATCTGGTTATTCATCACACAATTGAAGAATTAAATTATATCATTTATTTTATGATTTTTTCGAAAATTCCTATTGATCTAACACATTTTCAATCAACTTATACCACAATGTTAGTTTTCACTAGTTGCATCTAAATTTCTTTTGTTCCAGGATGCAACAATAGGAGATGAAAGTATAAATATCGAAGAAACCGAAAATCACGCGGGTATCAAATTAGGATGGATACAAGGTGTGCTGATTCCATGCCTTCTAAACATTTGGGGGGTCATGTTATTTCTTCGACTTTCTTGGGTAGTAGCAGAGGCCGGTATAGGTAAGTTCCGGATTAAACCAGATATACCATCTACATGTTTTGCATCAGCGGCTTACTGAAGAATTTTAAACATTTTAGGAATCTTGTATATCGTTATCTAGCGGACTCTAACATTTAATGAATGGACAAATATAGGATTATAATTTAAATATACAGGGTTAGTATAAAGTATGGAACCCCCTAAGTATCTCCTCAACGGTTTGATATTTTTAAATGAAATTGCTTATCCCCTTCTAAGAAGATCCAAGGAATTCAAAAATGCTATCAAATTTAATGTACCATTTGCAGTTAAACCGGAAATGCATATCAACTTTTTTATTTTAAATAGAACACCCTGTATATTTTTCCATTTTTGAATTCCTTATGAAATTCTGCATACAGTAACACTTTCCATTCATATTGTTATTGAATAATTGAGGCTTTAATCAATAATTTATCGTTTTTGACTTAGTTAGCCATGGATGAAAATTGTCAAATAAATTAATTATTGAGTAATCTACCTATCAGTGTAGTATAAGTTGTGCAATAATATTTCTCTCTGTTATTTGTTACTATTGTTTTTTCTATTATGGTGTATCTAAGTGAAGGAATATGGAGACAAACAGCGTTCTTATAAGGAAGTTTTAAACCTATTCAATGAAGTTAATCCAGATCACCAAATCACAAAATCAACAGTTGTGAAAACTGTAAGGCGTTATTTACGAACACATCACGTAGTAAATGAACCCAAGTCAGGAAGACCAAAATCCGCCACAAATGACAATGTAAAGTTGGATGTGTTACTATCACTTGAAGAAAATCCACAAACATCAACTACCCAGTTAGCTCTTGACTTTGACATAAGCCAGACTTCCGTCATGAACATAATGAAATCCGAGAAATTGAAACCATATAAATTTCACTTCTGTCACGAATTAACTGAAGATGATCCAGATCGCAGAACAGAATTTTGCGAAAACATTCAGAACAGATGTATAGCAAACCCAAATTTTATCAAAAAAATTGTGTTCTCAGATGAAGCAACATTTTGCTTAAGTGGTAAAGTGAATAGACATAACTATCGTATCTGGTCTAGAAATAATCCCCGTTGGATGAGGCAAGTACATACGCAGTATCCGCAAAAAATAAGTGTGTGGACAGGAATAATAGACGATAATATTATTGGACCTTTCTTCATTGAAGGTAATCTGTCTGGACATAATTATTTAGATTTATTAACAAATTATATTGTACCCGCTATTGCAAGACTTTATCCTCATCCAAATAACCCAGCAATTCCTGCTGAAGACATATGGTTTCAGCAAGATGGCGCACCTGCACATTATTCTAGAATTGTGCGCCAGTATTTAGATCAAGTTTTTCCAGGTCGATGGATAGGGCGTAGGGGTGCTATCGAATGGCCACCTCGTAGTCCTGATCTAACTCCTCTCGATTTTTTTCTGTGGGGTTATCTAAAAAATAAAGTATACATAAATAGACCCACAAATTTAAATGACTTAGAGTTACGTATACGAAACTTATTGCTGCAAGTGCCGAACGAATTTTTGCAAAATTCTTTACGAGAATTTGAAGACCGTTTAGGATATTGTCAAATAGCAGAAGGGCGTAATTTTGAACATTTAATATAATTTTGTTAATTTTGTGTTATTTTTTGTTAAAATAAATAAATTGTTATGTTGCCAAGTTTTTAGGATGTTTCCATAAATTAAGTTTGCCTTACTCACCATTTGACATTTCATCTATGGCTAACTAAGTCTAACTAACTAAGATATGCATTTCCGGTTTAACCGCAAATGGTACCTACATTAAATTTGATAGCATTTTTGAATTCCTTGGATCTTCTTAGAAGGGGATAAGCAATTTCATTTAAAAATATCAAACCGTTGAGGAGATACTTAGGGGGTTCCATACTTTATACTAACCCTGTATAAAAATATACCTACAGTTCAATTTCTTATTATAACAGTACATGGGAATACATGGGAATTGGCATTAAGGCATTTTTTGTCAAATTATCAGGCACAGGAACAAATAAAGTAAATATGGTCATGTAAAAAAAAACATTTTCTTGATATATATATTAGACATTCAAGGACTAGTCTTTTTATAAATTCAACAATTCACCTTCGTTTGTTACACACTTAATTCAATGCCCAATAGCTCATTTTCTTAGCCTTTCGTAATGTTTGTGGCTATTGAACCGCTCGTTTCCTTGATAGAAACTTGATCGTTACCGATTGTCAGCAATTGCTGAAAGAATTCTTTTTCTGGTTTATTTTTTAGCAAAACAACTGTTATATTCGTTATAAGCTTGAGGTTTTTCACATAACTCAATAGATTCCACGATTTGAAGCTAGGGTTTACTTCACCATTGTCAGTTTTTTTCTCTAGCAGTGTTTGGAGGAAATCCTCCAAAGCATCTCGAGTCTTTCAATGTTGTGTTTAGTGCTTGCAATTCTCATTTCTATACCATTTTACATTCGCCCCAGATGGTGATTGTTTTGCAATACTACATGTTGGCTCTTGGGTAACCTATCCACAATTTTCCAAGCAGAGTTTTTTCCAGGAGGAGGAGTGCTTAAGCGAGACTGCAGGAACAAAACTATAAAAATCATTTCCGATAGGATCGACTCCAACTTAGTTTGGAAATGCCTTCAGGTGCTAATATGTCTAGTGGAACATAACAAAGTAACCTTACTTTGGGCACCTGGGCATACCGGTATTGAAGGGAACAAAAAATCTGACCTTCCAGCCAAAAGGTCTTCATGGAAGTGCCTCCAATGACCCTGATGAGCTTCATCAGAGGCATAGGGCTGATAGAACCTAGGGGTGAGCTACAATAGATCTTTCAAGTCGCAGTGGAAGGGACTTTGAACGACCACTCACATGGAACCTAACCTAACCTAAATATTGGATGCTCATCACTTTTTATATAATTTAAATGCTATATGAGCTGTGCGACATTAATAAAGTTGCTGTTATTCCTCAAGAAGCTACTGCAACCCCAATGTTGGATCTGACATGAACAAAGGCTACATTTTTTTAATTCATGAATATCTCTATACTTGAATACCTTGAAATAATAGATAGATGTTTTAGTTCTGTCCAGGGATCCTCAATAGAACTGTTGGTTAAGTATTGGTTCAAACCAATAAACTTATTTTTGTTTGTTACAGTTAAATTTATGTTTATTTCATTTACGTGCGTTGCACGAAAAACGATTAACTTGAGTTCACGTAATCCATTGATCAAAACTGATCCTCCATAATTTTGAAGAACCTGTTGGATTAGCTGATCTTTGGTTCAACGGAAAGTGGTTTAACTGTCAATTGTTAACAGCAACATTGTAATTTTCAGATAAGGCTGAGCAAAAATACGACTCGTAATAGTATACACAAATCTACATGGGGCTGGTGCTAATAAATCAATATTTTCTATTATTTCAATTACTGCTTCGAAAAAGGGGTGAGAAAACCCTTCAGAAAAGATGCTTCTTACCAAAAATTGGTTAAGCCATAATTTGTAGCAAATTGTTTTACTTACAAATATGTTTACATAAATTTTTGCCCTTAATTAAAAATTAGAGAAGTTATAATTAAAAAAGTGAGAAAATTTTTAAAAAAATTTCCTTTTTGCTCTATAACTTTTTTTACATATTTTACAAAAAAATTAACTCAGACCAATCTTGTAGATAATGATTCATTTAAAAAGTTGTTACAGCGGGACAAGGGTTGCGCCCCCCCACACACTTAAGGTTAAGCTTCTATTCACCCCCCACACATGTCCTAAAAATAAAATTTCAATGGACTAACACTTATTTCAAATAAAAAGTTATTTCGATTTTGATTGTTTTATGGTGTCCTTAACTAATCCATATGGTTTAGATATGTAAATATCTTGTAACGAAATAAAATAAAACCAAATTTTATGGGTATTTTAAAACGATAAAGTAGGTACGCTTATGTAGTTATACGCGAGTACCACAGTTAGTTAGTTTCGGTACTAACCAGTATAATCTGGATATTATTTTTATGTACCTGTTAAATAGTAGTACTACTTTTATTCTTTCCTCTATAGGCCAGTACCAATGAATTTTTTTAATTATATATTTTATATATTATATTTTAATATATTATTAAAGTTTTATTAGGGTAAATGAATTTATTTATATTATTTTATGCATTGATTAATTAAATTTAATAAAATAATACGGTTAGTACTGATCTTTTTTTAAATTTTTAATAATATTTACTGAACTATATCACGTTTAATTATAATATACAGAATAATTGGTTGAATAACAAACCTTGAGGGTAGTTAAAGCTAAAAGTTTCTTAATGAGATTCAAAAATACAAAAAAAAATAATTTTATTCTATTTTTTCCGCTATCAGCATATTTTCTTGTTATAGACCAAATAGATTAATATTTTGAAATAAAAAACGTACTGGGTCCTCCTTTAACGTTGGAATGTGTTGGGAAAGTAAAAAAATAAATTAAAATTGATCAAAAATCAATAAATTTATTGCATAATGAAGTGGAAAAAGGCCGTTTTTTACCATTTGTTAATAACTTTTAAAATATCCATTCAAACGTTTAAAAAATTTTGGATTGGTATAGTAATTTTTATAAATTTCGGAATTTCATGTTAATTTTAAATTTGTTTGATAGCTTACCTTAAATAAAGTAGATTAAAACTAAAATTTCGCTGGACCATTCACTAATTACTTTAAAAATCACGAATTCAAGAAATAGCACTTTTTCAATATTTTCTAATTATATTTTACGATGAATATTTTCGAATATTTTCAGTTTAAACTGTAGAAATTATTATCTTAAACTAAATGCAAGTCTGTTTCATTAAAAAAAATAGGAAAAAATACCTAAATTTTGCCATTTTTTAGAAATGTTCTTAAGCATAATTATTTTTATTTGACACTTAGAGGTTATAAGCACTTACCATTTGAAAACTTATGTCTAGACGGTCTAGAAAGAGAAAGTCATAAATTGTTAAAGTTCTCTGACCTGTTTATAGTTTTAGCGGCGTGGTCAATGGTATTAATTTTCATTTAGTTACATTAACTTTGCATTGTAAAAGAAAGTTTATTGTTGCCAAAAAAATCTAGGGTGATATGTGAGAAAGAATACCAGTCTTTTAAAAAGTGGAAAAGCATTAAGAATGCAACACTATTAGCTCCTCAAAGGCGCTAATTTGTAACTAAATTACTCTCCAAAAGAGATCCCGACTAAGAGACTCTCTCCAGGGGGTGGTTCGACTCCAAGTTAATGCTCACTATAGGAAGGATTGTGATGTATAAGTAAAAAGGGCGCCACTATCTTTTGAACGATTAAGTAAACAAACTACACAAAAACTAAGGTGAGAAAGATAGAAACACCTTGTAATTACTTTAATTAAACAAATAAAGAAGTTACTTGAAATAAAATACCGACCACGCTACGCCCTTAAGACTTATAGTCTAAGGTATATAAATCAAACTGTTTTTTAAAACTATTGTTTATTTATTGAAAATGTAAGTACTTGCTGATAATGAACTGGAGTTGTAAAAAGAGGACTTAACTTTGAATTTCTGTGCTGTCTAGAAGGGCGGCTTCAGCTTCTTTGTGGAGGGATGAAAGTTTCTGTGATGGTTCTGGCTGCTCAAAATGTAATAGTTTTCTTATCTCAGAAGTGGTTCGAAGGGCTGTCTACACATAGGCGGTAACTGGGCTCTAACTTAGATTAACTGTAGCTTGGCTCCAACTTGGAGATGTCAGGCTCCCACTTAGGGATGTCAGGCTCCCACTTAGGGATGAGATGACAGGCTCCCACTTAGGGGGTTGTATCTTTCGACAACCAAAATGGGAAATTTCACAAGATGAGGTTCAGACGCTTCAGTTGGCCTGTTTGTCGAAGAAAGAATTTGCTCAAAACAGAAATCGTGTTTTGTGTCATTTGTCAGCGTTCTTTATTTGGCCTCGTTCAAACAGATAAATAGTTAGCGTCTACAAGGGGTGTCTTGTGTAAGATAGCATTAACAGTGAATAGGGGTCGGTTTTAACGGTAATAACAGCGGTATCGTTTACGGTCGGTAATAGTGCAAGGTGACATGACGATAGACATGTTACAAGAATATCAATGACGTGAGTGAAAAAATACTTCTGGAGTCGAAGAAAGCGATGCCATCGTCATTATGGTCGTATTATTCAATGACATTTCTAAATTCAGCAAGCTAACCACCTTACTAAAAAACTTGAGTGGAGGATACAAAGCTAAAAAGTCCAAAATCCTGTAGTTAGATGATATTATTAAATTTCTGACAGAAGCTCCTGATGACGTCTGTTTGTTGATGAAGGTTATTGGTATTTTTGGTGTGCATGGAGCGACTAGGTCCGATGAATTGTACAAATTAGAAGTGTTTAATGTGGACGACAGAAAATCGGTGATAATCGTTTCATTATCTGATACTAAAACCAAGCAGGATAGGTAGTTTTGTATTACTGACAAGAAAAGTGGAGTGTTTCATGGAAATTGTGAGAAAGTATATTGCCTTGCGCCCCAAAAACGTACCTCACAGTAAGTTTTTTGTGAATTACCGACAGCAAAAGTGCACTACTCAACCGGTGGGGATTAACACTATATATAATATCCCCAAGAAGATTGCAGATTTTTTGAAACTTGCAAATTCAGAAATGTACACGGGGCATTGTTTCCGTCGTTCTTCAGCTACTATGTTGGCAAATTCTGGAGCTGATCTAGTAAAACTTAAACGTTTAGGTGCATTTAGGTGGATGGAAATCGTCATCCGTTACAGAATCTTAAATTGAAGAGTTAATAAGCAATAAGATTGCTGTATCCAAGTGTATACTTGGCGAAACTGAAAATCAATCCAGTACCTCGAATCAAGTGTTTAAGCAAAAGAGTACAAGTTGTGATGCTCCACAAATAGATATTTCTAATAATGTTAATTGTAAAATTTTAATTGCTTTTAATCCTTAATTTGTTTAAATTTGTAAATTTTATTGAATGAAAAAAGTTAAAAGATTGTATCTACTCTTACTGTTAAAATGTCACTTTATCTACCCTTGTGGTTAAAGTGTTACTTTATCTACTCAAAACAGTAGCTATGGAAAAAACATTTTTATTGGTAAAACTTATATATTTTGTCAAGTATGGCGGCAACTTAGTGACACCCTAGTAGTATGACGTTTAGTTCTTCATTCAGCGTACTGATTAGTCCACGAGGTCCTTCAGGCTAGTGTAGGTGGACCTATGTCTCATCGTGGGACCTATGATACATTCCAAACCCCCCTCGGCTCCTGGTCTGACACGATACAACGTTGCTGTAAACAAATTTAATCATTTTCGCGAGTTTTTATTTAGTTTATAACTATAAGTTGATTCGTTTTTTGTTTCAGGGTACACCCTTTTAATTATAGGGATATCAGCTGTAGTTTGTATAATAACAACTTTATCTTTATCGGCAATATGCACCAATGGAGAGGTCAAAGGAGGTGAGATATTTTTTCTAATAATAATTCTTTTAAAAACAGTGAAAATTTAACTTCTAGTAGATACGTTTTTTTACTTACAAAAAAGGTTATTAATTATCACGCCAGTAAAGTTTTCAATTACATATTTCTCCTTTTGTATCATCAAAATGCTTTCTTTCACATCTTTCTCATAAAAATTAATTGTTATGAAGACCGGAAACCTTCTTCGTACCTATAGTGTATTTGAAAATCAAGAGAGAGTAAATTCCCAGAAATGTTTTGCAGTTATCAGTGTTAAAGGCAGTAAACCATAGACGTGCGTTTTCAAAATTAAATTAATATGGAAATAGAAATATTTAATTTGTTTTAGTTATTTATACCTAGATTACCAATTTTAGATAGATAAACATAATTCGTAAGTACCTAGTAATTTAATTTGGGTAAAATGAAGAAAAAGTCAATATTATTTTAGGCATTTTGTTTTAGGCATATGTTTATTTACAAAATATATATATAATATGTGCAGATAATTACAATTACTTATAAATTAATACGAGGAGCTAAAAAAACAAGGATAAAATTTGACGAGCAACATGCAAAAATATTAGATCTTAAAAAATAAAAATCTAAAAATAAAGTTAAAGTACATAAATTAATAATTTTAAAGTTATGGTTCCTCGCACTCTGTGTCAAAAGATTCACCATCTGATTCTAGAGAAATTACAATGGGCTCTATAGTAATATCAATTATGTTATCTAGCTCCCACATTTTTTTTTTCTATTTCTGTAACGTGTCTAATACATTTTTGCCAATTTTCACTTGTTACTTCAGATATTGCCTTATTGAAGAGATTTTTAACATCTGATAATTTAAAAGTAGTGTTATTTCTGGCAACATAACCTTTAACTTGAGCCCATATCAATTCTATCGGATTCAGCTCACAATGGTAGGGTGGTAAACGAAGGATTTCAATTTCTCGTTTTTTGGCTATCTCCTCAATATTATATTTTTTATAATTTTGCTTGTTTTTTTAGCAATAGTTAACAATTCTGCCCTCAGCATTGTATTGTCAAAGGCTAAATTTTTAGAAGATAACCATTTTGCAATTTCATCCTTTTTCCATTTAGTGGTTGGTAAAGGTTCAAGTAATCTGGAGTGGTAACTTGCATTGTCCATTACAATAACCGATCCTTTTGGTATGAATTGAATCATCTGTTCAAAATATTCCTCAAACACGTCTCCATTCATTTCTTCGTGATAATCAACGGTTTTTTTTTATTCAAATAAGAGTAAACCATTCTCAAGAAAACCGTTTGTACTGCCTATATGACAAATAATTAATCTTTTACCTTTTCCTATAGGTTCCTTAAAACCAGTAGTATATCCTTCTAGAAAAGCTTGATGGGATGATTTTATATTTTTGTCTTTCCAAACTCTTCCTACACAATGTCCTTCATTAACCCATGTTTCATCTAAATAATAAATGTTTTTATTTTGAGCTTTAACTTGTTGTATTCTTCTGAGGTACTGTCTTCTCCAACATACAATTTCTTCAGAATCAATTAGCATTGAGTGTCTGCCCATTTTTTCAAATTTAAAGTTTAACTCATGTAACGTTTTCCATAGTTTATCCCGGCTTATTGTGGGTAAATCAACATCATTCGTAATGGCTTGCAAAACTTTATCTAAAGTTGGTATTTGCTTGTTTATAAAAAATGAGTGAACAAGCTTACGAATAGCATTTTTAAAAAACTCGTCCACGTTGACTTTTAATAGTTTTTGTCTACCTGATTTTTCCTCCTTTAGAACTCTATATATTGTAGATTTTCCATATCCCATTGCCTTAGATGTTGTTTCAACTACACTGTCAATAGTGTTTGAGGGATTTTGATGTTTAAAATAGTGGTACACATTCACTACAGCACTCTTTTCATTGAGCGATAAATGGTCTAGTTTTAATTTTTTCATTGGCGTATACTCACAAACTGCTTCCATTTTTAGTCACTACTATTTGTCACGTTTATCGAAAATCAAATAACTGCATTTCTAGAAACTTAAGCACTATTTAAGTCAAAATTTCTGTCATTAGAAGCTGTTGCCATTCGGAAGTCGTTAAATAACAATTATCCCTTTCTAATCTGGTTACGCCTATGACGCACGTTAATCCTCTTAGGCCTACTGTAGTAACAATGAAAGATCATAAAATAATGTGATAGTCCAAGAAATTTAATAAATTTTGTATTGAAATTAACAAAAACAATTTAGAATGCATTTTAAATATTGAAGTTTTACCGCACGTACTGTACTATAGTTTTGCATACCGAATTAGTTTTTATTCTGGGAATTTACTCTCTCTTGATTTTCAAATACAGTATAAACTTCTGGACAAAATTAACGCACCACTCAGTTTTTTTTAAATTTTAAGATAACGATCTTAAGGTTTTTGTTACTAATACGGATGGATGTCTGTTGATAATCTAGACACCTGCTGTCAAAATTTCGTGTGACAAGAGCACAATTATTGTCATAATTTTACATGGTCTCCATAAGTTGAGCACATTGTTGTTAGAAAAATCGTTGATTAACAAAAGATTTTATTTTCTAGAAGATGTTGTGTTGTTAGTAGTATTAGTTTTAAGTTTTAAGTTTTAGTGTTAAAAAATGAATCGTCGCAGAAATTTATCGGTTGAGGACGCAGTAAAGGCATCAACTTTACTGGAAGTAGGACATTCTATGCGCTATGCTGCGAATTTGTTAGGAAGAAATCATTCGACTATAAGCCGCATGGTTCAACGCTTTAATCAGACAGGATCTTACAATCGCAGACCAGGACAAGGGCGCAAACGGTCTACAAATGCAAGAGATGACCGCTTTCTGAGGCTATCTGCTCTTAGAAACAGGACAGTCACTGGTACAATGTTAAAAATGAGTTGGCAATTGCTTCCAATGTCCTGATATCATCTCGAACTGCGAGAAGACGTCTAAAGGAAGCTGAATTGAGCAATAGAAGACCAGCGAAAAAACCTTTGCTAACCAGGGAACACAGAGTTGCAAGACTACGTTTCGCTAGATATCATCAAAACTGGACGGTTGATGATTGGAAAAGCGTTTTATTCTCAGATAAGACTAGAGTCAACTTAAAATCTTCGGACGGACGTTAGCGTGTCTGGCGAAGGCAAGGAGAGAGATTTTCAAGATGCAATATTACTCCAAAAATTCCATTTGGTGGAGGCACTGTTACTGTTATGTTTTGGGGAGGAATTTGTTTTAACGGTCGTACAGAGTTGGTGCCTATTCGTATGAGATCCATGAATGCGGATTATTATCTCGAACATCTTATAGTTGAACATGTGATGCTGTTTGCCCCCTTCGTGGAGCCTAATTTTGTATTCATGCAAGATAATGCCCGTCCCCACGTGGCTAGGCAAGTGATTGACTACGTAAATGCAGTTGATATTCAGTTAATGGAATGGCCAGCCAACAGCCCCGACTTAAATCCCATAGAGGACGCTCTTAAAAAGAAAGTTCGCAGTCATAGGCCCTCGCCTGTCAACCATAATCAACTGGTAGATGCAGTAATAGCAGAATGGGAGAATATAATATAATATAATATAAGTAGAGGAGGCCATACACGGTACTAGAATCGGTTGAAACACGCTAATTTATGTGTTTACGTGTTTTATGTGTAGTTGATGTTTTGCGAGTTTGTAGCATTAGTAATAAAAAATTACAAAATTACTCAAAATAGGGTCTTTTCTTCCCAATTTCAGTTCAAAACAATTGCTCTGCCTTATTTACAAGTTTCTATGAGGCTATCAATTATATCAGTCGCATGAAAGAAAACTTGTGCTTATTTAATAAAGTGGTGCGTTAATTTTGTCCATGAGTTTATTTATTTTGTCACAAAGATGTTGCTCCAAAAGAACAGATTACGTATTGGCTATATCGATTATTTAAATAAATTTAGATTTTAATGAATATAATTTATTTAGATACTTAATTATTCTAATTTATTCATTTATTTTATCTACTGTGTTATTATTGCCTTGATTATGTGTCGAATTACATCTGGTTAAAACCACAGTTACATAAGATAGGTACGTAATGACGATGCATTTTTATATATATACAGGGCATTTTTATGATGCGGACCATAAGGTTATATATACATTTGTAAATGCAAATAGACCGAGAAAGCCAAATTGTGGATATTACAGGAGGAGGGCTAGAAAAATTTAAGTTCAAATTGTCACTTATCATATTACAAGAGCTTAAATTTTTTCCGGAAATTTTTTATGAGGGCACGAATATTTTGAAAATTATCCGCGTTCTCTATGGTTTCAGCTGTCAAAAAATGTCCACTACACACGCCACGATTAAATTTCCGGAAATTCAAGACATTTTATTGGTTAAAAAATAGGTGTGGGTTTTCCGCCATCTGGAAAAAGTGATAAACTCTGTTTTTTCATGATAACACGGTTCGCCATTGAGATACGAAAATTTGTATGCAATCATTTTTTTGCTCTTTGTATGATCTGCAATTAAGGTCTCATACATATTTAACGTATGCATTTCTGTTGAAGAAGCAAACTGTGAAGTTGGCATAGTTATGGCATAGTTACAATATACATATATGTTTATTTTGGTATTATTCAGTTGTTATATAAAAATAATATAAAAGTTGTCACTGTCTTTAATAAAAAGTATTTCCATTTTTCTAATAACATTCAAGAGTTGAATACTGCGTGTTTATTTTAATTCAATTGGTTATGGGCCCAGAATAAACGGAAACAGAAAAATGGAGGTTGAATCATTTAAAGTCGAAAAGCTAAGTGATTTGATGAATTGGAATGAATGGAAGTTCCAAATGAAAGTAATACTGAGATCTGCAGATATCTTCGAGGTCGTAAATGGTGAACTCGGCAAACCACAGAAACCATTATATGAAAATGAAGCAGCAGCGGATGAGCAGGAGAAAGTCAAACAGAATAAAGAAGAAGATGAGTATCTGAATAAACTAGCGAAATGGAACAAAGCAGATGCAAAAGCTCAAAGGTATATTGTTACTTCAGTTGAAAAGAAAGTAATGCAACACCTGATGTGCTGTGAAACGGCGAAAGGTATGTGGGATAAACTGCATAGAGTATTTGAACAAAGGTCAGATGAAAGTCTACATCTAATACAGAAAAAGTTCTACAGTTATAATAAGTTAGACAGCGATGACATGGCTACCAATATATCTAAGTTAGAATCCTTAGGAGAGCAGCTCAGACAATTGGGAGAACCTGTTCCAGAATCTATGATGATTACCAGAATTCTCATGACATTACCACCCCACTTCAATCATTTTTACAGCGCTTGGGAATCTACTCCAGAGGAAAAGCGAACCATGAGTAATTTGACATCTAGACTGTTACTAGAAGAATCAAGAATTTCCACCCAAGTTCCAAAAGATGAATCGTCAGCAGCTTTCATCACGAAAAAGTTTGACCGTTATAAACCACAGATGAAACATGATAAAGAAAATTTTAAAACTGTACGATCAGGAAGATGCTTCGTTTGCGGAAGAAAGGGCCACTACAAATCACAATGTTGGTATAGAACAGAAAGTACATCCAAGACACCAACCAGAAAAGCCAATACTGCAGAGTTGCAGGATAATGTTGATGCCTTTGTTGGAGAATTGTTAACTGTAAGCCAAACAGGGAATTGTGCCAGATATAATGACTGGTTCATGGATTCAGGAGCAAGTGATCACATGACCAACAGATTTGAATGGTTTTCAGATTATCAAGCCTTCGAAGAACCGGTACCTGTCAGAATTGGTAATGGTGAAAGTGTTCATGCTAAAGGGAAAGGTTCCATCAGGATTTTGTCATTGATAGATGAAAAATGGCAACCAAAAATGCTCATAGACATACTATATGTTCCGGATATCAAAATTAACTTATTTTCTTCGGGAGCAGCATTGGATAAAGGATTAAAAATGACATCAGACGACAAGAAATGTATATTCACCAAGAATGGGAAAGTTGTTGCTGTTGGAATTCGACGATTCAAGTTGTACCGAATGGAATTCAAAGTTATTCAGCCAGAACAAGATGATAACATGATAACAGAAGTAAATATCACTGAACATGTTGAAACTTTTCGTCTATGGCATGAGAGATTAGCACATCAAAACAAACAGCAAGTCAAAAAGTACCTTGATAGACACCAAATTAAGTTCAGTTCTCTTGAAGATAACTTCAGTTGTGACGCTTGTTTATTCGGAAAACAACATAGATTACCATTTCCATCAAGTTTGACAAAAAGCAGCAGACCTGGAGATCTCATCCATACAGATCTGTGTGGACCAATGCAGAACATATCAGTTGGTGGAGCAAGATATATGTTGCTATTTAAAGACGATTTTTCACATTATAGAATGGTTTATTTTCTGAAAAATAAGTCCGAAGTTTGTGCCAAATTAAATGTCTACTTAACATTCATCAAAAATCAATTTGGAATAAATGTCAAAAATATACGTTCAGATAATGGTTCAGAATATATAAACGAAAACGTTAGAAAACTACTTGAAGATCGAGGAATTCAACATCAGAGGACCATTCCATATACTCCCCAGCAAAATGGTTGTGCTGAGAGAGAAATGAGGACAATCATCGAAGCAGCAAGAACGATGATACATGCTAAAGAGTTGGAGTTGGAGTTGTGGGCAGAAGCAGTCAATACGGCTGTTTACGTTCTTAATCGAACTGGAACCAGCACAATAGCAGACAAATCTCCTTTCGAGTTATGGACTGGGAAAGTTCCTAGAACAAATCATCTTAGGATATTTGGTTCCGAAGTGTTCACCCATATACCAGAAGAAAAACGACAGAAATGGGATAAAAAATGCAGAAGGGGCATATTCGTTGGATATTCTGAAAACGTCAAGGGTTATAGGATATGGTATCCAATAGAAAGAAAAATAGAATTTAGTCGAGACATAGTTTTCAAAGAAAAATCATTGCAAAATCAGAGAAAAGATACAAACAGTGATGAAAATGAAACACGGAGCAAACAAGAAGTGACGAGCATAATATCAAATGAAAATGAAAAAGAGTTATCTACAGAAGATGAAGTTGTTCAAAATCAGAGAAAAGATACAAATACTGATGAAAATGAAACACGGAGCAAACAAGAAGTTACAAGCATAATATCAGATGAAAATGAAAAAGAGTTGTCTACAGAAGATGAAGTTGTTTTTGAAAATATACATGAAAATGTCGAGGCTATTGCACAACCGAACCAAATCGTTGAAATTCAAAATCCTAATAATACTTCATATCAGCTAAGAGATAGAACGAGTTTAATTCCACCTTCGAGGTATGGTAATTACTTCATGGCTATGACAATGGTTGCAGAAATGGATTTACCAAGAAATTACAAAGAAGCTGTTGCATCAGAACATTCCGTAGAGTGGAAAAAGGCCATGGACGATGAAATGTCATCTCTCATTCAAACCAATACATGGAAGATGGTGGAATTACCAGAAAATCGAAAAATAATCAACAACAAATGGGTATACCAGCTGAAAATGAAATCTAATGGCAGTATAGAAAGATATAAAGCCCGATTGGTGATCAAAGGGTATTCACAGCAATACTGTATTGATTATGAAGAGACCTTTAGTCCAGTTGTCAGATTTGACACAATAAGAATGATTTTGGCATTAGCAGCTGTACATCAATTCAAATTAAGACAATTTGATATAAAAACAGCCTTTTTGAATGGTAGTTTGAAAGAAGACATTTATATGGCTCAACCTGTGGGATATGAAGATGGTACCAATAGGGTGTGTAAACTTCTCAAAGCCCTTTATGGATTGAAGCAGGCATCACGAGTTTGGAACGAAAAATTCACAAAATTCTTAATGGACTTAAATTTTGAAATAACGAGAGCAGATCCATGTGCGTTCGTAAGGAAAACCCCCAGGCTGATGTATATTGCCTTATATGTTGATGATGGGCTGGTAGCAGCTACAAATGAAACAGATATTGATCATTTGATGGCTCACTTAGAAAAAGAATTTCAATTACGGACAACAAAATTTCAGTATTTTCTTGGATTGGAGATAGAACGAAGACAAGATGGGTCCATACTTCTCCATCAAGCAAATTATATTAACAAAATCCTGAATAAATTTGGTATGTCCGGATTAAAACCTGTCGCTGTACCTGTCAGTCTCGGTGATGATGAAAATTCAATTTTGGAATATGTCGCTACTGAACATCAAATTGCGGATATTTTTACAAAACCGTTACCCAAACCAAGATTCCATTATTTACGCAGTCTCCTGGGAGTAACCTGATCCTTGTGGAATTCAGAGTCACCAATTCTCAGTTTGAGGGGGAATGTTGAAGAAGCAAACTGTGAAGTTGGCATAGTTATGGCATAGTTACAATATACATATATGTTTATTTTGGTATTATTCAGTTGTTATATAAAAATAATATAAAAGTTGTCACTGTCTTTAATAAAAAGTATTTCCATTTTTCTAATAACATTCAAGAGTTGAATACTGCGTGTTTATTTTAATTCAATTATTTCCAATCTCATTTTTCCGACATAATATCTGGAATATAAACAATAACAAATAAAAAACTATGCAAAATCAGGTTTTTCATTTAATCTGACCTAATTAGGGGCCATTCTTCAGGAAAGTAGTTCATATTAGTATCTTAAATTGATATTTAATTTCCAAATATAAACTGTTAAAATTAATAACAAAAATGGAATAAGACTGTACAAAAAAAATGTCTTTTTTAATTAAACTTGACTTTAAATGATAGCGTTTCTTTATGAAAATTGTGTCATATTTAGAAAATTCAATTTAAATTTTTTTCCCAACGCTTACAGACCTTTTACCACATATACTAAGTCAAAACAATTTTCATTTACTGCTGTTACCTTAAAATAAGGCTATTTTTCCCGAATGTTATTTATATTAGAATCTCTAATTGACTTTTAATCTCCAAATACTATCAACATTATTAACAAAATAGAAAACTGTACAAAATCAGTATTTTAATTAAATTTGACCTTAAATGATTCTTTAAGGAAGTTGTTCACTTCAGGATATAATATGATCTATGTTTGTATGTTTCCAGTTTATGCGTCTTTTATGACTTAACGTCCACCATCGTGTAGGTGGTCTTTCTCTATTTTGTTTATATGTTATTGAGTTCATCTTCTATCTCTCGTAGCCAATCCAGTTTCCTCTCAGTCTACAATACGCTGTGTGATAAAAAAATACTGTCAATAATTTTATTACGAACAAAATAATAAGCTTTCCTTCAAAATACTCTCCTTGGCTAGTGATGCTCTTATATCAGCGTTGAATCCATAATTGGAAGCATTTCTGGAAAGCTTCTTTCGGAAGTGCCTTCAGCTGCTCCGTCGTAACCCTTCAGGAATGGTGTCAAAACGCTCACCATAAGTCGCCTGGTGCTAAATCCAGACGGCCAAAAACTCACAGATTAGAAGTAAGGTGTGGCAAGGCGCGTTGTCGTCATGAAGGGCGCCATTGGCTAACTTTTCAGGTCTCTTTATCTGTAGATCCTTTAGCAAACCTCCTTGTAATACTCGGAGTCTACACTTATTCTTCTTGGAATGAGCTCTGATCGCACTATGCCCTCGCTATATAAAAAAAAACAATTAGCATGACCTTGACGTTCCACTTTGACTGACGTACCTTCTTAGCCACTCGTTTTCCATTGAAAACTCTGCATTTTTGTCTCAAGGTCATAGCCTTACACCCAACTTCTACAGATAAAATTTTGGCCTGAAGTCCGGTTTTGTAACAAGAAGATCCTTCAATTCCAATACTCAATTCTTGTTGAAACACACTGAACCAGAGCTTCTATCTTCCTATTAAATGGTCCATTAACGTATTTAGTTTGATTGTCAAGAGCTCCATATGGTATAAATAAGGAAGTAGGGGAAGTGGGCCTAAGACGGGATACTTTTCTTTTGAAATTTTCTGAAGCACAAGTATAAAGTCAAATAAGACTCAATTATGGTGCCTGTCTCTTATTAGTCAATTATGTAAAACATTGTTATCAAACTTATGAATAATTCTGAAAAACGTAGTCAGAAAAAATTTATATTCAAACAGGTGCACAGTTTCCCTTTTTACCTATAAGTGTTGGTAAAACGGGAAATAGCATAGAGGTAAAACGGGATAAGAATTTTGCACAAATGATATATTCTTAAAGTAAATTTTTATAAAAAGAACTGAAACAAAAGATTTATTAGACATTATTTGCACACATCACATACAAATGTGTCCTCGTCATCCTCGGCACCGGCGCAAGCGTCATGCGCCCATTTATGGCAACCAGAGCACCTTATCCAACCCTCGCCGGGCCTGTCTTCTAAGAAATTGTTGCTGCAGTATAAACATGCGACGTTGACTTCTTCAGTTTCGGATTCACTACTGCTACTTTCCTTCTTCATATACTTCTTCCTTTTCCCTCTTGTAACTTCAATATTATCCAACTCCATTGACTTGTTTTTATTCTTAATGTTTATTTCTGAAGACTGTTTATTTCGGCTACTGCTTTGAAGAGATTTAATTTTTGTATTAGCATTAATTTTTTTAACGCTCACTCTTTTATTTTTCCCTTCTTGCTCTTTGAAAGACTTCTCTAATTCTTCTTTGTAAGGGGTACTTGTGAGAATAGCCGCTTTACCTTTCTTCACCTTCCTTGTTTTTTTCGGAGCTACCTTATCTGCCACCTTTGGGTAGGGGGCAATTTTTTGAGGAGAAATATAGTGGTGAATTTTGCTAGTGGATGGTCTAATATCGTCTTCAACTGGAAAATCATTTTCCTCGGATTCGATTGAACCCAGTGGCTGCCCGATTTGTTCCACTGGCGTAACTTCCGTAGGAATTTCAATAGAATCTGGACGTTCTGGGGGCCCTTCCGATAATACTGCGCCATCGTCTCCATTAGGCTCAGTTAATGGTCTCTCTGTAGGCAGAGAAGCTGCAAACATGTCATCTGTGAATACAGTACGGTCTACTGGATAAATTCCGGTCTTCTTGAACCCATTTATGGCGTTCAACGGTGTTGAAGCTTGTAGATAAGCATGGCCAAATAATGAACCAATTTGAGGTAGAGTTACACACTTGCCTGAATTTTGCCTCAGCCAAACTTCCACTTGTGCAGTATAAAAGGTACTTAGCGGTGCCATAAACGAAACATCGAGCGGTTGCATACGGTGACTGCAGTGTGGAGGTAAACATAAAATTGTCACACCATTCTCCCTTGCTTTTTCTATAGCGGCAATATTTTGAGTGTGGGTTTTGTGTCCATCGAGTATAAGCAATGCTGGATTGTCTTTAGAGGCTTGAGTGTGGATGAGGAAGTGATCAAACCATTTAGTGAATAGATCAATCTGCATCCAGCCAGATTTATGTGTTACCCCTAAAGTTCCTGGTGGAACGCCATGCATAAAGTGCTGCTGCATATTTACCCTGGGAAAAATGATCATCGGTGGGATGAATATTCCACTAGCGCTCATGCAGATCACTGCAGTCGATAACTCACCACGCTCTGCTGATGTGAGTGTACCCACTTGTTTTCTACCTCTCAAGGCCACTACCTTTGATGGACGTCCTTGCACTGTTGTGATCCCCGTTTCGTCCACATTGAAAATTCGATTTGGAGTAAACTTCATCTTATCTTGAAGGGGCTCCAAAATATCAAAAAAAAAGTTATTGCTTGTTTGTTGAAGCCTCGAGCCCTAGCTGCCGAAGTAGCTTCTGGCAATCGCAAAGAGAGCTTATGTCGCTGCAAAAACGAACGTAACCAGTGCCATCCAGCTAGTTTGGTGGTCTTGTTGAAATGATGTTCGATATGATTAATTTCAGCCAATTGGAATGCAAGACTACGAATACTTCTTGTTGTTAATCCATATAACATCATCTCCATGTTTTTTGCATATTCTACTAACTCTTGTTCCAATTCCACCGGGAATGTTAACTTCCTGCTGCCAAGTTTCTTTGCGGTTCCTTTTGCTACTTGATTTGTATCCTTAAATCTTCGTTCTAGTGTTGACTTGGGAACATTAAACGTTTTCGCAGCACTCAGAAAACCATGAGTACCGTCTCGTACAGACTCCAGGGCTCTAGCCATCGACTCTTCGGACCACGAATTGCGGTTAGATTTCCTTTTATAATTGGAAGGCATCTGGAAATAAATGAAATCATAATATGTAGGTAAAACGGGATATCCCGTTTTACCTTTACATGGGAATCCCGTTTTACCTACACTCTACAACCACACTTTTAAATTTAGCGCGTAAGGACTGTGTGACACTGGCAGCAGAAGTTCATGCATGAAATCTAACCTAACCTTATCGAGTTCGCGTAAACACAGCCGCGACTGAATACCATGCGTTTTGCACATGCTAGGAACTCGTTAGGTTATCATAAATATCAGCTCGACCCTTTACATAAATCATAAAAAAAATAATACTTACGTTTTACTTGCAAAATTGCACCGACGACAACACACATCAACAATAACCGGTATGCGTCACACTTAGCCGTATGAAAACTAAACTAGCGACGTTGCCGTGTTGTCCAAAATAGCATTTCCCGTTTTACCTACATATCCCGTCTTAGGCCCACCTCCCCTAATATAAAACAAAATTAACTTAATGAAACATATATAATGCTGGTGTTTTAATGCTGTTGAAATATGTCTATTTAAATCAAGGAAATATCGAATGTGTTTTTTTTTAATTGTAGGTGGTATTTATTACATAATTTCCCGATCGCTTGGACCTGAATTTGGAGCTTCGGTAGGAGTGGTTTTCGCATTTGCGAATGCCGTTTCGGCGTCAATGAATACCATCGGATTTTGCAATTCTGTTAGCGACTTGCTCAGTAATTATAACTTAAAAATTATTGATGGTGGTGTTAACGATACCAGAATAGTGGGTAAGTGCTACATTTTTTTTAATATAGTCTTTATTCAGTGTAAGTTGGGAAAGTAAGGTTCAGAATTAAAGATATATTGTCACATGAAGCTGTTCCATCTGACGATGAAATGAGACAACTGTCTTTTTGTAAAAAAATTAATTTTTTGAATAAAATATGGTTAGGTTTTGAGTTATTTCTTTTTAGATATGGAATTAATCTTTTTAAAATTGTTGACAAAAATTATTAATACTATAAATAAAATAAAATGCTAGTATTTAATATCAAATTAGCTTCACCAAATACCATGTAAGAAAAGATAATTATTAAAATTACATAATTACAAAATAGTTAAAAACAATGAAATAATTCACTGTCTCAAAAATGACAACAAGTTATTTATTTGTGGAAATCAAAAAAAAATTACTTTAATGATATAAATACAAATTAATTTACTGATAGGTAATTATTAAGAATTCCACAAGATGCATCAAAATACTTTTAAAATTCAAATAACTAATTCGTGAAAATCACTATCACATTTAACATTTTTCAAGCATGATGTCACGAAATAATTATTTCAATAAATTTTGTAAAATTATGACCACTATTAAAAAAATACGTTTATTTATGTTTTAATTTTTATGAAATTTATTGAACTAACACCTCTATTTCATCTCTCATTTCTTGTATACACTTGTCCACCTTACCACGTGATAACCTTCTGATTGAAGATTAAAACAGCAAAGATAACGTCTTTGGTGAAACATCATCGTCCGCAGCGCCAAGCACATATGACTCTACCACCTGGAAATACCGTGTTGCCTAGTCTAATTTTAATTCCCCTAGTTAACTAATTAATTCTAACACTAAACATTAGACATTTTATTAAAAAACTACTTTGTCTGGTGTTCCTAATTTTGATTTTTAATTTTTAGGAGCCGTGGCTCTTATTGTTATGATACTGATATGCGCTGTAGGAATGGAATGGGAATCTAAAGCACAAAACTTTTTAATAGCAGCCATTGTTGGAGCCATGGTGGATTTTATTGTTGGTACCATCATAGGACCAGAAAATGATTTACAAAGGGCACAAGGATTTGTCGGTTTCAATAGTAAGTATTGTTATAACTTAAAAGCTGTTTGCGTTAGAACAAATATATTACTGACGTTTTTATTTTAAAGTAATTTGACAACCAGTATATAATTAATTATACTAACTTGTTTTTTGTAACTAACTGTCATATATGTAAAATAACAATATAAATAATTGGGTTTATAGCATTCCTCCGCGGTCATTCCATTTGCTCTATGAGGCGTTCGGGTGGTTTGATTGTACGCTTACTGCGCCGTAATTCTGGAGTAAAAGTGGGACTGGTATTTCTGTCTAATATTGGTGTGTCCATAGAGACGGTCGGCAATGATACATCTAACTCATCCAATCGAGCATTCGCCATTGTCGCATTACTTGTGGAAGGTCTTTGTTCTATCTGGTTTGTTACAGCTAATCCTACAGATGTTCCAGGTGATGTGACTTCATCTTTGTTTGTCCTCTCCAAATTTGATTCTTTCGCAATTTCCTCTGGACTTCTAAGTTGCATATTCTTACTTGCCAATTTATCTGTCTCCCTATGTCGAATTTGATCTGCGTGTCTTCTTTTCTCTAAGCCATCTGGTGTTGTCACAATATACGAGTATTTATGAGTACGTTTTTTTACAACTGCTGGTTTCCAAATTAACTCATTTTTAGTTCGAATGTAAATTTTGTCGCCTGTTTGATAAATGGGTGTTCGATTTTCATTGTCTATGTTGGCTTGTATTTGTTTGAATTCTAAGGCTCTTCTGGTGTTTGGTCTTACATTGTCTAAAACACAAGTTAATTGATGGCCAAACATTACTTGAGCTAGTGATTTGCCTGTGGTAGTATGGGGAGTATTTCGATATGAAAAAAGAAACTCATTTAATTTTTGATTTTCATAAGTTTGTTTATCTTGACTCGATGACATTCTACTTTTAAAAGTTCGAACTAGTCTTTCCGCTAATCCGTTTGTCCGAGGATGGTAGGGAGTTGATGTGATATGCAATATTCCTCTATTTTTGCAGTACTCTTTAAAATTGTGCGACGTAAATTGTGGACCATTGTCGGAGACTATAATTTTTGGTAGTCCAAATGTGGTAAATATGTCTTCTAATATTTCACATAGTTTTTGTGTGGTCATTTTTATTAAAGGTTTAATTTCAATCCACTTGGATAGAGCATCTGATACCACAAACCAGTATTTTCCTTCAAATGGGCCAGCAAAGTCGACATGCTTTATCTGGAATAGACCATGAATAGATAGGCAATTCTGGACTATTTGGTCTATTTGCTTGACAGCTTTGACAATGTTTTACGTATGCATCTATATCATCTTCTATTGATGGCCACCAAACATAGAACCTTGCAAGTGCTCTCATTGCAGATATGCCCGGATGTCCTCTATGCAAATATTTCAAGGTTGCTCTACGTAATATTTCTGGTACGATAATTCTTCCCTGACACATGACTATTTTCTTTTCCACCGATAACTCATGTCGCTTTCTAAAATACGGTCTAAGCTCGTTTGTTTGACATTGTAAACTGCTCCACTCTGTTTTTATACTTTCTATAACTTTTTTAAGAACTGGATCATTATTCGTGTGTTCTCTTATGATACATTCCGTTAGTGCAATATCTTCAAATTTGTTTGATTGTATCCTGCTAGTTATTCTTTGGACTTTTATTTCAGCTCTAGAAGGTTGTTCTTCCGGATTAGGCATCCTAGATAGACAGTCCGCCATTATATTGTTTTCTCCTTTTTTATAGATTATATCATAATCATAACAACCTACTAATAACGCCCATCGTATCAGACGATTATTTACTAATTTAGGTAAGTTTCTATTAGTACCCAATAGATGGATTAGTGGTTTATGATCGGTGACCAAAGAAAAATGTAGGCCTCTTAGATATTGGTCAAATTTTTTAATGCCAAACACTATTGCCAGTGCCTCACGATCGATTACAGAATATCTGCTTTCGGATAATTTTAATTTCCTTGAAGCAAAGGCTATGGGTTGTTCCTCTTTCCCTCTCATGTGATATAGAACTGCACCGATACCTTTCTCAGATGCATCACATGCTAAGAATATTGTACGTTTTTCTTCAAAAGGAATTAACGGCTTGGCATTTGTAATAAGGACTTTTGTTCCTTCAAATATGTTGTTCTCATAATCTGTCCATTTCCATTTCTTACGTAGACTAGTAAGAGTATGAAGATCTGCACAATAACTGTGAAGATGTGGTATAAAACGCTCATAAAAGTTTACTAGTCCAAGGAAGGATCTGAGTTCTTTGATATTTGTAGGTGCTGGTGCGTTTAAAATGGCTTCAGTTTTCGATGCAGTAGGTCGAATACCATTTTTGTCAATGATATGACCTAGGTATTCGATCTTTGACTGTAAAAAAGTACATTTTTTTAGATTTACCTTAAGACCAGCTTCCTTAAGTTTTGTGAAAACTATGTTTAATGTACTTAAATGGGAACTGTCATCTTTACCAGTCACTGCAATGTCGTCGAAATATATAGCTATATCCGGTAGTCCAGCTAATAATTTTTCCAAAAAATGTTGAAAGACCGATGGTGCTGTTGTTATGCCGAATGGCATCCGATTATATTGAAAATAGCCTTTATGCGTAAATATCGTTGTATATTTTTTCGAATCTGGTGCAATTTCAAATTGAAGATATGCATCCTTTAAATCGATTTTTGAATACTTATCACCATATGCTAATTGTTGTCGTAATTGATCAAAAAGTGGTACTGGATGCATGTGATTAATTAATACAGGGTTGATTGTAATACGATAATCACCACAGATTCTTATTTGCCCATTTGTTTTTACAACATTTACTGTTGGTGTCGCCCATTCAATAGGTATATCATTTGGGTCTACTTCTGTAATAATACCTTCTTTAACCAATCGTTCCAATTCAATTTCCACGTTCTTTCTAATACTAAATTTTATGGGTCTTGCCGGTAGATGTTTAGGTTTTGTGCCAGGTTTGATATGTATATTAACTTGGTAGTTTTTTACTTTTCCCAATTTAGATTCAAAAAGTTCATCGTGTGCCTCTAGTACTTGTTTAAGGGACGCTGATGTATTAGTCCTTATTGAGTAGACTGCTGATGGAAATTCCATAAACATTTCGCTCCAATGTAGTCCGAAAAGCATCGGGTCAGCTGCTTTCATTACAACTACAGGCAAAACTTTCTTGTTCCCTTTCACCGCTACTGTGACATGTGTTAAACCTTTTGGTTTTAAAGCGAAATTGCAATATGCCCGTAGCTGCGGTCCTTTAGATAGTGGAGGTGTTCCAATACGTTTCCAGAACTCTGTGCTTATAATGGAATATATGGAACCAGGATCCCAATCCATAGTGCAGTTCAACCCATTAATAGTCACATCAATTTTTTTGCACTGTAAAGTTTTGGTATTGACTTTGTAAATACTGTTTCCCATATCAGAATCGCTATCATCGGATGTATAAGTATCAGTGTTCGATGTATTAGGTGAGTCACTGTTTTGATTTGTTTGATTTTTGACTCTGTTGAGTCTAGTTTTTGTTTTTCCGGTGATATATCTCTTTGGATACGTGAGACTAGCTTTACCCGACTTGATACAATAACTTCCATAATGTCCTCTTATGCCACATTCTTCGCAAATGTTATTTTTAGCTGGACAATCGTTTTTTGCGTGTTTACTTTGTCTTCCACATCGTCGGCATTGATTTTCTGTTAAAGTTTGTGTGAGTTTTCTCTGATTTTTCGTTATTGTTTTATTTTGTTTTGACTTTTTTTGTATCCGTTTAATTGTTTCTTCTGCACAATCACCTTCAGCAATTTCACGTGACTGTGCCACGGCGAAAATTTGTGCAAATGTTACTTCATCTTCTGCTTCACTCCGAAGATCAGGCCATTTCTGTTTCAAATCAATTTGTAACTGTTCGTGATTCAATCCGGTAGCAAATCTATCCCTCAACTGTCGTTCGAGTAAATCGCCTTCATAACCACAATCTCTACTTAATTCTTTTAATTTGTTGGCGTAATGTTCCATTGTTTCACCTTGTTCACGTATGCAATTCCAAAAATCTGTTAATGCTTTGTATCTTGTTTTCTTAGTACGGTAGAGATTCAATAATTTTGTTTTTATTTCACTATAAGTCTTACTTTCAAAGGATGGTGTGAAGGCAACTTTTAGTTGGTGGAAAATGTCAGGATTTAAGCAATTGATAAGTAAGTCTTTCTGTATGGGTAGGCATTCTTTTCCCCATATACTACATTTTGCTTCAAAATAATCTATAAAGTTTTCTGCTGTAGTTGTTGCCGGGTTGAATACCTCACATTTAAAATGTTTTATGATATTCTGTGATGTATTAGTATCCGTTCCGCTGGTTGACGGTGTGGGATCCATTTTATCACATACTAACTGTTGGATAAGCTGTGTGAGTTGTTGCTGCTGTAATTGTTGCATTTTCAAAAATTCCCCAAATTGAGCAGGGTCCATTTTAATCCTCGTCGCCACAAATGTTATAACTTAAAAGCTGTTTGCGTTAGAACAAATATATTACTGACGTTTTTATTTTAAAGTAATTTGACAACCAGTATATAATTAATTATACTAACTTGTTTTTTGTAACTAACTGTCATATATATAAAATAACAATATAAATAATTGGGTTTATAGCAAGTATCGCCAAGAACTTATGTAAGGATTTCAACAAATTTATGTGAGTCTAAAATTAAGTATTTATTGGGATGTTGCTCTATTAACTATTGAAATTCCATTGCCAGACATAACTGCAAAGAACAGCTCAACAGCTGGTATCTAAAATTAGAGGAAATTTGTAAATGTAGGAAAGAACAAACCACATGATAAACAATTACGTTTTAAACTCTACTAGGAGGTTTAAGAATTTTGGCGATGTAAGTTGTGCGAATATAACAACTTTTTAATTCTTTGTAGCAGCCTTATAGAAAGGAAATTTTAATATTTCGCTGCTCGTTATCGGAAAAAGTCTAAACACCTTTGTTCTATTTTTAAATACTTTGTTTACACTTCCTGAACCATGTATTGATTTTCTTTGTGGCTAACGAAAAATATAATATCCTTTGTTCAAATCAAATGCCTATTTTTTATGATTCTAAACAAGATCATTTCAGCTTTATAAATAATGTTTGATAACAAAATACTTAAGAGTGCAATCGTTTTTTTCGAATCCTGATCAGACCACTTATTATTTTTAAAAAATTTAATCGCAGAAAAAAAAGGTGTCTATAGTCCCGAGGGCAGAAAGTTAGTAAAAATTCATAAAATGTTTCTTTAAATTAGTTATAGGGGTGTTAAGGGGTGTAAGTTAGAGAAAACTGAATCTAATTTTTAATGCATAATAAGTCATTAGATTCAAATTTCAGAACAATAAACAACTAAAAGGTTGAATTAACTTTCACTATTTAATCGTTAAATACTTTAAATGTAATGACGGCCGTGTCGCTATAGAAATAGCATCGTCAGATTGACATGTTGAAGTTACATTTTGTTTGTTTGTAGCTAGGTACCTGATGTTGATTAGGTGTAGTATTAAGGCTAGACCAAGTATGGAAGTAATAAGACATAACAATATTAAAGCCTAGATGTTATTAGTCCTAAGGGATTATCCTGGATAGAAAACCCAGGAAAAAAAAACTATATCATGCTGATCTTTACTATAACTTAATATATTTGTATTACAACTACGTCTTATCTATGTATAAAATGAAGACTCAATCAAAGTAAACAGTTTAATAGATTTGTTTGTTCATTAACTACTTTATATTGTTGATCTGCTAGATGTCTTTTCATTTCAAGTTCTTCGAGGAAATCTAAATTTTGCTTTTTATCACAGATGTGTAATATTTGAATGTCATTGGTGTGTATAAGTGAGTTTGGATGTTCCAGTAGGTGTTTTGCATAGTTCGACTTATCTGGTTGTTGTAATCTATATGCTCTTAAATGTTCATTGAATCTTATTTCAAAATTTCTTTGTGTTTGACCTATATATACAGCATTACATTTTGGACAATTAATTTTGTAAACACCAGATTTTTTTTAATTTAGGTAATTTTGTTTTTACATTTAACAATTTTGTTCCAACATATGTAATACTTTTATAACTTTTAATTTCTTTAGGTTGTTGAGGGAATATTAGTTGTAGTATTGTAGCATTTATAGCACCTACCTGGTGCGTACAAACGTCAATAAAGAAGAAACAGGAAGGAAAATTACTCGGAAAACGTTGTAATACACGAGAAACATAAAATTGTAGAAAGTTATTTTCGTACTTTTGTGACATTGACAATCAATCAATAATAATTACACATCAAAAAAATAAACCACTAAACAACGGGGTGATATAAATAAAAGGTGCATATGCTCAATTCTAACATTTTCCCCACCGCCAGTCGTATTCTTGGGTGGTTTAATTTTTCTACCACTTCTTGTGACAACATCGTCGCCTCTTTCATAACTTCCATTGCCTGCATCCTCGAATTTCTTCCTCAATTGGCGAATATTTTCTTGTTCTGACGCCATTTCTAATAAATGTAATCTTTAAATCGGTCTGATGATGAATCCATTCGCTGTTTTAAGTCTAACAACCCTAGATTAGCCATCTTTTCCTTCGAATAATTCTTCTATTCACATAGTAAGGGTTAGTACAATCAATTTCAGATTCAAATTTGTTTTTAATCTGAAGGACTTTCTGCCCATAACAATATAAAGAGATTGTAAAAGAAAAAAAATTTAAATTTCAAACAGGAACCACAGAAAAAGATAAAAATAAACACCATGTCCATTGCAAAATTGAGAGAATCTTTTTTCTTTGTTGTACAACAATGAGTTATACATAGGACATTTCACAAATTTTAAAGGAAATAAAGTACTTAATACGTTTGATTTCGTTTTTTTATAGAAAGTTTTTTTATAGAAAAATATACAGTGCAATTATAATTTGGGTTTAAGTTTTTAATGTCTTATACAGAGAAATTTTGCTTTACTTGATACGGAAGATTATGCAATATGTATATTATTATGTTTTAGAAGTACATTAAAATTATTATAATATTTAATTGTATGTAATAAACATGTAATAAAAAGTATTACCTAGTGAAGAATTATAGGGTGTCCGGTATTAGCAAAAATATAGTAATATAGTATTTTTTTGTATATAGGTACCTAATACAAAAAAGTATTTATTGTTAACATATTCTTTCTTTCATTTTTAACAGTGATATATCAGAACAATGTATCATAAAAATTAAAAGCAGACAGAAAACAATGTTATTTATCAATTCTAAATTCAGATGATGCACAAAATATCAATAAACGGATTAATATTATATTGATAATAAAAAGATTATCTGTATATGATGTATTTACAGTCCTAGAAAACAATTAACAGTAAATGCTACAAATAATAATAACCCAAACAGAATAAAGTAAAACTATAAATCTTTTAAATCCTTGCAGAAACAACAGTAAACAAATTCAATAACATAAGAACACAAAACATTTGGTCCGATTCCGACTCTGCAGTAGGCAAGGCATACCCCACTTTTCTTACAATTTAAAAGAGACCTCACGTAGTTATGCCGTAGAGCCGTAGAGTATTTAAAAATTGGGATGGAGTAGATATTTAAACTCTGTCTTAAAATTTTGCGCCTACAATCTTAACCCGTCAAAGAAATTTGCTGTAACATACGTTATTATGTGTTATGTCATGATAACTCATTATAATCTCATGATTACCTACTAGTCGTATCAAATTAAGTTAAACAACAAGGAACTTGATGTGTTACAACATTAAATATAAATTAATAATTGGAAATTTTTAATTTCCTGACCATCAATATTGTTTACACTAATAAAATATAAAAATACACAAAACTTGCGGAGACCATAAGACTTCCCATTTTTAGTAGTTGCTTCGAAATCTTTCAGAAAATTTTAAACTTTGTTTTGGAGTTGTCAAATTTACAAGGGCCGGTGGCATAAACGCTTGTCAAAGCTCTTTTAGCTAACAAGTTGTTAACTTTTGACAAGTGTATGTGCAATGATAGCGGGTGCGCGGGCATTTCATATTTATTAATTATTGTAACCATTACCAATTTAACATAGAGTAAATACGTTGTTATGTAACAGAGCTTAAGCTACCAGCTCACGAATTATACATAATAACCCTTACATTTAGCTGATAATAGCAGGCTGGAACTTCTTGTTTTCCATAACAATTTGATTTATTATTAATAAAGATTATTAGTAGCTTACAGCTACTAAGTATGTTCTCGTTAAGTATTAACTGAAGTTATTACTCAGAATGTTTTTACAGCTACAACATTTGCTGAAAACTGGGGCCCGATGTATCGAGAACAAGAAGGCATTAACTATGACTTCTTTCAAGTTTTTGCCATATTTTTTCCATCGGTTACTGGAATACAAGCCGGTGCCAATATATCAGGTGACTTAAAGGTAAGTATCACACTATATATGAAAACTTACATACACCTAGAACGTTTGCGAGTTTCTTTGTAAACTTCTAAAAAAGCAACAAAAATCTTCTACTACAAATGGATGCTCCTGATAAGATAATTTTTTAATTAGCCCCCAAATCCATCGTGTAGGTAATGTTTTGGTCTATATTTATTTACGATGTGTTTTTGAATTCCGTTCAGATTTTCTTATGTTTTTCTGCATGCATATTTGCACAAATTTGAAAGAGAAAAATGTGGTGTTATATTTTTCCAGAATCCTGCATCTGCTATACCAAAAGGAACAATGTTATCTTTGTTAATATCTATGCTTTCTTATGCAATATTTGTGATATTCGCTGGAGGAGCTGCTCTAAGAGATGCCAGTGGAAACGTTACTGATCTAGTAAATGGCTCAATCACAGACTGTACTGGCGATTATTCTTGCCATTATGGTCTATTTAACAGCTATCAAGTAAGTTATTTATACTATTTACAAATTATACCAAAAAATTAACCTAAAAATAAATAATTTTTGCATTACGGTTCATTTGTTTGGAGTATAAATGCAAATATTTCAATGCCCAAGCAAGGGTGGTTCATGAAAAATAATTAAAAGTAGGATACATTTCTATTGAAACATAGTCATAGTTGTTATTTTTCAAAGAGTCCACCTTGATATTAGGGATTAACTAACCCAAACAAATGAACTATAACAGCTTCTTGGTTTATTTGTATGATTGGTTGAAGGTGGATTTACACTAGGTATTATAATATTAACAGGTCGGCTGAAACGTCCCCGGTCATAGTAAAACACAATATTTTGACAAAATTCATTTTTTTTATTCAACATAGTTGCCTTCAAGGGCGATACAGCAATTATAGCGACCTTCCAACTTTTCGATACCATTTTTGTAGTACTCCTTCGGTTTGTCCTCAAAATAGGCTTCAGTTTCGGCAATTACCTCAGTATCAGAGCCATTTTTTTTCCCGCGAGCATTCTCTTCAGGTCAGAGAAAAGGAAACAGTCGCTTGGGGCTAAATCTGGAGAATACGGTGGGTGAGGAAGCAATTCGAAGCCCAATTCATGCAATTTTGCCATCGTTTTCATTGATTTGTGACACGGTGCATTGTCTTGATGAAACAACACTTTTTTCTTCTTCATATGCGGCCGTTTTTTCGCGATTTCGGTCTTCAATCGCTCCAATAATGCTGTTGATTGTTTTTCCCTTTTCCAAATAGTCGATGAACAATATACCGTGTGTATCCCAAAAAACTGAGGCCATAACTTTGCCAGCTGACTGTTGAGTCTTTCCACGCTTTGGTGGCGGTTCACCGGCCGCAGTCCACTCAGCTGACTGTTGATTGGACTCAGGCGTGTAGTGATGGAGCCAAGTTTCATCCATAGTCACATATCGACGCAAAAAATCTGGTTTATTACGACTTAACAGCTGCAAACACTGCTCAGAATCATCAATTCGTTGCTGTTTTTGGTCGATTGTGAGCACGCGCGGCACCCATTTCGCACAGAGCTTCCGCATACCCAAATATTCGTGAACGATATGTCCAACACGTTTCTTAGATATCTTTAGAGTGTCAGCTATCTCGATCATATTCACTTTACGGTCACTCAAAATCATTTTGTGGATTTTTTTGATATTTTCGTCGGTAACCTCCTCTTTTGGGCGTCCATTGCGTTCACCGTCTTCGGTGCTCATTTCACCACGCTTGAATTTTGCGTACCACTCAATGATTGTTGATTTTCCTGGCGCAGAGTCCGGAAATTCATTATCAAGCCAAGCTTTTGCTTCAACTGTATTTTTCCTTTCAAATAACAATATTTAATAAGCACACGAAATTCTTTTTTTTCCATCTTTTTGAAAATAACAAAAGTTGCTTCACTAAAAATGCAATATCTCACAAACTAATAGTCCGACAGCTGTCAAATTTTTACACGAATCTTTTGAAGGTTGATACTATCTAAAAATGAAATGGATTTAATTCTAGTGTCGTCATCTATAGGTCAGACCGGGGACTTTTCAGCCGACCTCTTAAACTACAAGATACATATTACTTGGGTAGACAAGTCCTTGTCCTGTTATATAGAGGGCGCCGCTAGAACTATCTTGAATAATAAATTAAATTTTGCCAAAATAAGTTTTTTCTTAGTTATGTCTACTTAATTGATATCACGTTGTTTTTGCTACTTGTTAATATAAATTTAAATTGTAGATGATGCAAATTATGTCTGGTTGGTGGCCACTTATTTACGCCGGATGCTTTGCCGCGACTTTAAGTACGGCTCTAACAAACTTACTGTCAGTACCAAGACTTATACAAGCTTTAGGCATAGACAGGATTTATCCAGGACTCATATTCTTCTCCAAAGGATACGGAAAACACGGTGAACCCTACAGGGGTTACGTATTGACTTTTTTCGTCTCAGTAGCGTTTCTTTTAATAGGTACGTTCCTTTTAGAAATAATAGGCCATAATAAATCATTTTTTATTGAGCATTTAAATTTTAATGGGAGTTTTATTGGTAGTCTAAGTGCGTTGACAATTTATTATAATAAAATATTAATTAAAAGATATTTAAATGCACGTTTCATTGGAAACTATTCCAACAACAACTGATATCATGTTAATTTTTTTTTTATTTTGTTTCAGCCGAATTGAATGCTATTGCTCCACTAATTTCGAATTTCTATTTAGCTTCGTACGCTCTAATTAATTTCTGCACATTCCATGCTGCTTTAATCAAACCTTTGGGATGGAGACCAACTTTCAAAGTACGTAAAAATGAAGATCGAAAATAGTTAAAATCTATAATTTTTTGAAAACAAAATGCCGAGGGACTTTTAAAAAAGAATTTTTCTAAACTTGGCTTATGTAGAAAATTTAACAAATAATAAATCAATAAATAAGTTTTATATTAATACAGTAATAATGATAAAATAAACTTTTTTCAGTACTATAACACTTGGTTGAGCCTGTCTGGATTCATCATGTGCGTTGTGATAATGTTCCTCATCAATTGGTGGTCTTCTTTGATAACATTTGGAATAATTTGGGGATTGTATCTCTTGGTTGTGTACAGAAAACCAGGTAAGGTAACCAGGTAGTAAACATTCGTAGTAGCTACTCATCTTTACAAAAAGACCTGACAAGGCTCAAGGTTAATAATAAAACTGTTGTCAAAAGGAATTACTTAATTTTTATTTAAAAAAAAAACAGAAAAACAAGTGTATACAGCTATTTTAGCTTACAAGGTCAACATCAGAGTTATATACAATACCTGCTAAAATATTGGACTTTGAACTACATCATCGTGTTGGTACAGACCCTAATTAATTTTTGCGTCCCATCAAAACTATTATAAATGCGATTTATGAGCCTATTCGTTGCTCGAAATCATCAAATTTCATAACCTATTTTAAACAATCCATGCCGGTACGCCAATTTGTATTCATGATGACTTGTTAAGGGGCGTCCTTATTGGTCTGTTGATGTACCATCTCCACTTGACATTCCAACGTTGTCAAATCATCTATTAAAAACAAGATAACCGGAAATTTTTCTTCATAAAATAGTAACTGATGCCAAAAACTTCGAATTGAATATTTCATCTCGTCAATAGACATTCCTGAAGATTATCTTAGAATTAACAGTTTTAGTAGTTCACTTCATAATTAATCTTCAAAACATCAATATTTGAGAATCATTTGTGATTATTTCCTGAAACTTAATGAAATTTGCTGATTTATTTTGAAAAGTGGCAACAGTGTTGTTCTCTTCCCCTTCTAATTAAATCGTGACGTCACTCGCTATGTGCGGCCAAATTTCGACCGTTTGAATATTATTTTGACTTAATTGGTGATTTAGAGTTGGTATGATCAATAAAAAAATATAAAAAAAACTATTAAATCGCCTAATATTCATGTAAAAAAATAGTCCACTAGCCTGTTAACAGAATTATTTTATAATTTTTGACAATCACATTACTTGTTTATATTTTTAAAACATATAAACACAAACACAGTAAATGAAACAAAACAAAAATATGCTCTCTGCACTCTCAACAATCACCTCCTAAAGTTACTTTATAAAGTTTTGTTTCTTACATATTTATTTTATATGTATGATACTTTTATTGCAGACGTAAATTGGGGATCATCGACTCAAGCTCAAACTTACAAAACAGCTCTAACGACAGCACAAAGATTAAACAATGTTAATGAACATGTTAAAAATTATAAACCACAGATATTAGTCTTATGTGGGTATCCCCAATCAAGGCCGCTACTTTTGGACTTTGCCAACTTAATCACAAAATCACATTCACTGTTAATTATGGGCGATGTTATTAATGTAAGTATCTTTTTTACCCATTGGTTATAAATATTGGAAATAAATCAAATTGTTGTAAACATGTTAGGAGGTTATAAATATTTAAGACTAAGTCTTAGAAGTGCAATTTTCTTAGATCTTTACACAAACTTTTGATAAATTTGATAAATTCGGGGTAAAGGTGTATTTTAGGTCACCCCCCTAGGCGCATGCGCGACAATTTCAAATTTATTGATTTTTAGACGAGTTTGAAGTTGCGGTGTTGTCGGCTTAAATAATTTTTCCCTTAAACCGAATAGTTTGGTTTGGGTTTAGTAAATTTGATTAAAAAAGAAGCTGGTAAATATTTAAAGATTAAAAGAGTTTTATAAATCCATAAATAATAAATTATATGCTGAAAGTAGTAATTAAAAATATAAATAAAAAGCGTTCTTTTTTTTATTTTTTTAATTGGCAAATATACCTATAAATCTCTTGCTTTAATGGTA
The DNA here is from genome assembly GCA_035357415.1 of Ophraella communa. Lineage (NCBI taxonomy): Eukaryota > Metazoa > Arthropoda > Insecta > Coleoptera > Chrysomelidae > Ophraella > Ophraella communa. The sequence continues at coordinate 28,874,915 of CM068994.1, read as the reverse complement.
TTCTGTGATTTTAATTTATTATGGTATAATAATTTTAAAAAATATATAAACTGCTATAAATGCCATGGAAATCTTAAAACAGCAATCAAAAATAGGAATAAAACTAGAAATAGAACATGTTTTATGTTTTCATTCATGTAAATGACATATTTACTTATGGGACTTATTTTAATTATGGTTTAAAATTCATTAAAAAATATAAACTATTAATGTAATGGCAGTATAGAAAATATTAGTAAAAACTTTTGTAAGTTTTAAAGTTTAAATCCAGAAATGTTTTCAGATGCAAAATTTATTGTTCTGACTCACTATTTATTTAAAAAAACCTAATTTTCCAGTCAATATCTAATTTTTCTAATTTATGAAAGAATATCTTTCACTCAGTTTATTTATTCACAAAAATGTGGCAACGTAGCTTAAATTTCAAAGTTTACCGCTCGGTTACTGCTCTCGTCGACCAATACAATTAATTTAAGAATTCAAATTGCCGCATGCGCCTAGGGGGATGACCTAAAATACACCTTTACCAAATTCGGATAAAACTAGAAAAAAACTCTCTTGATATTACTAGCTGGAACAACACCAAAATTTAATATTTTATGTTGGGCCGGTTGCATAAATGCTTTTCAAACGTGTGTTAGCAACGATAGCGCGTGCGCGGGTATTTCAAATTTATTGATTTTTATATGAGGTTGACGGTGCGGTGTTGTCGGCTTAAATAATTTTTCCCTTAAACCGACTAGTTGGGTTTTAGTTTATTTAATTTAATTATAAAAAACAAACCCTAATATTTATTAATTCATGGACATTCAAGACCTACAAATAATAAATGATTCTCTTGTTTTGATGGTGAATTAAAAACCAGTCTTGAAATAGAAATGAAGGAGGTTTGTTTTCGCTATTTAAATTATATATTTAGTAAATATTAAAATCTCTTGTTTTAATGGTAATCTGTAATTTTGATGAACTAACTGTGATTTACTCATGAGATCAAACCCAATAAACCATTAAAATAATTAAAAATATCTCTTTAAATATCATTATGTCAAGGATTTAGTTAATTCAGTAACAAATATAAGTAACCAAGTCCGTTAAGTTTCAAAACATACAACTTTCGTCTTTCCTAAGTCTAGTCTACTTATTCACTCTAAGAAATGTGACAACGTAGCCTAAGAATAAATTTCTACATCTCTCGTTGACTAATCAAATTATTTTTAAAAATTCTTATAGGACTAGAAAAGCTGCTGTAAATCTGAGGAAAAATCAGACCCATGGCAAGTATAAGGGGGACACTATAGATCTTAAAGGTTGCAGTGTATTAATCACCCCTAATTTTATACATACATTCTTAAAAATTCAAATAGGCACATGCGCCTTAGGCGGGTTTAACCTAAAATATACCTTTATCAAGTTAACATAGAGTTAACACGTTGTTAGTAACAGAGGTTTCTCAAGCGTTTATGCAACCGGCAATAAGTCCTACAATGCTTTGTTTTTTGCCCAAGAGTGCTCTGAGATTGACTTACCTATTACATTATTTAACCCGTTCAATATTTTTCAGAAACGAATTAACCATAGAATACGATCAGCAAGAAGCTCAAAAGTATACAGCTACTTGAGAAACAGAAAAATTAAAGCTTTTTACACCATGATAGACAATATGTCGTTTGAAATAGGAGCTAAAGCTCTTTTGCAAACTTCCGGTATAGGAAAACTCAGCCCGAACGTTCTGATGATGGGTTATAAGAACAACTGGCAAACTTGCAACAAGGAAGAACTTTTAGCTTACTTTAATGTCTTACAGTAAGTGCAATTACCATTATTAAGAATTTTAATAACAATATAACTATATTTTTAGTGCTGCTTTGGACCACAGAGTAGCCATAGCTATCTTAAGATTACGAGACGGACTTGATTATAGTAAGCTTTTGGATGAAGATGAGCAAAATCTGATAAGTAACGATGCACTTTTGACACCTGCTCCCAATCATAAGTTTAGGACTTCAGCGACGAGTAATATCATGCACGCAGATTCTAATTTAAGTCTGGCAACAGTGGGATTACCGGAGAATAATTCGTACCTGAGTAAGCAGAGCAAAAATACATACATTTCATGCACTTTTTTAAATAAACCTTCACAGGTTAAAATATAAATATTCAATTCAAACTTACAGTAGGTAAAATGAATGAAATTGCAAATCAGCTGACAGGGACAGGCAATTCGACATAATCCTACTAGATATGCAACCAAAAATACAAACGGGAAAATCCATTTCATTGATTCGAATTAAAACTATAAGTGGCTGAATATCTTGAAATGATGTTACCAAATATTAAGCTAACTTTATTCGTGTTGTGTTTCCAGATCTGCAAACGCCAACGGGCTCGACTCACCTTAAAACCAAAAAGCTCCGTCCAGGAATTGGTGAAGCTTTAATGATATCCCCAGAGAAAGTAGGAAAATTAGAAGATAATATCGACATGTTCAAAAAGAAACAACCAAAAGGATTTATCGATGTGTGGTGGTTGTACGATGATGGTGGGCTAACGATGCTACTTCCTTATATTATTTCCACAAGAAACAGTTGGTCTGGATGTAAACTGAGAGTATTTGCTATGGCCAATAATAAAAACGAACTAGAACTTGAAGAGAAAAAGTAATAAGTGTCACTCTTTTTTGAACATTCGTATAATATTTAACTCATTTGCTTTTTTAGTATGGCCCATTTGTTGTCAAAGTTTCGTCTAGATTACTTTAGCTTACAAATGGTTTCAATAGCTGACAAACCTCAAGATGAAACAATAGAATTTTTCAATGAATTAATCGCTGATTTGGTTACTACTGATGATATACAAGAAAATGGTGAATGTTTTATTTAACTCATTTTAACAATTTGTTTAATTTGTTCTTTTTTAGATTGTATGGTGAATGCTGCCGAAATTGCAGCTTCTCAAGAAAAAACTTTCAGGCAATTACGACTGCGTGAGCTGCTCTTGCAACATTCCAGTGATGCTAACTTAGTTGTTATGTAAGAATAAAATTCTTAGATTATTTATATACTTTTATATACTCAAATGTATGTATGTTTTAGGTCTCTTCCCATGCCACGAAAAGGCACCGTATCAGCTCCATTGTACATGGCTTGGCTGGAAGTACTTACAAGAGATTTGCCCCCTTATTTACTCGTTAGGGGTAATCAGCAGTCTGTGTTAACTTTTTATTCTTAAGACTGCCTTATTAAATTTTAATAAAGAGATAATTTTATATATTTTACAATATTGTACATAAGCCGATTTTAATTTATAAACATATATCTATTATATTTTTTAAAAATAAAAATTTATTACATTTCAAATTGAAGTTTCATTTGAAAAGAAAACTGTATTTCATCAGGTAGGTAAATCCTCTCATCAATAGATGTCGGTTCATGTAGTTGATATCCTGGTTGTATAACTACTCGGCAAACTGTGTTAACTTGTTATTCTTAAGACTGACTTATTAAATATTAATAAAGAAATAATTATATAATTATATATTTTTTACAATATTATACATCAGCAGATTTAATTTATAAAGATATATATCTATTATATTTTTTAAAAATAAAAATTTATTACATTTCACATTGAGGTTTCATTTGGAAAGAAAACTGTATAGGTAGGCACTCATAGACAAACCTTGCCAAAACATTTCAAAAAAATAAATCCTCTCAACAATAGATGTCAGTTCATATAGTTGATATCCTGGTTGTATAACTAGTAGGATTTAATTTTATTAGTTGCCATTTACAATAAAAAGGACAATTTAAATCTATAGACCTATTACATAACTGAAGAAAATGAATAAAACTATTCGACTTATAACCTTGAAAACAAGTAACCATCTACATCAACAAACAATAAAAATGTTAGAGATGTTTTTAGGCGTTTAGTTATACGAACTGACAACTCCTAAATTTGAAATGTGTCCATCGATTTCTCCAAAGTAGTCCAATCCAATGAATCCAATCGCTAGTGTCAGTGTCATAGATAACCTTTATTAATACGTCAGTGTCAACAAAAATTACCTTTTGTTGACTATAGTTTCGACTAATAGCTAACTTTAAAATTGTTTCCTTATTACCTTGAACTCTGCATAATGTCACTCTTGTCTCGATGCAAAGCTTGTAATACAGAAAGCGTTCATGTATAATTGACCCTATATATTCAGAAATAACTAAAACCTTTATATATTAGAATGTTTCGAACATTTGAATATCCTTTCTAGTAAGTAATTTTGGTTGAAGCATAATTAATTTATCGTCATGACTGTTAATGTACCAACTATGCCTACCGTCAGAAAATACCGAAGAGAGAGTACAGAAGTCAGTAGTTGTCTTAAATATATGATATTTGGCTTTAATGTGTTATTTTGGGTAAGTTCCAATAACCTAAATATATTATTGAGTATCTATAAAAAAATGAAATAAACTTAAACTTTAAAGAAGATGTTTTGAGTATTTTAAGGAGATATTAAAGAAACAATTGTTTTTATTGTTTCAGTTGTTAGGATTGGGAATTTTAACAATTGGAGTGTGGGCTTGGAGCGAGAAAGATATTTTTAACAACTTAGGGAAGGTAGCTAATATTGCACTTGATCCTGCTTTTGTGTTAATATGTATAGGTAAGATAATTTTTATTATTGTTAATTGCTCATTTGTAGTTATGTTGATTTATTTTCAGGAACGGTAACATTTGTGATAGGCTTTACAGGTTGTGTAGGAGCCTTGAGGGAAAACACATGTCTCTTAGCTACTGTAAGTTTTTTTGGTACCACCACAAGGATAATAATAAATATATTTTATTTTAGTATGCTATTTTCCTATCTGTGCTACTATTATTTGAAATGACTGCCGGAATACTTGGATTCATTTTTAAAGACTGGGTGAGTCACAATTCCAAGAACAGTTTCTATTGATTTTCCTTTTCCACAAACCATAATAGGTTCTCATGAATTTCCAGTAAGGGAAATTCATTTAATTGATTATTAAACTTGATGAAATTTTAATTCATAGATATTAATCAATGTTTCCATTAAACAAATATTTGCATTGCATTATTTAGATGTTTATTTTTGTTTATATCTTTTAAGTAAAATAAATTAATACATACAAAAACTTATTTACATCCAAGAATATGTCTATTAGTAAGTCTTGAATGAAATCAAAAATAATAAATTAATTTTAACATAATTATGTCATTTAGATTAAATCACAAGCTACAAATGGCTTTCAAACTTTCATCATCCACTACAGAGAAGATCCCGATCAACAAAATTTAATTGATTGGATTCAGGAAGACTGGGTATGCTTATCATCCCATATAACATTAAATAACTTTCTTTCTAACATTTCAAACAGTTACAGTGTTGCGGTATTGAAGGGCCAAAAGATTGGGACAGAAATAATTATTTCAATTGCTCCTCAAAAGATGTGGGTAGCAGAGAAGCATGTGGTGTGCCATTTTCTTGTTGCAAGAGAAAACCAAATGTAAGTTTTTCTTATTACATAAACTTAATGACATCATCTTGGTAGAACATTCTAATCTTCTTTTTTATTATGTTTTATTCTAACAAATTCACAAAGGTGATGATTTATTAATATTATTAATATTCTTGTATTCCAAATAAAAATAATTTTCTAATTGAGTTTTTTGATGGGTATGATATCTGAAATATGATAATACTGAAATATTTTCTTTGTTGAACAGTTAAATATTTCTCCTTAATAAAGCATACTATAGAAGTAATTTACTTACAGGAAATTATCAAAAATAAACAATGTGGATATGATGTTCGAAAACCTGGATTTGTAAGTATTTTTTCATCCAACACAATTCAATTATATTTTACTGGTACTGCTAGTATTTTACTTTAAAACACTTATCTTAGATTATATTCCCTCAAATAATATCAATAACACAACAGTAACAGTAAATTTTAAATTTTTTAAAGTGTATTCTCCTGAATAGAAATATTGTTCAAACTATTTGGTGTTTCTATAGAGTACAGATTTATAAAATAATTAATACTTTCTAAGAATGAACAATGGGGTGTTAAACCGATATCCGGTTTCTGGTATTTCATAAAAATGTATATTAGCACTACTTTGCAAAAATATATTTAAAAAAATCTTTGAATCAAATATTTTGGGAGAAAACTGGAAATTGAGAATTCCTAAATGTTTTCAACTTTCACAACAGATACGTCACTAACTCATATATGAAGTAAGCCACTTTCTGATTTAGATGTTTTATGAACTTATAGCTAATAGCCAGTTACAAAAAGGCCAATCTAATTTGAAGTTTGAAGAACTTTCAAAATATATGAGTGTTCTGTATCTTACATTTGTCTACAGTTTATAGGAGCTTGACGTTTCAATAAAATTTAACCCTCAGAGTAATAAGTTTACTTATTACTCTGAGATTTAACCATTGTGTTAAAATTTTTTTTAGCTAAGTTTAGTTAGCTTTTCCCCACATTTTTTTTTCAAATTTGAATGTCAATATCATATAAATCTTGTTTTGTATCATACTGCACGAACACAACAGTTATAACTCCTCATAAAAAATTTGTAACCGTGCCTGCAGTAAAAGTTCAATGAAAATTGTGGTTTGAGGATCAAAATTTTAAAAAAGAAGACGACAGAATCGCGGTTCTATGTCGACCCTTATGTAGCTAACTTTACTTTTGGGTTATCTACGTCACAGAACGAATGGCGGACTATTTAAATCATCCAAAAGTTGAATTTTCAAATCGACATAAAAACCGTGTGATAATAAATGCAAAAAAATTAATTGATTTCCTAGTATGATTTTGTACACCCCTAACTGTTAACATTGAGAAAACATCATATTTTTGTTAAGTTTAACACCCCATTGTAATTTTAATTTGGTATCAGAAAAATATTCAGTTTTTCTTCTTTTTCTGACACACTAGGGCTGCCATTTTCACAGATGTTCAGAAAGCTTTCAATCAAGTTTGGCACATTGGCCAATAAATAAGCTTATGAGTATTTTGTTCCCCATTCAAATACTTAAATAACCTTTACCTTCTTTCCCAAGTCTCAAAACCATTACACATAATTCCAAATAATGAAGCATTCAATATTTTTCTGCAAGGTGTTTTCATCCAATGCTCTTTCAATTCCTCTGAGATTCTACTACCTATACTGCTTTCTGTACATGTCTACTTGCATATTAGGGCTCTACAAGGAGATTATCTAGTTGAAAGTGAGATGCACCTTCACTCTCAATTGGATGGCCACTTCAAATTCATCTTGGGTTCTCTAAAATGGAGAGCTAGACTCATTAAAGCACTGGGCTGGTAGTGTTAACTCACTGAACCTTTTACAGATTTATAAAACTTTAATTTACCAAATTAAAACACCATTTCTATAGCACATCTTGACAAGAACATGTAATCTTATAAAAGTCATACTCCAAGTCTACCAGCTGAAGGACATTCCTAGCCGTGTAGTCTATGAAAACACCAATTTCTTTCCTGTTTTTGATCGTTTCATGTGCTTCCAATTTGACTAGATCCAATACAGGTCAAATAGTTTAAGAAGCTCAGAATTATCCAGAATTATTCCAGAAAGGACCAAACATGTTTCTTTTCATAGTTCCTGCAAATGTGTTTAGTATTAGTATATTTAAACAAAATATGCACCACAAACCAGGTACTTTTCTCTAGAAGCATCAAAAGTTTTTATTTATTTAAATTATGGATATAATTAACACACCTGAAGGCACTGACAAATCAACACCAAACGCACTTATTTTGTTCATCTCATCCCCTGTAAAAATATGAAAATTCTGATGAAGATAATATAAATATATCAAAATGATTGTAGCCTTTATACTTTGCTAATTTCTATTTCATTTTTAAATCCAAAAATGTTCAATGTTTCAATCCTACAAGTCCATGTTCAGTATGTTATCTTCTGGAACCTATTAAATTAAATGGGAGATTTAGTTTTTGGTTATAATGGACAGGGGATGAGATACATTTAGAACAATAACAGACAGTTTCAAAAGTTTGGTGTTATATGCAGCCAGGAGAGAGACACATTTTCGAAAGGGGTTGCCTAAGGGCAGGCGAGGAATGGATTGAAAGTAATTTAGTTCCTGTAGCTGCTGTAAAAGTAGGAACGATGGTGCTACAGGTACTTGTGCCAAATGTGGAAACTTATTACTTGGTGTTGATGCACTTTTTATATTTATTATATTGATATTATTATTTTTACTATGTATGCATTTCTAGGGATTTTTTTTCAAACTTTGCAAAATATCCGATGAGTTAGAATCGCATATTTACTTAGTTACAAAATTATACAAACTTTAAGTACAATAGAACTAATGAAGTTTAAGTTTATATAAAGGGAGATTTATCACTCCAACCTAATCTATGTAAACTTTGTTGGATATTTTGCACGAATGTATTGTAACCACATTTGCGCTGTATGTTCGTTGGGAGCTTTTTGTTCTTTAATTGCTCTATTACAGAGTTTTGATGTATCCAAAATAATAAACGAACAGGGCTGTCTTGAGGCAATAGAGGATTGGACAGAAAAAAATATGATTTCAATAGCTTCTTGCATTTTTGTTGTGTTGTTTTGCCACGTAAGTGTATTTCTAATTAATCTCTATTTTTTCTGATATAAAACTAGCGATCATGCACTTAAACAAGCAATCACAATCGACAACAGCTAGAGATTTATTTAGTGTAGTATTCCCAAAAATCAATACTACTTCTTTCTTTATAATATTTTATTTTTCATAAATGGTAACAACTCGACAACAAAAATTAATTGGCCATGATGGCACCATAAAACTTAAAACTCTTAAAACTAGCGAGACTTGACAGCTGTCAAGGGACAAGTGACGTCTGTCAACCGAGACATCATGAAGTTGGGTACTATTACTAAGGGCCTATTCACATAATATATTTACTACATTAGAATGTTTTTTTGAATAGTTTAATCCTAACTCATTTAATGACTTATCTTTCTATTATAAATTACAAGATGCTTGAAAGATCTACGATTTACAAACAATGCAAAATTGCTTTTATTTACTATTATATAAATATAAGTGCATAGTCTGTCAGTTTTATATTGCATGTCAGCAAAATTTGGACTGTTCGAAATGTTATTGGAACAAAGGAATAGTATGTTTTTAGAACTATCCATTTAAATTCATTTTAGAAAATAAAAAAAAACAGAATTGCTTTTAATAAATTATTTGGTTAAAACTGGTATATTTTATTTTCTAAAGTTTATAGACCTCAAATTAATAGGTTTTATTTTTTGCATTTTAGTGTCTTCTTTTATAAGTAGAAATAACTTAAAATATATAAAAAGGGAGTAGTCTCTTTTGGTTGGTACAATACTTAGAACAAAAAGATACAGGAAGGAGTATATGCAAAATGACCTTGAGTCCAGAAAGGAGCTTGCATATGGCGGCCAATTGTCAATTTTAATTTCCGGTTCCATTGACGTACCGAAAGGTTTTTAGTTTTAATAAATTTCAACCAATCAAGTGTGTGAATAAAATTATTGTTAGAAATAATTTAGTATTTAAAAGAACCGAATGATACGCCTATGCGCTCATTTTTGACTTTTATATGCAAATATTACTTTGACAGTATACTTTACATACAAACAATGAGTCATACTAGGAGCTTCAAGATGGCCGACTTCCGTCGCAAATTTTCCTTTAAGTTAATATATGACAGACTCCTTCCTGTTTCTTTTTGTTCTAAGGTACAATAACACTCAATTTTTAAAAATTTAATCCATCAAAGCGACAGCCTTTTTTGGATGACATTTTAGGTCATCTTTGTTGTTTTTGTTTTGATTTGTATACAAAACTGTTGTATGTTGTACCAATCTGTAAACAAATTTATAAAAAAGTAGAAAAGTAGGTCTGTCAACCTGAACGTGAAACACGAAAAAGAGAAAAAGAAGAAGAGATTTTAGGACTATTTTGAACTGGACTTTTTAAAAATAATTTAAGTACAAAAACTACAACTAAAATTTATAAACACACATTTTGTGCACTAATAATGGCAGAATTTTTTAATGAACACTTAAAAGAATTTGACATAAAAATTAATTTTGATTGTGTAACCTTCTTACCACACTATTATTATTAACAGTAACATTTATCAAAAATTTGTACAATAGGGTATTAAAGATGACATGCTTAAATTTATCCATCAATAAGATTAACTCCAGAGGATTTTCTTGAGAGGAACTTAACCACTACTACGGAATGTCATGAAGAATGTACTGAATATTTTGAACTGCCAAATAAAATAACATAAAATACAAAGCTTATGACCAAATTTTAGTATACCAAATATTCTAAGAATTTAAAATAGATAAATTATTAGATCTAGTAAGCTATCCATCTCTCAAATGTGGGTTGAAACACAAAAGGTTCAAAGGAAACTCAAAGTCTATCCCACAACTGTTTTATTAACTGTTGCAACTAGTTTCGGTCCTATAGAACCATCATCAGGCTGAAATAATTATAAAAGAATAGAAGGAGGATCGTAATAGTACAATATCAAGTTAAACATTCAATACACTTTCTTACAAATTGATTACAATAACAAACTGATAATATAGAAAATATTATTAAATGTACAATAATAGTAGAAAAGGTTACAATCAAATGCCAAACCATATTAAAATAATGAACATGAATAATAATATTGAAATATTGTGTAAATAATTAAGTATTTGAAAAATATGATAAAGTTAACATTGAGTTTACATTGAAAAATTTTTATGTGTTAAAAAATGATAAATTTTCTAAAATATCTATAAAATTATAATTAATACTGACAGGATGAGACAAAGTCAAGAAACAATTAACAAAAACCTTAATAATAAATAAAAATTATTAGAGATATTGTATGAATGAGTTAGGGGTGATGATTACACTGCGACCCATAGGATCTATTGTGTCCCCCCTTACTTGCCATGTTCTGATGTTTTCTCAGATTTATAGCAGCTCTTCGAGTCCTATTTTCCTGAGGAAGTTTAGGACATCGTCGGGCTTCAAATCAGGTAGATCCCCTTCCTCTATTTCATGTGCTCCTAGGTATCTAGCCCTACAATTTTGCAAGGCAGGACATTCTGAGAGTATATGTATTGAGGTTTCATCCTCTTCCTCACAGAATCTGCACTTTGCTTCATCTGCTAACCCTAGTTTCTTCATGTGGCTTCTTAACCGGCAATGCCCGGTTAATATTCCCGTTAGAATACGGAGCCTTTTTTTACTGAGGTTGAGGCAGCTAAGAGATCTCTTCTGGTCATAGTTCCCCAGTAGTATCTTAGATTGCCTCAGTCCTTCCAGCTGATTCCAGTACTCGGATTTTTCTTTCTCCATTTCCTCTCTTAGTTTTCCTAAGATTACTCTACTGCTGATCCCACACGATGGTTCTGGTCCCAAATGTGGGGTTTCAGCTCCTTTTTTGCCAGCTTATCTGCTGTTTCATTCCCCTCTATTCCTATGTGTCCCGGGACCCATAGGAGGGTGACAGTGTTCTTCTGGCCTAGTTCATTTAGTTTGCCTAGGCATTCCCAAACCATCTTCGAACTGATTATATTTGAACTCAGCGCTTTGATGGCTGCTTGACTATCCGACATGATCACAATCTCTTGTCTGCGATAGTTTCTTCCAATATTGAATTCCACACATCTTTCGATGGCGCGGACTTCTGCTTGAAAGATGCTCGGGTATGTGCCCAAGCTTTCTGAGTATTTGGCTCTCGGTCCAAAAACTCCTATCCCAGTTCCTTCGTCTAGCTTGGAACCGTCCGTATACCACTTTATGGTATTCTGGTTTAAATTCTGTATGGTGTCTTCATCCCATTCAGAATTATTACTCAACTTTGTGATGAATTTTCTTACAAAGTTGAATTTCTTTGGCATATCATCTTGGGGCATTTCCCAAGTTTGATCAAAGTGAAGTGATCGAGGTTTTTCCCTGATAATTCCTTCTTTGATCATTCTATATATTGTTTTCTTCCTTACACTTTCTAGCAGAATGTGCAGTGGGGTCAAGTTTAAAATCACCTCCATTGCAGCAGTGGGGCAAGTTCCCATTGCTCCAGTGATACATGAACAGGCTAGTCTCTGAATTTTCGAGAGGTTTTTCCTCGTCGTATTCAGATTAGCCCTTACGCCCCAAGCCACTGCCCCATATGTGATTAATGGTCTCACTATTGCTGTGTATATCCATTGCAGGATACGTGGGTTACATCCCCAGTTCTTCCCTGCAATGTTCCTACACACCATGAGGGCCTTGGTTGCTTTGTGTATTACTTCGTCTTCGTGTTTGTTCCAGAGTAACCTGCTATCTAGGATTAGCCCTAGATATTTTACCTCTGTTTTCCACTCGACGATGTTCTCTCCTATTTTTATGATTTTTAGATTAGGTTTCTTTTTCCTTGTAAAGGCTACTAGTGTGGTTTTGGTGGGGTTGATGCTGAGTCCCACCGAGTCACACCATTGTTCCGCAATGTTCAATCCTCTTTGAACAATATCACAGAGGACATTTTCATACTTCCCTTTTGTCAGGATAACCATGTCGTCGGAATACCCTTGACATGGTATGCCTTCCCTGGTCAATTGATTAAGTAGACTGTCCACAGTGAGACTCCACATAAGCGGGGATGCAACTCCTCCCTGTGGACAGCCTCTGGTCACATTAATGAAGATAGTGTCTTGTCCTGCCTCCATTTCTGCGATTCTTGTAGATAGCAGTTGCGACATCCAACGGGAAATCGTTCTATCCACTCCTTTCTCAATCAATGCTCTTTTGACTGCCTCATGTGGCGTATTGTCAAAGGCCCCTTCTATGTCTAGAAAGGCACATACCACGGTCTCTTTTTTGTTCAGTGCGTCTTGGATTTCGTCCGTCAACTGTGTTAAAGCGGTTTCCGTGGACTTTCCCGCTTGGTACGCATGTTGACGAGGGTGCAATGGCACCTGTTCCAAGATTTCTGTTCTAATGTAGTTGTCTACAGCTTTTCCATCGTTTTTAGAACAAACGATGTGAGGCTGATCGGTCTAAGGGATTTGGGGTGCGTAGTGTCCCGTTTCCCTACTTTTGGGATGAAGGTGATTTTGGCCCTTCTCCACGCTTCTGGTATGTATCCCAGTTCAAGACTGCTCCGACTAATTCGGATCAAGTGTGGAATTATTGCCTCTTGGCCCTGTTGGAGTAGGGCAGGAATATTCCTGCCCTACTCCTTCTTCCTGTTACAATCAAATGCCAAACCATATTAAAATAATAAACATGAATAATAATATTGAAATATTGTGTAAATAATTAAGTATTTGAAAAATATAATAAAGTTAACATTGAGTTTACATTGAAAAATTTTTATGTGTTAAAAAATGATAAATTTTCTAAAATATCTATAAAATTATAATTAATACTGACAGGATGAGACAAAGTCAAGAAACAATTAACAAAAACCTTAAGGCCGGGCATTGGCAGTGTATTTAATATAGGCAAACGCGACGTCCTTTCAAAGAGCTTTTAGCAAAAACTATAAGGCAATGAAAATTGAAAAAAATCAGTAGTATACTAGATATATAAAGTTATTCAATAAAGAATTTTGAAGCTTGAGAGTACAAGGAATCATCCAGAAAAAATTCCCGAAATATGTCTATTTTTACATTTCATAAAATGATTAATATCTCACTTAAACGTGATATGATTTTAAAAATATTTCTTCTTTGAATAGATGGTATATCTACTCATAAGTCAGTGTTTTTAAAAATTACAATAAATTCGTTTTTTTCCTTAAAAGCTCTTTGAAAGTAATTTTTAAGAAATCAGAAATGGTGCCATTTTTTTACAAATTTAGGCAACTCTTTTATCACATATAAAAGGATCTTAAAAAATTATTCCTAAATTAGTGTGAGCATTGTCTAATGGAGGGCGTTGTGATAGAACATCTATTAAATCTTGTTTATCAGGTCCGCATTAGGAATTTAGCAAATCTTTATTTAATTTAATATACTTACTATAATATTAATACTAATATACAGCGTGTCCAAGGATGGGGTATCCTAAAGGTGAAAAATGTTTAAATACCTATTAGTTTTAGTGAAAAATGTCATTCTTGATAAAAAGTTTTGCTTGTTCTGAAACCCCATAAAATAAAACAAAATTCAAGTTTATCAAAATCCGTCTGATTTTATAGCCGGTTTTATTTATGAAAACTGTATGAATTTTTGCACTAAGTTCGAAAATAATGTATTAATCTAGTGAGTGACGTTTAAGTGTCCCAAGTAACTGTCAACTTTTATAAACCAATTAGTTTGTTGCTGTTACTTCAAGTTAGTTGTCAGTTTGACATTTTGTAAAAAGCGTAGACGGAAGGCTTTTAGAGAAATTGATATATTTTTAGTTTTATTTTAAAAAAATAAATGATTCAAGTTCTAAAGAGCTACCAAGCGATATTGAAGAGGCAGCTGGTAATGCTCTATTATCAGTAATTCCCAACAAGTCAAAGTCAGTTTACGAATTCGTCGGGAATTAATTTGAATAATTGCAATAATTGTGTTATCAATATTTATAATAATTAATTAATTTATAATTTATGTTTTTAACTTGTATTATAACAGTTGCCGCTTTTTTGTGAGCGGTCGTAAATCATCGGTACAATAGCAGAAATACGTTATACGAGGGTCAATGGGGTATGTTTATTAGAAAGTGTGTCTACGAGGGTTAAGCGTGGGGTGTTTTGATCACATTCATTATTTATATTTTTGTATTATCTTTTATTGCGATTATTACATATAATATTCTAATAACAACAATGAAGAAACTTTTCGTTGTAATAACTAACATTAATTACCTGATTGCTAAAATTGGGACAGGTAAAAGGGTAAAATACTTAAAAAGGGAATTCAGAGAAAAGACACAATGTTTAAGGCTCTTTATTTGCTTATCTTGAAATATGTTGATTTCATGTACAATAGTTTATCTCTGTTAAAATAGTTAATAGTTAAGATTATTTTGATTGAAAAAGTGAAAGTTTCCATTTATTTTAACATTTGGTAAACATGTTGCAAACCTTGTAAGGGTTTATCTTTGTAGTAAGAATAAGGGTACTCGAACACAATAATAAAACTCAGGTAGACTTGCTTACTCTATTCTAAAATAAAGTAACAATTTTCGTGCAATAAAACCTTCAATTATTTCATAAAAACTAATGATATCGACATCCATAATCTCAAACTCTTACTATTATCATTGTTTTCAATTATTAAATATTTTGCAAAATTTTATATTTCGGATGTTATTTTTTTAAAGGTTGATCTTTTATTTGTCGGTTTACAAATTTGATTGTATAGTATATTCGAACTCTTGTAAACAATGAAAGTAAATAATCTTTATTGCCATATGGGAGGGAGAATTCTGCATTGGAAAAATCTTTAAAAAATATGTTTCCTATACCATCCTGTATACAATAATTATTAAAATTCAAAGCAAGCATATTCTCTAATCTACGTGCATTTCCTTTCTCTGATATCAAGTTCCTATAATCCGTTGATCAATTTTTATAATAGGAGAAATATTTTCGTTAGTTTTTTCCTGAAAACTTTCAATATTTTTCAATGACTTTCCATGTTATATTAAGCAAAATATCGCCACTATCGCGTCCATAGAATATATCTTAGAATATCTTTGGACGATGTTTTTACTATTGGAGTTTTACTGGAGTCCTTTACTAGATTTTTGGATTAATAAGTAAAAAAAAACATAAAAAGGTCGAATATTAGTTCTTAGTGGATCTATTAATCGTGTAATTTTTTTAATCCATTTAAAAGGTAAAACTTAGTTCCTTTTAATTTTTTAAGATGAACTGGTAGTTACTGCTGCTACACATTTATTTTAGGTTTACGCATCATTTTCTTAAATTTCTTTACTAAAAAACTTTTTAATCGAATTTTTGACCATTTTAGTTTTTCCAGTAAGTTTACTTTGAACTTTTGGAACCTATTTCAGTTTTTTTATGAATATGTATAGGTAATGGTAACCGAATATATTTAAACACTTAAGATTTTTAAAATAATCTGCTCAACTGCTTTTTGGTAAATTTTAATTTTTGTTTTCTTCTTTTTTCCCTTTTAAAGAGCTTTTCAATATATTGCCATATATGAATATGTATATCGTGAGTTTTTAATGACCATCCGGTATGTAGTATAAATATTTTCCTTCGCTGTTCGGTCCTTACCTACGCGTTATTGCTTAGTTAAGATAAACAAATGATAACATTTTACACTTGAAAAAACTTGAATGATTGCCTTTTTAAAAATAATACCCCAATAAATATTCTATTTATAATTTTGATTTGAGAAAAAAAACATATATAAATAAAAATATTGTGTAAAATCTATAAATTAATATCGTTTAATGTAAATACAAATAGCCAATTCATATTCAACAGAATCAAACATGTTTGTTTTAAAATTAATCCAGCCCTGAAATTTCTAAAGGAAACTGATATACTCCAAGAATAAATGTAATATTATTTCGTTTATCGCGTAGGGTCATTGCAAGAGGCAGCACCTCTCGGGTATACTTATTCGCTCTCTTTTTAGGGACGTTTTCTCACTCCCAATGCCCAGCCTTAAAATGATAGTAAAATAAAAATTATTAGAGATATTAAAATCGCAGTTATTTTGATAAATTGTTTATTATAAAAAATTTCAAAAAATGTTTACATCACATTTAAAAGTATTCAGTTATTTCTACTTATAATCACAGTATTTTCGTACTTGCACGACATTGTTTTTCATTTTTGTTTTTAGATTTTGGGCATTTGTTTCGCGCAGAATTTGCGAGCCGACATTTTTGCTCAGAAGGCCAAATGGCATTGACAATCAAGAACTCCCACTGCCGTCTAGTACAGAATGATGTACAGGATAGCGTGGGAGCCGTCAGCTCATCAAATTGATTTCGTTTGAAATTGTCATATTCAGAATTTAATTACCTAAACATCAATTGGGTTTAACAGTATCGCCGTTTATTGTATATTGTATGAAAGGTGTTTATCCCGTCTAGACGAATTTATTTAAATTTGAAGGGTCAATGTTTTGGTTGTGATGAAAACCTAAAGAAATGAATGCGAGTAAATGAAAAAGTCTCACTGCGTTGAAAACATCGTTAAAAAGGATAACGTTTTAATTGTTTTATGAATGGCAAATTTTCCATTTACTGGTTAGAGTAATAATTTGGTTTTGGATAGTAAGAGATGTATTTAATTATAAATTGTCAATTATTAAATGGAAATTGTTGATCTGAAATTACTTTTATATAAAATATAAGACGTGGGTCATATTCTTTTATTTTTCTATAAGAGGTCATAGTATATTAGTAATTTATGGAATTGATAGACAATAGTAACTGACAGTATCAGAAAAGTTTATAGGACATACATCAGATTGTAGGAAATTTAAAATCTAATTATTATTGCTGGTGTTTCTTTCCAAATTTCAAAATTTTATCTTACTCGTCATGTATAGAAATACAAAGTTCTAATACAGCGAATTTATATGTTTTGAATATTTTGAGGTATATTGACAATCAACATCAGTATCCCGGATATAGAATAATAAAATAAACTACAAACAGAAAACATGATAAAACATATTATATTGAATGTTATGTACTGTATGATCTTCTCAACACTCTCCCTCAGTTGCAAAACATGAACAATCAATTCACTGATCGCAGAGCTCCTCTTTCCATTCCATGTATTTGACTTGGATTCTCAGTGAAAAACATTTTCAATAGGTATGCATACTGCCCTTTGCCGAGAGATTTGGTCAACATATCAGCAATATTTTCCTTCGTGGTCTATTTCAACATCTCCTTCTAGGATTCTCTCCCTGACAAAATGGAAATGCACATCTATGTGTTTGCTATGTTGATGTAAAACATTCGATGCTATGTGGATTGTGGCTTGGTTATCACAATAAAGGACATATATTTTCCTTCAAATCTCTCATCAAATATGACATCCACATCACTTGCCTGCACGATATAGATAATGCCATATATTCCGCTTCAGTGGATGAAACAGCAACATTTCTGTGCTTTTTCGAAGTCCATGTTACAGCAGCTTTCCCATAGAATCCTATGTAACCACTTTGAGATCTTTCAGCATCGACACTAGCATAAGAGGCATCAGTATACATACAGATTATAGGCTCGACTGTTCTTTTGTATGAAAGTTGTCTTTGAGACGATCCTTTCAAATATCTGAAGATATGTTTCAACATATTCGAATGAGCTTCTGTAGGGTCTGAACTAAATTGGGATAAAATATTCACTGCCTTCATTATATCTGGTCTTGTACCTGCAGCTAGATACAATAAACTTCCAATTTTTCGATTGATATACAGTTTTATCAGTACGCTTTTCATCTGGTTTTCCTCTTTCTGGTTTTGTTCTACAATCCATGGGAGTTGACAGCGGTTTAAAATGCGACATTTCAAATCTGTCAAGAATTTTTGAAATATAGAGTTCTTGACATAATGTGACTCGATTTTCATACCATGAAATTTGTATTGAAAGTAAGCATCTGGGTGTACCAAACGAAGTTATTTCAAAATTTGTTTTAAGAGCGTCCTCAACTTCTAGAACCTGTGCCAATTTAGATCCAAGAACCAACAAATTGTCGACGTAGATTACCACTATTTACTGTCCATCTGTTGGAGATTGTATCAAACTGATTGTTTTCTGCACTGAGATCAATTTCAATTTTCGTCGAAATCAAGTCATGGGATCTGACTAAAACCTTGAACCACTAACCTTGCTTTATATTCCACGGTTCCTTTTTTAGATATTTTCTTTTTGAAAATCCACCTACAACCAACAACACGAGCACTCTCTGGTTTCTTGATTATATCCCAGACATGGTTTTTATTCATTGATTCCAATTCTTCAATAGCTTTCGACCAGCTTGTAGATTCCGGACATGAGATAGCTTCAGAGTAACAGAAAGGTTCATCTAAGACTATTTTACAATAATCTTTAAGATATTTTGGTGGAATATGCCGATGAGAATTCTTTCGTACTGGTGAAAGCCGGGTATTTGACATTTCACAATTTTTTGTCACTTATGTCATGCCGTAAAATTTCTGTTTCTGATTCGTTTTGTTCACTATTGTGTCTTGATGTGGACGGTAGACATGGAAGTGACTGATTGGAATTAACATTTCTTGAGAATTTCCTTTCGAATGGTTGAATTTCAATTACTTCATCTTCTGGTTTAAATTTATAATCTCTTGATATTACAACCTTTTTATTCTTTTATTGTTTCCAAGTCGAATGGACCCATCATAGTCAGAAAGTATTGCGGGGTATGCTACATCGCCTTTGTCGGATCCACAACCCAAATAAGCATTTCCAGCTTTTTTCTTGACAAAGAACGCTTCGTTCTCCTCAGATTTTGATGACATGGATAACTCCATCAATCGGGAACTTACATCATCATATGTTAAGTTTGGTTTCGTTTTCAAGTTATCCACTATATTGTCTAGTTCGTCGGGCAATGTGTTGAGAAAAAATGAACCTTTCGCTTTGGCAGAAGTTGCTAAAGGACGCAAAGCAGCTTCTATAAAGTCTATAAAGTCAATCATGTTGTTATTCTTAGAGTTTTTTTCTGTTTCCTGTGGCACTTGTATCCTCTTGGAGCTTGGAAGCATATTATTGAGGTTCGATGCATCCACCACGACTCTTTGAGGTCCACCGCTCGTTGAGGTTGATGCACCTTCTTCATTATATTCAGCAGGCTCCACGCTCACAGAACTTCCTTCAGCCATTTTTCGTTTGATTTGCAAGAATATCTTTACTTTTCTGTTTATACTTATATGCAAATACCATTTTCTTCCAGGAATGGAAATTTGTCCATCTTTGGATATAACTATTTTATGTTCGCTTTTTCAATTTTCAGGTCGCAATCTATTTATATCTGGATCAAAACTACTTAGATGGCACTGGGCCCATAACCTTTTGAATATTTTAAGGAATATTGAGAAAAACTGCAAAAACTTTTTTACTTGTCAAAAAGCTACATATCATATATAGTCAACATCAGTATCCCGGATACAGAATAATAAAATAAACTACAAACAGAAAAAATGATAAAATACAGGGTGGTCCAGAATTATGTACATTAATTTTTAGAGGTCAAAAAATAAGGGTAAGGGGGTGTAAGGAAAGAATTTTTAAAACAGTTTTATAAAAAAATTAAAAATTAAAAAAAATGTGACGCAATAACCCTCACTTACCCTCCAAAACTACCCTATGTTCATATGGGATGTGGTAGGTGGTGACATGAAATTAATTATCCTATTGTCTTATAATCCATTCCGAAATATGAACTCCGTAGTCAAAGCCGTTTGGAAGATATTAGAAAAAATAAGAATTTCAATTTGCCCCTTCAAAGGGTTGCATCTCCCTTATTATTCGGTTTTATAAAAAAGTGTACATAAAGAAGTACCCTTATTTTTTGACGTATAAAAATTAATGTGCATAATTCTGGACCACCTTGTATATTATATTGAATGTTATGCACTCTATGATCTCAACAATATGAATATGAATAGATCTGATAAAAAATGGATGTCTTAACAATAAGTACATTGATAATATGTAATTCCATACAAAGGTAAACAATTTGAAATTTGATAGGAAATACCCAAACATTTTTACTACATTATCCTTTCTAATAAATTAATCGTTATTGTTATTAACTAATTAAGAAGAAATTCGATTTAAATATTAATACTTGACAGTATAAATATCTTTCATAATTTGCTGATATTTTTGTAAGGCAAATTAATCTAGAACTGTGAGTCTCACATTTGTTAATTATAAAACAATTTTATCAATTTGAAACGCATACGAGTTTGTGTGTTGTAAAATTTCAGTATTGTATATTAAATTGAAATATTTTTCATAAATTAACTTATTAAATTGTGCCTGCGATTGCGCAAAACTCTGTATTTTTGAACATCGTTATATAGAGTAAGGAAAAAGCAAATTGTACATTTCCTTCTTCCGTATAACCATACATATTTATTAATCTGATGTTTGACTGAATGTGTAAATACTCAATTTAATTAGACATTTAGAAATACTGTAAGTGTACCTACGAGTATATTGTATGGTCTTTCAATTTGATGTTGGTACAGTAAGTCTTAGTTTTCCAACAACTTTTTTGTGATTAGATATTGTAATACTCTACATTAAGGATAAAGTATTAACATTGTGATATTATTACATTTCGTTCTTACAGGACTTGTAAAAACTATAGCTGCGTTTTTTTATATCTTATCTACACATTAGTTTTGGTACAAGAAAACTTCTTGACCGTTTAATAAGAGGTCCTGTTGGACAGTAGACTCTTAGGGCAGCTGGTCAGTCACAATGAATTATAAGATATTGATTTTTTGACATTGTTACCGATAGTGTCGTGCATTTGGCTGGTCAAATTCTTTTCAGTCAATTGACCTGGTAAATTGACAATTTGACTGATTTTGACCGGTCAAAATCTTTGATTCTTCAATTATGCCAATTATGGAGAAGGCAGTGAAAAGCACTAGTATTAAAATAGAAAAGTTAAGGCAGATTTGATCTTCGGAGACAGGAAAAAGTCACAGGGTGCTAAATCAGGCGAGTATGGCGCGTGTTCGAGTACTGGAAGGAATGCCTCTAGCCCTAGCGGCTAAATAACGCTTCACAGACAGCGCGTTATGGGCAGGTGCGTTGTCCTGGTGCAAGATCCACGATTTGTTTTTCCACCACTCCGGCCGTTCTTAGGAACTCGCTCTCGCAGCAACTAAAGTTTTCCATCAATTCAGGCTTTTCATCTTACCTCAATATAGTTCAATCAAATCAATATAGTTTATATTTACTAAATTACATTTGACTACATAAATAGTTGAGATTTTAAATACTGCATCATTTTTAACTACACAAAATATTAAATTTTTCAATCCAGTTCACTTCACTCTCTCTATAACCGCTAAATTCATACCATGTCCGTTAGCTACACCAGCGCCATTTCGGTGATTTTTTGAGTTATAATTTGATGGACTCTTTTTCAACTTTTCCTCCATATAAGACGGTTCTCCTTCCTTCTACCCTCCATAATACAATATTATATAAAAACGCAGCTATAATCTAAACAATTTTTGTAAATGAATTTTTATTAAATTATTATTTGGCGTGATTATATTTATAATAGTCATTATTTGAATACAATTTTAATATTAAAATTGTTAATGACATCGAAGCAATAATCTCACCAAAATAGGGAGTAATTTAAAACTATCTAGGTTACCATAATCTACTCTGCCTGGGTAAAGAAGAATGGAATTTAATTACATATTCTTCAAAGCATTTTTCTGTTTGGTTTTCTTCACTTCATTTAATAGTTTGCCAGTTTTTCACCTGGCTCTTTTATTCACGATAACCATGGACACCAGGTGGCGGTCCAAAAATCCGGAAAACAAAGCAAACGTCATTTATCTACATCGACATAACCTTAATTTATCTACTGTTGAGTTTTATGGTTGAGCTAACAAAAATTATTTTACTAAGTGACATCTTACAAAGTAAATTCACTGCAAACCTTAGAACATAAAATAGTAAGGAAGTATTGCTCGTTCAAGGACAGTTGACCTGGACGGTTGTCCAAGATGGCTACGGGAAGTTACTTTTTAACAGTGGTGTCCTATATTTTTATTCATAGAAAAATAATTTCCTTATTGAAACATACCTTTATGTATGGACACCAATCATTATACATTAAAACGGCTGTCATTAAGGTTAAAAAAGCAATTTTTTAAATAAATAGTGGAAGTTTTGTTAAAACGAAGAGTTTTTTATTATTCTTAATAAGATGGACTTCCAAAAAGTAAGGGTTAGTACAATCAATTTAATTAAAACATCTTCGAGAGAAGAATTAATCCAATTATATAAGAAGTTACAAGAGAAAAGGTGTAAGGCATCCCAAAACATCTGGTTTAACCAAGAATGTCTGAAGAACAATTTAATATCCAATTATATAAACAGATTAAAATAATTATTTTAATAAGAAAAGTAGAGGAAAAAAATAGTTTAACATTGCCTAAAATGGGGGTACCAGATTTAATGAAATAAAACTAGTTATATACTACACAATTTTCTACCACTATTGGCCCTTAAATTGAATTAGTTTTGTGTAAACATGTCTAAATTTTCCTACATTACTTATTCTACTTTAACATATATAATAAATTCTTGTTTTTAAATATACTTCACAGATGCTTTTTATCAGTAAAACTTTATGATCTTCTAAAGGATTAGGATTATGAGGAACCATAAGAACAAATATGTCTTTATATAAGCAAAAACTTAATACCTTACAGCATTGGTTTATCTATTCTTGGCAGTTTGTACATATTTTTATTACATCGTCACTAGGGTATGTCAACCAACCTTTGAATTTGCAAAGGAATGCAAAAAAATTGGCTTTTCCCCTTGCAGTACATTTATACAGTTTTCGCATTTAAGAGAACCTTGTAGTTTGAATGCCACAAACCCAGAAATATATTTAATAATTTCCATTTTATATTTTGAAAAATTATTATAATCAACTATATAGTTGTGGTCATCAAGGAAATCGAGAATATGGTCGAAATTTTCAGAAATTCTAGAAGCAGTCCTATCATTTATTATTTCAAGAGCAGATTTGTTGTAAGTTGTGTTTAAACTGTTTATTTGTTCCAATGGAACAGAATTCCCAACACCATGTTCCCTTATTTCGGTATGTATCAATTTTTTTTTGTAGGTACACGTAAATTGCCTGCATGTGGGATTATTGTTATAGCCTCCTTCCAAATGGTCCTGACAACATTTGTAGATGGGAATATACTGTAATATTTTATTACGTTCAATGTATTGGTTAAACATATTAATAAGACAATCAATTCCCAATAGCAAACCTAAAAATCCAGTTTTCCTACTTGAATCTAGAACATTTAAACTACTGAATAAAATATCCTCTTTCCATTATTGATACGCCTATGTCACTTTAAAAAGATAGGTTAGGGATCAATACAAAGTATTAATTTAATTTACACATCAAAATATAGTTTACGTATATATAATGTATATTTATTATAATAATGATGAAAACTGATGAAAAGTAATTTTCTTATGGTCGTTTTTATTAGTCTTTGAGCACCCACAAGCACTACAACTAACCATTGTCTTTAAAAGTATACCACTAAAACTTTGAAACAAAAAACTTTAAACAAACCTAAACGAAAAATGTTCTAAACTTAAATAATTAATCCAAATTTTTAACAGAGAACTAAATTTTTATAACAACATAAACTCCTTCCTTACTATTTTATGTGCTAAGCTGCAAACGCATAGTTTCTGGGAAAGCAATACATGGATGATACATTTACAGATGAATAATTTTTGCGCTGCGGCACTGAACAAAAATTTTTTGCATACTAATCATATTAAAGCTATTCTTTTGGCATTAAATAAAAAAATCGAACCAAATAAACAGCAACAAAGAAATAATTAACATTTTGATTAACACTGGATCTTATGACAAAATATTTGTTTTCCCGGAGTTTTACCTACAAATTTCCAAATGTAGATGGCGCCCATTCCGTGATGATCGCGAATATGGCTACTACGAAGAGACCACGGAACAAATTAATGTTTTATGATGCGACTTTAGAGGGCGAACAGAATCATAAGGCATTTTCGGAAACCTACTCGGGGTTGCCAACCCGATCCACTGAGGTCACGTGACGGATCACCATGGATATGAACGACCCTGCTTTTCGATGGGATTACTGTAGATCAACCTGAGTCGGCGATTGAGTTAACAGCTCTGTGGTTTATGAACAGGGGTATGTAGTTCGGGTTAGGTAAACGAACGCGTAGGTTAGGGATCGGGCCAACCCGAGTAGGTTTCCGAAAACGCCTATAAAATTATTCTTGATCATAACTACAACTATATAATGAACTGGCTCAGTTCAAATATGGAACCTAGAGCAGTAATACTCTTAAAAAAAGTATGCGTTATTTCTTCGAATTCATTTATAGTATATTTTTTAATTTTTGCTTTTTGTTGCTACTCCATAATTTTACAATTACATTCCTAAGTTGTATGTTTATACTGCCTCATATTTAAGATGTTTCTCATATCTATTGGTGGACAAGACTGTAATACTTTTGTCCTATTGTTTTAATTTGTACATTTTGTTTGTAGGCACATTATCATAATCAGTTGAGTCTTGTCGATTAATATGGAAACTTTACAAATAATTTACTGAACAGAATGAAAAGGTGAATCTTTAATGCATCAATATATTTGAATCCATTTGAAGAGTTTTTTTGT
The DNA here is from genome assembly GCA_035357415.1 of Ophraella communa. Classification (NCBI taxonomy): domain Eukaryota; kingdom Metazoa; phylum Arthropoda; class Insecta; order Coleoptera; family Chrysomelidae; genus Ophraella; species Ophraella communa. The sequence continues at coordinate 28,849,420 of CM068994.1, read as the reverse complement.
TTGGTATTATTAATGTTAATGATTTGAATAAATCGAAGTAAATATTTTTTTAGCATTAAAGGTTCAGCTATTTTTCTTTTTATATTGATTAGAGAAAAATAAAATTTTATGTACATATTTGTTAGTTGTAGATTAGATCATTTGACATGTAAAACATTAATTTGTTTTGTGCAAAAGAAAGCATTTGTTAGTGGTTAAATATTGGAATTTTTCAATGTTCAAGTGTTTCGAATATTAAACACTAACAATTGTTTTAATGATTTTGTAAACCACTTGTGTTGTGCTCAAATGATCTAGTTAACCAGTAATCATAAACTGTAACAGTGAGAATAAAACTATTTCCCTAAATAGACTATATTATTTTCATTTTATTTCAGAAATAATTTGTTTTTAAATATCTATTAGTATAAAACAAAATTAAAAAAATGTTCCCTAAACTTTAGTACACATCTCTGCAATCAAAAGAAACATTCAAAACATCTTTACCCACTTCCTTATCCTCCCGGGCATTTGAAATAAAATGAGCCTTTATCTAACAGTTATAATAACAAAAAGTGACAAAATATTATGCATTAATAAATTTTTATATTAATAAACTAACCTGTGTTTGAGTCTGTCAATAAAATGAACTAAACGTTATTGTGTTTTATTTTCCTCATACTCTACTAGAAACTTCTTCATCTGCTTACTTCCAAATGGTTACTAAGTTTATGTTTAAAGTTAAAAAGCTTGTATATCTTGGTAAATATTTATTATATTAAAAATAAAAGACTAAAGGTATATTTTGCCTTGGGAATTGTTATTAAAAGTTTTGGAACTTCCTCATCAAAGTTTAATGAGACAAAGGATACTTTGACTCGAGAATAAGAACAATCATCAATTATGGTGGCCCACAGAATGTTTTAATTAACTGGGAGAAAATTTTAAACAAATTATTAAGGTCGTCGAAAATAAATATTTTAATAAATTTAAAAAGAATTTACCTTGTAAGCTTTCTACAGTGGGTATATTCAAAGTGAAGAGAGTAATTTTCCAAATCATGTTTTTTCCGTCCAGGTTGAAGTAAATAAAAGTAAGAAAAAATCTGTATAAAGTTTTAATTTATTTCAAAAGAATAATCTTATGTGATATATGCAGAAGGTATATTTTATAGAAACTTTTAAACAGCGAAATTAGTCTTGTCAGTGTCATTTTTGAATTAATTCAACGGGATTTGTATAAATTTTGCAATAATTTTATCTTATAGCAGATAATCTTACAAAAAATCAATGTAAGTATTATATTTCTGATGCATATACATTTTTTATTATTTCTAAAAGTTGAAGTAAGACAAAAATAGTAATTCCGAGACAATAATTACACTTTTCTATTTTGGTTCATAGCATTTTTTTCACTACTGACATTCTATTTTTTTAAATATTAGATTTTAAAACTAATAAACATTTTGGCCGGATCACCAGTCACTCCCGTTTCACATGACATGAAAAAGACACGGCAACCAAAAACATATCCACTAATTTTTGTTTGGATTTGATAAAAAGTATTGTGTTGATTTTTGAATAGGTACGTGGATATGACTATTAAATTAGTAATAAAAATTTTTTCATTTTGTCTTTGTCTCAGTTAACCTCACATTTTGTCAAATGGATTAAAATTTATTTCTGATCAAGTAGACTCTGTATTTTTCTATCTTGGTTAATAATGAACAACTTTACTACCTAAACAATAGTCAATAAAGTTAGGTTGCACAACTAGTAGTGAAAAAAAGGTTTATTATGGATATGCTTTTCAAAAATGTATAATATATAATAAAATATTTACTGAATAATACGGCAAGGCGAATGCGGTAATTCTAGAGTGAAAAAACGCTCTATGCATGTGATGCAAACAATATTTTTTCTAGGTTTGTATAAAAATAATAAATAAAATATTTCCAATAAATTACAATTAGTGACGAATAGATATCTCTGCAAATGCCATTTATATGAATCAGATATCAAAGGAAGCAGAACTTATAAATTATTTTCTTCATTAAACTCGACAAAATTTAAAGTAATTTACAGTTAGAGACTACCCTTATCCTTTAATCAACATTTATTGTGTCATCTTCAAGGAAACGACACATTTACATCCAATTTTTAAACGTTTTTTCTAGTCTTTTTAGTTGAATTTGCTCTTTTAATCGTCACAGAACGCTCAAATAATGTATATTCTTTGTTTACTCATGACCCATGACCTTTCGGAACAAGAATACTTTGACTTTTGATCGACTTTGGCGTGGGCTTCATGATTTCGGTTCAGTCGGACGGTGCCACTTAGAATCTTGTTTACTTTGCATGTTTCCCAAGGCATGGACTCGAGCTCACATATCCTCAGCGAATCTTATGCGATTGAATGAGAATTCAGGTTATTTTAGAACTAGCAGAGCGGCTACATGTTTCTACTCAAGTGATTATTAGACGGATCGACTTAGACACAGAGAGATATTAATTTTATTAAATGTTATGAACACTAAACAGATAAACTTTTAAGTAAATAAAGTAAAGGACTGTGGATGTCCGTATTTGATGTGTCCTATTTGTTAGTGTGTTTTTGGAGATCTCTCTTGGGAAATATTTAACTTGACATTTAGCTTTGAAGATGGCCTATTTTATGGTTGAAAGCGCTTAGCTAAGAAAATTTAAGTTATTAATATACACACTTATTAAAAATACAAGTTTCTCCACAACTTTTGGACAAAACTTCCATGATATTATGTAGGTACTGCACGAATAAAACCTGAAATTTGTTGCTTTTAAACTGATAATTTACAGTATAAGAATATTATCCCCCTCCAGTAACCCCTCTGAATTATAAACACTCACTCTTACAATTTAAAATAATATAGGCGGTTGTGTTGTATATAGTTGGAATGGATTTTGTAGTCCTATGTTCAGCCGCATAAAGTTTTTTTTTTAAATTTTGTGCAATCATAACTAAGAAAATTAATTTTTAATAAAATTCAAAAAATTAGAGGGGAAATGTGACTATAATGGACACTCTAAGCAAATATCATTATAACTATTTTAGTTTTTCAATGATCATTTTGCTTTAACTCTGTTTTTTTTCATAAAAGACATATTAAGAAATTTGTACATATAAACTTTACTAGTTACTGTTACAAAAAGTTCATTATTACTACAAAACAATACTCCAGATCATTAAATCAAGTATTGTATAATTTTTAAATTACTTGTCGTTTAAAAACTCGTTTTCGGACATTTTGTGCGATATTTTCAAAGCAATAAATCGAAATTATCAATAAACAATTCCCAAGCACTAATAGCACTATACAAACTTAAAAATGAGGTTTGAGGTTAGGCGTTCACCTTTCATCTGTTGCTTTTTGCCTCTCTCTCTCTTCTTTATAACAACTGTGACAGAAGCGCGAAATTTAAACTTGAAAAATATAATAAGGAATCATTACAAAGTAATGGTACTTATAGGATTTTTACGTTAAGTTGACAATGACGTCAGAGCATAAAATTTTGCTGTATTGTCACTCAGAGTTGTTTTTCCTTCATCTAGGTTAACTGGTAGTGCTGTGCTAATTCTAAATGTCAAACGTGTACAATACAATAATGACGCGTGGCAATTGGCTCGTGGCAACAGCGCGAATTGTTACCAATCTGTACACGTTTAATTTTCCTAGCTCTTACAAGTAAATCTCATCTACTGTCAGTTATTTTTAAGTTACTTTGTTGGCAATATAATTAACTAGGAATGACGTCATGGTCAACTTATCGTAAAAATCCTATATTATATAAAATCTTATAATGTTCAAATACTTATTCTGATTACAGTATAAAATAAAAATATAAAAATCGTTGACACGATATCGATTATATGCCAACTGAAAAAATAGTAAGCCGTCTTGGTAAAAAATTTAAAAGAAATCTTTTGTCAGGTTTTTTTCTGTTAAAAATAGCTGTCTTTTAATTTCATTAATAAATTTTATCACGCTAGTATTATTATACTAAACTTAACTTTCGGGTAAGTAACTAGTAAGTAGTATTTCGTCATTGCTGGACCATAATCAAACGGGCAACACTGGCCTTTCGTTTCCCTGCACATTATTGTTGGAAAATTAATAAAAGTGTCCCCAAAAATTTTATTTGACAAAATATAATATGAACAATTAACATAATATCAAAGTAGAACAAACTAAGATAATATATAAGGTACATAGTTCACATGTAAAAAGTTTGCAATGCGGGGTAAATCCAGGCACCACAACTTAGATATTTGGCATCGAATCTAAGACTCTCTTGCATGGCAGTTCGAGTAAAATTCGTTGCAGTAAAGGCAACTAGCACCATCCTCGTCTTAGTCATACTTAGTCATTGTAAATGACAATCCGTTTTACTGACTTGTCGTTTTCTCGTCTTTATTTCTTTCTCTTTTTAATAACCTTCACTTTAAGTTATTTTATTTCTGTCGTTGAATTTAAATAACCTTTTTGCACGATTGATCATTTTTGACTGTTTACCGTGACAGATTTTACGTCAGTAGGTGACATTTACTAGCAACTCGACGGTAAGTAATTCACTAACTAGAAAACTAACTTGCTTGGGATGTGGTTTCAATTCTAACAGAAACTTCTGCAGAATCGCATACATTAGTAGTATTACTAGTATTGCACACTATTTTTTCGGCGAAATCTATTTTATTTTAAAGAGAATCTTCTACATAGCTTTCTGCCACTGTCGATGAACGCCAACCTCTATGACGCTTTAATCCGAGGACATCAACACCTTTATTAGCCAAAAGCGTTGCTGATGTCCTCCTGAACGAATGGTCAGTATAGTTATAGGTACTAAATTATTCAATTGTTTACCGGAATATATTGTAATGTTTTAAAATAATCAAAAATATAACTTACCCAATATATAACTTAAAATTGAAATAAGTTATTAAAGATGGATATAATTTTCAAATCTTTTCTTTAAATGATGAATACACCATAAAATTTCTTTATTAGAGCTATTTAATAAGTCTCAAGTAACACAAGAACACAAAAATTATCTTGATAAAATATAAGTCCATAAGAAGAAGTATTAACATCAATAGTCGATTCCATAGCCAAGTCCAAGATCCTATGTTGTTTAAGCTAAAAATAAAAAGTAAATGAATATTAGAATATGAAAATAATGAATAATAGGAATATTATATTAGTGATAGGAAACCCACGCTATTAGTTATATTAAGTTAGTTTGATCAAAATATAAATAAGTTATAACCAAAGTTAATAATAATAATAAGTTTAATAATGTTTTCTTTTAATAAGGTAGTTATAAAATAAGAATTAAGTAGGTGTAGATGATTACAAACTATAATTTAATGTAGAAAATATTCAACTATATTCAGTAAATTATATCATTAGCAAAATTTAAACTCAACAAATAAATATTAGCTATTAGAATAAAATAAACAGTATCATAGACTATGAATGTAACTAAATAAATAAATTTGACTTACCCAACCAATGTTTATAAATCCATTTAAGCATCAAAGTGATGAGTCCATATTACAATGTATCGGATGATAGTACAAGCCTAGTACTTCCTATGTTCTGGTACATCCCATATTTTGATACAATGCAATGCTTGAGAGAGAGTCTAAAAAAGATATTGAAATTTATCACATGTAAAACTGTAAGAAAGTGATGTGGTTGTTTACAAACAAAGACTATATAATCAAAGTTTTATCAAGGACATTGTGATTGATAAATCCAGTGAAAAAAACACTGTAAATAGTGAAATAGTGATCACAAACTTATAATATAAACTTAAAAAGATGTAATTGTAGTGAAAAGACATGAACTTAATATTAAAGGGTTATTTAGTGTTATTATTTATTAAAAACTATATGTTGTTGTAAGGTAATTAATTTTAAGTTATTCGGTGATGATTTTAGGTATTATTAATTTGTTTATTTGATAAATTTTATAGTTGAATTGTTATGACGTAATAGATTTCTAATGTAAATAAAAACTAAAATAAGAAGTGTCATTAAAAGAAAAAGTTTTCTGATTATATTTAAATATGTAAATTTTCAATTTTTGTTAAAATTGAGGGCCAAAAAGAAATATTTGCTCATAATTGTTAAATTTGTTATTGTTAATTGTAAGGATGTCCGCCATTATCTTGCTCCAGAAAGTCAACAATTTTAAAAGGAAAATTTTGTTTGAAAATTTAAAAAGTTTATTTTTATGATGAAATAAATGATGCAGATTCGATTAATAACAATTATAAGGCCAGAAAATGCTAAATTAAAAATTTAATTTTCCAAAATTTCAATGCAAAAAGGTTATGAAAAACAAAACACGGTCGAAAAAGCGGCCATTTTTGCAAGTTCCGGTGTTAACATATAAAAACCCAGAGAAAATGGGAAAACAGGTCACTCTAAATTCATCAAAAGGCCAATCCACGTCAGTTTATTTCTAAATTATTATATCTATAATGGCCGACTTCCTTTAAAAAATAAAAATGGTGGCACAATAATCTCTTAAAACTGTATTATTAATTTGTAAAAGCAAAACCGATTGGAAATTATATATGGAAATTATACATTGGATAATAAAATACCTATCTATAAGAAGAAAAATAAATTTGTTTTTGTACTAACCTGTGATATAGAACATCGGACATCTGGAGAAGTAATAAAAGGCTTTTCTAACAATTTTAAATATGATGAGAACGAGATAGCTGCTCCTGGGAGGACTCGAAATCCAAGTATCAGCTCGTTGCCGGTTACAAGAAGCCAGACGCTATCATCAAGTGAATTACGGTATGTCTTTGATATCACTTATTACATTCACTTTCCTAATATCTATAAAGTTGTAAATGATAGATTTCAATATCTTTGAACCACTATTTTAAAACAATTTTGTTTTAAGTAAAATAAACTGTTTGAACATCTTATAACAATGAATGCACGCTGCTTCTCTCTACTAGAATATAACTGTAAGATATCACGTGTTCTTTTAAGCGTGGGCATATGCGCACGAAAATACCATAGTCGTATCATTAAGTAGATATAGGGTATATTAATTTTTTGGTAAAATAATTAAAATAGATAGTTTTATCGTTAGATTTTATTTTAATTGGAACCGACTACTGTAGTTAAGAGTCACTTGTGTTTTAGAATTAATTTAAGTAAACCAAATTTAAAATAATAATAGAAAAAAACTACATATGTTGATTTTGATCATATATTATTGGCAAATAGTAAAAAATAAATAAAAATAAAGAAATTTTGAGGTGTTTTAAGATAAATAAAGATTAAATAGCAACTAAAACATAAATGATCATAAATTATAGCCCCACAAACTTAAAAAATAAAAATTTAAAATAATAAAAACAAAAATTTAATAACTATATCAATCATAAATTATATCTATACAATCATCACATTTTTTAACATTGTAATTTATTGCAATATACAGCACAACAATTGAAGCGGATATAAAGAAAATTGCTAAAAGCTAAAAGACTATGTAATAAGTATACCTATGAAGGAAATTCAAGACTTGTTTGAGACCTAAAAACCTGGGATGTTCTAGATTTTTACGTTGTGTTTTGTAAAAATGAGTTGTTTATTTATTTATTAGTAAAATATAATTGAAATAGATTTGGAATTACGATGCGACCTTAATTTTATGCCCGGCCGTGTTGTAGTATTATGAATTATCTCTAACAAAAATTTAAGAAAAAACAATAAATCCCTTTTACAACTCCTCTTCATGTTTGATGACCATCCCTAATGGATAAAGATTAAATCGTACACATGCAACCAAATTTTTACTCGGACCACTGTTAAAAATAGTCCTATAAGTAGTATTGTTTCCCCTCCTATCGATTTACCTTTGTTTATTTTGATTCTTTTCATCCGCCGCAGCGGTCGTAATTCTTATTTGTGTTTATTTAAACCCCAACCGAATTAAGTTTTCTCGAATCGATAGCGCGCGCTCAACAGGTATTTACTTTTTTCGCGTTCAATAAATTTTTACATTAAATGCACTTGTCAGAATCTAGTTAACAATCTCAGCGGAGAAAGCAGCAGAAACCGGCATGATTAATGGAATTTAATTTACGTGGGCTTTTAATGGAGGTGCAAAATATCGCACAAATTTGCCGTGCCTGCGTTTTTTTTTAAGTAAAAATATTAATGATGACAGTTTGGGGAAAATATGGAGAAAAATATTCCTTTTTTATTTAAAATGAATGTGTATTAACGGAAACGGTTATTGACACAGGTACAAACTGTACAGTGTGGTCCATAAATATGGAATAAATTCGGTGAAGGAAAGTTTATTTCCTCCTCAAGCTGTAGCCATTAGCTTTGATAAAAGGAAACGACAGAAGACGTGGAAATAGTATATTAAGTATGGAGAACAGTAAGGTTTTTATACTGATCGAAGACAATTATGAACTACCTAAGTCGTGACGTCACTGGGCGGAGTTTATTTTTCCAAACAAAACAAAAAATTTAAAGCCCATGCATTTAAACCACCTTTACTCTTTTTCTTTTCAATTTATTTCTTATTGTGAATTAAATAAGAGAGGTTGTAATTTGTTCTGTTGAGTGTGTGTGTATATTTATTGAAAACCTCAAGAATTTTTAAAGGTAGGTGTTTTTCTGTTGTTTTAACACTAAGAAGCCTTTTTAGGTTATATTATGGATTTGAATGGTTTTTAATAATAAAGATTTTAATTAAAACATTGAATTATGTATAAAATTATAATTTATTTCTAGAAAGAGCCCTTTTCGCAATGGTTATGTGTTTTGTACCTTACTGTAAGCATTACAGTGAGCAGAGAATATGCAAATACTTTGCTTTTCCATCCCATCCAAAAGAAAAATGGATCTCTTTGATAAGGTAGGTAACTAATATATAATATTATTAATATAATAATATTATAATATAAAATTTTAATAAAATTAAAAAATATTAATAGGAGACAAGATAGAGAGCCATCAAAATTATCATTAGTTTGGAGTTGTCAAAAAAATGCAGTCACAAAAAAAATGGGCCAACTTTAAAACTAAAAGGAGATTAATCTTTGATTCCCCTGAAAAACGGTATGTGGTACATTTATATTTTTACAATAATATAAAGATATAGGTACTCTTTCTACCTTTAATAAGGTAGGTTTGTTTTACAAGTACTTTTTTTTGCAGTAAACGAAATCCACCGTTAACTGATAATAATGGAACCAGCAGGACCTTCAACTTCAGTGCCAACTTTAATTTCAGAACCATCCACTTCTAAACACCCTCCTGCACATTATTTCTTAAAACAAGAACTGGAAGAAGTTACCAAAAAACTGAATAACTTATGCACCCATTTCAGTTTTGATCATGTAAAAAATAATGATTCACACATACTTATGTATACTGGCATACACAGCAATGGTTTATACATGATTCTATTTGAATTAGTGGACAGTTCGAAAATTATGCTGGGTGGCAGGTAAAATTATTGCCAAAAATTGATCAAATACTAATGACGTTAATGAAATTACATTTAAACTTGCCACATGAAGATCTAGCTATGCGCTTTAATTGCAGTTCATAAAACATTTTTTGTTGTATTATTTTAAATTAATAAAACATACCTTATGAATAATATTATATTTTACAAAAGAGTATAAATTTTAAACTAAAAAATCATAAAAATAATTGTATACATTGTCAGACCCAATATATTTATAACAAATAAAAAAAATGTTTAATTTATATATACTACAAACTACCTATTATTTCTGTTAGTTACCAAATTTAACCATTTAATAATTTTGGGAGGTAATGATTTACATAAAATGTTTCCAATAATCATACATTTTCTTCCCAAGAGGCATCATCATCTACTACAACTGTTACAACTTCTGCAGATGGAATGATATCTTTAATAATGGGCAAATTATATTGAGTACCTTGATCTGCAGCATCAACTAGAGCCCACAGTATTACCAAATAAACATAACTTGTTTTTAATGCAGTCATTTGCTCTTGACTTAAAGGCTCTTCAACAGCAGTATATGGTTTTTGAGGATTTAATTCTTCTGTAGTTTTTACTGCTCAATATTTTTGTTTTGGCGCATTCCATATACATTCTCTATCTGTTACTGAAATATTGTATTGTCCAAATAGAGCCAATGCAGCTATACGGTGACATTTTATTCCTCTAGGGCAAGCACAAGTTGCGGAAACAATATCACCCAATTTATTCAATGTAATCTGAAATAAGTTAATATTTAGTAGATATTACCATCATATAAAAAAATCCAAACCTACCGCAGCTTTGTAAGTTTTATCTTTCATACTGGCATATATATTGTAATAAATTAAAATTATAATGAATGTACAGATTGTATAGATATTGTTATTATTGATGTAATTATTAATTTTGTTGTTTTATAATTTGAAATTTTTATTTTTAAAGTTTTGTGGGGCTATAATTTATGTTTAAATTTGTTTCAATTTTTATTTAATCCTTTTTTAATCTAAAACACCTTAAAATTTCTTTATTTTATTGATCCTTCTGTTTGTAAAAAAAAATTATGTTATTAAATCTAAAATATATAATTTTATTTATCATTTATTATTAAATTTTATATATCAAAATCAATTACTTAGCATTATAGACTCATAAACTCAGTAGTCGGTTCAAATGTAAGATTTAACAATATTTTTACTTGTTTATTTTGATTTTCCAAAGAAATTAATATACCCTTAATCTATTCAATGATACGGCTATGGCAGATTTCGTGCGCATCAACCCCCACACATAGAAACACGTGATCCTTAACGGTTATTTCTGGGGTGAAAGTTGTCGAGACGCGTGTCGTGTGTCTATTAATTGTTATAAAATTCTTAGTGATACAGTGTTCTCAGATCAAGATCATAGAAAATTTGTTTAATGATATCGAAATATATTACTCACAATGTTTATAATATTTATGAAAATGATATTAGTGAATATAGTTAAAAAAACATACCCTAAATCACTTGTAGTTGACGGTGAAAGATGTAAATTTTCCGTGGCGGCTTCCCAGATTCGACCTTCTTCCAATGTGTAAATTACAACACGTACAAATGCTTCCTTGAACGGATATCAAACAGGATTATGACCACCGGATATTATTTCTCCTTGGTTTCTTCCGGAATTTTTAATTATAGCTACAGGTTAGTCAAAAATATTTAATTTTTTTTTTCTTAGGATTTTATTTTATTAGCTGGTACACAATTTCTATTTACAATTTTCCAATAAGCTTTGTTTTAAAATATATTATATAATTGATCATGTTAATTGTCAGCCATTTTTAATTTTTAACAGTCATCCGCCATTGTTTTTATGATAATTTTCAAATAGACTGACGTGGATTGGCCTTTTGATAAATTTAGAATGCCCCCGAATTTCTTTTTTCACAAGCTTATATACCCTCGCCCAAAATCCAATGATGGCCGCCTTTTCGATCGTATTTTGTTTTTTTTTTATAACCTCAATTACATCAAATTTTGAAAAATTGACTTTTTAATTAGACATTTTCTGAACTTATAATTGTTACAAATCAATACTGTATAACTTATTTCATTATAAATTAACATTTTTAAAATTTTAAAATCAATTTTTCCTTATAAAAACAGCTGACTTTGCGGAGTAAACCATGTCGGCCATTTTGACAATTATCAAGATAAATTTTAACAATTATGAGCTAATATCTCATCTTGGTCATTAATTTTAACAAAAATTGAAAATTTACATATCCTAATATAATCAGATAGCCTTTTTTCTTAATGACACCGCTTACTATAGTTTTTATTAACATTTTAAATTTACTACGTCATAACGATTCAAATACAAAATTTATCAAGTAAACGAATTAATAACATCCAAAAACATCAAAGAACAACTTAAAATCAATTACTTTACAAAAACATACAATTACAACAAATAGAAACATCAATTAAATATCTAATACTAAGTTTAAGTCTTTCTCATACAAGCACATTTTTAAATTTTATAATCAACGTTTTTAATCACCACTTCACTATTTATAGTGTTTTTTCATTGAATTTATCATTCATAAAGTCTTTGATCAAGCTTTGATTATAATAGTCTTATCTTGTAAACACAAACATCACTTTCTCACAGCTTTATTCTATCATGTAATATATTTCAATATCTCTCTTTTTAGATTCTGTCTTAAATAGTGTATTTTTATCAAATCTGAGATGTTCAGGACATAGGGACTACTAGACTTGTATTGACATCCGATACATCATACTACAAGACTCATCATTTGATACTTAAATGAATTTGAAAATGTTGTTTGGGGTAAGTAAAATTTATTTATCAAATTATAATCATTGTCTCTGATTCATTTAATTTGCTCAAATATTTAAATTAGTTTGTTGAGATTTAAATTTTTGTATCTTATATTACTGACTGTATACAGTTAAATATTCTCTACTTTATATAATAATTTTAAATAACCTATACCTTACTTGTTCTCATTTTATAGCTACTTATAAAAAAATATTATTAAAATCATTATTATTATTAACCTTAATTATTACTTATTTAGCTTTCGATCTAACTAACTTAATCTAACTAATATAGTTGGTTTCTTACTAATATTGTACTCCTATGATTTATTATTAACATATTCTAATGCTTCTTTAATTTTTTTTTTATTTTTAGCTTAAACAAATTAGTGTTTTGGACTTTGATTCTTGGATCGACTACTGGCATTATGAACTCATCTTATCAAGATGGTTTTTGTGTTCTTGTGTGTATTACGGTTTATTGGATTGGCTCTAATAAAGAAATTTTTGGTGTATTAATCATTTAATGAAAAGATTTGTAAATAACATCCATGTTTAATGGTTTACTTCAATTCAAGTTATTTATTTGGTAAGTTATATTTACTATTATTTTTTTAAAACATTACAATATATATCCCCTCTGATCATCATCAAATTAGCATCAAACTGCATATTTTTTACATGGTTCGACTCCAATGAATTTTCACCTCTTTTAATTATTTTATTATCATTGTTTAAAAAATCATTAATATTTGAAAGCTTTAAAACATGTTTAAAAGCCATATTTTAATCACAAAATCTAAAAATATAAAAAATATTTCATAAATTACAAAACTTAACCTTAATTTTATGAAAATAGTATTAAGACACCTACCTTTAAAAATTCTTGAAGTTTTCAATAAATATATACACACACACTCAACAGAACAAATTACAACCTCTCTTATTTAACTAACAATAAGAAATAAATTGAAAAGAAAATGAGTAAAGGTGCTTTAAATGCATGGGCTTTAAATTTTTTGTTTTGTTTGGAAAAATAAGCTCCACCCAGTGACGTCAGACTTAGGTAGTCTATTGTCTTAGATCGGTTTCCCTTAACGTTCGACGTGCTTATAAGGTTTTTTGCACGATTGATACCATTGTAAATTATAAAATTTAACAGTTTCGTTATATTGACTAGTTTATTCATTCATTTTATCAAGATAGATACTTTGGTTGTTAGGTAGTAACTAAGGTGCATAACAACAATGGAGAATTGAGTTTTTATTTAATTGTCAATAATTTTAAGTAATTGATTATTATAAATTAAAATATGAGCGAAAGTGAATTTAAAGGAATTGAACGGACTTGGAAAGAAGGGTGTTTCGCAATTATTCCCGAAAATCCGTTATGAAAATACCTACCAAAGTCATCAGTAAAACTTCTATTTTTTGGTCTTCACTTTCCATTAAAAATATATCATTTATATAAATAGTAAACAGCAGTGGTCCTTTACTAAGCGTATTCTTTACTGTTACTTGTTGCTATTATACAAATAGCTTTTAAAGAAATCATGTGCTTCGCCTCTTATTCCTATGTTTTCAAAAACTTCTAGCAATATGGAATAATCAACAGTGTCAAAAGCCTTCGCTGGATCAATGAAAACTCCAATCATTGTTTATCCTTTTTCTATGCAGTCGTAAATGCTGTTTGTTAATTCTAAAAGTTTGGAAGAATGGAATATTTCATATTTTGATTAATAATAAAGGTTTTTAAACAAAATTAATAATCAGTCTTTCCTCCATGGGCATGTATGCAAGATCGTAGGCGATGTAGCATGCTATCGATTAAATGGTCGAGCAGGGCTTGCGGAATTCTCTCCCATTCTTCACGAGCAGCATCTTTTAGTTCTCGTAGAGTAATTGGGGAAGGCTTTCGCTTCTTAATGCGTATTTTAAGAATATCTCAGGCATGTTCAATGACGTTCATGTCAGGGGAATTTGATGGCCATCTTAATGTGGATATTCCTTCTTCTTCCAAAAATTTTGTACTGCAGCTGTTCGATGTGGAGATGAATTGTCATGCATAAACACAAATCCATCACCTACCGCCCCCCGGAATAGACGCACCACAGGATTTAAAACTTCCTCGATGTACACAGCATCAGTGATTCTTCTCTCCAAAACCAGGAGAGGCGTCCGTGTACACCTCATAATACCACTCCAAACCATAATACTCCCACCTTCAAATGGAACACATGGTTGGGCTTTTTCTAATTGGGCCCCTTTTTCTAATCGGGCCCCTCCAAACTAGCGTTCTTCGCAAATCAGAAACCAAGCCAATTCTTGATTCATCAGATAACATCACGTAATTTCAGTTAGGACCATGGTGTAACATTTCTTGAGCCCATTGCAACCTTACAATTTTTTGTTGATAGGTTAGTTTGGGAACACGTAGAGGTCTTCTGCGATACAAATTTACCGCATTTAATCTTCGTGTAATTGTTTGCCTTGAGATATTTAGTCCTTCAATCCTAGCAATTTCTCTGGATATGCCACTTGTAAATTCCTGTCGATTTCTTCGAGCTATCAATGTTATCTGCCGGTCTTGTGCTGCTGTTATATATCGAATTCTGCCACTTCTGGGACGATCCTTCACATTTGTATCTTGGAATCTAATAATGACAGTTAACAAAGTTTCAGCCATAGTAAACTTTTTAGTGGTAACACATTCTTATTGAATCATATTCCTCGGTGAAGAAATTTGCAAAACCAACAGTTAAAGAAGATTTCTCTTCAAGCAGGTGAATTTATAAACACTCAGAAAATAAAATTGATGACACTCGGTAAAGTCTTTTTTCTGAATATCGAATGTAAATTGCGTTTATTATAGCCGAAGAAGCAGCTGAAGCGTTTAAAAATTACGTTTTGGAGATGTGGTTTTATAAAAAATGAAAACACTGTTACCTAATTACTTTAATCACCGTAAAACAAACATTAGATTATTTAGATTTTTTTCTATAAGTTATTTTTTCAAATAAATCTCCGCTGAAGCGGTTTGATGTTATCTGCGAAGAAAATCTCGGGATTTTCGTATTCAGCATTAATCGTTTGAGACGATTCTTACGATTTAAGAAGTGTTTTTTCAAATTAAAACAAAAGCTAACCGCGTTCTTCGACACGCAAGCGCTGGCCGCCTCCATAAACTTTTGGCGGCTAACTATAACTCCTACTTGCAGTCGATTGCGACCTTCTTCACTGGAAAACTGGAAAATACGTTTCGGAAAACTTTCTCGGAGGAGCGCTCGTTTGAATTAAATGCCGCCGTTTTGGTTAAAATTTCAAATTAAGATGTGATAAGTGAAACAAACTAGGTACACTTCTGTGGACTTTACGATGAAACTTTTCATGATCGGATTTCGCCGTTCAGTGTGTTGAGTGGACTTTTTGAAAAGTTTTCGATTCAAAAAAAATGGAAGGTGAAAGAAATATGGATGTAGTATAAATGTAAGTTTTTATTTTTTCACGGCAATGACATTTACGGAAAAAAATAGAATAATTCTAGAAAAATTGACAAAAATATATACTAAGAACATTAAAAATAGAAAGGTTCAAAGAAAAACACAAAGTCGATCCCACAATTTTAATTTAATAATGAAAGTTACTTGCAACTAGTTTCCACAGGACCATCATCAGGCAAGAATCATCAGGAGAAAAACCATAAATCTTGGAACATCAGCACTTAAGCAGACATTATTGGATAAGTAAGAAACATGAAAAATTGGGGAAAGAAAATATTAAAAAGAATGGTATTAAAATTTTTTAAAATATTTCAAAATTTTTTTATGAATGAGAATGTGTTATCTCAGAAAGAGAGAACACATGGTTTCAAACAGAAACTAATAGAAGAAGGGTACTTCAAGAGGTAGGGTATTGAAAAACCCAGGAAAAACTATGAGAAAATCGATCCTTGGTTAAAGTAAAGACCAAGGAAAAGAAAAAGGCAATTAAGCCCTTCGTGAAATACCATTCTTTTTAATATTTTCTTTCCCCAATTTTTCATGTTTCTTACTTATCCAATAATGTCTGCTTAAGTGCTGATTTATGGTTTTTCTCCTGATGATTCTTGCCTGATGATGGTCCTGTGGGATCTTTGAACCTTTTGGATTCTACTATTCATTCAAAAAATTGCTTTTTTAAACTCAATGATAGCTGTTTCGCTAAAAACTATCATCGTCAGATTGACATATTGAAGTTATATTTTGTTTGTTTGTAGCTAGGTACCTGTCATTGTTTAAAAAGTTTTATTCTTAAGGTTCTTAGTATAAAATGGACTTCCACAAAGTAAAGGTTACTACAATCAATTCTTTTAACAAAAAATATAGTATTGCATTAATAGGTATTGGTGTTTTTATAGAAAATATGAAGAATATGAAGCGGTTCATTTAAAAGTTATTTATAATAATAAAAGAAAAGAGTAGACCAATGTGAATGTTACAAACTTAACGCCAAAATTTTCCTTTCAGCCTGATGATGTCCTCTTACTAGGTAAAAACTAGTAGCGGTGTACTAACTTTTGTATTTGGTTTAAAACTTTGCTACATTGATATTTTCTCTCTAATAAAAAATATTATTGTATTTATTAAAAAAGTATACAGTATATACCAGCCATATTTGAATGTGACTGATCGGAAAACCAAATATAAACCCCAAAAGTTAATATCACATCCTACTAGTTTCGGTCTAGCATGGAGATCATCATCAAGCTGTAAAAAACAGTTATATTTAAGCAAAATATGTAATTTTAAAGGATGCCGTTAAAAATAGTGTACAACATTTGGCAACATTGATATAAGTTAGCTTTGTCAATCAAAGAAAGCAAAGAAGAAACAATTTTATCAAATAATAGTGAAATATAGTTAAATTTGTGGTTTATTTTATTATTTTTGTTTTCAAACAATTAATTGAATTTGTCTAGAGCTAAAATAATAACAAGAAAACAAAAAGAATATTTTATAAGTTTCCTAATAGAAAATAAAATTTTGATGGGCAACAAGATAAAACCTTTGGATTTATTTAAATTAAATGAGGAGATGAATTACAAGGAATTAAATAGTCTGTGTTTACCTAAAACAATAAAACAGTGGAAAGATGTAAGTATTTAAAAAAACACTATAATACATTTAATCAAGGCGAAAAAATCTGTATCATAATGAAATACATTACATTACTATTCAGATTTTTAAACCTTTAAAAAATACTATTATAATATTTAGGACCATTTTATCAGTTAAATTAGACCTTTAGTAAAATTAGACCTTAAGTGACGGGAGGCAAATATTAAAAGACGGACAAGGGACATCAAATATGGTCCCCAAGGCCCAGGGGGGCACTATTAGTGCAGAAGGAGCAGATTTAGTGAAGCTGGAACCTCAAAAATTTAAATAATTCAGTTGAAGAAATACCAGACAGATTATATTTATAAATATTGAGTCTGATACTATACCTACTAATAATGAGAGACAAAATACACCTTCATGTAATGAACCTGGCAATGCACCTATATATAATGAGACTGTAAACATAGTATGTACCTATAAAGAAATATTCATAGTATTCTTTAAACTCTTTTTCAAAACTAATTAATATTTATTTAGGATAATAAAAAACTCTTCGTTTTAACAAAACTTCCAATATTTATTTAAAAACTGCTTTTTTAAAAGACTCAATGACAGCCGTTTCGCTAGACAACTAGCATCGTCAGATTGACATATTGAAGTTACTATTTATTTTTGTAGCTAGGTACCTGATGTTTATTAGGTAGTTATAAGGTTAGACCAAGTATGGAAGTAATAAGACATAACAATATTAAAGCCTAGATGTTATTAGCCCTAAGGGATTATCCTGGATGTATTTCCCTCTAAGATCAGTATAACTGTGCAATGATATAGAAAAACCAGAAAAAAAACTAACTATATCATGCTGATCTTTACAATAACTTAATATATTTGTGTTACAATTACGTCTTATCTATGTATAAAATGAAGACTCAATCAAAGCAAACACTTTAAAAGTGGAGAACTTTCCAGATTTATTTGTTCATTAACAACTTTAAATTGTGGATCTGCTAGATGTCTTTTTATTTCAAGTTCTTCAAGGAAATCTAAATTTTGTTTTTTATTACAAATGTGTAGTATTTGGATGTCATTGGTGTGAAATAGTGAGGTTGGATGTTCAAGTAGGTGTTTTGCATAATTTGACTTATCTGGTTGTTTTAATCTATATGCTCTTAAATGTTCGTTAAATCTTACTTCAAAATTTCTTTGTGTTTGACCTATATATACAGCATTACACTTTGGACAATTAATTTTGTAAACACCAGATTTTTTTAATTTAGGTAATTTTGTTTTTACATTTAACAATTTTGTACCAACATTATTTTGTGTTTTAAATGATATTATTGCTGATGTTGCCGAAGATATTATTTTTGAAATTTTATTGGAAATACTTCCACAATATGTAATATTTTTATAACTTTTAATTTCTTTAGTTTGTTTAGGCAATATTAGTTGTAGTGCCACTTTCTGTTCTTTTTTATTTATTAATGTATTTGTCAAATGAATTGGGTAGCCATTAGATGTAGCTATTTGTTTTATGATATAAATTTCTTTATCAAAGTTAATTTTGTCCATTGGAATTGAAAATGCTCTATGTATCATAGAATTATAAGCTGCTAATTTATGTGTTACAGGATGATTTGAATTATATGGTATGGTTACATCTGTTTGTGTTGGTTTTCTGTATATTGAATAATTTAGTAAATTATTAACTTTTTCAATTTTTAAATCTAGAAAATTAATTGAATTATTTTCTTCAACTTCTAAAGTAAAATTAATTTTAGGATGCAAGGTATTAATATAATTAAAAAATATATCTAATTGTCGTTCGCTACCTACAAATCCTGCTAACACATCATCAACATATCTATACCAAAATACAATATTGTTTTTATAACTAGAATTAAAGATTTTGTTTTCTAAATTATCCATAAAAATATTTGCTAAAATTGGAGAAATGGGACTTCCCATTGGAAGACCCTCATTTTGAATATATACTTTGTTATCAAAAGTAAAATAATTTTGACTAATGCATACATTAAATAAGTCAATTATATCTGATATTATTCCTGGATGGATATTTCTTTCATCTAATATCTTTTTAACTAGAACTATACATTCTTTAGGAGAAATAAACTCACACAATAAGCAATTGCAAAATTTAACAAATTTCAAATTTGCAATTGCCCGCTCTATTAGATGTTTAGCCACAGTTTTAAACCAATTGGCTAAAAACAAGTAGAAAAGAGATTGCTGCATAATCAGAGCCCTTATTTATTGACATCTTGCTTGCCAATTGTTGTTTCTATGAATATTATTATTCTCATTGTGATCATCTAAATCTACTGTTTCTTCTTCAACACTATTATCTTTTAAAATGTCTCTAACAATATCAAAATTCACCACTTTAACACTCCTTTATTTTTTAAAGCTTTGTTTTAACATGACTCTAAATAATACAATTTTAACGGTAATTTAGTTAGTGAATACCAAAATAATATTAACGTCCGTTAAAATCTTAACGCCCTCTAAAATTTAACGGAATAGTTACCGAACAGACCCTAAAAACAGTTATATTAAAGCATAAAAATTACAAAAGAAGGTCGATAAGAGATTATCCTGGATTATCCTGCCTCTAATATAATATATAAAAACCAGGACAAAACTATATCATACTAATCTTTACAATATTTTTGTTATATTTACTTCTTATGTAAGTATATATAAAAATTGAAAACTCAATCAAAGTAAACAGTTTAATGGTGGAGAACTTCCAAAGTTTATTTGTTGATTAAAAATTTAAATTGTGAATATGCATTGGAATTCTTTAATTTGTTGGGAAAATATTAGTTGTAGTGACAGTTTCTCTCTCTTCTTTTTTATTAATAAGTTTATTTATCAAATATAATGGACAGCTTTTAGATGTAGCTATTTTTTGTGTTATGATCTCATTTTTGTTCAATCGAATTAAAATTGCTCTGTGACATAAACATTTTGTGTTAAAAAAAACAAAATTATATCATTTATTTTATATTGATAAACACTTTTTTATTATACAATTTATGTAATAAATAAAAAATATTACCCTATTTTTTAAACAGAATTGATTTACACACAGATATTTATGATTTACTTTAACCATTTTTCACAGTAATAGCTGAATATAATTTTTCATGTGCCATCATCATTTTTAAATATTCAAACCTTAGATGTTATTTATTTGATACATTTTTATGCAGCCTTACATATTTGAGGAAATTTACACGTAGATATGAAATTATCTGTATTGAATTTTTGCTACACAATTTTAAATTTTGGTGGTAGCGCAAAATGCATTCGCCATTATGAGATATAACTACCACGAAGGCAAGATATTTAAATACAAGATTAGATTAAATGCGAACAAATCTACGAGCAGCTTGCTTAAAAATATGATGGAAAGTAATGTCGCACGTAGCTGGGTTTGCATTTATTGAATTATTGAGAGAATGATAATATATGAATTCTTTTATGTAAGTAGTTTAGTTTTTGGCGAATGCACAAATGACGCTCTTGCCAAATTTTGTGATTTTGTGAAGAGTCCATTTTAAAACTGTCTATTCATTTACTTAAACTTACCAACATTGATTTATATAACGTTTTTGTACATCATTTTCTCAAAGGTAATACCAGGAGTTCTTAAAATTTGGTCGATAAATTTGTAGTTCCGACGAAAACTTTTTTATTTGACGAAATCAAACTAAAACTGGTATTTGAGAAGATTCTTTTTTTGAATAATTCATCCATATCCTTTCACTATATCTATTTTCACTGTTACACCCCATTTTTAATTATAAAAAGTAAAGATTCAACAATGACAGAAGATTTAAATTGAAATTGCGCGTATTTTATGTTGCCTATCTATGATCTAATTTATTAAAACATTAATAATCAAGAGACAAAGAAAATACTTATAATCTTTTGATCTGTTAATAACTTTAACAAATATTATCATCCCAAGGTTACGGCTACGGCTACACTAGCTACACTAGAGGGCAGCTAAAGTAAAGGAAACGAAAAAGGCAAAGGCATTATGAAAGGGAATGATTGGCTAGCATTTAGTACATTCCATTGCACGAAATCACAAAACTGTGATATTTTGACAGGTGAAAAAAACATCAAATTCAATTAGTCATTAGAAGAATTATATGAACTTATATTTATATAATCAAGGTTTTGGCGAATGCACAAACGGTACTCTTGCCAAATTTTGAAACTTCTTGATTTTCTAAACAGTGATTTGAATGAATGGACTCATTTAACGGGTTTTTACATTAATTGATCAAGTAAAATATTTAAACAAATAAGGAAACTGATCAAGCAGAAAGCAACAGTTTCAGAGGCAATGGCCTAAATTTATGATCCACAATCATAACTTTAAATGGAATTGTGCAATTGAAACACATAACCACAGAAGGTATATAGTACAAATCTTACCATAAACAACAGTTTAATATTAAATACATTTAACAATTATATTTTATCGACAGCTCTTCAAATTGCTATTATCTATTTGATATTATTTAAGTAGATTTTGACTAGACCAAGTTATAAAGTAGTAATAATGTTTAAACCACCATTTTTTCTAAATTTATTAAACAACATATATTTTCAAATCATATTTTTATTCAACATTATAAAGTATACCTAATTCTTTTTAAGTTTCTTAAGTATATAGAATTTTTTGTATGAGTGTTGTTTTGATAAAATTTTAAGAGAACCTATTTAAAATTTCAAAACAGTCGTTCGATGTAAGCGGCAGAGAGTAATAATATGCAAAAAATAACTAAAACATGGCATACCCCAACAATCTTGATAACAAGGTCATAAATTAAGGAAATGTTTGGATATAAAATTTAAATCTAACAGACATTGAGGTCATCGGATATTAATCATCTTTTGACATTCCTTAACCAAGCTAAATGACTTGCACATTTTTTAAGGTACAGTTTTTTATATTGGGGAATTATAAAAATAGAAAAATGTATGAGAAAAATATTGTCGTGATTTCCAATACATTATTATTATTTTATTATTCTTATTTAATTTAATTTTTTATATAAATATTTTAATTGAAGGGAAACACAAAATCAATGTCACAGATTTTTATTTTTAATACAATAGCGACTAGTTTCGACCTTTTAGAAGGCCATCATCAGGCTAAAAAAAACAGGATGAGGTCAACATTACAAATTTAACAAAATCACAAAAACATACCTTAGTATAATTGCTCAAGTTACTCAAGCATTTTGTTCAAGCGTTATTAATTTCTTCTACAGTCAATTCATTTTTGCGCTTAATTTTATTTCTGCAGTTGTGAATAAATCTAAACATCCATGCAACGAATCTTAAAATCTGTGAGTATTTTGAAAAATATCTACAGTACCATGAAAACTTGTGTCCTGTGTCAGCAATAAAGAAATCGAAATATTTTTCTCTTGTTTTAAAATTTTTTCATTTATTTTAAATTCTTGTACTGGCCAGTCACTTTGATCTTTCTTCAGCCATGAAGGTCCCTCCAACCAACGAGATAAAAGCAACTGCTTGAAGGAAGATCTGCCATGTTAAGTTGTCCAGGTATATGATACCAATAATCAGGCTTCGTAATATTACGAATTTCTTCGACTCTGTTTTTCACAACTGGTTTCCAATTGTCTGTTCTTTTAATACATGCAATAACTGTAGAAGAATCAGTCCAACAGAAAATTTCCAATCTTTAAACTTTGCAACAGAATTTAGTAATCGAGCACCAATAGTAGCAGCAAGTAATTTTAATCTTGGTATTGAGATTTTCTTATTTATTGGAGATACTCGGCTCTTAGCTTGAATTAGTTGTACATGTACCAATTGATTACATACACTTCTCAGAAAAACAACTGCAGCATACGCATCTTTGCTAGCATCTCAAGAAGTGATTGTCTCAAACTTGTTTGCTAATACCCATCTAGGTATCTTTACTTGTTTCAAAATATTCAAGCCAATCCAATCTAATTTTAAAATCCATGTCTTCTGTATCAACAATTTAGGAACCAGGAGAGCAGGGCATGCAAAACCAATTGGATCAAAAATACCATTGACGACTGATAAAATTACTTTTTTCGTGATTTTTTCTAACAAAAGCTGATCGAATCCATTAAAAGATAACTGTAGTGTATCAAAATTTCTATCCTAATGTAATCCAAGAACTAAAGAAATTTTAATTTCGTTTTCTTTACTCTTTCATCAAAGCTGTGGATTCCTTGATAAAATTTTGAACCTCTTCGTTATTATCCAAACTAGTGACACAATTGTCGCAAATAAAAATACCATTTAAATTAAATTTGTCTGCTAATTCAGCTGTTTAAAAGAAATAGTTTAAAGTTGGGTAGATTTTATAATATTCGTAACAAGAAATAAATTTCAATCCATTTGACAGAATGTGAGGTTAACTCATGCAAAGAAAAAATGAAAAAAATGTCCTTGCTCATTTAATAGTCCACCTACATACTCAAAAATGAAAATCAATTGACTTGTATTTATTGTTTTCAAAAACTAATTTTTTAAAAAAGTAGAATGCCAGTAGTAAAAAAAATTCTATATGAGCTACGCTAGAAAAGTGTATTTTTCTCTCGGATCGATTAACGACCTCAGAGGATTAATATGTATTTGTTAAGACGCATCGGACTTTCAAAACTAATTCCTTAAAACCCAATTTTTAATCCTCTAATCACACTTAATCAGTATTAAAGGCAGCTGTAAAAGCAAACTTGTCTGGAGAATAAAATAATTTTGTGAAATGGTTTAGTGGACTTCGTTTTTGATGCAAAACATAAATTTTGATTTTAAAATATTAAAATTTCATAATTTTACGTATTCCTTGTTAAATAAATCAACTTTTACCCAACTTGTTCTCTTTTATTGTAACTTTAAAATATATTTTACTAATCTAACTGTGACTGGTGTTATTATATTTGAAAAAGCATCTATCAAGTCTTGAAATGGACTAGTTTAGTACGATCATATTAATCAAAATGATAGCAATATATATTTAGGATAAGATACCTACTTACTTATATTGGTATTCATTTTGCAATTAATTTTTCTCATTTCGTAAAATTTAGCAATAAATAATTAGTAAGTTTTAAACGTAGCGCCAACTAATAACCAATAATGAAGTGTGTTTAAAAGTCAACGTTGTCACAGTTTAGCTACGTTCGTTTCAAGTATTATTCTCAAAGAACTGGCGGCACAAAACACCGTGTTCTGTGACTAACTGATTGTACCAGTTGACAAGATATATGACAGGAGAGAAAATCGTGTTTATCTGTAATAAACAAACAAGACCCCTATTCTTGACGGTGATAGAATAGAACAGCCAATAGAAAGTGGGCGTGGTTCTATTGTAAATGCCAAAACCGTATTCTTGAAATTCGTTCTCTCACTGTACCGATAGAAAGGTTGCTCCCCGAGAGAACAATTACTTCTATTGGTTATTTTTGAAGGAACCGCTATAACACCAAGAGAAGGTGTTAGGGATTTTTATTTTCGAACCAAAAATAGTATAAACCAAACACAACCAAACAACAAATTAAACTAACGAAAATGACAGAATATTTTGTTTAGTGTTTTACTCCTTATTTGATAAAGTGTCAATCAGAGAACAAAAATATCGATATGTTTATCTCTTTTTAATGACAACAAATAAGAGAGAGAGATAAGTTTCTCGGTTAATATTAAAGCATATCGACAACATCCCAAAGTTTCTACCAATCTTATTGAAACACGTCACTTACCACTTATGACGTATGTAACCATTAAATTTAAATGTCAAAAGCCGATTATGGCTAGAGGATTAATTTTATAAAAATTTTATTTGTACAGTTGAACCACTAAAAACCTATTTTATTAGATGCAACTATAAAAAAAAATCACTAAACTAGTCCATTGTTTAGTGGCCTTCTTTTTTGATGCAAAACATGAATTTTAATCTTAAAATATTAAAATTTCATCATTTTATGTATTTCTTGTTAAACAAATCAAGTTTTCCCTATCTGAGTTCTTATACAAAACCCAACTTGTTTTCTTTTATTGTAACTTTAATAGTATATTTTAATATTTTGCCATTTTATAATTTTTTAAATGAATTTATTATTTGCATGTAAATTACGAAAATTTTGATTCTAAAAAGTATGTTGGTAGCACTGTGTAATTTATAACATTTGACAGTTTTGAAATTTAAATTATGAAATGTCTATGTTTTTAAATATTTTAAAATGATGAATACACCAATAATAATACATTAAATAAGTAAAAGGTACTACACTCATGTTCCCAACCATTTAAAACAAACATTTGCGTGCGTAAAAGTTACATTACGATACGCAAATGCGTTTTATAATGAAGATTTTTATAAGTGCAAAATATAAAAATATATTTTACTAATCTAACTGTGACTGGTTTTATTAAATTTGAAAATTTGAAGCATCGACCAATTCCTATTTGAAAATTTTATGTTTTTCTTCAATTTATCACACATGCCCCGTTATCCTTGATCTAGTTTTTCATTCAGAATGCACCACTCTTGAGTGTTACATTCCACACTCACTAGTGACATAATTTTCTTAATTAACGCAACGCGTCCGTTTACAACATGACACGGTTATTAAAAAAATGATAAATAGCAGAAGTTGGTTGTAATTTACCGCAACATTATCACGAAAATGTATTTAAATCAGAATAAATAAATTGTAAGACAAAAATAAATATGGTTATTAAATAAACCCAAAACTGAACAGTTTTATATTGTTTTTATATTTTTCAAATAAATATAACTTGGTAATTAACTCTGCCAAAACTAAAGCTCTATTGTTTGGTAACAAACTTGCACGAGTAAGGTACTCTCCTGAATTTTGCTTACGTATCAATGGCAGTCTAATAAACTTGTCCTTCTGCGAAAAAAATTTGGGGCTACTCATTGACACTAATCTCAGGTATAAAGATCACGTATCTACTTTAATCAAAAAGTCATTTTGCTCTCTTAAACTCATATACTCTTACCGTAAACTTCTCAGCCGCAAGTCTAAAACAATTCTTTGCGACTCCCTTGTTCTTTCCCGTTTTAATTTCGCTGATGTCGTTTATGGTCCGTCTTTGTTGCAAAATGAATGTAGACGTCTTCAACTAATGCAAAACTCATGTGTCCGTCTAATCTGTGGTATCCGTCGAAGACAAAAAATTTCTTATTGTTTCAAGGATATAGGTTGGCTCACGTTAAAACAAAGGCGTTTTCTTCATTGTTGCAGTTTTTATCATAAGATTATCACCACTAAAACCCCTTCTTATCTTTACAATAAAGTCGAATTCAGACACCAAGTTCATTCTTTAAACTTAAGGTTTCCCAATAAATTATCTATTCCTAAACATAAAACTGCTCTTTTTACTTGTTCATTTTCATATAATATTGCCCACATTTATAATTCTTTGCCTGATGCCATTAAATCCTTGCCAGTTAAATATTTTAAAAAAAGATTAAAAACATTAATTTTTGAAGATAATTTGGCTATTTAACATGACAATTTGTGCACTATTTTTTTGGTATGGATTCGGAATTGTATAGTTTTAATGTGTTTCAATATCCTTATAAGGGTTTTTTTATTCTATAATGATCCAATTCCTACCAACGTATTTAACGGTTAAGTGGAAGAACGCTACTCGTTTATTTGGATCTCCTTTGCCTTTTGATTTGCGGTTACTTTGGGTATTTTTTTTTCTTCATGTATTTACTTATAAACATATAACTTATTTTTTTTTCCTTGTAAATACATTGTTCAACTGCATTCAATAAAATCGATATTATTATTATTATTATTATTATAAAAATCTGATAGCTTATGTTCAAAATGTGCACCATGGCTTAATAACGTTTCTGAAAATCATTAAACAGATATTATTTAAGAAAAGTGGTTGCTGCAAATGTTGGAAATAAATTAATATTTTTGTCGTAGTTCTCCGTCAGTGGATTTTCCGAGCGAAATATGGAATCCTTCATCGTTCGTTAAACATTGTGCCCAATACGTTGTTGTTTAGTCTTTAGTCTTGGTAGCGTTAATTTTAAGACCCTAAAGTTTAACCATAGCCTCTATCCTATCCATTATTTGCTATAGATTCTCTAAAGTTTGTAACATGATATGTTAACTAAAAACGTAGTATTTTTAAATTAATTATATCGCTAACGCTAACACCATCTATTGTATGGAGTTCTTAACATGTTAATTATTATAAACGATTCCTGTCAGCAATTCCAACTTTATACACGATCTTTAATGTGGCATAGTCCAATACCTTCAAACACGGTTCATTCTCTTATTGTCATTGGTGTTATATACGGGTATGTTTTTTGATTTATATTTTTGGTAAAAGATTTTAAATATAATTTCTATAAATCTTGACAGTACCTACTATATAATCAGGTGAGAATTTTCATATTTATAATTATTTCAAGTATATTTTGAGGGTAATTTAAAAGTAATAATTGTAAATTTAAAAAAAAAAATACAAAATGGCGAGTTGAGTACATTTTTGGAATTCTAATTGTTATATTAATGTATCTTTTGTTATAACTGTATTTTCTGTAATATATCCTAATGGTAAAAGTAGATTTCGGAATACGCTGTTTTGTACTTTTTGTACGGAAAAGAATAAACGAACACGTGGCTGCTGCTGACAATTTTTCACAGCATTGGAATATAAAATACCAAAGACATTACACATTTCAATTTCAAAGACATTACTGAGTTACTATCGAATTACCGCTGATTGGTTTTACATTGGTGGACTGTTCACCAGACCAACCCTTCACTGGACCAGCCCTCTCCTGGATCAACCAATGGATCGCAGATGTAAAAAAAGTCGACCAACGTAAATAAATGCATTTATAGTATTATACAGCTGTCTCAATATCAAAATCATTGTCTTATCGTCAACTGTATTAGAATAAGTAGTTTTAAAGAACTTTTTGCGGATTATTTTTTTGTAACGTATACTCAACTTCATTCATTTTAGCACCAAGGAAATCTATTTATCTTTTATCTTTTATCTGTTGGTACAATTTAATTTCTTTTTTACTTCATAGACAGTTTTTTCTGACATCTTTCTGTCATCTTATGATACTTATTTAAATAACTCAGCTTAAAACAACTTTCTTCAGTAGTATCATAAAAAATAAAAATATTTCAGTGGCGCCCTTATAATTTCTGAAAGAAACAAATATTGTACTATAGTCAGAGCTAATGAACTTACTCACCCCTAGCCGAGGTATTTAACCATCATAATTTTTGCTGTGATAAACATTTATAAATTTTGTTAATTATTGAAATATCTTTTACAACTAATTAAAGACGAAATTAAGATTAATGGTTTTTTTTCTTTTGGTATATTGTTATTTTTTAAATATAATAATATTTTTATAATTTCATTCTCAACATTTAAATCATATCACAAATTGACGCCCAACGTCATAATATGGTTACAAGTTGGGGCTAAAATTGCCTTATCATCTGTATATCGTATATTGTTAATTGGATTGAGGATTGGATTTGATTAATCACGCGCCCTTTATAATAGCATAGGTACAAACTTTTCTTCGACGACCTGAAGAGCCTTTTCGTTGACTTAATATACTACCAGTAAAATTTTTCAACCACTAGCATTACAGTTTTATTTTGAGATAACTTGTTAAAATGTTCTATCACATATTATTTTTTCAAATGAAAATAAATTTTTGGATAAGGGTCTAAAATATTGCATACCTCCCAAAGATTCTGAAATAGCCTTAATAACTAAATCAAATAATTTTATTTATGAAAAATTGCAAATGACAAATTATTAGAGCCATAAAACCAGATAAATTCAAAAGTTAAGTTATTAAAAATGACATTTTAGCTTTAAAATAAATCAAACATAAAGTAGATCAAAATAACCTAATTATTACAAAATCAGATAAGGGTAACTAAACAGTAATTTTAAAAAAAGATTATAAATCTAAATTTGCAAAATAATATACTATGTTCTCTAAAATACCTTCTAAAAGAATGTATGGTTCTAGTTAAAAAGCTATTATATGAAAGAAATATCCATCCAGGTATAATATCAGATATAATTGACCTATTTAATGTATGAATTGGTTATAAAAATATTACATACTATGGAAATATTTCTAATCCAATTTAAAAAATTATATATTCCGCAACATAAGCATTAATATTATTTAAAACACAAAATAATGTTGGTACAGAATTTTTAAATGTAAATTAAAAAAATCTGGTGTTTACAAAATTAATTGTTCAAGATGTAATGGTGTATATGTAGGTCAAACACAGAGAAATTTTGAAGTAAGATTCAATGAACACTTAAGAGTATGTTACAACAACCAGATAAGTCGAACTATGCAAAACACCTACTTGAACATCCAAACTCATACAAAATAATAACATTCAAATACTACATATTTGTGATAAGAAACAACATTTGGATTTCCTTGAAGAACTTGAAATAAAAGACATTCAACAGATAAACAATTTAAAGTTGTTAATGAACAAATAAATCTTGAAAGTTCTCCACTATTAAACTGTTTACTTTATTATTGTAAAGATCAGCATGATATAGTTTTTTCCTGGTTTTTCTATATCATTGCACCGTTATACTGATATTAGAGGAAAATACATCCAGGATAATTCTTCAGGATTAATAACATCTAGTAAAATTTATTGTACTAAATAATAGTGAAATAGTGAGAGTTTAATTCAACCTTTTAATTGTTTATTGTTCTTAATAACATCTAGGCTTTAAGATTGTTATGTCTTATTTCTTCCATACTTAACACTACTTAATCAATATCAGTTTCGTTAAAAAGTTTAATTTTTGAATGTTCTTTTTAATAATTGTAAACCAGCTCCGTATAAAAAACTTTTTCTTCGCTAGAAGAACCGTAATTATAATGTAAAGCCAAGTAAACGTTTCAATATATAATTTTCATACCAATTTTTTTAATTTGAAAAATGATCGACTGTAATATATGAAATTAAACTTTACAAGTAAAATATTAAATAATTTTGTGGCAGCCACACGCTCATTACAGACGTGCCAGTAAATAGTTTCAGTTATACCGAAAGGGTTGGCAATTTCATATTAGTTTTGAAAGTTATGCTCGCTGGTTACACCAAAATATATCGACGTAAAGGAATTTAAGTACCTCCAAAATATAAGACCGAATAATTTTATACTCAATTTGTATATAATAATAATATGTGTGTTTATTCGTGTATAAATAAGTTACACCACGTTTTTTACAATCTTACAAAACACGAAGAAATCTGAAAAAACTTGTGGTTATTTGGGTGTGGTAAATTTATAAAATATATTAAAATTCATAATGATAAATTAAAACAACCCTTCCCAATTATAAAATACCAATAATGGTGTTCGCCAAGTAAGTATTAAAAAAAATTATTTTTTATTTAATTTAGTTATTTTTTTTATACTTTTTTTTATTTTTTTATTTATTATTCTCTTTAAGCTTATATATCTATCTATTTATGTATTTCTGTCCTAGATGTAGTGTCCATGAAAACTTTTAATCTCCATATAAAGGAGTTAAAGATTTTTGGTCCTAAATATTCATAGTTTCTCTGACCAACTTTTTCGATTTTCAATGGTAGTACAGTATCCGCCAAAATAAACAGTACCGAAAGTAAAAATAAAAATTAATTTTTAATTTCTGTAACGTAAGTGTTCAAAATGTTCACCATTTCGATGCAAACAAGCTTCATATTAATTTTGTTAGTAAA
Source organism: Ophraella communa (assembly GCA_035357415.1). NCBI lineage: Eukaryota > Metazoa > Arthropoda > Insecta > Coleoptera > Chrysomelidae > Ophraella > Ophraella communa. The sequence goes on along the minus strand of CM068994.1, from coordinate 28,818,091 downwards.
TAAACATATTTATAAAAAGTGGTTGATGGAACTGCCGAAAAATATTTTGTATTCTTTCCCGTAGTTCGCAATATTCGCCGGCGGATTTTCCGAATGAAATTTTTTTTCCTTCATTATGCTCCAAATGTATGCGTTAGGTGGCGTCAGATCAGATGAATGTGAAGGATATTCGAAGTCTGTTCCCCGAGAAATTATTCTATTATCGAAATGCTGACGGAGTAAGTCTAAGGTGCGCACAGCTGTATGGCTCGTTGCACCATCTTGTTGGAACCATTATGCGCGAAACTGTAGATTTCGTGCACGGCAAAAGTTATTTAGATCTCTCACAAAAGGTATAATAATTTTCTGTCTATAACGTTCTTGGTTGACAGTAAGTGGATTCTGATTATCATCTTCAACGAAATAAGGACCAATCATTCCATTACCAGATACCGCGCACTAAACGGTAACTCGAAGACTGTGGAGTGGTTTCTCTACAATGGACATCAGGACGTTCAAATCCAAGGAATCTGGTTGTTTGTCGATTAATATAGCCGCTAAGATGAACGTGACTCTCATCTGAAAACCATGTTTTTCAAAAATTCGTAAATTAAACTCAACATGCGACCACAGTAAATTTCTCTTGCATGTTTGTCCGCAGCATTTAGTCGTTGTCCAACGTGAATACGGTATGGATAACCACCAAATGATTTGAACATGCGACGTAAAGACGTTTCACTAATGTTGAGTTTACATGCAGTTCTTACAAAACTTCTTTGAGGTGATAGCACAACTTGGTTAGAAACACGTCCTTCATTTTCGTTAGTGCATACTGTTTTTCGACGACCTGAAGAACCTTTACGTTGACACAATACACTACCAGTGCGACGAAATTTTTCAACAACAGCTAACATCACACTTTTACTAGGAGCTGCTTTATTAAATTTTTGTTGATATTTTATTGACACCTGTTCTAAGCTTGGACAATCATTACGACCTTTTCCGTATGAACGAAAATAATGCTCTACCAAAAACACTTTTTTTTCCTTTGTTAGAAGCATTTTTAAATAAAATTTAACTGCAGCGTACTATTAATATATCAACTAATGCCAATTAAGTCAAATATGACAAATCCATATTACATAAACAACTCCACAGCACTCTCTGTTTTGGTACTGCTTATTTTGGTTTGGTATTTGTGTGAAGCTGTTTTCAATTCAGATTTATGGATATATTGTGTAATAGCTAGTTGTCTGTAATATAATTGTTTTGTATCATAGATTTTTGTTTCTTTAAATAATGAACTACTTGAATATCGATTATGTGTATTTAATATTAACTTTAGGAATTTCTTTTGATATATTTCCAGCATATTTCGATATGTGATCGATATCCCTCCCCATCCCAAAATTCCATATGTTAAATGAGATTGTATTAAGCTTTGATAAATAATTCTTTTTTGTTGGTAATCAAGGAAGGGGGCAACCTGAATAACAAAAATCCTAATTTGTATATTATATCAAGCAAATGAAAACGGAGATTTGTACTGCAAAATCTCCGGATTTTTTGATTTATTAGGTGTGTTGCGCTTGGACAATTATACTTTAACAATATTTTTATAACCTCAGAAGAGACTAACTCTGTGTAACTTTTAAGGTACCTTTTTTAAGCAGACGGGACAAAAAACTGTCAACCGCTTCACTAAGCGAATCGTTTTATTTATTTTTTTTTAAATATCTATGTATAAAAGAATTATTTATCTAAATTGATTGTACTAACCCTTACTTTTTGGAAGTCCATCTTATTAAGGATAATAAAAAACTCTTCGTTTTAACAAAACTTCCAATATTTATTTAAAAAATTGCTTTTTTAAGATTCAATGACAGCTGTTTCGCTATGAAGCATCGTCAGATTGACATTTAAGTTACATTTTGTTTGTTTGTAGCTAGGTACCTGATGTTTAGGTAGTATTAAGGCTAGACCAAGTATGGAAGTAATAAGACATAACAATATTAAAGCCTAGATGTTATTAGCCCTAAGGGATTATCCTGGATGTATTTCCCTCTAAGATCAGTATAACTGTGCAATGATATAGAAAAACCAGGAAAAAACTATATCATGCTGATCTTTACAATAACTTAATATATTTGTGTTACAATTACGTCTTATCTATGTATAAAATGAAGACTCAATCAAAGCAAACACTTTAAAAGTGGAGAACTTCCCAGATTTATTTGTTCATTAACAACTTTAAATTGTGGATCTGCTAGATGTCTTTTTATTTCAAGTTCTTCAAGGAAATCTAAATTTTGTTTTTTATTACAAATGTGTAGTATTTGGATGTCATTGGTGTGAAAGAGTGAGGTTGGATGTTCAAGTAGGTGTTTTGCATAATTTGACTTATCTGGTTGTTTTAATCTATATGCTCTTAAATGTTCATTAAATCTTACTTCAAAATTTCTTTGTGTTTGACCTATATATACAGCATTACACTTTGGACAATTAATTTTGTAAACACCAGATTTTTTAATTTAGGTAATTTTGTTTTTACATTTAACAATTTTGTACCAACATTATTTTGTGTTTTAAATGATATTATTGCTGATGTTGCCGAAGATATTATTTTTGATATTTTATTGGAAATACTTCCACAATATGTAATATTTTTATAACTTTTAATTTCTTTAGTTTGTTTAGGAAATATTAGTTGTAGTGCCACTTTCTGTTCTTTTTTATTAATTAATGTATTTATCAAATGAATTGGGTAGCCATTAGATGTAGCTATTTGTTTTATGATATAAATTTCTTTATCAAAGTTAATTTTGTCCATTGGAATTGAAAATGCCCTATGTATCATAGAATTATAAGCTGCTAATTTATGTGTTATAGGATGATTTGAATTATATGGTATGGTTACATCTGTTTGTGTTGGTTTTCTGTATATTGAATAATTTAGTAAATTATTAACTTTTTCAATTTTTAAATCTAGAAAATTAATTGAATTATTTTCTTCAACTTCTAAAGTAAAATTAATTTTTAGGATGCAAGGTATTAATATAATTAAAAAATATATCTAATTGTCGTTCGCTACCTACAAATCCTGCTAACACATCATCAACATATCTATACCAAAATACAATATTGTTTTTATAACTAGAATTAAAGATTTTGTTTTCTAAATTATCCATAAAAATATTCGCTAAAATTGGAGAAATGGGACTTCCCATTGGAAGACCCTCATTTTGAATATATACTTTGTTATCAAAAGTAAAATAATTTTGACTAATGCATACATTAAATAAGTCAATTATATCTGATATTATTCCTGGATGGATATTTCTTTCATCTAATAACTTTTTAACTAGAACTATACATTCTTTAGGAGGAATTTTAGAGAACATATTAGTTACATCAAATGATACTAATTTAGTACTATTTTGTAATTTACATTTATTTAATTTATCTATCAAATCTAATGAATTTTGTACTGAATATTTAGATGTGTAACCATAATTATTTAGAATAGTATTTAATTTTTTAGCTACCTTAGTATTAGGAGTGTTAACATACGAAACTACTGGTCTAATTGGTTTTGACTCTTTATGTAATTTAATAGTTCCATATAATTCTGGACATTGAGGATTTTTATTAACTAGATATTTTTTATCATAGTCATTTAATAGATAATTTGAATCATTTACATGTTCTCTTATTTGGTTAGAAAATTTTACATATTGTGGAAGTATTTCCAATAAAATATCAAAAATAATATCTTCGGCAACATCAGCAATAATATCATTTAAAACACAAAATAATGTTGGTACAAAATTGTTAAATGTAAAAACAAAATTACCTAAATTAAAAAAATCTGGTGTTTACAAAATTAATTGTCCAAAGTGTAATGCTGTATATATAGGTCAAACACAAAGAAATTTTGAAGTAAGATTTAATGAACATTTAAGAGCATATAGATTAAAACAACCAGATAAGTCAAATTATGCAAAACACCTACTTGAACATCCAACCTCACTCTTTCACACCAATGACATCCAAATACTACACATTTGTAATAAAAAACAAAATTTAGATTTCCTTGAAGAACTTGAAATAAAAAGACATCTAGCAGATCCACAATTTAAAGTTGTTAATGAACAAATAAATCTGGGAAGTTCTCCACTTTTAAAGTGTTTGCTTTGATTGAGTCTTCATTTTATACATAGATAAGACGTAATTGTAACACAAATATATTAAGTTATTGTAAAGATCAGCATGATATAGTTTTTTCCTGGTTTTTCTATATCATTGCACAGTTATACTGATCTTAGAGGGAAATACATCCAGGATAATCCCTTAGGGCTAATAACATCTAGGCTTTAATATTGTTATGTCTTATTACTTCCATACTTGGTCTAGCCTTAATACTACCTAAACATCAGGTACCTAGCTACAAACAAACAAAATGTAACTTAAATGTCAATCTGACGATGCTTCATAGCGAAACAGCTGTCATTGAATCTTAAAAAAGCAATTTTTTAAATAAATATTGGAAGTTTTGTTAAAACGAAGAGTTTTTTATTATCCTTAATTATTTATCTGTTAGATTGCTGTTTTTAATAAAGTATTAATGCCTACAGGCATTCTAATTTGAATTAATTTTCAAGCATTAATTTTTATTAAAACAAATAAAACATTTTACAATGCAACTTACTTTTTTGAAATAACTATTCTAAATTTTTTTAAATACTAATCAGGTATTATTTGAGATATTGTCCGGCTTGACCATCTGGTGTTTTATGTAAAGCCACAATATTTACCCTAAAACACACAAAACTGTAATCCGTTTTATAAACGAGGAGTGAACCAATTTGACATCAATCTCATTAAAAACTTGTGTTGGAAACAACGTATAAAATGAAAAAATATACCATATAGCTAATCGTTAAAAAGAACTTCAAAATTCGATTAATTTGATTAAAAGAGGTCATTTATAAAACCCAAAGTTGTATACTAATGTTACAAAAGTGTTCCACATACTACTAAAAGTTCTCTTTTGGTCACGCAGTAGTTCTGGTTTGGAGAAGAGTTTACTGGTCATTATTATTTAGATCTCATATCGTTCGGGATAAAAATTCAGTAAGAAAGCAGATCTACTTGCAAAAAAGAGTCTGTATGTCAAAGTAATGATGATTTATTTGAAATAGCTGTCTTTAATAAAAGTTTTTCAAAAATATTAAGAGTTTAGTATTTAGAAAACGCTACATAGTATTGAATAAAGATAAGGATAAAGAACTGAATAAAGAAAGTGAGTTAAATTGACTGGGTTTTTGATATATCGCAGTTGCCAAACTGTTAATGAAATCCAGCGAGCTCGATAAGGTTATTGATGAATTTTCTACGCATTAATTAATTGCGGGACTTTATATTAGAAGTAAACTTAACAGAAAGCAACCTTTTTATTAGAAACTGGTTGCAAATTAGTGTTGATAAGAATAAAACGGATGAATAAATTGAGTTTTAAGTGGTACAATTTTAAGTCTTTTCAATTTCGTCTGGGTAAATTGATACAGAAAAATGATTTGCCGACTTTCATCCGAAAATCTACTTTGTTCAACAACTTAATTACGTAATTTTAAGAAAGTTGCGCTAAGAACAAATCCAATTATGTCCCTGTTGTCACGATAGAATCGCCCACTTCGAAATAATCGCTTTGTCAGATAATTTTAATTGATTTAATTAAAAAACTAGATGCAAAATAACATCAAAACATTTCTACTTTCGAGAGTTAAACTTAAATTTATTGTACTAACCCTTACTCTATGGAAGTCCATCTATATAAGAATAATAATAACGGCTGGAAGGTGTTCATAGCCCATCTCAGCCGTTCCTCACTGCATATGTGTTTTGCCATTGCAGTGTCTTCCCTGGTAGGTCTTTTAGCTTTCTCACTTGTTTTTCCCGAAGGGAGAATTCCTCCGGGAAAGTGAGTTTCTAACAAGAGCAGAGCTCGTTCTTTATCGCTTTCTGTGAAGCTTCCATCGGGCTTCCGTAATGCCATTACAGTGTCTACTTTTCCTTTTACCAAGACTTAGTGTAGCCTTGCTGCAGAGCGTGTAGCGTCTATTTCTTCGCAGAATTTATATATCAGTTTGGCTTCCCTACTTGCGAGTCCTCTCACCTGACCATGACGGACCCATGGTTCCTGGATCAATACTAATCCCATTTGGTTTCTGATAAACGTTCTTGAAATAACCGCAGACGATCCCTTGGCGTTTATCTGAGCGATATTAATTTCCGCCATTTTTCTTACCATGGTTGTTCCCACGAGTAGCAAGGGAATGTCGGTCCACTCCGGCAGAGCCCCGCATGCAAGAGCAAGGCTACATACAAGGCGGTTTTGCCCGGTTCCCCCAGGGGAACGTTCGCGACCGCTTATACCCCAGCGGCCATCCATTCTTCGGCACGTTACCTTACACCTTGGAATTGGGGGGGTTGGTCCGCGGTGCGACCTTAGGAATGACCAATCTTGCAGTTATCAGCTGCTCCTACTAGCCGTATATACGCACACCACCAGCTTCGCCGCTTTCCTGCTGAATTGCAGTGTTACCTGCTTAAGCAGTTCAGCGACTCTCCTGGGGATGCCCTATCCGCCACCTGGAGACGCGCCCGACAGGCACCCAGCCCTCGGGATAAGAATAATAAACAACTGTACTAAACGGTCAATTAAAACATTAGCTTATATAATAAAATGATAGCTGTTTTCCTCTACGAATAAAAAATAGAAAGGAAGGAATGTTGTCATATTTTAATCACGACGGAAGTCGGCCATATTGAAGAACCAAATATGACTCATTTGAATCGTGACTCGAATCCAACTCTTGAATGAGAATTACTTTTCATCTGTAGGGTTCTATGTATCTGAATTATTAAAAATTAACAAAATATTTTAATCACAACCACATTGTTATCATAGACGTTCCTTTATTTTTTATATAGACCAACTAAGTCAACTATTTATAATTACCAGCTTAGAAGTTTTTAATCTTAATTTATATTCCTACAACTTTATGACGATGTATATTACTGTACAGATAATTACAAGCGGAAATCAGTTATTTTTTTTAATAATTAATACAAGACATAAGTTTATAATACCCTGTGTGTGACACCACTGGTAACCGGAAACTTCAAGTCAGCCATATGCAAGAACCATTGCGGACATCGTCAAATCGTATTATACTCCTTCCTTTTTATTATTTATTCGTAGGTTTTCCTAGTGACATATTTTTTACTAAATTAGACATAGTAAAGCGACAACTAGTGGCGTGTTTTAGAAGTTTTAGTTCACTTATGCAAACAATGAATGGCTGCACTGTTTAAAATAGGGTGCTCATTTTCATTAGGTACGTAAGTTGGCCATTTACGTTAATTATTTATATAAATCATAAATTAAGAATGTTTATTAATGCATAAAATAATTGTCTCATTACGTTTGAAATGGTTTTCTTCACAAAAACTAGTTGTTTTGTATTGTAACTAAAGTCATTCAGTTATGACGGCATAGAATCATCTTCTCGTATGGTACATTGTCTTTAGCTTGAAAAAAATATCCCGAACGATCTTAGAATTTTTTTTTTATTTTATTACGTTTAAATGCTGCCAAGTTTTTAAATAAATTTTATAGAGTGACAGTTTATTGGGGGTATATTTTATTTGAATACAAATCAGCTCATGATAAATTTTAAGAAGTGGAGTGTAGGGAACATCATGAATTTCATTTCATCATAAATTGGCATTAGTTTTCTTCTCAGTCTCCATGTCTCTGCCCCGTATGTTAATGTGTTACGAGGGTTGCCTTTTACATTTCGTATACCCTCAAAAATGTCCAACTTTAGCTGTCAGTTGCCAGATTGCAACACCAGGGTTGCCAAATCCCGAAATATAAAAGTCAACACTCAGAATCATTGTTTTATATAATCTCAGTTTTATAGGAGTATTTTATTGTTTATTGTATACCCATTGTTTCATTATTTAGGCCATTTCGCACCCTCTCTCGTCTTGATCTTCGTAATTCATCAATTTCTGTCGCTTCTAGTTTTCTACTCAGTCTCTTCAGTCTCCAAGTACAAATGTAACTTCTATGTTAATCTAACTATAATAAACAGCTGTCTTTAAGCTTAAAAGTTTTGTTACAAAGTTCTTTAGTTAATTTTCTTAATAATAATTTGTTAAATAGTCCAGGTATTCTCTTGAAGTAGCCCTCTTGTTTTATTACAAAAATTTCCGTAGTTCAAGCACCCATCGTTAACTGATACTACACAAATATGTTAAGGATCTCTACACACAAAGTTTTATATTAGTTTATTATAGTATGTACAAAAAGTACGAGGAGTAATAAACCCTAATTAAGTATGTAAAACCTTTACAGGGAGCACCATGAAATTTTTGATAAATCTCTTACTTTAAATTACATTTCTTCCGTAAATATAAAAACCAGGTAGATCGACCCCGTATTTGTTTCAGTTGTAGCAAAGTTTAGGGTTTCTTCATTGTTAAAGGATAAGCAGTTAAGCAATAACGCAATGCAGTGGTGTGTATTTTGGGGAAAAATACGTTTTAAATTATAATATAATAAAAAATGAAAAGAAATAATTATTGGAACACATTTATTTCTTACATTTTATTCTATATCTGACTCGGAAGAGGAAGAATCGTTGTTGACATTAATAATAATAGGGTCGATTAAATCATCACAAATATTGTCAATTTTCCACATATTTGCCTCTACTTTGATAACATACTCGATACAGTTTGTCCAATTTTCCTTACTAACATGACTTACAGCACTCTCAAACAATTTCACAACATCGTTTATTTTAAAAGTAGTATTTTTTTCCAAGTTCCCCCTTTACCTGAGCCCATATTAATTCTATGGGATTAAGTTCACAATGATAACTGCTATACTACGAGAAGAAGCCATTTCTTCTACAATGTAGGTTTTTTATTTATTCTTGTTCATTTTTGCAATTCTGTAAAGTTCTTTTCTTAGTGGATCTTTTAGAAACTTAATATTTTTCGAAATAAGCCACTCCAAAAGCTCTACTTTACTCCAACGACTTGTGGGCAATGCTTCTCGTAACCGTGAATGGTAACTTGCGGCGTCCATAACAATAACAGCCCCTTTTGGAATCAGATCCAATATTTGAACAAACCATTCCTCGAAAACATCCCCATTCATATCTTCGTGATAGTCCCCCGTGCGTTTTGAAATAAAAGTTAATAATCCACCATCAACAAAACCTTCAGAACTTCCAACATGTACAATGATACGTCTTTTTCCTTTTCCAGATGGTGGCTGCAAACCTAACGACAAACCTTCCACGAATGCCTGCCTTCCGCTTTTAATGTTTTCATCTTGCCAAGCTTTGGAAACTGTATATCCAGCATTTATCCATGTTTCGTCTAAGTAGAAGAATTTCAAATTTTGTTCTCTGGCATGTCGAATGCTTCTTAAATAGTCTCTTCTCCAAAAAACTATTTCCGGTTTATCTATCAAGAGAGATTTTCTATTATGTTTTGTATATCTGAAACCCACATCTTTCAAAAGTTTGCATTATGTCATTCTGGAGAATTTTGTATAGTCCGTATCTTCTTGCACTGATGTCATAGTTTTGTCAAGTGTTGGAATTTCCTTTCGTAAGTAAAATCCATGGACTTTACGCCTTAGTCTTTGTTTTAATGACTCATCGATCTCAATTGGTTTTCGGCCTGAAGGAGTTTTAGGGGTTAAAGAGTTCCATTCTTGCTTTCTTTTAGTCATCTATAAATTGTTGATTTAGCAACACACAACATAGCAGCCGTTAATTCCACAATATCATCAACACTTGCACTTGGATCCTTGTTTTTCAATGATATATAACAATTCAATATCAGAGTTTTTTCATTTAAAGATAATGGACCTGTTTTTGGTCGTTTAGATGGTCCTTGGTTTATCGACATTGTTTGGTACTTGCACAATTAACATTCAACAAATGTTTTAAATATATTCCAACTGTTTACAATATTATGAAAACCATACAACTTCATACAACTTTACTCAAAGAACTAATACTAAGTACTGATTTAATGTACCTACTTTCTTTTTAAATAATATTCCCGATAATGTTTCGAAGAAAACTGGATTGTTTGGAAAATCCTCTCAATAATCGAATTATCTGTAAATAGGTGTAATCGTATTAAGCCGATTACAGTAGGCCACTGGCCATTTAAAATTTCTGAGAAAAATTCCCCAAACACTACATATAGGAGTAATACAAATAAAAAATATTCATTTTGCTTCTTTGAATTTAGTAAAAATTTTAACGATATCTTGCTATCTTGACTTTAATTAATTTTTAAAAAATATATTTCATTGTAATTTATTTGTGACAATATTCAAAGTTTGAATTAATCTTCTTACAAAAAGAACAAAAATATATAAAATAATTATTGTTACAGATTGGTTTGTTTTCTATTATGAATAAACTGTGTTGCCTTTCTTTATCAAACTTACCAAAATTTATGTACCTCTATCACTTTTTTTTTATTAAAATTAGTACTTCCCGTTACCTCTGACCTAAATCGTATAGTTGCAACTCATTCGTTCAATACAAAATGTACCTTACGGTATACCCTCTTAAAATATATTTTGGTACGTCTATGAAATCTACTTAAATGAATGATTTATTACTCCTTGTCCTTTCTATATAGATTATATCCTGGTAAAATATTTTCTTACTTTCTATAAGACCAACCAATAGCTATAAAAAAACGTTTATTTATTATAAACATATTTTTCTTATATTCGGTATTATGGTTAATCCAGGTATTTAACTATGTATGTAATGTGTCTTGTGGCGACGTTCTCATTAACCATGCATATTAGAATAATTCCTATTGTATTCACGCAAACACTTCCATAATCTCTCTCGGAGACGATGCGATGCTTAGATACCTAGCAAATTTGCGGTTACACCCAACATATGTAAATATTTCATCGGAATAGGGGAGATTCTAATTCCAATATTATTTAGTTGATAAACTAATTCTTAGTTCGTGTGACTTTTCGTTACCAGTTAAAATTAAACAACTTGAATTTGAACATACACTCACCCGCTCAAAATGAGATCCGTTCAAAATACTGATTAGTTTAAAAATGCTTCAACTTTCGAAGGAAGGCTAATTTCTTTAAAAAAAAAACAAGTTTTGATTCACCCTGTAGTTAATTCTGCTAATAAATTTTCACATAATGAACTTAGTAGTATTTGTGAAAATAAAAAATGTATCAACAAAGACTTAATTTCATCAGTGTGTAAAAGCCAAATGGAATAAATTCATTATTTCGGTTACTGTACATTTTTAGAAAAAATCCCGAAACACATCAAATTTAAATTATAACTGGACATTCTTTAACGTGAAAATGCAACCCCTACCTTCAACCCCATTAGAATGACAGGTACAACCCCCAATTTTTTAAATGGGAAGTATAGGCTTGTGATATATCATTTGAAAGGTCTCTTCATTATCTATTCAAAAATGTTATTGTTTTTAAATTTGATGCAAAAATTAATATAAAAAAATTAATATCATGTTGTTACCGAAATTCGCTAAAATATACTCGAAACTTATTACAATATACTTAAAAATTATTGCCCGTTTCGGTCTTGATAATGAGAAAGTGAACAAAAACCATAGCAATGTGGTTTTTAGATGGTAAACATTAAAAAACTTTAAAGAATTTCCGTGGCAACGCTATTTTAACAAGCAGTAGTAAATTGTTTTATTTAAGTTGTCATTGTTGTAATTTAAGCATAAAGTTTGTTCAATTCAATTCTGAAAAATGGTTAGATTAACGGAAATGCATAAAATAACAGTTTTACAAATGATTGGTTACGGAGATAACATCCGAACACAACAGGAAGTAACTCGCCTATTTCATGAGAAATTTCCTAATTTACCGCCTATATCCCAAGGAACAATAAGTAAAATAGAAAAGCAGTTTCGCGAGTTTGGTCATGTAAGGCAGATAAAAAAAGCAGCTGCCAATGCACTGAGTGATGAACTCAAATTAGATGTGTTGCTTGAGTTTCAGGAAAACCCACATACATCGAGTAGACAGGCATCAACTACATTCAATGCTAGCCATACATCGATAGCAAACATATTAAAAGAAAATAAATTGCATCCGTATAAGATGATACCTACTCAGGAGCTCATGGAAGACGATTTTCATAGGAGAACTTATTTTTGTGAGCAAATGATGGACATGTTGGATAACAATATTATCCAATTAGAAGACGTTATGTTTTCTGATGAGTGTACTTTTTTAATTAACGGTCATGCTAATCGGCAAAATTGCCGCTACTGGTCCACGGAAAATCCTCACTGGATGAGAGAAGAACACACTCAATACCCTCAAAAGGTTAATGTTTGGGCAGGGATTGTAGGCAACAATATCATTGGTCCCTTTTTTATTGAAGGCAACTTGAATGGCAACAATTATTTGGCACTACTTCAAAATGATGTCATTCCAACGTTGGCAAATTTATATCCTGATCCTTAAGTTCAAGCGAATACGATATGGTTTCAGCAGGATGGAGCACCACCACATTACCAACTTAATGTCCGGCAGTACCTCGATACAATATTTCCCAATCGGTGGATAGGGAGGCGAGGATCGATTGAATGGCCAGCGCGATCACCTGATCTTACATTATTAGATTTCTTTTTATGGGCATATGTGAAGAGCCATGTGTACAAAACTAAACCTTCTGATTTAAATGACTTAAAAGAACGAATAACGTTTGCGATTAGGTCGATCACGCCTGATATGTTAAATAATGTTAGAAGACAGTTTTATTTTAGATTAGGATGTTGCCAAGACGTTCGCGGAGAACATTTTGAACATCTACTTCATTAACATTCATAGTTCTTATTCGTGTTCTACATTTTATTACGTTTTGCATTACATTTTAGTTTTTGATTGTATTGTAGCGAATTTCGGTAACAACATGATATTAATTTCTTTTATGTTAATTTTTGCATTAAATTTAAAAACAATAACATTTTTGAATAGAGAATGAAGAGACCTTTCAAATGATATATTACAAGCCTATACTTCCCATTTAAAAAATTGGGGGTTGTACTTGTTATTCTAAGGGGGTTGAAGGTAGGGGTTGCATTTTTACGTTAAAGAATGTCTAGTTATAATTTAAATTTGACGTGTTTCGGGATTATTTACACACTGGATTTTACGTGAAATCGCGAACAATCCGAATTTTGTGGCCAATATTCTATTTACGGATGAAGCCAACTTTTCTAGACATGGGATTATGAATTTTCATAATGACCACATATGGGCAGATGGAAATCCACATACCATAAGTGTAAAACGATTTCAACAAACATTTTCGGTCAATGTTTGGCTTGGCATCATCGATGATTATTTAATTGGACCATTTTTCCTTCCTGTACGGTTAACCGGTGAGACATTTTCTAGAAAATGAACTTCCACTTCTTTTGGAAGATGTACCTATTATTATTAGAAGGCGCATGTGGTTCATGCATGACGGAGCTCCTCCACATTTTTCAGTGATTGTACGCGAGTTTTTAAATAATGTTTTTCCAGGCCATTGGATCGGACGAGGATCTCCACACCCGTGGCCCCCTAGATCACCTGGACACAATCCTCTGGATTTTTGTGTGTGGGGATATTTGAAATCGCTTGTTTACACAACACTAATATTAAACGTACAAGATCTTCAAAATCGTATCATAGACGGCTGTAATGTTATTCGTAACAATCCTGGTATCTTCGAACTTATTCGACAATCCATTAGACATCGAGCGGATTCTTGCATTTTAGCTGGAGGTGGACATTTTGAACATTTGCTCTGAAATGTATTATTTTTTCTTTATGTTTAACACATGTTGCTTGTAATAAAATAATAAAAAATATAAATCAGTGGCGTCACCAAGAAAAATTAATTTCACGTACAACACCCTGTATCTCATAAACGACAACACCTATCACACATGTTTATATGAACTATCTTAAATTATTAGTCAGGTTAGGTTAGGTTAGGTTAGGTTAGGTTAGGGTGGCTTACGGAAATAATTACAGAAAAACTTTTATAGTAAATTATAATTTCGAATAAACAATGTTATTTATTTTATGTTTACATTCATCACTCTAACACATCTCCAATAGAGAATTCTTGATTATTGTTTTCCAAATAGATGCATGCATAGTATCCATACTGCCAATACATCTTTTTCAAAACGTGAACGATCGAAATGGGGTCGTGGCAAAAGATAGCCCTTGTCGAGGTTACCACCAACGATTTATGTTTAAATCATCCTTATCATTTACAGAAACGACGACACTAATGGAGAATTACTGGATTACGGTAAAACATAAATTATATCGTGAGAAGCAAAGCAGTTTGTGATTTTTAAATGGAGATACTCATTTTATGCTGACGAAAAATAATACATTATCATTAGACATGGCCGAGAGCACTTTTATTAGCATCTAAAATGTCTTTTTTGTTAGCTTTCTACCTATGGAATAAGAAATTTTATAGGCATACTCAAAATATACACAATCAGCGACAAAAATTCGTAGTGAAAGGTTCTCCCTAGCAAAGTAGTCGACAACGATAAACAAGAAATTAGGGCCCAATAATCCATTACCTGACACTGCGCACCAAATCCAAAGCCAATTTTAAGCGCGAAAACATTTTTACAATAAGTTTTCTTATAATAAACTATAAAGCGGACTATCTGGAATAGGTCCTTTGTCCTTATTTAATCTATTTTTACACTTAATAATTTCTATACTTTCAAATGCACCAGAACGCTCACTTCGACCAGACAAGACAAAAAAGAAGGAATAGCTGAAGAAAGAAAACGCTTAAAACAATTAAAAGCCTGAAGAAAGAATTGAATGAAGAACGAAAAAGTCAAAGAGGAAAACGGAAAAACACTGATATGATTGTGAAAACAACTAAAAACGACAACTCAAGCAAAAAGAAACAATCTATTGTAAATATAAGACTTATAATCTGAGTTTGTGTAAGACTATGCCGTCATTTAAAATAAATACAGACGTAGCAAATAAACAATTCAATTCGGTTGACCGAACTCTGAAAAAAAAACTCCAAGTTTTCATTTTATATATACTACAATGTAGTTTATGCTTTAAAACTTCAATCAAAAAGGCTTTCTCATTTTAAGTGCGGATATCTAAATTTTATTGCCCGAAAGGATGGTAATCTGTAATAAAATTCATAACGTTAGACGTTGGCTATTTGAAAAATAAATTTCTTTAACTTCCGACATTACTACAATTTAATGATTTAAAAGAAGTAAAAGATATTTTCGGCGCAGTTTTGGTTGTTGAAGGTTAACTAGATGGAGTTGTTGATAAAACGAAGTTTTGCCAAGGGAACTGTGGTAAATTATTAGTTACAGTTGCTGTGTTCCAACAAGTGACATGAACTTACTCGTCAATTGTCAAGGGCAATCAACAAACTAATGGTATTGTCTACTTATATGCTCTGATCTTTGCTACTACGGATATTTAAGTGATTTCACTGATAAACATTAGGTACTATACATATTGTGATAAAATATCCAATTTTAGATATTGCTAAACAATCAAATGCAGGCGTGCGAATAATTTTTCGATTAACGATTAACTCCTGTTAAATTTGTTTAAAATGAGTTTGAAACAGCCACTTCGTGGCATCCCTAATAATGGTTTCGTTGAAGTTTGAGACGACGTAAACTTTTAGTCACGATTTATTTGGGAACATCTTTAAATTGTAGTTTCAGGAAAACAAGAGGGTTGCAGGAAGCACTGGCAATAAAGAACATTATGCGTTGTATCTAACCCCATTTTACTGACATACATATTAATTCACTATTAACTGCAAGTAATCTTAAATTGTAAATCTTTTGCGAACGACTAAAAGGAAAAAAAAATATTTATGTATCAATTTTTAATCGACTATTTCACTAGACTATTCTTAACTTACAAAACTGCATAGCAACGGCACGCTTCATATTGACAATACGTAATATCTCAACGACAAAATTATGACAGATTCATTACTAAGGTGTCTGGTATTTCTATAGTTGTCAGTGTCACAAACGTCATTGAAGCGTCTTCATAATTTTGAAAAGAAATAATGAATCCAGACGAAATATCAAGATTAGGGTGCCGGTCAGGCAAAGAAATCAGAAAATTAGTTTCGGAAAATGTTCCATTGAACACGCAGAAGTCCAGAAGCTCTATTTGGAACCAATTCTTGGAGTTCCTATGGAACTAGCAAAAATTCTCGAGGATTACGAACTTTTCCGTATGAACGAAAATAATGCTCTACTAAAAACACTTTTTCTTCCGTTGTTAGAACCATTTTTAAATAAAATTTAACTGCAGCGTACTATTAATATATCAACTAATGACAATTAAGTCATATATGACAAATCCATAACAGGTCGGCTGAAAAGTCCCCGGTCTACCATAGTAAAACACAATATTTTGACAAAATTAATTTTGTTTATTCAACATAGTTGCCTTCAAGGGCGATACAGCGATTATAGCGACCTTCCAACTTTTCGATACCATTTTTGTAGTACTCCTTCGGTTTGTCCTCAAAATAGGCTTCAGTTTCGGCGATTACCTCAGTATCAGAGCCAAATTTTTTTCCCGCGAGCATTCTCTTCAGGTCAGAGAAAAGGAAAAAGTCGCTGGGGGCTAGATCTGGAGAATACGGTGGGTGAGGAAGCAATTCGAAGCCCAATTCATGCAATTTTGCCATCGTTTTAGATGATTTGTGACACGGTGCATTGTCTGGATGAAACAACACTTTTTTCTTCTTCATATGGGGTCGTTTTTTCGCGATTTCGGTCTTCAATCGCTCCAATAATGCACAGTAATAGTCTCTGTTGATTGTTTTTCCCTTTTCCAAATAGTCGATGAACAATATACCGTATGTATCCCAAAAAACTGAGGCCATAACTTTGCCAGCTGACTGTTGAGTCTTTCCACGCTTTGGTGGCGGTTCACCGGCCGCAGTCCACTCAGCTGACTGTCGATTGGACTCAGGCATGTAGTGATGGAGCCAAGTTTCATCCATAGTCACATATCGACGCAAAAAATCGGGTTTATTATGACTTAACAGCTGCAAACACTGCTCAGAATCATCAATTCGTTGCTGTTTTTGGTCGATTGTGAGCTCGCGCGGCACCCATTTCGCACAGAGCTTCCGCATACCCAAATATTCGTGAACGATATGTCCAACACGTTCCTTAGATATCTTTAGAGTATCAGCCATCTCGATCATATTCATTTTACGGTAACTCAAAATCATTTTGTGGATTTTTTTGATATTTTCATCGGTAACCACCTCTTTTGGGCGTCCACTGCGTTCACCGTCTTCGGTGCTCATTTCACCACGCTTGAATTTTGCGTACCAGTCAGAGTCCGGAAACTCATTATCAAGCCAAGCTTTTGCTTCAACTGTATTTTTTCCTTTCAAATAACAATATTTAATAAGCACACATTTTTTTCCATCTTTTTGAAAATAACAAAAGTTGCTTCACTAAAAATGCAATATCTCACAAACTAATAGTCCGACAGCTGTCAAATTTTTACACGAATCTTTTGAAGGTTGATACTATCTAAAAATGAAATGGATTTAATTCTAGTGTCGTCATCTATAGGTCAGACCGGGGACTTTTCAGCCGACCTGTTATTATATAAACAACTCCACAGCACTCTCTGTTTCGGTACTGTTTATTTTGACGGATACCGTACTTACAAATTTAGCATTCTAAAACATTTTTAAATTTCACATTTAAACTACTATTTTTATGTTAATGCTTTTCTACTACTCAAATAATATTCAAATAGACAGTTAATAATGCATGTGTCGTAGGCAATTTTATTTCTATAACCATTTTAAAATAATAAAATTAAAATAGATTTTTGGAACAGTTAAAACTCTTTCAGATAATTGCAGTGGATGTGCTATCAAAGGTGACATTATTTTTGGTAAAAGTATGGACTAATCACATTAATCAACAGTGTTAACTTATTGAAAGCGTCAAATAAAGTTAATATTACGACACTTTATGCAAAAGGCCACTGTAATCAACATTTTTTATAAAGTTTTGGTTTTTATTCACAAAATTACAAAATTCCTAATATTTAAACAAAGTAATTTTACAAAAAAAAAACAGAGAAACCAGATTGTTAGCCTCCCTAAAAGGATCACTTGATAAAGGGGACGTTAGAGATCCTTTTAATAACGTCAATCCCTCCTTCAATCTTTTCCCATTCAGGAATACTCCTTGGAATTATCCTTTGGTTTTTCTTGTAACCTGTTTCTCCGATCTATTTACCAAAATTACGAAAAACTGGAGAAGTGTATTGCTTTGTCAATATTTCTTCACACTTCTGACGCAGCTCAGACAAAACTCAAGTCTACTTAAACAGCACTTTCACTCTGACCTTCAACTTACAACAATTCTAACATAAAATAGTGCATACAAAAACCAGCATAGGTACCACTTGAATACAAATGACCAATCTCATAACAAAGAATCATTTTAAAGAAAATTAACTCCTTTATTTAAGGAAAACTACGTCATTATTAAATATAATTTGTTATAAACTGGGCGGAGATAAAGAGGATGCTTTGAGCTCTTGGGGTATTTAAGTGCTGGCAATATTTATTTTATATTTATTTTGCACAGACGTGGTCAGGTCCACTTTCCAATAAATTATACACACTATGGCTAACTAATATCTCTATTTATTTAATAAAACATCCATTTATTTATACTACAGTAATAAAATACTATTTATATACACTTATTTTACTCTTCGCTTGCTTGCGCGCTTCCTAAGAACGTTCAATTTAACTGACTACTTCGCGCGGGCATCGCGCTTTTATATACCTGTCCAATTTGCTGAAACTTCCAGATGATTTAAGTCGACATCGAGTTCCGGAACATTCGGGTAACCCTTGACGATAAAATCCGCTAAGACCCGCTGAATTCGCTATTATTTAGGGTTTAGTTAGTCAAACATAAAGTATTTCCACTACAGTTTACTGGAAACGTGGCCGCGGTCAGTAATTTGCGTCAGATAAATTTAAAATGTTTGCAAATGTTGCTTGCATTTTAGAGAAGGTTTGCTCACAGGCATTTAATGCAAAAAATTAACTAACTTTAATTAAAATGTATACTTTAATCTGTGCTCTATATGACCCATAATAAAATAACAATGCCTTATAGTGTTAGCCCCATTTTGTTGTCTTTTGTAAGTTTTTCTTCTTGAGATCTCATTTTTATTATAAGCTCAAGGCCTAAATAGCAGTATATAGTTCTCTAGTGGCCACGCAAAGTGTCTAACGATAAACAGTATTTATTGCCCATAAATCTAGCAAGTTATCCTTCTTATATATATCACACAAACCGACAAAAAGACATAATCAGTAGCGTGACTATAACGAATACTTCAATTATTTAAGTATATTGTTGAAATATACTATACAAATTCGCAAAAAAAATGTTTATAGCTCTTAAAACTGACTCTGGTAGTAAGTATTTGAATAAGCCCACATTCGATGCAGGTATATTTAATATTATAGTTTTTAAGAATAATAAAAAACTCTTCGTTTTACCAAAACTTCCAATATTTATTTAAAAAATTGCTTTCTTAACTTTAATGACATCCGTTTCGCTAGACTTAGCATCGTCAGATTGACATATTGAAGTTACATTTTGTTTGTTTGTAGCTAGGTACCTGATGTTTATTAGGTAGTTATAAGGCTAGACCAAGTATGGAAGTAATAAGACATAACAATATTAAAGCCTAGATGTTATGAGCCCTAAGGGATTATCCTGGATGTACTTCCCTCTAAGATCAGTATAACTATGCAATGATATAGAAAAACCAGGAAAAAAACTATATTATGCTGATCTTTACAATAACTTAATATATTTGTGTTACAATTACGTCTTATCTATGTATAAAATGAAGACTCAATCAAAGCAAACACTTTAAAAGTGGAGCACTTCCCAGATTTATTTGTTCATTAACAACTTTAAACTGTGGATCTGCTAGATGTCTTTTTATTTCACGTTCTTCAAGGAAATCTAAATTTTGTTTTTTATTACAAGTGTGTAGTATTTGGATGTCATTGATGTGTAAGAATGAGGTTGGATGTTCAAGTAGGTGTTTTGCATAATTTGACTTATCTGGTTGTTTTAATCTATATGCTCTTAAATGTTTGTTAAATCTAACTTCAAAATTTCTTTGTGTTTGACCTATATATACAGCATTACACTTTGGACAATTAATTTTGTAAACACCAGATTTTTTTAATTTAGGTAATTTTGTTTTTCCATTTAACAATTTTGTACCAATATTATTTTCTGTTTTAAATGATATTAATGCTGATGTTGCCGAAGATATTATTTTTGAAATTTTATTGGAAATACTTCCACAATATGTAATATTTTTATAACTTTTACTTTCTTTAGTTTGTTTAGGAAATATTAGGTTTAGTGATACTTTCTGTTCTTTATTATTAATTAATGTATTTATCAAATGAATTGGGTAGCCATTAGATGTAGCTATTTGTTTTATGATATCGATTTGAATTATACGGTATGGTTACATCCTATAACACATAAATTAGCAGCTTATAATTCTATGATACATAGGGCATTTTCAATTCCAATGAACAAAATTAACTTTGATAAAGAAAGATAATAAAAAACAAAATTTAGATTTCCTTGAAGAACTTGAAATAAAAAGACATCTAGCAGATCCACAGTTTAAAGTTGTTAATGAACAAATAAATCTGGGAAGTTCTCCACTTTTAAAGTGTTTGCTTTGATTGAGTCTTCATTTTATACATAGATAAGACGTAATTGTAACACAAATATATTAAGTTATTGTAAAGATCAGCATGATATAGTTTTTTCCTGGTTTTTCTATATCATTGCACAGTTTACTGATCTTAAAGGGAAGTACATCCAGGATAATCCCTTAGGGCTCATAACATCTAGGCTTTAATATTGTTATGTCTTATTACTTCCATACTTGGTCTAGCCTTATAACTACCTAATAAACATCAGGTACCTAGCTACAAACAAACAAAATGTAACTTCAATATGTCAATCTGACGATGCTAAGTCTAGCGAAACGGCTGTCATTAAAGTTAAGAAAGCAATTTTTTAAATAAATATTGAAAGTTTTGGTAAAACGAAGAGTTTTTTATTATTCCTAATAAGATGGACTTCCAAAAAGTAAGGGTTAGTACAATCAATTTAATTATAGTTTTTGCTTAAGTTTAATTAGAATGTTATTTACACAAATTAAAGACATCAGAGGATTTGCATCAAAGGATGCAAATTCTTTTTCCGCCTACTTTAACCGAAAACCATACCAAAAATAGGGTGAAAAGTATTGTTTATAAATCTGCCCTTGTGACACAATATACTATTATTGAACCATTTTGATCTTTGCTCATCCGTTTATGCCTGTATGGAGGCGTTTATAACAACAGGATCAATGTTTAAGCCTATGATTGAGGTGATTGCACGTGCTTTCATACAAAAGGACCTTTTGAATACTGCACCTTTTTCTTTTCCTGGTACCAATGAAATAGCGACACAGTAGCGCAACGAGAGAGTCATTCTTATCAAACGAGCACCGAAAAGTTATTTTTTTCTAATTTTATCGGAAATGTTGCACACTGTTCTATTTTTTAACTAATTTATTGAATTGTTTTATTGTACAGCTTTTTTGTTTTAATATTGGTATCTTGCTATTATACACAAGAAAAATTGACCTTTACCCTGACGCCATACCTACAAACCTCGCGAAATGTCAAAAATGGCTACTGTTAACATAGTATTTTTAGCTAAAAAATAATTAAATTAAACTTAGTAGTAGAATGAAAAATAAAAAAAAGTTTCTGTGGCGCCCATTTACTAATTTCTTATGGAAAACAATTGTGTAGGTACAATACTTCAGAGCTAATGAACTTACTCTCCCCTAGCCTAGGTATTTTTTTAATAATTTTTGTGTAAAATAAACATACTTTAGTTAAAAATTACAAAATCTTAATTAGTGGCAAATTATATACTAAATTTTAATATGCTTAATTTGTAAGAAACTACTTGAATGAAATTTTTCCCAATAAATGGATTGGACAATTTTCACATTAGTTTGATTAAAATCATAGTTTATTCATTTATCGCGAACGTAATATTTACTTATAAGGCGGCATTTATACAAATATTTGCCCACTAACACAAATATGAACTGTAACTGGTGATTATCGGAACATCGGGACTAGAAGGGTTTACACCAATCAATAGCCGTTAATCGAAATAGGTTTCGTATATGGAGAGATGATCACAAGCAACGGATCGTCGGGCGATATTTTCCACTTTACTGGGCGTTTACTTTAGTCCTTTGCCTCTGGCCGATGAAAAAGTAACCTTTTCATTTTAGCGGAGCGAGGAGTATCTCGATACGGTTTGAAACAATATTTTCAGGATACTAATAACCTCCCAAGGACAAGTTTGCAAAATGATAAATATAATCCATATTATAAGCAATCTAAACTCATCCATATTTATACAGCATCACCCTATAATTCTTAATTCTGAACAATATATTTGTGTTTGTATTTTTAATTCAAACTAACAAATTCAAACTAACATTGAATTGCCTTCTGATCGGCTGAAAATGTTGTTTAGTCAGCTGCGTCCTTTACCTAGGACTTTTATTTTTGTAATTATTGTACTTTTTATTTTAAATGCCTTTCCAAAGGATTTCAACGATAGATAGGGGTCGTATAGTGACACTTATTGAAATGGATCATTCTCAAAGAGAGGTTGCTGCAATTATTGGGGTAAACCAAAGTGAGTATCGAGAACCTACCGGCGGTATTTAGAACTCGGAAATCTAGAAAATCGTCCAAAAGCAGGCCCCTATCGCACTACAACCCCTAAAAACAACTATTTGAGATCAAAGGAACATTTACAAGCAAATTATTAGTATAAACAATTTATATTAGAACATATTATTTTAAGGGCCGATTGTTCAAACTTCAGATAAACAAATAGATAACTTTTATTCGATGGATAGCAAGGTTTTGAATTTTTCAACAGTTGCATAAGACTTAACTGTCGAATAACTCTGCTAACTGAGGGATAAATCTATCTGCCGCTTCAACCATCAGATAACCGCGTTATTCGATTAATAAAAGTTATTACGCTAGAATCCCACTAATACCTATTATAAATGTGAATGTTTTTGAGGATGGATGTTTATTACTGGTTCACGCAACTACTGGATGCATATTTTGGAGTAATGATTTAACTTATACTTACTCAAGATAGTGTCACTGTCGTTACGCGCATCGAGTACTTTTATGTCCGAGCAAATGCTCAGCACCTTTTCCTCTATTTCGTTGAATTCGGGAGCATTTAAAGGCCCTCCACCAGTTCTGTACATGTCTTGCCTTTGCAGAGAAGATTTCTTTTTTGTTATTTTTTTTAATCCTTCGTACTTAAGTTTTAAAGTTTTCCACGAGCGGACACTCGTGGAAATCCCACAGGAGTTAAAAGAATTTTCTATTTTCTTCCATGCTGCCTCTTTATCTTTGTTTGTCACAGCGTCCGTCTTTTTGTTTTCAATTATGGCTTTGAATTTACCTACTTAACTGACAAGTAGTTGGATTTCTGCAGTATTAAAATTTGCTGAACGCTCTCTTTTCTTAAATTCCATTATTTCCGTACACTTTCGCAACAATTTATTTTAACACAACCGATAGACGTCTCACGTTTCGCACCAAAAAACAAACAACAAGCATCAAAGCATGACATAACCTCAAAAGTGAAATGACACTGACACTTGTTTGACAGAAAATGTTTGTCCTTCTCTAACCCATAAGTTTGCAATATATTTGTTTCACCACTTTGAAGTTCGTGTTGCCAGAGTTCAAATATTCCGTCAGATAACTATTAAATGAATAAAAAGACATTGAAAAATAGGGGACTAATTATACGTCGAATAAACAGACAGATAACTTTATCCGCTGGATAGTTAATAGACTTTTTATCTGAAGATTGAACAATCGGCCCTAAAAGAAATTGCTGTATTTTTAATAATAAAATAAAACTCAACATTGTTAATTGTAAAAAAGATTTAGATCATCCATATTAGAAATAGACTCAGTTTTAACCATATTCTTCCAGTTTCACCATCTGATAATGGTTCTTATTTTGGTTCTCTTAGTTATTTTGGTCCTGTTTCTTTTAAATTTGGCCATATCTTGAATAAATATAACATTAAGTTCGGTTTTAAAAACAATAATAATTTGGGCTCTTTCTTGATAAACACTAAAGATCCAGTTTCTTGTTTACATACACCTGGAATACACAAATTTTGTTGTAATGATTGTAATGCAGTTTACATTGGTCAGTCTCCTCACCTTCAGCTTTCGCTAACCATATTATCTCTGAACATCATAGTTTTTCTGACTCTAATTTTTCTAGATTACATAAATGCTTTAAGGGACCTAGAATGAATCTCTTAGAAATGATGATCTTTTGTGTTTGAATGAACAGCTTAAACCTAAACACCCATACATTTTTCTGAATCTTCCTTTTTAATTTTCATATATTTTGTCATGCCTTTTATCCTCCACATGGTATTCATACTTATATTCAATTTAATGTACTTATTCTTTAAATTTATATCATTTATCATTATATTTTATTGTATAATTTTAATTGTTAATCTTGTTCTTCTTCTTTACCAATAGTTGACAGTAACTGTATTTTCAGATTTTGTTAGCCAGTCAACATTATTTAATTTGTTACTCTTATTACTTAACTCCACAGTTGTATTAACTTAATTGATGTTGCATGTGTCCATCGACATAAATCACTTATCTTGATTCCAATTGATTAATAATGTGTTTCTTATTTTTATTTGACATCTTTCATCCATAGATTTTACATTTCCTTAATGTATGTTCTTCTTGTATAGTTTTTTGATTCTATGATTTTCTTTATATGCTTTGATGTTTTGTTCGCCGCCATTGCATTCAGAGTGTGGGTTTCAATTTACTAGTGCTTAACAGTAATAGTTATTTAGTGTTTTCAGTGTGATGGACACTTTTTACACTGCTATACAATGTTTCTCTATTATTTGTTAATGATTTTGATAATACTCATGGTTTTTCTGCCCTTTGACTACCATCTTTTTGATACCGGGGTTACTGGTATTTTCTCTGGAGTTCATATTAGGGCTTCATTTGAAGTATTTGTCACCCTCGGCTATTATTCTCATACTATTTGTGGTATTTAATATTTCCATCCATTGGCTGGTACTTAATTTTTTCTTACCTACTCAATGTTTTCCCATATATTTAAATAAAATATCAAATTTCTTAATTTGTTCTTCAATGAATCAGATCTTGATAAATCTTATCCATACCTCTATATAATGTATTTTTTCTTACCTAGTTTCTCTTAGTTTTAATTTTAATGTCACTTTTTCTTTATGTCACTTCATTTAATATATAAGTTGGTTGGTTAGATCGATCATATGATCTAGTGAACATTACATGTACTAATTTTTAAGGTAGGTCTATTGTTAACCACATTGCAATCTTCCTTTTTTTTGACCTCTCACCTATGTTTTTTCTAGCCTGATGATGGCCTGCTTATAGGCCGAAACTAGTCGTTGTTCCTGTAAATTTATAATAAAAACCTATGACTCATTTTGGTATTTTCCTATTTTCCTATTTTCCAGCACTACAATTTTACTACCAGTAATCTTAAAACCTCTGTGTATGCGTAAATAGCACATTAAAAACAAGTGCAACTTTTACAGTATAGTAATAAAATCTTCAAAAAAGTTATCTGGCTATAACTCTAACAATACAATTGTTTTATTTTCGGCTTGAAGATGATTGTAAATGCTATTTTCATCGTTGAAAGTTACTTTACTACCCGCTAAGTCTATTTTCCCTGGAAAGTTACATCAGAACATTTGTCACACCGTTAAATCTACCCATTGTTTACGTTTCCTTGCCAAAAAGGCGTATTACGTCAAAATTACTTCTAGCGTAGCTGTTACAATGTATATAAATGCGAACATTTAAAGCTCTGCCTTGCATATTGTAATAGTCACCCACTTACTTTACGTCTGATGATTAATCTACCGAATTGTCACTTGATTTTATACAATATGAATAATTTGAAATTTTGAAATTTATCGGGTGGAAGTTAAGCTTAATTTTAATCAACAATTTTGTCGGTCATTATATAATTTATTTTATCTAATGCGGATTGTTGATGTTTAAAACTATTTCACCTTTTGTGAAACATCCTGCATACCCCCCAAATGACGAAACCCTTATTATAATATTTTAATCTTGGTTGTTTAATACCTATTAATAAAGAAGCGAAAAATGAAATGCACGGCCTTTTTATACCTTTTCCTTAATTATGACATTAATGACATAAAATTGGAAATCAATTGTTTCGATTTGCAAAATTTAACCTAAATTTCCATAAAATGATAAAATCTTTTTACATATTTGACTGTTTCCTTGATAATATAAAGAAAATCTGCATTCTTACATTTATGAAAAAGCTATTTAAATCATTTTTTGATAAGTTTTTCCTTATAAAATTGATGTTTGAGATGTGATAATTTTGGGCATGTCAATCTCCTTGAATTTATATAAATTTGAGCAAATAACATAAAATGAATAACAATCTATGCATAAATCTCATAAGATAGTCCTATTATAACTTTTAAATACTAATTTGACTTTTCTTTTGACATTTTCTCTAACTAAATTGTCTCACATCAACTTTTATCAACTATTGTTGAAATAGTCTTTTAAGTATTCACTATCTGAGTTTTGATAATGAAATATGGTTACTCTGTCTTTCACTGTAACATTTATAGTTTATACACTGATTTCACCTTTGTCTGATAGCATTTATTTACACAGTTTTTATGTTTTTAGTCTTTAACTTCCAGAAAAAGCTATATGAATTGTGATTTACTTGATTTTTATGAAATAATACTACAGGATCCTATCCAAGATAAAGTTGTCAAATACATTCTTCATCTATTTGAATGTTTAACATTTAAGATTATAATATCGAATACTTTAAATGAAATAAAGAAAAGCAGCTGATATATTAATAAAAATTATCCTGATATGTTTTTATGTTTTCATATTGAGGTAAGTTTTACATTTTATTTTTACTGTAGCTTAGCTGTTCATCTCAATATATTCCTATAAAGATAACTATATATTACTCCTACAGAGATATTCCCATTTTTAACAAATAGCTCGCAATTGAATGATGATACAGCGTTGCCAGTGCAAGGAAGGAACAAAGAGAATCGATTTGTATTCTTTGTCATATGCTGCGTCTCCTCTGATAATAAGCCTATGGTACAGATTAATGTAGTCTTCAAATAGATATTCCTAATAATTAATAATAAATTATAACTGTGTTTTTACGGTGCTCACGATAACTGACAACTTTCAATACTATCTCGTGTACAGGTTAAATCAATAGGAGTGCTAACAGCTTTGATTACGTTAATATAATAGCGCCTGTTACAGTATGAAATATATTTATAAAACTCTCATAAGAAAAAAGCAGAAATCCATTCAAAACATTTGCGAATTCTAACGCCAACTTCTTTTGACTTTTTCGTTTCCTTTACCTCAGTTGCCCTATTCTCTTTATTACCACCGAATGTCGTCACCCCTCCCATTTACTTACCCTACTAGTATAGCCTTAGCGGTAACCTTGAAAAGATATTATTTTTTAAAGTAATTGAAAGATTAAAAGATTATAAGTATTTTCTCTTAAAAACAATTTATTTATTAAATATTATTATGTGTATTGAGATAAATAACTAAGAGTTTAAAATTTAAGAAGTAAAACTTACCTCAATAATTTATAATAAAAGGATATATTAATAAGTTTCATCGAATCAGCAGTTACTTTTTCTTTATTACATCTAAAGTTTTCAAGTTTATAATTTTCACAGACAAACATTCAATATAAACAAAGAATGTAATTGACATCTTATCTTGAATAGAATCCATATTTTGCTATTTTATCACAATCAAATATTTCCAATCCATAATAAGTGCAATTTCATATAACAATTCACCTTTGACCTAGTTCTCTTTTCAAATTCAAATTTTAATCTGAAACAATAAAAAAAGGAAATAAAAATCAAAAGTATTAATGGTTTTTACATGTTTAAGAAATCAACATGTAGTTTTAGCTAGTTAAGTATTTAAGTTAGTATTATAAAAAGGAAGTACTTACAAAAGTATAAGGAGACAAGTTGTAGTCTTCGATATTGTACAAATAAGTATTCCAATAGATCATGAGTACCTTAAAACACCACAAGAACAATTAAAAACATGTAACAAATGTAATGAAATACAGTAAACTAATTCCCATATCGAAAGTGTTGGACTTAATCAAATAAACTTATGAAAGAACACTTAAATAGTGCATAGTGAAATAATTATTGAAAAACTTGGTTTATAAACATTAACAAAGACATTTTATGTAACAAAATGTATGTAGGATAATTAAGTAAGTTTTTTATATAAATTTTAAATTGTTAATCTTTGATAACACAGAGAATCTCATCTTATATAAGGTGTAAGTAATACAAATAACAGAATCTCTTAAAAGTTTAAATTTTAGTTGTTAGAGTTTAAAATAGTAATTTTCAGTTAAAATAGGATTCTTTTAATGGATTTATAGAAATTTTAAATACAATTGATAGTTTTAATTCAAATTTTGAATGTCTAGAAAATATGACAGTTCAAGAAATTTGTCTATTTCAAATCTAAATTTTCATAGAAAAATTGTATTTAAAAATTATATTAATAGATTTTTAGTAAATATAAGGATAAGATTTCCCTGTACGTTAACAAATGTACTATTAGATTTGTAATTTTATTACCTTGATATTCAAGAATTTTGGTTAAATTTTGTATTTGAAAACAAAGGAATTCCGTTTCTTACGTCATATTTGTCATTTTCCTGGAAGCCTATAAAAAGGCGAGGAAATCTATGATTCACTCTCTTATGATCCTGATACCAGAGCCATTAACATCGTATGTATTAATTAATTACTAAAAGAAAAAAATTTGCATTAATCGAAATCAGTTTATGTTAAATTAATACATGTAATATAAAAAAATAGGCATTAAAGTATTCAACCATTATTAAATTACTTACCAAAATAATAAATTGGACAAAACAGAGGCAGATTCCAGTAGAATTTATGAGATTAAATTCGAACGTCGTTTCCACAATGGGACTTTAGCAGCCATCTTGTAATTTCACATTTCCGAGAGCAGACGAGGAGAGGAGCAGACGTGTTCGTCACTTTCCGTTTTGACAATAGCAATTATTCGAAAAGAACTTTATAATACAAGGTACGTTTAATAGTTAAGAATTTATATTTTTGTATTTATTTTGTTGTGACTGTAAATTAATTTATTTTTGTATATCATCTCCATTTCTTCATATCAGGTTATTCATCAATTTAATTGTAATAAGCATATGAAAACCAATTAATAGTGTTTTTTATTTTATTTGTAATATTTCTTTTAAAAACATTTGATATTAAATTCATTGTATTGTAATAATTAAATAAATTTTTTAATTTGAATCCTATACAGATAAGAGTCAGATTTTAAATTTCAATTTCAAAAGAAGTAGACTGAGCTAGTTAAAATTTTGATAAGGCGCCCAACTATAGAGTTACAAAGGAAAAAGTAAACTTTATATAAAACTAAATAATATTTAATAATAAAATTCAATTAAAACATTAGACAAAACACATAAGAATTGTGAATAATATTATAAAAACCATAAAACAAAAACAAATTTATAAATTATAATAATCAAACTAAGTAAATCATTATAAATTGATAGAACCTACGAGGGCTATTGATAAAATAAACCAAGCAAATCAAATATTAAATACAGAGTTAATTAAATCATATCAGTATACTTTCTTTCTATCTCTTGATTGTTCATGTTTTAATAAATTAAATCATAAGTAGGCAACATAAAATACAGGCAATATGAATTTAAATCTTCTGTTATTGTTGAATCTTTAGTTTTTATAATTAAAAATGGAGTGAAAATAGATTTAGTAAAAATATATCGATGAATTATTAAATAAAGTGGTTTTTGTAAAGAACGGTTCAAAAAATAATCTTCTCAAAGTTTATTAGATAAATCTTTATTTTCCAGACTTTTTTATTCTGGACAATTATAGATAAAACTTTAATGATTCGAGGTATTACCTTTAAATATTTTTGTGATTACAATTGCATCTTATTAACACGTCTAGACCATCATCTTTACTTAACAAAAAATTAACTTTGAAATTCTCGTTCCTTATAAAGTTAATTCCTTATCATAACAACTTTGGCATTACACTTAATTCCGAACTAGAGGTCTTGAGAGAATTCGAGAATCGAAAGAAAATTAATTTTTTATCTTTTTTGCTTAGTTTGATATAAAATAATTTCCAAGTGAAATATTATCGTGCACGGTTTTCATATAAATCCCTTGGAATTCACAAGGCCTTAGAAAAACGGTTTTTAATCTGAATACAACATATTGTTGGGATACAGTCATAAGTTAAACTTTTCGTTTACATTACATTTTAATATGGAATGTGATATGTGAGGTTCACAGAAACTTTTAATAGCATATCGTTCCACGAATGTACAGGGTTTCTCATTATATTTTGACCCCTACTTATTTTCATTAATGTCGGGAATACAAAAAAAAATTCAAACGTAGGTGGGAAAATTGTTTTCATTTTACCATTAACAATAATACGAAATAGTTTATATAAATTTATTAAATTAAGTATATAATTACAAAGTTTTTATACATTGGTAAAAATAAACGTGTACATTCTCCTAAATTTTTAATATGTTGTAGATAAAGTATAGTACATTACTCGTACGTTAAGGTCAGCACCATTAATTATAACTAATTTATACACATGTTTTAATCACGCGGTAATAATACAGATTTTAAAATTAGTTGAGTTAGAAAAAGTGGTATTAACATTAGTTTAGATTGATTTGGTGTGATTGTCTCATACAACAGGAATTAAATGTAATTGAAAATGGTTCAACTAGGTAGAGTCGGTTTTAGAATAGCATATACATTAAAGATGTGGGCGTGGACAACTGTTTAACTGATTTCAATTTTTTTATTATTTAAACCGTGATTGGTTATACACAATAAATAGGCCATCCTTAAAATTATTTTATTGTAAGCGATTTAAGTTTGAAAATGTATATGCTATTCTGAAGCCGATAGTACATAACGTTTCTCAAGTTACAATTAATGTCATCCACTTCTTCTAGTAACCATTTCACTTTTAATTTTTATGAATTGTGTTGTTAATTCCTGAGAAAGGTGGTTATTTGATTTTAATTGATAGGTTTATCTTTTATTATGACAATAAATAAAATAGAAAAGGTTCAAATACGGATTATAGCCAAATGGCAAATTTTATAAATATTTTATTTGTACAGTTGAACTACTAAAGGCCTATCTTATTAGATGCAAGAATAAAAAAAGACAATAAACTAGTTGAAGAAATTATGTTGTGGATCCAATTGATTTGGTTTGTAGTCGTGGAGGAGATCTTTCAATGCTAGAAATTATTACTGAGACGGGAAATAGAATGGCTAGAGTACTAGAAGAACAACAAAAAACATTAAGATTCGCAATGTCTAGACCTCAAATACAATTCGTTCTTTATGAAATCCATTCAGAATTAGATGCAGAAAATAAATGCATGGTCGATAAAGCGCTCAATAGCTAAATTACAACACGCGGCATTGCAAGGTCAACCCATGCCGATTTCTGTATCCGAAGACAAAGAAATGAAAGAAATCAATAATAATGAAAATATATTTAATGTCTCTGAAGAAGAGGTTGAAATAAAAACACAAGATACTGTTACGGGTTCATTTTTCATATGCAGGAAAAATTAAGGAAATCAGTACTTACCACTTAAAATAAGAATAAGTAAATATTAATTGAATATGTATCTATTGATCCAAAATCATTGTTTACATTGTCATTATAATATTAATATTAGTTTTGATCACCAAAAATCTACTAGCTAAATAAAGAATATCAGGTTCTCTCTCTCACTGTCTTTCTTGTCTTTCTTCTTGCTTTTTCTGGGCTAAATTTGGGCCATGTGGTCACATTGACGAATTTATTTCGGATTTTGAAAATTAGCCTAAAACAAAAGTAAGCAACATCAAAGATATTGTATAAATAAAAATCTTTACTGGATATACTTACGTATCTTTAAAAGGCCGCTCCTCATATCCGGTAAGCTATATCTTGATCACATCTGTAGTGCATAAAAGGTTACCATAATCATTCATGCTTTTAGGCCATAACTACCTAACCATCACCTACTACCCAAACCTTCTAGTCTATAGTAGATAAGTCATCCATAGAAGTAGCCTGTAGTACCAGCACCTTATTTGCACCTCTATCACCTACAGTACCATTAGTGATTAGGCTGCACCCTTAGAGAGTAATGTCTAGTAACATCTTAGATGCTTTGGCTTTACCGCCCACTGCTGAAAACAAGTAAGAACTTTCCATTATCTTTGTGTTCACCAGTTCACAGCTGCATTTCTATTTTCTTCAACTATCAAGGGTATCTGGAGAACAAAATGTAAATTAAGAATAATGTTAAATTATTATTTGAACTAATATTAAAATTATACTACTATAATATAACGTTATCCAATCAAGACTTTAAAACTATCTGTTAAAACAATACTAGCTTATAAAACAATTGGTACAGAATATAAAATAATCTACTTACCATTATCAATATAAAATTGTAAAACAAATAGTACTATTTGGGGCTCAATTTACTGTTCAAAATATTTAGAAAATTTAATATTTAAGGTTCAAGTACTCATTTTACTAAACATATCTTAGTAAGTACTTAATGTTTTGTGGCATTTAGCATATGATAAAGAACTCTATCCAGCAATTCTGTTTGTATGAATTAACTAAGACCCGACCCACTCTCCAGTACTGAGTTAAACCATATCAATCTGATCTAGTCGGTATAGTCACTTGAAGAAAACTTTTATAGTGCCTGGCTCAAATATTTACTAAATGTTGCCAGGAGTAAGAATACCATGGTTTTAGACAATAAATCACAGGATAGATGTGAATTAATTTTTTCAAATAAACTAGGAAGTTACGTTCAAACGAAGAGTTCTTTATTATTCTTAATAAGATGGACTTCCAAAAAGTAAGGATTGGTACAATAAATTTAATAAACTAGTTCATTATCAGCATATCATGGTTTTAAGCCGGTTAGTGTATTACTGCAATGGTTTTTAAATTAGTTTACATTGATTCGGTGCTGCAAACCTCGCTTCGCTCGGCACGCAGTGATTCTTTTCTAATAATGCCAAAGTTAAAACAATGATACTTTTGAATTTTGTTAAGTGTTTAAGAAATATTTTGATCTACTAAGTTGAAACAGTACAAGAAAACCAACTAGCATTCAACAGCCATAAGAACACAACCCAGTATAAGAAAATCAACTAGCACAAGAACACAACAAACCACTCGAGGTCCTTTGGAAGTATTTTCTTCATTTCCTTTGGCAGATAAATTTAACAAATAAATATTTTAATCATCAGTTTTATTAACAAAAGCTTAGCTGCTGTAAGAGCACTAGGTTGTATCTTGTTCGGTTTAACTGCT
The DNA here is from genome assembly GCA_035357415.1 of Ophraella communa. NCBI lineage: Eukaryota > Metazoa > Arthropoda > Insecta > Coleoptera > Chrysomelidae > Ophraella > Ophraella communa. The sequence continues at coordinate 28,784,170 of CM068994.1, read as the reverse complement.
CACTTAGTTAACTTTAATATTTACTGACAAATTCAATAACTTACACTTCTTTTTTAATTATACAAGGTATTTCTATCTTTTTCACCTTTTTGTTTATATTTACTTTTTTTCCCTGAGTTGAATAAAAAGATAGTGGCGCCTTTAAACCACAAACCTGACCTAGGCTGAAACATTAACTTGGAGCCGAATCACTCGTTGAGAGAGTATCTAGCCGTGATTTGTTTGGTATACAAGTTACATTTTAAACCAACTGCCACAAATACCACGATTATGACAGAAAATTTCTTTGTATTTGTTAATCACAGTAACCACATAATTTTTGTGTCTTTAATTTTTTAACACTGTACCTATAATATTCTAAGAAAAGAAAATATAGCTACTTTTTCTCTGTGTTCTTAAAATAAATCCTGTTTATTAACTAAGGGAATATTACCGAGTTAAATATCTAATAATACCTACTATCGCTCAACCGATCAAACGATAAAATCTGGTTTCATGTCGAATGTATTTACCATGAATGTAGGTGTTTTTACTTCAATAAACTAGGGTAATGTTGGAATTAACACTCCATAAATGGTTTATACATAGTAACGTTTTAATGCTGTTATTAGTTATGTACGTCATTCAAATACAAAAGAAAAAATTAATTGTGAAGATTATTTTCTTCACCTGTCAAAATATCACAAGTTGTTTTTGGAAGTTTTTTAAATAAAGTAGTTTAATACAGAATGGTTAAAAAAATCTTTTTCTGAATGTGCCTACCCGTTCCGGATAATGGCGACAAGCTTGGCAATTTGAGCTTCATTAGCTGCTGCTCTAAACAGTCCTCATATAGATAGAGTATAGATAGAGAGAACCAAGCTCAAAGGTTTCTCAACCAGAAGGTTCTACGCCTTCCGGGTCCTCTTCTACCAAAAACCTTTCCCTGGAGAATTAACTGAAGCAGAACAATCCTATTGGAAACGTGATCCACCCAAGCCTCTCAAAGGCTTCTAGTTTTTTTTTGAGAATGCTTCCTTCAAGTTCCAAATTAACGTATCTGCTTCGAAATAGATTTCCCATTTTAACAAAAGTGGCCCTTGCTTTTTTGCGGCAGTATATTTCTACAGTGTTCTCAATGCTCATTGATTGTAAATTTGTTAAAAAAATAATATCAAATACCAATAGATAAAAAAATACGGCATCCCTCAAAATAATAATGGCCCATGTTTAAAATAAATGTCAGAAAGATGTCAACACTTTAAAAAGGCTTACCCCAGTATAAAGCTGCAATGCTTTATGTTAATGTAATGGCTGTTCAGGTCGTCGACCAACTAAGTACCAATGCTAATGAAACAGCAAGTAATCTGAATGTCAATAATGGCTATACAGTAAAATTTGTTAAAAAGTTTGCTAAATGTTATCAATAATGTCATTTCCTGACAATATCTAGAAATCTTTTGACTATTATTTTTACTGTGTAAACTGTGTTACTTTTCCTCAAACTCAAGCATCGCATTCAATTTCATTTCATCACTCACTGTATTGCCAGCTACTCTTTATATCTGTCTTATATGATCAAACTCACAAAACAGCTTTTAGATTTTACTAATTGCTTTTTGGGGTCTAAGCGGTAAGCTTGGAAATTTCTCATGAAATAAGCAAATTACTTCCTATTATGTACTGGTAACTCTGTAACCAATAATTTGTTAAACTGTTATTTAAGGCATTTTCATTAACATAACCATTTTTCAAAATTGAAGTTAACGAATTTTGACAAACAATTTTCTAGAACATTATCTGGAAGGCTTTTAATTGATCAGTCAGAGGGAGGTTGACCTTAAGTCCGTTCTTCTAAAATAATTTCTACATGACGTTTAGGATAATTTGCTTGAAATAACTTTATGACGTTATATGCATTACACATTCCCCATCCATGTAAGCTGATCCTTAACATTGACCGTATTCATGGGTACTAGTGACACTTGTAGGTAAAGTGTGTTCAACAATATGGTGACTACAATAAAAGGGGTCTGATTTATTTATTTATTTATTTATTTAATTTATTTATTATCCAAACAGACCATTAAGGTCTAATTACATGGATAAATAAGAAAAAAAATACAATTTAAACTATACAAAGTATTCGATTCTCAAAGTTGACATTATGGACATCATTATCTCATTATTAAAGCTCACCAGCACTTACCCTGCTAGGGATAAAATTTGGTTCAATACCAAGCGACGAAAAACAGATAAAGAGCAATTCCACTCTAATTCCATTAAAGAGTTAAAATAGTTCGCCAACTGACACATGGCCACAAGAGGTGCTTTTGAAGAAGACAGAGTGAGAATGCTGAACATAAGGCAGTTGCGAGTTCTTCTAGGCGGGACGTTAAATTTTAATAACGCGAGAATTTCAGGGCAATTAATTTTATTATTTATAATTTTATAAAGAAATATTAGTATAGCTAGCTTTCTTCTATCCTCCAAGGATAATATCTTGAAATCAGATCTAAGTTGACTACTTCTAACCGTATTATAGTCTGGATACATACCATACCTCTTGCGATATATATGCCTTAAAAATCTATTTTGTATTTTTTCTAGGATGTACAATGTTGTTGGGTACTCTGTAAACCAAACACTACACGCAAACTCTAATTTGGACCTAACTAAACTAAAATAAAGAATTCTAATGGCCTCTATATCATTAAAATTATATGTTTGCCTAATAACACAACCCAACATCCTAGTTGCAGATTTTGCTACATTTCTTATATGATTAGCAAACGACAGTATAGTATTATAAGTAACCCCTAAATCTTTTATCTCATGTCTACGTTGTAATGGCTCTCTATTAATTCTATACTCAAATAAGATAGGCTCTTTTAAACGTGTGATTGTTAAGAAATAGCATTTATTAGTATTAAAATATAACTTATTGATTAAACTCCATTCATAAATATTATTTAAATCCTTTTGTAGCTGTACACAATCCCTAACATTACAGATTTTTTTAAATATTTTGAAGTCATCTGCAAACCCAAGGCTTTCTGAATGGTGTATAACCAAAGGTAAGTCATTAACAAACAAAATAAATAAAAGCGGACCCAAGTTAGAACCTTGGGGCACTCCCGAGTTGGCTTCAAATTTTCCTGAAGTATTTCCATTCTGTTTAACTATTATATATCTATCCTCTAGATAGCTTTTTAATAAGGAAATAAATTTAAAAGACATACCCATTCCATGTATTTTATATAACAACCTATCATGAACCACACTGTCAAAGGCTTTTCTAAAATCCAAATATATAGTATCTAATTGAGTTTTATTCTGAAAGGTCTCATAAGCGCTGATGGTACTAAACCACTTTTATTGTGATCGTATGTCACGGTTTATTGCTTATGGTCTTGTATTAGTATAATTTGGGTTGAATTAGTCTGTGCTGTTTAATAATTTTTGTGAAAAATGTTTCGTCCTTGGGAAACTGCATCAGCGGCGCCCTGTGTTACTGTTCCTGTTCGACGACGAGTTTTATCCCTTGATGCCAAAAAAAATCGTCAGACATATTCATCAGAAGCTGGTCCAAAGGGGTTGTGCTTTTACACCTGCTGCAAGAGAAACTAGTGATTTGACAGGAATACCGGAATCATAAGTATGAGATCACATTTCGAGGCCAATTCATCCGAGACCAAAACGAAACGATAGTGGTGTTTCCAGAACCACTGATGACGGTGATAAAGATTTGATAAGAAGAACTATCTACTCTATGTACGAAGAAAACTTGGTGCCTACTATCAGATCATTGCAAACAAGACTAAGAAGCTACACTGAGATAAGTATATCAATTGGAAACCTATGGACACTTCCAAACTAGGTTTCAAATACTGCAAAATTGACAAAAGGCAAGTTATTATGGAATCCCAACGGATTAAGCAATGGCGTTTTGATTATTTGACTCCCATAAGTGATTACAGGTCTTTACAAAGACCAATAATCTATTTGGATGATACCCACGATACGCCGGCAAAAGGATGGACCGATGGAACAGTGCGATGCCAATCAAAAGCTCCATCGAACAAAGGAAAACGGATCACGATTATTCATGCTGGATCAGAAGATGGTTGGATTCCAAACAGTTTGGGGCTTTCGGCGAAGAACATTCAAGATTCGTCTTTGGATTACCACCAAGATACTACAGCCGAATTGTTCGAAAACACTTCACTGCCAAATATTTCCCCGCATAGTGTCATAGTTATGGACAATGCCAGTTACCATAGTCGCCAATTGAAGAAGGTTCCAGGCTCTTCAGATACAAAAGCGGAAATACAGGAATTTATGCTCCAAATCCATGTACATTTATAAATATATGTTTTAAAAGCTCATATTTGAATTTCGAAGTTGACGGGTCCCAGCGTTTTTTTAAATCTTCTAAACCATGCTCAAAAATTTATTCCATAAGTGGTGTCCACACTGTATATGATGCCTGAATGTGCTTTTACCCAGGCACATATTATTTTTTTGGTTGTCTGAATTTCAGAGACCGAAATTTTAATTAATATAGTTGACTTCTAAATTTGATTAAGACTGAAAGAGAATGGAGAAAAACACATAAAAACTGGTATTGTTGAACATAACTGTCATATTTATTTGATTGATCAATTGTATAATCTTCAAACTGGAACCCCAACTTTGTGAAAACATTCTTTCTTTTGTCATATTATTTCAAATACTCGGCTTAATTATTAAACATAAATATCATTGTTCTTTAACGAAACTGAAGTTCTTTTGAAATATTAATTCGAAAAAAGAAATTTATAAGGCCGTCTTCAGTTCGTTATGATAAAGTCGGGTTTCATAATAAACTCGAGAAGATGACACAACGATCGTCTCGGAAATTATGAAAATACACCAAATTAACTAAATGAAACCGGATAATGTTATAGTAGGAAATTGCCGAAATATTTTCACTTGTATATATCATCATAATCAAGACAACGTCAAAAGGAAAACAATGAAAGGAAATTTTTGGCTATATTAAGTATTTTGGTTTGGAAAAACATTAATCGTAGACTAAATGTAGATTACTACAAGTGTATTCAGCCTTTTTAATTATAATTAAAAATTGTTATTTAGTTTCTAGTTTAGTCGTTTTATATTTTTTGTTAATTTTAGTCCCTTTGAAGTACGGTATCCGCCAAAATAAACAGTACCGAAACAGAGAATGCTGTGGAGTTGTTTATGTAATATGGATTTGTCATAATTGACTTAATTGTCATTAATTGATATATTAATAGTACGGTGCAGTTAAATTTAATTTAAAAATGGTTCTAACAACGGAAAAAAAAGTGTTTTTGGTAGAGCATTATTTTAGTTAAAAAGAACAATAAATAACTGCACAGTTAAACTAAACTTCCACTATTTATTTGAAAAATTCGCTTTAAAATCAATTACAGCTGTTTCGCTATAACTAGCATCGTCAGATTGACATATTGAAATTACATGTTGTTTGTTTGTAACTAGGTGTTTGATGTTGTTAAGGAGTTAAGGCTAGACCAAGTAAGGAAGTAATAAGACATAACAACATCAAGCACCTAGTTACAAACAAACAACATGTAATTTCAATATGTCAATCTGACGATGCTAGTTATAGCGAAACAGCTGTAATTGATTTTAAAGCGAATTTTTCAAATAAATAGTGGAAGTTTAGTTTAACTGTGCAGTTATTTATTGTTCTTAGTAAGATGAACTTCCAAAAAGTAGAGGTTAACACAATCAATTTCATTATTTTAGTTCATACGGAAAAGGTCGTATGATGTTCCAAGCTCAGAACAAGTGTCAATAAAATATTAACAAAGATTTAATAAAGCAGCTCCTAGTAAAAGTGTGATGTTAGCTGTTGTTGAAAAATTTCGTCGCACTGGTAGTGTATTGTGTCAACGTAAAGGTTCTTCAGGTCGTCAAAAACTAGTATGCACGAAAATGAAGGACGTGTTTTTAACCAAATTGTGCAATCACCTCAAAGAAGTCTTGTAAGAACTGCATGTGAACTCAACATTAGTGAAACGTCTTTACGTCGCATGTTCAAAACAATTGGTGGTTATTCATACCATATTCAAGTTGGACAACGACTAAATGCTGCGGACAAACGTGCAAGAGAAATTTACTGTGGTCACATGTTGAGTTTAATTTACGAAGATCCCGAATTTTTGAAAAACATATGGTTTTCAGACGAGAGTCACGTTCATCTTAGCGGCTATATTAATCGACAAACAACCAGATTCCTTGGATTTTGAACGTCCTGATGTCATTGTAGAGAAACCACTCCACAGTCTTCGAGTTACCGTTTGGTGCGCGGTATCTGGTAATGGAATGATTGGTCCTTATTTCGTTGAAGATGATAATCAGAATCCACTTACTGTCAACCAAGAACGTTATAGAGAGAAAATTATTATACCTTTTGTGAGAGATCTGAATAACTTTTGTCGTGCACAAAATCTACAGTTTCGCACACCTTAGACTTACTCCATCAGCATTTCGATAATAGAATAATTTCTCGGGGAACAGACTTTGAATATACTTCATTCACCTGATCTGACGCCACCTGACGCATAAATTTGAGGCATAATGAAGGAAAAAATATTTCATTCGGAAAATCCGCCGGCGAATATTGCCGAACTACGGGAAAGAATACAAAATATTTTTCGGCAGTTCCATCAACCACTTTTTATAAATATGTTTATTGACTTACAAAATTGATATGATGCTTGTTTGCAACGAAATGGTGAACACTTTGAACACTTACATTACAGAAATTATTTTCGGTATTGTTTTTTTTTGCGAATACTGTATTTAGTTTTGCAAATATGAGACTATGGTAATGATTTCACTCCCTGCTGTGTAAAAAAAATGTATTTATAATTTTTAGAAAATCAGGATCAAGTGAGCCGGCATTCGAAACAAGTACTGTAAAAATGTACCGGACGTGTAAAGTATAACATTTTATTTCATACTGTAACCTAAAACACAAAACAATAGTGAAAATATAAAATTTTAATATTTTTATTAACTTTCCCTATTTTTGAAATTTGTATTTACTCTTTCAGACATGAAAGAAGTCAAATGGTAATTAGAATATTAGTGTCTGAATTTTATAACATACAAATTTGCCAATAGGTAGTTAAAGCAAAAAATATTTGTTTTTAACTTCGGGTGTTCCACAAAGCTCTCACCTAGACCCTTTCCTTTTCAATGTATTCATTAATGGAATTGATACAACTTATAACTATGGAAACATTATTCTATTTGATGCCAAGTGATCAAGAACAGTGATGACTCTGTACTGCTGCAAATATACTGCTTACAGTTTGACTAGATATCACACTTCCGGTAGCATGCCGAAACTCTCGAAGCAGTAAATGTTCGGTTTCTTCTTGCAATTACAGCTTGAGCAGAAGTTGTAGCTCGTTCTCATCCTCTTCCATGCCTGTAGACTGCAGACCCAGTTTCCAAATATCGATTCCATGCACGACTGACAACACTTTGGGACACAACTTCTTCTTGACTTAGCCTTCGTTTATCTAACGTACTAACTTATCGAGTTTCATTGTTTCTAATCGCCGTAGCGCCATTTTGTTTCAGGTAAACAGATTTATGAACTACAGTAACAATGTTAAAGTCACTGCAAGCATTTCTAAGCCACTAAAATGTTACTATTTCGAAATCGAATTACTACAATTCTGGTTAAAGAGATAACAGCGTATAAAAAAAAATCGATAAAAACAATTTGCTATAAACAGAGTTTACTGATAGCATGAAAAGTATATTTAAAATAATATTTTTGTATGCAATTTTCTGAAATTTAAAATATACCCACTTCAATTGTTGAGTAATGTATATTTTGAACATTTATTTTGTATGTTGTGAGAGAATTACAAACATAAACGATATATTTTCTTATAGAGTGCTTTAATTCAATATTTAACCGAAATTGATGTAAAAACTTTGGTAGAAGGAAATAACACTGTAGCCTCAAACATTACCCAACAAACACAAAGTCGTAAGAAAGATATTATAACTTCAAAGTTGTCAGGATTTATAGGATAAGTGACATGTTTGAACTCAAAGCTAGAATAAAACTATTGGAGTGAAAATAATGGAGACTTTAACAACTATTAAATTAACTTAAATTTAATACACTTACAATTAGTCCTAATCACGTCTTGATAACATAATATTTTTAAAATTTAAAACTGTTATAATTTTTAACCAATTGTGATGACTATTATTATTATTACATGTTTACAAGATAAATGAAATAGTACCTACATTACAAAAAATGGTTTCGTAAATAAACTCAAGACTAATAGATTGTGCACAACACTGTCTAGTTGGTTTGTAAAAACATTTGTAGATGGAGAATTTATAATTTCCGTTGGGAGACTGTTCCATATACTAAAAATACGATTACACAGAAAATGTTGCGTCTTATCGATGAAAAGGGTTCCTTCTTCACTTTCAAACTACGTCCACGTGATCATCTAAAATGAACAAGTGTTGCAAATCTCCATATCCATACTTTAAAATTCGGAAGGTGATAATTAAGTCACCACGGACACCAAGGGTCACGGAGTGGATCTACCCTGCAATCATAAGACCTATGCTAACCTACGGCGCGATTGCCTGGGGAGTAAAAACAAACCAGCTGACAGTCGTCCGCAAACTTGACCATTTACAAAGAACAGCATGCCTTAACATAACAGGAGGCATGAGAACTACACCAACTAGAGCGATGGAGGTGATCCTCGGTCTCACCCCACTTGATATATATATCAAGGAGGTGGTTTTGATGACCATGCTACGGCTCCGCTCTACTGGTACACAACTTGAAGTAGAATCTGGTGAGGTGTGGTTTATGGCACGAAGCTATAAACGAGCTTCCAATGCTACAAGCAAATACAGAATCGATTTCACCAAGATATGCCTTTCACAGGCCCTACAATGCATTGACGACAGGTACTATTATGTATCTTCACCGATGGATCTAAGACAAAAGAAGGTTCAGGATGTGGAATTTACTCCAGATCCCTAAACCGAAATATAAAATGGGCAATGGGTTGTAATGCAAGTATAGCTCAGACAGAGCTAACTGCCGCCTCCATAGCCGCAAAAGAGATTACCATAAGAGAAATCACTGGCAAAAACATCCGTATCCTTACGGACAGCAGACAAGTACTATTAGCCCTGAATAGACCACGGATCACATCGGGTCTAGTATTAGAATGTCACATGGCCCTTACGGAAGCCTGCTACAACAATGTGGTTACTCTAGGCTGGATAAAAGGTCATGGAATTTCAAAAGGCAACCGCATAGCTGACTCGTTGGCTCTGTTTCCCAAAGGCTCTTGGGACCCGGCAGTCTTGTCAGCTTGCCGGCATCAGCGGTGCCGTAAAGGAACGCTCCCTTGACAAATTCAGGGGAAGATGGGACAAAGAAAAAGGTTGCATAATATCCAAGGAACTTCTGAAATATCCAAATAGCAAAGCAGCCAAGAAATACGTGGCCATGACCAGAAAGGACCTGCGGTTGGTCACAGGTATACTTACTGGCCATTGTCACCTACGAAAACATCTGAACAGGTTGGGTTTATCGGACAGCCCACTATGTAGAGGATGTGAACAAGAGGATGAGACAGTTGAGTACGTCCTTTGTGACTGTCTGGCACTCTCTCTAACAAGACTTTCTGTATTCGGCGAGAACTGGCTGACACATGCCAATTTGAGGGAGCTGCCTACAGGCGACGTTATCACCTACTTTAAACAGGTAGGATGGTTGACGAGCCAATAGGTTAGGCTCAATCTCAGAAGGACACAAAATGGGCCAAATGTGGCCTAAGTGCTGTGGGGTGACCCACCCTTCCGGAATTACAGATACAGAAGTCATCACGGAGTCAACGTGCTTCAAAAGTTGGTAGCCTTGCTAAAGAAAGTCTTTGTTGGTAATCTGGCCTTCTTCGTCTGAAAGACACTCTGGTCGCCTTCTTTTGGATATTGTTTTATACAAACGAATAGAACCCGAAAATGATATGTTTGTAAAAGTTTTACTAAGTAGGTATTCGCTTTTTTAGTAACGTTTGAAATATGCTCCGACCAACTCAAATTTTCAGTAATTGTTACACCAAGGTCACTATATGATTCCACGGTATCCAGTAAATGCCCATCTATCGAGTAAGATAAATGAGGGTTATTTTTTCCCAAATGTAAAACCACACACTTATCTCTATTTAGCGGTAACATCCAATCCGAACACCACCTGAAGATCAAATCTAAGTCACTTTGTAAGTCTTGCCCATTGAAGAGTGGGTCAGAAAATATTTATTCAAGATTCAAGATCACTGGCATACAACACAAATAGTAGTGGACCTAAAACAGATCCTTGTGGAACACCACTTAAAACCGGTTATGTAGATGACAGCGACTTTCCAACTCTAACACAAAACTCCCGGTTTGTTAAAAAATCATTAATCCGCACAAGAAGTTGTCCGTGAATGCCAATATATGTTCTAGTTTATACATCAATTTTTTTCTTGGTACTCGATCTCGATAAGACCACTTTTAATCTAAAATTACCTTATTGATTCGTTAAAGGATTATAATTTATGTAAATTGTGACAATATTTGCAATAATTATAACAGTTGTCAAAGAGCTAAATGTCTGTTTTATTCAATAGAGTTTAATGTTATAAAAATTCCTTTTTTTTTGTAGTTAAGTTTTTTTTAAAGTTAGTTTTAATACTTAACTTTATTTTGTTAAAAAAGTTACCAATACATAAGAATTAAAAGTCTGTAGTTTTGTCCATATAAAATTTCATTTTGTATAATGATCACAATAAAACGTCAATCTATTTTTCGTTTTTTATTTGAAATAAAACATGAAATCGACTGTAACAAACGAATAATTAATAAATTATGCCTATATTATCGACGCTGATTCCAATTGACACATCGTCGCGGATACAAATAAGCTTTTACCTAAAAATAGTATCGGATTGAACAAATATTGTCAAAACAAACAAGTTATATCAACCGTTTCGAGTGTGATGCCCCCTATCGGTCACACCAACTCGCCAAAAAACTCGAAAAAGCGATACGCCCAATAAAATAGTTGATATAAACAGATTATCTGCAAAACAAATGAGTTTTTGAAATGTTCTCGCATACCGTTTTAAATGAGAAAATATATGAGTTTTTCCATTGACTACAAACAATGCCGCTTATTAGCATATCTATCGGCATTAATCTCTTCAAAAAAATATAGTAATTGCATGCATAATTACGTGATAAAATTGATTTGTATCAACAATATTCATTTCAAATATTGTTACCCTGCCCTATGAAAATTGAATATTTACAATAATTATTACTCTTTCAATAACATTTAGAGAGAGATGGAAAGACACAAAAGGAAGTAGACTACCAAAGGAATTAGGATGTGTTTAAATAAAATACTGATTGTCTAATATGCCTTTGATTCAGTTGCAATTTATCCTGCTCATTTCCCTTTGATAAAAGACCGCGAGAAGATATTGAAATAGGGCATATTTATGTATTTATGTATGGAATTAGGGATGGTAAGTACACTGCAACCTATGAGATATATTGTGTCCCCCTTATTTGACATTAGCTCTGACTTATAGCAGCTCTTCTAGTCCTACTTTCCTAAGAAAGTTTAGGACATCGTCGGGCTTCAGATTAGGTAGATCCACCTCTATTTAGTGTGCTCCCAGGTATCTAACCCTAGAATTTTGCAAGGGAGGGCATTCCGAGAGTATGGATAAGGAGGTTTTGTCCTCTTCCTTCAGAATCTGCGCTCTACTTCATCTTCTAACCCTAGTTTCTTCATGTGACTTCTTAAGCGGCAATGCCCGGTTAATATTCCCGTTAAAATCCGGAGACCTTTTTTAATAAGGTTCAGGCAGGCCCGAGATCTCTTCTGGTTGAAGTTTCCCGGAAGTATCTTAGCCTGCCATAGACCAGCTGATTCCAGTACTTATATTTATCTTTCTCTATTTCTTTTCTTAGTTTTCCTAAGATTGCGCTGCTGCTGCTGATCCCACAGGATGGTTACGGTCCAAGATGTGGGGTTTCGCTTCTTTTTTTTGCCCGCTTATCTGCTGTTTTGCACCCTTATATTCCTAATAAATATCTAGAAAAGCTGTCGGTGCAATCTCTTTATTCTAAGGTAGTTCAGTGTTAAATCCATAGATTTGCCAACCTGGAACTTTCCCTGTAGCTTTCCTCTCTAATATACCTATCTAAAATTCTTTTTTCTGTTTTTATTACCTATGAGGTTGGGCAATTTATCTAAAGGATTTGAGTAGGGAGTTATCAGTTCCCAGCTTTTGTATGTTTACTATCGAGGTATTGTAGCTCCATATCCTAAAAAGTCCTAAGAGGAAGAGAAAGTAGCTACACCGCTCCATTTTAGAATAAAGGAGGAAACATGCCATACTCTTCAGCTGATTTACATGGAGAGAACGAATTCATCGCCCATATAAATGCAAATGAAGTGATTTTTTTCGGAATTGGATGAAAAACTGACTAAGTTACCTGTAAAACGTACAATTCATACTGTATAATTCACAAACCAATGATATGCTCGTGCTTGCATATACATTACTGTGGCCTGCGACGATGTGATGGAAGTTACGGTAAAGTGACAAAGATAGAAATATCGTTGCGTGATTTTTATCATAAATAATATAAATAATACCTTTTAATCGTACTAGTCTTGTGTATTATCTATAATTTGCCGCAACCTACAACTCTACTGCTTACTATATTTTGATACTGCTATAAACTGGTAATGTAAAATTTAGATATGACAACGCGCTTTACTCTCGATCATTATTGGTTTTAGTATAGATAATATTTTAAGAAAAATATTTGATTAAAATTTGTTTCCTAGGCCTTTTTAATCAAAAATTGATTAAAACACAACGATTATTATGTAAACTAAATCCCATTGACGTGTCTCGTGAAGGTAATTTTATGTTTGTCACGTACAAAGAGCACCTTTGAGATATACCTTTCAACTCGATTATTCGATTGCCCGATATTACTTTTATACTGTCCTTCACAACCAATTGATATCTTTTTTTCAGTATAATGAAATAAACTTTTTTGTTAATAACTTCAAACCTATTCTCAGAGTTATTTATTATTACCGTGTATTTTTAAACAGCATTAATCTTGATTTTGTTTTAAAATAAAAAAAAAACTTAGACAATACAACATTTAAATTATTCCGGTTGTCGCAGGTAGGAATATGAAAAAATCCTTCTTATAGATAAAATATGTTTATCGCAAACAAATTCCAGAGAAAAAACACTTTATTCAAAATTCACGTTTCGACTGTGGTTTGGTCTTTTATTTATTTAACTGGACCTCATTGAAAGAGGTGGTTTGCGTGATAAATATCTAGCACATTTTATTACAAAACGTAGGAAATGGGACCTACTCAAAAAGAGATTTATTGACTCACCCATGAAAAATTCACATGTTTTTTAAGCGTCCTTTTATTCGTAATTTGGATTGCGGTCACGTAAAATGGAGATTTTTCATAAAGTATGAACTAAGAAGACGTTCCTTATTTGATGTTTTTTCTGCATTCTAAGAATCTGTCAGTCGCCAGTCAAAGATGCGAATTATATTTATTTTATAATTTGTTGACCGAAAAGCATGAATTTAAGAAAACAATTATTTAAGCAATAGCAAATAATTGGGTACATGAATTTAATGACTTAAATTCACTTACAAACACTTGAACAGTTGGAAAAGCGTTCCAGCATCTCGTCTTGTGAACTTTCCTTTTGGTTGTTGGAAGACATAACCAGCAAAGTTAGAGCTAAATTAGAGCCAAGCTAGAAGCTAACTATTTGGAGCTGACCACTACATCACAAGCTGCCAGAACCACCAGTAGATAAACACCCAGAAACTTTCATACCTAATTCTCTACAAAGAAGCTGAAGCCCCCCTTCTAGACAGTACAGAAACCTAAAGTTAAGTCCAATTTTTACAATTCCTTTCTGTTTATTATCGGCAAGTACAGTTTCATTAAATAATCAATATTTTAAAAAACCGATTCATTTATATACCTTAGACTATAAGTCTTAAGGGTGTAGCGTGGTCGTTCTTTTGTTTTAAGTAGCTTCCTTATGTTTTTGTTTACTTAAACTAATTAAAAGGTCTATCTTTCTCACCTTAGTTTTTGTGTAGTTTGTTTGCTTAATCGCAAACGTACAAAAATATAGTGGCGCCCTTATTACTTATACATCCAAATCCTTTCTATAAGCATTACATTGGAGTCAAATTACCCCCTGGAGAGGGTCTCTTAGCCGGAATCTCTTTTGGGAGAGTTTTGTAGTTACAAATTGGCTCCCTGCCTTTTTGGGAACTATTAAAGGTTACAGAAGATAGATCCATATTTTTTCAATTTAAATTACTTTCAATATACTTAAAATGTAAAACGTAATGTTATACTCTACTAGTATACTCGCAGTTTCTGACGGTTGAAACGTGGGTTGAATTAGAACCGACTGTTGGTACATACGGACCGTAATATAAGGCCAGAATTTTGATCAAATATTTGCAGTCTTTTTTTTCCTTTAATTTGTGCCTTGCTTGTGTTTTGCATAATGGGACTTGTCCAGTTGTCACAATCTACATGCTCTTAAGTGTTCATTGAATTTCTCGTGTATTGTCAAACAGCAAGAAAATGTTTGATAAATAAAAACCTAGGCTCATAGATTACAGGAAACCACAATCATGTTTCAAAACATAATCTAATATACAGGGTGAACCACTTTCGAGTAATAACGTCATCGCCATTTTTTTCAAATGGAACCCACGCTTTTTTTTCAATTTCCAAATTGCCTTTGCTGAGCTGATTCCAAAAATGTATAATATGTTGCTTGGGAATTTTTATTAACGTTAATAAAATAAGTATTTTAATTTTTCCAAGTGGAGCGTTAATTTCTTGGAGAAGTATATACAGTACAGTTTGTTTCAACTAATTGTTACCACCATCCAAAGCAAAATGTTTTTTTTAACTTCATCTAAAATTAGTGACCTTGACACAATAAACCACCACTTGGGGTGTAAACTCGCCCTCGAATATCTTAAGAGAATATTCGTTGTAGTGAACCACTCTAAAAATAAACGGCTTATCGATTAAAAATTATTCAAAGCTGCGCCCGTGCTACAAACCCGTCGAGGAATTTTGTTCTCTAGATCACCCATATATATATAAGATGTTTGAAAAGTGACTTTTTTATGTAAAAGAAAGCTATCTTATTGCTTGTAAGTGGATATAAACAAGTTAAACTAGCAAACGCTTTTAGAGATACGTGAAAAGTTTGGTTAACACTGGAGTACTTTGAAATCTAATAGATCTTCGGAGCGGGAGTGTTGGAAGGCGAACTCTTTTTCCTTTTGTTTTTGGAAAAAAACTTTAAGGTCTAAATTAGTTACGAAATTTCACTGAAGGAAGAAAAAATAGAGTGGCGGTATAAAAAATAAGCTTATCTATAAATTTACAGTCGAAACAAACACTTAATACAGCAGGAAGAGTATTAGACTCCTGGCATAATTTACCTGGATTGATAAATTAAGCTATATTTGTAAAAATTTCGAAAATTGGCCAGAAGTAGCTTCTGTAAATGATTACCTTAAGGACTTATACAGTGTGTAAAAGCCAAATGGAATAAATTCATTATTTCGGTTACTGTACATATTTATAAAATATCCCGAAACATGTCAAATTTAAATAATAACTTGACATTCTTTAACGTGAAAATGCAACCCCTACCTTCAACCCCCTTATAATGACAGGTACAACCCCCAATTTTTTAAATGGGAAGTATAGGCTTGTGATATATCATTTGAAAGGTCTCTTCATTCTCTATTCAAAAATTTTATTGTTTTTAAATTTGATGCAAAAATTAACATAAAAAAAATTAAAATAATGTTGTTACCGAAATTCGCTAAAATATACTCGAAACTTATTTCCCGTTTAGGTCTTTATAATGAGAAAGTAAACAAAAACCATAGCAATGTGGTTTTTAGATGGTAACCATTAAAAAAATTAAAATAATGTTGTTACCGAAATTCGCTAAAATATACTCGAAACTTATTTCCCGTTTAGGTCTTTATAATGAGAAAGTGAACAAAAACCATAGCAATGTGGTTTTTAGATGGTAACCATTAAAAAACTTTAAAGAATTTCCGTGGCAACGCTATTTTAACAAGCAGTAGTAAATTGTTTTATTTAAGTTGTCATTGTTGTAATTTAAGTATAAAGTTTGTTCAATTCAATTCTGAAAAATGGTTAGATTAACGGAAATGCATAAAATAACAGTTTTACAAATGATTGGTTACGGAGATAACATCCGAACACAACAGGAAGTAACTCGCCTATTTCATGAGAAATTTCCTAATTTACCGCCTATATCCCAAGGAACAATAAGTAAAATAGAAAAGCAGTTTCGCGAGTTTGGTCATGTAAGCAGATAAAAAAAGCAGCTGCCAATGCACTGAGTGATGAACTCAAATTAGATGTGTTGCTTGAGTTTCAGGAAAACCCACATACATCGAGTAGACAGGCATCCACTACATTCAATGCTAGCCATACATCGATAGCAAACATATTAAAAGAAAATAAATTGCATCCGTATAAGATGATACCTACTCAGGAGCTCATGGAAGACGATTTTGATAGGAGAACTTTTTTTGTGAGCAAATGATGGACATGTTGGATAACAATATTATCCAATTAGAAGACGTTATGTTTTCTGATGAGTGTACTTTTTTACTTAACGGTCATGCTAATCGGCAAAATTGCTGCTACTGGTCCACGGAAAATCCTGACTGGATGAGAGAAGAACACACTCAATGTTTGGGCAGGGATTGTAGGGAACAATATCATTGGTTACAATTATTTGGCACTACTTCAAAATGATGTCATTCCAACATTGGCAAATTTATATCCTAATCCAGGACCCTCAAGTTCCAGCGAATACGATATGGTTTTAGCAGGATGGAGAACCACCACATTACCAACTTAATGTCCGGCAGTACCTCGATACAATATTTCCCAATGGGTGGATAGGGAGGCGAGGATCGATTGAATGGCCAGCGCGGTCACCTGATCTTACATTATTAGATTTCTTTTTATGGGGATATGTGAAGAGCCATATGTACAAAACTATACCTTCTGATTTAAATGACTTAAAAGAACGAATAACGCTTGCGATTAGGTCGATCACGCCTGATATGTTAAATAATGTTAGAAGACAGTTTTATTTGAGATTAGAATGTTGCCAAGACGTTCGCGGAGAACATTTTGAACATCTACTTTATTAAAATTATAGTTCTTTTTCGTGTTCTACATTTTATTACGTTTTGCATTACATTTTGGTTTTTGATTGTATTGTAGCGAATTTCGGTAACAACATAATATTAATTTTTTTTATGTTAATATTTGCATTAAATTTAAAAACAATAACATTTTTGAATAGAGAATGAAGAGACCTTTCAAATGATATATCACAAGCCTATACTTCCCATTTAAAAAATTGAGGGTTGTACCTGTCATTCTAAGGGGGTTGAAGGTAGGGCTTGCATTTTCACGTTAAAGAATGTTAAGTTATAATTTAAATTTGACGTGTTTCGGGATTTTTTATAAATATGTACAGTAACCGAAATAATGAATTTATTCCATTTGGCTTTTACACACTGTATGAACCCTAATACTAATTGTAAAGTTGACATGTTTAGAAAACTTGTAGAAAATGAAAATAGAGTCAGAATTGCGAAAATATCGATATTTTAATGACAAACTAATTAGTTTGGATTGCTAGTCACTCTTTTCATCTCAATTAAAACGTGTTCTATACATGCTATCGATAAATGGACTTCACCAGTCGATTCAGCGTCTCAAAAAACCCCTTTCCATATAATACCAAGCAGTTCTTAAGCAAAAAATTTTTTATCATGAGAAACGTAGATAAATGTTGGCCTTTGTTTTTATCGAAAAATATTTTACGTCTTATTTTGCATAAAAACAGTCCAGACCCCCTAGAAAACGAAAATGGAGTCAAAAGTGCGAAAATATCGATATTTTAATGACAAACTCACTAGTTTGGATTGCCACTTGGTTCTGATTTGTAAAACTGTTTTAACGTGGATGTAATTTTTATAAATTCGACTGTAAGTTTGTAACTTATTATCAGTTTTAAATCTCAGAGTTTTTTCTTTTTATTTGACGAAATAAAATTAATAAAAAGTCTAATTTTAACAGCAGCAGGATGAAAGTCTCTTCTAGCTTTTCAGAAGACTTTACACTTCGATTGACAATCCCCTTATTATTAAAATACTCGCTTGTATAATTGTATCAAAGAAAAACATGTTTCGATTTTAAATTTTCTTCGAGCTAATGGGAAATGTACCTAGTTAATATTTGATGATCTGTTGGTGTGCACTGACCCAAATTTCAGACAATTTATTGAGCTGGCATTTCTTGAACGCCCGGTAGATAAACTAAAGAATTTCGATCGTTTGTTTAAATTTTAAAATTCTTAACAAAATTTTATTTAATTGGAACATGTACGAATGTGGTTTTGTAGATAAACTTCAAACAGATATGCCTAATAATTTTCATTTTTGGCAATTTTCTTAATGTAATTATATAAATAGGTGTAGAAATAAATATTTATTTGAATCAGAGACAACCAAAGAGACGGTCAAGTACATGAGCATTTTTGTAAGACTGTCCAATAAAATGGTCCTGCTAGCTCTATCCTTGTTTAGTTCACAAATGTATAAAATGTCACATCTCTGTCATATTTTTGGAAAGTTAGCGCAGATGGCACTAGGAGCATGGAATTTTTGACAAAACGGCAAACCTTAGAACATAAAGTTTATTTCATATTCTGTGGTAAATGTGAAATGTGACGTGTCAACTGCCAAAGTTGTCAGTCGCCATTATTGTTTTGACGAGTTGTATTAACTGTGTTTTTTGTGGCATTTTTAAAATAAATTCAATAATTTGAGTTCTTATTGATAAACTGTGTAACAGTGGGTTGTAGAACAATTATTTTAGACTTTTGTTTAGTGATTAGTTTGTGTGTTAAGAACCGTTTCCATATTTCACGTTCGGTATATTTTCATTGCTCCTGTAATTTGTCCAATAGGCCATATATTATTTCGAGGACCACAATCATGTTAACTAATGATAATTATAATATATTGTTTACATCATTTATGTTTCATATTAAACTACTGTTTGTATTTTTCAATAAACTATGTTTTTTTAGTTTTGTATTTAATTTTTAATGAAAGAAATAAGAAAATAAACGAAAAAGGGTTTTCCCGCGCTTTTTTAAATTCCCTGAAAAGCGCGAGCGCCATCTTAACTCACTTTCCGGTTCTGGTGGACCGATTAATTACTGTAGAACAAAAATTTAACATGTACTTGGGCGTCTCTTGGTTGTCTCTGTTTGAATTCAAATTATAAGTGTGTTTTTATGAAGCTCATGACAGCTGACAACTGTCAATACTATCTAGTGTACAAGTTAAATCAATAGAAGGGGTAACCGCATTGATTACGTCAATAAAGTAGCTGTTAAAGAAAGAGACAGATTTATAAAACTTACATAAAAAGAAAAAAAGAAATCTATTCAAAACATTTTTAATTCAGCTTTTTCTAGTTTAGCGCTGACCGAGCCATCTCTTAAATTCTTTCAGTAACAACAGAATTGAAAAATTATTGCGATAAATTGACATTTAGAATAACAATCAAACTACCTACTTGAAATGGACAGATAAAACAATAAAAACAAAAACTAAGTTGATAATGTTTCTCAGAAATTTTGTTAAAAAACTCTTTTTTTTTAAACTTTATCAAAAGTTCGCTCGCCGAATAATTCAGTGTAGGTCGTTCAAAGTGTGTTGTTCTGCTACAAAACTACACTAAGTGTATTAATAGTGGAAAGATTTCAAGTGACATATCGTGAGACAGAAGCATCCTTAGATAGTTTTATTTATTTTCTTTGCTTGTCTTAATAACTGATTATTTAACTGCCTAAAGTTGATAACAAAAATTATTTTATAACATTAATCTCTGCTGGAAAGTATTTCATAAATCTTCACCTATAAGATAGTTAAATACCTATAAAAATGACATCTCTAAGATATAATATAAATTTTATTACTTATATTCAACTTGAACAGGTTTATCATTCCACTGGTTATTGCTTGATATAATATATATTGAACTTAAATAATCTTTATAAAGAATTATATTCAATTCGCAAGAGTTTTATTTCTGTATTTGATAAATCCTGCGAATACAGGAATAAAGGAATACAGGTCGATTTGATATTTCATTCCCGTATGAGCGGAAATAATACTCAATAATAAATATTTTTTCTTACGTTGTAAGCACCAATTGGAATGTTTTTGGATGGTTTGTTAGAGTAAACCTGTACCTCGGAGGGATACAACACTATGTCCATTTTTTCCATATTGACTTTATTACACAGTTAAGATCAGCTATTCTCATATTTCTTAGAGAAATAGAGCACTATAACAATAAATAGAATGTTCTGGTAAAATATTGTTTCAACATCTCAATAAATAGCTGTGCCAATGACAGTTTTTATTGAAAAAAAAGTTTAAAACTACTCTTCTGTAATTACTCTTATAATTACATCATCATTAAGAAAAGTTGAGCACCCATTTTATAGTGGAGGCGTTCATGCAACACATTAAGGCATTACAATTACATTAAGCCCACTAAGAAGTTGGGAACTTTCAACTTTTCATTTACATTACATTATATTCTTAGTGGAAACAGTAAAAGCGCATGCGCAGTACGATAGCATGGAAATATGAGTTCGTATTTATGTCAAAATTCCTATGTTTAGGTTTTATTGATCTTGAAGGCCGGTTTTACAAGCAATAAAAAAAGAATTAGAATATATTATCAATATTATATTATTGTATTTTAGCTAGTATCATATGGATCAAGGTGCATTAATTGATCTAGTTCGTCAATATGAACTTTATATAACAAAAAGTAGAGGGAATTCAAAAACAAATTGGCCCGAGAGAATGCCTGGAAGACTATTGCCTCGATATATTTTCGAATCGTTTGGTTGTTGGAGGTGGTATTTCAAATCACTTCACAAGTCTCCTTCACAATATAGTGTACAGTGGATCTTCCAATGAGAAATTTCTCTCGTGGTCATTCATTCTGTTAGATAACTGTAAAATAAAATGGAAAAAATGTAGTTTTATTTCACAAGCAAAATTCATGTAATACTGTAAAGTTAGAGCAAGTCTGAATTGGGGACTCAAAGCATTTTTTCTGATATTTGAAGATTTTGGGTAACACCAACTGCCTTCAAATTTTAACAAAATCAAAAATAGAATAGTAGTATAACAACTTAAACTTTTTGAATATTGTAGCAGATTCATAGAACATAACTGTCAAGTGTCAATAATGGACAATATACGCATGCGCTAATACGTAATTTATAATGTAATGAAGTCTTGCATGAACGACAACATTTTTTTAGTGGAAGTGTAATTATAATGTAATGTTAATGTAATTATAATGTTCGTTGCATGAACCGGCCTTTAGTGTTGTAAGTATCCCTCCAAGGTACAGTAAACAATGTTTAAAAATTCCATGACAACTATTGTCACTTGTTTCATATGACGCGACTATAGTTCACAGACTTCCTGATTTCAGTGTCCTTTGTTTTTGCGCATACAGTATTTCAAGATAAGTTAAATTAGATAAAAAACAGCTTTTTTAAGTATATAGTAAAACCAATTTTACGTTGTCAATATGTTAAGTCGACTATTGGAAAGAAAACACCTATTCACTTTATTTATCCAATAAAACAGTAGGAAAGTAGAAAAACAAGATTGTGTATTTTGAATACCTTTTGGAGACTGGAAAGAGGGTATGCGGAAAATAGTGCCGGATTTATATCTGCGTCAACAAAAAAGCATAGAATTACTGAATCCTCTCAAAATACTGAGAAAAATGCAAAGCTAAAATTACAGCTGGTGTCCTAAATCAATATATAAAGATTAAAGATTGGAAATTATTTTTTTTTTTCATAATTAAAAAAAGAATTTTGGAATATTAAATAAAATTTCAAATGCATTTAAATGTAAGTTAACCAAATATAGAGAGTGATTTGAAAATTTTATAAAACAAATCCAATATATTTAAAAAACAGTGATTAAAAAAATCCTTCTATATTTAGAGTTTTATGTGAGAAGAAATATTGCTAAATTTGATAGAAAAACCGAATTAAATAGTCGATTTTCAAATCGGAGTGTTTCATGAGATCTAAAATAAAAAACGATATTTTGAAAATAACAAACGTAATGATTCATATAAAAAATTATATTTATAGTACTAACCTTTACTCTGGGGAAGTGCATCTTACTAAGAACAACTAAACGTTTTAACTAAATTTAATGACGGAATATTAGTCACTGCCAGAAATATTGTCATGCTGCCTCGTCGTTTGTTCAGTTTTCAATCAGTGTTCTGTGACTTTTGTACTCGTAGTGTCATCGATTTTTGAGGTTATTTTGTGAAAAACATTCATAATACAAATTGTTTTTTTCAAAACAATAAAGCATTATAAATAAAGCTCATAAACGAGTAACAAATACAACAACTTTAAATACAAGCTCTATTCGTGATATAATTTACAATATGTACCAGAAAAGTAAGTTTGATTATAGCAAATATACATTTGACATAATTTTAATTCTGTATGCTTTTAGGCATGAAACTTTACAATCATTGTGGTCCCAACTGAAAGATAATGAATTATTTAATGGTGGTACCACTTCTTTAAAAAGATTGCTCAAAGAACTTGGGTTTAAGTGGATGAAGGATAATATCCACGACGAGAACTCAAGGAATTACCTAACGTTGTTTTTAAAACAGTACAATTCTTGGATGCAGGTATATATCAATTCGTGTTTCTCGATAAAACTTGTATATTTCAAAATGGCATCATTGGCCATTTTTGGCCAAATGAAAATTTAAGATTGTTAAAACCACTAAAACAGATGGTAAAAAGTTTGTTGTATTAACATAGATTGTTATATAAACATTTAAATATTATCATTGCAGATATATTATACTACATGCTGGAAATGAAAACGGATTTATAGAAGATGCTGAAGCAAACTCAATTTAGGGATTATTATGGGGAAAGGAACCAGGTGAATTTCTTGAAATGGTTTGAGTATCAGTTGCTGCAAAACTTAGAGAATCCTTCTCCAATTGCACTTGATAATGCACTTTATCATTATTTATTATGCTATTGCATAAAACTCCGAATACAGGATGGTCAAAAAGTGCTATTGAGGAGCGGTTGACAGAAAAAAACATTCCCTATTCCCATATGATGTTCAAAACAGAAATGTTGTAGATCGTTTCTCAGTAAATATACAGATACAATCTTACATGTCATCTATTTTAAACATTGTATTTATAAATAAACCACCAACCAAGTATATAGTGGGCGATATGGCAGAACGGTATGGACACAAAGTTTTACACCTTCCTCCTTATCATTGTATCTTTAACCCTGTTGAATTAATTTGGGGCGTAGTAAAAAATTTTTACAATAGACATATTGGTAGAGAGGGTAACTTAACATGATTACTCCTGATAGGTGAAAAAACTCTATAAATCATACTGAAAGAGAAATAGTGAAGATAATGACTATAATCTGGAATCGGATTCAGAAAATGTTTAGTTCGTTGATGTTGATTTTTTAAATGTCATGTTTTGTCTTTGAAAATACGTTCATTATTAAAAAATATTTTATTTTATTGCTTGTGGTTTTATTCTGATTATATTTATTGTTTGGTAACTCAGTAACTTACCACTTTTATTGAGGAATTCCTTACTTTGTGGAATCAAATCATAAATATAATTACAAAATTACTTCAGTTATTTTCTGTTAATTTTTATACTTCATGAACAATCTGACAACGCTGCAAATGTTCACAATGATGACATGCACGCAACTTTATTTGGCTCTTACTTTACCTACATCTGTTGTATCAATCAATCTAAACAAAACTATTTTTAAAATATGGAACAGGTCTATCGTCATGTCACCTTGCACTATTATTCGACCGTAAACGATACCGCTATTATTAACGTTAAAACCGACCCCGAATCACCATTAATGCTACCATACACGAGACACCCCTTATAGACGCGTAACTATGTAGTCGCCTGAACAAGGCTAAACAAAAAACGCGCATTCCACTTACAAGCGAATGTGACGAACGCATCCCTTCTGACAAATGACACAAACACGATTTCCGTCTTGTCTATATATAGACGAGTATGATCATTTTCTATCCTTTCTGGACTATTATGCTCATTTGAACAGTTGGAAAAGCGTTCTAGTATCTCGTCTTGTGAAATTTCCTTTTTGGTTGTTTGAAGATACAACCCGCTAAGTTAGCGCTAAGTTAGAGCTAAGTTCGAGACAAGCTTAGGCCAAGTTGAAAGATAACGCCCTTGTTGAAAGCATCCATTTGGAGCTGATGTTGAGACTGCAGAAGCCTGAATCTAAACCACTTCTGAGTCGTTAGGAAAAGCTGAAGCTGAAACCCCCCTTCTAGACAGTACAAAAACCTAAAGTTAAGTCCACTTTTTACAATTCCTTCCTGTTCATTATCGGCAAGTACAGTTTCAATAAATAATCAATATTTTAAAAAACCGTTTCATTTATATACCTTAGACTATAAGTCTTAAGGGTGTAGCGTGGTCGGTCTTTTGTTTTAAGTAGCTTCCTTATTTTTTTGTTTACTTAAACTAATTAAAAGGTGTTTCTATCTTCCTCACCTTAATTTTTGTGTAGTTTGTTTGCTTAATCGCAAACGTACAAAAAGATAGTGGCGCCCTTATTACTTATACATCCCAGTCCTTTCTATAGTAAGCATTAACTTGGAGTCGAACCTCCCCCTGGAGAGGGTCTCTTAGCCGTGTCGTGCAAAGCGAGGTTCGAAGCACCAACCTTTGAGGTTTGTTTTCACATTGGTTTCAAACTTGTTTCTAACGTTTGGAGTGTGCGCAGTCGATATTTGTGTTCGCGCATTAGTTTGAAACTAATTTCCAATCACTAGTCGGATGTTTTCACATGGTTTCCTGCAGTCCAAGCAGTTTGAGAATTAATTTCCAGCAGATTGTTGGCACATGCGCGTATTACACCTTATGTCAAATAGTTTCTATATTTTTTGTTGTTATTTTCTCCTGTTTTTTTAATATCATTATAAACCTATTTAAACTAAAAAGACATGTATTCTGATGAATCTGTTTATTTAATGTCATCCGACACTGACGATTCAGATTTAGAAATTATGTTGAAAGAAAGAATAAGGCCCAAAAACCAGGGATTTTTTGAAGAAATTGTGCCCCACTTTAATCAAATTGAATACATAGAACACTTTCGGATTAGTAAGAACTTAGCTGAGGAGCTGGCAGTTAGATTTGAAGCCAGTACCTATTATAAATGGCAATTGGGACCGCATGAAAAGCTATATCCCATTAAAATTATTCATATTTTTCTATGGTTTGCTGGTCATCAAAGTACCAGTTTTCGCGATGTGGCAGATAGATTTGGCATTTGTATTAGTACTTTACATAAGATAATTAAAAGGGTAAGCTATTTTTTGAGTAATTTAGCACCTGAGATCATAACTTGGCCAAACAATGATGAAAAACTCAGAATTGAAAGGTTTTTTCGACAAACAAATGGTTTTCCTGGGATTATAGGTATCGTAGATGGTACGCACATAAAAATAGACAAACCATTAGATGACCCTGAATCTTATATAAATAGAAAAGGATATTATTCAATTCAGGTAAACTGTTCTTGTTTAATATTATTTTTGAGTTATATATATAAGTTAGGGGTGATAATTACACTGCGACCTATAGGATCTATTGTGTATTTTTTGAGTTATTGCTTAATTATTCTTTTTGGGCTCAACTTGTATGTGACAACACATTAAAAATAAGAGATATATTTGTTGGATACCCAGGATCAGTTCATGATGCTCGAGTGTTTAGGACATCAGATCTTTGTGGAACTTTGGAAGAAAAATGTGGTAATTTCCACATATTAGGGGATAAAGCATATCCCTTGATGAATAATCTATTAACTCCTTTTCCTGATAGAGGAATGTTAAGTAGAGCTCAAGTGAAATACAATATTCAACACTCATCCAATAGAATTTATATTGAACACTGCAATGGTCTCTTAAAACAAAAGTGGAGACAGTTATACCATTTAAAATTGAGGGACTTAAGAGTTGCAGTTCATTTTATTAGAGCCACTTGTGTGTTACATAATTTGGCAATAGATGAAAAATTTGAATTACATGATGAGCATGATCCAGAAAATGATCATAATGGTGGAGAGGATCTTCCTGAAAATGTAAATGAAAACAGGAATCAAGATGTAGCAGCACAAAAGCGTGATGCAATTGTGAATATTTTAAGTTAATTTTGAATTACACAGTTATGCCATATTTTTAAACATTTTTGTATTTTACTTTTATTATTATTTATTATTATCCGCCAATGTTTGTTCTTTATGTTTATCATTACTTTATCCTTTAATAAAATACATACTAAAATAAAATGTTTTTCTTTATTAAACATTAGTATATTAAACAACGCATTTCATATGGAATTCTGTTATGTTATGTTATGAATAATATACCAATAATAATATATTTTATAAGTAAAATATTATATTCATATTCACAGATACTTTCTTAAAGAACAATATTAAATTAATAAATTGCTATTAGTCACAAATGTCATTGTCAATAGTCATGCCTTTAGATACTTCACTCATGTCGCCAACCATTTAAAACAAAAATTTGCGTGCGTAAAAGTTACATTACGATACGCAAATGCGTTTTATAATGAAGATTTTTATAAGTGCAAAATATAAAAAATAACATTACATAACTTAAATTCTGTATAATATAAATAAGTATAAATAAAAAACAAAACATGGTTTTAAAACTTAAGCTCACTATCTTCACTTTTATTTTGTTATAGAAACAGATTTTACCTTCAAAATATCATTTCTTTCTTTCAGTATAATTAACTTCTCTTTTTCAATGTTTAACCCTTGAGCATAATATTCCTTTCTATCTTTTCTCATATTTTCTAAAATGATATTTTTATTTAAAATTGGATTGTTTTTTTGGGTTCGTTTTCTTTTCAAAACTTTTAGTGTTTGCATATAACTTGATAATGGTAAAGGATTGGACAGAGTTTCATCATTGGTATCTACCACTGACATTTCTTCAGCACCTGTAGTATCTACGATAGAGCTTGATAACAAAATAACAGGTTTCACATTTCTTTTCCCTTTAAAAATATTGTTCATCTCTTCCAGATATTCAAAATATTTTTTGCCTTGACCTGTACTGTTTTGATTATCAATATGTTTTTTATAAGCCCTCTCCAGCACCCTCCATTTATTTTCACACTGTGCAGGTGATGGTCCATCCATTTTATTTGAAATTACTTCCCACAACTTTTTCATGTTTTTTATTTTCTGTGTTCCTAATTTTGGTTTATATTCACTGTAGTAATGAATTAATGTTTTTGTTTTATTAGTTGTCCAATTTACTTGTGTTACTGGACCAACAGATACTTCTTCTTGTACTACACAAATAAAATATATTATTTTTACAATTATGAGAATATAAATATTAAACACTTACGTATATAGATGGTATTTGCATCTGCATCACAGAATCAAATAATAAATATAAAAGAAAAACAACAATAATTTCTTTCTAACAATTCTTCTTCTTAGGTAATACTTTAAAGATAATTTAGTCATACACATGTTTACAGTTTTCATAGCTTTGTAAACAATAACAATAACCTCTTTCTTTTTAATCTTCTTTTTAGGTAATATCATACGGATTATTTAATCATACACATTTTGTCTACTGTTTTCACATTAATCACAGATCAGATCGGGATTTATTTCAAACGAGACTTGCGCACAAGAATGGTTTGAAAATTGTAAGAAACAAGTTTGGGATTTGATGTGAAAACAAACCTCAAATCAATTTAAAGTAATTTAAAAATCATTAGTTCTAATTAATTTGGTGCTTCATTTATTATAACTCAATCATGTTTAAATCTGTTGGCCTTCTGTGATTAGTAAACGACCAACTCTTTGTATTTTTAAAGAAAAATCGAACATATTTTTTCTAACATAAACTGATTTTAAAATCAACAGAGAATTGTTAATTTTTAACAGAAAAACCTTAAAGCTAACAACCACGATTTCACTTCGATTTCGCCCAAAAGCTCAATTAAAAATATCCCGTAGAAATGAAATTAAGCTTTTATTTATTCGCATCCTTTTGTTTCAGAAATGTTCAAATCACGCAACAATGAACAACAGCGATTACTATCCCTGGGTATACCAAAACTCCAGTTACTACAATTTAGACAATTGGACGGGCAATTACAGCTCGGATTATCTGGACGCTTGGGAAAAATGGACCGAACTAATACAAGATCGAGCCGTCGTAGTGAGTCTCCTATTAATATTTTCCATGTGCACCGTTTTCGGTAACATGCTAGTCATACTAGCCGTCATCAGAGAAAGATATTTGCATACGCCTACGAATTATTTCATAACTTCTTTGGCCGTCGCTGATTGTTTGGTCGGTTTGGTGGTTATGCCGTTCAGTGCCCTGTACGAAGTGCTCGGCCACACGTGGTTCTTCGGATCGGACTGGTGCGACATCTGGCGTAGCTTAGACGTACTATTCAGTACCGCCTCTATACTCAACCTATGCGTCATCTCTTTAGATAGATACTGGGCTATAACCGATCCCATAACTTACCCCATGCGCATGACGAAGTTGAGATCGATGTTTTTAATAGCCGCTGTATGGGTTTGCAGCAGCGCCATCTCCTTTCCAGCAATCGGTTGGTGGAGAGCGGTCAGGAACGCTCCGATTCCCGCTTTCACTTGCCCGTTCACGGAGCATTTGGGATATTTAATATTTTCCTCTACCATCTCTTTTTATTTACCTCTATTCGTGATGTTGTTCACTTACTTCAGGATTTATAGAGCGGCTGCCGCTCAAACTAAGTCTCTAAGATTAGGCACCAAGCAAATCCTACTAGGTTCAGGTGAACTAGAGCTAACTTTAAGGATACATAGAGGAGGTACTTGTAAAACTCCCGAATCCAGACTGTACTCGACGCAGGAGGATGAACCTCTGACGGCTCTTCAGAACAACGGACTATCGCGCGTGGCGTCGACTAGACTCAATCCTCACAGTAAAAACTTTTCGCTTAGTAGAAAATTGGCAAAGTTCGCTAAGGAGAAAAAAGCCGCGAAAACGTTGGGTATAGTGATGGGTGTGTTCGTGATATGCTGGTTGCCGTTTTTCGTGGTTAACTTATTGTCCGGTTTCTGTATACAGTGCATCAGTAACGAAAGGATTGTGTTGGCCGTCGTGACGTGGCTGGGATGGATCAACTCCAGCATGAATCCCGTTATCTACGCCTGTTGGAGCAGAGACTTCAGAAGGTGAGCAAACCGATGATATATGTACTAAATAACGCCCCCTATTTATGAAGTCAATAACTTTAATATTGCATGTTCCCCACGTTGGGTGCCAAATATGCAAGGTGTCATAAAAAACCGAGAAAACGTCAATAAACCTTTAAAGGCTAAATAGTATACTGATTTATTGACCAGAATAAAAGATCATGCAACATTTTTGGCAGAATGACCTTAGTGAATGACAAGAAATAAGTATTCAAGTAAAATAAAATATGCCACAATTTAGTTACCTATACAGTGTGTAAAAGCCAAATGAAATAAATTCATTATTTCCGTTACTGTACATATTTATAAAAAATCCCGAAACACATCAAATTTAAATTATAACTTGACATTCTTTAACGTGAAAATGCAACCCCTACCTTCAACCCCCTTAGAATGACAGGTACAACCCCCAATTTTTTAAATGGGAAGTATAGCCTTGTGATATATCATTTGAAAGGTCTCTTCATTCTCTATTCAAAAATGTTATTGTTTTTAAATTTGATGCAAAAATTAACATAAAAAAATTAAAATCATGTTGTTACCGAAATTCGCTAAAATATACTCGAAACTTATTACAATATACTTAAAACTTATTTCCCGTTTAGGTCTTGATAATGAGAAAATGAACAAAAACCATAGCAATGTGGTTTTTAGATGGTAGCCAATAAAAAACTTTAAAGAATTTCCGTGGCAACGCTATTTTAACAAGCAGTAGTAAATTGTTTTATTTAAGTTGTCATTGTTGTAATTTAAGTATAAAGTTTGTTCAATTCAATTCTGAAAAATGGTTAGATTAACGGAAATGCATAAAATAACAGTTTTACAAATGATTGGTTACGGAGATAATATCCGAACACAACAGGAAGTAACTCGCCTATTTCATGAGAAATTTCCTAATTTACCGCCTATATCCCAAGGAACAATAAGTAAAATAGAAAAGCAGTTTCGCGAGTTTGGTCATGTAAGGCAGATAAAAAAAGCAGCTGCCAATGAAGTCAAATTAGATGTGTTGCTTGAGTTTCAGGAAAACCCACATACATCGAGTAGACAGGCATCCACTACATTCAATGCTAGCCATACATCGATAGCAAACATATTAAAAGAAAATAAATTGCATCCGTATAAGATGATACCTACTCAGGAGCTCATGGAAGACGATTTTGATGGGAGAACTTTTTTTTGTGAGCAAATGATGGACATGTTGGATAACAATATTATCCAATTAGAAGACGTTATGTTTTCTGATTAGTGTACTTTTTTACTTAACGTTCATGCTAATCGGCAAAATTGCCGCTACTGGTCCACGGAAAATCCTCACTGGATGAGAGAAGGACACACTCAATACCCTCAAAAGGTTAATGTTTGGGCAGGGATTGTAGGGAACAATATCATTGGTTCCTTTTTTATTAATCGTTTATTGAGGGCAACTTGAATGGCAACAATTATTTGGTACTACTTCAAAATGATGTCATTCCAACGTTGGCAAATTTATATCCTAATCCAGGTAACCCTCAAGCTCCAGCGAATACGATATGGTTTCAGCAGGATGGAGCACCACCACATTACCAACTTAATGTCCGGCAGTACCTCGATACAATATTTCCCAATCGGTTGATAGGGAGGCGAGGATCGATTGAATGGCCAGCGCGATCACCTGATCTTACATTATTAGATTTCTTTTTATGGGGATATGTGAAGAGCCATGTGTACAAAACTAAACCTTCTGATTTAAATGACTTAAAAGAACGAATAACGCTTGCGATTAGATCGATCACGCCTGATATGTTAAATAATGTTAGAAGACAGTTTTATTTGAGATTAGGATGTTGCCAAGACGTTCGCGGAAAACATTTTGAACATCTACTTCATTTACATTCATAGTTCTTTTTCGTGTTCTACATTTTATTACGTTTTGCATTACATTTTAGTTTTTGATTGTATTGTAGCGAATTTCGGTAACAACATGATTTTAATTTTTTTTATGTTAATTTTTGCATTAAATTTAAAAACAATAACATTTTTGTATAGAGAATGAAGAGACCTTTCAAATGATATATCACACCTGTCATTCTAAGGGGGTTGAAGGTAGGGGTTGCATTTTTACGTTAAAGAATGTCAAGTTATAATTTAAATTTGACGTGTTTCGGGATATTTTATAAATATGTACAGTAACCGAAATAATGAATTTATTCCATTTGGCTTTTACACACTGTATACAATAAAATTAAATGTTCAATATTGTTATTGAATTTTTGACAGTTTGATTTGATGAATACTAATAAAACGACTCGTGGTTTTATCAGTATAAACCGGATTGATTGTTTCTACTATTCTCTTTTAATTGTTCAAGTGTGCTCACTTTTTGATTAAAGCCTTTTTCATTATGACTTAAAGTCCACTAATTACAAACTAATTAATACATTACTGTACTCAAACAACCGCAATGCTTTTTTCAGTTTAGACTTTCTCAAGTTTGTCAGTGGTTAATAAACTGGATGAAGTTTGTCTTTAGCCGTTTTAATTATATGCCAGAGTTTTTCTGTAAACGTTATTATTTTTGGTTCGAGTCAAAAGAGAAATCTTTTCATCTTCAAAAGAAATATTTACTAAAATAAATAAACAACCAAGTGATTTTTTTTAATTTTGCAGCATTTGCATAAATTACTACCTTCTACATTACATGTGGCCTTATGTTACGTGACTGGGAAACATTTTCTAAAATAAAACGTCATGCGATGCTGCATCATAAGGTATGTTTTGATAAAAGGGTAGTTCATTTCGCAGAAATATCAGCAAATACATTATGAAATCTAACATACGGTAAGCAGTATACATGATCGATTTTAAATGAATATTTTGATACAGTTCAGATAAGAAATAGTATATTGAGTATCGAGATCAGTAAGGGTTTTATACCGATCGAAGACAATTGTTTCAATTATTGTCTGAAATCGATTACTCTTAACGTTCGAAATGCTTATAACGTTTTTTGCACGATTGATACCATTATAAATTATAAAATTAAACATGTTCGTCATATTGACTGGTTTCATTAATTTTATCAAGATAGATACTTTGGTTGTTAGGTGGTAACTATGGTGCATAATAACAATAGAGAATTGAGTTTTTATTTAGTTGTCAATAATTTTAAGTACAATTTAGATTATTATACGGGCTTGGGAAGAAGGGTGTTCCGCAATTATTCCCGAAAAATCCAGAATCCGTTATCAAAATACCTACCAAAGTTTTAAAAAAGGGTGCGAAGGCAAGAATTTAAGAATCGATGAAAAGACTCTATTGGCATATTTCGTTCAAAGATATATGCAGTTAAAAGCTCCTGGAATCCTCATCTGGGCAGAATATTCAATGATTAAATCCACCGTTTTTCTTTATGATGGCATT
Source organism: Ophraella communa (assembly GCA_035357415.1). Classification (NCBI taxonomy): domain Eukaryota; kingdom Metazoa; phylum Arthropoda; class Insecta; order Coleoptera; family Chrysomelidae; genus Ophraella; species Ophraella communa. Next base: position 28,751,057 of record CM068994.1, on the reverse strand, counting down.
TTTATACGGGAGCAATTTGAAAAATTTCTGATGGAAGCACTGGATGGAGAATTTCTAATTCACAAGGTAATGTAAGCTAGCTTAGGTAAAAGAAATACTCTAACGGAGATTTTTTCATAATTTGTCGGTCGCAAGGATATTGGGAATAATTATATAATATTACTATGAATGACATCCAACAAACCGATGGTTTAATGATTGTAAAAGTACCCAATATGAAAACGAACCAGACGATAAAATAAATTAAAATTAAGAGATTTTTTAACTAAGTTGAAGTACTTACCGTCGTTGAGTTGGATTACTTACCGTCAAGTTGCTAGTAAATGTCACCTACTGACTTAAAATCTGCCACGGTAAACAGTCAAAAATGATCTATCATGCAAAAATATAATAAAATACAATGTTACCCCCTTATAATTTAATTAACAAGAAGGATTATTCCAAGGAAATAAAGAAAAAATAAATTAAATATTACTATACCATATATACGTGCTTCTTCTTCTTGATATCAGTTTCTCCCTTGGAGTTTACTGACCAACATGTTTAGTTGTAGTTTCTTTATTCGATGTCCATCTCTCAAGATCAAACAATAACACAGGGAAAACATTTTCACTCTTAATCAAATGATTTTATGAAATTTATTGTATCAATCCTTACTATGTGGAAGTTCATCTTACTAACAACATTATAAAATTAAACTTTTTAACGAAACACACTTTTATTACAAATATTTCTTTTTAAAAACTCAATGAAAGCTGTTTTGCTTCAACGAGCATATTCAGAATAATGAAAAACTCTTCGTTTTACCAAAACTTCCAATATTTATTTAAAAAATTGCTTCCTTAACTTTAATGACAGCCGTTTCGCTAGACTTAGCATCGTCAGAATGACATATTGAAGTTACATTTTGTTTGTTTGTAGCTAGGTACCTGATGTTTATTAGGTAGTTATAAGGCTAGACCAAGTATGGAAGTAATAAGACATAACAATATTAAAGCCTAGATGTTATGAGCCCTAAGGGATTATCCTGGATGTACTTCCCTCTAAGATCAGTATAACTGTGCAATGATATAGAAAAACCAGGAAAAAACCATATCATGCTGATATTTTCAATAACTTAATATATTTGTGTTACAATTACGTCTTATCAATGTATAAAATGAAGACTCAATCAAAGCAAACACTTTAAAAGTGGAGAACTTTCCAGATTTATTTGTTCATTAACAACTTTAAATTGTGGATCTGCTAGATGTCTTTTTAAAGCCTAGATGTTATGAGCCCTAAGGGATTATCCTGGATGTACTTCCCTCTAAGATCAGTTTAAAAAGACATCTAGCAGATCCACAATTTAAAGTTGTTAATGAACAAATAAATCTGGGAAGTTCTCCACTTTTAAAGTGTTTGCTTTGATTGAGTCTTCATTTTATACATTGATAAGACGTAATTGTAACACAAATATATTAAGTTATTGTAAATATCAGCATAATATGGTTTTTTCCTGGTTTTTCTATATCATTGCACAGTTATACTGATCTTAGAGGGAAGTACATCCAGGATAATCCCTTAGGGCTCATAACATCTAGGCTTTAATATTGTTATGTCTTATTACTTCCATACTTGGTCTAGCCTTATAACTACCTAATAAACATCAGGTACCTAGCTACAAACAAACAAAATGTAACTTCAATATGTCAATCTGACGATGCTAAGTCTAGCTGTCATTAAAGTTAATAAAGCAATTTTTTAAATAAATATTGGAAGTTTTGGTAAAACGAAGAGTTTTTCATTATTCTTAACAATAACAATAATAATAATAATAATAGTTTTATTGTTTAACTCTAATAAATATTTATATAAAGATTGAGAACATTTTTTATATGATTGGACATGAAATTTAATACCTTTTGTCTCTGCTCATTTCCTTCTGGTTTGATTACCTGTTTGGTTTAATTAATTGTAACATTTAAATATTCGATAATGGTATAATGAGTATAATATCAACAGAAGTCGTTTAATATTACCTTAATCAAATAACTTTTATTATATATTTTGTGTATTTGTTAGAAAATTTTAAGTTATTGTAAATATCAGCATGATATGGTTTTTTCCTGGTTTTTCTATATCATTGCACAGTTATACTGATCTTAGAGGGAAGTACATCCAGGATAATCCCTTAGGGCTCATAACATCTAGGCTTTAATATTGTTATGTCTTATTACTTCCATACTTGGTCTAGCCTTATAACTACCTAATAAACATCAGGTACCTAGCTACAAACAAACAAAATGTAACTTCAATATGTCATTCTGACGATGCTAAGTCTAGCGAAACGGCTGTCATTAAAGTTAAGAAAGCAATTTTTTAAATAAATATTGAAAGTTTTGGTAAAACAAAGAGTTTTTCATTATTCTTAATAAGATGGACTTCCAAAAAGTAAGGGTTAGTACAATCAATTTAATTGAGCATATTCAGATTGCCATATTGAAGCCACATTTTTGTTTTTTAAAGGTGGCTATCTGATCTTTATTAAATAGTGCTAAGATTAGACCAAGTATGAAAGTAAAGATATTAAAGCTTAGATGTTGTTAGCCCCAAGGGATTATCTTGGATGTTTTCCCTCTAAGATCAGTATAACTGTGCAATGATATGGAAAAAAACTAGTTCTGTAAATTTCCTGAATTAGTTTCTATGTGCAATTTTTTAGATTGTTTGTAACACACATAGTCTAGATATCAACTTGTTAAGTGTAAATGTATATTAGTTTTTTCAGCCTTTAAAAATGTTTGTAACATTTCCAAATACAAATCCGTCTTTTTGAAGATAATCATTTTATTTGAAATTCTGGTGGACCCTAACATACTTTTCAGCTGTCATTTTCAAAAACCAATTATTTAGATAAAATACAGTAAATTTTGCATCTATATAGCTTCGATTAGACCAAAATTAAATTGTTAACCAGCCTATTCAAAAGACGTTTTTAAGCTTCAATGCTTGTCAAAGTTCGATACTTCTAAAAAATCTCAACCGTAAAAATGTGAAAACCCAGATAAAGCAAAATCCTTTCTCGATTTTATTGAACAAAGTAATTGTATTGAAATTGTGTTATTAGTGGAATCTAAGAAAAACATTTATAAGCAGCAACAATTTTATTAACTTTTTTGTAATTGTATCATTACCGGAAATATAAAACATTTTATTTCAGCCTCAATAGGCAAGATATTCAATGTTATGCAATAGTGCATGTTAAAAGCAACAATAACGTTTGATATTTAGATTAACGAACAGAAAAACGACTGCTGGATTTCAAATTATATATGATTAATACTAAAACGTTTTAGTATATCGTTTACCGAGGTCATTACTCAAGCGAGTGCTGTGATGAATAATACACCACGTATATTATTTGATATTTAATAATTAAAGAATAAGTAAATATTCGAAGGTTTGTTAAAGAGAGATTTCACGAACGTTAAAAGTAAGTGAGGGTTAGGTCATGTACGATGAATAACATTGTATTATAAAAATAGCTAGTTGACCTTTGTGTGCCTCAGTTCGATTCAGTACATTTCAGGACCTGGTAGTGGAGAAACGGTCCCCTAAGGCCAACAATCTTAGGCGACGATCTTCACGGTCTGTTGTTCTACGGGGGCGTCCAGAGCCCCTTGCTCTTTGCGTACGGCCTTCTCGAAGCCATGCCTGACAATACCTAACCTCGGTCTCTACACTTCTTTGCACTCTAACTGCAATTTTCCGAGAAGAAAATCCAGCTTCCCGAAGTCCCACTATACGACCCCTATCAAACTCACTAAGTTGACGAAATCGTACAGGTCTCCGTACCCTAGGCATCGTAACCAATCGTAAAGAATGTCAAGAACCAAAATCCGCAAAATTTGGATCTTTACCACGGCTACAATATTCATTTTTAGATTGTTAGTGGATTAAAAAAAAGCAGTATAAAAACCTTATAGGGACTAAGAGTATAATTTGGGCAATTAATAAAAGGAAAAAAATAATTATGGATAGTTTATAGTTTAAACATACAGCAGACTAATTGAATTATGCAAATTTATTGTTTCTTCTTGGGTTTGTTGGTTTTATATTGATAATGTACCTGCTAGTTGTGCCATTAAAGGGCCTAATAGTATAATGAGTATAATTTGGGCAATTAATAATAGGCAAAAAATATTAATGGACAATTTATAGTTTGAACATGCAGCAGATTTATTGAATTATGCAAATTTATTGTTTCTTTTTGGATTTGTTGCATTTATATTGATAATGTTGTGCTATTATAGGGCTTAAGATGTATGTTGTAATTTTTGTGTTAAATTTTTATGGAAACCAGGGTTACAATTCAATTCGTTGTCATGACTTTGATATAGATGTAAGATACTTTTTGAGAACTGTCACGTTGGACAAATAAAGCTATTATATACATAAAAATAAAAATATGGTCCTTTGAGCCGGATAAGTAGAAAATAAAGAGTACAGTTGTTATAGTTCAGAGTGCTGGCAGAAGACATCAACAGAGAAAAGTTTAAGAAAAAGTGTGAGATCTACAGTGAGGTATTTATTCTTTATTTTATTCTACATTCTTATTCTATTAGAGATTGAGAATTGTTTTGTGTAATATTAAAACGGTTTTAAAGGATAAAAAATATATTTAGCGTAAAATGTCAGAAACTGTCACTTTGAAAGATTTAATCAAATCTCGACGTATTTTAAAAGCAAGACAAACTCACTTAAAAAAAATTTGTTGATAACATTTTAAATGAAAACAGAGTTCAGAAATTATAATAATCAGTTAATTTTAATCATGAAACATTATAGAAAGACTTTGACAATATCCAGAGCCAAATTGAAAATTTATCTGAAAAAATAGAAACGGAAGTAGATGCTCGAGAGGAATTTGAATCAATAAGTTACAATTTATTAGCAGTAGTTAAAAATATAATCGCAGAGTTTCAATTTGAAATGCTGGAGAAGAACATTATTGCAATCCGGATCTTGTTGACGCAAGTCTTATTAGTTGAAGGTTGCTGTAATTAAACGATTTCCTTAGATTCTTTAGCGACGACAAACGGCGTCTTCGAATGCTCCACTTTCCACTAATCTATCCCTGGACTATCAATTGGAGAAGTGTGTACTTCTGTAATCCCATTACATGACCCAGGTATTGAAGCTTTCTTTTCTTTCATGGTGTTAATGATTTCGAATTCCTTCTTGATGAGCTGAATCAATCTTTGCAAGGCTCTTGGTAAGGATTAGATGAAGATATTCCAGTAAGTTGGCGAGAAACAACATTAAAAATGGTTCACAAGAAAGGGCTGTTAAAAGATCTACTAATTACCGTGGAAAAACATTAATAAACTGTAATTTTAACGTTTTTATACTGATTTTGCTGAACGTGTGTATATTTAAAATCTTTAGGCTATTTTAAGGAACAGAAATATTCATTCAAAAGAGAAATGTCACTCCATCATTTAAATAAAACAGAACACACTTTCTTTATTGATTTTTACCAAGAAATACATACCCCGAATCATTAATTAAACATTTTTTAACATACTGACGTCCAAAAAAAGGAAACTGTTTCTCCGTATCCGGCTTAGACCCGGATATATTCTAACCAAACTGCGATCTTCCGATCTGATAGTCCATCAACCCAAAAAAAATCGAAGAACAATGTAATTGAATTAGAAAAACGGGTAGCCATGAGTAGTTACGGCAAACTGCTGTCCCCTTATTCAAAAGTTATTGCTTTCCCTTTGGACAGAACAAACAAAAAATTTGGCAATTTCACAGAAAACCTGCATCAAAATAGACGCGATTTATTGGAAAGAGAACAGATTTAGATAAAGGGGATGAAAAATTTAATAAATTCGAATGGGGCAGAGAGCATCGCTATCGTATACGAATTTTGGCATGTACAAAGACAGCGACAAATATTTTAAACTTGAAATATCCGTTACAGAAAGCTTTTGGTTAATTCTATATTAAACTAGCTGATCCGTCAAAAGTTTTATTTCAATATAGCACAAAGTGGAAGGAGAATTGTAGATGATGATTAGGTACCGATGAAAATGAAATAAAGAAAATTAGAAAATTAATTTTTGTTTTAAAGAGCTATTTACTATGTAAATCAGATTGCTTCATGAATGTTTAATAATACAGAGATTCAATTATTGTCAGTTGTCGTGAGCACCATAAAAACACAGTTATAATTTGAATAAAAATTTATTTTTATACCTATTCACATAATTATATTAATTATATTATATTAAGTTTTAAATTACCTGTTGTCGTTTAGATGAATTGAATTTTGATAATATTAACAAAATGTATTTTGGAACATTTAGATAATATAAATGTAGGTTACTTATAAACAAGAAAATTAATTGTTGTTGTATAAAGTATAAAACAGAATGGCTAGCATTTAGCACAAAAGATTGAAGATTAAGGGTTTTCATTGGTCGAAATCACAAAACTGTGATATTTTGACAGGTCAAAAAAGAAAAAAATAACTAATTGTGACGCTGAAAATCAACTGCTCCTCCTAGATGTATTGAATGTGTTTCAAAACGGGTACATTTGATCAAAACTATTTAATCGAAAAAAATTAATCGAAAAGATTAAGTTTTTTTTTATTGGCTTTAACATTCTTAATAATATTCAAACAAAATCAGACTATAAGTTTTAGTAACAAATCTGTGGCAACACTTATAATTTTATACAACAATGTCAAACGTCAACAATTAGCAAGACACCTAATTTCCAAAAATTCCTAAAAACTTGTACATTTAATTATTCCTGAAAATTAAGAAAAATAATAAGAGTGGAAAGAAAAGAAAAAGACAGAAAACTTTTGATATTTGTCAAAATGTAACCACTGGTATATGGACGGTAAGTTTAAAACAACATCAAAAGTAATATTAAAAATTTCGTTGCTTCATTTTCTTACTATTTTATTATTTTCTTTAACTCGTGCTTTGTGATCAAAATCTTTGAAAAAAGAAATATTAATAACCATGTCTGATGAAGTTTAAAACTTTATTTAGCAAACTTTTATTTCTAATAAAAATTTGTATTAAAAAGTTTACGGGCAGTGTCTTGAAACTCCAAATGGTATTGGGTCTGTCTTTCTTTTTTTTCACGAAGAACGTTGTACGTACTTCATTTTGCTGGTAATACATTTTCCGGCCTGAGGGTTTGATCGAGCCTTTCTAATCTTTTTGGGAAATAGTGTCGTAAGTAGGTATTAGAGACGCTGCCGCTAAATCGATACTCGAGGCGATGAATGCTGTATATACTTTTTTAGGTTAAAAATCATAAACTTGACAACTTTTTGGAAACAATCGCGATAGGAATATATAAATATTGTTATGTATACAAATTTTAAATAGTATGATGAATGGTTTGTTAATTTTTATTTATTAAATTTATATTTTATGGTTTTAATAGTTAATTTTTAATGTTTGTGGGGCTAAAATTATTTAATTATGTGTTTTTCAATTTAATTTTACCTTATTCGAGAATTATTTATCGATTCTCATATTTCTTCTATGATAATTCGATCTTTGATAATTTTATTTTGAATATATCAGCTAAAACTACTCGGCGTTCTGTGTTCCAAGCAACCCTGAAGGCAAAGATTGCGTCAACGGCTCTCTTCTATGAACGATGCTTGGAGCTTCTTTAGGATTTTGTGCTATTTAAATCCAGGAACGTAAAAATTTTATGTAGGTGGTTATTTAATATACTTCCATTTATTAGATTTCTTCAATTTATTTTTAATTGCTCCAACATTAATGGTTTAAACTTATATTTTCTAAATTGACAGTTAAACAAGTGGGGGTAACAACTTCAAATTATTTAAAACTGGGCGGCCATTAAATTTTAACGTATTTCTTTTGTTTTTTCGACGTGGGTTCGCCTTTGCATCAAATGGAACTGACCAAAAAAAAGATAATTCCTCGGTATTTATACTTTTTGTCCAGAAATGACATAAATTATTTAAATTCAATTGTTTATATAGTCAATTTTTCGAAAGGTTTCAATAAATCTATTTAATTAATTCTACTTTAATGTTTCATTAATTGAGTGATAATTAAACTTAAACTATTATGATTGTTAATAAAATAACTAATTAAATTTTACTGTTTCCATGTTAAATTTTTAAATGAAACGGAGCGATTTAATGGCTACCTTATACAGATCTATAATGAGATTTAAAAAAATTTTAAGCAAATATACTTTATACCTAAATAATTCTTACATAAACATATTCCTTAATACTCCAAATATTACTCGATAACTTTTTCTGTGGCTGAAATTCCATAAGTTTTATATAAATTACATTTTAAATTGATTAAATTCCGCCATTTTTAATCCAGATTTTGGTTAATATTATAAAAATAGCAACTTATTTCTACAATACAATAACCTAAGAATTCTTACAAGTATCTTAACGGGACACTGTAAACTAAGAGGACACTTACATAGACTGGGGATTGAGGAAAAGGAAGAATGCAGATATTGTGAAATGGAGGAGGAAAACTCAATACAAATACTCACAGCACGTCCTGTTCTAGGAAGTACAAGAGCTCTACAACTTGAAACTCACGAAATAGAAGAGGATGACTTACCTAAATTGATGCCGATCGACATCATAACCTTCATAAAGAAGATAGAATTAGAGGCGGTGCTTTAAATATGGGAAAACCCACCGTCTAAGCAAGTAAGGGGGCACAATAGATCTCACAGGTCGCAGTTACATTACATGATATACAATGTTTTTTTACATATGCACATATAACTGTCCAAACAACTCCGACCAAAACATTTTTTTTATATCCTCTTTGATGATATTTGCAGCATGCATTCTGTCAATTTTATGTCAAACGTCATGATGTTACATTAGGCGCTTTTTTTCGTATACTAGTTTGGTTTACATGATTACGTGAATATAATCAATGTGCATGTAAATACTAATTGAAGATTTCAAAATAACATGCAAATCGCAGAAGAAAAATTTAAAATATAAATTCTGCAGTTCTGTCATTTCCATATTTTGTTTCCTAACATTTCGTTATTGTTGGAACTGTTAACTCATAGAACACAAATATTGTGAACCGATAAAACATGGAGATATCATATGTGGCACTAAACATTAAATTTTAATCAAAATTGTAAACAGTACGAAAGAAAATAAAAACGTAATCATGTTTATGATGTTTATACATTCTTAGCACGAAAGAAAGCGCCTATAAACTTTGATGATATTCTGTCAATTCTATGAGCAATATTTTAAATTTTTTCATTCATAAGAACCTTCTCCTGATAATAACAATTACAACAACAAAAAAATAGTGAAATTGGTCCAGCCGTGATTGCGTGATGGCGTGACCAAGTAACATAGGTATTCATTTTTATAGTTTGTATTATTTGTTTTCTTAGGTTCAAGGTTAATAATTAAAATATAACATCTATTTAACGTTTCGCTCCTGTTTGGGAGCGTTTTCAAAAATATTTATTTTGATACTGTATTGGTGATATTTATAAAATGTTGTAGGTATAAAATCCAATTTGTTATATATATAAAAAAATATAATTAAGAACAATAAAAACAAGTCTAATAATAAAATAATGAAGTACCTACTGTAGAAACAAATTTCATGATATACGAGTCAAGTTGAAAATATTGGAAATATTTTTATGTTTATTAAAATCATGTTTGTTTCATTATGTAATTAAATTATGGTAAATTTGGCTCAGATTTTTGATGTCTTGTTTATCGTTTATTGAATTCTTTTCTTTCCTTATATGTATCATCTCTTTGACTGTTAGTTTGTAGTAATTAGGGTTTCTGGGCGGCCATTAAATTTTAACGTATTTCTTTTGTTTTTTTCGACGTGGGCTCGCTTTTGCATCAAATGGAACTGACCAAAAAAAGATAATTCCTCGGTATTTATACTTTTTGTCCAGAAATGACATAAATTATTTAAATTCAATTGTTTATATAGTCAATTTTTCGAAATGTTTCAATAAATCTATTTTATTAATTCTACTTTAATGTTTCATTAATTGAGTGATAATAAATATTTATAACATATATATTTAAAATATTTAATATATTTAAAACATATATGACACCAAATTTGGAGTTTTGCTGGGTAGGGGACACCGGAGAATTGTGTGAGTTGAAAAAGCTAATTTTTAAAATAAAAGTAAAAGTTTTGTTAAAAAGTTTCATTGTTTAATGTTCTTAGTAATCGTTAATTAACTAGAAGCTATTATATTAACTTAAATGTCCTGTTTTTGAATTTATATTAGTTCTTTTTACCAATTTCCAACAAAATTATAATAAATTACATAAGCGTAAACTATAAGCGTCCTTATAAATCAAGTCTAGTCCAAACTTATTTGTATTCTTCTGGTGTTCCTAACCAAAACTCAGCAACTTTTAATAGGTTTTTTTTTCGAACGAGATTAAAAATTGTAGGTCTAATCTTTTATTCATTAAAAACAAAACCTATTTGTTACTTACTGGAATTTTGTTTGAAATTAAAAAAATTTAAAAGCACAAACATAATATATATTTCCTGATCAGTCTGGAAACAAACTGGTAAATTTAATTTGGTATGGCAGCGATTTAGAAGAAATAAATAGTTTTAAATAAACAACAGTTATTATAACGCCAATATTACTTGCTCTAGTGAGGATTTATTCAGGATCTATTAAGGAGAAAATGAAAAATACAATGGATTATGTAAATGGTCAAAAATTAATAAAAAATAAATTAGTAATCATATAATTAAAAACTGATTTAAAGGAATGGTAAATGTTTAAAATTACTATACTACACGTAAATTTTTATTAAATTCAAAAAACAGCAACAATAAACTTTTGAGTCTTAATTATATTATTTCTACTTTTACTTCTTTTAGTAACATCTTACTTAAATATTCAATTTTTCGCTAATAAAAATTTTGTTCATCAGTTCAATAGTATTTTGGCAACTGGTGCCCAAAGTGGGGTTCTCATAAATCGGGCTCTCTTTAAAAACCTAAAAAAGTATAGTTTAAGATTTTAAGAAATTTATTAATAATTAGTTACATAAAACTGAAAAGTACAAAATTGTTTCTACCTGCACCCAAGGTAAAAAAAACTAGTTTCTATACCAAGCTTGACCATTTTTTATGGAAAAACAACTACATTCCAATAGAAAACGTAATGGCGACCGACTTCGTCGACACTTAAAACCATCTCTGTCGATTTGCAAAACAACGGGAAGAACACTACTCGTAGACGGTTTCGACATTATTGTGTCATCATCAGTACGAGGTAAGTAGTTCTTCTCATCCCGTAGAGCAGGATGCAGAGTTATTCTTTTACGCCAATACATAAACCGTGAATACACGATTCCATGATAAAAGCGCCATCCTACCGTTCATCTGCAAACTAACAGATAAAAAATAACTGTTAATCGAAAGATAAACAAATAAAAACGGAAAATAATTTCAGATACAAGGTGGAGTCAATAATAAAACTAAAAAGTAGAAAATTGTTTCTACTTGCACCCAAGGTAAAGAAACTTAAGAGTTTCTATACCAAGCTTGACCGTTTTCTATGGAAAAACAACTACTTCCTGGGCTATATGCCCCAACGGACATTGAATTATATTCCAATACATTCCAAAATGTAAAAATAAAAAAAGGACGAATGGAACAATTTGAAGAAAAGATAAGTGACAATATAGATAATTTAAAAGATAAAATAGGAGGAAAGAAGAAACATGTGGAGGTACATTTAGAGAGTGTGAAAAAAAGAAAGATAAAAAGTTTGAATTATCAGAAAAAAGAAGGGGAAGATGGTGGAAGTAATTGAGAAGAATGATGAAAATGTAGAAAGGGTAAAACAACTAGTAGTAGTAGATATTATTAGTAGTATTAACAGTATTATTCGAGAAAAAATCAGGATAATATTCAGGACTTATAAAACAGGATTACCGTAGAGATAACAAGAATTAAACAGTCAGGCATGCTGGAAAATGTTTTGCAAAGTTTTAAAGATCGAATGGCTTGTGGCATTGTAGTAAACATGGACCTTCTTTTAAAATGATGCAAAAATCTAAAGATTTGTCTTCAGTTGTAGCAATTTTCTAAACCATAATTTATATAAACCTTTTACTGGACTAATTTTATTACATTTTTTAATAATGTACTAAAGGTACATACAAATATTCAGTATTTTTTAAGGATTTCAAAAACAAAAAAATAAACAGGGTGATCCGTTTGGAATAACAAAAATAATCGTCAAATGCTTATCAAAAATTATAAAAATCGTGCTAAGAAGTTTCCGAAATAAATGATGCGTTCCATACATACTCACTCTGTATAAAAAACACGTAAATCTAAAATAAATATCTTTTTAAATCAAAATTACTGATTGTTTTTAAGAGACTAATTTTTGTCTTCTACTCACCCTATATAAACAAATCAAGATTTTCAAGTTAATCAAATCTCCTTATTGAAGTTTAATAAAAAATAAACTTTTTTAATGAATTATACATTCAAAGTGCAAATGATATATTATATGTAGAGAAGGAATCCCACCAAATTGAAAATATCAAATCAAATTTTCTTCAAACTCATAAACTAGCGGCTCAGCTGTCGATTACAGAGATTTTCTTGAAAAATGAAGGCGTGTTGGTGGTTTGAAATCATCTTGATGGTTTATTAGCCCTGTGCAGTACCGACTTTTATGAGTTCGAAATTATTTTAAATTTGATTAAAATATTAAAAATCAAAATCATCAGGCGAAAATTGTTTGTACATGTATAGGTGTGGGAAAAGTTTTAATTAGGAACTTCAAAACTTTAATGGGTTTTCCAGCTGTAAACCTGAAACCAAACTGCAATTAACAATTTGGAATTATAAAAATATAGATCATTAAACAAATAACTTTTTAATAAAACTGACAGCTGCTTGGATATCTTATCATGATCAAATTGACATATTGCAGTAACTTTTTGATTTATGATATTAAATTGTTTATATTAATAAGATCTTTAAATAATTTTAGATAAAACAGTTTCCATACTGTATATTGTTTTTATAGGGCAATATATTGAAATGATTTAAATGGATTCTGAATTTAATATTTGATTGCTATAGTTAATTAATCAATAGCCCCACGTTGGGCTTGTCAATTTGTAATGATTTAATTTGTGGTGATTTTTATAATATGATAATTTGCTTTGTTTGTTTAGTTAGTTTTTATTTGATTAGTTAGTTTTTATTAATGTTTAATTTTATACTTAGTTAAATTGTTTTATTTTGTAGTTTTAATAATATTAATCAAATTCTTATATGTTTTATATGGTAATTTAATTGAGTTTTATGATCTAATATTGTTCACTGATGTGAAATTTACTTTTTCTTTTGTGTTTTCTATGGTTGGGCGCCTTATCAAAATTTTAACTAGCTCAGTCTACTTAATTTGAAATTGAAATTTGAAATCTGACTCTTATCTTGGGTAGGATTCAATTTAAAATAAATATGTAAATATTATAATACAATGAATTTAATAACAAATATTTCAAAAAGAAATCATACAAATAAAATAAAAAAACACTATTAATTGGTTTCCACATGCTTATTACAATTAAATTTTTGAATAACCTGATATGATGGAGATGGAGATGATACACAAAAACATTAATTTACAATTACCACAAAATAAAAACAAAAATATAAAACCTTAACTACCTTGTATCACAGAGTCTTTCAAATATTGTCTTTGTCATGCGCAACGTAATGAAAACTGAGATCGGCTTCTACTTCGTTTACTCTCGGAAATGGAACAGCATACCAAAAAGACAAGATGTCTCCCACTCTTGGATGTATCAATGACGCTTGAATTTAATCTTATAAATTCTATTGAAATCCGTATTTATTTTGTTCTATTTATTACTTTGGTAAGTAATTTAATAATGTTAGAATACTTTTGTGCATGTATTTTTTTGATATTAATTCAACATGAACTGATATTGATTAATGCAAATTTAGTAATTAATTAAAACATACGATGTTAATTACTCTGCTACCAGGATCATAAGAGAGTGAATCATCGAATTTCTGGCCTTTTTATAGGCTTCCAGGGAAATGACAAATATGACGTAAGAAACGGAATTCAATTGTTCATTAAATACAAAATTTAACCAAAATTCTTGAATATCAAGGTAATAAAATTACAAATCTAATAGTATCTTTGTTAACTTACAGTGAAATCTTATCCTTATATTTACTAAAAATCCATTAATATAATTTTTAAGTGAAATTTTCCTATGAAATTTTTGATTTGAAATAGACAAATTTCTTGAGCTGTCAAATTTTCTAGACTTTCAAAATTTCAATTAAAACTATCAATTGTACTTAAAATTACTATAAATCCATTAAACTAATCCTATTTTAACTGATAACTACTATTTTAAACTCTAACAACTAAAATTTAAACTTTTAAGAGATTCTGTTATTAGTATTACTTACACATTATATAAGATGGGATTCTCTGTGTTATCAAGGACTCACAGCTTACAATTTATATAAAAACTTACTTAATTCTCCTACATACATTTTTTTTGTTACATAAAATGTCTTTTTTAATGTTTATAAACTAAGTTTTTCAATAGTCATTTCACTATGCACCATCTAAGTGTTCATAAGTTTGTTTGATTAAGTCCAACACTTTAGATATGAGGATTAGTTCACTATATTTCACTATGTTTATTACATGTTTTAAATTGTTTATTTAGGTACTCATGATCTATTGGAATACTTATTTGTTCAATATCGAAGACTATAATTGGTCTCCTTATACTTTTGTAAGTATTTCCTTTCTATAATACTAAATTAAAAAAACTTAACTACATAAAATTACATGTTTATTTATTAAACATATGAAAATTATTAATAGTTTTGATTTTTATTTCCTTTTTATTGTTTTAGATTATAAATTTGGTTTTGGAAAAGAAAACTAGGTCATTGGTGAATTGTTATATGAAATTGCACTTATTATGGATTGGAAATATTTGATTGTGATAAAATAGCAAAATATGGATCCTGTACAAGATAAGATGTCAAGTACATTCTTTGTTTATTTGAATGTTTGTCTGTGAAAATTATAAACTTGAAAACTTTAGATGTAATAAAGAAAAAGTAACTGCTGATATGCTGAAACTTATTAGGATATCCTTTTATTATAAATTATTGAGGTAAGTTTTACTTCTTAAATTTTTAACTCTTAGTTATTTATCTCAATGTATTTGTATTTTTATATTTTTCTAAACATAGTTTTTTTTAATAACTTTAACAAGCTGTTTCACTGCCGCTAATAAAAAAAAATTGTTCAATTACAAGCTTTCCTTTTTTAGATTAAATGACACGTCCTTTCGAAGAATCCTTAATTTTCGCAAACCTCAAAATCCAAAGAATTCTCTTTGCCATTCAATTAGCAGAAATTAGTTTCGGCATCAATAGTGGCAGCCGTAATCCCCGTAGAGCGCCCCGTTGCGAAGAATACTCGGGACAATCCTAATCCTGTGAGTTATCTAACGGAAGATCTGCGGATACGAACAGAGCTCGCTGGAGCTCTTATCTGATTTTTCTCGAATGTCTCCGGCTTTCAAATTGTCCGTTGAGACGCTAATTTAGTGAACTGATCTAGGCCCTCGTATCGATCTTTGCCTAAAATTCCGTCGCCTCAAAAAGACGCCTAATCTTTTTGTTTGTGGACTTTGAAAAGTGTACATCGAGCATCTAAAGTATTCTATTATCCTTTTCCGAGTGTCCTGATTACGCTCCGGAAGAATTCCAATCGTACCGATTTACCGTCATATAAATATAGTCCAGTCAATGTAGTAAAACCAAAAATAATTTTAAATATTGTTACCGATCTGATTACGCACCATCCCTCTAATGCAATTGCTATATTTAGCAGGTGATGCTTACCTAAATACCAAAAAATAGATTATAAAGTTAATTCACCAAAGTTTTATAATAATTTAATTATATAATAGTAGTGATATATTATTATAACTTTATTAATTTATTGCTGTTGGGTTCTTATGGTTTAGCTTATTTGTTTTATTATTTTAATTTTTCTGATGTTTGAATGTTATTTTAGTAAACCCACGATAATTGTGATAAGATATTATGAGTTCTTTGTTTTTATTTTGATTTGACGTAATTGTTGAAGTTTTTTACTACAATAATAATGTTTTTTAGCCCCTTAAATAATATGTATAATGATGACTAGCTCAAATAAAATTAAATGTTTCTTGAAAATAGACACTATTGTTAATCGAAAAATTATATCTCAGGTCGTACAGGTTTCACCACAGATTTACGCTCAAACAAAATTATAAATTTTCTATCAAAATGAAATTCAAAAATCTTTACAATAAAGTAGTATAAATGTTCTCTAGCGGCTAATAACTATTATCGCTTTAAAACAGTTTATAAGCACACTTAATACAAATTAAATACCGGTACCTTTTTTAACTTTCTCTCTCGAGTGTTCGCCCTTCACATGTAGGTGTCGCTGGAACTGGTGGTCTATCTTCTCTTCTGGTAAACACGTGGGATGCAGAAACTTCACTGGTGTAATTAAAGACAGAAACTCTTACCATGTAGAATTTATTATTGTTTACTTGTGGATTTATTTATACAATTTACTGGTGTGTTACAAAGTTTTATACTAGGATTATTTCTGATATAAGGTAAGTCAAGCTTCTTATATTAATTTGATACTAACTTTTGTATCATTAAAATTACAGTTGAAACTGTTATATTATAAGATTACTCTGCTCGATTTAACAAACCTATTTTCGATTCAAAGTCGAATACTGTTAACTTATAAAGTTAATAAAATTTATGACTAATCAAAGTCTTTTTTAAAAATGTAGATTACGAGTTGAATATTTTAATAACTGTTGTTGAATGTTTTGAAAATGAGTCTTGAATCTTTTTAAAATTAAACTTGAGTATTGAGTCGTGAAAGTTTTTTTAAAATTAAATCTTGAAATTTTTTTTAACGAAGCTTTAATGTTTGTATAAAGGGTCTTGACTGTCTTAAAATTAGGCTTGAATCTTTTTTATTCTTCCTGACTGGTTCTTTTACGTAAAAACTAAGATCCCTCTCTCCTTATTCTCTGACCAATAAAAATGCTTCATTTAAAAACTCGGCGAGAACCAATCAGAAGGAACTATTTCTTAATTTGCTTATTTCTAACTAACTACTTATATTTTACAAACAATTTTTTTACATAATATAATATACAATAATCATTTTTAATGTTCAATAATTTTTTTATAATTTATTATGGTCGGAAAAGCTCTCAAATTATATTCACACTGAGGCTTGAAGTCATAAATTCGACCGATACATTTCCGAGTAACTCTTACGTCACAACGTGCAGCTGCTATTCTAAGCTCTTGGAGTTCGAGGAAACTAAACATTTCAAACACACAAAGTTGTTTACGAGCATTTTAATTCGTGTTAATTTGACGTCATAGGCACAGGTGCACTTCTAAGGTTTTGGAGTTCATGGAAACTAAACATTTCAAACACGCGATGTTGTGTACGAGCAATCTAATTCTGCTAATTTTACGTCACACATATGCACAGGTGTTATTCGTAGAAGAACTTTTAATACACTTTTGTAGATCTTTGAAAATCCTTTTATTAACAGAAAAATATTTTTAGAAAATTTATAATTTGTTCGTTTGTTTTATTTTACATTTAGAATTATATTTTCATTATTATTTTTTTTTAATGGTGATTTTGATTATTTTTATGTAATGTGATTACTTTTTTATTATTTATTTGTATTCAATTGACTTAATAACGATTTTGTTTTTGATTTAATCATCATAATACATATTCTTATTGAAATTAATATTTTCTTTAATGAATAAATTTTTTATGATAATAAAACTTCGTCTCAATATTAATTTATCAATGTTTTTAAACATCATTAAGGGGTTGATGTTCGCCTTGAGGGTGTAACATATCCAACTATAGTCTTTCCAATATTAATTGCTAAAATTCATTTAAAAGTGTCATACAGAGTGAGTTAGTTTGCTAGGCTTTAAAATAGAAAGAATGGCATGAAAACAACATATTTGTTCCGTTAAACATCCACTCTGTATCTTCGGAACCCAGCTCTCTCTAGACTGGTAGTTGTACAGCTCAAGACAAGTGGGGTACGCACGCGACTTGTTGACGGCTTTTAATGGTCCGCTGTATTCTGTTGCGCGCAGGGGTATCGGGGTTATTTTTTGCGGCAGCTTTTTCTCTAGCTCATAAATTCGGTGTCTAGTGCAGATTTTTTTTTGGTGCTGTTTAGTATTGATTTTGGATATATCTTTGTTTCGGTAATTCATTTTTAATAATTGGTTTACGTATTGTAATTTTTGCCCATAATAATTGATAACCTTAAATTAGTTACATATATTATGGCAGCGTTTTGGAGACCAGAAAATGGAAATCCAGATCAAAATTAAAATTCAGAAGATATGATATCGCCAACAGGTGAGGTTAGTAGCGAATTTTGCAATAAATATTTACACATTCAGTGTCAGAGGGTTATTTTAAATATGTATCGGTGTTTGAAAAATGAATACAATAAAAAATCAGATGCGGTTATACTGAAGCGAATTAATACGTTAACTAAAATTTCTATTTATACTATTTCTCGGGTTATTAAGTGCGGTGACGTTATAAATCATTCGCAGGTGCGGCAAAACAAAATTTGCAAATGTTGACGATGCTACAAAAGATATTATAAAGCCAAGGGTTTATAATTTATACCTAGAAAATACTGTACCGACTTTAGAAATCGTTCAAGAGAAATTACGAGATTATCCTGATTATAATTATAAAAGCTTAGAAACTTTACGCAGTATACTATTAGAATGCGCTTTTAATTATAAGAAATTAGATAAACGAATGGTTATAATGGAATCGCGGCGTATTGTTGTACCTACTCCGTGAAGAGTATTTAGATAAAATAAGAAATTATCGTTAATTAAAAAGGCATATAGTATACTTAGATGAGACTTGGTTTAGTATGGCTGGGTAGATCAGTCTCAAAAGTGTATCATGTTCAAGAGAAAAGCGTATAATAATTCTTCACGCCGGAAGTGGGGCTCAACCACTCCTTGAGAAGTCTCTAACCTGGATCTGCTCTAAAGCAGCGTATCCTAAAAAAATATTTCATCTACTATTTAGGAACATTATTAACTTAATTATATTTTTGGTGTAAACTCAGTAGCATGTTTCTTTATTTAGCATAGTTTGTTTGCCTATCAATTTGAAACAATATTGCTTTGCAAACTTCACAGAACATTTAAGAAACACGTGTTTCAACCATCTGTGATTGCGTATGAAATAATGTTCTCCTTTTGTTGTAGCTACTTTTGTAAACAAGGCACCGTTATTTACATATCTAATTACTAAAATTAACGTGTTTTAAAATGGAAACCCCTTTGTTTGATGCGACTACTTTATAAACTGGAGTATAGAATTACTTCTCCCAGCTTTTCTTTACAAAGTACACCGAAAAACGATTATCTGCTTAACCTAAGCAATTAGATTTTATTGAGAGAAGGGTGAAACAGAGTTCTGTTCTCTTCGTTGAAGATGCTTCGCGAAATTAGTTCTATCTTACAAATTGGTTCTTTCTGTCTCCAGGCCAATTTGAAATGCGCATTCTTGTTAATAATTATTACCATAAACTGTGTGGGATTCAGCTTGCATGACGAGTTATGGCGGATTTATCCGGGGTAAAATACAGTTGTAAGTTTAATGTGCATAACACTGTAGGTATTAGACACTGACAAACAGTTTTGCTTTACCTCATTTGAATATTTAAAATGTAGTTCGATGGGTTTTATATAACAATAACAATAATAATAATAATAATAATAATAATAATAATAATAATAATAATAATAAAAATAATAATAATAATAATAATAATAATAATAATAATAATAATAATAATAATAATAATAATAAACCCGCACGGGGTAGTTTTTCTACCTGGGGAGTGACGCCCCCACGGGTCTGAGTTACTACAACAGCGTTCACCACAGCGCTCTTGTAGGACCAATACCCTTAGATCCCTTCCTCTTACCTGAGGAGTAAACCTCATTCCTAAGAAAAAAATCACCTGGCGGAAGGTATAAAACGCAACCCATGAGAATGGAGAGAAATTGTAATTCTGGAAAAAGGCCGCTGCCTGGGGAGCGCCAGGGCACGTCTGGAGCCGGTGCTGGACGTGACAGCTTACGAGCCACCGGTGGCAGGAAAACCAGAAGTCGGACTCCTGTCGGCAGAGCTGAATCGACTACGACTTCAACAAGGGAGGCTGAAGGTCACCTCAACGAGCAAACTCAAAGAGGACCTCAAGATTCCCAAAATCTGTCTGAAAAATATGAAAGCGATGTGACCAGAACGAAAAGAAAATGGACAAAAGGAGAATATTCAGAGGTAATGTGGTGCTACTACTATGCCCAACAAACGCAAAACGCAACAGAGGAGAATACCTATAAAATATGGAGACAAAGAAATCCAGAAAATAGAACTAACTTAGATAAAAAAAAATTAGCTAACCAACGTAGATATATAATAAATGCTAACAAATTGACACCGATAGAGTTAGATTTGATTCGAGAGAATGTAACCAGAAGTATTAATAACAACGAGCAACAAATAATTGTTAACGAAACCCAACCTGAAAACCCTACATTTGTTAAAGTAAATCATATAGAAGTCTCAAATGAAAATAGTCAAGTCAACGAAACTTTGATACATCATCACCAGCACCAAGAGGAAGAACTAGATAATGAAATAGAAGATATAAAAAAAGAGATCGAAATCGAAAACCAGATCACGGTTATGACTCACATGCATGAACGGGAAACGCTCCCGAAAATAACTGAAAAGCCTAATGTCACAGTGTTATTAGAAAAAGTGAATAAAGCGCTTAAAAAACTAACGGAAGAATCCCCAGTAACAAACATAACCGAACTAAACCACATCATTTATGCTACTGCAACGGTAGTAAGCCGGAAAGTAGTGGAAAATAGAAATATAAATACTACCAATAAAAAGGAAAACAATCCTCCGGCATGGAAGACCAGAATAGAAAAGAAAATAGAAAAGCTAAGAAAAAGACTATCAATTTTATCCGAAAGACACCAGGAGAATCCTAGTTATCAATTCAAAAAAAAATTAAAAAACATCAAAGAAACACTAAACATAAAAAATGAGGGACAAGTAATAAAGGAAATTGAAAATCTTAAACAAAAAGTCCTGGCATACGCACAACGTAAACAGAGATATGAAAAACGCTACAACTTTTACCATCAAAACAAACTATATAATACGAATCCCAAGCTTTTCTACAGAAACATTGGAAAAAAGAGAACGGAATGGAAGGAAACACCTACGAAAGAAGAAATAATAAACTACTGGGGTAAGCTATGGGAACAGAATGCTATACATGATAAAAATGCCAAATGGATGAATAGAGAGAAAGAAAGAACTAAGAAAATACCATTTATGCAATATCATAATACTACTCATATTGACATTAAAAATGTCCTCGAAAAAGCAGCAAACTGGAAATCAGGGGGACCAGATAAAATTACAAACTTTTGGCTAAAAAAACTGACAGCGCTTCACCCTATACTGGCAAATGAAACCAACAAATTGATTAAGAACCCTGAGATAGCCCCAAAATGGCTAACAGAAGGAATCACCTACCTAATACCGAAAAATAACGAGACAAAAAATCCAAGTAACTATAGGCCTATCACGTGCCTATCAGTAATATACAAAATGATCACATCCATATTATCCAAGCAAATATACGAACATTTAGTTACCAATCATCTCTACTCAGAAGAACAAAAAGGATGCGCCAAAGGATCATTTGGATGCAAAGAACTGCTGCTTCTAAATAAACTGATAGCAGAAGATTGTAAAATCAGGAAGAAAAATATGTCAATCGCTTGGATAGACTACAGGAAAGCATTTGATAGTGTGCCCCACAGCTGGATTGAACAAATTTTAAAATTTTATCATTTACATCCTGACATTGTTGATTTTTGTTCCCAAACTATGAAGAAGTGGCAAACAAGGATAATACTACGATCCCCAAATGAAAACATAGAAACAGAATACATTAACATTAAGCGAGGAATATTCCAAGGTGATTCCCTTTCTCCTCTTCTCTTTTGTATGAGTCTTATACCGCTAAGTCAAGAGCTCAACAACACAAAAAAAGGATACAAACTTATAAATAACAACACGATTTCACACCTATTCTATATGGACGATCTAAAGTTATTCGCTAAAGATTTTAATGATTTGAACAGCTTAATAAAGACTGTAAAAGAATTTAGCAAGTCTATAAAAATGGAATTCGGTTTGGATAAATGCGCTACTGTCACAATTAAACAAGGAAAACCAGTCAAACCAGTGATATAAAATGCGAGGAGAACTGGTATAAACACCAACCACCAGACGTGATCACAACCAACGATATAACTATATTATACGATCAACAGATACATACTGATAGATTGATACCCGCAAATAAACCTGATATAATAATAAGAAACGAAAAGGATAAAACATGCACCATAATAGAAGTAGCTATACCTTGCGACACCAATATAATAAGCAAAGAAGCAGAAAAGATCCTAAAATACAAAAACTTAGCTATAGAAATAGAAAGGATGTGGCACGTTAAAGTAGATGTGGTGCCAATAGTGATAGGGGGACTGGGAACAGTATCTAAAAACTATATTAAAAATATTAAAGAAGTTCCTGGTGGGCTGAATCCACATATTCTCCAACAAATTGCGATAAATGGTACAGCACACATTATACGAAAGGTACTGTAACATAAAAAACGACCCTAGGAGCTAGGTAAGCTCCCGGTCAAAGTACTCCAGTGCATACTGTGATTAAAACCATAATAATAATAATAATAATAATAATAGTTTTATTGTTTAACTCTGATAAATATTTATATAAAGATTGAGAACATTTTTATATGATTGGACATGAAATTTAATACCTTTTGTCTCTGTGCATTTCCTTCTGCTTTGATTACCTGTTTGGTTTAATTAATTGTAACATTTAAATATTCGATAATGGTATAATGAGTTTAATATCAACAGAAGTCGTTTAATATTACCTTAATCAAATAACTTTTATTATATATTTTGTGTATTTGTCAGAAAATTTTAAGTTAGAAATAATTTTCATTATGTAATGTACCAATATTATATTTTGTACATAAACATGTTATTTAAACCTACCAGAAATTTTGAGAAATTAAGTATATAATGTATAAAAAAAGACAGATAAATTTCTACTATATTGTGCTCTAGAAAGATCGACAGTAGACGAAGTGAGTAGGTCTAGTTATATATAGAAAATGGTTAATTTATAAAACATTCACGAAGTTTCTGGAAGGTTAGAAACCTAAAAAAGGAGGTCGTGAGAGGAAATATATTATTGGAAGTCAGTCATAGTGAACAGTCAATTTAAACAAAGTAAACAAATAGTTTTTAAAAGTACAAATAAAGTGTTAAATAGTGACATTAAGAATACAATACAAGTGTGAAGTAATCAAGAAGTAAAACAAAGTGCTAAATAGTGACATTAAGAACATAAGTTTCAAATTAATACCAAAGTTATCAAAAGTGTAATTAAAAACATTTTCGGTGCATAAAAGAAAAGAAATTATTAGTGAACTCACTATTTATAATACAATTAAAAGAACTATATTTCAAAAAATTCTGAAATATTCATAAATCAAGTTGGAGGAACAAACAAAGAAATCAAACGTCTAACAACCACGATATATTTCAACAGTCGGAGATTCCACGTATATCTTCGTTGGTTTTTTCCACCAATCAGACAGTAGGACTCTACGTATTAAAGTTATATAATTTAAAACAAAAGAATTTATCTGATACTCAACAATTACTGTATTTCGATAATAACTTATTTACCATTACATAAATACCAATAAATAATTTAGCACAATTTCAACATCAAGAGAGTTCTTCTCTAATTAATAAAAAGTCTTTCTTTTTTCTTATTTTCCAATTAATTATTTTAATTATCATACATTCAATATATTACTGTTTTAACTTAACTCTTTTATACTAAATTTATAATTATAATTATTTAATTTTTTCATTCATATTTCTACCTAATTATCCAACTAGAAGCTTGCAGAAAATAACCCCTTTGAGAAAAAGAAGATCTTGCTACTATAGAACAATAAAATAATATCAAATATTAATCAATCAAATTTATAAATACAAATCAATCAATCAATAAATAATCTTTTAAAAATCATAATATTCATACATAATATTTTCATCACAGCTGGTAACATTTTTTTTAGTTGGTAACTTTTTGTCTCCGATTTAAGCTTTCCTCACTTCTAAATAAAATAATATCAAATATTAATCAATCAAATTTATAAAAACAAATCAATCAATCAATAAATAATCTTTCAAATCATAATAATATTTATTACTTAATATTTTCATCACAGCTGGTAACATTTTTTTTAGTTGGTAACTTTTTGTCTCCGATTTAAGCTTTCCTCACTTCTTCATACGTGTGCATCCATTTTATATGTCTAAGCCTTGATACTTATATGATAATTATAGTTACTTTGTTTTATTCAAGTATATCATCTATTTCAAAATTCTTCAGTATTCCATATTATTTTCTTTCTGTGTTTACTGGTCCATTATCTTTCTTATAATTTTTCTCTTGAATATTTTTAGTTTTTTTTCTTCGACATTTGTTAAAAATTGTATCAGACAAAGGTGAAATTATATATATATATTATAGTGATATAATTATTTGTGAGAGAATGTTTATATTAATTATCTCACGTTGGGCTAACCAGATTTTAATAAATGTTTATTCTGTGTGTAATTATTATCGTTTCATACCAATATCAGTATAAATGTTAATTAGAAATATTATAATTATTTATCTCATTAATGAATTGTTAAAATAAATGATTTAAATGAAATATTCTTTATTAATATCGTTAAAACGTTTTACTTTTTTTTATCTCAATAGATGGCGCTGTATTACTTTTATTTTAAATAATTTTAATTTTATTTTATAATGGTTTAGAGTTTTATATACAAATAATATTATAAGTTTAGATATTATGATTTAGATTATAATGAGCATGAAACTTCTTTTCTCTAGAGTTAGGATTCAGCTGTCAATTCTTGTTGATTATAATTATTAATTTGTTTGATGTAAATTTATTATATTTGTTAAATTTATCCTACCTGTATACTTTTCTAGCAGCCTATATTATTGAACAAAATATAATAAAACAACTTGTACAATATCGTGAATTTATTATTAATCAAACTTTTAATCGACCTTCAAAGTATATCAAAAGAAATTACCTTTACGCAAATATACAAATTTGTTCACAATCGTGAATACATATAAATTGTCACTTCGATTAAGAGAAATATTATAAATAGTTTTTTTTTTTTTTGAATTTTTTTGAATTTGCCTCGCAAAATAAAGTTAGTACTCACATTGACATTGTTCACGTGACTCGATGCATTCCTAAGCGTAGAGATCGTTTTTACAAAATGGCGAATCCAGCCGACCGCTGCTGTAATCGTCTAGGAATAATTTTACTTTGTATCGATTTAACTGTGTTAAAATCTTTTACAAGTAAGTGATGGTTATAAAGTTTTGTTGAACTTGTATCAGATGTGAAATTTTACCATACTTGTAGGTATAACTGGATATAACACCTTAATGACCAGTCAACCGGCAAAATTTACAATTATTCCATACAGAAGCACGTATTTCAGAGATGACCAGGAAACAAGAGAGAGCTTTTTGATTGTGCACCGATTATTTATATCTTTTTCAAAACAATTGAATCTCTAACGACTGTTGCTATGTAAGGTAATAATTTTGTTTTACAATACAAACATAACCTATACTAAAATAATATTAACAATATAATTTTTTATAAATTAAGACATATTTTGAATAATATTTACTTAAATTATCATTCTTATTCATAAAAATCAATATTCACATGTATCCATAGTTGATATTTTGTGTATTTGTTTATTAATTTGCATAAATGTTTATGTTACAACTTTTTATTATTTTAGGGCTTTTAGATGTTATTCTGTGCTTATTTTATTGAAAACTTAATTAAGATCATTTAATAATCCTTTTAAATACTATTTTAGATACTCAAAATGTGAATTATTGAAAATACTTATTTCAAAAATTAATCTGCACTTTGACATATAAATTTTGATAAATGTTTTTTAAAATTTTTGATATTGCTGTAAATATTATTCTTATATACAATCAGAATACAGTATAAAATAAAATAAAAACATTATAATACAACCTTTTGTTAATTAAAATAATACAATTTTAGATTTGACGTTTAGTCTTTACATGTACATTATTGTACTTTCTTTGGAGCACCACACAGATAAATTCCATGTCTTTTAATACCATAGGCACTCTGGGTTTTCAACACTGAAGTTGTCTTTTTGTGCATTCACTAGCAATTATGATTTTGGAGCACATTTGTACTAACAAGAGGCATAATTCAAAGTCCTATCTTTGACCGTATACTTAAGTACACAACACTCAAAAAAGTAAGTAGTTTTTCCTTATGCTAATTTGAACAACCTAACTAAATTATACAATTGTTTGTTTTAAATTCACTATAAATAATTTTATTATATTTTGTTGTTTTAGATTTGAGTTTAAGAGTTTAATGGAATATACTATGAAAATTTGTAATCACCTTTACATTATTGGAACGATTCATCAAAATCATAAAGAAAGAATGTCATATAGATTCCAACTCTAGATAATTATTTTAAATTATAATATCTACACTAATTACTTGTCATAATGTTTAAAAGATTAGTAAATCAATTAATAATATCATTTTTAAATTGATAATGAAATTGGTGAGTTAGTTTATATCATTGTTTGATTATATTTGAATTATTATTCTTTTTAACAAACTATTATTATTTTTAACTAAATTATTATTAATTAATTCTTATATTTATTATTTCATTATAACATTCCCAATTACATTTTCAAAATTTTATTATAATTTGGTACAAATTATTTAGAAGATTTTCTGGAAATGTAATTCTATTTTATTAAAAATTCTTATATTAACATTTACTCTAGTCACTAAAATTACTTGAGGGTAGCCATCTGTATAGTACGTCCACGTTAAAAATTCCCCTTGGAATTCCAGTATCAGGGTATACCAGTAAATAACTATTGATACCGTTTTTAGTTTCCACTTTGTAAGGACCTTCAAAAGGTAATTGCAATTTAGCACATACATTGTGTTTTCTATTTGGAACTCTTAAAGCTTTTATGATTACCAAGTCACCTTGTTCAAAAGTAGTTCTTTTATTTATACGTTTGTTCCTTTTTTTTTACATTTATTTGCATTTTTCAATATTTTAGATTGTGTTTTCTCAATAATTAGATTATATGGTTCTATAACTTCAGGTTGCCAAGGTCTATTAGGTGTTATATTTTTCATTATTCTAATTGGTGATTCTCCTGTTACTTCATGTGGTATACTATTTATGCAATTTTCTATATTTTTAAGATTGTTTTCCCATAATTGTTGGTCTGCATGTACTATTGATCTTAAATATTTTATTACTTCTCTCACATATCTTTCAGCCAAATTAGTACGAGGGTTTCTAATACTAGTAAAAATAGGTATAATATCTGATTTTAATAGCCATGATTTTAGATTATCATTATTAAAATATGTTGCATTATCCATTAAACATTTTGATGGTGTTCCTATTTCTATGATGAAGTTTGTTAAACATCTCTTAACGGTTTGTCTATTTGTTCTCTTGCATGGATAAAGAGTTACATATTTTGAAAAATTATCAACTATGATAAAAATGTGTTGGTTTCCTTCTAAACTTGGTACTAAATTAGAAACAAAATCTATGGATATTAATTCTAATGGTTTTGTAGTTACTATAGCTTTTGAGATATTTACATTATGAAAATTCTTTTCTTTATTTAGTTGACATAATTCACATCTTCTGATAACTTCCTTTGTTGTTGTTAAATCGTTTCTCGATATATAATTTTCCCTAAAAATATTGTAAATTTTTCTAATGCCAGCATGATAATATTTTAAATGTAATTCTTTAATTAATTTTGATGTTAATTCTTTTGTGACCACATATAATTCTTTATTATTAATAATTTTGTATATAATTTTATTTGAATTTACCTTTGTTCCACTTTTTTCTGTTTCATCTAATTTCTTTTGGTCTAGTATGATATTATTTAAAGAGAATATTCCTGTGTCTTCTTTCATAATGTTTACTCCTACTTGTCTGTTATTTGATTTCTTAATTTTCTCTCCATCCATTCTGGTTATAGCATCAGATACAATGTTTTTCTTTCCCGGAACATATTTAATTTGAAATGAATATTCTTGGAGCAGTAATGCCCATCTATGTATACGGTTGTTTCCATATTTATTTTTCAAAATTGTAGTAAGAGCTTGATTATCTGTCTCAATAATAAATTCGTTGCCAAATAGGAAAAATCTAAGTTTATTTATGCAGAATATTATACTTGCTAATTCTAATTCTCCAACGCTATAATTCCTTTCAGACTTCTTAGTTAATCTAGAGACAAAAGATATAGGTACTTCTCCAATTTCTTGTTCTTGTATTAAACATCCGGCAAATCTTTGTTGTGATGCATCAGTTCTTAATATGAAGGTTTTACTGTAATCTGGATGGAATATTTTACAACTTTCAGAGAATTCTGCTTTGATGTTGTTAAAGGCTGTTTCTCTTTCTGGTGTCCATTTCCATTTTACATTTTTACGTAATAATTCTATTAGTGGAATTTGTTTTTCTGTAATATCTGGAACCAATCTTTTAAAATAATTTAATATACCAAGAAATCCTCGTAGTGTCTTTAAATTTGTTGGTCTTTTGTATTCCTGTATTATTTTTATTCTATTAGGATCCATACTAATACCTTTGGCATCTATTTTATATCCTAAATAGATAACTTGATTCTTGAAAAATTGACATTTATTTATGTTTAGCTTTAGTCCAGCTTCATTTAATGCTTTTAAAATTATCTCTATATGTTTTAAATGATCTTCTAAATTTTCCGAATAAATGAGAATATCATCAATATAATGTAATGTAAAGTTTTCATATTTATTTAGAATTTTATGTAAAGCTTTAAGTAGAGCAGCTGTAGCTGATTGTGTTCCAAAAGGTACAACTCTAAATCTAAAAACCTCGCCATCAACCATAAAACCTGTATAATCACGACTTTTTTCTTCTAGTGGTATCAGCCAAAAGCTGTGTTTTAAATCTAACTTTGTAAATATTTTAGTTTTCTGTATTCTTCCTAAAATGACTTCTATTGTTAGAGGAGCTTCATATTCTGGTATACATCTTTTATTAAGTTCTCTAGCATCTAAGCATATTCTTATATCTCCATCTTTCTTTTTAACAATCACTATTGGATTAATAAATGAGGTATTACTATGTTCAATAATTTTATCGTTAAGTAGTTTTTTAATGGCTTTCTGCATATCATCTTTATATTTAAAAGGTATAGGGTAAGTTTTAACTCGAAAAGTTTCCATGTCCTTTATTTTCAGACTATGAGTGTAATTTTCTGCAACTCTTGGTACTTCATTATATAGATCTTGATATTTTTCCAACAAACATTTAATCTCCATTCTTTTTCCATTATCACAATCTAAACTCACTTCATTCCATTTATTATTTTCTTTAAAATCAATTTCATCTTCATATATCTCATTCTTATCCATCACTTCCATTTCCATTCCAATTTCATCACCATAAACTTCTTTATTATCATATTTATTGTAATTATATTCTATATTTTCTTTTTCTTCTCCACGTACCATTTTAATGTTCATCAATATTCTTTCTTCTTCTAATTCCTTCTCTTCATTAAATTTTATATTTATTCCATTTAAACTTACCACTTTACTCTCATAATTAATTTTAGCCTTATTTTTATGTAATTCATCTGAACCTAGTAAAATATCAAATTCCATGTTGTTGACGATTAATAATTGTATTTTAATATGATTGTTTTCAAAATTTACTTCTATTATGATTGCTTTATTTACCTCAGTTATTTTCTTTGAATTCAAACTTAATAAATTTACTTTTGGAACTTTAATTATATGATTTTGTAGATTTAATTTTGTTATAAGATTTTGATCAATTAATGATGTTTCTGAACCACTATCTATTAAAATTTTAATATTAATATTATTAATTTTTCCATTTATTGATACCAAAGTTTTCTTATCTAAATTTTTATTGATGCAATCCTTTGTTTTCAGGAACTCTCTAGGGTGAACGTAGCTATACAGATTGCTGGTTACTTCACCCTTTATTGAAAATTCTGAGAATTTCCAATATCACCACTTGACGTAGTAGGGATGTGGACTTCATCTTCGTAATTTCTAATTGGGCCATTATTTTGATCATCAGTTCTTGTAGCACTGGAATTTCTTGACCTATCTGCACTATTAGATCTTTGGAAATGAACTCTTCTGTTGTTCCCATTACCACCTTGGATGTCTACTTCATCTCTTCTTATGTCATTTTCGGAGTTTGTTCTTTGCAATCTATTATTATTATTAAATCTATTTCTGTTCATATAATTGTTGTTATTATTATTGTTGTTAAACCTGTTATTATTTGGATAGTTGTTATAATTATTATAGTTTCTATTATTATTATTAGGATAATTATTAGAATTTGATCTATTGTTATCGTTTCTATTGTTATTATTTAGATTGTTATTATAGTTATCTCTGAAATTGCTGTTTCTATTATTGTTGTTTCTTTGTTGATAATTAGTTCTATTGTTGTTATAATTGTTATTATAGTTGTAAGTTTCATTGTTGTTTCTATTCTGCCTGTTATAATTTCCTTGCCTTGATGTATTTTCCGTCCTTTCTCCTCTTTTCCTTTCAAGCCTTTGTAAGTATTGACACAAGTTATCCATCGTCTTAATATTTTGTATTGCTATCGTCTCTGTTATTTGATCTTTAAAGTGTCTTGCTAGGTATAATACAATGTCTTCTTCTGATAATTTAGGATTTAAATGCATTACTAATGAATATAATTGTAATGCATAGGTATTTGGAGAATTTCCCCTACTATCATCATATTTACCAAAATATAATCTTTCTCTTATTCTTGATTGCGTGTTATTACCCCAAAAATATTCTAGGAATTTAGATTCAAATTGTTCAATATTATTTATTTCTTCTTCTTTACTTACAAACCACACCATGGCATGCTTCTCCATATGTTCCCTTATAATTTCCCTTAAACTTTCAGGTTCTTGTTCGTATCTTAATTTGTTCTTTATCATTTTTATAAAAACTATTGGGTGTATTTTTTTATAGTCACCATCGAATTTTATGTTATTGTTGTTTCCATAATTTATTCTTGTTTCTCCAGACATCCTCATAAACTCTCTTTTTATATTCATCTCCTTTTCTTTTTGTTCTTTTTTAATTATGTTGATGTTATGTTCCATTTCCATTAATATTTGCTTATATTCTTTACTTTCCATTTGTACCACTTCTTCTTGTATATTTCTTATTTCTGATTGAAGTTCTTGTTTAATCTTCTTATTCTCTTTTTCCGCTACTTCGAAATTTATTTTTATTTCCTTACTTAAATCCTCTTGTACTTCCCGTATATTTTTATTTATCTTCATAACTTCTCTATCAATCTTCTTACTGTTTTCTTTTATTTCTTCCTTTAAAACTTTTTCATTTTTTTGTATATCATTTATTTGTTTAGAATGTCTGTCTTCCACTTCCATGATTCTTCCTATCATTTCCTCTCTAATTTCTTGTTTTACACTTCTTATTTCTTCTCTTAATTTGTTATTCTGTTCTCCCATTTCTTCTTTAATTTCTTCTATTTTTTTATTATTTTCATCTAATTTTTTATCCATTTTTCTTAAATCTTCATCTATCTTCTTGTTAAATTTTTCACTCCTATTGTTCATATCTTCATTGTTTTTATTAATATTTTCATTCATATTTTTCATCATATCCATTTTCTTGGTTAAATTTATTAAAATCTTCATTATTTCACTCTGATCCTCTTTTTCTTCTACTCTTCTTGTTCCTTGCATTTGTTGTTGTTCTGGTTCTTCTTGTCCATTTTCATTACTTTCATCCCGTGCTTCATAATCTCCAGATCCCTGATTTCTTTCCTCATCTACCTGAGTACCTACTTCTTCTCCTGCCTTCTCTCCTACTTGTTTTCCATCTCTTAATGTCATCTTGTCCATTTTTAATTATAATTTTATTTATTTGTTGTTTTAAATATATTGATTTTATTATTTTATTAATTTATGTTTATGTTATTTGTTAAAATGTAATTTTAAATTAAAATGTCAAATTGACAGATCGCCCCACGTTGGGCGCCAAATTATAGTGATATAATTATTTGTGAGAGAATGTTTATATTAATTATCTCACGTTGGGCTAACCAGATTTTAATAAATGTTTATTCTGTGTGTAATTATTATCGTTTCATACCAATATCAGTATAAATGTTAATTAGAAATATTATAATTATTTATCTCATTAATGAATTGTTAAAATAAATGATTTAAATGAAATATTCTTTATTAATATCGTTAAAACGTTTTACTTTTTTTTTATCTCAATAGATGGCGCTGTATTACTTTTATTTTAAATAATTTTAATTTTATTTTATAATGGTTTAGAGTTTTATATACAAATAATATTATAAGTTTAGATATTATGATTTAGATTATAATGAGCATGAAACTTCTTTTCTCTAGAGTTAGGATTCAGCTGTCAATTCTTGTTGATTATAATTATTAATTTGTTTGATGTAAATTTATTATATTTGTTAAATTTATCCTACCTGTATACTTTTCTAGCAGCCTATATTATTGAACAAAATATAATAAAACAACTTGTACAATATCGTGAATTTATTATTAATCAAACTTTTAATCGACCTTCAAAGTATATCAAAAGAAATTACCTTTACGCAAATATACAAATTTGTTCACAATCGTGAATACATATAAATTGTCACTTCGATTAAGAGAAATATTATAAATAGTTTTTTTTTTTTTTTTTGAATTTTTTTGAATTTGCCTCGCAAAATAAAGTTAGTACTCACATTGACATTGTTCACGTGACTCGATGCATTCCTAAGCGTAGAGATCGTTTTTACAAAATGGCGAATCCAGCCGACCGCTGCTGTAATCGTCTAGGAATAATTTTACTTTGTATCGATTTAACTGTGTTAAAATCTTTTACAAGTAAGTGATGGTTATAAAGTTTTGTTGAACTTGTATCAGATGTGAAATTTTACCATACTTGTAGGTATAACTGGATATAACACCTTAATGACCAGTCAACCGGCAAAATTTACAATTATTCCATACAGAAGCACGTATTTCAGAGATGACCAGGAAACAAGAGAGAGCTTTTTGATTGTGCACCGATTATTTATATCTTTTTCAAAACAATTGAATCTCTAACGACTGTTGCTATGTAAGGTAATAATTTTGTTTTACAATACAAACATAACCTATACTAAAATAATATTAACAATATAATTTTTTATAAATTAAGACATATTTTGAATAATATTTACTTAAATTATCATTCTTATTCATAAAAATCAATATTCACATGTATCCATAGTTGATATTTTGTGTATTTGTTTATTAATTTGCATAAATGTTTATGTTACAACTTTTTATTATTTTAGGGCTTTTAGATGTTATTCTGTGCTTATTTTATTGAAAACTTAATTAAGATCATTTAATAATCCTTTTAAATACTATTTTAGATACTCAAAATGTGAATTATTGAAAATACTTATTTCAAAATTAATCTGCACTTTGACATATAAATTTTGATAAATGTTTTTTAAAATTTTTGATATTGCTGTAAATATTATTCTTATATACAATCAGAATACAGTATAAAATAAAATAAAAACATTATAATACAACCTTTTGTTAATTAAAATAATACAATTTTAGATTTGACGTTTAGTCTTTACATGTACATTATTGTACTTTCTTTGGAGCACCACACAGATAAATTCCATGTCTTTTAATACCATAGGCACTCTGGGTTTTCAACACTGAAGTTGTCTTTTTGTGCATTCACTAGCAATTATGATTTTGGAGCACATTTGTACTAACAAGAGGCATAATTCAAAGTCCTATCTTTGACCGTATACTTAGTACACAACACTCAAAAAAAAAGTAAGTAGTTTTTCCTTATGCTAATTTGAACAACCTAACTAAATTATACAATTGTTTGTTTTAAATTCACTATAAATAATTTTATTATATTTTGTTGTTTTAGATTTGAGTTTAAGAGTTTAATGGAATATACTATGAAAATTTGTAATCACCTTTACATTATTGGAACGATTCATCAAAATCATAAAGAAAGAATGTCATATAGATTCCAACTCTAGATAATTATTTTAAATTATAATATCTACACTAATTACTTGTCATAATGTTTAAAAGATTAGTAAATCAATTAATAATATCATTTTTAAATTGATAATGAAATTGGTGAGTTAGTTTATATCATTGTTTGATTATATTTGAATTATTATTCTTTTTAACAAACTATTATTATTTTTAACTAAATTATTATTAATTAATTCTTATATTTATTATTTCATTATAACATTCCCAATTACATTTTCAAAATTTTATTATAATTTGGTACAAATTATTTAGAAGATTTTCTGGAAATGTAATTCTATTTTATTAAAAATTCTTATATTAACATTTACTCTAGTCACTAAAATTACTTGAGGGTAGCCATCTGTATAGTACGTCCACGTTAAAAATTCCCCTTGGAATTCCAGTATCAGGGTATACCAGTAAATAACTATTGATACCGTTTTTAGTTTCCACTTTGTAAGGACCTTCAAAAGGTAATTGCAATTTAGCACATACATTGTGTTTTCTATTTGGAACTCTTAAAGCTTTTATGATTACCAAGTCACCTTGTTCAAAAGTAGTTCTTTTATTTATACGTTTGTTCCTTTTTTTTTTTACATTTATTTGCATTTTTCAATATTTTAGATTGTGTTTTCTCAATAATTAGATTATATGGTTCTATAACTTCAGGTTGCCAAGGTCTATTAGGTATTATATTTTTCATTATCCTAATTGGTGATTCTCCTGTTACTTCATGTGGTATACTATTTATGCAATTTTCTATATTTTTAAGATTGTTTTCCCATAATTGTTGGTCTGCATGTACTATTGATCTTAAATATTTTATTACTTCTCTCACATATCTTTCAGCCAAATTAGTACGAGGGTTTCTAATACTAGTAAAAATAGGTATAATATCTGATTTTAATAGCCATGATTTTAGATTATCATTATTAAAATATGTTGCATTATCCATTAAACATTTTGATGGTGTTCCTATTTCTATGATGAAGTTTGTTAAACATCTCTTAACGGTTTGTCTATTTGTTCTCTTGCATGGATAAAGAGTTACATATTTTGAAAAATTATCAACTATGATAAAAATGTGTTGGTTTCCTTCTAAACTTGGTACTAAATTAGAAACAAAATCTATGGATATTAATTCTAATGGTTTTGTAGTTACTATAGCTTTTGAGATATTTACATTATGAAAATTCTTTTCTTTATTTAGTTGACATAATTCACATCTTCTGATAACTTCCTTTGTTGTTGTTAAATCGTTTCTCGATATATAATTTTCCCTAAAAATATTGTAAATTTTTCTAATGCCAGCATGATAATATTTTAAATGTAATTCTTTAATTAATTTTGATGTTAATTCTTTTGTGACCACATATAATTCTTTATTATTAATAATTTTGTATATAATTTTATTTGAATTTACCTTTGTTCCACTTTTTTCTGTTTCATCTAATTTCTTTTGGTCTAGTATGATATTATTTAAAGAGAATATTCCTGTGTCTTCTTTCATAATGTTTACTCCTACTTGTCTGTTATTTGATTTCTTAATTTTCTCTCCATCCATTCTGGTTATAGCATCAGATACAATGTTTTTCTTTCCCGGAACATATTTAATTTGAAATGAATATTCTTGGAGCAGTAATGCCCATCTATGTATACGGTTGTTTCCATATTTATTTTTCAAAATTGTAGTAAGAGCTTGATTATCTGTCTCAATAATAAATTCGTTGCCAAATAGGAAAAATCTAAGTTTATTTATGCAGAATATTATACTTGCTAATTCTAATTCTCCAACGCTATAATTCCTTTCAGACTTCTTAGTTAATCTAGAGACAAAAGATATAGGTACTTCTCCAATTTCTTGTTCTTGTATTAAACATCCGGCAAATCTTTGTTGTGATGCATCAGTTCTTAATATGAAGGTTTTACTGTAATCTGGATGGAATATTTTACAACTTTCAGAGAATTCTGCTTTGATGTTGTTAAAGGCTGTTTCTCTTTCTGGTGTCCATTTCCATTTTACATTTTTACGTAATAATTCTATTAGTGGAATTTGTTTTTCTGTAATATCTGGAACCAATCTTTTAAAATAATTTAATATACCAAGAAATCCTCGTAGTGTCTTTAAATTTGTTGGTCTTTTGTATTCCTGTATTATTTTTATTCTATTAGGATCCATACTAATACCTTTGGCATCTATTTTATATCCTAAATAGATAACTTGATTCTTGAAAAATTGACATTTATTTATGTTTAGCTTTAGTCCAGCTTCATTTAATGCTTTTAAAATTATCTCTATATGTTTTAAATGATCTTCTAAATTTTCCGAATAAATGAGAATATCATCAATATAATGTAATGTAAAGTTTTCATATTTATTTAGAATTTTATGTAAAGCTTTAAGTAGAGCAGCTGTAGCTGATTGTGTTCCAAAAGGTACAACTCTAAATCTAAAAACCTCGCCATCAACCATAAAACCTGTATAATCACGACTTTTTTCTTCTAGTGGTATCAGCCAAAAGCTGTGTTTTAAATCTAACTTTGTAAATATTTTAGTTTTCTGTATTCTTCCTAAAATGACTTCTATTGTTAGAGGAGCTTCATATTCTGGTATACATCTTTTATTAAGTTCTCTAGCATCTAAGCATATTCTTATATCTCCATCTTTCTTTTTAACAATCACTATTGGATTAATAAATGAGGTATTACTATGTTCAATAATTTTATCGTTAAGTAGTTTTTTAATGGCTTTCTGCATATCATCTTTATATTTAAAAGGTATAGGGTAAGTTTTAACTCGAAAAGTTTCCATGTCCTTTATTTTCAGACTATGAGTGTAATTTTCTGCAACTCTTGGTACTTCATTATATAGATCTTGATATTTTTCCAACAAACATTTAATCTCCATTCTTTTTCCATTATCACAATCTAAACTCACTTCATTCCATTTATTATTTTCTTTAAAATCAATTTCATCTTCATATATCTCATTCTTATCCATCACTTCCATTTCCATTCCAATTTCATCACCATAAACTTCTTTATTATCATATTTATTGTAATTATATTCTATATTTTCTTTTTCTTCTCCACGTACCATTTTAATGTTC
The DNA here is from genome assembly GCA_035357415.1 of Ophraella communa. Taxonomy (NCBI): domain Eukaryota; kingdom Metazoa; phylum Arthropoda; class Insecta; order Coleoptera; family Chrysomelidae; genus Ophraella; species Ophraella communa. The sequence continues at coordinate 28,713,237 of CM068994.1, read as the reverse complement.
ATCAATATTCTTTCTTCTTCTAATTCCTTCTCTTCATTAAATTTTATATTTATTCCATTTAAACTTACCACTTTACTCTCATAATTAATTTTAGCCTTATTTTTATGTAATTCATCTGAACCTAGTAAAATATCAAATTCCATGTTGTTGACGATTAATAATTGTATTTTAATATGATTGTTTTCAAAATTTACTTCTATTATGATTGCTTTATTTACCTCAGTTATTTTCTTTGAATTCAAACTTAATAAATTTACTTTTGGAACTTTAATTATATGATTTTGTAGATTTAATTTTGTTATAAGATTTTGATCAATTAATGATGTTTCTGAACCACTATCTATTAAAATTTTAATATTAATATTATTAATTTTTCCATTTATTGATACCAAAGTTTTCTTATCTAAATTTTTATTGATGCAATCCTTTGTTTTCAGGAACTCTCTAGGGTGAACGTAGCTATACAGATTGCTGGTTACTTCACCCTTTATTGAAAATTCTGAGAATTTCCAATATCACCACTTGACGTAGTAGGGATGTGGACTTCATCTTCGTAATTTCTAATTGGGCCATTATTTTGATCATCAGTTCTTGTAGCACTGGAATTTCTTGACCTATCTGCACTATTAGATCTTTGGAAATGAACTCTTCTGTTGTTCCCATTACCACCTTGGATGTCTACTTCATCTCTTCTTATGTCATTTTCGGAGTTTGTTCTTTGCAATCTATTATTATTATTAAATCTATTTCTGTTCATATAATTGTTGTTATTATTATTGTTGTTAAACCTGTTATTATTTGGATAGTTGTTATAATTATTATAGTTTCTATTATTATTATTAGGATAATTATTAGAATTTGATCTATTGTTATCGTTTCTATTGTTATTATTTAGATTGTTATTATAGTTATCTCTGAAATTGCTGTTTCTATTATTGTTGTTTCTTTGTTGATAATTAGTTCTATTGTTGTTATAATTGTTATTATAGTTGTAAGTTTCATTGTTGTTTCTATTCTGCCTGTTATAATTTCCTTGCCTTGATGTATTTTCCGTCCTTTCTCCTCTTTTCCTTTCAAGCCTTTGTAAGTATTGACACAAGTTATCCATCGTCTTAATATTTTGTATTGCTATCGTCTCTGTTATTTGATCTTTAAAGTGTCTTGCTAGGTATAATACAATGTCTTCTTCTGATAATTTAGGATTTAAATGCATTACTAATGAATATAATTGTAATGCATAGGTATTTGGAGAATTTCCCCTACTATCATCATATTTACCAAAATATAATCTTTCTCTTATTCTTGATTGCGTGTTATTACCCCAAAAATATTCTAGGAATTTAGATTCAAATTGTTCTATATTATTTATTTCTTCTTCTTTACTTACAAACCACACCATGGCATGCTTCTCCATATGTTCCCTTATAATTTCCCTTAAACTTTCAGGTTCTTGTTCGTATCTTAATTTGTTCTTTATCATTTTTATAAAAACTATTGGGTGTATTTTTTATAGTCACCATCGAATTTTATGTTATTGTTGTTTCCATAATTTATTCTTGTTTCTCCAGACATCCTCATAAACTCTCTTTTATATTCATCTCCTTTTCTTTTTGTTCTTTTTTAATTATGTTGATGTTATGTTCCATTTCCATTAATATTTGCTTATATTCTTTACTTTCCATTTGTACCACTTCTTCTTGTATATTTCTTATTTCTGATTGAAGTTCTTGTTTAATCTTCTTATTCTCTTTTTCCGCTACTTCGAAATTTATTTTTATTTCCTTACTTAAATCCTCTTGTACTTCCCGTATATTTTTATTTATCTTCATAACTTCTCTATCAATCTTCTTACTGTTTTCTTTTATTTCTTCCTTTAAAACTTTTTCATTTTTTTGTTTAGAATGTCTGTCTTCCACTTCCATGATTCTTCCTATCATTTCCTCTCTAATTTCTTGTTTTACACTTCTTATTTCTTCTCTTAATTTGTTATTCTGTTCTCCCATTTCTTCTTTAATTTCTTCTATTTTTTTATTATTTTCATCTAATTTTTTATCCATTTTTCTTAAATCTTCATCTATCTTCTTGTTAAATTTTTCACTCCTATTGTTCATATCTTCATTGTTTTTATTAATATTTTCATTCATATTTTTCATCATATCCATTTTCTTGGTTAAATTTATTAAAATCTTCATTATTTCACTCTGATCCTCTTTTTCTTCTACTCTTCTTGTTCCTTGCATTTGTTGTTGTTCTGGTTCTTCTTGTCCATTTTCATTACTTTCATCCCGTGCTTCATAATCTCCAGATCCCTGATTTCTTTCCTCATCTACCTGAGTACCTACTTCTTCTCCTGCCTTCTCTCCTACTTGTTTTCCATCTCTTAATGTCATCTTGTCCATTTTTAATTATAATTTTATTTATTTGTTGTTTTAAATATATTGATTTTATTATTTTATTAATTTATGTTTATGTTATTTGTTAAAATGTAATTTTAAATTAAAATGTCAAATTGACAGATCGCCCCACGTTGGGCGCCAAATTATAGTGATATAATTATTTGTGAGAGAATGTTTATATTAATTATCTCACGTTGGGCTAACCAGATTTTAATAAATGTTTATTCTGTGTGTAATTATTATCGTTTCATACCAATATCAGTATAAATGTTAATTAGAAATATTATAATTATTTATCTCATTAATGAATTGTTAAAATAAATGATTTAAATGAAATATTCTTTATTAATATCGTTAAAACGTTTTACTTTTTTTTATCTCAATAGATGGCGCTGTATTACTTTTATTTTAAATAATTTTAATTTTATTTTATAATGGTTTAGAGTTTTATATACAAATAATATTATAAGTTTAGATATTATGATTTAGATTATAATGAGCATGAAACTTCTTTTCTCTAGAGTTAGGATTCAGCTGTCAATTCTTGTTGATTATAATTATTAATTTGTTTGATGTAAATTTATTATATTTGTTAAATTTATCCTACCTGTATACTTTTCTAGCAGCCTATATTATTGAACAAAATATAATAAAACAACTTGTACAATATCGTGAATTTATTATTAATCAAACTTTTAATCGACCTTCAAAGTATATCAAAAGAAATTACCTTTACGCAAATATACAAATTTGTTCACAATCGTGAATACATATAAATTGTCACTTCGATTAAGAGAAATATTATAAATAGTTTTTTTTTTTTTTTGAATTTTTTTGAATTTGCCTCGCAAAATAAAGTTAGTACTCACATTGACATTGTTCACGTGACTCGATGCATTCCTAAGCGTAGAGATCGTTTTTACAAAATGGCGAATCCAGCCGACCGCTGCTGTAATCGTCTAGGAATAATTTTACTTTGTATCGATTTAACTGTGTTAAAATCTTTTACAAGTAAGTGATGGTTATAAAGTTTTGTTGAACTTGTATCAGATGTGAAATTTTACCATACTTGTAGGTATAACTGGATATAACACCTTAATGACCAGTCAACCGGCAAAATTTACAATTATTCCATACAGAAGCACGTATTTCAGAGATGACCAGGAAACAAGAGAGAGCTTTTTGATTGTGCACCGATTATTTATATCTTTTTCAAAACAATTGAATCTCTAACGACTGTTGCTATGTAAGGTAATAATTTTGTTTTACAATACAAACATAACCTATACTAAAATAATATTAACAATATAATTTTTTATAAATTAAGACATATTTTGAATAATATTTACTTAAATTATCATTCTTATTCATAAAAATCAATATTCACATGTATCCATAGTTGATATTTTGTGTATTTGTTTATTAATTTGCATAAATGTTTATGTTACAACTTTTTATTATTTTAGGGCTTTTAGATGTTATTCTGTGCTTATTTTATTGAAAACTTAATTAAGATCATTTAATAATCCTTTTAAATACTATTTTAGATACTCAAAATGTGAATTATTGAAAATACTTATTTCAAAATTAATCTGCACTTTGACATATAAATTTTGATAAATGTTTTTTAAAATTTTTGATATTGCTGTAAATATTATTCTTATATACAATCAGAATACAGTATAAAATAAAATAAAAACATTATAATACAACCTTTTGTTAATTAAAATAATACAATTTTAGATTTGACGTTTAGTCTTTACATGTACATTATTGTACTTTCTTTGGAGCACCACACAGATAAATTCCATGTCTTTTAATACCATAGGCACTCTGGGTTTTCAACACTGAAGTTGTCTTTTTGTGCATTCACTAGCAATTATGATTTTGGAGCACATTTGTACTAACAAGAGGCATAATTCAAAGTCCTATCTTTGACCGTATACTTAAGTACACAACACTCAAAAAAAGTAAGTAGTTTTTCCTTATGCTAATTTGAACAACCTAACTAAATTATACAATTGTTTGTTTTAAATTCACTATAAGTAATTTTATTATATTTTGTTGTTTTAGATTTGAGTTTAAGAGTTTAATGGAATATACTATGAAAATTTGTAATCACCTTTACATTATTGGAACGATTCATCAAAATCATAAAGAAAGAATGTCATATAGATTCCAACTCTAGATAATTATTTTAAATTATAATATCTACACTAATTACTTGTCATAATGTTTAAAAGATTAGTAAATCAATTAATAATATCATTTTTAAATTGATAATGAAATTGGTGAGTTAGTTTATATCATTGTTTGATTATATTTGAATTATTATTCTTTTTAACAAACTATTATTATTTTTAACTAAATTATTATTAATTAATTCTTATATTTATTATTTCATTATAACATTCCCAATTACATTTTCAAAATTTTATTATAATTTGGTACAAATTATTTAGAAGATTTTCTGGAAATGTAATTCTATTTTATTAAAAATTCTTATATTAACATTTACTCTAGTCACTAAAATTACTTGAGGGTAGCCATCTGTATAGTACGTCCACGTTAAAAATTCCCCTTGGAATTCCAGTATCAGGGTATACCAGTAAATAACTATTGATACCGTTTTTAGTTTCCACTTTGTAAGGACCTTCAAAAGGTAATTGCAATTTAGCACATACATTGTGTTTTCTATTTGGAACTCTTAAAGCTTTTATGATTACCAAGTCACCTTGTTCAAAAGTAGTTCTTTTATTTATACGTTTGTTCCTTTTTTTTTTACATTTATTTGCATTTTTCAATATTTTAGATTGTGTTTTCTCAATAATTAGATTATATGGTTCTATAACTTCAGGTTGCCAAGGTCTATTAGGTATTATATTTTTCATTATCCTAATTGGTGATTCTCCTGTTACTTCATGTGGTATACTATTTATGCAATTTTCTATATTTTTAAGATTGTTTTCCCATAATTGTTGGTCTGCATGTACTATTGATCTTAAATATTTTATTACTTCTCTCACATATCTTTCAGCCAAATTAGTACGAGGGTTTCTAATACTAGTAAAAATAGGTATAATATCTGATTTTAATAGCCATGATTTTAGATTATCATTATTAAAATATGTTGCATTATCCATTAAACATTTTGATGGTGTTCCTATTTCTATGATGAAGTTTGTTAAACATCTCTTAACGGTTTGTCTATTTGTTCTCTTGCATGGATAAAGAGTTACATATTTTGAAAAATTATCAACTATGATAAAAATGTGTTGGTTTCCTTCTAAACTTGGTACTAAATTAGAAACAAAATCTATGGATATTAATTCTAATGGTTTTGTAGTTACTATAGCTTTTGAGATATTTACATTATGAAAATTCTTTTCTTTATTTAGTTGACATAATTCACATCTTCTGATAACTTCCTTTGTTGTTGTTAAATCGTTTCTCGATATATAATTTTCCCTAAAAATATTGTAAATTTTTCTAATGCCAGCATGATAATATTTTAAATGTAATTCTTTAATTAATTTTGATGTTAATTCTTTTGTGACCACATATAATTCTTTATTATTAATAATTTTGTATATAATTTTATTTGAATTTACCTTTGTTCCACTTTTTTCTGTTTCATCTAATTTCTTTTGGTCTAGTATGATATTATTTAAAGAGAATATTCCTGTGTCTTCTTTCATAATGTTTACTCCTACTTGTCTGTTATTTGATTTCTTAATTTTCTCTCCATCCATTCTGGTTATAGCATCAGATACAATGTTTTTCTTTCCCGGAACATATTTAATTTGAAATGAATATTCTTGGAGCAGTAATGCCCATCTATGTATACGGTTGTTTCCATATTTATTTTTCAAAATTGTAGTAAGAGCTTGATTATCTGTCTCAATAATAAATTCGTTGCCAAATAGGAAAAATCTAAGTTTATTTATGCAGAATATTATACTTGCTAATTCTAATTCTCCAACGCTATAATTCCTTTCAGACTTCTTAGTTAATCTAGAGACAAAAGATATAGGTACTTCTCCAATTTCTTGTTCTTGTATTAAACATCCGGCAAATCTTTGTTGTGATGCATCAGTTCTTAATATGAAGGTTTTACTGTAATCTGGATGGAATATTTTACAACTTTCAGAGAATTCTGCTTTGATGTTGTTAAAGGCTGTTTCTCTTTCTGGTGTCCATTTCCATTTTACATTTTTACGTAATAATTCTATTAGTGGAATTTGTTTTTCTGTAATATCTGGAACCAATCTTTTAAAATAATTTAATATACCAAGAAATCCTCGTAGTGTCTTTAAATTTGTTGGTCTTTTGTATTCCTGTATTATTTTTATTCTATTAGGATCCATACTAATACCTTTGGCATCTATTTTATATCCTAAATAGATAACTTGATTCTTGAAAAATTGACATTTATTTATGTTTAGCTTTAGTCCAGCTTCATTTAATGCTTTTAAAATTATCTCTATATGTTTTAAATGATCTTCTAAATTTTCCGAATAAATGAGAATATCATCAATATAATGTAATGTAAAGTTTTCATATTTATTTAGAATTTTATGTAAAGCTTTAAGTAGAGCAGCTGTAGCTGATTGTGTTCCAAAAGGTACAACTCTAAATCTAAAAACCTCGCCATCAACCATAAAACCTGTATAATCACGACTTTTTTCTTCTAGTGGTATCAGCCAAAAGCTGTGTTTTAAATCTAACTTTGTAAATATTTTAGTTTTCTGTATTCTTCCTAAAATGACTTCTATTGTTAGAGGAGCTTCATATTCTGGTATACATCTTTTATTAAGTTCTCTAGCATCTAAGCATATTCTTATATCTCCATCTTTCTTTTTAACAATCACTATTGGATTAATAAATGAGGTATTACTATGTTCAATAATTTTATCGTTAAGTAGTTTTTTAATGGCTTTCTGCATATCATCTTTATATTTAAAAGGTATAGGGTAAGTTTTAACTCGAAAAGTTTCCATGTCCTTTATTTTCAGACTATGAGTGTAATTTTCTGCAACTCTTGGTACTTCATTATATAGATCTTGATATTTTTCCAACAAACATTTAATCTCCATTCTTTTTCCATTATCACAATCTAAACTCACTTCATTCCATTTATTATTTTCTTTAAAATCAATTTCATCTTCATATATCTCATTCTTATCCATCACTTCCATTTCCATTCCAATTTCATCACCATAAACTTCTTTATTATCATATTTATTGTAATTATATTCTATATTTTCTTTTTCTTCTCCACGTACCATTTTAATGTTCATCAATATTCTTTCTTCTTCTAATTCCTTCTCTTCATTAAATTTTATATTTATTCCATTTAAACTTACCACTTTACTCTCATAATTAATTTTAGCCTTATTTTTATGTAATTCATCTGAACCTAGTAAAATATCAAATTCCATGTTGTTGACGATTAATAATTGTATTTTAATATGATTGTTTTCAAAATTTACTTCTATTATGATTGCTTTATTTACCTCAGTTATTTTCTTTGAATTCAAACTTAATAAATTTACTTTTGGAACTTTAATTATATGATTTTGTAGATTTAATTTTGTTATAAGATTTTGATCAATTAATGATGTTTCTGAACCACTATCTATTAAAATTTTAATATTAATATTATTAATTTTTCCATTTATTGATACCAAAGTTTTCTTATCTAAATTTTTATTGATGCAATCCTTTGTTTTCAGGAACTCTCTAGGGTGAACGTAGCTATACAGATTGCTGGTTACTTCACCCTTTATTGAAAATTCTGAGAATTTCCAATATCACCACTTGACGTAGTAGGGATGTGGACTTCATCTTCGTAATTTCTAATTGGGCCATTATTTTGATCATCAGTTCTTGTAGCACTGGAATTTCTTGACCTATCTGCACTATTAGATCTTTGGAAATGAACTCTTCTGTTGTTCCCATTACCACCTTGGATGTCTACTTCATCTCTTCTTATGTCATTTTCGGAGTTTGTTCTTTGCAATCTATTATTATTATTAAATCTATTTCTGTTCATATAATTGTTGTTATTATTATTGTTGTTAAACCTGTTATTATTTGGATAGTTGTTATAATTATTATAGTTTCTATTATTATTATTAGGATAATTATTAGAATTTGATCTATTGTTATCGTTTCTATTGTTATTATTTAGATTGTTATTATAGTTATCTCTGAAATTGCTGTTTCTATTATTGTTGTTTCTTTGTTGATAATTAGTTCTATTGTTGTTATAATTGTTATTATAGTTGTAAGTTTCATTGTTGTTTCTATTCTGCCTGTTATAATTTCCTTGCCTTGATGTATTTTCCGTCCTTTCTCCTCTTTTCCTTTCAAGCCTTTGTAAGTATTGACACAAGTTATCCATCGTCTTAATATTTTGTATTGCTATCGTCTCTGTTATTTGATCTTTAAAGTGTCTTGCTAGGTATAATACAATGTCTTCTTCTGATAATTTAGGATTTAAATGCATTACTAATGAATATAATTGTAATGCATAGGTATTTGGAGAATTTCCCCTACTATCATCATATTTACCAAAATATAATCTTTCTCTTATTCTTGATTGCGTGTTATTACCCCAAAAATATTCTAGGAATTTAGATTCAAATTGTTCTATATTATTTATTTCTTCTTCTTTACTTACAAACCACACCATGGCATGCTTCTCCATATGTTCCCTTATAATTTCCCTTAAACTTTCAGGTTCTTGTTCGTATCTTAATTTGTTCTTTATCATTTTTATAAAAACTATTGGGTGTATTTTTTTATAGTCACCATCGAATTTTATGTTATTGTTGTTTCCATAATTTATTCTTGTTTCTCCAGACATCCTCATAAACTCTCTTTTTATATTCATCTCCTTTTCTTTTTGTTCTTTTTTAATTATGTTGATGTTATGTTCCATTTCCATTAATATTTGCTTATATTCTTTACTTTCCATTTGTACCACTTCTTCTTGTATATTTCTTATTTCTGATTGAAGTTCTTGTTTAATCTTCTTATTCTCTTTTTCCGCTACTTCGAAATTTATTTTTATTTCCTTACTTAAATCCTCTTGTACTTCCCGTATATTTTTATTTATCTTCATAACTTCTCTATCAATCTTCTTACTGTTTTCTTTTATTTCTTCCTTTAAAACTTTTTCATTTTTTTGTATATCATTTATTTGTTTAGAATGTCTGTCTTCCACTTCCATGATTCTTCCTATCATTTCCTCTCTAATTTCTTGTTTTACACTTCTTATTTCTTCTCTTAATTTGTTATTCTGTTCTCCCATTTCTTCTTTAATTTCTTCTATTTTTTTATTATTTTCATCTAATTTTTTATCCATTTTTCTTAAATCTTCATCTATCTTCTTGTTAAATTTTTCACTCCTATTGTTCATATCTTCATTGTTTTTATTAATATTTTCATTCATATTTTTCATCATATCCATTTTCTTGGTTAAATTTATTAAAATCTTCATTATTTCACTCTGATCCTCTTTTTTCTTCTACTCTTCTTGTTCCTTGCATTTGTTGTTGTTCTGGTTCTTCTTGTCCATTTTCATTACTTTCATCCCGTGCTTCATAATCTCCAGATCCCTGATTTCTTTCCTCATCTACCTGAGTACCTACTTCTTCTCCTGCCTTCTCTCCTACTTGTTTTCCATCTCTTAATGTCATCTTGTCCATTTTTAATTATAATTTTATTTATTTGTTGTTTTAAATATATTGATTTTATTATTTTATTAATTTATGTTTATGTTATTTGTTAAAATGTAATTTTAAATTAAAATGTCAAATTGACAGATCGCCCCACGTTGGGCGCCAAATTATAGTGATATAATTATTTGTGAGAGAATGTTTATATTAATTATCTCACGTTGGGCTAACCAGATTTTAATAAATGTTTATTCTGTGTGTAATTATTATCGTTTCATACCAATATCAGTATAAATGTTAATTAGAAATATTATAATTATTTATCTCATTAATGAATTGTTAAAATAAATGATTTAAATGAAATATTCTTTATTAATATCGTTAAAACGTTTTACTTTTTTTATCTCAATAGATGGCGCTGTATTACTTTTATTTTAAATAATTTTAATTTTATTTTATAATGGTTTAGAGTTTTATATACAAATAATATTATAAGTTTAGATATTATGATTTAGATTATAATGAGCATGAAACTTCTTTTCTCTAGAGTTAGGATTCAGCTGTCAATTCTTGTTGATTATAATTATTAATTTGTTTGATGTAAATTTATTATATTTGTTAAATTTATCCTACCTGTATACTTTTCTAGCAGCCTATATTATTGAACAAAATATAATAAAACAACTTGTACAATATCGTGAATTTATTATTAATCAAACTTTTAATCGACCTTCAAAGTATATCAAAAGAAATTACCTTTACGCAAATATACAAATTTGTTCACAATCGTGAATACATATAAATTGTCACTTCGATTAAGAGAAATATTATAAATAGTTTTTTTTTTTTTTTTGAATTTTTTTGAATTTGCCTCGCAAAATAAAGTTAGTACTCACATTGACATTGTTCACGTGACTCGATGCATTCCTAAGCGTAGAGATCGTTTTTACAAAATGGCGAATCCAGCCGACCGCTGCTGTAATCGTCTAGGAATAATTTTACTTTGTATCGATTTAACTGTGTTAAAATCTTTTACAAGTAAGTGATGGTTATAAAGTTTTGTTGAACTTGTATCAGATGTGAAATTTTACCATACTTGTAGGTATAACTGGATATAACACCTTAATGACCAGTCAACCGGCAAAATTTACAATTATTCCATACAGAAGCACGTATTTCAGAGATGACCAGGAAACAAGAGAGAGCTTTTGATTGTGCACCGATTATTTATATCTTTTTCAAAACAATTGAATCTCTAACGACTGTTGCTATGTAAGGTAATAATTTTGTTTTACAATACAAACATAACCTATACTAAAATAATATTAACAATATAATTTTTTATAAATTAAGACATATTTTGAATAATATTTACTTAAATTATCATTCTTATTCATAAAAATCAATATTCACATGTATCCATAGTTGATATTTTGTGTATTTGTTTATTAATTTGCATAAATGTTTATGTTACAACTTTTTATTATTTTAGGGCTTTTAGATGTTATTCTGTGCTTATTTTATTGAAAACTTAATTAAGATCATTTAATAATCCTTTTAAATACTATTTTAGATACTCAAAATGTGAATTATTGAAAATACTTATTTCAAAATTAATCTGCACTTTGACATATAAATTTTGATAAATGTTTTTTAAAATTTTTGATATTGCTGTAAATATTATTCTTATATACAATCAGAATACAGTATAAAATAAAATAAAAACATTATAATACAACCTTTTGTTAATTAAAATAATACAATTTTAGATTTGACGTTTAGTCTTTACATGTACATTATTGTACTTTCTTTGGAGCACCACACAGATAAATTCCATGTCTTTTAATACCATAGGCACTCTGGGTTTTCAACACTGAAGTTGTCTTTTTGTGCATTCACTAGCAATTATGATTTTGGAGCACATTTGTACTAACAAGAGGCATAATTCAAAGTCCTATCTTTGACCGTATACTTAAGTACACAACACTCAAAAAAAAGTAAGTAGTTTTTCCTTATGCTAATTTGAACAACCTAACTAAATTATACAATTGTTTGTTTTAAATTCACTATAAATAATTTTATTATATTTTGTTGTTTTAGATTTGAGTTTAAGAGTTTAATGGAATATACTATGAAAATTTGTAATCACCTTTACATTATTGGAACGATTCATCAAAATCATAAAGAAAGAATGTCATATAGATTCCAACTCTAGATAATTATTTTAAATTATAATATCTACACTAATTACTTGTCATAATGTTTAAAAGATTAGTAAATCAATTAATAATATCATTTTTAAATTGATAATGAAATTGGTGAGTTAGTTTATATCATTGTTTGATTATATTTGAATTATTATTCTTTTTAACAAACTATTATTATTTTTAACTAAATTATTATTAATTAATTCTTATATTTATTATTTCATTATAATATATATATATTAAAGTTATATAATTTAAAACAATTAATTGGATACTCATTAATTACTGTATTTCGATAATAACTTATTTACCATTACATAAATACCAATAAATAATTTAGCACAATTTCAACATCAAGAGAGTTCTTCTCTAATTAATAAAAAGTCTTTCTTTTTTCTTATTTTATTAATTATTTTCATTATCATACATTCAATATATTACTGTTTTAACTTAACTCTTTTATACTAAATTTATGATTATAATTATTTAATTTTTTCATTCATATTTCTACCTAATTATCCAACTAAAAGCTTGCAGAAAATAACCCCTTGAGAAAAAAGATCTTGCTACTATAAAACAATAAAATAATATCAAATATTAATCAATCAAATTTATAAATACAAATCAATCAATAAATAATCTTTCAAATCATAATATTCATTACATAATATTTTCATCACAACTGATAACATTTTTTTTAGTTGGAAAACTTTTTGTCTCCGATTTAAGCTTTCCTCACTTCTTCATACGTGTGCATCCATTTTATATGTCTAAGCCTTGATACTTTAATTATAGTTACTTTGTTTTTATTCAAGTATATCATCTATTTCAAAATTCTTCAGTATTCCATAGTATTTTTTTTCTGTGTTTACTGGTCCATTATCTTTCTTATAATTTTTCTCTTGAATATTTTTAGTTTTTCTTCTTCTACATTTGTTATAAATGCTGTCAGACAAAGGTGAAATCAGTGTATAAACTATAAATGTTACAGTGATAGAATAACACTATTTCATGAAGACAAATTTCCTGTTAACTTGTTTTTAACAGATGATTTGGCAACATTGGATGTCAAGTGGAAATAGAACATCAACAGACCAATAAGGACACTCCTTAACAAGTGACGTTATAATGAATATGAATACAAATTAGCATCTTGTCATGGATTATTTAAAATAGGTTATGAAATTTCATGATTTCGAACAACGAATAGGATCATAAATCGCATTTATAATAGTTTTGATGGGATGCAAAAATTAATTAGGGTCTGTAACAATAGGATAATGTAGTTCTAAGTCCAATATTCAATATCAGTCCAGTCGCCTATTATTTATTTAAAATATATTAACAAGTTCTATTTTTCTTTTCGGTGGATTCATTAGAATCGTGCTTTAAACTTTAAAACATGGATGTAAGAATCGACAAGTGTATTTTTGATATAAAAACAATTCATTTTTCTTCAAATAGAATGGATGGTTTCGTTTTTAACTCCAATTAAACGATTAATGTAATTGAAAAAGGTGGTGGCGTGAGCGATTATCATTATAACGAATTTCTCTATAATCAAACATCAATTACGGCAATACGGTTACACCAAAATCCCGATTATAATTTTAATAGAGCCATTATTTCTTTTAACTTTGATCTGTTTTTCTAAGCTTCGATACCCGTTGCAGTAAATTACGTTAATTTAATAAATTTAAGAGGAGTTGCCACCATTATAAAGGTGCAAGATATTTTTAGGTTATTAAATAAGGTAATAATGGAGTTTTTGGTTAGAGTAATTTGGACCAGAAATTTTTTATGTGCAAATTTGGTGGATAATAATATTTAAGCAATAAATTATTTATTTATTTAGTCTTTTGTTCAATGTCAGATGTTGGAATGCAGATGATGCTAAAAGTTATACATCCACGTAACTATCTGTAAAATGACAATGGGGATAATATAGAGGCATTCAAAATGTGGGTCTTCAGTAGACTCTTGAAGATTCCATGGGCAAGAAGAATGACAAATGAGGATGTTATTACAATTATGGTAACAGATAGGGAACTCTTGCAAGTTATCTGGGATATAAATACAGAGGAACAAAATATCAACTCTTGAGGCTGCTTATGAAAGGATTGGACATGCACACACCCAATTAAAAACAGCAATGAATACAGAGCAGTTTGCCTACATTGTCACCAATCTTTAGTAATGAAGAAGGCACCTAATGAAGGAAGAAGAATCGATTTGTGTATTATTTTTTGTAATAGATACCTAGAGTTGTTATCGTTTTTAAACTATTATATTAGTAAAATGAAAATTTTTTTATATTATTATATTATATTAGCATTGCAATGGTTATTTAATAAAAAATGAACAGCGGTTACCAAGTAACAATGTAAATAAAGGCAGACATATTGAATTTTTCTGCACACACGAAATATCTGCTGAGAAAATGGATCTGAAATTACATGAAATTGCTGAGAAAACTGCGGAAGCGATAGGGCAAATCATTCCAGTTAAGTCTGCGAAAAGATATGAAAAAGACTATGCGCTGTTTTGCAACTGGCGTGAACAACACAATTTGAAACGTAGTGCTGATAAAAATGTGATGTTGGCTTACTTTTTGGATGTGGTAAGAACAGTTTTTTTAAAGAATATTCTTTTCAAGAGTTTAAATTTTCAGTCAAAAATATTCAACCCTTCTTCATTATGGTCCAAATACTCGATAGTAAAATCAATGATTATGGTTAATGAGAATGTCAACATATCAAGTTTCCCAAAGTTGATAGCTTTTTTGAAAAACAAAATGTAGACCATCAGTTAAACCAGTCGAAGGTGCTGACAAAGAAACAAATTGAAATCTTTATTAGGGACCCTCCAGATAAAGAGTATCTATTACTCAAAGTGATAGCATTACTTGGAGTTGCTGGAGGTGGCCGAAGGGAAGAGATCTATAATATAGAAGTTAGTGATGTGGAGGATACGGGTACTCTGCTAGTAGTTAAGATTAACCAGACAAAAACGCATATTCAACGAGCTTTCACTGTAATTAACAGTGATGAGGTTCACTTTTTGGATGTGTTTAGAAAATACATGAATTTACGGCAACACGTCTCCCTGAAAGCTCTTTTGGTGGGTTATAGACAAGGAAAATATCTGTCTCAAAGAGCTGGTATACATACTGTTGGCGGAGCACCTAAAAAAATAGCTGAGTTCTTAAAACTAGACCAACCAGAAAAGTACACAGGTCATTGCTTCAGGAGGACATCCTCAACGTTGTTGGCCAATGCTGGAGCTGATCTTAAAGTTCTAAAACAGCACGGTGGATGGAAGAGTTCTTCAGTTTCCGAAAAGTATATAGAAGAATCGATTGAAGGCAAAAACAAGATTGCAAGAATGATCCAAAGGGGCGAAACTTTTGTTGAAGTGCTAGATCACAGCCACACGTCTTCCGCAATTACAGAAAACACTGTAAATCCATTAACAACTCCACTAATACATATTGCTGGCACATCTACACCAAATATTTATCTTTCGGCGTGTTCTGTACACCAATCTTCGAACTTTACAGCTCGTAATATTAAAGAAGACGTCAAATTTTAATTATATTCGTTCTAATACAATTTTAATCTCTAATAATAATTCAATACAACCCAATTATTCCATAAAGTAAAACGTGTTGCTTCCCGAGTAATAAGTTTCCACTCTTTATTTCCCTAGGTGGAAAAAGTCATGAAATTGTTTTATCTCCGCTTCCTCTGCTAAAAAGTCCAATTGAATTTAATGAAATAATTTGTCTGTGTAAAGGAAGAAAAAAGTTTCTGTTTTCTGTGAACACCGACCCGCTGAATGTTGGAAAAGAGGATAAAAAATAGGTTTTTAGTACCTAGCTAACGTGACATTTTGAATAGGTCTAATGAAAATAAATATTCATTTTTGTCTTTATAATTGAAATGACTACGTATTAACGGTGATTTATATTTTTGTGTGGGGTAGAATAGAATTGATTAAATAATAAAACAGGATGAAGTTTATTGGGAGCGGTTATCAATCATCGATTATTTATAAGATAAAAAACACGTTATTGAATAATTTTTAGCCCGCATTAGTCATTCCATTTTTTAAATAGGACCCTCCAATATCAATGTCACAGAAGAACTTCCCTTAGGGCTAGGCATTAATATTGTTATGTCTTGTTCTTTTCATACTTGGTCTACTCTTATATGAATGTTACTACTAATAAAATTCTGCGACTTAAACCATAAATTTTTCATTTCAATAGTACTATTAAAATTATTATTAAACATCATTTTATCGACTGGAAAATACTATGACTGTGTGTTGAGATCTTGAAGCTTTAAATTTTTATCCTTTAATAAAAACATGTAAGAAAATATATAAATGAGGAAACTTTCAAGTATTGACCCAAGACCAAAAAGGACTGAGCTGTCATCAAATAAAAGAAATGCAAAAAACAACATCCGGTTTGACAATACTATTATCTCTTTGGACCTTTTCCATACTAAATTTTGGAATATTTTTAGGCCAAGGTTACAAGACATGTGTCGATATCTTGATATTAGCATTCGACTGAAAATTAAATTTAAAGTTTAAAAACTATATTTTAAGTTTTTTTTTCGTTAAAAGACAAAATTTAGTTTAATCGTAACATTAAGGACTCATTTATACCCTGATTTATCAAACCGTGATTTGAATTACTCGAGTATAGTATAGGGCAAATATATAAAGTAATAAAATTCAATATCGCACACTATTTATGGCTATAATAAATATTTCCACGGAACAGTTTTTCGCAATTGATAGCGATTCTACTTAATCGAGACTGCAATTTTTGAGGATTCAGCACAGTCTAAGACATTCTAATTTATTTAATGGATGTAATACGTGTATATGAGTTATAACGTTTATAAATCTGCGAGGAGAATATTTTAAATATATTCCTCCATACTGTGAAGTACAAAAAACGAACTATATTTTTTTGCTAAAAGAGTTCACATATTTAACAAATACTTTAACTTTTTTTATAAAATAATAGTTATTTTTGTATCTAGTGCGCGAAATGCTACTTTGGTGATCGAGAACTGATTTTGAGTCAAGATCACCAAAGTATTTCGTGCATGAGATGCAAGCAAAACTTTTTCTACAAACGCTTAGCTTAATATGAAAAAAAGTATTAAACTGGTTTGAACTGTTTTTCCAAATCAAGTAATTAGGTACTGTAACTATGGAAATAAAATGGCATTTGTTGACAATTATTTCAAACTGACAGTTCTTGATAATTATTTTCATTATTTTGGAGTGAATTCTTATTTGGGTCAATTTCGTGCGTGATATTTATAACTGTAAAATAATGGAAATTTCGAGCTACGATGAAGTAAGCAGTACCCCACCTAACTTGACAGATGCGGCCAATTCAGTAATTTCAAATTTCTTACCGGAGAAATCGAGGCGCCAGTATGAAAATGCATATCAGCAATTTAAAGGGTGGTGTGAAGCAAATAAAACCAGAAAAGTATCCGAAAATGTGTTGTTGGCACATTTTTCAGAGAAGTCTAAGAATCTGAAGTCTTCCACGTTAGGAGCAACATATTCTATGTTGAAAGCAACACTCAATGTTAAAGAAAACGTGGATTTCAAGAAATTTACCAAGTTGGTTCCATATTTGAAAAAATTGTCAGTTGGAAACCATCCTAAGAAATCTAAGGTGTTAACTAAAGAGGAAGTTGAAGAATTCATAAAAGAGGCAGATGATGAAACCTATTTGTTGGTTAAGGTAGATTTTTGATGATTGTTTTATGTGTTTTTTAAATTACTGATTTTCTTTTAGGCTGTTTTAATACTGGGTATTTCGGGTGCTTGCCGCCGTGAGGAACTTATTAAAATGACGGTCGATGATATAGAAGATAAAAATTCCATTTTGATTGTTAAAGTACCCGATACAAAAACGCATACACAACGAATTTTTACAGTTTCAAGATTATATTGACAAATACCGAAAATATGCGGCTCTTTGTCCAAGTTATGCCGATTGTTTTTGAAGTATCAAAATAAGAGACGTTTTAACCAAGTTGTTGGAATAAATAGTATTGAAAGGATGCCTAGCTTAATAGGAAAACACCTAAAATTACCAAATCCTGATGCCTATACGGGCCATTGTTTTCGGAGAACATCAGCCACACTCCTTGCTAATACGGGGGCCGATATATTTGTTCTGAAGCGACATGGAGGTTGGAAATCTTCGACTGTGGCCGAAGGATACGTGGAAGATTCTATCAACAATAAAATTCAGATATCAAATAAAATTTTGGACTGTGAAATTTCAAGATTAAGTGCTGTCACCTCTATGGCAGTGGATAGTCTTCCAACTCCCAAAACTAGGATATCACGTGCTGAATCTGACTTATCTGGTTTGCGAATAAATATTGGTTCGTGCACTGGCTGCACCATTAATGTTAACATTGTAAATAATAAATAAAATTATGTAGTGTTAAATTTTCTCACAATTTGAAAGACTTAATAATTATTGTTATACATTAATAAAAAAATGATTTCTTGGATTTTTGCTTGATTGAGGAACATAAAGGTTAAAATATAAATATCCCATATAGTTTACAAGCAGTGTGCGAAGTAAGTATTTCGCACACTACTTCGCGCACGGTGTCATAGTAACAAAGAAAAATGAAAAAAATGGTCACTTCGCATATTCTTACCAATGCTCGAACCTTGTCATTTTTTGACGTTTGTAGAAAAACTATATATCACAACAGTATCACAACAGAAAATTTACATCTCTGACATCTATTATATTAAAAGTAGTAGTGCAAAGTAAAACAACATTTTACGAGTGTATTAAAGACATAAAGTGTACTCACCATCTAAAATTAAGTTAAAAAATTATAATAACACACAAAACCACTGAACTGTCGCCAGTGTGATCACATAACCCAACTTATTTCATTAAAACCTAACCTAACCTCACATTTCATTCAAGCAAACTACGAATAAAGAATAAAAAGGAAAGAGCATAATACGATTTGGCGATGTCCGCAATGGTTCTTGCATATGGCTGACTTGAAGTTTGTTTCCGGTTACCAGTGGTGTCACACACAGGGTATTATAAACTTATGTCTCGTATTAATTATTAAAAAAAATAACTGTTTTCCGCTTGTAATTATCTGTACAGTAATATATATGTACAGTAATATATAAATTTAGATTAAAAACTTCTAAGTAGGTAATTAAATAGTTGACTTAGATGGTCTAAATAAAAAATAAAGGAACGTCTATGATAACAATGTTGTTGTCATTAAAATATTTTGTTAATTTTTAATGATTCAGATAAATAGAACCCTACAGATGAAAAGTAATTCCCATTCAAGAGTTGGGTTAATTACTTAAATCAGAAAATAATATATAAAACAGCATGAAAAAACTATGCATGTCAAATGTCACGATTCGAATGAGTCATATTTGGTTCTTCAATATGGCCGACTTCCGTCGCGATTATTTGCTACATTAAAATATGACAACGTTACTTCCTTTCAATTCTTTATTCGTAGCAAGCAAATAATAACAGGATTCTAAAAAGAAATAAAATACACATTTTTGTAAAATAAGTGTGTTAAATCAAAAGGAAAATTAAACTCTTTAATTTATTTAAAATTATATATTACTTTATAATACAAACTTATTAAAAGTTTCAAAAATTATTTCATGTTGTTGTATAGTTAATTAAATTTTAATAAAAAGTTTCCAACAACAATATTTTACTCAATACCAATAAAATTAACTATTATTCTTGGATTTATACAGTAATAATTTATCCTTAGAAAAGGAATTTGTTTTGCAATTGTTTGTATTTACTACCTTGCATGTTTTGATATCACATCATACACTAAAATGTAGCGCTTTGATTATAGTCTCTACTTTCATTTTTGTTGCACTTTTCTACATTATGCTTGAAGTAATTTTCTAGCATGTACCATCATTGTTTTTTGAAGTGGTTTCTCATCTCCTTTATGTGGCATAGAAACAAAGGGGTATTGGTACGTTACTGTTTCTCTGTATTGTTTTCTGGAAGCTTTCATTGTTACCGTTTCAATTGCATTTTTTTATTCAGTTTTCAGTAAGAACAGATAGGTGTTTTTTGTTGAGGTTTATTAGAGCCTACATTAGCGTACAACCAATGTTAATTCAAGATATAGTAGCTATACTGTTGTTCTAAAGCACTGTAAAAAATTGGCAACCGTGCGTCGGCTATACACGACAGTAGGTTTGTTTATATAGAAAATCACTGCCAGAAATCCCCTAAAAGTAAATAACAATATTATAACTGTCCCATTTTGATGTCAGGCTATAAAAAATGTAACTTCAATATGTCAATCTGACGATGCTAATTCTATAGCGAAACGGTCGTCATTGCATTTCATATTTTGCGAATAAACAGTGAAGGTTTAATTCAACCTTTTAGTTGTTTACCGTTCTTAACCTCTAAAGAGAGCACATGGTATGTTGGTCAAACAGAAACAAAGAAAAAAAGAAAAATTTGACGAAACATCTAGGCTTTGTAGTTTTCCTTCTCGTTAAACTAATCCAATATAATACGTAATACAAAATCTTTGAAGTTCTTTTGATTTACTATCGTTAAAATCAAAATCAGGCAATGGCAAATATTTTAGATTTATTAAGAACTGATGCACTAGATTTTCTTTATAAGGTTTGTTTAACCTACTTAAAGAATTTACCTGTATGTATTTACGATTACTCTGTACAATTTGCAGTGTTTTATAGATGTCATTTTTTAATAATTTGTTTAAATTACTTTTATTTCATACTGCATTTTCATTAGCATTGATCTTTAGCCATTTCATGAAAGTATCATACTACATATTTAAAAACTATCTTGACATTAAATACAAATATCAGAAATAAAGAACGACGATATTAATCATTTTATGCAGACATCATCAAAAGTTGAAAACTTTTGGGACATCTACTGTTAATTTTCGACTATTTTTAAAGCGGAAAAAGTTCGAGACTAAAAGATTTTTTTTCTGTAATCGCAGTTAAATGTGGACATATTTCACTAGGGTCATTAGTAAACTGTCAGTGGTATCACAAGATTAAGATTCCTCACGTAATTCCAGAGAAATTTAAATTCTGGGAAGACTTAACCTTTGAATTTCGCAAGGAATATTCGACTAATATTCTAATGAAAGAGTTTTAACACCTTTTTTTAATGAAAACAGATTCTAATTTTGCTGGAAATGTAGGAAAGATTAATTATGTAAAATAGGGAGGTAGGTAGGTACATACATATTACTTTTTCTTTTTTTTTGCTCTTTGCAGAATCTAACAACAAAAGTGAAACGAGGTTCGCAGCACGAATGTAACTAAAAGAAAATAAACACCATTGACAACGCCACTAAAACTATAAACAGATCTCAGAACTATAATAATTGTTATCCCTCTCTCCCTAGACTATTTAGACATGTAGACCATATTATAACCTACCCTAACCTAAACTAACCTCTAAGTGTCAACTAAAAACAACATGACAAAATGACAAAATTTAAATATTTTTTTTTTATTTAAAAATAAACCGCATCAACCATGTAGGCTATTAGCGGCCAGTGTTGTTACCAACACTTTGATATTAACAATTACAAGATGTTTAAACACTTTAAATAACTTAAAATAATATTTTCAAGTGTACACAAACGAAACACTTCATTTAGATTATTGGGAATGTTGTACAATGTACTTTCTGCACTATAACTCGGGCACTCCACTATTAATATGTTTAATGGTTAACGGTTCTTTGCATAAGTCACATTCTGGTGGTGGATCCCTGGAGATCAGATGTCCGTGGGTAAGTCTGGTGTGGCCCAGCCTTATTCTTGTTATAATTAATTGAGAGAAGCGACTAGAAAGGCTGTTATTCCATAGTGCATAATCTGGTTCGACTTCTTTTAACTTTGACGACTTTTGCTTCCAATTTGATGTCCATTTTTTAATAAACTCTTGCTTATAGTGTATTTTTAGATCATTCGCGAGTGGATTTAAAATAACCTCAAGGTTTAAATCAGATGCTGCTTTCCGAGCGTGTTTATCAGCTGTTTCATTCACTGTTATGTCTGTATGTGAAGGAACCCATAGAAACTTGATATTTGTGTCCATTAATTGGTGAAGTTGATTTTTAATTAACTTGACTATTGGATGTTTTACGTATATTTTTGATAGCAGTTGTAATGCATTAGCAGAGTCAGTTACTACAATAATATTCGTTAAGTTCTTTCTGGTTCCCCGTCATTATGGATGACTCTGACGGTAATTTAAAAGTTTCAATTTTTTCTGGTACAACCACTGCACATCCCACTCCAGAATTTCTCTTGGAAGCATCTGGGAATATCGTGGTGGAATCGGAAGGATAAAGAGAAATTATTTCTTGATAGTGGTTTATTATTACTTGAGGATTTGTGTCTTGTTTATTATATTTAAGTAGCTGCTGGTTTACATCAGGCAATTGAGTTATCCATAGGTGGGTTTTAGTGGTTACGTCGGAAAATAGGGAAGATAGATTAAAATATTTTATTTCGTTTTTTTTGCTTTTTTAACATGTACTTAGATAATAATTACTTGGTTAATTGTGCCGGTGAGTGTGTATAGAAATAGTTAATATTGAAAAAGTTGTTGCCGACTTATTTCTATCAAATTATCTGGTTTTGTAAAAACAATTTACCTGCACGTTGATAAAATTATATTCTTTTTTTTACTCTTGTATACAGAAAAGTCAATTTCCGCTTGGGAAAAATAATTGAAATGGCTTCTTCGCCAAAATGATTTTCGTGACAGAACAACGGTTATAAACTCAGCCTATATTTTGGAAAAACATTCAATAAACCAGATTTGTGTATCATTTCAACATCTAATATTTATTTTTATTTATAGAAAAATTGCTTTGTCTTTTGTTAGAGTTTTTGCCCAATTCCCAAATAATGTTTTTAGGAAAACAAGTAGAACTATGTTGCCACGCATTTAAAATATAATTAGAATCATGTTTGAACGCGGCGACTTAGCGCAATTTTGCCAACATATTGAGATGAATCACTAAACTCAGTAAAATCAAAATGAAAAACTTACCTCAATAAGTAATTATTAAAAGGATATCATAATAATTTTCATAAAATCATCAGCTACTTTTCTTTATTTCATCTATAGTATTCAATATAATAATCTCAAATGTGAAACATTCAAATATATGGAGAATGTATTTGACAAACTTATCTTGGATAGAATCCATGGTATTATTCAATAACAATCAAAATATTCCCAATTCAAATAATAAAGTCCCAATTCATGTAACAATTTACAATTCACATAATTTTCTTTAGAAATTAAAGTTATAATCTGAAATAATAAAAAGGAATAAAATTAAAACTATTAATCTCATTCATATATTTAACAAACAAATGTGTATTTTAAGTAGTTAAGTGTTTAAATATTAGTTATAAAGTGAAAGTACTTACATGGTTACAAGTAGACAATTGTTAGTCTTCGATATGAAATAAGTATTCAGACAAATTATCACAACCTGAGATATACCTAAAAACACAAAAACTGTATCAATAAATATTTCAAACAAAGGTGAAATCTGTGTACAAACTCTTAAATTTACAGTGATGGACAGAGTAACTTATTTTAATGATAAAAAACTCATATAGTGAAAACTGAAAAGACTATTTCAAACCATAATTAATAAAGATTGATAAGAGACAATTTAGTTAGCAAAAATGTATGTTAGTTAGTAAATTAAGTTTGTATATTAGTTATATGATGTTAATCTTTGATAATATCAAGAGATATTAGTTAAATCAGTATTTATAATAGTAAATAACCAGTTCAGATAATAGAGTAAATGGAAACCTTAAATTTTATTTCTTAGAAGTTAAATTAGTATTTAAAAGTTATATTAGGACTAGTTTAATATATTTATGTATAGATTTAGGTTTATTTTATGTTTTTAGCTCAAGTTTAGAAAGTTTTCAATGTATTTGACATAACTGAAAGTAGCATATTTCAATATCAAATTTTATAAGGAAAAACTGATAAAAAAATAGTTTAAACAGATTTTTAATAAGTGTAAAAATATAAACTTTCTTTATATTATCAAAGAAATAATCAAAAATGTAAAAATATTTCCTTATTTTTCGGAAATTTAGGTTATTTTTATGCAAATTTAAACAATTGAAATTCTATTAATATGTCAAAATTGCCATAACCGAAAAGGACCAGGAAATTGAATTTTCGCTCTCTTATTTCCTGCTGACTCATGCCGAATATGTCGATTGGTAATTAGCACCATAAAATCATTATTAATAAAAAAAAATATTTTTGGTAAATTACAGTATTCAACAAAAAATAGTATATTAAACAACGCATTTCATATGGAATTCTGTTATGACACGAGTTCAAGTTTAAAAAACGAATCGCGAAGCGATGAGTTTTTTAAAGAACGAGTGTCACAACAGCCATATGAAATAAGTTGTTTATAATATTTTTTATATTTTGCCCTTTTTACCATTTTTTAAATTAATTTTTTATTTTTATGTAATTACGAAAATTTTTATTTTAAAAAGTATGTCGGCAGCACTGTGTAATTTATAAAATTTGACAGTTGTGACATTTAGATTATCAAATGTTAATGTTTTAAAATATTTTAAAATGAATAATATACCAATAATAATATATTATATAAGTAAAATATTATATTCATATTCACAGATACTTTCTTAAAGAACAATATAAAATTAATAAATTGCTATTAGCCACAAATGTCATTGTCAATAGTCTTGCCTTTAGAAACTTCACTCATGTCGCCAACCATTTAAAACAAAAATTTGCGTGCGTAAAAGTTACATTACGATACGCAAATGCGTTTTATAATGAAGATTTTTATAAGTGCAAAATATAAAAATATTATTATAAAAGTGTTTTACCAATAAAGTCAATTCAACAAAAACTATCCAGATCACAGCAGAATTTGTAAGATTCAATCCACTATTCCGAGAGGTACAGATATTTTGGATAACCGTTTACGACTGTATACGACCGTTGTGCCGATCCTACCTATTCGGGACTCTTCGTCGTAGTTTGACATCAAGTTTAGAATACAGAAAACACGTATACGAGGTATGTGCGATAAAAACTTATTTATGTTAGTGCGCATGATATTGTAAATGTAAATTTTGTACAGTATAATTTTGCGTGTGATAAGCACGTGAACAATATTAATAGTTTTATACATTGTTTATAACGAACAACTTTTCAATTATAATTTAGTGTTTTATATAAGACTAATATTGAGTTTTCTTGAATCGTACCCAAGAAAAAGAGTCGGATTTTAAATTAAACACATCAATAATTTCACTGAGCTAGTTCAATTCTTATGCGTTTAACAACAAAATTAATTAACCATTATACCATTGATCAATTTAAAAATCACAAAATAATAAAAAACAATATAAAAATAATTAATTATAATAAACCTCATGAAATTAAACCATTACAAATACATTCCCAACGTGGAACTTGATAAACTAATTAATTATAAATAAATTACATTCCCCTAATTATAAATCATTACAACATATTTTAGCATAAATTATGTTCGTTTGAAGTTTATATTTTATAAGGTCACGAGTTGTATTTGATATAAAATTAATTATGAATGCTTTCTTATAGCATTTATTTATTTTTTGTAATAACTTGCTGCTTACGAATTTCAATATTTACCAAGTTTATATGAATGAGAGGTAAAGTTGGACAACGTATCACGTAAAACGGCAAACTATACTTACAAATTCAAATAAAAGACACCATAGTAACGGATCACTAAACTTTCTTTTAACGTAAGAAAAAAAAACCATTGTTAATTACTGACTTTCCTGTATTATGTTATTAATATTTATAATTCATTCGTTTGTCATTGAAAAACGTATAACGTACGTTGCTTTTAAGTTGGAATATTCAATATTCTCTTTTTAGTTTGGTTTTTGATAGAAGCATGAATATATCATACCAACAATGCTGGCTATAGATTTTAAAACTGTCAGTTTCAGACACTACGTGGCGTCCTATTCCTAGCCAAGTTGGTATTTAATTAAAAAACAAATTACTACATTTTTAAGTCCAGACTTCCGCCACTACGTTGGTAATTACAGGCACAGTTATTACATTACCACAAAAGAAACAAACAGAACAATTATGTAATACATTTTTTTACCTTTTTTAACTATTACTGAAACGGCGTTGGTATTTTCCTAAGACAACAAAATATTATTCAGCAAACCCTTTAATTTTCCTCTCAAAAACAGATTATTAAAATTTAATATATTTAGGGCACGTCAATTTATCTGTGTCGATTAACATATTGTTTTGGAAGCGGATTATTATTTGTCAAAATATTTCAAAATATGCAGTTTCGTTATTGTAAATATTAACTAACTATACACAAACAAATTATGTATATATAGCAGGATATTAAGAGTTTGTCAATATATCAGTTCAGTAAGCACACATATTTTAGCAGTTTGACACAATATAGAATAAAACCGTTATACATAGCGTAAAAAATTTATTTTATATTATAGAGAAATGGAAAGAGATTCTAGATTAGGAAAAATATACATATGTCCAAAAGTTTGGAATAATGGAACATTTCATATTTTTATTAATTTTTTTAAATAATTTTTTAACATACCTAATAATATAATTTAATATAAGTTGATGTACATAACAGAAAAAAAGTTAGCTAAACCGTGTTTTACTAAACTGTCAAATAACTTTTTGGTACTGTGTTGATTATCACATTAAATTTAAGACAGGATTTATTTTTTTTGTTTTATTTAAGTCCATACTCCATACATCATAATTACCAAATTTTTAATGTAATATTCCGTTATAAACGGTTTAAATTCATTACATTATACGAGTAAAAAAGGATTATTAATTAATTTTTTATTAAGTTTTTCATTAACGTGATGAAAGCTGTTTCGAGAAACAATTAATCACTAGATTGACATATCAAAAATAATTATTTGTTTAATAACCTAATAATTTATTATTGAACAATAAGAACAATAAGGACAATAAAATAGCACAATAAATGGTACCAAACCAATTTTTAATGCTAAAAAAGAAAAAAAAGTAGCAGGAAAGGATAAGGTGAAAAATGTTGTTGAGGTGACCTCTTAGCGGAAACTGTTCCACACAAAAGTTGGAGATGGTAAAAAAATCTAAAATTTTTGTACAGAACACTTTTTGACATAACCTCGAATTAATCGTCAAAATGACGAAAAACCGATTTTTCAGTATTTAATTTTTTTTCTAGCGTAAAAACAACTTAATTTGCATGAACATTTATAATGGTCCCAAAAAGGCAGGAAGCCGATTTGTGACCATATTCCTCCAAAAAGGCAGGACGCCAATTTGTAGCAATATATGTCCCAAAAAGGCAGGAAGCCAATTTGTAACACTAATTGCTCCCTCGAGAGCTGTCCCGGCTTATGAGACCTTTTAACTCAGGAGTGGGTACGCTCCAGCTTAGCGACACTCTGTATATAGGATATGTTTGATGGGTGAGGGCGCCACTGCTTTAAATTCGACAAAATTTAATAACTAGGTGTAAAGCAGAACACCTTATTTAATTTAAAGTTTAACTAGAAAGAAAAAATGAATATTAAAAATATTTTGACTACACACAACAATAAAAAACTAAAATACTGATACCGATAGGCAACCACACACAGCAAATCTGTGGGTTTAAAACAAACACTCAAGTAAGAAATTCAAATTTATTTTGCCACAAAAGGTTAGGTACTTAGCTTAGGGTTTCGGATTTCTCCCACAGCGGTATGTGTACGGCTTCGGTTGGTTACAGATTTTGACGACTTCTATAGGAAGGCAGACCTGGGGGACTTCTCCGGAGAGTTAGAACTTCAGGTGTAGTCAGCTGGATCGGTGCTTTATCGGTAACTTGCTAATAATTTGCGATATTTTTAACGGTAACTTGGGACTAATAGTTTGCGATAGTTTCAACGGTAACTTGGAACTAATAGTTTGCGATAGTTTCAACGGTAACTTGGAATTACATTGGACGGTAACTTGGGGCCGTATAAATCTGTGAGAGAATAGTGTATCAGGAAAAGGAGTATCAAAAAATTATGGAATATGAAAATTGTTGGAGAACGGACGGCAATTGAATTTGATTCCTTACTATCATTTTATTTGCCGGGCACTCAACAATGTTCATATTTTTATTATTTAACAAATGATATGAAATAAAATAAAATATGTGTGATGATGGTTAAACTAAAAAAATTAGGAATGATTAATAGTGAGCCGTTACTAATCAAAACTTGGTTCAATTTATTATAATCTATGTTCTGAAACGTGTGTTCTTAGTTTCTAATTAAAAAGTCTTATTTTTAATAAAAATATTATAAATTGTATATGTCAAAAGTTACGTTATTGATTGTTAATTTGTTTGAAAGTATTAAATACTATCGATCACTGAATATATTGAAAATACATGCATTTCGGCATGCCAGCACGTGGCTGAATAGCAAAAAGGTTAAATTAATGAAAAGTATTATAAAATATATATATTAAACGTTAAGTTATTAATTATTAGTTCATTTAAAAATATTAAATAATGTCGATTACTAATTATATTAAAAATGCATGCATATTAACATGAATTGCCACGTGGCTAAATAAAAAAGGTTCAATTATAGCTTTGGTTATCTATAAAAATATCTAGAAATTATTATTTTGAAATGCTATTAGGATCTGTGTTCAACTGAGTAATAAAGATAAATTGATAAATGAATTAAAATGTCTAATAATAAAAATTTTGTACTTACAACGGCTAAGGTAAGAATTCGTTAATACGCAAAATGATGTTCATTCTTTGAAGGCAGAATGCTAAAGGGAAGAGTTCTCTCTGCGTTACAATTATATTAACGGTTCATTTTCGTTAGGGGAGGAATTCGAGCGTTCTGATTGGTTAGTTTTTAACGGGTTCTCAACGTTCAAAAACGGTTGTGTCTATTGGTCGTCCGAAAGGTATTTTTTAATGGTTTGAAGTCGTGAGATAGTGAAAAATGTTTATCATTTATGATTAAGTGCAGGATTTAATTATACGTGTGATTAAATTAATTTTACGCTCGGAACATGTCAATGAACATGTTACAATGTAATTTTTCATCTTGAATAACCATAATTTTTTTGCAGTTCAGAAGACTACTATTTTCTGAGTTATGTACATTTTTAGAAAAAAATACCCTTATCCTATCTCGTTAAACTGCTTAAAATTGTAAAAACCCGAAAAAACATGACTAAATTATGATTTTATTAATATTTTTTTATAACATTCGATTGTCTTCATCAATGTTGTTAACTCTGGTATACAGGGTGTTTCAAAAAGGTATGTAATAAATTAATTCACGCATTCCGGGGACAAAAATAGATTGATTCAATCCAACTTACCTTAGTACAAAAGTGTACACAAAAAAAAGGTATAGCCCTTTGAAGTTACAAATTAAATTTTATTATTTTACATTATTTCCCAAACTACTTGACATTTTGTAAAAAAAATTGACGCGTTACTTTCTTGTTCTGAAAGCATCTTTCATAAAAAAGAAAAAACAAAATCTCAGAGCTCAGAAAAATTTTAAGGGGGTGTGCAGCCCTAAATCCCCCCCAAACATTTGAGTACGTTCAAATCAAATTAATTTTTTTGGCATCATTAAAAGGATTGGATTTTGCGATTGGTTGTTAATGGAAAACACTCGAAATTTTAATTTTATTAGGCATATTGGGCAGGGATTGTGGATGACAATCTAATAGGCCCAGTATTTCTCCACAACAAATTAAATGGTCATAATTATTTGCATTTTTTGGAAAACGATTTACAAGGGTACCTATTTGGAAGATGTGAATATTGCAATAAGGCAAAATATGTGGT
Organism: Ophraella communa; assembly: GCA_035357415.1. Classification (NCBI taxonomy): domain Eukaryota; kingdom Metazoa; phylum Arthropoda; class Insecta; order Coleoptera; family Chrysomelidae; genus Ophraella; species Ophraella communa. The sequence goes on along the minus strand of CM068994.1, from coordinate 28,682,912 downwards.
TTCTACAAGATGGCGCTCCACCACATTACAGTAATGAAGTCAGGGAATACCTTTTTCGTGACGCACCTATTTCTTGGCCACCCAGTAGTCCAGGTCTTAATCCCATGGACTTTTGTTTTTGGGGGTTTATGAAAGAGAAATTTTATGCTGTAACAATAGAGGACCAACAACAATTGAGGGTTAGAATAATTGAGGCTGCAAATCAATTTCGTCAAAAAATATGATTTTTCAGCGCATTTGGTGTTCATTATTAAAACGATACCGAATATGTATTGAAGAAAATGGGGGTCATTTTGAACATTCATTGTAATATCATATTTACAGAGGTTATAGACATTTTTTGTACTTGTTAATTCATTTAAGCCATTATTTTTAGTTGCACCTTATTTTTTAAAGGTTAATTAATAAAAGGGCCGTATCTCAATAAAAACTGTTTTTTGATAAAAGTGATGACGCAAAAAAGTTTTAAAAATAATGTGTTAAACTAATGATGCCACAAAATTCATTTGATTTGAACGTACTCAAAAGTTTGGGGGGGATTTAGGGCTGCACATTCCCTTAAAACTTTTCTGAGCTCTAACATTTTGTTTTTTTCTTTTTTATGAAAAATGCTTTCAGAACAAGAAAGTAACGTGTCAATTTTTATTACAAAATGTCAAGTAGTTTGGGAGATAATGTAAAAAAATAAAATTTAATTTGTAACTTCAAAGGGCTATAACTTTTCTTGTGCACACTTTTGTACTAAGGTAAGTTGGATTCAATCAATTTATTTTTGTCCCGGAATGCGTGATTTAATTTATGACATACCTTTTTGAAACACCCTGTATATTTACAAATTATAATAATTGATATAAGAAAGCTATCCATTTGTATTTTTTAATACAAAATTGTGTTGATTAAATTCCTCAACACATTTGATTTGCAGTTGTATTAAAGTAAGAGCTTTCGGGATTTTTTAATGGTTTTCTTTCTTCGTGCCATGCATAAATACATTTTTAATCAACTAAGAAACGAATAAACGAATTTAAAACAATCTGGTTTAGAAATTGAAAACTATCGCAAATTGGAATTCAGAAAGCTTAAAAATAAATTATTCAGATATGCGGAAAAGTAGTGGAATTTTCACAATCAAGGATCCGCCACGTTGTTTTAGAAATCAATACTGTTCGTACTACAGAAAGAAAATAATTAAATAGATGATAATGTTGCAATGTTTTTTCCATTTGATTATTTAAATATATTTGTATATAGATAAATCAGGATATGTTTTTGTAAGAATAATATGCGAGTAACAATTTGAACTAAACTTTCACCTTTTATTTTAAATGCAATGACAGCTGTTTCGCTAGAATTAGCATCGTCAGATGTAATGTTAAGGGTATTTTATAGGTTGGTTGAGGAACACTAACTAATACTTTGTTCCAGTCGTCCTGGATGTTTGTGGCCATATATTTGGTTAATAAATCTTGTTTTATATTTTCATTGATAAATTCTGGATTAAAATTAGGATTAAAATGTTGAATCTGGAACCGTTGGCGAAACTGATACCAAAAACCGTTTACACTACCACTACACCAACACACACTTTTATATGTCTAACGCGCGTTTCGATAACCAAGTTATCTTCTTCAGAGACCGAAGGTAAACTAAAGCTATGTCTACAAACTAACCTTATATATATAACATTTTTAGCGCCAAATGTTTTCGCTTCCGACCAGACATTATTGACAATTTGATTTTAATGATGACTTTGATTTTTTCCTGAAAATAAACAATGAACTTGATAGTTTTCTGATAACTAAACAGTTGCTACGCTTCGACTTTTACCCCAGGCTAAGAAAATAGAGTTTTTGGCCTCTTGAGGAGGCTAAAACCCGACGTATGGGGCCCCTTGTAACCTCGGAGCACTGGGCTGCAGCCCAAGCAGCCCTTAGGTAGATCCGGCCCTGTTAAAACCCCAAATAGTTATGATTTGGCACAACCGAAAATTTTATTTTTCGTATTTGTGTGCAAAATTCGTCATTTTTACAAAATTTCTCGGATAAAGGAAACGAAAATGTCAATAAAATCAACTGAAAAATATGTAGATTTGAGCACAGAATCACTTCCGCTAATAAACTACCGGCCTCATTCAGTTGTCCTCTTTGAACAAACTATGCCAATCGAAGTTTTTTATTCATTTCCTGTCCACGTTTCAGTTCAAACTACTTGAATATTCTTTGAGTTTTCTGTAAGCTGATTTAAATATTCCAATAATTTATGTCCCCGCTAAAAACTATTTATAATACAGGTTTATTTTGATTACCAATGGGACAAAAAATAGATAAAAAAAATGCTAGATTTATGGTTTATTTACCATTATAGTTTAGCATTATTTATTTTCTATTTTGACATTTTTATCTGATAATACCCATTTGCCTGAGACAATCTTATTATTATATTGAGATAATTTACTTATTACCAAATGTTATTTTAAAGTTTTAATTTGTGAATAAACCGTGTTATAAAACTGGAGGATTCATACAGGGCATTTCATACTAACGTAGAATCCCTTATAATTAATGTAGACGACGATAGTGATAGTGAAACTGAATTGATATATTAACATATTTAAATTTTTATTAAATTTTATTGTGAATATCCTTTAATATGCGTTTCTATTAAAAAATTATTATCAGTTTATTATCACCACCAGTACCCTTTTATTGTAGGCACTATATTGTTGAACACACTTTACAAGACATTTCATTAAATTGTGGAATTTTGGTTAAAAACATATTTCTTGTGTTCTTCATATAATGGCCCTGCAATAAAATAAGGTTTAGTACAATAAATTTCACTCCTAAAGTTCTTGGCAACCACATATTTCTCTCTAATATTCAATAAAACAAACCATAAATAAAGTAGTGTACATAATGTTATTTCATTTTATTTTCAAGAAAACTGAAATTCCTACGCTGAGTATTAAAGTAAACAATCTAAAGAATTTTGGCTTTGCGGTCAACTTCCAACTTAGCTTTGCTGGTTTATAATAATCTTTCTGAGAAAACTCTACAACAATGGAAAATATATTTGTAATTGATATTAACTAAATTTAATTTAGAATTAATCAGAGTCTTTGTTGTAAACAATATACTTCTTGTTTTTCAGAGTCATTTAATAGAATAAAGGCACAAACGTATAGTTAGATATTAGACTAACCTAGTCAAAGAAATTCAACTTTGTGAGAAAATTCATCAAATTCTAAACGAACAAATAAAAGTTTTGTTTGGTAATGCAAGGCGATCCCACATACCTACCTAACCTAACCTAACCTAACCTAACCTAACCTAACATAAACTAGCTTAACCTTAGCCTTATATTAATTTGATATTCGGAGGAGTAGTGTGCGATTCAAGCCTTCTCCTACTTACTAAAAACTCCCTTTCTCGCTCTTTACTGTAACAACCCTTCTCTGCTTTCTTCAGGGTACAGCTAAACCTTCAGTTTACAATGTAGCCTTCTATACATCTTCAATTCTCCTTACTGCTGGTCATTAGTAAGGACTGTTAACTGGAACAGGCTGAATAGTAACATAATTCTTGTAGGTCAGACAGAGATAGACTTATCCAGGTTCTGTTTGAAAGGGGAGGAAATTACAATCCACGTCCTATGCCAATGTGAAGAATTGAGACGACTGCTGGTTCTAGAACTTGGAGGGCAAAAACCAGGCTATATTAAACGGGCTGTTGAACTTCATCATAATAAATCTTCAAAAATCACAGTGTATCAGGCTGTCAGGTTTGCCCAATTTGTAATCTGTAATTAGTTTTCGTTGAAACCAAAGTTTTTCTAGCGGTATCTCTGCTCTATGGTCATCTAGGTCGACTCTGTCATCGATTTTTACTCTAAGCAACAAATCGTCCGGAAAATATAACCCAACCTATGTTGTTTGTGGTGAGTGGGTCTATACTGCGATTCGCAAGAGTGTATTGCGGCTCACAACTATTCAGATTTTACCAAACAGGCTCAGCTTCTTAATTTTAACACTATTTATATAATTTATATTTAAACTGGTAGGTACATTCTTTTGAATAATAATTTAAATATGTATTTTTAGTCATATTGCTGAATTAACAAAATATAACTGAAATAAGTTGAATCCAACTGACCCACTTAAAGGTCAACTAGCTATTTTATAATACAATGTTGTTTACAGTACATAACCTAACTCCATATAATTTCTCAAGTTCTTTTATCGTTCGTGAAATCTGTTAAAGCTTGTCTTTTTAAGAAACCTCCGACTATCTACTTATTTTTTAATAATTAAACATTAAATTAAACTTTTTACGATTTTACCTATTTAATCTTACGTAAATAACTTCACGAGAAATTGTCGGGAATTTAGCAGACGCCAATCAAACTTCTAAATGTACCCATTGGAGTGATTTTTTTCTTTATTGCCAGAATTCTCCAATTTGGTTTATTCAATTTGCAAATCATTATATTTCCGTTGATATCGTTGAGTAAGGTCGATGTTACAGAGTCGGACCGAACGATTATTGGTTATAACAGAGCAACAATAAAATTAAATAACATAAGGACTTGAGAATGGAATGGAAATTAGTCAAAGGGACCACAAAGCAAGGGAAACACTTGATTGAGTTGACGAGCAGCTATTAATATCAATGATTGGAAGTTATCTATAGCAAGATTCCATTTGCATAGCAGGTACTTAGATACGAGTGGATGGGCTCTTGAAGCTTTAATTAAACGAGGGAAAGTTTTTGAATGAATATCCTGTTACACTCTTAAAATATTAACATCGATAGTGTCGCAATTCGGGAAACATGATTTAATTACAAGGTTGTAGTTTGAGTTACAAGTTACAACGATATTGAAGAAACAGGCCACAATAATGATATAAAAAAATACACTGCCAGGCGTTAAATTTGGGTCCTTTTATAAATCTTGAACTCTTTTAAATTAATTTTGTATGTACGGTATCCGCCAAAATAAACAGTACCGAAACAGAGAGTGCTGTGGAGTTGTTTATGTGATATGGATTTGTCATATTTGACTTAATTGTCATTAGTTGATATATTAATAGTACGCTGCAGTTAAATTTAATTTAAAAATGGTTCTAACAACGGAAGAAAAAGTGTTTTTGGTAGAGCATTATTTTCGTTCATACGGAAAAGGTCGTAATGATGGTCCAAGCTTAGAACAGGTGTCAATAAAATCTCCAAAAAAATTTAATAAAGCAGCTCCTAGTAAAAGTGTGATCTTAGCTGTTGTTGAAACAGTAGTGTATTGTGCGATTTTAGGCGGAAATTGCAATATGCAAAATACTTACTTAAAAACAAAACTAGAAATAGAATTGCTGCGAATTTGCCACAGAAAAATAAGAATTGTATCATTAAAGATCTAAAAAAATTGAAATATGGAAAATGTATGGGAACAGCAATGAGCAGACAAATCAGGGAATTTCGCCATTGGTGAGCCGTATACTTTAATTAATGTTTTTAATTATCTTAAAAAGAAATATATTCTAGGTTAATTAGTCAGGACAAATAAAATCTAGGTTTAAAGGTTGGTATGCCTTATTCGTTCAACACTTGGTATTGTCTAAATACTAGTTTCTATATAAGGTCTGTTCCAACCAAGCAGAGAACCGTTCTAAAATAGTAATTTTTGTGTGCAGTGGTGTAGTGAGTTGCGCAGTGCACTAATTTGGTCTCATGAGTGGTAATATTACCGTTCTGGAACGGTTCTTTGCTTGGTTGGAACAAACCTAATAACAGTTATAAAACAAAATGTAAGTTTGTTTGTAATTAGCAAACAAAGCTAGTTTTTTTTTATATTAATAATGAAACAAATTAAAATAGTTATTTTTGTATCTAGTGCGCGCATGAAATGCAAACAAAACTTTTTCTACAAACGCTTAACTTAATATGAAAAAAAGTATTGAACTGGTTTGAACTGTTTTTCCAAATCAAGTAATTAGGTACTGTAACTATGAAAATAAAATGGCATTTGTTGACAATTATTTTAAAGTGACAGTTCTTGATAATTATTTCCATTATTTGGGATTGAATTCTTATTTGCGTCAATTTCGTGTGTGATATTTATAACTGTGAAATAATGGAAATTTTGAGCGACGATGAAGTAAGCAGTACCCCACCTAACTTGACAGATGCGGCCAATTCAGTAATTTCAAATCTCTTACCGGAGAAATCGAGGCGCCAGTATGAAAATGCATATCAGCAATTTAAAGAGTGGTGTGAAGCAAATAAAGCCAGAAAAGTATCCGAAAATGTGCTGTTGGCATATTTAGCAGAAAAGCCAAAGAAGCTGAAGTCTTCCACGTTATGGGCAATATATTCTATGTTGAAAGCAACACTCAATGTTAAAGAAAACGTGGATTTCAAGAAATTTACCAAGTTGGTTCCATATTTGAAAAAATTGCCAGTTGGAAACCATCCTAAGAAATCTAAGGTGTTGACTAAAGAGGAAGTTGGAGAATTCATAAAATAGGCAGATGATAAAACCTATTTGTTGGTTAAGGTAGATTTTTGATGATTGTTTTATGTGTTGCTTGCCGCCGTGAGGAACTCATTAAAATGACGGTCGATGACATAGAAGATAAAAATTCCTTTTTGATTGTTAAAGTACCCGATACAAAAACGCATACACAACGAATTTTTACAGTTTCAAATTAAGATTATATTGACATTTACCGAAAATATGCGGCTTTTTGTCCAAGTTATGCTACCAGTCGCCGATTGTTTTTGAAGTATCAAAATAAGAGATGTTTTAACCAAGTTGTTGTAATAAATAGTATTGGAGAGATGCCTAGCTTAATAGCAAAACATCTAAAATTACCAAATTCTGATGACTACACGGGCCATTGTTTTCGGAAAACATCAGCCACACTCCTTGCTATTACGGGGCAGATATTATGTGTTCTGAAGCGACATGGAGGATGGAAATCTTCGACTGTGGCCGAAAGATACGTCGAAGATTCTATCAACAATAAAATTCAGATATCAAATAAAATTTTAGACTGTGAAATTTCAGGATTAAGTGTTGTCACCTCTACGGCAGTGGATAGTCTTCCAACTCCCAAAACTAGGATATCACGTGCTAAATCTGACTTATTTGGTTTGGGAATAAATATTGGTTCGTGCACTGGCTGCACCATTAATAATAACATTGTAAATAATAAATAAAATTATGTAGTGTTAAATTTTCTCACAATTTGAAAGCCTTAATAATTATTGTTATACATTAATAAATAAATGATTTCTTGGATATTTGCTTAATTGAGGAACATAAAGGTTAAAATATAAAAATCCCATATAGTTTATATGCAGTGTTTTGCACCCTACTTCGCGCACGGTGTTATAGTAATAAAGAAAAATGAAAAAAAGGTCACTTCGCATATTCCTGCCATCTTGCCATTTTTTGACGTTTGTAGAAAAAAGTGTTATTTTGTATCCTAAATTACATGTATATTTTTATTTACCAAAAAATATATTATTAAATAACTGTGTTTGTGTTAGTAACCATAGCATAAACACAAACATGTTTATAAATCATAAAATTAACAGACTATTTGATTACATTATTTATTAGGATTTTGGATGTGTTTTTACCTCAATGCAAACATATTCATTACTAAGTTTCAAAGTCTACTACCTACAGCCGGCCCTTCACGTATTAACTCTTACTGGCCCTAAATTTTAATGTTACCCAAAACTATTGTGAAATTTGGTAAGGTTTAATTTTGGAAGCATTAAGTTAATATTGCTTTATAATTAATTTCCTATTAGTTGTTTACGATAGGCAAAGGCATTAGTGTCAATATGGATTAAACTGAAATGGATACTGTTTTATATTATGATATGAAGGGTTAAGTGAAAGATTTTATCAATAAATGTTAATATTTTTGAAAGAGTTAGCTAAAAAGAATTACTGTCACCTGCTTGCTTAGTTAATCCGCAAACAGTTCTTTACAACTACTTATTCTAATACAGTTGACGATACGACAATGATTTTGATAATACGTTTAAGAAATAAAGAAAAACGTGACACCTGTATAATATTATAAATGCATTTATTTACGTTGGTCGACTTATCTTTTTTTACATCTGCGATTCATTGGTTGATCCAGGAGAGGGCTGGTCCAGTGAAGGGTTGGTCTGGTGAACAGTCCACCAATGTAGAACCAATCAGCGGTAATTCGGTAGTAACTCTGTAATGTCTTTGAAATTGGGATTGTCTTTGAAATTGAAATTTGTAATGTCTTTGGTATTTTATATTCCAATGCTGTGTGTAACACCAATGACAATAAGAGAATGAATCGTATTTGAAGGTATTGGACTATGCCACATTAAAGATCGTGTATAAAGTTGGAATTACTGACAGGTATCGTTTTTAATAATTAACATGTTAAAAACTCTATACAATAGATGGTGTTAGCGTTAGCCATATAATTAATTTGAAAATACTACGTTTTTAGTTAACATATCATGTTACAATAATAATACCAAATTTAAACATAATAGAGCTGGTAAAAATTTGAGATTGTTAACACTTTGTTGACCGTAATTAAGGAAACTTTCTAATAAAACTTAAGATGTTATGTTGAAAAAAGTGTTCAAAAGTAAGGATTTTTTTTATGAATTATGACATTGACTACTTAGGGTTGATATTTTTTGTAAGTAGAAATTTACAGTTTTCCATTTGTCAAATGTGGTGAAGTTTATATGAATATTAAAATAGGAAAATTTCCATTTAAATTGTTCCTACGATATCCCAGACGTTGGGAGAATAATTGGCGTTCTCCATTGTAGAAAAATTACCATTCATTTCGATTTGGCTAGGTGACAAGAGAGGCATCCATAAAATGAAAAAGTTTTTCTATCACAACCGATTAACAAAATAAAATAATTATTAAAATATTTTAAAATGCGCAAAATCTAAGTAAAAAAAAAGTATTGTTCGTAAGGTGAAAAAAATTGAATTTTATTATAATTAAATCTGTGAAAAACTTTAAATTAAAATATGATATTATAGTTCCTATATATTTTAAATTATTACTAATTACTGCTCTTAATGAATCAATGAAGTATTAGTTTCAAGTGTGACTTATATTTTGATAACAATTAACATTTTCACGTGCTTTATTGTCGATGTCAAAAAAAAATGTTTTGTAACAAATTTTGTAACAGATTTTATTATTTTATGGGTATTTTTATCTTTAGTTTCTATCACTGCTACGGTGTGCGCCAAAAAAAGGACACTGAAATCAGGAAACATGTGACATCTATATAATTATAATCAGAAGTTTTATTATACAAAGGTTGCCTTTTATATTTCGGGATCAGAGAACAAAAAGAATAATTAATTATCGAAAATCACTTTATTGTTTTTAAATTATATATCAAGTTTTCCAAAGTTGATAACTTTTTTGAAAAAACAAAATGTAGAGCATCAACCAAACCAGTCGAAGGTGCTGACAAAGGAACAAATTGAAAGCTTCATGAGGGACGCTCCAGATAAAGAATATCTATTACTTAAAGTGATAGCATTACTTGGAGTTGCTGGAGGTTGCCGAAGGGAAGAGATCTATAATTTAATTTAGTAGTTAAGATTAACCAGACAAAAACGCATATTCGACGAGCTTTCACTGTGATTAACAGTGATGAGGTTCACTATTTGGATGTGTTCAGAAAATACAGGAATTTACGACAACAAGTCTCCCTGAAAGCTCTTTTGGTGGGTTATAGACAAGGAAAATGTCTGTCTCAAAAAGCTGGTATACATACTGTTGGCGGAGCACCTAAAAAACAGCTAAGTTCTTAAAACTAGACCAACCAGAAAAGTATAGAGGTCATTGCTTCAGGAAGACATCCTCAACGTTCTTGGCCAAATGCTGGATCTGACTTTAGAGTTCTAAAATAGCACGGTGGATGGAAGAGTTCTTAAGTTGCAGAAAAGTATATAGAAGAATCGATTGAAGGCAAAAACAAGATTGCAAGAATGATCCAAAGGGGCGAAACTTTTTTGAAGTGCCACATCACAGCCGCAGGTCTTCCGCGATTACAGAAAACACTGTAAATCCATCAGCAACTCCATTAATACATATTGCTGGCAACAGCAGTTGTACAATTAATGTCAATTTTTAAAAAGTAGAATAAAAGCCTAGTTTACGTTGATTCACTTAATTATTTCAAACAACATTGGGAGAATTGAAGAGTACTGTAACTGTAGATTGCCATTTCCCGGACTCGGTTGGCACTTTACCGTACAATATGAAAAAAAAACTTTAACAACATTTTCTTAACCTTATAAACTCTATAATTAAAAATAATTATTTTTTTAAATGTGGTCCAGAATTTCGCGCTCTACATTAAACCTTTTCTGCTTCTCATAACGCTTTTAATGGGTAGATATAAATTCATTTTAGTTCACAGTCCAATACTCACTTCCTTTATTTCTGTACCCTATACTCCGAAGTATTTTCCATTCCCGGCACACATTAACCTTAGTCAGAACAACCGGAAGTACTTTCTGGTGAATGGGAAAGGAGAAAGCTTCATTTAAAGAACGGAAAACACGTTTAATAGAATGTATTATTTGAATTTCTTAATGTAAAGAAAGTTGAGAACTTGAGGAAAACAATGTACCGTGAAATGAAAACTTGAAACAAAATTTTTTATGGAAACACGAAATAAACAGCTGCTTTAGAAAAATCCATATTAAAATATAAAAAATAGTTATTTGTTTTACTATTTTTTATAATTTATTATTATTATTTGTTTTACTAGGCATAAACCTGGGGGTTGGGTTACTTACTAGGCGCGTCTCCAGGTGGCGGATAGCAGGACGGTCAGGTGGTTAGTGGTCAGGTGGTTAGTGGCAGTCATAAGTACAGTGAGGGGGCCTAAAAAACGCCCAAAAGCTTTTGCGAAAACTGCCGCCACGTACCAGCCCTCCAAGTGAAGGTGTGAGGTACTGTGCCGATGTACTGAATGGTCACGGGGAACGTGGCCGTGAACGGTCCCTTGAGAGCACCAGGCAACACCCTCTTGTATATCAGCCTCCTCTGGTACGCGGGCTCTGCCAGGGGTGACACAACCCTTCCCAGCTACTCGTGGGATCCAACAGGTTGGGTTTATCGGACAGCCCACTATGTAGAGGATGTGAACAAGAGGATGAGACAGTTGAGCACGTCTTTTGTGACTGTCCGGCACTCTCTCTAATAAGACTTTCTGTATTCGGCGAGAACTGGCTAAGACATGCCAATTTTAGGGAGCTGCCTACAGGCGACGTTATCACCTACCTTAAACAGGTAGGATGGTTGACGAGCCAATAGGTTAGGCTCAATCTCAGAAGGACGCAAAATGAGTCAAAGAAGAAAGCGTGAAGTTTAGGAAAAACGAAGAAACTTTGTTCTATTTTGGCTCGAAGAAATGGGTTGCTAGGAAAGTTTTAACGTTTTTGGTGAAAATGTTTAATGATTTAAAAAACCAAGAGATAAGAAGAGACAAAAAGCTCAAGGTAAGCAGCGCTGGCAGAAAGAGATACAAGTACAGTACTACAGTAGGATACATCTTCGGATGAAACCAGAAAAAAGGCTGTTAAGCAACAAAAGCAAAGTAGAACCAAAGGTATAAAAGTCTGTATACTTACCACCAACTTTCCAAATAATCTTCTTACATCTGGATAATTAGAAGGAGAAAATGTTGGACAAGATGATTGAGGAAATTAAAAAGAAGGCCTCCATAGAGTATGGTTTAGGAATCATATATGGGAAGGCGTGGTGAGGTTAAAGTTGCAAAAAAGCAAAAATCCTTGGACGAAAGCCTCAAGGCCTTCAATTAGAGAGAGAGTTTTAAAGAGATCAATATACCTGCCTCCGTAGAGGCAATACATGAAGAAATTTATAAATTCTGAGAGCCAATCAGCTTTAAAGGCTCTGATTTCTTTTATTTATGATATGCAATGCTAGTCTAAAAATGAAAACAATCTTCTAAAAAACTGAAAAAATAAATCGTCACGGTAGTTGCTTAAAAGCTGTAGTAGGCCTATTTTATTATATACTTTGTGTTAAAAAAATTAAATAAATAAATAAATAAATAATAAAATAATAAAATAAATAAAATCAAAACCACTTTTAACAGACTAAAATCCAGACAATCTGTTACTTTATTTTAATTTTTTGTAAAAACCCTATTAAACATAAATTTATAAGTTAATAAGGGTTATTTTTCAGGCTTATTAGATTGAAAAATGTATCATCTTGTCTTTTTAAACGTGCAATAACAAGAATAAATAATACCGAAAGGGGAAACAGTTTCTGGTTTTGATTAACATCCTCATCTATCTACATTAATTAATTCCAATATTAATTGTCTCAGAGGCTTAAGTTATTAGAAACACCGTAGGTACCTTCAATTGCTTATTGGATCTTTTGTTTTAATATCTTAAAACCGCAGAAAGACAGATTTTTAAAGATTTATTTGCATTAAATCTTATTAAATATAACAGGAATTGTTTTATAGACCCATCGTTTTTGCAGCTTCTCTCTAAATTTTCTATCTGAAGTTGATCGGACTAAGTATAAAAACTTTTTTCTTTTCCTTCATGGTAGACAATTCAAATTTAAAGAAGTTAATTTAGCATTAAAAACACCTTGACAGGTTAAAATTACTCCATTTGCAGGGTGGGAAGATTTGACATAAAGACGCCTGGTTTGGCTATTTAATAAAAATAAAAATTCTGAAATATGCTGCTATAAGCATATATGCAACCAAATATACAACGGGCAACGAGATTGTTATAATAGTAATAGCCAAAAAAGAATTACCAAAAAATTTAAAAGAGCAACATTCTAGATGGCCTGCTTCAAAGGAAAAGAAGTAACAAGCAGGCGGGAGAAAGAGACAAACATAAAGCTACACAATATACATGAAAAAGAGAAAAGCAACAAAGCAACAGAGTTTTGCATATAATGAAACTATAAAAAACCGAAGGATTGGTTGGATGATAGTAATTGTAAGAAAGCTTTGATAAAAAAATCAAACAAAATAGAAACACGCAGAAAAAAAAAAGAGAAAGAAGAAGCATATAATAGGTCGGCTGAAAAGTCCCCGGTCTGACCTATAGAAGACGACACTAGAATTAAATCCATTTCATTTTTAGATAGTATCAACCTTCAAAAGATTCGTGTAAAAATTTGACAGCTGTCGGACTATTAGTTTGTGAGATATTGCATTTTTAGTGAAGCTACTTTTGTTATTTTCAAAAAGATGGAAAAATAAGAATTTCGTGTGCTTATTAAATATTGTTATTTGAAATGAAAAAATACAGTTGAAGCAAAAGCTTGGCTTGATAATGAGTTTCCGGACTCTGCGCCAGGAAAATCAACAATCATTGACTGGTACGCAAAATTCAAGCGTGGTGAAATGAGCACCGAAAACGGTGAACGCAGTGGACGCCCAAAAGAGGTGGTTACCGACGAAAATATCAAAAAAATCCACAAAATGATTTTGAGTGACCGTAAAGTGAATATGATCGAGATAGCTGACACTCTAAAGATATCTAAGGAACGTGTTGGACATATCGTTCACGAATATTTGGGTATGCGGAAGCTCTGTGCGAAATGGGTGCCGCGCATGCACACAATCGACCAAAAACAGCAACGAATTGATGTTTCTGAGCAGTGTTTCCAGCTGTTAACTCGTAATAAACCCGATTTTTTGCGTCGATATGTTACTATGGATGAAACTTGGCTCCATCACTACACGCCTGAGTCCAATCGACAGTCAGCTGAGTGGACTGCGGCCGGTGAACCGCCACCAAAGCGTGGAAAGACTCAACAATCAGCTGGCAAAGTTATGGCCTCAGTTTTTTGGGATACACACGGTATATTGTTCATCGACTATTTGGAAAAGGGAAAAACAATCAACAACGACCATTACTGCGCATTATTGGAGCGATTGAAGACCGAAATCGCGAAAAAACGGCCCCATATAAAAAAGAAAAAAAGTGTTGTTTCATCAAGACAAAATGCACCGTGTCACAAATAATCGAAAACGATGGCAAAATTGCATGAATTGGGCTTCGAATTGCTTCCTCACCCACCGTATTCTCCAGATCTAACCCCCAGCGACTTTTTCCTTTTCTCTGACCTGAAGAGAATGCTCGCGGGAAAAACATTTGGCTCTGATACTGAGGTAATCGCCGAAACTGAAGCTTATTTTGAGGACAAACCGAAGGAGTACTAAAAAATTGGTATCGAAAAGTTGGAAGGTCGCTATAATCGCTGTATCGCCCTTGAAGGCAACTATGTTGAATAAAAAAAATGAATTTTGTCAAAATATTGTGTTTTACTATGGTAGACCGGGGACTTTTCAGCCGACCTGTTATCAACAAAGAAATAAGATGAAACTTATCATCCATTTTTCGAATGTGATTCTTGTTAAATAAAGAGGCCAATGGCAATATTACAATTTTGTGGCATTGACATTGTTCTTTTCCTTTCTTCAAAAAAATAAGAATTTCTATTTGAAGTAAAGAATGCTACGAAAAACAAATTTTATTGCAGAAATTAAGGTGGATAGTTTTAGAAGAAACGACATTAATTAAAAATACGCCCAATACATGACAATTTTCCTATTCGTGATCCACATTTCCTAATTCAACTACGTAGAATACACAACAGTAATAAGGAAGTGGAAATTAAAAGTCGTAAAAAGAGACGTAAACTGCATAGGTGGCAATATCTAGTTAAAATACCGTAAAACTTTCTCGGTTTTTGTCATAATCAATCTTGCAGCAACGCTGCCGAAATAAAAACAGAACTACCTTTTTAGAATATTGACAGAATATTATTAATGAAGCTAGACAGGAAAAATAAAAATATGTGAGTCTAGTTTTTGTGTGAATAAATGCATGTGATACTTAACATAAAATGTAGATAAGGGAGACCGTTTCATAAACTGACAGGTGCAAATAAAGGAAGGTATCGTCTTAAATGGCTGTTTTGGGCTAATGCGGTTTTTTTGTATAAAACACTTAAAAATCTGAGAGAAAAGAACAGAGACTTGCTTTTAAATTCAAGTTCTTTAAGAAGGAACTCTGGCGAAAAACTGATAATTTTAATACTACTATCTGTTTCTGTGCAACTCAAACATTGGTAGCTACTGTTGTAAACGAGGTAGGATATCGGCATGGTGGAATTTTGGCATTATTGTCGTTGAAATAGTTTACGTGAAACTGTGCAGTAGTTAAATAGGCAAATTTAAATTATCTTTGGAGTGCTGGTCTGAGTAACTTTATCGTGGACTATTGGTATATTTACAATTCTTTTTATCTAAATTGTTTCTTATAAACTAAATATATCGAATAAATACATATCAACCCAGGTTTTTTTTTGAGAAAAAAATGGCTACGACATTTTATGACATTTTTGCTTCTATCAATTATTTTCTTTGCTTTTTGTTATAAAATTATTTCTTAAAAGTATTTTAACTTAAATAATTTATTTTTCTCTTTTCTTTTTTTGCTAAATTTCGTTCTTAAAATATATTGTAATGAATATTGTGATTTCAAATATTGTTTATTGATTGATTAATATTATTTATTAGATTGATATTACTTATTTAAATGTGATATAGCAACATCTTCTTTTTCTCAGGGGTGTTTGGTTATGCTAGTTTCCAGTTGGATTGTTAGGTAGGTATTTGAATAAAATTGATTAATTATAATTATAAATTTATTTTAAAATATTTAAATTAAAACAGTAATATTGAAAGTTTAATAATGAAACTTGGAGTGCGGTCCTGACTAAATACCTTTAATGTGTGTTTAAAATCAGTCCCGATAACTATTAAAAATTTTTCATATACGTAATAGTCTGTTTAGTGAAATTTCATTAGTACCGAGCTGCTTATTCCATCTTGCACCAAATACATTGAAGTAAGCTAACTCCAGTTACTTAAAATAACGAATTACCAGTATTTCTACAAGTACTTTGTAGAGGTTAACCAACACAAACCAAAATAAAATATCATAAAAACTTGCCTTTTGTCGGTGTTTAATAGTAATTAGCTGATAGGAGACAGGTCCGGATCCAACATAAACAGCATGTTAATAATAAAATTAACAAAATATGGATAGCAATTCGACTACAAATATCTTGTCAAATCAACCTTCTCAAACGTATTCACAAATAGCAAGCCAACCAAAAACAACATCATACCCAACCAAACATCAAGCTGTTGTAGTAAACTCCATAAATGGAGTCAAGTTGGAAGAATATTTGGTCGTTATTGGTACCATCATTAATCCCACCAACATTATATTTTCATCCAGGATCTCCAATAATCGAATATGCATATACCTGGCAACAAAACAATGCGTAGACGAATTTTTGGAAAAGTCCAAAGGCAAAATCACCGTGAATAACCAAATCCTTACCGTTCGTAGACTAATAACTCCAAGTGAGAAGCTTTTATCTCAAATGTATGCCCAACCATACCTAACTCTATCATTGAACAGGAACTAAACCAACTTGGTCTTAAATTATCCTCATCAATCTCTTTCCTAAAAATCGGCACATCTCATCCAAACCTTAGGCATGTATTAAGCTTTCGTCGTCTGGTATATATTACGCCATCACAAAATCCAATTCCTACTTCAATCACAATTAACTTTGAAGACACGACCTACCGTATCTTCTTATCTCATGACAGCCATCCTTGTTCAAACTGCAACTCACACGATCACAATGCCAATAATTGTCCTAATTTAACATCCTCAAACAAGTCATTATTCACACCTGCTCCATTAGTCGAATCCACATCCAAAA
Source organism: Ophraella communa (assembly GCA_035357415.1). Taxonomy (NCBI): domain Eukaryota; kingdom Metazoa; phylum Arthropoda; class Insecta; order Coleoptera; family Chrysomelidae; genus Ophraella; species Ophraella communa. The sequence continues at coordinate 28,666,051 of CM068994.1, read as the reverse complement.
ATCCTTCAACCTCTAATACCAGCGCTGTAACTTCAATAAACCAACGAAAAGAAACATTTAAACCAACCGAATCCGTCAAGTCAATCAATAATTCAAACAATACCTCCTTAGAGCTAAATCTATTTAACAATACAAATGAAGCTACGATAATGGACTGTACAGATACGGAAAAAAGCAAGCCTAAAAGAACACTGTCTGAAATAATAACTCCTCCTCTATCTACTCCTCCACCCGATGTAACATTTAACAAACCAAAGGAACCTACCTCAAAAAAGCAGAAAAACGCTGTAAATGCTGATTTCAAAATACTCATGGGATCTGTAGAAGAACTTTTCCGTAATGAATCACAAATAATATCTTTTGCAGAGATTGTTGACTTCTTTGAAAATGCAACGGGATCGAAAGACCCTCTGAGCATATCAAAAAAATATTTTGAAAACACTAATCAATTCTTAAAATTACTATCACATATTCATCCATACTATAATAATAAAAGAATGAAGAATTTAAGTACTCGGATAAGACGAAAAATCATGCAACAACTGAACTTCAGCCCTCTGAACATAGCACAAGCACTTGAAGCCGACTCAGATTCATCAATAGAATCATCCCAAGAATAATGGCTCAGAGAAATTCAATTCTCCAATGGAATATTAATGGTCTCCATGCTCATCTTGAACTCTTTCATACTTTAATTTCGGAAATAAAACCTGCTATTATTTGCTTACAAGAGACAAATTTTAAGAATCAATATTACTATAAGCTAAAAGATTATTCCTGCTTTTACAAAAATAGATTTAATCCTCAAAGATCATGTGGAGGTGTAGCTATATTCGTACACAACTCATTAAATGCCATAGAAATAAACATACCAGCTAACAATTTTGAAATAGTAACAGCTGCAATCAATATTCCCCACAAAATACACATTTCATCACTATATATCCCTCCTGACCAAACTGTGGATCAATTAGAATTTGAACAGACAATATCCCAAATACCTACTCCTCGACTAATAGTTGGCGACTTTAATTCTCATAATTATATCTGGGGATCTAGACATATTTCTTCTAAAGGAAGAATAATTGAAAATGTAGCTATTTCCCAAAATCTGAACATACTAAATGATGGAAGTCCCACTAGATTAGATATTCATACTGGAAATTATTCAGCTATAGACCTCTCAATATGTGAACCATCTCTATCTCCATTGTTAACTTGGGATGTAATCCCGTATTTGTATGGAAGCGACCACTTCCCAATTAAAATTTCTTTCCCACCAATACATTCCAAATTGGAGTCAGACCTACCACCTAAATGGAACTTACGAAACGCTAATTGGCAAACATTTTCTGAAACTGTGGACGCTGGAATCAGCGATTTGCCAAAAGCTCCATTGGACATCGATCGCTGGTTACATTCGTTTACAGTGCTGTTAACGGAAGCTGCCTCAAAACATGTAGGATTGATTAAAACACCTCCAAATCATTCTCCACTACCTTGGTGGAACCAAAATTGTAACAAAGCTATCCGAGCTTATAAATGTGCCTTCAACAAATTTAAGCGAAATAAATCAGTTCAAAACTTAATCGAATACAAAAAATTAAGAGCTCAAGCGAGATATATTATGAAGAAAAGCAGGAAAGAAACCTGGGAAAAATTTATATCCACTATTTCTACCTCGACTCCTTCGTCAATAGTCTGGAAAAATATAAGAAAAATTTCTGGAACTAAAAATTGCCAACAGATACCCTTTCTTGCTGTAAATAACAAAATTATGACAAACAAATATGAAATTGCCGAAACATTAGCTGACCAAATAGAATCTAACACTAATGATACCAATTATTCTAACAGTTTTATAGAAACAAAAATAATAAAAGAAAAAGAACCTATAAACCTGGACGAAAACGAACTTAGTCCGATCAATTATAAATTTACAAAAGCAGAATTAAATGATGCATTGATGTCAACAAAAAATTCAGCGCCAGGCCCTGACAAAATTCCCGTTATTTTCTTACAGAATTTATCTGAAAACAGCAAAGAGTATCTACTAAACTTTTACAACTGCATTTGGACAAATAATATATTTCCGTCGAAATGGCATGAAGCCATAATAATCCCTATTTTAAAGTCAGAGAAACCAAGAACAGATCCAGAATCCTACAGGCCAATTTCTTTAACAAACGTTGCATGTAAAATCATGGAAAAATTGGTAAACCGTAGACTCCTTTGGTACCTAGAACAAAATAAATTATTAATACCCGAACAAAATGGTTTTCGCCAAAACAGAAGCGCTATTGACAATTTAATTGATCTAGAATCTGAAATCAATGAAGGATTTTTTAACAATCAGATTTGCATCTCAGTATTCATTGATATCACTAAAGCTTACGACACTGTTTGGAGACACAAAATTATTTTAAATCTACACCAATGGAAAATTCGTGGACATATCTTGCACTTTATAAAAAACTTCCTTAGTGAAAGATACTTCAAGGTCAGAGTAAATAATGTTACTTCATCTCAAAAGTTGCAGCTTAATGGTATCCCTCAGGGATCAACCATAAGCACAACATTATTTCTAATCGCCATCAACGATATATTAAACAACTGTTCCCCTTTAGTCAAAGGAAGACTATATGCCGATGATTTAATATTATTTTCAAAAAGCAAAAATACTATATCCATTCAAAAGCACATGCAAGAAAGTTTAGAATGTTTAGAAATTTGGTCTCAAATCAACGGATTGAAATTTTGCGAATCCAAAACAAAATGTATTCAATTTACCAGAAAACATAATCCTCCGACTCCAGTTCTTAAACTTAATGGACTAGTTTTAGATTATGCAGAGAGTATAAAATTTTTAGGAATGATACTTAACAAAAGACTTACTTGGGATGATCACATAAATTCAATAATAAAACGATGTCAAAACGGACAAAATTTACTAAGAACAATATCCAGCCATCAATGGGGAGCCGACTCTACTTCTTTGATAACCATATACAAGTCCCTCATACGATCAAAAATTGACTATGGGTGTATCGTATTCGCTTCTGCCAGTCAAACAATACTTAAAAAACTAGAAGTAGTCCAAAACACCGCATTGAGGATTACTGTCAACGCTTTCCGTACAACACCAGTGCAAAGTCTTCAATCTATAACTGGAGAATCCCCTCTATACTTAAGAAGAATATACCTTAGCTTATCTTATGCAGCTAGCGTTATGTCCAATCATAACAGACTTGTTTTACACAATACAAAAACTAACCGATTTTCGGAACTTTTTCCACCCAACAAAGTTCGAAACATCCCGTTTTATGAAAGAATAAGACGATATATTGAAATAGTCTCTCTGGATGTCCCTGAATTCTTTCCAATCAATATAAATACTCCCGCTCCTTGGACTATCCCTATTCCTCCTATTAACTTAAACCTATCCCTGCTCAATAAAAATGAACTTAACCATACCCTTATTATTCAGAAATTTCGTGCTATAAAAGAAACATACCAGGAACATCAATTTCTATACACAGATGCATCTAAAATAGACGACAATCTAGGAGCTGCCGTGATAACTGCAGACACAAAATCCAGTTTCAAACTAGCCTCGTATAATTCTATTCACACAGCTGAATTGTTTGCCATCTTGCAGGCTCTTCGTATTATTAAAGAGAACAACTATAATAAGAGCGTAATTGTTACTGACTCCTTAAGTGCTATTCAAACCATTAAACAACTTTACCCTAAACATCCCATAAGTTTCCTGATAAAATCTGAATTACATGCACTTCATCAAAATAACAAACATGTCGAAATTCTATGGGTACCTTCACACACTGGCATCCAAGGTAATGAAGAAGCTGATTACCTCGCCAAACAGGCGGCACTCGACAATGAGAGTGGAACGACCAAAGTGAGTGAAGTGGTGGCCGCAGACTTCAAATCGGTAATTAAATTCAAAGTTCAGTGTAAGTGGCAAAGTGAATGGGATAAATTTACAGGAAAATTAAAAAGTATTAAACCTACTACATGCTCCTGGTTAAATCTTAATACCAACCGCGCTAACCAAGTAAAAATTAATAGACTTAGATTAGGCCATACCAGATTAACTCATTCCTATCTGTTTAATAATGAAAAGCAACCAATATGTGAAAACTGTGGTGCAAATCTCGACGTAAGCCACATATTGCTAGCCTGTCCATCATTCAAACAAGAAAGACTCTCCAATAACCTTCCCAACAACCTAAGAGAATTGTTAAGTGAAAAGTGCAATATCCAAAACCTTATAAACTACTTAAAACAAACACAATTATTTTATAAACTGTAAGCATTTGATATGTCGCTAATAACCTTTGTAGTTGATGCGACATTAAATTAATAAAAAAAAAAAAAAATAATGAAACTAATTAGGAAAAATAAGAAAAAGAAAGGCTTTTTGTTAAGTATAAAAGAACTTACTTGATGTTGAATTAAGTTAAATTCACCAATGTTATTTATGTAATAGCAAGTAAAATTATCGAAATACACTAATTATTGAATATCAAGAAAATTCCTTTGTTTTTAAATTATAAAACTTAACTAACTACTACAAAAGTTTTCAATATGTCTACAATTTTATCTGACCTTGATGTAAAGTCCTGCTTCCTGATTGGTGGAAAAAGTCTGTAGTCGCTCTATGAAAAACGGAAACGAACGAAATGATATGTGGAATTTCCGACTTGTTCTTTGTTTGTTCCTTCAAATTGATATAGTGTTTAGTGTTGTAGGATTATAGTTCCTTTAATTGTGTTATTAATAATAAGTACTCATATATTCTTCTTTTTTATCAACAGAAAATGTTTTAATTTCACTTTTTGATTAGATCTTAATGTCACTTTTTGGCACTTTATTTTACTTTTTGATTGTTTTACTTTATATTCTTAACGTCACTATTTAACACTTTATAATAACTACTTTAAAAACTGTTTGTTCAAATTGACTGTTCACACTCAGATCTTCAATGTTTGACTACCAATAATATACTACCACCCTTAACGACCTCTGTTCAAGTCTTTTTATAGGTTTCAAACTTTCTGGAAACTTCTTTATTGTTCTATGGATTAGTAATTTCTGGAAAAATATGTATATCTCTTTCTTTCCTATTTATGACTAGACATACTTACTTCGTCTATTGTCGATCATTCGAGAACAAAAATATAGTAAAATACATCTGTCTCCTTTTTACACATTATCGGTCTTTTTTACACATTATATAATCAATTTTCGCGAAGTTTCTAGTAAGTTTAAATAACATATTTATGTACTAAATATAATATTGATACATTACATAATAAAATAATTTCTAACTTAAAATTCTCTTACAAATACACAAAATATATAATAAAATAATACAATATAATAAAAATTATTTGATTAAGTTATATTAAATAACTTCTGTCGATATTATAGTCATTATACTATTGTCGAATATTTAAATATAACAATATATTATCTTTTAAAATGTTTTTGTTTGCTTTGTTTCTTTTTTGTAATTATTTCTTATAATTAAGATTGTCCCGAACGAATCGTTAAGCTGATTCTGTAAAAAGAACTTATATGTATATATGAAGAAACGTATCTGGACTGAAATATAAGATGTATCATGTAAATTTCCTGTTCTCTTATTTTTTTTGTAACCACGTGTTATGTGTATAGCACAGTTTCTGGGAGATATCAGCACAGTTTCTAAGGCCTAGTTTCTGGAGGCTCAATTTTTTTTTGGAGAAACAGTTCCTGGGTATCTAATAACACAGGTTTCAGGTCCGGCTTGTAACCATATTATGACGTTGGGCGTCAATTTGTGATATGATTTCCATGTTGAGAGTGAATTTATAAAAATATTTAGTTAACTTTAAAAAAAAATTATATTCCAAAAGAGAAAATGTAATTTACAATAAAACAACCATTAATCTTAATTTCGTCTTTAATTAGTTGTAAAAGATATTTCAATAATTAACAATATTTATAAATGTTTATCACAGCAAAAATTATGATAGTTAAATACCTCGGCTAGGGGTGAGTAAGTTCATTAGCTCTGACTATAGTACAATATTTGTTTCTTTCAGAAATTATAAGGGCGCCACTGAAATCTTTTTATTTTTTATGATACTACTGAAGAAAGTTGTTTTAAGCTGAGTGATTTAAATAAGTATCATAAGATGACAGAAAGATGTCAGAAAAAACTGTCTATGAAGTAAAAAAAAAATGAAAATGTACCAAGAGATAAAAGATAAATAGATTTCCTTGGTGCTAAAATGAATGAAGTTGAGAATACGTTACAAAAAAATAATCCGCAAATAATTCTTTACAACTACTTATTCTAATACAGTTGACGGTACGAAAATGATTTTGATATTACGTTTAAGAAATAAAGAAGAACGAGACAGCTGTATAATATTATGAATGCATTTATTTACGTTGATCGACTTATCTTTTTTTACATCTGCGATCCTTTGGTTGATCCAGGAGAGGGCTGGTCCAGTGAAGGGTTGGTCTGATGAACCGTCCACCAATGTAGAACCAAACAGCGGTAATTCGGTAGTAACCCAGTAATGTCTTTGAAATTGGGATTGTCTTTGAAATTGAAATTTGTAGGTAATGTCTTTGGTATTTTATATTCCAATGCTGTGTATAACACCAATGACAATAAGAGAATGAATCGTGGTTTAAGGTATTGGAATATGCCACATTAAAGATCGTGTATAAAGTTGGAATTACTGACAGGAATCGTTTATAATAATTAACATGTTAAGAACTCTATACAATAGATGGTGTTAGTGTTAGCCATATAATTAATTTAAAAATACTACGTTTTTAGTTTTTAGTTTTTTAGTTTTTAGTTAACTTCAGTTCAGAACGTTGGACATTTCCTTCTAGGGGTTAGGGGTGTAGAATCTCTTTGGCTGCTCCTACTACATAAATATCCAACCGAACTGAGGAAAGTGGTTACCATATCAGGTTTTTTTTTGAACATGTAAACTAGCCATTTTTGTTTATTATAATATTTTTTTGTAAGTACTTATTCTACTAACCATAATTTTTTTTATTGCAAATATTTGTGACACCAATACTACATTGTTTTATTAAATTTGTATTTTCTTATAATTTACGAAGTTTTATTTGATACACAGAAACTTTAGAACATTCAATCTCTGTTTTACATAGTTGATTTTTTTCTAATTTTCTTTTAGGAAAGAAAATTTGTGGCGCCCAAAAATTCTCTTTTTTTTGTCGGTTTAATGTATATTTTTTTTATTATTTAACATCTTATCAGATAACCAAGTCCTGAGTACCGGCTTTGTTATCTCCAACTATCAAGACAGTTAGGGAAGAACCTACCCTCTCAACATTATTATTAGAGTATTATTTCAAAATCTCAAGATTTAAAAAAAATAATTTCAGGTTCATCTGGGTTAAATGAATGCAATTTTAAGAGAAACCGAACAAACAGTTGGAATTAATACAACCATATGTTTTTAACACCAAATTGAAAAAGCTTCACACTCTCGTTTATGAAATTGTTTTTACGATACAAAAGCTCCCATATCGCGTTTTACACATAAAACAAAGAAAAACAAAAAACAATCTTCGTCAATATGCACCCAAACGGTTAAAGTCGCGTTTCATAGAAATTGTCACAAACGCGAGAGATAACGGTGGCTTTTTTTGGTCTACCGGATTAGTATTCCCGGGTCATATTCCAGTCACACGTTTATTGAATATTGTATTCGGAGAGTTTAATTTCCGATGGATTTATTCTGTAAAATAATTATGTGGTTCATGTTAGAGATGAAAAAGGGAATTAAATTTGTGGTGGAATTCAAAAAAAGAAAATAAAGTGGTATCGATAACAAATCCTTGTGGGATACCTTTATAGAGAAAAGGAGGCAGATAAATATTTGTTAATCGTTCAAGTAGATTAAGGTAAGTATCTATTGAGACAGTTAATAAAATTAATAAGAGTCTAATAAACATAATATCAACAGAAGTTGTTTTATACTATCTCAATCTAATAACTGTTATTAAATATTTTGAGTATACGGTCACTCTATTGTATCGGTTATCATAAAAGTGTCTATTCTGGTAATAGACCAGGGTCGATAATTTTTGAAACCAAAAAAAATTACAATAGAATGAAACCCATTGGAAAAGGAGGGAAATATGATCAAAATGAAAGGAAAAATAAATTACGGTCGATCCGAGTTCGGGAAGTGGGAGGGGGTGAGTTTTTAAGGGTAAAAAATGGTTTATCTCGATTTCCGGCTAAACTACACGTCCTATGCGAAAAAGTTAAATGGCAAAGTTGTAGGTAATAAAAATATCTACAACTTTTGTATTCGCAATTTTTTCACATAACCTCAAAATTTGGGTGAAAAATTCAAAAAACCAAGTTTTTGGTTTTTTATTTATATCTTTTTCAAAAAAATGTTTTTTTTACGAAATTTGGTGAAAACTTACCTTATTATGTTCCAAATACACTGTAATTTATTTGATTAAAAATATTTATTTTTTCGCCTTATTTTCACTTAATATCAAAAAAGCACCCTAATTTTCAATCGAAAATTCTGACGTCAAAATATCAGCTTTTTTCAAAAAGTTTGGGGGCTTTTTGTTCGTTGAAATATCTACTTTCTGATGGTGTAAAAAAAATATACATTACTATAGGAAATGTTCCCAGAAAATGCAAAATATTGAAACAAACCCAAATTCGAAAAATTTTTTTTATAATTATGTACAATTTCATCAAAAAAATATGATTGCTGCAATTTTTTTAAGTTGGAAAGTTTATTTATTTAATTCGAATTACATTCATGTCATAGAAAATCTCATACAATATAAATATACATGTAAATCGTACTATTGAATTTAGATACTTAATTCTGATTTCGATTCATAATATTTTTTTTCAAAAACATTAATCTTGTTATAAATACCTTATCTGAAATTCTTATCAGTTATTCATTAGTTTTTGTATCTTTGTAAAAACAGTGAAATAATTTCAATTGTACATAATGAACAGAAATCAATTTTAATACAAAAGCTACTTTTACCATAATCTTAAGGATAATATATGGTTTTAGTGATATAAGTATGTAACTGGTAATAATTTTCTATTATATTACATTTTTAAAGATGTATATGATATAGAATTGTTTAAAATTGATTTCATCAATATATTTTACTAATTAATATTAACTGATTATAGAAAATTATTTAAATTATATCTAGTTCAATAAATCTGAGGTATTTGTTTCGATTAAAAATTTAAGTCATACACATAATAAAATAAGTTTGATTTATGTATTTGTAAGTAAAGTTTAACATAGAAATTTTTTTGATATAAGTGAACATCATTTTGCTATACAACTCTAACCAATACTAAATAAATCTAAAAGTCAGATAAACATACAAAAAAAAAAGATTTATTTTTTTGGGGTGAAAAATGTACAATGTACTACAAATTTTTTTAAATAAATTAATAAGCAAACAAAGGTTTTTAAATAAATTTAATAATAAGTATTTCCTTCATGGGCCTGTATGCATAATTGTAGGCGATGTGGCATGCTATCGATTAAATGGTCGAGCTGGGAATTCTCTATTGAGGAATTCTCTCCAATTCTTCATGAGCAGCATCTTTCAGTTCTCGTAGAGTAATTGGGGGAGGGTTTCGCTTCTTAATGCGTTTTTTAAGAATGTCCCAGACATGTTCAATGACGTTCATGTCAACGGAATTTGATGGCCATATTAATGTGGATATTCCTTCTTCTTCCAAAAAGTTTTGTACTGCAGCTGTTCGATGTGGAGGTGCATTGTCATGCATAAACACAAATCCATTACCTACCGCCCTCCCGGAATAGATGCATAACAGGATTTAAAACTTCATCGATGTTCACAGCACCAGTGATTCTTCTCTCTAAAACCATGTACGTCCATGTACCCCTCATAATACCACTCCAAACCATAATACTCCCACCTTCAAATGGAACACATGATTTGGCTGTTTTTAATCGGGCTTGTCGTCCTGGGGTCCTCTAAATTAGCGTTCTTCGCGAATCAGAAACCAAGCCAATTCTTCATTCATCAGAGAACATCACGTAATTCCATTGCAACCTTACAATTTTTTGTTGATAGGTTAGTTTGGGAACACGTAGAGGTCTTCTGAGATACAAATTTACCGCATTTAATCTTCGTGTAATTGTTTGCCTTGAGATATTCAGACCTTCTATGTATTCTAGAAAGTTCCTCAGTGGACAGTGGTAGTATGTCTAGTTGTATACAAGGAAGACAAAGATGTAGATAGTGTTGTAGAACATGATTAGCTCCATAAAACCTCCAAGACAACTCTAGAAGCTTTGAAAGGGACAAAAAGACTTGGGAAGATGTCGTGAGGGTCAGTCAATTAGAGTAAGTCAATTATGGGAAGTCAGTATATAATTGGTAATTCCTTGGTATTCTTTTTTTGAATCTGATTCTATATTTAGTGTTATTGAATGATGTCTGTTGGAGAAATTAAGGGATTTTAAAGAGTGTTTGCTCACAATTTATCTATAAAAATTTTCCGGAAAGTGTCAGATTTGACTGAAAGAAGTGTTTTTTTCGAATGATAAGAGAAGGTTTTCGATACTAAATGTATTCATATACTTGATTGGTTGGAATTTAATCAAAATAAAAACCCTAATATAAATTTTATTTTTTTACGGTACGGCATTGGAAACGGAAATTAAAATTGACAATTGGCCGCCATATGCAAGCTCCTTTCTGGACTCAAGGTCATTTTGCAAATACTCCTTCCTGTTTCTTTTTGTTCTAAGACTCATTCGAATCGTGACATTTGACATGTATAGTTTTTTCATGCTGTTTTATATATTATTTTCTGATTTAAGTAGTTAATCCAACTCTTGAATGGGAATTACTTTTCATCTGTAGGGTTCTATTTATCTGAATTATTAAAAATTAACAAAATATTTTAATGACAACCACATTGTTATCATAGACGTTCCTTTATTATTTATACAGACAAACCAAGTCAACTATTTATAATTACCTGCTTAGAAGTTTTTAATCTAAATTTATATTCCTACAACTTTATGACAATGTATATTACTGTACAGATAATTACAAGCGGAAAACAGTTATTTTTTTTAATAATTAATACGAGACATAAGTTTATAATACCCTGTGTGTGACACCACTGGTAACCGGAAACTTCAAGTCAGCCATATGCAAGCACCATTGCGGACATCGTCAAATCGTATTATACTCCTTCCTTTTTATTATTTATTCGTAGAGGTAAACAGTATCCAGTAAACAATATCCACAATCCAGTATACAATTGTCACTTTGACAATCACCGAATACGGAACTACGAATAGAATGCCAAGAATCTAGTTATTGTCTAGATCCGTATGTGACATCGAGTAGCAGCGGTTGTGTTAAAAACTATTGTCGATAATACAGATTCCTTTAATTTATTTCTAGTGCCATCTATCTGTCAATAAGAAGTACTCTGCGATAAAATAGACAGCTACATTTCAACGAAACTAAAGTAAATATATATGTTTTCAATCAAAAAATGATCATTTATTTATTTATTTTGCTTAAAATACAAGTCATGTTTCAAAAGATTATTTCTCAAACACTTGAAAATACGAGGGACATCAAATATGGGAATAATTTCTTGGTCATTGATCACAAAACCAAAATTTCTATTCTCTTCTTTTCTTTTTAAGTATTCCTCCTTCGTTTCACTCATTAGCAGTCTAATAGCTCCGACGTTATTTTCACTTTGGTCACAAATTGTCGATACTACCTTCAAACCTATACTTTGACATTTGCAGATTAGAACCTTCAGCAAATTTTTTAATGCCATGGATTTATGAGGTCCTTCACTAAATGTAAAAGCTAATGGTTACTTCCACTGTTTATACAGTCCTTTCAGCATAAAAACGTTTTCATGATCTGCTAGTAAGGTTTTCTTTCTTTATAAATTACAATTTGATTTATTCACTTACCAAGTAAATTTAAAGTTGGAACTGCTGTTCTTATAAGACCTCTTTTGGTACCTAAAACTTTACAGTTACTAGAAAAATGTTCCTCACAAACTACATATTTTTTATAAATGTCTTCAACTGACAAGTCTTTATAATTTGAAGGCTGTATTTTTAAAATCCACTCATTAAACACACTTGGTTCATTTTTTGGAAAACGATGCATTTTGCCTTCACGATTTGTACATGTAGGTACACAACATTTCTTTCTAGATAAGGGGGGTTGATAGTTTGAATCCATTTTAGGGCAGAAATATTTGGAAGCACAAAACCAAAGATGATATACACCAACAAAACTAAAAAAACTGAAGACAAAACTCCTGCTCTTTTCCTGATTCTCAGAACTAGTGTCTCTTTTCTTAATTTTCTTAAAACTGTTTCTCACCAAATACAGATTGATACAGATCTGTTAAATTAAAAAGTATTGTCGTTGATAGTATTAGTAGAGAGACCTCTTCCGACAAATAGAACAATTAAAATGAGTAGACGCAACGATCAGCGCCATCCTATGGTTGTGTTAAAAATATTAATAAGTTTTGGCGGGAGTATATTTGCTTTCATTTCTATTCGTAGTTCCGTATTCGGTGTTGACAATGACAAAAGTTACTTTTACATCGACAAATGGACTAGCGAATTCTTCATTTCATTTTTTAATCAACTATCGCAATAGCCATCAGCCAAAGAAACTGACATTTTTTAACAATTTATTGTGTTTCCTTTAGTAATTACACTACAAAAACTGTTTACCTAAAAATGCTTAACATTCGTTGTTGCGTTTTCACGAAGTGACAATTTTTCTCGTTTACCCGATAAAATACAAACCTCTTGTGCAATTATCAGTGAAAAAAATATCATATTAACATCTGCATTAATTATCTGAAAATTCGGGCTTTGGGGTTATAGCTTTTAAATTTTGAACTTGGTGGAAATAATTAAAAATATCATTTCGTAGCTACAATGAGATCATTTTAAGCTAATTAAAATTCCGTTAAAAGATTGAAGTCGCTGTAGCTTATACCATTTAAGTTTCGTAAGGCCTACTAACATCGAATGAGAAACAACTAACACTTGATGGGTAAACGATCCCAAAGCAGCAAACTTTAACGAGATATTGATGAAGTTTACATTTAATTATGAATTAACAGCAGTATTGCTAAGTAATCTTGTAAGAAACGTTAAGACCTTAATAATTATTATAATTGAATTTATAATTAACTATCATATGTTGTTTACTTCGCTATTTAGTTTTTCCAGAACGTCAAAAGTATTAATTGTTTGCATTTATTAAAAGAAACAATAATAAAAAGACATCACAAATTTTAAAGAAAAACAAATTTTAATTTTTACCCTCTACCTACGAGAATTAAAACTAAATGCAATTGTTTTGTAGTAGATGTCCACACTCTTTCTCATTTATTTATTTATTTATTTATCAAAACTCAAACAGGCCTATTGACCTTTTTACATGGGTAGTTCTTATTACCTATAATATAAACAAACATATTTTTTATTTTAATATAACAGTAACTATAATAATACAATAAAGATGTAATGCAATGTTTTTAGGAGATCATAAACCAAAAACCAAAAACCAAAACCGCAGTATACAGTGAGATATGTCAAACGAATACATTTTATGTTTTATAATATTTAAAGACTCAAAGTAGTTAAATATTCATTTAAAATTTTCTTAAATCGATTAAGATTAATTACCATCCAGTCAATATTACTCAGCATCGAAATTATTAGCAAGTCTAATAATATGAGTTAGAGGAGATTGTGGGGTGGATCCTGAAATATTAAATAGTAATGATGATCTAATACGCCTTGACGGAACATTAAATGGTACCAATGATAATAATTGTATAGACTTGGTGTTGTTATTAAGTATTTTATATAAGAACAAAACAATAGATAGCTTACGTCTATCAATTAGTGAGGGTATTACGAATTCTTTTCTTAGCATTGAAGTTCCTATTTCCATAAAATCAGGCCATGAATGATGTTTTTTGTAATATAAGTATCTTAAAAATTTATTCTGTACTTTCTCCAGCAAGTCCAAGTGTATCTGGGGTTGCTGCACCCATAATACCGAAGCAAATTTCAGCTTTGTTCTAACTAAAGAAAAATACATATGTTATATTACTTTTAAATTTGTAAAATCCGCTGTTTGTCTGATAATAAATCCCAATGCTCGATTTGCATTAATAGCTATTTTTTTTATACGTTGTACAAATGACATTTGATGGTTATAATATACTCCAAGATCTTTAACGTCAAATTTTCTGTCCAAGATTTCTTGATCCATAGTATAATCAAATACTATTGGATGTTTTTTTCGGGTAATAGAAAGTATGGAACACTTTTTGATATTGAAAAATAACTTATTAGATTTAGTCCATGATAGAATGTTGTTGATATCTTTCTGGAGTTCCACACAATCTCTAACTGTTTCAGAACTGCGAATACAAAGTTCTACATCATTTATGAAAAGCGTGAATAATAGAGGGCCCAGGTTGGATCCTTGTAGCACCACAGAATTAGCATGATACTTTCCTGACGTGTTCCCTCCCAATCTTACAATGAAGTACCTATTTTCCAAATAATTTTTAATTAAAGTCACAAAACCGACAGAGAGTCCATAGTTAAATAATTTTTGTAATAATATATCATGATGGATTTGATCAAACTCCTTCTTGAAATCAGTGTATATAACAGGTCGGCTGAAAAGTCCCCGGTCTATCATAGTAAAACACGAAATTGATTGTGTTAACCTCTACTTTTTGGAAGTTCATCTTACTAAGAACAATAAATAACTGCACAGTTAAACTAAACTTCCACTATTTATTTGAAAAATTCGCTTTAAAATCAATTACAGCTGTGCAGTTATTTATTGTTCTTAATAGTAAAACACAATATTTTGACAAAATTCATTTTTTTTATTTAACATATAGTTGCCTTCAAGGGCGATACAGCTATTATAGCGACCTTCCAACTTTTCGATACCATTTTTGTAGTACTCCTTCGGTTTGTCATCAAAATAGGCTTCAGTTTCGGCGATTACCTCAGTATCAGAGCCAAATTTTTTTCCCGCGAGCATTCTCTTCAGGCCAGAGAAAAGGAAAGAGTCGCTGGGGGCTAGATCTGGAGAATACGGTGGGTGAGGAAGCAATTCGAAGCCCAATTCATGCAATTTTGCCATCGTTTTCGATGATTTGTGACACGGTGCATTGTCTTGATGAAACTACACTTTTTTCTTCTTCATATGGGGCCGTTTTTTCGCGATTTCGGTCTTCAATCGCTCCAATAATGCACAGTAATAGTCGCTGTTGATTGTTTTTCCCTTTTCCAAATTGTCGATGAACAATATACCGTGTGTATCCCAAAAAACTGAGGCCACAACTTTGCCAGCTGACTGTTGAGTCTTTCCACGCTTTGGTGGCGATTCACCGGCCGCAGTCCACTCAGCTGACTGTCGATTGGACTTAGGCGTGTAGTGATGGAGCCAAGTTTCATCCATATCGACGCAAAAAATCGGGTTTATTACGACTTAACAGCTGCAAACACTGCTTAGAATCATCAACTCGTTGCTGTTTTTGGTCGATTGTGAGCACGCGTGGCACCCATTTCGCACAGAGCTTCCGCATACCCAAATATTCGTGAACGATATGTCCAACACGTTCCTTAGATATCTTTAGAGTGTCAGCTATCTCGATCATATTCACTTTACGGTCACTCAAAATCATTTTGTGGATTTCTTTGATATTTTCGTCGGTAACCACCTCTTTTGGGCGTCCACTGCGTTCACCGTCTTCGGTGCTTATTTCACCACGCTTCAATTTTGCGTATCAGTCAATGATTGTTGATTTTCCTGGCGCAGAGTCCGGAAACTCATTATCAAGCCAAGCTTTTGCTTCAACTGTATTTTTTTCCTTTCAAATAACAATATTTAATAAGCACACGAAATTCTTTTTTCTTCCATCTTTTTGAAAATAACAAAAGTTGCTTCACTAAAAATGCAATATCTCACAAACTAATAGTCCGACAGCTGTCAAATTTTTACACGAATCTTTTGAAGGTTGATACTATCTAAAATTGAAATGGATTTAATTCTAGTGTCGTCATCTATAGGTCAGACCGGGGACTTTTCAGCCGACCTGTTAACGTCCAACTGTACTTTATCTTCTAAAGCTCTACTTGCACTTTCACTAAATATGAGCAAATTATTATCAACTATCTACCTCGGATAAAACCATGCTGTTCATCAACTATTATGTTTTGTACATGATCTATTAAGTTATTGTAAATAATTTGTTCAAATAGCTTCGAGGCAGATCAATTTATTGCAATTCCTCTATAGTTTTCAATTTCTGACAATTTTCCTGCTTTATGAATAGGATTTTCCACTGGGTCGGTTTAAACTTTTGCGCGGCTTTATTAAATTCATCTTCATTTATTTCGGATAATAAACACACACCATAATTGTCCCAGTTATTTAAATAATTACTAAAATTATACGTAGATTTTTCAGAAGAATACATAGAGAAAAAGAATTGAGCAAAATTCTCAGCAACACGTTTTTCTGGTACCTGGTCTCTACTTAAAGTAAATGAGGAAATTTTATTTTTATCCTTTTGTTTTTCCTTTACAAAATTCCAAAATACATTAACATCTGCAACGCAGGCATTTTCAATTTCCTTTAAATAACTTCTAATTGGTAAATGGTAATATAAACTTGTAATGATTTGCTGGTTAAAATAAGGAGATTTGTTACTTACCTAGCCTGATAATTAGAAACGACGTTGATCAGAGCAAGCACTGATCAAGTGGCCGTTCTGAACCGCCCTTATTTTTATACAGAAGGAAATTTTCTGTATTAAAAAAAACATCAGAAATGTAGGGCTGTCTTTTCTTCTTTCGTGCCTAGTTGAGTAAATGTTCATTTGGTGGGTATTAATTAACTTTTTAACCTAAAAGAAATCTTTCTAAATACGCTACCTGTAGGTACGTTTATCAGCGGCTGCTAAACAGTCTATGCATAAACTTAAACATTGTTACCTACGCAAAATAAGTCTTGAATGGAGATTTAGTTTCTTAATAAGACCTGTAATGTAACAAATCAAAACTGTCAAGTTAAAATACGTTATCAGATTGGTAATATGGATATCGCAGGATTTACTATGTGTTACAAGTACCATCCCAATGTTACATTAGTACACAATGATCTACACCATACTGATTAGTACCCACCAATATACCCGCATCATTCAAAGCCCAACATTTACATTGTTAAAACATAGAACAGAACAACATGCAAAAAAATACCTTGTACAGAACAATAAATATTTATTTTATGAAGCTTTATTTTCTTGATACCTGATACCTGTTTTCCGTAATAACAGACCTGTAAATTATGAAAGCAACTAGAACTTACTATTTTTCTGTTATATTTGGAGAAACATTCATTTTGATTTGTTACCTCATGTCAAACTATAAATATCTTCTCATAAAGATGTTCTTAATACCTTAATACCCTCAGTCTTCCTTCATAATAAAATTTGTATATATGTTACATCTGTAATATCTATAATATTATGTCATTATACTTATAAATATTAAAAAATGTACTATAAAAATTGTTACCTTTAATAGAACGCTCAAAATGTTCTCTTAAAAACTTTGTTTGTGACACTTACAGTGTCTTCCACTATACTATTGGTAGAAAAAGTTCGCGGCTTCTCAGTTAAATTCACGGCCTTTAGCAAGGTGTTTAAGACGTTTGAATGTATTCAGCAAGAGGCATCTCTTAGAATTGCATTCTAGATCTGCAAACATTGTTATCGTTTTAGATTATAACTCAACCAAATTTTTGTTTGTTACCTTTTGCAAAGCAATAAAAGTCTAAAAATGACGTCCATTTTCTTCTTGGCCATCAAGGAATGTTTCGTATTTCTCGAGAAGGTCTTTTAAATATTGTTAAGAAGACGTAATGGGTGAAAAGGATTATTTCTTTTGATGATATTTAAAGAAGAGCGTCAGAGGTATCATTCTTTGAGTGATTGCAGGGGTACAGAGCAATGAAAGGACCAGCAGCAGCGTTACTATCAAGGTTCTACCCATTCAATGTGAAGGATATATTCAAGATAAAAGGGTGGATGGGCCGAGAGTAAGGTGTCTCTATGATATTGGGGAAATAGAGACACAAGACGCTAGACGCTAGATGCTAGACGCTAGTTGCTAGTCGCTAGTCGCTAGACGCTAGACGCTAGACGCTAGACGCTAGACGCTAGACGCTAGACGCTAGACGCTAGACGCTAGACGCTAGACGCTAGACGCTAGACGCTAGTCGCTAGACGCTAGTCGCTAGACGCTAGTCGCTAGACGCTAGTCGCTAGACGCTAGACGCTAGTCGCTAGTCGCTAGACGCTAGGCGCTAGACGCTAGACGCTAGACGCTAGACGCTAGACGCTAGACGCTAGACGCTAGACGCTAGACGCTAGACGCTAGACGCTAGACGCTAGACGCTAGACGCTAGTCGCTAGACGCTAGACGCTAGACGCTAGACGCTAGTCGCTAGTCGCTAGACGCTAGACGCTAGACGCTAGACGCTAGACGCTAGACGCTAGACGCTAGACGCTAGACGCTAGACGCTAGACGCTAGACGCTAGACGCTAGACGCTAGACGCTAGACATCAGACACAAGGGTGATAGATAGATAGATAGATATGTTGGTGGGATGGGGTGCATGGTTATGGTTTGGTCATATGTCATATTTTTTTGTGTAGTTCGATTTATTTAATGAAGTGTATTATGTTTTTTGCTCTAGAGGGGTCTAGGGACATGATGGTGAAGTAAGAGTTTGATTTAAGGATTTTGGTTCTGATTGTTTGTAGGGGTATGCATTCAGCAATTATATGTTTAATTGATACAGGATTGTTACAAAAAGGGCTGTCTGGGATAGGTTCATTTTTAAGGAGGTGATAGTGGGTAAATGAAATTTGTCAAAGAAGTTTGTTTTTAGTTGTCGTAATTTATTTGTTTGTTTGGTGTTGGTTCAATCTTCTTGGATTAATTTGTGAAAGTAAGAACGAAGGAAAGATTTTGCTTTTTTGGCAGTATATAATAGTTGAGTGGGAGTTTCCTCGGTGATGGCCAATTTTGCTAGCTGATCAACTTTTTCATTACCCTCTACTCCCTAGACATAAGGGAGAGGGAGACATTAAGAAGAGAATAGGATATTTATTTTTATAATATTTAGAGAAGAGTGTCAGAGGTATCATATCATGAGGTTTATGTAGACTACACTGTTAGGAGTAAGTTCATCTTCATACTTATGAAGTATGGATAACAAGCAAGATTGGGTTTGTGTTGAGGGATACGAAAGAAGTGTACTAGATATGGGGAAAAGTCCTGTAGTCCAGGTGAGGGTTGATTCTTTGAAGTATGAGGTTTGTTCAAGCAAATGTCAAATTTGGTAGCAAGCGGTTTGAAAGTAATATTGATATTAGTCGACTAATTGATATTGTCATACTAAGTGATGATAGCAAGCTATTTAAATTTTAAGGACATTGTACATACATATATACTTAAAAGTTTTAAATATTAAAATTGAAACTGTTACCTACGTAAAAGAATTTATACTGTCTACATGTAGATAATTGAAAAAAAAAATGTTATATACTTGTTTAATTTTTTCTTTGCTATTGTATTATCTTTATTATGAATTTATATGACATTAAAAAAAATTAATAACAATTAATGATGTATTAAAAATATAACCTATTATTTGAAAACTCAAATTTTAAAAGTGTTATTTAGTAATACAGTATTCGACAGAGCACTATGTAATCAAGAAATGTTTCGTATTTCTCGGGAAGGTCTTTCAAATATTGTTAAGAGGACGTAGTGGGAGAAAAGGATATTTAGTTTTATGATATTTATAGAAGAGTGTCACAGGTATCATTCTTTGAGTGATTGCAGGGGTACAGAGTAGTGAAAGGACCAGCAGCAGCGTTACTGTCAAGGTTCTACCCATTGAACGTAAAGTATATATTCAAGATAAAAAGGTGGATGGGCCGAGAGTAAGGTGTCTCTATAATATTGGGGATATAAAGATGCTAGACGTTAGTCGCTAGACGTTAGTCGCTAGACGCTAGTCGCTAGACGCTAGACGCTAGACGCTAGACGCTAGACGCTAGTCGCTAGACGCTAGACGCTAGACGCTAGACGCTAGACGCTAGACGCTAGACGCTAGACGCTAGACGCTAGACGCTAGACGCTAGACGCTAGTCGCTAGACGCTAGACGCTAGTCGCTAGACGCTAGACGCTAGACGCTAGTCGCTAGTCGCTAGTCGCTAGACTCTAGACGCTAGACGCTAGACGCTAGACGCTAGACGCTAGACGCTAGACGCTAGACGCTAGACGCTAGACGCTAGTCGCTAGACGCTAGTCTCTAGACGCTAGACGCTAGACGCTAGACGCTAGACGCTAGTCGCTAGACGCTAGACGCTAGTCGCTAGACGCTAGACGCTAGTCGCTAGACACTAGACGCTAGACGCCAAACGTTAGACGCCAGGCGCCAGAAGCCCGACTACCAACGTTAGACGCTAGTCGCTAGTCTCTAGACGCTAGACGCTAGACGCTAGACGCTAGACGCTAGACGCTAGACGCTAGACGCTAGACGCTAGACGCTAGACGCTAGACGCTAGACGCTAGACGCTAGACGCTAGACGCTAGACGCTAGACGCTAGACGCTAGTCGCTAGACGCTAGTCGCTAGTCGCTAGTCGCTAGACGCTAGTCGCTAGACGCTAGACGCTAGTCGCTAGACGCTAGACGCTAGACGCTAGACGCTAGACGCTAGACGCTAGACGCTAGACGCTAGACGCTAGACGCTAGACGCTAGACGCTAGACGCTAGACGCTAGACGCTAGACGCTAGACGCTAGACGCTAGACGCTAGACGCTAGACGCTAGTCGCTAGTCGCAAACTGAGCGCTATCAAACATT
The DNA here is from genome assembly GCA_035357415.1 of Ophraella communa. Taxonomy (NCBI): domain Eukaryota; kingdom Metazoa; phylum Arthropoda; class Insecta; order Coleoptera; family Chrysomelidae; genus Ophraella; species Ophraella communa. The sequence goes on along the minus strand of CM068994.1, from coordinate 28,644,951 downwards.
CATTGTATCGCTGTCCTTTTCTCCTCACCAATATTCGATATTTCTATTCTTTCTTATATTGGTTTCCATGTCCTATTTCCCAGTCCAATGTTTTTTCTTAATATATCTAACAGTTCTTTAAATTTTTCTCAATTGCATACTCGATCTGCAAATATTGGTATCGTTTTAGATTATAACTCAACCAAATCTTTGTTTGTTACCTTATACAAAACAAAAATGTCTCAAAATGAAATTCATTTTCTGCTTGGATATAGAGGAATGTTTCGTATTTCTCGGGAAGGTCTTCCGAATATTGTAAAGAAGACATTAAGAAGAGAATAGGATATTTCTTTTTATTATATTTAGAGAAGAGTGTGAGAGGTATCATAACATGAGGTTTCTGTAGACTACACTGTTAGGAGTAAGTTATCTTCATACTTATGAAGTATGGATAACAAGCAAGATTGGGTTTGTGTTTAGAGATACGAAAGAAGTGTACTAGATATGGAGAAAAGGCCTGTAGTCCAGGTGAGGGTTGATTCTTTTAAGTATGAAGTTTGTTCAAGCAATTGTCAAATTTGGTAGCAAGCGGTTTGAAAGTAATATTGATATTAGTCGACTAATTGATATTGTCATACTAAATGATGATAGCAAGCTATTTAGATTTTAAGGACATTATATACTTTAAAGTTTTAAATATTAAAATTAAAACTGTTACCTACGTAAAAGAATTTATGCTGTCTACATCTGGACAATTGAAAAAAAAATTGTTATATATTTGTTTAATTGTTATGAATTTTTTTTAATGTCATATAAATTCATAATAAAGATAATACAATAGCAAAGAAAAAATTAATGATGTATTAAAAATATAACCTATTATTTGCAATCTCAATTTTTTAAAGTGTTATTTAGTAATATAGTTCGACAGCTCAATGTAGAACATATAATTTCATTAATGTAAGAAAACATTATTTTCAAAGCTCTCAATGTAAGAATTTTTAAAAAGACACTGTTTTTTTTATTTTTGAATCTATCTCTAAAATATCTTAAGTAAACTAGCAATTTTAGAAAACCCACAATATATTTTCTATATAAAAAATATATGTAAATATTTTTTAACCAAATTAATTCTGTAAGTAAAAACAATCATATCAAAGGATTTATTCCTGGAGCTACCTATAATTGAACTACGTTCTACTTTATCAAAAGGACTAAAGAATCGTTAAAAAATGTTCGTTCTAAGTATTAATATAAGAATTTGTACAAATTTATAGCGTTTTGTACTTGATATAAAAGTAAAAATAATATCAGTTGTTTAATATGTGTTTTTAAAAATATTGAACATAACATTTCATTAATACAACATATAAATTGCAAAAATATATAATAGTCAAAGAAGGTTTACGTGGAAAATCGCTAGAATTTTCATGAAAAAACAATTTAATGATAAAAAAAGCACGGGATATTCTGAACATATTGATCAACAACAATACCTTATAAATGAAATATATTCGTCGTCATAAATACTAATTAAAATTATAAATGAAACTTCGAGAATTCGCTTATTTCAACGGTAGCATTTGGAAAATCGTATGTATCTTTTCGGAAAATCTAGTTACAAAAAAAAGTTTCGAATAAATTTTTTAAATTAAACCATCATCTTTTAAGTACACAATGTTTAATAATTAAATTGTTTAATTTCTCAATGTTTAGTAGAAAGAATTAGTAAAAAAAACGACTTTTTAGGAGAGTTTTACCTATATGGAAAATCGGTGATAATTCATTAAAAAATTATTACAAAAAAAAATTTTTTATATAATTTTAGATACCTTCATTTATAGCAAATTTTATATGAAACAATTTTTTCTACGGGTCATTGTATATTTACTATCTTAAAATTAAAAACTTGAAAATTGATGATGTTTAAAAGTAGTATTAGAATAATTTGGTGTATTTCAAAAACTAATGAAAATATCAGAAAACTTTTCAAACAAATTTTGTAGGTAAATGCGTTAGCTACAATTTTTGATTTAAACATTTTTCTGTATTTTCATTATTTAAACAATTAGAGTGAAAAAACAAATAAAACATATTCGACGAATGTTTTTCCGGAAAATTGCTTACCTAAATTCGTAAACATTTTCTCATATTAAGCACAATCATCCTCTTAAATACCTAAATTTGAATTTCCAAATTTTTTGTACATTTTGCAGCATTTTACGAATATTTTGTGTACTTTTACCACGCTAACATTATTTTCATAAATCTCAACGTAAGAATTTTTATAAGACACTATTTTTTTTAAACATTATATTATTTTAAAATACCTTAAGTAAACTAGTATTTTCAGTAAACCCGCAATATATTTTTTTCATTAATTAGCAAAATCATTTTAAATATTTTTTAACGAAAACCATTCTGTAAATAAAAACAATCACATCCAAGGATTTATTCCTTAATTGAGCTGCATTTTATTCAAATATATACATTTCTATCAAAATAACTAAATAAGAATCGTACAAAAATTTACAGAACTATTAAATTTCACTGTGTTCACTAAAAAAACAATCTTTTGTAAATTGTCTATTGCAGTCTTCTAAGTATTAATATACGAATTTGTACAAGTTTATAGCGTTTTGTACTTGATATACGAGTAAAAATAATATCAGTGGTTCAATTATATCATTTGAGTTTCCAATTTACAAGACTTACCATTTCCAAAATCAAATTCTAGTGACGGTCTTGAAGTACATCGTAAATTAATGCATGCAGATAGAAAATGTTTTTTAAAAACTTACCCTGTAATAAAAGAAAAAAACAGTTAGTGTATATTAAGTGTAGATTTAAATAGGTAGTATAATTATAAATTGTTATATTAATTTAAGAGAAACTCTTTTATTATTTTACTACTTTTTCGTAAAAATAATTTTATTTGTAGGTATATATGCAGACTCACTGATTTATCAAAAAAACATCAATTTAATTTTTATTTTAATATATTTTAAGTAAAATCCTATTTTTTGAAAACATTTTCTAACCTCTACTGAAACACCAGCCAAAATACAAAATATTTACTTCTTACAAATAAATCGTCAAAAGAAAAAAGATATTTTCTTTACAAAAATGCTTTTTCTTATTGGTGACTACAGTGCATCAATTTTACATAAAAAACCTGATGGTTGTAATGCTACTTTTTAAAAGATATATTTCACTCACCATTTCTATTATTAAAATAAGCCCTACTGATGATCGTGAAGACGCCGTACGAAGATCTGATGGTAGTTTCTTCAATACTCACCCTGGAAAAAATTACTTTGTTGTTACAAGAGATATACTCTACTTTTATCAAGTATTTGAAAATAAAACAGGTATAATTTTAGTCGATTTTAATTTTTCCAAATTTTAAGCTTTGTTTTTTTTTTAGTTTTGAATATCTAGTTTTTCGCATTATTTTGTTATAAAAAGCACATATATCTGGAAATTTAGCAAGATATTATATTTTATAAATATTGTCAAGAATCTTTTTCGAATCGTACGGAAGCGTTTTTAAAACTAGCAAGTAAACTGTACTATCCTAATAAGCTTCAATCTCCGGAAATTTGTCCTTCTAATGATTTAGGGATTGTTTATTTTGAAATTTTTTATTTCTGTCAAATATGTTGTAATACAATGAAATTTAATTTTTTATTCATTTTCCTACTTATATTTTGTTAATGTTTATTTTATCTATTGTTGTTGTTAGGATTAGAGATTGAGAGTTTTTCATTTGGGTTTTTCACCATTTTATTTCAAATATTAATGTTAGCGATAGTAATTTATAATACACTTTGTTCTGTGTCAGTTGGTCGGGAAGAGGATTTAAATGTTTTTGTTTTCTTTATATTTTATGTCTAGTTTAGAAGTTTGTTTAAGAATTATTGCTTTTATTTATTTTACTTTTAAAACATATTTTTTTATTATTCATAAATGCATTAAATTTGGTATTTGTGTCAGTTGGTCGAGAAAAGGATTTAATTTTTTTTCGTTTTCTTTAAATGTTATGTCGAGTTTGGAATTGTTGCTTTTAATTATGTAATTTTTATGGAATGAATATTTTCACATTTATTTTTTTTTATTATCCATAAATGCATTAAATTTGGTAGTGTTTCTAATCGGGCTTGTCGTCCTGGGGCCCTCCAAACTGGCGTTCTTTGCGAATCAGAAACTAAGCCAATTCTTGATTCATCAGAGAACATCACGTTATTCCATTTAGGACCATGGTGTAACATTTCTTGAGCCCATTGCAACCTTACTATTTTTTTTTTAGTTTGGGAACATGTAGAGGTCTTCTGCGATACAAATTTATCGCATTTAATCTTCGTGTAATTGTTTGCCTTGAGATATTCAGTCCTTCAAGTCTAGCAATTTCTCTGGATATACCACTTGTAGATTCCTGTCGATTTCTTCGAGCTATCAATGTTATCTGCCGGTCTTGTGCTGCTGTTTTACATCGACTTCTGTCACTTCTTGGACGATCCTTCACATCATTTTTTTCTTGGAATTTTTTCTTTAATTTTTGATATAGCACCCTGAGTAACACCAACAATATTCGCGATATCACTTTGACTAAAGCCCTTTTGTAACAAATTAATTACTCTAGACGTATTAAAATATTATATCATGTCTCTGTGCATTTTTAAACAGCTCAAATGAAATTTAAACAAGAATTGGAATAATGTGAAATCACCCAAATCAATTAAATATGACCAAATTAATACAAAAACGAATCAAATTGAGAATTATTTTGATTTAAAAATGCTTTAAAATAAATATCAACAAGAGTTTTTAAAAAACCCTATGCGTAGATATAGTAATTCTAAATATTCCAAGCTTTTGGACACATGTGTATTTATATACAGGGTGATTGATTAGTGTGAGGAAGTAGATCTGTTAGAGTGAAAATTATAAAAAAAATATTACCAAAAAGGGTAGGCAGCTTTAAACTTCACATTTTAAAATTAGTTACAACATAAATGGTGGCAAACCAAACTTATGTTTTTTTAAATGGAACACCCTGTATTTTATTTTAAATTTGAAATCTGCTTCACTTGCACATCACAACAATGTAAAGTTTTATTATGTTATACCGGGTAGGTAAAAGTTCGGTATAGCGGTTTTCGCTATTATAAGAGATTTTTCAAAAATTCTTTTTCAGGGCGTTTCTATAGGTCGATTATGACACAAATCTGTGTGCGCGTTTTCAAAAATTCATTTCTATAATTTATTATTAATGAAAACATACTTACGGGACGGTGGAGTGAATAGGGGTGCTGGGTGGGGACGAAACAATATAAATCCTACATTAAACACCAAAAAACAGTATTTCAGAGTACACACCGCACTTTCTGTTCACAAAAATGTTCAAGAAATTGTTTAAAAAAATAAAAATAAATAATAATTAATACAATAATACCGCCATGGCTGTCACGACTGTCACTGCATAAAAAAGAAGAGTGCAATAGAACTGTCAATGTGTTGTCAAATAGAGTGAAAAAGTCTTAATAGCTGAAAAAAAAGGAACATACAGGAAAAAATTGATATGAAAAATTAAGTTATTCCTTCTTCCTATTATAATTTGTAGAGAAAAAAGGAACATACCTAAACATAAAGAAGGAGGCATTTCTACAAAAAATACCACTGCTTCTATCAAGCCTGTCATTTTAATAATGACGAACTTCATGTTATCAGCTGATCAAAATAATGGCGAACGAGATTTGTCATGTGTGGGATAGTTTTTCGAAAAATTTAATACTTTTCAAAATTAATTTACATTTTTCATGTGCCCCGAGTGCAGTGTATTAGTGTTTTCTTGTGTTTGACGTTGGATTTCTACTGTTTCGTCCCCACCCAGCACCCCTATTCACTCTACCGTCCCGTAAGTATGTTTTTATTAATAATAAATTATAGAAATGAATTTTTGAAAACGCGCACACAGATTTGTGTCATAATCGACCTATAGAAACGCCCTGAAAAAGAATTTTTGCAAAATCTCTTATAATAGCGAAAACCGCTATACCGAACTTTTACCTACCGGGTATTTAAAAAGCTATAACCAATATTACCTGAAAATCGTATTAAGTTTAACTCCCTGTATAATATAATATATAAAATACAGTTTGTTCTATTTAAAATTACCAATAAAATAAAGTACTTGCATTTTGACTTACCCTGTATTTGATTTAACGAATGTTATGAAAGCAAATATGTTTTATAAATTTTCACAACTATTACAAAACTATGGTTGCAATAGATCAATGATCCTATACTTAATACGATTTTCAGGTAATATTGGTTATAACTTTTTAAAAACCCGGTATTACATAATAAAACGTGACATTGTAGTGATGTGGAAGTGATGCAGATTTCGAATTTAAAGTAAAATACAGGGTGTTCCAGTTAAAAAAACATAAGTATGGTGTGCCACCATCTTATGGAACACCCTGTAAGATTGTAATTAATTTTAAAATGTGGAGTTTAAAGCTGCTTACAATTTTTGTCAATAACTTTTTTCCCCACACTAATCAATCACCCTGTATAATATACAAGAATAGCTATATTTTTTTGGTCTGGCAATATGACAACATTAGATGGTGATATTATAGTTGTGGAAATTTTAATAAATTTAAAACTGACGTAATCATAAAAACTAATGTATTTGGAAACTATTTGATGCTGCTGAAAATGAATTAATCCTCGTATTTACAACAGGTAAGCGTTATGTTATGTTTATTTTGGGCTGAATTTTTGAGCAAACTTTACTGTATCTAGTTGTTTCCGCGGAAAAAAAATCATTTTCGGAAATATTATCATATCTTAGACCTCTAATAAAATTTTTATGAAAATTTCACACCTCTACTTTTTAACCAGTAAAATGTCTCAAACTAGTCATTTTGAGGCTTTATGACAGGCGTCAGATTGAATTAATTTTCAAAATATGGTGTGAAATTTTATTACCAAATACCACATAAGCTTAAATTATTCCTGGAAATTGTCTTTAGGGTACGAATATTTTAAGGGGATAATTTGCAAAATATTCGTGCCCTCAAAAAAATTTCCGGAAATAATTTAAGCTTTTGTGATTATAAATGTAAGTGAAAACTAGAGAGTTTACCAAATTCTACATTTTTTCCCACAACTTTCTATGAAATAAAGAATAAAACTTTTTTCTAAACTTACCTATTGGCCAGTCATCATCTGCATTTTAACCATGTTTAATTGAACTTCCTCTGTCCATATTCACATATTAAAGTTTAAATATCACTAACACTGGAGCACTGCACTAACCGGCACCACCGCACTTTTATTTACTTTAAAGAAAAATGTTTCTATACGCGGCACATTTATAACCGAAATAAAACATTTTTATTAAATGTACACCGGCTAAAATTACTAACGAATAATTTTCCGATTGACTTCTGTATACATCCGACCCGCCCGAGAATACAGAAGGTACTGAAGTACTAATTAACATATGAGTAAATGATAAGACACTGAAATCACCCGCAGAACTAGTTCGATTAATCACATACTGACTAAATTATTCTACGTGGTATTTAAAAATTAGACCCAGAAGAGACTAAAAAAAAAAAACAAAATAGTATATTTCATTAGGAGTCCAGAAAATAGGCTTTTCCCGTGCGCGTGTGATAAAGTCATGCAAGCACGGGAAAAGCATTTATGGACGTGCAATGAACGATACTTTTCATTATACCTCTCTGAAAACAAAAAACAAAATAAAAAAAATCTACACAATGTTAGAAACCTTTATTTTTAAACATGAACGAACAAAAACCTATACCTAATTTTTAATTTTTACTAAATGAAATATTTATGTTACAATTTGTGTTGTTGTAAATGTGCAATTCTTTAGCAGGCATTTCATTTTGTAGAATTGTAGTTGATGAAGTCGAAGGTACATTAGTATTTATTTCTTGGTCTTTCCCAACTACAATGGCTTCTGGTGTTGACGTTGTGTTTCCTGTTCTTGAATGATTGAACAATTTACGAGAAACTTCAATCTTTCTGCTTACTGATTCTTCGATGTAGCCTTCAGCTACTATCGACGAATGCCAACCTCCATGTCTTTTTAGAGTAAGCAAATTCGCTCCGCCTTCGACGCTGAAGATCGTCTTAAGCCGTGTCCAGTATATTCTTCAGGATTTTTTAGGTTCAATTATTCAGCAATCTGTTTTGTTGTACCTACCACTTATAGTATGGCAACCTACATGTTGAGCATAACATCTACCATTACGATACGCAATAAGTAATCTTGTAGTTTTCATATTTGTAGGCCGTAGATTAATATATTTGCGATAAAAACTGCATGGATCAAAGGGACATCCTTCCTTTGTAATGGTAAAACTTCTTTATTTGTGAGTTTTGCCATCTCGAAGGAATACCACCAGAAACCGGCCATTGTCTGTCTTCCACGTCTTCCAAAGTTAATCGAATCAATTCATCTCTTCTGCATGCACCGAAAATTCCAAATATTAAAATTATTTTAGTTAATAACCACTTCTCATCTGGTGCTTCAAGTATGAATTTGGCGACTTGGTCTGCAGTTAATACTTTGGTCTTTTTTGGTGTGTAACCAACACTTTGCCGTTTGAGAAATGCAATAGATTTTGGCAAGTTACTAACATTCACATTTTCTTTTACTGCTAGACAACTTTTTAACATTGAAAATCGACTTCATAAAGTTGAAGCTTTCATGGATTTGGCTTTTTCAGACAAATAAACGAGAAGAGTATCATCACTTACTGTGTTAAGTTCTTTTTGCTGACGCCACTTGCAAAATAGACGGTACTCATTTTCACATCTCTCACAAGACTTCCTGGGCAGTAATTCTGCAGCTTCAAGTGATATTTTTTCTTCTGGAGAACTCATTTTAAAAATATTTTGAATACAAATTTCAAAAAACTGTCACAATATACAAGCGTTGTTTAACGTTGCTAAGGAAAATAAACAAGCATTGTTTGCGGTTTTTAAGGAACTTTCAATAGTATGTTTTATTAGTAGCCAGTTAATGTCATTAGCGCACGGGAAAAGGGAAAAGCCCCTTTTCCGTGCGCCAAATAGACATGTAAACATAGTGTTTTCAGAGAGGTATGATGAAAAATAAGTTACGGTTATTTGATTTTGTGTTCCTTAAAATTTTTGTAAGAACAATGTTCCAAAGAAAGAAAAGAGCACAGAAATAAAAAAGTGTTTCAACAAACTTGTTACGATACAATAAACGGTACACAATGCAGTTCCAACAGCAAAAAATAGATAAAACATTTTTTCTACGCCCATGTCTGCAAACGTCAAAAATCGCACAGTTGACGTTCCATGTAGGTACGTGACATTTAACAATAACATGCACGTAACGTGATTTCATAACATACTCGTGTGTTTACATAAGAAAACTTAAATTTCTTTGGATAATCAAATTGCAATGGAATTTTTATCTACGTACTACTTTATTTAGTCTATTTACATACCTGTGGTAAAGTAAAACACAAAATAGCTTTTACTATTAGATTAAAATAGTATTAGGTTATAAGAGTAATGCCCCTAAATTTGAGCAACACATTATAATTCTGTTATTGGGACCAATCAGATGCAGAATAGAAAAAGCAAGAGATGCCTTTATTAGAATGTTTAAGCTGGTCAAAAGCCACAAACCCAAACTCCTACGATGCTTTGTGTTCTACATATTGTATCTACTATGGCATGAAATCATTGACATTGACCGAAGTAAGACCAAATATCAAGGCTCAAGAACCTGAGGATATGGTATGCTAAAACAACTGCAATTTAAAACTAATAGACGCAAGAAGAACAACCTTTCATTAACTGACATGAATTTGCAAACATGACTGCTGATAAGTTTTTCCAAATATATTTCAAATACTTTACAGAAAATACACTGCTCTACAATTGAAGAGGATATTACAAAACAAAAGCTGTAACAAAAAAATCCATGAAAACCTACATGTTTTCCTAAGTGAAAATTCCCGTATTTTACAGTGACTATTTCACTAGAATATTTTTAACTGACAAAACTGCATAGCAACGGCACGTTTCATATTGACAATACGTAATATCTCAGCGACAAAATTATGACAGATCCGTTACTAAGGTGTCTGGTATTTCTATAGTTTTCTGTTTCATAAACGTCATTGAAGCGTCTTCATAATCACCGAATACGGAACTACCAATAGAAATGAAAGCAAATATACTCCCGCCAAAACTTATTAATATTTTTAACACAACCATAATAGGATGGCGCTGATCGTTGCGTCTACTCATTTTAATTGTTCTATTTTTCGGAAGAGGTCTCTCTACTAATACTATTAACGACAATACTTTTTAATTTAGCAGATCTGTATCAATCTGTATTTGGTGAGAAACAGTTTTAAGAAAATTAAGAAAAGAGACAGTAGTTCTGAGAATCAGGAAAAGAGCAGGAATTTTGTCTTCATTTTGTTTTAGTTTTGTTGGTGTATATCATCTTTGGTTTTGTGCTTCCAAATAATTCTGTCCCTAAAATGGATTCAAACTATCAACCCCCCTTATCTAAAAGGAAATGTTGTGTACCTACCTGTACAAATCGTGAAGGCAAAATGCATCGTTTTCCAAAAAATGAACCAAGTGTGTTTAGTGAGTGGATTTTAAAGATACAGTAATTAAATTATAAAGACTAGTCAGTTGAAGACATTTATAAAAAATATGTATTTTGTGAGGAACATTTTACCTGTAAATTGTAATCTATAAAGAAAGAAAACCTGTACTAGAAGATCATGCATTAAAAATTTGCTGAAGGTTCTAATCTGCAAATGTCAAAGTATAGGTTTGAAGGTAGTATCGACAGTTTGTGACCAAAGTGAAAATAATGTCGGAGCTATTAAACTGCTAATGAGTGAAAAGAAGGAGGAATACTTAAAAAGAAAAGAAGAAAATAGAAATTTTGGTTTTGTGATCAATGACCAAGAAATTATTCCCATATTTGATGTCCCTCATATTTTCAAGTGTTTGAGAAATAATCTTTTGAAACATGACTTGTATTTTAAGCAAAATAAATAAATAAATGACCATTTTTTAAATGTAAACATATATATTTACTTTAGTTTCATTGAAATGTAGCTATTTTATCGCAGAGTACTTCTTATTGACAAATAGATGGCACTAGATATAAATTTAAGGAATCTGTATTATCGACAATAATTTTTAACACAACCGCTGCTACTCGATGTCGCATACGGATTTAGACAGTAACTAGGTTCTTGTCATTCTATTCGTAGTTCCGTATTCGGTGTTCATAATTTTGAAAAGAAATAATGAATCCAGACGAAATATCAAGATTCGGGTGCCGTTTAGTCGAAGAAATCAGAAAATTGGTTTCGGAAAATTTCCCATTGAACACGCAGAAGTCCAGAAGCTCTATTTGGAACCAATTCTCGGAGTTCCTGCGGGTGAGAAATTTTACACTTGAAAAATGTACTACCATAACGGAACTAGCAAAAATTCTCGAGGATTACGCCTTTGATACGAAAAAAGGCATTGGCGAAGACTATAAAGAGTCGTCTGTAAAGTCAATATGGAATACAACAGCAAAAAGCGTACAAGAAAAATATTTTAAAGAATACCGCATAAAAATCGACCCTTTCACGGATATATCTTTCAAATGTGCAAGATTGGCCAGAGACACCAAGCGAAGGCAGCTTCAAAGTTGTCCAGAAAGAAAACTCATTTTAAAAGCATTATCCACCGAAGAACTATTAAAAATGATCAAAAGCTACGACGAAGAAACCCCCGATGAAGCACAAAAAAAGCTTTTTCACATTTGCTCATTTGAACTTGCTTGGAGAGGCAATGAGGTCATAAACTTCAAGATTCACTCTTTGCGGAAGAAAATTGATAGATTTTATCAGACAGACTCTTTCTTACCGTTCACCCCAATTGGAAGAATGGATCTTGGTTCAAAAACTGCCCACTTGGAATAAACACCATCTCTAATGCGAACAAAAATGTCTCTAAATATATTCCAATTTCTAATTAAAATACTAATTTGATACCACTATCGCCATCTACTCCACATTCATGTAATTTAAAAATAACCAGATTTTTCACTAAATTCAGGCAGTCTTACCAAACTAGAAACGCCCCTCTTAAATAAACTTTTTAGCTGGACGTTTCAACGATAAGATCAAATTAATTTTCGGGATATCTCGATTAAATCAAAATTAGGAAGAAGAAAAAGTTTTTCAAGATGATCTTGTCAATTTAATGGACTTTGCTCGAAGTTTTTTAATCAACAATGATTTACTATAATGTTGGGAACTTATCACAAGTATATACTTGACAGTAGACGTATGGGTAAACTGCAGTGGGTTTTTATTGTAAACAACAAAACGATTTCATAGCTCGTTATTCTGTAGCTAACAATATGTAATTCGGTCAACATTAATGGTTATTTTAAGAATTTAAAGTCCTCTTCAATTAAACTACGTACTTATAGTTTTAATGAAACTCTTTTATGCACACAATAATTGCTTTATGAAACTTTTACGGGAATTCTTTGAAATTCAAATTTTGATTATGAAGGCAAAATTTTTAATAAACGCATTAACGACAATAATAATAGTGGTAGAAAATGGTCTATATTATTCAAGGATAATTTGTTATAGAATTATGCAAAGATATCAATTAAAATCTTTATATATACATTCGTTATATAAATGTCGAGCGCTGTTGGAAAATGGGGTTTTGGAACTTATTAAGGTGTAGGAGTAAATGTGGTTACAATCAGAAGAATAGGTTTAGAATATTTTGAATGGAGAGATAATTTTTAAATGTTATTTCACTATTTAAAATCAAACTCAACATGTTGTGATGAAAATAGCGCCGTTATCTGCCAGCAATGACTAAAATCATGCGCTCAAATAAAATTTAGTGAACATTCATGATACAAATATACAAGAATATTTCCCTCATGTATATGTCATAAGAGGAATGCAATTATCGAAAAATTACAACGGTAATTGCACTGCGAAAACATCCCGTCGTCATGACACCAAGCGAAAACATCCCGTCGTCATGACACCAAGCGAAAACATCCCGTCGTCATGACAACAACACTGACTGACAATACTGATAAATGTCAGATATACTTCAAAAAGTGAAAAAATGTTTATTCGTGAAATATTCCATTGAATTACACTCGTGCATAAAAATGACCAGATAATTTTACATTCAAGCGTGTTATCTATAAAAATTGCACTCCGTTTTTTTCACATTTTGTAAAAGAGCCCTCCTCCTTCGGAGTCGGGCTCTTTCGCCAAAATATGAAAAAAATCTCGTGCAATTTTTAGATAACACGCTTTCTTGCAAAATTATCGGTAATTTTTATGCACTTGTGCAATTATAACCGAAAAGATATCGCGCATGTTTAGGGCGTGGTTAGTGGCGTCACTTGTGACCAGACGCCATTTTTTACAGGTTATAATGTTAAATTTCTCCGGGAAAATATAAAATAATAGCTATTTATGTATCAAGGGCATTGTAAGTACGATAATGCCCGGAAGGTGGAAATAGTTTCCGCCTGATGGGTATTAGAGTTTAACAATGCCCGTGGTGCATACAATGTTTTACCTAAAAATTGATTTTTATGAACAAAAATAATTCTACAGAAATTTATCAAGTGACTTGCAGTGATTATTTAAGTTTGACTTTGATGCTTCTGTCAGTTAGTCAGTTGGCATCACCAAATACGGAACTACGAATAGAATGGCAAGAACCTAGTTACTACCTAGATCCGTATGCGACATCGAGTAGCAGCGGTTGTGTGAAAAAGTACTGTCGATAATACAGATTCCTTAAATTTATATCTAGTGCCATCTATCTGTCAATAAGAAGTACTCTGCGATAAAATCGACAGCTACATTTCAACGACACTAAAGTAAATATATATGTTTACAATAAAAAAATGATCATTTATTTATTTATTTTGCTTAAAATACAAGTCATGTTTCAAAAGATTATTTCTCAAACACTTGAAAATATGAGGGACATCAAATATGGGAATAATTTCTTGGTCATTGATCACAAAACCAAAAATTCTATTCTCTTCTTTTCTTTTTAAGTATTCCTCCTTCGTTTTACTCATTAGCAGTCTAATAGCTCCGACATTTTAACTTTGGTCACAAACTGTCGATACTACTTTCAAACCTATACTTTGACATTTGTAGATTAGAACCTTCAGCAAATTTTTTAATGCCATGGATTTATGAGGTCCTTCACTAAATGTAAAAGCTAATGGTTGCTTCCACTGTTTATACAGTCCTTTCAGCATAAAAACGTCTGCATGATCTGCTAGTACAGGTTTTCTTTCTTTATAAATTACAATTTGATTTATTCACTTACCAGGTAAATTTAAAGTTGGAACTGCTGTTCTTTTAAGACCTCTTTTGGTACCTTAAACTTTACCGTTACTAGAAAAATGTTCCTCACAAAATACATATTTTTTATAAAATGTCTTTAACTGACATTTTATTTATAATTTAAAGACTGTATCTTTAAAATCCACTCACTAAACACACTTGGTTCATTTATTGGAAAACGATGCATTTTGCCTTCACGATTTGTACATGTAGGTACACAACATTTCCTTTTAGATAAGGGGGGTTGATAGTTTGAATCCATTTTAGGGACAGAATTATTTGGAAGCACAAAACCAAAGATGATATATACCAACAAAACTAAAAAAACTGAAGATAAAACTCCTGCTCTTTTCCTGATTCTCAGAACTACTGTCTCTTTTCTTAATTTTCTTAAAACTGTTTCTCACCAAATACAGATTGATACAGATCTGTTAAATTAAAAAGTATTGTCGTTAATAGTATTAGTAGAGAGACCTTTTCCGAAAAATAGAACAATTAAAATGAGTAGACGCAACGATCAGCGCCATACTATGGTTGTGTTAAAAATATTAATAAGTTTTGGCGGGAGTATATTTGCTTTCATTTCCATTCGTAATTCCGTATTCGATGGTTGGCATTTTTTGTTTAAATATTTGCTTAAAATAGAAGACATTCCACAAAATAAAAGAGAAAAGGCCATAAAAGCAACCGGAAATCTTTTGCCAGTTAAATCAAGGCAACAGTATAATCGGGAGTATGGCATATTTGGTATTTGCAAAAATGCCAACGCAATTGTTCAAATAACCGAAACCGTTCTAATGGCATATTTTCAGGAACTGGTAAGTTATTGATTTTATTTTAATAGGTACATATGTTTAACAAATTTTAATATTTTTAGTCGGAAAAATACAGTCCGAACTCTCTCTGGACCAAGTATTCTACCCTAAGGTCTACGTTAATGGTCTATAAAAATATAGACATCTCGCAATACCATCGTCTCATATCTTTTTTAAAAGTTAAGTCGAAAGGATATGTCCCAAAGAAGTCCAAAGTTTTGAAGGAGAACAAATAATAAAATTTATTAAGAAGGCTCCTGATGATATCTACTTAGTACAAAAAGTCATGTTGGTAATGGGTGTTTTTGGAGGTTTAAGACGAGATGAGTTGGTCAAAATGACCATTGTTGATATTGAGGAACGGTCTTGGTTGTAAAGGTACCAGAAACTAAAACTTCAACTTCAAAAAGTTTTACTATCATTGAAGAAGATTTAAATTTAATAAAAAAGTACGCAGCATTAAGACCAGCTGGAATAAAGGAGCGAAGATTTTTTCTTACCTATAGAAAGAGTCGCTGTACAGTACAACCTGTTGGAAAAAATACCATAGGAAGCGTCCCAACATTGATCGCAAAATTTTTAAAACTGGATAATGCAGAAGCTTATCCCAGCCACTGTTTGCGTCGCACATCGTCAACTTTAATTGTTGAGGCAGATGCTTCGTTTGAAATGCTAAAACAACATGGGAAATGGAAAAGCTCTTTAGTAGCTGAAGGATATATGGAAGAAAGTATTTCATCCAAAAATAAAGTAGCCAAAATGATTGCCAATTCAGTTAATTCCGAGGTTAATTCCGTATCGATTATTGAAAATTCTTTAATGGACAATTTACAAACTATACAAAATAGCGTTGGTGCTGCCACCTCTACCATCACAAAAAACATCGACCATTTTATAGTGAGATCAGCTAGATTTTCCGGGACATTTCAAAATTGTAATTTTTATTTTGGAAATAAAGTTTAATTTTTAGTATTTAAATACAAACAATGTCATCATTTGAATATTTATTTCTACAGGGTTAACCAAAACTGTTGGTTTATTAATACAATTAACTTGGAATAAATGTTTACTTAAATACAATTAAATTACAAAAAATGTTCAAATTGCCGACCTTCAGCAATGA
This sequence comes from Ophraella communa, assembly GCA_035357415.1. NCBI lineage: Eukaryota > Metazoa > Arthropoda > Insecta > Coleoptera > Chrysomelidae > Ophraella > Ophraella communa. The sequence continues at coordinate 28,628,569 of CM068994.1, read as the reverse complement.
TACAATGAGAAAGGGGAGCAGTAAATTCTTTCCTAACGTTTTAGAGGACTTCAGGTGTTTTTGTGCAATTTCCGTTCGGATTCGCCAATGACAAAAGAAAATTACAGATTTTTATAATATCCACTTGAATTGTGGAGCAGTGTATATTTATTTCAAACTAATCTAAATTTACAAATAGGTACGGCTGGTTTAAAGGTTAAAACAAAACAAACACGAGGTTCTAATTATTAATATTATATCCATTGTTTACTAAAACTTTCTCAAAACGAGCCACAATATTAAACCAATATCTGTATTGGATTTATTAATTATTACTGACTGACCCTGCTAACTTTATAAAGCCTAGCGATCTATTGAAGTCCATTACTTTTAACCAAACTTTATTTATCATGTTCATTCATTCATTAATATTCAATAACAATAAAATTACAAACATCTAGTATTTCACAATAGATTTGAATTATTAAATGTAGCTGCATTAAGTACTGAACACACAAGATTAAAAGTTAATATTGCCCGTTTTAAAAATAAGGATTTATATTGTTACAATTTAGTGCATTCGAATTACGTGAAAAAGTGACCAATTTATGACTTAAGTCCGAATTGAGGTAGCTAAGTGGAAAGGGGTAGGTTTGATAATTACAAATCGAAAGGCGACCATCCAAGATCTTAGATTCGTTCAAGGGGTGCGTGGTAGGGGTGGAAAGGGGGTGAAAACGGTTTTTTGCAATTTGCAGCGTAAATACGCATTTTATTGAAAAAAGTTAAATGGAAAAGTTGTAGATAATAAAAAAATCGACAACTTTTGTCTGAAACATTTTTTCACATAACCTAAAAATAAAGGCTAAAAAAGCGAAAAACCATAATTTTCGTTTTTTATTTTTTACTCAGCGAAAAATCAATATTTTGTTATGAAATTCAGTACAGTGATAGCTTTTTGTATCCCAAAAAAGTAGAATTTTTTTTTTACGATAACTCAATTTTTTTCCGACATATTAACGATTTTCGAAAAAAAGACCTCATTTTGTAACGGCTCCCAAGGTCCGAATTTTTATTTTAGACGCCTCTTGAAGGTCTCATTTTTTTCGTAATGACTTTAATTTATTTTCATATACAATAATAAAAAAATACTGCTCCTAGCAAAAAAAATCGAAAAAACTTAAAAATTCATAATTTTTCACGCGTATCTTTTTCCTACCCTTCTACACGTTATATTACTCTCAAAAATATTTCATGTACATGCATTTAATTTATCACACCTTATTGCAGTTTGTAGGATTAAAATAAAGGAAATCATGGACGTTTATATTAATTAAAAAAAATTAAAAAAATCATTCCACTGATTGTCATAACTTAGTTATTTAGTAGCTTTGTATATTTTGTGAATCGTTTCTATATTATTTTTAAATGTACTTGCCGTCATCAAACGTGAATATACTGTACTATATATACGTGTATATATATTATATACAAAAATCCTACGGAGTGGAGCTGGAAACAAACTTCGGAAGGATTTTTGATGCCAAAGTACACTGAAGGACAGTTAATTCCAGACAGTCTGCTAAAAAAAATTTCCTGCAGTTGCAAAAAAGGTTGCAGTTCTACAAGATGCAGTTGTCGAAAACACGGTTTAAAGTGTACGAATTTATGCTCGAATTGCTACGGTGTTAATGATTGTACTAATATCGAGCAATCAATCACAGAAATTGCCGATGTACATCCTTCAGAACACGTTGACCAAAACGATGCATTTCAAGATGAGAATCGCATGCTGGAAGAGAAAGAAAATGTCGAATCTGACGAAGAAGAATCAGAAAATGATAATGAAGATGAAGACGAACATGATAAAGATGATGGAGATGATGAAAATGAAGACGAAAATGATGAAGATGACGATGAAGTAGAAGTACAAGAGGAAGAAGAATGTAATTCGCAAGTCAAAAGGGCGAGATATAATTAAAAATAAGAAACAGTAAAATTGTACTTTCTTTGTATAATTCCATCGTATGCAGATATAAAATAATTTTTTTTATTTTTTTAATCAATATAGACGTCCATAATTTCCTTTTTATATTTCGCACTTATAAAAATCTTCATTATAAAACGCATTTGCGTATAGTAATGTAACTTTTACGCACGCAAATTTTTGTTTTAAATGGTTGGCGACATGAGTGAAGTATCTAAAGGCAAGACTATTGACATTGACATTTGTGGCTAATAGCAATTTATTAATTTTATATTGTTCTTTAAGAAAGTATCTGTGAAGATGAATATAATATTTTACTTAATATAATATATTATTATTGGTATATTATTCTTTTTAAAATATTTTAAAACATTAACATTTGATAATTTAAATGTCACAACTGTCAAATTTTATAAATTACACAGTACTTTTTAAAATAAAAATTTTCGTAATTACATAAAAATAAAAAATTTATTTAAAAAATGGTAAAAAGGGCAAAATATAAAAAATATTATAAACAACTTATTTCATATGGCTGTTGTGACTCTCGTTCTTTAAAAAACTCATCGCTTCGCGATTCGTTTTTTAAACTTGAACTCGTGTCATAACAGAATTCCATATGAAATGCGTTGTTTAATATACTATTATTTTAATCCTACAAACTGCAATAAGGTGTTATAAATTAAATGCATGTACATGAAATATTTTTGAGAGTAATACAGAGTGTTTCAAAAAAAGGTAACACCGTCTCTAGGATAGGTAAAAAACTGAAAAATAATTGGGGTTTGCTTAGTAAAATTTTTTTCTAACGCCATCCGTTTTCAAGATAAAGGGCGTTGAAGAAAATGAAAAATTACACATTTCTTACGATTTTGCCGAAACTACTGGCACCATTGCAATGAAATTTTATACGAATATGTTTTGGAAGCTGATATATCCCATGAATTTGTTTTTATAACTAACCCTTATAGAGGGCGCTAGTTTGTATAACGTGTAGAAGGGTAGGAAAAAGATACGCGTAAAAAATGATGAATTTTTCAGTTTTTTCGATTTTAAACGATTTTTTTTGCTAGGAGCAGTATTTTTTTATTATTGTATATGAAAATTAAAGTCATTACGAAAAAAATGAGACCTTCAAGAGGCGTCTAAAATAAAAATTCGGACCTTGGGAGCCGTTACAAAATGAGGTCTTTTTTTCGAAAATCGTTAATATGTCGGAAAAAAATTGAATTATCGTAAAAAAAAAATTCTACTTTTTTGGGATACAAAAAGCTATCACTGTACTGAATTTCATAACAAAATATTGATTTTTCGCTGAGTAAAAAATAAAAAACGAAAATTAGGGTTTTTCGCTTTTTTAGCCTTTATTTTTAGGTTATGTGAAAAAATGTTTGAGACAAAAGTTATCGATTTTTTTATTAACTACAACTTTTTTCAATAAAATGCGTATTTACGCTGCAAATTGCAAAAAACCGTTTTGACCCCCTTTCCACCCCTATCACGCACCCCTTGCACGCATCTAAGATCTGGATGGTCGCCTTTCGATTTGTAATTATCAAACCTACCCGTTTCCACTTAGCTACCTCAATTCGGACTTAAGTCATGAAAAAAGGTAATTCGACTGTACTAATTCCCAATTTACAGTTTCAGAATCTTATTTATAAATTTATTGTGACTAATTGAGGAACATATAAGTACATTAAGGCAGAAACTGCTGTATAATGCTCTGGTTTAATTTAAATAAGTAATAAAAATTTATACAGTGTGGAAACCACTTGCTATTCAGCGAAACGGCCGTCATTATAATTTAAAACATAATTTTTCAAATAAACTTGGAAGTTGCGTTCAAACGAAGAGTTTTTATTATTCTTAGTTAGTTTAGAAGATTATAAAAAACGCTAAAAAACTTTGAAATTCAAATGTGAGCTATTAAAACATAAATTAAAATTTACAGGGTGATACACGCAAGTATGGCATCGTCCATGATCTATATTTTTAATGAAACACCCAGTATATTTTTATGATTTTAAAACAATACGATCTGTAGGATCTATTATGAATTGTGCAGGGTGAAATTTTGAAATTATTTATAATTTTGTTCAAGATAGTAAATACATAAAATACTTGACATGATTATTTACATTAAAACAAATGCTCAAAAATGTTCTCCACCTTGTTGTTGGCAAAAACATAGTGTCCTTTAAAAGTCGTACCGAACTTTGTCTAAAATTTGAGGTGAAATAGCCCGTATTTCTGTAGTTGTCCTTTCGTTGAGGTCTGCCACGCTAGTTGGCAGACCTCAACATATTGAGATAGATATCTAATAGTTAAAAATTTAATAAGTAGAACTTACCTTATAATTTACAATAAAAGGATATATTATTAAGTTTTATAGAATTAGCATTTACTTTTTCTTTTGTACATCTAAAGTTTCCAAGTTCATAATTTTCACAAGACATACATTTAATATAAACAAAGAATGTAATAGGCATTTTATATTGAATAGAATCCATATTTTGCTATTTTATAACAATTAAATATTTCCAATCCATAATGAGTACACTTTTACATAACAATTTTTTTTTGTCCTAGTTCTCTTTTAAAATTCTGAAACAATAAAAAGAAAATAAAAATCAAAAGTATTAATGGTTTTCACATGTTTAAGAAATCAACATGTAATTTTAGTTAGTAAAGTATTTAAATTAATATTATAAAAAGGAAGTACTTACAAAATTATAAAAAGACAAATTATAGTCTCCGATATTGCATAAAAAAATATTCCAATAGCTCATGAGTACCTTAAAAAGACATAAGAACAATTAAAAACATGTAGCAGGTGTGGTGAAATACAGTAAACTAATTCCCATATCAATAATGTTGGACATAATCACATAAGTTTTTGATAGAACACTTTAATAGTGCATAGTGAAATAAATATTGAAAAACTTGGTGTACAAACACTAACAAAGACATTTTATGTAACAAAATGTATGTAGGATAGTTAAGTAAATGTTTTATATAAATTTTAAGTTGTGAGTCTTTTGTAACACAGAGAATCTTATCTTATATAATGCATAGTGATACCTACAAATAACAGAATCTTTTAAAAGTTTAAATTTTAGTTGTTATAGTTTAAAATAGTAGTTATCAGCTAAAATAGTATTAGTTTAACAGATTTATAGTAATTTTAATACAAATGATGGTTTTATTTCAAATTTTGAAGGTCTAAAATAAGTTGACAGCTCAAGAAAGTTGTGCATTTTGAATCTAAAATTTTCTTAGGAAAAGTCACTTAGAAAATTATACAAACAAAATTTTAGTAAATATAAGGATAAGATTTCACTGCAAGTTAACAAAGATACTATTAGTTTTGTAATTTCATTACCTTCATATTCAAGAATTTTGGTTAGAATTTTGCATTTAAACAATGGAATTTCGTTTTTCGATGTCATACTTGTCATTTTTCCTGGAAGCCTATAAAAAGGCCGGAAAATTGATGATTCATCTCTCTTTTGATTTTGGTAGCAGAGCAATTAACATCGTATGTATTAATTAATTACTAACTAGAAGAAAATTTTTTGCATTAATTAAAAGCTGTTTATGTTAAAGTAATACATGTAATATTAAAAATACATGCAGTAAAATAATCAACCATTATTAAATTACTTACCAAAGTAATAAATTTGTCAAATCAGAGACTGATTCCAAGAGAATTTGAAAGATTAAATTTGAGCATTCTTTCTGCAACTGATCCTTAGCCGCCATATTGTTGGTATTGCATTTCTGACAGGGGAAGAGGAGAAGCCGATCCGAGTTTTGTGCTGTTCCATTTAGACAATAGCAATTTTTAGTGAACGAACTTTATAATAAAAGGTACGTGTCATAGTTAAGATTTAGTATTTGTGTATTTGTTATTTTGTGATTGTAAATTAATTTTATTTGTATGTATCATCTCCATTCTTTTCATATGAGGCTATTCATTTATTTATTTGTACTAAAAATATGAAAACCAATTAACAGTTTTTTGTAAAATTTCTTTGAAATACTTGACATTAAATTTATTGTGTGTTAATTATTAAATAATATTTTAATTTGAATCCTACCCCGATAAGAGTCAGATTTTAAATTTAAATTTCAAAACAAATAGTCTGAGCTAGTTAAAATTTTGATAATGCGCCCAACAATAGAATTACAGAAGAAAAAGTAAAATTTATATAAAATTAAATAGTATTCAATTATTAAAATCAATCAACATTTGACAAAACCAATAAAACAAAACAAAATTATAAAATTATAATCATTAAAAATTAAATCATTATAAATTGACAATACCAACGTGGGATATTAACAAACAAAACTATATATATATACTTTGTTCTTGAGATAATCCCATAAAAAAATCCAAGGGCGTAAGGTCCGGCGATCCAGCTGGCCACTCGATAGTACCTCTTCGTACAATCCATTTATTGGGGAAAATTTAATTCAAGTAATTTCTTACAATTAAAGCATATAATGGGGTGTTGCTCCGTCCTCCTGGAACCAGATATTTTCATTCGGTAGGTTCAGATCTGTTGCGTTGGGATATAAGTTGGCCAACTCAGGAACAATATATAAGTAGTTTCCACACTGTATATTTGGTAAGGTTACACCTCAATGATCAAATATGTAAATTTTATCGATTTTGTAGAACAATATCAAGTTATTAATGCATTAACAGATTCTTAAACGTTATATACACACACCGCAAAAGTCTAGGGATATTTTTGTAAAATCCTAAAAGTAACGAAAGAAATGATCGGGTTCATATAAACTTGCTTCTACTGTAACTGTTAGTCTAAATACTTACTTTTTTAAATAAAAAAAATTTCAAAACAGATAACAATACGTGTTTTAGAACTTTTTTCACAAGGGACGAAAAAACAGACATTTTAATATTGTATTTAATTCCGATTTTAGTCATTTCATACTGTTCTTGCATAGTAGGTGTGTTAAAGATAGTGTGTTTTTACCATGGAACGACAACATTTAACATTGGATGAAATGAATAGGGCGCACACCTGCAAGCTGGTGTGCGACAAACCCAAGTAGCCGAACAGTTGGGAGTCTCGCAAAGCGTCATAAGTCGATTATGGCGTCGGTTTAGAGATACTGGGAGTCCAGCCGAGCAACATCCAGGACGTGGTCGGTCTACAACCGCCGCTCAAGACCGGTATTTAGTTTTAACCGCTAGAAGGCAACCCACAATCACAGCACCCGAGTTGGTTAATGAATTACAGCGGGCACATAATGTGACAATTTGCAGAAATACGGTGAGGAATCGTCTCCCTGAAGCTAATCTTCGTAGTCGGCGACCATTGAGATGTCCACCTCTGTCTAGAGGCAATCGCGCTGCCCGATTAACCTGGTGTCAAGAGTTTCTGAATTGGACTAACAACGACTGGGCTACAGTTTTATTCAGCGATGAGTCCAGATTTGGATTTCATCCAGATTCTCGTCGGACGAGAGTGTGGAGACAGCCCGGAGATGTGGAACGCTTGCGACATGTGCAGGAAGTGTACACATACAGAGGTGGCATATTAATGGTATGGGGCGGAATCATTATTGACGGAAGAACTGAGCTCATTTTCCCCCGCGGCTTTCTCACAAGTCAGCAGTATTTAGATACTATTCTCCAAGCTGTCATTCGTCCATTTGCTGGTGCTGTTGGAGATAACTTTCACTTCATGCATGATAACGCTCGACCACATGTTGCCTGTATCGTAGTAAACTGGTTGGATAACGAGGGTATTGATGTAATGCCATGGCCAGCACATTCACCGGACTTGAATCCCATTGAGCATGTATGGGACATGCTCCAACGACGAATTACTCCACTTATGGGCAACATTCACAATGAATTTCAATTTCGAGAGCTTCTGAGAGAACAATGGACACAAATACCTTAAGCAGACATTAACAATGTAATTTTGAGCATGAATGCTAGATGTAGAGCTGTGATAAATGAACGTGGTGGCCATACTTTATTTTAAGTTTATTTTTTGTGTTTTTTGTATTTTTTTTTGACCTTTGAAAAAACAGTGGTTTTTAGAATATTATTTTTGTACAGTTTTCTGTTATTTTTGTAAAAAAGTTAATGTTTTTTAATGTTTTTGACATATTAAACAACAATCTAAAATATAAATTTTGAATTACTTTTTCAAGTTGATTACAGGTGAAAACACAACGACTTATAAAAATATCCCTAGACTTTTGCATTGTGTGTAGTTAGTTGTAATCTTTGTGATAAATTAAAATATAAATTGAAATGTTGTTGATACAAAAATGTTGGATTTATAATATATAAAATAAATACTTTGAAGTTTTATACTTACTTGGTAACTTTTAAATTGAACTCAAAACTTTTACAAATGCTTAAACATTTTAATATGTATCTATACGTTACGTTTATGGTAAAATAACCAGTTAATCACCTGGTTCTTGGTGTTATCGGTCCGATATGATTTTTACAAATAGACAATGAGAGTTTTTTATATTGGTTGTTTACGTTTTATTTTAATGAAGGACGGTTAAATGTGTTAGTTGGAATTTAGTGTTTTTTCACCCTGGGTTTATACAGCGAATAAGATAAAATAAGGAATAAGATAAGAAAATAGAACATACGTAATTCAATGAGAGCGTTTATACATGTACTGAAATAAAATAAGAAATAAGGAATTAAATAAGAATGGACTTATTTTTCATTCTTATCTTATTTTAGTTCGGAAATTGAAGTACGCATGTGCAGACTGCAGACAGAAATGACAGAATTGTTTCATTCCTAACCTAACCTAATAATAATTTACTAAACAAATATAAAAGAGTTCTCGGTGAAATGTGAAACGACCTTAAATGAAAATTGAAAATTAGGTTGAAAGTTTTGGCTCACAAAGTACAATAAACATGAAGTTGTCAGTAGACATGAACGTCATTGTCAAAAAAAGCCGTGATTTCATTGGTTGTTTCTTACTTCTTAATTGATCCGTATAAACGGATCAATTTTTGTCTTATGCCTTATGCTATTTCTTATTTTGTCTTATTTGCTCTATAAACCCACAGTCACCACAGATACACCAAAAATTATATGAAAGGGATTTTCAAACCACAATTGTTTATTCTGGGACATCACTAGATTTATTTAGAGAAGTTCCTGATGTTTTACTTATAATGTCAGATGAGGCTGGATTTCATTTAAACGGGAGATGTAATAAACATAATTGTCGCATATGGGAATCTGAAAATCCAGGGGTAAGTTCAGTTTACTTTCAGCAAGACGGTGCACCACCACCTAACTATTCACTTGTAGCTAGAAATTCATTAACAGAAACAATTGGAGAGAGGTGGATTGGGAGAGCTGGACCAAATAGAGTGGCCTGCTCACTCACCAGACTTGACAATTCCAGACTTTTTTTATTTGGTCTTTTATCAATAATAGGTGTTATAATTTGACAATATTTGCATTTAAAAAATCTTTTTTTTAAACACCCTATATAAGATTTTATTAATTAAACATGTATATACTGAAAAAAACTTTATTGTTCCTTGAAAACCGCACCTCTCTATGGTTTTTAAGTTCCGATATATTTGCAGTTAAAATGGGTCAGAAACTTCTGGGACACCCGGTAATTTAAATAAAGTTTTAAGGATATTTGAACTTTATATTTGTAAACATAGTTATCAGAGATTTCTCTAAAACAATCATAATATTTCCTTGAATTCAAATTATCAAAATAGCATTACAATTAGTATTCTACAACTGGAAGAGAAGACATGGAATAATGGGAGCGTAATAAATATAACTAGGAGTACAACAAGCCACAACCCAATGTTGTTTTTTAAAATTTAGTATCTGGTGGAGAATGTTCTCAAAAACAAAAGAATTTATGGATTGTTCTGTTTCGGCTGAATGTTTATAAATAAAACATGTGCTATATATAACACGTCAAAATTTATATTCAGGAATCAGTGGTTTCACAATAGTTTGTACAGCATTTATTGTATCAACCCTTATTTTGTGGAAGATCATCGTATTAACGAAATCAAAAAAATGTAACTTTTGAACAAAACTATTTAAAAGTCATTGACATTGACAAGCCTTAAAATTTATTTACCTGAAAACAAAGAAACTACATTTAAAGTTTATTCTACACGTAATTCAAATTATTAACTATAAAATTCTTAAAAAAACATCTCGTATTGACAATTCTGACATTTCTCAAATTGTTACTATTAAACTAACTATTAAACCATAGATTAGAAAGAAGTTTATAGATAGCCGACTCTAACGGTTTTTTAAAAACGTGTTTACAGCGCCGCTCGTGACCTGAGCACTAACTATATAATTGTATTTTTATTTTATTGGTTAATTTAAAATGTTTATATTAAAATATTTTAAAAATATTCTGATAAATATAATAAATATATTTTTCAAAATATTTTTAAAGTATTTTAATATTGTTAACAATTTGGTATGACTTATTTAGAAATAAAAATAAAATAAGTAATAATTCTTTATTTTTGCAAAAATATTTATTTTTCTTGTTTCCCCAATTATTTTAAAAATGGATCTATTGCATTCTGGTGTCCTGGGAGTAGCTTCTGTTGTTAGAGGATCATCAGAACAATGAGAGATGCTGGTTTCTGAAAAATAAATATTAAATATTAAAAAGCTGAGTTGTCAATATAAGACTCATAATTAGAAATTAAAAATAAAATTGTACAGTAACCTATAATAGTATGGTATTTCAACTTCCCTATTTGAGGGCTCTTGTTATTTAAAAAAGTTTTTGCTTTAATTCACAATCAAAATTTTAAAATGCATTCTCTTACCTGGAAGTTTTAGAGCAGGCACAGCATCTAATTACAAATTGGTAACATTTCTATTCTGCGAGAAAAAGCAGTCTTTTGTAAAGTGGTCAATGCAGATTTTAAATTTATAACGGTCATTTCCAGTTACATTAACCAAATCTGGTCTATTTAAAGCATCACACCATTTTCTTCAGATCTACAAATATAATGTAACATAGAAATAATATAATATGCATCATATTATTATACTAATAAATAGGTATACGTTGAAGCTTTAAAAAACCAAATTCTTACCTGTGGATCCTTTGGTAAATAGTGCACTTTTTTATAGTTATTTTTATAAAGGCTACCCGTAACAGAACACATAAAAACCATATTTTAATAAATAACTGCAAAAACTCTAACTGGAAAATATAAATACTAACGAGAAAATATAACTATTAACGAGAAAATACAATACTATCTATCACACAAGTACAAAAACTCTAGCTGGAAAATATATCTACTAACGAGAAAATACAATACTAACTGTCAAACAATATTGTTGACAACATTTAAATTCAGAATTGTTACGTCAGTAACGGATTTCCTGTTGAGTGTGATTTTATTTTCGATAGTGGCGACTTCCGTGACCTGAGCATTAACTACTAAACGTGGACCTGTCATTTGAGGAGAGTGCCCAGGGCATGTATTAAACAAATTATACAAACCTTAATAAACAACTGCGTGAAGCGCATCAAATTTACAATAAAAGAAATTTATTTCTTTTCATTTGTATTTTCTGATTGTTTATTTTGGTTTATTTTGTTTTTGTAATTATAGGTATTTATCATTTAAGTTTAGAAATGTTAAACCAAACTCTTGCTGTAACTTTTAGCTGTCATAAAATATAAATTAAAAAAAAGGTCAGGTTTCAGTATTTTTCTCTAAAATTGTCTATTCTTTGCACAATACAAACATAATTGACCTTTTCTAATAATTATATTTACAACGTAAACAAGAAAGGAATAACTGTAAGAAATCATCGAACAATTTATAAAAAAAAATAATGTAGTGCCAAGTTCAGAAAATTTCTTTTTTGTTCTTTTTTTCCAACCACTATTAATCATCGACAAACGTTGGCTAAAAATCCGTTTTCATATCGACTATAAGTTGCTAACACACGTTCATTTCGAGCATGCTCTAAGCTCGTACAAAGGAAAACGGAAACCAATGATCACTATTTATTATGAACTATATTATTACAGATGAATATTTGATGTTTGAATAATATTTTTTGAAATTTTTTGAAATAAATGTCTTAATAAACATCTATAATTTAAAAATTGCACCTTTACCTTGACGACATACCTACAAACCTCGCGAAATGAATCAATTAGTCAAAACTAGCTACTATTACTTTGTAGTGTGCGTAAATATTTTCAATGTTTGTTTATCTTGTCAGTAATTTTTTGTATTATTCATAATTTGACTAGCATGATGAAAAAATATCAAATCATTGGTACCTAATGAAGGTTTGTATTTAATGTATATTATTCATACATTTTATTATCGTTCCTAAATTTTCAATATAAATAATTACATTAAGAAAATATATTAAAAATGATAACCAGACTCTGAAAATGAACCGTAAACATCAATAGTTATGGATTCCAATGGATGAGTTCTATAAAAGGGAAATGTTACCAAATTAACGAGCAAAAAAATACTGAAAAAGGTTAGTCGCATAAGGAAGCAGTTTTTCCAATATATTTTTGGTTTTTCTTATGTATTTTGGGCCCCTTTATCACTCGTGTTGTACCCGAAAGATATGGAGGTCTTTTAACATATTTTTAGTTTGTAGTATTTTACTTCTTACAGTTGACGAAAAACTAAATGTCAGCTGTCAACACATACACGTATCATTAGATATTGTCCTGTTATTATTTAGCATTGTTTGGCTTCGTGTTTTTGTATTACTGCTTTAAGCTACCTTTTATATTTAAATTGGTATCTTAAGTCCTTCATAACATTTTCATTTAGGAATGAATAAAATGCTTCAAAATGTGGAGGATTAAGTCCAGTAAAGTATTTAAACATGATATTTGTCGTTTTTAGGTTTTTATATGAAAAATAGTTTTTCCTGTACGAGTATTTCCGTCCACGGTGAAGATTTGAATATACTTGTACTATCTTTTGTTTCAATTTTTGTTTTTTTTTTTTTGGTTCAGTTTTTCTTTGCCTTATAAAATTAGTAGAGCTATAATTGTGTTCCAACATATTTGTAGTGGGTTTAATTGGGAAATTCTTAGATTGATTCTCAACATTTATTTGATTGTCTGAGACACTAGCATGTTCTTGTACATCAACTTGAGTTATTTCTGCATTTTCCTCAACTTCAGTAGATTCATTATTACAATAAGGTTTTGGATCTACGCAATTATGAACGAAATGTTCGCTACAAATATACAAATATAGGTGGTTTTGTTGATTGTGGCAAAATTCAGAGTTTAGTTGCCACATAAATCAATCCATTTGAGGCATCTGCTCGGACATTTTCTGGGTTTAGGAAACGGAATAAACTTAATAGAATTCCTTCTTCGTCCTTTAAATAAAGTTCTTGTATTATTTCTACAATATTGATATGCACAATGCTTCATCGCAATTTGTATTGTGGAATCACAACGAAGATACAAATCCGGGTAGAATTACTCTTCTCGATGGTATTTGCAATAATAAAAGCAGATTAGAGTAACACAAATCACTAACAGATAAATTTAGAATAAAAAATCAGTAATACAAAAACACGAAGCCAAACAATGCTAAATAATCACAGGACAATATCTAATGATACGTGTATGTGTTGATAGCTGACATTTAGTTTTTCGTCAACTGTAAGAAGTAAAATACTACAAACTAAAAATATGTTAAAAGACCTCCATATCTTTCGGGTACAACACTGGTGATAAAGGGGCCCAAAATACATAAGAAAAACCAAAAATATATTGGAAAAACTGCTTCCTTATGCGACTAACCTTTTTCAGTATTTTTTTGCTCGTTAATTTGGCAACATTTCCCTTTTATAGAACTCATCCATTCAATATTACAAATAACTTTTTCTCTCTCATTCCACTGTGCTTTAGTATGGTTCACACATTTTGCCCACGTGTAAGGTGTACATTGCTCTAAAGCTTCGTTCCACATATCTTTAGTTTACTTAATAAATCTACGATAAATATTCCCGTTACATGAAAGTTTAGTCACTGTCTAAAAAGTAAGGTTATGTTAAAAATATTTATTAAATGGTAAACAGGAAATTTTGTACTTACCGTAAAACAAAAACAACAAGAGGTATTGAGGTATTTCAACATTCGAAGGTCATAACTAAAATTGAAAAGAACGTATGTTATTGCTTAATAGACAAGTGTACATAATTGTTTGATGTATTTCTACAAGCAGTAGAAAAGGATGAGGTACCTAAAGTTTATGTTTACTACTTTTCGCTGTTAGTGACGTCAGGATAAAGGTCAATTTTTTCTGCTGTATCTAATCTAATCTGATACCTAACTACCTTAACTAATTTTAACTACAGTGACTGTACTACAAACAGCGGCGACAATCGATGTATCGATTTTTATTCGCCAACCGCCATTACGAGGCGTTTTAGTTTTGTATGAGTCCTGCGCACTAAGAAATTATGTATTCGAATTTCCTTGTGCGCAGGCTTCTGACAGTTTGAGGATAGTTTAAAAACGAATGAAATACGATAAATGATGAATTTGAATTGTATCGTTTTTTGCTTATTATTATTATTATTATTATTTTTATTATTGTTGATCATATATATTTAGTTTTTGCCAATTTTGTGTTAATATAAAATTATATTAAATGTGTGGTGTAAACCAAAAGGGTTTGTACGTAAAAACTGTTTTGTTTTTTCAAAGTTTTGTTGCCCTGTTCTTATCTCTATCAAACTAAAATTTGAGAACAATTAAAGCATATTATAATTTACTTAGTATCAAATAATTTGTTTATTTTTAAACACTCCCAAACACCCTATTTTTAGGTCTAGTTTTTCATAAAATACCAAAATGAAATATATTTTCTTAAAATACTTCAAAACATTTTCTGTATTAAATTATATAAAACCTCTAATATAAAGCCTTATCGAAGGCTTATTATCCTTTTACTGTATTTTCTCTTCTTTAGCGATCTTCAATGTAACTTCAATATGTCAATCTGACGATGCTAGTTTTAGCGAAACAGCTGTCATTGAGTTTGCTGTCCTCGGCTTTGCCTCGGAGCAGATTCGGCTTGTAATCGACTTTTTCGTCCTTGGTACATAAATAACTATTAGATTACGTACCTACATATACTTATAATCAATTTTCTGTACAATGAATAAATACGAACAATTGATCATCATTTGTCTAAATCAATTCTAAAACTACAAATATTCCTTGAACACGCATAGTATCTCTATTTTGTTTCCATTCTTAATATCCTGTATTATTGTCTGGTATATCGCTTTCTGAAATGAATTTCGGCTTCCAGTCCCATCAGTTCTCGTGGCGCCATTGCGGCCATTACGGAGACTGCTTCGACCTTCAAACGTTGCAGCGATACTATCCAAAATTTCAGGGACCAAAAAACAAGATACGGCGGCGTCAGGATTGCAAAGTATACGGTTATATATGTTTCAAACTATAAAAAATACGTCAAACTTCTTGTAAGAAAACATTTTTGCAAAATAATCTTTAATTAAGTGAGCTAGTCACCTGTGATTTAATATATCTGTCACAATTAGTTTATAATGTTATTTTATCATTAAATTATATTTCAGTTGATAATTATTTATCGTCCAACCACAAAATACAGGGTGTATCTTGTGATTATGGCCAATACTTAATTGGTATTTTCTAATACAAATATTTTCAGTAGATTCTAGACATATTTCATTAAGGGGAGATGTGTTTCTCTTGCATGTGAGTTCGAGAATAATTTGTTACAGTAAAGGTAACTAGCATCATCATCCGTATTTTTAGAAATTTTTCCAGAACGGGTTCATCTTCATCAGAAAAGTCATTGTCAATGACAATTCATTTTAATGTCCTGACTTATTGTTTTCCCTTCTTAATTTCCCTTTCAACAGCTTTCTTTATGAGTTCTTTGATTTCTGGCGTTGAATTCAATGACCTTTTTCCAAGTTTTCTGAATTGTCATTTATAAAAACCAATGGCTACAGCTTGAGGAGAAGGTAACATTTCCAAACTGAGAATGAAAACAAGTTAAGACCACAGACTTGCATGTCTAGTTCCGTTTGATTTTCATCTTGAGCATTTTGAATGGGCCTCTCCGTAGCTAAACCTGGTGTAAACTTCCAGATCCCAAAGATATCAGGATTGAAAGGTTGGATGCTAGTCTTTTTGAAAGAATTTATCGCATTTGCTGGTACAACACCATTTAAAAGACTTGCTATTTTGAATTGGGTTACTGCCTTTTGGTAAAAGTTTTTTTGTTCTTTCCCATAACCTTAATTTTTGTTCGATAATTGACAAACAGCAGTTCTTTCAAACTGCTGTAACAAAAGCAGATTCTAGCTGAACGTAAGACAAAAAATATCATACTATACGGTAAAGTTCTATTTCCTATTACTCTTCAATTCTCCCAATGTTGTTTGAAATGAGTAAATCAACATAAACTAAGCTTTTATTCTAGTTTCTGAAGATTGACATTAATTGTACAACTGCTGCTGCCAGCAATATGTATTAATGAAGTTGTTGATGGATTTACAGTGTTTTCTGAAATCGCAGAAGACGTGTGGCTGTGATGTAGCACTTCAACAAAAGTTTCTCCCCTTTGCATCATTCTTGCAATCTATATTCTTTTCTGCAACTGAAGTACTCTTCCATCCATCGTGCTGTTTTAGAACTTTAAGGTCTGCTCCAGCATTGGCCAACAACGTTGAGGATGTCCTCCTGAAACAATGACCTGTATACTTTTTTGGTTGATCCAGTTTTAAGAACTCAGCTATTTTCTCATGTGCTCCGCTAACAGTATGTATACCAGCTCTTTGAGACAGACATTTTCCTTGTCTATAACCCACCAAAAGAGCTTTCAGGGAGACGTGTTGCCGTAAATTCATGTATTTTCTAAAACACATCCAAATAATGAACCTCATCACTGTTAATCAAAGTGAAAGCTCGTCGAATATGCGTTTTTGTCTGGTTAATCTTAACTACTAGCTGAGTACCCGTATTCTCCACATCACTAACTTCTAAATTACCTACAGATCTCCTCCTTTCGGCAACCTCCAGCAACTCCAAGTAATGCTATCACTTTGAGTAATAGATATTCTTTATCTGGAGCGTCCCTCATGAAGCTTTCAATTTTTTCCTTTGTCAGCTGATGGTCTACATTTTGTTTTTTCAAAAAAGCGTTTACGAGAACTTCAGGACTTATTTCTGCAATCTCAACTCTTCTATATCATTTGGGTGACTTTGATAAACTTTGCTATTCAAGTATCCCCATAAAGTAGTCTAAGCGTTTCAAATCTGGCGACCATGGTGGCCATTCAGTAGTTACTCTTCTTCCTATCTACCTACTTGGAAAAACAGCACTTAAGTAGATGATAGTTGTGGTTTCAACATATTGGGATATTCCCACATTACACCTTTGATGTGCTAACCTACTTATACGCTCGTTTTCCAGGTTTGTCGATAGGAAGGAGAGGAAAGATCGAATGGCCACCAAGGTTGCCAGATATGACGCCCTTACACTTTTTTATGGGGATACTTGAAGAGCAAAGTTTATTAAAGTCGCCCAAATGATATAGAAGAATAGAAGGAGCGCATCAGAACGGAGATTGCACAAATAGCGCTTGAAGTTCTCGTAAACGCTAGATACGAATTTTTTGCTCGGCTGTCTCATTGCTGAAGGTCATCAGTTTGAACATTGAACATAATTTAAATATTTACTCAACACTATTTTGGAAAATAAACAGGTTTCGTCGACCCTGTAAAAATAAATATTCAAATTATTACATCGTTGTAAAGACGATTAGTGCAGGTATTCATAATCAGACCTCAACTTGAGTACTGAGGGATATTTGGGTAAGGGTCACTCAGTACCCAACATCTTACTTGTTTTTCTGGAAAAATGGAGCAGAAGATGGTCTAAGAGATGTCAAAACTGTTAAATAAAACACTCAAGGTGCCCTCAAAGGTATTCACGTATTCACTTGAGTTAAGGGTGACTTGAGCGACCCTTATTAGATCTTGAGGGTTGTTTATGAAACACCTCCTTATCCATTACGTCACCAATACTTCTTTCATTATACCACTTTAAGTTTGCTTCTTTTTTTACATCTAGTGATTTAATTTTTCTATTTGTATGGTAATCAAAAATATCTAAAACGAAGGATTTTCAATTACATAGTGTAACTTACTACATAATTCCCTAGCTAGTATTCAAATTTTGTTACAACGTCAAAAAACTTTTAATTTTCGCTAAAAACTATCATAACATTGACAGTAAACAAGATTTACATATTTCTATCAACTTCACGTAATGTAACCAACGTTCAAAACGTTGTAAGAGGAATATAGGATTAAGATATCATAACAAAGACGTTAAATTTTCCGAAATATTTGAAATATTACCCAATATAATGTACGGTATCCAATATTATACGCAGCAGTCAACATTTATTAAGAAACTGCGTTGTTTATTATGACTATCATTCTAACCTTATTCCTAGTCCTTACTAATATTTGGGGGTGTTATCTTTAATAATATCATTATTTAAGATGAAAATCTTGTTGGAAGAGAAAAAAAAAACAAATAAAGTAAAGAATTTTTTGCCATTCTTTTAACTGATTTCCAATATGTAGTTCAGTTTTTTATTATGGTGCTATATCGCATGACCTTTTTAAAGTTTTCTACAGTTTTATCAAGACTATAAATCACGATACGCTAGCGTATGGCTTGGTTTCTATTTAAAATTACGATAAATTATGGGAATCGTGGACGAAAATCGATTTTAAATCGAGACAAACGGAAATAATAAAGAGATTCATATATGTGGGGAAGTCTTTGTTAACCTGAATCAAAAGGTTTAATGAGTGGTTTTAATATAAAACAATATGTAGAAGAACTGGTAATATGTAGAACATGTAAAATTTAAGAAATTATAAAATTTTATTTAATTATAAAACATAAAAGTTTTAGGTGAGTTAGTGACATATTTAATAATTCCTAGAGAAATGCATTTCGTAGAAGAACTTCCATCCACCTCCTTTCATCCGCTGGGAGCCTCAGTTCTCGGGCTCCTGCTGCTTTTTTCACTACCGGGGTTCAGAGATAGATTCCAGGTGTCTTCTGCACCCTGTATAATGGTGTATTTCTTATATACCATGGGGCGTCAGCTGCTTGTCTTAAGCTATTTCTGTTGTGCTTGTATCTTTTTCCTGTATGTTTTGGTTGTACGTTCCCATGGCTACGTAGGCGTACAACATGATCGGTATGATCTTGCATTTATTAGATGTATCTTTGTTTCAACGCTAATTTTGATTTTCGTTCTGGCTAGTCTTCCCTTTTCTTGTTTTACCTTCTTTGTGATGTTTTCCAGGTGTCTTTGAAGGTTAATCCTTTTTCTAGTATCACTCTTAGGTATTTGGCTTTGTTTTTTTCCTTCTTTTTCTGAAGAAAACTACTTGTGTCTTTTCTGGTTTATTTTTATTTTCCATGTTGTACATCAATCGTCTATTTGGTCCATAGCTTGTTGAAGTCTTCTTGTCACCATCTTTGGTTGGGTACTTCTTGTGAAGATAGCCGTAGATATCCATCATTGTATTATCTGTCTTTTAATGTCAACCGTGTATATGTTGTGTAACACCGGTAAGAGGACTGCTCCTTGTGGTACTCCGGCTTCTATTCTCCCCAGTTGGGATTTTAATCTAAATATTCTGTTTTTGAGGTAATTGAGTAATAATTAGGTCATTTCTTTGGTGGATCCTGTTTCTTTCATCTTGTATATCAGTCCTTCTAAGCCATACTCGGTCGAAGGATTTGCTAATCTCAGTAGTTGATTGGATTCTGTTGAAACCCTCTGTTGTATATTCTATTTTAAGTACTGGGTCCGGTGGTTTTTTGCTCATCGCTGGTAGAAGGCTGAGGGGTGTGTAGTTTTGTGAAAACTTGGGATGTTGTTCTGCTTGTTCTATCCATCATAAATTCACAGAATTCTTGCCTTCTATCAGGATCATCTTCATTTAACTCCTGAACCAACTGAACTTTGTAAGGGTGGTATTTTTCTTTATGCAGAACTCTCAAAATAGATGATTTACTTACATCATTGTCGGCGGCAAGTTCTCGAGTTGTCATGCGGATTTTCCTCAATCTCTAGAAGTACATCTAACTTTTTTTCATCAGTAAATTGAACATTTTTACCTGGTTTTTCAATATTTTTTACATGTCCAGTTTCACGAAACTTTTTTTCAATTTTGCTAACTGTAGACTGCGAATCGTGTTGACCAGGGTATTTATTATTAAAAATTTCACAAACCTCCTTTTGAGTTCTGGTTTTATTACCACAACCAATCATAATTAAAATGTCTATTCTTTGAGTCTCGGACAAATGAGCCATAATTAAATTTAATACGCGCACAAATATTATACTGACATCTTTTAGTAATTTTAAATACCTAAATGACAGCAGCCTACTAGATTTATATCAATTGTTTATTTAGTTTTTTGACTATTATTTTAATATCTTCAAAGTTTTTTCTTAATATTTAGCAAAACAGATACGAAAATACCTGATTACAATATCGCCTCGGTTATTGTCAAGAAGTGAATGGTGGTCATTTTTAACATTTAATTTAAGTGTCAAATACATTAAAAAACACATTCTAGTCCAGTCAATCCAACTTCAATTGTATATTAAGTATGAAGAACGGTAAGGGTTTTATACCGATCGAAGACAATTGTTTGTCCAATTATTGTCTGAGATCCGTTACCCTTAACGTTCTACATGCTTATAACGTATTTTGCACGATTAATACCATTATAAATTATAAAATTAAACATTTTCGTCATATTGGGTACATTCAGGAGGTCCCAGCGGCTAGATTTAGCCACTCAGCATGCTGTGGCCGCCTTTGTTTCGGCTGAATGCGTGGCTCACTTACAGCGGAACAAAAGTCAATTGTTCTTTTGGTGTTTATATGTCTGTGGTGTTTATGTACAGAACTACATTAAAAAATAAAAAATTAAAAAAGATGTAATCCATCTTGATAATTATTAACCTCAGTTATCACATGGAGAAAAGCAATATTAATCACATCCAGAGACAACCAACTCACATTCACATTCCAACAATCAACACAAACATACGTAACCCAGTTTCGAAATGTCATTAATGTCAAAATCGCGCTACGCTTTTCCAAAGCGAAGAACTTCTACGCTGAAAAAAAACATTCAGCCGCTGTTGAACAGATTTCAAGCAGCGCTACATTCAGATAGATTTCTTTCTAAGCGATCTCAGCTGCTGGGTCCTCCTGAATGTACCCATTGACTAGTTTCATTCATTTTATCAAGATAGATACTTTGGTTGTTAGGTAGTACCTAAGGTGCATAACAACAATGGGGAATTGAGTTTTTATTCAGTTGTCAATAATTTTGAGTACAATTTTGATTATTATAAATTAAAACATGAGCCAAAGTGAATTTGAAGAAATTGAACGGGCTTGGGCAGAAGGGTGTTCCGCAATTATTCCCGAAAAATCCAAAATCCGTTATCAAATTACCTACCAATGTTTTAAAAAATTGTGCGAAGGCAAGAATTTAAGGATCGATGAAAAGACTCTATTGGGATATTTCGTTCAAAGACATAATATGCAGTTAAAAGCTCCTGGAAGCATCTGGGCAGAATATTCAATGATTAAATTCACCATTTTTCTTTATGATGGCATTGATATTTCCAAGTTTTCAACTTTGATCGTGTATTTGAAGAGAAAAAATGTTGGCTATAGACCTATGAAAGCGAGCATTTTTACACGCATTTTTTAAAATTTGAAAAATTTCTGTTGGAAGCACCGGATGATATTGGGAATATCTGGCTGCATACCCATCAAACTGATGATTTAATGATCGTAAAAGTACCCAATACAAAAACGAACATCCAGCGTAATTTTACAGCCGTTAATAAACCAGACGATAAAATTCCATATTTAGAAATTCTGCAAAAGCATTACAAGTACAATCAAAGGCTGTTTTATCGGTGCACTCTTTCAGTGTTCCTCTAATATCTCGGTTATTTATGAATAAAATCGTTTCATTTTTTGCAGAGACATTCAAAAGAAAACTCCGAACAATCTGTAGGTTTTAATTTTTTATATTAGGTCTGTTTTTTGAAAAACAAATTAAAAATAATATTTAATTTTGTTAATTTTCAAAAATCAAAATATGGAAACGTACAGATTGTTCCTTATTGTTTTTCAACATTTTTTCTATTTACAATTTTTTTCTAAAATAAGTGATACTTTTATTATTTCAATACTTTTTAAGGTTTTTCAAGATTTAGAAAAAAGCAGCTAAATAATTTTTTACGAAATTTTTACCAAAAATCGAGAATATGAAAATGTAATAATTAGAAGTGTTTAAAAATAAAAAAAATAGAAAAAATAAGGAAACAAATGTCTAAAAAAATATATTTTTTACATTATAATTTATTATACCTTGTTTAAAAAGTTTATCAAGATTTTCTTTAAAAAAATACTAGCTTCTAATTTAATCTCAAAAAGAAGTGACTGAAGAAGGTAAAAAAATTTACCGAAAGCTCTCACAAAAACTTTAAAGAGTGAACTTAATAATTACTGGCTGCAACCCCCGATATTTTTAAATATTTAGTATATATATATATATATATAAGGAGACAGAAACACGTGTCTACGGCTGCATTAGCGGGCTTAACCCAATATCTCCATTTTTTTATTTAATTAATTCCCGCAATAATACTACTACCATTTGTATATATATATATAAAATAGATGAGTGTCATTTACTATACAAAATATTAAAAGGTTCTCTAAGGAGTTTAAAAATTTTAAAACAAAGTAAAAAGTAATGAAATAAATGGAATAACATTGTTACTAGAGAAGACCTACTTTATCATACACACTAGTAAAGAGGGTGACTAGAAGATTTGAAAAAAAGAATTACAAAGTTTATAAAAAACAAAGACAATTAAAAGACAAATCTCTAATAAATTTAATAGATCAATTTAGTTTAATTATTTTTCAAAATAATTAACAGAGTTGCACAGTTATATTGATCTTAGACGGAAATACATCCAGTATAATCCCTTAGGGCTAATAACATCAAGGCTTTAATATTATTATGTCTTATTACTAATAAAGGTGTTGATGTCCTCGGATTAAAGTGTCATGGAGGTTGGCGTTCATCGACAGTGGCAGAAAGCTATGTAGAAGATTCTCTTCAAAATAAAATAGATTTTGCCGAAAAAATATTGTGCAATACTAGTTATACTACTAATGTATGCGATTCTGCAGGAGTTTCTGTTGGAAGTGAAATCACAGCCCAAAACAAGTGGGATTTCATTAAATAATTTAACAAATTGTACCATAAGTTTCAATTCTAATAAATAATTCGTTAGTTTTCTTCATTCTTTTAAAAAATAAATTAAAATTAAGAGATTTTTTAACTCGACGGTAAGTGAATTACTTACCGTCGAATTGGAGTACTTACCGTCGAGTTGGATTACTTACCGTCGAGTTGCTAGTAAATGTCACCTACTGACGTAAAATCTGTCAGTCAAAAATGATCAATCGTGCAAAAAAATATTATCAGAGGAATTTCCACTAATACCGTGCTTATTTGGGAACATTTAAGACTTTTGTTTGTTCGATATGCTTCGGTTGGGAAACTTTCAGCGATTCGCATGGGAATATGGATAATTCTGATTGTTTGCGATAATATTTTCCTCGACAGTAACATCGTAATGTTAGACTTTAGCGAGTGAAACTTACAAAGAACTTTCTGTCTCTTCCAAAACTAATTAACGAAAACATTATCATGGTAAAGAAGCTTTTACCGTCAAACTATTTGTGTTTGAATGAAATTTCGCAAACATCGTTAAGCGTTATAATATTGGTTCGTGAAGAAATTCGCTGCCTGCAAAGTAGATTTTGCTGTCGACAGAGTAGAAGTAATAAAAGTGTTTCTTGCTGTTATTAATCAAGTTTGTATCGGTTATGAAATAAAATACATTTCCCTGTCAGTAAATTTACCACATAGGAACTTACTATTGCTAAACTTATCTGCTTTTCAACAATTAATAACAAACGGCAATACGTTTTTGAAAATTGTAAAAGTAATTGTAAACTTTTACCAAAGAATACACCAACTAACAAGAAACGAAAGACAAAATGTATGACCTTGAATAACTGAAATACGCTACCTACCTATAAGCAGCAATTATATATAATATAACAGCAATTATTGCCAAAAAATGAATATTTGTTATGTAGATAATTAAATTGTAATTGACAAGTAATAAATATTGACAGTTGTCAAATTGTGAGTTGGCCACAGCACTCTACTAGCATTTTGTAGTTTATTCTCTCTCATTTAAATAACAATCGTATCTGAAATGTTTCATTTTCTTTAAACCGTCACATTTCACAAACAAATCAAGATATTTGGGTAAATAAAAAAACGAAGTGTTGGAAACAAATCAGATATCTTGATAAAGTTCAATATGTGCACATCTACTTGCAGAATTAACCTACAGGGTTAGTCAAAAGTAAAGGAAAACATTGTTGTTTAGTGACCAATTATTTATTCAACACTGGTTGTTTTTATTTTATTACTTTCTATACAGCATTCAAGGAAAGTGAAGCAATGCCAAAGAACGTAAAATACTTTTTCTTTTGTGATAACGACAATCCCTGCAAATCACAGCTATCTAATTATAAACATGGCGATTTCAGACATGCGCAAACAAAAATGAAATTGCCATAATCTGGGAGTTCTGTTTCTTATTAGTTGGGGTATTTTCTGCTTTTATAGACAATGACAGCTGTTTGGAATTAATATTCACGCTAAAAATATATTCCAAACAATACATTTTCATGTAAAATGTTGTCAAGGCGAGACCACAGGGCTTGCGCTGTAAAAAGTATCAGATCTCCTTCGGAAAGGCCTGATTTTTCTCTAATATCTTGTATGTATGTATAAATTAGAGGTGATAAGTACACTGCGACCTATAGGATCTATTGTGTTCCCCCTTACTTGTCAAGTTCTGATGTTTTCTCGGATTTATAGCAGCTCTTCGAGTCCTATTTTCCTGAGAAAGTTTAGGACATCGTCGGGCTTCAAATCAGGTAGATCCCCCTCTTCTATTTTATGTGCTCCTAGGTATCTGGCCCTAGAATTCTGCAAGGCAGGGCATTCTGAGAATATGTGTATTGAGGTTTCATCCTCTTCCTCACAAAATCTACACTTTGCTTCATCTGCTAACCCTAGTTTCTTCATGTGGCTTCTTAACTGGCAATGCCCGTTAGAATTCGGAGCCTTTTTTTACTGAGGTTGAGGCAGCTAAGATATCTCGTCTGGTCATTGTTCCCCAGTAGTATATTAGATTGCCTCAGTCCTTCCAGCTGTTTCCAGTACTTGGATTTTTCCTTCTCCATTTATTTCCTTAGTTTTCCTAAGATTACTCCACTGCTGATCCCACAAGATGGTTCTGGTCCCAAATGTGGGGTTTCAGATCCTTTTTTGCCAACTTATCTGCTGTTTCGTTCCCCTTTATTCCTATGTGTTGTAACATTTCATTTTTGTCATTAAAATTATATTCAATAATCTAAATAATAAAACCAAGGAAAAAGTATTTTTTTCTAGTCTAATAGTTATTTAAAAGAATGAAAGTACCTAATTTATAAATAAAACAGCAACTCACTACTTTTTTTAATAAATCAAATATATACTTTTACATACATTTTATAAAATAAGTTATAACATAACTCTTCTTCTTTATATAATAATTCCTGCTCGTTTCCGTCTCGTAGTTAATTTATTTACCTAAAAGAAAATTCATTAATTCAAACCTTTAACGTTAGCATACATTCACTTACCTTATATTTCATTTCTTCGATGTTTAGTGCAATATTATTGTTTACCATAATTATTTATAAAATATCGAGATTATCCGAAATTACCATTTCTCTCTAATTACTTTACAATCCAAGTAGTACATTCCTGTAGTTTTAAATTACTGGTTGAACATCTAAAAGTACTAATTAAAGTTTAAAAAGAAACAAAACTTAAACCATTTCAAATTTTATATTCTTGTTCGTACATACCTGTCAAGTTGTTCCTGCTGTTTTCTCATTAACAATTTTATATTTGCACAAAACTTCCCAGTAATTTTATCCTATTCCTTTGGTATATATTGAGTATTTTGTACCGATTTACTTAATATTAAATATTTTTGTGACATGTAAACAATCGTCTTCCTCTGATAGTAGTACTGTCAAGGTATGAAGGACGGCCTGCGCATCGCAGGAATTTCGAGTTGATCGGCGTTGCCTTTGGTGTTGACATATTCTTCGAGTTGAAATATGTCCCTGTTCAATTTTACACGTTTATTCATTAGTTATTGACTACCCATATTTTTATTTATTTTGTAATGTACATAATATTTTGAGTTATATAAATGTTAGGTATTTCTCAAAAGGTTTGCATCAATAGCCTAAATGTCTTTGTATGTATATGTTTGTAAATCTGGCAAGTATGGGATCGTTTTGATTATTTCTCCTGCTGTGGTTTTACTGATTAGAAAGAAATAAAGTTATTCTTAAGAATGTGATAAGAGCGAGACCTCTATAGTGATTTGAAAGTTCAGCTGTTCATTGGACTTTCAATCTGCTCACGTCATTCTTCGATCCGACGCAGAGAAGCTTCTGGAAGAAGGTTACTTTTGACATTGATGGTGAAAAGTGAGTGTCTTTTAAAAGTTTTTGGTTATCCGACTTTGTTTAAGTCATCTATTACTGGATCTACGCCAAATTACTTCCAAAGTGTACGTGGTACTTGATTTTGTTGACGATTACCTATATTTTTTTTACTTCTTACGTTGTCATTTACTACGTACATAAACTCGACTCGAGGATATATGGACACAGGTTTTCACCACTAACCATCTGAATAATACGGTAACGTTTCTTTAAGGAACCCTCATAACAACCTAAGAGGTAAATTCTTATTACTTTATTATTAGCCAATATTTTGTAAATTAATTTATTTTCGTTTGAAAAGTGCACCTACTACTTTTTGATTTCCTTAATGAGTTTATAATAATTTCGTGTTTAAGAAATGTTATTTTGTTGATTTATTATTAATTGTAACAATAGAAATTACGAGGTGAGCTACATATGTTGTAATTGTTTTAGGGTTTTTTTTTCCTTCCTGTATTTTTCTTATCTGCTTTCCCCTGGATTGTCTGTTTATTGGATTGTCGAACTCGGGACCTGCTACCCGTCTTTATGCAGCTATTTATTCGATGCCGGTTAGGACCACTTCCCTCGTAGAATATTCCTTTAAAACCATCGAACTGTTCTACTTGAAGTCTTTTGGCCGTAGCAAAAAGCAAACGTTGTCCGGTTATAGCTTAACTCCAGGCAATTGACGAGAAGCTCAAGAATAAACAGGTTTACTATACTATACTATACTACATTATACTTACTGATTTATCGATTTACCAATCTATTCAGTTACACATTGTTAATGGTAATTAGGTAATTACCTTCGTATATGATTTAATTTTTTTTATTTATTTATAAACGATGTCTGCGATCGTTATTTAAATTACATTAATTTATTTTATGATTATTATTGATACTTGCCGGACTACCATACACTTGTTATTTATTTGTCATTTGTTATCTCGCATTTAAAAAGAAAATAATACCAGCTTTTGGTGATCACCAAGGGTTCTTTTACCCTAAACACCTTTTTGGTAGGCACTTTGTGTTTTAGTTAAGTTTTGGTATGTACATTAATTACGCATTATTTATTTTTTTACCTCTTTCGATTTGCTAATTAGCTATTAAGTCGTTAATTACCAAAATTTATTATAATTATTGTTAAATATTTTGGGTGAATTATTTCTTTCATTATAATTTGTTGTAAACCAACCTTCATGTGTTTTCCTTTGTTATTATAACTTTTTTTTTAACTCAACTCTCTAACGATTTTTTTTCCTCTGTGTTATTGAAAGTAGAGTACTCAAAAGAACGAGGGATTGGAGAAGGTCCGCCACTTCCTGGCGTCTACAATTATAGTGTATCAGTACTATTACCTCTTTTGTTCGAACCACCCAACGCTCTCGAACTCTGAGCACTAGGGCAAACTCAATAGCTACGCACGCAGCTCTACTTCTCTAACTTAAATCAATATAGTTTTATATTTAAAATTTGATATTTCTACATTTAAAATTATTACGTAAACCCATTGGGGTAAAAAGGGCGTGACAGTGTCCTGGGACCTATATGAGGGTGACAGTGTCCTTCTGGCCTAGTTCATGTAGTTTGCCTAGGCATTCGCAAACCATCTTCGAACTGATTATATTTGAACTCATCGCTTTGATGGCTGTTTGACTATACGACATGATCACAATCTCTTGTTTGCGGTAGTTTCTTCCAATATTGCATTCCACACATCTTTAGATGTGTGCTGCTTGAAAGATGCTTGGTTATGTGCCCAAGCTTTCTGAGTATTTGGCTCTCGGTTCAAAAACTCCTATCCTACTTCCCTCGTCTAGCTTGGAACCGTCCGTATACCAATTTATGGCATTCTTGTTTAAATTCTGTATGATGTCTTCAACCCATTCAGATTTATTACTCAACTTTTTGATGAATTTTCTCACAAAGTTGAATTTCTGTGACATATCATCTTGGGGCATATCCCAAGTTTGATCAAATTTAAGTGATCGAGATTTTTCCCTGATAATTCCTTCTTTGGTGATTCTATATATTGTTTTCTTCTTTATATTTTCTAGCAGAATGTGCAGTGGGGTCAAGTTTAAAAAATCACCTCCATTGCAGCAGTGGGGCAAGTTTCCATTGCTCCAGTGATACATGAACAGGCTAGTCTCTGAATCTTCGAGAGATTTTTCCTCGTCGTACTCAGATTAGCCCTTGCGCCCCAAGCCACTGCCCCATATGTGATTAATGGTCTCACTATTGCTGTAATATTGCTTTAATATCTTGGATAAATAATGAAAAAGTAAATGTAACAAAATATTCCAAAAAACCTTATTTATATTTTGAGACATAACCTCAACGTTCAACAAGACATGGGCATATAGACTTTCCTTCCACTTTAATTAAGTAGTTTGCTTTGAAATTTCTCATTAAGTGAATGAACACTTGTTTTGACATGCATGTTGTTACCTAATTTATCTATAAATAAGAATATATAAAAAAATAAGTATTAAAGATCCTGTTCTTCAG
Organism: Ophraella communa; assembly: GCA_035357415.1. Taxonomy (NCBI): domain Eukaryota; kingdom Metazoa; phylum Arthropoda; class Insecta; order Coleoptera; family Chrysomelidae; genus Ophraella; species Ophraella communa. The sequence continues at coordinate 28,599,247 of CM068994.1, read as the reverse complement.
CAAAAACCATAAATTTAAATCAAAAGCTTCATTTTTTTCCTTAAGGCTTTTAACTTGAGTATCAAAAAATTATAGTATAGCGGATTATGGTACTCGAGGAACGGCAAGCAAAACTATATAAATTTTTTATACAATAAAGTGTGGTGGTGGTGTTAAGCAGTTACATGAAAGGGAGGTGGCTCGCTTTCCCGCTTCCTCGTTACGAAATATCATTTCGTTCTTCGTTCAAACTTTGTATGCTGCCGACGACCGACGCGCCAGCGGGATTACATCTGTAACTGACAACTTTGGCTTCATAAGTTTATTCGAGAAAAGAAACTAACTATTAATGGAATAAAGTATGAAGTTTTCCCAGTAATTATATTATTTGCAGATTAATGAAATGGCTTTTATTGGCTTTAGGTTTTTATGAGAGTTAACACTAATCTTTTTTTGAAATTACCAAAATAACCAAAAATAAAATATTCTTTACTCATAAATCTGGAAAAAATTGTTTTTTCTTTAAAAGAGCCAATATTTGGAATTAACTGGGATTTCTTAAAAAAGTGATATGTCTAAGGAAAAAAAGGTAAATATTTTAAAAATAAATTTATTAAGAATATCAGCATGATATAGTTTTTTTCCTAGTTTTTCTATATAATTGCACAGTTATACTGATCTTAGAGGGAAATACATCCAGGATAATTCCTTAGGGCTAATAACATCTAGACTTTAATATTGTTATGCCTCATTACTTCCTTACTTGGTCTAGCCTTAACTGCTTATCAACATCAAGTACCTAGCAACAAACAAACAAAATGTAACTTCAATATGTCAATCTGCTAGTTAGGTTAGGTTAGTTGCTAGTTGCTAGTTATTAGCGAAACAGCTGTAATTGCATTTTAAAACGTATTTTTCGAATAAATAGTGGAAGTTTAGTTGAACCGTTCAGTTATTTATTGTTCTTAGTAAGATGAACTTCCACAAAGTAGAGGTTGCCACAATCAATTTCGGATATATTAATGTTTTTATATTTTCTGTGAGAAAAATAGCTGTAAGATTTTTCTAAAACCTGATTCAGCATACTTCCTCTTTCCATATGTGTCATGCTGATGTCCTGTCAATATGGCCGTATTTTTAATAACGTCATATATAACCCTGTTACAAGAGAAATACATTTGAATGATGTATATTATATCATTTTTATTGAAATTAAGTTTTCGAAAGAATTTCTGCAAAACCTTCAATGAATGAATATTTGCTATTAAAAAACCTCTCCAAGCTAACAAATATGGTTTTCTACAAGAAAATAATATACTTTTCTTAAATGGAATTATTAAAATTTGTTATATAAAAATATTCAATGATTATATCCAAATATTTAATTTATATTTCAAGATTGACGACTGAACAATTCATATAAAATACCCATAGTTTATTATCCTTTTAGCTATCCTTTGGGATGCTTATATTACTGTCTTTATGAACGTGGAAATGTAGTATGGAACTATGGAATTATTTTATTGCAGTGTACTTTGCTTGTAGTAAGTCATTCATAACTATTGATTTTTACTATACAAGGTCGACCCAGCTATGGAACCATGCCAAATATTTGATGATGTGTGCGAGAAATACTGGCAAATGCGACAAATTGTAGAAAATTAATTTTTTGCTCCGGTAAGTGGTAAAATGAAATATCTACCCCATTGTATATCAAACAAGGATTATTAATTAAGTGAAATTGATTGTGTTAACCTCTACTTTTTGGAAGTTCATCTTACTAAGAACAATAAATAACTGCACAGTTAAACTAAACTTCCACTATTTATTTGAAAAATTCGCTTTAAAATCAATTACAGCTGTTTCGCTATAACTAGCATCGTCAGATTGACATATTGAAATTACATGTTGTTTGTTTGTAACTAGGTGCTTGATGTTGATAAGGAGTTAAGCTAGACCAAGTAAGGAAGTAATAAGACATAACAATATTAAAGCCTAGATGTTATTAGCCCTAAGGGATTATTCTGAATGTATTTTCCTCTAAGATCACTATAACTAGAAAAACCAGGAAAATTTATATCATGCTGATCTTTACAATAACTTAATATATTTATGTTACAATAATGTCTTATCTATGTATAAAATGAAGACTCAATCAAAGTAAACAGTTTAATAGTGGAGAACTTTCAAGATTTATTTGTTCATTAACTACTTTAAACTGTTGATCTGCTAGATGTCTTTTAATTTCAAGTTCTTCTAGAAAATCTAAATTTTGTTTTTTATCACAAATGTGTAGTATATGAATGTCATTGGTGTGTATAAGTGAGTTATTTGGATGTTCCAGTAGGTGTTTTGCATAGTTCGACTTATCTGGTTGTTGTAATCTATATGCTCTTAAGTGTTCATTAAATCTTACTTCAAAATTTCTTTGTGTTTGACCTATATATACTGCATTACATTTTGGACAATTAATTTTGTAAACACCAGATTTTTTTAATTTTGGTAATTTTGTTTTTACATTTAACAATTTTGTTCCAATACTATTTTGTGTTTTAAATGATATTAATGCTGATGTTGCCGAAGATATTATTTTTGAAATTGCATTGGAATTATTTCTGATTTTGTTATAAGGGTAACTCAACAGTAATTTTAAAAAGAGAAGATTATAAATCTAAAGTGAATGATTTCATAATGTCAAGTAATGTCATAATTCTAAAAAACGATCCTACACAGAAATTTTCTAACCAAATAAGAGAACATGTAAATCATTCAAATTACCTATTTAATGACTTCGATAAAAAATACCTAGTAAATAAAAATCCTCAATGTCCAGAATTATATGGAACAATTAAATTACATAAAGATTCAAAACCAATTAGACCGGTAGTTTCGTATGTTAACACTCCTAATACTAAAGTAGCTAAAAAATTAAATAGTATCCTAAACAATTATGGTTACACATCTAAATATTCAGTACAAAATTCATTAGATTTGATCAAAAAATTGAATAAATGTAATTTACAAAATAATACTAAATTAGTATCGTTTGACGTAACTAATATGTTCTGAAAAATACCTCCTAAAGAATGTATAGTTCTAGTTAAAAAGCTATTAGATGAAAGAAATATCCATCCAAGTATAATATCAGACATAATTGATCTATTTGATGTATGCATTAGTCAAAATTATTTTACTTTTGATAACAAAGTTTATATTCAAAATGAGGGTCTTCCCATAGGAAGTCCTATTTCTCCAATTTTGGCAAATATAGTTATGGATAATTTAGAAAACAAAATCTTTAATTCTAGTTATAAAAACAATATTGTATTTTGGTATGGATATGTTGATGATGTGTTAGCAGGTTTTGTAGGTAGCGAACGGCAGTTAGATATATTTTTTTAATTATATTAATACCTTGCATCCTAAAATTAATTTTACTTTAGAAGTTGAAGAAAATAATTCAATTAATTTTCTAGATTTAAGAATTGAAAAAGTTAATAATTCATTAAATTATTCAATATACAGAAAACCTACACAAACAGATGTAACCATACCATATAATTCAAATCATCCACTATCACATAAATTAGCAGCTTATAATTCCATGATACATAGAGAATTTTCAATTCCAATGAACAAAAGTAATTTTAATAAAGAAATTGAGATCATAAAACAAATAGCTACATCTAATGGCTATCCAATACATTTGATAAATAAATTAATTAATAAGAAAGAACAAAAAATGTTACTAGAACTAATATTTCCAAAACAAACTAAAGAAATTAAAAGCTATAAAAGTATTACATATTGTGGTAATAATTCCAATGCAATTTCAAAAATAATATCTTCGGCAACATCAGCATTAATATCATTTAAAACACAAAATAGTATTGGAACAAAATTGTTAAATGTAAAAACAAAACTACCAAAATTAAAAAAATCTGGTGTTTACAAAATTAATTGTCCAAAATGTAATGCAGTATATATAGGTCAAACACAAAGAAATTTTGAAGTAAGATTTAATGAACACTTAAGAGCATATAGATTACAACAACCAGATAAGTCGAACTATGCAAAACACATACTGGAACATCCAAACTCACTTATACACACCAATGACATTCATATACTACACATTTGTGATAAAAAACAAAATTTAGATTTTCTAGAAGAACTTGAAATTAAAAGACATCTAGCAGATCAACAGTTTAAAGTAGTTAATGAACAAATAAATCTTGGAAGTTCTCCACTATTAACCTGTTTACTTTGTTTGAGTCTTCATTTTATACATAGATAAGACATTATTGTAACATAAATATATTAAGTTATTGTAAAGATCAGCATGATATAGTTTTTTCCTGGTTTTTCTATATCATTGCACAGTTATACTGATCTTAGAGGGAAATACATCCAGGATAATCCCTTAGGGCTAATAACATCTAGGCTTTAATATTGTTATGTCTTATTACTTCCTTACTTGGTCTAGCCTTAACTCCTTATCAACATCAAGCACCTAGTTACAAACAAACAACATGTAATTTCAATATGTCAATCTGACGATGCTAGTTATAGCGAATCAGCTGTAACTGATTTTAAAGCGAATTTTTCAAATAAATAGTGGAAGTTTAGTTTAACTGTGCAGTTATTTATTGTTCTTATTAAGTGTTTTCTCAGCATGTTATTATTAGGTCTGTTCCAACCAAGCAGAGAACCGTTCTAAAATAGTAATTTTTGTGCGCAGTGGTGTAGTGAGTTGCCCAGTGCACTAATTTGGTCTCGTGCGTGGTAATATTACCGTTCTAGAACGGTTCTTTGCTTGGTTGGAACAAACCTATTATTTACAGAAAGTTTCAATTGCATAACATCAACATAAGTACAAAAAAAAGTATTTCTTGTTATATTTATACAGAGTGGAAAGTTTAACTGGAACAAATTCTGTAATTTAATAAATAAAGGTTTGTCGCAAAATTCCTGAAACACGTCAACTTTTATTTTCTATGGGGCATAAAATAAAGAGGTTTGTTTATTTTCTTAATTATATTAAGGGTTGTAGCGACCACCACCTTTTTTTTTTAATGAAAGGGTAGGTTGATTTTTTCAATTGCAAATACAAGTAGGTATTTTTTTTACAAGCAATGTATTAGAAAAAAAATAAAATACCGAAATGTTTTTTAATACTACTTTAATGCCATTTATGTTCAAAATGCCCTCCATTTTGTTGCTGACAATATCCCAATCGATCATAACAACTATTCCTTACATTTTGTAATACTTCCGGCATTATTTGAATAATTTCGTCTCTGATTCTTTGCTGAAGCTCGGCTATGTCGTTAGGTTTAGTAGTATAAATCTTACTTTTTAAATATCCCCATAAAAAAATCGGGTGATCTTGCTGGCCACTCAATTGGGCCCCTTCTTCCAATCCACCTATTCAGAAACATTTCGTTGAGATAGGTCCGTACAATTTGAGCAAAATGTGGTGGTGGTCTTGTTGAAACCACATCTGTTGGTCAAATAAATTGGGATCAAAATTATCGGGGAATAAAATCCTTAAAGTAGGAACCAATTCATTTTGAAGCATAGTTAGGTATGTTTCTCCAGTTACATTTTCATCGAAGAAAAAAGGACCCACTATGCGATTCCCAATAATTCCAGCCCAGACGTTTGTTTTTTGAGGCCTTTGGGTATGGGATTCACGCATCCAATGGGGATTTTCGTCAGCCCAATAACGGCAGTTGTGCCGATTTACGTGTCCATGTAATGTGAACGTAGCTTCATCAGAAAACAGCACCCATTCCAAAGGAATTTGATAAATGCCATAAATCGTTCGCAAAAATCAAGTCTACGATCAGAATAGTCTTCGTTAAGCTCGTGAAGTTTTTGCATCTTATATGGGTGCTTTTTGGCATCTTTGAAAAGTTTTAAAGCGCTTGTGTGACTGACACCATGAACGCGAGCTACTTCCCTAGCTGGAGTAACAGGATTTTCTTCAACTTCCAACGATATGTTCAACCGGGTTTCTTCGTCGATTTTTAAAGGCCTTTTTCGAGAAATATCTCTTACATGGCCCAACTCTCGATATCGATTTTCAATTTTGCTAACCGTACTTCGATTAATTGGAGGCAATTCTGGATGAACTTCAGCAAACAAACGAGCAACTTCAGCCTGTGTTCGACTTCTGTTCCCATATCCGATCATCTGTAAAATTTTGATACGGTGCGTTTCGGTTAAATAAGACATTTTCTTATTTTATTAGCCTATAAATTTGTTGTAGAAATTTAAAACAAATACCTGAAGACAACTCAATCACATTAAGTTTTAATTAGTGAAATACCTGATAGCAGGTTAGAAAAAGGAAGGATTTCTTATTGTGGCTTGTCAAGTAGTAAAAACAAAGTGTAAGTACATGGACGTAGTAATTGGAAAATATTCGGGATAATTTTTATTTTCGATTAGGATATTGTCAGCAACAAAATGGAGGGCATTTTAAACATTTATTGCATTAAAGTAGTATTAAAAAACATTTCGGTATTTTATTTTTTTCTAACACATTGCTTGTAAAAAAAACAAAAAAAATACCTACTTGTATTTGCAATTGAGAAAATCAACCTACCCTTTCATTAAAAAAAAAGTTGGGGGTCGCTACAACCCTTAATATAATTAAGAAAATAAACAAACCTCTTTATTTTATGCCTCATAGAAAATAAAAGTTGACGTGTTTCGGGAATTTTGCGACAAACCTTTATTTATTAAATTACAGAATTTGTTCCAGTTAAACTTTCCACGACTGCATTGTTAAACTATTTGTTAAAAATTAAAAATAAGGCAAATAAAGATTAAAAAATAAGAAATAACTTGTCAACGAAATTTTCTTAGGGGTCTTTCAGCGTTTCTTTAAATCTCTGCTATTTATGAATAAAATTGTTTCATATTTTGCAGATATATTCAAAAGAAAATTCCTAACCATGTGTAGGTTGGATTTTTATATTAGGTTTCTATTAAAAAAATTAAGAACTAATGTTAAATTTTGTTAATACTCAAAATTTGGAAACCTACAGATTGTTCCTTATTTTTTTTGCAGTTTTTTTTCTATTTTCATTTTTTTTCTAGAATGAAAACTTATATATTGTAATGTTTTAAAAAATTAATAGTAAATATAACTTACCAAATAAATAACTTGAATTGAAGTAAACCATTAAACATGGATATTATTTACAAATCTTCTCATTAAATGAATATTACACCAAAAATTTCTTTATTAGAGCCAATTCAATAAACCGTAATACACACAAGAACACAAAAACCATCTTGATAAGATGAGTTCATAATACCAGTAGTCGATCCAAGAATCAAAATCCAAAACACTAATTTGTTTAAGCTAAAAATAAAAAAAAGTATTAGAATATGTTAATAATAAATCATAGGAATACAATATTAGTAAGAAACCAACTATATTAGTTATATTAAGCTAGTTAGATCAAAAGCTAAATAAGTAATAATTAAGGTTAATAATAATAATGATTTTAATAATATTTTTTTTATAAGTAGCTATAAAATGAGAATAAGTAAGGTATAGGTTATTTAAAATTATTATATGAAGTACAGAATATTTAACTGTATACAGTCAATAATATAAGATACAAAAATTTAAATCTCAACAAACTAATTTAAATATTTGAGCAAATTAAATGAATCAGAGACAATGATTATAATTTGATAAATAAATTTTACTTACCCTAAACAATATTTTCAAATCCATTTAAGTATCAAATGATGAGTCTTGTAGTATGATGTATCGGATGTCAATAAAAGTCTAGTAGTCCCTATGTCCTGAACATCTCAGACTTGATAAAAATACACTATTTAAGACAGAACCTAAAAAGAGAGATATTGAAATATATTACATGATAGAATAAAGCTGTGAGAAAGTGATATTTGTGTTTACAAGCTAAGACTATTTAATCAAGCTTGATCAAAGACTTTATGAATGATAAATTCAATGAAAAAACACTATAAATAGTGATGTGGTGATTAAAAACGTTGACTATAAACTTTAAAAAGGTGCTTGTATGAGAAAGACCTAAACTTAGTATTAGATGTTTAATTGATGTTTCTATTTGTTGTAATTGTATGTTTTTGTAAAGTAATTAATTTTAAGTTGTTTTTTGATGTTTTTGGATGTTATTAATTCGTTTACTTGATAAATTTTGTATGTAAATCGCTATGACATAGTAAATTTTTAAAAGCAAATAAAAGCTAATATAAGCGGTTTCATTGAAAATAAAAGTTATCTGATCATATTTTAATATGTAAAATTTCATTTTTTGTTAAAAATATTGACCAAAAAGAGATATTAGCTCACAATTGTTAAATTTGATATTAATAATTGTCAAAATGGCTGACATTGTTTACTCCAAAAAGCCAGCTGTTTTAATAAAGAAAAATTGATTTTAAAATTCTAAAAATGTTAATTTATAATGAAATAAATTGTACAGATTTAATTTGTAATAATTTTAAGGTCAGAAAATGTATAATTAAAAAGTCAATTTTTCAAAATTTTGATGTAATAGAGGTTATATAAAAACAAAACACGCTCGAAAAGGCAGCCATAATGAAAATTTGACCGAGGGTATATAAGCCCTTGGAAAAGAAAATTCGGGAGCATTCTAAATTTATCAAAAGGCCAATCCACGTCAGTATTTTTGAAAATTATTGTAAAAACAATGGCGGATGACTGTTAATAATTAAAAATGGCTGACAATTAACATAATCAATTATATGATATATTATAAAACAAAGTTTATTGGAAATTTGTAAATAGAAATTGTACCAGCTAATAAAATAAAATCCTAAGAAGAAAAATAAAAATTAAATATTTTGACTAACCTGTAACTATAATTAAAAAAAAATTCCGGAAGAAACCAAGGAGAAATAATATCCGGTGGTCATAATCCTGTTTAATATTCATCCAAGGAAACATTTGTACGTGTTGTAGATTACTATTGGAAGGAGGCTGAATCTGGAAGGCCGCTACGGAAAATTTCCAGTTATCACCGTCAACTAGCAAGTGCTTTAGGGTATGTTTTTTAACTATATTCACTAATATCATTTTCACAAATATTATAAACATTGTGAGTAATATATTTCGATATCATTAAACAAATTTTCTATAATCTTGATCTGAGAACACTGTATCACTAAGAATTTTATAACGATTAATAGACACACGACACGCATCTCAACAACTTCCACCCCAGAGATAACCGTTAAGTATCACGTGTTTTCTGTGTGCCGGGGTTGATGCGCACAAAATCTGCCATAGCCGTATCATTAAAGAGATCAAGGGTATATTATTCTTTTAGGGAAAACAAAGTTAATGAATAAAATATTGTTAAATCTTACATTTGAACTGACTACTGAGTTTATGAGTCTATAATGCTAAATAATTGATTTTGATATATAAAATTTAATAATAAATGATAAACAAAATTACATATTTTAAATTTATTTTTTCAAACAGAAGGATCAATAAAATAAAGAAATTTTAAGGTGTTTTAGATTAAAAAGGATTAAATTAAAATTGAAACAAATTTAAATATAAATAATAGCCCCACAAAACTTTAAAAATAAAAATTTCAAATTATAAAACAACAAAATTAATAATTACATTAATAATAACAATATTTATGCAATCTGTACATACATTATAATTGTAATTTATTACAAAAATGGCGCCCAACGTGGGGCTTTAATAAAAAGACTGTTGGTTATAATAAATTATTTGGCTATAATAAAAAATTGACTGGTTAAAGTGATTAATTAATAAATTTTTATATTAAATATTTGATAAAACATAATAAAACTATTTAAAATGGATAAAATGACACTGAGAGATGGTAAACAAGTGGGAGAGAAGACAGCAGAAGAAATAGGTACACAAGTGGATGAGGAAAGAAATCAGGGATCTGGAGATCATGGAGCAATGGATGAAAGAAGTGAAGAAGTCCAAGAGGAGACAGCACAACAAGCCAGAAAGATGGAAAGAGAAGTGGAACAAGATACAATGATGAAGTTTTTAATGGAATTTAAAAGAGATATGAACAAAAACAATAAAGATTTGAGAAGAGATATGAACAAAAACAATGAAGATTTGAGAAGAGATATGAAAGAAATGGATAAGAAATTAGATAAGAAGTTTCAAGAAACTAAAGAAGAATTAAGTAATACGTTTAGTAAGAAATTTGAGGAGATAAAGGAAGAAATGGGGGAACAAAATAAAAAATTACAGGAGGAAATAAGAAGTACCAAACAAGAAATTAAAGAAGAAATGAAAAAGATGTGTGAGAAGAAATATGATGAAAATGAGGAAGAGTTGGATATGATGGATTATAATTTAAATAGGAACATTAGAAAAGATTTAAAAGATGAGATTGTAGAGAATATTGGAAAAGAAAGAGAGAATTTGAAGATACAAATGGTAAGCCAAAAGGAAAATATGGAGAAGTTTAATGAAGAAGAGGAAGTATTTGAAGAGGAGAAAAATGCAGAAGCAAACAATAAAATTTTAGAAGAAATTGACAGAAACAAAGATAAAGATATTGAAATTAAGAAGATTGAGATGAATAAATTAATGCAAACTTATATCAAATATGATCCGGATGAAAATGAGTATAAGATTAATTCAAAAATAATCATAGATGTGGAAGAAAACAAGAAGATTAAAAACTTATTTGAACAATTGTTTGGAAGGAGACTTATGGAAACAGAAATAAAGGATGAAGTAATGAATATAAACACCGATATAGGAAAATTTAAAAGAATGAGAAAACAAACCAATGATAAAAAATTACACATGTTAATGAAAGCAACAAAAACCAGGAAGAGACTTGTAGAAAGAAATTGGAAGAAGCTGAAGAAGAAAATGAATATGTTATTGAGCAGGAAGAAGGTAGTAGCAAGGTGTAAATAATATTGCTAATTATATTTGTAGGTATTAGGTAATTTTTTAGTTGTTATGAATTTTAAAATGTTGTGTATTATTTTAAATTTATAATACCTACCACCCCAATTAATTATATTAACTTAAATGAAACTTAGATCAATTATATTATAATGGGTCATTGAATATTCAAGGGTAAAAATTATGATAAACTGTTATATTAATTATACTAATTGAAATGAAACTTAAATCAAATACATTCTAATGAGTTATTGCATATTCAAGATTGAAATTATGACAAACCGTTAAAAATTTTACTTAATATAAGAAATAAAACATCATTAATAGATTCAAAATCAATTTCAAAACTAAATAATATTAAAGAATAATGAAATAAAATTCAAATATAATAGTAACTGGTATTAAAAACAAAGGTTATATGAAATAAATAAATAAATATTATATTAAAATAAATCTATGTTGAAATCATAATAAATTGTAAACTACTAGCTGTGTTTAATTTGGATAGTGATATGGTAATATTAAATGATACATAGGAACAATTAGAAACTATAATTAATTATGAAGAAGAGAAGAAAATATAACTAAATGGTATATGGATGTCAATGGATATGATAGAAGAAGTAGAAGATAGTAAGAAGGATATTATTTATATTAGAAATGAGTATGAAGTATAAAGAAGAAAGTTATGGATATGAAGTATAAAGAAGAAAGTTATGATTATGAAGTAGATAGAAGAAATAAGAAGATGTATTTGAAAATGATGATTTGATTGTGATGGAATATATTACAATATTGTAGGAGATTTGTTGATAAAGTATAGTGTTTGATGTTTAAGGAGCCAAAAGAAGCTACCGAACATGAATATAATATGGAGGTGAGAGATGTTGAGGAGTTTAAGGTGAGAATATATCCTGTACCATTAAAAGTTAAAGAAAAGAGTGAAGAGAGAATAAGAAATTTTATAGATTGAAGGAATAATTAGAAGAAGTTACAAATCATATATCAATTCACTAGTAGTTGTACAAAATTAGAGCAAAATAGTAATTTAATTAAAAAAAATATTTCATATCAAGTTAAAAAGAAATGCATAACGATATTTAACAAGATACAAAAATTTAAAGAAACCAACGGTATTCAAAGAAGGGGATTGGGTAATTGAAAGGTCACTACAGGTAGCCAACAAAGGAAATAATGAGTGTGCAAAATTAAAACTACCGTTTATAGGACCATTTATAATCGAAAAAGCTTATGAAAACAGTTATATTTTAAGAAATCCACATAACAATTTATTGAGGGGAAAGGTAAACGTTAAAAACTTATATGCATACCATCAATAGACCAACATTTTAAAAATCTAGCTAAGTTTAGAATATAAGATAGTTTAAGACGTAGATACTAGAATAAGTAAATATTATATTGTATTTTAAAATTAGGAATAAAGTATGAGTTATCAATGAATAGTTAGTGGTTATATACAACCAAATGAATTAGAATTTATGTTAGATGTTAATGAAGATTATTTGTAAGGTACAATTAAGGTATATGTTAGAATTGAAAGATAACAAAGTGGAATTTTAAGCTTATTAGATTTGGATCAAATATAATGGAATTAAATTTTAAAAATTATTACCGAGTAACAATTTGTTAAAATTAAATTGGGGGAAATTTGTAATGTTTTAAAAAATTAATAGTAAATATAACTTACCAAATAAATAACTTGAATTGAAGTAAACCATTAAACATGGATATTATTTACAAATCTTCTCATTAAATGAATATTACACCAAAAATTTCTTTATTAGAGCCAATTCAATAAACCGTAATACACACAAGAACACAAAAACCATCTTGATAAGATGAGTTCATAATACCAGTAGTCGATCCAAGAATCAAAATCCAAAACACTAATTTGTTTAAGCTAAAAATAAAAAATAAAAAAAAGTATTAGAATATGTTAATAATAAATCATAGGAATACAATATTAGTAAGAAACCAACTATATTAGTTATATTAAGCTAGTTAGATCAAAAGCTAAATAAGTAATAATTAAGGTTAATAATAATAATGATTTTAATAATATTTTTTTTATAAGTAGCTATAAAATGAGAATAAGTAAGGTATAGGTTATTTAAAATTATTATATGAAGTACAGAATATTTAACTGTATACAGTCAATAATATAAGATACAAAAATTTAAATCTCAACAAACTAATTTAAATATTTGAGCAAATTAAATGAATCAGAGACAATGATTATAATTTGATAAATAAATTTTACTTACCCTAAACAATATTTTCAAATCCATTTAAGTATCAAATGATGAGTCTTGTAGTATGATGTATCGGATGTCAATAAAAGTCTAGTAGTCCCTATGTCCTGAACATCTCAGACTTGATAAAAATACACTATTTAAGACAGAACCTAAAAAGAGAGATATTGAAATATATTACATGATAGAATAAAGCTGTGAGAAAGTGATATTTGTGTTTACAAGCTAAGACTATTTAATCAAGCTTGATCAAAGACTTTATGAATGATAAATTCAATGAAAAAACACTATAAATAGTGATGTGGTGATTAAAAACGTTGACTATAAACTTTAAAAAGGTGCTTGTATGAGAAAGACCTAAACTTAGTATTAGATGTTTAATTGATGTTTCTATTTGTTGTAATTGTATGTTTTTGTAAAGTAATTAATTTTAAGTTGTTTTTTGATGTTTTTTGGATGATATTAATTCGTTTACTTGATAAATTTTGTATGTAAATCGCTATGACATAGTAAATTTTTAAAAGCAAATAAAAGCTAATATAAGCGGTTTCATTGAAAATAAAAGTTATCTGATCATATTTTAATATGTAAAATTTCATTTTTTGTTAAAAATATTGACCAAAAAGAGATATTAGCTCACAATTGTTAAATTTGATATTAATAATTGTCAAAATGGCTGACATTGTTTACTCCAAAAAGCCAGCTGTTTTAATAAAGAAAAATTGATTTTAAAATTCTAAAAATGTTAATTTATAATGAAATAAATTGTACAGATTTAATTTGTAATAATTTTAAGGTCAGAAAATGTATAATTAAAAAGTCAATTTTTCAAAATTTTGATGTAATAGAGGTTATATAAAAACAAAACACGCTCGAAAAGGCAGCCATAATGAAAATTTGACCGAGGGTATATAAGCCCTTGGAAAAGAAAATTCGGGAGCATTCTAAATTTATCAAAAGGCCAATCCACGTCAGTATTTTTGAAAATTATTGTAAAAACAATGGCGGATGACTGTTAATAATTAAAAATGGCTGACAATTAACATAATCAATTATATGATATATTATAAAACAAAGTTTATTGGAAATTTGTAAATAGAAATTGTACCAGCTAATAAAATAAAATCCTAAGAAGAAAAAAAAAATTAAATATTTTGACTAACCTGTAACTATAATTAAAAAAATTCCGGAAGAAACCAAGGAGAAATAATATCCGGTGGTCATAATCCTGTTTAATATTCATCCAAGGAAACATTTGTACGTGTTGTAGATTACTATTGGAAGGAGGCTGAATCTGGAAGGCCGCTACGGAAAATTTCCAGTTATCACCGTCAACTAGCAAGTGCTTTAGGGTATGTTTTTTAACTATATTCACTAATATCATTTTCACAAATATTATAAACATTGTGAGTAATATATTTCGATATCATTAAACAAATTTTCTATAATCTTGATCTGAGAACACTGTATCACTAAGAATTTTATAACGATTAATAGACACACGACACGCATCTCAACAACTTCCACCCCAGAGATAACCGTTAAGTATCACGTGTTTTCTGTGTGCCGGGGTTGATGCGCACAAAATCTGCCATAGCCGTATCATTAAAGAGATCAAGGGTATATTATTCTTTTAGGGAAAACAAAGTTAATGAATAAAATATTGTTAAATCTTACATTTGAACTGACTACTGAGTTTATGAGTCTATAATGCTAAATAATTGATTTTGATATATAAAATTTAATAATAAATGATAAACAAAATTACATATTTTAAATTTATTTTTTCAAACAGAAGGATCAATAAAATAAAGAAATTTTAAGGTGTTTTAGATTAAAAAGGATTAAATTAAAATTGAAACAAATTTAAATATAAATAATAGCCCCACAAAACTTTAAAAATAAAAATTTCAAATTATAAAACAACAAAATTAATAATTACATTAATAATAACAATATTTATGCAATCTGTACATACATTATAATTGTAATTTATTACAATATATTATAATATTATTTGGAACTATTAAAAGTATCTCGCGCTCTCTCGCCTCAGAGTCGAACTCAAGGATTTGAGTAAAACTTTTATTATTTCAATACCTTTTAAGATTTCCAAAAAAATGTCATGATCAGAAGTGTTTAAAAATTAAAAAAAAAAGAAGGAGAAATATCTGATTGAAACAAAAATTATATATATTATATATATAAAAAATAAATGACAACTGTTACTAGGATAAAAGGATATTGAAAGCCGATAAAATACTTTAAAATAAATTTACGACAGAACCATATATGATTCCATAATTTGTTTAATGCTCGTCTAAATATATTGGCCTATTCTTTGTCAATTCTATTAAACTTATAACTAAAAGCTTTGTGTTTGCAGAATGTCAAGAAGTTGCTAAAGTATGTACAATTCACAAAGCTGTTATTCAGTGAAAGACGCAATTATCTTAAATAGTTTTGCAAATATATTGATCATTTTGTGTAAGAGAATCCGTTGAGAAACTTCCAATTCACTCTTTGCAATCTGGTACTTTTCAGTCAACATTTTTTTCATAAAATTTCTTTATACATTAAAATTTAACAGCAACATCTGTTTCTAGTAAACAAAAAAATCATCGTCAGGTCGACATTTTCATTTTGTTTTAGGTCGCAACTAATTTTGATTAAGTATTATTGAGATTTAGACTAAACCAAGGGTAGAAAAAATAGAGCCTTTGAAATATGGAAAAAATAGTCTTTAAAATTTCCTATCAAAGAATAGAATTATTTGTGTAGATTTCCCAAAAATTGTGATTTCCAAAACTGTTAGACCGAAAATATAAAAAGGATCTCTGTTTAATTAACATACGTCACACCAAAACCATTTTCAGTTACTTCTATTATGTTAAGAGTGATTTAAAAACATTATAATTTATGCATTAACTTTATGTTGTTGGCACAATGAATTTAATGTTTCATTGTTAGTAATTTGTTCGGAAAATACACAGTTGGATTTCACGTTAAAAAGTTCATGTTAAATGAAGCATATAAATACTTGTGAAGCCCAATTTGTACTAAATTGATGTTAAACAAAGTGAAAATTATTGTTTCATGTGGCAATTTATAGCCTATTCCAACATGGAGCCAGCAGTGTTCCACGTAAATTATTTACTACAAATTTAACTATAGATCAAATATTTTTCTGGTTCTATATAGCAAGTTCCATAATTAATCGTTAATTGCTAAGAGACAGTGACTGCTAGTTTTCTTTGTTCCAAAATGTATCATTGATTTTTGATGGTAGTTTTTTGTATATTTTAATAGTTATTTACGTTATGACGGTATACGAGTTACCAAGTAACAATGTAAATAAAGGCAGACATATTAAATTTATCTGCACACACGAAATATCTGCGGAGAAAATATATCTGAAATTAGATGAAATTGCTGAGAAAACTGCGGAATCGATAAGGCAAATCATTCCAGTTAAGTCTGCGAAAAGATATGAAAAATAATATGCACTGTTTTGCGACTGGTGTGGACAACACAATTTGAATAGTAGTGCTGATAAAAATGAAATGTTGGCTTACTTTTTGGATGTGGTAAGAACAGTTTTTTTTAAATATTTTTTTCAACAGATTAAATTTTCTGTCAAAAACATTCAACCCTTCTTCATTATGGTCCAAATACTCGATGGTAAAATCAATTATTATGGTTAATGAGAATGTCAAAGTATTAAGTTTCCCAAAGTTGATAGTTTTTTTTGAAAAAACAAAATGTAGACCATCAGCCAAACCTGTCGAAGGTGCTGACAAAGGAACAAATTGAAAGCTTCATAAGGGACGCTCCAGATAAAGAATATCTATTACTCAAAGTGAAAGCATTACTTGGAGTTGCTAGAGGTAACAGTAGTAGAAAAAAATAATTTAAGTACACAGTAATTAGGAACATTTTCCTCATAAATCAAAGTCCAAAGGCAAAGCTGAAGCAGCTGTGAAAATAACCAATAAATTAGTGGTTCCAGGCCTTCAAACTAAAAAGATTTAGTGATACTATTTGCTTCACATAAATAGAAAGGTTTCTATTAGAATTGGTAACATCACCCTAACACCGACATTGTTTTTCTAGTCGCAGTTGTTCTGGTTTAGCTTCCACAGTGAAATACTTTAAATCTTTAGTTTTTTCACAGGTTGCAGAGAATCTTAAAAAAACTAGAAAGAAGATAAAGAAAAACGTATGTATTAATGTAAAGTTAGGGGTGATAAGTAAATCTACGACCTATTATATTTATTTCAACCCCCTTTTTTGCCATAGATCTGATGTTTTCTCAGACACAGCTGCTTTTCTGGTTCTATTTCCTAAGAATGTTTGGGGCATCATCGGGTTTCAAATCAGGTAGATTTTCCTCTTCTATTTCTTATGCTCATATGTCTATCCTTAGAATTCTACAAGGCAGTGCATTCCTTCCAGCTGATTTCAGTGCTTGGATTTTTCCTTCTCCATTTCTTTTCTTAGTTTTTCTTAGACTGCGCTACTGCTCATTTTACAAGATGGTTCTGGCCCCAGATATGGGGTTTCAGCTCCTTTTTTTGCCAGCTTAACTGCTGTTTCATTCTCTTCTATTCCTATGAGTCCTGAGACCCATTGAAGGGTGACAATGTTCTTCTGGCCTAGTTCATTTAGCTTGCCCAGGCATTTCCAAATCATCTTCGAACTGATTTTATATGATCTTAGCGCTTTGATGGATGCTTGGCTATTTGATATGATCAATCTTCTGCCTGCGATAGTTTCTTTCAATAATGAATTCTGCACATCTTTGGATAGGGCGAATTTGTGTTTGAAAGATGCTTGGTTCCCATATCCTCAAGGGTTGTAGAACCTAGTTAATGTTAAATAAATCTCTAGTGGATACACTTTACAAAATAAAATGCTGTATTTACAAATAAAGTAAATGAAAGAAAGCCTTTTGGTAAAATTTCTACAATTCCGAAAAAAAATAATACACTAAACTTTCATTTAATGCTACAAAATAATATAAAGTGTGCTTTCAAATTAAGATAACGTCAAGAGATCTTACAAAACCGTTTTCTTATTGCTTTATATTGATGACAGTTATCATCCCTCAGCTAATATTTGTCGCCTTTTTATTCGAATGTGTACTTTATGTGGCGTCAGGTGATAAAAATATTTGTTTTCCGCAAAGATTATTCTGTCGGAATGGCACATTAAAACGCACAAAAAAATCTAAATCTACTGTTCAGAGTAAAAGGCACAGCAGGGCGTTGTACGTCGTCAGCGAAAACAAGTTTAGGATTCGGAAAGTGAGAGAGACTTATGCGACGACAGACGTGTCAAATGAAAACAAAATATTCGCGAATCCCTAATTGGTTTTTTTCTAAAGGGAAACGACATGCTTGTCAGGCGAAACGAAAGTTCTAATCCCATTCAAAACAGCGGTTTTAATGAAGACAGATGTGGTATAGAATTACGTTTTACCACAAACGACCGTTATAACAATAATAGGGATGATAATAACAATACAACACTTTCTTTGTTATAGTTAATTTTAATTTGTCATATTACGTTGTGGATGAAGTTAATTATTTATAAAAATGGTAAAATTATTAAAACATAAAAGAAAAATAATATATTAAGGATATTATAGGTTTGTTCTGGTTTTGCACGGTACCGTTCTCGAATCATTATAAGCCTGCGCACTACAAATTTTGAACACAGAATTTCTTATTGCGCAGGCTCAAAGAGGAGTTTCCAAATTTTACATAAAAAATATGAGAAGTAATTAAAAAAAAAGGATGCTGCTAGGGGTGAGAGGGTGGCTTTTTCAGTAAGTTTAAAGCCATAATGCTTGCCCCTTCCAACAGAATTTGGATTTTTCTTAAATATCAGTATTCCACCCTTTTATCTGAAAACCTGTGTATATTATAAAAGTCCTAATAAAATTAACATCCATCTGGAATAAAAACTGGAAACTTCAAAAAATACATTGTATAATTGCAGCTGATCTGATCTTAAGGGGGGGGGTAAAGTTAATTCGTTGAAAAAAAGGCATGTTTTTATGAATTTTTTGTGAGGAACTAGTTGAAATTTCTTTATTAAATCCAATGATACATTGAAGTATCACATTTGAAGAATGTTCTGTAAAATTTTCACAAAAAAATATTAACAAATACGGTAATGACAGCAAGTATTCCGACGTGCCTCGAAAAAAAGGAGAGTTGCGGTGGACATCATAACTTGGTGCTGGACCATCTGAAATCAAAAAATCAAAGTTCATTCGTTAGATAAGAGTTTTCCCCAGGAGGTGACGTGGGGGTTTTTCGAAATTTAAATTTTTCACTTTTTTGGAGTACTTTTAAGGAAAAAACGCGATTTTTCGTGAAAAAAGCCCCCTAATTTGTTATTGTAAAATAACAATTATCAACAAATTTGAAAAAAACTTTTCTTCAGGGCCTCTTAAATGACAGAAATAGTGCTCAAAATTTCAAAACGATCGATGCAGTAGTTTTGAAGTTATGTCCACCGACTTTAAAAAAGTGACCTGTGGGGAAAACGCTTTAAAGTTTTGAACACTAAAAAACCTTGTATAAAACGTTTATAAGCAAATTTTATCGGCTTACCTCACACTAAATCATCAATGCCAGGTCCATAAAGGATGTTGCTATCATCCATGATGTCTAAAGCATCTTTTTGCGCCTGTCTACGAAGAATCCTGCCTTCTTTGGTTTGTCTCTAAGCTTCCTGATCGGCTTATACGTATGGAGTCAGTTGATCGCGCCCAGTCATGAGCACTTGGTCCACTACTAATTCCCATGCCTTTCATGAAGGTTAGTAAAGCAAAAGAACCTTCATTGAAGACACTGGCTGCCACATAAACTGCAATTTCAACGATGACAGAGGTTCCACTCAAGTGCTTTGGTGAGATTTTCCAAATAAGGTGGTTCAAGCTCTCATTGTTGTTCTGCGTGAAGCATCTTTGCTCAGATATATAGTATATAGTATACAAAATATACAGTACAGGCATAAGGACGTTTATACTTAAGTCGGAATTTCTATAAATAGAACTGGGGGGTAGAGAGCTAAACATCTGCCAGGCAACAATAGAGCGCTCGGGTCGATGAAAATCCTACAGGTATAAAAATATTCGTAACTTGGTCAATTTTATTCCGATCCACTTGAAATTTTGAGACAATATTCTTAAAGTATTAAGCATTCATTTAAAAAAAAATAAAAAAAAGCAAAAAAAATATTTAAATACTTTACCACCCCCCCTTAAACAAACTCACTTCCCTCTAATTACTATAATTACAATTAAACAGTTATGAATTAATTTTTTTACACCTGAATCTATATTTCCTGTTTATAGTCAGAAGATATGAAACCCTGTTCAGTAAAAATAGCAATTCAATTCCATATACATACCGATAAAAATATGTTGGCTCTGACCCACACGGTTAATTAAAACCATCCACAAAAACAAGAGTGCATAATTGCAGCTGAACCCAACCGTGGGATTTGTAAAACTACCCTCCAGAGTGCCGTTAAATGCTATCACCGACGCTTCTCTAATTCAATTCTAATGGCACAGTCGAGCAAGAAATAATTTAATATTATTCTGATTAAAGGTACATAAATTCTTGTACCATTCTTACGCAAATTAATTGTAGCGCTACACATTTCAAGAAGATTTTCGTATTAATGAAATAACGTTATTACATTCCAAATTTCCAATTACACAAAGTTAATTAATGAGATTATTTTGGTGTTTACTTATTTGTATATTAAATTATTTAAACCTAATTACTTAATAACCTATTAATTAACTGATTTATTAGTTGCAGAATGCAATACTTTTGTTTTAAGTCAGTATAATTTTTATAGATCCTAAATTTATTAATGGACTAGTTTATTTATTGTTAATCTCGCATTTTATAAACTGGGTCTGTATTTGTTCAACTATTAAACTATACCCTTTGGCCACAATCCTCATTTGAAATTTAAATTTTATGGTTACCCACGTTACCCCTGCTAAGTGACGTTTACCAATAAAACCTGTAGAAAATTTAAGACGTTTTCGGTATCTGTGCGTTAAAATTAACTTACAAACTTTCTCTCCCTTATTTGTAGTTGTAAAAAGAAGATAAACTTATCGATTTTTAATTTGATCTGTGATTGACACTGATACTTTTATTAAATAAAAATTTCGTCAATATTAATAGCCAAAGAAACATTTATTTATTCATTATCAATGTATGTTTCATATTATGCTTTATTTTTAACACTTACTAGGCATCTTTTTATACAAGTTATATACTCAATAAAAGTCTTTTAAAAATAGTCCGTACACAAAATTACTAGAATAAAATAAAACACAAGTTAATTGTAATCACCAAAAAACTAAACATTTATATCTCTATATCTACTCTGTTGATGTTAAAATTCATGAAATTGGCATTGTCTGTCAAACTTCAACCCGGAAGTGGGTCACAGATAGAGCCTTCGCCTTGTAACCGACAGGTCGAATCCAACATTCAAACATCCTAAATAGCTACTAATACCATTTTAATGAAAACTATCGCACCAAAATTGTCCATTATATTTTTTAATTTTTCCCAAATTCACAGTTATTTGGTGGTTATTTATGATTTACAATAAACATGAGATTGTTTTAATAATCGAATTATATCACAATTTGTCATTGTAATCAAAATAACTGTAACGCGATTGGCATAATTTAGACCAGCCTTTACTTTTAGATACAATTATTGTGGAGCCAAAGTATTATTTTTTAATTAAAAATAGTTCAACACAAAATTAAAAAAAGAAAAACGAGATAATGGAAAACTGTTTCACATTATCATGTAAATTAGGAAAATAAATAGCGCAAACATTACAATGCTAGCTGTAATTAGTAAACTGGATGCGTCTTATAATGTCCTTTTGACCCAGTTTCAATTTCGCAGGAAAAATTAGAATTAGGCTTTGTAAACACACTATTTTAGTTTTTCTTAACATAGCCGTTTACTAAATGTACAGGTTTGAGATAAATTTTACCAAATGAATAATTTTGTACTGCAACTTTAATAAGGTATAAAAAAATCCTGTAGACAGCTACATTAGAACAGAAATCTAGGAACAGGTGCCATTACACCCCCGTCATCATGCGTACAATGCGGAAAAATCCACGGAGACCGCATTGACACAATCGACTGACGAAATCCAAGACGCTCTGAATGAAAAAAGAGACCATGGTGTACGCCTTTCTAGATATAGAATGGTTCTTTGACAATACTCTACATGAGGCTGTCAAAAAAGCACTGAATAAAAGAGGAGTAAATAGAAAGACTTCCACTTGGATGTCGTAACTGCTATCTACAAGAATCGCAGAAATGGTAGTACAAGACCCTATCTCGATGTGAACAAAGGCCTCCCGCAGAAGGAAGTCGCATCCTTACTCATGTGGAGTCTTACTGTGTACAGCTTACTCTGTCAATTGACCAGGCAAAGTATACCATGTCAAGAGTATCCCGACGACATTGGTTATCCTTGCAAAAGGAAATACATCATAAAGTTAAGTAGTAAATATAAAAACGAACGAGAAGACAGCGTTGCTGGCTGTCACCACCCACGCCTACGTGAGGATCAGGAATCGTTGACTCCTACCGAGCACCAAGAACTCAGGTCAACCTAACCTCTCAGAGTTCCCAAAACCAACTGCCTACAACTGCTAGCAACGAAGACCTGACTTCCAATATTTTCGCCATCTTAGCGCTTTTTGTCCACCGTGATATGGACGAATTTCATTGGTCCCGTCCGGTACCATCCGATTTTTAGATGCTTATACTTTGAGCTCTTGACTCAGCAAAATTATTGTTTTATTTCTCGCTTCCCCTGAAATACATCACGGTTGCTATGGGCAAGCTTTGCTTTTTTT
Organism: Ophraella communa; assembly: GCA_035357415.1. Lineage (NCBI taxonomy): Eukaryota > Metazoa > Arthropoda > Insecta > Coleoptera > Chrysomelidae > Ophraella > Ophraella communa. Next base: position 28,576,098 of record CM068994.1, on the reverse strand, counting down.
AAAACTGAAAAAGTAGAAAATTGTTTCCACCTGCACCCAAGGTAAAGAAACTTAACAGTTTCTATACCAAGCTTGACCGTTTTCTATGAAAAAACAACTACTTCCTGGGCTATATGCCCCAACGGATATTGAATTATATTCCAACAGAAAAGGTGATGGCGACCGACTTCGTCGATATTTAAAACCATCTTTATCCATTTGCAAATCAACGGGAAGAACACTACTCGTAGACAAGTTTCTTTACCTTGGGTGCAGGTGGAAACAATTTTATACTTTTTCAGTTTTATTATTGACTGCACCTCATTGAAATTATTTCATGTATTATTTTGCTTTTCTTGTTATTTTATATTTCGACACGTAGTTTTCATTTAAATAATTTGTCCTGCTTTTAAATAACTTTGATATACATATATTTCTGAATTTGGTATTTATTACAAAAGGGTGGATTCTGTTAGGAAGATGATAAAACCTCAATACACATACTCAATTGCAGAAACCTGGGACTATCTACTTGATCTGAAGCCCTACGATGTCCTAGACTTTCTTAGGAAAATAGGAATAGAAGAACTGTCATAAGTCTGAGAAAATATTAGACCTATGTCAAGAAAGGGGGTACAATAGATCTTATAGGTCGCAAGTGTAAATATCACCCCTAAAATAAATACAAATTTTGAAAAGAGATTAAGCGTAATACTATTTGTTATCTTTTGTACTTTAATGTGGTTCGGTTTCTGGGCATTGATGACTATAAAAAGACTGACTTAATTCTTTATTTTAAATTTATTAATAACTTTTAACACTGACGACGATGTAGCATGTAGCTAGTCTGACATCAAAGGCGAGAATACATCCAGCGCCGGATTCCGTTATGAGGCTAAAATAGGCCAATAGAAATATTAGTAGGTGTGGCTTGGATATTTGGCGCACTTTTTCAATTTGTGCTTTCTAGGCTAGAAAGTAAAAAAATATATAATTGCAGTGTAAAAATGTATTATAAAGGTGTATTTTTTTATTATGCCAGGGGATAATTTCAGGTTTTTTTAAAATAAGTTTAATTTAATTAATATACATGTTTTGGTTATCAGTAACTAAATTAAGGGTAAAAATACTGAGGATTTTTTATTACTTATTTTTTATTTCCATCCTCCAACCTCCGAGAGTTGAAATATTTCATAGATTTGGGCAAATTATTGTAGTTTTAATCCATAATGAAATCCAGTTTTTATCAAATATTTATAACTTGGGCATCTATTCCTATCTGCTAAAGCTGTGTTGTAGTCATCACAAGTTAGCTGGATATTGCACTTAATCATTTCTAATGCTGTTCCTGCTGTATGTCCATTCTTGTAGAGACGTAATAACTGTTCTCTTACATCATTACTAACTTTCCGAAACCGCAAATAATCTGAATTGCCTGATTGTGTGTTACAATAAGAGTTATTTCACAAGGTGCTTCTTGTAAAAGTTGGAATTTTTCTGGTATGCCCATGAATTTTTACTGTTAATTTTGAAGGGCAGTTGGTATTTCTCGTTTTAATTTGTGAAGATGGTTCGTAAGTTTTTGAGCACCGAGTAAAGTGATGACATCTAAAATTAAATTTAAACTTTATATGGTAAATAAAACTTTTTAAATGTTTACTAAATAATTTTAATTAACCTAATCAAAAATTCAATATATTATGTATAGGTACCAATATATCATTTAAATATTTTACTTAAGTTTAATCCGTTCTCTATCCTCAATAACCGTATTATTTATAACGTATGATGAATTGGTTAAGTTTTCAAACTCTCTTAACCATTTACCAAATACTTTTTTGTTCGTGCAATTAACAAAAAATTGCAACTGAACGTTAGGGAACTTATCTTCACCTTCTATTATCTTTTTCTCCATAATTTTTGTTCCCTAGCCAGGTGGCAGACTAGAAAATTGGTAGATTTAATTTAATAATTGTTAAGGATAATAAAAAACTCTTCGTTTTAACAAAACTTCCAATATTTATTAAAAAATTGCTTTTTTAAAGGCTCAATTTTTTTTTTAATAAATATTGGAAGTTTTGTTAAAACGAAGAGTTTTTTATTATCCTTAATAAGATGGACTTCCAAAAAGTAAGGGTTAGTACAATCAATTTAATAATTGTTGTTATTACTACATATACGCCAAAAATAGATATTTGATTTGATACTCACATTAATGAATTTTTCATTTAACAAGGAAGACACAAAGTTTTCCATTTACAAGTTAGTTTAAATTTTCTATGACTATGAAATGAAGACAAGATCAAAGGAAATCAATCATAAAATAATAACTACCTGCTTAAAACCTTAAAAATTACTTTCAGTTATACCTAGTTTAAACGTCACGTAAAATATCAACGGTAGGAACTCCGCCCACAAGCATCATTTTAATTGGCTTATTTTAACCTCATAACGGAATCCGGCGCTGGATGTATTCTTGCGACATCAAAGTGACTGCTCTATAACCACTGACATGGAACATTGTTTTGATTCAACATACATAAATAATACTGACACAGAACATTGTTGTGATTTAATATGCATATAACACTAATAAGTATGTGGCAGAAGTTTCATCATAAAGAAATAAATTTGGTTTTATTATATTATTAACATATTTATCAATTTTATTTTCTATTATCCTTATGTCTCTGTTAAACGTTTTTCTTTACAAATATCATCTCTTGTCTAATATTGTTTGGTATAAAATGTTTTTATGGGTATTTTATTACAATATTTTTTAATAACAAATAAAAAGAACTGAAATTATTAAATTTTTATGATCAACAATCGCAAATAACGAGCGTTTAACCTTTCGGCGATGTACAGCATTAATTCAAACATTATTTAAAAACAAGACTGAAATCTACAATAAGACATAAAACAAAGAACTGAACGTATAAAACTTGAAAGCAAATTGTATAAATTTATACAACAGTATTTTTTTATCGAAATATTTAAATTCTAAATTCTATTAAAAATTATCACTCAGAACATCTTGAATTTATGCATTTATTTACATATTTTCCAAATGTACATAACCTACATTCTGTTAAAAGATACTTTAACTTTTAAATTCCTTTTGCATCGACTGTATAACGAGTTTCGAGTCAACTTTAAAACTGTCAAGAAACTGGAAATATTTTTATTGGTACAAAGCCTCTGGGCTATTAAATCTTCTCTTTACTCAAATAACCTGTGAGTAGTCCGAAAGAAAATAGCGTTAGTTTGTGTTAAAACTTCAAGAGTTGATTCAAATATATATGGATAGATCTCGAGAAAGGGACAACATAAAAATAAGCAGAGCAGCCTGTCCCCAGCTGCTAACCTCTCGGCACTTACTTGTCGTATATGTAAATGTTTGTTCTATTTATCCATGCATATATAGGGTTTCTGCGTTTGTAAATACTCTCAGAAGTATACAGAATGAAAGTTGGGAGCAGTGGTTTTTATTGGAATAGTTTTAAAACGTATTTTAATTAAATACATTTAGATTACTGTCAAATATAATATATCGACGACTATTTGAATTTAATATATTTGAATTTAATTAATTGTGTAAATACAAATGCAATTATTATTCTCTGAGTTAACCTTATTTTACGTAAAAATGACAGTTATTGCATTCCGTGGTTTTGTGCACGATTTACAGTAGCCAATTATTTGTTCTGTGAGCAGTTGTAGCTGTCAGATGTCAGAAGTGGTTGTATGGTAATGTTAAGAGGGGCGTTTCTAATTTGGTAAGACTGCCTGGTTATTTTTAAATTACAAGAATGTGGAGTAGATGGCGGTAGTGGTTTCAAATTAGTATTTTTATTATAAATGACTTTCTTTATCTAAAACAGAGATGAAAATATGAATTTTGCTTCGTAAATCTTTGAATACTTCCACGACATACATGTACATTTGACCTTAAGACCATAAACAGATGAAAATACCTGTGTATATTTTTTATTAAATATTATTTGGATCCACTTTGGAACTTTGTTGTGTTTCGTGGGCGCAGGTGAACAAATTTATTTTTTTAAGGATTAAAATTATCAATACCTATATAAAAAAAGAATAATAAAAAACTGTTCGTTTGAACGGAACTTCCAAGTTTATTTGAAAAATTAGGTTTTAAATTACAATGACGGCCGTTTCGCCAAGATTAGCATCGCCAGATTCTGACTATGCTAATCTATAGCTATAGGATTTGTTGACCATGACGTCATTCCTAGTTAATTATATTGCCAACAAAGTAACTTAAAAATAACTGATAGTAGATGAGATTTACTTGTAAGAGCTAGGAAAATTAAACGTGTACAGATTGGTAACAATTCGCGCTGTTGCCACGAGCCAATTGCCACGCGTCATTATTGTATTGTACACGTTTGACATTTAGAATTAGCACAGCACTACCAGTTAACCTAGATGAAGGAAAAACAACTCTGCGTGACAACACCGCAAAATTTTATGCTCTAACGTCATTGTCAACTTATCGGTTATAATTGCACAAGTGCATAAAAATTACCGATAATTTTGCAAGAAAGCGTGTTATCTAAAAATTGCCCTCCGAAGGAGGAGGGCTCTTTTACAAAATGTGAAAAAAACGGAGTGCAATTTTTATAGATAACACGCTTGAATGTAAAATTATCTGGTCATTTTTATGCACGAGTGTAATTCAATGGAATATTTCACGAATAAACATTTTTTCACTTTTTGAAGTATATCTGACATTTATCAGTATTGTCAGTCAGTGTTGTTGTCATGACGACGGGATGTTTTCGCTTGGTGTCATGACGACGGGATGTTTTCGCAGTGCAATTACCGCTGTAATTTTTCGATAATTGCATTCCTCTTATGACATATATTATACATAAGGGAAATATTCGTAAAAATCCTATATATTATTCTTAACAAGATAGATTTTCAAAAGTAAGGGTTAGTACAATAAATTTTATATAAAATTTTTTTTTTCTGAATAACAAATAATTAAAAAATAATGTGGTTTTAATTTAGGAAATAACAACGGTTCCTAACACTAAATTCCGACACAACACTTGTGAATAAATAAAAATAAAAATAAAAACTTTGAACTTAAACAAGAATAGTATAGTGACAAATATTTTAAATTTTTAGTACGCCAGTTAATAGCATTGTACCTACATTTAAAGCAAAGAATTCGACTTAAATAAAAAGTCGGTAAAGTTTTTTTTATTACGAAGAAGTAAATGGTGAACATTTTGAACATATTATTTAATTTTTTTTTATTATTAGAACGTATTTTTTTTACCAATTAAAATATTTAAAAACTTTAATAATTTTATAATTTTGGGTTGAAAGTTGTAAAATAAGGAAGAAGAATTAGAAAACAATTTTCTTGTAAACGATTATTCATAATAGTTACCCAAAATGAAAGAATTCGGTCACCAGTTTATAAAATTGAAAATAAAGGCTTACATTCCTCCTTACCACTTTATGCTCTTAAATTTTCTCCAGAAATATATTTATACTTAATATTAACGATTCTATGGCTATGATAAACGGCAAAGTCGATTTATGGAGCAGTAACGATTCACTAAGTTCTGGAACTGAACGTCGGACATGGGCTTATAAATCGACCCAGTTTTTGTATCGGTACACAGCAACGTACTTACTCAAACTACACTGATTTCGCTGTAAAACATCCATAAATTTTCCTTGTCAGCTAATTTTTTTATCCCCAAACCGGCATTTTCGTCAATGTTACGGAAACTAGAACTATGATGCGATTACTTTAAATTGCTTTGATCTTTGATAGATTCATTTTAGGGTAGATACGCAAAACTCATTAATTATTTACGATGTCAGTTTCAGATATCAAGATTTTTATCCTGTATTTATGTTTTTATCTTACAGAAGTATCTAGATCGATTTTTTTGGATTAAAATAAGAGTTGCAACATAATAAAAACAATGCTTTAACATTTGTTTATTCTTTATTCTGATATTAGATTTTTGGGTGATCATTTGTTGCTAAATTATTTCGATAATGTGTCAAATAGTGATGAAATAAACCTTACATTAAGAACAATGAAAAACTCTTCGTTTTACCAAAACTTCCAATATTTATTTAAAAAATTGCTTTTTTAACTATAATGACAGCCGTTTTGCTAGACTTAGCATCGTCAGATTGACATATTGAAGTTACATTTTGTTTGTTTGTAGCCAGGTACCTGATGTTTAGGTAGTTATAAGGCTAGACCAAGTATGGAAGTAATAAGACATAACAATATTAAAGCCTAGATGTTATGAGCCCTAAGGGATTATCCTGGATTTACTTCCCTCTAAGATCAGTATAACTGTGCAATGATATAGAAAAACCAGGAAAAAACTATATCATGCTGATCTTTACAATAACTTTATATATTTGTGTTACAATTACGTCTTATCTATGTATAAAATGAAGACTCAATCAAAGCAAACACTTTAAAAGTGGAGAACTTCCCAGATTTATTTGTTCATTAACAACTTTAAATTGTGGATCTGCTAGATGTCTTTTTATTTCAAGTTCTTCAAGGAAATCTAAATTTTGTTTTTTATTACAAGTGTGTAGTATTTGGATGTCATTGATGTGTAAGAGTGAGGTTGGATGTTCAAGTAAGTGTTTTGCATAATTTGACTTATCTGGTTGTTTTAATCGATATGCTCTTAAATGTTCGTTAAATCTTACTTCAAAATTTCTTTGTGTTTGACCTATATATACAGCATTACACTTTGGACAATTAATTTTGTAAACACCATTTTTTTTTAATTTAGGTAATTTTGTTTTTACATTTAACAATTTTGTACCAATATTATTTTGTGTTTTAAATGATATTAATGCTGATGTTGCCGAAGATATTATTTTTGAAATTTTATTGGAAATACTTCCACAATATGTAATATTTTTATAACTTTTAATTTCTTTAGTTTGTTTAGGAAATATTAGGTTTAGTGACACTTTCTGTTCTTTCTTATTAATTAGTGTATTTATTAAATGAATTGGGTAGCCATTAGATGTAGCTATTTGTTTTATGATATCAATTTCTTTTTCAAAGTTAATTTTGTTGATTGGAATTGAAAATGCCCTATGTATCATAAAATTATAAGCTGCTAATTTATGTGTTATAGGATGATTTGAATTATACGGTATGGTTACATCTGTTTGTGTTGGTTTTCTGTATATTGAATAATTTAGTAAATTATTAACTTTTTCAATTTTTAAATCAAGAAAATTATTTGAATTATTTTCTTCAACTTCTAAAGTAAAATTAATTGAGGATGCAAGGTATTAATATAATTAAAAAATATATCTAACATCATGATGTGTTAGCAGGATTTGTAGGTAGCGAACGACAGTTAGATATATTTTTTAATTATATTAATACCTTGCATCCTAAAATTAATTTTACTTTAGAAGTTGAAGAAAATAATTTAATTAATTTTCTAGATTTAAAAATTGAAAAAGTTAATAATTTACTAAATTATTCAATATACAGAAAACCAACACAAACAGATGTAACCATACCGTATAATTCAAATCATCCTATAACACATAAATTAGCAGCTTATAATTTTATGATACATAGAGCATTTTCAATTCCAATCAACAAAATTAACTTTGAACAAGAAATTGATATCATAAAACAAATAGCTACATCTAATGGCTACCCAATTCATTTAATAAATACACTAATTAATAAGAAAGAACAGAAAGTGTCACTAAACCTAATATTTCCTAAACAAACTAAAGAAATTAAAAGTTATAAAAATATTACATATTGTGGAACTATTTCAAATAAAATTTCAAAAATAATATCTTCGGCAACATCAGCATTAATATCATTTAAAACACAAAATAATATTGGTACAAAATTGTTAAATGTAAAACCAAATTACCTAAATTAAAAAAATCTGGTGTTTACAAAATTAATTGTCCAAAGTGTAATGCTGTATATATAGGTCAAACACAAAGAAATTTTGAAGTAAGATTTAACGAACATTTAAGAGCATATAGATTAAAACAACCAGATAAGTCAAATTATGCAAAACACCTACTTGAACATCCAACCTCACTTTTACACATCAATGACATCCAAATACTACACACTTGTAATAAAAAACAAAATTTAGATTTCCTTGAAGTACTAGCAGATCTAGCAGATCCACAATTTAAAGTTGTTAATGAACAAATAAATCTGGGAAGTTCTCCACTTTTAAAGTGTTTGCTTTGATTGAGTCTTCATTTTATACATAGATAAGACGTAATTGTAACACAAATATATTAAGTTATTGTAAAGATCAGCATGATATAGTTTTTTCCTGGTTTTTCTATATCATTGCACAGTTATACTGATCTTAGAGGGAAGTAAATCCAGGATAATCCCTTAGGGCTCATAACATCTAGGCTTTAATATTGTTATGTCTTATTACTTCCATACTTGGTCTAGCCTTATAACTACCTAAACATCAGGTACCTAGCCACAAACAAACAAAATGTAACTTTAATATGTCAATCTGACGATGCTAAGTCTAGCGAAACGGCTGTCATTATAGTTAAAAAAGCAATTTTTTAAATAAATATTGGAAGTTTTGGTAAAACGAAGAGTTTTTCATTATTCTTAATAAGATGGACTTTCAAAAATTAAGGGTTAGTACAATCAATTTAATTAAACCTTACATATTTGGATAAATGAAATTTTTCTTAGATAATTCGTCTAATTCGGAAGCAAAAAATAACCCACACAGCACAAGGATGTCCTCATTGAGGATTATGCTGACGAGTTCCATGATATGGAAATAACTTTTCAGTAGGATGGTGCTCCTCCCCAATGGGGGGATGAACGGGATATATAATAAACATAATTGTAGCGAATGGGGATCTGAAAATCCAAGGGTAATTAAGGAATACGAAAGAGATTCACCAAAGTTAAACGTTTGATGTGGCGTTCTTAAAGAAAAAATATATGGACCGTTCTTCTTTCAAGAAACTACAATTACTGGTAATGTCTACACAGACGTTACAAAATTACCTATATCCACAAGTGGAACAAGATGGCATCATAAATTCAGTTTACTTTCAGCAATACAGTGCACCACCACCACACTATTCACTTGTGGCTAGAAATTCTTTAACCGAAACATTTGAAGATAGGTGGATTGGGAGAGCTGGACCAATTGAGTGGCCTGCTCACTCACCAGACTTGACGATTCCGATTTATATGGTCTTTTATTAAAGACAGGTGTTATAATCCTATTCCAGAGACTCATGAACAACTGAGATGTAAGATTGGCCGAGCATTCCAAGACATTACCCCAGAAAGGTTGCGAAATTCTTTTCAGAACTTTTTATTCAGGTTGTATAGACCAAAATGGACAACACTTAAAACATCTTGAAGATTTTTATTAAATTAGATAATTTATAAAGTTAATTTTTAAAAAAATTTGGTACATATTTCACCCGGTATTATACAGAGTGCGGTCGTTAAATGGCTTATTACAGGGTACTAGAGGTAACACCTTTAAATATTTAAATTGAAAATATCTATTTAGAGTAATATTTTATCCCAAAATCTACGTTTTTACTGTTATTAAATCCTTTACCTCAAAGATTAATTGAAGATTTAATTTCAAGCGAATAATCATAGCATAAACAAAATAAAACATAAAATATAAACGACGTGTCTCGGGAATACAACAAGAAAAATATTTTCCACAATTTCACTGATTTTATTTCAGTAAAAAATGTTATGACGCTGTAGGTATACACAAATATTTTCACAAAACACAAACTCTCTTTTTTTGTTGGCATCTGAACGAGATGGCTTCACTTGCAGATCAGATGGTTCGAATAAATTTTCATAAAATCCATTTCAATCTGGTATAAACACAATACTATGTCGTTTTTTTTGTATCGAGGTCTCATAAGATATTTCTGTTGTCGCTAAAAGCGACGTTTACGTTTTCCATGTAGTATTTCTTGTGTGTATGTTTACCGAGTACTTTTTTACGTCTTCAAGTTTTACTACCGCATCGTAAGCATGTTGAGCAGAGCAGAGATGACGTGAAAATTTTTTATTATTGTTATTTCTTTATAATGTTTATAAATTGGGCTTAGAAAAATGTAAAAAAGTAAAGGTACTGTGGGTAGGTAATAGTTATTTACTTTACAAGTCCGGGAAGTGACTTTTTGGGCTACTGCGCTGATCGAATGTATTCCCATGACGCTTCGGTAATACTTTCCATTTTGGTACTTTATAAAAAATCGGTTTTCTGTGAAATTTTCAGGCCGCAGTGATGCATACTTTTTATACAGTTTAATGCAGTTTTGATCAATTATCGTAAAAGATCTAATTTGTCGCGTTTTACTGTCTGGGATTTTGATAATTATTACATTTTCTTTATCCACTTCGTTCGGTGAGTAATATTGGGCGCGTCAAGAAAAGACATGCTTCCCCACCTTATAAAGTAACAGGTCGGCTGAAAAGTCCCCGGTCTACCATAGTAAAACACAATATTTTGACAAAATTCATTTTTTTTATTCCACTTAGTTGCCTTCAAGGGCGATACAGCGATTGTAGCGACCTTCCAACTTTTCGATACCATTTTTGTAGTACTCCTTCGGTTTGTCCTCAAAATAGGCTTCAGTTTCGGCGATTACCTCAGTACAGAGCCAAATTTTTTCCCGCGAGCATTCTCTTCAGGTCAGAGAAAAGAAAAAAGTCGCTGGGGGCTAGATCTGGAGAATACGGTGGGTGAGGAAGCAATTCGAAGCCCAATTCATGCAATTTTGCCATCGTTTTCGATGATTTGTGACACGGTGCATTGTCTTGATGAAACAACACTTTTTTCTTCTTCATATAGGACCGTTTTTTCGCGATTTTGGTCTTTAATCGCTCCAATAATGCACAGTAATAGTCGCTGTTGATTGTTTTCCCTTTTCCAAATAGTCAATGAACAATATACCGTGTGTATCCCAAAAAACTGAGGCCATAACTTTGCCAGCTGACTGTTGAGTCTTTCCACGCTTTGGTGGCGGTTCACCGGCCGCAGTCCACTCAGCTGACTGCCGATTGGACTCAGGCGTGTAGTGATGGAGCCAATCGGGTTTATTACGACTTAACAGGTGCAAACACTGCTCAGAATCATCAATTCGTTGCTGTTTTTGGTCGATTGTGAGCACGCGCGGCACCCATTTCGCACAGAGCTTCCGCATACCCAAATATTCGTGAACGATATGTCCAACACGTTCCTTAGATATCTTTAGAGTGTCAGCTATCTCGATCATATTCACATTACGGTCACTCAAAATCATTTTGTGGATTTTTTTGATATTTTCGTCGGTAACCACCTCTTTTGGGCGTCCACTGCGTTCATCGTCTTCGGTGCTCATTTCACCATGCTTGAATTTTGCGTACCAGTCAATGATTGTTGATTTTCCTGGCGCAGAATCCGGAAACTCGTTATCAAGCCAAGCTTTTGCTTCAACTGTATTTTTTCCTTTCAAATAACAATATTTAATAAGCACACGAAATTCTTTTTTTTCCATCTTTTTGAAAATAACAAAAGTTGCTTCACTAAAAATGCAATATCTCACAAACTAATAGTCCGACAGCTGTCAAATTTTTACACGAATTTTTTGAAGGTTGATACTATCTAAAAATGAAATGGATTTAATTCTAGTGTCGTCATCTATAGGTCAGACCGGGGACTTTTCAGCCGACCTGTTAATATACTATTCTAATAGGTTAAGTCCTTATCTATCGAATAAGAAGTTTGAATTATACTTCACCTGGAAAATTTGTGGAAAAAAAGTGTTAGTATTTGTTTCATGTTTTATGAGAAAGTAGGACCCCACAAACATTTTTTAAATTATACTCCAGTTATCAATCAGATGGAGAGAAAAAAAAACTCAAAATTACTTTTTTTTCCTGTGTTTGTACTAAATTATAAAATTACCGTGAAATTTATTGCGAAATTAAATTAGAGTCAAAACATTTGGCAACGTTGCGGAAAAGCTCGGGCTTCGGGGCATTGAATATATCTATACAATGTGAACTGGAAAGCATACCGATATTAATAAATGATATATATACAAAAAATAGAAATAAATAATTAAAAAAAACAATATTATATTAAATTTTGTAAATCACACTTATTACACCAGTAACTATATTTGCTATAGATTCAATACAACACTCTGTTAATGATGTGAATGTATACATCTTGTGGAGTACAATTATTTTCTTCAAGTTTAAATATTTTACCCATTTTAATAGAAACAGGGAAATAATTTCAATTATAGATAATGAACAGAAATCAATTTTAATACAAAAGCAGCTTTTGCCATAAAAATAGAGACAGTATATAATTTGAGTTATATCAATATGAAACTGGTCATATTTTCTATTGTACTACATTTTATAGAGATGTATATAATGAACGACGGTTTAAAATTGATTTCATCATCATATTTTAACTAATTAATGTTAAGTACTTAATAGGCTTGATTCATGTAATTGTAAGTAAATTTTAACTTAGAAATAACCTAGAAATATTTGTATTGAACTGGTTCTAGAAACTTTCAAGGATTAGACAGTGTTAGTATGTCTAGTTGTATGTAGTTAAGACAGAGATGCAAATAATGTTCTAGCACATTGTTAGCTTCCCAGAACCTCCAAGAAGTTTCTGGAAGCTTAGAAAGTATACAGGGTGAGTCATAACTATTGGGACATAGACTAAGGATAGGTTATTTGGACCAAAATATGGCTATTGGGCCAAATATGCCTTAATATAATGTTGCTGAGAAAAAAGATACAGGGTGTTAAAGTTAATTTTTGTTTTTCGTTTTTTGCTAATAGTTTCCCTGTATATTTATAAATTGATATCAAAATTGGCACAGAGGCATAATCTTAGACAAGAAATAGTATTTTATTTACAATTTTACGTTTTGTCATAGAGGGCGCCACGTGGATCATTCCTAATGATCAAATTGAGTCTAAACTTTTTTTGATGAAATTTTTTAGTAATTTTTATTAAAAAATATGACGTAAACATCATTTTTACGTAAAATTGGTATTCTTGTTTAAACATGATAATTTCAACCGTTTTCGATAAAAACGCAGTCGAACTGCTTAGAGTCTTAAAAAAGGATTTCAAATATTAATTCATTTAGTAAAAGTATGCTTTGGACTGTCAGATAATTGTTGTTGGTAAATGTCATTTGTTCTGAGTAAATTATTTTTGATGTGACAGTGTAGTGTAATGTTGCATTTTTTAAAAGTAATCATTACTTTTTTTGATTGAAATGCCTCGTCACAATCATTTTACTAATGAAGAAATGCGAAATATGATTTGCGTATACGCACAAGAAAATTTTTGCGGTCGCTCGGCAGCCAGAAGGTATGGAATGTAATACGCAAACAGAAGGCAACCAAATCACAAAACTTTTGCAAGATTATATTGTAGTTTAGGTGAAACTGGGTCATTTTACACTAAAAATCGGGGTGGTCGACCGAAACAAATCACACCTAATCAAGAAGATGAACTTTTGGTTCGAGTAGATGAAAATCCTGACATCCACGACATCTATCAGCAGCAACAAGAGTAAGTAATTAGAATTCTAAAAAAGAGAACCTCCATCCTTATCACTTCACTCCTGTTCAAAATTTACTTCCAACAGATCTTACACGACGGTTACAGTTTTGCCAACGTATTCTGAATAAACATCGCAATGACAGACACTTTATTAATACTATTATGTTCACCGACGAAGCAACTTTTACCAGACGAGGGGTTTTTAATTGGCGAAATAGTCATTATTGGGAAGAAGAAAACCCGCATGCTATTAAAGCTAGACATTTTAAATTGAAGTTTAAATTGAATATTTGGTGTGGCATTATAGGCGACCAACTACTAGGGCCTTATGTTCTTCCTCCGAATTTAAATGGAGATTCTTATTTATTATTTTTGGAAAATACTCTTAGTGATATTTTAGATGATCTGTCACTGGATGTAAGAAGAAAAATGTGGTTTATGCAGGATGGAGCGCCACCTCATTTTTCATTAGCTGTTAGAAATCATCTTAATGACGTATTTCCTCAACGATGGATTGGCAGAGGCAGTGATTTTCAATGGCCACCAAGAAGTCCTGAGTACAACCCGCTAGATTTTTATTTTTGAGGACATATGAAGTCCTTAGTTTATGCCAATGAAATTAATACACGAAACGAACTTTGGAGATACATTCAAAATGCAGCTAATCTTATAAGGGGACAGAATAAAATTTTTTTTAACGTCCGAAAATCCTTTATAAAAAGAATTAGAAAAGGCATAGAAATCAGAGGAGACCATGTAGAACATTTAGTTTGAGTTTTTGTGAGTTCTTTTAAGTTAAAGTGTGTTTAGTTTTGAAAACGGAAACCTTACGTTAGTTGCAATTTTGTTTATTAGTTTGGTATTTGATAGTGGAATTGTAAATAAAATACTATTTCTTGTCTAAGATTATGCCTCTGTACCAATTTTGATATCAATTTATAAATATACAGGGAAACTATTAGCAAAAAACGAAAAACAAAAATTAACTTTAACACCCGGTATCTTTTTTCTCAGCAACATTATATTAAGGCATATTTGGCCCAATAGCCATATTTTGGTCCAAATAACCTGTCCTTAGTCTATGTCCCAATAGTTATGACTCACCCTGTATAAAGACCTTTTCTTAAAACCGTTTTTGAAGAAAGATAATTTCAAATTTTTCATGCGTCAAATTCTAATTATAAAAAAAAAGTTGGCTTGTGCCTGAATTATTAACTAAAACCCTATTTATTCTCAATTTTACATTATTTTTTTTGAATTTGTTGGTTTATTGACACATGCCCAAACATATTCGTAAAACGATTTTTTTTTACAATGTTATCTAAGTACATCCGGCAGATATTTTCTCGTTTTGAAAACGAACTTCAGTCATTGGGTAAACATGAGTATTTTCGCTAGACCTCCGCTTAGGCAAATATTTGTTTCATTTATGCATGAATCGCTCCTAGTAACAAAATTCAGTTAATTGCACAGTATATTATATAATACTGAAAGCGTAGTCGTAAACAACACTTAACTGCATTTGTGTAATAGTAGATTATTCAACAAGCGTATAATGATGACTATTACACACGAAGAACATGAGCCGGAGGCGAGTGTTGTAACATCTGAGTATGTAATAGCCACTATGCGCGTGTTGAATACTATAATTTATCTACAACTATGTATATAAGTTTATAAAAAAAATGCAAAATATATTTCAAATGAACAATGGTTTTATTAATGGTAACGTTATTAATACACAATAAATTTATGTTTATTTACTAACATAATAATTATTAATAGTTACAATACAATTGTTAAAGTTCATGCCAGGGATAACTTTCTCTGCCATCTGAGTCTGATTGAAATTCATTGGGCTTGGACTGGCACTAGAGCTAGTACAAGGTTTTTCAATAAGAGCTAGTATGTTTGTTAATTTCGTTTGAAATCTGATTTCCACTTTTTATTTTAGTGGCTATGTTGTCATCTATATAACCTTCGGCAACTGTGGTTGATTTCCATCCCCCTAACGCAAATGGTTGCAGATGATCTTCGGAACGAATGTCCTGTGTACAATTCGGGATTCTTTAACTTTAAAAACGTAGCAATGTGCTTTCCCATAGAAGCTAATTTGTTAATACCTACTCTCTGAATAGTACATTTACCATTCTAGTAATTTAAAAATAATTAGCATGAGATGGGCGAAGATTTATATACTTTTTGCAAATATCGTAAAATTCACTTAATACAGTAAATAATCTAGGAATCTTTGTTTTTGTGAAGGTATTTTCACTGTACAGCCTCCATTGTAATTTTCTATATCTTCAGTTTTCATAGAATATAATTCTTTAGATCGGCGAGTTCCTATTAGCCCCATGATTAAGGTTACCTAATAATAATTTGATTAAATTGGAAAGTTCTAAGCTGAAAATTACGATATTGTAAGAATACCTTTGTCATTAGATAGGTATGATCTGGCGCTTCTTTAATAAATTTACTGATTTCTTCCGGGGGTAAAAGTTTTAGATTTTTTCGGTTGATGGCCCTCGGACTGACGTTTTAAGAATGCCTGTAACTTCATGTAAATCTCTAGGTGGATACTATGGTAAATATTCAATGTACTTTTCAGCATAGAATAATATGCCCACAATGATGATGACTATATTTTTGCAAGTTCTAATAATACCGGAGAATGTACACACCAAATAACTCAAAAATTGCCTTCACTCTAAAGGACTGGGCAAGCAACATGCGCAAGAAGGATGGATCCTTCTATAAAGAAATTGTAGTGAAAACAATGTGGAACGTAACAGCAAAACTTGTTCAGGAAAAATATTGCGAAGATTTCGGTATTGTAATAGATCCATTTAATGATGTAAGTTTTAAATCTGCTAGGAGTGCCCGAGATGCTACGCGCAAAGTATTACAAATGAACCCGGAAAAGAGAAAAGAAAGCTCATCGGCTTTTACTCACAAAGAATTTTGAAGCTTTACGATGAAAACGAGCCGGAAGGTCTGCAGAAAAAATGTTTTCATCTCATATCTTATGAGCTAGCATTTCGAGGAGGTGAGGCAGTCAACTGTTTGACGGATTTTTTTCAAGAAAAAAAGTTTCATGATGGAACAAGCACAAATAGAATAGAATATAATCCAGTATTTTCAAAAACCAAGGAGGAGGCCGTAGATTAGCGGACAGTAAATGGTTAATCCGAAACATTAGTAATGAAGACATCTGCCCCGTTAGGTAGGTCAAATTAAGGGTTTTTTATTTAATTTTACTTTTCACTGCTTTTTTCAAGATTATACAGAAAACTTTTGTCAAAACGAAGATATAACGTGAAGACGAACCGTCTGTTTCTTACACCGAATCGAGAATGGCAAAATAGTGGTATATGGTTCAAGGACATCCCAGCGGGTAGAATCGAGATCGCAAAATGGACAAAGCTGTCTGTCCAAGAAGCAGGTCTCGATAGTGAAAAGTTCAAATTCACAAACCATTCTCATCGAGCAACTGCCGTAAGCCATCTAGCCAAGGTTGGAGTAAACGAAAACCAGCTAACGAAAATTACAGGACATGGAAATGTCAATTCAATAAAACCTTATTTACAACTTGATAAAGAGTTTCATGAGGAAATAATAGAGAAACAGTGAGAACAGCGAGGTTGGTGATTTTTCAGTTTCAACTTCTTCTTCCAGTAACGTTGTTTCTGACCGACAACAAACTTCGACTGGTTCAATCATAAATTTTAAAAATTGCGTTTTTAATTGTAAGAATTTCAATAACTAGGCTTAATCTCATGTTATGTCAATAAATAATAAACGTTTAATGTAATTACGTCTACATTTATTTTGAAGGACCTGTTAATTCGCTAGTGCAAAATTATCGCTTAATTGCATGCTCATTGGCTGAAACAACAATCAAAAAATAGTCGGAACATTGTTGAAATGTCAAATTTAACAGATGAAAAAAATTTTCATTAGTATTCAATTCTATATGGTAATGCATGGCATTACTTGATAAAAATTGCATATTAATTAATAGTTGTGGATAAAATTATTAACATCATTGACAAAGAAGGAAAGATTCAACTGTAGGCAAATAACAGTTTAAAAAAAAAACTCGCGAGCTTCATTGTGTTTTGTTGATTTTCGAATGTGATAAGTAGTAAGTTTACTCGATAATTTGATAATTCTGTCTCAATTTCCAAAGTATATCTTAATGAAATTGATTGTGTTAATCTTTACTTTGTGGAAGTTCATCTTTTTAAGAACAATAAATAACTGAACGGTTAAACTAAACTTCCACTATTTATTCGAAAAATTCGCTTTAACATTCAATTACAGCTGTTTCGCCAATAACTAGCATCGTCAGATTGACATATTTAAGTTACATTTTGTTTGTTTGTAATGAGGTACTTGATGTTGATAAGTTGTTAAGGCTAGACCAAGTAAGGAAGTAATAACACATAACAGAATTGAGTACAAAACAATATCTGTGAGTAGATTTTGAAGAAGATATAATCAATAAAGTGAGAATATCGTGTAAAATTTGTTAATTATAAAAATTTATGTTTGTGCCTACTTTAATTCTATTTAAAAATTTTATAAAAAATGTAAACAAAAACTTTATTTGTAATATAGTTGTTTAATACTCGTAATATGTATATTAAACGACCGGCAAATTGATGATGGATTTTAAATAACAGTTTTACAAATAATTCCAGCGGCAAACTTAATTCTGCAACTTTTACCAATTTAGAAATATCCGGTAGGGTAGCGAAAACAATTTTCTCGTTACAGCTTTCCCATTATATTTAACAACTTCTTTTAATTTAAAAATACATCAAGAATTTAGCAATCGACTTAAAAATAAACATTTTCATTTTTGCTTACAATTTCCTTTGAAGCGATTTTTTTTTGAAAAAATAATTCAATAGATTGCGGATTTTAAATAAATAAAAACATTTTCTTGATAATAGTCTACTTGGTTTACTTCTGTTCTTTGTTCAACTTTTTAAAGATTTATTTATGTTACTGAAGGTGAACAGCTTTAAGTTTTCTTTGTGGAAGTTTTTCGGCTGATTGTATTAAAATATTTCATTTTCATTAAAAAATCCTCAAGAGGAAAGAGATTTCGTGGGGAACCGTTATGGTTCAAAAAACTTACTTCGCTTCTTTGAGAAAAGTCTCAAAAATATGTTTATAAAAGTATTTTAAATAAAATCTGGACTTCAGAGTAGGTACTCTCCACATTTGTAGCATTTAAAAATTTCATTTTTTAGTTTTATTATATTTTCTAAACGAATCACATTAGTAACTTTGTCTGATATCAGTTATGCTAAGATTTACCATTGAAATGCAGTATTACTTTAATACACTAATTCTTTCCTTGTATTTTGTAATTCTTTTACATGAGAAAATTGGGTTCCACGTTGGGCGCCAAAATGTGTACGCCGAAAGAAACGTATATGTCAGTTTGTTCCAGCAGCTGTTCGTCTGGAGGCACTATAAATAACAGTTATTAAAAAAAAAGTAAAAAAAAGTCAAAAGTTTCACTTTTCTTTCAAAAAAATATAGGTGAAAGACTCTTACGAGTTTTCAACATTTATAACATGACTAACAGAACCTTTCCAATTCTCTTTAGGAATGTCATTCATACAGTTCCTAATTAATTCTACCACACTACCACTTAAAGTCGAAGAAGTATTTTTTCCGCGCACACTCGATTTAAGTTGGTGCCACATAAGCTCTATGGGATTGAACACGCAGTAGTAGGTTAGGTTAGGTTTTTTTAAGAAAATGGCTGCAGCACTTGTAAAAGTTCTTTTTTTGTATAATTTTCCTCAAAATATATGTCATTTGCAGCCTTGAAGTTTTGAATCTCCAATTTCGTATTCTTTGAGTCAGGAATTTTTTGCAATTGTCGACTATGATAGCTTGCGTTGTCCATTACTATAACGCTGTTTGGCGGAATGTTGGGTAACAGACCATTTTTAAACCAATCTTCAAAAAGCTCTGCTGTCCGTGATGATCAACACAAGAGTCCTTAATACTTTTGGCAGAAAGCCACATAGCGTTTGGGATCCAACCATTTTCTGATCCTGTGTGTAATATTGTCATTATCTTCCCTTTATTTGATGGTTTTACACTTATCAGAGGATTCAGACCATCCTTTAGAAGGGGTGTCATGCGTGTCAAACCACGTCTTGTCGAGGTAGAGTATTGGCCGATTTTCAGACCGGTATTTTTTTATTGACGTTATATGTTATATTCAGAACGGCCATTTATTAAACGTGTGGATTCCAATATTACTTGTCTCTTGTCAATTTTGCCATATTTAAAGCACATTGCAGACAGAGCTCGCCAAAGAGTAGTGAGGCCACAGTTGATGTGAGTTTCGTCATTGATGAGCCGCTGTTTCAGACTTTTGATTCTAGGGACACGCTGCTCATCGTACAAAGTGTAGATTTTTCGCCTTATCAAATATTTTTCCCAGTCGTCTAGACTTTTTGTGACACCAGAATTTACGCTTTTTTCTTGATTCCATGGAATTTTCAACAATTTGAACTGAAGTAAGAAGCACCTTCATCAAATTACTGGTTACTCTTTCTGCATCACCCGCGTTATATCCTTGCTGAAGTAAGGAACTATACAGAGAGAGACATTGAAACACTTAATAACATTGAACTTCCATATACTAATTAATATTAAAATTTAGCAGACTATTTGCAGTAGATATGGTTTAACTCAAACTTATTTCATGCATGAGTCATTAAAAAGGAACAAAAAGTGAGGCGTCTTTCTTTTTCAAGCATTTTACAGGAAGGCGTGCACTGCACACAAAAAAACAATGAAGGAATTCATTCATCACTTTCCCGTTTGCTTTCCACTATTCGTACAACAATTCAGTATTTTCCAGTTAGAAAAGACACACTAACGTTTTCAAATATTAAATTCTTGTTTTCAGACAAGTAGTAACGGCTAGATATAACTTTTCTTAACACTAGCCGAGCAGCTAAACATTCCACGAATTTAAGTTGCTCGCTGTTTGTATCAATTGTTTTAAAATACAGTAAAGAATAACAAAGATGTGTTTTCTAGTTTTTCACGTAGAAATTCTAAAATACAAAGGACCAGTTATAGTGTTAGCAAAGCGATTATTATCCTAAGCGCTACCAAGTATACAAGTATAGTCTATACTTGTTTTTTAAATTCTATCTTTGTCACCTTAGGTTCCTAAGATTAGATTGATTTTAGTTTTTCCGGAAATGATTAAAAATATAGTGGTGCCCTTAAACTTTTATAACCACAAACCTGGCCTATAGTGAAACATTAACATTTACTTGAATCACTCCTTGGGAGAGTCTCTAGCCGAGATCTGCTCAGAGTGAGTAATATCGGTACAAATTTGGCGCCCAACGTGACTGAGATAGCCGGGATCTATTCAGAGTGAGTAATAGCGCTACAAATTTGGCGACCTCTGCTAATAGCTTTTTAGAGCTACAAATTTGGCACCCTTAACGTTAAAACTTGCATAAATGCATTAGCAAGGTATTTACTGCCCTCTACACTCGACATTCGGGTTCAAATACAATCGCGGGTTGTTTTCGCCCTTGAAACGCAATATATTATAAGGTTACCATAACTCAGTTTCTTTACTATTATCTATATCTGTACTCTCAAAGCTGATTCTCATTTATCACGTACTAATATCTCGCCACCGTAAAAAGTTGTTGCTTTAAATTTGAAATCAACGATGTTATGAGAGTTAAGCCAAGTAGAAAGTTAAGAATTTTCTAACAATCTAATTCTGAAGTAGTCGTTATTACTAAACATAAAATTTTACATCACACTTAGATCAGCTACCTACATTGTTATCTTATGTTAAAGACTGAAAAATTTTACGCTTACATATTTTAGCGGAGTAGGGTGAGCGTTAAAATTACTATTAACACCGCAATCACGTTTATGAAGAACGGGGTTTCTTTATGTACCTTATCTCAGACAAACGCCATAAAAATGTGCTTTTAATAAAACATAAGAAACTTTTAATACAACAAACATAGTTCTGAAGAAAATTCTCAAACCACTGCTGTTTGCTGATAAATGTTAGATGGAAATATGAATAAGTAGAAAAGTTATTCATCTATAGCGGAAAATCGGGTATAGGTTTACCGTTGGAGTTGAAAAAATAATCTCTAACCTTTTAAATTTTAGATTTTTACATAACTTTTTGATTCGCTCGATTGTATTGTTAGCTAAGGTCCAGTGAACCAAGAGAATATTTGTTTCAATGTATCCATAATCAATAAATATGTAAATAAAAGAAATTTTGGGTTAAAAATGTTATATAAAATTTAACAGGAGTTTTTTTGTTTTTGTTTACTTTTCATTTTATTTCAATATAATCTAAACGGAAGCAAACAAGAATGTGATAAAATGGGCCTGCATCAGCGTATTTTCTAAATAGGGTAAATAAACCCGGCCAACTTTCTACTAATTTTAAGAATTATAGTCAAAGAGGAAGACATTGAATTCTGGAAAAGTAAATTACATTTTTGTAACATCTACCTTTATTACAGTAAAATTAAAATTAAGCTATAGTCGGTGCAAAAGAAAATTTGATACACGTCATCATAATTTTAAGTCGACAGGTATAGACACTGTTGCCGGACTTTTATAAGTTTACAAGATTTAAAGATCGTTTCGAATAAAACTATCCACAACAAGTTATTTGAAGTGACATCAAACAAAGTACCAACATAATTTCCTTCAATTTTCCAATATCCGAGTTCCTATCGCCATGCTACCTGAAACAATATTCTTAAATGAACTTAACCCAACCGGAAACCATTGTCAACCCCCATCTATAAATTACGATACACCCAATACATTGTCCCTTTTTCTTGACGAAAACTCGACGAGACAGTCGCACCTTTATTATAGTACCAATTTATAGTACCTCTTTGGCTGTACACAAAAGATACAGCCTGGAAGTAAAGATACGGCAAGATTACCGCCAAGCAGTCCACTTTGATATAAACTTTTAGAAGTAACTACCGTAGCAGTATGTTTGATGCAACTCGTTAGATACAGCGATGTAATCTATTAGAAATTAGAAAGATAAGTTCAGACAAATGTGTTGTGCAAATCTTTAAAGCAATAGTAGGCCAAAACGACGTATTCTGGTAAATTTTTAGATGTAATAAGAAAAATTAGTACTTTAAGAACCGAAGGTAAAGTGTGTAATTATTTCTTAAAATCAGAGGTTTCCCTGATGGTCCAAAATGTAATGCAGTATATATAGGTCACCTTGGAAGTTATTATATTATTAGGTTAGTTCAATAAACTCTTTAAAAAATCCACCTTTTATTAACACGAAAATGAACTTTATATACAAAATAAAAACCCACGCCCTTAACTGCCGATTAAAATCAGAAAACTATACTCTCCTGAAAACAATTCCGCGGAAAATACCAAAATAAATTGGATCCGTTTAAAGGCAGCCGTTGTAAACGCTATCGAGTAAATTCCTGTAATTTCCTATTGAAACGTTAAAACTGTTTGAAAAATGCTATTTTCCGTTATAAACTCGAAAATTTAAAACGTTAATTAGGCCTAATTGTCTAGTAGTTTATAAAAGAAACAAAAAATGTTCGACAAACAGAAAATTTCTATTTTTAAAGGTTCACGGGTCTCTATAACTTGATATCGACATTTTCGAATAACTGACCATAAACACAAATTGATTTAGTATTTTTTGGAATGTTGACCGGAATCGCCTAAAAAAGAAGAAGAATATATAAACGATAAATCTAACCGGCTGAAAAATGTTTGAGTTCATTGCTTCCTAAAAGTCCTTTGTCGAAAGATGAGAACAGTAGCGGCACTATTTTTATCAAATGCTATAAAAAAGCTTATAACATCCAATCTAACATTATTTGCTGAATCAATTAGATTTAAATGATTTCTTTAAACATATTTTTACGCTAGAAAACAAAGTATTAGATATTTTGATTAGTTTAAGATAGGTTAGGTCAAGGAACGTTGATCAACCTTCTTTCTACTGTGACCTGAAAGTTCTCTTGAGACCCATAGGATATAGTCGTTCTATCAGCCCTATACCTTTGATGAAGATCATCAAGGTCGTTGGCGATACTTCCATGAAGTCCTTGGACTCCGTCAGTCTAATTTTTTCATATTTATGCCCAATTATGCGACTGAGCTCAATCAGCAGTCCTTACAAAATTTGTAGGTGCTGTCTGCTCAACTTAGAGTCAATTCAATTTGATTCCAGTGACCTGATTTTCGGAAATGATGATTTTAGTTTCGTTTCTTTAGATTTTCCTGATTTTTCTGTATCATTGTACAGTTATACGGATCTTAGAGGGAAATACATCCAAGATAATCCCTTAGGGCTAATAATATCTAGGCTTTTATACATCTTGTAAAGGTGTGATTTGATCACTACTTAATTAACATTATTAGCTTGAAACAACAAAATCTAACCTGAATATGTCAATCTGCAATGCTGGTTTTAGCGAAACAGCTGTCATTGGGTTTAAAAGAGCTATTTTCTAAATAAAAACAGCAAGTTTTGTTAAAAAAGTTATTTTTAACTGTTCTTAGTCCTATGTTAAACTAATTATGGATTAGAGGATTTACAGTACTTTTAAAACTTTTTTTCCATAGAATAAAGTATTGTATAAGCCACCACTGTTGCTTTTATAACACTTATCAAAAAGTTTTATCTTGAAAGAATCCCTACGTTGTGTTCCGTGCTGCTTTATTATTGTGTAGCTCCTTATATTTACCGAATTTATGATAGCATTAAGCTATTAACGTACGAGAACAGAATTAACGAAGAAACTACATTTTGCACTAGATAAAACATTTTTCTTTTGGTTGTTTTATTGCTTCTTATTCTGATATAAATTTAAGATAGGGGAATAGTTTCAATAGACAAGCAATGAACCGGATAAATAGTAGTGTTATTGTGGGAATTCTTTTTATTCTTCTGGCTAGATTGGATTCAAGATAAAAATCAAAAGAATTGCCAAAGAAATACCGAATCATATAACTAAAAGAAGTAGTAGTGATTGTATTTAATTAGTCATTCAATCAAAAAATATTATACATACAGCCTAAAATAAAGAAGTACATTTTTTTAAATCACGCACTGATATTTTGGTTGATGGCTTTAGACTTTTTTATTTTAATTATTGCTGGAAATACAATATATCAACAACCCACTTAGTATTTTTTTTTCGGGCTGAGATGGGAAACTCATGTTGGATGGGTCCTTATCCAGGACCCAACAGTGTTGGACTCACCCTCACACACTGTTCACCCATTCATACTAGTCGCCATCAGAACATTCCCTTGTCCTAACCATTTTCTCCACAGCTTCGCTAAACTCCACCCCTTTCTCCCCTCTCAACATTATCTCCACCATGTTCTTCCAATACACTGCTACCCCAAGTATCCTCTCCAACTTTTCTAGATCCTCCTTGTTTTTCCAACATCTAAACATATGACTATCATTATCCTCCACCTTACCCATCACGCATATTCCAGTCTCTATCTTCCCAATCTTGGGTAGATACCCCCATCTTGACTCATGCCCAGTGAGCACTTGGGTCAAGAAGTAGTTTACCTTCCCAAACTCTCGGTCCATCCACTCACTCCTACTCCTAATCGCCATTTTTAATGCACCTTCTCACCATTCCATCCACCATCCAATCCTGAACTTCCTCTTTCCTTCCACCGTTGCCTCTTTACCTTAGCCATCAGATCTGACCTTGATAGCACAGCTGCTGCTATTGCACCCACTGTCCTGTACCCCTGTACCACCCTCAACAATACCCCCTCTGCACTTGCAGTAGTGGCTTTATCCTCGCATGGATCCCCGTTCTTTCACCCCCCACTTTTGCCCAGTCTGCTCAATCGTTCTACCAATAACTCTCCTCTTCCATTCTCCCGGTCCTTTCATATTACCCATCAATCTCCCCAACCATGCTGCTCGTACTCTCGCCTTCTCTGCTGCCTTCAACATATGGTGCTTGAAGGATAGTTAGCTATCCACTCAGAAACACCCAGAAATACTCCCCATTCTCCTCCAGTAACCTCTTTAGTACATCCCTTTTCAAGCCATCCACTCCAGGGGCTTTCCTTATCTTGAAAAAATTACATGCAATTTGATTACACAAAGAAATTTAAGATTTTCTTATCTTAACGCACGTGTATGTTATGAGATCTTATTACGTGCATGTTATTGTTAAATGTAACTTTCAAGGAATGTCGACAATGAGATGTTTGACATTTACAAACATAGGCGTAGAAACATACAGTGTGTAAAAGCCAAATGGAATAAATTCATTATTTCGGTTACTGTACATATTTATAAAAAATCCCGAAACACGTCAAATTTAAATTATAACTTGATATTCTTTAACGTGAAAATGCAACCCCTACCTTCAACCCCCTTAGAATGACAGGTACAACCCCCAATTTTTTAAATGGAAAGTATTGGCTTGTGATATATCATTTGAAAGGTCTCTTCATTCTCTATTCAAAAATGTTATTGTTTTTAAATTTAATACAAAAATTAACATAAAAAAAATTAATATCATCTTGTTACCGAAATTCGCTACAATACAATCAAAAACTAAAATGTAATCAAAACGTAATAAAAT
This sequence comes from Ophraella communa, assembly GCA_035357415.1. Classification (NCBI taxonomy): domain Eukaryota; kingdom Metazoa; phylum Arthropoda; class Insecta; order Coleoptera; family Chrysomelidae; genus Ophraella; species Ophraella communa. The sequence continues at coordinate 28,549,805 of CM068994.1, read as the reverse complement.
GTAGAACACGAAAAAGAACTATGAATATTAATGAAGTAGATGTTCAAAATGTTCTCCGCGAACGTCTTGGCAACATCCTAATCTCAAATAAAACTGTCTTCTAACATTATTTAACATATCAGGCGTGATCGACCTAATCGCAAGCGTTATTCGTTCTTTTAAGTCATTTAAATCAGAAGGTTTAGTTTTGTACACATGGCTCTTCATATATCCCCATAAAAAGAAATCTAATAATGTAAGATCAGGTGATCGCGCTGGCCATTCAATCGATCCTCGCCTCCCTATCCACCGATTGGGAAATATTGTATCGACGTACTGCCGGACATTAAGTTGGTAATGTGGTGGTGCTCCATTCTGCTGAAACCATATCGTATTCGCTGGAACTTGAGGGTTACCTGGATAAGGATATAAATTTGCCAACGTTGTAATGACATCATTTTAAAGTAGTGCCAAATAATTGTTGCCATTCAAGTTGCCCTCAATAAAAAAGGGACCAATGATATTGTTCCCTACAATCCCTGCCCAAACATTAACCTTTTGAGGGTATTGAGTGTGTTCTTCTCTCATCCAGTGAGGATTTTCCGTGGACCAGTAGCGGCAATTTTGCCGATTAGCATGACCGTTAAGTAAAAAAGTACACTCATCAGAAAACATAACGTCTTCTAATTGGATAATATTGTTATCCAACATGTCCATAATTTGCTCACAAAAAAAGTTCTCCTATCAAAATCGTCTTCCATGAGCTCCTGAGTAGGTATCATCTTATACGGATGCAATTTATTTTCTTTTAATATGTTTGCTATCGATGGTTGAATGTAGTGGATGCCTGTCTACTCGATGTATGTGGGTTTTCCTGAAACTCAAGCAACACATCTAATTTGAGTTCATCACTCAGTGCATTGGCAGCTGCTTTTTTTATCTGCCTTACATGACCAAACTCGCGAAACTGCTTTTCTATTTCACTTATTGTTCCTTGGGATATAGGCGGTAAATTAGGAAATTTCTCATGAAATGGGCGAGTTACTTCCTGTTGTGTTCGGATGTTATCTCCGTAACCAAATATTTGTAAAACTGTTATTTTATGCATTTCCGTTAATCTAACCATTTTTCAGAATTGAATTGAACAAACTTTATACTTAAATTACAACAATGACAACTTAAATAAAACAATTTACTACTGCTTGTTGAAATAGCGTTGCCTTGGAAATTCTTTAAAGTTTTTTAATGGTTACCATCTAAATACCACATTGCTATAGTTTTTGTTCACTTTCTCATTATCAAGACCTAAACGGGAAATAAGTTTTAAGTATATTGTAATGTTTCGAGTATATTTTAGCGAATTTCGGTAACAACATGATATTAATTTTTTTATGTTAATTTTGGCATCAAATTTAAAAACAACATTTTTGAATAAAGAATGAAGAGACCTTTCAAATGATATATCATAAGTCTATACTTCCCATTTAAAAAATTGGGGGTTGTACTTGTCATTCTAAGGGGGTTGAAGGTAGGGGTTGCATTTTCACGTTAAAGAATGTCAAGTTATAATTTAAATTTGACGTGTTTCGGGATTTTTTATAAATATGTACAGTAACCGAAATAATGAATTTATTCCATTTGGCTTTTACACACTGTATATTTACTGGTACTACAGAAGATATTATTTATCTAGAAACACAAATTTAAAGCGAATATTGCCATTTTTATCCGTATAAACAATTTGTAGAAGATCTGTTATGTTTAATTATTTTCAAGCCTCAGCTTCTTTGACCATTTTTTGATTTTAAATAGTAAGTTGGTAGCACAGTGTAATTTTTCATTTGACAGTTTTGAAATTTAAATTATCAAATGTTAATGTTTTAAAATATTTTAAAATATTATATAAGTTGATATTCATATTGACAAATGCTTTCTTAAAGAACAATATAAAATTAAGTGCTATAAGCCACAAATGTCATTGTCAATAGTCTTGTCATTAGATACTTCACTCATGTCGTCAACCATTTAAAACAAAAATTAGCGTGCGTAAAAGTTACATTACGATACGCAAATGCGTTTTATAATAAAGATTTTTATAAGTGCAAAATATAAAAAAATCTTATTAACGAAAGCTGAACTGTAGAAAGTATTTTACTCTCCAGTTCCCGAAAAAGGAGATTTTCGAACAAATAATTATGCAACCTTTCCTTTCTTAACACTATAAGGTATGTGCCGTGAAGCGGAAATCGGCAGTTAGGGATAATAGTGACCATGTCGAATAAAAGATTGAGGATGAAACGGAAAAGGATCATTACGGAGGACGAAAAAAATGAGTCCACGTGCCAAGTATTGGAAATTGTCGGTAAAAAGCTGAAATATTAAATACACATTATTTCCATTGAAAAAATACGAATATATAATCCTTCAATATTTAAATTAGATAAGTTAAAAAAATTATCAAGACACTATGGTTACCTTATACGTTTGTATCTTTAAGTAAGTGGGCTAAATCCAGTTTGTACACCAACTAATGGTATCACAGACTAAGAATAAAATATGGACACAACATTCCTTTCATTAAGAAAACAATTGTTTGCAATCATATATGCCTCACTTCCGTGTAATGGGTGGAAAAGAGATAGCTTGACGATTTTTTATTCTATAAACCAAGAGAATCGGGTATTTTAAAGTAAATAGCATGCGCAGTAATTAAAAATTAAACTTTCATAACCCTGTCTCTGTTTTATAAGTATTTTTGTTTCCGCTTATATATTTTTTACTGTTTGAATTTGATTATTGTTTTAATACATACAATTACAATTACAAGTATAAAATAAGCTTGGTCTTAGTACAAATTATAATGAATTTTGATGTAGGTAGATAAATAAATGGCAGTGAACCAAATTAATAATGATTTGCTGCAGGCTGAAGCTGATATTAACACCATTTATCTGTTTACTATTAGTATCGGTTCTCCACCTCTTGTCCCTTGTGTATGCTTTATTACAAAGTTAACTTCAAACACGATACCATCAAAGTAGCCATTTTTCGCGAGATTTGTAGTTATGACGTCAGGGTAAATGTCATTTTATTTACTATAGTTGTGTTCGGTTTTGAGTAAATTTTGTAAAATTTACTAATAAACCGTTCCGAATTGATAGTAAATGTCAAAAAATGTACACATTTGAAAATTACCATGAAAACGGAACGCTAAGAAATTTACTTTTTAGTAAATTTATTTACCGACCTATTTCAAGCAGTAAATCGTGGTAGATTAAGAAATTGACAGCAAAATTGACAGACCTCATATAACCTATAATTTCTCCGTTTCTTATCAAAGAGATTTTGAGGATTGAGATGGAAATATCCGAAGTAAGTATATGAAATATTATTGTTTTTACTTTTTCATACTCCTTCTATGATATTTTGTTGTTGTAAGAACAGGAAATTGAAAATAAATATTTTTTTGCATTTTTAGTGAATCAAATACAAATTCAAAAAAAGCCGCTGCAGCTTGTTGATCATTCATTTCCAGCACGATTTTCTCAAACCATTCTCAAACACCTAATTTTAGGTTACGAATGGATGTCATACATATGTCATACTTGTCACTGTCAAGAATTTACCAACATCAGTTCCGAAATAAAACATAAATAAATATTTAGTACTGCCAAACGGTCAAAAATATACTACATTCTGATTTATATAAAAAGGGAACACACTATATATATTTAGTTCTCGGCGATTATAAACAGTTTTAGTTTTTCACCAGTTATGTCAATTTTATAACTTTGACAATCAATATTAACAATAAGAAGCAATTTTTCAGTTTTTTGCTTTCTTAATCATTGATTATAATTTTGAGGTTAAGTGTAAAATGAGATTCAACTATACTCTATTTAAATCTTAGAACAAAACACTAGGAGGAGTAATTTGAATTTAAGTTGGCAAATCTGTTTGTAAGATAGCAGCCAGTTTCAAATAGCACTTTTTAGCTTGACATCTCATGCTAATTGACAGTTCTGAAACCGATAAGGATTATCTGTGATTGGCTATTTTCAATCAAGTCAATCAATGCAAATTTCATAAATTTTGAACATGACCTTTTGTGAACTAGCTCCTTAGTAACTAATCTGGTAACCACGAATACATATAACAAGGATGTGAAACTCCTATGCAGAGCTATAAGCGCCCGTGGCTGAATTTACGGCTCCTATCTGGGCGGAGTCTAGTCCACGGTCGTTGCGTACTTTGTACTGCGCATCAGTTCGAACATCATACGATCATAATTATTCGAAAACACAAGCGGTTGGTTATCTCGCTCGCACAAAGAAAAAGACAGCCTGTTGCGCAGTACGGAGTACGCAACGACCGAGAATTTAACCCTGCCCAGATAGGTGCCTTTTCTCCTGCTACCCTCTCCACTCGAGTTTCACATCCTTGTTATATGTATTCGTGCTGGTAACTTTTAGTGGTGTCAACCAGACTTTTGAAATCACTCCTCCTAGTTTATAAATGAAGTATATTACCGATTATAAAGAAACGGCAAAGGATATTTGAACAAACTATACGTATAACCAGGATAATCACTTAGAGCTAATAATATTTAGTCTTAACATTACTTAATCAAAATCATTTACAAAGGACAATATATTTTTCTGTGGATAGTTATACTAATAGCGTTTTCCATTCGTCGCACTGGGGCAGAACTCGCCCCAGTTTTGTGTTCCATTCGTTGAACTTCAGTTTTGTTACCAAAATATTTGTTTAGTGTTTTTGGTTTGGTGTTCTAATGGAATAATTATTTGTTCCCAAAATATCAATAACTTTTACAATTTTAACCCAAGAGTACTATCTACTAAACTATTCATTCAAAACTATTTTTTCCTCTTGTTTTTTTTTCGTATACATGTAAATGATTTGTACGTATTTATAATTCAATTGCAGTAATTGGGTAATATTAAAATAGTAAACTTTTATTTCTTCCATTGGCTAATTGATTGACAATTGATTGACTTATTTCAATGGTTTCCAATATCAAATCGACCAAAAACAGTGAAACTGTTAAAAATATTAATAGCTTTATGCAAAATTAAAAAAAAAATTGTATTTGATTTATTAAATTTGCTTTAAATCAGAAGGTTTTATATGCACCAGAAGTATGGAATAGGAGTAACAAAAAAATCAACATAAATGCTCTATATTTTGTAAATGTATTACCGTAATGTGTATAGCACTTTTTGATTAAAATTATAAATTTTTAACTTGTTTTCTATAGCAATATATTTGATTGTATTAAATACACATTTATGCCGTGGACATTTGTGGAAATTCGCCTTTTGAATGAACTTTTCCATTAGCTACGCTCTCCGACCTCGATGTTGATGAACCAAACACTTTTTTCGCTATTTTCGTTCGTACAAAAACCAACATTACCACAATCAAATGCAAAATTATCATAAAAGTGGTAACTCCAAGACATATTAGGGCGGTACTGAGAGGCTGTTCCCAATCTAATCTCTTGTAAATCGATTTATATTTCCCTAGAAAACCTAAACTTCCTACATAAAAATAAATCAAAGTGAAAAAGGAGTAAGTCAAACCGAACATCATTGGGTACACGAAATGTAGGATTTTTGACGGATGTGCGGTTATGCAAATATCCAGTAACATCATAATTGAATTATTGCCGTGCACCATGAAATCCACAGCTTCAAAGCTGGTTTCTTCCCGATCTATCCAGTAAATGATGGTAATAGCAAGAGCTGCAGGGGAGGCTATTGTATTGGTTAACCAATATACCGGGTACACTTTGTACACCTTCTTTTGTAGTTTGGAGTTATTAAAAGTCGAGGCGACTAAGATAAACGCCAGCACTGCTTGGATGGTGCAGAAAACGTATCCCCAATTAGTTGCGTAAACGATCCACTGTCTTTTGCACTTATAATGGGACACCAAAGATATTATAATTATCGTTAAGAACTGCAACATTACCGTGAATCTGTACAAAAGGTATTTCACGTTGGGTTTGCTCTTGTTCGTCTGCCATTGCGATACGGCGAACACCGACGGACTCTTATGGATAAGTGATAAACTATGTAGCACGTATTTGCAATTTACTTTGTCTCGGCGTTGGTCTGAATCCTCAGCATTTCTCATAATTTTGATTTCACTTTTTTCTTTTTATCCCCATTAGACTAGCAGGTTTATATTAACAAAAAATCATTTTAAACTCTTTATATTGTTTATTTGCACGTCATATTATAACTGACGTTTGTGACTTTGACAGTTTGTTAAGGTATTTACACAGGTATTTATTTTTAAAAATTATAGAATTTGCAAAAGTGTTTACTGGTGGTTTTAGTAGATACAAAATCGAAGAAGATTAGACTATGAACTTTTTTACAACGATAAGAAACTGAACAACAATGATCCACGTATCCGGTGAAAAATTCCTGGGATGTTTTAAATTGTTTGGCAAGATTCTCTAATTCGATTTTTTAAATAATCTAAGTTGTCAACAGGCGTTTCGTAAACTAGACTTTTGAGGCAACTTGATACCTTAGAACATAAAATAGTAAGGAAGTATTGCTCGTTCAAGGACAGGTGACCGGGATGGTTATCCAAGATGGCTACCGGAAGTTATTTTTTAACAGTGGCGTCCTATATTTTTATTTGTAGAAAAATAATGTCTTTATTGAAACATACCTATTATTATTCAGTATGGACACTAATCATTATAATTTAAAATAACCATTTTAATAAGGAAAGTAGAGGAAAAAAATAGTATAACATTGCCTAAAATGGGGGTACTAGATTTAAGGAAATAAAACCAGTTATATACTACACAATTTATTTATTAAAATTTTTCATTCTACCACTATTGGCCCCTAAATTGAATTTTGTGTAAACATGTTTAATTTTTTCTACATTATTTATTTTACTTTTACATATATAATAAATTCTTGTTTTTAAATATACTTCACAGATGCTTTTTATAAGTTTTTTCCTACGAGGACTTTTAGAAGTAGATGGTAGAGTTTCAGGAACAGGAACTGCTGAAATAGTTTCACTGCTAGTAGTTATTATCTCTTCAGCATAAGGATAATTAGTCCTTACCTGCATAGAAAAGGTATATATTAGTGAAATATATGTTTAAGTAAAATATCTGTAAATAGATTTAAGAAAAAATATAGATTTGGTCAATGTTATTAAAGCAATTTGTGGATGTAATAATTACTTACATATTTCATTCTTGCGATTTTAATTGTAGGTATAGCATTTGGTACTAGTAAACAATTACTGAAGAAATTCTATCAAATGATTGTTCTGTAAAATGTTGTGAGCCTAAAAAGATATTCTTGCCTGGACTCCAGTTATCTTTATCGACAATATTTAACCATTTCCGTCTAATATTTTCATCCCGTGAGAAACTGTGAATGTAATATTGTGTTAATTAATACAAAAATACATTTATTGTACAACGTTGCTTTAGAATACTCCATAATTGACATATACAGCTAAAAATCTGTAAATTAATGATAAATATATCCTCTTTCCATTATTGATACGCCTATGTCAATTTAAGTAGATAGGTTAGGGATCAATACAAAGTATTAATTTAATTTAAACATAAAAATATAGTTTACGTATATATAATGTATATTTATTATAATAATAGCTACTTACCAATAAATAATTAATCCAAATTTTTCACAGAAAACTAAATTTTTATAACTTGTAAACAAAGTATGAGTCATAAATGGTTATCCAATATGGCCGACTTCCGTCGCCAGATTTTAACATTGTAGATATAACACAAACTCCTTCCTTACTATTTTATGTTCTAAGCTTGATACAAAAATGCAGAGGTTTCAAATTTGAAGAACGAGCTTGGTTGCAATTGTGCTCCACCTCGACCTATCCAATGGTCCTAATAAATTGACGAACAATTGAACTAAGGTGGGCGAGAGCACCATCATTGATGAATCATTTGGTGTCTAATGTGTAAGGGAACTTCTTCAAGCAGAAGTAAAAGTAAAAGATTTGGTCCAATTAAACACTTTACAACAATACCAATTCATATATTCATAGAGAATTGGTATTGATGATGACATTCGCTTACGGCATGGGGATTTTCATCACTCCATACATAAATGTTATGGACATTTGTAATTTCTTGTGGTAGAAAAGTTTGATTCATCAATAACCAACACAACCTGGTTTGAAAATCACCTGGCAAAAGTTTTTGAGGATAATAACACATATTTTTTATTTTCAAATTTTGTTCTGTTGAAAAGTTATGCAAAAAAATTATGAGGGGTTATAAGTTTCAACCCTTTAGATAATTAAAGATTAAAGAAATTTCTGTAGGTAGGTACCTAATATATCGATAGGAATAAATTGTAAAATTTGGTATTTTAACATCACCCATATTCGAAAAAAAATAAATGTAATATATTTTCCTCAACTTTAAGTGGATGACACTTGTTGGAGAAGCATTCAAAACTCTAGGTATTTTTATAAGGAAAATACTTTTTAACAAGGAATCACGTTATTTTGACACTCTGTATCAAATATTTTGGGACGCACTATATAAATCACTTGAACACGTTTTTGAGTAGTTTTAACTTCATTTTAACACTCTATGTATAGGTGCAAAACAAAAATTCATACACAATTTTACGTCAACACGTATAGACAGTGTTGCCGGATTTAAACATCGATTCGAATAAAACTATCCAAAACAACTTATTTGAGGTGACATCAAATAAAGTACCAACATAATTTTTAATTTTTTTTTCTTTTGGGTACATGGGATTTTTAATTATAGGTGCAATCTCTAGTGTATCCACAATCTCTCTCTATCAAACCATTTAAAAATTTCCTGTTCAGTATGATGGAAAGTTTTTTTCCAAATTTCTGGTGTAATCGTTTCAAGAGCTTCGAACCACATATTTAAACATTCTGTTTCAGTGGTTCCGTCTCTGCCAATGTGTCTGTTATAATATTGTTTCGATGTACCCCATATCAGTTCTATGGGATTGAAAATACAATGATATATGGGTAAACGTAACACTTTGTGTCCATATTGCTCGGCTAAATGGTCAGCCATATATATGACTGGTGGTTTATTTCTTAAAATTAAAAGATTATCCCAAGGAAATTTCCAAAGTTAAGCTTAAAATTCAAAGTATTACTTTCATTTCTTACCTATTAACAATGTTCAGAAGTTCAAGTTTTAGCATATTTTCTGTGAAATCAATAAAAACAAATTTATATAGACCTGCTTCTTTTTCTTTAATTTAGTTCCTTAAAAATCTAACCCGTTTTACAGCAATATTTATACTTCAAATGGGCCAGTATTGCATAAAAAAAGGTACAAATGCGCTATTAGTTACAGCGTAGTAAGTTATACAATATTATCTACAAATGGCACCCAAAGTAGCATTACATGATTTTTCAAAAATATTATATTTTATCACAGGACAGAAATGAAATATTTACAGTTATCTGAACTTAATATATTCTATCAAATGGCATTTGATAAACCATGCGAATGCATTTAAGTCATTTGAAAAAAAAAATTTAAAGAAGAATTCTGGAAATACTTTCGCAGACAAAAGTTGCGATGCTTTTGGTATATCGTACAAAATAACCTTTACTAGGTACCCTTACTTTCAATATGTTTTATTAAAAGACGGTTTTCACAAAAGAAATATTCAGGTTATGGCTCGTGATGCTTGTAGCACATGTGATTTTTCCATTAGAAATTGTTATTTTTCTCGCATAAATACGTTCACGACTACGTTTTGTAGTTTTTAATATTTACGAATGACAGCAGATGGAAATTTTAAGTTTTTAATTCACTGGGTGTTGTAAACAACGAACCTTGCTATTTATTAAACAAACAGTTACATATATTTTACAGTTACATATATATTTATGTCGCATAGTACAACGGCTTCTTTTGGTTCATTTTCAATAGTTTTCATGCCAAGGGCGTATGTTGCTTCTGTTTAAAATGTAATCTCAATATTTGTACTCGTAATTGGGGATGTACCTGCAAGAAGATCCAACATTTCCGACACAGTGCCAAAAGTAATTTTCAATGTCGGAATTAAAGGCACTTAATTTTAAAAGCTTAGCAAATAAATAAACTTCAAGGAAAGCTGTCAACCGAAAATTTTCATAAATTTAAATTTAAAGGTTAGTAAACTTAAATAAACAAAATGTACGAGAGTTATCTTTTATATTTCGGCATTAGAGAACAAAACAAATATTAATAATCCAAAATTTATACACTTTTGCATGCGTTTGAACCAATTGTCGAAGCACTTTTGCCACTCTGATTGAGGTATCTTCAAAACATGCATTCTGAATGCAGCAACCGCTTCTTCAGGTGACGAAAAACGTTGAACTCTCCGTTTGTTTTTTACGTACGCAAAAATGCAGTTATTTGAGCCGATGTGTGGGAGCTCAATCTCACGATAGGTCACATGACGATCTTGCAATATCTTAATGTGGATATTCCTTCTTCTTCCAAAAAAGTTTGTACTGCAGCTGTTCGATGTGGAGGTGCATTGTCATGTAGAAATGCAAATCCATTACCTATCATTACAGAATTTACAACTTCTTCGATGTACACAGCACCAGTGATTCTTCTCTCCAAAACCGGGAAAGGCGTCCGTGTACCCCTCATAATACCACTCCAAACTATAATACTCCCACCTTCAAATGGAACACGTGGTTTGGCTGTTTCTAATCGGGCTTGTGGTCATGAGGCCCTCCAAACTAGCGTTCTTCGAGAATCAGAAACCACAACGATTTTTGATTCATCTGAGAACATCACTTATGTAATTCCACTTAGGACCATGGTGTAAAATTTCTTGAGTCCATTGCAACCTTACAATTTTTTGTTGATAGGTTAGTTTGGGAACACTTGCGATACAAATTTACCGCATTTAATCTTCGTGTAATTGTTTGTCTTGAGATATTCAGTCCTTCAAGTCTAGCAATTTCTCTGAATATGCCACTTGTAGATTCCTGTCGATTTCTTCGAGCTATCAATGTTATCTTCCGGTCTTGTGCTGCTGTTGTATGTACATCGACTTCTGCCACTTCTGACGATCCTTCACATCATTTGGGTATTGGAATTTTTATTTTTTATTTTTCATACAGCACTCTGAGTAACATATGAAATCATGTCAAACAGCTCAAATGAAATTTAAACAAGAATTGGAATAATGTGAAAGCACCCAAATCAATTAAATATTACCAAATTAATACAAAAACGAATCAAATTTAGTATTATTTTGATTTAAAAACGCTTTAAAATAGATATCAACAAGAGTTTTTTAAAAAACCATAGGCGTAGATTATTTCTAAACTTTTGGACATATGTGTGGGTAAATAGATATAAACAACAAAATTTTTACAGGATATACTATAACATCTAATAATATTCGTAGAAGAAATAAAAATAGTAGTTTAAAAAGTTTTTTATTTTAATTTATTATTTTATATTATTTTAATTGTTTTAAACACGCTTTTATGGGTATTATTGAGCCAAGAACGTTCTTCTTATTTTATTTCACAGTTGAATTAAAAAATATATTTATTTTATTTTCTATCGCATGTGTTCTATCCAATCTTAATAAAAAATATACTATTTTAGCACTCCATAAATATTTGACTGCTGTTTTTTATATATTTATCTATCAGTTACTCGAAATATCGCAATGACAGTCATAAATAAAATAATAAACCTACATTTCATCAACAGAAATAAATTTACGTTTTCTAGAAAGACAACTATGTCGTTTTGTTCCATAGTCATGATGCAGACACACTTAACTTCTGTTTGAAAAACTTTTTAGCTGATTGCTATTCTTTGAAGTAAATTGGAACACTCCGTTTTAGTGAAACGATAATTGTCTCGAAACAAACAGTGATTTAAGTTTACTAGGTACGAAAGACCACGCTCCTCTCTCTTTCCTAGTTCCATTTTTATCAAAGTCCTTGAAACTTTAATCAAATGCTCGTTTTAATGGTTTTATTTGCGAAATAGAAAAAGTTTCAGGTTCACGAAGGAAGATGAACTAAAGTTTAATATTTGTTTGTTTTCACACATTTATAATATCGAATTTGGGTGGTTAAATCAGAATCTATAGAACACATAGACCTAAATCAGACGTATTCATTTCATATTTGGCAGAAAATGTAGACACTATACACCCTACAAAATTATATTGAACAAACGTTTCTGGCTACCACCAGAGGCATACGACAGGGGCAACTTCCCAAATTCTACGCCACTGGCGGAATAGAAACTTCAGCTCAATTTTTTGATTCTCCAATACTTTTTACGTAAATAAAGTACTCTTTTTTCATAACGATAAAGTCAATATTTCTCGAGATATTTTAAGTTAAACATGAAGCTGCCCAATTTTAATGTGTGATAACTAAGTCGATGTTTTGGACCAGTGAACTGCATATGACCCCAAAAATAAAAATCTAGGGGTTACCTTCGGAATTTGAAAATGAAAACATTTATATGTTTATTTAACTTAGTTATGGATATCCATCAAGTAACGGCCAATTCAATCAAAAACATTTTATTTTAGCGTGTGGCAGCTGCACTTAACCTCAGTATGACTACAGTTTCCAGTATTTAAAAAACTGTGAAAGACCATGGAATATTAAAGTCGCCTCCAAAGAAACGTCGGTATGAAAAAAGAGTAACTAATACCGATGTATTAAATACAAATAAATTCGAAATGTAATCTATAATATGTATGAAAAAAGTAAGTCTTTTTCCTCTTAACACAGCTACTTAGGGGACCGTTCCTCCACTACCAGGTTCATTGCAAATGAATGAAGACCTATTGGCATGCGAAGTGGTTACCGACGAATAAGACGTTTTGGCCTGTTTTCTGTTGAAAGACATGTTCATCAAACTTTTGGAGTTATGGTTCGAAATTCAAGAAGTTTTAGAACCTTATCTTTTACCCTATCTTAACACCCTGGCAAATCCAACTTTCCATCAAGATAATACCCGACCACATGTAGCAAGAGTCACAATAGCCATCTTTCAACATAATGATGTCACCACCACCAAGATCTCCCGACTTATCCCCAATTGAGCACGTGTGGGATATGATGGGTAGGAGATTGCTCAATTTGCAACGTCCTCCTCAGACTCCAGAAGAACTTCAAGACAATTTTCATGCATTCGCTCAACTATGACCGATAATATTCCAATGCCTCGTTTTTTTTAAAAAGTGAAACACAAGATACGACAGAACAAACTAATAATTGTAATTAAATATTAAAATTAGATAAAAAAGTTTATTTTTTGAAAAGTTAATTATGTGTTATTCATGTTATAATACCTACGGACAGCGCAAGATATTTTCTGCTGGCTGAAAAAAAAAACCGATTACTATCAGACTGGATTTGGAGGATGATATTTTTCAAATCATCGAAGTATTAGATCGATCTTACATCAACCATGGACATACATCATTTATTTATGTGCTTGTTTTTGTTTTAGAATCCTTACAGTCTAAAAAGTAAGTGTATTTCTTGTGCTAATAAGTGGTTAGTGTTGACAAAATCTCCCCGAAGACCTTCTTAGGCCAGGTCTTCTGATCGTATCCGGAAAAATATGACATTTCTTTGATTATGAAACATTTAGTTAGTATAAATCCATTTTAAAACTATCATCTACTAAATTTTGTTTCAATCATATAGTAAAATAGAAAATATTACCGGTAACATAGTTAAGGATAATAAAAAACTCTTCGTTTTAACAAAACTTCCAATATTTATTAAAAAATTGCTTTTTTAAAGGCTCAATGACAGCTGTTTCGCTATGAAGCATCGTCAGATTGACATTTAAGTTACATTTTGTTTGTTTGTAGCTAGGTACCTGATGTTTAGGTAGTATTAAGGCTAGACCAAGTATGGAAGTAATAAGACATAACAATATTAAAGCCTAGATGTTATTAGCCCTAAGGGATTATCCTGGATGTATTTCCCTTTAAGATCAGTATAACTGTGCAATGATATAGAAAAACCAGGAAAAAACTATATCATGCTGATCTTTACAATAACTTAATATATTTGTGTTACAATTACGTCTTATCTATGTATAAAATGAAGACTCAATCAAAGCAAACACTTTAAAAGTGGAGAACTTCCCAGATTTATTTGTTCATTAACAACTTTAAATTGTGGATCTGCTAGATGTCTTTTTATTTCAAGTTCTTCAAGGAAATCTAAATTTTGTTTTTTATTACAAATGTGTAGTATTTGGATGTCATTGGTGTGAAAGAGTGAGGTTGGATGTTCAAGTAGGTGTTTTGCATAATTTGACTTATCTGGTTGTTTTAATCTATATGCTCTTAAATGTTCGTTAAATCTTACTTCAAAATTTCTTTGTGTTTGACCTATATATACAGCATTACACTTTGGACAATTAATTTTGTAAACACCAGATTTTTTTAATTTAGGTAATTTTGTTTTTACATTTAACAATTTTGTACCAACATTATTTTGTGTTTTAAATGATATTATTGCTGATGTTGCCGAAGTTATTATTTTTGATATTTTATTGGAAATACTTCCACAATATGTAATATTTTTATAACTTTTAATTTCTTTAGTTTGTTTAGGAAATATTAGTTGTAGTGCCACTTTCTGTTCTTTTTTATTAATTAATGTATTTATCAAATGAATTGGGTAGCCATTAGATGTAGCTATTTGTTTTATGATATAAATTTCTTTATCAAAGTTAATTTTGTCCATTGGAATTGAAAATGCCCTATGTATCATAGAATTATAAGCTGCTAATTTATGTGTTATAGGATGATTTGAATTATATGGTATGGTTACATCTGTTTGTGTTGGTTTTCTGTATATTGAATAATTTAGTAAATTATTAACTTTTTCAATTTTTAAATCTAGAAAATTAATTGAATTATTTTCTTCAACTTCTAAAGTAAAATTAATTTTAGGATGTAACTAATATGTTCTCTAAAATTCCTCCCAAAGAATGTATAGTTCTAGTTAAAAAGATATTAGATGAAAGAAATATCCATCCAGGAATAATATCAGATATAATTGACTTATTTAATGTATGCATTAGTCAAAATTATTTTACTTTTGATAACAAAGTATATATTCAAAATGAGGGTCTTCCAATGGGAAGTCCCATTTCTCCAATTTTAGCAAATATTTTTATGGATAATTTAGAAAACAAAATCTTTAATTCTAGTTATAAAAACAATATTGTATTTTGGTATAGATATGTTGATGATGTGTTAGCAGGATTTGTAGGTAGCGAACGACAATTAGATATATTTTTTAATTATATTAATACCTTGCATCCTAAAATTAATTTTACTTTAGAAGTTGAAGAAAATAATTCAATTAATTTTCTAGATTTAAAAATTGAAAAAGTTAATAATTTACTAAATTATTCAATATACAGAAAACCAACACAAACAGATGTAACCATACCATATAATTCAAATCATCCTATAACACATAAATTAGCAGCTTATAATTCTATGATACATAGGGCATTTTCAATTCCAATGGACAAAATTAACTTTGATAAAGAAATTTATATCATAAAACAAATAGCTACATCTAATGGCTACCCAATTCATTTGATAAATACATTAATTAATAAAAAAGAACAGAAAGTGGCACTACAACTAATATTTCCTAAACAAACTAAAGAAATTAAAAGTTATAAAAATATTACATATTGTGGAAGTATTTCCAATAAAATATCAAAAATAATAACTTCGGCAACATCAGCAATAATATCATTTAAAACACAAAATAATGTTGGTACAAAATTGTTAAATGTAAAAACAAAATTACCTAAATTAAAAAATCTGGTGTTTACAAAATTAATTGTCCAAAGTGTAATGCTGTATATATAGGTCAAACACAAAGAAATTTTGAAGTAAGATTTAACGAACATTTAAGAGCATATAGATTAAAACAACCAGATAAGTCAAATTATGCAAAACACCTACTTGAACATCCAACCTCACTCTTTCACACCAATGACATCCAAATACTACACATTTGTAATAAAAAACAAAATTTAGATTTCCTTGAAGAACTTGAAATAAAAAGACATCTAGCAGATCCACAATTTAAAGTTGTTAATGAACAAATAAATCTGGGAAGTTCTCCACTTTTAAAGTGTTTGCTTTGATTGAGTCTTCATTTTATACATAGATAAGACGTAATTGTAACACAAATATATTAAGTTATTGTAAAGATCAGCATGATATAGTTTTTTCCTGGTTTTTCTATATCATTGCACAGTTATACTGATCTTAAAGGGAAATACATCCAGGATAATCCCTTAGGGCTAATAACATCTAGGCTTTAATATTGTTATGTCTTATTACTTCCATACTTGGTCTAGCCTTAATACTACCTAAACATCAGGTACCTAGCTACAAACAAACAAAATGTAACTTAAATGTCAATCTGACGATGCTTCATAGCGAAACAGCTGTCATTGAGCTTTTAAAAAAGCAATTTTTTAATAAATATTGGAAGTTTTGTTAAAACGAAGAGTTTTTTATTATCCTTAATAAGATGGACTTCCAAAAAGTAAGGGTTAGTACAATCAATTTAGGTAACATAGTTGTTAATAATCGTTATATTTTGTTCGTTAGCGGAAATTAAACACTCCGGGTTCTACTAAATAAATGCTGTATTTGCCTATAACGTTACAAAACTAAACTTATAACTAAAAATACGAAATATAGTCATGAAAATATGAGAAATCGTAAACACGAAAATATTTATTATATGACGCGACGATACTACTACCTCGATAGTTTTGTTTGTACTACCCTTAGTTTTAACAACGAGTGTCGGCAAGTATTTCGGTACATAAAAAACATGAAGGGGGGAAAGTTCTCGGTACACGTTTCCTTGGACGACCGCTAACCGTTAGGGATTGAGAAATACAGGGTCGCACTTAAGAGTCGTTTTGATTTTTAACAATAGTAACATTCCTTAAATGATACTTAAACATTCTTATTATAGTGGAAGTTAGTTTAATATTTGAGTATATTATGGTATCCTTTAGATTTATAAAAGCCAAAATATTCACAGTTTAAATAGCCTTTTTGTTGAAAAACAAAAACCTCCCCGGCAAGTAATAAAACCCGTAGCTTCCATTCTGACCTCACTGACATATAACTTTAACTTCTCACTTACCAATCCCATTCCCATTCCCTTAACGCCTCCTTGGGTCATGCACCCTCCCCAGATTAACACAGTTCTAACTAAATTTAATAAATATGAAACCCCTAGGGAACTCATTATCAAAGCATTTTTAGAAATAATTAACTCAAATGTCTTTGACTTGGTGCTTTATACTGATGCATCCAAAGGTGAAATAAGTGTCGGCTGCGCTATCACTCACTACACCGCCAAAGTACCTCAATTTTGCAATGTTCATACTGGTGAACTTTTTAGTATCCTACAGGCCATTAAATCAATCAAAGAGCCCAACACAAAAATTGCTATATGTACAGACTCTCTTGCTTTCATTTCCTCCATACAAGAAATATTTTCCGATCACCCCCTTGTCCAAAATATTAATCACTCTTGCCATCACCTGTCTACAGTAAACAGCAATATTACTATCATATGGATTCCTTCACATATCGGTATTCCTGGCAATGAATTTGCAGATCAACAGGCTACAGCATCTTCCAAGGAAACCGCTACATCAGTACACATTCAAATTGCTAAAGATGTCAAAGCGGAAGCTCGAAAGATCTGTCTCCCTCTGTGGCAATCTCAATGGAACAAATCATGCTCTAAGTTGAGAAGCATTCAGCCATGTGTAACCAATTCTAAAATTAGTGACCTGAACTGTCAGTTATCCGTAGGATTCGTATAGGGCACACCAAGCTCACACATAGCTACCTCATGACCCCTCACAGTCGGCCCCTTTGTTCCATTTGTAACACTTGTATTTTCTAAAAAAACATGACACTTTGCCCCGGCAGCTGTTCGTCTGAAGGCACTATGGGTAACTGGTATTTCAAAAAAATTTTAAAGCAAATATAAGTAAAACCTTTATATTTTCTTTTCGTTGAGCGCCACTTCAATTTTTTAGAATGATGTAGATCTAAGGAAACTAAAGTAACCTTATTAGGTATTCACAAATTTAACATTCCATAATCTCATAAATGAAACTCAAAACTTCTATAAACTTGTTTATTACAAGATCTAACTGTACATACATCTGTTAAGAATGAGAGGTGATAAAGAAAACCATTTTTAAGTTTACATGTCCCAAATACCTTTTGTAAATAAAAATAAAAAATGTATAATAGTGATTCCTAAACTGTCATTCGAACTCTAAAATGTGGAAGATCGAAGAAATATAATGCCTATTCTATTTTATTAATTAACTAAAATTTATATTGTGAGAATCAATACAATAAAAAAATATACATTGTTTCTGCCATGTTGAAGTTAATAATCTTATATAATATTAATCCTAAAATGTGAAAGTCAATACCATGGTCAAAAGAAAAAAAAACACACTCTAATTGGACTAAGTTGAGGTAGTAATGTCTATATGCCCTCAAGTAACGTTACTTTTGGTGTACACTATAGTTAACTCAAATAACAACATAAATCTTATTTATAGAGAAAATAATGATAATAAAATTTTGAAAAAATATAACTTAAAGAAAACCTGTGTTAGAGTTCCATCTGCTTCTCAGATCCAACTCCAACTACTTGACGTAACTAACTAAATCTTCTGAACAACAAATTTCCCCTCATCCCCAAACTTAAACTAATATTCTGGACAAATGAACATGTGAAGGTAGTATGAAGTGGTGTATGACAGCTGGTATATAATCTGTATGGTTTACAGTTCCGTTTAGAGGCTGCTTAAACTTAGGAAGGTGCTAGGTGGGGCTCCTGCCCTGTCCTGGCACCCTTTTAATAAGGGATTACAATATTTCCTAAAGACTTGTTTTCCGCCACTGAGAATACTCAAAAAATGATGCCAGCATGCCAATACAAAAAAATCCTTCGTAAAAGCGAATACTCTAGCTCGAAGATCAATATTTCACAGCCACTACCACATGGGCGGCTGCTTATGCCTGAACGGGCATATGGTCCCCCTCGTACTGGAGTAAAGGAGCCCTTGCCAAATCCGGCTATCCAAAGGACCGAAATCCAAAACACCAGACTAAAGGAATTCATTCTGAGTGAACTCCTCTTAAAAAGGCACGCTTCGTTAAAAAAAACTCTGTCAGTCGAGTCGTCCGGCATATTCTCAAGCTCTTTCTTTTTCTTTTCTCTTGGCCAATCGGTAACCTCAAAACCCTAGCGGCCGTCACGTTAGTATCACAACCAATCGTGAGACAGAATACAAAATGTATGTCGAACGTATACCACAGATCACAGATTTATAATGCCAACCTCAAAAGGAACTAAAGTAACTATAATATTGGCTGTAGTCTCATATAATATTTATTAGTGGCTGTAGTATATACTTCCGAAAAGAAGAATGTCAGCTGATGCACGCAGACTTAAATGTAAACAAAACTCTAATAAATTATTTAAGACAAAACGGTACAACATTGAATGGGATTTTCTCCTGTGAAACAGTTACAAAATGCAAAACAGAAATCCTGTAATTAAGTAACACTGTATTTCAAAGGTAAATCTTAACATGACTATAAGACAAAGGTACTATTTTGATTGGATTCACTAAAAAGATAACAAAATTAAAATATGAAATTTTTAAATGCTACAAGTTACGGTCAAGCATGTCTCCTCATGGAGTGTTCCCTTTATAGTGCCAAGAGACTTCAACTTCAACCTATTCCTCAGCTGCGAGATCTTCTTAACAACCCTAGCCGAGTGATTCAAGTTCTGAAATTTCTGAAGGACATATTGTTGTTTAATAAAATGTAAATGTTTTAGTTTTGTAATATAACTGTACCGGTGCGAGTGGCCTTAGTTGCCGAGCACATTTTTGTAATAATAATAATAATAATAAATGAATAAATTTTGATAAATCCAATAAGTATTTTTTACATTTTAAAATTTCTTGTGTGCAGTACGTTTGTTTAATTTTTCATTTGGAAGTGTCTAGAAACGTTTTAAGTAAAAATGAGTAATTTAACCCAAGAACAAGCAGCTCAAATCGTGGCTTTAGTTGAAGATGGATGATCCCAGCAATATGTTGCTGAAGTCATGGGAATCAACTAATCCAGCGTTTCTAGAGCCTTAAAAAGGTTTAGAGAAACTGGAAGTTATAATAGAAGACCAGTTCCAGGTCGTCCCAGGTTTACTAATCCTGCTGATGACCGTTATTTAAGAATTCAGACTTTACGAACTCGTCATGTTACAGCCAGGCAACTGCAAAATGTTCTCTCTGGAGTCCGTAATGTTAGAATATCTGTCAATACGGTTAGAAACAGATAAAGGAATTTCGGAATCAGACCAAGAATGCCTGTTACTGCTCCATTGTTAACCAGAGCACACCGTGTAGCACGTTTAATAATAATAATTCCTTTATTTCGTGATAATAATACATGATAATATATATAATATTTAACAACATAATAGTACTTATCACAAAAAAAGACTGAAAACAACTTTAATTTACAATGTAAATCAGCTGATCTAAGTTTCAGCCTTAGAATAGTAGTAGGTATCTGTTATTCAAAATTTACAAGATAAAAAAAATGAATAAAAAAAATAGTTTCCAATAATAAAAAAATAGATACACTATATAGGTACTTCAAGTAAAAGAGAAATGCCATTAACTTTATTTTAATTTGAGGCTTGGCGATTCATGAGATAATTTTTAAAGTATATTTTAAAATTTAAATTTGACATAAGTTTAAAAGAGGAAGGTATACTATTATATGTATTATAAATATTAAAACTGAAAGATCGGCAGTATAAGGCAGTACGGTGAGGTGGAGGTGATATTAGCCCTTTATATCTTAAATTTAAATTATGCACATCTGTTCTAAATTTAATTTTATTATACAGATATGGAGGAGTTTTGGTACTAATTATTTTGTGAAATAAACAGGCAGCATGTAGTAATCTTCGATTCTCCATATTTAACCAATTTGCTTCCACTAATTTATGTGATACAGCTTCATACTTCCGTATTCCATAAATAAATCTGAGACATGACTTTTGCATCCTTTGTATACGTAAAGTATCAAGTTTATCTAAGCATGAGCCATAAACAATATCCCCATAATTTAGATGACTTAAAACTAATGCATCCGATAATTTTATTTTTAATTGTGTATTGAGTAGATGTCTACTTGGATAAAGCATTTTCAAATTCATATAACTTCTCTGAATACATTTATTTACATGATTCTTAAATTTTAAATCTACATCCAATTCCACTCCAAGATTTCTGGCAACAGTAGAAAAATTAATTTTAAGTTTAATTAATTTTAAGTTTAAGGATCGCAAGAGAACATGTTAATTGGGATATTAACGATTAGGCTAATATTATTTTTGCGGATGAATCAAGATTTTCACTTTTTGGATCCGATAGACGTATTCCAGTTTATAGACGTGCAGGTGAGCGATTTTCTCAGTGTAACATAAGAGCAGCCAGAAATTATGGAGGTGGTTCGATTATGGTATGGGGGGCATCTGTTTTGAAGGCCACACGGAGTGTGTGTTTCGTAGGGGATCACTGACAGCTGATCAGTATATAAGGGAGGTTCTTGAGGAAAATGTAGTGGTGCCATTTGTTCCAAACATTGGAGAGAATTTAATTCTAATGCACGATCATTTTCGCCCGCACGTTGGCAGAATAACAATGGAATACTTTCAGGAGATAGGTATCCAAGTTTTAGATTGACCAGCAGTTAGTCCAGACCTAAACCCAATTAAACATGTTTGGGACTACCTGGACAGGCGCATAAGAACTCGTAATATCGCTCCAGACAACCTTGATGAGCTGGAAAATGTATTAATAGAAGAATGGGAAGATTTGGATTTGGATTACCTAAGTGATCTGATAAGAAGCCTTCCACGTAGAATGAGAGATGTTATTAGAGCCAGAGGTGGCAATATCAATTACCAATTCATTTTTTATCATTTTCCAAAACAATTAAAAGAGAATATTAAATACTTATTTAAAGCCTCATTTATTTTCTTGAATGCAAACTTTTTAATAAATGAAATGTTTTTTTATATATCTAGATAAGATATTTATTTCATTTTTTAACAAAATTATAATAACTGCTGCAAATATTACTTTCATGTTATAATAATCACTTTTAATAAGATATTAAGTAGGGGTTTTTGCAGCCTTCTATTACAATAACAATTATGTATATTGAATAAACAAATTTTTAAAGTAAAAATAAAAAAAGTTGTTCTCCTTTTTAACTATTTCAAGTTAATCATATCCTGCGACCGGCCTAATTTGTATAGAACGTCTTGACACGTCTACAGCATGTTTTCGTTACCAACAGAAATTCAATTTCTCTTCTTTTTCCTAAGGCAATGTAGTAAGTGTCTGGTCGATTACCTCCTGTTGTTTTTTTATATGAAACACCCTCTTAGGTACTTATCAAAAGTCACGAACACAACCAATCATTAAATTTGCATGTTTTAATTTGGCAAAAAATTGAAGATTCTTTATTTTATCAGCAGGTTTTTACGCAAACATGAAATTCTCTGGTTAACGCTCTCGATTTTACGTTTTTCGTTCATTGCACTCCAGGCTCATTCGCGCATATTTTGTGTTCCATTCTGCTATTTGAACTGAAGGCCCTTGGTATTTACGTCTAAATCGCATATATTTTTATTGAAAAACTTTTAGGTTGCAAGAAAAGAAAGTTTTTAAAAAATTATATTTGTAACTCTAAGTCTAATGACTAATAATGTCTGAATTATAATACATTGTATTGTTTACACATAAAAAAGTTTGAGTTTCCATAGATATAAATTATAAATAAATATTTAATTGATTAATTTTTGACGTTTCTTATAACCAATGAAATACTTTTTTAGTTGTCACAAGGGTAAGTTTCAACCAATTATGTCATTATTATAGTTGGAATAAATCTCTTGTGATTATTGTCGGGTTGCTTTTCCAGTAAGTTTAAATAAGCCATAATGCTTGCCCCTTCCAACATAAATTGGCGTGTTTTTGGATTTTTCCTAAATACCAGTATTACAAAAGTTATTAAAGGTGGATACTTTTATCTGAAAAGTACTGTATAACTCAAAAGTTCCATTTGGCAATAGCCACTCGTGACTATTGCCTGTCAACAAGCTTTCAAACAATCTGTAAAATTCTGTAATTTGCTAATGGTCATATACTGTTGTTTTTATTTTATTTCGTATTTCGCTTACATTTGATTGTTGCATTTCTTAACCTATATCTTCTTCTTTTTAATTATTGACATTATAATATAATTTAATAATCTATTGTTTGAACTAGAATATTTGCTTTGTCTGAACCATTATTTTTTAGATTATTGTAAAGCTTGATGTTTGTCATTTTTATTTATTGTTTATTCTACTATGCTTGCATTTGTACTTTTCAATCCATAATTGAGTTGTCGTTCCATCTTTGACTTTTCATAAGTTTCATTTTCTGTATTTAGATGTTTCATGTTTCTTGTAATTTGCTATTCTTTGACAAGTACCTCCATTCGACATAATAGTTTCGTTTTTCCGTTAGTTGGTGTTTGTTAATATCTTTGCTATTGGTTTTTTAATTTAAATCAGTTAATTTGTGTTATCACATCAATATTATGGACTTTGGTGTTTGTGTGATACACGATGTTAGTCTTCATTAAGATTATTTTGTTACTTATTACCCTTCAGGGGTTAACGAGCACGTGTTTGGACCTACCGTCTGACACTCTTTAGTTAGTTTCGCCGGTAATTCTGCAAAGCATAACTTTTTCTTATACGTGGATTTTCAGTTATTTCTACTTTTTAACCACCGTTATATATTTTCTCAGCATCTATATTGGACATGACCTTAAAACTTGTAGTACTTTCTTTTACTTCTTTGATAGTTCCTGCCAACTATCGTTGATTACCATGATCTACCAAGTTTTGGCGGATCCTTACTATTTTTCTTTATTACATCCTTTCTTTTTCATTACCATTTAATATCAACATTTTAAATCTTAATTTTATTATTTTCTTACTTAGTTTTAGTCCCATCATTTAGTTTCTTAAGTTTTTTCAATGGCACATTATTATCCACTATTTTCTATGTTCATGCAAGCATGGTGAATTTATGATTTTTCCATGTATTACTTTATAAGTTTTAAGGTATGTATCACTAATGTATCACTGTATTTCTTCTTATCCTGTATTTGTATTTATTTTTAGCCTGATGATGGCCTATAGATAGGCCGAAACTAGTAGCTGTCAATAATTTTAAATAAAAAGTATTGTGACATTGACTTTGATTTTTCTTTGTCTAATGATCAGTCACATTTGTGATATGGATGATTTGCTTCTTTTTTTTAATCTGTAAAATAATTTTCAAATTATTCTCACTCTTGTTATATTATTACTAAAAAAATTGTATTTTCTCGAAAAAAATTATATTCTCGGAAACTTCTTAATATTTCGATTTGAAAAAATTTAAGGTTATTAGAGACAGAACAAAGTATCTTTTCACCAAAGTTTTATTAAAATTGTTTTTTCCTTTCCTAAATAAAAAATTAAAAACGAAAGATTTTAAAAAAACGGTTATTTGCAATTTCGTCTGAAATTTTAAGGTTATGTTAGAAAAAGGTCAACATAAAAGTTATAGATTTTTTTATTTTTTTCTCATCTACACTTTTTGTTTTAAGAATGTTCATTTTTCACCCTCCAAAAACCTTCCTCGTTGCTTATACCCTTGTTATAATTTTTTTTCCGTTTTGTTCCCTGTTATAATTTTTTTTTTATTTTAAAATAAAATTTGCACAATTGGCCCGCACCACCACCGCAACCATTTGCATATTTTTAAAACATTCCAATTCCTCGGTGCCTATTTCCATTGTTTGCCACTAAATTTATAATTCGCACCATTTTACACGGTTTTCTTTTAGTAACACTTTTAAGAACGATGTTCTGGCGTCTTTTGCCTTTTAAAAATAAGAAATTGCCATTTTTGACTCGAAATAAAGAATTTCGAGTAATTTTCTCACACATTTCTATTGTAAACGCTAAAAATTACAGTCATAAATTACTTTGATACATTTCCTTGATGCAGAAATAAAATTAAACAAAGTAAACTATCCATATCTCGAATGTAACTTATTAGAAAACCAAAAAAAGTCAATTTTTTAAATTTCGCTTAGAAAAGAGCTTAGAAAAGAGCTGGCCCAAAAATGTATATAACAAATTGTTAAGTTTTGTTCCTTTTTTATTTCCGTATTATTTCCTTTAGGAGAACTAATCGTGTGCGTCGCTTTCCAATATTTTAACTAAATATAGTAGAAAATTATAAATGTATATCACATCGACGTGTCAGGCCTAAGTTAACTGGTAATTTGTTAGCTGAACCTGAAATGATTGTAGTTCGCTACATTTAGTTTGGGCCTTCTAGCCCTAGACAAGGGTCAAAGGTAAAATTGTTTCATTATATATTTAGCCTTGTAATTTGTAACATGTCCTAATTTTATTTAAAAATTATGCAAAAATAGGAATTTCAACTTTATTTTGTGCAAAAGTTATATTGTTATGGTTTTCATACATGTTTTTGTTTAATTGTAAATTATATATATCAAATTTTTATTCGTGTACAATATTTTCCTAAAATTAATTTTCTTAAAAATCCTTAAAGTTAAAAAAGTATTTCTTAAGAAATTTGATATTTATTTTAATAAAAAGTAGGTATATTTGTTTCCATAGCTAATGTTAAAGTGTTGCTTTAACAACTATTTTGAGTATATAAAGTATTACTTTAACCCCAGGAGCTTCTGTCAGAAATTTAATAATGTCATCTGACTCCAGGATTTTGGACTTTTTAGCTTTGTATCCTCCACCCAAGTTTTTTAGTAAAGTGGTTAACTTGTTGAATTTTAAACTGTCAAAATTTTCATTCACCAACAACGTACGCTTCAGCATCCAATAATACGACCATAATGACGATGGCATTGCTTTCTTCGGCTTTTCATAAAAATACTCCAGAGGTACTTTCTCATACATATCATCCTAGATTTTTGTGGCAACAATAAGCTTTCTGCTTCCAACACTGCATTTTCTACATCTGATGGCAGGTTTTCCTTTTCTTGTGTCAATTCTTTTCAAAGGATCAAGGAGTAAAAAACCAAAAGTAGGATAATTTATTTTACTATCTCGACAGATAAATAACAATTAATTAATTAATAAATTATATCTGCACACACAAATAGTTTTTTTCTACAAACATCAAAAAATTACAAGGTTTGAGCATTGGCAAGAATATGCGAAGTGACCCTTTTTTTTAATTTTTCTTTGTTACTATGACACCGTGCGCGAAGTAGTGTGCGAAATACTTCGCACACTGCATGTAAACTATATGGGATTTTTATATTTTAACCTTTTTGTTCCTCAATAAATCAAAAATCCAAGAAATTATTTATTTATTAATGTATAACAATAATTAATAAACCTTTCAAATTGTGAGCAAATTTAACACTACCTAATTTTATTTATTATTTACAATGTTAACATTAATGGTGCAGCCAGTGCACGAACCAATATTTATTCCCAAACCAGATAAGTCAGATTTAGCACGTGATATCCTAGTTGTGGGAGTTGGTTGACTATCCACTGCCGTAGAGGTGACAGCACTTAATCTTGAAATTTCACAGTCTAAAATTTTATTTGATATCTGAATTTTATTGTTGATAGAATCTTCCACGTATCCTTCGGCCACAGTCGAAGATTTCCAACCTCCATGTCGCTTCAGAACACATATTTCGACCTCCGTATTAGCAAGGAGTGTGGCTGATGTTCTTCGAAAACAATGGCCCGTGTAGGCATCAGGATTTGGTAATTGTAGGTTTTTTGCTATTAAGCTAGGCATCTTTCCAAAGCTATTTATTCCAACAACTTATTTTGATAGTTCAAAAACAATCGGCGACTGGTAGCATAACTTGGACGAAGAGCCGCATATTTTCGGTATGTCAATATAATATAAATTTGAAACTGTAAAAATTCGTTGTGTATGCGTATTTGTATCGGGTACTTTAACAATAAAAATGGAATTTTTATCTTTTATGTCATCAACCGTCATTTTGATGAGTTCCTCACTGCGGCAAGCACCCGAAATACCCAGTATTAAAACAACCTAAAAGGAAATCAGTAATTTAAAAAACACATAAGACAATCATCAAAAATCTACCTTAACCAACAAATAGGTTTCATCATCTGCCTCTTTTATGAATTCTCCAACTTCCTCTTTAGTCAACACCTTAGATTTCTTAGAATGGTTTCCAACTGACAATTTTTTTAAATATGGAACCAACTCGGTAAATTTCTTGAAATCCACGTTTTCTTTAACATTGAGTGTTGCTTTCAACATAGAATATATTGCCCATAACGTGGAAGACTTCAGCTTCTTAGACTTCTCTGCAAAATATGACAACAGCACATTTTCGGATTTCTTTTCTGGCTGAATCTTCTATTTATATACAAAGTATTCGGTTAAACCTTCGTGACTATGTATGGCCGAGAACTTGCTGGTTGCTGGCGCTGTTTATTTCAACGCCTTGTTTCTTTATCATAAAACATCAAAACTTCCATGAATTGAAATAATAACATTTAATACTAGCAAAAGGGGTCTAGCATTCGCTATACAACTTTCCCATTCTTAAGGTAAATAAAAGAAAGCTAACCTAACTTTTCAGAGCCAAAATGAAATCGATGTTTTGTTTTCTATAAGAGATAATCACGAAGCACAAGATGGTGTCATTCACAAAATGTCGAATATAAATATACATAAACAACAAGTTTTCTTATCTAGGTAAATATTCACTGGAAAATAACCCAAGAAAGAAGAAGATTTTGTTCTTTTATGTTTATTTTATGAAGGGTAGAAGGCAGGAGAACCAACTCAATGTATTAAAAACTGTCTATCGAGAGGGAACAAATTGGTGACGCCACAGTAGCAAGAGTAAGTGTCACAGGACGTTACAAATAGTAGAAAAGAAGAATTTGTTCTGTGATCTGCTGTCAAAATGAATTGTTAGAGCAAGAAACGTAATTAAATTACATTTGACTACGTAGATAGTTGAGATTTTAAATACTACATAATTTTTAACAACACAAGTAACGAAAAATTTTAAATTTTCAATCTTCAATCTTCCGTCCATAGTTTATTTGTATATTTGTATATTTGGTTAGATAGGGTACTGCTTACTTCATCGTCGCTCGAAATTTCCATTATTTCACAGTAATAAATATCACGACGAAAATGACGCAAATAAGAATTTACTCCACTAGATACAAAAAATAATATAAAAATTCATAAGCATTGTTTTTTTTCTAAATAAATATTTAATATAAATGACTTTTTATACTTTTTATAAAGCAGATGCAGTTGAAACCATTTTCAAATTTATATGAACAAATTTATCTGCAAATTTTTTTCGGATTTATATATAATTTTAGTACGTGCAGCATGACGTTGGTAGATATAAGAAAGAACAAATGTCAGACGATATAAACTGTTCCAACAAGATGTCGCAAAATAAAATGGCAAAGCATCAATTTCGAAACACAGACATATCCAAAGATATAAAATACAGTACTAGTACTTAAAATTTGATCGATACATTTTTTAGTTTCGACGAAAACTTTTTTATTTGACAAAACTACGAAAACCAACCTCCGATTTTACATTTTTACCTCAATGATAAAATCCTATGTTCTGTAAAATAATTCTGAGCAGCTTTTAGCTAAATTAGTTTTTCCTTAAAAAAATGTAGTAAACCAGATTGATATTTAAACTGTAGGTACCTACGTATAAAATTTTATTTGTTTGAACAGTTTCGAGTACATCTTACGTTTCTCCAAACAAAACTATGGCTTCTACTTTAACTGAAACTTACTTTAAATTGGAATTGGAAAGGTTTTGTAAACAAAACTTCAGAATACCAAGTTTTTGTTTCAGTGATGGTTTAAAATTCTGGCAACGCGCTCGCAACAAATTTTCCATTTGTTCTATAAGCTGTAAATCAAATAAAACTACTTTATTTTAAAAAAAACTAATCTGAGAGGTTTTTCTTAATAACTATAATCTTTGAGATCAGAAACATTTTTAGAGTAGATTATTATATTAATATTAATATTAATATTTCAAGTAAATCATACATATCTTAAATGTGACCCAACAATAATTAAAGAGAGA
Organism: Ophraella communa; assembly: GCA_035357415.1. Classification (NCBI taxonomy): domain Eukaryota; kingdom Metazoa; phylum Arthropoda; class Insecta; order Coleoptera; family Chrysomelidae; genus Ophraella; species Ophraella communa. Next base: position 28,520,401 of record CM068994.1, on the reverse strand, counting down.
ACAAAATCAATGTCACATAGCTTTTATTAAGTGATTAAGCAATTTCAAGTTGGTGGCAGCCACTAGTTTCGGCTTATAAGGAGGCCAACCTCAGGATATAAAAAGCATAACAAATAATTATAAAAATCAGTTTCTGCTGTGTATCTAACGTAGCAAGGTTGTTGAACGCATAGTGGTCCCTGACGGATTTATTACCCGTCACACCACCTAGTTTAGCTGCCGAACTGCGAATAGTAGCCACAACAGATAATAGTGCGCGAATCGCGATCTAAAACCGTGTGTTGTAAGTGAATACAGGTAAGAAATCTACATTTTTGCCTATAACTCATCTCCTACCCGAACAACCTACCAATTTTATTGTTGATTCGGTCGAATTAACACCCCTATTAACTAAATCCAAGCAGATCTCCGATATTCATCCTCCACCAATTTTTTATTAATCCCACAAAAACCACAAATAACCCATATACCATTCCTAAAGCACAGAAACACACCCACACGGACCCAACAACACCCTCCACCAGCCGGGGAGTCCTCAACTCCTCGGCAGAAACCCCCAACCCTTCCCAAAACACCAACCTCTTCTTCCCCGATTTTCAAATGTCCTCCAACTCCAGGACATCCCCAATCCAAACCCGCTCAACCAAATCCAAACTGATCCCCGTCCCCTCCGACGACTGCCCCCCCTCCTCTTCATCTCCCCTCACCAGCACCGCCAACACCAATTCAGCCAGCCCACCTCCTTCCTCCCACGACGAACCCAACCTCAGCCTCACAAACTACATGCTCCAAGACCTAGCAAGGCAGGTCAAGGAACTTACCAAAGAACTATCCTTCTACAAATCCAAAGCCCAAGAGCTCCAGCAAACCCTCGACACCCGCAATTCCCGTCCCACCTCCCCCACCTATTCCTATGCCGCTTCCGTAAGGAACCGGTATTCCCCCCTCCGCGATCGGAGCCCTTCAGGATTCTCCGATCACTCCCATCACTCCCGCAGAACACACGCATCCATCCCACCCCAAAACCAAACCCAACAACCACCAACCACCCAACCTAATACCCAAACTCCTAGCACCTCCAGACCCAAAACCCCAACCACCCAAACAACACAACCCAACCCAACCCGTCAAAACCTTTAACCTTAGACAAATTCCTAACAACCTAGCCAGCCAAAAACTTTTGTTCAACTTTCTGAACAGGTACGAAATTCTAAATGGCCAAATCAAATCGTTGAACTACCGCTTCAACAAAACTGCCCTCCTCAAAACCACTTCCCAAATCGAGCCGACGGAGCTCGAAGCTAAAATTCGCCGTTTTTCCGGAGATGCCGCCTTCTGCTGCATCCCCCTAAATTCCAGCCCCAGGACCACTTCTAAACCAAATTCCAAAAAGCCAAATCTATCTTTTCTCTGCAGAAATGTAGACAAAGATATCACAGAACAAGAGTTTTCAGCCATCTTGACTGAATACCAGGTCGACCACATCCGTTGCTGGAGAATCACCTCCAGAGCCAACGATCTCCCCACCTCCATGATGAGAATAATCACTTCAAATGAATCTCACTTCCACCGCGCCTTAACTCAAGGCATACAATTCCATGGCCTCATTCATCCCTGTGAGGCCTCCAACTCAAACGCACTCCCTGCAATACGCAAGTATTGCACAAAGTGCACCAAACTAGGACATTTGTCTGCCGAGTGCAGATCCAAAGCCCCCACCTGCCCCATCTGTGGCGATCCAGGCCACAAAGCTGAGTCCTGTAAAAAGACCCAATCCCCCTCCTGCCCTAACTGCAAAGGCCCTCATCCTGCCTTCAATCCCAGATGCCCTAAACGCACAGAACCCCCAATCCTCCCCCAAGAAACCGCACCCATTACCCTACCTCTCCCCAAGAAACTCCTCGAGTTCCACCCCCAAACCCAGAGACTCATCGAAGTCTTAACCACTGCTCTGCTGAACGCCGTCCCCCACTCTCGCGACATTGTCGCCCAAACTCTAAACCGGTTATTGCCTGTCACATACGGCATTAACTGCACAATTCTACAATCGGGCAACCAAGCCCACTTCACATTCTCTCCTGTTCCCAGGAGAGAATAGACCAACACCTCATCTCCCTAGATTTTGATGGACCTAGTCCTAGGCACTATCAACTGCCAGGGACTCAATCGAAAAAGGAATGCTCTCAAGCATAGCCTTTTTCAAGATAATATCCAAATTATCGGTCTCACCGATACCCTAAGCAAAGTCCCGCCCAGTTTTTCCGGCTATCAAACTTTTCATAGAAACAGGGACCAATCCTCTAGAGGTATCGGTTTCCTTGTCCGTAACGGAATTGCTACCACTACTCTAACACTACCAGCCCCCCTCTCCGACCTGGACTGCTTCGGCATCCAAGTCACATCGAATAATACTTCATTCAACTTCTTTGTGTACTACAAACACCCATTTCAGCCTCTCTCTACTCAACTCCTTCAATATGTCTCTAATATCCGCAATTCCGTCATCTTGGGCGATTTCAACGCCCGCCACACCATGTTCGGGGACACCTGTGACAATCCAGCCGACACTGTCCTAGTCAGGGAACTACTCGCCCTCCCCCTGATTAGCATCAGGAACCCCCTCCCCACTTACTTTGGACACCTCGGCTCATCAATTGTAGACCACATTATATGCTCTGCAAACCTAATATTTCACTTCGACATTGAATGCTACATTGGAACAACAATCACCTCCGACCACCTCCCTCTATTGGTCAAAACTTCACTGTTCGACCCAATCAAACCACCGCCAACAACTCGCACTTTTCAAAATTTCAAAAAAGCTGATTGGCAACTGTTCCAACACCACATTTTAACCTCCCTTCCAGACAATCAGACATGTCAATCCACTGAAGACATCGACATGCAAGCCCAAAACCTACAATCTCTGATAATCGATGCTCAAAGCAACGCCGTCCCACTCAGTACAGTCAGATGTGACTTTCACGCCCCCCCTAACAATATCGTCCAAAAAATCCGTCAAAAACGACAACTTTATTGCCTCTTTCTTCGGACAAGAGATCCCAACGTCAAAACGCAGTGGAACCGACTGAACGCCACGGTCAAGCTTGAAATTAACAACTTCAGGCAAACGCAGTGGAGAAATACCACTGCGGACCTGGACTACAGGAAGGGACACTTGTTTTGGCAAAAATTTAATTCCCTAGTTAGAAAAAAGAAAAAAACTAACACTCATCTATCTGTCCGAGGTCAACTATTTCATACCCCTGAGCAAAAAGTAGAAATCTTCAAGGAGAACCTTCAAAACACTTTTATATCTCCAAACAACCCACTATTTCGTAAATTTTCCACTGCTCAGACCGACCTCCTTACCCGAAACATAACCCACAGCCCACATGTCATCACCCCCCTCGATGAAGAGATTCCTCTTTACTCTCCATTCTCCATTGATGACATAAAATACTCCTGCCGAACTGGAAAAAACACAGCTCCTGGCCCCGACGCAATTTCTCGACAATCCCTTAAAAATCTCCCAGAAGCTTTCTTCCCGGTCCTTCAAAATCTTTTCAACGATTGCCTCAAATTCTCTTACTTCCCCAAATGTTGGAAGACAGCCAACACCGTCATGATTCCTAAGCCCGAAAAAGACCCTACTCTGCCCGAGGCATACAGACCTATCTCCCTCATCAGCGTTCTGGGGAAAGCCCTTGAGAGACTCCTCAAGGACCGACTCTGGAACTTCTGCGACACTAACAATATCATCCCCCAATTTCAATCAGGCTTCAGGACAGAGCATTCTACCCTCACTCCCTTGGTTAACTTTCAAACCATCATATCCAGATCCCAAAACAACCGCCTCTGCAGTGCTGCAATATTCCTGGATGTCCAGAAGGCTTTCGATCAAGTCTGGCACGCTGGACTCGTTAGAAAGCTCATGAGCATCCGCCTTCCTACTCCTTTTGTCAAACTCATTTACTCATACCTAACCAATCGCACTATCAGAGTCAGATCTGGTAGTTTCCTCTCCCAGCCCTTCACCCCCCTTGCCGGAGTTCCACAAGGTTCCATCCTTGCCCCACTTCTTTACCTCATCTATACCCACGACGTTCCCATCTCAAGGAATCCCCATACCCACATCCAGCTCTATGCTGACGACACGGCAATCTTCTCCTCCGCCCCCAACCGAGATTGCCTCCAAACCCGCCTCCAAGACTATCTTAATATCTTTTCTAATTGGTGTCGCAAATGGAGGGTCACCCTTAATTCAACAAAGTCTCAACTCATCTTCTTCAAACACCCCGACACCTTCAAACAAAAACTTCTCCCCGGAAACTTCCGAATAATGCTCTACGGAGAGAGACTCGTCCTCCGAAACGAGGCCGTCTACCTGGGGGTGAGATACACTCACACCCTCTGTTGGACGGCTGACGTAAAGTCCACCTTGGACTCAGTCCGGAGACGAGCCAATCTCATTAAGGCATTAGGAGGAAAATTCGGCAGAACCCACCCTTCCACTCTTCTGCACACCTACAAAACTTTTATTCGCCCACTCCTTGACTACAAAGCAATTCTATATAGCACCGCCTCCACCAGCATCACAAGCACCATCCAGTCTTGTGAAAGAGCCATCATCCGATATTGCAAATATCAAAACCGTCTCACCCCCAGCATTGTAGTCTACCAAAACACGAACATCACCCCCGTTCTTGAACGATTCCAAAATCTCCAATCGCGCTACGTCCAGCGCACCCTACTCTCCGACAACACCCAAGCAAAAAACACCCTTAAACTTCCATGGCAAATCAATCGCCGCTCTCGAAAACCAAAGAAAAAAATCCCCTATCTCCCACTCCGCTTACTTCAAGCAGCCCCCCGAGACACCCTCCCCGAGGAATACGAAGTATTCCTCGACACATCTCCCCTAGCGATTCGCTAACACCCACTCCGGGGACCACCCCACAACACTATCCCCCGCTCCCGGGGGATACAATAATATATCTATCTCTCCCGGGTAACTCCTTCGAGGAATCTTCTTAATTCCTCGAATACCCCGCAAACTCCTCCCCGGCGCTCTGTCAGGTTATAGGTTTTCTGTGGTTTCCCTATAACATTTACCGAATGGCTGACAGGAAGGGAACAATACAGCCACAGCTCTGTACCCGACTCCCAACGATGTCCCATCGCCGCCGCCCCCCCAGCGATTTGAGCCCGTTCTCTGCGAGTTCTCCGAGTCAATAAGCCGAACCCCCGCCTCGCTACACTCACACTCTCCGGCACTCTTCTGCCACCTTTCACCACACCGAGCCATTATCTATCTATCTACCCCTCAACCCCACTCAAACCACCCAGGGCAATATGACTTCCACACAATTACGCCACCCCAGCCCTGCAGAGGATATCAAATCCTAAATCTGGGCTCTTCTATTTATCTTTTAACCCTCGTATTCAAATCAAATCTCCACCAAATTTCTTTCGCTTATTCATTCATTCATTATAAAAATTAAACTTCTTGCATGTTATGTTTAAAAAAAGTACAAAGTTTAAATGTATTAAAAATACAATACGAGGTCTGGCTATTAAATAACGAGACTGCGCACGCAGAAGGCGTCTTAGAGGGGTAGGGTGGTACAAATTCTTTATTGTTAATAATATTTTTATAATTTAGTGACTGTATACAAGGTATTATTCACCTATATTCACCTTGTATTACAATATATATGCCTTAGCGCTGCGTGCTCTCCGCCTTCTATCTCGAAAAGGGTTGAACGTATAAAAAAAAAGTTTGGACAAAAGTTGTGGCAAATCTTTTTATCTTTAATTTTTATAATAGGTGTTGAAGTGATTGGAACCATAGAAACGGAGATAATTGCAAAAAACCGATTTTCGTGACCTTTGACCTTGAATAACATAAATTTACTCCTTTCAGCTTTAAAAAACCTCTGGCCAGTTTTTAGTTTTCATAGAGGTTCCTTCCAATTTCCAGTCCTATTTTCGTAATTTCCCTTCCCTAAATTTAATTCATTATCTTAAAAAGTTTTTATATTTTATATTAAAGCTATTCTTTTATAAAACAATAAAATATGACAAAAGACCTTTTTCTTTTTAGTAGAATTAAAAAATGCTCCTTTTATTCTTTTAAATTTTTTATAAAACTTAACCCATTTATTTAATTCTGAAAATTAAGATTTTTTTGGCATATCTACTACAATTATCTAACGAAAATTTCACTTAAACTAACAATCAAATTAAATTTACATATAAATCCAGTATCTACCAACCACTCACAGCTATTTTACGGTCAATTTCTAACCAGAACTCGCTATTAATTATCTCAAAACTCCGTTTAATGCGCCTGGGGCCAATTCAGTACAAAGTTAACGACATCTGTGAATTGAAACAGGAAACCTTCCTATGGATATTGTATCTTTATTATGCACACTGTGATATAATCTGCATTAATTTCGTTTACAGCACAAAATAATAGTGGTACAAAATTGTTAAATGTATAAACAAAATGGCATAGATTAAAAAAATCTGGTGTTTACAAAATTAAATGTGCAAAACAATAAAAACAACAGTTATTGTTACAAACCGGATAAGTCGAACTATGCAAAATACGTACTTGAACTTCCAGACTCCAGACACACCAATGACATTCAAATATACAGTTTGTAAAAGCCAAATGGACTAAATTCGTTATTTCGGCTTAATAATAGAGTATCTAAGAAAAAAAAACCATTTAAGTGTTCTTTTTTAATGTCAATTTAATAAAAATTATTTAAAAACCATAATATGAATGTTAGTTTGTTTAAACCGCCTCAACAAATTGGTGTGTAATAATTATTTTATCAATATTATAACTCTCGTTTGAATTTCGTTTACATTTAGTAAAATGTCCTGATCCATGAACTACTCAGGGTCCAGCAAATACCATATGGTTCCAGCAAGATGGAGCACCTCCACATTACAAATTCAATGTCCGCTAGTACCTCAAATCGCTGGATAGGGAGGCGAGGATCAATAGAATGGCCAGCAAGATCACCTGATCTTACCGCATTGGACTCTTTTTATGGGGCTGTGTAAAAAATATTGTTTATAAAACTATACCACATTATTTAGATAACTTAAGAGAACGAATAATGCTTTTTTTGAATATCCACATACTTCCCATTTAAAAAATAGGGGTTGTCAAAACGGGTTGAAGGTAGGGAAAAAAATTTCACATTAAAGAATGTCAATGTATAATTTCTCTCTAAGCACAATAAATTTTAGTTAATATATCTCCAAAATAAATTTTTTATACTTGAAAATTAAATTTAATTTAATAAACAAAAAACTCTTAAATTAAAATGTTTCATTGTTTAAGATGTGACATTAAATTCAGAACAATAAACAACTAAAAGGTTGAATTAACTTCCACTATTTATTCTATAAATACTTTAAATGCAATGACAGCCGTTTCGCTATCGGAATAGCATCGTCAGATTGACATATTGAAGTTACATTTTGTTTGTTTGTAACTAGGTACTTGATGTTGATAAGTAGTTAAGGCTAGACCAAGTAAGGAAGTAATAAGACATAACAATATTAAAGCCTAGATGTTATTAGCCCTAAGGGATTATCCTGGATGTATTTCCCTCTAAGATCAGTATAACTGTGCAATGATATAGAAAAACCAGGAAAAAACTATATCCTGCTGATCTTTACAATAACTTAATATATTTGTGTTGTAATTACGTCTTATCTATGTATAAAATGAAGATCCAATCAAAGTAAACAGTTTAATAGTGGTGAACTTCCAAGATTTATTTGTTCATTAACTACTTTATATTGTTGATCTGCTAGATGTCTTTTGATTTCAAGTTCTTCGAGGAAATCTAAATTTTGTTTTTTATCACAGGTGTGTAATATTTGAATGTCATTGGTGTGTATGAGTGAATGTGGATGTTCAAGAACATGTTTTGCATAGTTTGACTTATCTGGTTGTTGTAATCTATATGCTCTTAAATGTTCATTGAATCTTATTTCAAAATTTCTTTGTGTTTGACCTATATATACAGCATTACATTTTGGACAATTAATTTTGTAAACACCAGATTTTTTTAATTTAGGTAATTTTGTTTTTACATTTAACAATTTTGTACCAACATTATTGTGTGATTTGAATGAAATTATTGCAGATGTTGCTGAAGATATTATTTTTGAAATTGTATTAGAAATATTTCCACAATATGTAATACTTTTATAACTTTTAATTTCTTTAGGGTGTTGAGGGAATATTAGTTGTAGTGACACTTTCTGTTCTTTCTTATTAATTAATTTATTTATCAAATGTATTGGATAGCCATTAGATATTGCTATTTGTTTTATAATCTTAATTTCTTTATTAAAATTATTTTTGTTCATTGGAATTGAAAATGCTCTATGTATCATAGAGGGAAATACATCCAGGATAATCCCTTAGGGCTAATAACATCTAGGCTTTAATATTGTTATGTCTTATTACTTCCTTACTTGGTCTAGCCTTAACCACTTATCAACATCAAGTACCTAGTTACAAACAAACAAAATGTAACTTCAATATGTCAATCTGACGATGCTATTCCGATAGCGAAACGGCTGTCATTGCATTTAAAGTATTTATAGAATAAATAGTGGAAGTTAATTCAACCTTTTAGTTGTTTATTGTTCTGAATAAGATGAACTTTCACACAGTAAGGGTTAGTACCATAAATTTCATGTGACATTAAAAGTACACAAAGTTGAAAATATCGTAAGACAACCAATTTTCTCTCTATTTATTTTTAATCCCAACGGAATAACCGGCAGTTATCTACGTCTAAGTTACTGCCTCTCCTCGTTCATAATTTCGCAAAGCAAACTTTTAACAACAAGATGTCGTACGTTAATATAACATGGCGGCTGAAAGCTGTATCTCAAAAAACCAATTAATATTCTAACTAGGTTTATTCTAATTGATTACGACCTTCTCGGAATCTTAGTTCTACGACAGTTCATTTCACCATAGACAATAAAATTAGTATGCCCCCTTTACAACAAACCAGAGAACTAAAACAATGAATAGTCTTGATCTAGTTCGTCGGAATGTGACCCTAATTCAAATTTTTCATTCCAAATAAACATGGTTAGATTAATCTGCAAGATTATCTTTCTTAATTATCAGGATAATTTAGTTAATTTATCAAATTTATGATAATAATTATTTTTAGAAACAAATTTTTACTATAATAGTGGAGCCCAAGAGGGGATTTCTGGAGTTACTGAAGCGCGGCGGATTAATATACAGGGGGATACCTTGTACCCGGTTAATTACTTACATCATTTATGAGCCCTATATATGGCCGCCATTTAAGGATCAAGGATCAGATTGGCCTGAAATTCTCGAGCGCGTCAGATTAAGGTAGGGAGAGTTAGTTACATCCTAAACTGTGCATATTCCACTAATCAAAGTTGTTTACAACTTTGTTGGCCTCCTACTTCCTTAGGTCACTCACGAATTGTCAGATTAGTGAAATATACACATTTTAGGATTAAGTCGCACCTCTACGTCTGTTGAAGCAAGAATTCAACAAGTGTGGACAGTTCGCAGAAGATTAGTGGAGGTAGACCAGCACATGGACCAAAACTGCTACCGCTTCATCGAATAGCTAGGCTATAATTTGCTTATAATCACTTGGCATGGACGTTGGAGCAATGGAGTGCTGTACTATTCACAGATGAATCAAGGTTTTCATCAGATAGTCGACAACGAGTGTGGGCAAGTATCAAATCAACGGATAACAATCCAGGTAACAGATGTTTCTCTTCTTATTCTGTCCTTCGCAAGTATGAAGCCGAAGGATCTAGGTAAACTAAATACCAAGTTATTCTTCGGTAATTGACTAGCAAAACTTCAAATTAAACTGACTTTATTTATCGTCTTAAACCAATTACATATAAAAACTGACAGGACATCCAAAATTCTAAATTGACATTGACACATTTTTTTATAATAACAATTTTGCATTTATTTTTTCCTTGTAATAGCAAAGGTTGCTAATCGTAAAATAGTTCTTTTTACTCATTTTCTCATAGCAAGTGAACGGTATGCAACTTACACTTTATTCCAAAAGTAAGCCATAATGGAAGCTCCATTATGGTATGGGCCGGCATATCAATAGCAGGCCGTACGGACCATGTCTCTGTAGAACGGGGGGTTTTGACAGCACATCGATACATTAACGACATTCTGCAAGACTATGAGAGATGATTTCATCCTCATGCATGACAATGCAAGGCCACATAATGCAATATCTGGATGAAGTTCGAATAACCCACATGGATTGGCCAGCATGCTCGCCGGACATGAATCCAATAGAGCATGCCTGGGATATGTTGGATAAACGCGTAAGGAGTCGACCGGTGTCACCAACTTCGCTACAAGAACTTAGCAAATAATCATAACTCGCTCTTGTTTCTTATTAAATGTAATTTTGAGTTTTAAAATTGAAAGTGAAGTGAGTTATGTTTTTAATTAGTATTCCAGATCCCGAAGGAATATTAGATCTATGTTTTGAATAATTACGTTTATCGTTATCCCTATCTGTAAATTTGATGGCCCAGGTAAAATTTTCCTTGCTTTTATTATGATTTGCATAGCATTTCTTAAATGAAACAAATCATCCATTTCTCTTTTATATGACTCTTGATAAATCAAGAAAGTAAAAGACCAATGTCAATGTCACAAAATCATTAGCTCAATAATCGACAAGGCCGCACGGCTTGTCTGAATGATACCACGCGCAGAAGCGGTTATACTATGAAATTTGATAGTCTCTTTAATTGCGGTATGCACCAAAGCAAGACACTGAAATCAGGAAGCCTGTGAAATATAAACCATTCATATGAAACAAGTGACAATAGTTTTCATGGTATTTTTAAACATTGTTTATTCCAACAAACTGTCAAAAAGATTCAGAATGGTGCTTACAAAGCAAGAAAAAATGTGCATTATTGAGTATTATCTCCGCTCATACAGCAATGAAAGATCAAATGGACCTAGTTTTTTAATGGCTGCCAATCAATTTGGTAATTATTAAAATGTCGCGAACTATGCAGGAAAAAGTTGAAGCAATATTAATTATTGGTGAGGCTAGAACTAATCTGCATAAAGCCGAACGGATCCATACAGAACCTGAGACAACTCTTAGATAAATTTCATAGAACGGAAAACGTTGCAGACGCTAAGCGAAGAGGTCGACCTGGAATTAGTGAAGACAAACAAGTCGAAATAGTTGCCGAAATGGTAGTCAACCCCATACAATCCACCTCAAATGTTACACAAACTTGTGAAGTGTCTTCATCAACTGTAAAAAGAGTTTTAAAGAAACAAAAATGTCATCCTTATAAAATGAAAATGCTCCATATGCTGACATAAGATGATTCAGATCGCAGAATTGAATTCTGTGAGCAAATAATAAATAATAAATAATAATAATAAATAAAATAGAACAGGATCCTTATTATCTTAAAACAATTTGCTTTAGTGATGAGTGCTCTTTTTTCTTAATGGTAAAGTTAATACCCAGAACGTAAGATACTGGAGTGACACAAATCCTCACCTTTTTTATGAAGGTCACACCCAGTTTCCTCAAAAAGTAAATTTTGGGAAACTACATTGTTGGGCCTATATTTTTAAACGTAAATTTAACTGGGGAAATTTACCTGGAATTACTCTAGAATGGTATTGAACCCCGAATCTTAGAGATTCTTGAGGATCTTGCTGACGAGTTTCATGATATGGAAATAACTTTTCAGCAGGATGGTGCTCCTCCCTATTATTATCAACTTGTTAGAAATTATTTAAATGAACAATATCCATATAGTTGGATTGGACGACGGGGTCCAATAGAGTGGCCTGCGCGTTCTCCCGATATGAACTCACTAGATTTCTTTTTATGGGGTATCTAAAATCAAAAGTTTATGGTACACCAATTGAGAGCATTGACGAATTAAAGCGAAGAATTAGTGAAGAATGCAAATTAATTTCTATAGAGACACTTGAACGCGTTCGGGAAGAGTTTTCTGCTAGACTTTTTTATTGCCAGGAAGTGGTGAACATTTTGAACATATTATTTAATTTTTTTTATTATTAGAACGTATTTTTTTACCAAATAAAATATTTTAAAACTTTAATAATTTTATAATTTTGGGTTGAATGTTGTAAATAAGGAAGAAGAATTAATTTTTTTTGGTATTATTGGAAAGGGTTTGAAACAAGCTTTTAAATGATGTATTACTTGCCATATGGTGCCATTTAAAAGTATCTTCCAAAAGGGCCCACGTCCGCCATTTTTTATGATTACGTCACCTACTATCTATAAAAAAGTAATATACATTCCCTAGTTCACTTTCCCAAAATTTCAAATATCTAATTCTAACGGTTCAAAAAATAAATGGGGGGGAAGGGACTTTAGAACCACACTGTATATCTAGTTTTATGTGGAATACTTTTTATTTTAATTATAAAAACAGTGAAAGTATCTATTTTACAGTTACTTTTTTAATTTTGTTACTTTAAACACATTTTTAATTCACAATCAATGAGTTTTGGAGAAAATAAATGATGAATAAAAAATATTGTATTGTAACTCCCCAACTAATCAACTATAAATATAACTTCGTTCGTTTTCCACCTTGGAAGTTCCGAGCCTTAACCTTCAAAAACTTTTCTTCCTATATCTCATTACTTCTGCACCATAAGCGATCCGTAAGGTTATCCTACTTCGATTTTCATAACACTTTTAGTGAAAACAACTGACCCAGAAAAACAGCTAGGGGGCACAGTGCCAAATTTTTACCATAAATAAAACAATACTGGATCGATGTGATGTGTGCGTATCGTTATATTTCCAGAATTCCATTTAAAAATACGTTCATCATTATCGATTCCATTAAAAAATAGGTTTTATTTATAACATAAGATCAGCATCTTCTTTCACCGGAAAATTTCAATTATTTAATTAGTTTACAATAAAATTTATATGATTTGACCACTGTTGTTTTATTGTCTGTAATTTAAATGTAATTGAGGATTAGATAACATTGATAACATTTAGGTATAAATAATTTTTTTAAAATAAGTAAACATCATTTTGCTACAACTCTAACTCTAATATTACTAAATAAATCTTGAAGCCAAATAAACATACAAAAAAAAATGATTTATTCTTTTGAGGTGAAAAATGTACAATATATCACAAATCTTTTAAAATAAATTAATAAGCAAAAAAGGTTTTTAAATAAAATTAATAATCAGTATTTCCTCCATGGGCCTGTATGCATGACTGTAGGCGATTAAATGGTCGAGCTGGGCTTGCGGAATTCTCTCCCATTCTTCACGAGCAGCATCTTTCAGTTCTCGTAGGTTAATTGGGGGAGGGTTTCGTTTCTTAATGCATGTTTTAAGAATATCCCAGGCATGTTCAATGACGTTCATGTCAGGGGAATTTGATGGCCATCTTAATGTGGATATTCCTTTTTCTTCCAAAAAATTTTGTACTGCAGCTGTTCGATGTGAAGGTGCATTGTCATGCATAAACACAAATCCATCACCTACCGCCCCCGGAATAGACGCACAACAGGATTTAAAACTTCCTCGATGTACACAGCACCAGTGATTCTTCTCTCCAAAACCAGGAGAGGCATCTGTATACCCCTTATAATACCCCTCCAAACCATAATACTCCCACCTTCAAATGGAACACGTGGTTGGACTGTTTCTAATCGGGCTTGTCGTCCTGGGCCCTCCAAACTAGCGTTCTTCGCGAATCAGAAACCAAGCCAATTCTTGATTCATCAGAGAACATCACGTATGGGTCCAGAGCAAGATATCTTCACAAGATTGGTATAAGGGAGACTGGAGTGTGTGAAAGTTGTGAAGTGGAGAATGATGTAGGACACGCGTTTAGATGCTGGAGGAATGGAAAAATGCTAAAGATTTTGGAGGAAAAACTTGGGGAGACGGTGTATTAGGAAAATATGGTGGAGTAAAGTTGAGAAGGGAAGGGGAATAGATGAAGGTGAGTAAGATAGTGGAGAGTATGGTTAGGAGAAGAAAATGTTTCTTAGTGGCAGAGTAAATGGAGGCTGTGTGAGTGATCGTCGCCTGTCTTGAAGTATGCTAGGGTATTGAAGGGGGTTGATAGCACGTCTCCTTGAGGACACCCTTTTTCTGTGGTCGCAGTCACAAATTCTTCTCCCATATTAGCTGTAATAATTCTGGTTCATCGTGAGACCACAGTGTTCCTCTCTTTCACTTTTGCTTTTGCTAGATGTAATCAGAGCCAGAGGTGATGATAGTACCAAAAAATGTTGAAGTTTTCGTGATTTTTTTTGATTTCTTTTTTGATTCACATAATTTACAATAAATTTATTTCCATTTATATAAAAATTCCAGGTGATAAAAGTTCCTGGAAAAAATGTAGAATTCGGTGAACTCTCCGATTTTCATAAAAATTTTATGAGGGGTCTAGGACACCATAATAATTACGAAAATGAATTTTTTTTCCGCGGAAACAACTAGAAACAGTAAAAATTGCTAAAAATTTCAACCCAAAATAAACATAACCTAACGCTTACCTGTTGTAAATACGAGAATTAATTCATATTCAACAGCATCAAATGGTTTCTAAATACATTATTTTTTATAATTACATCATTTTTAAATTCAATAAAATTTCCTCAACTTTAATATTTATAATATAGTTTTAAATAAACAAATTCCATAATTATTGACTTCATTTCGGACATATGTCAAAATGGTAAAAATATCACCAACTGATGTTGCCATGATGCCAGACTAAAAAAATATATAGCTATTCTTATGTATTATATGCAAATGTTGTAAAATGTACCTTATTATATAGGAAATATAAAATATATGCTTGAAATGTGTAGGAAATATTAACCTATCGTACAATACCAAATTTAATGCATTTATGAATAATACAAAAATATTTTTTAAAAGTAAAATAAATAAAGCAATAATTCTTAAACAAACTTCTAAACTAGACATAAAATATAAAGAAAACAAAAACATTTAAATCCTCTTCCCGACCAACTGACACAGATCAAAGTGTATTATAAATTACTATCGCTCACCTTAATATCTGAAATAAAATAGTGAAAACTCCAAATGAAAAACTCTAAATACTTAGTTTTATCCCAACAGCAACAATAGATAAAATAAACATAAACAAAAAATAAGTCGGAAAACAAATAAAAAATAAACCTTCATATTTACAACATATTTGACAAAAATCAAAAATTTCAAAATAGACCTTCATCATCAGAAGGACAAATTTCTGGAGATTGAATTTTGTTTGGATCATACAGTTTGCCTGCTAATTTTAAAAAGGCTTCTGCACGATTCAAAGAAATGTTTATAGAACATATACCTAGCTAAATTACTCAGTTTCATTTTAAACGCAAGTTCAAAGTTGAAAAAAATCAAATAAACGTTATTTATCACTCAACGGTAAAACCAAACTAACATGATAACGACTGAAATTCGACGGTAAAACAATACGAAAAACTAGCTATTCAAAACTACAAAAACCAAAACTTAAATTTTGAAAAAATTAAAATCAACCAAAAGTATATCTGGTTTCTTATCAAATACTCGATATATGTATAGTAAATCTTGGCAACATTGTCAAATCATTTGAAGTTTTAACCAAATAGGCCAATAAAAGGTTTTGACAAAATTGACAGTTTGTTAAAATAAACAATAAAGTTAAAGATTCTGTGTAACAAAATTAATAAGAAAATAAGTTTCCAAATAGTAATTTTATGTTTTTTGTGTTTTAAATCGTCTTAAGAATGTTTATTTAACACGAAAATGGTCTCAAGCTTAATATAATTGCTACATTTACAACTGGTAAGTGATAGGTTATGTTTACTTTGAACCTACATTTTTAACAATTTTTACTATTTCTTAGTGTTTCCGCGGAAAAAAAACTTTATTTTCGTATTCATTACAATGTCCTAGACCCCTCATAAAATTTTTATGAAAATCGGAGAGTTCACCGAATTCTACATATTTACCAAGTTCCTATTCCACTCAAGGGATAATTTTTGTGATGAATGCCGATCTGAAAAATAAACATCTAAATATTTAAATCCAGCTCTTACTTATTTGTCACTAAAATTGGACTGTAATATCAAATGTTTTGTTAAAGCGATAATAATACTAACACTGTTGCGAACACGAGCTTTTAAAAAAAGAATTGGAAATGGGATTAAAAGAAGCTTAAGAGCGATATTTTAGGAGTGGACGGCATCGAGGATATAAAAATGGAGTGTTGTTTGCTAACGACTATTGTTTTACCCGTTTTATTCGCTTGATACTTAAACCAAAGGGGATTTTATTTTACATTCGAATTGTGTTATTATTGTACTTGCACAATTTCCATTTCATTTCTAATCCTTACGTCCATGGAGGAAGACGGGAGTTATAACTAGCAAGAGCAAGTAACTGAAACCAGGAGCAGATATACAAGAAAAATTTAGATAACATTTGGATCATTGAAGGATATTTAAAAGTATTTAAACGATCACGTCTTTCAAATAAGGAGCTAAAAGTAACAGTAGGTAAAGTAAGAACAATAAATAACTGCACAGTTAAAGTAAACTTCCACTATTTATTCGAAAAATTCGCTTTAAAATTCAATTACAGCTGTTTCGCTATAACTAGCATCAGATGCTATCATTAATTTTTTAAAAATATATTTCATTGTAACTTATTTGTGACAATATTCAAAGTTTGAATTAATGTTCTTACAAAAAGAACAAAAATATATAAAATAATTATTGTTACAGATTGGTTTGTTTTTTATTATAAATAAACTGTGTTGCCTTTCTTTATCAAACTTACTAAAATTTATGTACCTCTATCACTTTTGTTTATTAAAATTAGTACATCCCGTTACCTCTGACCTAAATCGTATATTCTCTAGCATAGCTGCAACTCATTCGTTCAATACAAAATGTACCTTACGGTATACCCTCTTAAAATACATTTTGGTACGTCTATGAAATCTACTTAAATGAATAATTTATTACTCCTTGTCCTTTCTATATAGACTATAGTGGACTATAAAATTTTGTGATTTTTAAATTTTTTATTTTATTAGAGCTTTCTATTGAAATATTTCCTACTTGAACTAGTTCTAACAATATTCAGGACCTAGAAAATATCAAACCTTGAATGTATAAGAAAAGATAAAAATTTAGCAAAATTAATAGAAATAGAAGAAGACTGATAATATCCTTGTTAAAAAAATAGCAAATAGCATAGAACATAAAAGAAACAAAATTGTAACTAGATTTGCAGTATGTAAAATAATAGAACTTTACGTCTCTGTTAAAAGTTTTCACGTTTTAAATAAGGATGAAACATTTTACTCACTAATATTTAATTCTTTTTCGTAGAAAAATTAATATTAATATTATCAAAAAGATATATATCTCGCGCATCCTGTAAAAAAGCTAGAAGCTTATGAAATAATTAATAAAGATGTAAATAAATTCGTAGATAACACACTAGACCATTCTAATTACTAATAATTACTAGCTAAGCACAGTTTATGTTAATTGGTCCGAAAATGCTATGTCAAGCAGTGGTTTGTTCAACAAATATTTGCATACGGGATCAGTATTAACTGCAGTGGATTCAGATTTGAAATATGAGTGCCAGGTGGGTAAATAAATTGTTACAACGTGCTTATTCAATCCTGAAGGTAGTTTATGGGGATAGACATTCCTTGATATTTTTTCTCTATGAATCGCTTATATTTTCTTTTAATTACTGTAGATGCCTTTATGGTGTAAGTTTGACAACACAGTATGAAACAGAAAGTACAAAACCTTTACTCAAAAGGTTGTATATCTTACATAATGTCATGGTTTGTAATCAATAGTTAAATTATTTTCTTAATTTATTTTAATTTTTTAATTTGCTAAATTAGGGTAGGGTTTTCTCACAAATTTAACTTTGTGAGAAAATTCATCACAAAGTTGAGTAATAAATCTGAATGGGATGAAGACACCATACAGAATTTAAACCAGAATGCCATAAAATGGTATACGGACGGTTCCAAGCTAGACGAGGTAACTGGGATAAGAGTTTTTGTACCGAGAGCCAAATACTCAGAAAGCTTGGGCACATACCCGAGTATCTTTCAAGCAGAAGTCCGTGCCATCGAAAGATGTGTGGAATTCAATATTGGAAGAAACTACCGCAGACAAGAGATTGTGATTATGTCGGATAGTCAAGCAGCCATCAAAGCGCTGAGCTCAAATATAATCAGTTCGAAGATGGTTTGGGAATGCCTAGGCAAACTAAATGAACTGGGCCAGAAGAACACTGTCACCCTCCTATGGGTCCCGGGACACATAGGAATAGAGGGGAACGAAACAGCAGATAAGCTGGCAAAAAAAGAGCTGAAACCCCACATTTGGGACCAGAACCATTTTGTGGGGTCAGCAGTAGAGTAATCTTAGGAAAACTAAGGGAAGAAATGGAGAAGGAAAAATCCAAGTACTGGAATCAACTGGAAGGACTGAGGCAATCTAAGATACTACTGGGGAACTATGACCAGAAGCTGCCTCAACCTCAGTAAAAAAAGGCTCCGAATTCTAAATGAAGCAAAGTGCAGATTCTGTGAGGAAGAGGATGAAACCTCAATACATATACTATCAGAATGCCCTGCCTTGCAAAATCCTAGGGCTAGATACCTAGGAGCACATGAAATAGAGGAAGGGGATCTACCTGATTTGAAGCCCGACGATGTCCTAAACTTCCTTAGGAAAATAGGACTCGAAGAGCTGCTATAGGTCTGAGGAAATATCAGAACATGGCAAGTAAGGGGGGGCACAATAGATCCTATAGGTCGCAGTGTAATTATCACCCCTAACTCATACATACATACATAGGGTAGGGTTCCAAAACAAAATTTATTTTAATCTTTTATTTTACTCTATTTAAAAACTAGGAGAAGTAATTTGAATTTAAGTTGGCAATTCTGTAGATATTTGATTGGTCAGATAGCAGCCAATTTCAAGCAGCACTTCTTATCTTGCCATCTTAAAATATTTCAAAAATTCCTCTATATGACTTTCTGTCTAACTTTTTCTTTCCCTGGCAACCAACTTTCTTATTCACTATCACTACATTTGTTATTTCCACTTACAGAAACAAATTTTGACGTTTACGATAAATCTTCAATCAAAATAAATTTTGACACAATTGTTTTTAACATAAATATAATAAAAGTCACCAAATCAATAATTTTTATGCTCGGAACAAACCATATCAATAAATCAAACCTATCGAACCATTGTGGAAAATTAAAAACAGAAACATCAGATATCTTCATTGAAAACCCAAATGTAACTTCAATATATCCATCTGACGATGATAGTTTATCGAAAGAGCCGTGTATGAATAAAAAACTAATGTTTTTAATAAAAGTTTTGTTAAAAATTACATAATAATAATTAATTACTTAAAAAGCGACCTCCGCCCCTGTCTAAGAGTTCACAGTTGAGGGTTTCATGAACATAATCAACCTAATTCTGCAGTGAATCAAATTTAACTCGCCATCCTCTACTGATTCATATTGTTCACGTGCTTTTACGAGGCCATTTCTATGGTAATTCTAGGGTTAAAATTATAAAAGAAATTTTATGAAAACAGCTCTGCGATTTTAAGTAATTGAATACTTACCACTGCGGTGACATACTCGTATATATTCTACTTAGGGAGTTTCTTTTATTGTAAACGAAGTATCTTCTAAGATAAATAACTGTAAAGTTTTGTACCGAAAACAAAATATAGACGAGAGTATTGCGATGTAATTTAGATGTCAAAAACCCCGAGGAAGATTAAATGCAGATATGATTCAATATTGTTCGCAAAGGGTAAAAATAATTTTTTTTAATTAACTAATTAAATTTGGTGGTTTGGTTTTTTTTATCCTTAATAAAACCGTATCTTGTTATAAATATCAACAAACAATTACTATTTTTTGTTTTTAAATAATTTCTAAATCATCTATTAAAAATATTTTAGATTTTTTTTCATTTGTCATGGTATCATTTCTTTTCAGCACAAAAACGAATCATATTAATTTAATTAATCTCATCGTATAAACCCCTACTTTCTGGAAGTCCTTCACATTGAGAACACAAAAAAACAGAAAATGGAAAAAGATATAGACGTGCAGTTTTCGCCAAAATTCTTATATTTTCTTTAAGTTTTTGTTGACATAGTTGCCAATTGTATATGATTTTCCGAAAGCACCGAAAATAATGACCTTTTTTGAAGCGAAATTATTGGTTTATTTTAAATACAATACCCTATATTTTTAATACTATCTATTAGAACTTTAGGATAAGTTAAATTGGCATTGGGTTCCCACTAAAGTAAATTCAGCTGATGAAGCTACTCGTGACCACTGCACAAAATGAAACTTGGTTAACAGGTCCAGAATTTTTGTATAAGTCCTTTGAATATTGGCCAAATTCTTTCGATATTGTTTTAGATAAACGTAAAATGAAAAAAGAATATATTAACTTGGTAATAAACCGAACATTTTCTTAAAGTTTACCTGATAGTTTTAGATTTCCATCATGGTTACGATTGGTAAGATCTACAGCTCCCTATGTTGAAGGGCTTACGGTAGAAGAATGTAATTATGCTGAAAATTATTGGTGGAGAGAATTGCAAACAAAAGAATTTGTTCCAATCCAATTGTTAAAAAAAATATTAGTTCAAATAAAAACAGCAAACTATTTAAATTATGTCCATATTTGGATAATTTTGGAATTTTAAGAGTAAAAAGTCTATAGGAATAGAATTCCTGGGTTTGAAAAAAATCCTGTTATTTTACCATCAAATCATAGATTTATTGAATTGCTTGCTTTCCACTACCATAAAAAATTTTATCACAAAGGTATTAAGACGCAAATAAATGAAATACGTCAAAAAAATTGGGTAGTTGGGTTAAGTAAAGCAATTTAAAAAATCTGTAGAGACTGTCAAATTTGTAAAAATGTTTCAAATTTCAAATTATGGGATTTTTACCTGCTGAACGAACGACACCTTACATTAAACCTTTTACATTTTGTGGACTTGACTATTTTGGACCTTATACTGTCAAAATTAGACGTAGACGAGAAAAACGTTATGGGGTAGTTTTCACGAGTCTTACAATACGTGCAATACATCTTGAGATAGCTAATTCTTTAACTACGGATTCGACAATTATGGCCATTCAAAGAATGTGTTCCAAAAGAGGTTTTCCTACTGATTTATTTAATGACAACGGAACAAATTTAAGAGGTGCTGACAAGGAGTTGCAAGTAGCTTTGCGAAAATTTGATCAGGATGAGTTAAATACAGAAATGTCTGTAAAAGGTATACAATGGCATTTTAACCCGCCAACCGCGTCCCACATGGGCAAGGCATGGGAAAGGCTCATAAGTAATCGCTAAAATTAATACTTAAAGAACAAGCTCCTCTTGAAGAAGTTCTAGACACTCTTTTTTTAGAAATTGTTGCTACATTGCGAAGGACCAATGTAGCTGACTGTTAAGGCAATTACGCTGATTCGTAAGAAATTAACGATGATTCTCCAAACTTTATTTTTACCTTAAACCAGGTTTTTGACAAATATTAAATTATATCTGACTGACATTAAAACAATCCGCTACATACATGATAAAAAAAATACATGTAGAACAATATAATAGGCTAACAACTAACTAACAACTAACACCATCTTAAAGTCCCTTTATTTCCTTTTCCAAAAATGGATAAGTTATCTGAATTAACTAAACTTTTGAAAGAAATATTAAATGTTTTATAAACCAAGGTCAAGTACTTCCAAATGTAAAGTATCACATTTCAGCAGCTTGGAAACGTCATAACTCGAAAATTATGAACCTTCATTGAATTTCTTAAAAATGTTCAAATTTTTTCTAACATACCTCAAAAGTCATGTCTAAAATTTTCGCAAGAAAGATACTTTTGTTAATTTTTTACGAGTAGGTTGCTTTCAAACAAATAGAGGAGAATACCATTTTGTTTTTGCCTTGTCATTTTTTGGATTTTTAAAAGAAGTTCTTGAAATTTTTTAAGAGAATACATTAGTGATTTATTTATTAGGTTTTAATACCAGATCTAATTCTGAAGAGAAATCTTGAATAATCTTCTTTGAAACACTTTTTTGGTTTGATCCACTAGAGGATGCTTTATTTAGTTCATCTGATGATTCGGCCAAAACTTTACGCTTCACTGTTTTAGCTTCTTTTGAACAGACTGACTTTATTGAAGTTTCTAACTCATCTTTATATGGAGATGAGGTTATAACTGCCCCCTTTCCAGGTGCTCTTCCTCTTTGAGGTCCTGTCTTTCTTTTAAATGTTGGTATTGGTGAAATGTTTTCGGGTCCAATAAATTCTACACTGTTGTCGGTGATAGTTTCACCTGTTGGAGCTCTACTAGCATCTTCTTCCTCAATATAGTCTTGTTCTGCAGCAAGAAAATCGCTATCCGTGAATACATGATAATTTGAAGGAAATATTCCTGTCTTTTTAAAACCATTAACAGCTATTGCCCCAGTTTGCATCTTTAGATACGCCGTTCTGAATAGTACAGCAATGTCAAAGTGTGTGATTGCTATCTGATTTATTCTTAGAAATAATCTTAACTCCCCACTATAATGAGCACCTAAGAAAATAGAAAATTAGACCAACCAGAAAAGTATACAGGTCATCCTCAACGTTCTTGGCCAATGCTGGAGCTGACCTTAAAGTTCTAAAACAGCAAGGTGGATGGAAGAGTTCTTCAGTTGCAGAAAAGTATATAGAAGAATCGATTGAAGGCAAAAACAAGATGGCAAGAATGAATCAAAGGGGCGAAACTTGTTGAAGTGCTACATTACAGCTACACGTCTTCCGCGATTACAGAAAACACTGTAAATCCATCAACAACTCCATTAATTCATATTGCTGGCAAGAGCAGTTGTACAATTAATGTCAATTTTCAAAAACTATAATAAAAGCTTAGTTTATGTTGATTCACTTATTGTTTCAAACAATACAATTGTACCGAAAAAAAATATTTTTTTAAGGATAATAAAAAACTCTTCGTTTTAACAAAACTTCCAATATTTATTTAAAAATTGCTTTTTTAAAAGACTCAATGACAGCTGTTTCGCTATGAAGCATCGTCAGATTGACATTTAAGTTACATTTTGTTTGTTTGTAGCTAGGTACCTGATGTTTAGGTAGTATTAAGGCTACAAACAAACAAAATGTAACTTAAATGTCAATCTGACGATGCTTCATAGCGAAACAGCTGTCATTGAGTCTTCTAAAAAAGCAATTTTTTAATAAATATTGGAAGTTTTGTTAAAAACGAAGAGTTTTTTATTATCCTTAATAAGATGGACTTCCAAAAAGTAAGGGTTAGTACAATCAATTTAAATATTTTTTTATTTTGTGCATCAGTTAACCTTAAATTCTGTCAAATGAATGGAGATTTAGTTTTAATTAAATAGACTCTGCATTTTTCTACCTTGGTTAATAATGACCAAAAAAAGTCAATAAAGTTAGATTCTACAGCTAGTAGTGAAAAAAGAGGTTTTGAAATCCTGCAACAACGGATTTGATAAACTTTAAATTTTAGTAAAAGTTTTATAGACAGTTTTGATGTAATTAATAATAAAATCTATGTAAGTATGTGCTTGAAACTCATTTAGATTTAGTAATAATTAAATTTCAGAGCGGTCTATCCACAAATTTTATACTTTTTGCCCGTTTTTTGTTTGTTTTATTAACAAGCTCATCCAATTTCAGATAGGTGTGTGTGTTTATACATAATCTGTGTAATACAATACTATTAATCGGGTTATCTACGGTAAACGCAATTTCCAGATTATGCATGACTTACTAGGGTTGTAACTTCGCGTTCTAATCCCAGAGAATGTATTACTAAACACAAAAACCGGTTAATACAGGAACGTTCATCTATGCAACAAACAACGTGTCATTAGATTTAATTTAATAATTTATTGCTGAAACTAGAACGTTTAATTTGTCACTGTTAGCCATAGACAAAAAGAGGTACAATCCAATGTAATAAGCGTTACCGTGGACCTTTCCAAAAGAAGTCGATTTAGATCCCAAGGGGTTTTCAGGGTTCGACATTAACGAAAATTGATGTCGATGAGTTTTAAATTTCGACTCATTTCAACACACAAGCAATAAATAGTATTCATAGTTTTCGAATTTGTCAATATTACCAGGAATAATTTTCTATGCGTTATTTATTAATTATAACACTGACTATTTCACTAGACTATTTTTAACTGGAAAACGGCACGTTTCATACTGACAATACGTAATATCTTAATAATAATAAAATTATCTCAGATCCATTACTAAGGTGTCTGGTATTTCTATAGTTGTAAGTTTCACAAACGTGATTGAATTGTACATTTTATTATTGTTAAATTTTGCTGGCAAAATTTTCTCTCTTATGATATTATATACAACAAAATTTGTTTACAAACCAAACCACATTTAATGTACAGCTTTTTTTTCCTTTTTTTGTATAACTCTCTGTATAACTCATCACTTGGACGCTTTAAAAATTATTTAACCCTGAAGTTTGAATGTCTTTAAAGTTCATAAAACCCTCAATGGAAAATAAGTCCGTACAATATTACAGTCATAGAAGCAACTAATGTGATAATGCAAAAACGAGGATTTTAAGCAGAGTTTCAACCAAGGCTATCAGCTCTGATTACAGCGCAAACTGAAACACAATATCCTGTGCATGGTGGAATATAGTTTTGATAATATTAACTTCCGTTATGATACCTATTCAAAAGGTAAAATATACCCAACTACGGTAAAATTACACAAAACGTGATTCTTTAAGTTTGAGAAACAAGTATTTTCAAGAATGCATTTGCAATGCTCGAAAAACTCTTATATTATAATAAAATAATGAGTATTTACGTGTTTGTTATTACATCAACTATTTGTCTTTTCTACGTATAATATTTGTCAGTTTCTGTATAATTTTTCGTAATTTAAATTTCCCAAAAGTCGAGGTCAAATATCAATCGGAAAATTTGCTGATTTTGTCGGGACTTGAAGAAGGCGATGCAGATTGTCTTCAAAGATTCCTGTATTAGTCAAAATACCCTTGCGACTGTAAACGATAGTTTTAACTTTTCACTAGTAAAATTAAAAACTTGGTAGTAATCTTTTCAATTTGAAAATAGAATGGCTGATCAATATGAAGTGCTTTTACTTGCAGCTCCTTTTTAGGATAAGTATTTTTCATTAAATATGGCTTGCAAGACGATCTGGGTACATGAAATCAATAAAACCCGGCCATTCAGAAGATTCGTTTGTTTCTCTATTAATTGTTATGTTATAGAATCCATATTAATTTGATTTTTTTAAGAAATACACCCAAAACCCTCATAAAATGTTCGCCATGGCTCTCTAGAACGCGTTGGTATGAATAACAATATTTATTTACCACAGCCACCACTGCCATTGTTTGTGTACCTTGCTTTAACATCAGTTGTATTTACATTTCTATTTTCTTTGTCTAAATTTTCCTGCAGATTTAGGTTCGAAATTTGCTGGAGCATACGACAATTAAGGTGACAAGGGTTATGACATTGAAGACCATTTTACTTATAATGAGTGTAAGAAATACCAGTATCATTGACAGGTATGTTCTCCTGAAGCAGTTAAGTTTTAAATCCTCAACCCCAAATTTTCTAACGCCAAAATCATCGGTGAAAAAATTTATAAACGCAAAAAGAAAAGCTCTTGTACTGTGACAGCAAAAAACAGAGAATTTAATAAGATAATATGGCTTGCAACTAAAAAATGATAAGATTAAACTTTTAACAAGTATAAAACCAATAGAAATAATTAAAAGACAATACGTTACCGAGTAAGGAAGTCCCTATTATATTCAGGCACATTTTTATTGATTAATAAAATTAAAGTCCCGGCCAATATTTCGGTTTTTGTAAAATTTAAAGTAGTTCAATCTCAGCCTCAACGAGAAACCTGTTGTTTAATTAACAGGAAAGTTTTGCTTAATCAATTTGGTTCTTTTTGTTCTTAAAAAAGTTCTTGTCTTAAAGAGCTTTATCGGTAAACTTTTTTTATTAGAATCCCCGGTGTATCGGCTTTATTTTAATCTAGTTAAAAATCTTACAAAAACAGAGGAACTAAACTAATAAGGATCAATACTTTCTATGAAATGTTTTTGGAATTTTAAAGATTTGGTATAAATTTATAATTTCTTTTGTTTTCAAATATTTCTGTGAAATTTATTATTGACATATGGG
The DNA here is from genome assembly GCA_035357415.1 of Ophraella communa. NCBI lineage: Eukaryota > Metazoa > Arthropoda > Insecta > Coleoptera > Chrysomelidae > Ophraella > Ophraella communa. The sequence continues at coordinate 28,493,948 of CM068994.1, read as the reverse complement.
TAAAAATAGCTTATTATGTCTCTTATTGAAAATATACGCTCTTAAATTCCCAAGAAAAACCATTTTTCCATGCTAGAATCACTGTGTTGCCGTATACCTTTCCAATAACCCATTGTACAGCTTCTTGCTCTATTAAATTCAGCCTGATCCGGAAGTACTAAAAAGAAAAAAATCGAGAAACGAAAGAAAGTCGATGTGGCAATGAAACGAATTCGGTCTTTGGCTGACGTATTCAATTTAATATCCAAGTATTTTGTGTTAAAGTTTTTTTTTTCATAGCTAATGTTAAAGTCTTACTATGACAACTGTTTTAAGTAGATGTCACTTTGTGTCACTTTAACCGCAAGGGTAGATAAAGTGACACTTTAACAGCAAGAGTAAATAAAATGTTTTATCTTTTTTTTATTCAATAAAATTTACAAATTCAAACACATTTAGGATTAAAAACAACTGAAATTTTACAATCGTTTGCTTAAACACTTGATTGGAGGTACTGGATTGATTTTCAGGTCAGCCAAGTATACACTTGGGTACAGCAATCGTATTGCTTATTGACTCTTCAATGTAAGATTCGTTAAGGAATGACGATTTCCATTCACCTAAACGTTTAAGTTTTACTAGATCAGCTCGAGAATTTGCGAAAATAGTAGCTGAAGAACGACGGAAACAATGCCCAGTGTACATTTCTGAATTTGCAAGTTTCAAAAAATCTGCAATCTTCTTGGGGATATTATAAATACTGTTAATCACCACCGGTTGAGTAGTGCACTTTCGCTGTCGGTAATAAAACTTACTGTGAGGTACGCTTTTGGGACGCAAGGCAATATTATTTCTCACAATTTCCAAAAAACTCACTCCACTTTTCTTGTCAGTAATACAAAATGACCTACCCTAACCTCCATTAACAAATAGACTTATGTTTTTTTTTTATTTTAGTAAGGTGGTTAACTTGCTAAATTTAAAAATGTCACAATTTTCATTCCAACAACGTACGCTTGTGGTGTGAACACCCAGTATATTTTGTATACTTAATTAAATTGTTAAATAGAAAATACCGATGGCCTAGACCACCGTAATTTGTTTATAGTATGGTACGTTAAATTTCGTATCGTGTCTTTAACTAAGGTCGAATAATCAAAAGATAAATATAAATACATAACAATGCTCGGACGACGGTTTCGATATATGATATTCACGATCTCAAGTTTACTATGCTGTTGATATAGAATTATTTAATTTATTTATAGTAATTAATTGTAGTACTCAGATTTAATTCATAGTAAATATAATTATAATAGTGTTAAAGGTGTTTATTAAATTGATTGTATTAACCTTTACTTTGTGGAAGTTCATCTTACTAAGAACAATAAATAACTGAACGGTTAAACTAAACTTGCATATTGTGGAAATATTTCCAATGCAATTTCAAAAATAATATCTTCGGCAACATCAGCATTATTATCATTTAAAACACAAAATAATATTGGAAAAAAATTGTTAAATGTGAAAACAAAATTACAAAAATTAAAAAAATCTGGTGTTTGCGAAATTAATTGTCCAAAATGTAATGCAGTATATATAGGTCAAACACAAAGAAATTTTGAAGTAAGATTTAATGAACACTTAAGAGCATATAGATTACAACAACCAGATAAGTCAAACTATGCAAAACACCTACTGGAACATCCAAACTCACTTATACACACCAATGACATTCATATACTACACATTTGTGATAAAAAACAAAATTTAGATTTTCTAGAAGAACTTGAAATTAAAAGACATCTAGCAGATCAACAGTTTAAAGTAGTTAATGAACAAATAAATCTTGGAAGTTCTCCACTATTAAACTGTTTACTTTGATTGAGTCTTCATTTTATACATAGATAAGACATTACTGTAACATAAATATATTAAGTTATTGTAAAGATCAGCATGATATAGTTTTTTCCTGGTTTTTCTATATCATTGCACAGTTATACTGATCTTATAGGGAAATACATCCAGTATAAACCCTTAGGGCTAATAACATCTAGGCTTTAATACTGTTATGTCTTATTACTTCCTTACTTGGTCTAGCCTTAACTACTTATCAACATCAAGTACCTAGTTACAAACAAACAAAATGTAATTTCAATATGTCAATCTGACGATGCTAGTTATAGCGAAACAGCTGTAATTGATTTTAAAGCGAATTTTTCAAATAAATAGTGGAAGTTTAGTTTAACCCTTCAGTTATTTATTATTCTTAGGTGTTTATTACATACTACCCCGCATATTAATTGTTACACGCTTCAGCATCGATCATAATAACGATCATAATAACGATGGGATCGTTTTTTTCAACATTTCAGAAGTATTTTATAACTCATGCCATTGATATTATTAATGCTTTTCCACTTTTTAAAAGACGGTATTCTTTCGTATACATCATCCTAGATTTTCTGCTTCCAACGCTGCATTTTCTACATCTGATGGAAGGTTTTCCTTTTCTTGTGTCAATTTATTTCCGTCCATTATTCTTAATAATAATATGTCAGAGATGCTATAAATATTTAGGACCAAAAACTTTACAACCGCTTATAAGAAACACTTAAAATCCTTCAGTCTCTGGGAACAAGGCACAGTCAGCAAGCCACAATTTTGTCGTCAATTTGTAGTTGGTTTAAGTCATGATAATGTCGACCTAACCTAACCTAACCTAACCTAACCTAACCTAACCTAACCTAACCTAACCTAACCTAACCTAACCTAACCCAACCTAACCTAACCTAACCTAACCTAACCTAACCTAACCTAACCTAACCTAACCTAACCTAACCTAACCTAACCTAACCTAACCTAACCTAACCTAACCTAACCTAACCTAACCTAACCTAACCTAACCTAACCTAACCTAACCTAACCTAACCTAACCTAACCTAACCTACCCTAACCTAACCACATGCTCCCATTTTATTTGGTTTTATTATTTCTAAATCCACATTAGGACGTCCTAATTTTGTTATAGGAGCTTATTATAGTGTATTTGAAAATCAAGAGAAAGTAAATTCCCAGAAATGTTTTGCAGTTATCAGTGTTAAAGGCAGTAAACCATAGACGTGCGTTTTCAAAATTAAATTAATATGGAAATAGAAATATTTAATTTGTTTTAGTTATTTATACCTAGATTACCAATTTTAGATAGATAAACATAATTCGTAAGTAGTAATTTAATTTGGGTAAAATGAAGAAAAAGTCAATATTATTTTAGGCATATGTTTATTTACAAAATATGTATATAATATGTACAGATAATTACAATTACTTATAAATTAATATGAGGAGCTAAAAAAACAATTAAGTAGGTATATGAGAAAAAAAACCAACCGCAAGGATAAAATTTGACGAGCAACATGCAAAAAATACGACAATATTAAATCTTAAAAAATAAAAATCTAAAAATAAAATTAAAGTACATAAATTAATAATTTTAAAGTTATGATTCCTCGCACTCTGTGTCTGAAGATTCACCATCTGATTCTAGAGAAATTACAATGGGCTCTATAGTAATATCAATTATGTTATCTAGCTCCCACATTTTTTTTTCTATTTCTGTAACGTGTCTAATACATTTTTGCCAATTTTCACTTGTTACTTCAGATATTGCCTTATTGAAGAGATTTTTAACATCTGATAATTTAAAAGTAGTGTTATTTCTGGCAACATAACCTTTAACTTGAGCCCATATCAATTCTATCGGATTCAGCTAACAATGGTGGTAAAAGAAGGATTTTAATTTCTCGTTTTTTGGCTATCTCCTCAATATTATATTTCTTTTTATAATTTTGCTTATATTTTTTAGCAATAGTTAACAATTCTGCCCTCAGCATTGTATTGTCAAAGGCTAAATTTTTAGAAGATAACCATTTTGCAATTTCATCCTTTTTCCATTTAGTGGTTGGTAAAGGTTCAAGTAATCTGGAGTGGTAACTTGCATTGTCCATTACAATAACCGATCCTTTTGGTATGAATTGAATCATCTGTTCAAAATATTCCTCAAACACGTCTCCATTCATTTCTTCGTGATAATCAACGGTTTTTTTTTATTCAAATAAGAGTAAACCATTCTCAAGAAAACCGTTTGTACTGCCTATATGATAAATAATTAATATTTTACCTTTTCCTGTAGGTTCCTTAAAACCAGTAGTATATCCTTCTAGAAAGGCTTGATGGGATGATTTTATATTTTTGTCTTTCCAAACTCTTCCCACACAATGTCCTTCCTTAACCCATGTTTCATCTAAATAATAAATGTTTTTATTTTGAGCTTTAACTTGTTGTATTCTTCTGAGGTACTGTCTTCTCCAACATACAATTTCTTCAGAATCAATTAGCATTGAGTGTCTGCCCATTTTTTCAAATTTAAAGTTTAACTCATGTAACGTTTTCCATAGTTTATCCCGGCTTATTGTGGGTAAATCAACATCATTCGTAATGGCTTGTAAAACTTTATCTAAAGTTGGTTTTTGCTTGTTTATAAAAAATGACTGAACAAGCTTACGAATAGCATTTTAAAAAAACTCGTCCACGTTGACTTTTAATAGTTTTTGTCTACCTGGTTTCGGCTTTGGTGAGGTTACTCCACCTGATTTTTCCTCCTTTAGAACTCTATATATTGTAGATTTTCCATATCCCATTGCCTTAGATGTTGTTTCAACTACACTGTCAATAGTGTTTAAGGGATTTTGATGTTTAAAATAGTGGTACACATTCACTACAGCACTCTTTTCATTGAGCGATAAATGGTCTAGTTTTAATTTTTTCACTGGTGTATACTCACAAACTGCTTCCATTTTTAGTCATTACTATTTGTCACGTTTATCGAAAATCAAATAACTGCATTTCTAGAAACTTAAGCACTATTTAAATCAAAATATCTGTCATTAGCTGTTGCCATTCGGAGGTCGTTAAATAACAATTATCCCTTTCTAATCTGGTTACGCCTATGACGCACGTTAATCCTCTTAGGCCTACTGTAGGAACAATGAAAGATCATAAAATAATGTGATAGTCCAAGAAATTTAATAAATTTTGTATTGAAATTAACAAAAACAATTTAGAATGCATTACAAATATTGAAGTTTTACCGCACGTACTGTACTATAGTTTTGCATACCGAATTAGTTTTTATTCTGGGAATTTACTCTCTCTTGATTTTCAAATACAGTATATATGGTAACATACCAAATATTGTAGGTTACCCATGACATATATGGCTAAAATTTATGGACCGGTTCAATTTTGAGAGAATTATTCTTTGTTTTATAATTATTTCATGTTTTTAAAAGATAATATTTTGGAATATGCAAGATTAAAGATGAAATATGAAATAACTCGAGAAAAATTGACGTTTTTAAGAATATCCCTAGACTTTTCTGATGTGTGTATTTTTATTATTGGGAGTGTATGGGTGAAACGACAATATCAATTTGAATTTATAATGGCCTAACAATGTATTTTAAATATTTCCATTTAATGAGATATATAGCTTAATAATTTTGATTAACACACTCTATTGCTGCTAGCTACATCCACTTGAAAGGGGAATACTGTACAACGGTATTAATCTCAGCTAAGTAAATACCGAATGAACTCCAGTTATCTAAAATATTCGAATTTCTCAGAGACAAATTCGTATGCTCTCTATAATTTCGCTTGCGAGATGGTAATTTCGCTTGTGAAGTACATCTGCATAAACATCGCGCTTATAACCTCCTTAGATTGAGCTTCGTTGCGGTTATATAGCGGCAGGAAACTTCCACGCGTTAAAATAAGAAAACTTAATTATAGTTTTAAATCAGATGGAATGTTAGTGTTAAAAATAATAATAATAATTTGTTAGCTACTTTAGCCACGAAATCTCTACGAGGTTTAGTATACAATCTAAGAATTACACTGCTCAACAGTTGAAGTGAATATTTTTTAAATTTCAGAAAATTGCATACAAAAATAATATTTTAAATATACGTTTCATGCTATCAGTAAACTCTGTTTATAGCAAATTTTTTTGTCGTTTTTTTTCTCTTTTTATACGCTGTTATTTCTTTAACCAGAATTGTAGGAATTTGATTTCAAAATACTCACATTTAAGTCCCCTAGAAGTGCTTGCAGTGACTTTAACATTGTTATTGTAGTCCCTAACTAGAAAATTTTTTGCTCAATTAGACATGAAATCAATTAATTTGTGGTCATCTGATTGAATACAACGAATAAAACCAACATTATACTGAAAACAGATCCCATGGGCTGTTTTCACTCAATCATGTAGCTATGGATACCTACCGATTTTGACATTTCAAATATTCAATATTTCAATACGTCACGATTTGGTTGTAATACTGATTAGAATATTAATGAAATCATCGAATCAAATATACCAAAGAATACTGTTTACCGTAAAAAATTTGTATGGAAAGTGTTTATGGACTTTTGCAATGCCTGGATCTTCATTAAATATTTCTAGTTGTTCCTTTGTTAATTGCAATTTAAATAAATTGTTTCTGCTCTGTATTTTTTTTCCATAACCAGTAATAAATTTTCTATCCGAATAACCCTCCAATATTGATAAATGCTCAAAAAAATGTATAACAACTTTCTCAAGCTTGTTGCTTACAGACAACAGACAACAGACCTCCGCCTACGGCGATTAGAAACAGTGCAACTCGATCAATTACTACGTTGGATATACGAAGGCTTAAGTCAAGAAGAAGTTACTACAAGCCTAAATGTGTCCCAAAGTGTTGTCAGTTGTGCATGGAATCGATATTTGGAAACTGGTTCTGCAGCGTACAGGTGTAATACGCTAAAAGAGTTAATCTTAATTTTTAATAGACTTTAGCCTAGCCGAGCGGATGTTAGGCTAAAGTTAGGGTTCGTGGATTCGGCCTCCGCAGTATTTGGTGTTGGGAGGTGAAGATACAAGTATAAATTTAGATGAAACTCTTGCGGAATGCTACGTGCATCTCCCAAAGAAAAAGAAAAAACAAAAAAAAACTTTCTTTAACTTAACATTAACAAGATTTAAAACTAATCAACAAAAATAATTAAAATATGGTCTGATGGACCCTGGCGTGACAATTCAATTTATTTATGATTTAATTCCTTAGTCGTTATTTTATGAATTCCTTTACCGGAGGACTCAGTTCTCTGTCGGAGAATATTATCTACGTCCCGACAGTGGAGACCCGGTAAACTCTATATATTCCGGTAGAGGATAAAAGTTACAATGTTCGTCTGAATAATTAGGACGATAGAAATTCGCTTAACAAACAAATCCAAACTCCCATAAAATTTCTTAGTTGTTAAGGGTTAGTATAATCTAAATTGACTCACCAATTTCCCTGTAGCGAGTTCAGGTTCACTCACACACTCACTATTTTTTAATCGCCCCGGTAAAACTAATATTGTGATTTATCACTTGGATAAAATTTCACTGATTATTATTATTACAAAAGATTACTTCGTTTCCGCGGCCCGATGCTCGATTATTTAAATTATTACTCTTTAATTATTTTTATTGAAAATTAGCACTTAGCTCACTTTCCAAAAAAAACACTTAACTTTGCCCTAAACGCGTTTGATTCGATTGGCATCTAGCCTATGGAACGCTCCAAATCGAATTCCCCCCCTGTTCTCAACACGGAGGATTCGATAGGCATCTAGCCTCTGGAGACGTCCAAATCGAATTCCTTGATTGTTCGTTTTTTGGTCCCCAGCAATAGCATGAGACTACCCTTTCTCCCTCATTCTGCTCACTTGTCTCTTTTCTATTGGCTAGCAGCCCTACTACCGGCACTGCTTGGGTACGCTTCAGAAGCTGAGCCAGCAAAATTTGGCTTACACATCGCGGCTAGCTCCTACGTGACTTTTTTTGTATTTCAGCACCGCAATTTTTTAAATTATTTAAATTATTTGGTTTCGTGTTATGCTTTGTTTTACAAACACATTCTTGAGAAATAACTTTTCGCTGACAAGTATCCTGCTATTACGCAAAGGTTACTTAGTTTCTTTTGAATTAATGATACGGGGGAGCTCCGATATGTTATTTATCTTATTGTCTTATTGTTTGAATTATTGTAACTTTTGTCCTTATATCAACCCGGGGCGGAGAAGGGGAGTTCCTTTTGGATTATTACACAGGCATGGAGGAGCATTAGAATCAGTTAAAACTCCTGCTCAAGACCACTTTACGAGGGTTGTCTGAAAAGTTTCCGACCTAACAAAGATACTAGACATTTTTTCTTCAAATTAATTTTTATTTTTCTACATAGTCTCCTTGTAAGTCTATACACTTCTCCCAGCGATGCTCTCATCTCTTCAACCCGTCCAAATAGTACTCTGCGTCTTTCTCTGCAAAATAGTTGTTTACGAAGGTGATGGCCTCCTCATTCTGTCCTCCGAGCGCAACTTTTAGCTTAGGGAACAAAAAAAGTCGCTTGGGGCTAAATCTGGTGAGTAAGGAGGGTGGTCAAGCAGTTCAAACCGTAATTCGTGGATTTTCGCCATGGCAACCGCTGAGGTGTGAGACGGTGCATTGTCTTGGTGAAACAAAATTCTTTTTCTCTGCAAATGTGGCCCTTTTCCGCAATTTCTGTCTTTAGCTTGTCAAGTAATGATGCGTAGTAATGGTTCTTCCTTTTTGAAGATAATCGATTAAGATAACTCCATGACTATCCCAGAAAACAGTTGCCATCACTTTCCCAGCCGAAGGAACAACCTTTGCTTTTTTTGGAGCCGATTCCCCCTTCGCAGTCCATTGTTTTGACTGTGTTTTTGTTTCTGGAGTATAATGGTGTATCCAAGTTTCATTTACTGCGCCAACAGAGAGTTGGAAATGTTCATTCGAACACGTTTTTGGTCCAAAGTGACCAAACGCGGCCCCCATCGCGCGGACAGCTTTCTCATGCCTAAATCTTGATTCAATATGTGACAAACACGTTTTTTGGACTCTGCTATCTCTCTAATTTTAATTCGACGGTTGTCTAGCACCATTTGGTGAACTTGAGCGATATTTTCATTGGTTGCAGTTTTTGGACGTCTCGAACGTTCATCGTCTCCCAAGCTCATACGGCCACGTTTAAATTCAGCAGCCCAAAATTTCACGGTTGTAAATGATGGTGCACAGTCCCCGTACACAGCGTCCAACTCGTCTTCGATTTGCGTAGGCGTATTGCCTATTGTCCAATACTTGATTAACCCTTTCCGCACGATTGTCACAACTTATATGACGGGACAAAACTGTGCCATACGGGCGGGTGTCACATATTGGTGACACCTGTTCAACCGCCAGCTAAACGGGTGATTTATCATGTATGACATGATTTTATATTTTTATTTGGCAGCCGGACGAGTGTCACTGTGTTTAAGACGGAAATTGCTTGTCGCACTGCCGACTGTCTTACCAGTGTGACACTGTCGATGATTTGTGACATCCGGTAACATAGCACTTCTCCATTTAGGCTACCTGATACGTAGGATATTTATCATAGTTCATGGCCTTGCAAGGCTCAGTGAAAGACATTTTCCAGAGGTGATTCCACGCAAGAACGGAAAAGCGCAATTTCTTAGATGCAGGGTTTGCTCTCAGACTGAAAAACGTGAAAAAAAAAGAAAAAATACCAGATACATGTGTTTAAATTGTGATGTTGGTCATTGTGTCACTCCATGTTTTCGGATTTACCATGAAGAAGCGCGTTTTTAAAAGTTCAGGCATATGCTATGACTTTATTACTGTTTGATTTTTTTATTTAAATATAGTTCTCAAAGTTTACTAATTTTTTTTATGTCACAAAAATGTGACATCCGTCTCGCTGGCACTGAAAAAACTGCCGTCCAGGAGCCAATAAAAAATCTGACAGGCTCCGTCATGAAAGGGTGAAAAACAAGTAACATATACAAATAAAATCTCTAAGCCAATTTTCGCCATATTTTTGCGTATTTCGGTCGAGATCCATAGACCTAATTCCATTTTACAAACAACTATCCGGTTTTTTCATGCTGTCAACAGCGCCATTATGTATCTGTTAATCGAAAAAACCACCCCTGTATACAAATCTATTATCACCGATTGCTGCGTTTTCTATTTTCAGCCTAGTAAATTAAATCGTGTTTTTCGGTGTGCTGAAAATACCCTCGAGCATTATTGCCATCTGGAATTTACTTCAATAGTAATGAAATCCCTCCTATGACTATGGAATCAAGTAGATTTTATTCATACCATCCATGCGTGAAGAAACGACAATACAATCCAATCAACCGGAATTTGTTTTCGAATTGAAAAAAATTCTTCCTATAGGATTTGCATAAACTGCATTTTTTTCCTTCTACGATTTGCATTCTGTAAAATAATTCACCCACGTTAGAGTTAATCTTAAATCAAGGCACTCAAAGGTGCATTTGGACATCATTTGATAAAGAAACTTGTATAATTAGAATTTATCAACAACCTAACCTAACTTAACCATATTTTATGAACGATTTAACAGCGAAAATAGCGAAAAGTAAAATAGTAAAAATTAGTAAAAGATAATGATAAACTATTAAATAAAATTTTTGTACAGAATGGTTCAAAAAATAATATTCTCAAATACCATTCCTCCTGTAAAATTTTACTAGATAAATTTTTATTTTCTAGACTCAAACTTTTTTATTTTAGGCAAAACTACTCAAACAAACTCGTCCTATAGACTCAGTTGTAACCATATTATGACGTTGGGCGCCAATTTGTGATATGATTTAAATTTTGAGAGTGAATTTATAAAAATATTTATTTAACTTTTAAAAAATAACAATATACCAAAAGAAACAATGTAATTTACAATAAAACAACCATAAATCTTAATTTCGTTTTTAATTAGTTCTAAAAGATATTTCAATAATTAACAAAATTTATAAATGTTTATCACAGCAAAAATTATGATAGTTAAATACCTCGGCTAGGGGTGAGTAAGTTCATTAGCTCTGACTATAGTACAATATTTGTTTTTTTAAGAAATTATAAGGGCGCCACTGAAACCTTTTTATTTTTTATGATACTACTGAAGAAAGTTGTTTTAAGCTGAGTTATTTAAATAAGTATCATAAGATGACAGAAAGATGTCAGAAAAAACTGTCTATGAATTTAAAAAAAATGAAAATGTACCAACAGATAAAAGATAAATAGATTTCCTTGGTGCTAAAATGAATGAAGTTGAAAATACGTTACAAAAAAATAATCCGCAAACAGTTTTTTACAACTACTTATTCTAATACAGTTGACGATACGACAATGATTTTGATATTACGTTTAAGAAATGAAGAAAAACGAGACAGCTGTATAATATTATAAATGCATTTATTTACGTTGGTCGACTTATCTTTTTTACATCTGCGATCCATTGGTTGATCCAGGAGAGGGCTGGTCCAGTGAAGGGTTGGTCTGATGAACCGTCCACCAATGTAGAACCAATCAGCGGTAATTCGGTAGTAACTCAGTAATGTCTTTGAAACTGAAATTTGTAATGTCTTTGGTATTTTATATTCCAATGCTGTGAAAAATTGTCACATCAGCCACGTGTTCGTTTATTTTTTTCCGTACAAAAAGTACAAAACAGCGTATTCCGAAATCTACATTTACCATTAGGATATATTACAGAAAATACAGTAATAACAAAAGATACATTAATATAACAATTAGATTTCCAAAAATGTACTCAACTCGCCATTTTGTATTTTTTTATAAAAAAATTTACAATTATTACTTTTAAATTGCCCTCAAAATATACTTGAAATAATTATAAATGTGAAAATTCTCCTCTGATTATATAGTACTGTCAAGATTTATAGAAATTATATTTGAAATCTTTTACCAACAATATAAATCAAGAAACATACCTGTGTGTAACACCAATGACAATAAGAGAATGAATCGTGGTTGGAATTAGAAAGTTGGAATTACTGACAGGTATCGTTTTTAATAATAAACATTTTAAAAACTGTATACAATAGATGGTGTCAGCGTTAGCCATATAATTAATTTAAAAATACTACTTTTTTAGTTAACATATCATGTTACACAGTTTGTTTTCGTATTATTGCCGAATAAAAAAGTTTTCGTCACTATAAATTTATCGACAAAATTTTAAGGACTCGTAGTATTACCTTTTATAAAACAAATCTTTCTTATTGTTAGCAATTATTGCGAAAATGAGCTCTTCTATTGTTTCACAAAACTATTTCTAAAGATGAATTTAAGCGCAAGTATTCAAATTTAGAGAGTTGACATAAAACAAACCGCAACTCCTGTTACATAATTCAATGTTTCACACGTTTAGAAGTTTTGCTATTATCCTTATTATACTTTGATATGCTAACTTCCGCACGCCAGTTGCAACCATACTAGTATTAGCATTTCTCGTAGAAACTAGATCTCTTTTGCGTTGTAAATTTAGTAACCTATCCGTACCTCTATCTTTTTATATTAGCATACATATAGTATTAACATTGAAATCGGTAAGCATTTGTATTACATCTTATGAATTTCTTATCAGATTTATGAATATCAAAACATGTTTCTCAGAACATTGGACATATCCATCTATCCAACCAACATTTTTTGTCCATAGAAACGTCAAATATAAAATATCACTTTCTCTAAAATATTTCTTAAATATGGGTTTTAAAATAAAATTGAGATAAAATGGATAGCGAAAGTTTCTATATTGATTCCATGTATGTATGTATGTATGTATGAGTTAGGGGCGATAATTACACTGCGACCTATAGGATCTATTGTGTCCCCCTTACTTGCCATGTTCTGATATTTTCTCAGACCTATAGCAGCTCTTCGAGTCCTATTTTCCTGAGGAAGTTTAGGACATCGTCGGGCTTCAAATCAGGTAGATCCCCTTCCTCTATTTCATGTGGTCCTAGGTATCTAGACCTAGAATTTTGCAAGGCAGGGCATTCTGAGAGTATATGTATTGAGGTTTTATCCTCTTCCTCACAGAATCTGCACTTTGCTTCATCTGCTAACCCTAGTTTCTTCATGTGGTTTCTTAACCGGCAATGCCCGGTTAAATTTCCCGTTAGAATTCGGAGCCTTTTTTTACTGAGGTTGAGGCAGCTAAGAGATCTCTTCTGGTCATAGTTCCCCAGTAGTATCTTAGATTGCCTCAGTCCTTCCAGCTGATTCCAGTACTTGGATTTTTCCTTCTCCATTTCTTCCCTTAGTTTTCCTAAGATTACTCTACTGCTGATCCCACAAGATGGTTCTGGTCCCAAAAGTGGGGTTTCAGCTCCTTTTTTTGCCAGCTTATCTGCTATTTCATTCCCCTCTATTCCTATGTGTCCCGGGACCCATAGGAGGGTGACAGTGTTCTTCTGGCCTAGTTCATTTAGTTTGCCTAGGCATTCCCAAACCATCTTGGAACTGATTATATTTGAGCTGAGCGCTTTGATGGCTGCTTGACTATCCGACATGATCACAATCTCTTGTCTGAGGTAGTTTCTTCCAATATTGAATTCCACACATCTTTCGATGGCGCGGACTTCTGCTTGAAAGATGCTCGGGTATGTGCCCAAGCTTTCTGAGTATTTGGCTCTCGTTCCAAAAACTCCTATCCCAGTTCCCTCGTCTAGCTTGGAACCGTCCATATACCACTTTATGATATTCTGGTTTAAATTCTGTATGGTGTCTTCATCCCATTCAGATTTATTACTCAACTTTGTGATGAATTTTCTCACAAAGTTGAATTTCTTTGGCATATCATCTTGGGGCATTTCCCAAGTTTGATCAAAATGAAGTGAACGAGGTTTTTCCCTGATAATTCCTTCTTTGATCATTCTATATATTGTTTTTTTCCTTACACATTCTAGCAGAATGTGCAGTGGGGTCAAGTTTAAAATCACCTCCATTGCAGCAGTGGGGCAAGTTCCCATTACTCCAGTAATACATGAACAGGCTAGTCTCTGAATCTTCGAGAGGTTTTTCCTCGTCGTATTCAGATTAGCCCTTACGCCCCAAGCCACTGCCCCATATGTGATTAATGGTCTCACTATTGCTGTGTACATCCATTGCAGGATACGTGGGTTACATCCCCAGTTCTTCCCTGCAATGTTCCTACACACCATGAGGGCCTTGGTTGCTTTGTGTATTACTTCGTCTTCGTGTTTGTTCCAGAGTAACCTGCTATCTAGGATTAGCCCTAGATATTTGACCTCTGTTTTCCACTCGACGATGTTCTCCCCTATTTTTATGATTTTTAGATTAGATTTCTTTCTCCTTGTAAAGGCTACTAGTGTGGTTTTGGTGGGGTTGATGCTGAGTCCCACCGAGTCACACCATTGTTCCGCAATGTTCAATTCTCTTTGAACAATATCACAGAGGACATTTTCATACTTCCCTTTTGCCAGGATAACCATGTCGTCAGAATACCCTTGACATGGTATGCCTTCCCTAGTCAATTGACAGAGCAGACTGTCCACAGTGAGACTCCACATAAGTGGGGATGCAACTCCCCCCTGTGGACAGCCTCTGGTCACATTAATGAAGATAGTGTCTTGTCCTGCCTCCATTTCTGCGATTCTTGTAGATAGCAGTTGCGACATCCAAATGGAAGTCGTTCCATCTACTCCTTTCTCAATCAGTGCTCTTTTGACTGCCTCATGTGGCGTATTGTCAAAGGCCCCTTCTGTGTCTAGAAAGGCATATTGATTCCATTGATTCATTTGGTATTTGGTAAAAGTAAATACGTTTAGCGCATGCGTGTAGTGTAACTATTTCAGTTGGGAAGCCACAAACGGCATTACGACGCCGTTCGTTAGAGTCTTCGTTTATTTACGTGATTTTAAAATGCCGCCGACTATGGAGATTCCCGCCGACTGGAAATGTAAGTATTAACACTATCAAGGCAAAAGTTCGCGCCGAAATTATTAATTTAAATGTTCATAATAACGCAATATCTGACACATTACAAAATTTAAGACGAATGAATTACTTGTGCATTGATTGTCTCTTATGTCATTAATTTGTTTGACTTTCCAAATATATACCTAATTTGTTTTTGAACTATATGTGAATTTGTTTCTTACAGTATACAAAATTGAGTCTGTTGTTACGTTTTTGGTCGGTACAAAGATAAAACACTTCAAATTTTGTTTGAAACTTCTTTTTGTATTCCCCAAAATTAAGAAAAATAAGTAAGGGTAAAAATATCTTGTACCTACCTATCATAGTTTCTAATATTATTAGCAAAATTGTTTATAATAAATTACAATAATAAAATAGTTATTTATTAGAGATTTTTTATGCATTTAAGAATAAAGATCCTCGATGCTATTTTCAATTTTCAATCCCACACAAAGGATTATTGTTAGGGAACGCAAACCATTTCCCGACCAATTTAAGTCTTGGAAATTATCCTCGGATAGTAGTCGATCACTTTAAGTCCAGTTTAATGGCTTTCTGGAGATCTGTAGAAATTTCGTAGTGACTGATTTTCAAATAAACTTCACTCCAAGTCACGAATATACCTCTACCCAGAACGTCTGAGATTTAATAGTAAAGTGACACACTTGCTAAGGACAATGAAAATAAAGAGGATTTTCTTTGTTTCATTTTGTAAATATTTGAGTGCTAAATATTCTTGATATGTACAGCCAAAGACAAATGAAACGCACAAGGCAAACACAAAATATCATAAAAATTCAATTGATTGTACTAACCCTTACTTTTTGGAAGTCCATCTTATTAAGAATAATAAAAAACTCTTCGTTTTAACAAAACTTCCAATATTTATTTAAAAAAAAAATGGTTTTTTTAACTTTAATGACAGCCGTTTCGCTAGACTTAGCATCGTCAGATTGACATATTGAAGTTACATTTTGTTTGTTTGTAGCTAGGTATCTGATGTTTATTAGGTAGTTATAAGGCTAGACCATACTTCCATACTTGGTCCAGCTCTAAGAAAAAACAAAAATACATCCCACATAACACTAATGGTACATTCACATTCTAAGAATATGCCCATGAATTACGTTTTCGAACATTCTGAAAGGTATATGCTAAACAACTCCATTTCACGTTCCTTTTCTTGTAAATTTGTATGTTCTTTATGGTACATTCTTAACATGTTCGTATCATGTAATTTTTAAATACCCAACAATCATTCCACTGAAAGTGATGTGATGATATGATAAGAATATGTTGTACAAACGATGAAAGGAATATTCTTTTGGGGACGTTAATATAACGTGCGATATTCATTCCTTTTGTTTGGATAAGCAAGTTACAAGATTACTTTTGATATTTGAAGAATATAACTTGGTTATCGAAACTCGCGATGGACAGGAAAAAATTGTATGTAGTCTAAACTGTGTACAGTAAAAATATATGGTAATACTGAGAATATGCTATTTACGTACTACCAGAACATTTTTATCACATGAATATAATATACTTATCATGCACTGAGATCAAGACATATTCTAAGAACGTTCTTGTTTAGACTAAAATAGAATATTACCATCTAATGCTGAGAATTTGATCTTTAAATACTTCAGAACATTTTTTGCATATATATATCAAGTAATTTGGTAAGGCCTTTTGAGGTGACTATCACATTCTGATCATGTACTGAACGGTATTTACGCATGTTAATAGAACATCCTTGTTCCAAAAAGAATGTTCTTATTATGTGCAAAGAATGTAAAATTGTTGTTTGGGATATCTAAGTCTTTTAATCTTATCAATAAAGAATTAAACAATTCCAGAATGTGTTATAAAACTTACTTCTCTCTGTTGTTGGAAAAAACCTTTGTCTGATTTAAACGAACAATTCAAAAAAGCACACACAAATAAGTACACAAACAATCATTAAAATTTAAAACACTGTCAACAAACCTGTTCACAAACAAAATGTCAGTATGTCAATCCCAACTCACAATTGATGCACCATTTGTGTGACGCATGCGCATGAAAAATCGGTTACCGTAATCTGCCCAAGATTCCCTTCTGTGTAGGTTATTGTTCTGTGTCACAACTATTCACCGATACCTAAAATAGAAAATAATAACCAAGCTAAAAACTTTAGACCTATTAAAACTCTGACTACATTAGAGAAGATATTAGAACTTTCTGTATATCACCAGTTATCAGATTGCATAGAAAAGAACAATTTGATGATGGAATATCAATCTGCTTTTAGAGCTAATCATTCATGTGAAACAGCATTACAAGTAACTTTAACAAAATGGAAATTTGATATTGATAATAACAAATATATTGTAGCTATTTTCTTAGACTTAAAGAGGGCTTTTGAAACTGTTGATATTGCAGTAGGTATTGTTAAAAAAACTAACATATTACGGAATCGCAAAAATACAGTGCTGCTATGGTTCAAAAATTTTATGTGTAGCCGTTTACAGAATTCTAAAGTTAATAATGTCAAATCAAGTAATAAAAATGTAAACAGTGGCGTACCACAGGGCAGTGTCACAGAAATCTCTTTTTCACAATGGTTTGCTTGAGTTTAATAAACTTCCACAGGAACTAAAGGGCTGTACTTCAGTTATTACCTTCAAGTCAGAACTTTTTAAGTATTTAAGATCGCGATAAATTTACCTTTAAATTTGAATTACATTTACACTATTTTCAATTTTAATATGTTTGTACCAGTTTAATATGTAATTGTATTTTATAATGTAGAACCTGTTCTAACATTTTTATTAACTTAATTGTAAATTAGGACTACCTATTTAATAAAGATTATTATTATTATTATTACTTTTTCCAAAAGCAATCTTATAAACTCAGCTGTATGTAAAAATTGTGTACATTAAATTATCTTTTTCGTTGCTGAGAAGGATTTGATGGCGAAAAGATAATCAGCCAAATTTTAATTTAACAAAACGGGATAAATCCGACAAAAGATTATTATCCTTAGGATGATGGTGTTTAAAAATTGGTTTTATATAGAATATAAAAATGAGGGCGCAAAATGTAATCTAATTTAATGTTTTTATTTCAGAGCTTTTCTAAGGATCCTGTGCGTTTGCTGTCCCCGATCGATTCGAATGAAATATCAGCCACATTTTAGGAGTAAACCTAGCCAAGTAAGTCAACAAAAACAAATGATAAAAAAGGTAGATAAATTTAAAATTCATATTAATCAATATTTTATTTCATTATTTAAGTAGTGTAAAATAATATTTTTATTAGCGTTAACCTCCAATTTTTACAAATAAAAATACCGAAAATTATTTGGCAAGCGTTCAATTTCATTAAAAATAATTGGTAGTCTTAAATTGATGATATATGTTCCTTCGGGGACCTCTGCAATAGTTTGCAATTTGTTTGTAACCAAGTTCAATGTCAAACTTTTGGGATCTTATCCAGAAATAGTTTTTCAACTTGTTTGAAAGTCCGTAAAATATTTTGTAACAAAAGAAATTATCCAGGGTGATTTTCTTGGAATGCACATAGCATATACAGGGTGTTTCTTAAGTAATCTAAAATATTATATGGGGCGCTTCGTTACTCAATTTTAAGACGAAAAGTTCATATAAACATGTGTGATAGGTGTTGTCGTTTATGAGATACAGGGTGTTGTACGTGAAATTAATTTTTCTTGGTGACGCTACTGATTTATATTTTTTTATTATTTTATTACAAGCAACATGTGTTAAACATAAAGCAAAAATAATACATTTCAGAGCAAATGTTCAAAATGTCCACCTCCAGCTAAAATGCAAGAATCCGCTCGATGTCTAATGGATTGTCGAATACGTTCGAAGATACCAGGATTGTTACGAATAACATTACAGCCGTCTATGATACGATTTTGAAGATCTTGTACGTTTAATATCAGTGTTGTGTAAACAAGCGATTTCAAATATCCCCACACACAAAAATCCAGAGGATTGTGTCCAGGTGATCTAGGGGGCCACGGGTGTGGAGATCCTCGTCCGATCCAATGGCCTGGAAAAACATTATTTAAAAACTCGCGTACAATCACTGAAAAATGTGGAGGAGCTCCGTCATGCATGAACCACATGCGCCTTCTAATAATAATAGGTACATCTTCCAAAAGAAGTGGAAGTTCATTTTCTAGAAAATGTTGGTATGTCTCACCGGTTAACCGTACAGGAAGGAAAAATGGTCCAATTAAATAATCATCGATGATGCCAAGCCAAACATTGACCGAAAATGTTTGTTGAAATCGTTTTACACTTATGGTATGTGGATTTACATCTGCCCATATGTGGTCATTATGAAAATTCATAATCCCATGTCTAGAAAAGTTGGCTTCATCCGTAAATAGAATATTGGCCACAAAATTCGGATTGTTCGCGATTTCACGTAAAATCCATTGACAATACTGTATGCGTAATGGATAGTCAGTAGGTAACAAATGTTGAACACGTTGAACGTGATATGGATACAATAAATTATCTTTTAGAATATTCCAAACAGTTTTGTTACTAACATTTACTTCATCTGCAACTTTTCTTGTATTCGTTTCTGGATGTTGGTCAATAATTTGAAGAATCTGGTTTTCCAATTGGGGATTTCTCACAGTTCTGGGTCGTCCAATAATATTCTTCGATTTAGCAAAAGTTCCAGTTTCGTGTAAACGAATATGTAACTTAGTAAACGTATCTGAACATGGTAAACGATTATTTGGATAACGCTGGGCATACGTACGTCTAGCTTCTAAGGCATTACCATTCGCTAATCCGTACAAAAAATGCATATTAGCCATTTCAACATTAGTAAACACTGGCATAGTTATTAACTAAACACAGAGTCAATCAAATAAAAATGTACGATTTTTGCGTTGGTTTTCAAATTTGACACTTGTCAACATTATTTCAAAGGCCACTTAGAATAAGCATGTTTTTGCGTATTACTCCTAAAAACCAGTAGCGTCACCGGGAAAAATTAATTTCACGTACAATCAGAACTGACTTATTACAATAAATTCAACACCCTGTATCTTATAAACGACAACACCTATCACACATGTTTATATGAACTTTTCGTCTTAAAATTGAGTAACGAAGCGCCCCATATAATATTTTAGATTACTTAAGAAACACCCTGTATTATTAGTTATTCGGTATTTTTTTGATATTATTTTCCTTATCCACGCCAAACTTATCAAATCTAACACTGCACAGAAACACGTTTCTATATTTTTGGGTTAAGATTTTGGGTTAAGCCCGCAGAAACGTGTTTCTGTCTCAAGAAACAACATACAAATATGAAGAGATAACCTCCAGAAGTGCTATGAGAGGATTAGTGAAAATAAAACAAAAATCATCACAAAAAGTATCGCAGTTTCTTTTAATTTTTTTGGGAAATGATAGAAAATGAATTTCGAATTATGTTTTAAAGTAGTTTATTTAATTAAATTTTTTTTATTGTATTAACGTGCTCGGCAGCTATGGCCACTTGTACAGGGGCGATTACATAAAGCACTTATTACATGTCATATGGTATAAAAAAAAAAGAAAAAACATCAACATAGTAGTAACGACGGAAAATAATGACTAAAGTTTATGAAACAGTGTTATTTACTTTAAGAATTTCAGTGTTGTCTCGATTTGGTTTGGGTCCCCTAAGATATCTTTCAGCTGGGATTTGATAATAAGCTGTCGTCTTCTTGTGTTGAATTGGTGACAATCAACCAGGATATGTTTCACAGAAAGTGGGCACTGGCAGCTTTGACAGTAAGGTCTGTTGCTTGAGGTCATTAAGTATGCCTATGCATTATTGATCCTTCTTGTCTAGAGAGTCTAGTGGATTCAGTAAACAGTGGTGTGTTGAGAATTGGCTGGATAGATAGTAGGAAGGTATTGGTAGAGCTCCAGTGAGCTTGCCACATATGTCTAACAATTCTTTTTGCTTCTGCCTTAATGTCCTTGCAAATCTGAATATGAGAAGTAATTGTGACAGAAATTGATTCTGTTTTGGCATGCTGATCAGCCAGCTCGTTTCCAGGTATACCAATGTGTGAGGGAATCCATATAATGGTGACTGTGGTGTTTAGGGAATAGAGATGGTGAAAAGAGTGATGGATTTCTTGGACAATATTCAGTGAATAATTCTTGGATAGATAGGATAGAAGCTAGAGAGTCTGTACAAATGGCAACTTTTCTGTAAGAATGGTTGATGTGCTTAAAAGCTTGTAGAATACTGTACAATTCTCCAGTATGCACACATAATGAAGGGGTTAGGGAATGCTGATGAGCTCGTTTGCTGTGGTAACTGAGCAGCCAACGCCAGTATCGCTTTTGGAAGCGTCGGAGTATAACACAAAGTCGTACTGGTTGTTATGAATGATTTCAAAAAATGCTTTAATCATGAGCTCTTTAGGTGTTTCGTGTTTATTGTATTTGGATAAATAAGTATTGACATGAGGGGCGTGCATGATCCAGGAAGGGGTTAGAGGAATAGGAATGGAGTAATTAAAATTAAAAACCAAAAAATAATGAAAATAACAATTGTTAAATTAAATAACCTCTGAGAGAAAAAAACCAATGCAGCGAGTTCAAGAAAAATAAATTTGATGTTAATCTTGAAGTTCTTAGCTGCTCATTACTCAATTTTGAAGCTTTTGCATTTGGGATATCTGATTTATATTGAAAAAGTACAAAATAGAGGAGCAGTATTCAAAATATGGTTGAATTATGACATGCTACACTGTGATCATAGATATTCTACTAATTCAATATATTGAGATAGATATCTAATAGTTAAAAATTTAATAAGTAGAACTTACCTTATAATTTACAATAAAAGGATATATTATTAAGTTTTATAGAATCAGCATTTACTTTTTCTTTTGTACATCTAAAGTTTCCAAGTTCATAATTTTCACAAGACATACATTTAATATAAACAAAGAATGTAATGGGCATTTTATATTGAATAGAATCCATATTTTGCTATTTTATAACAATTAAATATTTCCAATCCATAATGAGTACACTTTTACATAACAATTCATCTTTTTCCTAGTTCTCTTTTAAAATTCTAAGTTTAATCTGAAACAATAAAAAGAAAATAAAAATCAAAAGTATTAATGGTTTTCACATGTTTAAGAAATCAACATGTAATTTTAGTTAGTAAAGTATTTCAATAAATATTATAAAAAGGAAATACTTACAAAATTATAAAAAGACAAATTATAGTCTTCGATATTGTGTGTTAATTGTTAAATAATATTTTGATTTGAATCCTACCCTGATAAGAGTCAGATTTTAAATTTAAATTTCAAAACAAATAGTCTGAGCTAGTTAAAATTCTGATAAGGCGCCCAACCATAGAATTACAGAAGAACAAGTAAACTTTATATAAAATTAAATAGTATTTAATCATTAAAATCAATCAAAACATTTGACAAAACCAATAAAACAAAACAAAATTATAAATTATAATAATCAAACCAATTAAAACATATCAAATTAATAATACCAACGTGGAATATTAACAAATAAACTATAATAAATCAAACATAAAAATTTAATAAAAATTAAAGCTAAATTTTAAATCATATTAATATCAATGTTTCTAAAACATAGTATTTGTTACATTTGCATAAATATCGGACTGCATTAAGTTGAGACATTGAACTTGGATTAATATTATTTTTATGAATGTAAAATTTAATACAGGGAATAAATAACGGACATCCTTTACTTGAATATACTTTAAAAAGCCTATTGTTTCAGAGATTTTCATCACAGAGATATTATTCGTCATATTCTCTTCGACATAATTCTTGTGAGCAGACGTTTATATAGCACACGGCCCCTTCCCTCCGGCCGTCCATGGAAATTTCCTCCAATCTACCCTTTACCCGATCCACTTCACTATTTTACTTTTAATTTGCATCAAAAAATCGAAAGCGCACGAATTACCTTTGAAATATCCTACTAAACTGATTAAACATATAAAGAGCAAACATTTTTGAGGTTAGGTTAATTAGCAGCAACAGGTATTTCTTGCCGGTGAAGCTCAATGAGCCAAAGAAGGAGATGCGAAAAAATAAAAATAAGATACCTAAGCTGTTTACTAAGAAGTAATAAGAAAATAAACTAACTTCGGTTAAAAAAACTTTTAACTTTAACTTTTAAGTAGAGCATAAGGAACAGTAAGTAAGCCAATAATCCGATTTTTATTTTTAGTTTCATTTAAAACACAATTTTAGGAGCAGGAATTTATTAAATTTTCAGTTTATCTGACAGAATTGTTTATTTATTTCAGAAAACTTATTTCTTGGTTTGTGCACTTGACACAGAACACATTATAGTTCATTTTGCAGAGATAATTAAGCTTTTTCCATGGTTTTCTTTACAATCGAAATGATTCATCACTTTAAAAGATCAAAGTATCAATAGAAACAATTAAAGAAATAGAATATTTATATCCATACCCAAACTGTTGGACAGGCCCTGATTTGCGAAATTTTTAAGCATTATCTCATTGCAAATCTCAATATTGTTTAAATAGAAATTTTCTACAAGCTGCAAAGATTGGTTGATTGGCTTCTGTGTGTTCTAAGAACAGCAGCAACATTGTGACAAAGTTTTTAAACAATTTAAGAGGGGCGTTTCTAATTTGGTAAGCCTGCCTGAATTTAGTGAAAAATCTGGTTATTTTTAAATTACAAGAATGAACAGTAGATGGCGATAGTGGTTTCAAATTAGTATTTTTGTTATAAATTTGAATATTTTTAGAGCTTGTTGACTTTCTTTGTCTAAGACAGAGATGAAAATATGAATTTTGCTTCGTAAATCTTTGAATGTTTCCACGACACACACATACATTTGACCTTGAGACCATAAACAGATGAAAAATACCTGTATAATTTAAATTAAATATCCTATTTGGATATGTTTTCGAAGTTTTGTTGTGATATTGTTGTGTCATAGGCGTAACAAATTAATTGTTTTTAGGATTTAAAATATGGATATATAAAAAAAATAAAATAAAATAAGATTTCGGCATTCCTAACAAATAATTAATTAATGAAATTTATTGTACTAACAAGAGTTGGGTCGGATATTGAAAAAAAGTATCCGGATACCGGATACGGATACTCAAAATGTATCCGGATACTTTTTAAAAAAGTTCGAATACTTTCATTTAAAAATGTATTCGGATACTGTATTGAAGGATACTTTTTTTAAAAAGGACATAAATTATTAGTATTAAAACTATGTGATGTGCAGGTATTTTTAATGTAATATATAATAATAAAAATACATTTAACTAACGAACAATTTTTCGTGTCACTGCCTGAACTTTTGATATTGAATTTGGCCAGCGTCGGACCAGCCGAGTTTCCAAACTTTTTAGGGGGTGTACTTATTTGTACTTGTAGGTACACTAAAATAAAAATATAAATATTAGGATGTCCTTTATTATAATATCCGAAAAATAATTTCTCTTCTAATAATTATAAATACAGGGTACAAAGGGGTTCTTGAAAAGAGAGATATAGAAAATATAAAAAATAAATAACGTAGGTACTTATAAAACTGATTTATAGGTAAAAATAAAGCTCCATTAGAATATAATAATATATTATAACGGTGACCAGTACGAAAAATGGGATTTAACATGTTAGACACATCTGAATTAAAGGAATAAGGGCAGTGTTGTGCCTACGTTAGGTGCATTATCGGAGGGCGATAAATAATGTTTAAAAGTATCCCAATATTAGAAACAGTATCCGGATATCGGATACTTTAAAATTTGGTAACGGATACGGATACCGGGTACAAAATTTAAAAGAGCTTTCGGATACATAAAAAGTATCCAGATATTGTATCCGTATACAGAAATATCCGGATACTACCCAGCTCTGGTACTAACCCTTACTAATTAAGGTATTTATTAGAATAAATATGTTAATTATAATAAAAACATATTACGGTTTCTGAATATACACACATCAACATGGTCTAAAGAAAAATTGAAATAAAGTGGAAAATATGTAATTATACCTTTTTTAAAATTGAGAATGAAATGTATTGGCAACAATGCAAAATTAAACGAGGTTAGTTGTTAGTTTGATCCTTAGACTAGGAAAGAGAAAGGACAGCGCATGGCAATGAAAACCTTATTCGTGTGTGAGAAGCCAAGTTTCAAACGTTTGACATATGTTTGGTGGTAAACATGGTTAATTGTGCAGTTTATAAGTGCAACAGTCAGAGTGCTAAAAAAGAGGAAGGAATTTCATTTCATAGGTAAAAAGTATTTTAAAACTATTTCCTTGAAATTTATTTTTATTAATATTACAGCTTTCAGGTAATAGATGTTTAACTAAATCCTTAGAACAAAAAGATACAGGAAGGAGTATATGCAAAATGACCTTGAGTCCAGAAAGGAGCTTACATATGGCGGCCAATTGTTAATTTTAATTTCCGTTTCCATTGACGTACCGCAAAAAAATAAAAATTATATCAAGGTATTCATTTTTAATAAATTTCAACCAATCAAGTGTGTGAATACCATTAGTGTTCTAAATAATTTAGTATTTATAAGAACCGAATGATACGCCTATGTGCTCATTTTTGACATTTATGTGCACATTTTGCTTTGACAGTACACTGTAAACATAAACAATGAGTCATAAAAGGAGCTTCAAGATGGCCGACTTCCGTCGCAAATTTTCCTTAAAGTTAATATATGACAGACTCCTTCCTGTTTCTTTTTGTTCTAAGACTAAATATTATTTTTCAATTAATTGTTATTATTTTCTTATAGATGTAATAGTTTTGCAGTGGCGTGAAACAAAAACATATATTTAAAATAGACTAAAATTGTAATATTTATTAAATAAATATGTTTTAAAATGATTGTTGTTTTTTTTTTGGAGCCGTACATATTTAAAGACTTTTTTAAATTAGATTTGTAATACGAAATAATGAAAATGATTATTTAATAATCGTATAAGAAAAATCGTATGATACGCCTATGTCAATATTGTCCGCCATTAGTTTGGTGGTAAATGGGTTACATAAATTGATTCCAATGCGCAGTCCTCTCTCTTTCCTTGTCTAAGGTTTGATCAGAGATTAATTTATTTACTTTCTGATGGATGTATTATTTGAAGGTGTTGAAGTAGATGTAAATTTTTAGAATATATTTTGTGGGGAAAAATTTAAATACTTTTTCAAAACGTTTGATGATTATTGCAAAAGTGTTACTATAATGTTTGTAAACATTAACAGGTTAGTCTGTCTTCAATATGACTTCAAGTAAGTAGGTACCTTGCTAATTATTTACTGCCTAAATAAATAAATATCACTTATTTTTTAGAGAGTCTTGGACATTCCTAAATTACCACCCAGATCCATGATTTAATGAAAAATGGAGTACAAAGTAAAGCACACACTACAATAAAGCTTACCTATAGTTTATTTTTATTTTGAGAATGTGGCACAAGAAAAAAATAATGTTTTCAATAACCTACGATAATTACTAACCAATCTAGTATCTATAGAAATACACTTTGTGCACCTGTTTTCAAGATACCTAAAGAAGTGGGATAAGCTGACTATCAGTGATTGGCCAACAATACTCTTGCAAGTACTAAACATAATTGTTAATGTTATGGGTATATCTTAATAAAACTAATTGTATCATTAAATTATGGCTATTAATTATATTCCAAAAATGT
Organism: Ophraella communa; assembly: GCA_035357415.1. Lineage (NCBI taxonomy): Eukaryota > Metazoa > Arthropoda > Insecta > Coleoptera > Chrysomelidae > Ophraella > Ophraella communa. The sequence continues at coordinate 28,467,234 of CM068994.1, read as the reverse complement.
CAACCCCATACTTTGTGGAATCAATTGAAATTAAAATGTATCCAATAGGATTGTAACTGAATTTTTTAACTGGTATCTTTCACAAAAATGAAATTTTTTTATTTATTTTATAAAGATCCATATTTTATTTACATTTGAAAGCACTCTCCATCTAGTAATCAGAAGTGATAAGAGGTAAGTTTTAATTTGTTTATTTACTGGTTTAAATTTTTTACAATTAATAGGTAGGTATTATATTTTTTATTATCTACGATTCAGATCTAAATATCAAATTTAGTTTTAAAAGATGTATTGATATAGGTATTTTGCATATTAGATACATGAATTTTCTTCTTTTTGAGTACCTACCAATAGTATTTGCCCATGTTGAAGTATTTTCTTTGGAAAATTGAAATCAGTGGTATTTTGTGTACTACTGCTACTGTGTGCTTTTCCCCCTGTGACTTTGCCTCTTGATACTAAATAATTAGCATTATCTGGATGGCATATTTCTTTGGTTTCATGTAAGAGTCTTTACTAGGGCATCTCAGAGAAGTGTTAATGCTACTCGTCCTTTAAGCCATCCTTTGTGTACTTTAAATACTAGGATAGACCAGGAAGAATATTAGTATCATTTTCTAAGTCAAAACTATTTGATTAATTTTTGATTTTATTAGGTGGAATATGGAAAACAAAATATTTCTACAAGATTCAATAGGTTACTACTTTTCTAAAGTAATTTAAAAATGTCCTGAAAATACTATTTTTAGCAATATACTTTTTCTGGCAACCATATATGTTATTTCATCTATGTTTAGATAATTAAATTGTATAAATCAATGGTTTTCAAAATATATGCTACTGTTTTCTCAAAATCTTTGGACCTCAAGTAACTGCCTACACAGGGTTTATTCTATTTATAGTAAATAATTAATAATTTTTACTGTTAATTCTAATCTTTTATATTTTAGAACTCTTTCTTCAAAAACATTGAATCTGGACCCTTATAGAACCCATGGCTACATCAATATGAAACCTATTGTGGGCTACTATGTGTTTTAAAATACAAATGTTTATTTTAGGGTTCAATTATATTTTAAACATTAGCAAATAACATCTGCATATTAATAGTAAATAACAAGTAAATGTTTTATGTTTTTCTTTTTTAGGACTCATTTTCTCAATTATATGTACCCAGTTCATTCTGACATAAATATGGAACCCTTTGGTCTGTTTTATCATTTACCAACAAACTTTTAATGGTAAGGGGGATATATATATAAAGATAACAGACGTACTCAGTATCCAACCCAAATTTGTAAAACTGTTTTAATAAAAATATTACATATTTGACTGTAAATTTTCATTCTTCACACTATCTAAAGAGAAAGCTATTATATTTATGCATATTGAACATGTAAATAAATATTGTAGAAACCCTTACTTTGTGGACATTATCCTGCCTATTTAGAAAAATAGTTTAACACTTAGCTGTTAATATTTACATATGTAGTTTTAATTTATAAATGTAAATCCCTTAGGTTGGGTTTATGTTATTTAACAAATGAAGATATAAGGTAACTTAAAGATTAAAAAAGTATAAAGAAAAATCAGGTCTCTCAAAACTCACATTTTTACCAATTCGACTAAAATAAGACAACTGTGTTTAAGTAAAAAGTAATTTAGGAAATAACAACGGTTCACAACACTAAACTCCTTGCACATATCACAGTTGGATAATGCTATAAACTATGTAAAAACCAACGCAAATTGTGAAAATATACTTTAAATTTATTTTTTTTAACTTTTGGTAAATTATACACGAATATTAATATAGACAATTATATATTTAAAAGCAAAACACTAAAATTATATTTTGACGTTATAAACGAGAAATAAGGTTAGGTTGGTTATGTTAAGTGAAGTTTGGATTTGGAGAATTAGAATCGACATACGTCTTTTAAAAAAGCGCCACCAAAACTGTTGAACTAAATTGACAGATTAGTGCAATGTTCAAATTTTGCGTGCAACAAATCTCAAAAAATATACCTTTCTTTAACTTCATATTTTGCTAGTCGCATTCTCTATGCTTTCTTTAGGAGTTAAGCTTCTGGCGTTAAAATTCGTGATCACAAATTGTCAAACTTTTTTAAAACATACCATCACTTAAACACCAATATCTCTTTTATTACAATATAAAACTTAACTAAAAAACCTTATCTCCTAGAGAAAGGTCTAAGCTATATCCTGTTAAAATTTGAATACGTAATTTAAAGGCGTTCTTTAGATTTGTTGTTTACAAAATGATTGAAATTTTGGGTACAATTCAGGCTTGCCACCCGTTTTCAGCTGTCACATTTTTGACGCCCCTCTTAATAAAGAAATTAGATAAAGAATTATTTGATATTTCGTCAGATTTATTAATTATTAATAATAAATCTAATAATAATTAAGAATGTTTGCTCTACACTTTGACAACAAAAAAATCTAAAACAAATAAACTGAAAAAATTGAAAATTCATTCACCATCATAAAACTTATACAGGTTTGAGGCAAAATTTTGCAAGTACAATGACATATTTTTTGTAAAACTCTATTTTCAGTTTTACAAGAAATATCCCTATACAGTGCGGTCCATATGTATGGAATAAATTCATTTGTAGCGTTATTATGTACTATATGAAAAAAACCTGAAACAGGTCGATTTTTATTCTTAAATTGACAATTTACAGTATGAAAATATTATCCCCCTCCAGCACCCCTTCGGAATTATAAGCACCCCCTCGAAAATTTTAAATTACAAAGGGGGTCGTGTGGCACCTCGTTGGAAAGGGATTTTAGTCCTCTGTTCAGCAATATAAAGTTTTTTAAGTTTGGTGCAATCATAACTGAGAAAATTGATTTTTAAGATGTAAAATTTTGATAATGTCTCTAACACAAAACTTTACGTAGAATGAAGATAATAATGTCACATAATGATTAGAATATGTTTTTCAATGTATTTGACACTTAAATTAAATGTTCAAAATGACCACCATTCACTTCTTGACAATAACTGAGGCGATATTGGAATTCTCGTACAACATTTTGTATGACCTCGGGGGTTATTTTGTTAATTTCTTCCGTTATCCTAACTTTTAAATCAGCAATATTGTTTGGTCTATTAAAATATACTTTACATTTTAAATAACCCCATAAGAAGTAATCGAGAGGAGTCAAATCGGGGGATCTAGCCGGCCATTTGATCGCCCCACGTCTTCCAATCCACCTATTGGGAAAAACCTCGTTTAAATAATTTCTAACAGTACGTGCAAAATGCGGTGGAGCTCTGTCTTGTTGGTAGTAAATAGATCGATCTATCTCATTTGGATGATTAACATCAGGAAAAACTCTTTGTTATGTAGGTACTAAAAAGTTAATCAAAAAATCTAGATAAACCTCACCAGTAACTGTGCCCTCAAAAAAATAAGGGCCAATAATTTTATTGTTAATGATACCAGCCCAAACGTTAACTTTTTTAGGATATTGAGTGTGAGCCTCACACATCCAGTGAGGATTTTCTCTGCTCCAATATCTACAGTTCTGTTTGTTAACCGTTCCGTTTAAATGAAACGTCGCTTCATCAGAAAAAACTATTTTGTTTATGAACTGCAAATCTGCGTTCATTCTATCCATCATCAATTCACAGAATTCTTGCCTTCTATCAGGATCATCTTCATTTAACTCCTGAACCAACTGAACTTTGTAAGGGTGGTATTTTTCTTTATGCAGAACTCTCAAAATATATGATTTACTTACATCATTGTCGGCGGCAAGTTCTCGAGTTGTCTTATGCGGATTTTCCTCAATCTCTAGAAGTACATCTAACTTTTTTTCATCAGTAAATTGTACATTTCTACCTGGTTTTTCAATATTTTTTACATGTCCAGTTTCACGAAACTTTTTTTCAATTTTGCTAACTGTAGACTGCGAAACGTGTTGACCAGGGTATTTATTATTAAAAATTTCACAAACCTCCTTTTGAGTTCTGGTTTTATTACCACAACCAATCATAATTAAAATGTCTATTCTTTGAGTCTCGGACAAATGAGCCATTATTAAATTTAATACGCGCACAAATATTATACTGCCGTCTTTTAGTAAGTTTAAATACCTAAATGACAGCAGCCTACTAGATTTATATCAATTGTTTATTTAGTTTTTTGACTATTATTTTAATATCTTCAAAGTTTTTTCCTAATATTTAGCAGAACAGATACGAAAATACCTGATTATTTCTAAAGTTATTTTAATAGACCAAACAATATCGCCTCGGTTATTGTCAAGAAGTGAATGGTGGTCATTTTGAACATTTAATTTAGGTGTCAAATACATTGAAAAACACATTCTAATCATTATGTGACATTATTATCTTCATTCTACGTAAAGTTCTGTGTTAGAGACATTATCAAAATTTTACATATTAAAAATCAATTTTCTCAGTTATGATTGTACCAAACTTAAAAAACTTTATATTGCTGAACAGAGTACTAAAATCCCTTTCCAACGAGGTGCCACACGACCCCCTTTGTAATTTAAAATTTTCGAGGGGGTGCTTATAATTCCGAAGGGGTGCTGGAGGGGGATAATATTTTCATACCGTAAATTGTCAATTTAAGAATAAAAATCGACCTGTTTCAGGTTTTTTTCATATAGTACATAATAACGCTACAAATGAATTTATTCCATACATATGGACCGCACTGTATATACTAAGTGACATAAAAATCCGAACACGTAGTTTAAATGATTTTATTTTTAAAAAATTGTGTATAAGTACTTACTGAAACATAATAAGTAAATGATAAAAAATTCAAAATGATTGCATTGCTTTAAAGCCCTTTTACCTTTAATAATGTGTGGATGCACCCCGATGTGTTACGCATTCTCCAACGCGCCTAGGCATGCTTCTGATCAGGTGGTCAATGTCTTCCTGTGGTATCTCATTCCAGGCAAGCACCAACTCCTCTCGAAGTTCTTCTAGAGTCTCAGAGGGACGTTGCAAATTGAGCAATCTCCTACCTATCATATCCCACACGTCCTCAATTGTAAGGAGATCATAATGGCCTAGGTGACATCATTATGTTGAAAGAAGTCTATTGTGACTCTTGCTACATGTGGTCGGGCATTATCTTGTTGGAAAGTTGGATTTGCCAGGGTGGCAAGATAGGGTAAAAGATGGGGTTCTAAAACTTCTTGGATATAACGCTGCGCGTTCATGTTACCTCTGATGAAGTTTAAAGGTAAATAAATTCACTGAATTTTATTAAAATAAAATCATTTAACCTAGGTGTTCGGATTTTTATGTATTTTCAAGATATTTGCTGGGATTCATATTTTTATCCTAAATCCGCATATTATAAACAAAGATTAAACAAGTTTAATCGATAAATTATTATCAATAATAGAAAATCCATAAAATCAAAAACACAAAACAAACAACAATTTAAAAAATGTTCCCCATTTTTTTTAATAAAAAAGCAGCTGTCATCGACAATCAAGTTAATTTTTTATAGTAAAATATTAACAGTTTTGTAAAACTTTTGTACATTTTTTGTTCAACCCAGAGAATTAGAGAACAAGCTTAGAATATAGTGCATCCTTTAATAACAGTTCGTTTTTCAAAGGATCATCCTTTTTGGTTCCCTCTTATCCTTCTCACAAATCCGGGCCGTGTGTATGCTGCGAACATCTACTCCACGAAAGAAAAAAATGTAATTTCAGTATACCTACCTATTTGCGTTTCAAATCTTTGTGTTTTATCACAAATGTAGTGAGTTGTTCTAATGAGAATTATGTACCAGTGAAAAGTCTAATATTGTAACGTCTTTTATTTGAAAAAAAATAAAGAAGAGTATAATGGACTGCCTAAGCTCTGCAGTCACAACTTTTCCGAAAAATCTATTAAAACATCAAAAGAGATTTTTAATTTGTTGTTTGCAGTAATGCAATTATAAACGAGAATCATCGTTATTAGGAATAAGTGAAAAGTGATCAATTAAAGACGTTTCTAGAAGAAAATCTGCAAGATAAGGTTTGCAAAGCATTTTTAAAACAGTGAGGTTATGTCGTCGGTCCCATGCCCAAACCATGAATGTGCAAAACTATAGTTTCGAGATAATTGCTTTTAAAGTTTGTAATGACAGGAAAAATAAGGTTTTTCTGCAATTTTAAATATTTTCTGCCATAAGTATAATTCGTATTGAACAATTTAAGTTGTCTAACAAAATTTTGTATCTATTATTTTTTTGTGGAAAAAAGAACATTCCTGTTTTTGCTGTTGAAAGATTTTAAACAAATGTAGTTTCGATGAACACAAAAATTAAACTCGGTAAGTTTTTGCAAACTTATTTAATGAAAATAAAACAAGGAAATAAACTCTAATACTCAGGTAATGTAGAAAAAAATAAAACATAAGAAGTAATCACTTTCTTCGGAGTCATTTTCTGACGCATTCGGCTTTGGTAAATAGTCCCGGATTTTTTCACTACATATCAAAGATCTGTAGTAGTTATGGTAAATCTTGGGTTCTGTAAGATCATTACACATTTTTTGCATTGGAAATAGGCAACTGATCATTGTAGGACTTGTTTAATGTAATTTTTCTTCGACGTCCTATTTTGGAACAACTTACTTCCTTAAAATCTTCATCTGTGTAATTGGTTTTAAAGAAAATTTTTGTTGGCTCATCCTTCAAAGCAGATTTGTAAAATTAAATGCGAAAGTCCTACTTGAAATTTGAAAATATAAAAGGACATATTTACTTGAATTTATCCACTTTTTGCAACGTGAAAAACACGCAGGCGCAATATTCACAGATTTTTATAAAATAGTCTGCAATTCCAAAAGCACTAAAATGTTATATTCAGGATTATTTTTAAAACTCATCAAAATAGATAATCACTACATTCTACATTCAGATAAATTAAATACACATTCAGATATTTTGAATAATTGTTTCCAAAGTCAAAAACGCAAAACTGTCACATTCGTGGGGAGTCCGTGGTGAAATCCGGCGGAGAACTGATTTTTCGTGAATAATCGACTTTGGACTTGTGAAGAATTGGCGCGTAAACATATTCGTGAGTTTGCCATGACTAATATGGATCGTTTTAAGACTTATGGTGCACCTGGGTCAAAACGGTCAATTTTGCACATTCATGGTTTTGGCATGGGACCGACGATGTGTGTTTAAATTTGTGTTTGTAAATTTTATTTCATTTTCTAGATTTACAATGATAGTTTCAAAAGGGCAATGTGTTTGTTTACCTTTTTGTGATCACTACAGCGAAAGAAAGACTTGCAAATATTCTGTTTTTCCTTCAAATGTATTCGGTTTGTTTGGATAGGTTTTTATAACCACGCCTCCAGTGACGTCAGACTTGACAGACCATTAAATAGTCTTATTTTAAACCGGATCATGCAGTAATGAGACTGACAAAATAATAATAAATACTCTGGAGTTTTTTCCATTTTATATAAAAGTGTCTACTTTTTAACTGGGATATAATTATGTTAAAACAACTTTACTATTATTCTACGTTGAACTCACTCATAAATATTTATCACAATCCTGTTTCTAAAAAAAAATAGATTTATTTAATGGAATTTTTCATTACAAAACTTTGATTTTTAAAAATTGATTTAAACTCGAAAAGTAATATAAAATAAAACCTTAAATAGTTTGAATATTTTAATATCATAAAAACTATACAGAAAATTTTGTTTGGATAGTACTCGCAGAAAAAAATTCTTGTAAGATAAAGTCTTAAAAATATCACCCACTCTGTAGGAAACGTTGCGAGGCTGAACTCGACTACAGAAACCGAATAGTATCTAATTTTTATGTTCCAAGATTATGGCACGAATGTAGGTCTAGAGAAATAAACCTCTACGGTTTGTTAGTCTTATTATTATTATTATTATTATTATACCTAGTTACTGGAGACACCTTAGCACGAAATATGAAGTTATTCATTATTCATTATTCATTATTCATTATTCATTATTCATTATTCATTATTCATTATTCATTATTCATTATTCATTATTCATTATTCATTATTCATTATTCATTATTCATTATTCATTATTGATTATTCATTATTCATTATTCATTATTCATTATTCATTATTCATTATTCATTATTCATTATTCATTATTCATTATTCATTATTCATTATTCATTATTCATTATTCATTATTCATTATTCATTATTCATTATTCATTATTCATTATTCATTATTCATTATTCATTATTCATTATTCATTATTCATTATTCATTATTCATTATTCATTATTCATTATTCATTATTCATTATCCATTATTCATTATTCATTATTCATTATTCATTATTCATTATTCATTATTCATTATTCATTATCCATTATCCATTATCCATTATCCATTATCCATTATCCATTATCCATTATCCATTATCCATTATCCATTATCCATTATCCATTATCCATTATCCATTATCCATTATCCATTATCCATTATCCATTATCCATTATCCATTATCCATTATCCATTATTTAGTGAGCGAGTGAGTAGTTTTCGAGTTATTTGCATTTAAAATGAGTATCCTTAATAATTTAACCATCTTGATGATACAATTTTTTAATTAACCTTATGCTATACTGAATGTCAGCAATATGTTTTCCTTTTTATAAAATTTCAACTGTAGCACAGATTTCTTTACTTTCGTTGAGCCAACCTGGTTCTAGCTATAAATTGCTTATCAGTGCAACCTTATCACTTATCTCCCAACCTCAATTTAAAATTCACCCAGGACAATACGACTTCCACACAAAAACAACGCCACCCCAGCCCTGTTAGTGCAGTTGAATTACGTGAAAAAGTGACCAATCTATGACTTAAGTCCGAATTGAGGTAGCTAAGTGGAAAGGGGTAGGTTTGATAATTACAAATCGAAAGGCGACCATCCAAAATCTTAGATGCGTGCGAGGGGTGCGTGGTAGGGGTGGAAAGGGGGTGAAAACGCTTTTTTGCAATTTGCAGCGTAAATACGCATTTTATTGAAAAAAGTTAAATGAAAAAGTTGTAGATAATAAAAAATCGACAACTTTTGTCTGAAACATTTTTTCACATAACCTAAAAATAAAGGCTAAAAAAAGCGAAAAACCGTAAGTTTCGTTTTTTATTTTTTACTCAGCGAAAAATCAATATTTTGTTATGAAATTCAGTACAGTGATAGCTTTTTGTATCCCAAAAAAGTAGAATTTTTTTTTTACGATAACTCAATTTTTTTCCGACATATTAACGATTTTCGAAAAAAAGACCTCATTTTGTAACGGCTCCCAAGGTCCGAATTTTTATTTTAGACGCCTCTTGAAGGTCTCATTTTTTTCTTAATGACTTTAATTTTCATATACAATAATTTAAAAATACTACTCCTAGCAAAAAAAATCGTTTAAAATCGAAAAAACTGAAAAATTCATAATTTTTCACGCGTATCCTTTTCCTACCCTTCTACACGTTATATTACTCTCAAAAATATTTCATGTAGGTATGTACATGCATTTAATTTATCACACCTTATTGCAGTTTGTAGGATTAAAATAAAGGAAATCATGGACGTTTATATTGATTAAAAAAATTTAAAAAAATCATTTCACTGATTGTCATAACTTAGTTATTTAGTAGCTTTGTATATTTTGTGAATCGTTTCTATATTATTTATACATGACTAGTGTTATTATTTCTTCAATAACGTAAGTAATTTAACGTATGTATTCTTTAGAACATTTCATGTAAAAAATATTAATTTTTTCAATTAAAGTTAATAACACCAAGAAATTTTAAATAGAGTAATTGCTAATTGTTTAAAAGGTGTTTGTTATTAATTCGTAGAATTTGTAATGATTAATATTATGTATAACATTTACAGTTTCCTGTATTTAAATGTAACTTTATTGTGGCATCTTCACACAAACGCTCCAATCGTGAAAAATCGGAGCAAACCACGCTACCAGAGCCTATACCAGGGCCTATGCTATAATGATAATAAAGATGAAGACGAACATGATAAAGATGAACACGGAGATGATGAAAATGAAGATGAAAATGATAAAGATGACGATGAAGTAGAAGTACAAGAGGAAGAAGAATGTAATTCGCAAGTCAAAAGGGCAAGATATAATTAAAAATAAGAAACAGTAAAATTGTACTATCTTTGTATAATTCCATCGTATGCGTACGCGTGAAAAATTATGAATTTTTCAGTTTTTTCGATTTTAAACGATTTTTTTTGCTAGGAGTAGTATTTTTTTATTATTGTATATGAAAATTAAAGTCATTAAGAAAAAAATGAGAATATCCTCAACGAAATATGGAAAGAAGAGAAAGTTCCCTATGATTGGCAAATGTCATTGATAGTCCCAGTTCATAAGAAAGGAGACAAAAACGATTGTAATAACTACAGAGGCATAACCCTACTATGTACTGCTATGAAAGTTCTAGAAGCTATAATAGACAACAAAATCCGACCATCGTTAGATATAACATTGGAAGAAACTCAGAGTGGGTTTAGAAAAGGAAAAAGTGCACAAGATCATATCTTCACAATTAAACAGATATTAGAAAAAAGAACACAACAACAGAAGAAAACGTACTTTGCATTTATAGATCTGGAAAAAGCCTTTGATAAAGTTCCACGAAAGAAGTTATGGACCATACTGAATAACCGAGGAGTTGACTATAAAACTGTCAGAATCATACAGAACATATACAACAACAACAAAAATATTGTTATAAGTCAAAACAGAACTTCTGAGACATTTACAACAGCAGACGGGTTACGACAAGGAGGAGGATTAAGTCCATTGCTATTTATAATCTACATGGATGAGATATTAAAACAATGTAAAACAAACACAAAAAGACTCCACGTAGGATTTAGAAATATGCAAAAAGTAGATGTATCAGAAGGAGCATTTGCAGACGATGTTGTAGTTATCGCAGAAAATGAAAAAGATTTACAGAAAAATTTATATACATGGAATACAGTACTAAGAGAAAATGGCATGAAGCTCAATAAAGTAAAAACTAAAGTCATGATAGTAGGAGATAATGCTGAGGAAATGAATATACAAATAGAAGGACAAAAGATTGAACAAGTAAAGGCTTTCCAATATCTTGGAGTAGAAATAGAAGAAGGAGGAAAACAAGAAGCTGAAATCAACAACAGAATAGATAAAACACTAAAGCTCTACTTTGCAATGAACAAACATTTTATAAGCAAATCTGAAATCTCACGGGAAACAAAAATTAAGATATTTAAAACCATATACAGACCTATCCTGACCTTTGGATGTGAATCTTGGGTACTAACAAATAAAGAAAAAAGTAAAATACAGGCCATAGAAATGAAGTACCTAAGAAGAGTTCAAGGAATCACAAGGAAAGACAAGATAAGAAACACTACAGTAAGGGACGAACTACAAATAGAATCTACCCTAGAATTTATTGAAAAAAGACAGCTGAGCTGGTGGGGACATTTAAACAGAATGGAGCAAAGTAGACCAGTGAAAAAGATATGGGAAGCAAGAATTCAAACAAAACGTAAGAGAGGTAGACCAAGATTAACATGGGATGGAGTTATAGAAGACATACTTAACAGAAGAGGAATCCAGAAAGCAGAAGCTAAAGCATTGACCAAAAACAAACGGAAGTGGGCTCAATTCGTACATAATTAATATTGTATCGATTTTAATGCCCTACACCTTATAAGGTAAAAGGGAATCTGATTATATATATATATAAGAAAAAAATGAGACCTTCAAGAGGCGTCTAAAATAAAAATTTGGACCTTGGGAGCCGTTACAAAATGAGGTCTTTTTTTTGAAAATCGTTAATATGTCGGAAAAAAATTGAGTTATCGTAAATAAAAAAATTCTACTTTTTTGGGATACAATATTTGGGATCACTATACTGAATTTCATAACAAAATATTGATTTTTCGCTGAGTAAAAAATAAAAAACGAAACTTACGGTTTTTCGCTTTTTTTAGCCTTTATTTTTAGGTTATGTGAAAAAATGTTTCAGACAAAAGTTGTCGATTTTTTTATTATCTACAACTTTTTCATTTAACTTTTTTCAATAAAATGCGTATTTACGCTGCAAATTGCAAAAAAGCGTTTTCACCCCCTTTCCACCCCTACCACGCACCCCTCGCACGCGTCTAACATCTTGGATGGTCGCCTTTCGATTTGTAATTATCAAACCTATCCCTTTCCACTTAGCTACCTCAATTCGGACTTAAGTCATGAAAAAAAGGTAATTCGACTGCACTATGTAGAGAATCTTAAATCCTAATCTGGGCTCAACTATTTTATTCTCTAACCCTTTGTAGAAATAATCTAAATCTCCACCAAAATCTCATACATATTTTCATTCATTCAACCTCATCACAGAAGTCGCAAATTCATTTCTCTTACTGCTTTCCAATATTTCTTTTGATCCTGTTACCAACAAAATTATTCGATGACAAATTTGTTTTTACCCAAGTAATAACTAATATGAAATCACTGCAGGTCTTAAAGTGTTTTAATTGGTTTTTATCCAGATTTTGCGAATAAAAGCCTAAGTTTTATTCTCAAATTCAGAAAAGAAAAACAGCTTATACTACTTTACAAGCATCTACATTTTTTTAAATTTTTTTAAATTCTTAATAAACTCTCGGTTTCCTAGTTTCTGTGCAAGATAAAAATATAGCAGACGCAGCATTCTTAACAATTTTTAATTACTGAAAGTTGCCCGTTTCTCTAAAGTTTAAAAACTTTTCGAATGGATTATGATAGTGAAGTTCTTTGTGAAAAATATATCACCGGTTAAAGTGAATTTCCAGTTTCTTTAAAAAAATCTTGAAAGATTTGTGAAGTCGATAAATTTTAAAATCTTTTATTTTGAATCAGCTACTAACCGCAAATGGAAAGCGAATGAAACCGAGCTGAACTTAATTTTAATGCAAACTCTAAAATGTTCTCGGGAAGAGAACGGAACAAATTTTGAGGTACAGATTTAAAGATTTTCGAAATAAAAAATTGAAATATCTAGTTAAAGAATTAAGTTAAAAATAATGTTCCAAAAAAAAAAACACCTTAAATAAATGATAAGTAAAAAAAGTAACAGGACTGCTGCATAATTCTTTTTTGGTCATATCGATTTTATTGTATGGGGGAGTTCAATCGTTTCACATGATTTTGTGCACGCGATTAATTGAATTTTATTGTCACAGCATCAGCACCGAGTGTTCGTCTTTTTTACTGTTAATTGTCGAGTCAATGTGTCTTTATTACGGTCGTAACTAGCGAGAATATTTTAACAAAGTAATATTTATGCTTAAGAAAAAATGTTAATTTTATATCCCTGTTTTAACAAAATTAAAATTATGAAGATGGGGGCAATAAAAATATTAATTTGTTTTCGCTGGTTCGACCTACAAGTCTCTTTAACTGATTTACGTCAAGATAGATAACAAGTACCAATAATTCAACACTGATTCAATATAGATTTATTTTTATTATACAGGGTGTTTCTTAAGTAATCTAAAATATTATATGGGGCGCTTCGTTACTCAATTTTAAGACGAAAAGTTCATATAAACATGTGTGATAGGTGTTGTCGTTTATGAGATACAGGGTGTTGTACGTGAAATTAATTTTTCTTGGTGACGCTACTGATTTATATTTTTTTATTATTTTATTACAAGCAACATGTGTTAAACATAAAGACAAAATAATACATTTCAGAGCAAATGTTCAAAATGTCCACCTCCAGCTAAAATGCAAGAATCCGCTCGATGTTTAATGGATTGTCAAATACGTTCGAAGATACCAGGATTGTTACGAATAACATTACAGCCGTCTATGATACAATTTTGAAGATCTTGTACGTTTAATATCAGTGTTGTGTAAACAAGCGATTTCAAATATCCCCACATACAAAAATCCAGAGGATTGTGTCCAGGTGATCTAGGGGGCCACGGGTGTGGAGATCCTCGTCCGATCCAATGGCCTGGAAAAACATTATTTAAAAACTCGCGTACAATCACTGAAAAATGTGGAGGAGCTCCGTCATGCATGAACCACATCTTCCAAAAGAAGTGGAAGTTCATTTTCTAGAAAATGTTGGTATGTCTCACCGGTTAACCGTACAGGAAGGAAAAATGGTCCAATTAAATAATCTTCGATGATGCCAAGCCAAACATTGACCGAAAATGTTTGTTGAAATCGTTTTACACTTATGGAATGTGGATTTACATCTGCCCATATGTGGTCATTATGAAAATTCATAATCCCATGTCTAGAAAAGTTGGCTTCATCCCTAAATAGAATATTGGCCACAAAATTCGGATTGTTCGCGATTTCACGTAAAATCCATTGACAATACTGTATGCGTAATGGATAGTCAGTAGGTAACAAATGTTGAACACGTTGAACGTGATATGGATACAATAAATTATTTTTTAGAATATTCCAAACAGTTTTGTTACTAACATTTACTTCATCTGCAACTTTTCTTGTACTCGTTTCTGGATGTTGGTCAATAATTTGAAGAATCTGGTTTTCCAATTGGGGATTTCTCACAGTTCTGGGTCGTCCAATAATATTCTTCGATTTAGCAAAAGTTTCAGTTTCTTGTAAACGAATATGTAACTTAGTAAACGTATCTGAACATGGTAAACGATTGTTTGGATAACGCTGGGCATACGTACGTCTAGCTTCTAAGGCATTACCATTCGCTAATCCGTACAAAAAATGCATATTAGCCATTTCAACATTAGTAAACACTGGCATAGTTATTAACTAAACACAGAGTCAATCAAATAAAAATGTACGATTTTTGCGTTGGTTTTCAAATTTGACACTTGTCAACATTATTTCAAAGGCCACTTAAAATAAGTATGTTTTTGCGTATTACTTCTAAAAACCAGTAGCGTCACCGGGAAAAATTAATTTCACGTACAATCAGAACTGACTTATTGCAATAAATTCAACACCCTGTATCTCATAAACGACAACACCTATCACACATGTTTATATGAACTTTTCGTCTTAAAATTGAGTAACGAAGCGCCCCATATAATATTTTAGATTACTTAAGAAACACCCTGTACATATACGTTCAAAATAATCTTTTTGAAGATCATTTAACACCTTACAGATACTGTAGCTCAGAATTCCTCCATTAGTTACTATTCTTTGCAGTAGTTCTCCAATAGTTTCTTCATCATAGTCTGAATGAGGTGGATACTCGAGTTTTAAAGTGAAGAAATTCAGTACTGGATCTTCTTTTGCTCAAATTTACATCTAGCTGTACTATTATAAAAGTGGCTGGTACAAATTCCACTTTTCGGAAATAATTGTTTTTGTATTCTTAATATACTAGCAAGATTTGCTAAAGTGACAGTGCATATACAGTATGATGCAAATGTATGGAATACATTCATTATTTCAGAAACATACGACTTTTAAAAATAATCTTAAAACACGTCAATTTAAATTTTTGAATGACCATCAACTGCTATAGATGTGTTGGACATTACGTTATTAGTGATGGCATAATGACGACATCGACGATTTTTTAAATACAAACCGAGGTCACGTGACAGCTCATTTGAAGGGTCTTCTTATTGCCTTAGCAACAATGTAATCATTTGAATATTTATTTCTACAGTGTTAACCAAAACTGTGGGTTTATTAATACAATTAACTTAGAATAAATGTTTACTTAAATACAATTAAATAACAACAAATGTTCAAATTGCTGACCTTGAGCAATGATACAATGAGAAAGGCGAGCAGTAAATTCTTTCCTAACGTTTTCGAGGACTTCAGGTGTTATTTGTGCAATTTCCGTTCGGATTCGCTCCTTCAACTCTTCTACATTATTCGGTCGATTTTGATATACTCTGCTCTTTAAATATCCCCACAAAAAAAGTCTAACAAAGTCAAATCTGGAGATTTTGGTGGTCATTCGATATGCCCTCTTCTACCTATCCACCTTCCTCGGGATATTGTTTCCTATACTCTTTCATCCAATGTGGATTTTCACTTGCCCAATATCGACATGTCTGGCGATTAACGTGACCGTTCAGCATAAAAGTACCTTTTGTATGAAACCCGGATCTCTGTTACATTGTTTTTTTTTTAGCTACCGTACATGCGGCTGTGAACACCGCGCTGGTGAGCTCTGCAAACTTTTGGTTGTTAATGAAGTATTTTGGCTTAAAAAAATTGTTTTTGTTGTGCCAATCGGTTATTATAGTTGTTGTGCTTCGTATAGTGTGCAGTGTTAAAAAATACTACGAAGGAAAGTTGTTTTTTTTATCTCCAATAAATTGCTGTTGTAAACATTTAAGCACTGTTGCCGGATTGGAGTGCAGTAATTTCTGAAAAATATGGAGAAACATAGAACTAGATCTGGTAGTACTACTACTAATAGCAATTTAATCGATAAAAATACTTTGGAGATCGTGGTGCAGAAAGTAGGATAAAACTGACTCAAAAATTAGAAGAGAAATTGGATATTTTGCCAAATAAATTGGAGAATGTGGAAAATAAAGTAAAAAAATTTTCAGATGACCTAAACCATATTACAGATAAAATAAGATCTCTAGAAGTATCAAATGAAAAAAATAAGCAAGATGTTACAATTTTAAGAACTAAGTTAGATAATATGGAACGTGATACAAGAAAGAAAAACTTAAGATTAATAGGAGTAGAAGAGGAAGTAAATGAACAATTAATCTCTAAGGTTCTTAATATAATAAATATTACTTTGAAAATCAAATGTTCCCAATTTGATATTGAAAATTTATTCAGAGTTGGAAAATATGTTGCAAACCAAACGAAACCTAGGCACATACTAATTTCATTTGTTACTTATTTAAAAATGTATGAAGTTTATAAATCTAGAACAAACTTGCGAGAACTAAATATATTTTTAACCGAATATCTGGCCCAAAAATCCTACAAACTCCTACAAGCGGCCAAGAAGAAATATCCTCGTTCGACATGGTCACAAAATGGAAGAATTTATGTAAAACGTGAAAACGTTGTCGAACTAATTAACGATATAGGTGATTTGGACTAGTCTATAAGTAGAGGAATTGGGACGTTAATATTAAGTAGAATTTTCAGTTTTTGTTAAATATTTAGTTATTAAAATTTTTAAGGCATACCGGTCTAGTGTCCTTGATACTGGTTCAAAAATTATTTCCTCTTTAATTTATTACCTAACACAACTTTCTTTTCATACTTCGATTTAATTTCTTTGCTTATAATAATCGATTCTTAATAAAAGAATTATCTTTCTCTTTTATTGTAAATAAATATATAAATTTGTATTTAAAAATATCGTCGATGACGTAATGTCCAACACATCTATAGCAGTTGATGACCATTCAAAAATTTAAATTGACGTGTTTTAAGATTTTTATAAAGTCGTCTGTTTCTGAAATAATGAATTTATTCCATACATTTGCATCATACTGTATACAGAGAACTTTTGCTACTTAACAAGCAAGAATTCCTTAACAAGATTCTACCTTGATTACTTAAAGAATAGGAATTACAGCAATTCTTGCCTGTACTAGCACAAAAACCTTGGGCTAGCAAGATTGATTCTTGCTTACTATAGTAGCAATATGCATAAAAAAGTTGGCCTAAATATCTGCCCATTATACTGAAAATATAAACAATAAAAATAGTTATTACTGAAAAAGTTAAAATATTGGTGCTTTGTTATCTATCAATACAATTTCTATACGTGTTTATATGTCGAATTGTTTGTAATTTTTGTGTAATTTTAATTTTATTGTATACCGCTATACTTATACAGGGTCATTTAATATTAGTGTGGTCAACGTTGATAACAAAATTTAATTTGAACAATATTTATTTATTCAAATATCTT
Organism: Ophraella communa; assembly: GCA_035357415.1. Classification (NCBI taxonomy): domain Eukaryota; kingdom Metazoa; phylum Arthropoda; class Insecta; order Coleoptera; family Chrysomelidae; genus Ophraella; species Ophraella communa. Next base: position 28,449,269 of record CM068994.1, on the reverse strand, counting down.
TTACACAACACTTATCCATAATTATCTAGAGCAAGACTGCTTAATCACTGGTTTAATAATTATAAAAAGGTTGGGATACTTTTAACGATGTTTAATTTGATTTAAATCCTAGAAAAGATTAATCTTTTTTCTAGACAAAAGTAGTCAAAAAAGAAGTTTAATATTATAACACAGTATGTTAAATTTCATCAATAATTTCTTAATAAATTTGATATAAATCTAATAAGCAACAAAACAATGAACAAATCTTCTTTCTCCTATTAAAAATCATTTTTTGGAGCCAAATTAAGTACGGATTCTTCCTCCAAAATTAGTCAAAGGGTCAAATATTTGAAATAACTTTTACTGGAGCCAAATCATAGGCTTTAATACTAAATACGAGGTCTGGCTATTAAATAAAAAGACTGCGCGCGCAGAAGGCGTCCTAGACAGGTAGGGTGGGAAACGAAAGCAGCGTTAGATAGCTGGAAGTGTCTACTACTCCAGTATAAAAACACGATTTTGTCGCTGTAGTAATATTTTTTCTGTAGATGTTAGAAACGAACGTGTTTTTAACTCGTGCCGATAACAATGTGTGACGAAAAACACGAGCAACGGATCAATGTGAAATTTCTCGTTAAATTAAAGTCTTAAATATTTAAAACAACTTTTGTCAGAGCCAAATTTTTCTCTAGACGTTTAATTGTTCAGCCAAGATCTTTTATTGGTGTTTCTTTAGCCAAAGTAGGTTACAAATAAGATTTTTATATACCTAGGATTTTGCCAAAGTCTTAAAGAATCTTAAAAGAATAAGTATATAGAATTGAAAAGAGGGTTGTGCTTTGGTAAGAAAATAAGTGCTCCAATTGAGCAACATAAAGTTTGTATTACTACTAAATACAATTTAGGATCTCTATCTTAATTTTAAGAAGATTATGCAAAATTGATCTAGATAAACATTTTACATATTTCATCAACATGTCCGCACAAATATTTTAGGTTTGTGTACAAGAATTGACTGTTTGACTTTAAACATTTTTTTTTATTTTACACACTATTGGTAAATAATAAAGAATATAATCGATTTTTATATTTTAGTTGGATGAAGGCTTTGGAGAGGTCATGTACAACTTTTTCAACATTTTCCGGCTACAAACCAGAACGTAAATTATTAACAAGTTAAAGTAAGGTACAAAAATCTTCCACTTACAGCATGGAATTTCCAATAATAACTTTTCTGCTACTTCTTATCCCTCACCTAGTATTTTCTATAATCTTCTCTTTTATTTTTACGTAATTATTACCTAACTCTTAAAGACACATTAAAATAGTGACTATTTCCATCTAAATTATGCGTTCTTTGTATATACACTGTTTTTCTATAAAGTATTAATTTTAATAGACTACAATTTTATAAGAAATAAATATATTAGACAATTAAAGCCTGATCATACTCTTTATTAAGAAAATGTATTTATTATATTGTAAAGTATGACCATAGACATATAAAACACAAAGGACAGAACAATAAATAACTGAACAGTTAAACTAAACTTCCACTATTTATTCGAAAAAACCTTTGCTCCACCAATAAATTGAAAATTGGGTAAAATATACCTACACAAAAACAAGTATTTGTCATTTCGATTGGTTATGAAATGATATTGGAATATGGCGGTAGCTTATTGTTAGCGACATTGCCGGATTTCGCCAAATTTAGAAAAACAACTAAATTTATCCTACATAGTAGTTGTAATTAAAATACAATTTAAAATCTTCATACTTAACAAATAAAAAATGTCCACGTATATATGAATATTAAATAATAATATTGAACATAAAGCAATACAAATAATTATATATTATTCATCTGAAAAAGCTGCGTTTCTATAAAATAATTCGTATTAAGTAAAAGATTAATGTTGGCACATACACATTTTGTACAAAACACTGTCTATTGTATTTTATATGTCTGTGACCTTGACCTATTAACAAATATATTCCTTGCCTTTTCAGTGTCTTGTAAAACAGATTGCCGTTTTTCTTTTTGGGTAAGCTTATTTTTGAATTAATAACAGAGCTTTTTCTGTTCATATATTATAATTATTATTAATTGAATTAGTTTTTATTGGAGTATTAATAATAAATAAGAGTTTTGAAGTGTAATACTTTTTAGAAAAACATCCTGCACTTTATCAACTAATATCACAAGATGTACTACAAAACTTGACTGAATTTCGCATGATCAAATTTCTACAAAATACATTACGCCAAAAAGTATCGCACCTCTTACAAAAGTAAAAATATTTTTAAGTAATACAATATTTTTTTACAAATTTTAAATATGCTAAATATACATAAAGAAAAAAATACAGAATGTAGGAGTTATAAAAGTTATAATTACCAAAGTAAAAAGAAACTTTATAAATCTACTTGACAATCTGAGGTTTAGAATAATTTCCAGCTTTTTCTAAAGAAAAAGAAACTGCTTCCTGGGCTATATGCTCCATCGAACATTAGATGCAATTTCAATATAAACTGTGAAGGCTATCGACCATCTCTGTCGTTTTTTAAATGAAATGGGAAGTCATATTAGTCGCAGACAGGTTTCAATATTATTCTTTCGTCATTAGTACGAGGTACATACTTCTTCCCATCCCACAGAGCACAGCACTCCATTGGTATTGGCGTAAAATAATAAAAAAACTATAAACCTCAGAGGGACACGTAGAAATATTTTCCTTTTTTAATTTTTTTAATTTACATCCTCATATTTTTTATATTTATGTGGTCTAAATTATCCTATAATTCAGTTAACAGCCGCTGCAAGTACTAAAATTTAGCTGTTTAGCGTCAATGACATATGTCAATGTCAATCGATTCGACATAACCTTAAAAATTAGGTCGATATTCCTTACAATTATTAACAGTGTTGCCATCAAATTAACAGTGTTGCCACCAATGGGTTATGATTTTTTATTTGAAATAAGTGATTCTGTAGTCAAAAATATCATTTATACTCTTGAAATTATTAACAAAAAATGCTAGAAAAATATTTTTAGTTTTATAAGTCGGAAGATACTTGTTTGGTGTGGTGTATTTACATTTAAAACTTACAAATCCTTGAAGCATGAACAAACTATGCTCTTTTTAACTCTTTTCAATAAACAACATTATTCATCAGCATGTGGACAAAAACCAAAAACTTATAATCAAACTTAACAATGTTTTCCACCTTGCAACAATATCCTTAACTAAATTACACATTTTTTAATGTACATAGATATTTATTTATCGTCGATGATTTATTATTATTAGCCTGTTGTATTGCCCAACCGGAAGAACGACATTTCCGGACACACGAAAATTTAGGAAATGCTGACACGTGTCAGCAAAGTATGATTTATTGCTGGGAAATTTGGTAACATGCGTAGAATATTTGAGTTAAATGGAAAACTGTCTATTTTTATTTTTTTATCAAGATCTTTAAAAGTACTGAAAACTAAAAACAGTTTTTTTTTTAAATACAACACGCTACACTTATTTTTCGACATATACCTTGTCCAGTATAAATCTGGTGGTACGTCACAGCTGTCAAAATGGGACTATGTTGCCAAGCATTTAAAATACTATTAGACACTCGTAAATGTCAAACGAAGTTTCTCTAATATTCTTCTTTTTATTTGGCTACAATATTACGATAGTTTTGAACGCGGCAACAGAGCGCAATTTTGCCAACATATAAACTATTTTAGCCAGAGTTATGTTTGCTTGAAGTTTATATTTTATTAGTCCAGGAGTTGTATTTGATATATAATTAATTACGAAACCTTTCTTAAAGCATTTATTTATTTTTTGTAATAACTTGCGGCCACAGTTTGTTTGGATATAATGTGACGTCATTATAATGTGGCCGATTCAATTCTGATATTAGAATGGAAAAATTGACAGTTGGCAGCTGTCTCTTCACTGTCAAAGTAGAATAGAAAAATAAATATTCTCTTTTGAAATTGAGATTTTGGGTTTTTAAGATCACTTAACTCAAATCTATTCCTAGATTGGAAAAAAGAATAGTTGGCAGCTGTCAATTAACTGGCAAAGTAAAATAAAGAAGAAAATATTCTTTTTTGTTATTGAAAGTTTGTCAGCTTCCTCAAAAGCCCAAACTCTCAATGTGAAAAGAGGATATTTAGTGAATTGACAGTTTAACTCCCTCCCAAACTCTCAATGTTAGTAGAGGCAGTTGAAAATCTCATGGGCTATGAGTCTCCCTTGCGTAGTGATTAAATAAATCTATTTATCTATATAATGTACAATTTTTATTAAATAAAAAATTCTATAATCAACCAGCTTCGACTGGGCTATTGAATTTAACGTGCAATTGAGTTAACATTTTCAGATCGCATTTTAATCATTTTGACCATTGTTGCCCTTAAGTTCGGCGCATACATTTTCAAGGCCATAGCCCATGAGATTTTCAACTGCCTCTAGAGAATATTCACCTGTCCGTTTTTCGTTGACAGTGAATTGACTGTCAATTTGTCCAATCTGACTTGAGGGTGGAATCAAGTGATATGAAAAACATTACCCTATACCTATACGGTGTTGGGATAAAGTATGGAACCAAGTAAATATCTTTTAAACGAAAAGAACGATATTGATAAAAATTTGCAGGTAAGTGCAATGGAACAAAACGCATCTGATGTACATTTTTTTGATAATAATATACTTTCGGTTTAACCGGAAATACCATTAACTTCTTTAATTTAAATGGGACACCCTATATATTTTTACAGATTTTGAAAGAGCTTGTTATTTTTAATTCATACATATTGAGTTTAGTGTAAAAAATGTAAAAACGAGAAATATAGCACTTTAACCAACCTCCTTTGAGTTTTCTGCATTAGAGCAAAAAACTATTTAGATAAACTAATTGATGCTGTTTGTATGCATAGTAATAAATAGACAAGTACTGTTTAGTACGTCTTTTGTTCTTCAAGTGTCAAATTCTAATTGACGAAAATAAATTGCACAATTTAGAATTGTTCAATTAAGTGAAAAAGAGCGTATTGAAATTTTAATGATGATCGGTTATGGTGATCGTGTTAGAACTCATGAAGAAGTGTGTCATATTTTTAATAATTTGCATCCGGAGAGAAATCCTATATCACGCTCAACAGTAACTAAAACATTACAACGTTTTAATACTACTGGGATGGTAAAAAAATTGCTAAAACCTGGAAAACCGCGGACTGCAACGAACGAAACTGTTAAACAAAATATTGCAATCGATTTAGAAGAATCACCTCAAACTTGCACCACAAATTTTGCACTAAACCATGCTATCAGTCGACGTTCTGTAGGAAAGATATTAAAAAGTGAAATAAGGTACAGTTGGTTCAAGAATTGTCATACGATGATTTTGACCGACGGCTGGAATTTTGCGAACGGCTAATGGACATCTGTAATGTCGACGAAAATTTTGCTTCTAGCATAGTTTTTTCCGATGAGGTAACTTTTTGTTTAAATGGAACAGTTAATCGCCATAACTCAAGGTATTGGTCAAATGAGAATCCTCATTGGATTGATGAAGCACATACCCAGCATCCACAGAAGTTAAATGTTTGGATGGAAATTGTCTAAAATAAGCTTATAGGCCCATTTTTTATCGACGGAAATTTGAATGAAGACAAGTATTTGGATCTACTAAATAACAAAATTATTCCTGCACTTCAACAGAATGGGCAATTACCACAAAATATTTGGTTTCAACAAGATGGAGCACCTCCCCACTATGATAGACGGGTTAAGGATTTTCTGGATGCGAATTTTCCAAATCGATGGATTGGATGTAGAGGATTCATAGAGTGGCCTGCTCGTTCTGCAGATCTTAGCCCGTTGGATTTTTTTCTTTGGGGTTATCTAAAATCACGTGTTTACGTTAGACAACCAACAAACTTACAGGAATTGAGACAAAGAATTATTGATGAATGTGAACTAATACGTGGAGAAGTCTTGGAAAGTGACTCAAGAATTTGTTAATAGGACGGCATATTGTCAGCAAGTAAACGGCGAGCATTTTGAACATTTGAAGTAATTATGTTTCTCATTATTCTAAAATAATGAAATGTACATCTATTGTACTACTAACAGTGAGTTATTCCTCGTTTTTACAAATTTGTTCACATTAAACTCAGTATGTATGAATTCAAAATAACAAGCTCTTTCAAATTCCGTAAAAATATATAGGGTGTCCCATTTAAATTAAAGAAGTTGATGGCATTTCCGGTTAAACAGGAAGTATATTATTATCAAAAAAATGTACATCAGATGCTTTTTGTTCCATTGCACTTACCTGCAAATTTTCATAAATATCGTTCTTTTCGTTTAAAAGATATTTACTTGGTTCCATACTTTATTCCAACCCCGTATATAAGAATAATAAAAGATTATTTCTAGTATGTAGTTTTATACAATTTTTATGTTTCACTGTTAAAGATCACTTTTTGGCAGACTATTAATATTAGCAGGTATATCTGTCCTCCTTCTTAGCATATCTCACACTTTCTCCAGCGCTTTTATTGTTCTTTTGTTTTTTAATTGCTTCTTTGACTTCTTCTAGCATCGGTACTTCTTCCTGTTCCGTTTCACGTGTTTGTCATTGTTCGTTTCTTGGAAAATTTATTTATGCATCTGTATGTAGTAAATAGTTTTTCGAAACATTCTTCATTCCGCTTTAACAACTTTGTGTTACACTTCCAGATATAGTCTCCAAAAGGATGATTTAACAGAGAAACTTATGTTGCAAAATTAATTACCATTTTCTATCCTTATCGATTAAATAATTTGAATAACCTAGGATTTATATACACGTTTTGTCTTCAACAATTGGAAAATTTGGAGCGACGCTGTTGATCTGGTTATATGCATCTCCAGACTAACTTTATTATTTACTGCTCTCATATATCACTCTTAAACTTCTAAACTCCGTTAAAGCTGTATGCAAAATAACTGGATCTAAATACAATTATACAGGATGAAACGGAATTAATATGGATCCACAAGATACATCAATCCTCAGATTAAAATCATCTATTATTAAACTATACTTCATTTGTTTGGAGTTGGCAGCACAATGAATTCATTATAAATGCAAATCCTTCGAAGCCCAAGCAAGGGTGGTTCGTGAAAAATAACTAAAAGTAATATACATTTCTATTGAAACATAGTCATAGTTGTTATTTTTTAAAAAAAGTCCACCCTGTAATTATGGATTAACTAACCCAAGCACAATAGAAACTCCAGATAATATTGTCACAACAGGTAGCTAAATAGATCTCTGACTGACAAGTGTTACACATCTCTTAACAAATATTCAAACTTTCGCATTATTTAAATTTACTTTTTGGAAGTCCATCTTTACAAAATTAATTATCCAAAATGTTATGCTGTATATAGGGTAGAGGGGGGGAATATCGGCCCCCTAAGGAAAATCTCTAATATCTCGAAGATTTTTAGATTTTAAAGGGAACTAGGAGGTTCGAATGAAAGATAAGACGTTCGGGGATGAAACATATATTAATTATAAATGAAAAAAAAACTAATCTAAGAAAACATATATATTTAAAAAAATAATATTTTTGATCTGATTGAACCCAGAAAGAAACAGGTACCAGATCTGGGGATGTAGTCAGGATACCGGCCAAAGGTAAGTAAAACTATTTGTCAATTATCGAGCTTTCGAATTTATTTTAAATTCTTCTTCAGGATACTATGAAAAAATGAAACATTAGTAGTGGTAAAACTAAGTTAAAAAGGACTTACTTAACGGAAGTTTGAGTAAGCTGCCTTGTAAAACTAACATTACCAAGAATAAAAACAACGCACAATCATTTTAGGACAATATAATTAAAAACAATCCTAAAGACAACACTCCTTGTAAATGAAGAATTGTAATAAAACCATTAATAAATATAACATTTTAAAACTAGTAAAACAATATTTTACATATACAGGGTGATTGATTAGTGTGAGGAAGCTCAGTAGATCTGTTATAGTAAAATTTACAAAAAAAAGTTATTAACAAAAGTTGTAGGCAGCTTTAAACTCCACATTTTAAAATTAGTTACAATCTTACAGGATGTTCCATAAAATGGTGGCATACCAAACTTATGTTTTTTTTAAATGGAACACCCTGTATTTTATTTTAAATTTGAAATCTGCTTAACTTCCACATCACAACAATGTAAAGTTTTATTATGTTATACTGGGTATTTAAAAAGTTATAACCAATATTACCTGAAAATCGTATCAAGTTTAACCCCCTGTATAATTAAAAAGGAGTATAGGAACATTGATCTATTGCAACCATAGTTTTTTAATAATTGTTAAAAATTATAAAACATATTCGTTTTCATAATATTCGTTAAATCAAATACAGGGTAAGTCAAAATGCTAGTACATTATTTTCTTGGTAATTTTAAATGGATTATTTTATATCACTATCGAAAAGTACTAATATCATACTTCAAATTTTATGAAGTACTCCCTATACCTAAAGTTATCAGTTTTCTAGATATTTTTATTTTTCCATCAAAGTATTAATTTGGTAGATATTTTAACGTTTACCAATAATTATTGTTGGCCATGATTGGTTTGTCAGAAACTGACAGTTTGACATTATTAGTAGATAATTCACAAGACGTGTGAATACTTCCTTGGACGGATACCAAAAAGGATTATAACCACTGGATATTATGTCTCCTTGGTTTCTTCAGGTTTTTTTTTAATTATTATTACAGGTTAGTCAAAAATATTTAATTTTTCCTTCTTAGGATATGATATTTTATTAATCAGTACACAATTTCCATATACAATTTTCCAATAAGTTTTGTTTTAAAATAACATATATAGTTGATCAAATTAAATTTCAGCCATCTTTAATTTTTAACAGTAGTCGGCCATTGTTTTTTATGATAATTTTAAAATAGACTGACGTGGATTGGCCTTTTGATGAATTTAGAGTGACCTCGATTTTTATTTTCCATGGGCTTTTATACCCTCGCCCCCAAAATCGAAAAATGGCTACCTTTTTGAGCGTGTTTTGTTTTTCCTAACCCATTTACCTCAAATTTTTAGAAAATTGAATTTTTAATTTAGCATTTTCTGACCTTATAATTGTTATAAATCAAATCTGCATAGCTTATTTCATTATAAGTTAACATTTTTAGAATTTTAAAAACAATCTTTCCTTATTGAAACAGCTGACTTGATGGAGTAAACAATGTCGGCCATTTTGACAATTATCAATATTAAATTTAACAATTATGAGCAAATATCTCTGTTTGGCCATTAATTTTAACAAAAATTGAAAATTTACATATTCTAATATGATCAGATAACCTTTTTTTCTAATGACACCGCTTATTTTAGTTTTTATTAACATTTTAAATCTAATGCGTCATAACGATTCAACTACAAAATTTATCAAATAAACGGATTAATAATACATAAAATCATCAACAAACCCCTTAAAATTAATTATCTTGCAACAACATACAATTATAACCAATAATAACATCAATCAATCATCTAATATTAAGTTTATGTCTTTCCACTACAACCACATCATTCCAGTTTATAATCAACAGTTTTTGATCACCACTTCATTATTTACAGTGTTTTTCCACTTGATTTTAATTAAACAGTCTTAGCTTGTAAACAAAAACATCACTTTCTTACAGTTTTATTCTATCATGTAATAAATTTCAATATCTTTCTTTTTAGATTCTGTCTTAAGTATTGTATTTCTATCAAAATATGAGATGTACCAGAACATAGGAAGTACTAGGCTTGTACTATCATCCGATACATTATAATACAGGACTCATCACTTGATGCTTAATTGAATTTGAAAATATTGTTTGGGTAAGTAAAATTTATTTATCAAATTATAATCATTGTCTATGATTTATTTATTTTGCTCTAATAGCTAAAATTAGTTTGTTGAGGTTTAAATTTTTGTACCTTATATTACTAACTGAATACAGTTGAATATTCTCTACCTTATATAATAATTTTAAATAACCTACACCTACTTGTTCTTATTTTATAACTACCTATTAAAAAAAACATTATTGAACTTATTATTATTTTTAACATTAATTATAACTTATTTGGATTTTGATCTAACTAACTTAATATAACTAATATAGTTGGTTTCTTACTAATATTGTATTCCTATGATTCATTATTAACATATTCTAATACTTATTTACTTTTTATTTTTAGCTTAAACAAAATAGGATCTTGGACTTGTCTATTGGATCGACTACTGGTGTCAGTGCTCATTCTTATGAACTCATTTTATTAAGATAGTTTTTGTGTTCTTATGTGAATTAAGATTTACTGGATTGGCTCTAATAAAGAGATTTTTGGTGTATTAATCATTTAATGAAAAGATTCGAAAGTTACATTCATGTTTAATAATTTATTTCAATTCAAGTCATATATTAGGTAAGTTGTATTTATGATTATTTTAAAACATTACAATATATATAAAAAAAGAAACAAAACAAATCAAAAAATCAAATTAATCGAATTCTTTTAAACAGCCTTCAAGTAGAAACCAATTGGTTGGTGTTAACCAAATAAGTAAAACTTTCACTGAAGGGCACATTAGTTATTAAAAAAGAAGAAGAAAACATTTGCACACAGGCAGTTGGTAAATTAACCTTACAAAACTTTATACCCATGTTATGTCTGAAATGCTTGTTCTAAATGCTATTTTAAAAAAATATGTAAGTGGCCAGCATTACCCCGCTGCTTGGGGTAATAGCAGCTGGGGGTCGCTATTACCCATAATTATGTTCACTGACAGACATCGCACAAATAGGTTCTCTTTTTTTCTCCATTAGTGCAATCATTGTGAGCCCATCCATAACATCTCACACATCTTAGCCAGAGTTCTCGGTTCTTTCCGAATTCTCCGCAAATAATACAAATGTCCTCGGTAACTTCGGTATCTGAATTGTTTTCTTCCTCCTCACAATCATGATAGTTCATCTTAATTTTCTTTCTCAGCTCTGGTTTCTGTTGCATGGCAATGTTGGTGTGTTTGTTTCCTAATACTCTGATCTCATCAGAGTTATCGAAAACCTGTTTTTTCACTCTATTTGCTTTCTGCTGTTCTAGATCCCGATTGCCCTTCTGCAACTTTTTCTCTTTTGCATTCTTTTTTTCTTCCAGAATTTCCTTCATCGGTGTAGACGTGAATATTTGCGAGTGTTGCTTTTTTCCACCTCTTTTTTCCTGTTCATTATTAGTTCCAGAACATCCAGGAATTGGTATTATTTCTCTGAATGATTTATTCTGTCTTTTTTCTATTTCGTTCGTGTCTGCATCGATTCCTTGTTGTCCTATTTCTTCTTCCATTTCTTCTGTTTTATTCTCTTCTACCTGTCCATTTTTAGGAATTGCCTCATTTGAGTTTGTAGGGTTCAAGTTTTCAGCTGGGGCAACATCTTCTGCTGTGAAAACATCAGGGTTAACAGGAAATATTCCTGTTACCTCAAAACCTTTAGTGGCTCTTCCAAAAGCGTTGTTGAATAAATAAGCAACGATATTGGTCCTGATTTTCTCACCTGGGTTATTTGTCATAAATTTATCGCATTCTGAATTATATGCCGTCTTCAAGGGTCCATAAAAAGTAACGTCAAGTGGTTGAACCCTGTGCGATGTATGTGGAGGAATCGTCAGCATAATGATTCCTCTTTCTTTGCAGAAGTTGTAAGCATTTAACGAGCAATGACTAGAGTGATTATCAAGTAATAACAGAATTGGATCTTCTTTAGAAGCTTTAATACAATGATCGAAGTGCTTCAACCATTCAATAAATAAATCTTCGGTTATCCATCCGTTATTTGAGCAGCGATAAATAGCGCCTGGGGGTCCGTTGTTCTTCAAGTGATCAGCCATTCTTTTCCTGGCATAAATGAACATTGGAGGAATGTATATTCCCGAGGCGCTGAGTGCACACATTACTGTAGTGGTTTTTCCCTTCTCCCAACTAGTTAAATACCCTACTCTTTTTTGGCCTTTTTGGGCGTAGATTTTGCTTGAACGTTGGACTGTCGTGATACCGGTTTCATCTGCGTTGAATATTCTTGTTGGAGAAAAATATTTGTCCATTAGAGTGGTGAGATTTCCAAATAAAATTCCAATTTCATCTTTATTGAAAGCCGTCACACGATTAATGCTTGTCGATTCTGGTTTCCTTAGTACGATTTGGGGGTGGCGTCGCAAAAATCCCTCTAACCAGTTACGACCTGCTGATCCTCTTTCATCCTTGAACCGATTTTTCAAATTATTTGATTTGGCAAAAGTGTAAGCGCTTTGCTTGATCTGTGCTGCCGTAACTCCAAAAAATAGTTTGGAAAGATTAATTATTTGCTCCGATAATTCACTCTCCTGTTCTCGAGAAAAGACTGGACGTCGTCCCAATTGACTCTTAGCTACTTTGCCGTTTTTACGTCGATCTTGAAGAGTTGCTCTTGGAATAGAGAAACTTCTTGAAACTTCCCTAACAGCGCGCCCTATCAGCTCTATTCCTGAAACACGTCAACTTTTATTTTCTATGGGGCATAAAATAAAGAGATTTGTTTATTTTCTTAATTATATTAAGGGTTGTAGCGACCCCCAACTTTTTTTTTAATGAAAGGGTGGGTTGATCTTTTTTTTATTTTACAGCTTTTTCAATTGCAAATACAAGTAGGTATTTTTTTTTTACAAGCAATGTGTTAGAAAAAAATAAAATACCGAAATGTTTTTTAATACTACTTTAATGCAATAAATGTTAAAAATGCCCTCCATTTTGTTGCTGACAATATCCCAATCGATCATAAAAACTATTCCTAACAATTTGTAATACTTCCGGCGTTATTTGAATAATTTCGTCTCTGATTCTTTGCTGAAGCTCGGCTATGTCGTTAGGTTTAGTAGTATAAATCTTACTTTTTAAATATCCCCATAAAAAAAATCTAATGAGGTGAGATCGGGTGATTTTGCTGGCCACTCAATTGGGCTCCTTCTTCCAATCCACCTATTCGGAAACACTTCGTTGAGATAGGTCCGTACAATTTGAGCAAAATGTAGTGGTGTCCCGTCTTGTTGAAACCACATCTGTTGGTCAAATAAATTGGGATCCAAATTATCGGGGAATAAAATCCTTAAAGTAGGAACCAATTCATTTTTAAAGCATAGTTAGGTATGTTTCTCCAGTTACATTTTCATCGAAGAAAAAAGGACCCACTATGTGATTCCCAATAATTCCAGCCCAGACGTTTGTTTTTTGAGGCTTTTGGGTATGGGATTCACGCATCCAATGGGGATTGTCGTCAGCCCAATAACGGCAGTTGTGCCGATTTACGTGTTCATGTAATGTGAACGTAGCTTCATCAGAAAACACCACCCATTCCAAAGGAATTTGACCACCATCGATAAATGCCATAAATCGTTCGCAAAAATCAAGTCTATGATCAGGATCGTCTTCGTTAAGCTCGTGAAGGTTTTGCATCTTATATGGGTACTTTTTGGCATCTTTGAAATCTTTTAAAACGCTTGTGTGACTGACACCATGAACGCGAGCTGGAGTAACAGAATTTTCTTCAACTCCCAACATGTTCAACCGGGTTTCTTCGTCGATTTGTAAAGGCCTTTTTCGAGAAATATCTCTAACATGGCCCAACTCTCGATATCGACTTTCAATTTTGCTAATCGTACTTCGATTAATTGGAGGCAATTCTGGATGAACTTCAGCAAACAAACGAGCAACTTTAGTCTGTGTTCGACTTCTGTTCCCATATCCGATCATCTGTAAAATTTCGATACGGTGCGTTTCGGTTAAATAAGACATTTTCTTATTTTATTGGCTTATAAATTTGTTGTAAAAATTTAAAACAAATACCTGATGAAGACAACTCAATCACATTAAGTTTTAATTAGTGAAATACCTGATAGCAGGTTAGAAAAAGCAAGGATTTCTTATTGTGGCTTATCAAGTAGTAAAAACAAAGTGTAAGTACATGGACGTAGTAATTGGAAAATATTCCGGATAATTTTTATATTCGATTAGGATATTGTCAGCAACAAAATGGAGGGCATTTTGAACATTTAGTGCATTAAAGTAGTATTAAAAAAACATTTCGGTATTTTATTTTGTAAAAAAAAAACAAAAAAAAATACCTACTTGTATTTGCAATTGAAAAAGTTTTAAAATAAAAAAAAGATCAACCTACCCTTTCATTAAAAAAAAAGTTGGGGGTCGCTACAACCCTTAATATAATTAAGAAAATAAACAAACCTCTTTATTTTATGCCCCATAGAAAATAAAAGTTGACGTGTTTCAGGAATTTTGCGACAAACCTTTATTAAATTACACAATTTGTTCCAGTTAAACTTTCCACTCTGTATAATGCGCAAAGAGGTAAAAAAACATAAAAGGGTTAAATTAATTTATACGCATTTATGTAATATTAAACGTCCTATACCTTAGCTTATTGTCGCCTGGCCTTGCATTAGTCCTGCCTGTTGGATTTGTTGGATTTAAGGATTCCATGTCAACTTCTGGTCAAATATATCTAGGTTAGTTAAGGTTCTATCGGAATGGTTGATCAAAGCCCCTTCTACTGTGACCTGAAAGTTCTATTGTGGCTCTTTGTAAGGGGGAGCCGCTGTGGGCCTTATAAAAGATCCTTGACTCGGAAAATGAACTTCTGTGGCATCTTTACGCTTTCTTCCGGCATTTCCGTGTACATCCTTTCTTAGGAAACCGACCTAATTTACAGCATCGTCCTTTGACCAGATTTTGACGATTTTTGTACATGTAGGGGTATAATTTATTCCTCACAGACCATCCTTCATGTCAGCTTTATTACAAAGTTATATGCTTCCTGTTCTTGATATGACCAACTTTCCAAAGTAAGGGTTAGTACAATAATATCATGCGAAAATAATAATAAAAAACTCTTAGTTTTAACGTAACTTCCAAGTTTAATTGAAAAAATTAGGTTTTAAATCACAATGACA
The DNA here is from genome assembly GCA_035357415.1 of Ophraella communa. Classification (NCBI taxonomy): domain Eukaryota; kingdom Metazoa; phylum Arthropoda; class Insecta; order Coleoptera; family Chrysomelidae; genus Ophraella; species Ophraella communa. The sequence continues at coordinate 28,434,206 of CM068994.1, read as the reverse complement.
GCCGTTTCGCTAAGACTAGCATCGTCAGATTGACATATTTAAGTTACATTCTGTTTGTTTGTAGCTAGGTACCTGATGTTGATTAGGTAGTTAAATTTATTGTACTAACCCTTACTTTTTGGAAGTTCATCTTACGAAGAATAGTAAAAAACTCTTGTTTTAACTTACACACTGTATGAGGTCAAATTGTGTTTCTGTATCAGGTTCCGAATTGTAAAATGTGATCAAAGAATTAAAGCCACCACAAAGAACCGCATACATTGGAACTGACAACGTTAATAATTACAAGGTAGTGATTAGACTAAACGAGGATTGATTTTATGTGATTATCTGTGAAACGTGGGAAATTTTGTCGCAGGACAGAACTGAAATGTGATATTATAAATAGCGACTGAATCCAGAAATACCTGTAGGAGGCACCGATGAATACGGTAATGCCTATCAAACTGCTAATCGATTTTAAAACGCCGACGTGAATTCACCCAACATACTTTCGTTTTATAAATGAATAAATAAATAATAAACTAGTATGTTCATAGATTACCCAATTTACAACATTTTAGTTTGAAGTCTTACGAAAAGATTGTTTTTCTGAGAGCAAATAACATTTTTTTGTTTATTAAACACAAACAAGACATAAACAAAACCGGTATCTGCTGTAAACATTATTATTTGTATATGTTAACACTTTTTTTTCTTTTTAAATGCCAAACATGTAACTCATTGTTCTATGACTCGACTGCAAAAATAAATAAAAACAGAAGCCCCACTGACAAAAGACAACATAGACAGTCTTCCGCAATGATACAAAAGTTAAGAAAACGAAACAAACCTTGTTATTTTCAATAACACTCAATAATTAATTACATGGCGCAGTCAGTAGTACAGAAAATTAAATGTATTAACAGATGTTGGAGCATTAATAATTTATATTACGAAAATCTAATAGTACAATGGACTAGTTTAGTGATTTTTTTTTTATATTTGTATCTTATAAAATAGGTTTTTAGTGGTTCAAATGTACAAATAAAATTTTTATAAAATTAATCCTCTAGCCATAATCGGCTTTTGAAATTTAAATTTAATGGTTACATACGTCATAAGTGGTAAGTGACGTATTTTAATAAGATTGGTAGAAAATTTGCGATGTTGTCGATATGCTTTAATATTAACCGAGAAACTTATCTCTCTCTCTTATTTGTTGTCATTAAAAAGATATAAACATATCGATATTTTTGTTCTCTGATTGACACTTTATCAAATAAGGAGTAAAACACTAAACAAAATATTCTGTCATTTTCGTTAGTTTAATTTGTTGTTTGGTTGTGTTTGGTTTATGAAAGAAATTACTTCTATACTATTTTTGGTTTGAAAATAAAAATCCCTAACACCTTCTCTTGGTGTTATAGCGGTTCCTTCAAAAATAACCAATAGAAGTAATTGTTCACTCGGGGAGCAACCCTTCTATCGGTACAGTGAGAGAACGAATCTCAAGAATACGGTTTTGGCATTTTCAATAGAACCACACCCACTTTCTATTGGCTGTTCTATTCTATCACCTTCAAGAATAGGGGTCTTGTTTGTTTATTACAGATAAACACGATTTTCTCTCCTGTCATATATCTGGTACAATCAGTTAGTCACAGAACACGGTGTTTTGTGCCGCCAGCTCTTTGAGAATACTTGAAACGAACGTAGCTAAACTGTGACAACGTTGACTTTTAAACACACTTCATTATTGGTTATTAGTTGGCGCTACGTTTAAAACTTATTAATTATTTATTGCTAAATTTTACGAAATGAGAAAAATTACTTGCAAAATGAATACCAATATAAGTAAGTAGGTATCTTATCCTAAATATATATTGCTATCATTTTGATTAATATGATCCTACTAAACTAGTCCATTCAAAAATATTATTTTGTTTGTACTGCTAGTTTATGTTTAAATTATTTGTATAAAATATTCTGACAACTCATTGGTATTATTACACAGATATAACATATTTATTTATTTTAATGGTATTTGACAAGTTATGTCATCAGTTGGCCACCAACCACAAAAATAACTTGTTTTATTGGTAACAAGTGGAATTTTACGGGTTCAGGTAAATTCAATTATTATAGGTTCGTTCCAACAAGAGTCCGAAACTATCAGAGATTGTTATGAGCATGCGCATGTGCATTTTAGCGTTCCAACAACAATTTGTGACAGTTTACTGACTGATAGTAAGCTGTTCCAACGTTACATGCAAACGGTTTGAAATCTGTCATAAGAGTTTGTGAATTTGTTAGGAACTATAAATCAGACGCATGCGCAAAGGAAATTTGATCATTCGAAACCACGTGTTTGTCCATTTAATTCAACTTTTAACCTTTTTCGCGTATTATATATTTATATCGTGAGGAGATCTATTTAATATAAATATGAGTTACAGTGGCTCGGATGAAAATATTGGCAACAGCGATTTATTAGACGAAAGTATTGGTGCATTCCACAGTGAAGACGAATCCAGTCATGTTCTCGAGTAAATAATTGAGGAAATTGGTGTTCGCCCCAAAAATTCAGAATGGGAAAATATTTTCCACTTGTTGCACTGTCATGTGTTAAATGTCAAACTAGTACTACAGTGTTCCAACAGAACAGTTTTGGACTAGTTTCAAATTTCATAAAATGCGCGCATGCGTAGAAACAAATTTGAAAACAATCCGAAACGCATCCCTGATTGTTTGTTGGAACGAACCTTATATTGTTGATCTGGAGTTTTATATACAGGTACATGCATTATAAAATGGAACATAGGGATATTAAATGTTGTATCAGAATTTATTCGTTGGAGTATAAAATCTTTGCTGTTAATGTCTGTAATAACAAATAAATGTTATAAAATTATTGCACGCCGTAACACAAGTGAACACTTCCAATGAAATACAAAGACTAAAATGAACAAGAAGTGTAAGTTGTAATCCTCTACAATCCCTCTCTGAGAAACAAAATTACCTTAATCAGGTCCTTTTACATCTATGATATGCACCTGGGATTTTACAACTTAAGGGTCTATTTGGTTTTATTATAATCCTTTAGTCAATACTATTTATTGTGAAAACTACTATACTAGAGATTCTCCGAACAGAGTGTAATTAGTCAATAGTGAATGTTATTATTAAAAAATATAAATGTTAAACTGCTTGAAACATACATTAAATCGATAATTCTATATTCATATATTCGGCAGCTTCAGTCTAATGGAAATTTATGAAATGTGTGCTATCCAGGTTTTCCCTTTTTCCTGTTTCAAGCGGTAAAAATCTTGAATGTGTCTTTCGTGTATTCCATACACGATATTTTAGCATAAAACGAATAAGAGATTTTTGATTTTATGTTATTTTAATATCAAGTACAAATGTTTCATCGTTTATTGAAATTTGTCTGCTAAAATCGATGACAGATGACGTACAAGTGAACAAACAAACCTTTTTGTCGTTGTGACAGAGACCAAATAAGTTTGAATGTGTTAACAACAATTGTTATGTTGTTTTTTAATTAAACTGGATCGCTAGAAAGTTTGAATTTTTCTTTTCTCAATTTTAAAAACATGTATTTGGTTTTTTAAGAAATAAGATCTGTAAATATCTACCAATTTACTTGTTTTTAGTAAAGTTGTTTCTGAAATATAATTTTCAATTCGTTCCAAAATCTTTGCAGTAAGTACTTCCAATTTGCATTTTAATAACTGAACTTTTCCATACCTTAGTTGACGACTTGTCTCCATCTCATCTTGTCCTTTGTTTTGTCTTTCCAATTTTTGATATTAACCTTTTGTAGATTCTCTTTAACCTTTGTTTTCCCTCTTGTTCTTGGTCTGCCTCTTCTCTATCTTTCTCATATGGAGCTATCTAGCAGTATCTTCGGTAGCCTTTCTGTTCCCATTCTTTCTATATTTCCTAACCATCTAAGTCTTTGTTATTTTATCATTTTAATAATACTAGAACCTTTGTATATTTCTTTAAGCTCTTTTTGTTGTTCTTCTTATGCAAATTCCATTTTGCATTTTCCTCAAAATATTTTCAGCACTTTTCTTTCCCATATTTGTAGCAATTCTTGTTCTTTTTGGTTTAATGTCTATGTTTTTGAGGCATATATACCTATAGGCCTAATCGCAGAACAATACTTTAGGTTCTCAATAATTTGGTTTTCTGCAGGAAAAACGTACTGCTGAAGCAATTTTTTCTGTCCTAAATGATTCTGTTGAGTAAACAATTTTTATGACATCCGTTGCCTTCCGTGGAAATGGCACGCGCCAATGGAATATACTCTAGTAATCTCCTTATAAACAGTGGTGTACTACAAGGTTCAGTTTCAGGTCCAATCCGTTTTCTTTTTTTTTATTACTGATATTACAGATCTATAATTAAATGGGAAAATTACTTTATTTGCAGATGCCACCTGTATAACCTTAAGAAGTATAATCAAAATTACTTATTGTAGGCAAAGGATTTAATGCTTTTATACAAACATACAGTGTGTAAAAGCCAAATGGAATAAATTCATTATTTCGGTTACTGTACATATTTATAAAAAATCCCGAAACACCTCAAATTTAAATTATAACTTGACATTCTTTAACGTGAAAATGCAACCCCTACCTTCAACCCCCTTAGAATGACAGGTACAACCCCCATTTTTTTATAATAAAATGTAGAACACGAAAAAGAACTATGAATGTTAATGAAGTAGATGTTCAAAATGTTCTCCGCGAACGTCTTGGCAACATCCTAATCTCAAATAAAACTGTCTTCTAACATTATTTAACATATCAGGCGTGATCGACCTAATCGCAAGCGTTATTCGTTCTTTTAAGACATTTAAATCAGAAGGTTTAGTTTTGTACACATGGCTCTTCACATATCCCCATAAAAAAAATCTAATAATGTAAGATCAGGTGATCGCGCTGGCCATTCAATCGATCCTCGCCTCCCTATCCACCGATTGGGAAATATTGTATCGAGGTACTGCCGGACATTAAGTTGGTAATGTGGTGGTGCTCCATCCTGCTGAAACCATATCGTATTCGCTGGAACTTGAGGGGTACCTGGATCAGGATATAAATTTGCCAACGTTGGAATGACATCATTTTGAAGTAGTGCCAAATAATTGTTGCCATTCAAGTTGCCCTCAATAAAAAAGGGACCAATGATATTGTTCCCTACAATCCCTGCCCAAACATTAACCTTTTGAGGGTATTGAGTGTGTTCTTCTCTCATCCAGTGAGGATTTTCCGTGGACCAGTAGCGGCAATTTTGCCGATTAGCATGACCGTTAAGTAAAAAAGTACACTCATCAGAAAACATAACGTCTTCTAATTGGATAATATTGTTATCCAACATGTCCATCATTTGCTCACACAAAAAAGTTCTCCTATCAAAATCGTCTTCCATGAGCTCCTGAGTAGGTATCATCTTATACGGATGCAATTTATTTTATTTTAATATGTTTGCTATCGATGTATGGCTAGCATTGAATGTAGTGGATGCCTGTCTACTCGATGTATGTGGGTTTTCCTGAAACTCAAGCAACACATCTAATTTGAGTTCATCACTCAGTGCATTGGCATCTGCTTTTTTTATCTGCCTTACATGACCAAACTCGCGAAACTGCTTTTCTATTTTACTTATTGTTCCTTGGGATATAGGCGGTAAATTAGGAAATTTCTCATGAAATAGGCGAGTTACTTCCTGTTGTGTTCGGATGTTATCTCCGTAACCAATCATTTGTAAAACTGTTATTTTATGCATTTCCGTTAATCTAACCATTTTTCAGAATTGAATTGAACAAACTTTATACTTAAATTACAACAATGACAACTTAAATAAAACAATTTACTACTGCTTGTTAAAATAGCGTTGCCACGGAAATTCTTTAAAGTTTTTTAATGGTTACCATCTAAAAACCACATTGCTATGGTTTTTGTTCACTTTCTCATTATCAAGAACTAAACGGGAAATAAGTTTTAAGTATATTGTGATAAGTTTCGAGTATATTTTAGCGAATTTCGGTAACAACATGATATTAATTTTTTTTATGTTAATTTTTGCATTAAATTTAAAAACAATAACATTTTTGAATAGAGAATGAAGAGACCTTTCAAATGATGTATCACAAGCCTATACTTCCCATTTAAAAAATTGGGGGTTGTACCTGTCATTCTAAGGGGGTTGAAGGTAGGGGTTGCATTTTCACGTTAAAGAATGTCAAGTTATAATTTAAATTTGACGTGTTTTGGGATTTTTTATAAATATGTACAGTAACCGAAATAATGAATTTATTCCATTTGGCTTTTACACACTGTATAAACAATCAATATCTATATAATATTCTATATCTTGTTAATAGCGTCAAGGAACTTACAAGTCCAGAGTGGACTTTATCAGTGCGTACATTTTATAAAACCATCATCATTAAAGTAATAATTAAATTATAAGTAATAAAGAACTCCAAATTAATAAATAATTATTCTAATGCAATTCTGGCAATTAAGTCATTAATTAGACAATTAGAATCTTTACATTATATATAACAGTTAACGTCAGAACATATTATCTGCAATTGCAGAGTAATTGTTCGGCAACGCCATAAATATCTGGAACAGGTATTCCTTGATCCTGATCAGATTACAAACCTACCTCCAAAACGGATAATGGACTTTCTTAGAAGCCTAGACCTTTTGGACTAAAATATAGATGTAGGGTATACACAAAAAATCTTATAGGTCGCAGTGTAGTAAGGTCAACTGGGCCAATCGACCCCTTCTGCAATCTACAATATAACAGTTTGTCAAAAATCCTCCCAAATTTTCTTAACAAAAAATATCTTGCGCATGGTTAAATTAGATTTACCCCGTAGGATTTTAAAAAAGAAGAAAGAACAAAAAGAAATCCGCCTGCAGGTAACAGATACTACAATTTCATTACACCACACAGCGACGATATATATTTCTAATAATATATGTATTTTCGATGTATCCGAAGAGTGTGGAATGACAGAAAACTAGGTTGAAAAGTATGTCAAAGAAAAAACCTCAATTTTCATACAAAAGCATTCACATATCATTTCCATTTTATAAAAGTTGTAAAACCCCGGGCAGCATTTTAAGTTCACGGAGTTTCAAGGAAATAATGATTTACAAACAATTTACACATTAAAAGGATAAAATAAAAAAAAGGATCAGACGAGAAGTATCTGAAACGTAATCTGCAAAGCGTTAAAAAATTCGTCTTCAGATTTCTCAAAACAAGAACAAAAAAGAGTCTAAAACCCTATAAATAAGCATTTTGTTATTTATTTATGTTGTGTATATAAATTAATAATAAATAATAAATAATAAATAATAAATAATAAATAATAAATAATAAATAATAAATAATAAATAATAAATAATAAATAATAAATAATAAATAATAAATAATAAATAATAAATAATAAATAATAAATAATAAATAATAAATAATAAATAATAAATAATAAATAATAAATAAATAACAAAATATGCTAGTTTTAACGAAATAGCTGTCATTTTTAATCTTCTTAGTTTTATTAAGTTTTTATAAGCTAATTAAATAACTTAGAAGAATATACTCTCAACTTTTCGATTGTGCATTGCCAATAACACTGAAAAATGGGAGTTAAAACTTTTTATTTTCGGTGGAAAATAGAGCCAATCTCAGGAGGAATAACCGGAAATACTTCCCGTGACAATACTCACAAACTTACTGCTTCTATATGATTCAAAAGAAAAAAAATCGGTAGATACAAAAGGGCTTATTGCTATGGGAATTTTCAGTTTATCAAATACAAAAAATACACAGACGTTGGAAATTCGCGTGATATTTTCAGTTTTTTTTCTCAAAATTTTTTGTAAACGTAATCAATTTTTAATTAAATAACAATTAAAAATATAAAACATTTGTAATAAACTTACTGAAGCAAAAAAAAGATTCAATAAATAGTTATTTATGTACCAAGGACGAAAAACTGTCTATTATAGTCGAGCATGCAAATTGCTAGTTGAGGCGCAGCCGAGGCTAGCAAGCAGGCGAGACAATAGACAGTTTTCGCCGAGGTGCATATTACATTTTTTCGTCGTCCCCTACGCTTTTATGAAAGTAAGAACTCACCTATTTGCTACCCCCGGCTACGTCCCACTCTCCCAACTGCAGACTCGATCATAATTCAAATAAAATTATAAAAAATGTATTCTGATTTGAAGTGTAACAACTCTCTATTTAAATCATATTACTACAAAATTATCTATCTCGAAGATGGATATTGAAAGAACAGTTTGTGCAATTATTAATATTAATTCCTGCTGTCGAAGAAAATGCCAGAGACAAGTTTTGATTTTGGGTACTTGTTGATGCAACTTCAGATGCAGATGCTCCGGCATCACTATTGTAATAATCCAAAAGGACCCCCCCTTCCCCGCCCCGGGTTGATATGAGGGAAAAGATACAATAATCCAAACAATAATTTAAATAACATATCGGAGCTCCCCGGTATCATTAAGTCAAAAGAAACTAAGTAACCTTTGCGTAATAGCAGCTTGTCAGCGAAAAGTTATTTCTCAAGAATGTGTTTGTAAAACAAAGTATAATACGAAACCAAATAATTTAAATAATTTAAACAAATTGCAGTTCTGAAAAAAACAAAAAAAGTCACGTAGGAGCTAGCCGCGATGTGTAAGCCAAATTTTGCTGGCTCAGCTCGCGAAGCGTACCCAAGGAGTGCGGGTAGCAGGGCTGCTAGCCAATAGTAACGAGACAAGTGAGCAGAATGAGGGAGAAAGGGTAGTCTCATGCTTTTGCTGGGGACCGAAAAACGAAGATGGAGGGAATTCGATTTGGACGTCTCCAGAGGCTAGATGCCTATCGAATCCTCCGTGTTGAGAACATGGGGGGAATTCGATTTGGAGCGTTCCATGGGCTTGATGCCAATCGAATCAAACGCGTTAGGTGTTTATAGGTGTTATTTTGGAAAGTGAGCTAAGTGCTAATTTTCAATAAATTAATTTAAAGTAAATAAATTAAATAATCGATTACCGGGCCGCGAAAACGAGATAATAATTTTTCTTTTGTAATAATACAAGCAGTGAATATTATCCAAGAGATAAATCACAATTTAAATTCTTTTACCGGGCCGACTAATAAAAATAAGTGAGTGTGTGTACCCAAACTCGCTGCAGGAAAATTGGTGAGTCAATTTCGATTATACTAACCCTTAATAACTAAGAAATTTTTATGGGAGTTTGGATTTGTTCGTTAAGCGAATTTCTATCGTTTTAATTATTCAGACGAATATTGTAACTTTTATCCTCAACCGGATATATAGAGTTTACCGGGTTTCCACTGTCGGGACGTAGATAATATTCTCCGACAGAGAACTGATGTCCTCCGGTAAAGTGATTCATAAAATAGCGACTCAAGAATTAAATCATAAATAAATTAAATTGTCACGCCAGGGTCCATCAGACCATATTTTAATTATTTTTTGTTGTTTAGTTTTAAATCTTGTTAATGTTAAATTAAAGAAAGTTTTTTTGTTTTTTTCTTTTTCTTTGGGAGATGCATATAGCATTCCGCAAGAGTTTCATCTAAATTTATACTTGTATCATCAAACTTAGAGTTTAATAAATTGCTAGATTCTCCCGAGGTTACTGCGTATCATTTCTCTAGACTCCAGACCTTTTTCAGAGCCCAGCAACAGATCCCGTCCTTCCTAACCGCCGAAGTAAGACCTCCCAACACCAAATACTGCGGAGGCCGAATCCACAAACCCTAAATTTAGCCTAACATCCGCTCGGCTAGGCCAAAGTTTATTAAAAATTAAGTTTAAAACCTTTTACGGTATTACATCTGGTAATAAAAAATAAGAATCTTTTCTTTAGCGTATTGCACTATTTCTAAAACTTCCCTCTCGGAGTGCTTGACCAGTTAAAATACTTTTTGATACATTTATTTTATTGGGAATGGAATCCTCAATGTAACCCTCGGCGACTGTTGAGGATTTCCATCCTCCGTGCTATTTTAGTGACAGCATATCTGCGCCGGCATTGACTAAAAGTGTTGCAGATGTGCGCCGATAACAATGCCCGGTGTACTCTAATTCGTTCGGCAATTTTAAGTATTTTGCGATTAAGCTAGGTATCTTTGCAAATGTATGCACACCAACCACTTGCACTGTACACTTTCCTGATTTATAATTGACAAAAAATATATTATGATTACAATGCTTCGGTCTTAAGTTGGCGTATTGTCGAAATATTTCTAAAGGATTCACTCCGTCGCAAAGTTTGTCTGTAACTGTAAAAACACGTCTTTTACCATTTTTTGAGTCTGGAATGGTTATTACAAGCATGTTGCTTTGATAAACAATATCCTTGGTCGTTATTTTACGTAGTTCGTCTCTTCGACAAGCCCCAGCAATTCCAATAATCAAACAGAGTTGAAATGTAATATAACAATAAATGCATCAGCAAAATAACTAAAAACATTTTACCTTGTGCAAAAGATAAGTGTCATCAGGGGCATCACCAAGAAATCTGTTTATTTCATCTCGACTGAATACTCTAGATTTTTTCGCTTTGTACCCAACGCTTTGTTTTTTCAAAAATGCAATAAGTTTCGGAAATTTGGATATGTTAACGTTTTCCTTGATGGCTAGTGTAGACTTTAGCATAGAGTATATTGACCATAGCGTCGAGGACTTATAATTATTCTCATCAGCTTTACTTGAAAAATAGGCCAGAAGAACATTTTCTGAGAGATTCGCGACCTTATGTTCCTGACGCCAGTTCTTGAATTTGTTGTATTGTTTTTTGTATAAAATTCGTGATTTCTGTGGATGTAAATCCAACGTGGCCGTATTTGCCAATTCCCGTAGCTCCGGAGGAGTATTACTTACATCCACATCGCTATCACTATTCATTTTTGATTACTTTGAACACACACCGCGGTCTTATTCACACGTAAAATCTAGCGAATTTCGTAATTACTTCATTTGACAACAGCAAATGACAGTAATTGTCACAGGCGCCTACGTTTTTATTAAACGAAAATTATTCAATCGCCGGTCTCGAACAGTGCCGTACCATAGCAACCGCAGCAGACGAAAAGTGTTTGCGGACGAAAAGTACTTGCCTCCAATAATAGTTGATTTTTCGTCCGGAAATCAGTACGTAAAATGTAACTTTTCGTAGAGGTCGACGAAAAAGAAATATAGGTATATAGCAATATTGTATAGCAGCCACATTCAAACTTTCACTGAAAATATACAGTGTGAAAAAGCCAAATAGAATACATATTTATAGAAAATCCCGAACAAGTAAAAATTTGATCCCTACCTTCAGCCATAAAAAATTAGTATACAGCGTGTCCACGGATGGGGTATCCTATAGGTGAAAAATGTCATTCTTGATAAATTGATAAAAAGTTTTGTTTGTTCTGAAACCCCATAAAATATAATAAAATTCAAGTATTTCAAAATCCGTCTCATTTTATAGCCAGTTGTATGAAAACCGTATGAATTTGTGCACTAAGTTTGAAAATAATGTACCCAGTAACTGCCAACTTTTATAAATAATTTTCAAATTGTTATTCTTTAATAAATATTTAAAAACAATGTTAACCATTCAACAATTATAATCACTATCAAAAATAACAATACAGAATAATAATGTAAGAAACGCTAAGTAAACAAAAAAATCTATTCAATATATCCTCCCCCAGCTTCAAAACGTCTCTCAATTCTCTTTCTAAATTCTTTGTAAGTATTTCGCAGCATTTCTGGGGTAATTTCGTTAACGGCATCAGTGATAGCTCGTTTCAAGTCTTCAGTATTATGGTTTAAATTATTTGCGTAAACTTTTTGTTTTAAGTAGCCCCATAAAAAAATCTAAAATAGTTAAATCGGGGGATCGGGGCGGAAAAAATATTGGTCCATAACGTCCCATCCATCGCCCAGGAAAATGTTCATCCAGCCACCCTCTAATTAGCAAAGTCGAATGTGACGAACATCCATCATGTTGAAAGTACATCTTAGACCTTTGCTCCAAGGAAATATTTTCTAATTCAGGTATTAAGAAGTTGTCAAGTGTGTGTGTGTGTGTGTGGTAGAATGGCATCAGCGTACGCTATTTGCCACATACTTTTTAAACTTAAAGGATTGCGAACCAAATTATTCCAATTATTAGGGGTTATATATTTAATTTAATAGTCTTTAAGTAATTTATTATTATATCCATTATTGGCTTTTTATTGGTTGCTATTAGTGAGGTAATGTTAGCAGGTAGTTGGTAACCATTTTTAATTAAATCATCCAAGAATTGTTTGATTTGTGGTTCATGATTTGTACACTGAAAGAAGAGATGATTAAGATCAGCTGTTTTATTATTATCGCATGGACAACAAGGCGAGGAAACTATGCCAAGTCTGTAAAGATGTGAAGGGAAACGCCCATGATTTAACTTCAACCTGGAAATTGTACTTGAATAGTTTTTGCTTATATTGGGAAAACTAAGGTGTGGGATTTTATATGGAAGTTTGGGATGAAGAAGAAAATAATGGCTATTATACTTTTGAGATGCTTGGTTGTATATTTCTGACCAATCTATTCTAATTTGATTTTTATAATTACTTATCAGATCACAGTATTGCGGATGATACTTAATAATCTCCCCTTTAGTAGCTTCTTTAGCTTCGAAATCTACCCTCTCATTACCAAAAATCCCTACGTGAGCCTTCGCCCAGATAAATGTTGTACGAATGTTTATAGACTGTAGGTAATAAACTAAATTTTTGATGTTAAAAATAATAGCGTTTTTAAGTTGTTTGAAAGGGGAATTTTGGAGAGCTTCTAGGACTGATTTAGCATCAGATATGATAACAACACCCTTAATATTTTGTTTTAAACACCACGTAAGGGCTTTTTCTATCGCCAGTGCTTCTGCTGTGTATATAGAGCATATATTCGGAATGCGGTATCGTTGTGTAAAGTTTATATTAGAAACGTAAAATGCCAAACCAGTTCCACCTTCAGTCTTCGAACCATCGGTATAAATTACTATTTTATCTGCAAAATGATTCAATATGTTTTTCAAGATAACATTATTAAGAGAAGGAACTTCGGTGTAGTTAGGGTATCGTATATCTGGTTTAAAGAGGATAACATTAAATTTAAAGAAGTTGTCAAGCAAGTACAAATATACCTTTTGATTTAATGTATCTTTCAGAAAATACGGTCCGATTATTATATCCGGTAAAACCATTAACTTTTTTAGCAAATTGACTATTACAGTTAATCCAGTAGCTCGAGTTTTCATTAGCCCAATATCGACAACTTTGGGAAGAAACGACTCCGTTTGTTGTAAACGTTGCTTCATCAGAAAACAAAATATTGTTAAGAAAGGATCGGTCATGCATAAGGTTTTCACCAATCATCGCACAAAACTCCAACCTTGTGTCATAATCTTGTAAGGTATGAATGAATTTCGGTTTGAATAGATAAATTTTGTTTTGCTTAAATATTTTCTGTAAGTGACTCTTGCAAAAATAAACCTCCACTGCTCTTTTTCGTAGACTCAACTTGGGATTTTCCCTTATCGAATGCATAGCTAGTGCAGTAGCTGCATCATCCTCTTCAACGAACGCCTTTTTCAATTTTTTTTTTTTTTGTCTTGAACAGATCCTGTCTCATTAAACTTCTTTATTAATTTTTTTAATCCACACCGCGTAATGGATACATCTGGATATTTTTCGTGAAATTTTGCAATTGCATACTGGTACGAAACTTCCCCAATGCCATAACGCTCCTTTCACACAATACGATTTTTGGTCGTCCGGTAAAAAGTCGGACGACCGTTTATCGTACTCACTTGCTTTCACACACAACGACATATTATCGTTAGTATTTATCGTGATGTCGGAGAGAGCGCAGGTTAATTTATCGTCGTAAAAAAAGGCAGAGACGTAATCGACTACATTGGGTGCATCCAATCAATAGAAAGAGAGAAGAAGTAGGTTTATTTCGTATACTCTTTCAAGATTTAAGAAATGACCAAACCAATTTTTTTAATTATTTCCTTCGATGAATTACATGACAAACTGAAGCCGAAAGCATACAGAAGCCACTAGTGGCTAAAAAGATAGTAATTAGCTCGCTCTCATTGATCTAGAGGTTGCTTTTGATAACACAGAGTCCTCACTAATACAATGGATACAATTAAAGTTTATAATCAGAATTTTTACAGCTAATCTAAAAGGTAAATGGATGAATAAGACCGCAGAAAAAAGGGTGTCTTCGAGGAGGAGTGATATCACCTTTGCTGTGGTCTTTGGTCATCGACGACCTTCTATCAAAGCTGCATAACTCTGGTTTTACGATTCAAGGTTATGCAGATCGTCACCATTAGGGGCAAGCATGATAAAGTTTAATACAAATTGCATCAAATGCATCATACTGAAATGGTGCCAGAGGGAAAGCCTTAAGGTAAATCCAGGCAAAACAATTTTAATACTGTTCACCAAGAGACGCAGATACTCTTCAACCGCTCCAACTATATACAACATTGTAGTAAAATTCTGCAAGGAGGTAAAATATCTAAGAGTGAGCCTGGATCAAAAACTAACTTCGAATAATCAGCAGCCTTAGAGGCGATGCAGGGTCTACCTCCGCATTTTTAGTTAAATTTCGATCTTTGTAAATTTCGACATCGATATTTTCAGCCATTTTCTACGTGCCACTGGATTTAATTGATACAAAAGATATCACACGACTAAAAATCGTATTGTGTGCAAACATCCATTTGATGCCGTTTGTCACTGTTATCAGAGAACGGCACGACCGTCGTCCATTCCAGTGGCAGTGGACGACAGCTGTACGACCATGACACGACAAAAAGTCGTTGTCGTGTGAAAGATTTCATATATTTCCGTATTTAACTAATGGAATGTGGTCGTCCGACTTTTTACCGGACGACCATAATCGTATTCTGTGAAAGGAGCGTTACACTTAGTAAGATATACTATTTGTTGAATAGTTAACACTGTTGTTGAAAATTGTTTATAAAAGTTAACAGTTACTTGGGACACGTAAACGTCACTTACTAGATTAATACATTATTTTTGAACTTAGTGCAAAAATTCGTACGATTTTCATAAATAAAACTGGCTATAAAATCAGACGGATTTTGATAAACTTGAATTTTGTTTTATATTATAGGGTTTCATAACAAGCAAAACTTTTTATCAAGAATGACATTTTCCACTAAAACTAATATTTAAACATTTTTCACCAATAGGATACCCCATTCGTGGACACGCTGTAGATATAAAAAATGGAAAAATGGTATAATTATTTTATTATTCATTCAAATACAAATACAATACAAGTATAATGTCGATCCTACATTATTATATGGTTCTATAAATTTTATATTTAGGATTATTATATACAATATACAATACAATATATAAATATCGACATGCAATATACCATATACAACAATTAATCAATAAATTTAAGTTAATAAAAGTAATATTGACGTAAGAAAAATAGTAATTATCATCCAGAGAACATTCACAATCACTAAAATTGTTCCTATGAATTAAAATAAGAGATACTACAAAAAAAGAAAGAAAAAAAACCATATCGAAACATGCACCTAAGTGACTAAACACTTGTATGTGCATGGTACGATGTTAATATTTAGGTAAAATAGGTAAGTAATAATTAGTTCCTTATTCGTTTTTTATAGTTTGTTGTTTTTATTTACAAGATACGATCTATTTCATTACTATTGCAAAATATGAATGTCTTACATTGTTTTACAAATTGTTTGTATCTCGTTATCGTCCTAATATGTGTAGGCAGCATATTAAAAATTTTTGGCGCTAAAATTGACACAAATCTTTGATTTGCATAATATTTTCTATATGGTACCATTAGCATATTATTAATAATTTGCCTTGTTTGATATCTATGATTCACGTATTTTTTTACTTTAGATTTAAAACAGAAGATGCAGTTACTAAGATAATACAAGGAACGGACATTTAAAATATCAGTATTATAAAGATGTTTTGTCGAATATAATCTATTTTTAAACAGAATAATTCGTAAAATATAGTTCTGGATTACATTTAATTGATTTAAAACATTGCTATAGACCCCCCCCCAGACAATGATCCCATATCTTAGTAAAGATTCCACTAAGGATTTGTAAATTTGAATAAGCAGATTTTTTGGCATGAACCTGCGCATTATATAAAATTTATGTATAAGGTGCCTAATAATTTTGTTTGACAAGTCTTGAATATGTGTAGTCCATTTTAAATTTTTATCGATTGTAATTCCTAAGTATTTTATATTAAACGTTTCTTTTACAATAGTATTAGATTTTGTTAATTTGATAGAGCTGAAACTAGGTCTAGTAGCATCATTCAATGTAAAAGCTATATAAAAGGTTTTTTCTATATTTAAGGTTAATTTATTCAGATCAAGCCAATCTTTAATTATTTCAAGACCCTTAATAACTTTTTGTTTAACTGTATCCCATGATTTATCTTTAAATAATAGAACTGTGTCATCTGCATAAGAGATAGACATGCCGTTTAGATTTAAATTTAGAAGAGAATTTATATATGTTATAAATAGGAGTGGGCCCAGAACTGTTCCTTGAGGAACTCCAATTTTTACTGTTAGTGGATCACTAAGTGTATTTCTGATTTTAACCATTTGTTGTCTCCCATTTAAAAAGTTTTTAAAGACTTCCAACACAGTACCTCTGACACCATAATTCTCAAGAACAGAAATGAGTTGTCGGTGAGGTACTGTGTCGAAGGCCTTCGCAAGGTCCAGAAAAACGGCTATTACTTTTTCATTATTGTCAAGACTAATTTTTATATTATTTATTAGTTCAATCATGGCATCACTTGTACTGACTGTTGGTATAAATCCAAACTGATTTTGATTAATTATATTCAGGGAAGAAAGATAATCGAACAGTCTAGCCTTGAGAGATTTCTCAAAGATTTTTGCAAAATTTGAAATGACACTTATAGGTCGATAATTAGTAATATCAGCTTTACTCCCCTTTTTAAAGATTGGTGTTACTATGGATTTTTTAAAATGAGATGGTATTTTACCAGATAAAAATATGTTATTAATTATATGGACTAAAGGTTCTATTAGTTGCATGTGATGTTTTTTTATTATTCGTGCCGGTATTCCATCTAGACCAGGAGCACTGTTATTTTTTAGGCTGTTTATATGCAGTATGATTTCTTTATTCGTAACAGGTTTAAGTGCCATTGACTTTATAAGATTTGGGTAGTTAATATTTATATTTGAAGATGGTTGCTGTATTTTAGACAACATATCAATACCTATATTTACAAAGAAGGTGTTGCAAAAGTTTGCCATTTCTGTTTCATCTGTAAATGGTTTTCCTTCATTATTTAGTATGCTCAACCCAGCAGTATTTTAATTTTTATTTTTATTTTCATTTGTCGCATCAGAAATTATTTCATATATTTTTTTTTGTTTTACCCATATTTTTATTTATTAAATTTCTATAATAGGAGTTTTTAGTATGTTGTATAAGTTTGTTGAGGTAGTTTCTGTAATTTTTATATTCATGTTTTAAGTCAATATCATTTTTGTTTTTGTAAACAATCTAATATTTATAAATTAAGGTTTCTTTTAATGAATAAATGCCATATATCACGTATAAAGGTTTAAAACTTCCAATAGATGGAAAATATATCATGGATAATTTTTTATAGCTCAGTGTATTTAATTATTAACACTACTTTATTTAAAATTACCCTGTATAAGTATAATCAACACTATTTAAATGTATTGCACCACTTTGTTTACATTTTTAATTATCAATTTGTAAATATCCTGTATGTATATATGTACCTATGTACTCCTAAACTTGTTTATGGAAAAGAAGACCAAAATCAGTAATTTTAATATTATCAGATAAAAAAATTAAATACGATTAAATTAACAACAATCTGGCTCGAAGTGGAATTCGTTCTGTCTTGAAACATTCAAGTTACAGAAGAAATTAATTTATCTTGTTAATTTCTCTGACAAGATGACAACATCAAATTAAAATCGTCTACTTTTCCATTTATCACCGTTCACTTGTTTTGCACATCTTGTATTTCATGTATATAATTCTTTCCGTAATATTATACACCCTTTTACTTTATTAAAAATATTAAAAGTACCTTGCCGTAAAAATAAATATAAGTATTAAATGAAACTAACGATTTTTTTGTTGTTTATTTTCAGCAATACATCAGTAACTCCCATTCGCTAGAACCAACTCCGAGTACGTGTACGTATTCTTCGGTGGGTCAACATGAACTTTATCCATTGTGACATACTTCAGGAAGGACGCTCAGGAGACTCCCATCGCCTAGTCTATCGGCAGGATCGCCTGTATCCCCTCCGCACCGGATGTTGAGGTCGTGTACTCCATCTCCAAGCACTTTGCGATTATCGTGATTTGATATAAATAAATTTTAATTCGTCGAACGATAAAATAACAAGTTATACTGAGTGGTTTCTTTAAAAGGAACTATAACAGAGTAGGTCGGACAGATCTGATTAGAGCACGAAGAACTACAGAGGATATTCTATTTTATAAAGGTATATAGACAAAGAAATGAACATGGAAAATAATCGAACAATCGAAAAAGTTCGTATTGGATGCTATTTTATCATTGAAATGTATACCTAGGGA
Source organism: Ophraella communa (assembly GCA_035357415.1). Classification (NCBI taxonomy): domain Eukaryota; kingdom Metazoa; phylum Arthropoda; class Insecta; order Coleoptera; family Chrysomelidae; genus Ophraella; species Ophraella communa. Next base: position 28,415,397 of record CM068994.1, on the reverse strand, counting down.
AAGTTTATACCAAAGAGTGAGTCAGTGAGTTAAAAACAAACAGTTTTTTAAATATTTAAACCAAAAAACATTTTTTTTATAATGGTTTACGTGTCCTAAAGAAAACGAGGTTTAATTTAAAAGAATGTAAATTAAAATTGGTTAATAAATAAAAAAGTTACTGCAAAATGAAGTGGAACTTTTATAACTTTTAACTTTAACTTTTATAACTTTTAAAATATTCGTTTAAACGTTTCCAAAATTGTCCACAGAATAGTTCTTGTCTAATTGTTTTTCCCATTTTTATAAATTTTTATAAATAAAGGCCATTTTCAAATATCTCTGCAGCTGGATAATTTAGTTTCTTTAAATGAAACTCCAGCTTTTCCTCATCTAGTTTATTATCTAGTCACTGACTCTGGCAAGTTCAAAGTCTTGCTGAGTCTTCAGAATGGACTAGTTTAGTGATTTTTTTATATTTGCATCTTGTAAAATAGGTTTTTAGTGGTTCAACTGTACAAATAAAATTTTTATAAAATTAATCCTCTAGCCATAATCGGCTTTTGAAATTTAAATTTAATGGTTACATACGTCATAAGTGGAAAGTGACGTGTTTCAATAAGATTGGTAGAAAATTTGCGATGTTGTCGATATGCTTTAATATTAACCGAGAAACTTATCTCTCTCTCTTATTTGTTGTCATTAAAAAGAGATAAACATATCGATATTTTTGTTCTCTGATTGACACTTTATCAAATAAGGAGTAAAACACTAAACAAAACATTCTGTCATTTTCGTTAGTTTAATTTGTTGTTTGGTTGTGTTTGGTTTATGAAAGAAATTACTTCTATACTATTTTTGGTTCGAAAATAAAAATCCCTAACACCTTCTCTTGGTGTTATAGCGGTTTCTTCAAAAATAACCAATAGAAGTAATTGTTCTCTCGGGGAGCAACCCTTCTATCGGTACAGTGAGAGAACGAATTTCAAGAATACCGTTTTGGCATTTTCAATAGAACCACGCCCACTTTCTATTGGCTGTTCTATTCTATCACCGTCAAGAATAGGGGTCTTGTTTGTTTATTACAGATAAACACGATTTTCTCTTCTGTCATATATCTTGTCAACTGGTACAATCAGTTAGTCATAGAACACAGTGTTTTGTGCCGTTAGTTCTTTGAGAATACTTGAAACGAACGTAGCTAAAATGTGACAACGTTGACTTTTAAACACACTTCATTATTGGTTGGCGCTACGTTTAAAACTTACTAATTATTTATTGCTAAATTTTACGAAATGAGAAAAATTAATTGCAAAATGAATACCAATATAAGTAAGTAGGTATCTTATCCTAAATATATATTGTTATCATTTTGATTAATATGATCCTACTAAACTAGTACATTGGTGCCTACCTAGAATATTACAAATAGGTATTGCTAAATATGCTTAGAAGTTGAGTTTATAAGTAAAAATCAGACTTATTGTATAACGAGAAGTATTTTGTGGAATACATCACGAACAAAGTTATTGGTCAATGCAGCTTCAGTAATTTTTAAACTTTACTTTGCAATCGGTATTGGTTTACGTCGTTGAAAACACTGAACTTCACAGACCAATCAGAATTGACAGACAGCTGGTGCTGGTATTACAACCAAAGACAACTTGTGTTATCGCGATAACACCAGCTGTCTTTCAATTCTGGTTGGAGAGTCAGCTTCGGTATCTTCAACGACGTAACCATGGCAATACAAAGTTTGGCAGTTCTATCAATATTAATTGTACCCGATTGTATCAAATCGCTTTCGTAGAAATACAAATGAAATTATCAACCAAAACAACGTACCTATGTCTACAAAAAAATCAAAACAATTTATGACATTTGATTATGACTGTCATACATTGTTCGTATTTATATTAATGAAGAAACTTTATTCGTGAAATAGTCTAATAAAATTCAACCCGTGATTGAATTTATCTCATAAGTCTGTCTTTTATTCCTGAACTCAACTGAATTGATTACTCCTGATAACACAAGATGTCTTTGTGACGTCACTTGACCTCATTCAAAGTCATTCCGTGTTTACGTACAGTCGTATCGATAATTTGCCTTATATTGATCTGTACACAGTAATGGACTTTATTTCGATGATGTTTTTAGTTTTCACTTTATGAATTTAGTGCGTTGTTGCCATGCATTACCGCGCTTCTATTTTCAAGGCCATAGCTTACCTCAAAATCCATTACCTCTACCTATAGATTTAAGGCCAGAATAAACAGTGTAGTCATTAATAAGAAATTGCCTTTATTTATAAAATCGGAATAAACAATTAGAATTTAAAAAAAATCGACCTGCTAGATCAGTCGATCTTTATTACACTAATCACCCTGTATAAACGAATAACCTATGAAAAAGTTATTTGTTTTATTTTCTTAAATTTTATCACAGGAAAATATCCAATACATAGTTTAAATATGACCACTCTGTATTTCCTTGTGCTTTATACCTAGTTCTGAAATTTATTATCTATCCTGTATATTTCCACTATTGTATACAAAAACTAATGACAGCACTGTTAGAATTAATAGTGAACACGTGATTATTCACATACCTAATTTGTATTTTTACAGTTGGTCAAACGAACATCCGCCATTTTGTGTTCAATGTGCCATATATTTTTGTCCAGAAGTGGACTTAACTGATTCTTTTTTTATTCTTATATTTGAAGTTGAACTATTTTTTAAAACACTGCAGAAAGATTGTAAGTTTTGGTAAATATAATATCAAGATTAATTTATTTTTACAAAAGCAATAGAAAACCGTTTTGTTTACTGCTGATAAAATAGTTTTTTTATAGTTTTAAATAAAAGTGAATAAACTGCTTTCTGCAGCATGTTGGTATAAATTCCAGTACCTTATTACAAAATTTTTCCTATATAGTTTTGACCAAACAGTTTATAATAAATATTTAACATAAGAAGGTGTTTTAATACTAAAATGTTAACATAGCAATAATCAGCAGCTATGCGAGCTTTTTGTTTTGTAAGATCATCATAAGAAGAACAGTAAACAACTAAAAGGTTAAATTAAACTTTCACTATTTATTGGTAAAATACGTTTGAAATGCAATGACGGCCGTTTCGCTATAGAATTAGCGAAGCACCTAAGTATATTTATACTGGACAAGGTACAGAAGGCGATTTGTTTTATAATATGTGCCTATTACATTCTTATAAGAGCTGTAACAATGCTGTTTTTGTTAGGTAAACTGATAAAACATTTCTAAAAATATTGAAATTTCTTCCAGTTAAATTAAAGTAAAATTTTGATTTTTCCGTCTCTCTTAATCAAAAAGCTTCCAGCTTCCTATTTAGAATATAAAATGAAGAGCAGGAATATTGAACCACTTAAAAATCCACTTGCCTTTGTAATTTAAATCTGTTTACAACATGAACGTTCATTAAAAGATGCTCTGGACCCTTTATTTCTCTACTTTCGACTAATCGGTCTTGATTAACAAATTAACTATTAATTAGCCAATTAATATTTCATATTTTAACTACATTTAAACTATAAAATCAAAATCAACCTTAACAACAAAAGTACCTGGTCAAATAAATAAAATAATTAACGATGATTCCCATTTTATATTGTGGGAAAATTTTATACTACTGAATGTTAGGTATAGTTCTTTTCACGTTATAAGAAATTGATTTGGGCTTGGATTCAATAAAACCACAAATACAGTTATAATGTAACAATGAGCAAATATTTAACTTAACTTTTTCACCCATATAAAATTGACTAGTTTTGAGTTTTGCTGAACTACTTCACTCCCGATACTCTCCCACCTAGATCTAACCCTATTTTCCATATTTTTAAGCATTTTTAGGCAACCTAACCGAACCTAACCTAACCTAACCTAACCAAAAAAATCTCTATTAGGCAATCCAAAGCACGTGACTTTTAAAGGTTCAAGATGGTGACTGGTTGGCACACAAAGTAGTTTGCTGATTGTTTTAATTGTATTACATTGCATTTCAAAGAGTTTTTTGAGCTTTTTTATATTTTATTTAATTATACGCGTGGTCAATATTTAATAACTTTGCTTGTGGAAAATCCAAATATTGGAGAGTGATAAGTTTCTATATTAATATATATTTTGAGGCATTTTGCTGTTAATTAGCTTATATTTCGATGTTTAGTTATTTATATTTTGATTAACACTTAAAAAATTTATTTAATAGTCATAAAATCACTGAAAGAACAATTTAAACATAAAGTAACTACAAATTGTGTGCCAACCAGTCGCCATTTAGTTATGTTTTGACAGGTCGTTGGGTTGTCTAATAATTACCTTTTGAAATCTGCAAATGACAACTAAACGTCATATTTTTCAATAATTTTTTTAAGGAAAACAAACCTGCGAACAAGGGCATTTTCTTTCATTTCCAAACAGCTTTTTAGCATAGACCATTTTGCCCATAAAGATTAGGGCTGAATCTAGCTGATAGTTGACTCAAGTAGACCAACAAAACATCTTCAGTTACCCCAATCACACTAATGTAAATAATAGGTACAGTTGGAGTAATACAAATCTCAACCCACGTGACAAATGTCTAAAAAAATTACGTGAAATTATACCAACCCAAAATATTTCGATAAATTTCGTCTGTAGGTCGGTTCGCTTGTATAACCATTAATCCTGAGTGCACTGGAGCTAAAGTAACTAGTCATATTTTAATATATTCACGTAGAAATTATATTTTAAGATTTGTATTGATGTATATTTAAGAAAATAAATCATAATTCGGCTAATTTCATTAATATAAGTGGATTATAAATAGTTTCTGTCAAACATTTTTGAATCGAAAGCAGTTTAGGTACAATGCGAAAAAACGTAACATTTTGACATAAATTGGTAAAACTTATTTTACATTTACGACGTTGTCACCATTTTGTTTATTTGTCAAGCGAAATTAATTTTAATCATTTATTAGTAAAATCTGTTCTTTTTAGAACAAAATTTTGTGATTTAATTTCAGCATGTCGCATAAGAAGTTAAATAGTCGTTGCAAAGAGCTAGTAGCTTCTTTAATTCAATATTTTACACTAGAACGCGATAATAATGGTCCAATTCTACCCTTGACTGCGGTTAGAGAGGTAGATATTATGAATATATTGTAGATTATGTATTTTTTATTTGTTTATGTAGGTATTTATATTTAAAAGATATATTCTTTTTTAAGCGTGTGGCTGCAGCTTTAAATTTAAATTCTGCAAATTTTATTTCCGGTTTAAATGTATGACGTGACTTTTTTAGACATTTGTCACGTGGGTTGAGATTTATATATTACACCAACTATACTACTCATTTGTAAAAATTTTGCAAGTTAACTGTCAGTTTACAAGTTAGTGACTTGATAAAATAAACTTTCTTGATTAATATTGTGTTTTTGGAAACTGACGTTTACAAATGAGAACCAAGTAATTTTTTTTATAAAAATAGTGTAAAACTAAATTGACCACGTAGAATACAAAAATGTATTCAAAATTACCATAAATTTCCAACAAAATTGACTACTTTTGATTTTTTCTGTACTACTTCACTCCCGATACTTTCCCACCCAGATCTAACAGAGTTCTACACATCCTATCGAACAACTCATTGCACCAGTCGATTTAGTGTCTTAAAAAACCTATTTTCCATATTTTTAGGCAAAAAATTGTTTACTTCGAAATTTAATCAAAAGCTAAGTTTTGTTATTTTTGATAAAAATAGTTTAAAATCGACTACGTAGAATACGAAAAGAGTCAAAGATTGATTGAAGAGCGTGTTTTGAAGTACGACAATTTCTTCTTGAATTAGATTATAGGATGTAAGGCGGAGGAATGATTTTGTTTCTTTGGGTGTATATATCACCTCTTTTATTTCCTTCAATTCCCGATAGAGATGGTCTTAAATATCGAAAGTTATCCATCGATATTAATAATTTTCCCAAATACGGACATGTTCTCTTGTTTTTTAATAAGTTTGGGGATCAAGTAATCAGAAAAATAAGATATAGATAAATAAGAAATAAATACAATAAAATACTATTTCAGAAATGCTAGGAATATTCACGTATTATAATGAATAATGGCCAGGTCAGTTTCTTATACTGTGAAAAGAACTAGGTATACCTACACAAACTTTAATTCACTTTTGACTTCGTAAGATGCATTTGTTGTAATATTAGAGAGTTATCGGGCGTGCATTTTAGGAAGGCAGTATTAATGTTGCCCTTATTTTGACATCTGAGCATGCGCTTTCGTAGGTACCCAACTTTGTATTTCCCTTATTAAAAATAGTACCTGACTTTATTTATACTGGTTTAATGTTGGTCTAATTTCTTCTTCTTCTTCTTTCGTTTAATGGCTTTGCTACAAGGCAATCGCCAGTTCTCTTGTTTGTGTTATTAACCTCATTTTTAGTTGTTATTTGTCGTTTGATAGCATATTATGTTCGCTGTGGACCTGTAGTGAGATAGTAATGTTCATACATAAAAGATTACATATTCTGGTAATGTTCATTGATAGCTAAATAGAAATGTCGGTGGTAAAGGAAAAGAGCAAACGCCTTCGGTTTACGTTTGATGGTGGTTTTATTAAGGTAAATTGTCGCCCAGAACCCTATAGCAAACCCCGAAAAATGGCATGCTGTCCAACAAAATCTGGAAAGGATTGTTTGCAAAAAGTTTGTGAAAAGAACATTGAAACAACATCATTCCTTTCAAAACGGAAATTGAGTTTTACTTCAGTGTCTGACATTAAATTCAAATTGAAATCGATTATGGGTCCACGAGAATATTATCCAAAATTATGAATTCTATATCATTATCATCTTCGCCTCCTAAAATAACCGCTTCCAATAGGTTTTTCATACTTATACCACTACCAAAGATAATGATAAATCTCAATCTTTACTAACTCGAGCAAGAAATAAATTTATAAATAAAGGAATAATAACGACAATCAAATGCTTACCGATAACTCATATTTTACAAAATAAATAAGGTCATGCAGTATTTAAATAACGTCGTCTTTTATTACTGCACTGCAGTATTTTGAAGTTTCCGATAACTCTCTATTAAATCACGCCTTTTTTTAAAATGTTCTACATTATTAAAAATATAATAAAATACAAAAAATCAAATCAATTAGTAAAATTATAAATTAGCAAAGTAAGAAATATTTTAAATTGAATAGAGAATTAAGCATGAAACCAATCTACTGTAGGATTTTTACGATAAAATGACAATGACGTCAGAGCATAAAATTTTGCGGTGTTGTCACGCAGAGTTGTTTTTCCTTCATCTAGGTTAACTGGTAGTGCTGTGCTAATTTTAAATGTCAAACGTGTACAATACAATAATGACGCGTGGCAACAGCGCGAATTGTTACCAATCTGTACACGTTTAATTTTCCTAGCTCTTACAAGTAAATCTCATCTACTGTCAGTTATTTTTAAGTTACTTTGTTGGCAATATAATTAACTAGGAATGACGTCATGGTCAACTTATCGTAAAAATCCTATATTTGTAATTTTTACTGCCTATTTTGTTTACATAAATCCTGCAAATTATCTTGACCTTCTGTAAGTTTTAGCCGTCATCTACTTACCAGCATCTAAACCATTATTATTAATAGGTAAAATTTCAAATAATAAAAATTATCCAATTTAAAAACTTTATTGGTTATAAATAGGACATAAAAGTGTCACATTTAATTAATACATACTAAAATCGAAGTTGGACGACGCTTTCATTTCAATTTTTAGCTTCCGCCTTCGCTACAGCCAACGCAGTTTGAAGCTATATTGTCAGTATCCTTCAGTTTTATAACTTATGAAACTTTCCAAATTGAAACCTGGATTGGATTATTGGATACTACAATTTTTACAAAAATGTAATTTGGCCATTTATATAAGTCGGTAGCATTAGTTTTTGGGGAAAATATATACGCTTTAAAAGAATCTAGTATTTAAAAAAATTATAAGTAATTGTAGCTGTTTTACTTATAAAGAAAAGGACATCATTTTGTATTAAAATGAAAAAAAAAAGATACAAACGAAATTATAAAAATATATTAACTGAATTTTGGTCATCTCTTATTTTAACCATTCGCCCTGCGGCGCGTGCGCTGGCCATTTCAAGTTTAGTTCTGATTTAGGATGAGGAAAAAGAGTTTTACTGCTAAAAATGCTAAAAACAGCCATTAAAAATATAAATAAAAACGTACTTCCCTTTCGTTATTTAGAATCAAAATATTTTGTAATTTGCGAATATAGATATCTCCTGTTCTCATAGATTTCTGTGGTTTTAATTAAATATTATGATTTAATATTAATAAAAAATATAAATTACTGCAATAAATGTCAGAGAAATTATAGGTTTATTCTTATGGCTGATCTTGTTGCAATTCATGAAGTAGTAGGTATACATTATAAGTGCACTGGTGCCGAAAATAATGTTTTAGTGCAGACTTCTTGATCTAGTGCAACGAGTTCAGCTATACAGAACAAACCTTATATAACAATGGTTTAAAATTGAAGTAAAACAGATGTTATTTTTTAATTAATTCAGCTAAAATATTTATTAAAATCTCTTGTTTTGTTGGTATTCTGTGATTTTAATTTATTATGGTTTTTAATTAATTAATAATATTAACTACTACAATAAATGCAGTAGAAACTATAACAAAAAAACTTTTTAAGTAAAACATAATACATTAAAATTAAATGATATATAAGTAATTAAAATATTATATTGGGGGCGTTCAACCGAAAAAAGCGATTGCAAGCTCTTGTAAGCAATTATGGCGTTCGTAAGCAGTAAATGCTAAAAAGCTATTTTCCTATAGAATGCTAAGTTACACACAAACAAAAGTCTAAAATAATTGTTCTTCACTCCACTGTTACACAGTTTATAAATAACAACTCTAATTATCGAACGTATTCTAAATTTAGTAAAAGCAAGTAAAACGCCACAAAAAAAACACAGTTAATCAAAAATCAAACACGTCAAAACACTGATGGCGTCTGTATTTTTTGGTACGTCATATTTACCGCTTAGAACATCAAACAAAATAATATATTCTAAGGTTTGCCCGGGCTTACTTTGCAAAAATAAGACAGAGATGTGACATGTCCTAAACTTATTAGCTAAACAAGGATAGAGTTGGCAGTATTATTTTATTTTTTATTCAAATAATAATGCTAATGTCCTTGACCGTTTCTTTGGTTGTTTCTGATTTAGCTATAGTTTCTCAGCGCTTGCAAGCACAGTCAATCGCTTTTTTCGAACGCCCCCATTGTTTTCTAGTTAACTCAAAGAGCTCTTTGAGTTAACTCTTAGAACAAAAAGAAACAGGAAGGAGTCTGTCATATATTAACTTTAAGAAAAATTTGCGACGGAAGTCCGCCATCTTGAAGCTCCTTGTATGACTCATTGTTTATGTTTACAGTATGCTGTCAAAGCAATATTTGCATATAAATGTCAAAAATGAGCGCATAGGCGTATCATTTGGTTTTTATAAACACAAAATGATTTACAACACTAAATGTATTCACATACTTGATTGGTTGGAATTTAATTAAAATAAAAACCCTAATATAAATTTTATTTTTTTACGGTACGTCATTGGAAACGGAAATTAAAATTGACAATTGTCCGCCATATGCAAGCTCCTTTTTGGACTCAAGGTCATTTTGCATATACTCCTTCCTGTTTCTTTTTGTTCTAAGAGTTAACTGGATCACATAACCTAAATTACGCAACCTGTTAAATAATTTCTGATTTTCGACTTTCCATGGTATATGATCTATTCAATCAATTTATTTATTCACATTCACACAAATGTGGCAACGTAGCTTCCCAAGCAACCAAAAGACGTCCATACGACGTCATAATTTAGACGTAATGACGTCATTTTTTGACGTCCCTATGACGTACTCACGACGTGAAAAAGTCACATGATTTTGACGTCATTTGGTGACGTCCCCACGACGTCATAATTTAGACGTAATGACGACATTTGGTGACGTCTCCTCGACGTCATATTAAGACATTATATACACAGTTCTAAATTATTTATAGGATTTTAAAAATGTATAGGAGAAGTTATTAATAATAATAAATTAGTAAATAAAAAATTTTTATTCTCAACTCATAAAAATAAAACAATCATACATTATAAATCAAATAAAAATACATAACACATAAAATACATATATTACAGTATCAAATATAAAAATATTTCATAAAATGTAGATATTACAAAAAAAAATACACATTAATTATTTTCCGATAACAACACGCTTAGTTCATCGATGAATAAAAGCACATGCCTCAACTTGTACATCTAAACAAAAAGGTAGCCATCTTTTAAAGGTGATTATAATTTTTCATTTCTGTCTATTTTATTGAGGATGAGCATAGTAGAATGTTTGATATTGTATTTCTTAATATAAATCTTAGAAAACTTACTTTTCTTTCTACTTCCTGGGATAACTCTCCTAACCACAACACAACTTGCACAATTCACGTTAACTTCACAACATATAACAACTACTTCCATCAAGTCGTTGTTTCACGTGTGCTGTTGTTTCACTTGTCAAAAATAACGGAAACGGAAAACACTCCAATGACGAGGAATGTATACAATGAAGCGGGAGATTTAAACAAATCTGTCACTCCGAATTCCAAAGTAAAATATAAGTATAGAGGATTAATCACGAATGTGGATACTATCTAATAAAATAAATTATGTAAGATACAAATCAATCAGAGTGTAGTAGGAACATATTTAAATCAATTATATACCGGGGTAGGGGAAAAATTGTGTGTTGAAATCTGCATCCGTAAGAGAACGTATGTGTTACGATATGCATTTCTATCGCTGGTATACTGTGAACACACGGTGTTGGAAGGCCGAATCAAATCTTTGGCTAACATTTTTTGGAAAGATAACTTTTTATTAAAGTCACGAAACAGACGTTATACCGACGTCATTCATAAGACGTCGTTACATCGACGTCGTACCAACGTCTATACACTGACCTATGACGTCTGTGACCAAATATCACCAAATAAGGACGTCGCCACGACGTGATGTTTAGTCAGCTGGTTACCTGGGTTGAGATCTAAAGTTTGCCACTCTTATCGACCAATAAAATTATATATTCTTGAAAATTCTTCAAAACAAGAGATTATCTCGAATTTCATAATAAATATTTGTTTAAAAAATATTTCAATTTTTTCCTTTAGTATTGAAATGCTTTTTTGTAATGAATCTCTTTTTCTAGATCCTTTTGTTTGCGCATTTTAAACAGCTTGTTTATATCTGTAAATTCCTTTGTGACAGGGTAATGATAAAAAAACTGTAACTTATTGAATTTTCTTTTCGCATAAATCGGCGAAATGCGATTAAAGTTAAATCATTACAACTTTCTTAACATTTTTAAATAGCCGCCATATTGCTATATAGATCTTTCCATTATTGACAATAAAAAGTTGGCCAAGTTATAAACCCATTATAAAAGAATGCCACACATTGCCATAGTTATTATTAAAACAACTGCAATGAAAGTTTAGTTTGGGCGATTTGGAAAAAAAAGTCTAAAAAGCACTATCTCATTTATGTTATTTCATCCTACTAGGTACCTAGGTGGGATTTAGCAAAAATGCTTGCTAATGTATTTACTTTTCTTTTTAAAATATGTTTGGAAAACTCGTATGTATAATAATAAATTTAACAGATACTCGTAAATGTATAATCTACAAATAAAATTGTTTACTAAAATTGTATGTAAACCATCTACATAGGTAAATAACTATATAAATACCTAGTAGTCCTTCATCTGTTTTAATAACTGTGATATTATCTTTTAAGTAAATTGTATATAAAAACATGTACCAGTAGGTAATTCCGAACTAGAATTTAATTTATTTAGGTATACGTATTTTTATAATTATAAAAAACGAGTATTATTTTCTTGTTCCTTTAGTTTTTAAAGCTACATTTGTATAAATTATTTGTATATAAAATAAAAATATGTTAGAAAAAATGTTCTTAAACCACAAATATACATAAATAAATACTTAACCCAAGTCACACAACTCCTCCAACATTGCCGTACAGAATGCAATGCACGTTTCAATAATCAAGTTTACTTCGTCAAGAACCGAAGGTTGTAAAACCACTAAATTGCGTGGCCCTCATTTTAGAGCGCGAGAACAGAACTGCTTGTACCGGTTGTCCCATTATTACCTTTAGTTTAAGAACATGTTTTCTGCTATGCAAAGTAATTAGCAAGTACGTATTTTCTTTTCTAATAATGGCTTCGATGTAAACTGTTACAGGATAATCAGATTTGTGATCCTATTTTATATTGGCGTATTTTTCGTGTAGATCTCTCATCGAGTCAACCGGTATAATTATAAAACTTAATTGTTTTTAATCTAAACTACGGATTCTAGTCAATTGCAAATTTAAAATTGTAATAAGGACTATTGCAATTAATTTATGTATCTTTAATGTACCTATACTATTGTATTAAAGGAAAATTCTATTGTATGTTGATTGTTTAAATAAATGAGATTTGTAAATCATTGTTTTATTCAACAAATAGTTGCGTTTAAAAAACAGCCCTTTGAATAAAAAAATGCAATTCTCATGGATGCTCATAAACCATAACCCACCCACTCTATCCTCTTTTCAGCCAGATTTTTATCTTTTGAAAACTTTTACTGAAGTTATAAAATGAAGAGTGCAGTTCTGTTTCTGTTGACTTTTCTTTTTGATAGGCATGCTGCTGAATGCTGTAAGAGCATGTTCTTTTACTGGCCTCTTCTTTATGTGCCGTTTTTCTGCTAAAGAAATCTTACTACACTTTGGGAAGTTGTTCCAAGTTGCAGTTTTAACCAATTGATTGAAGTATATAGGACTCTCCATGTAGCAGGCCAATGCATAAACTCCAAATAAACCAAAACTGACCAGCTCCAAAGCGCAATCTATCTAATACTAGAAACTGGAACCAGTAACTAAGTTCTCAACTCTTTACATCAGATCCCACTTCCTCTTTTCTTTGTACCTGCTACTTTCATTCTCCCACCTCCTACAGGACCATATTCTATATTATAGAACTTTCTGTTTTTCCTATATGTTTGATGAAGGTACTAATGAAATCAGGTCTAGAATTATATGCCTAGTCCACTGTGCTGTCCCTCCTCCATTAATATGTCTGCCAAAAAATTTCCTCAGTTCTCTTAACCAAAATTGCTGTTGGTATGAACAATTTGGACAATGCATTATTCTTACATAAATATCCTTAATGTGGACTAGGCCTTGATTAAATACACCAATGCTAAGCTTGCTCCAAATAGCTGAGTCCTAATGAGTATCATATTTTTCAATCCCAAATAAATTAGGGAAGTTTAAAAATATCAAATTTGTTTACACTCCACACCTTACATATTCTCAAGCTAGGTCATTTTCACAGATTATACTGATTAAGGAATTAATGAAAATGCAATGAAATATGTACAACAATTTAATTTAATTTTTTATTTTGTTTAAACCAGTTCACAATATCATTAAGAAGACTATTTCTATTGGACTGAGTCACCTGAAAAAAATTTGCAGGATGCAAATTGTATATAAAATAATATTAACAATTATACATAAAATAAATTTAACTTACTGTTAATAATTCACAATCTTGCCTCTCCTTTAATTGTTTTACCAAAAATGGACCACCTTTTAGAGGTACCGTTGCTACTACAGTTACATTTTCATTGTTGAAAATGTTACTAATACAATCTTGAAATTTCTTACTATACATTTCCATCTTACCAATTTCATCTATTATCAAAAGCCTCTTTGGCTAAAAATATTAAATCCAGTCTTTGATTTTAAAATAATATATTTATCTTACTTTTTCCAAAATAGGTAATGCTAGTTGTTCAAATTCATTTATGTGAACTGTATACTGACCAACCATCGGTTTACCATTTGTTGCGTTTCCACCTCTAAATTTCAAAAACTATTATTATATTATAATAGTTTTACCTATACATACTACAACCAGAAAACTCTATATTTTATAGATTAGAAGTATGTAGGTTATGTGTTGTTTATCAACATTTTTAATAAATTAATTGTTGGTAAATAATAACCATTGTGTATTTAACTTACTCTTTTGTTGCTAAAGTTCCTCTCTTACCACTTAACGTCACAATTTCGAATCCTATTCTATAATTATTATTTCTAATTTCTTCTGTGTAAAATCCATCACAATCAGTTTCTTTTAATTTAATATGTTCTATTAGTTTTTTTACTAGTGTGGTCTTTCCAATACCTTTATAATTGTAGTCAGTCAGCAAAAGGTAAAGGTTTAACAAATAAATTTTTACTACTCACCTGGATTTCCAGTTATTAGCAAATGTTTCATATTGTCCTATAATTACAATCGAGTTTTACAGATTTAAAATTTAAAAACTGTAATTATTAACCTCAAACTTTTATATTATGCAGTCTCTTTTAGCCTCTAGTATATAGGCAACTAACAATACAATACAAGATGTCAAAGCTATAGTTTCGCCATCTCTAGTCAGTCAGTAAAAGTTTACAGTTAAATTGATAATAAATTAATTTTTAATTACCCGGATTTCCAGTTATTAACAAATGTTTTATATATATCCTCTACTTATGATTAAGTTTTTAGGATTAAAAATGTAAAAGCAGTAATTAATAATCTCAAACTTTATTTAGGGATATTATTTTGCATTTCCGTTAGTCTCTAGTATATAGGCAATTAACAATACAATATGTCACACCTACAGTTTTACCATCTTTAGGAATTTTTTAAAACTACTTTTTACTTTTACTTTGTGTATTGTATTATAGATTTCTAGATCAAGTTATTAATATTGTGAAGAATAGGTAATCTTTTATCTCCTAGACTGCACTGTAGGTATTATATTTAGCTGTCGAGATTAAAATTGGATAAAATCAATTTTTACTTACTTCTATTTAACATTAATAATTTGTGAGAAAAATGTTTTTATTTTGCAAAATTTATCAGACATTGTAAAACGTCCTTCAAAATACCATTGTAGGAATAAAAACAATTTATATTTAATAGATTATAAGAACATATAAAAGATTGTTTATGATTAAAGTTAATGCAAATGTTTAACGACAAAACAATTGATGGGATCGAACGTCCAACAATTGAAGTTAATAAAGTGTAATTGGTTTCATTTAATTGAACTTATTATCTGCAAATAAAATATATGGAATAACCAAATCCGCCTAATATTCCTGGTATAATTATAACGTTTTGATTTGAGCAAAGCAGATAATAAACAAGTATTATAATAAAAAAATATATATATTTATTAAATATATAATGTCTATTATCAGTATACATTTAAGAAAATCTTTATTATCAAAACTTTTGACATTGTAATCACTTTCATGAATGTAGGCGTATTGGAAATACATTTGAAATGACTGAATGTTTTATGCAACGCCATATTGTTTTGATTAAAAGAGGTAGTGACCTTGTACTTCTACTTATTAGATGTAATTATTGTACTACTGGAAACTAGTATGTTTAACTGTTAGCTCGTTCTAAGATACTTTTAAAGTCTGTACTGACTGTATCGATGTCTGTAGTATGTGATGCGGTTCTCTCTAACACTATTCTCCTGGGACTTCTTGACCTACCTATCCCGGAGGTAGTAGGCGATCTATATATTTCTTCAGTACTTCCTCCTTCGTCTTCATGCCCTAGAAACAACTTTTGGTTTCACAACTTTTAATATGTCCTCACACAAACGATTAATTTTACCAACATGCACCGAGTCCGTTTTGTCAATAATGTTCAACTATAACACTCACCTAAATAGCTAGGATAGTGGAATCGTTCTCTCCACATCCTGAAAATGACATAACCTCCAATTCCTACTATAACCAAAGTAGCGGCAATGATCAAAATACGAATTAAATTTATCTGAAAAAGTATGAAATTGTTTGTTATTATACTTATTGTCAATTTAAAGTTTTGTTTGGGGTAAACATATTTGAGATATCTTCACTTACATTTGAATCGTGCTCATATACTTCTTCCCAATCTTGTTCTACTATTATTCTGGTTCTTTCCACTTTTCGTTGATCTCCGGCAATATTTTTTGAAACGCAAGCGTACAAACCGTCCAGTTCTTTGGATATAGACTGCAAAATATATAAAAGTTACAAATTATAAATAATATACAGTATGATGCAAATGTATGGAATAAATTCATTATTTCAGAAACAAACGACTTTTGAAAAAAATATTGAAACACGTCAATTTTAATTTTTGAATGGCCAGTAACTGCTATAGATGTTTTGGACATTACGTCATTGGTGATGGCGTAATGACGTCATCGACGATTTTTTAAATACAAACCGAGGTCACGTGGCAGTTCATTTGAAAGGTCTCCTTATTGCCTTTGCAACAATGTAATCATTTGAATATTTATTTCTACAGAGTTAACCAAAACTGTTGGTTTATTAATACAATTAACTTAGAACAAATGTTTACTTAAATACACTTAAATTACAGCAAATGTTCAAATTGCCAAACTTCAGCAATGATACAATGAGAAAGGCGAGCAGTAAATTCTTTCCTAACGTTTTCGAGGGCTTCAGGTGTTATTTGTGCAATTTCCGTTCGGATTCGCTCCTTTAACTCTTCTACATTATTCGGTCGATTTTGATATACTCTGCTCTTTAAATATCCCCACAAAAAAAGTCTAACGGAGTCAAATCTGGAGACCTTGTTGGCCATTCGATAGGTCCCCTTCTACCTATCCACCTTCCTGGGAAAACGTTATTAAGGTAATTTCGTACCTCAACGCCATAGTGTGGGGGAGCCCCTTCCTGTTGGTACCATAAATCATTTGTATTTGGAAATAGCTGATTCAGCTGTGGTAACAGATAATTTTGAAGAAATTCCAGATAACTAGCAGCAGTTAGTTTTTCCTCAAAAAAATATGTCCCTACAATTTGATTGTTTATAATGCCGGCCCAAACATTCACCTTCTCGGGATATTGTGTCCTATACTCTTCCATCCAATGTGGATTTTCACTTGCCCAATATCGACATGTCTGGCGATTTACGATTTCAGCATAAAAGACGCTTCATCTAAAAAAAGTACCTTTTGTATGAAACCCGGATCTCTGTTACATTGTTCCATAACGATTTCGCAGAATTCGATTCTTTTATCAAAGTCATCTTCTAATAGCTCCTGGACTAGAGGTACTTTGTATGGATGCCACTTCTCCTTTTTTAGCACTCTTACAACAGTTGATTGGTGGACATTATCATCTAGAACTGGATTTTCTTGAAACGCCAGTACAACGTCCAGTTTTTTGACTAAGAATATTGATGTTGTACCACTTCTGGGAAGATCTTTAACATGGCCTGTTTCTCTATATTTTTTTTCAATTTTACTAACAGTGGATTGAGTAATTGGATCGCGATTAGAGTCCTCACTCTATCTCTATAACCAATCATGGTTAAAATCTCGATTCGTTCTGTTTCTGTTAGTTTCATTAACCAGAAAATTCACAAATTATCAAAGAAAACTATTACAGAAAAATCTGTAATCAGTTCTATACGCCACATTGTTGTTACGTCACTGTCGCCACTATTTCATTCGGTTAGACCATAAAAATGAGTTGCTCAATAAGCGACAAGGCCGCACGGCTTTTCTGAATGATACCATCCGCAGAAGCGGTTGTACTATGAATTTTGACACAGTCTCTTTAATTATTTCAAGCATTGTTGCCGAAGCAATTGCAACGAGATTTTGCAGTTATATTGGTGTGTTTTGATGAAATATAATGTCTCAAAAACTTCATAAAAATAACTAACTAGCTTATCGAGTAATAAGTTGGACAAAATTACGGATAAATGTAAAATTTGGTTGAAATCGGAAAGTAGTTTTGGAGTTTATTGGCAACATAAATCGTGACACTAGATTTTTCAATATATAAGATAATTTCAGATCTGTATATTCAAAATAACAGTAAACAACTTAAATTTAAAGTTCTCTATATAGTTTGTTTTGTCCATTAAAAATTGATATTATTCTCTTTTATGTTAATTACCCATTCTGATTATGACGTAAGTTAACAACAATTTCAAAATATCATTGTTGTAAGCAAATATCCTAAATTAGAAGTCAAGGATAATTGAATAAAATCACAGAATATCCTTATTTGTAACGCAGATCAATAATTAAGATGAAATAATTTTCCGTTTTTAAAATATAGATATACCTAGATAAATTTTTACGAATATCAAAAACAAAACATCACCTTTTATTGTTTTATGACAATTCTATTAATTGCATTATGAACTTTTTTCTCTTAATTTGACACTATGTGACTTTCAATTAATCGTCAAAGTCACACTAGTTCAAAACAAATAACAAATCAAACTGCCAAACGTATAAATGACAGAAGATTACACACGCGAATTAAAAATATAAAATAAATGTTACAAAACTAGAGCAACATTTAACAAAAATTGTTTTTAGTAAATGTAAAATTGTTTAAAAAGTATAAGTGTTTAAAAACAAACCCTGATAGTTAAATTTCCCGATGTAGAGTCGTAGCTGAAAGTTTTATTGTCGAAATTTTCATTGGCAGGTCCAATAACCTCATTATTATCCAAAATCCAGTATTCGAAGGTGTAATTTGAACCACTGCTCTTGCAAGTTATCACTAAAGATTGTCCCACAGACACTTCTTGATAAAAATACTCGGTCCTATTGAAATTTCCCAGTACGTAATGTTTATGTAATAAGATTGCAATAAAAACTGCCAAACAAATTTTCCACATATCGAGTATTTGTTTATTTTTTTTCACAAACCTACACACTTGTACATAACTTAATTAATAATTAATTTTCAATGAATTGTAAACAAAAATGTTAAAAGTTTTTTCGAAGGTTTCACTGCAACTGATCCAAAGTCGCAGTGTGCCAAGATTTCGTAAACTCTAATAGCCCGGCAACGTCACCATTTATAATTGTAAAATTAGTAGCGATACGTCACTGGACATGCCTACCACATTTTTCGAAAGTTGGGTGCTGTGGAAACTACATTGTGTCTCGATGCAAAAACAATACGTTAAAAATAGATACAACCGTCAAATTTTATGGATCATACACTTTTTAAAACAAAAGAACAACGCATTGCACTACGGGAATGCAGGTAGAAGGAAAAACTTAAATATTTACTGAGTGTTTTTAAAATTTTGGAATTGTTAAGGAAAAATTTTGCAGGAGTTGGTTTAAATATCAATATAAAAAGATTTATAATATTATAAAATACAATAATCATGTATTGCGCTATTCGGTGTTTTCATTAGAAATAAATCAATGAAATTCCTTTGTAATCATATAGTAAATCATAAATATTTAATCCTAAACTCATTACAACGGAACAATTCTGGTTATTTTTTATATAATATCAAATTGAAAGTAAGTTAAAATCGATAAATTCAAATAGAAAAGTCGAAACGGTCGTGACGTCAAAACTCATATCGATGACAGTTTGTTTACAATTAATGTGTGGTAATTGAGAGAGTTGGACTTTAAAGGCCGGTTCATGCAACGTTCGTTATAATTACATTATCATTAAGAAAAGTTGAGCACCCAATTTATAGTGGAGGCGTTCATGCAACACATTAAGGCATTACAATTACATTAAGCCCACTAAGAAGTTGGGAACTTTCAACTTTTCATTTACATTACATTAAGCGATTTTGAATGGCTTTTTTGGTTGGTTAATGGTTAACCGGTCGGTTCATAAACGATGACGTCAGAACCTTGGTTAGCTCTGACCCATTCGAATTCTTCGTAAACAAATTGGTTGGTTAAACGGCTGTCAATCACGTCATTTCACAAAAATTTGTTTACAAGTGTAATTTAGTTCTGTTTGTTTTTGTTTAAAATGGAAACTAAGTTTCATGAAATGCTAAAAAGCAATGCAGCTATTAGTAGATGAATTGGGTGATTCATCGAATAAAAATAATATTTCTAATAAGTTCAAATAAAAGTGCTACTATTAATTTAACGACCATAAAAACATTTGTTTAAAAAAACGCGAAATGCCAAGATACTTCTGTTTACAATACAAAACAGTAATGCTTGTACAATAGAAAGAGATAGAACAAATAACCAGAAAGCGGACCGTGCTTTAGACCACGGTTCAAGTTTTGGTTAACCAACCTTGAACCAGACAATTTATGACGTCATCAATTTGTCATTCGAATGCGGTTGGTCCAAATATGACGGACACATCATTCGAAATCGCTTATTATATTCTTAGTGGAAACAGTAAAAGCGCATGCGCAGTACGATAGCATGGAAATGTGAATTCGTATTTATGTCAAAATTCCTATGTTTAGGTTATGTTGATGTTGAAGGCCGGTTTTACAAGCAATAAAAAATATTTTAACAAAATCAAAAATAGAATAGTAGTATAACAACTTGAACTTTTTAAATATTGTAGCAGATGTATAGAACATAACATAAGTTTCAAGTGTCAATAGTGAAGTATTGTATGAACGACAACATTTTTTTAATGAAAGTGTACCTAATTATAATGTAATGTTAATGGAATTATAATGTTCGTTGCATGAACCTGCCTTTATTTCTGATTTTATTATGAATTATTGGTTTCATTTGTGTTATGCAATCATAAAATGTCGTCAGAAGGGTTTGTGAAAGCATTGTCAAACAATTTACCATTCTTAGACATTTTCATGGTTAGGTTAGGTTGGGTTAGGTTAGGTTTCAATGCAGCTGAATTTCGAAATGTAAAAGCAACAGCGTAAATACTTATATTGTGCTTTTTGCATTAAAAAATGTCTAACTGACTTATTTTTATGAAAATCAACAAAAAATAAAGAAAAGAGAGAATAAATATAAATAAAAAAACTTCACACAATCTCGCAGATACACTATTTACAATAAAATGATGGCGCTTTCAATGACACATATGAGTAGTGACGTCAACAGTCGTTTACGCGGCAAATTTTTGAATTTGAATTTGAGGATGGAATAACTATGCTACAAATTTTTTTTAATTTAAGTTTTTTTGGTTTTTGGGGTAATTGATTGCTGCTCTGTCTTCCTGCATGATTTTGAAAAAAATGAAAAACACCGAATTGTACACAAGTTTACAGTTTCTGCAGCCTTGCAGGATTCTGGTGTCAGATACCTACGAGCATACGAGATAGAAGAGGCTGACAGTGCCCCAAACATTCTATCGACTAGAAGAGCTGCTATTAGTCTAAGAAAACATCAGACTATGGCAAGAAAGGGGGGACACAATAGATCTTATAATAATTAAGGAAGAGGCGGCCATAATGACATAGGCGGGCAAAATGAAAAATGAAAAAGAGTCTAAGGACGTATGTGAGAAAATGAAATTTAGGAAAAAGGAAATGTCAAAGTTAAAACATTTTTTAAGTTGAAAAATTCAAAGGATCTACCGTCTGCAAACATAGCGTGATATAACATGAATAACATAAATGACATACATTAGCAAATACGTGAAGGTCTATTCAAAAAAGAAGAACCCGAAACGTCAAAGTGAATTAATATATATGAAAAACAATAACAAAGTATTACAAATTTTCAAATGATATGTTTAGAAACAAATAATTCTCATTAGGCTGAATCTGTTCATTTAAACAATTGAGAGATCTATCCAAAATAGCGGATCTAATTTCCAAGGACTCCAATAAATTCAATCTGATGATTGTGGATAACGATGTTAATCTTGACAATTACCATATTGTTTCTTCCCTTCATTTTAGGAGGTTTAAACCTCTTTTCAAGGGTGATATCCTTAAACCACCCGATGATTGTGGTTTATTCAATAAAGTTTGCAGGAGATTGAACCCCCGGTTAGGAGGATCTCTCTACTTACTTGTTAGTTTAACCCTCATTTTATTACTCATGTATTTGCTCTTATTTGCCAATTTTTCATATTTCATACTCTTCTTTAACCATATATAATTTTTTCATCTACATATTTTTCAATTTTCATATTTCTTTTTTCAACCCCACATGTATGTCATTTTAATTTACTAATTTTCTCTAAATTTCAAATAATTTTATTATTATGATTCTTTAAACCTTGCTGTCTGCATATATAGGTGAGTTTCAATACTATATATATTTTTATTAACATTAACTTGCTTTTTGTTTACTTTCATTGTTTAGTTAGTATTAATTTATCAATAATCTACTTATATACCATATTCTACAGTATGTTAATTAATCTTTTTTAACTTGTTCTATATCATGTGACTCATGTTAGTACTTCGCTCTAACTTTGTGTTTCTCTTATAGCCTGATGATGGTCAGTAGACCGAAACATGTCGCTGAATTGATGTAATTTTTACCATTAAATTATATATATATATATATTGTGGGTTTGACTTCGAGTTTTATTGCTACTATCTTGTTTTTATTTAATTTTGAGGGTATTGCTTTGACCGCACGATTAAACTCGTTATATTTATAACACATTCTTTAAGTTAATTGGCATATTTACGTTTCTATATACCCAAATGAAAAGTAACGAACGTGACTGGCAAAACAAAATACCGTAATGGCGCGGGCAAAATGAATTAGTATGTTATTTTGCCCGTGCGAGTTGTAGCGCGTTTTAACGAAATGTTTTTATTTAGATGGTTCACTCATACAAAAGGGCAACAAATAGAGGAGTCTGGAGTGAAGCGGATATGGAGAGAGCTATACAAGCTGTCACAGATTCAACCAAAGAAATAATAAAGAAGTTCAAACCCCCTAGGTGGAAATAAATGAACCAGGACCTTCTTGCTCTTAAAAAATCGACAATATTCAAGACATATTACAAGAATTATCACCAGTGCCACAAAGAAACGTCAGAAAAACTTCCAAGCGTAAAAACTGTTTCTTACCAAGATGTTTTAACCGAAAATCCATACCTTCAAAGCATTCTTGAAAAAGAAATTGAAAAAGTCCAAGAACTAGAAAGAAAGAAAAATAGAAATATTGTTAGAAGGAAGTTAGTATTATCCAGAACGTGACTCACATATTAAAATACATAAAAAGTTTCTTTCATCCAGAATTTCAAAGACTCCTGCCAATCTCTTATAACTATAGGTTTATGGTAGCTGAAGTAAGAAACAAACAATTTTGATAATTTTGATTCGAAACTATTTAAATGTATAATAAAGACCCCATTATTAACAGTTGTTTTGTTATAGTATTTTTGTTGTTTGATGTACAGTCGGCTTTAGAATAGCATATACATGTTAAATGTGAATTTCGTTTACCTACCGAAGTTATAAAAACGCCCTTCTTAAACAACATAGGAATGGCAATTTTTAAAACGCCTACATTAAATAGTTTTGGGGGATTAAGTTTATTTAAAAGGGTCGGTCGAATAAATAGGTTTTTTTCGCATTTTTGCACTGATATAATAAAAAAAAAGGAAATTTAATCCCAAACAAATATTTATTATCGAGGGTTCCAAACAAAGTGAAGATGTGGGCGTGAACAACTGTTTAACTGATTTCAAATTTATTATTATTTAAACCGTGATTGGTTATACTCAATAAATAGGCCGTCTATTCAATGTAAGCGATTTGAGTTTGAAAATGTATATGCTATTCTGAAGCCGATAGTACTATGATTGCGATCATTTGATTTGACATCGTTACAGCAAATTCATAAAAATTTAAAAATTCAATTAATAGATTTTTATGTTCTGCATAGTTTATGTTAAAATCCCAAAAAATGAGGATAACTTGGCATTTAAGAAAAATGCGAAGCTCTTTATGATTTTAGACAATAATTGTGATGTTAATGGGACATCCTGATTATATTTTTTTGATATTTTTGCCCCTTAGGACACTTTTTATATTACTTTTGGAATTTAAGCCAAATGGGAAACTATTTATAATTTGATTTATTAATTTCCAGATTCATGGGACATTCTGAATATATTTTTATAGTATTTTTGCCTCTTAGGAAACTTTTTATATTACTTTTGGAATTTAAAAATAAAAGAGACACTCTTTATAATTTTAAATATTTATTTCCATATTATTGAGACATCCTGTTTATATTTTTTAATTTATATTTTTAATTATATTATTTTGGGACACGTTTTATATCATCTTTGGGATTTACGAAAAATGTGATTATTTATGATTTTATTTATATTAATTTGAAATTGTTATGAAACAATTTTGGATGATTTTTTATAAATTACATTTTTTGGCATATTAAAATTAAATTTTATACTATATCATTGTTTTGGGACCATCTATAGGATTTTACTAATTAATTTGTATATTCATCGAACATTTTCATTGTATTATTAATATTTTGTTTCTTTCGGTCACTTTGGTATTTTCAAATTTTTAGAACACCCTACATATAAATCACTTGAACATTTTTCTTAGTAATTTTGAGTTTATTCGCGATCCTCTGTATCCAAATTTACATATTTAAAGTTATAGGGACACATATTTTTGATTTTTTTAACAAATGGGACACTCTATATGATTCTTATTAGTCAATTTCATGTTTTTGGGACATCCTGAAAACTATATTTTTGTACATTCAAGTCTTTTGGGACACCCTGTACATAAATCACTTAAACACTTTTTTTAAGTAATTATAACTTTATTTGTTACTCTCTGTATACATTTTAAAACATTTAAGGGTTACTAAGACAAGACAAACTGTAGAAACAATCCATAGCGATTTATCGCACTAATGATTTGTGCTTAAAATTTTTATTGCTTTTACCTATTATTAACAACTCTAATTAAGAAATTAGTCTGATTGGATTATCATGAAGGTTTTGTACCTATTTAATTTACGAAAAAAAACTTTATCTGAATCTGATAGTTACAAAACAAAAACAGGGGAATACCTACATTGAAATGAGATCAATAAATTCACCAGAAACTGATCGCTAAATCAGCGATATCACTTAGAAAAAAAACATTGAACTGTCTATAGAAAACTACTATAACAACAATCGCAACTGCCGAAAATAGTTTAAGAGTTGCAAACAACCAGAAATACTTTTAAAAATATCCTACTTATTGTGATTGTGAGGTTATCTGCACATCTATATAGGTACTCTTTTGTATATGCCTTTAATGTTAGTTCAATCATAAAGGTGACTGAAGGAGGGATTAAGAATTTAATAGCTTTTATGTGTGAAATGGACCACCTTAGCCTTAGGTATATATTTAATTTTGTCAACATCTCCTTTGTTAATTTTTATTGTTGTTAATTGATTACTTTAGCAAATTTATATTTCATTTAAAATCGCCATTTGGGATGAATTTGTCGTGGATAATTAAATAATTTAGATTTAGAATTAAATAATACTTGCACAATATAATTTAATATTGTGTAAGTTTTGTCCATTTTATACCAGCTGTTACGAAATGTCTGTATAAGTCAGGTTGGCCGAGCGGTCTAAGGCGCCAGATTTAAGCTCTGGTTCCCGAGAGGGAGCGTGGGTTCGAACCCCACACCTGACATAAACCTTTTTTGTTTTTTTTTTGGTTAACGTATATTTTAATTTTTTAATACTTTAATTTTTGTCTAATATCACAAAAAACAATATGTTAAAAATAATTTAAATTAATAAAAACAAGTTATGTACACCAACATAAAGTTTCAAATTTACTTCTAATTGATAATACACCTTCTACTGGGTGTACAAATCATGCGACAATAAACTTTAGATACCAGAAAAGAATTTTTGTTATATTCATGCAATACCCAAATCATTTCCACCATTTCTTGAGTGGAAAAATGTACACTGTTTAATATTATGGTTAGAATAATACTTTTGGAGGCTTGTTTTATTTAGAATAATTTGTTTATTAAAATTTATCATTTTTAAGGATTGTTTGTTACATTCAACGTTTATTCCTTTCATATAATACGTTAATAATTTTGGTTTACAATAAATATTACAAAATAACTTTGTTTTGATCAACTTTGGGTAAAGGGAATGCTTAACAAAACGTAAAGTTACATAAATGAATATTCTGTTTATGATATAAAATACAGGGTGTTCCATTTGAAAGAAGAGAGAAAATGAAAAGTTCGAGTTATCGTCCACCCTGTATACAAAAGGAAAAATAATTAATTTCTAATAGAATACGGTGATATTGTATTATATTACGAAACTGTCAGGCAAAATACATTTTTTTTCAATGTACACTAAGATACAGAGCGTTGGTTTACCTACGATTTTCTCATAAACGTGTCCATATCTTCTGAAGGGCTCTGTATACCGTATCAAAACCTTCAAAAAAATGTGAGCAGTCTGAATTCGGTATAATATAAAGACATCTACTACCTATTTCTGATATCTCCTAAAAAAACCCATATACTGAACTTTGTCGTAAGTTTAGTACACCCTGTATATGTGTTCAAGATCATGTTTGGAGTTTGGATATTATAAATATGGACTCTGAAGTATCTCAAAACATCTAGGTACTTGAGCAAAAGTAATAATTTCAGACTATGTAAAGTTAAAAATACAATAATTGTTTTATTTTTTTCACAGATTCTTATATCACAACAAAGAGATAAAATTAAATTGCAAAAATGACAAAGAGTAGTAGGTACAATGAGTACATCACTGTTATTAAAACCAGATAATAAATATACAATCATATAAACATATTTATTGATGCTTTATATATAGTATCATATTATGGTTGAGAAACATGTTTTCTGATTTCCTTAGATGGACTAGAGAAAAATCTACAACTAAATAAATCACTATTAACTAAATAAAATTTATTTCAAATTGTTTTTTATACTAATCAAAAGTTCAGTTTTAAATGTATGTCAAAACAGTAGTACCTACCTTTAAACGCAAATAACTAGAGAACGACTTACTCTTTTGTATTAGGACTAGAGGATGATGTTTACGTAGAAAGTGACGAAGAATCATAAAAAACAGAAATAATTAATCCGGCAGTAGCGTAAATTGTAGGGGGATAAAAGAAAGTATCCTTTCCTATCTTTTACCACTGTTTAAAGTAACCTAATTTGTGAACTATTTGCCAAGTATGAACAAAAAATTTTGGAAGATGTCAAAACTATGAGCTAAAAATCATATAAAATTATTAAAGTAAAACAAACTATAGTTTTATTGCAAATTTATTAAGTTAGTAGGTACAATAAAAGTAGGTAGTAAAATTAAATTAATTAGAAACGTTTTTAAGACTATATTTAAATTTTTTTTATTACCTACGATTTTTAGTAGATTTGATTTCACTTAGTTTGTTGCTAAATAGTTTATTTATTGATTTTTTCACTAATTTTGCAAATTATCATTGTTTTTAGAAAATATTTACTGGTTATATTTAAATGGATGCTATTTTGGGTAAATATTATTCATTTCAATTTGTTTTCTAATGTATCTGTTTTTTGTTTTTTCTTACTAGTTATGTTAATTATTTTTATAAATAAGTTTACTAGGCTTCAAAGTAGAAAGAATGGCATGAAAACAATATATTTGTCCCGTTAAACATCAACTCTGTATCGTTGGAACCCAGCTCTCTCTAGACTGGATTTTAGCAATATTGGAAAGACTATATGTTTTAAAACAAAATATATATCTAATCATTGCTTTACCTTTTTTAAATTCTAAATTTAGTAACTGTAGTCCACAATTAACATATTTTGAAACTTTGCACTTTGGTTACCTAAACAATATTTTGAGGAAAACAAGAAACAAATAATTTTATAAATATCTTTAGTGCACAAAAATGTAATTTCAACTAATAGGCCAAGAAATTGATTCCTTATTGTAGATAGACTAATTACATTATAAAAAATTACACATTACAGAAATCTATCACATTTAGAAAACAAAATACACAACAGTTTAACAATTTTTCTTCTATGTTTTTAAAATTTTCGACTTTTTGTAAAAGTAAATAAGATATGAGCAAATAAATTGAAGAAATTCTTAAATTATGCATCTGAAGTTTGAATTGTATGTTTTTTATAACTAAAGAAGATATATTAGAAATATTTGGACCATACCTAATTAAGCACAAAAGGATAATGAAGAACTAGAAAGAACCAAGAAAGAATTAGCAGAAACCAAGATAGCACTAGATCAAACCAAAACGGAACTCAAGAAGATGAAGAAATTGATAAAACCATTCATAAAGAAAACCAACGCTGGAGAATGGAAAGAAGCAGAAGAAAGAGGAGAAACGAGTTTAAGAAGCCCAAGAAAGAGATGGCAGGACAACTGTTCAGTACAAGGATCTCAAGTAGGATAGGAATCAGAAACGATGGAAACCAAATAACACAACACACCGATTAATGCACTTCTTAAACAATATTGTGGAGACACACGAAAAAAAAGGTAAGCACTACCTATATTTCAGGAGAAGGATCACAAAGAACAACACGAAAACCACCACCAATAATAGTGACAACAACAGAAGAAATCCCAAGTATCAGGAAAGAATCTTAAAGAAGACTACTTATGGAAAATACAACTAAAGAACAGCAGGGGTCAAAATAAAGACGGAAACATCAGATGACTACAGGAAACTAACAGCATACCTAAAGGATAAACAAACACAAGGGATCGACTGGTACACCTTCATGAACCCAGAGAACAAAAAAGCCAGAGCATTAATAAAAGAACTGACCCCAGAAGAAAATACTGAAGAAGTAAAAAGAGAACTTGGACAACAACAAGGCATGAAGGTAAGAAAATAAGTAATAGAACTCTTTTCTGGTTATGGAACAAAGAAGAAACTCCCCATTTTCATGGTAGAATTCGCCAAAGAACAATGGAAAGATATAGAAGACTTACAATACATCCTCAATACCAGGATAAAATTGGAAAAAGCCAGGAAGAATAACGGAGTGTTACAACTGTCATGGGTTCAACAACGGACAAGCAACCTGTCAGATGAAGACGAAATGTGTCAGATATGGAGAAGAACACAGAGTGGAAGAATGCTAGAGACCCAGAGAACTACCTGCCCAATTGTCAAGGGGAACAGTCAACTAACTACAAGGGATGCTCTAAAGCACTAAAGAAAAACATGGAAGAACCAACGGCGACAACAACAACACACAACAGAACAACAAGAACTAACGAGCAACAGACAACAAGCACCAGCTACGCGAATGCCACCAAGAAATATCCCACGCAGACGAAACAACCAGACATCTTCTAGATGATGAAGAAGTAAGTAACAACTATGTTTCAGCAGAAGACAAAAAATACGCCAAGAAGTACGACAAAAGAGGAACCACCTACTAGATATCCTAACCATCCCCTAAGAGATGAGTAGGATTTTAAGTAGGGACAGCTATAACAAGTGGATCCACTTTCTAAGGTTTCTTTTGGTCGTAGCAATTTGGATTCCTTCCGCACATTTGTACTATTGATACAATGTTTTCTGTTCTTGGGGATGTATGTATTTCACTAAAGAATACATTTTCACGACATTTTGTAATTTTGCCAAAGAATTTGACTGTGTTAACCACCAGTTTAAATTTTGTGGTATCCGTGTTCTTTCTTTGAAGTGATTAAGTTCTTACCTCAAATGGTAAACGTTAAACCCTGCTGGATGATAGTGTTGTACCTCAAGACTCGCTGTTGTTTCCAATTATTTTCGCGTTATTTATTAATATATCACTGTCATAAGGATTGATGGCAAAATTACAAATGCAGATGATTTAAATATCCACAGGTTGAATCTGAGACTTTGAATAAGACATCATGTTGTCTTTTATTATATTTATACTGCCTGTTTACCAAAAATCGGCCATTGGAAATCGAATCTTATTTCTTGGACTATAATTTGTTATTTTCATCTTTGTTTGCTTCCAATTTACATTCGAATAGATTCTTTCACATTTTATTGAAATAGATGACGATAAAATAATAACGTAATCGAGATAAGCCCGATTTATTTATGTTAACGTCTATACATTAATGTGCGGTTTACGAAATCAAAAGCGCAGACAATATCACGCCGAAGACGGGATGACCATAGTCCAAAATTTGTTCAATACATTTAGTTGATAAGAAGAAGATACGTAGTGAATCGAGACATATTAACGTGGGTGATCCAAGTAGTTGTATTCATTTAAGTTTTAAATATGTGGGCATATCTTAAGATTCCAGTGCAATTTTCTGTTCTAAGACCGGCTGCGACGAAGGCCAATGCCGCTTTTGCCACTTCTTGCACAAGTCGCAAATGCTTGTACCACCAGGTAAGATATTTTATACAAAACAGTCAATATATTCATGTAGCCATGCTTAAAAAACAATTTTTGGGATTTTTGTAATAATCTTTAAGATAATCTAATAGTAATCTAACAACAATTTATCCAGAAATAACTCTGGATGGATTAGTATACAAAAAAAATTACGACGAAGCCTTTTAATATAAAACTTGCACTCAACCTAACATTTTTACTTTATATAATAAGTAAAAGTATAATTACAACAACAATGTTTTATAAAAACACTTTCTTAATGTCTTGATTAATAAAAAATTGATTTTGAAGGTTTCTAATAAATTGAATTGAATATTAGATACAGCTGTGTCTTCTTTATAAATATAAATCAAATTATATTGCAGCCAGAATAGTCATTCGCATTAAAGCAAAAGTTTACCTTAATTGTTGATAATATTTAATAAATATTTACTGAGAGCGATACTCTGGTACTATAGGAACCCATATAGAAAAATGCTTTTACTAAAAATCTAAGTAATTCAGGTTTAAATAGTTATAAATAATATTTTTTATTTAGATTAGGTTATAAAAATGTGAAACTGGACACCTACTAGATCTGATGTGTCCCCTGTTAATATTTAATTGTTTCTAGTATCAAATTATAAAATCTCGGATATGGCTGTTACTATTTCAGGTATGGTAGATAATTTTCTTCAATTTTATGATGCTGAAATAGAACGGCTCCAGCTACAACCTCGCATATAGACAGACCTATTCTTGAATTTCTTCCTTTTCTCCATATAATCTGCATTCACCCGATTGTTCTAATTTCTTGGTCTTTTAAGAAAACCAATAATATGTTTTATTCTTCTGTCTCGAAATGTTTATGTCCTTCAAGTCTTAAGAAGCAAACTTTTGTCTATCCTTGCTATATCTTCCTTTATTGCAGTTCTACGCCAGTTAGTTCAAGTGATTAAATGTTTTTTCCGAGGAGCACTTTTTCCAAGATCTTCCGTTTCTTCTTTTACCTTGTTTTGATGCTATTATTCATTTTGTTTTACTATCTATTTCCGTGTACTGTTCATATTATTCTTGGTCAACTGCCACCAGTTTTATATTTTTGTCTTCCTTATAATCCTGTAGAGAATCTTCATTTTTTGCGTACTTACTAATTTATTAGGTTTATACGACTTAATTTCCTTTTGTTGGCGTGACTGTGGTTCTTCATTCCTCATTTCTTTTATTGCTAGTTAGCTATTTATGAAATTTCATTGCACACATATTGTATTTTCTTTGTTAAACTTTCTTCTTTTCATTCCTTACTTTTTTCCTATTCTTGCTGTACATTTCCAATATCGTGCTTTATAATATTTTTTATATTTTGCACTTATAAAAATCTTCATTATAAAACGCATTTGCGTATCGTAATGTAACTTTTACGCACGCAAATTTTTGTTTTAAATGGTTGGCAAGTATCTAATGACAAGACTATTGACAATGACATTTGTGGCTAATAGCAATTTATTAATTTTATATTGTTCTTTAAAAAGTATTTATGAATATGAATATAATCTTTTACTTATATAATATATTATTATTGGTGTATTATTCATTTTAAAATATTTTAAAACATTAACAATTGATAATTTAAATGTCACAAATGTCAAATGTTATAAATTACACAGTGCTACCGACATACTTTTTAAAATCAAAATTTTCGTAATTACATAAAAATAATAAATTAATTTAAAAAATGGTAAAAAGGGCAAAATATAAAAAATATTATAAACAACTTATTTCATATGGCTGTTGTGACACTCGTTCTTTAAAAAACTCATCGCTTCGCGCTTCGTTTTTTAAACTTGAACTCGTGTCATAACAGAATTCCATATGAAATGCGTTGTTTAATATACTATTTTATATTTTGCACTTATAAAAATCTTCATTATAAAACGCATTTGCGTATCGTAATGTAACTTTTACGCACGCAAATTTTTGTTTTAAATGGTTGGCGACATGAGTGAAGTATCTAAAGGCAAGACTATTGACAATGACATTTGTGGCTAATAGCAATTTATTAATTTTATATTGTTCTTTAAGAAAGTATCTGGGAATATGAATATAATATTTTACTTATATAATATAGTATTATTGGTATATTATTCATTTTAAAATATTTTAAAACATTAACATTTGACAATTTAAATGTCACAACTGTCAAATTTTATAAATTACACAGTGCTGCCGACATACTTTTTAAAATAAAAATTTTCGTAATTACATAAAAATAAAAAATTAATTTAAAAAATGGTAAAAAGGGCAAAATATAAAAAATATTATAAACAACTTATTTCATATGGCTGTTGTGACACTCGTTCTTTAAAAAACTCATCGCTCCGCGATTCGTTTTTTAAACTTGAACTCGTGTCATAACAGAATTCCATATGAAATGCGTTGTTTAATATACTATTTTTATATTTCGCACTTATAAAAATCTTCATTATAAAACGCATTTGCGTATCGTAATGTAACTTTTACGCACGCAAATTTTTGTTTTAAATGGTTGGCGTCATGAGTGAAGCATCTAATGACAAGACTATTGACAATGACATTTGTGGCTAATAGCAATTTATTAATTTTATATTGTTCTTTAAGAAAGTATTTGTGAATACGAATATCATCTTTTACTTATATAATTTATTATTATTGGTGTATTATTCATTTTAAAATATTTTAAAACATTAACATTTGATAATTTAAATGTCAAAACTGTCAAATGTTATAAATTACACAGTGCTGCCGACATATTTTTTAAAATCAAAATTTTCAGAATTTACATACAAATAATAAATTAATTTAAAAATTTTTAATTAAAAAAAAAAACGATCCCATCAATTACAAATTATCATTTTTACAAACATTATTGTATGTCCCAGTACTAGATACTAGATAGTTTCTTTTATTTTAATTAATAAATTTGTAAAACATGATCATTAATTTCAAAAAATTTTATATTAAAAAAAATGAAAGAATTGTAGACTATAAGATATTTCTTCAAGTTGCAGTCAGAGGAAAAGGTTCCTTCTTTGAATTGCCACGCTTATTCTTCGTTTAAAGTATTGAATGACTTCAGGACTCCAACACTCCAACGTTCCCAATAAGAAGTGAACGAAAATGTAGTTTTCTTCTATCAGCTCTTTGTATTTTGAGATTTTCATTCGTGCTACTATAGTTGCTGTTCAAGTTTCTCCTGATAAGAGATTGATATTGAATCCTAAATAAGAATCTTCCCTCGGATCCATAGAATGGTGAGCGTGTCTGCCAAGTCCTGATGATGGATATAGAAAGCCAGGAACTGGATTGTGGTCGGTAGGAAGCTAGTAGTCTTGCTTTTTCCAAGGAGGCGCTAAGGTCCATATAACTAAAGGTTTTATTAATTTTCATGTCCCTATCTTTTAGACAGGAAAAGCTAAGTCAGCAGTCCACATTCTTATAGTTTCTGAGTAATCTGAGGCTTTATTTGACTGAATTTAATATGAAATCCTTCATTGATGACTCAAGGATAAGAAAGGCAGATTCTGCGTTATTTACATAGTCTAATAACTTATAATTCTGTTTATTATTCACTTGAGCATAATTGAGTATTTTCACACATGGTACTAGATTTGTAATAAAAGCCTTTACTCATATGGGCATAAAAATCGGGCCAGAGGCCGTCGATCTTGTAAGTTTTGCCCTCGAATATAAATAATTATTAAATAATAAACACTGGGAGAAAGTTATAGTTTCTTAACTTCCCAAATGCACATTGCAAATGCATTTATAACTTGCTTGAAATCCAATAAACTATAGGTAATAATAATTTACATTTACATTTAGGTATTATTCATTCAGAAAATTAAAATTTTTAAATTTTTATATAAACTGCTGTATGTAAGATAAATGTGTTGTATATTTTAAGCTATTGCTCCCGTGACCAAACTTTTTTAGATAATTTTCGGTAATCAAGGATAAATTAAACTTTCTTTTTAGTAAATGTTCGAGATTATTGTAAAAATTTTCTTACGTACAATATATTGTTCAATGTACAAACATATTGACTATGCTAGAAGACGAAATTTTATACGTTTATTATTATTTTGATTATGATAAGCTCAAAGATCATTTTATGATTTGCGACCAGTATTTATTCACGTGTTTTGTTAAATTCAATACAAAGATGTGTAATAAGATTCAAGAAAGCTAGAATTTTGAAATTGCTTTTAACTAAAAAAAACAAAGATGGGGCAAGAAAAACATAATACGTGTTAGCAAAACATGTACGTATTATAACTTAAAATAGTGTACCAAATACTGAAGTCATTAAAAACATTTCCGTACACTGAAAAAAGTAAAGCCCAACCTAAAATTTGCATAATGGGGTCCTGAACACTTTTTTTTAGTGTAAATATAGAAAATAAAGGTAGAAAGAAGAAATAATAATAAGTTTTTGCGTCTTAAATATGATCCAAATTTGAATTATTTAATTTTAAAAATTTTACAGCGCCATCTAATAGGCAAAAGTAAAACTGATGATGACTCATACAATATACAAGTATTTTAAGATTTCCAAATAATAATTGATTGTTTAGATTCCGGGAATCCCAAAATCAGTTTTTGTTTGTGAATCGCTTTGGGAAATCCCCGTTTTAAGTCAATTTGTTGCTGGAAATCGTGTTTTAATTAATTTTTGTTGACAAACATGGTTTACTATTGATTATTATAATTATTTATTAAAGAAGCAGGAACATTTAACTAAATAAATAAACGTATTTGTTGTAAATGTTATCTAGAGTAATCCTTATGTAGTGGTCATTCAAAAACAATTATCAGAGCTGCCTAATTACTGTAAATATTTATCATACAATCGCTATTATTTGACATTCTTTAAACATGAACAATTACCAATTAACTATCAATTAAGTTAAATAATTTTATCTGTAGATACATATTTCGAACTATAACAAACCTTTTAATAATCTTATTTTTATTATCATCAAGGAATTTCTAATCTAGATCATAATATCCATAATATTCGGTATTCTCTTAATTTTCGTAGGAATAGGAACAATTTTTAAACAGTACATAACCCCTAATCTTTAGAACTTATTGAATATATTACAGCAGAATATTTTATTTATAAAATTTAAATAATTCGCTTATCATTCCTAACTTTATTTCACAGATAAATTGTATACAACTAAAATGAAAATCATCAATTGAAATTACCATTATTTATAATAAAAAATTAACAGATAACAGGAGCAGATTATATTGAAGAAATTAATAATAAATCCTTTGACTTCTAGCAAATAAATGCGTCTAAATTCATCCTTATTACTTTATTACTTGATCTACTATAAATACTTGTATAGTTTGTTCAACTATTATTTGTTGTTACGTCATTATAGGTGACGTATTATGCTGTTTTACGTTTATCCCGGCCTAGGCCTAGAAAAATCTGTTTCCCTTGCTAGATATTTTCTATAAAAGGATATATATGTCTCATTTATTACAAAAGACCTTGGTTTATTAGTTTTATTATCAGGTATTTGAATTAAAAGTTTAGATCCCAATCTTCTATGTCGTTCAATGATTAATAAAGGTTTCAATATGCTCAAGGCTCAAAACTTTTTATTATTTGTGTTTTACGTTTTGGGAAAGCACACAATTTTAAATAGAAAATCGCAATATTGAATGTGATTTCAGAAAAAAATTGTTCCTTTATCAGCGTCTTCGACTGGTTTGGGTCTACATTTCGTTTTTTCAAAAAAGCTATCAACTTTGGGAAACTTGATATGTTGACATTCTCATTAACCATAACCATTGATTTTACTATCGAGTATTTGGACCATAATGAAGATGGGTTGAATATTTTTGACTGAAAATTTAAACTGTTGAAAAGAATATTCTTTAAAAAAACTGTCTGACCACATCCAAAAAGTAAGCCAACATCAAATTTTCATCAGCACTACTTTTCAAATTGTGTTGTTCACGCCAGTTACAAAACAGCGCATATTTTTTCATATTTTTTCGCAGACTTAACTGGAATTATTTGCCCTATCGCTTCCACAGTTTTCTCAGCAATTTCATCTAATTTCAGATCCATTTTCTCCGCAGATATTTCGTGTGTGCAGAAAAATTTAATATGTCTGCCTTTATTTACATTGTTACTTGGAAACCGCTGTTCATTTTTTATTTATAAAGCAAATCAACCATGTTAAGAATAAATCAAGTAACAATTTTTTCACAGCAGTCTACATGACCTAATAAAATGATCAAATATGTCATTTCATGCAGTTTCATATTTTTTCCTACGACCACATATGAAAGTGCTAGTTTGCACACTTATTTGTACTTAAGAAAGTAGCTAATATCAATACACGTATTGAAAAGTAAATATCAATACACGTATTGAAAAGTAAAAAAATATAGTTCTATGATCTGTGACATTTACGTCAAATTTATCAATAGTAAAAACACATAAATGTCAAAGCAAGGACCATTTAATTTTTTTTTAAATCTTCCTTGTGTCAAATATTGTATTGTAATTGCCAATACAAATTTTTCTGTATAAAGTAAGAATAAAGAATAAAGTTTGTTATAGGTTTTTAAATTTTTAAAAAATAAACATATTTTTATTCGGTATTATTATTTTTATCACGAAGTATAGAACACAGGAGTCTGAACGTAATGTTGAGCGAATGGCCTCAGTTTACGGGACAGATTTTTTGCCAGTAGAGTGCGCCACTCTTTAAGAAGTACTCGTTTAAATTATTACGCGGCAAATCTTGTTGCTATAGACACCTCTGTGGAAAAAAATACTCTGAGAAATGTGGAATTTCCGTATTCGCGTGCTAGTTCATGGTACAGGTACATGTTTACATGTAATAATAATAATAATACTAACGGTACGTCCCGAATATTTGCGCTACCAGTGGCAGAAAAGAGAACTATAATCTGGGTATATTTATTGCGTACATGAATACTATGAAAAACCCTTTGAACAAAAAGAAACAGGAAGGAGTCTGTCATATATTAACTTTAATAAAAATTTGCGACGGAAGTCGGCCATCTTGAAGCTCCTTGTATGACTCATTGTTTATGTTTACAGTATGCTGTCAAAGCAATATTTGCATATAAATGTCAAAAATTAGCACATAGGCGTATCATTTTTACAAACACAAAATGATTTACAACACTAGATGTATTCACATACTTGATTGGTTGGAATTTAATAAAAATAAAGACCCTAATGTAAATTTAATTTTTTTACGGTACGGCATTGGAAACGGAAATTAAAATTGACATTTGGCCGCCATATGCAAGCTCCTTTCTGGACTCAAGGTCACTTTGCATATACTCCTTCCTGTTTCTTTTTGTTCTAAGGAAAAACCCGATACCGTTCAGACTCCTGTGTTCTATACTTCGTGATTTTTATATAAAAACACTTTTAGAAAGAAGAACAGTTTATTCTTCTTTTTTATATTGTGTTTATGCTCCGTGCATGTGTCGAATGTGGATTTTTGAAGTTATGTTTGTGTTTCTGTTTACAATTATCTTTGTGTCTATTATTATTACTTACATTACTTTTCAATTAATTTCACCAACTGACCATTTTACTTTTAATTTTTATAGATCCCACAAAAAAAATTAAAATGTCATTTATCTAATAAAGAATTTTGATGTGAATTCCTGAGAAAGGTGGTTATTTGATTTTAATTAATTATATTTCCATGCAATATATATAAACTCGTTTAAATCCTAATTTTTAACATGACTAACAATTAAAACAAATTTTATAAATAAATTTATCTACTCCTATTAAATTATACATTAATTATTCAACTGCTTTTGAAGAATTAATAGTATCCATAAACAAAAAGCGTGAGTTATAATAACTCTCTAGTGAGTTATTACACCATACTGTCACAGTAACTATATACTGCCACGGAATCAATGGCGGTTCGATCCCCTGTGCCTACCAAACCTTTTTTTTAATTTTATTCATTCTGTTTATTTTTTACATAAATGTCAACTCAATCCATAGAATTAATTAAATTTTAATTCTAAATCACAATTAAAGAACCGAATACCAAAGGTGGCTGTAGAATCTACATTCGATGAAACGGAATAGTCCATTATTGTAATTGAGGGGAGTAATGTCAGTTGATATTTTTAAAAAGATATTTTGACGTTTTCAAATCTGTTAAAAATTATAAAGGTGTTAAGAAAGATGAATTCAGAGAGTGAAGATGAATTATTCACAAAACAAAGCGGTCAACAAAAATTTTCAAAATTGATGTATCAGTAAGAATGTAAACTCTTTTACAGAAAATGTTCTTTAGGTATATTTTAAAGAACTGATCAGTAAGTATAAAGCATCTCTGTGGACTTTCTACTCTATGCTGAGAAGCACACTCAATTTAAATAATGAAATAAATATAGAAAATTATTGGAAATTACTTGCGTTTCTTAAACGTCAATCAGAGAAGCATGTAGCTAAAAAGGCAAAAACATTTACACCAGAACTTAATAATTTCATGAAAAATATCTGGCGACAAAGGTATCTATCTAATAGATTTCACAATAATTCAAACGTTTTAATCATCTATTTATTGTTAAAGTCATAGATAAAGTATAGTATTCAACTTGCGGTAATGGTCATAACTCGCTTGATGAATTACAACACTCGCCTGCGGCTCGTGCTGCAAACTTCATCTGCGTGAGTTATGACCTACATTACCGCTCGTTAAATGATATACTATTAAAATATTTATTATAATAAGAAATATTGGGGTCGTAGGAAAAATCGTGTACACAACGCGTTGGAAAGTGTATTTCTTGCATTCGTTACGTTTCCGCACTCGCCACTACGCGGCTCGTGCTAAACTTCACTTGTGCGTAATACTTCACTTTCCACACTCGTTATGTAATGTACTATATTGCGTTTAAAACCAAAGGCAGTATGAAAAAAATATAATACGATACACGTCCGTGAAGTGATTATTACGGTACTCGTTAGATATAGTAATACATATGGACAGTTTCTATATATGCATATAATGATGCAAAATATGACAACTGAGCTGTTAAAAGTAAAAAAAAATAAGATTCTCGTCGATATTAAATAGGAAATATGTTAATGGCATCATAATTCCGTCTCATTCATTTCATTAATGAGAGATAAAGTTGGATAATGTATGACGTAACGGCAAAAGAAGTTTAGACAAACCTGACGTCACATGACAAAACAAATAAATGTCATTTAACCTTCATCATTTGCATGGGGTTGTTAGTTTTAAGAAAAGGTGGAAGGCAAAAGAGGACCGGGGTTGAGAAATCTGATCTTAGAGGGAAATATATCCAGGATATTCCCTTAGG
Organism: Ophraella communa; assembly: GCA_035357415.1. Taxonomy (NCBI): domain Eukaryota; kingdom Metazoa; phylum Arthropoda; class Insecta; order Coleoptera; family Chrysomelidae; genus Ophraella; species Ophraella communa. The sequence continues at coordinate 28,375,624 of CM068994.1, read as the reverse complement.
ACTAGTAACATCTAAGCTTTAATATTGTTATATGTTAATATTTTAATACCTGGTCTAATCTTAACACTACTTAATCAATTTTATAAAACAAAACATATCAATTTATCAATCTGAGGATGATATTAAATCGAAACAGCTGTCATTGAGTCAAAAAATTAATACATCTTAAAGAAAGTTTTATTAGAGAGTTATTTATTTACTGTTCTTGGACTTGGACTTCCACAAAGTGATATTTGGTTCAGTAAATTTCAATATTGTTTTAATCCTAAAAAATTTTAAATAAATAACATGAAATTTAAGCGGTAATTTGTTCATCTTTTGCCAATATGACATGAGTATTACATCAATCAAGTGAAAGGGTACGTAATAACAGCGCCCAGTACACAGAGAGAGTGCAAGGACGTGAGCAAACAAAAAATATATAAGTAGCAGGTTCGAATATACCCAGAAGAAAATAAAAAGTAAAAGTGTATCGTGTGTTGCACATTAACAAAACCAAACAATGAGACAAATAATCGTTTCCCTTGTTAGTAAAAAAATGTCAAGGATTACAAATCATTTACATCAGCTGGTGCATCTTTTTCAATTGAGTTTTTTCTATAATTTAATCGTCTTGTGCTGATATGGTAGAGATGATGAAACACATTTCGTTTTTTCAGGCCGCTTTCGAAAAGAAAGGATTAGTGGAGAGGAAACCAAGTAGTTTTTTCGACAGGAGTCAGTTGAAGTATGCCAGAAGATTGGTAGTGAAGTTAGGAAGCGCTGTTATTACCAGGGAAGATGAAAACGGTCTCGCTCTAGGAAGATTGGCATCAATTGTTGAACAGGTTAGTATAACATTAAAATGTCTCAAATGTTTTCTGCTACTTTTTCCAGTCAGTGAAGAATTTACGATGTTAGATAGTTTTATAGATTATAATATATCTATTATCAATATTATCTATTATCTATTATCTATTATCTATTATCTATTATCTATTATCTATTATCTATTATCTATTATCTATTATCTATTATCTATTATCTATTATCTATTATCTATTATCTATTATCTATTATCTATTATCTATTATCTATTATCTATTATCTATTATCTATTATCTATTATCTATTATCTATTATCTATTATCTATTATCTATTATCTATTATCTATTATCTATTATCTACTATCATCTGACATGTATTTTTGCAGATAATTAGTTGTATGTTAAATTTGTACTCACCTGGAAGTGGGTTATAATTTTAATATATCATCCCACTTTGGTAGTAAGTGAATAACCCTGTAAGCTGTGTTTATGCAATTTGGGATATTTGTTAGTCAAAAGCCTCTTAACTTGTGTCCCAAATTTAGCATGCTTAAATTATGTAGATTTTAAATTAAGAAGGGGTCAAAAGTGGCTCCAAACGGTTCTTGTATATATACACACGGTGTTGCTAGCAAGGTTAATTTTCCTATAACTTGGCTTGATACATCGCGAATCTAACATATAGGTCTAATAAATAATTTTGTAAGGTTGCAGAATGTCAAAATGAAGGAAGAGAATGTATTATGGTGACTAGTGGAGCTGTAGCTTTTGGAAAACAAAGATTAACTCAAGAATTACTTATGTCTCTCTCTATGAGAGAGACTCTATCTCCTACAGATCACACACGTGAGGTAAGATTATTTTATTTACATTTATTCATATTTATCATAATTAAAACCTGAAATAAATAAACTATATATTAGGTATTATTAACGGTATTAAACAAAATAAAAAAAAACAACAAAGGAAAAAAATTTATATTTCACCTTTGAGCAATTTATTGTATTTTTACACCCTGACTAAACGTTTCAAATCTTGAGCTAAACAGTGCGGGATCGATATTGTGTTTTTTTGAACCGTTTTTGCATTCTACCTACATTTAATTCTAATTAACTATGTCGCACGATTCATTTAAATCATCTATATTCTTTTCCAAAGCTTTTTATCTATAATAGCTAAATCCAAACTCGCACTGTATTACTTAATTGATATAATATAAAATGCTGAAAGATTATTGACCCTGATATCACATATCAACGTGAGTTAACATTTAAATAAAATGGCATTCGATAAATGAAGTTCAGTATCTGTTGTTTTTAAACTCGTATACATTATAGAGATAACCTTAAATCTACTACAAAAAATACTAATTCGGCGAATAACTTTCAAAGCAGGGTCATAATAATAAATTTTAATGTTTTAATCCGATTAAACACGTATGTATCAATACTATAAATTGAATTTTACTTAATGAATTCATAGGGGTTTTAAACAACTTTGGATTTTTCAATTCTATTGTGCCCAGGAATCTTTAAAATATGTTTGTCAAAAATTCCGGAGTACAACAAAGTGTACAGGAACATTTTTCCCGGCCTAGGCGTTAAAATTCAGCCTACGTCAGTTTTTTATGTACAGTAAATTCAATAAATATACTCAAACAACCAACTCGTATTTATTTAATTATTTTTAAATATTTACAGTTATATTGCAGTTGTGCAAATTAATAAAAATAGGGTGTAATCCAGTCGAAAAGTTTTCTTTGTTACTTTACTCTTTATTTGTTATTTTTGAATAGTTAGCAAAGTTATTACTATGTCTATTTTATTTGTGAAAGATTCTTCTATATATCCTTCGGCGACACGAGAATTTCCATTCTCCATGTCTTTTTAATGCAACTAAATCTGCTCCAGCATTTACCAAAATTGTTCAGAGGATCGACGGAAACAATGTCCTGTGTATTCATCTGAATTTGGTAATATATAGGAACACCCTATATATTTTTACAGATTTTGAAAGAGCTTGTTATTTTGAATTCATACATACTGAGTTTAGTGTAAAAAAAATTTGTAAAAACGAGAAATATAGCACTTCAACCAACCTCCTTTGAGTTTTTTGCATTAGAGCAAAAAACTATTTAGATAAATTAATTGATGTTGTTTGTATGCATAGTAATAAATAAACAAGTACTGTTTAGTACGTCTTTTGTTCTTCAAGTGTCAAATTCTAATTGACGGAAATAAATTGCACAATTTAGAATGGTTCAATTAAGTGAAAAAGAGCGTATTGAAATTTTAATGATGATCGGTTATGGTGATCGTGTTAGAACTCATGAAGAAGTGTGTCATATTTTTAATAATTTGGATCCGGAGAGAAATCCTATATCACGCTCAACAGTAACTAAAACATTACAACGTTTTAATACTATTGGGATGGTAAAAAATTTGCTAAAACCTGGAAAACCGCGGACTGCAACGAACGAAACTGTTAAACAAAATATTGCAATCGATTTAGAAGAATCACCTCAAACTTCCACCACAAATTTGGCACTAAACCATGGTATCAGTCGACGTTCTGTTGTAGGAAAGATATTAAAAAGTATCATCCGTATAAGGTACAGTTGGTTCAAGAATTGTCAAACGATGATTTTGACCGACGGCTGGAATTTTGCGAACGGCTAATGGACATCTGTAATCTGTAGTCGATGAAAATTTTGCTTCTAGCATAGTTTTTTCCGATGAGGCAACTTTTTGTTTAAATGGAACAGTTAATCGCCATAACTCAAGGTATTGGTCAAATGAGAATCCTGATTGGATTCATGAAGCCCATACCCAGCATTCACATAAGTTAAATGTTTGGATGGGAATTGTCGAAAATAAGCTTATAGGCCCTTTTGTTATCGACGGAAACTTGAATGGTGACAAGTATTTGGATCTACTAAATAACGAAATTATTCCTGCACTTCAACAGAATGGGCAATTACCACAAAATATTTGGTTTCACTATGATAGACGGGTTAGGGATTTTCTGGATGCGAATTTTCCAAATCGATGGATTGGACGTAGAGGATTCATAGAGTGGCCTGCTCGTTCTCCGCACCTTAGCCCGTTAGATTTTTTTCTTTGGGGTTATCTAAAATCCCGTATTTACGTTAGACGACCAACAAACTTACAGGAATTGAGACAAAGAATTATTGATGAATGTGAAATAAAACGTGGAGAAGTCTTGGAAAGAGTGACTCAAGAATTTGTTAATAGGATGGCATATTGTCAGCAAGTAAACGGCGAGCATTTTGAACATTTGAAGTAATTTTGTTTCTCATTATTCTAAAATAATGAAATGTACATCTATTGTACTACTAACAGTGAGTTAACAGGTCGGCTGAAAAGTCCCTGGTCTACCATAGTAAAACACAATATTTTAACAAAATTCATTTTTTTTTATTCAACATAGTTGCCTTCAAGGGCGATACAGCGATTATAGCGATTATAGCGACCTTCCAACTTTTCGATACCATTTTTTTGTAGTAGGTACTCCTTCGGTTTGTCCTCAAAATAGGCTTCAGTTTCGGCGATTACCTCAGTATCAGAGCCCAATTTTTTTCCCGCGAGCATTCTCTTCAGGTCAGAGAAAAGGAAAGAGTCGCTGGGGGCTAGATCTGGAGAATACGGTGGGTGAGGAAGCAATTCGAAGCCCAATTCATGCAATTTTGCCATCGTTTTCATTGATTTGTGACACGGTGCATTGTCTTGATGAAACAACACTTTTTTCTTCTTTATATGGGGCCGTTTTTTCGCGATTTCGGTCTTCAATCGCTCCAATAATGCACAGTAATAGTCACTGTTAATTGTTTTTTCCTTTCCAAATAGTCGATGAACAATATACCGTGTGTATCCCAAAAAACTGAGGCCATAACTTTGCCAGCTGACTGTTGAGTCTTTCCACGCTTTGGTGGCGGTTCACCGGCCGCAGTCCACTCAGCTGACTGTCGATTGGACTCAGGCGTGTAGAGATGGAGCCAAGTTTCATCCATAGTCACATATCGGCGCAAAAAATCGGGTTTATTACGACTTAACAGCTGCAAGCACTGCTCAGAATCATCAATTCGTTGCTGTTTTTGGTCGATTGTGAGCACGCGCGGCACCCATTTCGCACAGAGCTTCCGCATACCCAAATATGTCCAACACGTTCCTTAGTGTCAGCTATCTCGATCATATTCACTTTACGGTCGCTCAAAATAATTTTGTGGATTTTTTTCGATATTTTCGTCGGTAACCACGTCTTTTGGGCATCCACTGCGTTCACCGTCTTCGGTGCTCATTTCACCACGCTTGAATTTTGCGTACCAGTCAATGATTGTTGATTTTCCTGGCGCAGAGTCCGGAAACTCATTATCAAGCCAAGCTTTTGCTTCAACTGTATTTTTTCCTTTCAAATAACAATACTTAATAAGCACACGAAATTCTTTTTTTTCCATCTTTTTGAAAATAACAAAAGTTGCTTCACTAAAAATGCAATATCTCACAAACTAATAGTCCGACAGCTGTCAAATTTTTACACGAATCTTTTGAAGGTTCATACTATCTAAAAATGAAATGGATTTAATTCTAGTGTCGTCATCTATAGGTCAGACCGGAGATTTTTCAGCCGACCTGTTATTCCTCGTTTTTACAAATTTGTTTACATTAAACTCAGTATGTATGAATTCAAAATAACACGCTCTTTCAAAATCTGTAAAAATATTTAGGATGTCCCATTTAAATTAAAGAAGTTGATGGCATTTCCGGTTAAACCGGAAGTATAATATTATCAAAAAAATGTACATCAGGTGCGTTTTGTTCCTTACCTGCAAATTTTCATAAATATCGTTCTTTTCGTTTAAAAGATATTTACTTGGTTCCATACTTTATCCCAACCCCGTATGTGTAACGCGCCTTAATAGGTAGTATTATTTTGAGCTTTAGCTTACAGTGATCAATAAATGTAGAATGACGAGGAAACTTTGAAAGGGGCATAAATTTCTTCCAAAAACTAGCTCACTTGCATTCGAAATCTTAAGCTTGTGTTTGATTTCAGGAAGCAGTAGCTTTGGTTGAACCTAGAGCAGCAGCAGCAGTAGGCCAATCCGGCCTTATGTCTCTGTACGACGCCATGTTTTCTCAGTACGGGGTGAAAATAGCACAAGTTTTAGTAACCAAAGCTGATTTCTACAACGAAGAGACCAGAAGGAATTTAATCAGTACCTTGACGGAACTAATCAGTCTTAATATAGTCCCGATTATTAACACCAATGACGCAGTGTCTCCCCCACCTCAAATAGACGAACCAATCGGCGACAAACCCGGAAAGAAGGGAATCTCCATTAAGGACAACGACAGTTTAGCTGCTATGTTAGCCGCAGAGATACAATCAGATCTGCTCATCTTGATGTCGGATGTGGATGGGATTTACAATAAACCTCCATGGGAAACGGGAGCCAAGTTCTTGCATACTTTTACTTCGGATCAAAGAAACACAATCGAATACGGACAAAAGAGTAAAGTTGGTACTGGCGGAATGGATTCCAAAGTAAATTCGGCTACTTGGGCACTGGATAGAGGAGTTTCCGTGGTAATTTGCAACGGTACATTGGACAAAGCCATCAAAACTATACTCTCTGGAAGAAAAGTTGGTACATTCTTCACCGAGCATTCTCTGGATGGACCAGTAGCGTCTGAAGTAGTTGCAGAAAATGGTAAGTTAACCAAGTTAGGTACCACCAGTTAAATATACACTCCGCCAAAAAAGTATCGCATCACTTATAAAATTACAAATATTTATTACCGCATTTGGTTAATTTAAATTATTTCTTTATGGCCCTTAAGAATATTAAGGCTAGAATAAATATTAAAATAAAATTTGTAAATACAGCTTACTGTTTAAGAAAAAAAAACAGATAATTGCTATTTTGTCTGGTTTTTATATTATCAGTCTTTATTTTACTTTGGTAAAGAGTATACAGTTTGCGTTTAAATTAAAATTTTGTATTAAATATCGAGTACGGAAGGTCGTGACAATATAAATTTAAATTTAACGAGGGATCAAGTGGTTAGAATAATTTCCCTCATTGAAGATGGAAGGAGTCAGAGATATGTGGCAAATTTAGTGGGTGTAAATCAGTCGACAGTATCACGAGTGGTAGTAAGGTACCGAGAGACTGGTCTTTATGAAAGACGAGCTGTAACAGGTCGGCCAAGAGCAACTACGCATGCAGACAATAGATTTTTAGTCCTTCAGGCTTTGCGTCGAAGACATGTGACTGCAAGTCAACTTCAACATGACTTAGCCGAGACTCGAAATGTACGTGTGTCTTCAGAAACTGTTAGGCACATCTTAAGACAGTCTGGAATTAGGGCCAGAGTAGCTGCCACTTCCCCCAGACTTACAAGGTGAACACCGTATAGCACGACTAACATTTGCAAGAGAGCACGTAAACTGGAATATCGACGATTGGGGTAACATACTCTTTACGGATGAGTCAAGATTTTGTTTATACACTTCGGATCGAAGAATACCAGTTTATAGACGAGATGGCGAGCGTTATTTTCAATGCATCCTAAGACCGGCGACAAACTTTGGAGGAGGATCTATTATGCTCTGGGGCGGAATATCTTTAAGGGGTCGAACCGAATTGGTACAGCTAGATGGAGGATCCTTAACTGCTGATAGGTACATAAGAGAAATTTTGGAGATGCATGTTGTTCCTTACGCCCCATTTATTGGTGATGACTTCGTTTTAATGCATGACAATGCACGCCCACACGTCGCAAGAATCGTTACAGAGTACCTTCAAGAGGTAAATTTACAAGTTTTAGATTGGCCAGCGCGCAGCCCGGACTTAAATCCAATAGAAAATGTTTGGGACTATCTTTACAGAAGGGTGAGATCCGGTAATGTGACGCCAGCTAATCTTCAGGACCTGCAACGGTTGTTAACCATAGAATGGGATAATATTGATCAAAATTATCTGAGAAGATTAATTGGATGTATGCCACAACGTTGTCTAGATGTTATAAGAGCTAGAGGAGGCAATACGTCTTTCTAAATTACCATTACTTTTGATTTTTATTTATTTTAAATCAATGCTGTTTATGCGCTTACTTCTAATTTATGAAAAAAAAATTAAATAAACCCTCTGTTTTTCGTACATTCTGCATTTTTCTTTAGATACTTATTGCTTACTTAAAAAACCAAAAGAAACAACAGTAAAAAAATCATATTTTAAATTATTTTTAATACAATATTTGTAGTTTTATAGGTGATGCGATACTTTTTTGGCAGAGTGTACTATTTTTCATGAAAGATGGTACACCAAGAAGCACTAAATTGATTTTATTGAAATTCAGTATAAATGTTTATTTACTGCCTCTGTGTAATTGATGAAAATTTCAAGCAGAACAAAAAACGAGTTGAATCTTTTTTGCGTCTCTGCAAAAGAACTTGCGACTGAGTGAAGACTTTCATTTGTGTACAGTATTGTTGTGTTGAGTTCATTTTTTATCCTTCTTTGTCGTCGTAATCTTTATTACTGAAGATCGTGCCTATTGTGGAAGGATTCCATCGCCATTTTGTAATAGTTTTCCACTGTCTTCTGTTCTCGACAGTTTTGAACGACTGCGGTACTGGCATTCCTATATGTTTAAATTTGGTATTCTTATAAATGAATCACTGCGTGCCGAGCGAAGCGAGGTTCGCAGCACCAAATAAATCTAAATTTAAAATAGTGTATTGTGCAACAAGGTGGAAAAGTTACACTTTTCTCACGAGTGTGAAAGTTTGTGGTATGAGCCTGAAAAGCGAGTGCCACAAACACACGTGTTGCAGCATCTTAGCTGGATTTATGTTCTGTCTTTGGATGCATGATGCCACGAGCTAGAAGGATGCGTGGATCACGACGTAGCAAGAACAGTAGAAGTTTTGGTGTGGGGTGCAATTAGTGTAGGTCGCAGGTCTCAAACAGTCTCTGTAAATGGTTCTATAACTGCAACCCGCAATATACAGGAAGTAGTAGAACTCCTAGTCATGCCATATTTTTAGAATGGCCAAGTCCTTTTCAACCTTCTTCCATGACCTCCGAGATTCCTCTATCACCTATAGAATATGTCTGGAACATGATGAAAGCTTGGGCACATACCCGAGCATCTTTCAAGCAGAAGTCCGCGCCATCGAAAGATGTGTGGAATTCAATATTGGAAGAAACTATCGCAGACAAGAGATTGTGATCATGTCGGATAGTCAAGCAGCCATCAAAGCGCTGAGTTCAAATATAATCAGTTCGAAGATGGTTTGGGAATGCCTAGGCAAACTAAATGAACTAGGCCAGAAGAACACTGTCACCCTCCTATGGGTCCCGGGACACATAGGAATAGAGGGGAATGAAACAGCAGATAAGCTGGCAAAAAAGGAGCTGAAACCCCACATTTGGGACCAGAACCATCTTGTGGGATCAGCAGTAGAGTAATCTTAGGAAAACTAAGGGAGGAAATGGAGAAAGAAAAATCCGAGTACTGGAATCAGCTGGAAGGACTGAGGCAATCTAAGATACTACTGGGGAACTATGACCAGAAGAGATCTCTTAGCTGCCTCAACCTCAGTAAAAAAGGCTCCGTATTCTAACGGGAATATTAACCGGGCATTGCCGGTTAAGAAGCCACATGAAGAAACTAGGGTTAGCAGATGAAGCAAAGTGCAGATTCTGTGAGGAAGAGGATGAAACCTCAATACATATACTCTCAGAATGTCCTGCCTTGCAAAATTCTAGGGCTAGATACCTAGGAGCACATGAAATAGAGGAAGGGGATCTACCTGATTTGAAGCCTGACGATGTCCTAAACTTCCTCAGGAAAATAGGACTCGAAGAGCTGCTATAAATCTGAGAAAACATCAGAACATGGCAAGTAAGGGGGGACACAATAGATCCTATGGGTCGCAGTGTAATCATCACCCCTAACTTATTCATACATTCATTCATTCTGGTTTGCTATTCCTCAAGAGTACATAGACCAACTCATTTTTAGCATGCCAAGTTTACAGGACTATATAAATTCCAGAGGTGGACCCACACATTATTAAGAAAAATAAGGTTTTTAGCTTTGATATAAGACTGAAATGATTATAATTTGCAATAGTACGAGGGCAGTCCAGAAAGTCTGTCACGTTTTGCATTGTAGCCGCTAGGGGCGGGGCTATCACGGCCATCTTGGCGTCAGGGCGTTCCTCCGTTCAGTGGCTATCCAGCCGTGCTAGCGGGAGGTTAGTGTCGATCTGTCAAGTTTATGGGAACGATGTTTACAGTGAAAGTGGAGTACGGCGTCTGTGCATTCAGTTCAAAAATGGCCGAACTAATGTTCATGACGAAAAACGAAGTGGACGGCCAAGCCTTGTGACTGATGACATTGTGAGTAAAGTCAATGAGAAGATTAGGGAAAACCGCCGATTCGCCATAAGAGAGCTATCGCTTTTTTCCCACAAATTTCGAAAAATTTATTACACGAAACTGTTACCGAAAAATTAGGTTATCACAAATTTTGTGCAAGATGGGTGCCCAAAATCCTAACAGAAACCCACAAAAATCAGCGGATGGCTGCTTTGTTGTCATTTTTGCACGCTTACAATGAAGATGGTGATTCACTACTCGATCGCATCGTGACAGGAGACGAGACTTGGGTGAAGCACGTCAATTGTGAAACCAAACTTCAGTCTATGGAATGGGGTCACACAAACTCGCCCAAAAAGCCAAGAAAATGCCTTCAGACATTGTCTGCAAGGAAGATCATAGCTGTTTTTTGGGACAGGAAAGGAGTTCTTCTTGTTGATTTCTTGGAACGTGGAACAACAATAACCTCTGCGAGGTACTTAAAAAATTAAGAAGAGCGATCCAAAACAAGCGCAGAGGAAAGTTGACTTCAAAAACTCTCTTGGTCCACGACAACGCCCGACCACAAACGGCAAATCGAACACGAAAAGTCCTGGATGCTTTCAAATGGGAGGTTTTCCCACATCCGCCATACAGTCCAGACCTTGCACCCAGCGATTATCACTTGTTTCCGGCAATGAAGACATGGCTTTCAAATGTATATAATAAACATGTTTTCTTGCACTTAGTTCTTTTTTTATATCAAAACGTGATAGACTTTCTGGACTGTCCTCGTACATTGGCTAAATAACTAAATTGCTTCTGGGTGTATTTTTTAAGATAAATAGTTTATATTTTGTCTAAAAAACGATTATTAATTTGCAGCACGATTTGGCAGCCGTATTCTAGCTTCCCTTACGCCAGATCAGCGAGCGTCCTGCGTACATACTTTGGCCGACCTCCTAATCAGTAGACAGTCGGCAATTCTAGACGCCAATCAAAAGGATTTGCAAGAAGGAACAAAGATCGGCTTGGCCAAACCGCTTCTTTCAAGATTATCATTGACACCAGCGAAACTAAGAAATCTCTCTGTTGGATTAAAACAAATTGCTGATAGTAGCCACAACAACGTGGGAAAAGTTATTAAGAAAACCAAATTGGCCGACGGTCTGATATTAAAACAAATTACTGTACCAATCGGTGTGTTGATGGTTATTTTTGAATCACGACCAGATTCTTTGCCGCAAGTAGCCGCTCTTGCCATTGCTTCAGGTAATGGATTGCTACTGAAAGGAGGAAAAGAAGCTATGCATAGTAATAAGGCTCTCATGGAAATTGTCACCGAGGCGCTGAAGACGGTGGGAGCCGAAAAAGCAATATCATTAGTAAGTAAATAGGGATTGTTCTGTTTAGACGAATTCATTTTTCTGTTTGATAGATATCTACAAGAGAAGAAATCAGCGACTTATTGTCGATGGAGAACTATATAGACCTAATTATACCAAGGGGTTCGAATGATTTGGTACGCAGTATTCAGAAACAGAGCCAAAATATTCCGGTTTTGGGACATGCAGAAGGTAACAACAATTTAAAATTATGCATTTACATACATCGGGAAATTTTAGGGATATTTTCATAAATCACAAAACTTTTTTAATATCACTGTTACAATATTAGACTTTTTAATAAGTTTTAAATTTCAAAAAGGGTTTTCTCAATCATATTAAAAACATTTCCCGGTTATACAGGACGAGTTAAGAAAGTTGCCCATTTTTAACTAAAGGTTATTTGACCAACCAGAAAAGTATACAGGTCATTACCGAAAACCGTTTACACTACCACTACACCAACACACACTTTTATATGCCTGACGCGCGTTTCGATAACCAAGTTATCTTCTTCAGAGACCGAAGGTAAACTAAAGCTATGCCTACAAACTAACCTTATATATAGAACATTTTTAGCGCCAAATGTTTTCGCGGTAAATCTTTTATCCCAGATAGTCCACTTTATAGTTTATTATAAGAAAACTTATTGTAAAAATGCTTTCGCGCTAAAAATTGGCTTTGCCGCCAAAAGATTTACCGCGAAAACATTTGGCGCTAAAAATGTTCTATATATAAGGTTAGTTTGTAGGCATAGCTTTAGTTTACCTTCGGTCTCTGAAGAAGATAACTTGGTTATCGAAACGCGCGTCAGGCATATAAAAGTGTGTGTTGGTGTAGTGGTAGTGTAAACGGTTTTCGGTATCATTTTCGCCAACGGTTCCAGATTCAACATTTTAGTTATACAGGTCATTGCTTCAGGAGGACATCCTCAACGTTGTTGAAATGGCAAAAAAACATGAAAATTGCTTTGGGCGTATGCTCGGAACCCATCCAAACGATTTTAATGAAGCTTGTGTCAAAATGTAGACAAAACATGTGAAATTGCAGTAGCGCATCGGGATTTTTTTATTCCACCCCTAAAAAAATGTTACACCCCAAAAACGATTTTTTCGAAAATTTCGAATCGCCGCCATTTTGTTATTTTTCAAAATTTTCAAATCTTATATAGCCTATCTTTTAATTTGGTTAAAAATCTATATTCACGAATTTTTTCAAATTTTTAAAAAAATCGCTACTACCCCAAAAGTGTACCGAAAATTTTTTTGTCATTAAAATCTCACATTTTTTGTTAATGAATTTTTGTCACCCCCAAATTGACATTCTTAAAATATAGCATGTAAACAATCTTGAAGAAAATTTTATGAGCTGTCGGATGTATATTTTATTTTTTAGATGACAACAAATTCAAGGGGTGAAATTTGGCTTTAACAAAAAGGGGTGCGTTTTTATTAAAATTTTAAACGGCCGCCATTTTTTTATTTTTTAACATTTTCAAACCTTTTATAGCCTATTTTTTAAGTTACCTAAAGATTAGTTTTTATGAATTTTTTCGAATTTTTAAAATAATTACAACTTCCCTTAAATTGTACCGTAAATTTGTTGGTTATTAAAATTTCACATTTTTTACTATTTTTGAATATTTGTCACCCCCAAATTAACATTTTTAAGGAATCGCATATATATACTCTTAAATAAAATTTTATGAGCTATCTAATGTATCAATCATTTTATCAATTATGACTTTTCCAAGGGGTAGAAGTTAGCTTTAAACACAACGATGTTATGTTGTTCAATCCCCATTGCCTATTGCGAGTACGGGTGGCCAAAAATTCGTGAAAAATTTTTACAAAAATTTACATTGATTTCTTTTATACTTAATAAATTTTTTTAAGATGATTTACGAAACCAAAAAGGCATGGACAGTTAAAGGAATAATAGAGGTAGAATATTAAGCTAATTTGGTTTCATCAATTTCATATTTGTGGAAATTATACAGGGTCAAAGTTGAAAAAAAATTTTAAAATATTTTTTCTTTAAAAATTCATTACGTCTACACCACTGGATATTAAGGAACCATATACACATTGAATGAAAGATTTCCACCTATACTATGATAAAAAAAATACATTTCGAAATTATTTGAATCACAGTTCAAGTTGGTGCATTTTTTTAAAAAATACACCCTGTATATTTTTACACCATTTGAGCCAGATTTTTCCGGTGTATGTTTAATGTTGTATATAAACAATCTTTAAGTAAGTAAGTAATAATTACGTTTTAGGTATTTGTCATGTTTATGTTGACAAAGACGCCGATTTGGAAAAGGCTTTAAAAATTGTTAAAGACTCCAAATGCGACTACCCCGCAGCTTGCAACGCAATGGAAACGCTCTTGATTCACAGAGAACTCATGAACGGATCCTTCTTTACGGAAATCTGTAACATGCTTAAACAAGAAGGTGTCAAGCTCAATGCTGGTCCATCGCTTCACCAGATGCTCACGTTCGGTCCACCGGCTGTTAAATCTATGAAACATGAATACAGCGCTCTTGAATGTTGTATTGAAGTCGTCGACAGCATGGATGATGCCATAAAACATATCCACAACTACGGAAGCGCCCACACTGATGTCATCGTGACGGAAAACCGTAAGTAATCATTCTGTTATGGTTTTAGCTCAAACAGATGGTGGAAATGTTGAGCACGACGCCTTGATTTTGAATAGGGTTGAGGGCTGTTGCGATACCTCATTTTGAAGATCTTTCGATTACAAAATTACAGGTAAAATGGTGGAAGAGTACTTACTTGTGATTTATTTATTAAATGTCAGTCCTCAAGCAATATAAGATGACTTACAACGCACGGTAAAAAAAACGCACAGCTGTAAAGTAAATCGCACGGCTTTCCTAGCAACCACTTAACGACTGCCAATAGACGTCGCTATTTTATTCAAAATCTATTTCGTAGGAAAAGTATAGTATAGAAATTCGTTTATTTTACAGAACTACTGAATTACTTTTCCATTCTAGCATAAAATGTTTCTTACAACACAAGTTACGTAATATACTATTACCGTAATTTTCTCTGCGACATTTGTGATTAAAAACTATCTGAAGCTTTTTATTCGTCTGAAGGATTAGAAGAAGTAGAAAATGTTGTAAGCATTTCACAAGTTTCATTTTTTGAACAACTTACACAATTTTGCTTAAGGAATAAGCTGACGCATAAGGCCATTACGTTATTGTTTTTTTTTCTCTTGGTAATACAGGGTGTTTCTTAAGTAATCTAAAATATTATATGGGGCGCTTCGTTACTCAATTTTAAGACGAAAAGTCATATAAACATGTGTGATAGGTGTTGTCGTTTATGAGATGCAGGGTGTTGAATTTATTGTAATAAGTCAGTTCTGATTGTACGTGAAATTAATTTTTCCCGGTGACGCTACTGGTTTTTAGAAGTAATACGCAAAAACATGCTTATTTTAAGTGGCCTTTGAAATAATGTTGACAAGTGTCAAATTTGAAAACCAACGCAAAAATCGTACATTTTTATTTGATTGACTCTGTGTTTAGTTAATAACTATGCCAGTGTTTACTAATGTTGAAATGGCTAATATGCATTTTTTGTACGGATTAGCGAATGGTAATGCCTTAGAAGCTAGACGTACGTATGCCCAGCGTTATCCAAATAATCGTTTACCATGTTCAGATACGTTTACTAAGTTACATATTCGTTTACAAGAAACTGGAACTTTTGCTAAATCGAAGAATATTATTGGACGACCCAGAACTGTGAGAAATCCCCAATTGGAAAACCAGATTCTTCAAATTATTGACCAACATCCAGAAACGAGTACAAGAAAAGTTGCAGATGAAGTAAATGTTAGTAACAAAACTGTTTGGAATATTCTAAAAGATAATTTATTGTATCCATATCACGTTCAACGTGTTCAACATTTGTTACCTACTGACTATCCATTACGCATACAGTATTGTCAATGGATTTTACGTGAAATCGCGAACAATCCGAATTTTGTGGCCAATATTCTATTTACGGATGAAGCCAACTTTTCTAGACATGGGATTATGAATTTTCATAATGACCACATATGGGCAGATGTAAATCCACATACCATAAGTGTAAAACGATTTCAACAAACATTTTCGGTCAATGTTTGGCTTGGCATCATCGATGATTATTTAATTGGACCATTTTTCCTTCCTGTACGGTTAACCGGTGAGACATACCAACATTTTCTAGAAAATGAACTTTCACTTCTTTTGGAAGATGTACCTATTATTATTAGAAGGCGCATGTGGTTCATGCATGAAATCTTCGATTTAGCAAAAGTTCCAGTTTCTTGTAAACGAATATGTAACTTAGTAAACGTATCTGAACATGGTAAACGATTATTTGGATAACGCTGGGCATACGTACGTCTAGCTTCTAAGGCATTACCATTCGCTAATCCGTTAAAAAAATGCATATTAGCCATTTCAACATTAGTAAACACTGGCATAGTTATTAACTAAACACAGAGTCAATCAAATAAAAATGTACGATTTTTGCGTTGGTTTTCAAATTTGACACTTGTCAACATTATTTCAAAGGCCACTTAAAATAAGCATGTTTTTGCGTATTACTTCTAAAAACCAGTAGCGTCACCGGGAAAAATTAATTTCACGTACAATCAGAACTGACTTATTACAATAAATTCAACACCCTGAATCTCATAAACGACAACACCTATCACACATGTTTATATGAACTTTTCGTCTTAAAATTGAGTAACGAAGCGCCCCATATAATATTTTAGATTACTTAAGAAACACCCTGTATAATAAATAAACTAACGAAAGTGGCCTGACATGGCTAGGGCGAGTTGTCGTTGATAATACAAATTACTTGAAAGATAATTTCGGATTTAAATTATTTATTTTTGGATTGTCAGTAACCAACTAAATGTTCTTTTAATAGCTTATATTTTTTTATCATTACTAAATCTGTAAATTGATGAGGATGAAGCCCAAAAACTTTATCCCTAAATAGACTACATTGTGTTAACTTTACTAATAAAATATTTCTGATCTTTTAGAAGAAAACGCTAGAATCTTTCAAACGCAAGTCGATAGCGCTTGTGTGTTCCACAACGCAAGCTCAAGGTTTGCTGATGGATTCAGATTTGGTCTGGGCGCGGAAGTAGGTATAAGTACTGGAAGAATTCACGCCAGAGGTCCTGTAGGGGTAGAAGGACTGTTAACCACCAAGTGGATTATCGATGGACAGGATCATGTTGTTGCCGAATTTGCTGATGGTGGAAATAGAACGTGGGTACATGAATCCTTGCCTGTTGATTAGATAGTTAAATTAATAATTTATTAAACCTAATATAAAAGAATTGGATTTTTTTTAAATGGTTAAGGCTAAGTTAAAAGCGCGTTGTCAGTTTCTCTTGTGATATGTATTTAAAATGAAGCTTCAATATTAATATTGATTGATAACTGACACGAACTAGACAAATTTTCTTCCCTAAAATAAGGAATACTTGTTTTAAAAGGGATACATTTTTATTAATCTAATATATTTTTTACAGTTTTAGTTTTCAATGCATAAATATGAACTACTAGGTACGTATTTTTGTGCAAAATTGTTGAATTTTATTCTGATAGGAAAATAGTTTTTGTTTTATATAGGTATAGGTTTTATATTGTAAATTTGTAAATAATTAAAATTAGTGTACCTACTTTTTGTATTTGATGTGATAATAAACATTTTAAACAAGATTTGTAAAATTACTTTAAAATGACAATCGCAATAATATACATTCAGGTCGATTCTGTTTAAACATTGTTATAGTAGCCATATTGTTAAATCTTTTAAACAACCGTTCAGTTATTTATTGTTCTTAACAATATGGTAGTTTAAATTCGTATTTTGTTTGGACCATCACAGCAATATTGTCTATTATTTTGATTTATAAAAATATTGTTTTTACAATGCTAGATATTTCTAATTTTAAAGCTGACAACACTGGAAATATTATTGTTTCGTGTCATTTGGGGATCAAAAAGAAGAATTTGAGGTTAGTTTTTGCAGGATAACCTAACAAAATAAGTAGTAACATTCAAATAAAAAATAAAAAAACTTCTCAAAAACAAATGTAGTTATGAGTAAACTGTTTAGGAAAAATTTGTTTTAACACAGGCAAAATGCACCCACAAAACCGTACAGGAATAGAACAAATTATTTTGTTACAAATTATTTCTTTTAATAGTGCCAAAATACAAAACAAAAACAGAATTATACACCCACTCGGAGGAGAAAAGAAGTGGCTAGTACGATTTCCCTCACATCATTATTTTAAAAAGAGAAACTTCATTTTATTTATAATTATCACTGATTTTTGATTAATGGTTTGCTCAGTTTTTGTTGTTCTGACCGTGATTTTTAACTGCATCTTCCCAAATATCTAGTTCATAACCAGCTGTCATTAAGTTAAAAATCAATATTTTAAAAAAATTTTCAATAAGATGGACTTCCACAAATTAAAGGTTAATACAATCAATTTTAAATACTTATTTGTAATATTTTTATACTCACAATATTGTCACCTTGTTATGGTAATAACCAGTATAAAAAGTACCTTGCTTAGATAGGCAGCTTTTTAGCAAGATCCTATTAATAAATGGCAGATCATATTGCTTAAAACTAACAATTAGTTTTTGGCAAAACTTGCTATGAAAGCAATATATTTTTAATAATCATGTTGTTATTGCAAACACAATCGACCTGAATGTCATTAGATAAAATATAATTAAGAACAAACATGGCGGCTATAAATAAATGGTTGATGGACATTAGATGTTGTCTGTGGCAAACTGCAGTCATCTCAATTTTTCCAATAACCAATGTCAATAAATCAATCAGAAAGGTATCAGAAAACAATATGATTGTGTTAAAACACTTTCTATTAATACATTTATCACTTATTTCCAAAATATATTTTAATAATAGCAAATATGAAGAAAAGTCTGTGATGAATAATGCATAAAAGGTGTTTCCCAAGGATCAATCTTAGACCTCCTTCTATAAACCATTATAAAGCAACTGAATGTATTCAGACTCATACATAGTAGACTAGTGAGGTTACTTGGAAAAAGAGTTAGAATAAATTTAAAAGTAATGGAAGTAATATATAAGACATAACAATAGCCTAGATGTTAATAGCCCTAAGGGATTATCCTGGATGTACCTCCCTCTAAGATCAGTATAACTGTGCAATGATATAGAAAAACCAGGAAATAGTATATTACATAACGAGCGTGGAAAGTGAAGTATTACGCACGAGTGAAGTTTAGCACGAGCCGCGTAGTGGCGAGTGCGGAAACGTAACGAGTGCAAGAAATACACCTTCCAACGCGTTGTGTACACGATTTTTCCTACGACCCCAATATTTCTTATTATAATAAATATTTTAAATTTATTTATAAAATTTATTTTAATTGTTAGTCATGTTAAAAATTAGGATTTAAACGAGTTTATATATTGCATGGAAATATAATTAATTAAAATCAAATAACCACCTTTCTCAGGAATTCACATCAAAATTCTTTATTAGCTAAATGGCATTTTAATTTCTCTATAAAAATTAAAAGTAAAATGGTCAGTCGGTGAAATTAATTGAAAAGTAATGTAATAATAATAGACCCAAAGATAATTGTGAACAGAAACACAAACATAACTTCAAAAATCCACATTCGACACATGCACGGAACAAAAACACAATATAAAAAAGAAGAATAAACTGTTCTTCTTTCTAAAAGTGTTTTTATAAAAATAATAATACTGAATAAAAATATGTTTATTTTTTAAAAATTTAAAAACCTATAAGAAACTTTTTTCTTTATTCTTACTTTAAACAGAAAATTTTTTATTGGCAATTACAATACAATATTTGACACAAGGAAGATTTAAAAAAAATTAAATGGTCCTTGCTTTGACATTTATGTGTTTTTACTATTGATAAATTTGACGTAAATGTCACAGATCATAGAACTATATTTTTTTACTTTTCAATACGTGTATTGATATTTACTTTTCAATACGTGTGTTGATATTAGCTACTTTCTTAAGTACAAATAAGTGTGCAAACTAGCACTTTCATATGTGGTCGTAGGAAAAAACTATATCATGCTGATCTTTACAATAACTACTAAGTTAATATATTTTTGTTACAATTAGGTACATCTTATCTATACATAAAATGAAGACTCAATCAAACAGTTTAATAATGGACTATTACTATTACTGCTTTAAATTGTTGATTTGCTATAGATGTCTCTTTATTTCAAGTTCTAAATTTTGTTTTTATCACTCACATTTGTGATATAAAATAATAAAATCTTGAACAGAACCTAAACATGCAAAATCAAATCTATAAAACATGTTTGTTTTATAGATTTCTCTATAGATAAGTGTTTTAAGGTCTTAAGTAGGGTATATATATAACCTAACCTAACCTAACCTAACCTAAATATCTTCTTCTTCTTTTGTTTTTATGGCTTCACTCCAAGGAGATTCGTCAGCACGATTTGGAGGTGATTCCGATTATGTTTGGCTCTAAGCCAATCAGGCCACCTTCTTCTTTTTCTTTATATATGTAAATTTTTACGGTTCGATAAACATGAATATAAAATTTTTCCGCTTAAACATAACCCTGATGATGGCCTCTATGTTAGGCCGAAACTAGTTACCAATTTTAATCAAATTCTGTGACATTGACTTTAGGATTTTAATTTGGTTCACTTCTTTTAATTTTCAATTAATTTGTAATACTTTTGTAATACTACTAGGTGTTTTTAAATACCTAATAAAACGCGGAAGATGTTCATTCAATTATTATTTAATCGATTGTCAAATTTCACGCTTTAATTATTTAAAAAAATACACCTCATGTGACAGTATGACCAACATTAAATACACTGTTTTAAATATTGAATGTCTAATGTGTTTAACACTTAGATCGTATATTGATTTTTCGTATTGTTTTCTGTTGGTTTTCCTGTAAATTTCATTAGTTAACATTAACTTGATAATTTATAAGTCTTTTGTTTAAAGCATAATTTTAAATAATTTAGATAGAAGAAATTGGGGTCAGGGCGTCGACTGTATCTACTTAAATATCTTTCCGAAAACGAAACCGATAGTATTAATTATTCAAGTTAAAAGATTATTAAAAAATATCCTCCTGTATAAATATTCCTCCACATACATATTAATCCAGCAATCCTTGTACTCCATACACGACGTGTCAAATGATGAGAACCGTTTAGGAACATAGTAGGCTTTGAAGACGTAACTGAGGAGCTTTTAGTGGTGATTTATCTGTTTGCTATTGGCTGTCAGTGTATTCTATGAAGCAAGGAGGGCTGTTATACAGAGTTTTAAACAGGTGTTGTAGACAGATCCATTCACATTGCCTCGTTCTACGTTATAGCGTATCGTAACGCTTTTAAATCGGCACTGTGATGCAGGGGGTTGAACGCAAGTTATTATTTCTCCCGGGTAGAGTTTTATCTACGAGTAATTCTCCACGGTAGACAGACAGTACCAGCATTTTGTTAGGATCGAAATAAAACAATGTTTAAATCATTTTAGTAAATATTGAGATGAATAACTAAGCTCAGTAAAATTAAAATGTAAACTTACCTCAATAAGTTATTATAAAAAAAGGATATCATCATAATTTTCATTAAATCATTTGCTACTTTTCTTTATTTCATCTAAAGTATTCAATATAATAATCTCAAATATGAAACATTCAAATAGATGGAGAATGTATTTGACAAACTTATCTTGGATAGGATCCATGGTATCATTTAATAACAATCAAAATATTTCCAATTTAAGAACAAGTCCCACTCTTAGAACATAAAATAGTAAGGAAGAAGTTTATGTTATATCTACAATGTTAAAATCTGGTGACGGAAGTCGGCCATATTGGATAACCATTTATGACTCATAGTTTTGTTTACAAGTTATAAAAATTTAGTTTTCTGTTAAAAATTTGGATTAATTATTTATTGGTAAGTAGCTATTATTATAATAAATATACATTATATATACGTAAACTATATTTTGATGTTTAAATTAAATTAATACTTTGTATTGATCCCTAACCTATCCACTTAAAGTGACATAGGCGTATCAATAATGGAAAGAGCATATTTTATGTTAATTTAAATCATTAATTTACAATTTTTTGATTAATCTCATAACTGTATATGTCAATTATTTTTTGTCTCTGAAGTATTCTAAAGCAGCGTTGTACAATAAATGTATTTGTGTATTAATTAACACATTATTACATTCACAGTTTCCCACAGGATGAAAATATTAGACGGCAATGGTTAAATATTGTGGATAAAGATAACTGGAGTCCAGGCAAGAATAGCTTTTTATGCTCACAACATTTTACAGAACAATCATTTGATAGAACTTCTTCAATAATTGTTATACTAGTACCAAATGCTATACCTACAATTAAAATCGCAAGAATGAAATATGTAAGTAATTATTACATCCACAAATTGCTTTAATAACATCTCACCAAATCTATATTTTTTCTCAAATCTATTTACAGATATTTTACTTAAACATTTCACTAATATATACCTTTCCTATGCAGATAAGGACTAATTGCCCTTATGCTGAAGAGATAATAACTACTAGCAGTGAAACTATTTCACCAGTTCCTGTTCCTGAAACTCTACCATCTACTTCTGAAAGTTCTCATAGGAAACAACTTATATAAAGCATCTATGAAGTACATTTAAAAACAAGAATTTATTATATACGTAAAAGTAAAATAAATAATGTAGAAAAAATTAGATATGTTTACACAAAATTGAATTTAAGGGCCAATAGTGGTAGAATGAAAAATTTTAATAAAAATTGTGTAGCAACTGGTTTTATTTCCTTAACTCTAGTACCCCCATTTTGAGCAATGTCATACTATTTTTTTTCCTCTACTTCTCTTATTAAACTGGTTATTCTAATATATTTATAATGATTAGTGTCCATACTGAATAATAGGTATGTTTAAATAAGGAAATTATTTTTCTATTAATAAAAATATAGGACGCCACTGTTAAAAAGTAACTTCCGGTAGCCATCTTGGATAACCATCCCGGTCAACTGTCCTTGAACGAGCATTACTTCCTTACTATTTTATGTTCTAAGGTTCCAATACATGTAACAATTTACAATTGACATAGTTTTCTTTTAAAATCAAAGTTATAATCTGAAACAAGACAAAAGAATAAAATGAAAACTGTTTATCGCATTCATATGTTTAACAAACAAATATGTAATTTAAGTAGTTAAGTGTTTAAATATTATTTATAAAGTAAAATTACTTACCTGGTTACAAGTAGACAATTGTTAGTCTTCGATATGAAATAAGTATTCAGATAAATTATCACAACCTGAGATGTACCTAAAAACATAGAAACAGTATCAATAAATGTAACAAACAAAGGTGAAATCAGTGTACAAACTCTTAAATTTACAGTGATGGACAGAATAACTTGTTTTGATGATAAAAACACTCATATAGTGAAAACTGAAAAGACTATTTCAAAACATAATTAATAAACATTGATAAAAGACATTTTGGTTAGCAAAAATGTAAATTTAGTTAGTAAATTAAGTTTGTATTTTAGTTATAAGATGTTAATCTTTGATAATATCAAGAAATATTAGTTCAATCAGTACTTATAATAGTGAATACCTGGTTCAGATAATAGAGTCACTAGAAAGCTTGAATTTTAGTTCTTAGAAGTTAAATTAGTATTTAAAAGTTATAATAGGACTAGTTTAATAGATTTATGCATAGATTTAGGTTTAATTTATGTTTTTAGCTCAAATTTAAAAAAGTTTTCAATGTATTTGACATGACTGAAAGTAGCATATTTCAAATTCAAAATTTATAGGGAAAAACTGATATAAAAATAATTTAAATAGATTTTTAGTAAATGTAAGAATATAAACTATCTTTATATTACCAAAGAAATGATCAATAATGTAAAATTATTTCCTCATGTTTTGGAAATTTAGGCTATTTTTTGAAAATGTAAACATTTTAATGTCGATTTATCTGTCTAAATTGTCATAATCGAAAAAAAGTATAAAAGGACTAGGAAATGGGATTTTCGCTCTCTTGTTTCCTGCTGATTTACGCCGAATACGTCAATTGGTAATTAGCACCATTATTAATTAAAAAGTTTATTTTTGGTAAATTAAAACATACAACAAAAATATTATTGTTTTAACAGTATTAAAGCACTTACCAATAAAGTAAATTTAACAAAAAATATCCAAAACACAGCAGAATTTATAGGATTCATTCCATTATTCCGAGAGGCACAGCCAGCAGACATTTTGGATAGCCGCTTAACATTGAATACGATCGTTGGGCCGATTCTACCGATTCGGGACTTTCCGCCGTAGCTTGACATCAAGACACGTATACGAGGTATGTGCGATAAAAACTTATTTATGTGATATTGTAAATGTAAATTTTGTACAATATAATCTGGTGAAGGTATCATTTCTTTTGTATAATAATAAAAAATTTAAAATTTGCATGTGATAATCACGTGAACAATATTAATAGTTTTATACATTGCTTATAACAAACAACTATTCAATTAAAATTTATTGTGTTATATAAGATTAATTTTGAGTTTTTCTTGAATGCTACCCAAGATAAAGAGTCGGGTTTTAAAATTAAAAAAATCAACAATTTCACTGAGCTAATTAAAATTTTCTAGGGCATTTAGTACAAATATATGATTGTTTCAAAGTTTTACTAGAACTAGTTAAATATATACCTTTTTATTCAAATCACATTAGCATATTGATAATTTTTCTGCATTATAAAGAACAGGACCGGCTTCACCGTTCTGTACATTAATAATTTTCAATATTATTTAAATTTTCAATTAGTCTATTATATTTATGGACGCTGTGTTGGAAAACTTGAAGATAAGACAATTTATTTGTTGAAATTTGGTAATTTCCTGTCCTATCTGAAAAGTCTGTCCAATACTAACGCCCATAACTCCATAATTCCTTCTCACACACATAAAACTTTTAGAAAGATACAACCCGCTAAGTTGGAGTCAAGCTATTACTAAGTTATCGCTAAGTTGGAGTCAAGTTATCGCTAATTTAGAGCCCAGTTACCGCTTTTGGAAGGTCTCTATGCGAAGACAGTCCTTCAAACCACTTCTGAGCTGTTAAGAAAACTATTACATCCCAAGCAGCCAGAACCATTAAAGAAACTTTCATCTCTCCACGAAGAAGCTGAAGCCGCCCTCCTAGACAGCACAGAAACCTAAAGTTAAGTCCACTTTTTACAACTCCAGTTTATTATTGAAACTTACAGTTTCAATAAGTAATCAATTTAAAAAAAATAGTTTCATTTATATACCTTAGACTATAAGTCTTAAGGGTGTAGCGTGGTCGGTCTTTATTTCAAGTAGCTTCTTTATTTGTTGTTTAATTAAAGTAATTACAAGTTTTTGTTTCAGGTGCGTTCTTGTTTTAAGGGTAGATTTGTTAGTTTAGATTGATTTGGATTTATAACAATACCAAATCAATCTAAGCTAATTTAAAAACTATTTTTGCCAGCTCAATTATATTTGAATTTGGTATTATTATAAGTTAATAACTTCGTGACGAGCGAAGCGAGGTTCGCAGCACCAAATCAATCTAAACTAATTTAAAAATCATTTTTAATTTTTAATAGAAATTTGTGGAATTTTCTTTCCTTTTCCATTTTTATATTCGATTTTTTACAGTTCCTATTGCCATTTCACTCTTCCCCATATTGTTTATTTAATATTAAATACCTAAAAAAGACTTTTTCTTGAGTACAAAACCCATTAAAAAAAAAGGTTGCGTGCAGAGAGCTCGAAATACGGTAGCTAACCAAAGAACACCCTCTGCTCTGTCTTGCAGATGAACCACATTTTTACTATTATATTTCTCTCACACTACTCAAACCGTGAGTTTACAATAACAGCGAGATATAGGCACATTAGGGTCTTTTGTGTTAGGTGTTTAATGCGGAATGGTTAACGGGATTCAGGTGATAAATGCCAGTGGTGGGTTATTCAATTTCATCTGGCAGTCAAAACACCTAAATTGGACTCGATTAATTTAATAAATTGATTAGATAAGTGAGAAAATAATAATAATAACTGTAAAACCCTAGTAAATCGAGTAATTTTTTGTAAATTTTTTATATATAAAAAGTACATATTTATAAACTAATTAAAAAAAAATTCATACTGCGGCAGTAAGAAAAATCGATGAAACGTCATTCTCTTCTTAACAAAACCACCAAAACTGCCAATAAACAATAATATTTGTACTGCACGTGCAAAATTCGAAAATTTATGGACGCTGAATCACCTCACCAAAGACAATAATTTTTCCCCATTGATTTACCGATTAGCGTGTTGGGACTAATTTCAGCATTGATCGTAAAAGTTTGTGGGATATTTTCCAGAACTATTTTACCACCATAGTTCGAAAAATATAACTATTTCGCAAATTCAATTCGCGTGTTTTACGGAGGTGGTTAGAAAACTATTATTGGTAATGGTGTTACTGCCGTAGCAATAGAAATTACTGATGAAGTAAGAAGGATTTACTGTTATGGTTATATAAATATCATGTAGTTGATTTCTAGCTGTTGCAGTAAAGGATATTACTGTCACAGTAAAAATTTAGAGTGTAAAATATATCTTACAGCTCTAGTAGTACGGCTAACAGTTGTTGTTGACAATCTAATAATGGCAGTTGAAAGATTTTCAGCGATAGTAAACTTCTTAGTAGTAACAGGTTCTTATTGAATCATTTTCCTCGGTGTTATAGAGCAAGAATAGTGGCTTTGCATGATGAGGGTCTGCCGAATAGTACGTTAGTACCAGGAAACTAACAGCGCTGACTGGATAATGAATGCAAGAGAAGATCGGTATCTATTACGTCGGAATCGAACCATAACATTAAGAATAATAAAAAACTCTTCGTGTGAACAAACTTCCACTATTTATTTAAAAAACTGTTTTTTTAAAATTCAATGACAGCCGTTTCGCTAGACAACTAGCATCGTCAGATTGACATACTTGGTCTAGCCTTATAACTACCTAATAAACATCAGGTACCTAGCTACAAACAAACAAATAGTAACTTCAATATGTCAATCTGACGATTCTAGTTGTCAAGCGAAACGGCTGTCATTGAGTTTTAAAAAAGCAGTTTTTTAAATAAATAGTGGAAGTTTGTTCAAACGAAGAGTTTTTTATTATTCTTAATAAGATGGACTTCCAAAAAGTAAGGGTTAGTACAATCAATTTAATCGAACCATAACAGTCTCATTTAAGAAGAACATAATATGGTCTATTAATTGCCAGGAAAAAAAAACTAACTTTTGCAAGGGAAGTCATTCCATTATACCAAAGAGAGTCAGAAGTTTTTTGGCAAGGCAAAATGCATGATCTTCATACGCAGTTTATTTCTATTTCAAGCACTGTAACAAGAGATAGATATGTTCCAATCATTATTGAACCCATTATATTGATCCTCTTCGAAATGAAATTGGAGACAATTTAATTTTTATGGAGATTGGAATATTCAAAGATAACCATGGCCAGGAAGGCCAGCAGGGTACAACAATAGGGTCGAGAAAAATTTCGCGGTAATCTGTTGCATTTAGAAACTGTTCCAGACCAACGACATTGGTTCTTAGAGTGATGCTACCCCATAGTATTATATATTAAATCTTTACTTCTTGTAAGTGTAGCCAATCCACATCGGGATTCATCTGTGAACAAAGTAGAAGCCAAATCTCGTCTAACCCGATGTGAGTGTTCTTGTGTCCACTACTGTGAGCTACAGATCTAGATCTAATAAAACGGTCTTCAATCTGATTGCTATTCCCTTCGTGACGTTCAACAACATCACCGGTTTCTAGAAAATTTAACCAAAAACGATTAATTCACTTCTGTTCGCGCGAAGGACCTCAGCAAACTCTCTTAAGCATCCCGATAGTACGACACTCCGTTTCCTGTGTTAAATGGCGCCTCTCCATTATTGGCAATTGCAAAACTAAACAAAAATCAACACAGATATCGAAAATTAAGTAATAATACATTTTTATACTACAGACAAAAACGCATATTGAAGTACTGTTGAATTATTTATAGCCATTCTTATTAGCGTTTAAAAGTTAGTACAATAATCGACAAAAAAGATAAAACATTAAAAACATAAACATTTTTTTGTATTTGCAGCTAACATTGATTTTAAGGTTTTAATATAGGTTAGGTTAAGTTTTAACAGCTCACAAATGACAACAAAAATCTCACGGTTTTAGAGACCTTCCTTGGTTTGAAATGTGAAAATCGAACTACGATGTTATGACTAAGGATAAAGTTCTAAAAGTAGGTACTATAATTAGAATACAAATTTGTTGGAGATAATTATTTTTTTCATACTGTACGGTACACTTGTACTTTACAGTATTCTTAAATTCTCCCAATGTTGTTTGAACTAATAAGTGAATCAACATAAACTAAGCTTTTATTCTAGTTTTTGAAAATTGACATTAATTGTACAACTGTTGTTGTCAGCAATATATATTAATGGAGTTGTTGATGGATTTACAGTGTTTTCTATAATTGAAGAAGACGTGTGGCTGTGATGTAGCACTTCAACAAAAGTTTCGCCCCTTTGGATCATTCTTGCAATCTTGTTTTTGCCTTCAATCAATTCTTCTATATACTTTTCTGCAACTGAAGAACTCTTCCATCCACCGTGCTGATTTAGAACTGTAAGGTCAGCTCCAGCATTGGCCAACAACGTTGAGGAAGTCCTCCTGAAGCAATGATCTGTATACTTTTCTGGTTGGTCTAGTTTTAAGAACTTAGCTATTTTCTTAGGTGCTCCGCCAACAGTATGTATACCAATTCTTTGAGACAGACATTTTCCTTGTCTATAACCCACCAAAAGAGCTTTCAGAGAGACGTGTTTCCGTAAATTCATGTATTTCCTAAACAAATCCAAATAGTGAACATCATCACTGTTAATCACAGTGAAAGCTTGTCGAATATGCGTTTTTGTTTGCTTAATCTTAACTACTAGCTGAGTACCCGTATCCTCCACATCACTAACTTCTAAATTATAGATCTTTTCCCTTCGGCAAACTCCAGCAACTCCAAGTAATGCTATCACTTTGAGTAATAGATATTCTTTATCTGGAGCGTCCCTCATGAAGCTTTCAATTTGTTCCTTTATCAGCGCCTTCGACTGGTTTGGGTGATGGTCTACATTTTGTTTTTTCAAAAAAGCTATCAACTTTGGGAAACTTGATATGTTGGCATTCTCATTAACCATAACCATTGATTTTACCATCGAGTATTTGGACCATAATGAAGAAGGGTTGAATGTTTTTGACTGAAAATTTAAACTGTTGAAAAGAATATTCTTTAAAAAACTGTTCTTACCACATACAAAAAATAAGCCATCACATTTTCATCAGCACTACTTTTTAAATTGTGTTGTTCACGCCAGTTGCAAAACAGCGCATATTCTTTTTCATATCTTTTCGCAGACTTAACTGGTATGATTTGCCCCATCGCTTCCGCAGTTTTCTCAGCAATTTCATCTAATTTCAGATCCATTTTCTCCGCAGATATTTAGTTTATTTAATCTGTCTGCCTTTAATTACATTGTTACTTGGTAACCGCTGTTCATTTTTTATTTATAAAGCAAATCAACCATGTTAAGAATAAATCAAGTAACATAATTTTGTCACAGCAGTCTACATGACTTCCTAATTTTCAGTTTCATATTTTTTGCGTTTAAAACCAAAGGCAGTATGAGAAAAAATATAGTACGATACACGTCCGTGAAGTGATTATTACGGTACTCGATTAGATATTCTTGACTCGGCTCCTTCATCGCCTCGTCCATAAACATCTATCTCGTACCGTAATAAGTAATTTCCCGGACTTGTAACGTAAATAACTATTCTTTAATGTTATCGTTCTGTTCTTTTTTGACACTTAACAGTTGAAGCCTATTGACACTTGTATGAAATACGTTTAAGTTCATGTTTGTATAATAAATAATTATAAAAATTATTTCTCTTATTAATCTTTGATTTACTCAAGAATCAAGCCAAATCTTATCAAAATTTCAAACCTATTTCTACCTATTTTCTTTTCCAACAAAAATACACCCATCTTTTATATTATACACAAGTAGAAATTTTTTAAATTATTTTTTAAAAATATAGCTCACTTCAGGGGATGTGCGCTCCTGATTCTATTAATATTGTTAAGTGCTTGATATCATTTTACAGTGTGAATCTGCATTCGGTGTCTTATTGTTTGGATAATTGATATTCCTGGACCGATGAATTTTCATACGGGCTACTAAAATGAAATTATTAATTATACACCTTCTCCTCGCTTACCTCTTAAATGGAGTGTCATTTGTGGTTTTATTACATAATTTTCAATGGTTGCCAGAGAATGGAAACACGAAAAAGAAAAAAAGGAGTAATATTTTCTTGGTGTATGTTAAACATTATCTGGAAAATGTTTTTATACAGTGCGGTTCTAAAGTCCCTTCCCCCCCATTTATTTTTTGAACCGTTAGAATTAGAAATTTGAAATTTTGGGAAAGTGAAGTAGGGAATGTATATTACTTTTTTATAGATAGTAGGTGACGTAATCATAAAAAATGGCGGACGTGGGCCCTTTTGGAAGATAATTTTAAATGGCACCATATGGCAAATAATACATCATTTAAAAGCTTGTTTCAAACCCTTTCCAATGATACCAAAAAAAAATTAATTCTTCTTCCTTATTTACAACTTTCAACCCAAAATTATAAAATTATTAAAGTTTTTAAATATTTTATTAGGTAAAAAAAATACGTTCTAATAATAAAAAAAATTAAATAATATATTCAAAATGTTCACCATTTACTTCCTGACAATAAAAAAGTCTAGCAGAAAACTCTTCCCAAACGCGTTCAAGTGTCTCTCTAGAAATTAACCTGCATTCTTCACTAATTCTTCGCTTTAATTCGTTAATGCTCTTAATTGGTGTGCCATAAGCTTTTGATTTTAGGTACCCCCATAAAAAGAAATCTAGTGTGTTCATATCGGAAGAACGCGCAGGCCACTCTATTGGAACCCGTCGTCCAATCCACCTATCTGGATATTGTTCATTTAAATAATTTCTAACAGGTTGATAATAATGGGGAGGAGCACCATCCTGCTGAAAAGTTATTTCCATATCATGGAACTCGTCAGCATGATCCTCAAGAATCTCTAAGATTCGGGGTTCAATACCATTCTGGAGTGATTCCAGGTAAATTTACGTTTAAAAATATAGGCCCAACAATGTAGTTTCCCAAAATTCCTGCCCACACATTCACTTTTTGAGGAAACTGGGTGTGACCTTCATAAAAAAGGTGAGGATTTGTGTCACTCCAATATCTTACGTTCTGGGTATTAACTTTACCATTAAGAAAAAAAGAGCACTCATCACTAAAGCAAATTGTTTTAAGATAATAAGGATCCTGTTCTATTTTATTCCTTATTTGCTCACAGAATTCAATTCTGCGATCTGGATCATCTTCTATCAGCATATGGAGCATTTTCATTTTATAAGGAGGAAATTTTTGTTTCTTTAAAACTCTTTTTACAGTTGATGAAGACACTTCACAAGTTTGTGCAACATTTGAGGTGGATTGTATGGGGTTGACTACCATTTCGGCAACTATTTCGACTTGTTTGTCTTCAATAATTCCAGGTCGACCACTTCGCTTAGCATCTGCAACGTTTCCCGTTCTATGAAATTTATCTAAGAGTTGTCTCAGGTACTGTCTGGATATTGGTCAATTTGGATGCCTTTCATTAAAAATCCGTTCGGCTTCATGCAGATTAGTTCTAGCCTCACCAATAATTAATATTGCTTCAACTTTTTTCTGTATAGTTCGCGACATTTTAAAAAACTCTTATTTATTATTAACGGATAATTTACTAAATCACAATAATGGTAAAGAGGTAAAATTTTACTATTTTTACAAATTATAATTAAGTTATGAACCAAAAAGAAATAAACATAAAAACAAGAATAGTATAGTGCCAAACATTTTCAATTTTTAGTACGCCAGTTAATAGCATTGTACAGTCGGCTTTAGAATAGCATATACATGTTAAATGTGAATTTCGTTTACCTACCGAAGTTATAAAAACGCCCTTCTTATACAACAAAGGAATGGCAATTTTTAAAACGCCTTCATTAAATGGTTTTGGGAGATTAAGTGTATTTACAATGGTCGGTCATGTCCCGAATAAATAGGTTTTTTTCGCATTTTTGTACTGATATAATAAAAAAAAGGGATTTTAATCCCAAACAAACATTTATTATCGAGGGTTCCAAACTAAGTGAAGATGTGGGCGTGGACAACTGTTTAACTGATTTCAAATTTATTATTATTTAAACCGTGATTGGTTATACACATAAATAGGCCGTCTATTCGATGTAAACGATTTTAGTTTGAAAATGTATATGCTATTCTGAAGCCGATAGTACCTACATTTAAAGTAAAGAATTCGATTTAAATAAAAAGTCGGTAAAGTTTTTTTTATTACGAAGAAGTAAATGGTGAACATATTATTTAATTTTTTGTATTATTAGAACGTATTTTTTTTACCAGATAAAATATTTAAAAACTTTAATAATTTTATAATTTTGGATTGAAAGTTGTAAATAAGGAAGGAGAATTAATTTTTTTTGGTATCATTGGAAAGGGTTTGAAACAAGCTTTTAAATGATGTATTACTTGCCATATGGTGCCATTTAAAATTATCTTCCAAAAGGGCCCACGTCCGCCATTTTTTATTACGTCACCTACTATCTATAAAAAAGTAATATATATTCCCAAAATTTCAAATTTCTAATTCTAACAGTTCAAAAAATAAAAGAGGGGGAAGAGACTTTAGAACCGCACATTTGTTTAATACATTTCTCTGAAATTGTAGTGTAAACGTAAACAAAAACAATTTTCTTGTAAATATATATTTCTTGTAAATTAAATTAACTTGTAGTTTTTATAGATGCCATGTTAATCTGTAGATGTTGATTTAATAAAGTATAATTTTTTAAATAAACCGTTATAGATTGTTAAAAATGTACCTATTTGTTTAAAGTAAATTCTTAACGATTGTACCATATTCGAGTCTGTAGTAATTTATAAATAATTTTTATTTTCTCAACACCTCATCTCTCGGTACCAAATTTAAATTTGTTACTATTTAGTTTTAAAACCGTTATTTATTGTAAAAGTCCGCATATATACAATACAAAATTTATACTTGGTAACGAGGTGGGGTTGTAGTAGGTAGGGTTGGGTCATAAAAAAATAAAAGCTGATGATGAAGCGACTATTAGGTAATGGAATGTCTGTCGATAAATATTATAAGAAGCATAATTAAAGGTAAAATAAAAATATGAAACATAGTCATAGTTGTTATTTTTCAGAGTCCACCCTGTAATTAGGGATTAACTAACCCAAACACAATAGAAATCTTAGTTTATATTGTCACAACAGGTAGCTGATTAGATCCCAAGACCGAAGAAACGAAGTTTTTTTAAAGTATAATTCAAATTAAAATAAAAATTAAAAATAAAATAAAAATTTGCTACATATTAAAAAGTAAGAATTAAATGCAAATTAATGCAAAAAGCACTTGTAGTATTAACTACAAATAAATACGTTTTTTGTGAAACTTTTAAGGTTTTTTATTTATTTTTGACAAAAAAAATTAATCAAAACTAAAACTACTGACAGTTTTTATCAAAACTATAGTAACATAATATTTGGACCGCCACAATACTTCCCCCTTATTTTAAATATTTCACTGCTCTTCCATATTTAGTGAAATAGTATTTTTCGGAATTATTTTCTGTTGAGGGTTCATCATTGGCTGTCTCTAAAAATGCAGGCTTGAGGCGGTCAATGGAGATATTCTTTTGTCTTCCATTTACTAATAAAGTAAAATATTTCTTATATCTATGGATAACTTTGTAAGGTCCTTGGTAAGGACCTTACAACTTACTCCTTTAATTGTCGGCTTCCATTTCGTCGTATTCATCCGACGATAAGTCAGATTCGTTGCCTGGTCCTATAGGAATTACGATGGGTTCGAACAGTTCTTCAATATTGATATCAACACTCCACAATATTTCTTCTTCCTTTTTCACATGGTTTTTGGCATTGGTCCAATTTTCCCGTGTTACGTTTCCAAAAGAATTTATCATTCTATTTAAAAGTTGTATTGTTTCTTGCCACCGCACCTTTTACCTGTGCCCATATTAATTCTATAGGGTTTAATTGACAGTGATAAGGTGGCAAACGTAATACAGTTATTCCTTTTTCATTCGCCATTTCGTCAATTACATATCTTTTATATTGTGATTTGTGGCGCTTTGCAATTTGCAGTAATTCCGTTTTCAGCATGGTGTCGTCAAAATTCTTGCTCTGGAGCTACTCTTTAATATCTCAATTTTTCCATGGCGTCGTTTTCTACCAGTTTTGAATAATAACTGGCGTTATCTAAGACAACCACTGCAGCACTTGGCAAAAACTCCAATAGCAGGGAAAAATAATCTTCAAAAACATCAGAGGTTATTTCTTCGTGGTAATCTTTGGTTGACTTTGAATATCCCTCCAAACATGCCTGACGGGAATTTGAAATATTGGTGTTCATCCATGCTTTAGAAACAGTGTGTCCTTTATCAACCATGTTTCATTTGAATAAAAGATAGTTCTTCCCTCGCTCCGAAACTTTTTAATACTTCTTAAGTTTTGTGTTCTCCAGCAAATAATTTCTTCTGTCTCATTCAAAAATTTTCGTTTTTTATGCGGCTCATACTTAAAACCAATTTCTTTTAGGAGTTTCCATAATGTATTTCGTCCAAATTTGGGATTCGTATCTACTTCTGTTACAACAGTCATTACTTTGTCCAAAGTTGGAATCTCTTCATTTAAGTACAAAGAATGGACTTGTCTTCTAATGATATCTCCATTAAAGGTATTCTACGTGTTTTTTCGGTTCACTAACATTTCCCTGTTTTCTCTCACTTAAAAATCGATGGATACTTCGTTCACTAACACCGGTCATATTGGAGCACCTAGTCACCACATCACGAACAGTTGCTGATGCATCTTGATATATTAGTGCATTAAGAACATTTAAAACAATAGTTTTTTCTCTTTGAGAAAACACACTTTGAATTTCCTTTATAAAAACACCCTGCTTAGGAGTGGCGATTTTTAAAACGCCTACAATTAGGTATAATACACAGGCAATTTGTCAATAGAATACCCTCTCTGTTTAACATTAAAGATGTGGGCATGGACAACTGTTTGACTGATTTCAAATTTATTATTATTTAAACCGTGATTGGTTATACATAATAAATAGAGCGTCCTTAAAATTAATTCATTGTAAGCGATTTGAGTAAAATAATAAAAATATAGATCACAATATAAACACTAACGAGATTTATGATTAAGGAATTCGAAGATGCTTTTTTAAAAAATTTATTTATTTACTATTTGACAATATGTTTTACTTTTAACAATACTCTTCAAAATTTTATATTAAATATCAAATTCAAAATTGAAAGATTACATATTAAGGGCTCAAAATCAAAAGATCTAAAGATATTTTAGAATGCAAAATCTGACTATTTATAATAATTTCTAATCTTGTTTACTACATTGAAATTAATAAAAACAATGAAAAAACAATAAGAAATCTTGTAAACAAAATCATTAAGTCTAAGCTAAAAAAGGTTTTTTAATTAAAACAAAACAAACAAAAACGTTATTGCGTTTTAACTTAAACATTTCTTATTCTTCTAAGACTGTAACTTGAGTACCTATATTCTTATGTATATAATATATTATTAAGATTTTCAATTTGGGTATACTGATTTAGATTTATTTTGGTCTTTATTTTTTTATATCCCACGTTGGTATTGTCAATTTATAATGTTTTAAATTTTGTCTATACTGATTTAAATTTGGCTATAGTTTAATTTACCTAACAGCTAAAGAAGTTTATTATTTAGATATGTTTGTATTTGTTTGATTATGATAATTAAAAAATTTTTGTTTGTTTTATTGGTTTTTTTCAAATATTTTAATTGAATTTGATGATTTAATATTATTTAATTTTATATACAGTTTACTTTTTCTTTTTACTTTTAAGTTTGGGCGCCTTGTCAGAAGTTCAAACTAGCTCAGTTTATTTAATTTTAAAGTTGAAATTTAAAGTCTGACTCTCATCTTGGGTAGGATTCAAATTAAATATTGTTTAATAACTAATACACAATAAATTTAATGTCAAGTACTTCAAAAAAAATTATTAATTGGTTTTCACACGTTCAGTACAAATAAATAACAAATATTCGGATATGAAAAAATGGAGATGATATACAAAATATTAATTTACAATTGCAAATAATTAAAAACAAAAATACAAATCCTTAATTATCGGACGTACCTTGTATAACAGAATTTTTCAAATATTGTCCTTGTCATGCGCAACGTAACAAAACTGAGATCGGCTTCTGCTTCGTTTACTCCCGCAAATGGAACAACGTATTCAAATTGACAAGATGGCTACTATGGTTCCGTTTTGGAAACGTCTCTCGAATTTAATCTTTAAAATTCTATGGAATCTGCACTTGCTTTATGCAGTTTATTACTTTGGTAAGTAATTTAATAATAGCTGATTACTTTTCTGTATGTATTTTTAATATTACATGTATTACTTTAATATAAACAGCTTTTAATTAATTAAAAAAATTTCTTCTAGTTGATAATCAATTAATACATACGATGTTAATTGCTCTGCGACCAGGAACATAAGAGAGATTAATCATGGATTCTCCGGCCTTTTATAGCTTCTTGGAAAAAAACAAAAAAATGACGTCATCGGATTTCAACTGTTCGAATTTCAGAAAAAAATAACCTACATTTCCGAAAATCCAGGTAATAAATTCACAATTCTGATAATACCTTTGATAACGTACAGATAGATCTCATCCTTATATTTGCTTAAATTCTGTTTGTATAATTTTCTAAGTACTTTTTCCTAGGAAATTTTAGATTCAAAATACACAACTTCCTTGAGCTGTCAACTTATTTTAGACTTTTAAATTTTGAATTAACACTAGCTATTATATTTAAAATTACTCTAAATCCACTTAACTAGTACTATTTTAACTGATAACTTACTATTTTAACCCTAACAACTACAATTTAAACTTTTAAAAGATTTTGTTATTTGTATTACTTATACCTTATATAAGCTGATATTTTCTGTGTTATCAAAGGTTAACATTTTAAAATTTATATAAAAAACTTCCTCAATTATCCTACATACTTTTTGTTACATAAATTGTCATTTGTTAATGTTTATAAACTAAGTTTTTCAATATCTATTTCACTATATATTCTTAAAATGTTCAATCAAAAGTTTATGTGATTATATTCAACACTGTCGATATGGGAATTAGTTTAATGTATTTCACCACACCTGCTACATGTTTATAATTAATCTTGTGTCTTTTTTAGGTACTCACAATCTATTGGTATATTTGTTTGTACAATATCGAAGACTTTGATTTTGTAAGTACTTCCTTTTTACAATATTAATTTAAATAATTTACTAACTAAAATTACATGTTGATTTCTTAAACATGTGGAAACCATTAACACTTTTTGATTTTTATTTTCTTTTTATTGTTTCAGATTAAACTGAGAATTTTGAAAAAGAACTAGGTGAAAAGTGAATTGTTATAATGAAAATGCATTCATTATGGATTGGAAAATTTTGATTGTGATACAATAATTGAATATGGATCCTATACAAGATAAGATGTCATATACACTCTTTATTTATTTGAATGTTTGTAATTGAAGAGTAAATATTGAAAATTTAAGATGTACTAAAGAAAAAGTAACTGCAGATTCAATTAAACTTATTAAGATATCCCTTTTTTGTAAATTATTGTGGTAAGTAACTTTAATTCTATTTTGTTCATTTACTAATGTGTATTGTTTATTTTTACATGTTGACTTTCCAATATGACTAACTACCCTATATTGGCTTTTATCTTATAATGTTTGTTCATTATTATCAGATATGTAAGTTATACTACTTTGTTTTAGTGTAACTGTAGAGATACTGTTTGTTTATACAAATTCATACTAATTATATTATTTTTAGGTCAGAAGATTCATCTCATTTTCTAACAAGATGTATCTACTAAGTCCAAATGAAAACCTGTTGTGACCAGAGAATATTGTTTATTTTGTGGCTTTTACTGTGATATTATGACCAAATTTATGATATAATCAAGTTTATACTGTACTCAAGACAATACTTCTTTTTGGGTAATTACATGGTTTAAGAAGAAAAGTGTATTTCATTATGCATATCCTTTTTTTTTATTAATCCATTAGTGTAATGGCTATGATGGATGCTTAAAAGGTAAGTTTTGTTTTTATTAGTAATAATGATCCATTACAATATATAAACAAATTCTCAATTTATAATCTAATAACGTACCTGTTTTTACAATTATACAAATAGGGTTACCTTAATCACTTAACACCCCTAACGACCACAATTATTTTCGATAAAATCGAAAAACAAAATATTCTAAATATCGTATTGTGACTACTTATCCTTTACCTAAGAAGAAAGAAATTTCTTAATACCGATATAAATAAATACGTGCGCTACTGATTTAGGGTCTTGTTTACAACATTTTACGATTTAATTTTCTTAGCTGCCAACTCCAAATAAATGAACTATAGTGAGTCTAAATTCACTCAAAATAATAAATCAATGAATATTATAATGCGAATTGCAATAAAATCATTTGTAAGGCATCATTCCAGTAAAATTTAGTTTTCTTTTAATGATTCTGTTATGATTTCTCATAATTTAGTTTTTTTTATTTAATTTAATACATAAATCTTCTCATTAGTTTTGCATTAAAAAGCCAAAAAATCAATTCCTCGTCGAATTAAAATCATTACAAACGTATTATCTCACTTCCTAATCTACTCAAAAAGTAGCATTCAACAAAAAATCAAAATCATCCTATCACAAACTGCATGATAAACGACGCTCACAGAAATTCGCTTCTATTATAAGGGTGGTAAACTCGTAAAAGGAAGTGAAAAGGTGTGAAGATGGATTTTAGAGGCGCCAGGACACGCGAATTGCCAATCTCGAGCGAGAAACGTCGAAAGTTCTTAAAAGAGGGGAGAAATGGGCGTTGCTAAGAAGTGTCAGATCACCGCTAATGGACCACAATAATACTATAATCCCATCAAATGTTACACACACATTTCTAACACTAACAACATGGAGAGAATACAAGAAGACGTAGCTTCTGATGACACTAACGATACAGATTTTAATGATGACGAAAGTGTCGATATCATTTCAACGAATTGTGATGAACATAGGTCTATTAGTGATGTTGAAAGTTGTAATAAGTTTTCTATTGATAGTATCCTAGGTATAAATAAAAATAAGGAGAATTGTGAAGGAAAAGAAGACAATATTGATAAGCAGAAGTGTGTAGTGACAAAAGTTAAATGTTTAAAACCGACTCCCATCCCTGCCACAAGAAATACAGGTTAGACTGTTCCTATATCAATAAAATAAGTGAATATTTTAAGAAATTTTGTCAGCTAAATATTAATTTAGGTTATTTTTATAGTGGTAATGTCGGTACTCAATAATAGTACTGAATTTCTTAATTAACCTCTTATTATGCCACATCAAACATAAATATGGGTTTTATAATCGTAAAAATTTAATATTTACATTAAAAGGATAATATTTAACATCCAAATGTATAAACAAAAACTTTTTCCAACCCATATTATTACATATAAGATAAATAACTAAATAGTTGCTCAATTAAAATGCACATTTCTGGATATTAAGTTTAATAATCAAATAAAATTTATTTCTAAAAAATCTATTTTGGTAGGTCTTTTATACCAATCGATCCTTGATCTTCAGAAGCTCGAGAAAACAGATCCCCTTCCCCCTGATCCGGGAGTTAGAGGATACCTTACACCAAAATTATCACCAAGCTGTTCTTCAGATTCGCCTTTCGTGCAATACCAACTACAACAAGCGGTTTCTCAGCCATCTCTTATTTATGCCAATTGGTTAGGATCTTCAGATGGAAAATCTACTAGTCATTTGTTTGGATTGCAAGGTAAGTGTTTGCTAGTATATTTTCAATAATAATTTGTTGTTAAGAGCGTCTTTGTGGTTTTGTATGTATGTATGAGTTAGGGGTGATAATTACACTGCGACCTATAGGATCTATTGTGTCCCCCCTTACTTGCCATGTTCTGATATTTTCTCAGACCTATAGCAGCTCTTCGAGTCCTATTTTCCGGAGGAAGTTTAGGACATCGTCGGGCTTCAAATCAGGTAAATCCCCTTACTCTATTTCATGTGCTCCTAGGTATCTAGCCCTAGAATTTTGCAAGGCAGGGTATTCTGAAAGTATGTGTATTGAGGTTTCATCCTCTTCCTCACAGAATCTGCACTTTGCTTCATCTGCTAACCCTAGTTTCTTCATGTGGCTTCTTAACCGGCAATGCCCGGTTAATATTCCCGTTAGAATTCGGAGCCTTTTTTTACTGAGGTTGAGGCAGCTAAGAGATCTCTTTTGGTCATAGTTCCCCAGTAGTATCTTAGATTGCCTCAGTCCTTCCAGCTGATTCCAGTACTTGGATTTTTCCTTCTCCATTTCTTCCCTTAGTTTTCCTAAGATTACTCTACTGCTGATCCCACAAGATGGTTCTGGTCCCAAAAGTGGGGTTTCGGCTCCTTTTTTTGCCAGCTTATCTGCTGTTTCATTCCCCTCTATTCCTATATGTCCCGGGACCCATAGGAGGGTGACAGTGTTCTTCTGGCCTAGTTCATGTAGTTTGCCTAGTCATTCCCAAACCATCTTGGAACTGATTATATTTGAGCTCAGCGCTTTGATGGCTGCTTGACTATCCGACATGGTTTTGGTCCATAAACCAACTGGGGAAATTTAAAGGTTTTGGTCTCTTTTATTGTTGCTTTTAAGGATTTTGTAGTAAAGAACATCCTTACAGGGTTCTTCTTTTGGAAATTGGCAAAGTAGTAGCCTTTTCTACCTTTCCGAATATTACATTTTGCTTTGTTTCTCCAAGCTCATAGTTCCCAAAAAATGATAAAATATAAATAACTTTTGGATTGCCCGAAATACGTTTTTAAAAAATTATATTCAGTATGATGCAAATGTTGGGAATAAATTCATTATTTCAGAAACGGACGACTTAAAAAAAAAATCTTAAAACGTGTCAATTTTAATTTTTGAATGGCCATCAACTGCTATATATGTGTTGGACATTACGTTATAGTGATGGCGTAATGACGTCATCTATGATTTTTTAAAATACAAATACAAAATAATACAAATACAAACTGCTCATTTCAAAGGTCAAAGGTATTTTCGAATTATAAGCACACGACCGTGGTAATAATTTTATTATGAAAAAAATTGTAATATAAAAGAACAGTTTTGACAGGTCTACTTTGTAGAGTCTTATTCACGGAAATAGTAACAGTCGGAGATGCGTTTGAAGTTCGTTGTGACCACCTGTAGAGGTCGCAGCAATAGAAACTAGACAAAAAAGCATAAAACTTTTTTTAGATCAATTAGTTTTAAGAATCAAATTTATTTCTGATATTGTTATTGATATTGATGTACTGTCAACGAGAACAGCAGATTACTAACTCTACAACTCCCTCTGAATCTTCTCATAGCATTCTTTAATTAATAGTGATGCTCACGTTAGTTCCATTCCAGTGTTCTGTACGTATGACGTTGTTTTTGGAGAATTAATTAATGAGATTTATCTATTGATTTAGTGGATCCAGCTGTAATATCTTCCTTTCTTCTTAGTCAAATGTGGTTAACATGTCTTCTCTTTTCTATACCATTTGGTGTTTTCACTATGTATTATTACCTATAGTCGTTGCAAAACAAAATTTGATACACGTCATCATAATTTTACGTCGACACGTATAGACAGTGTTGCCGAGTTTTATAAGTTTACAAGGTTTAAAGATCGATTCGAATAAAACTATCCAAAACAACTTATTTGAAGTGACATCAAACCGAATTTTTATATTTTTTTCCTTTTGGGTATATGGGTTTAATAAAATAAAAGAGTATAATAATATTTGCTTTTATTCGCTATAATTAGATTCATCACTACTAGTTTCAGTTTCTTCATTGGGATTTATAATTATAGGTGCAATCTCTAGTGTATCCAACAATCTTTCTCTATCAAACCATTTAAAAATTTCCTCTTCAGAATGATGGATAGTTTTTTCCAAATTTCTAGTGTAATTGTTTCAAGAGCTTCAGACCACATATTTAAAGTATGTTTCAGTGGTTCCGTCTCTGCCAATGTGTCTGTTATAATATTGTTTTGATGTAAGGATGTAAGGAAATTTCCAATGTTAAGCTTAAAATTCAAAGTATTACTTTTATTCCTTACCTATTAACAATGTTCAGAAAAAGAAGAACTTTTAGCATATTTTGTTTAATTTGTGCTTTGTTCCAACTTGTATTAGGTGTTTTATGGAGTAAAACACTGTGATATGGAGCATTGTCCATAACAATTATGCTGGGTTCTGTGAGATTAGTTAACAGCTGGTTCTCAAACCACTTTCAAAAATTATCCTGATTCATTTCACCATGGTAATCGCTTACTTTGGTTTTTGAAGAAAATATTGCTTTCGCACCGTCCATAAACCCATTTTCATTCACAGCATGGAGTATGATTTATCTACAAAAATAAAACTTATTGTTGAACAGAAACATTTAAAATTACCATGTAAATAGGTACAGAGATATATACTATTAATTATACTAAAATAACCGGAGAGTTTACCTTTTACCATCAACTTAAGTCGTTTTGACACTCCTTTTATCATTATTTTGCTACCATTTTGAAATATCCATGTTTCATCAATAAAAACCAATTTATATAGACCTGCTTCTTTTTCTTCTTTAATGTAGTTCCTTAAAAATCTAACACGTTTTACAGCAATATCAGGAAGCTCTATGAGCCGCCGTCTTGGTTCATCTTTTTTCCGTTTGAAACCAATTTCCTTTAATAAATTTGATAAAAATCTTCTAGAACCTTCAAATAGGTGCCTTACTTTTAATTCAGCAAGTAAAGAATTTAAAGTTACATCCTCTCCTGAAACCAAAAAAATAATATAATTTTTTCTGGTCTTACAATTAAAAATAATTTAAATAGCTGTCTTCAAAGGAAAAAGGCTTACTTTTTTCATACATATTGTAGATAACATTTCGAATTCCACTTGTATTTAATACATCGGTATTAGTTACTCTTTTTTCATACCGATGTTTCTTTGGAAGCGACTTTAATATTCCATGGTCTTTCACAGTTTTTGAAATACTGGAAACTGTAGCCATACTGAGGTTGAGTGCAGCTGCCACATACTAAATTAAAATGTTTTTGATTGAATTGGCTGTTACTTGATCGATATCCATAACTAAGTTAAATAAACAGCAGCAACAGGTATGAATGGACGACCATTGTCTCGTTCTCTTTCAAAAAAATTATCAAAGAAGCTACCAGTTCTTGGCAGCTACTATTTAGTTGTTTTGGCATTTTTTCACTTATTACACTGTTTTTGTTCTTCAAAGAACAGTTTTTTATATTCCAAAATAACAAGAAAGAATAACACAAAAACCACAAACAAAATAACAAATACAAAACTAAATATACTAACCGGTGACAACGGCAACGACGCAACTTGTAAATCACGGCTACCAACTTTATGTAAACAAATTAGTGACGTGAATCAAATTTTGTTTTGCACCAACTATATGTGTATAATTTACTATAACTGCGGGATTTAATGTTTTTCATTCAAGATTTGTTGGTATAACAATTCTGCTATGCCACATTATTATTTTATTTTCTATAGATAACTCGTTTCTTTTCCTAAAAATAACATCATTCTAATATTTTTCTCCGTTATAGCGCAATATCGTCCAACTTGTTTGATTGCAAATTGTTTAAGATATTTTCCAGAATTTG
This sequence comes from Ophraella communa, assembly GCA_035357415.1. Classification (NCBI taxonomy): domain Eukaryota; kingdom Metazoa; phylum Arthropoda; class Insecta; order Coleoptera; family Chrysomelidae; genus Ophraella; species Ophraella communa. The sequence goes on along the minus strand of CM068994.1, from coordinate 28,331,714 downwards.
AAAATTGGTATAGCAATGAAATACAATATTTCCTACTTGACTTAGTTGTAAATGAACAAAACTGCATGAAGAAGAAAGAAATTAATCGATAGAAGAACACAAATAAAATTCACACATTTCAAATTCCTTTTAAAGGAAAAATGTCAGCAAAAACTACTTCTTCGTCACAAAACCTTTTCTTCTTCTTTTTTCATAACCGGATTCGTGTTGTTCTATGATATATACTTTTTAGAGACCTCTACTGGCGGTCACAACAAAAGCGTCCCTGGGGTGCTATTCTCGAGTTTACACGAAAAGTTTCTCATACGAAAGTATTCTCTAAAAAATATGCGCATGCGAATTTAAACCCGTATTCTTGAACACCACTAGAACAACTTGATTACGTACACGAATATCCTTCCTCTGACTAATCTGACAACACTGTGTTAAAGCAGTGCATCTAACCTAACCTAAAAACAAGTTTTACTTTAAAGGTTGGTGTTGATGATGGTAATATCTTCGTTTTCTGTTAAATTTGACAGCTTTTATTTGTAAGACGCCCATACAGTGACGATTGTTCTGTCTCGGTAAACATACCTTTAGTCGTAACCTTACTTTGTCGTCTCGACAAACAAATATCAAACTTTATAAATCACAATTATAAATCTTATAAACTGATTTTTGATTATAAAACCTATAGTTTAAGTTATTTGGTTGAGTTTCTAATTATGTTGACAACTGCAAAAAAAGTTAGAACGGGTAATATATATCAAAAACAAAAAGAAACTCTAGTAGAGTTTATGGAAAAAACGTGAAACTTCTTCTACTTCTTCTTCGATATTTTCCAATATATTTATAGCCGCTATTTTACCCAATTCGTATAATCCAGCCATATTTTTTGTTTTCTTATTCTCTCTTAGTATTCGATTTTTGCGTTTCTCATGGAGCAGACCCAGTAGAAAATATTCGCATGAAAATATTCTCCTACGCGACTAAAAAAATCACATTCTATCGATCATTTGAAGTTCTTATACGAAAAACCAATAAATTCGCATACGCAAATCATTCTCATAAACTCGAGAATAGCACCCCTGACCTTGATCATTTGCCTAGGTGAAACTTCTGATTGGAACTTTCTAAGTTTCTTCCAAGTACTTCCAATCATGGAAAACTAAAAACTATTTCATCATCTGACTTTCAATTTCTGATTTAATGTTGATCTTATTAAGAATAATGAAAAACTCTTCGTTTTACCAAAACTTCCAATATTTATTAAAAAATTGCTTTTTTAACTATAATGACAGCCGTTTCGCTAGACTTAGCATCGTCAGATTGACATATTGAAGTTACATTTTGTTTGTTTGTAGCTAGGTACCTGATGTTTAGGTAGTTATAAGGCTAGACCAAGTATGGAAGTAATAAGACAACAATATTAAAGCCTAGATGTTATGAACAAATAAATCTGGGAAGTTCTCCACTTTTAAAGTGTTTGCTTTGATTGAGTCTTCATTTTATACATAGATAAGACGTAATTGTAACACAAATATATTAAGTTATTGTAAAGATCAGCATGATATAGTTTTTTCCTGGTTTTTCTATATCATTGCACAGTTATACTGATCTTAGAGGGAAATACATCCAGGATAATCCCTTAGGGCTCATAACATCTAGGCTTTAATATTGTTGTCTTATTACTTCCATACTTGGTCTAGCCTTATAACTACCTAAACATCAGGTACCTAGCTACAAACAAACAAAATGTAACTTCAATATGTCAATCTGACGATGCTAAGTGTAGCGAAACGGCTGTCATTATAGTTAAAAAAGCAATTTTTTAATAAATATTGGAAGTTTTGGTAAAACGAAGAGTTTTTCATTATTCTTAATAAGATAGACTTTCAAAAAGAAAGGGTTAGTACAATCAATTTAATTAATGTTGATCGATTATAAATATTGAAGTGCGGTTCAACTCTTTAAAGGCATTTAGCTTAAGCACACTAGGCAAACATCAACGTATGAAATGGAAATGTACACCGAAGACCACCTATTTTGCGTTAAAGATAAATATCGTCCTTACAAAACACACATAAATTTTCTTAGAACATCCATGGGTGAGAAATATAAAAGTTTCTTGGGCAAGCTTAAACAAACTATTAACTACTTCAACAAATAAAATTTAGTAACTATGTTACAGTGGCTTATCCGAAAAAAATCTGGTTGTCAAATAACTAATGTTCACAAAGAAAATATCTACTTTGCATTATTTTTACTGTATACTCCATTTTGGTCTTGGTTTAATTTTCATATTTCATCTGCTTGTTATTTAGATATTCGTGTTTTTTTTAAAGAATCTTTGACAGAATCGTATGTCTACATAATATATAATCAGTTAGTCAGAACAATAAACAACTAAAAGGTTGAATTAACTTTCACTATTTATTCGTAAAATACTTTAAATGTAATGACGGCCGTTTCGCTATAGAATTAGCATCGTCAGATTGACATATTGAAGTTACATTTTGTTTGTTTGTAGCTAGGTACCTGATGTTGATTAGGTAGTATTAAGGCTAGACCAAGTATGGAAGTAATAAGACATACAATATTAAAGCCTAGATGTTATTAGCCCTAAGGGATTATCCTGGATGTATTTCCCTCTAAGATCAGTATAACTGTGCAATGATATAGAAAAACCAGGAAAAAACTATATCATGCTGATCTCAATAACCTAATATATTTGTCTTATCTATGTATAAAATGAAGACTCAATCAAAGTAAACAGTTTAATAGTGGTGAACTTCCAAGATTTATTTGTTCATTAACTACTTTATATTGTTGATCTGCTAGATGTCTTTTGATTTCAAGTTCTTCGAGAAAATCTAAATTTAGTTTTTTATCACAAGTGTGAGGTTGACTTATCTGATTGTTTTAATTTATATGCTCTTAAATGTTCGTTAAATCTTGCTTCAAAATTTCTTTGTGTTTGACCTATATATACAGCATTACATTTTGGACAATTAATTTTGTAAACACCAGATTTTTTTTAATTTAGGTAATTTTGCTTTTACATTTAACAATTTTGTACCAACATTATTGTATGAAGGGTTAATACAATAACTTTCATATAGTTAAGTTCTGAAATTACTGGTTGGAATTGAGAAATTCTTTTGTATTAAATAGTCCATTCCAACCTAATTTGATAACCAATTTTTTATAATATACAGTCGGCTTTAGAATAGCATATACATGTTAAATGTGAATTTCGTTTACCTACCGAAGTTATAAAAACGCCCTTTAAACGCCTACATTAAATGGTTTTTGGGAATTAAGTTTATTTACAAGGGACAGAGGGACAGGCAATTTGTCAATAAAATACCTTATGCTGCAAACATTAAAGATGTGGGCATGGACAACTGTTTAACTGATTTCAAATTTATTATTATTTAAACCGTGATTGGTTATACAAAATAAATAGCCCGTCCTTAAAATTAAGGCCGCCCTTAAAATTAATTCATTGTAAGCGATTTGAGTTTGAAAATGTATGTGCTATTCTGAAGCCGATAGTACAGCTTGTATCTTTCTTTAATGAATGGACTATTTAATATAACATCATCCCCGAGGGGCCGAGTTAGAGCGCACCAGGTATCTGTGGAGGGTTTGCCGGTGCCATATTTGAATTCAGCTAGCCGAAAAACCCCCCGCAACAATTTTTGGCTAGTATTTTTTTATTTTTGTTTGGAAAACTCTCGGGATTGACCTTCAGGACAATTTGGAGCAGACCCGGTATTAGGGGGAATGATTTAACAGGTTAGGGCGCACTAGGTATCCGTGGGGCGTTCTCCCATAGCATATTTGAATTCAGCGACTCAAAAAACCACCGAGTGGTAAGTTTCTCTCCTTCCTCACGGAACCTAACCTAACCTAACCTAACCTAACCTAACCTAACCTAACCTAACCTAACCTAACCTAACCTAACCTAACCTAACCTAACCTAACCTAACCTAACCTAACCTAACCTAACCTAACCTAACCTAACCTAACCTAACCTAACCTAACCTAACCTAACCTAACCTAACCTGGCCTAACCTGGCCTAACTTAACCTAACCTAACCTAACCTAACCTAACCTAACCTGGCCTGGCCTGGCCTAACCTAACCTAACCTAACCTAACCTAACCTAACCTAACCTAACCTAACCTAACCTAACCTAACCTGGCACACCTAACCTAACCTGGCCTGGCCTAACCTAACCTAACCTAACCTAACCTAACCTAACCTAACCTAACCTAACCTAACCTAACCTAACCTAACCTAACCTAACCTAACCTAACCTAACCTAACCTAACCTAACCTAACCTAACCTAACCTAACCTAACCTAACCTAACCTAACCTAACCTAACCTAACCTAACCTAACCTAACCTAACCTAACCTAACCTAACCTAACCTAACCTAACCTAACCTAACCTAACCTAACCTAACCTAACCTAACCTAACCTAACCTAACCTAACCTAACCTAACCTAACCTAACCAATATTATACGACGTTCGTTGGTGTTCCTGAGCTCCATATGTTCGGAAAGTCTATTTGAACATCATATCATATACATATACATCATATATAAACGAATATTTAAAATATTTTTTTACGCAATTTTCTGTGAAAAAACATTAATGTAATGGAAAATCAGTAACAATAAAATCTAATGGCTTAACAACCATCTTGAATCATAACTAAACCAGTAGTTAACTCAAATTTGGGACGATACCAATCCAACACAAAGTCCCATTTAAATAAATAAGATAGTCCTTAAAATTACCGCTACCGCTGTCACTGAAGATTATTTGTTGAGTTATACTTCTTGGAGATACACTGAAACCAGGTGTTTGGAATAGTATAAAACTGCTAATTATTGAAACATCAAACAGAAGCAAACCTTAAAGAAGTATTTGCGCCCAATTATAACTTTAAAAGAAGGGTCTTTTACAAATAAAATACCAAGTTGACAGCCCGGTATAACAATCATAAACAAATAAACTTTTCTACCAGGAACAAGGCCAGTAAAACAACCACAACAATAAAATATTTTAGAGGAGTGTCCTCATTGTGGAACACCCATCACTAAAATTGTATTGTTAAATATGATAAAAACATGTTTTCATTTTAAATTAATTGTTGAATTTCGCGATAAATACCTAACGACTTTGATATCATTGAGGACAATATTAGAATGGTCAATAATTGATATGCCGAATTCAGTTAGCGATATTGTGCTAGTGACGATTTTTAAATCCAATAGAATAGATCCAAATAAGTTGTTTAAAAAAGTTACTAAAATATTAAGTAAACCATTTTAATATAAGAATACGGAAATATTTGTTTGGCGGTTAAAAACAATACCCAATGTTTATTTAATAAGATCATATTACTTATTGTTTTATTAATATTGAGGTTATAATTAAGTTAATTGTGTAAAAATAATACACATTATTTGGTGGATAGGTTAGGTTAGGTTATACGGGGTTGGGATAAAGAATGGAACCAAGTAAATATCTTTTAAACGAAAAGAACGATATTTATGAAAATTTGCAGGTAAGTGCAATGGAATAAAACGCATCTGATGTACATTTTTTTGATAATAATATACTTCCGGTTTAACCGGAAATGCCATCAACTTCTTTAATTTAAATGGGACACCCTATATATTTTTACGGATTTTAAAAGAGCTTGTTATTTTGAATTCATACATACTGAGTTTAATGTAAACAAATTTGTAAAAACGAGGAATAACTCACTGTTAGTAAGTAGTACAATAGATGTACAAAATTACTTCAAATGTTCAAAATGCTCGCCGTTTACTTGCTGACAATATGCCATCCTATTAACAAATTCTTGAGTTACTCTTTCCAAGACTTCTCCACGTATTAGTTCACATTCATCAAAAATTCTTTGTCTCAATTCCTGTAAGTTTTTTGGTTGTCTAACGTAAACACGTGATTTTAGATAACCCCAAAGAAAAAAATCTAACGGGCTAAGATCCGGAGAACGAGCAGGCCACTCTATGAATCCTCTACGTCCAATCCATCGATTTGGAAAATTCGCATCCAGAAAATCCCTAACCCGTCTATCATAGTGGATAGGTGCTCCAACTTGTGGAAACCAAATATTTTGTGGTAATTGCCCATTCTGTTGAAGTGCAGGAATAATTTCGTTATTTAGTAGATCCAAATACTTGTCACCATTCAAGTTTCCGTCGATAAACAATGGGCCTATAAGCTTATTTTCGACAATTCCCATCCAAACATTTAACTTCTGTAGATGCTGGGTATGTGCTTAATGAATCCAATGAGGATTCTCATTTGACCAATACCTTGAGTTATGGCGATTAACTGTTCCATTTAAACAAAAAGTTGCCTCATCGGAAAAAACTATGCTAGAAGCAAAATTTTCGTCGACATTACAGATGTTCATTATCCGTTCGCAAAATTTCAGCCGTCGGTCAAAATCATCGTATGACAATTCTTGAACCAACTGTACCTTATACGGATGATACTTTTCACTTTTTAATATCTTTCCTACAGAACGTCGACTGATACCATGGTTTAGTGCAAAATTTGTGGTGAAAGTTTGAGGTGATTCTTCTAAATCGATTGCAATATTTTGTTTAACAGTTTCGTTCGTTGCAGTCCGCGGTCTTCCTGGTTTTAGCAAATTTTTACCATCCCAGTAGTATTAAAACGTTGTAATGTTTTAGTTACTGTTGAGCGTGATATAGGATTTCTCTCCGGATGCAAATTATAAAAAATATGACACACTTCTCATGAGTTCTAACACGATCACCATAACCGATCATCATTAAAATTTCAATACGCTCTTTTTCACTTAATTGAACCATTCTAAATTGTGCAATTTATTTCCTTCAATTAGAATTTGACACTTGAAGAACAAAAGACGTACTAAACAGTGCTTGTTTATTTATTACTATGCATACAAACAACATCAATTAGTTTATCTAAATAGATTTTTGCTCTAATACAAAAAAACTCAAAGGAGGTTGGTTAAAGTGCTATATTTCTCGTTTTTACAATTTTTTTACACTAAACTCAGTATGTGTGAATTCAAAATAACAAGCTCTTTCAAAATCTGTAATAATATGTAAGGTGTCCCATTTAAATTAAAGAAGTTGATGGCATTTCCGGTTAAACCGGAAGTGTATTATTATCAAAAAAATGTACATCAGATGCGTTTTGTTCCATTGCACTTACCTGCAAATTTTCATAAATATCGTTCTTTTCGTTTAAAAGATATTTACTTGGTTCCATACTTTATCCCAACCCCGTATAGAAATATGTATTGTCAATATTATAATTTGAAGAGCGTCGTTTCAAATGGCAACAACAGTTTTCATAAAAATCAATTGCAACGCGTAACGCGTTGCCTAAATGAACTCCTTATATCTCGCTGATAGTTCCATTTGTTATGGGGATTTTATCATTTAAAACCCCTTAGACGAACAAAACACGGTCGTATTGTAATTAATAACATAATAGAGGAAAATTGGTGTTCATTATAGCGGAGAACAAACGGAGTACAAGGAAAGGTAACAATGGGGAAAACCGGCAAATGGCGGAATGGCGTGCAGAATTTAATGGAGTAGTTGATGGTCAGGTGTCGGTCCGACAAACCACAAATCGTTTCCCAATTAAATTTATCGCCGATATTGTGTGATCTCCAACCACTCGAAGCTAAGACGAAACTCCTTTTATTATTTTCTCGGAGTTTCAATTTTTGTTTACCCAGAATGGACTGGCCATTTATTTATCTTTGCAGTTAAGAACTGACAATAGGGATATAGGGATGTGGATTGTACTCAAATAAGTATACAAATTTACCACTAAAAGGTAGTTTCTATATAATAAAAAACAATATTTTATTCAATAGAATGTGATTAAATATTACACCCTCGTCATGTGACAATGAACACCAATGAAAATGCGTGACGTCACTTGTTGCCAAACAAGACTTTTCTTCGCTGTCAAGCACTTTCGTGTTTGTTGATATTTGGATGATATTATTACTTTGATTCCCGTGAAATTTCCTCGAAATTTGCTTAATTATATTTTTGAATCAATTTTTAAAGGTTTCCCATAGTGGAAAATGAGGCAGATAGTTCAATTTTACCCAGAATTTCTTCGCAACCAATTTCTGCTCTGCTGAATTTAGAAATGTGAAGACCTCCTTGTAAGGATACATTATAATAGTAATCGAAGATATTCATAAAGTCGAAAAGTTAAATTGAATATAATAATAGTTATTTATGTACCAAGGACGAAAAACTGTCTATTATAGTCGAGCATGCAAATTGCTAGCTGAGGCGCAGCCGAGGCTAGCAAGCAGGCGAGACAATAGACAGTTTTCGCCGAGGTGCATATTACATTTTTTCGTCGTCCCCTACGCTTTTATGAAAGTAAGAACTCACCTATTTGCTACCCCCGGCTACGTCCCACTCTCCCAACTGCAGACTCGATCATAATTCAAATAAAATTATAAAAAATGTATTCTGATTTGAAGTGTAACAACTCTCTATTTAAATCATATTACTACAAAATTATCAATCTCGAAGATGGATATTGAAAGAACAGTTTGTGCAATTATTAATATTAATTCCTGCTGTCGAAGAAGATGCCAGAGACAAGTTTTGATTTTGGGTACTTGTTGATGCAACTTCAGATGCAGATGCTCCGGCATCACTATTTCTAAAACTTCCCTCTCGGAGTGCTTGACCAGGTAAAATACTTTTTGATACATTTATTTTATTGGGAATGGAATCCTCAATGTAACCATCGGCGACTGTTGAGGATTTCCATCCTCCGTGCTGTTTTAGTGACAGCATATCTGCGCCGGCATTGACTAAAAGTGTTGCAGATGTGCGCCGATAACAATGCCCGGTGTACTCTAGTTCGTTCGGCAATTTTAAGTATTTTGCGATTAAGCTAGGTATCTTTGCAAATGTATGCACACCAACCACTTGCACTGTACACTTTCCTGAATTATAATTGACAAAAATATATTATGATTACAATGCTTCGGTCTTAAGTTGGCGTATTGTCGAAATATTTCTAAAGGATTCACTCCGTCGCAAAGTTTGTCTGTAACTGTAAAAACACGCCTTTTACCATTTTTTGAGTCTGGAATGGTTATTACAAGCATGTTGCTTTGATAAACAATATCCTTGGTCGTTATTTTACGTAGTTCGTCTCTTCGACAAGCCCCAGCAATTCCAATAATCAAACAGAGCTGAAATATAATATAACAATAAATGCATCAGCAAAATAACTAAAAACATTTTACCTTGTGCAAAAGATAAGTGTCATCAGGGGCATCACCAAGAAATCTGTTTATTTCATCTCGACTGAATACTCTAGATTTTTTCGCTTTGTACCCAACGCTTTGTTTTTTCAAAAATGCAATAAGTTTCGGAAATTTGGATATGTTAACGTTTTCCTTGATGGCTAGTGTAGACTTTAGCATAGAGTATATTGACCATAGCGTCGAGGACTTATAATTATTCTCATCAGCTTTACTAGAAAAATAGGCCAGAAGAACATTTTCTGAGAGGTTCTCGACCTTATGTTCCTGACGCCAGTTCTTGAATTTGTTGTATTGTTTTTTGTATAAAATTCGTGATTTCTGTGGATGTAAATCCAACGTGGCCGTATTTGCCAATTCCCGTAGCTCCGGAGGAGTATTACTTACATCCACATCGCTAACACTATTCATTTTTGATTACTTTGAACACACACCGCGGTCTTATTCACACGTAAAATCTAGCGAATTTCGTAATTACTTCATTTGACAACAGCAAATGACAGTAATTGTCACAGGCGCCTACGTTTTTATTAAACGAAAATTATTCAATCGCCGCTCTCGAACAGTGCCGTACCATAGCAACCGCAGCGGACGAAAAGTGTTTGCGGACGAAAAGTACTTGCCTCCAATAATAGTCGATTTTTCGTCCGGAAATCAGTACGTAAAATGTAACTTTTCGTAGAGGTAGACGAAAAAATAAAGTAATATGATTTTGAGGTTATGTTTTAAATTTTAACATTTTTTTTTTCATTTGACATGCAAACTTTCTTGGAAAACAAGCTGCTCTAAGTCGGATCTGTGATACTATTCTGGATAATTCTCCATATTATTTTGTAACTAAAATGAAAGTACAATACATTGTTTACTTTATTTCTAACCTCAAAATTCAAGTTTTTATCTTGAAGAGAAAAATTCTTTTAACACCAAGAAATCTAGCATTGATTAGCAAACTTACATCAAAATGATTCTCACAGGAAAATTAAGACACAAAGAATAACTTTTGCAACAATCTTTTAAGACATTCAACAGCAGTTTTGTTGCAAAATATATTTGTTTAGCATTCTTAACAATGAAAGACATCCACAATGTAAGAGTTAATGCATTAATTAATTATTGTTAAATTAATAACATACAGCCATCCTTTAAAATTCTAATTTCAGTATTGAATATTTAAACTACATTTTCACAAATATTAAAAACATATTTATCATTAAATTACAATTTATAAACAAACAAGGTATTTGCCTTAACTCAACAAGTGTTCATTATGACCTCCATATTGTATACAACTTCTACATCGTTTCAACAGGGAATACCGAATATTTTGAAAAATTAAATATTTTTGTCGAAAATAGTTAGCAATTTGTAAAATTCGGTACCTTAGTTGATCCTCACTGGTTATTTCCACAGTGTTGAAAACGAATAGAAATCTACCCGAATTCTACCGTTTATGAATGAATCTAATCTAAAAATTAGACTCGACAAGACAATTACTTTTTAATTCTGACAATTCTCAAAAAATTACGACAAATATAGGAAGTTTCCTTAAAATATAAACTCTCGCTCATTAAAAATTCTAATGATCAATGTCGAAACTACCAAATCTTGCGTGACTATAACTCCATTTCCAACACATTCCCACCAAGAAGGTTCGAAGAAGCTCAGATCCAATCGTAAGTAGCAAGGGACCTTCACAGCATGTCCGTTCTCTTCCTCGATTAATGATTTTCCAAGGTCATTGTCCAAGTCCACTTCCAAGGGGTATAATCGCTGAATGGGTCTTTCCATGATACTATCTGTAGTTTTCACTTGGGCAATGCGGCTTATTCTATCCTTTCGAGTAAACAACTTAATGATGCGTCCCATTGGCCAGCAAACTCGCTTCTTTGTATCAATCGTCGTTTAAAATCATCCTTCAACCGCTGTACGTAATCCGCTCGGGACCGTAGACACGAGGCTTCTGTTGCTTCTTCCTCAGGAAATCTTTGATCACGTCGGGGTCACCAATTGTTGAAAACGAATAGAATCTAATCTAAAAATCAGACTCGACAAAACAATTACTTTTTATTTTGACAGTGAAAAAATAATTCTGACAATTCTCAAAAAATTACGACAAATACAGGTTTCCTTAAAATATAAACTCTCGCTCATTAAAAATTCTAATGATCAATGTCGAAACTAGTCGAAACTACCAAATCTTGCGTGACTATGACTCCATTTCCAACACACAGAATAAAACATTTTCTTTCATATATCCCCAGAAACAAAAATTTAATGGATTTAAACGTGGACCGCGCGGTGGCCATTCAATTGGTGCATCTGGCCCCCTTTCAACTCAACGTCCTGGATATTTTCGAAATAAAAAAGCTCTAACGGCGTTACTTAAATGTGGTGGCGCACCATCTTGCATAAAATTGCTACTGGGACATTTTCTAAGCAAATTGGTAGATCATTTTGTAAAAATTATAAATTAATAATGTTCCCCGTTTAATTTGTTTGGGAGAAATACTGGCCCTATCAAATAGTTCGATTATTCCAGTCCAAACGTTTACTCTAAAATTAACCTGATGATGACGCACTTTTTTACCTTTGGGATTTACATCAGCTCAGATATGAGAGTGTTATGGTGATTAGTAACTCCATTTCTTGTGAAAGTAGATACGTCAGTGAATAATTATTTTAACTATTTGTACTATGTACAAATAGTGAAAAAAAAATTAAAATTTACATAAAAATACGGATTGATATAATGTTTGTTCTTAAAAAAATCATAATTTCGATATTGAACAATTCTACAAATAAATTGCATTTAAAATAAATCAACCTGCAGGCTTTTTCTCATAAAAAGCCAAGGTTCACTCACACTTATGCGTGTGAGTGAAGCCAATTTTCAAACGTTTGGTGGCAAACAAATTTGGAACGTCGAATTGTATTTTTTTAGTTTTTTTATTAATTTTCACCTTTTTCAATAACCTGAATAGACATTTTAAAATGGTTAATTGTGTAGCTTATAAGTGCAACAGTCACAGTACTAAAAAAGAGCAAGGAATTTCATTTCATAGGTAAAAAGTATTTTACAACTATTTCCTTGAAATTTATTTTTATTAATATTACAGCTTTCAGGTAATAGATGTTTAACTAAATCACATATGTTATGTATGATAACTTAAATTAATTGTACATACATTTTGAAAATTGTTTTTATTCAGTTTTAAAGATTATTTTTCATTTAATTGTTATTATTTGCTCATAGATTGAATAGTTTTGCAGTGGCGTGGAACAAAAACATATATTTAAAATAGATTAAATGGATTAAAATTGTAATATTTATTAAATAAATATGTTTTAAAATGACTGTTGTTTTTTTTTGGAGCAGTATAAATTAAGACTTTTTTAAATTAGATTTATAATACGAAATAATGAAAATGATTATTTAATAATCGTATAAGAAAAATCGTATGATACGCCTATGTCAATATTGTCCGCCATTAGTTTGGTGGTAATTGGGTTACACAAATTCATTCCAATGCGCAGTCCTCTCTCTTTCCTTGTCTAAGGTTAAGTTCATGTTATGAAGTTAAATATCATCACGAAAGATGAAAGCGAAAAAGGAAAGAAAGATGTTCAAGTTGCTACTGACATTTGAAGTTTATGATCGACATATACATTGACAGTCAAACCAAAAGTCACCAAAAAATTACTAGAATTGCAAGCAGCCTGTTGCAAAAAATAGAAGATGTTCTATTTCATGCAATTCGTTGGACATGTTCTGAAATTGCATGCCACTACCGTATTACACTATTCAACAAAGCGTCTTGTATCAAATTGCAGCAACTAAATGCATAGTGTAGTACGGGCTTTAGGATAATAATTATATATATTGCTTAAAATCAAAACATTTAAATAAATCAATAGATGGAATTACTTATTTAAGATTTATTTTATGATCGATTGTCAGTGTCAATTAACAATATCGATAATTGTCCGACAAACATAAAACTATTTTATTTGAAACTGCTAATTAGAGACAAAGGCAACTATTAAACTTGTTTATTTTTATAATAAACGTCTAACGGTTGACACACCATCAAATTCCAAAAAAGATTTGGTCAAGACGTCATGGTAGTTTTGTTTAAACAACATTTTGACACCATGCTGCAATAATCTACACTATATAAAGGTACTACTGGGTGGTCTAAGGAATGGTGTTTCGAGCCAAATCGTCAGTTTTTTTGCTTTAAAAAGGGAATTGTTAGATTTTTTTTTCAAACAAATTTCAAGACGACTTTATTGTTGCATGTGCACACCAAAGAAGTTAAATAGTTCTTGTTGTATTAACCATTTAATCAATATATTTATTTAATTTTGAATTAGAAAGCTTACAATTTCCGAATGTATTACAAATTTTTTTAAATAAATTAATAAGCAAAAAAAGGTTTTTAAATAAAATAAATATGGGCTTGTATGAATGACTGTAGGCGATGTGGCATGCTATCGATTAAATGGCCGAGCTGGGCTTGCGGAATTCCCTCCCATTCTTCACGAGCAGCATCTTTCAGTTCTCGTAGAGTAATTGGGGGAGGGTTTCGCTTCTTAATGCGTGTTTTAATAATGTCCCAGACATGTTCAATGACGTTCATGTCAGGGGAATTTTATGGCCATCTTAATGTGGATATTCCTTCTTCTTCCAAAAAATTTTGTACTGCAGCTGTTCTATGTGGAGTTGGAGGTGCATTGTCATGCATAAACACAAATCCATCACCTACCACCCCCCAGAATAGATGCATAACAGGATTTAAAACTTCATTGATATTCACAGCACCAGTGATTCTTCTCTCCAAAACCAGGAGAGGCGTCCGTGTACCCCTAATAATACCACTCCAAACCATATTAATCCCACCTTAATAATGTTTGTTTATTTTGCAGAAATACAAATAGTACATAAAATACAAATTAAAATTTAACAAATATACAAAAAAAAAAAAAACTTGTTAACCACGAAGTAAACTAAGTTACTTGTATGTGGTGAAGCAAAACATAAAAAACAATTACAGCTAAATAAATAAATAAAAACGTACAAATATAAATGTGTTATAAAAAATGCATCTCAATGCTAAAAGAATAATACAATATTTTTTTCATTTTTATTCCCCTGCAAACATATAATCAAATCAGCCGTCAATCAGTTCCTCCACAAAGTTTCTGTGAACACTAAGGACAAACTTTTTAAGTTGTTTTTTGTATAGATGCTGTCTAGTTTCTTCTCTAATTTCAGGTGGAAGTGAATTGTACATTTTAGGGCCTAGATAACTGTAGCTTCTTTGACCAATAGTCTTTTGCATATGTGGACTAATAAATTTTGTTTTATTCCGTGTATCATATGTGTGGCTTAAATTTTTTAATTCGTTTTTGTTAGCATGTTGAATGTTACAAATATTCATATAGAATAGTTACCTAATATCTAGTACTTCACTTTCGACATAAAGGGTGTTACTAGGACAATCATAGCTTCGAAGAAGAATTGTTCTAAGAAATCTTGTGTGTATTATCTGTAAAGCTACAAAATGTGTTTTTGAAACTCCACCCCAGCCTACTATCCCATAATTAAGATGAGGTTCTACTAAACTTTTGTAGACCATTTGCTTCTGTTTAAGGTTAAGTATTTTACATGTTAGTTTAAATTTAAATAATATGAAACGTAATTTTTTTATAATAAATTGTATATGATGGTCCAATCTTAAGTTATTATCTATCATGATGCCAAGATACTTAACTTTATTACTGGGAGATATTACAAAATTTTCAAAAAGCAGCTCATAATTTGGGAGAGCATTAGCATACGAACTAAAAGGTAAATATACTGTCTTGTTGATGTTGAGCGACAAAAGTCTGTTGTCCAGCCAGTTTTTGACAGTTTTTAAATCTCTCTCTACTTTTTGTTTTAGACTGAACCAGTTACAATCCTCACAGAAAAATACAGTATCATCAGCAAAACTAAAGATTTTGCAGTTTGTTTCTAATAAAAAGAGGTTATTTAAGTATATATTGAACAATATTGGACCCAGAACCGTTCCCTGAGGTACACCACATGAAATTATTCTTTCGTTACTGTATTCGTCTCTTATTTTAACTTTTTGTTTCCGATTTTTCAAATAACTTTTGAAAAGATCATAGGGAACGCCCCTAATTCCAATATCCTCCAATGTTTTAAGCAGAACACGTAGTTGGGCTGTTTCTAATCGGGCTTGTCCTCCTGGGGCCCTCCAAATTAGCGTTCTTCGCGAATCAGAAACCAAGCCAATTCTTCATTCGTCAGAGAACATCACGTAATTCCAGTTAGGACCATGGTGTAACATTTCTTGAGCCCATTGTAACCTTACAATTTTTTGTTGATAGGTTAGTTTGGGAACACGTAGAGGTCTTCTGCGATACAAATTTACCGCATTTAATCTTCCTGTAATTATTTGCCTTGAGATATTCAGTCCTTCAAGGCTAGCAATTTCTCTGGATATGTCACTTGTAGATTCCTGTCGATTTCTTCGAGCTATCAATGTTATCTGCCGGTCTTGTGCTGCTGTTGTACATCGACTTCTGCCACTTCTGGGACGATCCTTCACATCATTTGTGTCTTCGATTTTTTTTAAATTTTTGATACAGCACCCTGCGAGTAACACCAACAATATTTGCGATATCACTTTGACTGAAGCCCTTTTGTAACAAAGCAATTACTCTAGACCCTATTAAAATATGATATCATGTCTCTAGGCATTTTTAAACAGCTCAAATGAAATTTATACAAGAATTGGAATAATGTGAAAGCACCCAAATCAATTAAATATGACCAAATTAATACAAAAACGAATCAAATTTAATATTATTTTGATTTAAAAACGCTTTAAAATAAATATCAACAAGAGTTTTTAAAAAACCATTGGCGTAGATATATTATTTCTAAATATTCCAAACTTTTGGACATGTGTGTATGTGCCAGGGTAAATATTGTCTTTAATGGATTATAATTATTCCATTATTTAGTTTTTTGCAGTTTCAGCTCTCTGCTTTCTAATATTTCTTCACGATTGTGTTTTAGCTTCCCATATCTTTTGTCTTTTATCATCTTTTATTTTTATTAGAGATGCATGCCATATTTCTAAATTATCCTGGAATTCGGCTTCAATATTAGCAAATATCGCCGTCATCGGCAAATACACGTTGTCAAATCCTGTAACATGTTCATTGACATGTTCCGAGCGTAAAATTAATTTAATCACACGTATAATTAAATCCTGCACTTAATCATAAATGATAAACATTTTTCACTATCTCACGACTTCAAACCATTAAAAAATACCTTTCGGACGACCAATAGACACAACCGTTTTTGAACGTTGAGAACCCGTTAAAAACTAACCAATCAGAACGCTCGAATTCCTCCCCTAACGGAAATGAACCGTTAAGATCATCGTAGCGCGGAGAGAACTGTTCCCTTTCGCCTTCAACCCTCAAAGAACGAGCATCATTTTGCGTATTAACGAATTTTTACCTTAGCCGTTATTTATACGGCTCCAAGTTACCGTTGAAAATATCGCAAATTATTAGCAAGTTACCGATAAAGCACCGATCCAGCTGACTACACCTGAAGTTCGAACTCTCCGGAGAAGTCCCCCAGGTCTGCCTTCCTGTAGAAGTCGTCAACATCTGTAACCAACCGAAACCGTACACATACCGCTGTGGGAGAAATCCGAAACCCTAAGCTAAGTACCTAACCTTTTGTGGCAAAATAAATTTGAATTTTTTACTTGAGTGTTTGTTTTAAACCCACAGATTTGCTGTGTGTGGTTGCCTATCGGTATCAGTATTTTAGTTTTTTTATTGTTGTGTAAAAGTAGTCAAAATATTTTTAATATTCATTTTTTCTTTCTAGTTAAACTTTAAATTAAATAAGGTGTTCTGCTTTACACCTAGTTATTAAATTTTGTCGAATTTAAAGCAGTGGCGCCCTCACCCATCAATCATATCCTATATACAGAGTGTCGCTAAGCTGGAGCGTACCCACTCCTGAGTTAAAAGGTCTGATAAGCCGGGACAGCTCTCGAAGGAGTAATTAGTGTTGCAATCCATACTGGTTTCAGGTTCCAATACCCAATGACTTTGCTTATTTCCTTTTTTACTTTCTTTAACATACTACAAACAACAACTATACGAAGAAGACTAGTTTTTTCAAATGCATTGTCTTGTATTTTTTCCAATTCTAGATTTAAGTTTTTCTTGAAGCTTTTATTTGCGTTTCTTTATTTATTTTTTCAAAATATCATTTTGCTACTTTTTATAAAATAATTTATAGATATTTTTCCAGTTACTTCCAGTCAGTGGCGGCTCGTAATAATACAAGATGGTAGTGCCATATTTTTAAGAAATGTGAAAACCCCGCCTGAAAAATTTTTTGGGGTGCCATGCCCAAATTTTTACCCAAAAATCGTTTAAAAAACTGGTTTTGGGAAAAAATTTATCACGGTATTGTCAAAATAGGTCAATCTGAGGATGCTTCTTAGCGAAACGGCCGTCATTGTGATTTAAAACTTGGAAGTCACGTTCAAACGAAAAGTTTTTTATTAAGATGGACTTCCAAAAAGTAAGAGTTAGTACAATAAATTTAAAAATCGTATTTTTATTTTCCAGCCCCAAAATCAACAAATCGAAGATCCCGCAAACCGGGTTTGGATAGAAAGCCACGTCAAGCGTACAGCGCCAAGCAACTAGAACGGCTAGAGACCGAATTTAAAATCGACAAGTATTTGAGCGTCAGCAAAAGAATGGAACTCAGCAAAGCCCTCAACCTCACCGAAGTACAAATAAAAACTTGGTTCCAAAATCGACGGACAAAATGGAAGAAACAATTGACTACGCGTCTGAAGATGGCGCAACGACAAGGTTTGTTCCCTGCGCATTACTTCGCACCCGCCGCTGTTAGTCAACAGTATCCTTCCTTATTTACACCATATTATTCGCCTATTGGATGCATGTTCGGAGTTACACCGATAGAGGACGCGGGTAGTTCTGTTAACGAAAGTTCGCGGAGACAAAATTAAGACTGTATTATACCTAAATAGAATTAAAAAGTGATGTTGTAAAAGAACGGATTTTATTTCTGTTTATACCTTCTTTGATAAATTTCATTATTTCATAATATTGGTTGTAGTTCATTGTTCATTGTGGGGATTCTTTAGCATTTACCATTGAACATTTTTCTTAATTATAATTTCGGGTGAATATCCTGAGTTTTCTGTGTTTATCTTTTCTGTTTGTAGGTTTATTTTAACTACTAGTTTTTCGTTGAATTTGTAGGTTATGCTAATTAAACTAACATTTCTGAGGAATTAACATCAACTCCTATAATTCTTAATTTTTTTCTTTTATCCCCATAAAATATCCAAATTTCACTAAATGAATTTTCAAAGAAATTTTTATGAAAATAATAAGCCTCATAACACACCTAAAAACAAACTTCAATAAGTAATACAATAAATAGGACCATTTTACCTAAAACATACCTTTGTGTATATTTGGTTGCATAGATAAAGCAACTCATACAATCGTTTTTATAAAAGAACTAATTTGACATTTATTTTACCAAAAGATAATATTTCTTGTTCATATTGAACAAACCAAATTGATTTATTTAGAAAAATTAAGAGTTTTTTATTTATTAATGTTGCTTAATATTGCCTTTTTACCACGCGTGTGATATTGCTTCTTCTTTTCTTATTTTTCCGTACGCGTATGATAATACTAATTTTCGTGTCAAAACTGTGTTTTCCTACGACCACATATGAAAGTGCTAGTTTGCACACTTATTTGTATTTAAGAAAGTAGCTAATATCAATACACGTATTGAAAAGTAAAAAAATATAGTTCTATGATCTGTGACATTTACGTCAAATTTATCAATAGTAAAAACACATAAATGTCAAAGCAAGGACCATTTAATTTTTTTTAAATCTTCCTTGTGTCAAATATTGTATTGTAATTGCCAATAAAAATTTTTCTGTATCAAGTAAGAATAAAGAAAAAAGTTTCTTATAGGTTTTTAAATTTTTAAAAAATAAACATATTTTTATTCAGTATTATTATTTTTATAAAAACACTTTTAGAAAGAAGAACAGTTTATTCTTCTTTTTTATATTGTGTTTATGTTCCGTGCATGTGTCGAATGTGGATTTTTGAAGTTATGTTTGTGTTTCTGTTCACAATTATCTTTGTGTCTATTATTATTATATTACTTTTCAATTAATTTCACCGACTGACCATTTTACTTTTAATTTTTATAGAGCCCACAAAAAAATTAAAATGTCATTTAGCTAATAAAGAATTTTGATGTGAATTCCTGAGAAAGGTGGTTATTTGATTTTAATTAATTATATTTCCATGCAATATATAAACTCGTTTAAATCCTAATTTTTAACATGACTAAAATTAAAATAAATTTTATAAATAAATTTAAAATATTTATTATAATAAGAAATATTGGGGTCGTAGGAAAAATCGTGTACACAACGCGTTGGAAAGTGTATTTCTTGCACTCGTTACGTTTCCGCACTCGCCACTACGCGGCTCGTGCTAAACTTCACTTGTGCGTAATACTTCACTTTCCACACTCGTTATGTAATATACTATTAAATCCCGCGTGTGATATTGCTTCTTCTTTTCTTATTTTTCCGTACGCGTATGATAATACTAATTTTCGAAGTGTCAAAACTGTGTTTTCTGTGTTTCTACACTGTGTGTCGTTTTCACAAGGGGTCGTAGGATAATAAAATAATTACTCACGTAAATTTCAAAACTCCCCACATAAAATAAAAGCGTTTAGGTCTAATGAGGTCCCGTTTGTTAATTGTGTTTGGCTTGTGATTGGTCAGATTATGTTTCATATCTCAGTGGTGAGAATTTTTTACTTTTTATTATTAAAAATGATTTAGAAATTATTAAATTCATTAACGTTCGTAGAGAAAGTTTAAAAATTTCCAGTAATTATTGATGTATAAATGAAGTATTTCTATTTTTTCACTAAATGTGTCCTAGTGTATTATTTATTTTCAAAAAAATGCAGCAATATAATTTAAAATTCCTTTATTTGTGCCTATTTTGATCATATCTACATTAAAGAGATAAATAATATTAAAAATAAATATAAATAAATAACTCTGCCGAACGTAAATCTAACAGACTTGATTGTTAAAAATACTGAATAATAAAAAAATAGTGTAAAATAAAAAAATAGTTTTCCATCTGTCTTTTGATACAAACTCATGAAAAATCTACAATTTAAAACCCAACTAAGTACAAATAATCTTGCCTGTCATTTTGTTATTTGAAATTTCCAAGAGTTTGTATTTTACAATAATGAACATGAATCTCGAATTAATAGCCATTTAAAAATAAATACTTATCTTTATATAATCAAAGAATATACAAAATATAGTCATTAAATAAAATTATCAAAAAAATATATTTTAATGTACCTATTACATTTAAAATTATATATACTCGAGTATTTCAGAAGATTTTTTTGTTAACATCAGTGATTGTAAATTAATTAATTTTTTTATGGACTATTCTCTATGTAGAAGTCATTTTATTAGAGATTATCTATAGAAAACATTCTGAAATACCAACTTACATCTACAGCGTGTCCATGGATGGGGTATCCTACAGGTGAAAAATGTTTAAATATTAGTTTTAGTGGAAAAAAGTTTTGCTTTTTCTGAAACCCCATAAAATAAAACAAAAATTCAAGTTTATCAAAATCCGTCTGATTTTATAGCCAGTTTTATTTATGAAAACCGTAAGAATTTTTGCAAGTTCGAAAATAATGTATTAATCTAGTAAGTGACGTTTACGTGTCCCTAGTAACTGTCAACTTTTATAAATAATTTTCAAATGGACTGTGAAAGTAGTGACGTAAGCGTCAAACCAACTGATTCCAAACAACTTTTTTTATGGTATGTTTTATAAGTGTTATTAATTATTATATTGTATTTTCTTGATTTTTGGGAGTTAATTACTGTTTTTTCATTGGTAAGTGTTCATTCATATGATTTACATATCACTAAAGTTGATAGACGAACAATTTCCGTAAAATATTATAACATAACCTTCAAAGTTGTGGATTGTCATAAATTTTAAGAATACTTACAAAAATGGTACCTTAAAAATCGAATTTGGAAAAATTTTACTTATATGTATTTAATTATGATACTTCCGTTATATTTCAAAGTATAATAATAACAAAATACCTCAAACAAAAGTTATTTCTGGATATTTACAATGTTGCCGTTTGGAATCATTTCGTTGACATTTCCCAGTTCAACAGCATAGAACACAAATTTTGACGTCACACTTTCCCAGTCCATTGTCATTCTTTAATAAATATTTGACAACAATGTTAACTATTCAACAAAGAGTATATACTCGGAATTTTACAGTCTTGTAATGACGTCATTTTTGTCTATCCTTGTTTAACTAATGTAAAATGACAATGACAAAAAATTTTGCCGAAATGTTGTTGTCGTGGCTAAATTTTACCTGAAATGCTTGTCTAGTGATTGTCAGATTTGAAGTTTTGAAAACGCCAAAGCGTCAAAACATGCCGCCAAAAAACCCTCATCGATTTAACGAACAAACACAGTTAATAATTCTAAATGTGTTAGCTTTCTTTCAAATTTGTAGAAATTGACCTAATTATTATCAAAAAATGCTAAAATCTTATGTACACCACTGTATAGTAAAAGTCATACAGGTAATGGACTGGGAAAGTGTGACGTCAAAATTTGTGTTCTATGCTATTGAACTGGGAAATGTCAACGAAATGATTCCAAACGGCAACATTATAAATCTCCAGAAATAACTTTTGTTCGAGTTATTTTGTTATTATTATACATTAAAATATTACGCAAGTATCATAATAAATACATATAAGCAAAATATTTTAAAGAAGGAACCATTTTTTAGTAAGTATTTTTAAAATTTATGAAAATGCACAACTTTGAAGGTTATGTTATAATATTTTTACGGAAATTGTTCGTCTATCTACTTTAGTGATATGTAAATCATATGAATGAACAAATACCAATGAAAAAACAGTAATTAACTCCCAAAAATCAAGAAAATACGATAAAATAGTTAATAACACCTATAAAACATACCATAAAAAAAGTTGTTTGGAATCATTTGGTTTGATACTTACGTCACTACTTTCCCAGTCCATTAGGCACCAGTAGTCAGTTAGACCAATATTTTTTCGGCCCCGATCCCTCGATTTAACTGTTTTAAATTTTTTTTATGAGGCTACTTAAAACAAAAAGTTTACGCAAATAATTTAAACCATAATATTGAAGACTTGAAAACGAGCTATCAGTGATGCCATTAACGAAATTACCCCAGAAATACTAAGAAATACTTACAAAGAATTTAGAGAGAGAATTGGAAGATGTTTTGAAGCTGGAAGAGGATATATTGAATAGATTTTTTTTGTTTACTTAATGTTTCTTACATTATTATTCTGTACTGTTATTTTTGATAGTGATTATAATTTTTGTTTTCAAATATTTATTAAAGAATGACAATTTGAAAATTATTTATAAAAGTTGGCAGTTACTGGGTACATCGTAAACGTCACTCACTAGATTAATACATTATTTTCGAACTTTGTGCACAAATTCATACGGTTTTCATACAACTGGCTATAAAATGAGACGGATTTTGAAATACTTGAATTTTATTATATTTTATGGGGTTTCAGAACAAGCAAAACTTTTTATCAAGAATGACATTTTTCACTAAAACTAATATTTAAACATTATTCACCTGTAGGATACCCCATCCCTGGACACGCTGTATACTACATTATTAGACCTTAGTTTATGATATAAATTGATTGCAAAAATAGTGAGGAGTATACTGCAATATCTTTATCTACACAATGTTAATATTAGAAATGTACAATTTATCACATTGGTATACCGTGTATCAAGAATTTGAGCACCTTTATTCAATGATCACAAAGTTCAAGGTACCTACTTAATTAGATTTTTTAATTTATAAAATTTAATGATATAGAAAATTAAAAAAAAAACTAAAAACATTAAACACTAATATAGAAAATAAACTTATTTTTGAAAATAACCTACAAATCTATTGATATAGATCTGCTATTTTTTAACAAAATATAATCCAGTTATTGTTGTTTATTTTTAACGAAACAATGCAGGTTAATTTTAACTAATTTTAATCTTTAAACACGGCATTTTAACTTGTTCTTCAATCTCTGCGCAGGTTATATTATTTTTCTACTTCCTAGTCCAAAGGTCCTTTTCCTGTGCTAGGTAACATCAAACATAATAGTCCACTGACTAAAAAATAAAATAATACACCTTATTAAATCTGCTACACAACAATTTCAACAGTTTTAAACTTTTTTGTAGGTACAACGTATAAGAAAATTGGGTTAATTTAAAGGATGATAAAAAATTTAAAAATTATTCTACGTGTTCCTCTGAGGTTTGGAAGGCTTGACCGTTTTCTAAAGAAACGTTTGAACGAAACTTCCAGGAGTATTTAAAAAAATAGCTTTTCTAATTGAATGACAGCTGTTTCGGTACAACGAGCATCATCAGATTGACATATTTAAGTTACATTTTGTTTTTTCAACGTAACTACCTGATGTTGATTAAGTATTGTTAAGAATAGACCAAGTATGGAAGTAATAAGACAAAACAATGTTAAAGCCTATATAATATTAGACCTAAGGGATTATCCTGAATGCATTTCCCTCTAAAATCACTATAACATCAGGTAGCTACCTAGAAAAAAACAAATGTAACTTCAATATATCACTCTAACGATGCTAGTTTTAGTGAAACAGCTGTCATTCAATTAGAAAAGCTAATTTTTTAAATACACTTCGAAGTTTCGTTCAAAACTTTAGTTGCTTATTGTTCTTAGTAAGATGGACTTCCACAAAGTAAGGGTGACTACAATAAAATGTATCTAGTGGGTTCTTACCTAAGAGCATCGACGCGAATAATACTATGGGCACTACACAGTTTAAGTCTATAAGAAATCCGAAGATGAGATTTCCAATTAGTGCTCCACCTCTTCCAAATGTGAGTGATAAGGCTGCTGCCATTACCCTGTAAAATAATAAAACATTTACAAGAAATTTAAAATTGTGGCGAATGCGCCGGAAACACAAAAATTCAAATTTTATGTTTTTTTGGCAGTTTTTTCTACTTTATGTCCAGTCTGATCTTTTTAATGAATGTATTTCTGAGTCAACCTTTTAACCGTAGCCTTTTCTTAGCCTGTGCTCACAAATATCTATAAAGGTATTGTTGTGTCGGGGTTTTCATCCTCAATTGGTTGAAATAACACCACTCGTTTAATTATTTAGTTTTATATTTTTAATGTGTAACAGCATACATTCCTTCGTTATAGTTTTTACACCCTCTTTCACAAGCTCACTGCAATTTATGGCATGTATCTTTAGCAAAACGTGGAGGAAATAAAATTGGTTCCTGCTTCTATTAATACCTTACAAAAGATTTAGGTCCTGGTCAGAATAAAAACAGTTTCATAACAGCAGCTTGTTAAACTGCTTTACAATGCTCTGCAACTTTAAAAACTATTGACAAGTTTCTAATACCAGGCCATACACATATGGATGCGATACGGATCATAGTCTGACCGAAAAAAAAAAAATGTAGTGTTTGGGGAATTTTTCTTAGAAATTTTAAATTGCAAGTGGCCTACTGTAATCGGCTTAATACGATTACACCTATTTACAGATTATTCGATTATTGAGAGGTATTTTCCAGTTTTCATAGAAATATTATCGGGAATATTATTTTAAAAGAAAGTAGGTACATTAAATCAGTACTTAGTATTAGTTCTTTGAGTAAAGTTGTATGAAGTTGTATGGTTTTCATAATATTGTAAAACATTTGTTGAATGTTAATTGTGCAAGTACCAAACAATGTCGATAAGCCAAGGACCATCTAAACGACCAAAAACAGGTCCATTATCTTTAAATGAAAAAACTCTGATATTGAATTGTTATATATCATTGAAAAACAAGGATCCAAGTGCAAGTGTTGATGATATTGTAGAATTAACGGCTGCTATGTTGTGTGTTGCTAAATCAACAATTTATAGACTACTAAAAGAAAGCAAGAATGGAACTCTTCAACCCCCTTAAACTCCTTCAGGCCGAAAACCAATTGAGATCGTTGAGTCATTAAAACAAAGACTAAAGCGTAAGGTCCATGGATTTTACTTACGAAAGGAAATTCCAACAGTTGAAAAAATTATGACATCAGTGCAAGAAGATACGGTCTATACAAAATTCTCCAGAATGACATTATGCAAACTTTTGAAAGATGTGGGTTTCAGATATACAAAACATAATAGAAAATCTCTCTTGATAGATAAACCGGAAATAGTTTTTTGGAGAAGAGACTATTTAAGAAGCATTCGACATGCCAGAGAATAAAATTTGAAAATCTTCTACTTAGACGAAACATGGATAAATGCTGGATATACAGTTTCCAAATATTGGCAAGATGAAAACATTAAAAGCGGAAGGCAGGCATTCGTGGAAGGTTTGTCGTTAGGTTTGCAGCCACCATCTGGAAAAGGAAAAAGACTTATCATTGTCCATGTTGGAAGTTCTGAAGGTTTTGTTGATGGTGGATTATAAACTTTTATTTCAAAACGCACGGGGGACTATCACGAAGATATGAATGGAGATAACTTTGAGGAATGGTTTGTTCAAATGTTGGATCTGATTCCAAAAGTGGCTGTTATTGTTATGGACAACGCAAGTTATCATTCACAGTTAGAAGAAGCATTGCCCACAAGTCATTGGCGTAAAGCAGAGCTTTTGGAGTGGCTTATTTCAAAAAATATTAAGTTTCCAAAAGATCCACTAAGGAAAGAACTTTAAAGAATTGCAAAAATGAACAAGAATAAATACAAAAGCTACATTGTAGAAGAAATGGCTTTTTCTCGTGGTATATCAGTTCTTCTACTTCCCCCTTATCATTGTGAACTTAATCCCATAGAATTAATATGGGCTCAGGTAAAGGGGGAAGTTGGAAAAAAATACTACTTTTAAAATAAACGATGTTGTGAAATTGTTTGAGAGTGCTGTAAGTCATGTTAGTAAGGAAAATTGGACAAACTGTATCGAGCATGTTATCAAAGTAGAGGCAAATATGTGGAAAATTGACAATATTTGTGATGATTTAATCGACCCTATTATTATTAATGTCAACAACGATTCTTCCTCTTCCGAGTCGGATATAGAATAAAATGTAAGTAATAAATGTATTCCAATAATTATTTTTTATTATATTATAATTTAAAACGTATTTTTTTCCCAAAATACGCACCACTGCATTGCGTTATTGCTTATCTGCTAATCCTTTAACAATAGAAACCCTAAACTTTGCTACAACTAAAACAAAAATACGGGGTCGATCTACTTGGTTTTTAGATTTACGGAAGAAATGTAATTTAAAGTAAAAGATTTATCAAAAATTTCATAGTGCTCCCTGTAAAGGTTTTGTATACTTAATTAGAGTTTATTACTCCTCGTACTTTTTGTACATGCTAGATTTAGATTAAGAGATTCTAGATTTAGATTCAGTTATATTTAGATAAGAGGGGAAAAGCGACTACGAATTTATTACCTGAGGAGTCATATAACAAGCCTGTGCCTGTAACGAAAAAAAAGAAAAAGCACCTGGTGGACTTACTGCCGTATATATCAGAATCACTGTGGGAGGTAAGTCAAACAAATAACGCTTTAAACATATTTTGTTCTTTTTTGCTCTATTTTGTTTACATTTCCAAATCGCTGGATATGTCAAAAATACAATTGGGGGTTATAACTCTCACTCAAAGGGGTTGAAGTTAAAATATTTGGTAGACTCTTAGCTATAACACTATTTAGAAGCGTTGAAAGAACACCTTCACGAACGCTGGCGGAACTTTCTGCAAACGCTGAACCCACAGGACAGTGGAAACTGGAACCTCCAAAAAGTACTGCGAAAAGACAGGAAACCAATACCCCCGCTCCACGGAGCCAGAGGTATTGTATACACTGACGAGGAGAAAGGACAAGCACTTCTCGAGACTCTGGAGCGGGAATGCCAACTCAACCAACACGAAGACGACGACATAGACTTCGAGGAGGTTGTCAAAGATGCCGTTGAGGAAATGAAGAACGAAGAAGACGACGAGGTCATCGAACCAACGAGTCCAGCGGAGGTCGGAGACATCATCCGGAAACTACCTCCGAGGAAAGCGCCGGGGTACGACTCTGTGTCAAACCTAATGGTAAAGAAACTTCCGGTGAAGGGCGTAGTATTTCTTACTGCGATCATCAACGGAATTCTGAGGCAAAGGCACTTTCCGGAGAGGTGGAAAGATCCACTTTTTCCCCAAAACTACAGGCCGATCAACCTACTGCCTGCGATGTCCAAGATAGCCGAGAAAGTTATCAAGAAGAGACTTCAACGCATCTGCGACAACCTCAACTTAATCCCAGACGAACAGTTTAGCTTCAGAGCAAAACACTCTACAGAGCACCAAGTCTTGCGACTAGTAGAGCACATCAGTGAAGGTTTCAGCAGAAACCAAATCACTGGCACTGTTCTGCTGGACGTAAGCAAGGCGTTCGACAGAGTGTGGCATGAAGGTCTACTCTTCAAAATGGACGAGTTTGGCATCCCGAGATCCCTAGTAAAACTACTAAGATCCTTCCTTGATGGAAGACTCAGTCAAGATCAACACAACCACCAGATACACGAAATTGGAAGCTGGGGTGCCACAAGGAGCAGTCCTTTCACCCTTGCTGTACACCATTTACACAGCGGATATACCAAAAACGATAAAACGATATCTACAAGAAGCAGCTACCTTTGTAGAAAGATGGTGTACAAAATGGAAAATAAAAATCAACGTAGACAAGACACAGGCCATACTGTGTCAAAAGAGAAGACAACCAACGACAGAAGAAGTGAGACTGACTTGCAACAGCAAGGTCTTAACTATAGTGCCTGATAGGACGCAACAGTGACCTTCAACTGCGCATAAAACTGCTGCTCATCCGGACCGTTATCATGCCGATCCTGACATACGCATCCCTGGCTTGGGGGCAAACCTGCAAAACCTACAGGAACATGGTACAAGTTCAGCAGAACCTATGTATCCGACAAGCAGTGAATGCACCCTGGTACGTTCGCAACCAAGACATCTTCAGAGATCTG
The DNA here is from genome assembly GCA_035357415.1 of Ophraella communa. Classification (NCBI taxonomy): domain Eukaryota; kingdom Metazoa; phylum Arthropoda; class Insecta; order Coleoptera; family Chrysomelidae; genus Ophraella; species Ophraella communa. Next base: position 28,303,042 of record CM068994.1, on the reverse strand, counting down.
GAATTCGAAAGAATTCTAGATCTTATGAATGATAAAGCGGAGATAGGTTTTGCCAGATTTGAAGACCATCCAAATGCGGAACTCAGGTACCTGCTAGATTACGACCCGGGCGATGGGCAGTGGAAGTACGTTAGACCGAAGCACCAGCTTCTACCACACTAATCAAAATCTCAGTATGTGACAGGTACACCAAGAAGAAGATGACCCAAAGAAAAAGACGAGGCCGATCTAATCGGATAACACGAGATGACCAATGAAGCCTGCCAAACAGAGAGAGACAACAAGAAGAGGACACCAGTAAAAGATACCTAGCATCAAACTGGTTCAAAGGACAAGACAACAAGTCTGTTCTTTGAACCGAAGAACTGATATTTGTACAAACCGGTACCAGGAGGACCGGGGGTGGTTGGAAAAGGGGCGCGGGAGTCGATATCCTAAAGACTGGATATGAACCCTTCACTTCGGGCTTGTACAAATTAGGCTAGGCTAGGCTATAACACTATTTATAGCGTTATACTTATTAAATAACCAGCTGACCACCCAGTATTTGCTAAGACGACACCATGGGTCAATTATTTAATAGAAAATAATTAAATTGCGTCACAAAGATGATTACAAGTTATTGAAGAGCGTCAATGTTTTTAAAAATAAAATCACAATCGCTTTATTACGGTTTAGACTTCGTTTGGAACGAACAGTGGATATTTTCAGTTTACACCGCTATCAATTAAATACCAACCGTTCGCGATAATTAACTGGTTATAACAAATATTGCGGAGCTTTAATTAAATCAACTTCTTGTTAATAATTGCTTGTTTTGTAGTTTAAAATTACAAGATTCATATTTTCTTACCTTAAATTTGTTGGAAACAGATCCACCAATACGCAGTACACGGTACTGATTCCTAAGCTAGTTAAAGCTTCAAATATACACGAAAGCACCAAATTGGACAATGCAGATGAAACAAAGTAAAGACCGATTGTCACACCGCCAGCAACTATTAAACTGAACACTAAAAAAAATAAAATAAATATAAAAAAATATTATCCCTTTGGTGTTATAGTTCTTTTCGTGATCTAAGAAACTGACTTGACATGACGTGGGCTTGGGATGAATTAAAATCGTAAAAGGATTTACCGCGCAGGGGCGTTTTAAACATGAGGACAAATAAGAAGAACAATAAGAAGGACAATAAAGGACAGTGCCCCAAGGCGTCGAGATATTTCACTTTTATTTTCCATTTCTTTCTACATCTAGTTTCATTGCTTTTTTACGCCGTTTTACTCTGTCTTTATCCATCCTACCGAGTGGGCCTTTTGTTTTGTTTGTTTGTTTTTCGCCTATGCTCATACATTTTTCATAAACTCTTTCTTCCCCATACTTTTTGATAATAACCCTGCTGCTCTGCTACCCTTGGTTATTCTTGTGTCTTTTTATCTTTCTTCCTCTCCTTTATTCGTTATTCTGATCACCAGATATTCTATTTTCTTTAGTGACGAGTCTCGATTTTGTTTAGGTATGCACGATGGTCGAGTAAGGGTTAGAAGACGACGTGGTGAAAGGAGAAATCCACGGTTTTTTGTTGAAAGGCATTTTCATCAAACTGTTGGAGTTATGGTTTGGAGTGCTATAGCTTATGGTTCTAGATCACCTTTAATCTTCATCAGAGGTAACATGAACGCGCAGCGTTATATCCAATAAGTTTTAGAACCCCATCTTTTACCCTATCTTGACACCCTGGCAAATCCAACTTTCCAAGATAATGCCCGACCACATATCGCAAGAATCGCAATAGACTTCTTTCAACATAATGATGTCACATTGTTAACTTGGCCATCAAGATCTCCCGACTTATCCCCAATTGAGCACGTGTGGGGTATGATGGGTAGGAGATTGCTCAATTTGCAACGTCCTCCTTAGACATTGACCACCTGATCAGAAGCATGTCTAGGCGCGTTGGAGAATGCGTAACACATCGGGGTGCATTCAGACATTATTAAAGGTAAAAGGGCTTTAAAGCAATGTAATCATTTTGAAATTTTTATCATTTACTTATTATGCTTCAGTAAGTACTTATACAAAATTTTATAAAAATAAAATCATTGGTGTTCGGATTTTAATGGCACTTAGTATTTGTTAGTCTGTTAGTTATTTTGCTTTGGGTTCTAATAATCTCAATATATGCTGTATCTCCTTTTTCGAACTTGTTATTGCTACCAAAACGTCTTCATCAGCTAGACATTGATTTTTGTTACGATAAATTATTTTTCATTAGTTTTTATGCTGCTTTCCTTTAAGATGATTTCTTGAACTAAATTACTAAAATTGTGAAAAAGGAGTCTCTTGTCGCAATTCAATTGACTATTGAATTCTCTGGATTTGCGTCCCTCTAATATTAATTTATTTTCTGTTTTATGGGTGTATATAACGACTAGTTTATCTGGTTCATGTGATTTTTTTCATGGCTTCATTCATCTTAGTCCTCTTTATAGGTTCCGAAGCTTACTTTTGATCAGTAAACAGCAGCTTTGCTGTAGTTGTTTCATGATGAAAATATGTTCTATCTTCTTGATTTAAAGCCTCCTTGGTATTCTTCTACGTTCGTATAGTGACACTTAATCAATTTTGCTAAAACTTTGTAAGTTACGTCTAAAAGTGGTTTTTCCAGATAATTTTTGTCTTCATCCATTTTTCTTTTTTTTTGCGAATAGTTACAATAAAGGATTCCAGATTTTAGTAATTTCTTTGCTCCCAGATTTGGGCTATTAATATCCATATTCTTTCTGTCGCTTATTCGCCTTCTTGATTCCGAAGTTCTGCTGGTATATTGTTCTCTTCCGCACTTTTATCATTTTTCTGTTACTTCATATTTGGTTAGAGTAGTTTTCTCTCGTTTGTGCTCAATTTCATGGCTTGTATTTAACAAACCTTTCTATTTTTTCTTCTACATCTCCTATTAATTAGTTCTGATCTCAAACCAATTGAGCATCTCTGGGACCAACTTCAAAGACTCATTCGTTGCCGAGCTGCTTCACCCAACATTCAAAAAGTCCTGAGATGGCGTGATTCATGTCAAAGCTACTGTGATGAGAGTGACGCTCCATTTGCATTTGTTCAAAAAATGGAAAAAAAACGAATATCGTGTGTTAATAAAACATTGCTATTTAATGGGAAAAAATACAGTGCAAGCTCAGCAATGGCTTGTAAAGTGTTATCCAGGCTCTGCTCCATCGGTGAATGATTTCAAACGCGGTCGAACTGATAAAAGTGATGCAGAATATTAAGCATGTTTTGAAAATAGTGATGGATGACCGCAAAACAAAAGTTTCTGAGATTGCTGAGATCGTGAATATATCGACTGGAAGTGCGTTTACGATTTTACATGAAAATTTGGGCATAAAAAGGTATTTTCCAAGTAGGTACCGCGCTTGCTCACAAATCAATGAAAACAATGGCCAAATTGAACGAGTTGGGCTTCGATTTGCTTCCCCATCTACCATACTCTCCATATCTGGCTCCCAGCGACTACTGGCTCTTTGCTGATCTCAAAAGGATGCTCCAGGGAAGAATATTTGGCTCGAATAAGGAAGAAATAGCTGAGACTGAAGCTTATTTTGAAGCCAAGGAGAATTCCTTCTACTAGCATGGTATCGAAAAGTTAGAAAAGCGTTGGAATGATTGTATCGCACTTAATGGTGATTATGTTCATGAATAAAAAAATTTTTTTCGAAAAAAAAGTGATTTTCCTAGTTAGTATTTCGATAGCTATAGCGTAGGAATTTATTGATTACCTGCAACTAATACAGGGTGTTTCTTAAGTAATCTAAAATATTATATGGGGCGCTTCGTTACTCAATTTTAAGACGAAAAGTTCATATAAACATGTGTGATAGGTGTTGTCGTTTATGAGATACAGGGTGTTGAATTTATTGTAATAAGTCAGTTCTGATTGTACGTGAAATTAATTTTTCCCGGTGACGCTACTGGTTTTTAGAAGTAATACGCAAAAATATGCTTATTCTAAGTGGCCTTTGAAATTATGTTGACAAGTGTCAAATTTGAAAACCAACGCAAAAATCGTACATTTTTATTTGATTGACTCTGTGTTTAGTTAATAACTATGCCAGTGTTTACTAATGTTGAAATGGCTAATATGCATTTTTTGTACGGATTAGCGAATGGTAATGCCTTAGAAGCTAGACGTACGTATGCCCAGCGTTATCCAAATAATCGTTTACCATGTTCAGATACGTTTACTAAGTTACATATTCGTTTACAAGAAATTGGAACTTTTGCTAAATCGAAGAATATTATTGGACGACCCACAACTGTGAGAAATCCCCAATTGGAAAACCAGATTCTTCAAATTATTGACCAACATCCAGAAACGAGTACAAGAAAAGTTGCAGATGAAGTAAATGTTAGTAACAAAACTGTTTGGAATATTCTAAAAGATAATTTATTGTATCCATATCACGTTCAACGTGTTCAACATTTGTTACCTACTGACTATCCATTACACATACAGTATTGTCAATGGATTTTACGTGAAATCGCGAACAATCCGAATTTTGTGGCCAATATTCTATTTACGGATGAAGCCAACTTTTCTAGACATGGGATTATGAATTTTCATAATGACCACATATGGGCAGATGTAAATCCACATACCATAAGTGTAAAAGATTTCAACAAACATTTTCGGCCAATGTTTGGCTTGGCATCATCGATGATTATTTAATTGGACCATTTTTCCTTCCTGTACGGTTAACCGGTGAGACATACCAACATTTTCTAGAAAATGAACTTCCACTTCTTTTGGAAGATGTACCTATTATTATTAGAAGGCGCATGTGGTTCATGCATGACGGAGCTCCTCCACATTTTTCAGTGATTGTACGCGAGTTTTTAAATAATGTTTTTCCAGGCCATTGGATCGGACGAGGATCTCCACACCCGTGGCCCCCTAGATCACCTGGACACAATCCTCTGGATTTTTGTGTGTGGGGATATTTGAAATCGCTTGTTTACACAACACTGATATTAAACGTACAAGATCTTCAAAATCGTATCATAGACGGCTGTAATGTTATTCGTAACAATCCTGGTATCTTCGAACGTATTCGACAATCCATTAGACATCGAGCGGATTCTTGCATTTTAGCTGGAGGTGGACATTTTGAACATTTGCTCTGAAATGTATTATTTTTTCTTTATGTTTAACACATATGTTGCTTGTAATAAAATAATAAAAAATATAAATCAGTAGCGTCACCAAGAAAAATTAATTTCACGTACAACACCCTGTATCTCATAAACGACAACACCTATCACACATGTTTATATGAACTTTTCGTCTTAAAATTGAGTAACGAAGCGCCCCATATAATATTTTAGATTACTTAAGAAACACCCTGTATATTGTAATAAAATAAAGTATCTATTCTGAGAATGACACATAAGTATTTTCATGTAACAATTTATTGGCCAATAATACTTTTATAACATTATTGCATGTCTTTATCCCATCTGAAGTCAGATAAGTTTCTTATATCGTGAAAGGAACTATACTTACCTAGGAAAAATTTCGCTCCAAGTCTGTGAACACATAAAGGCAGCCAAAAGCTGGTAGGAATACAAGCCAGACCAATAATCAAAGTATGAAGGAATACGGAATCGGCCAGAGGCTCACCGCAGAATTCATTTTCATTTATTATTGTGTCATTGGTCTTTAACACCACCGAAGAGACTTCGCATACTGAAGCAGCTTCGTTTGGGTGGAGGCTTTCAAATTCTTCGAACCTGTAGAAGAGTTCTGGGAACCAAATGATCAATGTGTAGTAACTGAAAAGAAAATATTTTTTATGATAAAAACGTAAATTGGATATTCACTAAAACTTCTTCACCTGGTTGTTAATCCGAATTGGATTAAGCACGTTATTACTGTGTATCGGAGATGTGGAGGTTTGCACAAAGCTTTAGTTTGTTCCCATATTTCTCCTAACAACAGTTTTAACTCTTTGGGTTTTCTTATTCTTAAACTACGAATACTGCGGGTAGATTGTTGAGAAATTACACTCATTGTTCGAACTTTTTCCCTTAGGCTCACCACCTAAAACATATATTTTACGTACAAATTAAGATATTAATGCAGAAGACGAAAAAGGACTTACGGGGAAATTGGCACCGTTATCGCCAGTGTTACTGGCGTACATATCTCTTAAAACATCAAGAGCTTCATCGGCTTCGCCGCACTCAAGTAAAAACTTCGGACTTTCTGGGAAAAAGAACAGCCACAATCCAATGAGAATACTGGGAATGGCACACGCTGCTACAAAGAGATTCCAACTTCTAAACCTGAATCCTTCAGTGATGTATTCGAATTCAAGAGGAATTATTATCCATGCTATGCCTAAAATATTAAGATAAAATCAAACTATAGTGTATTTGAAAATCAAGAGAGAGTAAATTCCCAGAAATGATTTGCAGTTATCAGTGTTAAAGGCAGTAAACCATAGACGTGCGGTTTCAAAATTAAATTAATATGGAAATAGAAATATTTAATTTGTTTTAGTTATTTATACCTAGATTACCAATTTTAGATAGATAAACATAATTCTTAAGTAGTAATTTAATTTGGGTAAAATGAAGAAAAAGTCAATATTATTATAGGCATTTTGTTTTAGGCATATGTTTATTTACAAAATATGTATATAATATGTACAGATAATTACAATTACTTATAAATTAAAATGAGGAGCTAAAAAAACAATTAAGTAGGTATATGAGAAAAAAAAACCAACCGCAAGGATAAAATTTGACGAGCAACATGCAAAAAATACGACAATATTAAATCTTAAAAAATAAAAATCTAAAAATAAAATTAAAGTAATTTATGGTACTAACCCTTACTATGTCAAAGTTCTGAATAAAATTAAAGTACATAAATTAATAATTTTAAAGTTATGGTTCCTCGCACTCTGTGTCAGAAGATTCACCATCTGATTCTAGAGAAATTACAATGGGCTCTATAGTAATATCAATTATGTTATCTAGCTCCCACATTTTTTTTTCTATTTCTGTAACGTGTCTAATACATTTTTTCACTTGTTACTTCAGATATTGCCTTATTGAAGAGATTTTTAACATCTGATAATTTAAAAGTAGTGTTATTTCTGGCAACATAACCTTTAACTTGAGCCCATATCAATTCTATCGGATTCAGCTCACAATGGTAGGGTGGTAAACGAAGGATTTCAATTTCTCGTTTTTTGGCTATCTCCTCAATATTATATTTTTTATAATTTTGTTTATGTTTTTTAGCAATAATTAACAATTCTGCCCTCAGCATTGTATTGTCAAAGGCTAAATTTTTAGAAGATAACCATTTTGCAATTTCATCCTTTTTCCATTTAGTGGTTGGTAAAGGTTCAAGTAATCTGGAGTGGTAACTTGCATTGTCCATTACAATAACCGATCCTTTTGGTATGAATTGAATCATCTGTTCAAAATATTCCACAAACACGTCTCCATTCATTTCTTCGTTATAATCAACGGTTTTTTTTTTATTCAAATAAGAGTAAACCATTCTCAAGAAAACCGTTTGTATTGCCTATATGACAAATAATTAATCTTTTACCTTTTCCTATAGGTTCCTTAAAACCAGTAGTATATCCTTCTAGAAAAGGGATAATGGGATAATTTTATATTTTTGTCTTTCCAAACTCTTCTTACACAATGTCCTTCATTAACCCATGTTTCATCTAAATAATAAATGTTTTTATTTTGAGCTTTATCTTGTTGTATTCTTCTGAGGTACTGTCTTCTCCAACATACAATTTCTTCAGAATCAATTAGCATTGAGTGTCTGCCCATTTTTTCAAATTTAAAGTTTAACTCATGTAACGTTTTCTATAGTTTATCCCGGCTTATTGTGGGTAAATCAACATCATTCGTAATGGTTTGCAAAACTTTATCTAAAGTTGGTATTAGCTTGTTTATAAAAAATTAGTGAACAAGCTTACGAATAGCATTTTTTAAAAACTCGTCCACGTTGACTTTTAATAGTTTTTGTCTACCTGGTTTCGGCTTTGGTGAGGTTACTCCACCTGATTTTTCCTCCTTTAGAACTCTATATATTGTAAATTTTCCATATCCCATTGCCTTAGATGTTGTTTTAACCACACTGTCAATAGTGTTTGAGGGATTTTGATGTTTAAAATAGTGGTACACATTCACTACAGCACTCTTTTCATTGAGCGATAAATGGTCTAGTTTTAATTTTTTTACTGGCGTATTCTCACAAACTGTTTAAGTCAAAATATCTGTCATTAGAAGCTGTTGCCATTGGGAGGTCGTTAAATAACAATTATCCCTTTCTAATCTGGTTACGTTAATTCTCTTAGGCCTACTGAAGTAACAATGAAAGATCACAAAATAATGTGATAGTCCAAGAAATTTAATAAATTTTGTATTGAAATTAACAAAAACAATTTAGAATGCATTACAAATATTGAAGTTTTACCGCACGTACTGTACTATAGTTTTGCATACCGAATTAGTTTTTATTCTGGGAATTAACGCTCTCTTGATTTTCAAATACAGTATATAGTCGGTGCAAAACAAAATGTGATACACGTTATAATAATTTTACGTCAACACGTATAGACAGTGTTGCCGGACATTTATAAGTTTACAAGATTTAAAGATCGATTCGAATAAAACTATCCAAAAAAACTTATTTGAAGTGACATCAAACAAAGTACCAATATAATTTGTTACGGTTTGGAAACAGTCATTAAAAATATTAAAAATAAATAACCAAAAGCTTACCTTAAAGAAGGAAAAAAATATATATATAACTTCTAATGTTTCGATATTTATTCAAAATTATTAAAACAAAATCATAAATAAATGTGCTTTCTTTAAAGGAAGGGATCATCTGTATTGTTTATATTCTAATCTTCTTCTTCTTTCTTGAATTAATTGTTGGTCTTGGTTTATTGAGTACTATAGCTCGCTAATCGGTTGCCATTAGTGGTTAATTACTTTTAAATGGCCAACTGATTTAAATGTTTAGACTACATACTTTGACTTGTAACTTGTCATTTTTTTTGGAAAAAGACTGTCTTTTAAACCACATGGGTTTCAACTTCTCGAAGCAATTTCGGATTTAAAATAGCCTGATATACAAAGAAAGTTAGTAAGTTAAACTTATTTGCATTCTTCTCTTCAAAAGCAATGAAAAAGAAGTCCTAACGGGATATATAATAGTTTAATTTACCTATTCAACATAAAAGCCACCCACCACCTTTGGTAAGTTGACCAGGTTGCTTTCCATTATTTCTTATTATTTGAATGTTATGCTTGTAGTTTTAATTTTATAATTCTTTTAGGCTTTTACTTAATACTACTAGACTTTTGACTAATCACTGCTTGTCTTTATTCACTGCTGTATGCAAAAGTAGGGCTTAACAAGTATTGAATAGAGCCACACTCACTGTAGCCATCTTCTGTTGAACTTGCTTTGCTGCTCTTGCTTCCTGGCTGGCCAAGTAGATACTGCATGATTTCACCTACCTTCACACCTAAGACAGTTGTTCCGCTCGACTTATTACACAGTTGTACACCACTTGTAACAAGTAAGATTGTTCCTTTTTATATTCTTTGATGTGTCATATCAAGACCGTCATAGTGTTGTAGTACAACCTCCACCTAAAACATAGAGACATAATTATTACAAGTACAGGGATATATCCAGTAGATTAAGACATAAATAAAGATACTGATAATAGAATCACTTAATATTGTTAGCTATTTGTTTATTTGTATTTTACACATAATTTATTATCACCTAAAATCTACTTACTTTATTTAAATTGTGTACACCTTCTAGTACTAAAAGGGGACTTTCATTTATGGTTAATTGTAATACTACCAGATATATTGTTTCTTACCATTTAAAGATATCGTAGATCCAAACTTGTACCATACCTCAGCAAATAAATTATTTACCACCACGTCTACCTTCTTACTTGATTGAATGACGAACCGATATTAACTTTGTTGTTTAAATGAGTAACAATTCGTAATAAAAATGGCGCTCCAACGAGTATAATCAGTTAGAGGGTAGATTTTCTGAGGTTTTTGCATATAGGTGGATATTTTATTATTTTTTATTCTGCAATCAAAAACAATAACAACAACATATTTTTGATGCGAATGAAAGTTTACAGATTGATATTGACAATATTGACATTTGACAGACTGGTTCGATTTATTTCTTCGATCGCTGTACGATTGTTTAGGGAGAATCGATTTGCGATTTTGCTTTTCACCGGTTTAAGCTTTTTAAGGTAGGACTTTGGTTGTTTTCGATTTTTTTTTTCTTTTTTTAGGAAGGGGTGGGGAGTAATTTGATATTACTGGTTATGTATATTGTGAGATTACTGCGTAATAACATAATACTCTTTTGATGTGTTTTCCCTTTAAATTAAATTTAATTCTAAACGCTATACAGAACAATATAACGCTACAATTTGGTATTATTAATGATAATACAACATTTATTTATTGGTTTGAATTTAAATTCTAAGCGGTGTACTAAAAGCAGTAATTTGGGGTTATATTTAAAACTAATTTATTTATTGAATTTGTGATTAAATTAAAATTCTTAAAAACTCATAAACTATAACTTTACCATTTTCATCCACTTAAATTTGTGAGGTAGAGTTAGGGAAATATTTGGGAAAGTTGTAGGGAAAAATAAGTAACGTTCACAAAGTTCAGCGCATATACTTACCTAGACAGTTGAAGTTTAGTCACGATTAACTTAGGAGGTATACATAGTACTTTTATACTTTCAAAATGTTTGAAGTAAATCGACTTCTAGGGGATGAACTTGTCTATGAATTATTATTAAGAAACATACCTGTGTATAATACTGTACAAGAAAATCGGGCTGCGTTGAGAGTAGCCATGCAGATGGAAAAAGCGGGATTGGGATTTGAAGAATTAAGACTGGATAAATTTATTCCATCGGAGGAAATTAACATTTGTAAACAAAAACTGGATGATGTAGAGAAAGGTATTAAAAATTTTAATTATGCCAACCGAGATAACGAATATAAAAGAATATCTTCAAGATTATCACATATCTATTCTCGATTGCAACGTCTAATCTTAAGTGATGCGAACTTGGAAGAAGCTAGATTCAACCTAGTTTCTAAATGTGTACGGTACACAGAGGCATTAGGACGTATAAGGGATACCGGTCACCAAGAAGAATATCGGACTACTTCTTCCAACTTGTTGGATGAAAACATAGTGTATGAGGGATCTATATTAGATGAACCAAACCCTCTGGTACCAGAATTGGTTCAGTCTAATGATAGCATCCGTCCGACACTAGTAAATAGTATCAGACGAGAGGAAAGAAGAGAGGGATATTCGGAACGAGAATCCGAACTAAATCATGTTGGGATAGATGTGGCCAGCTCATCTCATCATCAAGCAGGAGAGAATCCTTTAACCTTCAATACTGAAAAGAATTTAACAGAAACTCCCAAAGAAGATGGTCGGACTACTGGAATCTATTCATCTACCACACTAAAAAGGAAAGATCCGGTTTTGGAATTACTCTATCCAATTCAGTCTAGGTCCCATACTGTGAGATTCTCTGATGTGGACTCTGTAAATCAAAGGCCAAATAATTGTGTTGGAAATTCGGAATGGATCTCAGGAGCTAATTATCCTTCATTTTTGCTCAGACCTACGACCTCACAAACAGAAACTCCAGTTTCTTATCAACAATTTGTGCCACCTGAGCAGAAGCAAACGCATATACCGAGAAGTTTTTCAAATCGAAGCCGTGCAGATCCTACAATTAACTCTACGAGCGATTTTGAACAACGACTTAGAAATATCGAGTTATCATCTTTAAATTCTACCTCTATTGCTGAGTCTTCTAAACCCTTCTTTGATGTAAGTCGTTGGAAAATATTTTTTGATGGAGAAGGTAGCGTTACCAATTTTTTAGAGAGAATTGAGGAAATGAGGATTTCTCGGGGTATTTCAAAACATCTGTTATTAAGGTCAGCGTATGAGTTATTTAAAAATGATGCACTAGCTTGGTTTAGAACTCAATCGTTTCAGTCTTGGGACGAGCTAACTCATCGGCTTCGTCAAGACTTCCTGCCGTATGACTACGAAATTGATCTCTGGGAAGAGATCCGAAGAAGGACACAGGGAGCAAAAGAAAAAGTGATAACATACATCTGCATAATGGAAAATCTTTTTATCAAACTAGGACCATCACAACCAGAAGAGTCTGTTCGTGTAAAATGATCCGCAGGAATCTCTTACCTTATATCCAATCCCAACTGGCCCTTCAAGTAATTGAAACCATCCAGGAATTGACTCGAAAATGTAGGATGATAGAAGAGACGTCTATTAGAACCATGCGATTCTGTCCCCCTCCCACCAATTTAAAAAGAACTTCTTGAACCGGAACTAGCTTACAAAAAGAATAGTACTGGTAAAACAACTGCAACTTATTCGGTATTGGCTGCAGAAGGAAACTTAACTAACGATAATGTCGACACAAATATTTCGTCCGTAACCAATACTTTTACCACGACTTCAAATCAAGTTCTATGTTGGAACTGTAAGGAAGCAGGTCATCGATTTCGCAAATGTCCTAAGCCACGAAATAAATTTTGTTTCGGATGCGGTCAAGAAGGAAATGTCTTGAGCTCTTGTTCAAAGTGTATACAAAAAACGCGAAAAGAGGTCAGCAGTAGGTCGGTCGCCATACCTCGTCTCACCAAACCCCGACCACCGAACCATGGACTATGGCGGTTCTGGACTATGTGTTGTCGCATGCGAAGAATGATACCCGTCCTTATCTTAAAGTTCATATTTATGGTCGTAAGTTTATAGGGTTACTAGACAGTGGTTGTAGTGTGACCGTAGTCGGAGAACAGGGTTGGAATGTATTAAAGAATATCTGTACTCTAGAAGCTAGCTGTCAAAAAGAATGTACAGTGGCGAATGGGAATGTGTGTGTCGTGTTGGGAAGTGTTAGTCTACCAATTGAGTTAGAATCGCAAATAAAAATTTTTAAAGTTTTAGTTGTGCCGTCAATTCCTCACAGTCTAATTTTGGGAGTAGATTTCTGGACTCGGATGGAGATAATCCCAAACTTGTATTCCGATAAGTGGTGTTTTCGTTCTGGCGAACCTAGTTAGGCGAATTTTTCTTTGTGATTTAACACCTCTCGATCATCTTCAGGCCGAACAACGCTCTGCCCTGGAAATACTAGTAGATGAAACGTTTAAGAATATGCCAACGACTCCAGGATGTACGTCAATGGTGGAACATACCATAACAACCGACAGTCCAGCCATAAAACAACGACATTATCCCCTATCACCAATCTTACAGAAATGTGTTAATGAAGAGTTGGATAAAATGTTAAGAGATGGAATCGTAGAACCATCAAATTCACCGTGGGCATCTCCAATAGTGATGGTCAAAAAGCCGGATGGCAGCTATCGTTTCTGTGTAAACTATAAACGATTGAACGAAGTCAGTAAAAAGACGCTTATCCTTTACCGTTTATAAGTGCCACACTGGATAAACTTCGAGATGCTAAATACTTAACGACACTCGACATCAAATCGGCATATTGGCAGATTCCGGTGGCTAAAGATTCTAGACCTCTTACAGCATTTGTGGTCCCCACTAGAGGTCTCTTCCAATTTCGACGAATGCCTTTCGGGTTGCATAATGCTCCTGCCACTTGGCAGAGGTTTATTGATCGAGTCATTGGAGTCGATCTTGAAAACTATGTTTTGGTCTATTTGGATGACATTGTGATCTGCACTTCAACCTTTAGTAAACATCTAGAAGTCCTTCGAGAAGTCATAAAACGAATAAAGGAGGCAGGATTGACATTAAATAAAGATAAATGCAAGTTTTGTAAAGCCGAATTAAAATACCTTGGTTATGTGGTTAATAGCTCAGGATTGATTGTGGATCCCGAGAAAGTAGAGGCAATTTTACGTATTCCACCTCCCAAGAATGTTTCTGAGACTCGGCGAATCATGGGTTTAGCATCTTGGTACAGGCGATTCGTCCCGAATTTTTCTACCATCATAGCCCCGATATCAAACTTACTAAGGAAGAATACTAAATTTGTTTGGGATGAAATGTGCAATGTAGCTCTTAATACAATCAAGGAACACCTGGTATCGGCACCTGTTCTATCCTGCCCAAACTTCGATTTACCCTTCATATTACAAACAGATGCCTCAGACTATGGATTAGGAGCAGTTTTATGCCAAGTTCAGAATGGGGAGGAAAAAGTTATCTGCTACCTTTCTCGATCTCTGACGAAAAGCGAGAGAAAATTTAGTACGACTGAAAAAGAATGCTTGGCTGTACTGTTCGCAATTGAAAAGCTTCGTCCTTATCTCGAAGGCTCCCATTTCACCGTTATCACAGATCATTACTCCCTGAAGTGGATTAATCAAATCAAAGATCCTGTTGGAAGGATTGCTAGATGGGTCATCCGATTACAACAATATGATTTTGATGTAATCCATCGGAAGGGTAAGGAGCACATTGTTCCAGATACACTGTCTCGATCTGTCCCTGTACTGGACGAAATCGATTGTTCTGTTGTTCTAGATTATCCGGTTACAACTGATAAATGGTTTTTAAAAATGTGGGATTTGGTTCAGAAGTTCCCATCTAAATATCCCTTATGGAGAATAGAAGGGCCGAAAATTTTTAAAAGGAAAGGAACACTTTTAATACCTACCTTAATGGTGGAGAGCAGTGGTTAGAGGTGGTTCCCAAGGAAAATAGAAAGGAACTTATTAGAGTTCATCACGATCCCCCCACCTGTGGGCACTTAGGAGTATATAAAACCGTTGGTCGGATTGGTCAAAAGTATTACTGGCCAAAATTAAGAGACGACGTGGCTAGATATATTAGAAATTGCATGGTTTGTATAAGAACTAAACCTGAACAGAAGTCTTCAACGGGTCTAATGTTAAGCAGAACTCCGATGGTTTCTAGGCCGTTTCAACTACTTAGCATCGACTTTGTTGGACCGTTACCCAGGACAAGCGCTGGTTATACTTACATTTTTTCTGTGTCTGATTGTTTTTCTAAGTATGTGCTATTATTTCCTTTAAGATCAGCCACCGCTGAACTTATGTCGAGAGTATTCGAAGAACAAGTTATCCTAATTTATGGTGCACCTCGAAAGGTCATAACTGATAATGGCACTCAGTTTCACAGTGATCGATTTAAAAAACTCATGAGAGAATATGATATTGAAATAACTTATACCGCCAATTATCACCCTCAGAGTAACCCGGTAGAACGCGTTCATCGTGTTGTCAAATCTATGTTAACAGCTTATGTTTCGGATAACCATAAGAAATGGGATAGTGTCTTAGCCAAGATATCTTGGGCTATTCGGTCTGCACGACATGAAGTGACGGGTTATACGCCAAATTTCCTTATGTTTGGACGAGAAGTCAATATTTCTGGTAAGTCACAGTTACCTGTTGGTGATATTATTTGGGTTGAACGTAAGACGGATGACTTGACACGTCTAGATAATATTGTAGACATATATCATGAGGTTAATAGACGGTTAACTAAAGCATATAACCAAAGTAGCAAACAATATAATCTTCGTCGAAGAGATGAAAGATTCAGTATAGGTCAGAGGGTTTGGAAGAGAAACTTCGCTATATCCGATGCATCTGCAGGTTTTACTTCTAAGTTCGCAAACAAATTTGTGGGACCATTTTCAGTCAAAAGAATAGTCTCCCCATGGACCTACGAGTTGGAGGATGACGGGGGTAAAAATAATGGAATCTGGCATGCGAAGGATTTAAAATCTCACCCACCAGATTCTCAGTAAATTTCTTTTTTTTTGGGTTGCTTAGTTCATATGGTCGTACCTTACTGATTTTGATTTTTGATACAAGTTTATTTTTTTAATGAAAAAAAACTTTACCTGGGAAAGAGGGGTGTGTTACGGTTTGGAAACAGTCATTAAAACTATTAAAAATAAATAACCAAAAGCTTACCTTAAAGAAGGAAAAAATATATATATAACTTCTAATGTTTCGATATTTATTCAAAATTATTAAAACAAAATCATAAATAAATGTGCTTTCTTTAAAGGAAGGGATCATCTGTATTGTTTATATTCTAATCTTCTTCTTCTTTCTTGAATTAATTGTTGGTCTTGGTTTTATTGAGTACTATAGCTCGCTAATCGGTTGCCATTAGTGGTTAATTACTTTTAAATGGCCAACTGATTTAAATGTTTAGACTACATACTTCGACTTGTACCTTGTCATTTTTTTTGGAAAAAGGCTGTCTCTTGAACCACATGGGTTTCAACTTCTCGAAGTAAATTTCGGATTTAAAATAGCCTGAAATACAAAAGAAAGTTAGTAAGTTAAACTTATTTGCATTCTTCTCTTCAAAAGCAATGAAAAGAAGTCCTAACGGGGATATATAATAGTTTAATTTACCTATTCAACATAAAAGCCACCCACCACCTTTGGTAAGTTGACCAGGTTGCTTTCCATTATTTCTTATTATTTGAATGTTATGCTTGTAGTTTTAATTTTATAATTCTTTTAGGCTTTTACTTAATACTACTAGACTTTTGACTAATCACTGCTTGTCTTTTATTCACTGCTGTATGCAAAAGTAGGGCTTAACAAGTATTGAATAGAGCCACACTCACTGTAGCCATCTTCTGTTGAACTTGCTTTGCTGCTCTTGCTTCCTGGCTGGCCAAGTAGATACTGCATGATTTCACCTACCTTCACACCTAAGACAGTTGTTCCGCTCGACTTATTACACAGTTGTACACCACTTGTAACAAGTAAGATTGTTCCTTTTATATTCTTTGATGTGTCATATCAAGACCGTCATAGTGTTGTAGTACAACCTCCACCTAAAACATAGAGACATAATTATTACAAGTACAGGGATATATCCAGTAGATTAAGACATAAATAAAGATACTGATAATAGAATCACTTAATATTGTTAGCTATTTGTTTATTTGTATTTTACACATAATTTATTATCACCTAAAATCTACTTACTTTATTTAAATTGTGTACACCTTCTAGTACTAAAAGGGGACTTCATTTATGGTTAATTGTAATACTACCAGATATATTGTTTCTTACCATTTAAAGATATCGTAGATCCAAACTTGTACCATACCTCAGCAAATAAATTATTTACCACCACGTCTACCTTCTTACTTGATTGAATGACGAACCGATATTAACTTTGTTGTTTAAATGAGTAACAATTCGTAATATAATTTTTATATTTTTTTTTCCTTTTGGGTATATGGGTTTAATAAAATAAAGAGTATAATAATATTTGCAACTGATTTAGGGTCTTGTTTACAACATTTTACGATTTAATGACTTTTCTTAGCTGCCAACTTCAAACAAACGAAGTATAATAGTAAGACCACCTGAAACAGGAAATTTTAGACGATTTTCGGATACTTGCCTGGTAGAGCAATAACTCCCAACGTCCAAAATAATTCCATCCAGCATAAAATTGTCTCACGATATTTATTTGGTTGAAATTCTCCTAAATAGGGAAAACAGATCCCCATGGCACCGGTTATTCTGCAAAAAAAAAACCATATAAACAAATATACAAATTTTTTATACTAAATAATACAAACTGATTAAAACAAAATCATTCTTACGCAAATCCGTTCAAAAATCTGAACAACATAAACAGCCAGTAAACTTGAGAAATACTCGACAGCAAACCACATGTACCGTCCATCAAAAGAGCAGCAATCAGTACGATTTTCCTTCCTTTTGTATCAGCCAGGCATCCCCAAAAATACGAGCCAATTACCATTCCTATAATTAAAAAAAAGCTGTTTTAAATCCATTAATGTACAATTTATTTATTCAAATAAGTGTTATGAATTTATTAGAGACTGTTGTTTTAGTTGTGCTGGTTGTCAAATTGATAGATATTATGTTAGATCCTTATTAATCTAGCAAAGGAGTGGGTTATTCCAGCAAAGATTCAAGCAAAATGATGAATTATCTCAGCAAATATCCAGCTCAATAAATCATGGCAGTATCAACTATTTTTCAAATAAAAGTTAAAAAAAACATGACTCGCAAATTTGGCGCCCAACGTGAGGAATACTGAAGTATTAAAGAAAATTTTATTGAATTCATAAATATACAAAGTGACATAAAAATCCGAATATTTCCTTACGAAAAAAACACAGTGCCACATGGGCAATAGTTCCTGAAATAAATTAGTTACCTCACTAAATATCCCAGTTTACCAATCAAATGGAAAATTAAAGGGCTGTGCTCATAAAACAAATGACCAGCCTACGCGAAAAAATTTTCTAAATAATTAGTACTTATCGCCCAACAGATAAGTATTCAACGAAAAGAGGTGGTCCAACAGATAAAAGATTAACCAAGTAAGATCAGAGTTCCAAGGTGAAAACGAAGACAGCAATGCCTTAGAACCTTCGTGGTGAAGGAGATGCTGAAAATTGCAGACCTGAAAACTACATCAAACCGCCAATATTTGACGGGAAAACTCTTGGCTGAATATTTTAAAACAATTTGGTGCTGTGACACGGTTTAATGGATGGTTGCAATGTCTACAGACAACCAAAGCAGAAGATTTTCAGTTCTAAGTGAAACGACTGGAAATGTGCTATGGCAATGCCCATCTGGAAGTCTCAATTGAAGATCCGGAAAGTTGGAGAGTCAAATCAAGAATTTAAGATTGATGTTGAGAGAAAGGTAAGATGTGAAGGGGTCCTAAAACCTTGCTAGGTCGGCTGAAAAGTCCCCGGTCTACCATAGTAAAACACAATATTTTGACAAAATTCATTTTTTTTATTCAACATAGTTGCCTTCAAGGGCGATACAGCGATTATAGGGACCTTCCAACTTTTCGATACCATTTTTGTAGTACTCCTTCGGTTTGTCCTCAAAATAGGCTTCAGTTTCGGCGATTAGCTCAGCATCAGAGCCAAATTTTTTTCCCGTGAGCATTCTCTTCAGGTCAGAGAAAAGGAAAAAGTCGCTGGGGGTTAGATCTGGAGAATACGGTGGGTGAGGAAGCAATTCGAAGCCCAATTCATGCAATTGTGACATCGTTTTTGATGATTTGTGACACGGTGCATTGTCTTGATGAAACAACACTTTTTTCTTCTTTATATGGGGCCGTTTTTTCGCGATTTCGGTCTTCAATCGCTCCAATAATGCACAGTAATAGTTGCTGTTGATTGTTTTTTCCTTTTCCAAATAATCGATGAACAATATACCGTGTGTATCCCAAAAAACTGAGGCCATAACTTTGTCAGCTGACTGTTGAGTCTTTCCACGCTTTGGTGGCGGTTCACCCGCCGCAGTCCACTCAGCTGACTGTCGATTGGACTCAGGTGTGTAGTGATGGAGCCAAGTTTCATCCATAGTCACATATCGACGCAAAAAATCGGGTTTATTACGACTTAACAGCTGCAAACACTGCTCAGAATCATCAATTCGTTGCTGTTTTTGGTCGATTGTGAGCACGCGCAGCACCCATTTCGCACAGAGCTTCCGCATACCCAAATATTCATGAACGATATGTCCAACACGTTCCTTAGATATCTTTAGAGTGTCAGCTATCTCGATCATATTCACTTTACGGTCACTCAAAATCATTTTGTGGATTTTTTTTGATATTTTCGTCGGTATAACCACCTCTTTTGGGCGTCCACTGCGTTCACCGTCTTCGGTGCTCATTTCACCACGCTTGAATTTTGCGTACCAGTCAATGATTGTTGATTTTCCTGGCGCAGAGTCCGGAAACTCATTATCAAGCCAAGCTTTTGCTTCAACTGTATTTTTTACTTTCAAATAACAATATTTAATAAGCACACGAAATTCTTTTTTTTCCATCTTTTTGAAAATAACAAAAGTTGCTTCACTAAAAATGCAATATCTCACAAACTAATAGTCCGACAGCTGTCAAATTTTTACACGAATCTTTTGAAGGTTAATACTATCTAAAAATGAAATGGATTTAATTCTAGTGTTGTCATCTATAAGTCAGACCGGGGACTTTTCAGCCGACTTGTTAGATGCATTGTCAGTTGTAATGGAACTTAAAGATAAGCTGTTCGTGAACCTGCTCGTGTTCAAGAACACAAAGTGGTACTAAGAGGAAGAGACATTATTTTCCCTAGGAAAGCTCCTGCTGAAAATTCCTTATAGCAGGAAAATTAGAAGGTGTAAACTCCTGGAGACATCGAACCTACGTTAAGGATATGGGTATATGTTGCTAAGAGTTCTTGAATTGTTATAAACAAACTAGAAACAAAATTAAAAGTCCGATAGATTAGATTTTAAAAAACAAAAAGAAGTCGTCAATAAAATAGAATTGTAAGAATTATTTGCCTTACTAAATAAGAATTTACCTCTAATTGATAAAACCTTCAAGATACAAAAAATAGTTTAGCTACACCTGTATTTACACAACCACGAATATAATTAGAAAAAGACATTTCAAAAAATTAATATTAATACATAGGAGAATTGCTTAAAATGTATCAATGTCTAAAGATTATTATTATAACTTATTTTAATCTCTTAATTCTCCAAAGAGCCTAAAGCAATCTTACTTTACTTAATTGTCAAATTTATCCTTGACAAGTTAAAGGTATACAAGCAATATACAGTGTGGAAAAGCCAAATGAAACAAATTCATTATTTCGGTTATTGTACATACTTGATTTTATAGTTATAAATTCTTGGTACATTTAAAAACATTACATACTATTTTAAATTGTCTGTTATTTGATATGAACTACTAAATAATCCATTTGCATTTAAATATGAAAGTGATTGGTAATTTGATACTCACCAAGCATAGGGGCAGCAGTAAGCCACCCTTTGTCTGAAGATGACATCTGAAAGTCGCATGTAGCAGAGGGTAACACGAAAGATATTATTGTTATACCCACGGCTGTATTTAAATATATTAGTCCGCATACTGTCAATAGCGTAAAGTGAAATTTTCCAAAACCTGAAACAATGACAAGGAAAAAGTAGTATGCAACTCCAATTGCAATAGGTAAATAAGTTCATTTCTATTTTTAATACTGGTTTCTAATTCCCCATGTATATATTCCAGTAGTTTATATTTTTTATTTGAAACCATATTGAAAAATCAAAAATTATAAATCACCATCAAATAAATTTGAAATGTCACGCACGCGCTATAGTTGCACATACATTTGTCAAAAGGTAACAGAGTGTTAGCAAACATAAGTTTAACAAGCGTTTATGTAACCGGCCCTAAATAAATTAGTAATAATAATTAACCATATAAATGCGAATTTAATAAAAAAGTTAATATACTTAAAAAGACAATTCGTAACAAAACTAGGGTTTTGTTTTTAGATATTAGGATATATTAGGTTATCATTTCACAGTTATACTGATTTAAGAGGGAAATATATCCAGAATAATCCGTTATAGGTTAGGTTAGGTTAGGTTAGGTTATTGGCTTATTACTTCAATGTCACAGAATTTTATTTAATAATGAAGACAAAAAATTCTAGCCAGTAGTTCCGGCCTAACATAGAGGCCATCATCAGGCTTGTGTAAAATAAATGCAAACTTTATCCTTCTTTAAAAACACTCAAACACCACTTGCAAGCATTGATATGGGGAGGCAATATTTTCAAGATCTTCTTTATTATTGGTACATATCACTGAATGGAATTCTATGAGGTACAGAGATAGGTAAGCAAAGAAAATCAAGAATATATGACAACACGATGAGGCATGAGGCACTTTGATATATGTTGATTATAAGAACAAATGAAGAAGAAAATATAATCTATGGAAATGGACAAAGCAAGACGAGCATCAAGAACATAAATGAGTCCCGAATGAAAGAATTAAGAAACAAATGGGAAAAAACATCAATTGCAGGTATAAAACGAAAACCACTAATATGGTATGGACAAAGAATTTCAGAAGCAAGGATGCTAAAACAATAATGAGATGGAAACCACCAGAAAATGGAAAAGGGAAGTAAAAAAAATACATGGATAGAAGGCAATGTCAGTTTGTCTGTTTCACATTGTATACTGGGTTACATAAATTTCTTTTCAATTTCATTATGCAAGGGCCAATGTGATAATTAACTTCCTTATTATGTAAATGTAAGAGACACATACATATTATCCTCTTGATCTGAAAATTAACACTCCAAATATTAACACTGGTAGCGATGGCACGCTTAATTGGTAATCAGTAAATTAATTTCTTCTTTTTGAAAAAATACTTTCTTAAAATAAATTTAGATTTGTTATATCAACATTGACAAACATTTTTACGTGCGACCTTTACTTTCCACAAAATTAATAGAATTTAAGATTCAAATCGATTTTTCATTCATTGATAAGTGGATTATTTGAAAGCTTTATTTTCCTTTCTAATGTCAAGGCTAATTGATTCACGTGGGATGTATCTATTACAAAACTGATAGGTAAATTTGAATTTTTCACGAATCAATACAAAGAGATTTAAAATTTACTGCTTACAATCATTTTGTGATATCCAAATTACCAATAAATGAAAAACTAGGTGATTAAACTTTTAATTTATTATATTTTTTTACAAAAGAATACAGTAGAAAAGATTTACATTTACCCTGACGTCACTAACAGCGAACAGTAGTCAACACAAAAAAAGATGTTTTTTGGCGACTGATACATGCTGATACGCAAGATACTTGAGTATCACGAGTATCTGAAATGTTGCATTCGAGCGACTTAGCTATGACGTCATATCTGATACGCATGATACATTAATCTGTCAAAACGTTTACCCATGAATGAGAGTGGTAAACTCACGCGTTAACTTTCTATCTCTCTCTCTGATGTAACCTGATTGGTCAAATTTTCCTAAACCACGTACTTGAAAACAACCTTTATTACTCTTAATAAATAATACGTAATTCTTGAAAAGATTTCGAGGTTAGAGCAACTGTCACTTGCCGAACTTGAGTATCTATCCAATGTCAAACTGATACTTATGACGTCATTAGTGCATGATACTCAAGTATCTTGCGTATCTGTCGCCAAAAAACATCTAAACTTTATATACCTCAGCCTTTTCTACTGGCAGTAGAAACAATTGAAACAATTCAAGTAATGACGTACGTTCTTTTCAACTCTACTTATGACCTTCGAATGTTGAAAAGAGATAGCGCCAAAAACGTTTAAATGGTTGTATTCATAAGAATTTATTTTGACCTCTTATGACAACTGTCATTATTTTGATACATCTAGTTTTGTTCAAAGCGTTTTATCATTTGCATTCAAATCAATACTATAATAATATATAAAGTATGGAGAATTGTAAGGGTTTTATACCGATCGAAGACAATTGTTTCCAATTATTGTCTGAGATCGGAACGTTCGACATGCTTATAACGTTTTTTGCATGATTGATACCGTTTTAAATTATAAAATTAAACATTTTCGCCTTATTGACCAGTTTCATTTATTTTATCAAGATAGATACTTTGGTTGTTAGGTTGTTAGGTAGTTGTTAGTTAGTTTTCTTTATTCCTTCAAAAAATAAATTAAAATTAAGAGATTTTTTCATACGACGGTAAATGAATTACTTACCGTTGAGTTGGAATACTTACCGTCGAGTTACTAGTACTGACGTAAAATCTGTCACGGTAAACAGCCAAAAATGATCAATCGTGCAAAAAATGGTTTTTTTTTCAAAACCTCTAACTTGTTATTTTTATTTTGCGGCAAGTACAATATTAATTAAACAACTAAACAAACAACAACTATATTTAGCTATGTACTACCCCAAAAAAATACTAACAAGATAAACAAACAATGAAAATATTAACGATACGACAAAGTAACAGTATACTCGGAATTTTAGTCTTGTAATGACGTCATTTTTGTCTATCCTTGTTTAACTAATGTAAAATGACAATGACAAAAAATTTTGCCGAAATGTTGTTGTCGTGGCTAAATTTTACCTGAAATGCTTGTCAAGTGATTGTCAGTTTTGAAGTTTTGAAAATGCCAAAGCGTCAAAACATGCCGCAAAAAATATTAACTATTCGCATTTTTTAACATGTTAAAAATTTATTTTCGATATCTTCAGTCGTTTAGGCTGTGCGTTGATATCTCAGTCAGTCAGTCAGTTAATTAGGACTTCTTCTTTTATTAAGACCTATAGATTTCTTTTGGAAATTGACTTAATTATTATCAAAAAATGCTAAAATATTATGTACACCACTGTATAGTAAAAGTCATACAGGTAATTAGACACCAGTAGTCAGTTACTTAGCAACAAATAAATTTAATAGGACATACGTTTTTTCCCACGAAAATGACGTCATTACACGACTGTAAAATTCCGAGTATAGCCATTTTTGACTCCAATTCATTTCGCGAGGTTTTTAGGTATGACGTCAGGGTAAATGTCAATTTTTTCTACTGTATTTACTCTTTTACTGATTATAAGCGATTGAGTGTGTGATCCTGCGCTAAAAAATACTTAAGGAAGGATTTTCAGTGGCAATCAAGCGATTTTATCTTTACCAAGGTAGTTATCTTTGAAAACACAGAGTCAGTATGAAAAATAATCAATGGTGTACTGTGTAAAGCAAAAGCCAATAAACTATCAAGGAAGGGTTCGAATCACAATTTGTGGGACCAGAATCTTCTATGGCATAAGTAAAAGTATAGAATAACATCTTAGGTTAGGTTAGGTTCAATGTGAGTGGGGTGCTCAACCACCCCTCCACTGCGACCACCGTTGGGTCTATTGTGGCTCACCCCTAGGGTTATAAATCGCCATACAAGCCAATCCTCCAATGGTTGTCTGCAGCAAGACCTGTTCAAAGTCGTTAGGCTCCAATTTTGGGAAACCAAAAATGCGGTGCCTAGTATTTTCCAGGGCGGAGCAAGAACATAATATGTGTTCTGCAGTCTCGTCTTCCACACTGCAGAAGCGGCAGTCTGAAGTTTGACTCAGACCTATTTTCTTCAGTTGGTATCTTAGACGACAGTGTCCCGTAAGCAGTCCTATAAGAATGCGTAGGTCTTTCCTATCCCACTCTAGAATCTGCTTAGTTATATTTCTCGAGGGTTTGGAGATGAAAGCCTTCGAATGGATTAGTCCTGGGATATCATTCCAGTACATGCGGATTTTCCTCTCTATCGAGCCGGAGATAATATCTTTGACAGTACTTTTGGTAATGCCAAGATATATCCCGATATTGACACAATAATGAACAAGCTAGAATTTTATATTTTTAGGAAAGACACCTCTATGTATAGATAAGGTATACTCTAGAAGATTCTTTTCATTGTAGTCAACACAAAATGGCAAGTTTTCATTTTTTGTTTCATCTATTAATAAATTTTCTCTTAAAAAAAGTAAGAGAAAAAATTTAATTGAGAATATAGCTGTAAATATATTTTTTTGTCAATCTCAGTCCCTGTATGAATGTAACTTATTTTAAAATGTGGAGTTTAAAGCTGCCTACAATTTTTGTTAATAACTTTTTTTTGTAAATTTTACTATCACAGATCTACTGAGCTTCCTCACACTAATCAATCACCTTGTAGGTATATCTTCTATTCTCAAGACAGTGAAATAAAGTAGCGAACAAAAAATGTCATCCAATGTTAATAAGGTTTTGTAATTCCATTGCGAGGGATAATTATAATCAAGTATAATTAACGATGTATGATAAAAAAAAATAGGAAGCTAAAGGAAAAACACGGCAATTATTTTATAAGTTGATTGATAGCAGATGAAAATGAAATGAATATGGAAGATGCGCACTAAAGTTTAGCTCATTGATCCTAAAGGGTAGTTCTTATAGTAGGATAAAAGGGATAAAAGAGAAAATTGTGGGAATTGGGAAGCTAGAATAAAAAAAATCTGAAAAAGGAAGAAAAATCAGAAAGTAACACCTTTTCGTAAAAATTCTAATGAACAATAAATGGATAAACGATGAAAATCGTAAAAATACTTTTGGGGGATATTGACTCTTGCCAATCTAGGAAAAACTTTGCGTTAGGGGTTGAAAATTGGAGAGTATCTCACTGAATCGAACAAATATTTAACAACAAATAGTAGTCAGACGAAAAATGTTCGCAGTATCTTTTTTGAAATCATAAATAAAGAATTTCCCACCCTAAAAAATGTATTACCTTCGCGAAAATCTAAAGGTAGTGCTTAATATACTCAAGTACATAGTTAAATCTAAAGAATTTGATATAAACAAACTATTACACTTAATTCGAACACTTTATACCAGCTAAAACAGTACAATTTATAGAAAATTAACTTTTAACAGTGTTTATTATACAGTGTGTAAAAGCCAAATGGAATAAATTCATTATTTCGGTTACTGTACATATTTATAAAAAATCCTAAAACACGTCAAATTTAAATTATAACTTGACATTCTTTAACGTGAAAATGCAACCCCTACCTTCAACCCCCTTAGAATGACAGGTACAACCCCCAATTTTTTAAATGGGAAGTATAGGCTTGTGATATATCATTTGAAAGGTCTCTTCATTCTCTATTCAAAAATGTTATTGTTTTTAAATTTGATGCAAAAATTAACATAAAAAAAATTAATATCATGTTGTTACCGAAATTCGCTAAAATATACTCGAAACTTATTACAATATACTTAAAACTTATTTCCCGTTTAGGTCTTGATAATGAGAAAGTGAACAAAAACCATAGCAATGTGGTTTTTAGATGGTAACCATTAAAAAACTTTAAAGAATTTCCGTGGCAACGCTATTTTAACAAGCAGTAGTAAATTGTTTTATTTAAGTTGTCATTATTGTAATTTAAGTATAAAGTTTGTTCAATTCAATTCTAAAAAATGGTTAGATTAACGGAAATGCATAAAATAACAGTTTTACAAATGATTGGTTACGGAGATAACATCCGAACACAACAGGAAGTAACTCGCCTATTTCATAAGAAATTTCCTAATTTACCGCCTATATCCCAAGGAACAATAAGTAAAATAGAAAAGCAGTTTCGCGAGTTTGGTCATGTAAGGCAGATAAAAAAAGCAGCTGCCAATGCACTGAGTGATGAATTCAAATTAGATGTGTTGCTTGAGTTTCAGGAAAACCCACATACATCGAGTAGACAGGCATCCACTACATTCAATGCTAGCCATACATCGATAGCAAACATATTAAAAGAAAATAAATTGCATCCGTATAAGATGATACCTACTCAGTAGCTCATGGAAGACGATTTTGATAGGAGAACTTTTTTTGTGAGCAAATGATGGACATGTTGGATAACAATATTATCCAATTAGAAGACGTTATGTTTTCTGATGAGTGTACTTTTTTACTTAACGGTCATGGTAATCGGCAAAATTACCGCTACTGGTCCACAAAAAATCCTCACTGGCTGAGAGAAGAACACACTCAATACCCTCAAAAGGTTAATGTTTGGGCAGGGATTGTAGGGAACAATATCATTGGTCCCTTTTTTATTGAGGGCAACTTAAATGGCAACAATTATTTGGCACTACTTCAAAATGATGTCATTCCAACGTTGGCAAATTTATATCCTGATCCAGGTAACCCTCAAGTTCCAGCGAATACGATATGGTTTTAGCAGGATGGAGCACCACCACATTACCAACTTAATGTCCGGCAGTACCTCGATACAATATTTCCCAATCGGTGGATAGGGAGGCGAGGATCGATTGAATGGCCAGCGCGATCACCTGATCTTATATTATTAGATTTCTTTTTATGGGGATATGTGAAGAGCCATGTATACAAAACTAAACCTTCTGATTTAAATAACTTAAAAGAACGAATAACGCTTGCGATTAGGTCGATCACGCCTGATATGTTAAATAATGTTAGAAGACAGTTTTATTTGAGATTAGAATGTTGCCAAGACGTTCACGGAGAACATTTTGAACATCTACTTCATTAACATTCATAGTTCTTTTTCGTTTTCTACATTTTATTACGTTTTGCATTACATTTTAGTTTTTGATTGTATTGTTGCGAATTTCGGTAACAACATGATTTTAATTTTTTTATGTTAATTTTTGCATTAAATTTAAAAACAATAACATTTTTGAATAGAGAATGAAGAGACTTTTCAATATACTTCCCTATACTTCCCATTTAAATAATTGGGGGTTGTACCTGTCGTTCTAAGGGGGTTGAAGGTAGGGGTTGCATTTTCACGTTAAAGAATGTCAAGTCATAATTTAAATTTGACGTGTTTCGGGATTTTTTATAAATATGTACAGTAACCGAAATAATGAATTTATTCCATTTGGCTTTTACACACTGTATTTTGGTTTCGTTCAATATAGGTAATTGCTATTTCTTTTGATAATCAAATCACAAGTTTTGAATTATATTATTTATTTAAAATTACTTTTACTAAATAAAGACTGAAATAATTATATTATTTGTAATATTTAATCGTTCTAAACAAAATATTATATTTAGATGCTAGTCATATGAACTACTAGCTTAATTTTTAAAATGGGGGTGGTCTCCCAGTTTTCTTAATTCTTTTAAATAATTCCTAATAGATAATAAACTAACGTTTCATTCATGAAACGAGCAAAATAATTTATACTTTCTATATACTTATTTTTTAAATTTAATGTCCTCTGATCGCATTTTACGAATTGGCAACAGGGCTCTATCAACGAAGGTGAAAAAGAAAAAAACAATAAATTTTCTAAGTACTCGCTTGTGCATGGTTTGGTTTGTTTAAGTTTTTGGAGCTGTGTTTTGGAATTGTTGTCTTTTTTTGGTCAATAAAATCATTAATAAATTAGAAACAAAACACCAACAAATGAATTAAACAAACGTAAACAAATCAACCGAATTTCTTCTTTTTCTTCTGAATAATTTGTGGCCTGAGCTATCAGGGCTATCCAGCCAAGTTTCTTGTCGTTGCAGGAGACGGTTTGATAATATCACAGCAAATACATAATAAATTTAACGATATTGCAGGCAGTGTTATACAGTGTGTCCACTTAAGTTCGCACTATATGGGAAACTTTCTTATTATTAGTTTTACGAAAAAAAGTTATTCTTCATAAAAAGTTCTGCATGGTGTAAAAACTAAAATACAACCATCAGATATTAAAATTTTTCAGTCGTATACGAGGTATGTTCAAAAATATGAATTTTACCAAGAGCAAAGCAAATTTTTTATAATATCGAAAATTGTTATCAAGAAAATTTATTTAAAATTGTAAACTATATCTAACAAACATTTAACTCATTTGTTATCAAAAATTTGATAACCTTTTAGTTTCCCAACTTAACTGTTGCAGCATTTTGTTGATGTTTTAAAATAATTCGTACACATAACAACGTTATTTATTTTACAACCTAACATGAATAGCAATTATAACAATAAGTTGTTAAAAATATTTGCAAAAAATATTAAGTAATAGATTTTCTTCGATCAAACCGCCATTGCCTCAACGTACCCACCTTCTCTTTCAATACAAGTTTCCGTTCTACGACAAAATTCTCTTAACACATTGCTAATCATGTTGGGAGTTATAGTCTGAATGGTTTCCGTAATAACCCTTTCCAAATGTTGGACGTTTGTAAACGGCCCTTGTTTGTATACATTCTCTTTCAAGTAACCCCAAAAGAAATAATCTAACGGGGTTAAATCTGGCGATATAGCTGGCCAAAAAGTCTCTGAATATCTGTGGATTACTTTTCCGTTAAACAAATGATCCAGATACTGCCTTACTTCCAATGTACTATGACATGTAGCGCCGTCCTGCTGGTACCATATTTGTTGCCGTTCATGTAGTGATAGGTCATCAATAAAATCAAACACGTGAGTTTGTAAGAAATTTAGATAATTCTAAGAGGTCATGGATTGTCGAAAAAAAAATGGCCCAATTATTTTATTTTTGTAAATGCCACACCAAACATTTGTTTTAAATGAATATTGATCACGAGTCCTAATTGTGAAGTTAGGATTGTTCTCACTCCACCATCGACAATTTTGAGAACTCACCGTTCGATTTGAATTAAATGTAGCTTCGTCTGAAAACATTATTTTTCTAACAAAAAAAGGATCGTCTTCAATTTTTTCTTGAATAAGAAAACAAAATTCTATTCTCTTATCGTAGTCTCTAGGTTTCAATGTATGAATAAATTTAGGCTTATATGGTTTAAACTGATTTTCCTTCAAAATTTGTGCAATTGTACTTTTACCTGCATTTTGCAATAACAATGCCCCTTTTCATAGAGAACATTTAGGATCTTGCACTGTAGATAACATTACATCTAATTTCGTCGTCTCATTTGCAACGCGTTTTTCACGTTTGTTGCTGAATTTATTTTTAACATTTCCGTATACTTTGAATTTTACCATAAGTCTCATAACTGTTGTATGTTGTATATTTCTTCCTTGATGTCTGTTATTAAATATTTCAGCTGCTTCCCGATACGTTTTATAATTATCACCCACAATTAGCACAATTTCTATTTTTTCTTCTAAATTCAATACCACCGGCATCTTTAATTAGAATTTATTGTAACTGTCAAATATGTATTTTACGTTTAATGTCAGATATGTAAATATCATGGCAACTTGACTAAAAATGTACTTATGCATTTATTACTGTTGTAGGGTAGACATGCAATAGCAAAATGTAGAAAATCTCCATTTTAAACATTTTGTATACATGGCTGTATATTTGAACATGTTGTGGACTTCTAAATAAATTTTCTTGATAACAATTTTCGATATTTTAAAAAATTGAGGTACTTTGCTCTTGGTAAAATTCATATTTTTGAACATACCTCGTATACGACTGAAAAATTTTAATATCTGATGGTTGTATTTTAGTTTTTACACCATGCAGAACTTTTAATGAAGAATAACTTTTTTCGTAAAACTAATAATAAGAAAGTTTCCCATATGGTGCGAACTTAAGTGGACACACTGTATATTAAAATAAACATGCAATATTAGTAACACCACGAGTTGATTTTATAGTTTTCATTCATCTGAATTTTGATATTTTAATAATGCCATTTAATTTATTAATAAGAGGATTCTCCATAAAATAAAACAATAGTCAAACATGGATAAATGAAGATGTAATTAATGAAATTATACAAGTTTGCATTTTTAATTTTAAATTTTAAATTTTTTTACTCGGTTTCTTAATGTTGAAATGTTCATTCGTTTTATTATTTGATCAAGTGTGTACAAAGTCTACAGTCTATTTATTTATTTATTCTTTTTATTCACTCAACTATTGAGATACTTTTACGCAAAAAAACTATTCAATCTTACAAAATAATTTGTTTTTTTAATAATATAAAAAGTCAATTTTTTGAAAACCTAAATCTTACTTTCTACACGTTTGGATCATTAAAATGTTTACCCTGGAAATGCAAAATAGAAGCTGATCCCCGAAAATGTTCCTTTGCATATTTTTTTGCAAAAGTTGAGCAAAAAAATAATATTATGGGCAATATTTACTCGCTCATAAACGACAGACTTTATTTTCTGCTGTCAAAAGTTTTATAAAACAGGGAATAACAACAAACAAAAAATAACTTACCAGTATGTTCTAGAGCCCTCTCAAAATCCTCTCCTTGTCCCTCAATGAAATCCAGCCCTAGAATCAAGAATTATCCAATTCAGACATCGTTGAAAAACGTTAATGATTAAAAAATAATTTAAAGAAAACGTTTTAAAATATATTAATAAAACAACAACAAAACACTACCCATGTTTCTTCCGTAAACAGCTGATACTAATCAAACAACCAACGAAAGTAATTCCTCAAAGTCGCGGCAACTCATATGAAATCGTTTATCACTTGTCTGCGGTCACACTCGGTATACTCGATCCACCTGCGATACCTGCCGTTATCATCATATCTTACCTTCAAAAACGATTTTTTTATTGGTCAATATTGATACATATCGGTTTTTGCTCTTGGTGGTAATCAAGTAACCGATGTAATCATGTGTTCGTGGAGGAAGGATCTTTTTCGGGGTCCTTATCCAACTATCCGCATTAGCAGACTCCGTATGTGAGGATTGAGTTCCACAAAATGATGTATTTGTACAGAAATGGAGTATTTTTAGAAAAATCGATAGCTATGTAATTAGTTAATTGACAGAGGCGGACTTATTACCGTAAAAATTGCACAAAACGTTTGTACAGCCCTGGTACAAGTCAAAAAACATTTATTTTATTTAATATTAGGTAATTGATAACCTTAAATTAGTTACATATATTATGGCAGCGTTTTGGGGACCTTTTGAATCAGAAAATGGAAATCCATCAAAATTTAAATTCAGAATTTTGCAATAGAGGGTTATAATTATATTAATTATAATTAAAAATCAGATGCGGTTATAATAAAGCGAATTAATACCATAACTAAAATTTCTATTTACACTATTTCTCGGGTTATTAAGCGCGGTGACGTTATAAATCATTCGCAGATGCGGAAAAACAAAAAAAAAATTTGCAAATGTTGACGATGCTATAAATGCGAAAAATATTAAGCAGTGTTCAGCCGACTATCATGAGGATATGAATGCAGATTTATATGAAAAATGGTTTCAAGAGCAGCTTCTTCCTAACATTCCTCCAAATTCAGTAGTCGTTATGGACAATGCTTCCTTTTATTCGCGGATATTACATAAAATTCCAAATTCTGGTTCAAAGAAGGCAGATATTTTAGAATTTATGAAAAATAGGAGCATTACTCCGGAAACAATGTTCCGGAGACAATGTTCCGACAAAGCAAAATTTGCCGTTAGGCAGTTCCCTTTGTAGCAATTTATTATAGTTATACTTTACAATACATGTCTTTCCTTTTTTATTATTTCCCCAATAGGTCTTTATTTTTTTTAAATAATAAAATCATTGTATGTAGGGCTGAAAACTTAAGTGGGTGATAGAAAAAATCATGTATATTACATGCGAGTAAAGTTTTTTTCTCCCTTGGATGTTTACTGCAAGATTAATTGATTTACATTCATCAATAGCAATAATGTCTACAATAAAAAACAACTAATAATTAAAAATAACAACAATTCTCTTGAAATTTTGTTTTCTTCAAATTTTCTATGGTAAAAGAACTAAATTTAGCCTCTAGGTATACATTATACATGTTGTTAATGTGTTTTTGACACAAAAATACAGTCCTACATAAAGTAATTAATTAACAGAATGCATGAACACGTAAGTGTAAGTTAGCTATTTTTAAAATTAAAATGAAATTAGTTGTTTGCTAGATGTAACAAAAACAACCCTGGAACTGTATTTGTTTACTTATTTTCTATCGATCGGTTCAAGAATATATTGTGTGTTGAGTCCATTCGATATACTCGAATAATGACATCAAGTCAATGTTTTGATAGTTTGATTGAGAAATGGGCTACTTAAATTATTTTTAATACAATTTAGTCGTAAAGGACTAAACAGTAAAAGGCATGTAGCAATCAGCAACTTAAAGTCTTCAATGAGCAATAAACATTTAAACTCCTCCACTGTTAAAATTTAATTCTGGATTTATTTATATTTGCATAGATAACTTTGTTTTGTTGATATGGCGATGAAAGTTACTAAAGTTATATGTACAGTGCGGTCCATATGTATGGAATAAATTCGTTTGTAGCGTTATTATGTACTATATGAAAAAAACCTGAAACAGGTCGATTTTTATTCTTAAATTGACAATTTACAGTATGAAAATATTATCCCCCTCCAGCACCCCTTCGGAATTATAAGCACTTCCTCGAAAATTTTAAATTACAAAGGGGGTCGTGTGGCACCTCGTTGGAAAGGGATTTTAGTCCTCTGTTCAGCAATATAAAGTTTTTAAGTTTGGTGCAATCATAACTGAGAAAATTGATTTTTAAGATGTAAAATTTTGATAATGTCTCTAACACAAAACTTTACGTAGAATGAAGATAATAATGTCACATAATGATTAGAATGTGTTTTTCAATGTATTTGACACTTAAATTAAATGTTCAAAATGACCACCATTCACTTCTTGACAATAACCTAGGCGATATTGGAATTCTCGTACAACATTTTGTATGACCTCGGGGGTTATTTTGTTAATTTCTTCCGTTATCCTAACTTTTAAATCAGCAATATTGTTTGGTCTATTAAAACATACTTTGGATTTTAAATAACCCCATAAGAAGTAATCGAGAGGAGTCAAATCGTTGTTATCTAGCCGGCCATTCGATCGCCCCACGTCTTCCAATCCACCTATTGGGAAAAACCTCGTTTAAATAATTTCTAACAGTACGTGCAAAATGCGGTGGAGCTCCGTCTTGTTGGTAGTAAATAGATCGATCTATCTCATTTGGATGATTAACATCAGGAAAAACTCTTTGTAATGTAGGCACTAAAAAGTTAATCAAAAAATCTAGATAAACCTCACCAGTAACTGTGCCCTTAAAAAAATAAGGGCCAATAATTTTATTGTTAATGATACCAGCCCAAACGTTAACTTTTTTAGGATATTGAGTGTGAGCCTCACACATCCAGTGAGGATTTTCTCTGCTCCAATATCTACAGTTCTGTTTGTTAACCGTTCCGTTTAAATGAGACGTCGCTTCATCAGAAAAAACTATTTTGTTTATGAACTGCAAATCTGCGTTCATTCTATCCATCATCAATTCACAGAATTTTTGCCTTCTATCAGGATCATCTTCATTTAACTCCTGAACCAACTGAACTTTGTAAGGGTGGTATATATGCAGAACTCTCAAAATAGATGATTTACTTACATCATTGTCGGCGGCAAGTTCTCGAGTTGTCTTATGCGGATTTTCCTCAATCTCTAAAAATACATCTAACTTTTTTTCATCAGTAAATTGAACATTTCTACCTGGTTTTTCAATATTTTTTACATGTCCAGTTTCACGAAACTTTTTTTCAATTTTTCTAACTGTAGACTGCGAAACGTGTTGATCAGGGTATTTATTATTAAAAATTTCACAAACCTCCTTTTGAGTTCTGGTTTTATTACCACAACCAATCATAATTAAAATGTCTATTCTTTGAGTCTCGGACAAATGAGCCATAATTAAATTTAATACGCGCACAAATATTATACTGACGTCTTTTAGTAACTTTAAATACCTAAATGACAGCAGCCTACTAGATTTATATCAATTGCTTATTTAGTTTTTTGACTATTATTTTAATATATTCAAAGTTTTTTCCTAATATTTAGCAGAACAGATACGAAAATACCTGATTATTTCTAAAGTTATTTTAATAGACCAAACAATATCGCCTCGGTTATTGTCAAGAAGTGAATGGCGGTCATTTTGAACATTTAATTTAAGTGTCAAATACATTGAAAAACACATTCTAATCATTATGTGACATTATTATCTTCATTCTACGTAAAGTTTTGTGTTAGAGACATTATCAAAATTGTACATCTTAAAAATCAATTTTCTCAGTTATGATTGCACCAAACTTAAAAAACTTTATATTGCTGAACAGAGGACTAAAATCCCTTTCCAACGAGGTGCCACACGACCCCCTTTGTAATTTAAAATTTTCGAGGGGGTGCTTATAATTCCGAAGGGGTGCTGGAGGGGGAAAATATTTTCATACTGTAAATTGTCAATTTAAGAATAAAAATCGACCTGTTTCAGGTTTTTTTCATATAGTACATAATAACGCTACAAATGAATTTATTCCATACATATGGACCGCACTGTAGATTGAAAAAGTTTAAAATAGTTATTTACGTTACAAGTCCGGGAAGTGACTTATTACGGTACGAGATAGATGTTTATGAACGAGGCGACGAAGGAGCCGAGTCAAGAATATCTAATCGAGTACCGTAATCACTTCACGGACGTGTATCGTACCGTAATCTGGGGTAACTTGGTCACCTATGACGTCTTTTTTTTTAATTTCTTCTGCTGTTTTTTTTTGGGGTAAATTTGTATGTCCCTCTCGTTTGTTACAAGTCACTAGTAACTAAAAATGGTAAGAAACTACCAGAGAACTCCTGGGGCGAAGCCCTAGCAAGACTACTCCAAAGAAAATATGGAAAAAGCCATACAAGCTGTTGGAGGCATGATGTCAAAGAAATTAGCTGCGGTAACGTATCAGGTACCTCGAATCGTAAGATTCTTGGAAGAAATTCTGGAGCAGTAGGCCGCCCAAAAGTCCTTTCAGCTGTGGAAGAATACAATATATCAGAAATTAATGGAGTAGTGGCTGATTGGAGCTTCCCGTTAACTAGGCTGGATGTGAGAACGGTAATCGGAAAATACCTGGACAAACAAGGAAAAACAGTTAAGATCTTCAAAAGCAACACTCCAGGAGAAGATTTTCTGGATGCATTTATCCAGAGAAACAGGCTGTCCATTCACATGGCATCGAATATTAAAAGGTCCAGAGCCTTCGTCGATCGTGAAGATATTTTAAAATTTTTCACAAATATGAATGAAGCTCTAAAAGATGCAGACGATTTTAATATCTACAACTAATATGAAACGAATGTCACAGACGATCCTGGGGCAAAAAAAGTGGTGATCCCCAGCAACACAAAAAGGGTAGAAAGGGTACAGAACCACTCTCGCACCTCTATTAGTATAATGTTGTGCGGAAATGCAAAGGGGGATCTACTGCCTCCCATGGTCGTCTATAAATCTGGAAACTTATATGAAAACTGGACAGAAGGCGGCCCTCCTGAAACTAAATATGCCAGCAGCCCCTTTGGTTGGTTCGATATGAATTTTTTCGAGATGTTATTAAGTCCTGTAAGGAGAATGATATTTATATAACTCTATTCCCTGCAAATGCCACCCACCTAATGCAGCCACTTGATGTTGCTGTATTTGGACCCATAAAAAATGTTGGAAAAAGATTTAAGATAACTGGAGAAAAGAGAGCCAATATCCAGGAAATCTTCCCAAAGAGCAGTTTCCCAATTTACTCTCTAGGTTATGGAACGCCATGTCTGAGAGTGTCAGCCAAAATTTGATATCTGGATTTCGAGCCACAGGGCTTTATCCATCTGAACCAAACGAGGTCTTAAAGAGAATTCCAGATGGATTGATATCAGATGATCGAGACACCAATGGAAGATCTCTTGATGCATCATTGGTTGATCTTCTGAGAGAACACAGAGGGGCTGGCAGTGAAGCCATTCCGAAGAAAAAAAGAGGCAAGAAAGTTCAACCCGGTAAAAATTTGGCAAGAGATGAAGATAATGGAGTGGCTCCCAGTAATGAACCTATTGTAACTGTCCCTGTAGACCTTGTAGACCCCAATAAAATCATTGACTCTCCCACTGTTGAAGTGGTACATCACAGCCACACGTCTTCCGCGATTACAGAAAACACTGTAAATTCCATCAATAACTCCATTAATACATATTGCTGGCAACAGCAGTTGTACAATTAATGTCAATCTTCAAAAACTAGAATAAAAGCTTAGTTTATGTTGATTCATTTATTATTTCAAACAACATTGGGAGAATTGAAGAGTACAAGTGTACCGTAAAATATGAAAAAAATAACTAAGAAAAATAATTTTCAGTTTGTATTAAAACTATTATTATTAACTAAATAACTATTTGATATACCTACATGCAACTTAAGCATATTAAAGACTACTAACGTAAAATTTTAATAACCCCGATTTTCAAGTACAAATTAAGACATTCTTTGTACTTTACATCAATAAATTAATGAAAACCTAACCTAAAAAAATATGTATCTTTATTTATCTGTTCATATATTTGAACGTTACTGGAAAGTTTCATTGTAGGACCAATAAATTGTTGTTATATGCATTCGTTAACACATTCATTCGAGGACAATACAATACAAAGGATATTCGTATATTTAAACTATATATTTAAACTAAAGAGTGATCAAAATAAACATTTTTTCAGTAATGCTGCAAATTATAATTTCAAGGACTACTTTTTATTTAAAATGTATTTCTTTATCAGTCAATATTCGACAGTTCATAGTACTTAATATTTGTCATGTATCAAGACTGTCAAGACTGTTAAGACTGTCATATAATGTCATAAATGAAACAATAGCCTGTATAGGATCTTCTGTTTATGTTATTCTTAACATATGTTTATACAGGGTGTTTCATTAAGAATTATCCATATAGTAACTGGAGAAACCTCAGCACTAAATATGAAGATTTAAGCCAAAACACTTAAGTAAAATAATTCTCCTAACCGAGATATAGGGTGTTTTATTTTAACTATTCTAAATGATTATATCCCATATATTTGACACCTTCAAATATTTTCTGTTCATACTTGACAAAGAGTTTATACATATTAGGTTACTTTAAACAGTGGCAAAAGATATTTTTTCTCGATTACCAGAGGCGTGCGGTAGGGATGGATACTTTCTTTTATCCCCCTACAATTTACGCTACTGTCGTAATATTTGTTTCTGCATGTTTTTTTGATTCTCCGTCACTTTCTACGTAAATATCATCCTCTTGTCTCAGTACGATAGAGTGAGTAGTTTTCGAGTTATATGCATTTAAAGGTAATGTTTAAAATATCCATTTTATTCCAATAATTCCTTATTTAATCAACCCAACATATTTCTAAAGGTTAGGAGAAATTTTTTCAAAAGGATTAATAAATGTATTGAAGTCAATGGAGGCCACTTCGAAAATTTACTATAATGTTAACTAACTAGAATTTTTTTTACAGTAGTCTAAATACATCATTGTTTCAGTACGTTTATTTTATGTATTCATCATGTTATTTCGTAATGAAAATCATAGTTCTATTTTGTTATAAATTTAAAACTGAAATTTTGATAAATATTAATATGAAAAAATCATTTGAAACTGATAAATTTTATTTATTCAGTGAAATAGTTATTGACTCATGTGGATTTACGATTAGAATTAACAAATTTTGTTGTCAAGGTGGTTAGATTATTAAGGAATCTCATGTTAAATAAGCAATAAAACAAAAATGGATATTTTAAACATTACCTTTAAATGCAAATAACTCGAAAACTACTCACTCTATCGTATTGAGACAAGAGGATGATATTTACGTAGAAAGTGACATGCAGAAACAATTATTTCGACAGTGGTGTAAATTGTATGGGGAAAAAAGAAAGTATCCATCCCTACCGCACGCCTCTGGTAATCGAGAAAAAATATCATTTACCACTGTTTAAAGTAACCTAATATGTGTAAACTTTTTGCCAAGTATGAACAAAAAATATTGGAAGGTGTCAAAAATATGGGTTACAATCATTTAGAATAGTTAAAATAAAACACCCTATATCTCGGTTAGGAGGAATATTTTATTTAAGTGTTTTGGCCTAAATCTTCATATTTAGTGCTAAGGTTTCTCCAGTTACTATATGGATAATTCTTAATGAAACACCCTGTATACTATGGCTTTGTCAATTGGTAATTTTCATTTCCGATAATTTATCTACCGTTTCGAAAAAACTTTGATTCATTTTAATTAAAATTAGGCTCTTTAATAATGGTGCTTTACGTGCCGTACCTTTGCTTTGATAAGTTTTTCTTAAAGTGTTCAAAATATCTTCTGACGTTTCGCAATTTTTTAATTGTTTTAATTCACTGGATGATATAATAAGGATAAGTTTAAATTTCCCATTAAGATCTCCACTTTCCCACAAATTTCTGGTTTCTACATCACTAAAATCATTCGGTTTAGGTATTTTACCTGTTTTCCATTCTGTAACTCGTTTGGCTCATTTTAGAGTTTTCCTGGACCCTAAACCTCTAGAAATATACTAGGAATATATAAGCACGTCTTCAACTATTTTAAGATGATTTAAAAGGTCGCACTTAATTTGGTCTAAGTATTACAAATACAGAACCAGTATGTAGAAAAGATAAAGAAATTTCTAATCTTGAACTGAAATTTGGCGATGCTTAATCCACAGCATGGTTGTAGACATGGTTGCAGAATATGCAACTATAAGATAATAAGGAAATATACTATATACAAGAACTAGAGGATAGATAATGTTATTGTCTTCTGCATACCTTAATCTACACTAGAACGCCAATATTTCTACTACTTGAACAGCTTTCCAGAGGGCAATTTTCCTAAGCAACTCCTAGGAACTTAAGCCATTTTGCAGAACCAGCTTGCTTCTACCCATTATCCCTTTATGTTTACATTTACAACCTAGCTTTGACTCATAAATAAAAGAATTCGGAGCCTTTAAAGCTACCTGGTTGTCTTTAAGAATATAGATATTTGTGCTTCTGTAGAAACACTCCTGAACACTAGCTGCTATAGCGTCTTCCTTCGCCAGAAAGACAGTTGGGGCGTTGCTAAGGATAACCAAAAAGTCGGTCCCATCACTCCTACTCAAATCCTTTCTTCTATGTTGAATCCATCTGTGTTTCATACCAGTGAGACTTCTTCCAGCTTTGGTTATAGATCTTTAACAGTACTTCAAACGGCGTCTCAAAGTTAAACTTAACTGGCACTGAATTCAATGTTTGGTTTAAGGATGCTAGTAGAATATTTTCCAGGATTTTTATATGACCTACTAAATCACCAGGTTTTAAGTTTTATGTTTTGTAAGACGAGATATCTTGGTTTAAATATTATAATAGATAAGTGAAGGTTAGGTTAGGTTAGGTTGTGTGGAATAATATAAACAATAGTATAACAAAATTAAAGGCAACTGTATCAAAGTCAGTACTAGAAAAATTATGAATAACTCTTGTATAAAATTTGAAAATCTCTTTGTTTTTGTTGAGAATATACACCCTGTATGTTTATACAAACTATTTACGACAAGCTGAAATGTACACTACTTTCTGACGTAAAATCTTGTAGAATTTCGCAAAATGAATCGTTTTTCAGGTCAGGGGTAATTAAACGCACATGAATTTTCGCAATGTTAATCTATTTTCAGACTACAAATTTCTTGTAGAGGTTACATTAACGTTTCTTAGACTTGTTATCGAATCGATGTGTGATTTATAGGAGGTTCTCTTCAATATTTGCCGATCTTGACATATATTTCTAGCTAACGGTGTTTAAAGAAAATATTCCGATTGTTCCAAGAAATATTTTCATGCTCTCGAAACAGTCAATCGATAAGCACTGTAAATCACAAAATACCTCCATATTTTTTCATCGATAAATTGAATTTAATCCTCTAACTGTGCTAATATTCTCAGATAATTCGTTTAGATAAAAACAGTACAAACATAATTATGGATACATTATGGAGAGGGAATTAAACGATTTGCGATCTGAAAATGTAATGATTGCATACTTTTCAGATTTATCGAAAGAGTTAAAAGCTTCTACATTGTGGTCAAATTACTCAAAGCTGAAAAGCGTACTTAGTACCAGAGAAGATATTGATATAACAAAATATTGTAAACTACGTGCCTTTCTAAAACGTCAAAGTGACAATTACAAACCAAAGAAATCAAAAGTGTTGTCACTTGAACAAATTGAAATTTTTATAACTCGAGCACCAGATAATACATATTTAATGAATAAGGCACGTACAGAATGTAAATATTTTAAAATTAATATGTTATTTATGAAAAGTTTACTTTTTAGGTTGTCTTAATATTTGGTGTTGCCGGTGCATGTCGCCGATGATGAATTTGAATGACATAGAAGATTTTGGATCTAAGCTTTTGTCGTTCACAAAATTTTGAAAGTTGTCGCTTTTTCTTTAAATATTTAAATGGGAAAGGTTGCAGGCAAGTAATGGAAGTACATCAGTTTGGCAAAATGCCTCAATTTGTTGCAAAATTTTTAAATTTGCCAAATTCAGATGAATACACTAGGCATTGCTTCCGTCGATTCTCTGCAACAATTTTGGTAAATGCTGGAGCAGATTTAGTTGCTTTAAAAGATATGGGGGATGGAAATCCTCAAGTGTTGCCGAAGGATATATAGAAGAATCTTTCACAAATAAAGTAGACATAGCAAATAAAAAATTAAGAAGAGAAAAAAAATAGAGGATTCTGTTAATACTATTAGTTTTATTGCCGAAGAAGAAAATAGTAATAACTTTGCTAACTATTCAGAAATTTCAAATAAAGAGGAGAGTAACAAAGAAAACTTTTCGACTGGATTACACCCTATTTTTAACAATTTGCACAACTGCAATATAACTGTAAATATTCAAAAATAATTAAATAAATACGAGTTGGTTGTTTGAGTATATTTATTGAATTTACTGTACATAAAAAACTGACGTAGGCTGAATTTTAAGGACAGGAAAAATTTTTCTGTACTGTCAAAGAAAGTTCGCTGCCCAGCAACAAACGAATTTATTAGAATAGCGTAATTTGGGATCCGAAATTAGTCTGAAAAAATAAGTATTCCGAAACGATTTATTCAGAAAAAACATTTTTACGTAAAAAATCTTCCGTAAAAAGTCATAAATTATACAAACAATACATGTTTTACATATTCCGTTAAAATGATTTAAAAATACGTTTATTTATATCTGACCTACAATTAAGAAAAATATATGGAGTACGGCAACGTTTATTTTCTTTAAATTATGGAACCAGATCTGCTAATAAGATTTATCGTTTAATACGACCACCCACCCATAGCGAATCAATTAAATCAAAGTTAACGACAGTCGCACAATATGATCTGCATATATGCAAGACATGCACAAGAACGTGACCTTGCTCCTCGCGTCAATACACAACATAATCCGTAATACACAATGAGTCAAGTTCGATTGCCGTTGATCTTGACCACTATATCGTCGAGGTACGCAACTTAAATCTTGAAAATAAAGGATTTTGCACATTAGTCTAATTGTTGCTAAAAGCTTATTATTATTTATCAATATATTAAATATATAACGGCGCGAAATCATTAATGCTAC
This sequence comes from Ophraella communa, assembly GCA_035357415.1. Taxonomy (NCBI): domain Eukaryota; kingdom Metazoa; phylum Arthropoda; class Insecta; order Coleoptera; family Chrysomelidae; genus Ophraella; species Ophraella communa. The sequence continues at coordinate 28,259,990 of CM068994.1, read as the reverse complement.
AATCTAAATCTTAAAAAAGCATCTTCAAATGTATTTTAAGCAGTAAATGAGACCTCTGCCGGTGAAAATAGTAATTGTGGAAACGGGTAAAATAATTCATTTGATTTTGGCAGCGTAATTGCCGTAAATTCGTACTTTATTTATTAAATTTATGTATAGGTGATAAACTTAAAACTATGTTTTTCTATTCAACTTAACTGTCATTATTTCTGAAATAATATTCTTGTACAGCGTCATCTCAAAATTACCACCAAATAGAAAACTTATTTATAGGGTTTTTCGATAAAATTTTGTTCCTCATAACAGTTTGTGCCTTCTCTGAAGCTAAATATTCACCAACAAAATATGGCGAAATACTCGTAATATACGAGGTGCATTTGAAAAGTTTGATTTTGAGCCAAGAGTAAGGTGTTCTCTCAGAGTAATAAGTAAACATAGAGTAGGCATATTCCCTACTACTTGTCGTCGAGACAGATTTGTTTACCAGCAGAGCATTTCCAGACGTTGTGTTTTGTAAGCACAAAAGAGGAGATTTTTTTTCAGAAAAAATATTCTTTAATACATTTTAATATTCACTTTCTTACCTCTCGATAGATAATACTGATAAAAAAGCTCTGCACCAATTGTATCAAATACCCACACCGAAAATTTGGCATCAGTGCCTTTGTTTGTTATTGTCTAGAGGTGATTACCGCTTTGTTCGATTTTTCCTGAATTTTTGTGTATTTAAGTGAACTTTATAAAGTGTTTTTATTTATTTTCAATATTTAAAATGGTGAAAACCCGAAAAGCGTGAAAAATTTGTGACACTTCTAACCTATCACCAGTAAGTTATTCACTTCATTGGCGTAGAATTAGCAATTTCAATTAAAATCAAATTAATAATGAAAAACATACATCCTTTTAGATTTCCTTCCGATAAAAATATGTTAGAAGTATGGTGCCATGCCATAAGTACAGATATAAATTCTTTACCAAAATATATGCGTATTAAATCATTTAACTAACATTTATATATTACGGTGATACTCTAACCAATTACACGCCACTGTACGGCTGTGTTTACCTACACCTCTAGATGTCAATTTTATTTTCCATCTCTCTCAATTGTAGGTTCATTGCTATTGACTACAAACTGTATGTTATTGTGTTGTTGTGGCACCTCTATGTTTACTTATTACTCTGAGGGTGCCCTTATTTTAGTAAATATCAAAAAAATTTATTTGAAAAAGTTTTTCATCATTAAAAAATACATCAAGGCCATCTAGGAGAATTCTAAATGTTTCCATTTTTAAAAAATGGTGGCTATAAGAAAAAAGATTTGCCTTTAAACGACATCTTGCATACCAAAGGTTATTTAAAAGAGCTTGGATTTTAGAAATTGCCCAATTATTGTGCTAATTATAGTCAATTCTATATTCATTAGAAGAGACTTCATGTTTTTGGTGTAAAGTTGCTTTGATTTCTTGTTGACAACAAAAATTGCTTAATATCGTAACAAGAATATCAATTTTAATAGTATTAAGTTACTAAATATCAAAATTATATTACATCTCAGTATGAGGTCCGTCTTGTATGGTTTGTTTTTTCTAACAACATCTTCCAATATTTAATTTTGATATTTACTGTCTCAATATTATTGAAAATGATATTCTTATAAAGATACTAACTCGTTTTGAGCGATTTGTGGTGCCAACAGGAAATCAAAAGAACTAATTTTACTACCAATTGAGGGATTAGTTATTTCAATTTTCATTAGAAAATGTTATACAATATTCATTTATTATTTGTTTTCCTCTTCCCTGAAATACTAATTCACATTTCTTTCATATCTTATAAGAAAAAGCCTTTTTATTTCTGGATTATTTTTTATATTTTATTATTCTTAGTTAGGTTTTTTTTCTATTTAACGTTTTTCAGTTATTTTTTTTTATGTTTATACCGAACAAACATTGATTTAAACTTTAAAGCTATTAAAATACTTAATATATGCTTCTGAGTCATTGTTTCTGTATCTTTTAATTGAGTTAGGGCCCAAAAAATACAACAGAATGCAAGCAAAAATAGTTAAATATTCTCAAAAGAATAATTATAATCTAATATTGTGCAACCATAAACCATCCTATAGACGTTTCACTCAAATAGTCAAGGTCAAGACTGCAAACTAGTTGCCTTTTCAATCAAGAGAGGTCGCTCTTATCCAAATTTCTTGACATTTGAGAGTTTACTTTCCAATACAGAGATGGAGCTATTTTTGTCCAAAACATCAACATGGCCGTAAAGCATGGAACAGAAATTGTAGACTATGAACAAAAAAGAAGATCATTTTTATGATATGAACATTATTTCCATTTAAACAAACATAAGTTTGGTATGCCACCATCTTATGGAACACCCTTTAAGATTGTAATTAATTTTAAAATGTGGAGTTTAAAGTTGCCTACAATTTTTGTCAATAACTTTTTTTTGTATTTTTCACTATAACAGATCTACTGAGCTTCCTCACACTAATCAATCACCCTGTGTATTTACATAAACATTCAATATATACTACAGAGCTACCTTTCTCCCAAGGTAACCATTAATTTTTTATTGTTTTTATTTAATATTTTTATTTATCCTAGATTTAATGTTAGCTTTACTAAGATGTTAACCGAGGTCTACTTACACCTTTATTATAATTTAAATCGGTAACAATTAATCATTTAAAAATATTTGAATAATATACAACATTCAATACATTTAAAACGATGCATATTTATGATTTTATCTGGAAAAGGTGTAATTAATATTCACGTGTGTACGCACAATGTAACGACCCTGCGTTACTTGTTAATATTTTCAATAGTTGTCACTGACACTATTTCATTGGATTTGCCAAGTCAATAATTTAACTGAATCGTCAATTAACAATAACATTGCCATAAATAATAAGACAATGCTAAAATTACTTTAGCACGTGTGATAATAGTTGGGTTCTTACTGTTATAAGAAAAGAACTGAAATATATCATTCAAAAAACAATTTTCTGTCTACATTAATACAAATACAAATTCTTGTCGTTTTTACAATTTTACATCTTTCATAATGAGGTTTTCTGAGGTTTATTAAAGTTTATTAGTACTACTTTGCAAAAATACATTTAAAAAACTATTGATTCGAGTATTTTAGGGGAAAACTGGAAATTGAGAATTCCTAAATGTTTGCAACTTTCACTACAGATACGTCACTAACTCATATATGAAGTAAGCCACTTTCTGATTTAGATGTTTTATGAACTTATAGTTAATAGCCAGTTACAAAAAGGACAATCTAATTTGAAGTTTGAGGAACTAAAATAATATATTACTAGTATTTTGTATTTCGTATTTTACAGTTTATAGGAGCTTGACGTTTCAATATTTTTTATCTAAGTTTACTTAATTTTTCTCCACATTTTTTTTTCAAATTTGAATAATTTCAATATCATATAAATCTTGTTTTGTATCATACTGTAAGAACACAACAGTTAAAACGCCTCATTAAAAATGTGTAACCGTGCCTGCAGTAGAAGTTAGACGAAAATTGTGATTTGAGGATCATAATATTAAAAAAGAAGACGACAGAATTGCGGTTCAATATGTAGCTAACTTTACTTTTGGGTTATCTAAGTCACAGCACAAAATAGCGGACTATTTAAATTATCCAAAAGTTAATTTTTCAAATCGACTTAAAAACCGTGTGAGAATAAATATAATAAAAATTCTCTAGTATGATTTTGTACACCATTAACTATTAACATCATATTTTTGTTAAGTTTTACACCCCATTCCAATGCAAGATTTCTTTTATACATTACTGAACAAGTCTGAACAGATTTTGAAATTATTTCCTTTACGTACTTATGGTAAACTCTAAGTAGCCCCAGACACGTGTTTCTGTCATGTTAGACTTCATCAGTGCGGTTGCTCCTTATATTGAATCCGTTAATGCTTTTATTTTTTGTCTTTCCGTCCTAGTGTTTTTTAATAAGATTCTCCTTGACTATGCCACACTGATGAAGCCTAAGGAGACAGAAACACGTGTTTGTAGCTTCATTTGCGGGCTTAACCCAACATATTTCATTTTATTTACACATATGTCCAAAAGTTTGGAATATTTAGAAATGATATATCTACGCCTATGATTTTTAAAAACTCTTGTTGATATTTATTTTAAAGAGTTTTTAAATCAAAATAATACTAAATTTGTTTTAGTCAAAGTGATATCGCGAATATTGTTGGTGTTACTCAGGGTGCTCTTTCAAACATTAAAAAAAATTCCATTGTTATTTATCTTTCTTTGGTACTAAAAGTGTAGTTTTTTCACTGTCGTAGTTTTATTAAACAACATACAATTTTAAGAGAAACCTTGGCCAATCTACAAATATAAAGAGCTATAATTAAAACGTCGAAAATAATAAACCATTTCAAAAATTGAAATAAATGGCCATTGTCGGTTGATTAATGTGCGGTTAAAATTAAACCTTGCGCCTAACTAGGTACTACACTTGATTTTTAAAAAGTAATTTCATGAAAATGTAGTAGCAAGGTCAATTATGGTAATGTGCATCTTCACTAAAATGCTACCAGAAAACATTATCTTCAAAATAAGTAGAAATAAGTATATTTTTTTAGTGCAGTATTTAAAAAAATTCAAAAGAATTATTTTAGTTTTATGTCATTTTGTAAAAAAGGGAAATCCATACCTATTCTGTCAAATGATATTTATTTTAAGCAGCAATGAAGGTACATTGTCAAACTTATTTCACAAGAAAAAGTGAAAACTTTATCTACAACAGTCCTAGCACGTATCTAATATTTTTTTAATAAGTCTACACATTATAAAAATTAATATTCGACCTTATTGTGGCGCCTACTATTTGTTAATATCTACAAATCAAAATTTTTAGGGCCGAATACCTGAGCCTTGTATGTTGAGGAACAATAAAATATTGAGGTCTTTATTTAAAATGTTTTAAATTGATTTCAGGATGTCAAGGTTATATATTTCGCTGCTGCTTCATAAACTTTAATTGTAAGAAATTTCCAAAGTGTCAATTACATGCATACAGACGTCCGACACTTTGCCAATTAATTATGCATGTAAAACCAGGTACGGAGTAAGGACAATTTGAGATTTATATCGAAAATTTAAATTTTTGGTCAATTTTTGGTGAATAAATCTCAAGAACTACATGACGTTCTTGTTTCTCATATTATTTAATGCTTATCATTCTTCTTACACCTTATAACCAAAATTGTAGATCTGGTCTAGCACTGTTTTCAGTTTCATTCAGTTTTCCCATCAATATTGCGGGATCTCGGGAATTTGTATCTTGAAACGTGCAGCATCAGACCTGTTACATAATCTAATCTAATTCTTATCTTTTCTACATTATTGATCTTATTTTATCTACTCTGAAGTCTCTTGGAAATCTGTAGTTACCTAATTCTTTGTGTTAATCTCATTCATTGTTACAAAGGTGGAAGGTCTCCATTTTATTTGATACTTATCTTCCCTTTTGTTTGGAGGCAACAACTATGTATGAGTTAGGGGTGATAATTACACTGCGACCTAAAGGATCCATTGTGTCCCCCCTTACTTGCCATGTTCTGATATTTTCTCAGACCTATAGCAGCTCTTCGAGTCCTATTTTCCTGAGGAAGTTTAGGACAACGTCGGGCTTCAAATCAGGTAGATCCCCTTCCTCTATTTCATGTGCTCCTAGGTATCTAGCCCTAGAATTTTGCAGGGCATTCTGAGAGTATGTGTACTGAGGTTTCATCCTCTTCCTCATAGAATCTGCACTTTGCTTCATCTGCTAACCCTAGTTTCTTCATGTGGCTTTTTTACCCGCAATACCCGGTTAGTATTCCCGTTAAAATTCGGAGCATTTTTTACTGAGGTTGAGGCAGCTAAGAGATCTCTTATGGTCATAGTTCCCCAGTAGTATCTTAGATTGCCTCAATCCTTCCAACGGATTACAGTAGGTACTTGGATTTTTCCTTCTTCATTTCTTCCCTTAGTTTTGCTAAGATTACTCTACTGCTGATCCCACAAGATGGTTCTGGTCCCAAATGTGGGATTTCAGCTCCTTTTTTTGCCAGCTTATCTGCGGTTTCGTTTCCCTCTATTCCTATGTGTCCCGGGCCCCATAGGAGGGTGAAAGTGTTCTTCTCGCCCAGTTCATTTAGTTTGCCTAGGCATTCCCAAACCATCTTCGAACTGATTATATTTGAGCTCGGCGCTTTGATGGCTGCTTGACTATCCGACATGATCACAATCTATTGTCTGCGGTAGTTTCTTCCAATATTGAATTCCACACATCTTTCGATGGCGCGGACTTCTGCTTGAAAGATTCTCGGGTATGTGCCCAAGCTTTCTGAGTATTTGGCTCTCGGTCCAAAAACACCTATCCCAGTTCCCTCGTCTAGCTTGGAACCTTCCGTATACCACTTTATGGCATTCTGGTTTAAATTCTGTATGGTGTCTTCATCCCATTCAGATTTATTACTCAACTTTGTGATGAATTTTCGCACAAAGTTGAATTTCTTTGGCATATCATCTTGGGGCATTTCCCAAGTTTGATCAAATTGAAGTGATCGAGGTTTTTCCCTGATAATTCCTTCTTTGATCATTCTATATATTGTTTTCTTCCTTACACTTTCTAGCAGAATGTGCAGTGGGTTCAAGTTTCAAATCACCTCCATTGCAGCAGTGGGGCAAGTTCTCATTGCTCCATTGATACATGAACAGGCTAGTCTCTGAATCTTCGAGAGATTTTTCCTCGTCGTACTCAGATTAGCCCTTGCGCCCCAAGCCACTGCCCCATATGTGATTATTTGTCTCACTATTGCTGTGTACATCCATTGCAGAATACGTGGGTTACATCGCCAGTTTTTCCCTGCAATGTTCCTGCACACCATGAGGGCCTTGGTTGCTTTGTGTATTACTTCGTCTTCGTGTTTGTTCCAGAGTAACCTGCTATCTAGGATTAGCCCTAGATTTTTTACCTCTGTTTTCCACTCGACGATGTTCTCCCCTATTTAAAAAAAAAGCTTATCTTACAGTCGAACGTAAAAACTAAGGACTAAGTTTATTTCCATCTAGTCTAAACCAGAATTAAATATCACTGGCTGCACTTAAGCTTTCATCTTAATGAAATAAAATGAAAAAAATATTGCAGAGCCTGTGGTAATATACTATATAGTGCCCCCTATTTGCGTGGATTTTTTTAACCAGTATTTTTTTATAATTTTGGTTATATATTGTGGTTATAGTTTAAAAATAATAAGCAATATTGTGAATATTTACTTATTTCAAATAAAAAAAAATTAGTATAATCAAATTTTTGTTAGTTAGTTAACCTGAAAATAACGTAAAATGTTCAAATTTTCTCTTTTCTTGGTTTTACTTCGGCAAACATATAAACCAATGCAAAGTAATCTTAGATAGATGCCACTTATTTTTCCTGGGTTTGATAATCGCTCTTGTTCCAACGAGGAACGAGGATACGACTTGTATTTTTCAGTCATATTAACCCCATTATCATAAGACTACCTCTTACCATCTTAATATCCAAGCCATCGGTTTCACGATTTCTTTTGCAAGCAAGCCCTCCGCCTATTTTTTCGCCAATAGTTATAAAGCCAATAAAATATTCTTTAATGCGGCATTTTTCCCCACGTTGGGTGCCAATTTGCGAGCCTTGTATAATAGTAGGTGTGCACATCGTTTTGTTTCCATGGATTGTTTAGGTTGTTGAAGAAATTTGTAATAAACAAAGACAAGTAGTCAATAAATCTTTAAAGACGAAATGGCATACTGATTTAATTACCAGACTCTTATTCTGATCAAGGCAGAATGTCTGGCAGAATGCTCTGCATTTTATTGAAATATTATTGAAAAATAGTAGAGTAGCATTTATTATTTTTAAGGATTGTTTGTTACATTCAACGTTTATTCCTTTTACATAATAGGTAGATAAATAATTATGGTTTACAATAAATATTACAAAATAACTCTGTTTTCATAAACTTTTGGTATAGAGAATGCTTAACAAAAATTAAAGTTACATAATCGGATATTCTATTTATGATATAAAATACAGGGTGTTCCATTTTAAAGGAGAGAGAAAATGAAAGGTTCGAGTTATCGTCCACCCTGTATAATCAAAAGGAAAATAATTAATATTTAATAGAATACGGTGATATTGTATCATATTACGAAACTCTGTAGGGCAAGTATATTGTGCAACTCGTGTGTTTCACACTCGTGAGAAAAGTGTAACTTTTCCACCGTGTTGCACACCATACTTTTTCTACGGGTGCATATTAATAATAAAAATAAAGGCAAAATACATTTTTTTCTTCAACGTACAATAAGATACAGAGCGTTGATTTACCTGCGATTTTTACATAAACATGTCCATACCTTCTGAAGGACTTTGTATAACGTAGCAAAACCATACATGAAAAGCATCAAAAAAATGTGAGCAGTCCGAATTCGGTATAATATACAGGGGTTCCTATTTAAAAAATCATATGTTTAGTTTGTAACGGATTTATACAACACTGTATAGTTTAAGGTAATTTCCAAATATGGACCCCAAAGTCATCTACTGTTTTTGTTAATAATATTTTTTAATATCTCCTAAAACAACACATTTACCGAACTTTGTCGTAAGATTGGTACACCCTGTATATCTGTCGACCTTTTTAAGAAACTCATCCAACTAATGATTTAAGACAGTTTAAACTGTAATGCAGAAAGCAAAACCTCCTGTAATATATAATCAACTCCTTCGGTTTGATCAAGTTTTTCATTTGTCAATACGGATTAACTGACAATATAAATAAAAGATAAGCTGTTCGCTTTTTCGTTGCAAGGCAAGCTCAAACTAATTGGCTTAAGCCCCTTCAACGGCTTCCTTGATTTTTCCAGTTCCACTAACTCCAAAATAATTGAATTGTTACTTTGATAATTATTTTCAGGCCATAGAGCATGATGTTTCGTATATAAAGACTGCGTCACATCCTGAACTTTAGTTACTGCATTGCATTATATATTATGTACTGATTTGATAATCAAACATTTCCCATGTATATTGACAAATTAAAGTCGAGTTCATTATTAAATTTTGACTACGAGGGTTGCCTTTTATATTTTGGGATTAGAGAACAAAAACATTGTTTTTCAAAAAATTCCCCATGAAGATCATACACTTTTGCATGCGTTTGAACCAATTGTCGAAGCACTTTTGCCACTCTGATTGAGGTATCTACAAAATATTCATTCTGAATTCAGCAACTGCTTGTTTCATTAAGATATCGTGCTTGGACCTCAAATTACTACATCTTTTCAAGGTCATTTTTTAAATACTTTATCAAAAAATTATATCAAATCTTTTCTGCGCATCTTTGTTTTCAATTGCTTAACAATCTTGTCTATTATTATTCTATATGAAATCAATTGAACAAAATCATAATTCATTAATTGCTGGTATACAATATAACACTACGGAGCTGATTCAAATTATTTAAATGGCGTTATTTTGATATTCCTTTAGACTAAAGATCAATTAAAAGTAAAAAAATTTTACTTCTTTGGGCTGAAGAAGAGAGATCAAAAAATTAAACTGTTTTTTGATGGTACTTGAAGTGGAAGAGAAAAATAACAAGCATGTACTACTACACAGGAATTTGGAGAGCAAGTAAAACTTTGGTATATATTTAATATATCAATATAACTTTTCCTCAATGTGCTAACGCATAAGTTGTTGCAAACAAAGAAGTCCAGTTCACAGAATATTATTAAGAGGTAATGGAGAAAATTTATAGGTAATCTTGTAGCAAGAATCCCTTTTAAGCTATCTAAACAATGTCCGTAAACGTCAAAAATCGCACTGTTGACATTCCATGTAAATGACAAACAATAACATGCACGTAATGAGGTTTCATAACATACACATGCGTTTGAATAAGAAAACTTAAATTTCTTTGTTTAATCAAATTGTAATGAAATTTTTATCTACCTATAACTTTATTTGGTCTAACTATATACTTTTATTTAACAGAAAACAATAAAATAGCTTTTACTATTAGATTAAAACAGTCTTAGATTATAAGGGTAATGCCCCCAAATGTCGGCAACACTGATACGGTTACTGGTTGTCCCTAGTCATTTTAAGAGCAATCAGTAACTAATCTATAAACTGACTTGACTAACTCAGAGTTGGTGTCTGGTAGAGTGGTCGTGGAAAAAAAAAACAAGGAAAATTTGATTTAGTAATTAGCTATTATATTATTATTCTGTCAAGGTGGAATGATAAAAGTAATATTTACATGACTACAATGATTGTTATGGGACCCACGTAGTACTAGGTGGTTAACAACATATCTTCATTTATGTAGGTAAGTATTATAGATTTAATTATTTCTGGTAAGTAGAAAATATGAATTATATTAATCGATAAAATGGTTTTAGGTAGACCAGCTATTGCATTGGCTTTTGGCAGAATATAGGTTTGTTTAGTTACCAGGTGTAGCAATCTCTGGAACAAGGGACCAATCCTGGAACTTCTCCACAGGAACAATACAATGGATGGCAACTATACTAATTGATGGAAGTCTGTACTCGGTTAATCACAGGTAAATTAAGATGGTAATTGGCCTAAAATCAAGATATGACCTTTTAAGAGAAGCTTCGACAAAGAAAATAGTGTGCTTACCGTATATGGCAGCGGCCTTAAGAGTTAAGTAATTTTGTTATCCACAATGGGTGTATATAGTCTACTTCGACTTAAGATGATTACTTAATCTGATCTTAAATGGGTATTTGTTTTTCTTTTTCAGAATCCGTATAAAATACATAATGGGAACCTCCTGGCTTGAGTTCCAACAAGAAAGATAAAAGTGACAGCATGAGGAAATGAGAAAGACAACGTTATTTCCTTTCCACAACTAGGTAACCTTTGGTGACAATAGCTAACCATAGTAGGCATACAGTACACTTTAATTTGTTATTAATTAGAAGAATAGAGTTCAAGGTCAATGTTTGTTAATTTGTGTTATTTATAATAAAGAAGAATTAAGTTCATGGTCAAATATTTGTAGTGCAAGATATAAACAATGATATTTAATAAAGATAATTTCAGAAAATGTTATGGATTCAAACTGTAAGTAGATTTATTTGTTGAATAGTTATATTACATCAAACAATTAAAATAAACCTGTAACAACACATTATACAATTTCTGTTATTAGTGAAAGCACTCCCCAGGGCGTAGAAAAAGTATAGTGCGTTACATGAGTTGTAATCCCATTACGCACTCGCCACTGCTCGGCTTCATGCGTAAACTTGTCAGCAACACATTATACAATTTCTGTTATTAGTGAAAGCACTCCCACGGGCGTAGAAAAAGCATAGTGCGTTACATGAGTTGCAATCCCATTACGCACTCGCCACTGCTCGGTTTCATGCGTAAACTTATTCACTTCGTGCGTAATGGGTTACTTACAACTCTTGTTACGTAATATACTATTACGGACTAAATGCCCAAGTTAAACATTGTAATTTAAAACATTGTAATTTTAAACATAATATTTTCAAATAAACTTGGAAGTTACGTCCAAACGAAGAGTTTTTTATTATTCTTAATAAAGTTATTACCTACTATACCAAGAATTAATTTTGCCTACAACTTCACCAGTTACTTGTTTACCTTTTATAAAGAAATTTAAGAAAACAAATCATGGAAAACCCTAAATACATAAAAAGAAAAATCTGGAGGTCAGATTTATGTTAAAATGGCTCTAAACATGGCTTTGGGGGTTATTTGGAGAATAAATACACATTAGTGCCAAATGACAACTTGATTAAGTTCAGTCTTGTAACAAAACATTTTTCTCGGTGTCATTTTAAAATTCCCACCCCCCGTGAAAATGTTCTTGCAACCGCGGCGCAGGACAATCAGGATGTTTCACTCCTTAATGAGTTTTTCAGTCCTGTCGTGGGCAAACAATCAGAATCATCAAGTGGTTGTGAAGTAGTGAACATGTCTTCAAAGGGAAATGCAGTGTTCGAAAAGCGCGGAAATTCGTTTTAAACATAATGACGGAAAAGTTGCACGAATATCAAGGATTCGTCGGAAGGATTCATACGGTAAGAGACCAAGTTAGAGAAAAATACGTTTCCTGGAAAGAAAATAATCCCCAAGGAGTCGCAGGCTGGATAAAAGAAAAATGTTTTGCGACCAAACAAACTGGTTGTGGTGATAGCCATGAAGAAGATTATTCCCATATTTATAGGTGAGTATCTTGTCAAGTTTCTGTTCTTTCTTATAGACGTACTTTGGTTTTTTTAAGTTCGTTATCAAGTTTCATGATAATATTAATGCCAGAATAATCGGAATTAAAAGAAACGTTTACTAGATAAACAGTACAAATAATATTTTCAAGAAGTTTTCTTTGTGATAGATGTAGAGTTAACAAATGCAGCAAATTTTTAAAAATAAAAAAAAATAAAAATAAACAACATAAAAACTATCAAGCCTATCAAAATGCTCGTTGTTACTAGGGTTGCCTTTTATATTTCGGGATTAGAGAACAAAAACAAATTTTAATCATCGAAAATCACTTTATTGTTTTTCAAAATATTCCCCATGAAGATCTATATACTTTTGAATGCGTTTGAACCAATTGTCGAAGCACTTTTGCCACTCTGAGTGAGGTATCTCCTTAGAACATAAAATAGTAAGGAAGTATTGCTCGTTCAAGGACAGGTGACCGGGATGGTTATCCAAGATGGCTACCGGAAGTTACTTTTTAACAGTAGCGTCCTACATTTTTATTTGTAGAAAAATAATGTCCTTATTGAAACATACCTATTATTATTGAGTACTATGGACACTAATTATAATATATTAAAATAACCATTTTAATAAGGAAAGTAGAGGAAAAAAATAGTATTATATACTACACAATTAAAATTTTTCATTCTACCACTATTGGCCCTTAAATTGAATTTTGTGTAAACATGTCTATTTTTTTCTACATAATTTATTTTACTTTTACATATTTATATAATAAATTCTTGTTTTTAAATATACTTCACAGATGCTTTTTATAAGTTGTTTCCTACGAGGACTTTCAGAAGTAGATGGTAGAGTTTCAGGAACAGGAACTGGTGAAATAGTTTCACTGCTAGTAGTTATTATCTCTTCAGCATAAGGGTCGTTAGTCCTTACCTGCATAGAAAAGGTATATATTAGTGAAATATATGTTTAAGTAAAATATCTGTAAATAGATTTGAGAAAAAATATAGATTTGGTCAATGTTATTAAAGCAATTTGTGGATGTAATAATTACTTACATATTTCATTCTTGCGATTTTAATTGTAGGTATAGCATTTGGTACTAGTAAAACAATTACTCAAGAAATTCTATCAAATGATTGTTCTGTAAAATGTTGTGAGCCTAATATTTTTGCCTGGACTCCAGTTATCTTTATCCACAATATTTAACCATTTCCGTCTAATATTTTCATCCCGTGGGAAACTGTGAATGTAATAATGTGTTAATTAATACACAAATACATTTACTGTACAACGTTGCTTTAGAATACTCCATAGACATAAAAATAATTGACATATACAGCTAAAAAATTGTAAATTATAATTAAAATAAAATATCCTCTTTCCATTATTGATACGCCTATGTCAATTTAAGTAGATAGGTTAGGGATCAATACAAAGTATTAATTTAATTTAAACATAAAAATATAGTTTACGTATATATAATGTATATTTATTATAATAATAGCTACTTACCAATAAATAATTAATCCAAATTGTTAACGGAAAACCAAATTTTTATAACTTGTAAATAAAGTATGAGTCATAAATGGTTATCCAATATGGCCGACTTCCGTCGCCAGATTTTAACATTGTAGATTATTCGCGAAAATTTTTCCGACAGTTGGCGCTGCAGTATCTGTCAGTGGAATGGGGAAAACAATGATATGAGCCATTTAATTCAATATCAATTTAACTATTTCTATTTTGAATTTTGTGTGGTAAAGATCGTAAGTGAAAGATGATACGTGTGGTGATTAATTTAGTGGACATTTTTAAATATATTGGGGTTTGTTTTCCCCATTCTAGTAGTTCAGATAGAGGGCGCACCCTTTGCTCGTTTTCGCGAATAACACAAACTCCTTCCTTACTATTTTATGTTCTAAGGGTATCTACAAAACATGCATCGTATGTCTAAACGTTCTGAGTACACATAACCTCAAAAATGTCCAACTTTACGATAGAGCTGTCAGTTGCCAGATTGCAACACCAGGGTTGCCAAATCCCGAAATATAAAAGGCAACCCCCGTATAATTTTAAATACAGTAATAACAAATTTTAATTATATTTATTCAGATTATGATATGCATATTGACATCGATTTTGAAGTAAGTAAATTTATAACTAAATCTTGAACTCTAGAACTTATCAAAATGTGGATTCTGAAGTTGATAAATTTAAGTGAGAAATCGGCTTTATTAATCTCAACACTACTATAACAAAGGTGATGGCCATACAGAGTCATTGGAAGCAAATGTGATTGACTTCAAGACCACAATATTCACAGAGGTATCTCCAACCACTCTGATGAGCTTTACACATACTTGTGTATGGTATCATTCACCACAAACTATTCAAGGAGCATATAATAGATGAACCTAATCTAGCTAAATCTCTTAGGTCAACTGCTTGATAATTGCTTGAGAATTTTGGACCTTGTGTCCAGCGTAAAAAATAAAGATGCTGGTGAAAGACTGGGCCTATCGTAAAAAGGAATGCTCTGTTGAAGAGGAATGTGAAGAGTACGAAATTTGTATTAGTTCGACCATAGAGTTTGTAAACGACTCTCCAGCCAAGTCCACTTTTAAGAGTTACCTAAAATGCTTTGGGCATTTAATAAACCAGAACCAA
Source organism: Ophraella communa (assembly GCA_035357415.1). NCBI lineage: Eukaryota > Metazoa > Arthropoda > Insecta > Coleoptera > Chrysomelidae > Ophraella > Ophraella communa. The sequence continues at coordinate 28,244,986 of CM068994.1, read as the reverse complement.
GAACCAGAACCAGAACCAAGAAAATATGTAAGGCCAAGTTCCTGAAAAAAAAAACTTAACTAAATGGATGTGGACCAAATTACAGGAACATGGTGTCATTCACGATATTGTAGCTCGATTGGTTCCCAGTCAGAACTCATTGCGAAAATTACAGAGAAATATCGCTACTGGATGTAATATGCAAAATAATAGCTAAAACCTTAGGTAACAGACTAAAAGAGGACTAAGGACACTTTCAAGGAGCTCAAGGTGCTTTTAGAACAGGAAGACTAAAAATTCAAAAAAACTGTATAAAGCCCTACAAATTATAGTATTTTGCTTTTTTGTTTAGTATCGAGCTTTTGGGCTACATCCAGCTCAATATAGATACAGATCACAAAGAAAAAGATCCGAATTGCACAAGAAACTAATCTAGCTTTTTTTTGGTACACACAGCATTTTGTTAGAAAAATCCCTTGGATAAAACATTGGCTGCATTTTTTAGGAAGAAGACACGAAAAGAACTGGTACGAGTTTCCGCAGCTGTGATGGGTATAGAATTTTCTTACGCTGCCGAAACTGCTTTTGTTTCACCGACTCTTCTGAAAATTGGCGTGGAGCACAAGCACATGACGCTCGTTTGGGCTTTGTCTCCTTTAATTGGATTTTTCATAACACCCATTTTAGGCTCGTTAAGTGACAGGTGTCACTCTAGATTCGGAAGAAGAAGGCCTTTCATATTTTTGATGTCCGTTGGTGTATTGTTGGGTAAGCCAAATACTTCAATTATTATAATAGATATTGTTCAATATTATTGAATTTTGTCTTCTAAATGTAAATATATTACATTTTATCAAAATGTTCACACAAATGAGATTTCTTTGCCCGAACAGTAATATGCTGGCTCAGTATTTGTTGAAGTGTGCGATCTTCACTCAGGTAAAGTTCAACCATTTGTCGCTATATGAAATTTTAAATATTAATATTAAAAAAAAAACTATGAAATTGGTAAAATTATTCAAATATTTGTATAAATATAAAAATAAAGTTTCTTTCTTATACTAATAATTTTGCATCAATTTTCTCCATGTATTAAAACTTTATTCTACTCCCCTTTTTTGGTATCGAAAAATCTCTCTTATCATCTTAAAATAGTCATTATTTCGGTTACTGTACATATTTATAAAAAATCCCGAAACACGTCAAATTTAAATTATAATTTGACATTCTTTAATGTGAAAATGCAACCCCTACCTTTAACCCCCTTAGAATGACAGCCAACCCCCAATTTTTTAAATGGGAAGTATAGGCTTGTGATATATCATTTGAAAGGTCTCTTCATTCTCTATTCAAAAATGTTATTGTTTTTAAATTTAATGCAAAAATTAACATAAAAAAAATTAATATCATGTTGTTACCGAAATTCGCTACAATACAATCAAAAACTAAAATGTAATGCAAAACGTAATAAAATGTAGAACACGAAAAAGAACTATGAATGTTAATGAAGTAGATGTTCAAAATGTTCTCCGCGAACGTCTTGGCAACATCCTAATCTCAAATAAAACTGTCTTCTAACATTATTTAACATATCAGGCGTGATCGACCTAATAGCAAGCGTTATTCGTTCTTTTAAGTCATTTAAATCAGAAGGTTTAGTTTTGTACACATGGCTCTTCACATATCCCCATAAATAATGTAAGATCAGGTGATCGCGCTGGCCATTCAATCGATCCTCGCCTCCCTATCCACCGATTGGGAAATATTGTATCGAGGTACTGCCGGACATTAAGTTGGTAATGTGGTGGTGCTCCATCCTGCTGAAACCATATCGTATTCACTGGAACTTGAGGGTTACCTGGATCAGGATATAAATTTGCCAACGTTGGAATGACATCATTTTGAAGTAGTGCCAAATAATTGTTGCCATTCAAGTTGCCCTCAATAAAAAAGGGACCAATGATATTGTTCTCTACAATCCCTGCCCAAACATTAACCTTTTGAGGGTATTGAGTGTGTTCTTCTCTCATCCAGTGAGGATTTTCCGTGGACCAGTAGCGGCAATTTTGCCGATTAGCATGACCGTTAAGTAAAAAAGTACACTCATCAGAAAACATAACGTCTTCTAATTGGATAATATTGTTATCCAACATGTCCATCATTTGCTCACAAAAAAAAGTTCTCCTATCAAAATCGTCTTCCATAAGCTCCTGAGTAGGTATCATGTTATACGGATGCAATTTATTTTCTTTTAATATGTTTGCTATCGATGTATGGCTAGCATTGAATGTAGTGGATGCCTGTCTACTCGATGTATGTGGGTTTTCCTTAAACTCAAGCAACACATCTAATTTGAGTTTATCACTCAGTGCATTGGCAGTTGCTTTTTTTATCTGCCCATGACACATAACCAAACTCGCTTTTCTGATTTACTTATTGTTCCTTGGGATATAGGCGGTAAATTATGAAATTTCTCATGAAATAGGCGAGTTACTTCCTGTTGTGTTCGGATATTATCTCCGTAACCAATCATTTGTAAAACTGTTATTTTATGCATTTCCGTTAATCTAACCATCTTTCAGAATTGAATTGAACAAACTTTATACTTAAATTACAACAATGACAACTTAAATAAAACAATTTACTACTGCTTGTTAAAATAGCGTTGCCACGGAAATTCTTTAAAGTTTTTTAATGGTTACCATCTAAAAACCACATTGCTATGGTTTTTGTTCACTTTCTCATTATCAAGACCTAAACGGGAAATAAGTTTTAAGTATATTGTAATAAGTTTCGAGTATATTTTAGCGAATTTCGGTAACAACATGATATTAATTTTTTATGTTAATTTTTGCATTAAATTTAAAAACAATAACATTTTTGAATAGAGAATGAAGAGACCTTTCAAATGATATATCACAAGCCTATACTTCCCATTTAAAAAATTGGGGGTTGTACCTGTCATTCTAAAGGGGTTGAAGGTAGGGGTTGCATTTTCACGTTAAAGAATGTCAAGTTATAATTTAAATTTGACGTGTTTCGGGATTTTTTATCAATATGTACAATAACCGAAATAATGAATTTATTCCATTTGGCTTTTACACACTATATGTAACTTTAATATGTCAATCTGACGATGCTAGTTATTAGCGAAACAGCTGTAATTGAATTTTAAAGCGTATTTTTTGAACAAATAGTGGAAGTTTAGTTATTTATTGTTCTTACCCTGTATTTGATTTAACGAATATTATGAAAACGAATTTTTAACAATTATTAAAAAAACTATGGTTGCAACAGATCAATGCTCCTATACTCCTTTTTAATTATACAGGGGGTTAAACTTGATACGATTTTCAGGTAATATTGGTTATAAATTTTTAAATACCCGGTATAACATAATAAAAATTTACATTGTTGTGATGTGGAAGTGATGCAGATTTCAAATTTAAAATAAAATTAAAAAAAAAACATAAATTTGGTGTGCCACCATATCATGGAACATCTTGTAAGATTGTAACTAATTTTAAAATGCGCTTACAATTTTTGTCAAAATTTTTTTTTGTAATTTTTACTATAACAGATCTACTGAGCTTCCTCACACTAACCAATCACCCTGTATATTGATGATTTAATTTTAGTTATGTTTAGTTTTGAACTAATTTGTGTGAATATTTTGTTGTATTAATGTCTTTTTATACTGACGTTGCCTGTCTTCTCTTTTGCTGATTTCGTATTCTAAGGGGCTTAAATATACTGTCTCTAAATGAAATTTTCAGCATGTCAATTGTGTCGAGAAAAGAAGTTAATAAAATTTTATTGAAAATTGAACCCATTTATTTACTGGATCCCTACAGATAGGATTTTATAAAGTGTGTAAAAACAAAGTAAACAATCTATTTCTTTTCATTTTAAAACTACAAATCTAGTGAAAATTTACTGTTTGATTTGTAGGATTAATCTTAGTACCGAACGGTGAAAATTTAGGTTATGGAATGGGAGATCTTAAACCTCCAAATATAAGTCGTAGTCGAATATCTTCTCATAGAACGACAGGATTATCTGAAACCTTCGAAAATATTCCAAATAATATCACCTCCAGCGATAACAATGTTACCAGTGACACTGAAAACGATTTGTTTATTCCGTATAACAATTCTCATCCCTGGGGTGTATTTTTTACCATATTGGGTACAGTTTTATTGGATTTTGATGCAGATGCTTGCCAGAGTCCTGCCAGAGCTTACCTACTAGATGTTACAGTACCAGGTGAGTAAGTTATAATATTTAAAAATCTTATTAGAAAGATCCCCAATTCAATTCAAGTTAAAATATAGTAGTTTGTATCACTCATAGTGGAAAGTAGTACTTCGACTTTGCAACTTGCGAATAAAAAAGTGTACTTTTAAAGATATTTTGACGTCGGAAAATAATTTAATACTTTCCTCATAGGGGACGACAAGAAATCAATGTTTTTCTCTACTTATCACTCACCCTATAGGTAAATTCTATTAGTAGATGTGCACATAATGAAATTTATCAAGATGTCTGTTTTGTTTCCACCATTTTGTTTTTATATTAACCTAGATATCTTGATTTGTTTGTGAAATGTGACACGATCGTTATTTAGATGACGGTAGAGAATAAAATATAAAGAATGCTGTGGCGATTAACAATTTCACTACTGTCAATTTTCTTTACAGTGGGGGCGTGTTATGTTGGTAAGGCAGGCGCAGGAAATTGAAAAACAATATTATTAAAACCGTTCTATGTTCTATCTTATTTTATGGCACCCAATTTCTGTAAGTAGGGTTCCACATTGGAAATGGTAACTGTGAGTTCTTTTTCTAGCTGAAGATTATTATTTTTTTTCACAAAGAGAGGACGTGGGGAAAACTAACAAAATCCATATCCTTTTGGCTTTTATTATTGAGAAATTTGAAAATTCGATGCAGAAATTTGTTGGATAGTTGGTAATGACATCCATTTTGTGTGCTGGACTAAAATCAAGGATAGGACGTGGGGAAAACTAACAAAATCCATATCCTTTTGGCTTTTATTATTGAGAAATTTGAAAAGTCGATGCAGAAATTTGTTAAATAGTTGGTGATGACATCCATTTTGTGTGCTGGACTAAAATCAAGGATAGGACGTAGGGAAAACTAACAAAATCCATATCCTTTTGGCTTTTATTATTGAGAAATTTGAAAAGTCGATGCAGAAATTTGTTAAATAGTTGGTAATGACATCCATTTTGTGTGCTGGACTAAAATCAAAGAGAGGGCGTGGGGAATACTAACAAAATCCATATCTTTTTGGCTTTTATTATTGAGAAATTTGAAAAGTCGATGCAGAAATTTGTTAAATAGTTGGTGATGACATCCATTTTGTGTGCTGGACTAAAATCAAATATAGGACGTGGGAAAACTAACAAAATCCATATCCTTTTGGCTTTTATTATTGAGAAATTTGAAAATTCGATGCAGAAATTTGTTGAATAGTTGGTAATGACATCCATTTTGTGTGCTGGACTAAAATCAAAGATAGGACGTGGGGAAAACTAACAAAATCCATATCCTTTTGGCTTTTATTATTGAGAAATTTAAAAATTCGATGCAGAAATTTGTTGAATAGTTGGTAGTGACATCCATTTGGTGTGCTGGACTAAAATCAAGGATAGGACGTGGGGAAAACTAACAAAATCCATATCCTTTTGGCTTTTATTATTGAGAAATTTGAAAAGTCGATGCAGAAATTTGTTAAATAGTTGGTAATGACATCCATTTTGTGTGCTGGACTAAAATCAAGGATAGGACGTGGGGAAAACTAACAAAATCCATATCCTTTTGGCTTTTATTATTGAGAAATTTGAAAAGTCGATGCAGAAATTTGTTAAATAGTTGGTAATGACATCCATTTTGTGTGCTGGACTAAAATCAAAGAGAGGGCGTGGGGAATACTAACAAAATCCATATCCTTTTGGCTTTTATTATTTACAAATTTTAAAAATCGATGCAGAAATTTGTTGAATAGTTGGTAATGACATCCATTTTGTGTGCTGGACTAAAATCAAATATAGGACGTGGGAAAACTAACAAAATCCATATCCTTTTGGCTTTTATTATTGAGAAATTTGAAAATTCGATGCAGAAATTTGTTGAATAGTTGGTAATGACATCCATTTTGTGTGCTGGACTAAAATCAAAGATAGGACGTGGGGAAAACTAACAAAATCCATATCCTTTTGGCTTTTATTATTGAGAAATTTAAAAATTCGATGCAGAAATTTGTTGAATAGTTGGTAGTGACATCCATTTGGTGTGCTGGACTAAACGTCCATTTGTTGTCCTTATTCTTTCAGTGATAGGCCATTTGGTTTACTGTCAAATGGATTACAAACCCAATTACAATTGGACAATTTGATATCTACTTCTGTAAAAAAGTATCTTGGGAAATTCGTACTTTCTTCTCTTATTCCTTCTTACTCTCTTATTCCTTCTTCTTTCCACGTTTTTTTGGTCGTCCCCTTTCTAGTAGGGGAGCCCAAGCGGGGATTTCTGGATTTACTGAAGCGCAGCAGATACAGGGGGATACTTTGTATTAAGGTAGGCATGGTATTGTTTACGACGTATTTCCAACGTTTTTGCTAATTTATTGCTTATAATTATTTTCTTATGATAAATATAAATATTCAATTGAAAAAAAAACCATAAACTTTTTTATTTGCATGCTATTTCCTAAACTTTTTAATTAATTAACTTCAATGATTAGAAAAAAATTGAAACTATCAGATTAGGCGAATCCCTCTAGATAATCGTTAGATTATGAGACTGCAGCGTCTAGGGCATAAAGATAATCCATATACAGGGTTGGGATAAAGTATGGAACCAAGTAATTATCTTTTAAACGAAAAGAACGATATTTATGAAAATTTGCAGGTAAGTGCAATGGAACAAAACGCATCTGATGTACATTTTTTTGATAATAATTGATAATAATTTCCGGTTTAACCGGAAATGCCATCAACTTCTTTAATTTAAATATATTTTTACAGATTTTGAAAGAGCTTGTTATTTTGAATTCATACATACTGAGTTTAGTGTAAAAAAATTTGTAAAAACGAGGAATATAGCTGATACAGATATTAGCAAAACCAAACAGAATATTGGCTTTATTCAACTTTAAAATACAGCGCAGTAATGCATACAAAATGATAATCTTTTATGACAGACAACGTCAAACACTATAAACATAGTTCATACTACAATCTTCAATAAAGACGCTAGGAGACTATTATTACATTCGCCCCCTCTATGAAGAGATGTAGTAGGCTGGAGGTCTTCGGTTTCTGCACGAACGCCGTGGCTGACTGCTACCTACATCCGAATCAGCATCATCTGAATCAGCATTGGCAGGTGAATTTTGGTTCGGAGAGATATCTTCCAGATGTTCATCATCAAAGTCACCATCTGACAAGTCTTCAACATTTCGTGGTACTGGGGCCAGTTTTCGGTTGGAAACTGTTGTCTCCCGCCCGTCGGGAAGTCTTACAAAGGAATATTCTGGGTTACTCTGCAACAATTGAACTTTGTCCACAGCGGGGTCATATTTCGAACTTCGTACATTCCTTCTCATGAACACAGGTCCAGGTGAATGGAGCCAAGTCGGCAAAGACTGTCCATTTTGTGAACGACGTGGGTGTTTGAACATGCGCTCATGGGGAGTTGTGTTAGTGCTCGTACATAATAAAGACCTCATAGAGTGCAGTGCAGATGGTAAAGCCTTCTCCCAGTTAGCAGTATCTTCTTTGTTGGATTTGAGGTATAGCTGGATCGTTCGCCACAGTGTACCATTAAGTCGCTCAACTTGTCCATTTCCTTGAGGATTGAAAGACGTAGTGCGACTGCAAGATGTACCAATGGAAAATAAAAATTGCTTAAGTTCATCTGATATAAAAGACGTTCCCCTGTCTGAATGTATGTACGCAGGAGCGCCGAATGTAGAGAACAAATCCTTAAGACAGCTAATAACTGTACCTGAAGATACATCCTTACAAGCGTAGGCAAAAGGGAAGCGACTGAATTCATCAATTATGGACAATATATATCGATTCTGGGTGTTAGAGGGTATCGGCCCTTTAAAATCAAGGTTCAACCTTTCAAAAGGTGCGGTTGCTTTGATAAGATGTCCCTGATGTTTTATAAAGCGTGGTTTTATTTCTGCACATGTTGGGCATGCAACAGTTACTCGTTTTACATCTTCTACAGAATACGGTAAGTTCTTTGATCTGATCCAATGAACCATACGCGTGATTCCTGGGTGGCAAAGGGATCTATGTAATTCCACTAGTTTTGAATTCGAAACGGAATGATCTATTTGCATACAAACTCGAGAAAACGCGTCAGCGGCGACATTCTGTTTTCCAGGTCTATATACAATATCATATTTAAAACATGACAGTTCCAATCGCCATCTCTCAATCTTTTCGTTCTTGATTTTGTTAGAGTGTATCTGATTAAACATAAATGCAACGGATTGTTGATCAGTGACGAGCAAAAAATGTCTTCCTATCAAAAAATGTCTCCATTTACGTAAGCTTTCAACAATAGCGCGCGCTTCCTTCTCGATTGATGGTTGTCTTTTCTCAGAATCGTTGAGAGTGCGCGAGAAAAATGCGACGGGGCGGCCTTTTTGTGATAGCGTCGCTGCAATAGCAAAGTCAGAAACATCTGTCTCAACAGAAAACATTTCTTTGTCGTCGATTCCTGCTAGTGCCGATTTTGATATGTCAGTTTTGAGATTTTGAAAGGCATTGATAGCTTCTTGAGATAGAGGGAATGTAGCCTCGATTAAAGGTCTGATTTTTGAAGAGAAGTTGTTGATCCATTTTGAATAATGTGCGAAGAGTCCGAGTGCTCTTTTCAATGTAGCAGAATCAGCGGGAATTTGAAAATTCGTCAGTGGTTCCAATCTAGATTTGTCTGGTTTGATAATATTGTTTTTGATAGAGTAGCCAAGTAGTTTTATCGATTCTGTTGCAAAAGTACATTTGTTCATGTTTAGAGTTAGGTTATATTTTTGAGCGGCCTTCATAAACAATTTTAGGTTTTCGTCATGATCTGATTTATCTTTACCGCATACGGTTACATCGTCAAGATATGCGAAGGTACCTTTGAGTTTTTCAGTATCAATCAGGTACTGCAGAGTTCTTTGGAAAGCCGCTACTCCATTCGTTACGCCAAATGGTATTCTCGTAAATTGGTAGAGGTTTCCACAAGCTTCAAAACCAGTGTACACTTTTTCTTTTGACAGAATAGGAACTTGGTGGTACGCACTTTTTAAATCAATTTGACTGTAAAATTTGTATTTTGCTACTTTTGCTATGATAGAGTCAATGCTTGGGATGGGATAAGCATCTAAATTTGTAAATCTGTTGATTGTCTGTGAGTAGTCGATGACAAGACGCTTACGATGATGACCATCTCCTGCAACGAGTACTTGTGCTCTCCATGGTGAAATACTTGGTTCAATTACTTTGTCTTTTAGTAAGTTATTTATTTCGTTAGATATGAATTCTTGATCTTCTTGAGAATGTCGTCTTGAACGAATAGCTATAGGCTTTATATTTGATGAAAGATTGGTGAAAATCGATGCTGGCGGGACAGAAGCCTCTAAAACACTGCAAACTTTCAACGGTTGTTTGTCACCTCCAAATTGAAGTTCAAGTGACGAGTGCTTCCCAAGAACATCGTGTCCGATGATGACATCAGCGCACAGATTCCCGATGACAAACAGAGGCTGATTTTTATACTTGTGTTCACCAATCTGGATTGTTGCCAAGCATAGGCCGTCAGCAAAAGAGACATTGTTGAGGGACGCTAGAGTTATTGCTTGGTTACAAGGTTTTTGCTTGAGATTAATAGATCGAGCAAGATTTTTATCGATGAAGCTGATTGAACTACCAGTGTCGAGAAGAGCATCTGCACTATATTCATTGATTGTAATAGGAATAGTTGCTTTTTTTAGACTTGCAGGAGCAGCAGCGGAAATAGTTGACAGGTAAGGGTTAGTTGAGAAATTTGTTCATCTTCTATGGTGATAGCATTAGCAGTGCGATGGTTGGAGCCAGAACTACGACAAACGTTCGCAAAGTGTCCTTTTTTGGAACAAAGCTGGCATTCAGTGTTATAAGCGGGGCATCTATTTCGCTGATGAATATTACCACCACAAAAAAAACATCGTCGTCTCGTTTGGTTAGTGTAAGCATCTGGTCGGGATTTATTTGGAGTGTTCATGGCTGCTAAATTGGATATTGGCAAATGTTCTAAAGTTTCAGGAACAGCGTTGACATGAGCAGAAGTAGAAGGTGTCCCGGTGAGCAATTGTGATGTCTTTTCCGCAGTTTCTAGGGATGAAGCTAGATTAAGAGTCTTTTCCAGGGAGTCAGTAGAATTTTCTAGTAGTCTTTCTTTTATTTTTTGCGACAATATTCCAGCAATAAACGCTAAACGTACGATCTCGTTTTGGTAATCAGCTGCAGTTACATCTGTGAATTTACAATCATGTGCGAGTATACTTAGAGCTCTCGAATATTCAGCTATAGACTCACCTAGTTGTTGTTTTCTTGATATGAGGGTATGTCGAGCCAGAGTGATATTTTGTCGTTTTTCGTAAGCATCATTTAGCGTTTTAATAGCTTCGACGTACGTAATTTTCGATTGAATGAAGTTGTAGATTTGTGGTGAAATATGATTGACTAGGAGTTGGTACTTAAGAGCATCATCCGCTGAGGCAGCTTCCCGTGCAATGAAATTCTCAAAGGAATATTTCCAATGGGCCCACTTAAGGTCCGATCCTTCCATTGAGGGCTCCACGTCAAAACGTTGGGGACGCAGATAACGGGACATAGATGTTTTTTCGTCAGGCATCGTAGACATAGATGTTTTTTCGTCAGGCATCGTATATTTGGCGACGTAAAAATTATAAAGTTGAATAAATTGATACAGATATTAGCAAAACCAAACAGAATATTGGCTTTATTCAACTTTAAAATACAGCGCAGTAATGCATACAAAATGATAATCTTTTATGACAGACAACGTCAAACACTATAAACATAGTTCATACTACAATCTTCAATAAAGACGCTAGGAGACTATTATTACAATAGCACTTTAACCAACCTCCTTTGAGTTTTTTGCATTAGAGCAAAAAACTATTTAGATAAACTAATTGATGTTGTTTGTATGCATAGTAATAAATAAACAAGTACTGTTTAGTACGTCTTTTGTTCTTCAAGTGTTAAATTCTAGTTGACGGAAATAAATTGCACAATTTAGAATGGTTCAATTAAGTGAAAAAGAGCGTATTGAAATTTTAATGATGATCGGTTATGGTGATCGTGTTAGAACTCATGAAGAAGTGTGTTATATTTTTAATAATTTGCATCCGGAGAGAAATCCTATATCAAGCTCAACAGTAACTAAAACATTACAACCTTTTTATAATACTACTGGTATGGTAAAAAATTTGCTAAAACCTGGAAGACCGCGGACTGCAACGAACGAAACTGTTAAACAAAATATTGCAATCGATTTAGAAGAATCACCTCAAACTTCCACCACAAATTTGGCACTAAACCATGGTATCAGTCGACGTTCTGTAGGAAAGATATTAAAAAGTGAAAACTATCATCCGTATAAGGTACAGTTGGTTCAAGAATTGTCATACGATGATTTTGACCGACGACTGGAATTTTGCAAACGGCTAATCGACATCTGTAATGTCGACGAAAATTTTGCTTCTAGCATAGTTTTTTCCGAATAGGCAACTTTTTGTTTAAATGGAACAGTTAATCGCCATAACTCAAGTTATTAGTCAAATGAGAATCCTCATTGGATTTATGAAGCACATACCCAGCATCCACAGAAGTTAAATGTTTTGATGGGAATTGTCGAAAATAAGCTTATAGGCCCATTTTTTATCGACGGAAACTTGAATGGTGACAAGTATTTGGATGTACTAAATAACGAAATTATTCCTGCATTTCAACAGAATGGGCAATTACCACAAAATATTTGGTTTCAACAAGATGGAGCACCTCCCCACTATGATAGAAGGGTTAGGGATTTTCTGGATGCGAATTTTCCAAATCGATGGATTGGACGTAGAGGATTCATAGAGTGGCCCGCTCGTTCTCCGGATCTTAGCCCGTTAGATTTTTTTCTTTGGGATTATCTAAAATCACGTGTTTACGTTAGACGACCAACAAACTTACAGGAATTGAGACAAAGAATTATTGATGAATGTGAACTAATACGTGGAGAAGTCTTGGAAAGAGTGACTCAAGAATTTGTTAATAGGATGGCATATTGTCAGCAAGTAAACGGCGAGCATTTTGAACATTTGAAGTAATTTTGTTTCTCATTATTCTAAAATAAGGAAATGTACATCTATTGTACTACTAACAGTGAGTTAATCCTCGTTTTTACAATTTTTTTACACTAAACTCTGTATGTATGAATTCAAAATAACAAGCTTTTTCAAAATCTGTAAAAATATAATTAAACCGGAAGTATATTATTATCAAAAAAATGTACATCAGGTGCGTTTTATTCCATTGCTTTTACCTGCAAATTTTCATAAATATCATTCTTTGCGTTTAAAAGATATTTACTTGGTTCCATACTTTATCCCAACCCCGTATATCTTAATCTGACGCGCTTGAGCATTTCAAAATGACGATTTTTTTTGTAAATTCTAATAACGGTCTGCGTCACATCCAAACCGTCAGATTACTATGTAACAGCTGTTTTTTAGGTTCATCATCCCCGCAAAAAATCTGACGCACTTAAAAATTTTTTTTTCCCTTTTCAACCCTTACGTACGACCACCCCCATCATGTAAACCGTCATATTAACACACGTACGTTTTTAAAAATATGCAGGACTTACGTGATATTAATATCTGACGCGCTCGAGTATGTCCATGCAACAGTTTTTTTTACATTTTTGAAAATAGCCACTCCCCTCACCGATTTTTTCTTTTTATCACCTCAGCTTCTCAACCCAATGGGTTGTAACAGTCGAACTACCCCCTGGAGAGGGTCTCTTAGCCGGGATCTCTTTAGGAAAGTTCTGTATTGGCCATCACGTAGCACAGAACTACGTCTGGTATCTGACGGGAAGATCTGTTGGTAATCGAGATTCTTCTCCAAGTCAATTGGAATGTGCTTTGGTCCATGATTGGAATCAAATTGACAAGATGGAGATTAGACATTTAAATCAAATTTTGATTTTTGTTTAACTTAAATATTCTTAGCACATCTACTAACAGAATTAATATACAGGATGACTTAAAAGTAGAGGAAAATATCGTTTTTTTTTAATAAAACAAATTAGCCTTTTATTTTGAATGAATCGTTGGGCATAACTTGGACAGTAGTAGAATCGTGTTGTCAGATCAGAATTAATTTTGATAAATTAAGCAATGCTGCAATTATGAAAGTCAGTCAAGGTCAATAAAATAGGTGCCAAAGCTATTAACCTTAACTGAATAAATTATTAATAAAAATAAACAAACTTCAGTGATTATTTAATAGACATTTAATATAACTTTCTGACAGCTGTCATTAAGTTATAAAAAATCAATATTTTAAAGTTTTGTTTTTAAAAAGTTTTATTTTCAATGTTCTTATAGTGTATTTTAAAATCAAGAGAGAGTAAATTCCCAGAAATGTTTTGCAGTTATCAGTGTTAAAGGCAGTAAACCATAGACGTGCGTTTTCAAAATTAAATTAATATGGAAATAGAAATATTTAATTTGTTTTAGTTATTTATACCTAGATTACCAATTTTAGATAGATAAACATAATTCGTAAGTAGTAATTTAATTTGGGTAAAATGAAGAAAAAGTCAATATTATTTTAGGCATTTTGTTTTAGGCATATGTTTATTTACAAAATATAATATGTACAGATAATTACAATTACTTATAAATTAATATGAGGAGCTAAAAAAACAATTAACTAGGTATATAAGAAAAAAAAACCAACCGCAAGGATAAAATTTGACGAGCAACATGCAAAATATACGACAATATTAAATCTTAAAAAATAAAAATCTAAAAATAAAATTAAAGTACATAAATTAATAATTTTAAAGTTATGGTTCCTCGCACTCTGTGTCAGAAGATTCACCATCTGATACTAGAGAAATTACAATGGGCTCTACAGTAATATCAATTATGTTATCTAGCTCCCACATTTTTTTTTCTATTTCTGTAACGTGTCTAATACATTTTTGCCAATTTTCACTTGTTAGTTCAGATGTTGCCTTATTGAAGAGATTTTTAACATCTGATAATTTAAAAGTAGTGTTATTTCTGGCAACATAACCTTTAACATGAGCCCATATCAATTCTATCGGATTCAGCTCACAATGGTAGGGTGGTAAACGAAGGATTTCAATTTCTCGTTTTTTGGCTATCTCCTCAATATTATATTTTTTATAATTTTGCTTATGTTTTTTAGCAATACTTAACAATTCTGCCCTCAGCATTGTATTGTCAAAGGCTAAATTTTTAGAAGATAACCATTTTGCAATTTCATCCTTTTTCCATTTAGTGGTTGGTAAAGGTTCAAGTAATCTGGAGTGGTAACTTGCATTGTCCATTACAATAACCGATCCTTTTGGTATGAATTCAATCATCTGTTCAAAATATTCCTCAAACACGTCTCCATTCATTTCTTCGTGATAATCAACGGTTTTTTTTATTCAAATAAGAGTAAACCATTCTCAAGAAAACCGTTTGTACTGCCTATATGACAAATAATTAATCTTTTACCTTTTCCTATAGGTTCCTTAAAACCAGTAGTATATCCTTCTAGAAGAGCTTGATGGGATGATTTTATATTTTTGTCTTTCCAAACTCTTCCTACACAATGTCCTTCATTAACCCATGTTTCATCTAAAGAATAAATGTTTTTATTTTGAGCTTTAACTTGTTGTATTCTTCTGAGGTACTGTCTTCTCCAACATACAATTTCTTCAGGATCAATTAGCATTGAGTGTCTGCCCATTTTTTCAAATTTAAAGTTTAACTCATGTAACGTTTTCCATAGTTTATCCCGGCTTATTGTGGGTAAATCAACATCATTCGTAATGGCTTGCAAAACTTTATCAAAAGTTGGTATTTGCTTGTTTATAAAAAATGAGTGAACTAGCTTACGAATAGCATTTTTTAAAAACTCGTCCACGTTGACTTTTAATAGTTTTTGTCTACCTGGTTTCGGCTTTGGTGAGGTTACTCCACCTGATTTTTCCTCCTTTAGAACTCTATATATTGTAGATTTTCCATATCCCATTGCCTTAGATGTTGTTTCAACTACACTGTCAATAGTATTTGAGGGATTTTGATGTTTAAAATAGTGGTACACATTCACTACAGCACTCTTTTCATTGAGCGATAAATGGTCTCGTTTTAATTTTTTCACTGGCGTATACTCACAAACTGCATCCATTTTTAGTCACTACTATTTGTCACGTTTATTGAAAATGAAATAACTGCATTTCTAGAAACTTAAGCACTATTTAAGTCAAAATATCTGTCATTAGAAGCTGTTGCCATTCGGAGGTCGTTAAATAACAATTATCCCTTTCTAATTTGGTTACGCCTATGACGCACGTTAATCCTCTTAGGCCTACTGTAGTAACAATGAAAGATCATAAAATAATGTGATAGTCCAAAAAATTTAATAAATTTTGTATTGAAATTAACAAAAACAATTTAGAATGCATTACAAATATTGAAGTTTTACCGCACGTACTGTACTATAGTTTTGCATACCGAATTAGTTTTTATTCTGGGAATTTACTCTTTTCAAATACAGTATAGTAATATAACTTTCAGTGATCAAGATGTATAGTTTTAAAATTCCAACCATTCTCAAAATTGAAACTTAATAACTAAGAACCATTTTTATTCTAGACGATCACGCACGCGGTTTAAGTACTTTCACTATCATGGCAGGCTTGGGTGGATTCTTTGGTTATGCTTTAGGTGGCATCAACTGGGACGTAACTTTTATAGGTAACAAAAATTTCTGATTAAAACAATTATTTGTATAAGAAGATTATTGTGTTTTTAGGAGAACTTCTTGGAGGTCATGTACGAGCAGTATTTACTTTAATAACATTTATATTTGTTATATGCGTAGGATTTACGATAACAAGTTTCAAAGAAATGCCTTTGAGCATGCTCGAACTTACTGGTGGTTTTCGAAATTATCAAAGCTATGAAGACGAAGAAAATATCGTAGAAACTGATGAAGGTCATACTTATGGTGCAATAGAAACTAATACAGAAGCTAATATTAATGTAGGTAATTAATTGGATTGTCAAGTGCCTTAAATAAAAAATAATCAATACAGTAGAAGGGATAATAAGACTTAGGAAGGTTTTAAATACAATAAATAATCAGTGCTGTTAGTCCATGTTTCAGTTGCAAATAATCAAAATACCATAAAAAAAATCATTTCATACGCTAATTTTATCGTCCAATTTGATTTCCTTAGTCCATAAAAATTTTTAAGCTCTCCTTTAAACCAATTTCTTGCTTCTGGAAATTTCTCTTCTTATTTTGGTTTCCACTCGCTTCTTTATATAATTGTATAAAATAACTAGAACCATTACTGCAACTATATCAAATGCTACTATTTCCAGTATTTCTCCAGTGGATAATTTCGTACCATTTTGGGACAGACCATTCGATATTCCACCACTATTGCCAGCTTGAGTATTATTTCTTCTTTACTTTGAGAAGAACCCATTTTTAATATTTAACCATAGTTACTTTCATTATTTTACTTTATTTTCCATTAATCGATTCTTTTTAGCAGGATCGCCATGTAATGTGATTACTTTCGGAAAAATACGTCTTGTTACTATAATGTATTTTTTATATTTCGCACTTATAAAAATCTTCATTATAAAACGCATTTGCGTATCGTAATGTAACTTTTACGCACGCAAATTTTTGTTTTAAATGGTTGGCGACATGAGTGAAGTATCTAAAGGCAAGACTATTGACAACGACATTTGTGGCTAATAGCAATTTATTAATTTTATATTGTTCTTTAAGAAAGTATCTGTGAATATGAATATAATATTTTACTTATATAATATATTATTATTGGTATATTATTCATTTTAAAATATTTTAAAACATTAACATTTAATAATTTAAATGTCACAACTGTCAAATTTTATAAATTACACAGTGCTGCCGACATACTTTTTAAAATAAAATTTTTCGTAATTACATAAAAATAAGAAATTAATTTAAAAAATGGTAAAAAGGGCAAAATATAAAAAATATTATAAACAACTTATTTCATATGGCTGTTGTGACACTCGTTCTTTAAAAAACTCATCGCTTCGCGATTCGTTTTTTAAACTTGAACTCGTGTCATAACAGAATTCCATATGAAATGCGTTGTTTAATATACTATTTATTAATTCATTTCAAAATCATGATAACAATAACAGAATTAAAACTAGGTTAGTAGAGTGTTTAATATTTACAATAATTCTTGCAAGTTTGTAAGGTTGGGTTAGTAAATAGTATATTAAACAACGCATTTCATATGGAATTCTGTTATGACACGAGTTCAAGTTTAAAAAACGAATCGCGAAGCGATGAGTTTTTTAAAGAACGAGTGTCACAACAGCCATATGAAATAAGTTGTTTATAATATTTTTTATATTTTGCCCTTTTTACCATTTTTTAAATTAATTTTTTATTTTTATGTAATTACGAAAATTTTTATTTTAAAAAGTATGTCGGCAGCACTGTGTAATTTATAAAATTTGACAGTTGTGACATTTAAATTATCAAATGTTAATGTTTCAAAATATTTTAAAATGAATAATATACCAATAATAAGATATTATATAAGTAAAATATTATATTCATATTCACAGATACTTTCTTAAAGAACAATATAAAATTAATAAATTGCTATTAGCCACAAATGTCATTGTCAATAGTCTTGCCTTTAGATATTTCACTCATGTCGCCAACCATTTAAAACAAAAATTTGCGCGCGTAAAAGTTACATTACGATACGCAAATGCGTTTTATAATGAAGATTTTTATAAGTGCAAAATATAAAAATATAATTATATAATTAACAACTTAATCTACAGGGTGTTAAGAATAAGAATACTTAACTATACTATATTACATTGGAAAAATATCATTAAAACGTAGCAAACTATACCGATCTTGCTATAGAAGTAGAGCACCAACTGGAATCATCCCCAATAGTCTTACACTGAAAACAGTCTTACAAAAGTCTCCAAAAAACACTTTTATTGTCACACTCTTTGGAATTTTTTGACTATATGTAAATTTTCAGCCTAATCCTATTTGTGTTTACGCTCGGGATTACCAGCAAATGCTGAATGCATAAGTCTTTTGATAATAATCTATAAATTTTCATTTGTTTCTCGTAGAATGTCAATTGATTTTATTTTTAGGAAGATAAAAATGAATATTGTCCAATAGAAGATTCGACTGCCACTTTACCAAAAACTCCTAGAAAAAGTATCATTCCAGACCCGAACGCTTCTCTGTTACTATACTTGCAAAGTATTGTCTACATGCCACACTCTATAAAAATACTTTGTCTGACGAATTTATTTTGCTGGATGGCTCATGTGTGTTATTCCTTGTATTTTACAGATTTTGTTGGTGAAGCTGTGTTTAACGGAAACCCTACGGTAATGATACACAATGTTTCATATAGCAAAATGTGAAAACTCATAAAATATCCTTCGGGAATGGTTTTTAATGATTTCTTATGTCATTTTAGGCAATACCTGGTAGTTTATCAAGAGAACTGTACGAGTCTGGAGTTAGATTTGGTTGCTGGGGAATGTCAATGTATTCGTTATCTTGTGCTTGTTATTCCACAAGAATTGAAAGACTGATCGCTTTCTTTGGGTAAGGAAATTTGTAAAGGTACATTACGCATAGTTGATGTAAAATATTTAGTGCACCTACCTAATGGTAGATGTTATATTGCGGAGATAAGCTGTGAGAGGTATTAATTTCATTTTTGTCTGCTTACCAAACACAATCCTTAATTATTTTATTTATATTATATTTGTATTTTATTCTAAATTGTATTGAACTGATCCCTTTTGATACCAAACGAAATTTCAATGAAAAAACCGTGTTCTTATGATAGTCAACTATGCAATCTTCTGTTTTTTTTTTCTTTTCGCATAATTTTAAGACATTTGTATCCCGTGCTTCGTTTCCTCCGCAATGAACAATAAAAGGTCTGGATCCTTTGTTTGCAGGTATTGTTGGCATAAACCGTTTTGAGTCATCAGCCTATCCTTTCTTAACCATATCTGGCCCTAGAATTCTGCAAGGCAGGGCATTCCGAGATTATGATTATTGAGAATTCCTCCTCTTAAGGTTGAGATAGCTAAGAGATCTCTTTTGGTCGTAGTATCTCAACTTGTCTCAGTCCTTCTAGCTGATTCCAGTACTTGGATTTTTCTCTCTCCATGTATTCTCTTAGTTTTTCTAAGATTGCGCTACTGCTGATCCCACAAGATGATTCTGGTTCCAGATATGTGGTTTCGGCTCCTTTTTTTTACCAGCTTATTTGCTGTTTCTTTCCCTTCTATTCCAACGTGTCCTGGAACCCATGGGAGGCTGTAATGTCCTTCTGGCTTAGTTCATTTAACTTGCTTAGGCATTCCCAAACCATCTTTGAACTGATTGTATGTGAGCTCAGCTCAGCTCTCTTGTCTGAGGTATGTATGTATGTATGTATGAGTAAGAGGTGATAATTACACTGCGACCTATAGGATCTATTGTGTCCCCTCTTACTTGCCATGTTCTGATATTTTCTCAGACCTATAGCAGCTCTATTTTCCGAAGGAAGTTTAGGACATCGTCGGGCTTCAAATCAGGTAGAACCCCTTCCTCTATTTCATGTGCTCCTAAGTATCTAGCCCTCGAATTTTGCAAGGCAGGGCATTCTGAAAGTATGTGTATTGAGGTTTCATCCTCTTCCTCACAGAATCTGCACTTTGCTTCGTCTGCTAACCCTAGTTTCTTCATGTGGCTTCTTAACCGGCAATGCCCGGTTAATATTCCCGTTAGAATTCGGAGCCTTTTTTTACTGAGGTTGAGGCAGCTAAGAGATCTCTTCTGGTCATAGTTCCCCAGTAGCATCTTAGATTGCCTCAGTCCTTCCAGCTGATTCCAGTACTTGGATTTTTCCTTCTCCATTTCTTCCCTTAGTTTTCCTAAGATTACTCTACTGCTGATCCCACAAGATGGTTCTGGTCCCAAAAGTGGGGTTTCAGCTCCTTTTTTTGCCAGCTTATCTGCTGTTTCATTCCCCTCTATTCCTATGTGTCCCGGGACCCATAGGAGGGTGACAGTGTTCTTCTGGCCTAGTTCATTTAGTTTGCCTAGGCATTCCCAAACCATCTTCGAACTGATTATATTTGAACTCAGCGCTTTGATGGCTGCTTGACTATCCGACATGATCACAATCTCTTGTCTGCGGTAGTTTCTTCCAATATTGAATTCCACACATCTTCTGCTGGAAAGATGCTTGGGTATGTGCCCAAGCTTTCTGAGTATTTGTATCTCGGTCCAAAAACTCTTACTCCCGTTCCCTCTTCCAGCTTGGAACAATCCTTATACCACTTTAGGGCATTTTGGTTTAAATTATGTATGGTGTCCTCATCCTATTCAGATTTACTACTCAACTTTGTGATGAATTTTTTGACACAGTTGAATTTCTTTGGCATATCATCTATTGGGGCATTTCCCAAGATTTATCAAATTGAAATGATCGAGGTTTATCTTTGATTGATCAGTATGTATATTGTTTATGTATATTCCAAGTATATATACCGCATATCCACTATTCTTCTGCTTTTCCGATTTTGTAATCCAGTTTTTAATAGATTTTGTGGTGAATTTTAATAATTTTATGACAGACATATAAAGGGTGGTCCTTAAGTAATTGTACAAAAAGAAACAGTAGATTCTACACTCTAAAATATTACGATTTAACCCAACTTACTTTAATAAAATGTTGATATTAAGAAAGATACAGGGTGGTAAAGTTGAAATTTAAAATTTAATTTTTCGCCCTAACCTTCATGTTTATGGAGATTTATTTACAAAAATTTATAAGTAGAGGTTTTGAGTATGAGGAATTATAATTTGATGCATAATTTTGATGTATCTCATAGAGGACGCCACATATGCCACATATTTGACATAAATTTTCGCTTAACTTTTTTGCTCTTCGACTTAACAATATTTTTCTGATAAAATATGAAAGATACGATATTTCAACAAAAAAAAGGTGTACTTGTTAATAACTTCAAAACTGAACAGTTTTCGAGATAATGGCATTTTACAAATCAGCTGCATAACTCCGTGTAACGCAATTATTCCAAGCAACGAATGAAAAATAGAAAAAAACATCAAAAATTATAAATTTTGGTATGGAATATCTTCAACTAAAGTTAATAGTTTCCAAAACAAAAAATACTATAGGCTATTATTTTTTTACATACATCATTAAGATAATTAATAATCTGTTATTGGATTTGACATCAACATTTTACATTTGATATTAAATTAAAGTCATAATAATATCATATTTTATTTTCAATTGAAATTAAGAAATAGTTTAACTGAATAACATAAAACTTTTTATCAAAGTAAGTGTTCGATATGTCCACCATTTTCTTCAATGCATTTATCATTGCGTTCCATAAAAGATCGTCTCATATTAAATAGCATCATTGGTTGAAAAGAAACAGTTGCAGCATTTATTTCTTCCCAAAGTTGGTTGCGAGTGTTTATGACATTTTTGTAGACATGTTGTTTCATTGCTCCCCATACACCAAAATTGAGCGGATTAAATTCTGGGCTACGTGGTGGCCAAGGAAAATGACTACCAAGACCAATCCAACGTTCAGGAAAGTTGTTATCTAGATATGTGCTCACTGCTCTCGTATAATGTGGTGGTGCACCATCTTGCATGAACCACATATTTTGCCTTAAGTTTAATGGCAAATCTTCCAGCAAATCAATATCACAACTAAGAATTATTATGTAGCTGATTCCAATAACAGATTATTAATTATCTTAATGATGTATGTAAAAAATAATAGCCTATACTATTTTTTCTTCAATGTTTTGGAAACTATCAACTTTAGTTGAAAATATTCCATACCAAAATTTATAATTATTGATGTTTTTTTTTATTTTTCATTCGTTGCCTGGAATAATTGCGTTACACGGAGTTATGCAGCTGATTTGTAAAATGCGATTATCTCGAAAACTGTTCAGTTTTGAAGTTATTAACAAGTACACCTTTTTTTTGTTGAAATATCGTATCTTTCATATTTTATCAGAAAAATAATGTTAAGTCGAAGAGCAAAAAAATTAAGCGCAAATTTATGTTAAATATGTGGCATATGTGGCGTCTTCTATGAGATACATCAAAATTATGCATCAAATTATAATTCCTCATACTCAAAACCTCTACTTATAAATTTTTGTAAATAAATCTCCATAAACATGAAAGTTATGGCGAAAAATTAAATTTTAAATTTCAACTTTACCACCCAGTATCTTTCTTAATATCAACATTTTATTAAAGTAAGTTGGGTTAAATCGTAATATTTTAGAGTGTAGAATCTACTGTTTCTTTTTGTACAATTACTTAAGGACCACCCTGTATAAAAGTTTGAACAATTCCATATTACATCGCTGACTCCATTGAAGTACGTAGGAAAGTTTTCTTTTTGTATGTACCATTACAAAATTGGTTGTGAATAATTAGGAAATTAGGGAAAACTAAGCAATTAAATAAGTAAGTTAATTTGTCTTCTAGGGCAAAAAAGGTATATGTGGGAGGGCTGCTGGTATACTCGACGGGAATGTGTCTAATGGCAATTACAAAGCACAAAATCGGTGTTATTCTATTTAGTTGGACTGCTGGTGTTATGTACTCAACACTTTTCACCATGCCATACTTGATCATAGCCCATTATCACTCCAAAGGCACAGTAAGTAAACATAATTTTTTTATTAAACAAAATAATAAAGTTAATTAATTAAGTAACATTTTCAATAAATATTCAATATTGTTAGTTGGGTGCTAAATGACCACATTTACCCTAAAATTTTCTTGGTTGGTTACCCAAGAATCCTAGAAATAAAAACAATAACAAGAAACAAAAAACATATTTACAAAATGAACAAATACACCAAATGACAAGCAGAATATGTTACCAGAAACAGCAAAGGATCTTTTCAAAATGACCTATGTTTTTGGAAGTATATTCTCAAGAAGATGGGCAAATCTTCTTCTTCTTCTTTTGATGCTTATCCACTAATGAATGTTTGCGATCGCATGGCTTCTCTATCTCGTCCGGTGTGGAATCAGTGTTTGTATATTCCGCAGTATAATATTCCGAAGACAAGACATCTTGTGGATTACATGGCCTAGGTAGGCTGTTTTCCTTTTCTCGACTGCCTGGAGTAGCTCGCGTTCTTTGTTCACGCGTCTAAGAACTTCTTCGTATGTTACCTTCTCGGTCCATGAAATGTTAAGGATGATCCTACGATACATTTCGAAGGCTTCTAGTTTATTGATACTACTCGTGTTCAGGGTCCAACCTTCAACTTCATAGAGCAGCGCTTTACAAACTTTACCATCAGACCAAATTGTTTAAATAAATAATTAAGTTAAAGATTCTGTGGAATAAAATTAATAAGAAAACAAGTTTTCAAATCGTACTTTTATATTTTTTGTGTTTTAAATTATCTTAAGAATGTTTATTTAACCCGGAAATGTTCTTAAGTTTAATGTAATTGCAGCATTTATAAAAAGTAATAGGTTATAAATACGGGGTTGGGATAAAGTATGGAACCAAGTAAATATCTTTTAAACGAAAAAAACGATATTTATGAAAATTTGCAGTTAAGTGCAATGGAACAAAACTGAGTTTAGTGTAAAAAAAATTGTAAAAACGAGGAATATAGCACTTTAACCAACCTCCTTTGAGTTTTTTGCATTAGAGCAAAAAACTATTTAGATAAACTAATTGATGTTGTTTGTATGCATAGTAATAAATAAACAAGTACTGTTTAGTACGTCTTTTGTTCTTCAAGTGTCAAATTCTAATTGACGGACATAAATTGCACAATTTAGAATGGTTCAATTAAGTGAAAAAAAGCGTATTGAAATTTTAATGATGATCGGTTATGGTGATCGTGTTAGAACTCATGAAGAAAGGTGTCATATTTTTAATAATTTGCATCCGGAGAGAAATCCTATATCACGCTCAACAGTAACAAAAACATTACAACGTTTTAATACTACTGGGATGGTAAAAACTTTGCTAAAACCAGGAAGACCGCGGACTGCAACGAACGAAACTGTTAAACAAAATATTGCAATCGATTTAGAAGAATCACCTCAAACTTCCACCACAAATTTGGCACTAAACCATGGTATCAGTTGACGTTCTGTAGGAAAGATATTAAAAAGTGAAAAGTATCATCCGTATAAGGTACCTACAGTTGGTTCAAAAACTGTCATACGATGATTTTGACCGACGGCTGGAATTTGCGAACGGCTAATGGACATCTGTAAAGTCGACGAAAATTTTGCTTCTAGCATAGTTTTTTGTTTAAATGGAAAAGTTAATCGCCATAACTTAAGGTATTGGTCAAATGAGAATCCTCATTGGATTCATGAAGCACATACCCAGCATCCACAGAAGTTAAATGTTTGGAAGGGAATTGTCGAAAATAAGCTTATAGGCCCATTTTTTATCGACGGAAAGTTGAATGTATGAATGTATGAATGAGTTAGGGGTGATGATTACACTGCGACCCATAGGATCTATTGTGTCCCCCCTTACTTGCCATGTTCTGATGTTTTCTCAGATTTATAGCAGCTCTTCGAGTCCTATTTTCCTGAGGAAGTTTAGGACATCGTCGGGCTTCAAATCAGGTAGATCCCCTTCCTCTATTTCATGTGCTCCTAGGTATCTAGCCCTAGAATTTTGCAAGGCAGGACATTCTGAGAGTATATGTATTGAGGTTTCATCCTCTTCCTCACAGAATCTGCACTTTGCTTCATCTGCTAACCCTAGTTTAGTAGTTTCTTCATGTGGCTTCTTAACCGGCAATGTCCGGTTAATATTCCCGTTAGAATTCGGAGCCTTTTTTTACTGAGGTTGAGGCAGCTAAGAGATCTCTTCTGGTCATAGTTCCCCAGTAGTATCTTAGATTGCCTCAGTCCTTCCAGCTGATTCCAGTACTCGGATTTTTCTTTCTCCATTTCCTCTCTTAGTTTTCCTAAGATTACTCTACTGCTGATACCACACGATGGTTCTGGTCCCAAATGTGGGGTTTCAGCTCCTTTTTTTGCCAGCTTATCTGCTGTTTCATTCCCCTCTATTCCTATGTGTCCCGGGACCCATAGGAGGGTGACAGTGTTCTTCTGGCCTAGTTCATTTAGTTTGCCTAGGCATTCCCAAACCATCTTCGAACTGATTATATTTGAACTCAGCGCTTTGATGGCTGCTTGACTATCCGGCATGATCACAATCTCTTGTCTGCGATAGTTTCTTCCAATATTGAATTCCACACATCTTTCGATGGCGCGGACTTCTGCTTGAAAGATGCTCGGGTATGTGCCCAAGCTTTCTGAGTATTTGGCTCTCGGTCCCAAAACTCCTAACCCAGTTCCTTCGTCTAGCTTGGAACCGTCCGTATACCACTTTATGGTATTCTGGTTTAAATTCTGTATGGTGTCTTCATCCCATTCAGATTTATTACTCAACTTTGTGATGAATTTTCTCACAAAGTTGAATTTCTTTGGCATATCATCTTGGGGCATTTCCCAAGTTTGATCAAAGTGAAGTGATCGAGGTTTTTCCCTGATAATTCCTTCTTTGATCATTCTATATATTGTTTTCTTCCTTACACTTTCTAGCAGAATGTGCAGTGGGGTCAAGTTTAAAATCACCTCCATTGCAGCAGTGGGGCAAGTTCCCATTGCTCCAGTGATACATGAACAGGCTAGTCTCTGAATTTTCGTGAGGTTTTTCCTCGTCGTATTCAGATTAGCCCTTACGCCCCAAGCCACTGCCCCATATGTGATTAATGGTCTCACTATTGCTGTGTATATCCATTGCAGGATACGTGGGTTACATCCCCAGTTCTTCCCTGCAATGTTCCTACACACCATGAGGGCCTTGGTTGCTTTGTGTATTATTTCGTCTTCGTGTTTGTTCCAGAGTAACCTGCTATCTAGGATTAGCCCTAGATATTTTACCTCTGTTTTCCACTCGACGATGTTCTCCCCTATTTTTATGATTTTTAGATTAGGTTTCTTTTTCCTTGTAAAGGCTACTAGTGTGGTTTTGGTGGGGTTGATGCTGAGTCCCACCGAGTCACACCATTGTTCCGCAATGTTCAATCCTCTTTGAATAATATCACAGAGGACGTTTTCATACTTCCCTTTTGCCAGGATAACCATGTCGTCGGAATACCCTTGACATGGTATGCCTTCCCTAGTCAATTGACAGAGCAGACTGTCCACAGTGAGACTCCACATAAGCGGGGATGCAACTCCCCCCTGTGGACAGCCTCTGGTCACATTAATGGAGATAGTGTCTTGTCCTGCCTCCATTTCTGCGATTCTTGTAGATAGCAGTTGCGACATCCAACTGGAAGTCGTTCTATCTACTCCTTTCTCAATCAATGCTCTTTTGACTGCCTCATGTGGCGTATTGTCAAAGGCCCCTTCTATGTCTAGAAAGGCACATACCACGGTCTCTTTTTTGTTCAGTGCGTCTTGGATTTCGTCCGTCAACTGTGTTAAAGCGGTTTCTGTGGACTTTCCCGCTTGGTACGCATGTTGACGAGGGTGCAATAGCACCTGTTCCAAGATTTCTGTTCTAATGTAGTTGTCTACAGCTTTTTCCATCGTTTTTAGAACAAACGATGTGAGGCTGATCGGTCTAAGGGATTTAGGGTGCGTAGTGTCCCGTTTCCCTACTTTTGGGATGAAGGTGATTTTGGCCCTTCTCCACGCTTCTGGTATGTATCCCAGTTCAAGACTGCTCCGACTAATTCGGATCAAGTGTGGAATTATTGCCTCTTGGCCCTGTTGGAGTAGGGCAGGAAATATTCCGTCCGTTCCAGGGGTTTTGAACGGCTGGAAGGTGTTCATAGCCCATCTCAGCCGTTCCTCACTGCATATGTGTTTTGCCATTGCAGTGTCTTCCCTGGTAGGTCTTTTAGTTTTCTCACTTGTTGTTCCCGAAACTTGAATGGTGATAAATATTTGGATCTACTAAATAACGAAATTATTCCTGCACTTCAACAGAGTGGATAATTACCACAAAATATTTGGTTTCAACAAAATGGAGCACCTCCCCACTACGATAGACGGGTTAGGGATTTTTTGGATGCGAATTTTCCAAATCGATGGATTGTACGTAGAGGATTCATAGAGTGGCCTGCTCGTTCTCCGGATCTTAGCCCGTTAGATTTTTTTCTTTGGGTTATCTAAAATCACGTGTTTACGTTAGACGACCAGCAAACTTACAGGAATTGAGACAAAGAATTATTGATGAATGTGAACTAATACGTGGAGAAGTCTTGGAAAGAGTTACTCAAGAATTTGTTAATAGGATGGCATATTGTCAGCAAGGAAATGGCGATCATTTTGAACATTTGAAGTAATTTTGTTTCTCATTGTTCTAAAATAATGAAATGTACATGTATTGTACTACTAACAGTGAGTTATTCCTCGTTTTTACAAATTTGTTTACATTAAACTCAGCATGAATGAATTCAAAATAACAAGCTCTTTCAAAATCTGTAAAAATATATAGGGTGTCCCATTTAAATTAAAGAAGTTGATGGCATTTCCGGTTAAACCGGAAGTATATTATTATCAAAAAAATGTACATCAGATGCGTTTTGTTCCATTGCACTTAACTGCAAATTTTCATAAATGTCGTTCTTTTCGTTTAAAAGATATTTACTTGGTTCCATACTTTATCCCAACCCCGTACTATATGGCATTGTTTGAATAGCTGTCTGGACTAGATTTAAAATTATTCTTCTTCCGACTGTTTTAGCACAAGTATCGATGACATTATGAGATTTATCTCTTTCATATTATTGTTATTTAATAACAAACAGATTTACCTCATTGCTTTGTTTCTGATCAGAAAAACAGAATTTAAATAATATATACAGAGATTTTAAAAATAAAATATTGTTTTTTTAGTTTGAAACAACAAAAGAAGGAGAAGAAAAGATATCAACTCAAATTAGAGGGCTGGGAACCGACGTTGCACTTGTATCCAGCATGGTATTTTTAGCGCAATTTATCCTTAGTATGTGTATGGGTACCATCGTTTCTGTTACCGGTACCACGACAGCTGTCGTTAGTGTTGCAAGCATGCTAGCCTTCTTAGGAGCTATATCAGCTACCCAAGTTATGTATTTGGATCTATAATATGTATTCAAGAAAAGTATGTTGTTGAAAAATGTAATCTTTATGGATCTAATTAATTAAATCATTCAGTGGAAATGGTTAGGTTAATTTTTTTAAAACATAACCTTACATTTGTATCATTAAAAACAAAAGCATTACAAAGAGCTTTATTGATATTTGATATCAGCCACATTTGAGTTACGGATCATTCCATCCATTTTATATTATGTTAAATTCATTATTTTTTAATATTTGATATTAACGTTTTGGTGATGGGGACAATCAAAAAAATAAAAAACAAAAATTAAGAAGACTAGCAATTTGTAACCTAATCATAAAAGAGGGTTTATTACAACGCTTTATATTAGCTTGGGTTGTAACTATGTATGTGTAGATTTTTGAGCTTAATTTTCACCGGTTTCTAGAAGTCTGGTTAGTTTTAAAAGTTTCATAAGTATCAGGGTCCGATGACAATGCAAATAATTTGGTAACAGTTTCCAATAATTATCCTTATTAGGACAGCCAGGATTACTAAATTTTTAATTCAATTTAATGATAGTTTAAAAAAACTTGCTTTTATTTCTAACAACGCTTTCTCTAGAAAATAAAGATAAAAATATAAAGTATACGGGGGGAGAATGAAAAGATTAGATTTTTAGTTCTAGGATCTGGAATTTTAAGATTCTCGGGATAGTAAAAGTACAAAACATTAAGAATGTTTTTTTTTATTTAGGAAGGTTTAAGTAAAAGTCGAAGATAAAGATTCAGGTGGGTTTTAAAAGATATACAGTATAAGGGGACAGAATACAAAGTTTAGGAATGGTTTTCGTTGTTTTGGGAAGCTTTAAGTGGAATTTCAACAGTTAAACAACAGTTAAAGTAGAAAGTAAAGATACAGGGTGGGTTAAAAGGACTATACAGTATACAGGTATAAAATAGCCACAAAAAACTAATGCATAAATCGAACTAAAAAATGAAAAATAAATGATAGTTGAAAAAACAAAAGAAACACGCTTTTATTTCTAACAGATCTAAAAAGAAGAAAATAATATTTTTAACAAAGAGTTTATATTACAGTAGTAGAAGTTCGAAAAATCAAACATAATTAATCAACCAAAAATAAAATTATAATAAAATTTAATTTATTGAAAGAATAATTCAATCCAGAGTAAAAAAGCGTGGGGTGCATTTTACTATATTTCATAAATAGTTACCAATAGAATTACTGCAATATTTAATATGTGATTAGCCCCTCCCACACAATATTATTTTTCTGGAAATATTCTTTAAAGATAGTGTGTTTTCTGAGTGTAGAATATTTGCTGTACAATACCGAACGTTTTTTTGTATTTTATACCGTTTACCAACAAAACGGAGAAATAAAATTGAAACAATGTTACATATTTCAGCACTAAACTAAAAATAAAACAAAATCATTTGTTTATAAATTCGTAATTTTCCATGCATCGTCTAACGATTTTGGCAATGCTAAACAATAAAAACTGTCTGTGTGTTTATAAATACTTCCAAATAAATTTCAATACAAATTTTCGCGCGTTACTAATTTGATAATGGATTTGAGTAATATAAACATGAAAACTGCTGGACTACCTCTATTACATAATCATTTTACTAATATTTACAAACAAGTTTTTATAAATAAAATCATTTAAAGCGATCAAAAAGCTGTGATAAAACTTTTTGGGTTTTGAAAAGGTAAGTTTTACTTATATAAAAGTCGAAAATAATTACTCTGCGAATTGAACACACCCCAGAATTTTCCAGATTATGCTGTATTCCTAACACAATTAGCTATTTTTTCTCTTGGGACGACCTTGATATTCACACGTGTCTTTAGCCCTTATTTATTTGCTAGAGGAAACATTACGAGCATAACATGTCAACATACTATAAATCAGAAACAACAACTCGGTGATCGATATCTTTCAAGGTGTGAAATTAACAATGTGTCTTTGGATTCACCTTCAAAAAATAGCATCCGTTCACTGTTTCACAGCCCTTTAATACAACAACAAACAAATGGAACCTAGGAATAGAACCGACGTAAACAAACGAATTTAAATTTCTTCTTTTTCTTCTGCGTAAATTGTCTGAACTGCCAGGGTTATCTAACCAAGTTCCTAGTCTCAGTCTGATCAAAGAATACACCAACTGATAATAAATATTAAATTTAATAATAATTCTATAGGAGGAGCCTTCATTATATAGAATTAATACCAAAGTGTCAATAAAAATTATAGAAAAGAATTCAACAAACAATTTGGTGAAGTGAAATAATCGTCTTGTATACAAGTTTTATGTTTCAGCTACACAACATTTTATAAAGAGTGTGTTGCTGACCTCACCATTAAAATAGAAAAAAGCTTGAGAAAAACTAAATAACAACATCAAGAGTAATGCTAAGGAAGCCATATGAGAAAAAACAATGACAAGAAGGAAACCTTAGGAGAAAGAATAATGAACACCTCTGAAATTAAGGAAATGACAAATAATTAAATAACATACTGACATTACTTCTCAGAGGGATATTTGAACATGCCTAAAAAAGAAAAAAGTCATTTTATGAGGGAGTATAACACTTAAATATTATATACCAACTTAAAGTTATATATAGACTCAATACCTATGAGTAAAAACAAAATCAGTCTCCAGAATACTGGTAAAAAATTTGGACTTCAAGAGTCACAGGAAGTTAGAAAATAAATCTGACAGGATATACCTAGTCCTATTATAAAAAGGAGATACAAGTTCTAAACAAGAGGATATTGGATATTTATAAGATAATATTTCTTGTAAGTGTTGCCATATTGGTGGATTTTTTACTCTGGGGAAAATTTTGGGGACTCGATTTTCAAGGGTATTTTTCGGGGATTTTTCTCGAACTCATTTCATTATCAATATATCTTATTTTATATTGTTTCATGTTGACTTTAAGATTTATATTTTTATTACCTACTCTTGATTTGCAAAGTCCTAATTCAGTACACAGTAAATATCACGGCTTTTATGATTAAAATTAGGGATATTTGTATCAAATTTCTGATTTTGAAGAAGTTTTAAAAATTGAAAATGAAATTTATGAAAAGATTCGGGTGATCAAAACTTATATGAGCTCTTTGGGGGATTTTTTTTAAATGGTCAATTTTGGGGGTTTTTAAAGCTCGGTTTGGGGGAATTTCAATGATACGGTCTGGCAACACTGCTTCTTGTATTTAGATAATATATTATTAAATTATTGTAAACACCGGCACGCTGCACGCTGGTTTTTCTTTATATCTACTGTATACAGTTTCTGTACTATATACAGTTATACTGTATATAGTATATAAAGTATAAATAAAAAATAATAATATGTCCGGGTTAATCCCTTAGGGATAATAACATCTAGGCTTTAATATTGTTATGATTGACACAAAAGAAGTTAATTTTTTAAATAAATCGCGAATGTGTTTTGTTGCAAAGTTATTTGTTTTTGTTACTGGGAATTTTGAAAAATTATTTATGAAGAATTTGTTTACTTCTTTCCATTTTTATATCGTAAATTGGGATTTTAGAATGAAGTATTAGTTTATATTTGACATAAAACAATTTAATGTTAATTAATGTTATTAACAGTTCCATCTCTTAATATAAGTGGTATAGGTATTATTTTATCCTATTTTATTTTATAAATAAAACAAATATAATATTAACTTGGTTATTTAGAAAACAATATAAATGGAACATCGTCTATAGGTCCTTTGGGATCCCATTTATACAAGTTTCCCTGTTTTTTTGCTGTCAATGTACAAAAGTAGTAAGAAGGATATAAGTTTTTTTTTTAAGTAGAAAAGCATTAATATTAACAAGTATCTTAACATTAGATGGTAAAGAAAGGAAATTTTTCATTTACAAAATTAGCAAAATAGACTTACAGCGATCAAAGTTTAAAAATAAATAAAAGAAAACAAAAGACGCATTATAAATGCTTACATGCTTAACTCACTGACCATCGTCAACGTAATTCGCAGGATCCGGAGCAAAGATTTTAATAATAATGTCTGAACCGGCCCAAGCAACAGCTGCCTTTACATCTCTACTAGCAGACTTGATCATCACTCACATTTAAACTTAAAAAAATAATAATAAAAAAGTCAAACAAATGAACCGCTGGAGGATGTAACTTTTTAAAATAATCGGATGAAAAAATTCGAAAATTTCCTAAAACGAAAAATTCGCACGACTTTTTAAATATCAAAATAAAACCAACGCGTGTGTTTCGCAGTAAAGCTTTTTAGGTATAAAAGCTTTGATAGTATACCAACTGTATCACGTCCCCACCCAGTCTAGGCTTGTGTTGTTCGCGTGTAGCCTTTTTAATGAGACACTATAAACGTGCTAAAAATATACTATGTGTACCGGTTTTATCTTGTTTGGCATTAGCACTTTTAAGAAATTAATTTGACAACGTTCCAATAATGATGGAAAAACCGAGTTGGCGCACATATGATACGTTCTTACGTTTAATTGAACAGGGTAGCTCACGCAAAGTGTTTGAAATTATTATATTTGACCGTTATTAAAACGACGCTAATGTATCAGAACTAAAACTGTGCTTCAAAATGACAACATAGAAAAAATAATCTTTATTAATTTAATTACATTTTTAAAACAAATCAGATGAACTTTTTTTATTTTAAACTTAATCAATTGAAAAAAGAAAAGCTTTGAAAATATTTCATCAGTTCATAGTATTAGCAGTACTAAAGATTTACACATATGTCCAAAATGTCTTTATAAATCAACGCTATTCTGGAAATTTAAAAAACCTCTTACAATTAAACTGAGAGAAAACAGTAAAGTTATGCCAGAACTAGAAACTTTTAAGAACTGCTCACATTTCTAGGAGTAGGTAGCTTAAAAGTCCTATGAAATTAAGTGTGACTTAAATCGCTTAAATGCTCCAGAAGAATATCACATCAGTTGGATCGGTAGTCCAATGTTATATCATCCTTTCCTTATATAAGAAATTTGCAAAATGGATACCTAACAATCAAACCTGTTAAACACTTGTTTCATAGGTAACAAAAAATAGCTTGTTTATACTTTTCAGCAGCAGACAGCCTCAACGCAGCGATGGTAACAGTAAAAATAACATCGATATCTCCAAAATAACATCGATATTATCAAAAATCGATGTTTTTTATAAAGTTCATTAAACAAACAGCTTGCCGTTAAGCTGTTGAACAAAACTTCCCCAAAAAGTTAATGTTTTAAGTAAATTATGGAAGTTTTTATCGACAGCTAAAACGAAAATCTTATATTAATGGAACTAAAACAGGTTTCACAATAAAATTACAAATATATTTACCTAAGTATATTTAAGAATGGAAATTCAATCAAATAAATTGGTATTACCAGAACTGTTCTTTTTAATATTTGATATAATTACTTAATTTTTTTTATAATCCGTAAAAGTGATTGGAAAGTAGCAGCAGCAAAGCGAAAGTAAAAAAAAATAAACTACTTTTAAAAGTGGAGTAGTAAATATTTCAACTTTGGTCCGAATAATCAATGCATCGTTTCATGCTAAACATCGATGTCATCAATAATCGAATAATCATACAACATAACCTATTTTTTAAAATTTGTGTCAAAAAATGTAAACTTTAACATGACGACAAAAACTGAAGAAAATATACTCGATCTTTTCCGAGACAAAAAATTAGTTAAAATATGCGCACCTATGGTACGTTATAGTAAAATTCACTTCAGGAACTTGCTTAAACTTTATAATTGTGACTTAACCTTCACTCCTATGATCTTAGCAGATTCGTTCTGTCAAAGTGAAAAAGCTAGACAGCATGAATTCACAACTAATTTAATGGATACTCCCCTAGTTATCCAATTCGCAGCTAATACCGTACATGATTTTGTTGGAGCAGCATATTTGGCATCACCTTATAGTAATGGAGTTGATTTGAATTGTGGCTGTCCTCAAAGATGGGCAAAGGAACAAGAGTTGGGTTGCGAAATGCTGAAGAAACCAGAATTACTTTTTGATATTATTAGACAATGTAGAAATCAGATTTCAAAACCATTCACAGTTAGTGTAAAACTGAGGCTGTTGTATAATATAAAAGAAACAGTTGAGATATGCAGGCGTTTAGAAAAATGTAATGTTAGCTTTTTAACAGTCCATTCCCGATATCCTGATCAGAATGTAGGAGATATAAACAGGGATGCTTTAAAATTAATTACAGAAAACTGTGATATACCTGTGGTAGGCAATGGAGGTGTGACAAATTTAGAAGACTGTTTCAAATTACAGGAAGATACAGGATGTAAAGGTGTTATGGTTGCTAATGGAATCTTAACAAACCCAACATTATTTACAGGGAGTCCAGTAACAACAAAAGAATGTGTACAAAATTGGTTAGATATTTGTTACAACAGCACCATAACTTTAGAAAAATATAATACAGAACAGAAAAACCCCAGTAATAGTATTCCAGAAAAACCTCATAATTTAATATTTCAGTGCTTCCATCACCATTTAGTTTTTATGTTAGAGAAGGTATTGCCAAGAAAGAAAAGACAATGTTTTAACAAGTTAAAAACTTTTAGTTCGGTTTTACAATTTTTAGAAGACACTTTTTTTATAAAACCTAGATTGTTTGGACCTGAACAATTTTTAAAATATGTCAATTTAAATCTGAATTACAGTGATAGAGATTGTATCTATCAAAAATTAAAACCCACTGATTTTTCACTAAAAGATGAAGTTTTTAGTGTATATGATCATGAAACCAGTAATGGAAAATACTTTTCATCTAAAACAATACCTGATAGTTGCGATTGGTCAGATATTTTTCTTGAAAATGGATAAATAATTGAACCAAAATGTTGATTTTAGTTTATGACAATCAATGAAACAGGAATAAAACTAAAAATATATTGTTTAAATAGTAGTTTACTTAACAAGTGCGGAAAAGTCACTTTACGTGCGTGTTAGGTACACTATTTTTTCTGCTAGCAAGTAGAAAAGTTAAGGTATCACTCAAAGTGGAACAAGGAGCACTTAAATCAGTTTGTCATTTGAAACAACACATTTTTAAAAACTTTTTATTTGTTTGTACCTACATAAATCGTTGCATTTTAGTATGGAAAAGTGACTCTTTGAACACTAAAATGAGTGCAACAAACTGGACTTTTCCATACTCTAGTAGAAAAAAATTATTACAGAATCCTTTAAATGATCTTATCGAAAAACTTACCTTTATATAACTTGATTTATATTTTTTTAAACTTAAAATATTTCATTTAAAATAAATAAAACTCTTAAAATACTCAAATTGTTTTAATTCTTTATAAACCTATAATTGTTTAAGAATGCAAATCTTATTTTTTAATACATTAAAAATCTACATAGTTTTACTTCTTTCTTCCTCCTCTTTCTTTGATCTGTAATTGAATGACTGCACCAGGCGTTACATTATAGTATGCTAAGGTGTTCGAATCTTTAAAGAACATACCCTAAAAAAAATTAGAATAGCAGAAATTAGCAAAGATCTGATCTCTTTTACAGAAAAAACATCTTTCAACAATGTAAATGAATTAATAATACACCTTAATTTAATTTAGAATTGATAATAACTATCAAAGATGAATAAATAACTTTCAATATTATTATAAAAATAACCATTAAGAAAAGAAATCTACAGTACTAGGTATAATGGTCAGTGAAGGTAACAAAATATGCGGGAAGAGTGCAGGACTCTCTTGGAATACTATCCAAAGGTTAAATAAATAGACGAGGATTCTCCTCCACAGTCAACATCCTAAAAATGGAGTCCTTTATCTCATGTAATTTAAAAATTACATGAGCATTATGGACAGGGAAAGTGTGACGTCAAAATTTGTGTTCTATGCTGTCAAACTGTTAAATGTAAACGAAATGATTCCAAACGACCACATTTTAAATCTCCAGAAATTGTATTATTATTATACATTAAAATATAACGCAACTATCATAATTAAATTCATATAAGCAAAATCTTTTACAATTCAATCTTTTCAGTACCATTTTTTGGTAAGTATTCTTATAATTTATAAAATTGCACAACTTTGAAGGTTATGTTATAATGTTCTTACTGAAATTGTTCGTATATCTACTGATATTTACTTTAGTGATATGTAAAACATGAATGAACACTTGCCAATGAAAAAACAGTAATTATTTCCCAAAAAATCAAGAAAATACAATAAAATTGTCAATAACACACCTTAAACAAAGTTGTTTGGAATCATTTGGTTTGACACTTACGTCACTACTTTCCCAGTCCATTGCTTGATTGACAAATAAAACAGTCCTGCTAGCTTTATCCTTCTTTAAGGATAAGTAAGTAAGCGCAGATGGCACTAGGAGCATGGAATTCTTGATACAACGGCAAACCTTAGAACATAAAGTTTGTTTGATGTTCTAAGCGATAAATGTGACGTACCAGTTCAGCGCCATTTTGGATTGACGTATTTGTTTAACTGTATTTTTTGTGGCGTTTTACCTGGTTTTACTAAATTTAGATAAGTTCAATTAGAGTTTTTATTTATAAACAGTGGATTACAGTTCAATTATTTTAGACTTTTTTTTGGTGATAAGTTTTTGTGAAACGATAGCTATTGAAGTTTTTTTGATCAATATATTGTTTACATCTTTTATGTTTTATAGGACGCTTCTCAGAAAATTTAAAAAAGCGCGGGCAAACCCTTTTTCGTTTATTTTCTTATTTCTTTCATTAAAAATTAAATACAAAACTAAAAAAAAACATGCTCCTAGTGCCATCTGCGCTAACTTTCCAAAAATATGACAGAGATGTGACATTTCATAAACTTGTGAACTAAACAAGGATAGAGCTAGCAGGACTATTTTATTGGGCAATCGAACAAAAATTCTCATGTACTTGACCGTCTCTTTGGTTGTCTCTGGATATACCCACTTTTTGTATTTTTCAATAAAGTATATTTTTTTAGTTCTGTGTTTTATTTTTAATAAAAAAAATAAAAGAAAAACGGTTTGGGCACCAAATTAGTGGACCAATTAATTATTGCAGAACAAAAACTTGGGCGTCTTGGGCTTGCTTATTACAATAATAATGTCTTCCTTGGTAGTTTCAATGAAAAAGACCAGGGTCGCTCAACTAGCAAAAAAATGAAACACTGTTTTGAGCGCTATCTATGGTTTGCGGATGTGATCTATTAAAACAGAATGGAAATGACAAATATCAAACTTTCTCATTGTTGAAATCAGTCGAAACTGGGATGCCAACGCAT
Organism: Ophraella communa; assembly: GCA_035357415.1. Classification (NCBI taxonomy): domain Eukaryota; kingdom Metazoa; phylum Arthropoda; class Insecta; order Coleoptera; family Chrysomelidae; genus Ophraella; species Ophraella communa. The sequence continues at coordinate 28,207,091 of CM068994.1, read as the reverse complement.
GTAGAAGAGTTTTAACTTTTGATTGTTCAACTTTCACCATTTATAAAATAGAAACATTTCAAACTGCTGGTTATTTTTCAACCATAAGTCCAGTAACAAAAGGTAGAATTTACTGCTTATAATACTGGTCCTTTGGCAAATAATACGGAATGGAAATTGAGCATGTTAATCTTCTGAAGATCAAACTTATTTCCAAAACAAATATCAAAATATACAAAGCATTTATCAAGCATATTGAGGTGAGCTGAAAAGATTTGTTTATTGAAGATTACTTACGTCGAAAAACAACTTTTGCTTAGCGGGCGGCATGTTAGTTTCCTCTTGAAGCTTGGCTTTTAAATTAGCCACGGTTTCTGCAAGCGGCAGGGTCCAACTTGCCATTTTTCCCGTCAACCTCCATTCGGTTTTTTCTGGCATATGTGGTATAGATACTTTGACGGTAATTTGATTCTGTAAAATAGAAACAATCAAATATCCATCGATTATTTTTAACTTTTTTTTATACTTACCGGATTTCTGGACAAAAATATCTCTTCGGGAATTAGCGAATCTTCGTTTCTTAGTTTCTTATTGCTAGGTTCGTCATCTAAGGGACCATCATTGATATGTTTTATTGGAGGCAAGCCAATACCCGGAGCCATTGTTGGAGGCATTGGTGCTACTGGGAATCCTGGCATCGGAGGTGGACCAGACACTATAAGAAAAATTTTTGTTGGAGCAAGTGAATATTTATGTTATTAAGATATACTTACTCATCAGAGGTGGTGGTCTGATTGGTGGCATTGGAGGAGCTGGCATCATCATTATAGGAGGTTGCGGTGCTAGCATTGGGGGCTGAGGTGGTAGAATAGGGGTTGGTTGGGCCTGAATTAAAGATACTGGTGGTTTTGGAGGCTAAAACATAAAAAAAACAATGCATGGATATTATAAAAGTGGATTAGTCTATTAATTACAATAATGAATTAAAATTAGTTAAATTTTGACTATTTCAAAAGTAGGTTTGTTTGAAAAATCTACAATACAAAAAAAGCAGTTTTTTACAACTTTTAATGAAAAAATTAATATCTAGAATCGTTGAAATCTCGGTTGAAATAAATTTGCTTATCGCTATAAAAAAAAAGAAATATGAAATATTTACCTGACTTGGTGGATTTGGTGGTTTAGTTGTCACAACACTTTGTATATTGATCTTTCCAGATTTTGGTCCAATATTCTTAGGTCCGATTTTCTCTTTTTCCTCATCTGGTAGCAATCCTTTAACCTAAAGAAATAAAGAAGTCACAAATAAATGGTAAAACTGTTTAATTTTTACTTCATACCTTGTGTATTTGATGAATTTGTTCTTCTAATGTAATGTTTGCTCTTGCAGCTCTAGTAGCTGCTTCTACACTGCTCGTGTGTCCGTCCCAAGTTACTTTTTCATCTTTTTTCACATCTTCTTCTCCAATTTTCTTACCGATAGCCGTTTCTTCGTCTCCTATACCGAAAATATCAGTACGTCTTTCGGCGAGCAGTTTCAAGGAGGCATCGATGGCACTTCCAGCAGCGTAAACAGTATCTTGGTTCATTTTATCGGTGATTTGTTTATCGCGTTGTTCCACCCAACGAGGATCTAGAAGACCGATACGCATATGTTCCTGTACTTTGCTAGCTGGAATTTTCTCTCCAGTGATTGGGGAAACGAGGTAGTCATCTCCTACTGTTGGTCTTGTTACTTTTACAGCTGGAAATTATAAACATTAATGAATAATCAAAAATTAATACCGAGGAGTGAAGGTTTTGTTACCTTGTTTTGGATCATATTTCTTAACGACGACCTTATCAGGAGCTGGAGGTAATGGAGGTTGTATTGCAGGTGGAGGAGGAACTTTGGGTCTCTCCTGTTCCTCTTCATCTGAACTGTCTTCTTCCATATCTTGAACTCGATTATCGTCCCGGGTTTTACGATTTGTTTTATCTTGCATGGTACTCAAACCTTCTTCCTATATACAAAAAAAAACATTTTATCAACAATAAGTTTACATAAAATTCATAAAAATATCCTTACTGCAGGTGGTGGTTCATCATCGTCACTTTCAAGCTGCATTTCAATATCTTCACCCTCCTCTATCCTTTCTTGTATTAAAATTCTAGCACCTACTTCTTCTGGTGTAGTTGGAGCTGGGAAGTTACCGATTTCAAATGGTTGGTAGTCAACAGTTTCAACAACAACAAAGTCATGCCAATCAATTTGTGCATATGCAACTGAAACAAAAAATAATTATTGTCTCATCATTAATTTGCTGTTTATTTAGATTTACCCCTTTCCCTTTCTAAAATTTCCTCCTCCTTGGCCTTTTGCTGTTCCTGATATCTCAACCATTCTGCACGATATTTGACCAACTCTAAAACAGCTTTTGCTGTTTTGGCTTCATCGCGTAAACGTTGTTGCATACTTTTTGGAGGAATAAGAACCTAAAACAACATTATTATTTACAATAATAAGAACAATTTACATATTTTACTTTTTCTAATATTATTTTGACAACTTACTTTTGTGTACTGTTCCAAGAGTTTGGTAAAATATTGAAACAAAGAATGCTGTGGTCTCAAAAAATCAAATTGGAAGTTACGTTGTTCTCTGTTCATTAATTGTGTTAAAAATGCCCTACCATTTCTGGCAACAAATTGAGCAGTAAGTTTAACAATATCCCTAAAAAAATGTGTTAGTACTAAAGAAAAGTTGTGATGATGTAAACTTACAAATCTAAAGCTGAAATTGAGGGTGGGTCTGCAATAAATTCAAAATCTGGTGGTGGATCTTTAGGAACAAATGGTTGTTCAACTTGTTTTAAAATTTCTTGTTGCTTTTGTTGTGCAGATGCAGTTACAGATAATTTTGAAACAGCCTGACTCAATCCAGGAGCTGGTTCTTGAGCTAAAACAAATATCTTTAAATTATGCTAGAAAATTGAACAAATAAACTATTAAATTAAAGGGAAAATATCAGTAAAACGTTTATATCGCTCTCGTAGTGTTATAATCAAAATACTCAAGGTTTTGTTGACCGAATATTCAGATTTGGCTAATCTTCATCATTTGTACTTATAATATAAAATTGGTATGCAAGTTGAATGTAAAGAATTAATAAAATCAAAATTTACCTTTTCCTTCTCTAAAATCCTTTACTTTGTGCTGATAATATGCATGATATGGATCACCACTATTCAAGAAATTAAATTTAGGATTACCAAGTTCATTTTGCCTAATACGTGCTTCAAATTCTGGGCCATTTCTAGCAACAAAACTAGCAGTTTTGTCAACAATATCTAGTATTATTGTTCAGGAAAATAACTAAAAAAATTAATCAAACCTAAGGTAATAGCATACTTACAGTTACACAACAATATATAATGTTTAGAACTTCATAAAAATCGCGTATTTAGACAAAAAATATCAACATTATAGTTTTTAATTAATAGTTAAATTAAGAACACGTTTATTGTTAAGTATTTGGAAAAGGATACTTCTTACTTCTGGTGGTGGATAAATAATTCCCACCACTGGATTGATAGGTCCTGGTTCTTCATTATTAGTATTATTAGCCACCTCCAAGGGAGGCATTATGATTATGAATATAAATTATTAGTTAGTCCAACTATAAATCCTCTAAACACAAACTGTTATAAACAGAGCTGTTATGTCAAAATGTCAAATCAAAAACGATGACAGGCAGTGCCACCACTTACCACAGTATATACAACAACCACAACACAACACTACAAAAGAAACATTTTTTATGTGATAAAAATGCCTCTTTGAAATTGCTCGGCGTTGATTTGATCAAGAAATATTATATATTGGTAAAATAAATGTAAAATTAATACTTTTAAAGAAATATTGTATGAGTTGCATTATCTATGCAACCAAATATACACATAGGTATATGGTTTTTGGGTATTTGTGGGTAGGTATAGCAGAAACAACAAAAAATGGAAAATTACAGAAGTTAAATATAAATGAAAATGTTCAAAACACATTTTTAATCACAAAACGTTTCTCACAAAAAAATTAAAACGTCATTTACCTAATTAAACCCCTTGAACCCAATAATGGTAACTCATTATCACACCTCGTAGCGTAGCTACTTTGAGCTTCCAATTATAGAGACCGTATTCATTATTTTATTATTAAGAATTCTTTCGGAAAGATGGAGTCCGCGGTACTAATTTAATTACCTACATATTTTATATGCTTTTAAACAAAAATCAATGCTTTTAAAAAACAAAGGAAGAATTATATTTTAATGATGAATAATATATTTTCCCCATATAAGTTACATTTTAGATGTAAACGTAAGCAGTACAAGCCTGTGCTTTATTTTCAGAGTATCTAAACAGGAACGAGTTATTACCGGATTATTTAATAAAGGAATGTTCCAACACATGGTTAAATGCTTTCATGACACCTGTTATCAACTCGTTATATGAATTAAGAACATACTTTACAAAGCATCATAATTTGATTCACCTTCTTTTGCTTCATACAATAACATAATAATCTGTTTACCATGGTAGTTTTCCGTACATAATAAATATGTATTTTTTGTTGGTTTCAGTGTGGGATTCTTCATAGTTTTCAAGGACAATAATTGTTATCTTTAAAATTTCAGCAGGCATTAGAAAATATACAAAAAAAGAGAGATCAGATATGCACTAATAGGTTGTTAAATTGTCTGCTTTATTTTTTTATCACTCTAGTAAAAGTAAAGTAAATTATCGATATACACTCCCCGCAAAAAAACCGGCCACTACAAACTGGCCCCAACTTTAAAGTTGGCTTCCTCGCGAACAGCTCATTTGATTTTGATGTTTTTTTTTAAATTGTAGATTGACTTCTCATCAGTAGCGATGCTGTGTAAGATTTGAGCATATACGGGGGGCAAAAATGAGACGAAGTTTATTTCCCGAAATTTGTAACACTCTGTGGAGTGCAACAGCTATAGTAGCTGTTGTCAACTGGAATTACAATGAACCCTGATCTTTTCTGAAGATTTTGTTTTTTTTATTTACGACATTATCTCTGTTTTTATTGGAGATACACTTTTTTAAAGCGAACGCCTCGAATAAAGTGTCTGAAAGCAAAAAGTGTTCGCAGGTGGAAATTTCTACGTGTAAATAATTAAGGCGGATCAAAAAATGCCTTTATCAAACATCAAAATCAAATGAGGCAACTTTAAAATTGGGGCCAGTTTACAGTGGCCGGTTTTTTTTGCCGGGGAGTGTATGTAGAAAAACCAATTAAATATGACGTTTTTCTGGACTATGTTTAAATTGTTTTTGTTGGAGATTAAACCCCGTAGCATATACCTAGGTATCTTTGACAAGTTTCAATTTCCTGTTATTCTGACAATAGGCAATTTAGTAAAATTGTTTATCACATTAGTCAAACTTTTGAATGTCTACACCTTTAATATACAATAACTTCGTGAAAGAAACAATACAGAAAAGTCTGTAAACTAGTGATTAATTTGTTTTCAACTTGGACATATGTGTTTGAAATTTATTACGTCTATGGAAAAGGACATTTCTTATTAAATACGTGTTTCGTGTACACGCAAAAAAATAACTGAGGGTATTGCTGAGAAAAAATTATAAAAAAAACCTGCTGATCTTCCCAAACTTAAATAGATGAAGATTCATTTACAGCCCACAAAAAAGAATGGGTAGATACGACCGTTTTTTGTGTTTTGTGCTAACCGGCCAAAATTCTTGGGGATCCTCTGATATTCATCAAAGCAAATAAATAATTAGTTTAATAATTTTCAGACAGAAAGTGATTTATATTAAAATAAAAATGCAATATAAGTAAGATAATTAGCTGATTTTATGGAAGAAACTATTAATTACAATTAAATTTAATAATAATACAATTAAAGAAGTTAAGGAAGAAATATATTTAGGGCTTTTCATTGATAACAAATTAAATTGGTATACTCATATTAAATATGTTTCTTTAAGACTAAGATTTTAGATTACCATGACTAATTTCATCAAAAAAATATACAGGGTGTACCAACCAACCTTACGACAAAGTTCGGTATATGGGTTGTTTTAGAAGATAGGTATCAAAAAATGTTATTAACAAAAATATGTATGATATAAAATACAGGGTGTTGGGTGTTCCATTTTAAAAAAGAGAGAAAATGAAAGGTACCAGTTATCGTCCACCCTTTAAACAAAAGGGAAAATAATTAATATTTAATAGAATATGGTGATATTGTATCATATTACGAAATTCTGTAAGGCAAATACTTTTTTTTCTTCAACGTACAATAAGATACAGAGCGTTGATTTACCTACGATTTTCACATAAACGTGTCCATAACTTCTGAAGGACTCTGTATAACGTATCAAAACCTTATATCAAAATCTTCAAAAAAATGTGAGCAGTCCGAATTCGGTATAATATACAGGGGTTCCCAGTTAAAAAATCATGTTTGGTTTGTAACGGAGTTATACAACACTCTGTATAATTTAAGGTAATTTCAAAATATGGACCCTAAAGACATCTACTATTTTTGTTAATAACAATTTTTGATATATTGTAAAACAACCCATATACCGAAATTTGTCGTAAGGTTGGTTAGGTTAGGTATATAAACAATTAGGTATATTAAATTTTTATGAATTATGTACTTTTGAAAATGTGAACATGTGAACATTCAAACAAAAATGTAAAACTGTTGTCACTGATAGTAAAAAAAATAATAACCAAAGCACCAGAAATAGATACAAATTATGGTAATAAATTATTAACCTATGATTCTTTAAAACAGTTTGAAAAACTGTTTAATTTTTGTTTTCATTATGTATTTGAATGTTTTTTATTCACCTTATACCAGCTTTAGCTATCTGGTGATATATTTTTTTAGTTACAATTTAAAAAAAATATCCTACTTTAACTTTTTTTTTAACTTTTTTAGAGGAAATAAAGAAAATTATTTTTATGATTATAAGGCCACTGTTGTTTTCTGTCAGTTTTTTTAACATTTCCTTTGACATAAATAAAACAACTCATCAACAAATCAAAATGGAGGTTGCGAGACTAAAATATGACAAATAGACCAAAAAAATGTTGAAACGGAAACCTCGCATATGGACAAGATAACCCAGAAGCAGAGTAGATCACCAACACGCTAGACAGATGAATTAAAGATAACAGATGTAATTATTACAGCACACACAATTTCCTGGAGAAGCTTACGTTCTGCAACGTATAAAAAATGAAGCAAGGTGATGGCACTGTCTGCTAATCATTTAGATTCCAGATCAATAACCTTTCCTCCACAAAAACCTAAATGCATCTTGGTAGAGCTAAGTCCTCTTTGGTCTTTTATAAATAAAGTATTAGATTTGAATTTTTACCGATGTCTTTTAACTCCAATAAGAATATATGCATCGCGTTTTATATATGTGGTCAGTTTTTTTGGTGTACACAAATTTTAATTGAATATGGGTTGATAAATAGTCTCTCCCACTGAGTACAGTTCATTTGAAAAATATTTACATTTAGTGGGTTATTAAGAGCAAAAGACTAGTTTGATAGTCTTTAGTCTGCGGAGTGTTTTAAATCTAGTAGTGTATTTAGTGTTACTCACAAATTGAATAATATGTAAGTATTATTTTTAAAATTCTGAATTAATTGTTAGGTTAAAATCAAAGAGCGATTTGTCAGTTGGATTTTTAAAATCAAGGTTACAAATATTTAAGTTTCTTTTTAATAAATTTGACTGTCCAATGAAGCAATTTTACAAGAAAAATAGGCTTTTACTTTTTATTTCTAATTTTGCAATTAATATTTTACTTAAATACTTTTAATTTTTAATGCACCTTTTAAAGGGCGTTTTAACCTATTTAAAATTATTTTTTTGTACAACTGTCATTGAAAGTGACACTTGGAATGATTTTCAAGAGTATTACAGGATGATGTTTACAAAATGTTAATAGTATATTACATAACAATTGTGGCAAGAGAAATATTTCGCACGAATAAAGTTTAGAACCTCGTAGCGGTGGGTAGGGAAAAGTAACGAATGAAATATACATTTTCCAACGCGTTGTGTACATGATTTTTCCTACAACCCCAATATATTTTATAATTAAATTTTTTTTAACTTTATTTATAAAATTTATTTTAATTTTTATTCATTAGGATTTAAAAGAGTATAAATATTGCATGGATATATAATTAATTAAAATCAAATAACACCTTTCTCAGGAATTAACATCAACATTTATTATTAGCTAAATGACATTTTAAAAATTCTGTGCGTTTTGTAACGTTTGCCAATTGTCGTTTTCATACCCCTACAGCACAAGTACGTCCATAGAATGTTCTCAAAACATTCTTAAAGAATGTTGTAATATTCTCAGAATATTCTATCAAGATGCTAAGAACATTCCCAGAATGTTCTAAGAAAATACGAATGTTCTCAAAACATTCGACAGGATATTCTAGTGCATCCTGTAAATATTTTTAGCATATTATATGAATATTTTCGGAATATCCTAAAAACGAGTAAAAATTATTTTTTTTTTAAAGTTCTCAATTAAAAACCAAACAATAATTTTCATGATCGTTTATTTATATGTATTTATAATTTTTTTTTTCATTTTTAAGTCGTTCCGGACCTTTCAAAAGCCATTGCTTGACACTGATTTTGGGATAGCTGATACGTTTTCTATGGGCTGAATCCACTGCCACAAAATATTATATATACAGATTCACTTAATAACAATACGATGATAACACAGTATACACACTTAATGATAATGTAATCCTTATGACTTCAAAAATCATTCAAAATGCACTTGCATTAGCCACAAAACAGGCCTCAAAAATCAAAATGTGATGTGCACCTTAATTTATGATTTACGTGCGAGACTTTTTCTTCTTCTTTCTTTAATTTTCTGTAGCCTCCACGGTATCAGCATCTACTCGTAGATCAGATTGGTGTGATAAAAACATAATTGAAAATAATAAAATAAAATAAAATATTTTGAGAATTAACAAATTATAAATTTAATAAAACGAATCTTATTTGTTTTAAAACGTAACAATTAACAATGTTCACAGAATATTCTTGAAACATTTTTTTCTAGACGAGGATATTCTTAGAAAATTCTATAGATATTCTTACAGAATATTTTCAAAAAAGAATATTGTCACCTTGTCAGAATATTCTCAGAATATTCTTTGCTGTCTGGGTAGGGGGTCGTAGGAGAAATTATCATTTTACCTAAAAGACTGACAAATAACTTACAGAATGATAGCAAACTTAAATAAACATTTTGTTGTTTATAGACACAAACTATCTTTTTTATTTGTTTTATTGATTATGTATAAGTGATTAACATTTACTTCTTTCCTACAAAAAAATAGTTAGACGCGATAAATAACGTTGTACAAATATTTAAATTGGACAATTTTTACGACAATCAATCTATACAAGTTATGAACTTATTATGGTTATCAAAATGTAATCAAATACTATTTAAACACATGAATTATGTCAAATAAAATAATATAAATATAAAGTTTATTTCAAATTTTTCGTTTAAGATTCAAATACATTTTAAGAACATGCAGTATCTAGTGTTTTGGTTGTTGCTGATGTGCTTTGTACTGCACATTTCCCATGCTTTACTACCACGACCTTTCAAGAGTAAGTAAATTTGAGATTTTTTTTAAGATGTCAATAACACAACTTATTCAGTGTACGAGTACTAACCCTAACTTTGTGAAAGTCATACATGTTTAGAATACAGAATAATAAGTAGTTTATTCAGTTCTCCCACTGTTTTAAAAGAAAAAAATTGGTTTTTTCTACGAACAACTCAGAAAATTTCCATTTGCACTTGAGCTAGAATATTGTAAATTCTGTTTACGCTTGCACTAACTGTGTGGAATATTATAAATAAATAATTAACTTGACCAAGAACCTCGAAGTAAAAGGACTTCTCCTAGATATATATTTGATGAAAGAAAATTAAATAATTTTTCCCTAAAAAAGAATAGTTAGATTTTGGTTTATTTAATTTGATCATAACAAAAACGACCCTTATATTTATAAATTAACGAACTTTTAATGCCAAAATATATAAATAATAAATCATTCTCTATTTTTGATGTTAATATGTGATTTTAATATTGTATAATATGGTTTCAAATGAATAAAAAATATAAACTAAAAGAATTAATAGATGGGGAAATAAAAAACAGTTTTAAAAATAGAAATGAAATAGGTTTGTTATATACTCGTATACTCACTGACTTAAAATACGATTCATTCAAAATATTGATTTATTTAAAAATGTTCTTCTGAACTTCTGAATGCGAAGGCTGATTTCTTTGAATCTTTTTGCAACTTGTAAGGTTTATTAATATGACGTGTCAAAATAATTTCATACTCCCCTCACATACAGGGGAGAAAAGAAAACAGTATTTTGACTTACCCTGTAGGTTAATTCTGCTAGTAGATGTGCACATATTGAACTTTATCAAGATATCTGATTTGTTTCCAGCCCTTCCTTTTATTATTTACCCACTTGATTTGTTTGTGAAATGTAACGGTTTAAATAAAATGGGTGGTTGGGTAGTTCTTACTATAGATCTCTACCCTGAAATAATAATTATATTGTAGATCCAACACATAAAGTAACAATGCGTCGTTTAAGCTTCAAACCAGACACGACTAATGTAGAAGATGCTATAACTTTTGCTAAAACGTATATAACACAGCTAGAGCGTTTTGAGAATACTATACGATGGCCCAGTCATATTGATCCAGGAACACCAGTTCATGGCTCATTTCTAATAAATGAACCAGATTGGAAGGCTATTAAAAGAGGAAGGCAGGCTTACTTAGCTACCAAAGTTTCTGCACAACTGGCATACACCTGCTGTCACGAGTAAGTTATACATATACTAATAAAAATAGTCCAGTCATTATACAGGTGATTCATAACTATTTAGACATAAGCCAAGGGTAGATTGTTTGAACCAAAATAGGGTTTCACGAGATTCGCGATATTCTAGACGAGATTTAAAAAAATAATTTCAGACAAGGTCGAGAACGACATTTCGAGAAATGTAAAAACGTTGGTGCGTGGTAAACGAAGAAAAATATCAAAATCAATGTCACAAAATTTTTTATTTGTTAAAAACAGCAACTAGTTTCGGCCTATCAATAGGCCATCATCAGGCTAAAAATTAAAGAGAAAGTGAAATCATCTTTGATATGTAATGTATATTAATATTTATTGGAAGGAGTATAAAAAAACTTCGTTACAGAAATTTTCAAATTTAGATATTGCTTGTTGCTTTAATTCTCTTTCCCAATTTGAAAAGTTGAATGTATCACGGGCCCAGAAGTTCTCGGTAATTGGTGATCCTTATTTCAGATTAAGTTTTTGTTTGTGTGATGACTCGATATTTGCATCAATTAAACGATAATATGTTAATGTTGACGTGCATTTTTATGAATTAGACGTTGGGTATTCAAACACATTCAATATTGTAATAGGTACTAACATCTGAAGCGTTGAAAACAATCCTCCTGACTCATAAATAATAACATTGTCATTAATCACTGTATTGTAGAAAAGGAATGACATTGGATGCTTGCATCGATACACTGAATCATGCAAACTTCTACGAATCATCGTTAAATGGATCCTGTAGTTATCTTAGCAAGAAATGTAGCGAAAAAGAGAGTAAGAACATCTACAGATCAATAGATGGCACCTGTAACCATCCTTCCAAACAGAGCAATGGAGAATCTTATTCAGCCTACAATCGGTAACTATTTGGTTTGTTAGATCTATTTTTACAATTATTTACATTACAGATAGGTGTTTTACTTTTTTTGGCTTTAAATTGTCCATAGTTGTTTATATTTTACCAACAAAAAGTGATTTTTCAATCATGTTATGTTCATATTGGGGAACAAAAAAGTTTAAAGTGTTATAATAATTGTATATAACTTTTTTTCATACTGTACGGTACACTTGTACTTTACAGTACTCTTCAATTCCCCCAATGTTGTTTGAAATAATAAGTGAATCAACATAAACTAAGCTTTTATTCTAGTTTTTGAAGATTGACATTAATTGTACAACTACTGCTGTTGCCAGCAATATTTATTAATGGAGTTGTTGATGGATTTACAGTGTTTTCTGTAAACACAAAAGACGTGTGGCTGTGATGTAGCACTTCAACAAAACTTTCGCCCCTTTGGAGCATTCTTGCAATCTTGTTTTTGCCTTCAAACGATTCTTCTATATACTTTTCTGTATCTGAAGAACTCTTCCATCCACCGTGCTGTTTTAGAACTTTAAGGTCAGCTCCAGCATTGGCCAACAACTTTGGGGATGTCCTCCTGAAGCAATGACCAGTATACTTTTCTGGTTGGTCTAGTTTTAAGAATTCAGCTATTTTCTTAGGTGCTTTGCTAATAGTACATTTTCTTTGTCTACAACCTACCAAAAGAGCTTTCAGGGAGACGTGTTGCCGCAAATTGATGTATTTTCTAAACACATCCAAATAGTGAACCTCATCACTGTTAATCACAGTGAAAGCTCGTCGAATATGGGTTTTTGTCTGGTTAATCTTAACTACTAGCTGAGTAACCGTATCCTCCACATCACTAACTTCTGAATTATAGATGTCTTCCCTTCGACAACCTCCAGCAACTCCAAGTAATGCTATCACTTCGAGTAATAGATATTCTTTATCCGGAGCGTCCCTCATAAAGCTTTCAATTTGTTCCTTTGTCAGAACCTTCGACTGGTTTCGCTGGTTTTGGTTTTTCAAAAAACCTATCAACTTTGGGAAACTTGATATACTGACATTCTCATTAACCATAATAATTGATTTTACCATCGAGTATTTGACCCATAATGAAGAAGGGTTGAATGTAATCCTGCTGTGAACTCCAGAAGTCACTGGAGTGAATAACAAGGTTACCTTCTTCAGAGACCGAAGGTAAACTTTAACACACACGTTAGGATAAGGATAGAATCAGCAGAGAATTCTACATGTAGGAAACATTTACAAGGTTTGAAAAAAACAAAAGCCATGTTTAAAATTTTAATTCTGAAGCTACGATATCTAAAGCATGAATATGAGATATGTGATAAATTTTTCCGATGTGTATAAAATAGTATATTAAACAACGCATTTCATATGGAATTGTGTTATGACACGAGTTCAAGTTTAAAAAACGAATCGCGAAGCGATGAGTTTTTTAAAGAACGAGTGTCACAACAGCCATATGAAATAAGTTGTTTATAATATTTTTATATTTTGCCCTTTTTACCATTTTTTAAATTAATTTTTTATTTTTATTTAATTACGAAAATTTTTATTTTAAAAAGTATGTCGGCAGCACTGTGTAATTTATAAAATTTGACAGTTGTGACATTTAAATTATCAAATGTTAATGTTTTAAAATATTTTAAAATGACTAATACACCAATAATAATATATTATATAACTAAAAGATTATATTGATATTCACAAATACTTTTTTAAATAAGAATATAAAATTAATAAATTGCTATTAGCCACAAATGTCATTGTCAATAGTCTTGCCTTTAGATACTTCACTCATGTCGCCAACCATTTAAAACAAAAATTTGCGTGCGTAAAAGTTACGTATTGTTTGTTGTAGGTTACTAGATGCTAATTACATGAATTCGTTTGATATTCCCAAACGATCTATAACCAAAATGCCGTTACCAAGTCCAAGAACAATTAGTACAGGATTGGTTACGTCGCTGAACGATCCCCACGATTTGCTTACTGTAGCATTCACTGTATTTGGAGAGTTCCTCGAACACGATATGAGCAGTGTTGCGACTTCCGTAATGAGTAAGTCGTTATTATTATCTTATTCGATACAAACACCTAATTTTTATTTAAATTACCATATTTTTTTGGAATAAACTAGATGTAAACCAGCATGAAAAACTATTACGAACGTAGTAAGGCTCGAGGTCAATTTTTTCTACTGTAGTAACAAACATCCTTATGTAACAATCTGATAAACTTGTTCTTCTGCGAACAAAATTTTGGGGCTATTCATAAAGATCTGCAACCCAAAAAAAACATCTTCCTCTAAGAATTTATTGGTTCGTTAAGCACAATTTAATTGCTGTTTCAGTGAACCTCAATCACTCCTTCAGCTGTTGTGACGTAAGTGGTTTCGATATAGCACCAAGATACAAACATCCATTTTGCATGCCGATTTCCATACCTCAAGATGATCCATTCTATTCAAAGAAACGAGTGGAATGCATGAGCTATGCCAGATCTCTACCGGCGATGAAGTCTGACTGCTCGATGGGCTATATGGAACAGGTAGATACAACATTTAAAATTTAACCATAATAGTGCCAATAAACAAAATACATTCATTCTGCATCCTGCTCTGCGGGATAACAAGTACTTACCTCTTACTGATGATGACACAATGATTTAGAAACCGGTTTGCGAGTAGTATGACTTCCTTTTCATTTGCAAAACAACAAAGATGGTCTTGAGTATATCGACTTTGTCGCACGCCATTATTGTTTCTATTGAAATCCCAAGTAACACCAAACTGTTTTATTAGGTACACTCCGCGTCATATAAAACTGGTACACCTTTATTTTCCCTATGTAAATCAAACTTAACTAATCAAAATGACAAACAGTCGCATGTGTCAAATTTGTCAAAGCGCATTATCCACGATGCCAGTTCATTTAAGGGAATTTGATAAAATGCGAATAATTTCCAAAATAGGATGGTTGGTCCATTATAGGAATTGCCCAAACGTTTAATAGAAGCAAAACCACCATTCAAAACATTAAAAAAAGGTGGGATAACGACCAAACTATTTGCAGAAAAAGAGGAACTGGAAGACCATTTATAACTACAGCGGAGCAAGACGAAGCATTAACTGATTACTTAAGGGAAAATCCATTTCATACGGCAAGACATGCAAAAGTTGCAGTAAACTTTAATGCTTCAATAACAACCGCATTAAGAAGAATTAGAAAAACTAATTTAAAGAATTGTGCGGCCGCCCGGAAATACAAACTCAATGAAGAACATAAACAAGGTAGATTAATTTTTGCCTTAAATTATGTTTTAAACGATATATTAAATTTTTGGGGAAGGGTAATTTTTTCCGATGAAAAAGTATTCCAATCACATAGTGAAGGCCATATTAGAGTTTATAGACCGCCTGGAAGTAGGTTTAATGAAAATTATTTCTAATGATAAGTCTGGACGATTTTTTGTAAATGTTTGGGCTTGGATGTATAGAGGAGGTTTAGGAATGTGCTGGAGAATCGAAGGAAGATTAAATGCTAGAAACTATTTGGATATTTTAGATGGGGTAATGTTACCATCGGTTAGGGAAATTTTTCCCAATGATAACAATTGCTCAGTGCACACTGCTCGCAGCGTACGCAATTATATTGCTGAAAATAATATTGAAACGCTTCCATGGGTCGCTAAAAGTCCAGACCTTAATCCAATAGAGAATGTTTGGGGGCTTATGGTAAAAAAATTGAAAAATTTAAATACAATTCCACGAAACAAAGAACACTTATGGACGCTAATAGAAGAAACCTGTGAGAGCTTGACAGAAGATGAAAATTTAACATTAAATTTAATTGACTCAATGCCTACAAGATTACAAGAACTTATCAATAATAATGGAGGTATGACATGTTAATTATTGAATGTAAACTTTCATGGCTTCTATGCTACCATGATCTATAATCTATTTGTTAGTTCATTTAATTGTTTATGTATGAATGATAATAGATTTTTATTTTTTCCAATTTGTTTTATTGCTTTTTAAAATTTAATTTCATCATTACATCTACTAACATTTTTATTGAGCTGGCAACACTGTCATAGAAATTATACCATAACAGCTGATTTAGCATTGACACTTTTTAAAAGATCAATTTACACAACTAAAAAACCACTATTTTTGATTATAATAGTTGTACCAGTTTTATATGACGCGGAGTGTACTTCAAGGATGCTTTTAAGCTATATTTTAAAACCATTTGATTTTAAAGAAAGCTTTAAGGTCGCAATAAATGTCAATAAAACTATAAATAAAAACCTTTATAAAACTTAATAAAACTGGTTTTAAGATTGCTTTTAAGTTATTTTTTAATCCACATTATGCTTGAGTAAACAAATTGGATTTAAAAGTGCTAGTACTTATAACGTATACTTTAAACCAAAATTATCTTAATATAGGTAAACAAAACAATGGTAAATTTTAAAACTATTTATAAATATGTTAAATCAAAATGTCCAAAAAATATTTGAAAAAACACGGTTTTGCTGATGTTTTTGTTAAATACCTACAATTTGGTAGAGATTGAAATATTTGGTAAAATTAACTTTTTTATTATGTTGTAACCACAACACTCCCAAAAAGGCTGGGCGCCAATTTGTAACAATATTAGTTCCAAAAGAGATCGCGGCTATGAAACTCTCTCAAGGAGTGGTTCGTCTCCAAGTAAATGCTTACTATAGAAAGGATTGGTGGTATAGTATAAGGGTTAAGGGCGCCACTATCTTTTTATACGTTTACGATCAAACACCTGAAATTACACAAATAAACTAAGGTGAAAAAGATAAAAACACCTTGTAATTGATTTGACTTATCTTTTATACTTCGGTTGTCCGGTCGGCTCGGTTAATTCACTGATATTTGTACTGCTATGAAGGATATATTTCTCCGTCAAAACGAACTGCTATAAATGGTATATTTCTTCGTCAAAAGGAACTGTACTAGAGGCGTATACCTCTCCCTACTAGCAGATTATCTCTCCGTACTAGCGGGGGGTATCTTCTGTGCTTCAATAACTTCCATCATGGAGGCAAAGTTTTTATTAAAAAGGGCCTCCAAAATGAATTATATATTTTCCTATTCCAAAGAAACAATAAGAACAAATAGACTTAATACCTTCGTATTTTCGACTCATTAAAACTGGTTTGCCTTAATGTGGTTATAGCAAATGCTGTTTGGTAGAAACAACATAACCTAAAATTTAAATTGATGTTGATTCTTGTGTTGCAATTTCGTGGGATTCTTTTATCAAAAGTGTGGAATCTGACCTATCCAAATTCTTGGCTTTTAAAATTTCCTTTTTTACTTTTTTTTTAAACTTCCAGTACCCTTTATTTTAAAATATTTCAGTTCAATTTCTGCCATCTTAACTACACAGCTTTTCCGCAAAAGCGCACAAATTTCACACCACTGTTTGATGTTTCTCATCAAATTGTCATGTTCATTATAACATAAACGGAGAGGGGGTGGTTTTAGTTTTATTATTGTCAAATTTAAATCCAATTACACTTAGCTGACACCAAATTTACTTAACTAAGAGCAATCGGTTTTAAAATGATTTTATAATTACATTTAAAAAGGCTGTTATTACAGATAATTTATCAAGTAGTTGTGTACACTTCAGTGACAATATAAACTAAAGATCAAATAAATTTAATAATAAGTTTTAATATTTACATTAAGAATAGTTAAAACTACATTTAAACTAAAATGTCATGACGAAGATCACATTAAAACCTAAGACTAAAGGGTTTTATAGTTACTTGAACTAAAGAATTTATGAAACTATATTAAAACTAAAAAATCTTAATCTGTACTCTTAATACTTTTTGTTAAAACTTGTATTAAACCTAAACAGTTTTTATGAACAAAGATTATACTTACAAGATAACTTCAAAACCATTATCTTTTTATTTACCACATTAAATTTTTTTTTAAAACCCCAATAAACCCAAAATGTTGTTATGTAATCCTGGGCAAATAGCCAAGGTAGTAGTTGTTTTTCTTTAATAAAAAAAGTCATTAAAAACGATTTAGTGTTTTCTAAACCTCAGAGAATGTATGTAGAAATATTTTTCAATTTTTTAACATTAATTTCAGCAAAACCAAGCCACGCATTATATCGACGGATCTCAAATATACGGGACCCATTTAGAAAAATCTCTGGATCTTCGATGTATGAAAAAGGGCAAACTAAACATGTCTCCTAACAACTTATTACCATCAGCTAGTGAGCCTCAAAGTAAATGCCAAGTGAGTTCGGATAACGGTGTTTGCTTCGTCTCCGGAGACCAACGGGTTAATTTACATCCTCAGTTAACTACGATGTATACTTTGTGGGTAAGAGAGCACAATAAAATCGCTGACGAATTATCGAAGATAAATCCAAAATGGGACGATGAGAAACTATACCAAGAAAGCAGGAGGATAGTAATAGCTGAAATGCAACATATTACTTATACAGAATGGCTAAAAAATGTAGTGGGTAAGAATCAAGTATTACTAAATATATATCCTAAAATAGGCCAAGCAGCAGGTGATAGGTTATCAAAATGGAGCTGTCTCAGAGCAAAAATTCTTTTTCTGGATAGGACGTGGCATTCCCACCCAAAGAATTTTGGAAGAGAAACATCGGTTTTGTATATTTATCATAATAAAATCTTAAGTTCCACAATGTTCCAATTTTTGCAAAAACTGTACTATAAGTGAAATATTTGTTTTACTTTAAGAACTGTGTAATTTGTGTTTTCAGGTGACAAATTTATGAATATAATTACAAAGAATGCTGGATACAATGAAGATACAGACCCTTCTACTGCCAATGAATTCGCCACAGGTGTAATAAGATTTATCGATTCTATGTACTCGGGAAATATAAGGTAAGTTGATTGATTTTCTCGTCATCCTTTTATTTATGATGAATTTTAACGTTGATTAATGTCCGCTATTAATGAACAATTTCGTTATAGGTATGCAACACAATTTACATCTCTCTTCTACAAGCCACAAGTGCAAAAACTTTGTGTTTGACATTGACTCATGATATAGGCAACCAAACATACAGTCATCAAGTTAAAAATCATGTTGCTGTATTAATAAAATTTGTCGTAATATGTCATTATTTACTTTAGTCGTAATCGTAAATAAATCGTTAAATACCTAAATAAAAATTATAAGTAATGACTGAAAAGTATGCTCGACAGAAAAATTTTATAACGAACTGAATTAAATGGCTTTTAACAATCTCGAGCATTAATTTGATTCAGGATAAATTTTTTTTCAACGTTCTTTATCATTCCATCTTTTCCAAAAAAAATATAATTTTAAGGAAAAAGTATATGAGTCTATGTTTGGTTGACTAAAACTCGGGTTATACCCAAACACAGCTTTTATATTTGTATTAACTTTTTGGTTAATAATTATTTGACCAACAAGTGTATTAGTGTATTAATAGGGATAGAGGTATTTTTGTTATTAAGTTTATTTAGTTTCTGTTCGAGATTATTAACTGTTATTTGATTCAGGATAAAATTTTCTTTCGCCGTTCTTCATCATTCCATCTTTTCCAAAATAGATAGAATTTTAAGAAAAAGTATATGAGGTTGCCTACAACTCGGGTTATACCCAAGAATAGTTATTTGACCAACTGGTGTATTAATATAGGGATAGAGGTATTTTTGTTAAGTTTAATTAGTTTCTGTTCGAGATTATTAATCGCCATTTGATTGAGGATAAATTTTTCTTTTACCATTCTTCATCATTCCATCTTTTCCAAAAACAAGTAGAATTTTAAGAAAAAAGTATAGGAGTGTATGTTTGATTGCCTAAAACTCGGGTTATACCCAAACGCTGCTTTTATACTTTATAAATATGTATGTTGTGTTACATATTAATTGCTTGTGTGAAAGCTCATATGAGTAATATTGATAGGAACTAATTTTTTATGCATTCTTATTTGTTTTACAGTTTAGTTAATTCCGATAGAACCAAAGTGGGTGTTTTGAGGGTGCCTAATCATTTTAATAAACCAGGGGTGCTGACCAAAACTGGAGTATTTGATTCAATCGTGCGAGGCATAACTATGGAACCTGCTCGAAGTGTAGGAATTAACTATGCTAAAGAAGTAAGTAGCCAATTATACAAGGTGTTTCAACGAAAATCGGAAACAATAGATATTTCTGCAAACTATGATTTTTAACAAAAAATAAAATGCGTAATACTTTTGTTTTAGTATATTAACAACTACTTAACCGATGAAAACTATGGTTACGATCTACTCAGCATCGATATACAAAGAGGAAGAGACCATGGATTACCAAGTTATACGTCCTACAGGCTAATTTGTGGGCTACCCAAAGCGACTGTATTTAAAGATTTTGAAGATGTTATGACCAAAGAGGTACTATTTAATGATAATATTACTGGAGCTAAATAATCATTTTATTTTTTATTGCAGAGCGTTGAAGCGGTATCAAAAGTATACACCCATGTGGATGATGTTGATTTATTAGTGGGAGGTCTCTTAGAAAAACCTGCTGATAATTCTTCTCTAGGGCCGACGTTCTCATGCTTAGTTGGGGAACAGTTTTTCAGGAGTAAACGTGGAGATAGATATTTTTACACTAATTTCCATCAGCCTCATCGTTTCAGTGAATCACAACTTGAGGAAATAAAGAAAATTTCTCTCGCTAGAGTTTTCTGTGATAACTCCAATATAGATAGGATTCAAAGAAGAGTTTTCGAAAAAGTTAGCTCAAGGTATATTAGTATTTTTGACCGGAATAAAGGCAGAAATTAATGAATGATTGTTTTTCAGTAATCCATTGACCAGCTGTTATTGTGATAACCTACCCAAGTTAAATTTGTACCATTGGAAAGAAGAATAACAATAAACAAGTCAAGTTCAACCATGTCGACTATATCCTTCTCAGTTTATTGATAATCCAAGACTGATGGACAACTTAACAGCAATACTTTTTACTTAAACTGACTAAGATTAATTATTGTACAAAATATCACAATTTTTTAACTGTATCGATATACGTATTTATTATTAAAGAATTTTGTAAGCATTTTAAAAATTTTGGAACCAACTGCTTTGTATTATTTTCCTTTAAAACATTTCTTCTTCCCATATCCCTGGAATTTTCTAGGCTGCAAGCCACTTAAGCCTCACAAAATTCACTCCTACCTACAGCGTGTCCAAGAAACTTAGTGTTTCTTACATTATTATTCTGTATTGTTATTTTTGATAGTGATTATAATTCTTGAATAGTTCAAATATTTATTAAAAAATGACAATTTGAAAATTATTTATAAAAGTTGGCAGTTACTAGTACATCGTAAACGTCACTCACTAGAATAATACATTATTTTCAAACTTAGTGCACAAATTCATATGGTTTTCATACAACTGGCTAGAAAATGAGACGGATTTTGAAATACTTGACTTTTATTATATTTTATGGGGTTTCAGAACAAGCAAAACATTTTATCAAGAATGACATTTTTCGCTAAAACTAATATTTAAACATTTTTTACCTATAGGATACCCCATCCGTGCACACGCTGTATATGGGACGGCTGAAGGGATATTTTGAACGTGTTGAGGGATTAAGAGCCAATGCTGCATTAGCGCTTTCACCATTTAAACATTTTATCAAATATCAGCTAATAAAATGTTTATATATTTAAAACTTGCTGATAATTAATAGCAATAAGTAAATATACGTGAACTTGCACAAATAGACCTCAAAATAAAGTAAAATAGTTGGACAAATCTATAAAAATTGTCTTTTTTTCAAAAAACCCTATTTTCTTTGTTAATATTGCATGAAAATTTCCCAAATTTTCAGGACGTATGTGGTTCACGATAGCGCATAAGCTATGCATATTTAAATTTTAAATATTGTTGATATTGATTACGAATGGTAATTAATTTCTATTAATTAAAAAAAAGTTGAGATTAAACATGCATAGCTTCTGCAACTAGCTGTCAGTAATATGCCCTTAAAATTTTATCCAAATATGTCTTCTCTTAACGGAGAAAAACGGTACCAAAGAAGAGATCAAATTCAAATTTTTAAACTACTGATAAAAGCGCCCTCATACAGATTAATTCCTGTACACTCCGCAAATCTTAAGTGTTTTAATGTGCCGATGTGCGTGAACCCTTGAATTGTAAGAATTAGCGGACCAGCTGGAAAAATAAACTATTATAGACGAATATACGTTAATAATTTATTTGGCCAACCGATGGGTGTATTGCTTAAGGGATGCAAATTTTATTCCTAATGTTTGAGTGTAAGATTGCAGTTCTATTGTTATTGTTTGTTGGCGTTTTTAAATTGAAATTGAAATTTTTAAATTTGTGGACATTTTTTATATATTATTAAGACATTTGGACAAATATTTTAAACTTGTTTATATATTATTAAAGAAAAGTAAACAAATACAAATATTGGTTATATAAGGTGTATTTATGTATATATACAGGGTGATTGATTAGTGTGAGGAAGCTCAGTAGATCTGTTATAGTGAAAAATACAAAAAAAAACTTATTGACAAAAATTGTAGGCAACTTTAAACTCCACATTTTAAAATTAGTTACAATCTTGTAAGATAACAGAATTCCATATGAAATGCGTTGTTTAATATACTATTATTTAACTTTCAGAACCCTATCTGAATCTGACTATATATATTTTTTTATTCATACTATAAGCTGGTAATTAAATGCTAATTTTCAGTTTCATAATGATACTCATTATAATACTGGTATTCATTATGGAGCTGAAAAATTGACCTCTAAAGCCTACATTTTGTAATATCTAGTAGACGGACCCAATATTTTGTGTAGAAAGTGTAAAGGTTTCTTAGAGATTTGTGTGCGTCAGTTTGGATCTTTTGCAGTAATCAAGGTACTTATTTTTAAAAAAGATGTCTAGATAGTTTTTCATGCACACCATCTGAAATTTAGTGATTACTTGATTATTTCTTTCATATTTTATTTGCTATTGTTTACAAAAAATGTAATAAAAATTTAAAAAAAATAAAACAATGTTAAATTGAAGTAGTGTATTTGTAGAAAAAACAGCTATTGTTTACAAAATTTTTTAAATTTTTTTATTGAAATTTGTAATAATCTTACTTGTTTTTATATTATTTCATTCAAATGTCGTGAAATACAGATCTAGAAAATAAAATAAAAAATATGTATGACCAAAGTAAAAGATAAATACTGAAATCGGATACTGATTACCATAAATAAATGGATTTCTCCCTAAAAAAGTTTCAATTTTTATACCTGTGTAATTATCTACAATCATTTTTTAACCATACTAATGCAAACGACAATCTTACAAACTTGGATAGATCAATTACCTACGATATATAAAATTTCATGAACTCTCTTACTTTGTGTTTCACTACAGTAATAGCGAAATCCGTATCGGCAGCTAGTTGGAGCTAGTCAGCTGAATAGATATACGCTGTGAGTGACGTTCATAACCGAGTTGTATGTGGTCCGCTAAATTAATTCTGTTGTACTAACAATAGTCGCACAAAGGTATTACGTTAAGTATACACAACAGAAAGCTTCGCTATACAACTGACTGACTATATAATGCAACTACTCTGAATTTCTCATACCTACACATACTTTTGACTTGGTGTGTACAAGCGTTTTTTATGAATAGAGTTTTACTCGTAGGTTGTCTTGCTCACATCGATATGTTGTCCTTTAGCTTCCCGCCCAAAATTTCATGCATTGACTCTTTTAAGGCTATTATACAATGCACGTATGCGTTTTTACCCTTAGACTAGGAAAGAGAGAGGACAGCGCATGGCAATGAAAACCTTATGCGTGTGAGTGAAGCCAAGTTTCAAACGTTTGGTGGTAAACAAATTTGGAACGTCGAATTGTATTTTTTTAGTTTTTTTTATTAATTTTCACCTTTTTTAATTACCTGAATAGACATTTTAAAATGGTTAATTGTGCAGTTTATAAGTGCAACAGTCAGAGGAAGAGGAAGGAATTTCATTTCATAGGTAAAAAGTATTTTAAAACTATTTCCTTGAAATTTATTTTTATTAATATTACAGCTTTCAGGTAATAGATGTTTAACTAAATCACATATGTTATGTATGATAACTTAAATTAATAGTACATACATTTTGAAAATTGTTTTCATTCAGTTTTAAATATTTTTCAATTAATTGTTATTATTTTCTCATAGATGTAATAGTTTTGCAGTGGCGTGGAACAAAAACATATATTTAAAATAGATAAAATAGATTAAAATTGTAATATTTATTAAATAAATATGTTTTAAAATGATTGTTGTTTTTTTTGGAGCAGTACATATTTAAAGACTTTTTTAAATTAGATTTGTAATACGAAATAATGAAAATGATTATTTAATAATCGTATAAGAAAAATCGTATGATACACCTATGTCAATATTGTCCGCCATTAGTTTGGTGGTAAATGGGTTACATAAATTGATTCCAATGCGCAGTCCTCTCTCTTTCCTTGTCTAAGGTTTCTACCTTACGTTTATGGTTACGTAATGGACGTATAAGGGACTTAAAGCAGTTCTAAAAATCACTACGTATTCGTATACGTATCGCAATGCGCATGTGCAGAAGCGATACGTGGGTTTCGTTACGTTACGTGAAACGTATCAATCCGTCACACGTACCTAACGTAACGTATAATAATTTTGACTAATGCATACATCAAATAGATCAATTATGTCTGATATTATACCTGGATGGATATTTCCAATGCAATTTCAAAAATAATATCTTCGGCAACATCAACATTAATATCATTTAAAACACAAAATAGTATTGGAACAAAATTGTTAAATGTAAAAACAAAACTACCAAAATTAAAAAAATCTGGTGTTTACAAAATTAATTGTCCAAAATGTAATGCAGTATATATAGGTCAAACACAAAGAAATTTTGAAGTAAGATTTAATGAACACTTAAGAGCATATAGATTACAACAACCAGATAAGTCGAACTATGCAAAACACCTACTGGAACATCCAAACTCACTTATACACACCAATGACATTCATATACTACACATTTGTGATAAAAAACAAAATTTAGATTTTCTAGAAGAACTTGAAATTAAAAGACATCTAGCAGATCAACAGTTTAAAGTAGTTAATGAACAAATAAATCTTGGAAGTTCTCCACTATTAAACTGTTTACTTTGATTGAGTCTTCATTTTATACATAGATAAGACATTATTATAACATAAATATATTAAGTTATTGTAAAGATCAGCATGATATAGTTTTTTCCTGGTTTTTCTATATCATTGCACAGTTATACTGATCTTAGAGGGAAATACATCCAGGATAATCCCTTAGGGCTAATAACATCTAGGCTTTAATATTGTTATGTCTTATTACTTCCTTACTTGGTCTAGCCTTAACTCCTTATCAACATCAAGCACCTAGTTACAAACAAACAACATGTAATTTCAATATGTCAATCTCATGCCCTGGGCACTCTCCTCAAATGACAGGTCCACGTTTAGTAGTTAATGCTCAGGTCACGGAAGTCGCCACTATCGAAAATAAAATCACAATCAACAGGAAATCCGTTAATGACAACAATTTTTAATTTAAATGTTGTCAACAATATTGTTTGACAGTTAGTATTGTATTTTTTCGTTAGTAGATATATTTTCTAGCTAGAGTTTTTGTACTTGTGTGATAGATAGTATTGTATTTTCTTAGTAATTATTGTATTTTCTCGTTAATATATTTTCCAGTTAGAGTTTTTGCAGTTATTTATTAAAATATGGTTCTTATGTGTTTTGTTACCGGTAGCCTTTATAAAAATAACTATAAAAAAGTGTATTGTTTACCAAAGGATCCACAGGTAAGAATTGGGTTTTTTAAAGCTTTAGCGTATACCTATTTATTAGTATATGATGCATATTATATTATTTCTTGTTTACATTATATTTGTAGATCCGAAGAAAATGGTGTGATGCTTTAAATAGACCAGATTTGGTTAATGTAACTGAAAATGACCGTTATATATTTAAAATCTGCATTGACCACTTTACAAAAGACTGCTTTTTCTCACAGAATAGAAATGTTACCGATTTGTAATTAGATGCTGTGCCTACTCTAAAACTTCCAGGTAAGAGAATTATTTTAAAATTTTGATTGTGAATTAAAGTCAAAACTTTTTTAAATAACAAGAGCCTACAAATAGGGAAGTTAAAATACCTTACTATTTATAGGTTAGTGTACAATTTTATTCTCACTTTCTAATTATGAGTTTTATATTGACAACTCAGTTTTATAATATTTAATATTTATTTTTCAGAAACCAGCATCTCTCATTGTTCTGATGATCCTCTAACAACAGAAGCTACTTCCAGGACACCAGAATGCAATCCATTTTAAAAATAATTGGGGAAACAAGAAAAATAAATTTGACTTCTAATTGTAATAAAATTATTTTACAAAAATAAAGAATTATTACTTATTTTATTTTTATTTCTATATAAGTCATACAAAATTGTTAACAATATTAAAATACTTTAAAAATATTTTGAAAAATATATTTATTATATTTATCAGAATATTTTTAAAATATTTTAATATAAATATTTTAAATTAACCAATAAAATAAAAATACAATTATATAGTTAGTGCTCAGGTCACGAGCGGCGCCGTAAACACGTTTTTAAAAAACCGTTAGAGTCGGCTATCTATAAACTTCTTTCTAATCTATGGTCAATCTGACGATGCTAGTGATAGCGAAACAGCTGTAATTGATTTTTTCAAATAAATAGTGGAAGTTTAGTTTAACTGTGCAGTTATTAATTGTTCTAAGTATAGTTTTCAGCACATTCAGTATACTGTAAAAGTTTTTCTTGTCACGAAGGCCTCATTTATTAGATATTGGATAAAATGTTTCTCGTAGGGATTTTCTGATATTATGTTTTCACTAAAGGATAACCAATAGAAACCATTATAATATGTCATTTTCTATTTCTTTGTCTGTCAAATGTCTAATATATCAACAACGTTTTGACACTATAGCGGTGGATGTTTGGAGGTTAATTGTATGTGTTTTTATTCGTGGTTGGTTAAGGTGATTTTGTAGATTCAGTTTATTCGCAGAAATCAGCAAGTAGTTTCAAGTTATTGAATTATTTTCATTTCTTAATCAAAATTGTCCTGTCTACTTAGTTTATTGGATTTCTGACTTCTTTCGGTATCAATTTATCTAGATCATGTAATGAAATTCAAACAAAAGCAGAACACAGAACAAATAAAAATCCTTAGAACATAAAATAGTTTATGTTCTAAGTAAAAATCAAAATAGCAAAATTGACAATGATGGCATGAATGAAAATTGTCAATTGTCACAATTCATTACTGAAAACATAACATACGAAAATATCCTACAAAAATCGATTTTTTTCCAATATCTAATAAATGAGACCTTCGTGACACGAAAAACTTTTACAGTATACTGAATGTGGCAAAAAGTATACATTCAAAGTTGAATAATTCCCAAAAAAAAGGCAGTGGTTTTTCCAGGTTGGCTACCATGAAGGGACTCCCCCATTGTTTTATGTCTCGATTATCAGAGTAGATGCAACATTCTAAGAGATGTTGATTTCTGTTTAATTGATATCTTAGGCTTTTTGAAGTTATCATTAATACTGCCCATTTTTTTAAACTTATATAAAATACATGTAACTGTAGTGTGATTCATATTGTGAATAGTACTATGCCTTGCATTAAAGATGTCCGCAACTTGTTTGCTTGAAGAATTTCCTCCGCACAACAAAGTAACTTTTTCTTCTTTTGTAGACATATTTTTTGACATATATTGTTTTGATGTTTACGCATTTTATGTCAAACATTCTTTTTCCAAAGGCAACTTAAAACAATTATTGTTGAAACGAAGATTGTCACTAACTATAATTGATCAATCTGCGCTAAGATAATAATTGAATTTTGGTGTTTAGTGCCTCCTTATCAAAAACGATAATCTTGTTCTTGTTATGCTACCTACTGATTTATCTTGAGTAATTTTTGGTGTAAACAAAAAATCAAAAGAACTTTGAGCCAAAAATTTTGAAATCCTTTCTAATGAATAAAAAAATTGACCATAATTATAAAAGTTCATTTGTTTGGAGTTGGCAGCTAATAAAAGTCATTAAATCGTAAACAAGAACCTAAATCAGTACCGCACGTACTTATTTATATCGGTATTAAGAAGTTTCTTTTAATAATTATATTTTAATCCTCTTAGGTAAGGGATAAGTAGTCATAATACTTTATTTAGAATATTTTGTTTTTCGATTTTAACGAGAATAATTTTGGTCGTTAGGGGTGTTAAGGGATTAAGGTAACCCTGTGTGTATAATTGCAAAAACAGGTACGTAATTAGTCTAAAAATTGAGGATTTCTTTATATCCTAATACATAAGTAATACATAAGTGTTAGTGAACGAAGCATCCATCGATTTTTAAGTGAGAGAAAACCGGGAAATGTTAGGGAACCAAAAAACATGTAGTAAAAAAGTCCATTATGGTCGATAAATTTATTAGAGATATCATTAAAAGACACGAGGAAATGACTTCTGATGTTTTTGAAGATTGTTTTTCCCAGCTCTTGGACTTTTTGCGAAGTGCTGCAGTGGTTTCTTAGATAAAGCCAGTTATCATTCAAAACTGAAAAAAGGAGATATTAAAGAGTGGTTTTAGAGCAAGAATATTTCTTTTGACGACACCATGCTGAAAACGAAATTACTGCAAATTGCAAATCGCCAGAAATTACAATATAAAAGTTGTGTATTGAAGAAATATCGGACCAGGCAACGAATCTGACTCTCGTCGGATGAATACGACGAAATGGAAGCCGACAATTAAAGTAGTAAGTGCTTTTTGCTTTAATTTATATTTAATTCTTACTTTTTAATATGTAGCATATTTTTATTTTACTTTTAATTTGAATTATATTTTAAAAAAACCTGTTGTGACAATATTATCTAGTTAATCCTTAATTACAGGGTGGACTCTTTGAAAAATAACAACTATGACTATGTTTCAATAGAAATGTACTCAACAGGATGCTCCCACTAGGTCTCTCCCTTTCCCCATCAAAATCCAAAACCATCAAATTTAGTAGACGCCCTCCAATGCCTTCCCCTTCTATCCTTATTAACAACACCCCTCTTCCTCAGGTTGAGCACTGTAAAATATTGGGAATGACTTTCGACACCCGCCTCACTTGGAAACACCACATCTCTGAAACTAAAGGCATTTGTAGTAAAAGACTGAACATCATCAAAACTCTCTCCCATTATCATTGGGGTGCGGATGAGACTACCCTCTTAAAAACTTACAAAGCCCTTATTCGATCTAAACTAGACTATGGTAGCATTGTGTACATGTCCGCTTCCAAGACACTCCTTGAATCTCTTAACCCTATACATAACACAGCCCCACGACTCTGCCTTGGTGCATTTCGTTCCAGTCCATCTGAAAGCCTCTATTGCGAAGCGAACGAACCTCCACTTTGGATCCGACGACAATATCTACTCCTCTCATATGCTTCCTCAATTTCCTCTAACCCCCTCAATCCGGTATACCGCTTGTTCACATCTTCTACTGACCACTCTCTCAGCTCTCCCTTTCCGACATTAAAACCTGTCCCTCTAATCTTATCTACAATACTAAATCACGTTAACCTTGCCCTCACTAAACCCGTTCCTTTACCTTCAATTCTTCCCTGGACATTACTCCGTCCCATTATCAATACAAACTTATGCATATACGACAAACTAGTTACCCTTAGAGCGCTCATAATTAACTCCTTTTACGATATTATTCACAATAATAGCTTCGAGTTAGTACTTTACACCGATGCATCCAAAGGTGACACCGGAGTTGGCTGTGCGGTCACCACATCAAGCCTCCCTCTCTGCTCCTTCCTAATTCCCTCGATATGCAGCGTACACACAGGAGAATTATTTAGCATTCTCCAAGCACTTAAACACATCGACCACCAATATAAAAAAGTCGCCATTTGTACAGACTCTCTAGCCTCCATCCGGTCTATCCAGGAACTATATACCGAGAATCCCCTTGCCCATGAAATTCTCCTCGCTGCCCACCACCTCCACTCCCAAAATACCTCAGTCACTGTTATTTGGGTTCCCTCTCATACCGGCATACCAGGCAATGAACTAGCAGACCATCACGCGAAAACCGCCATATCAGCCTCCTCGCCCACCTCACTCATCCAGACTGGGAAAGATCTCAAGGCCAAAACCAAAAGAATGACCCAAACTGTATGGCAAAGACACTGGAACACCACTAACACATCTCTGTTAGCACTCCAACCTGCAATAAACAAACCGCTCTACCCCGGCCCCACAAAGCTACCCAGACACGAACTAGTAGTAGTACGAAGGATCCGCATCGGCCACACCAAGCTCACCCACGGCTACCTGATGACATCAGAGCCTAGACCTACCTGCCAAACCTGCCAGTGCCGCCTCACAATCAAGCACATACTCACAGAATGCCAACTATATAGTGCAACAAGGCAGCAACTCGGGCTCAAGACCAACCTCAGAGACGTACTCAGTGACACACAACAAATCCAAATCGTGTGAACTACTTAAAGACTATCTCGATTTTCCATAAAATATAACCTGTATTTTGTATTTGAATTTACTTATATTGTAGCCTAAATTGTCCCCGTGCGAGTGGCCATAGTTGCCGAGCACGTTAATTTAAATAAAAAAAAAAAATAGAAATGTAGTTATTTTTGGACTTTGAAGGATTTGCATTTATTTTGAATTCACTGTGCTGCCAACAAATAACCCACAATAATTGTGGGCAATTTCTAAATGACAAGCTCTTTTAAATACACTGTTATACACAAAATGTTTAAATATAAAGGATAATAAAAAACTCTTCGTTTTAACAAAACTTCCAATATTTATTTAAAAACTGCTTTTTTAAAAGACTCAATGACAGCCGTTTCGCTAGACAACTAGCATCGTCAGATTGACATATTGAAGTTACTATTTATTTTTGTAGCTAGGTACCTGATGTTTATTAGGTAGTTATAAGGCTAGACCAAGTATGGAAGTAATAAGACATAACAATATTAAAGCCTAGATGTTATTAGCCCTAAGGGATTATCCTGGATGTATTTCCCTCTAAGATCAGTATAACTGTGCAATGATATAGAAAAACCAGGAAAAAAACTTATCATGCTGATCTTTACAATAACTTAATATATTTGTGTTACAATTACGTCTTATCTATGTATAAAATTAAGACTCAATCAAAGCAAACACTTTAAAAGTGAAGAACTTCCCAGATTTATTTGTTCATTAACAACTTTAAATTGTGGATCTGCTAGATGTCTTTTTATGTCAAGTTCTTCAAGGAAATCAAAATTTTGTTTTTTATTACAAGTGTGTAGTATTTGGATGTCATTGGTGTGTAAGAGTGAGGTTGGATGTTCAAGTAGGTGTTTTGCATAATTTGACTTATCTGGTTGTTTTAATCTACATGCTCTTAAATGTTCGTTAAATCTTACTTCAAAATTTCTTTGTGTTTGACCTATATATACAGCATTACACTTTGGACAATTAATTTTGTAAACACCAGATTTTTTTAATTTAGGTAATTTTGTTTTTACATTTAACAATTTTGTACCAACATTATTTTGTGTTTTAAATGATATTATTGCTGATGTTGCTGAAGATATTATTTTTGAAATTTTATTGGAAATACTTCCACAATAAGTAATATTTTTATAACTTTTAATTTCTTTAGTTTGTTTAGGAAATATTAGTTGTAGTGCCACTTTCTGTTCTTTTTTATTTATTAATGTATTTATCCTGGTTTTTCTATATCATTCCCTCTTAGAGGGAAATATATCCAGGATAATCCCTTAGGGCTAATAACATCTAGGCTTTAATATTGTTATGTCTTATTACTTCCATACTTGGTCAAGCCTTATAACTACCTAATAAACATCAGGTACCTAGCTACAAACAAACAAATAGTAACTTCAATATGTCAATCTGACGATGCTAGTTGTCTAGCGAAACGGCTGTCATTGAGTCTTTTAAAAAAGCAGTTTTTAAATAAATATTGGAAGTTTTGTTAAAACGAAGAGTTTTTTATTATCCTTAATAAGATGGACTTCCAAAAAGTAAGGGTTAGTACAATCAATTTAGTTTAAATATAATTTAAAGAAAATAATTTATTCTGAGAGCATTTTAAAAAAAATTGGAAAAAATTAAAATTTCTCCTAGATGACCATGCCTTACTCAAAATCAAATTTAGGCTTCTTTCGCAACATTTTATTGGTGCATTTTTAGCTTTAGAGGATGCATATACATTTTTTTAGCTCCATTTCATTAAAATTTCTCATTTATTTCTTGAATAAATCTAATGGGAAGCATACAAATGATCAGTAGCAAAATAAATCTGAGTATCCGATTTAAAATGTTCGAAAACAACAATGCTGTTGTCTCCTTCTTTCAGTAGTGGTGCTGGTAGATATAAAGTTTGTATTGGACCCATCCTGGCGTACCTACCAAGAACAAAACCGTTGACAATTACGATTCCCTTTCTCCAGTTCTGCATGTCAACAAAAGTGTCTTGTGGCTGTCCCTCAATCTTTAAAACAGCTTGATATAAAACAGGTCCAACAGTGTTTTTATCATAATACGTTTTAAAATTTACACTATTAGTCCATGATTTTTTAAATTCCAACGGATATATCAACCAATCAGTGATGTATTCGTCGTTTACAAGAACACCACCTTGCCAAAGCCCTTTGTATTGTTTATAAACTCTAACATTTACTCTTCCCCAATTCTCAACTATTAGATCCAACGTAGCATCTTTGATTTCAGTACTTGAAAGAGTTAAGGTTCCGTTTTCCACTCTGGATGTACCGAATTGATTCATATCTACAGCTCGAGATATCCAAGGCGAAACCAATTGACCATTGACAAGAACCATTACGGTATCGCAGACTCTTCCTTCGATTTTCAAAACGGCGTCAGCAGGAATATCTAAAACCTTTCTATAAACAACGTATCCAAAACTTTGACCACTATTGTTGTTAATATCCAGAGTTTCCATTGCTACTACGTTCTTAGAAAACACAGGGGTGATTGTAGATAGAACTTCTCCGATTGGTAATTGCTTTTGAATGTTTATTTCTGCATAAGCAACTTTCTTAGGTGGTTCCGGTACCTTGGGTAGTTTAGTTTTTACTGAAGTATATTTTTCTAAGAGTTCCTTTACTGCCCAATATTTATCAGTATAATCTCCAGATTCGTCCAATGGTGCGCCATAATCATAACTTGTAATTATCGAATGGTAATCTTTAACAAATAAAAAAGTATTTTTAGACAAATCTAATGCCCACTTTCATATTTCTTACCTGATTCAAGTTCGTCGTATTTTAAATTTTCGGCACCGTTTAAAAACCCAAAGTTCGTACCACCATGGAACATGTAAATATTGACAGACGAAGGATAGCTCAAAATGTCTTCGTAAACGTGCTTAAAATCTTGTAGTGTCCCATTATTATGGGATCTTCCCCAGAAATCAAACCATCCCGACCAAAATTCCATCGTCATTAGAGGTTTATCGGGTTGGTAAGATTTTAGTTTGTCCAAATTATTGATTGCGTCTTTGTTGAAGTTACCAGTCATAAAAAATAGACTACGTATAGTTCCCCCTGTACCTCTCACCGGGTTGTCAGATGTCACTAGCAGCTCTTTTATTCCTTAAACGAAAAAAAGCTTTCATTTATTTATAGAAAATTTATAGTTGTTAGGTTAGGTTTATATTGCAGTCGAATTACCTTTTTTTCATGACAAGTCCGAATTGAGGTAGCTTAGTGGAAAGGGGTAGGTTTGATAATTACAAATCGAAAGGCGACCATCCAAGATCTTAGATGCGTGCGAGGGGTGCGTGGTAGGGGTGGAAAGGGGGTGAAAACGGTTTTTTGCAATTTGCAGGGTAAATACGCATTTTATTGAAAAAAGTTAAATATAAAAGTTGTAGATAATAAAAAAATCGACAACTTTTGTCTGAAACATTTTTTCACATAACCTAAAAATAAAGGCTAAAAAAGCGAAAAACCATAATTTTCGTTTTTTATTTTTTACTCAGCGAAAAATCAATATTTTATTATGAAATTCAGTACAGTGATAGCTTTTTGTATCCCAAAAACGTAGAATTTTTTTTTTACGATAACTCAATTTTTTTCCGACATATTAACGATTTTCGAAAAAAAGACCTCATTTTGTAACGGCCCCCAAGGTCCGAATTTTTATTTTAGACACCTCTTGAAGGTCTCATTTTTTTCGTAATGACTTTAATTTTCATATACAATAATAAATAAATACTGCTCCTAGCAAAAAAAATCGTTTAAAATCGGAAAAACTGAAAAATTCATAATTTTTCACGCGTATCTTTTTCCTACCCTTCTACACGTTATATTACTCTCAAAAATATTTCATGTACATGCATTTAATTTATCACACCTTATTGCAGTTTGTAGGATTAAAATAAAGGAAATTATGGACGTCTATATTGATTAAAAAAATAAAAAAAAATTATTTTATACGTGCATACGATGGAATTATACAAAGAAAGTACAATTTTACTGTTTCTTATTTTTAATTATATCTCGCCCTTTTGACTTGCGAATTACATTCTTCTTCCTCTTGTACTTCTACTTCATCGTCATCTTCACTGAAGTTAATTAAGTAAAATTTATTTGTGAATATCGTAAATCAAAAAATTAAGTAAACTTGGTGTAAATATAAATTTTAAATTATAATTTAAGTAAATTAACTAAACGGTAGTGAATATACATTGGAAATTATTTAAAATTACATTTCTATAACAAATGTACTTTTTAAATTAAAAAGGCTTGTTAATGGTGTGAATTTACCAAAGTATTGAAAATTTACCTGATCACATTTCTTAATTTTAATATATAAATGTAAAAATAGTCTAAAATTAAATAAATACTGCAAAATTAATATTTAACTGTACGTGCTTCTGTTGCTCTTGAATTGTTCATCAGATAAGGTAATTATGTTTTTATGTAAAATATGCAAAAATAATTTTATATTGATTGAAAAATACAATTTGCATCAGTATTACCACCAAAATTTATCAAATGTTTTATTTTATTGCTTATTTGAAAAATGTAAATTACAGTTTAAGAAGTACCCTGCATTTAAATTGGATGTTACTTGATCCTAGATGAGTTGCTGAGTTTTCGTTGAACCACAGTGTACAAGTATTCCATTTTATTTACTTAGGTAGGTATATTTGTTGATTAGTTTTAGTGGAATTTCACTTATTTTTGTTACTTCCAATTGTTTGTTTGTTTTTATTGTTCAAATTAAAATAATAAAAATTTTTTCTTAACTTGTAGTTTTTTTAAACTGAGTACCTAGAAGTATTATTTACATTTAAATAAGTATAGTATTTCTATTTATAATTGCAAAACTCTAATACATACACTATAAAAAGTTAGTCTAAACTTACATGTGAATTAGATTATTACTATGAAAATCTTTGCCATATTTATGTAGTAAATATAAAATAAATGTAAATATCCACAAAAATGTGTATTATTAAATCATTTCAGTATTAGTTTTAAAGTCAATGATGTTTAATTACTAATAAAATGTGAATTTGGTATAACGAATTAATAACACATTATTAAAATAGTAAAAGTAGTTTAAAGTAACCTAAAAATTACGAAGTTAATTAAGTGCAATTTATTTGTGAATATCGTAAATCAAAAAATTAAGTAAACTTGGTGTAAATATAAATTTTAAATTATAATTTAAGTAAATTAACTAAACGGTAGTGAATATACATTGGAAATTATTTAAAATTACATTTCTATAACAAATGTACTTTTTAAATTAAAAAAGGCTCGTTAATGGTGTGAATTTACCAAAGTATTGAAAATTTACCTGATCACATTTCTTAATTTTAATATATAAATGTAAAAATAGTCTAAAATTAAATAAATACTGCAAAATTAATATTTAATTGTAAAATTACATCGTGAATAGTGTAAATTTACACGACTAAAAATGTAAACATTGTCGTGTTCTATTTTTTGATGAGGGAGCGACGGGAGCGTCCATTTCGCTTCAAACGGCCTAGTTGTAGTTCATCACAAGGGTGCCTGCTGAGACCTGAGTTTAGAAGAGTTTTTACGTGCTTCTGTTGCTCTTGAATTGTTCATCAGATAAGGTAATTATGTTTTTATGTAAAATATGCAAAAATAGTTTTATATTGATTGAAAAATGTAGAAAATACACCAAAATTACTTCTATGTTTGGAAACAATTAGCAAACATTTTGGTGAAGATTTGGGTTTTTTGTTAAATAAATTTAAGGTAATATTTGTACATATACATATTTTTATCCTACCTATACATTAACTTGTCATTTTTATACTTACAGGATGTACTACCAGAAAATATTATTTTGGAAACTATTTTAACTCCTTCTCCTGTTATGGTGGAAATAGGTAAGATCAACTTGTGAAATCATTTATTTGATTTAAATAAATTTATTGTTCTTGTCCAAAAATAGGTCAAAGTTTATTATAAGTCTAGTAATATCAAATTATTTTATATTTTAGAAAACTCAAAAACAAACGAATTTGAATATTTTATTTCTATGGAGAGAATTATCATTGACACAACACCCTACCAGTCGATGGCAGCTGCATTCACGGCTTTATTTGCTCTGTTCTTCAATTTCAACCTTTCATATCCAAAGGAAATAAAAGGCACGTTAGAGATGGTGCAAAGATTTTTTTTAAATATCCACCCGGATTCTGGATCCAAATCAAGTGAAGTATTTAAGAGAAAAGTGTTTAATTTGATTAAAAAATTACAAGATCCTAGATGAGTTGCTGAGTTTTCGTTGAACCACAGTGTACAAGTATTCCATTTTATTTACTTAGGTAGGTATATTTGTTGATTAGTTTTAGTGGAATTTCACTTATTTTTGTTACTTCCAATTGTTTGTTTTTATTGTTCAAATTAAAATAATAAAAATTTTTTCTTAACTTGTAGTTTTTTTAAACTGAGTACCTAGAAGTATAATTTACATTTAAATAAGTATAGTATTTCTATTTATAATTGCAAAACTCTAATACATAAGCGAACATATTAATTTCGGTATTAGGTAAACAAAGTAAATATGTTAGATGTTTTTGTTAACCTATTTATCTCCCTTATGTTTGCTACCGAATTTAACATACTTTCGCTTATCTGTTTTTTAAAATTTCGCCATTATAAATTAATAGAAATAATATAGATACTAAATACGTTGCAAAATTACCTAATTTAAAATGTAAAATTTTACTTAATTTAGTATGTAAATCTAATATAAGTTTGAAGCAAAAATCAATAATAACTACTGCGATTTTATGATATAAGTAATCAACTTATTACAGCTGAATATAAAATGTTGCTTAATTCAAAGTAACCTAAAATTGCTTAAAATTTAAAGTAAAAAACTTTAGCAACTACTGCCATTTTACAATCAAATATTACACCTAATTGAGTAAATTTACACAATAAAGCTTTGAAAAGTAATTTGTAATTGAACTAAAAATACAACTATACTACAACTTTTACTATTTGTAACTGCAGAATCAATAACCTAGTAATTCAATAATAAAATAAGTGTAATGGTATTTTACAGATTGTTGTAATAAAACACTTTTTAATGTCCAATATTAGCTTAATCAATGTAGCAAAAGAATTTCATTTAATTGGTATAGGTACTTAGAGGTTAAACGACTTACCTAAGGAAGTTCAATCCTCAATTATACGAGATAGCCACGTCCGAAAAGATCACACTGTAGTTTATGCTTCATGCTGGTTTTTGTGCGTATTTTTAAAGTAGGTAAATATTTTGAGTCATCCAACCTGACTCACTGCTACATGTTAACTTGTTTCTTATCATTATGTTTTATACCATTCCTGGATCGCTGTTTTTTGTTGGGTGAGTAATAAGAGGCGGGCTGGGAGTGTGATCTTTTCGGACGTGGCTATCTCGTATAATTGAGGATTGAACTTCCTTAGGTAAGTCGTTTAACCTCTAATTATACTTCGATAGCCACGTCCTCTAAGATCACACTGTAGATGTTTAAAGATTTAAACAGCGATCTCTTGACTTAAAGAACCAAAGAATATGTTCTATCAAATATTTTTTATTAACATAATACAATGAATTAGAATCAATAATTGTAAATAATATAACTAAATATGTAAAGCAAAATAAACACAAATATTTAATAAACATGAATAATATTTGGCGTTGTACT
Source organism: Ophraella communa (assembly GCA_035357415.1). NCBI lineage: Eukaryota > Metazoa > Arthropoda > Insecta > Coleoptera > Chrysomelidae > Ophraella > Ophraella communa. The sequence continues at coordinate 28,168,757 of CM068994.1, read as the reverse complement.
TCTAGTTCTTAAACTCTATAATAATTAAACTAGTATTGTAATATTGTCAACGATATTAATTAATTTTAATAAATATTTGGACATTTTTTCTTGCTACTTAGAACCTATATTGTACTATTTATTTGTATTATTTATTAGCATTTTTGCAAACTTAGTATCTTCTGATAATGGTCTGTGGTAAAATTTATTAAAGATGTTAGATTTTTCGCTCCAACCTGCTGTCCGCCTTATATTATCTATTGATACTCCGCATTTAAAGGCTGCAGAAGTGGATGCATGACGAGTGCTATGGGCTTTAAAAACCGAAGTGTCGACTCCACTGAGAAATAATCCCTTTTTAATCCATTTACTAACTGTTTGAGGCGACGCAGCATGATGAGGTTTTTTAATGGTTATAAGTAGTTGCTCGCATTTACCTCTAAGAGTGTTTGTTAATTGTATGTAGTGTTTGATTGCTGACATTATACATAAGTTGGGTTTTTCAAGGAACATCGGAGCTACAATTTTTGGTTGACATTTGTTTGGAGCTGAAGTTTTGATTAAGTCCGTTATTCTTATTTCTATTTTATCTTGAAAAAATACAATATTTTTCAGTTTTATTTTTGTTAACGTTTGTACCCTTTGACTTGAGATTAATGCCAAAAGAAGAACCAATTTATATGTCAGTTTCTCTAAAGATAAAGATTCTATGGGAGTCAATGTTTCTAGATATTCTAGAACCGGATTTGGATCCCAGGTTATGTTATATCTTGGAAACACTGGCTTTATCCTAAAGACACCTTTTAGGAATCTGTTAATTAATGTTTGCTCTTCAAGAGATAGGATGGTATTTAACGCAGATCTGTGTTGATTGATTGTGTTGTAATTAGCCCCCTTATTAAATTCCTCATTTAAGAATCCAATTACTTTATTCTGATTTGCTGTAAATATTTCCTTGCCTTGGCAGTAAATCCACCATTTCTTGAAGGTTGTGTTATACTGTTTTAATGTGCTTTGGGCTAATGATGACATTAAAACATCTATTGCTGATGATGTAACTTCTTTTTGTTCAAATGCTTGCCGGATAATATAGCTGCACCCAGGGTAAGTCGACTCCAAAGTGGGTGTGCCTCTCTAAAAGGGGATAATAAAAGTGTTTCATTAGGTGGGAATATTAAACATTTAGATATCATAAGATTTTCTACCATGGGAAACCACGGCTGCGTTTTCCATAATGGAAAAACCACAATACCCTTAGCCTTATCGGCTATAATTTTGTTAACGACTCGGGGTAGCAAGGGAAATGGCGGAAAAGCATAAAAAAACATATTTGACCAGTTTAATGTAAATGCGTCTACATCACATGACTCTGGGTCTGGGTGCCAAGAAACAAATCTTTTACATTTTTTATTTTGGTAGGATGCAAAAAGGTCGATTTCAGGTATGCCCAGAGATTTAATATCATTAAAGCAGTCCCAATTTAAGGAGTATTCTGTCTCGATTTGTTTGTATCGCGATTCTGTATCTGCAATCACATTTTCTTTAGTATTTATGTAAGAAGCGAATACTGTGATTTTACGCCTTTCACACCATTCCCAGAGTTCCCTAGCTAAATTACTTAATTTAGGAAATTTTATTCCTCCAAATTTATTTATATACGCAATTGCTGTAACATTGTCGATTCTAAGTAATATACGACAATTACTGTAATTTTTGGCAAATGATTTTAAACCATTGAAAGCTGCTAAAAGTTCTAAATAATTAATATGATGTGAACTTTCTATGTGGCTCCAGAACCCTCTAGATACTTGATTTTGACAAGAGGCGCCCCAGCCCGGATTGCTAGCATCCGAATAAATAATAAAAGTGAAGGGTTTTTCCGTAATCATGGTTTCTGCTTGCGATATGTTTCGTAACCACCACCGAAAATCATTTAGAAGTTCTTCTGGTAATTTCATTTTCCTATCATAGTTCCCTCTATTTATTTTCAAAGCATTATATTTTTGTCTCTCAAAGTTTTTGATATGAACCCATCCATAAGGAACCGCAGGAGCAATTGAAACTAGTATGCCTATAAATTTAGCGAATTCCCTTATTTTAATTGTTCTTTTTGCCCTAATTTGATTGATCCTTGTAAATATGTTTTCCTTCTTTTCTTCTGGAATTGAAATTGTCATTTTATTGCTGTCAAAAATATATCCTAAATATTTAATAATTTTAGTTGGTTCTAAGCAGCTTTTTTCCCTATTAATTATAAAACCCAGGGAAGATAGGAGCTTTATTGTATATTCAATATTCTCCCTACATTTTTGTTTGTTTTCTCCAAATAGTATTATGTCATCTAAATATATTACTGACGTTAGACCGTTTGATCTTAAATTATTGACAACAGGTTTCAAAAGTTTAGTAAATAAATATGGGGCCGTTGACATTCCGAACGGCAAACAAGTAAATTCAAAAAGCTGATTTTTATATTGGAATTTTAAATATTTTCGGTAACTTTTTTTGATTGGTATTAAAAAGTATGCATCTTTTAGATCTAGTGAACCCATAAAACAATCTTTATAAATCAAATTTTTTACGGTTCTGTAATCTTCTAATTTGAAATGTGGGCAGTTTAGATATTGGTTAAGTTTTTTAAGGTTAAGGATAAATCTATGTTTGCCATTTGGTTTAGCCCTTAAAAAATATGAAGATAAAAATTCACCTTTACAGTGAGTACTTTTAATGATTGCTCCTATTTTTAAAAGTTCGTTTATGCTTTTTTCGTATTTTGACAAAAAACTAACTTTTGGCAACTTCCTCTGCCTGGGTTGTCTACAAAATGGTATTTTATACCCTTTAACCCAGCTGAGGATAGTAGTATCGTTTGTTATTAGATTCCAGTTATACCAGAAGTTTTTTACTCTTCCCGCATAACTTACCTCTATCGACGATCCTTGGACTGGTACTTCATGTGTTCTGTTCGTTTTCTGAAGTCCTGTTGCTTCCCATACCTTGCAGCCCTCGTTTGTTTCTCTCTCTGCATTCTGGTCTCCCCCCTCTTTTTTGTCTCGGGTTTTCGATAAGTTTTTGTCTTATGTCCTTTGCTAGTCCGGAAGATAGATAAGATTCCCATCTATTAGCTAGATCTGCTGCTATCTCCGGTCCTTTGATTGCCTCATCCTCAGGGTGTAACCCCAAAATTTCCACTAAGTCCTCTTCATTTTTGTCAACCGTGTTGGTGTTGGTAATGGGCTGTGTGGAAATTGGATCCTCATCAGTGGAGGAATTAGTGCTATCTTCGCTGCTTGATGAATCAGTTTCACCTGTTCAGAGAACAATCACATGATATGAAATCAAAACCTAATGTTTCTGATGCTGTAATTACTGATTTTACTCAATATAATACTAGCTTTTTATTATTATCAATAAGATATTAGTCTGTATTAATTTTAATTTTTGATTATTTTTACTGAAAATACTGATATTACTCAATATAACAGTATTATCTACCTATCTGTTGTTATTTACCCATAAGATATTACTCTATAGGTGTTGAATACATTTTTATTATTTTGGCCCGTTTATTTTTTGTTTACTGATAATATTGATGTTACTCAATATTACAGTATTAGCACGTTTAGTATAGGCAAGTTATTACACTGCCTTTTAATCCACACCTCAAGTTATTATACTGAGGAGTGTTTTTTACATTTAAAACAGTTTGGGCATTTTTAATTTTAAAATATTCCTTATTTTATTCACTTACTATACGAGTCCTCCAACATTTGTTCCAGTTTTCTCATTTTCCTTCTTATTTTATTTTTAAAATGCTGTAGTTTTCTTTTATTTGCCATTTTTTCCTTAAATTTTTACGGTTTAAACACTTCGATATTCGCACTTTAACTTCCAAGCGTATGAAACATAATGATAAGAAACAAGTTAACATGTAGCAGTGAGTCAGGTTGGATGACTCAAAATATTTACCTACTTTAAAAATACGCACAAAAACCAGCATGAAGCATAAACTACAGTGTGATCTTAGAGGACGTGGCTATCGAAGTATAATTACTATATGTAGTTTAAATATGCTATGTCAATCGTTGGCACTAAATAACCTACGTTTATCGTGGTAAATTTACATTTAAAATTTTTCCAGTGTACTTTAAGGGAACTAAATTATTTGTTTCGGTTTATTAGATATTTATAAATAAACCATTTTCAAAGCATTTTATATTTATATAAAACTGTTTATGAATAGTAACCTTATTTATGGTTATTTTTGTCGTTATAATAAATACCCATTAAATTACAAGAAATAAAGAAACTGTCAATTTGAATAGGTGTTTTGTTATTGGTGTTTTGGTAGTTTAATAGAATATTTTTGTTCAGTCGATTATAAGCGAGTGAAGAGATCTGACCATAGACAATCTGAGGATCTGACACAGTAGTTTCTTAAAAGAGTGAATAGAATATGTAATTAAAAAAAATAACGTGTAATTATACAGCAGTTAAAAAATTAAAGATGGATCATGTATCACTTTACGAAAAGAGTGTTATACTGAATGTCTACAGTTATTTTAAGCAGAATCCCTCCACTACTGTTGACAGTATAGTTGAAGTTTCGTCTAAAGTAATGCGAGATGCAAAATCAACTGTATATAAAATTTTAAAAGAGGAGAAATCAGCTGGTATAACCCCACCGAAACCGAGAACAGGAAGACCAAAATTGTCAAAAGTGAATGTGGATGAATTTAAAAAAAAATGTAATTCGTAGAATGGTCCACTCTTTTTTTCTTAACAAACAAATACCAACTTTAGATAAAGTTTTACAAGCCATTACCGATTATCCCGATTTACCCACAATAAGTAGAGACAAACTTTGGAAAGTTTTGCATGAGTTAAACTTTAAGTATGAAAAAGTTGGCAGACAGTCAATGCTCGATTCCGAAGAAATTGTATGTTGGAGACGAGACTAACTCAGAAAAATAAAAAAATGAGGACAGACATTTGTTATTTAGACGAAAAGTGGGTTAATACACTTTTTGGAAAGATCTCTTACGAATGCAATCAAATCTCTTACCAAAAAGCAAAACCAGTTGATATAGTATACCTACTGACGTAAAATCTGTCACGGTAAACAGTCAAAAATGATCAATCGTGCAAAAAAAATATTTTAGACAAATATAATGAAAACATAACAAAGAACACCGATCTTGCTCTAGAAGTAGGGCAGATGTGGCACACTGAACCAAAAAAGTACATAATATTAAAGAAAAAGTGCATCAATTCAATGATCACCAGTTATGGATTTACCTCCGATGAACGAATTCCTTGTAACACTGAATGGTGATTCATTAATTCAATGATTTGTATTTCATGGATTCAATGCTGTGTTGTACTAATTTAATGTAGAATTTACATAATATTTATGTATTAAAATTCTTTGTGTCAATGAATGATAATTCCTAGTTTTAAATAAATATATTCATTGATATAATGATTTTGCGGTAATTGATCTAAGGTAATTTATTCTTTGAATTTATGAACTGTAATCTTTGAATCAAGGATCATTATACATTAAATCATGATTTTGATTTCCTTCGGTAGGGTAGGTTAGGGTAGGGTAGGGTAGGGTGAAATTTAAATAAAATACAAGTGTATAACAAAAGGAACATATAATTTATATAAAAAAATATATAAAAGTAAAAAATATCTGATTATATACATTAAACGAAATTAACATTTAAACGAATACACGGAAAAAAATTGAAGGTGCTAAAAACCCTAATTGTGAATTCTGTAACAATTTGTTTTCCATTTTCTTTCCTAACGATCTTCTTAGTTGGGACAAAATATCCATGAAATGCCCATAGTAAAGCGGCATTTTTTCCATCTATAAATAAATTGCAACAAATTACATTACATTTCCTTATAAAAAAAATATGTAGAACTCACTTTCTGATATTTCTTCATTATTTATCACAAGAAGAATTTCACTGGTCTGTTTGTCTTTCACGTGGGTTGAAAGAAATTGATGAAAAACATAAAAGTTTAAACTCCACTTATCGATTAAGTCTTCGCTTTTAAATGCAACATCGAAATCGAAGAAAAAAGAACTTTGAGGAAAAATATGATGCGTGAAAAAATCAATCACTTACCAGATGGTTTGGTGTAAAACGGCCACTCCTTTAAAATTTCTTCTACTGAATTAGCTTGTTTTATTAACAGTAGCCTGGCATTTGAGCACCCTTTCCAAACGTCGAATTCCTCGGCAGACAAATTATCGAACTTAGAGATTTAATGCAGGATTCAGCATCTGAACAAAAATTTAAAAATGGCGACTAGAAACACAATTTTAATACAAATAATTTAAACTTACCTGCTAGCTCTTTACCGTGAATTTGATTTAATTTGTCTACCAGGGGAGCATTTTTCTTTCTCTTACTTCCAAAACAATTTATCATTGCTTTTATAGAATTTAATCCATTTTGGTATTTGGAATACAATTTCCCCCGTTTAGCAGTGCGGTAATATTCCTGAAAAAAACAAAATTTCGTAACAAGTTCAGTTTAGAGAAGTTTGCTACTTACAAGTTTCTCATTAGGAAATCGTTCGATGATCTCTTTCTCGATTTTATGACTTTGTGATAGTGTCATTCTCAAATCATTTTCTTGAAAGTGTTGCACAATAAATTGGATCAGCAAATTTCGCTCTTTCTCATTAAAGTGATTATTATTATTATTATTTAGAACCTGATTGAACTTGACACTGACTTTATATAACCGCTATACTGCGAACTTCGATGCGAATAGCGCTAAACCGGCAAATTAGGCGGCTTAGAGGCTGGAGACAATAGTAGCGTTCCTTAAATTAAGGAACGCGATACATTGTTTTAATAGCAGCGTTCCTTAAAATAAGGAATGCAATACATTGTTTTAATAACCGCGTTCATATAATTGATGAAGGAATGCACATTTTAAAATTGTTCATTCATTTAAAGAACTAAAGTTATTGAAATAATGAATTATATTCGTTAACTCAATGCACAAAATATTCATTAATATAAAGAAAAAAAAAACATTAATATTAAGATATTTTTTCATTATTGTAATGAAATATTGCATCTTAAATTTAATGAACGAACTTTCACTGATTTAATGAATCGGTTTTTAATTTATGAAAATAAAGTTATTGAATTAATGAAATAATTCATCTATCCAATGAATTTTTTTTAATGTTCAGCATTCATTAATATTATGTACAAAAATTTTTTCAGTGCATGCAGAAAAAGTGGAGGTGGTACCGATCATCGTATCATCAACTGGACTCATCCCCAAAAGTCTTGAAGACTGTTTTAAAAAATTCAGTCTTCGTAAAAACACTTTTATTGACTTGCAAAAAGCGGCAATTTTAAATACAACCCACACTGTTGTAAATTTTTAAACAACAAACAACATTTAACCTTCTGAATGCAATTGTCACAGCCTTTAACACAAATTACATATTTATTTTAAACTAGGAACATATTAAATAAAAAAAGTACTGACCACTATCGAGCATGAGCTGCCTCAGTAACTTTAAATATTCTAAATCCTTTTTACCGGACACAGCATACTCATTCTCCACTTGAAACATTATAATCGGACCTCCTTTGGTGAATTGCAGTGCTGCCAATATTGGAAGAAGCATATTAAAAAATCTTGTAACGTAGTTCATGTAAGTTTTATTCGTTGTTCTTACTTCAATGTCTTTATCGCGAAGTAACCAGCTCGGAAAACCTCCAAATTCAAATTCGGCACAAATGAATGGACCAGCACGCACTATAGTAAACAGATCTTCTTCTTGAGCCGTTTTAATGAACTCTTCTAGATGGAGAAAGTCTGACATATCGTTATTTTTATCACCAAAATCAAATTGACCTAGAAGTATGTTAAATAGACACTAAGTTTTGTTTTAAGTTAGATGTAATACCTGATTGTGGTTCGTGTAAATTCCATGAGACGTAAGTTTCTACGGTATTGAGTCCGGCAGCTCTCATTTTTCTCAATCTGTCGCGCCAATATGCTCTTGGTACTCTAAAATAATGTAGAGCCCCACTGTATATGGATATATTTCGGTCATTGAGAGTAAAATGCGGTTGGTTTACTGACAATCCGGATTTTATTCCTCCTGAAGTATAATACTCATAGTTGGAAGGAAGTGCTGCTGGATAATTCGCTGACAAGGCCATTTTTATATACAGCAATGTTTATTGTTGTTGATTTTGAACTGACACAGTATTTATTTGTGGAAAATATCAGTTCTTATCTGGAGATATTTTATAAATACTTGAACTTTACATTACCCACTTTCTTTTATTTTTTTTACTATGTAAAATTATTTTTTATTATATTATTTTAATATTTTTTCTTTTTTCCATTGAATTGCAATTTAATATAAATAAAAGTACTTAACAGAGAGTAATTTTTTTAAAATATTAAAAATCAAGAATTTTACTAGAAATATTTATTTATTCAACTAAATATACTTAAAACAAATATTTGAATTATCTTTAATTTTAGTAAACACTCCATAAAAGTGGCACTTAGATATAGACGCTTATATATAGACGCAAAACAAAATTGTGACATTACCAAGCTGTCGTTATCATGTTGTTATTTTCTTTTTTTCATACTGTACGGTAAAGTGGCGTTTCAACTTTGGGAAACTTGATATGTTGACATTCGCATTAACCATAATCATTGATTTTACCATCGAGCATTTGGACCATAATGAAGAAGGGTTGAATGTTTTTGGCTGAAAATTTAAACTGTTGAAAAGAATATTATTTAAAAAAAACTGTTCTTACCACATCCAAAAAGTAAGCCAACATCACATTTTCATCAGCACTACTTTTTAAATTGTATTGTTTACGCCAGTTGTAAAACAGCGCATATTCCTATTTTATATCTTTTCGCAGACTTAACTATCTCTTCTGCAGTTTTCTCAGCAATTTCATCTAATTTCAGATCCATTTTCTCCGCAGATATTTCGTGTATGCAGAAAAATTCAATATGTCTGCCTTTATTTACATTGTTACTTGGTAACCGCTGTTCATTTTTATTTATAAAGCAAATCAACCATGTTAAGAATAAATCAAGTAACATAATTTTTTCACAGCAATCTACATGACTTCCAAATAAAATGATCAAATATGTAATTTCTGTTTCACATTTTATTTCGTTTAAAACCAAAGGCAGTATGAAAAAAAAATATAGTACGATACACGTCCGTGAAGTGATTATTACGGTACTCGATTAGATATTCTTGACTCCTTCGTCGCCTCGTCCATAAATATCTAGTCACTTCTCGGACTCGTAACGTAAATAACTATTACTTAACGAAAACTAGAACAGTAAATTTGACAGTTCTTCTTTTTTATTCGTCCGTGCCTCGTAGGGAGTAAGTCAAAAATATTTATTTAAAAATAAAAGGCAAGTATAATAGGTTTGATTTATTTCTTAGACAAGGAGAGATATATGGACTCGTAACAACTGACAACTTGAAGAAAATGTGCACCAATCAATAAACACCAGTAGCGTATCTATGAAAAGGGCTTAAGACATAATTCTATTCATATATCAACCAAACATTTAATTAAATATTTTTAAATATGTGAAATAAATAAGACATATTTAATTTGTATAGGGTCCACAACGCAGTTACTCATATTAAAGTTTTTTTTTACAAGATATTACAAATTTTCACTTCATGTGGTTTCCTTTTTCCCGCTATTTAGCAGGTTTATACAGTATTCAATGACAGTATCTGTCATTAACTATTCATAAACATATTTTCCAATAAAAATAACTAAATATCACCGAACAGATATATTCCCATTTTTAACAAATAGTATGCTACCTTAGGATATAAAAACGAAGGAAGGAGCGTTATACATAAACACCAATAGTCCTAGATGGTGTTTAAAAATGGCGTCAGCAGTTTCCGGTTTGTCAGTGGCGTATCAATTTTAATTTATGATAAAATGTATCAATTTCAAAAATAAAAACACTGATGTAAGAAAGTTTTAAAACGTAGTAGGTACATTTTGTAAACCATATTTCTATATACACTTTTATTAAATACATATATAAATATTACATAGCTGTGCATATTCAGTAAATCACTTACGTAAATAAATTGCATATGTATACGTCTCTGAATTCTAATTTCTTAAACACTAAAACAGTATTGTCTCAAATGTCAAAAAACCGTCAATAACAATAATAATGAATCATGGTATTTGCAAATGGCCGCTGTGACATGATTTCCGTCGTAAACTACCAACTTGGGAAAGGTGTTATGCTCCTTCCTTAGTTTTTATATTCTAAGTATGCCACTGATTAATGATGCAGCGTTGCCAGCACGAAGACGGAACAAAGAGAATCGATTGGTATTCTCTGTCATACGCGTTGACACTCTTTTGTAATCATTGCGACAAAATAAAGAGAGTTTTATTAATGAAACTTTGCTTCTACTCTGATAATAGGTCTATGACTAAAACAGTTCTACCACAAAAGTCAACAAACCATCAATAACAATTATGATGAATCATACAAGGTATTTGCAAATAGTAGCTCCGAAGTAAGTTCCTTCTTTAGTTTTAAACATATTAAATATATAAAACATCTAACTATTTCAGTCTTTATTTAGTAAAATTTCAAATAAATATAATAATGGAACCGAAAATCCCTAGTGTAAAAAATAATTCAAAACATATAATTAAATTCTCAAAATAACTATTATACATATTATATTAAATTAAACCAAAAGATGCTAAAGTTTATTAAAGATCAAATTTTCTACAAATTGTATTGTTTTAGCGGGTACGAAGTGTTCGAATATTAATATCTCATTTTTCCCAGTTTTCATAAAAGCAGCTGGAAAATAACTACTCAATTGAGGTCCCAGCTTCAAATACCTTGATAACACAAAACCATTAACAATTATAACCCCTTTGTTCCAGTTTCTCACATCAATATAAGTATCACTAAGGTCACCAATCTCCAGAATAGCCTTATATAGTTTAGGACCTGGTTGAAAACTAGGTTTTTTCCAATTCCTTAATCTTTTTATCCAATTTTTTTTAAATTCTATCGGTATAATTTCGTCAAAGTGAACAATTTTCTTATTCACAGTCACATTACCTAAAATAATATTTATTAATATTTATTTAAAATAAAATTGTTACAGTAATACCTTGCCATAGCCCTTTGTATTGATTGAACTGTTGCAAAAATCCATAATTAACCCTTCCCCAATTTTCAACGACTATATCCAGAGTAACGTTACTGTAAGATTCCGGTCCCAAACTAAGAAAAGAGTCTTTTTTTCTCCAGAAACCAAAATCGTTTAAATCCTCCTTGGATTGCAAAATTTTATTTTTAAGTATCCCGTTTACCAACACCAATACCGTATCACATAATCTTCCCCCGATTTGTAAAATGGAATTCTCTGGAATGTTTATAAGTGATTTTCTGTAAACAATATAACCATAACTTTGTCCTGAATGATTATTTATAGGTAAAAATTCCATGGAAACCAAATTATCGGTGATTATATGAAGACTTTGTTTGATAATATCTTCTAGAGGTAATTCTTCAGTTATTTCAATTTCTGGATATTTTACTCGAGGACGTAGTTTGGGTAAGGGTGGTTTTCGTATGTTTAGTGTGTTATATTTATTAATTAAATCTTTTGCTCTAAAATATTTATCTGTGTAATCACCAGCTTCTGAAATTGGAGCGTCATAATCGTATGTTGTTACAATAGGCTGGAATCCTACAACAATAATAAGGAAAATATAATTTTTAATGGGATCATGGCTTAGAACCAGAGGTGCCTATACAACATATTATTTAAAACACTTTTAGCATGGGTATGCATAGTAGGTTACTCTGGAATAAACACGAAGACGAAGTAATACACAAAGCAACCAAGGCCCTCATGGTGTGCAGGAACATTGCAGGAAAGAACTGGGGATGCAACCCACGTATTCTGCAATGGATGTACACAGCAATAGTGAGACCAATAATCACATATGGGGCAGTGGTTTGGGGAGCAAGGGCTAATCTGAGTACGACGAGGAAAAATCTCTCGAAGATTCAGAGACTACCCTGTTCAAGTATCACTGGAGCAATGGGAACTTGCCTCACTGCTGCAATGGAGGTGATTTGAAACTTGAACCCACTTCACATTCTGCTAGAAAGTGTAAGGAAGAAAACAATATATATAGAATGATCAAAGGAGAAATTATCAGGGAAAAACCTCGATCACTTCAATGTGTTCAAACTTGGGAAATGCCCCAAGATGATATGCCAAAGAAATTCAACTTTGTGAGAAAATTCATCACAAGGTTGAGTAATAAATCTGAATGGGACGAAGACACCATACAGAATTTAAATCAGAATACCATAAAGTGGTATACGGACGGTTCCAAGCTAGACGAGGGAACTGGGATAGGAGTTTTTGGACCGAGAGCCAAATATTCAGAAAGCTTGGGCACATACCCGAGCATCTTTCAAGCAGAAGTCCGCGCCATCGAAAGATGTGTGGAATTCAATATTGGAAGAAACTACCGCAGACAAGAGATTGTGATCATGTCGGATAGTCAAGCAGCCATCAAAGCGATGAGTTCAAATATAATCAGTTCGAAGGTGGTTTGGGAATGCCTAGGCAAACTAAATGAACTAGGCCAGAAGAACACTGTCACCCTCCTATGGGTCCCGGGACACATAGGAATAGAGGGGAACGAAACAGCAGATAAGCTGGCAAAAAAGGAGCTGAAACCCCACATTTGGGACCAGAACCATCTTGTGGGATCAGCAGTAGAGTAATCTTAGGAAAACTAAGGGAAGAAATGGAGAAAGAAAAATCCAAGTACTGGAATCAGCTGGAAGGACTGAGGCAATCTAAGATACTACTGGGGAACTATGACCAGAAGAGATCTCTTAGCTGCCTCAACCTCAGTAAAAAAAGGCTCCGAATTTTAACGGTAATATTAACCGGGCATTGCCGGTTTAGAAGCCACATGAAGAAACTAGGGTTAGCAGATGAAGCAAAGTGCAGATTCTGTGAGGAAGAGGATGAAACCTCAATACACATACTCGCAGAATGCCCTGCCTTGCAAAATTCTAGGGCTAGATACCTAGGAGCACATGGAATAGAGGAAGGGGATCTACCTGACTTGAAGCCCGACGATGTCCTAAACTTCCTCAGGAAAATAGGACTCGAAGAGCTGCTATAAGTCTGAGAAAATATCAGAACATGGCAAGTAAGGGGGGACACAATAGATCCTATAGGTCGCAGTGTAATTATCACCCCTAACTTATACATACATACATACATGCATCGAAAAGGCGCCACTAAAAATCGCTTTAATACTTATGGCACCATCTGTTAATAAATTGGCAAATCAGCGCTATAGGTACTGAAAATATATGCATATTCTAAACAATTCGATGATCGAATTCGTGCAATGGAATCTGCTCTCCCTCGTGCCTATGCTACAAACAACATGGCGACCCAGTGGAGCGAATAGTCGTTTTTTAGCGATTTTCATGAAGAATAAGAAGAGTACATTCCTAGTGAAAGTGAAAATGTGTCAGCAGGTATGTATTCTATGTAAATATGTATAAAATAAATGGATTTTTTCAAATACTTTCTTAAAAAATGGCTTTAAATACAAATGTTGTAGAGGCTCTTCTGCCTATATACTTTTGTATCCGTGTTGCATGAAATTTTGTAGTAGTAGTATTGTGGTTTTTATTTTATTCTGGATACTGATAATGAGGTTGAGTTGCCACAAATACCATTAAAAGGCCGAAAGCGAAAATCACATCCCGAGTTTACTAAAAAAGGTCAAAACGACAAGTAAAAAGTGGAGAAGAACATCTATCAAGCAAAAACAACCTAGTTTAGAGTAAGGGATGTATTCATAGCAATTGTTGCAGGACCTGCAAGCTGTATCGTCCGAAAAAATCATCGAAATTCGACAAATGGACATTTTTCTTTACTTCTATGCCCTATATTGGACCGCCAAAGATGATTTTATTTCTGGAAAGATTATAATAGAGCCTGCCAAAAGAAAATTTACCAAAAAAGAAATTTCTAGGCAAAATACTAGAACTTCATCTACATGGAAATTACCATTGAGTATGTAAAGTTTTTTTTTAAAAGCTTCTTGGATGTATGCGATGGTAAAATCACTAAAGCTCTGCAGAAAAAATTGGCTTCGGGAACTCCTGTTTCAGACAATCGAGGGATACATACCCCACACAATAAGACCAACTTGAAGGATACAAATTACCTAAAAGAGTTTATAACGAAGTTTCCGGTATACGAACCACATAACTGTCGTCATTACACTGCCAAGAAATACTTGCCACTCAATTTAAACATGTCTCTGATGTCTCTGTGAAACGGACAAAAGAAAAATATCATCTCTTTTTGTTTTTAGAGATGTATTCAACCATTCGTTTAATTTGCCATTTCACAGACCTCAAAAAGATACCTGTCAAAAATGTGACCACTTTAATATAATTTTGAAAACAGAGCTTGATGTCGAGGAAGATGCGGAGTGATTTTATTTCCTTTTTTGCGTTTATTTTAATGAGTTAATGTTAATTTTAAAACCTTTACAAATTTGTTTTGTAAATTTTGTTAGAGCCAAAAACGCCTATACTTTTAGTTTTTTCAAAATAAAGGTTAAAATTTAATGAATATTTTTTTCTTTCATTCTAAGTAAATAATATATGTTTTCTTTGGGTAAAAACGCAAAGAAATTATAATTTTGAACAAAAGGCAATTTATTGATTTCAATGAACTTTGCCCTTAATTATCTCCAAACTAGTATATTGTTGTATAGACACCTCTGGTTCTGAGCCACTCATATATATGGCAAGTAATACATCATTTGAAAACTTGTTCAAAACCCTTTGACAACGCCGCTAAAACTATAAACAGAGATTTCAGATGGTAAGTGCTTATAACCTCTAAGTGTCAAATAAAAATAATTTTGCTTAAGAATTTTTCTAAGAAATGGTAAAATTTAAGTATTTTCTTTCGATTTTTTTAGTGAAAGAGACTTGCAATTAGTGTAAGGTAACAACCTTGACAGTTTAAAGTAAAAATATTCATTGTAAAAAAGAATTAAAAAATATTGAAAAAGTGCTATTTCATTTCAAGTAATTAGTGAATGATCCAACGAAATTTTTGTTTTTATCTACTTTATTTAAGGTAAGCTATCAAACAAATTTAAAATTAACATAAATTTCCGTATCCATCGGATTTGCAATGGATTTGGAATAAAAATGTTACTATGCGGTAACCTTTTCATATTATGCTGATTGCGATTCTAGTAGCTGTCAGATTTAATAAAGATGTCATTATTTGCGATAGTCTTAACCTAACAATATGACGTCAATATTAATGGCGCACTGAAAGAAGGTTTTGGTTTTAGCTACACAATAAGATGCAGGAAACTAATACTGAAGAAAGAGCAAACATGGGACTCTTATTATAAAAATAAATATCACGTACAAAAAATATTACTTACAGGGTTGCACGTCATAGATTTCAGTGTCGTCATTCGTTAACAAATATTAAAAAAAATAAAAATATCTCTCATTTAAAATTTAGTCATTTTAGAGCGGTATTGTTTTACAAGAAAGCGCTGTTGCTAAGAAAATATCGGATATACTGTTCTCTTCGTATTAAACAAAGAAAACTATTAGTATCGGAAATTTTCCTTATCAAGTTATCAACAACTGGTTAATGTTATTTCTTCTGATTTTTTGATATCGTAGTGGTAATTATCTCAGTTGTTGAAAATTACATTAATATAAATTTTAAGCTGTTTAATATTTTTATTGTATTTTATTTCAGTCTTGTAGTCCATTTTTATGTTTAAACTAAATTTGCATTTCCAGCCTTTTGGACATCTGTATTAAATTTAAAAATAGTTTCTAAAGTAACCTTCAAAATTTTGTTGCATATGTGTTTAATTTCAAATTTATTAGATGTGCATTTCGAGAGCATACTTCTAGTAGTAATGTTCAAAAGTAATCTTCAAAATATTAGCTCTTAAAATGTTATTTTTTATATTTTGCACTTATAAAAATCTTCATTATAAAACGCATTTGCGTATCGTAATGTAACTTTTACGCACGCAAATTTTTGTTTTAAATGGTTGGCGACATGATTGAAGTATCTAATGACAAGACTATTGACAATGACATTTGTGGGTTAATAGCAATTAAAAACTTGTATTAATAAATCCAAAGGAGATAATTTTAAATTGCATCGTATATTACGTACCTCAGCAACCAATAGAGCAACCCTCGATTTGTTGCCGAGAAAATTGTTAATGTTAATAAATAAAATCTAAATATTTTGACGTTTGCTTTCAAAAACTGACAATTAACTTTTGACAGCAGTGCCTTAAAGTGACATTTTTAAGGCTTCTATGGAGTGCTAAAAATGGCATTTTTAACACGTTTGTAGAAAAAGTATTTTTATTTTTAATTGAATTAAAAATAACCAAATAATTAAGGTTTTTAAAATGACACAAGACAACTGATTGAACTGATACAAATATGTCATCATCACTGACACCGCATCCATAGAATCCCGGAACTGTATGTAATTTTTTCTGTTCTATGGTGTAATTATGAGTTCTATGATTATTAATCTTGAAAAATCCCCATTTTTCTTACTTTTTTTGATAAATGCACCATCACAATAATGACGTGCAACGATTTTTGTTTTAATTAGACTGTATTTAAGTAAACTTGTTTACTAAAAACTTACCCTTATTGTCAATCTCCGTTACAGACTTGTTGCTTAGCTCAGCACCATTCATAAACCCCCAATTAGTTCCTCCATGGAACATGTAAAAATTAACGGAGGCATTAAAGCTCAGTATTTTCTCCAAAACGTTCTTAAATTCTTCGGCAGATCTAGTATGATGTTTGTCGGTCCAATGGTCAAACCATCCTGTCCAATATTCTGTAACCATCAAAGGTTTATTGGGTTGAAACCTTTTTAAAATACTCAATTCTTTTATGGGATCCGTTTGAAAATTAGCAGTAGCTAAAACTCCAGGAATAGTACCGGAAAAGCCACCAGATGGAGTATCGGAAGTAAATAGGAGCTCAACTATGCCGTTTTTGCGTAGAATGTGCCTTAATGTTTGCAAATAGTTGGTGTCTACAGGGTGTATTCCGTCGTCGGTGTTTCCGTATTCGTTTTCAATTTGTATGGCGATAATGGGTCCGCCTTTGGTAAATTGGAGTGGTCTGATGAGGTCCAATAACTTCTGGAAGTATCTCTCAACAAACTTTAAATAAACACGATCACTAGTTCGTACCTATAAGTGAAAGAAAATGTATATATAGACGAATCTAAATTTGACAATCAACATCTATAGCAATCTCACAAAACAAAACGTAACTTCAATATGTCAATCTGACGATGATAATGTATCGAAACAGCTGTCATTGAGTTAATTTTTAAATGATCTGGGAAAGCAGATATTTTACTTTAGTCCCTAGGGATTAAAAGTGGCACTTTAGTCCTTTTGGAACAATACATTACCTTAATTCCTTCGTGTCTTAGTAACCAGCTGGGTAAACCTCCAAACTCCCATTCTGAATCTATAAATGGACCTGGCCGTAAAATAACAAACAAATCTTCTTCTTGAGCTAACGTTAAGAAGTCTACAATATTTAAAAAGTCTTCGAAATCGCTTTTTCCTGTGCCGAAATCAAAGCGGTTGTTTTGGTACTCGTGTAGATTCCATGGAACGTAAGTTTCCACTGCTATTAGACCAGCTGCTCTATATTTCTTTAATCTGTCTCTCCAATACAGTCTAGGCACTCGAAAATAATGCAAAGCTCCACTGAATATTGTAATATTTTTATTGTTGAGAGTAAAATAAGTATTATTGTCACTTAAGCCTGTCAAGATACCATCTTTTGCAAAATATTCGTATAACGTTGGTAAATCAGCCAGTGTAGTTCTTGCCATGAATACAAGATAACCAATTATTATTGAAGTTTTAAACATGATTGTTAAACTGTTTGCATTAACAAAACTCAACTTTAATATAATAATGAATACAAGTAAAAACAGATAAATTTTATCATTTACTTTGTTTATTTCCTTGTTTATTATCAGGCTCTTACGAGGGTTGTCTGAAAAGTTTCCGACCTCAACATGAAGATGGCAGCACTCGTAAGCAAAAGTTGGGAATGTGTTTGCGCATGTTTTGAAAGGTACCCACTAAAATTTCAGCTATTTTGAACGCGCAGTTGTGGTTTGAAAATCATTTGAGTGAGTCGATGTGAGTGTTTTTATGAAAATGGAAAAAATCGAGTACCGAGCTGTCATTAAATATTTGTTTTTGAAAAGCAATAAGCGTACGAAAATCAAAGACGAGTTGGACGCTGTGTATCGCTCAAGTTCACCAAATGGTGCTACGCAACCGTCGAATTAAAATTAGAGAGATAGCAGAGGCTATAAATATGTCCAAAGAACGTGTTTGTCACATATTGAATCAAGATTTAGGCATGAGAAAGCTGTCCGCGCGTTGGGTGCCGCGTTTGCTCACTTTGGACCAAAAACGTGTTCGAATGAACATTTCCAACTCTCTGTTGGCGCAGTTTAGGCGCAATAAATCAGAGTTTTGGCACCGATTAATTACTGTAGATGAAACTTGGATACACCATTATACTCCAGAAACAAAAACACAGTCAAAACAATGGACTGCGAAGGGGGAATCGGCTCCAAAAAAAGCAAAGGTTGTTCCTTCGGCTGGGAAAGTGATGGCAACTGTTTTCTGGGATAGTCATGGAGTTATCATAAACGGAAACGGAAAAACCATTACAGGAGCATACTACGCATCATTACTTGACAAGCTGAAGGCAGAAATTGCGGAAAAACGGCCACATTTGCAGAAAAAAAGAATTTTGTTTCACCAAGACAATGCGCCGTACCACATCTCAGCGGTTGCCATGGCGAAAATCCACGAATTACGGTTTGAACTGCTTGACCACCAGATCTAGCCCCAAGCGACTTTTTTTTTGTTCCCTAAGCTCGCAGGACAGAGATTTTCGTCGAATGAGGAGGCCATCACCTTCGTAAACAACTATTTTGCAGAGAAAGACGCCGAGTACTATTTGGACGGGTTGAAGAGATGGGAGCATCGCTGGGAGAAGTGTATAGACTTACAAGGAGACTATATAGAAAAATAATTAATTTGAAGAAAAAATGTCTAGTATCTTTTTTGGTCGAAAACTTTTCAGACAACCCTCGTAATATACAGACAAACATTAAAATAAACTTAATTGAGAGGCTGAGAGGAAAAGTGGTACAAGTGACATTTTGTGAAAAAATGAGATATGTGCATGAGTTGGTAGAGGATGTTGATATTATTTATTAATGTAAAAATGGTTCAAGTACAAAACGCACTACAGTACGGACATCTGTTTGTGAGAAGTAAAAGCTCTCGAAAATTTCTGGTAATCGTGTTCTGTATAAGTTGTACAAGTGCACATGTTTACTTTTGTTCTAAAACTTATTGTAGTTTTGTTTGTAACTGTCACGTTGTAAAAGTGTGGAGCAATATTAATACAATTTGTGAAATAGCCTTAGAATAATGCAAAAAATGTGTCATTAAAGAAAAAGGGCAAAAAACGTTTGAGACATAGCGCTTTGTGTGTTTATTTCCTTTGACATTAATGACAAAAAATATTCTAATTGGTAATACGCTTTTTTAATGCTGCGCTTCCCCATACTGTTTGGTATGCATTCGCATAAGAGTCCAAAATAAAGTCCCTGTTCCCTCTCCTGCATCACTTCATGAGCCTTTCAACATCCTTGGAAGTGGTTGATCAGGCATGCTTCTATTGGTTCTTCTAATATGGCGGCTGCAAAATCTACCGTAATGAATTCTGGAACAGGTATGAATTTAACATTTTTATCCAGCGACAGAGCTGTTCTTGGATTGTCAGATCCTATAGGAACCCTACGGCCAAGTTTTCCTTGGCAAACCTTCTTTCCCCGCTAGTTGCTGCTTTTGAATGCTGAAGGTTCACACCTTAGCTTCTAATTAAGTTTTTGTTACATATCTGATCCCATTAGAAGCTAAAGAGATTTTGTCAACTACGACAGAGCCTTAGTACAAGCCGCAGAATAGCCAATTTACACTGAAATTTGCCACATGCTTCATAGTCCGCATGATAATAGTTGGACTACCCTCTAACCAAGCATACTTCAGTTTAAACTATTTCTTCTTGAAGTTAAAGGAATTTTTATTGTAGCTCCCTTCCACTTTGCTGGCTGACGAAATGAAGCTACATCCAAGCTAGTTTTGTCAGTTCTCAAAAAAATAATTACTTTATAAATGTTGCCAAAAATTTAACTAATTCTATAACTTCCACTCTTGATCCACTTTCCTATTTAACGAATGTTAATGATGTTGATGTTGATAGATCAACATCAAGTACCTAGTTACAAACAAACAAAGTGTAACTTCAATATGTCAATCTGACGATGCTATTTCGATAGCGAAACGGCTGTCATTGCAATTAAAGTATTTATAGAATAAATAGTGAAAGTTAATACAACCTTTTAGTTGTTTATTGTTCTGCATAAAATACTACTTCAAAAATTACAGTACTATGGATTTAGAGGCACCTCGAGTCTTTTCTTAGTGAGAGACTGCAGCTTGTACGAGTTGATGAATTAAGATCTTCATGCAAGCAAATAGAATATGGGGTTCCACAAGGTTCGGTATTGGGTACTATATTGTTTTTGCTATTTATCAATGATATTGCTAACTTAAGCATCGGCGGCAAAATTTGTCTAGTCGCAGACGACACTGGCTTTTCTTGGAGTCACCCGGATATCACCGACTTTCACATGACTTAACCATCATCAAATCATGGTGTGATTCTAACCATATGTGTTTGAATGTTTCTAAGACGAAAGTTTTACCATACACAACTGCAATTCAACCTATTACGTTGAATAATTCCACTATAGAGGTCGTTGACTCTGTGAGATTTCTGGGACTTGTCGTTGACAGCTCTCTAAAATGGGATTTACATATTGACGCTTTGTCAAAAAAACTAAGCTCTTCTTGTTACGCGCTGAGAACAATATCTAGGGAGCTTCACCTGTCAGCTTCCAAAACAGTCTATTTTGCCCTCTTCGAGTCACATCTCCGATATGCACTTCCTTTTTGGGGTACATGTTGTGTGACCCAATTTGAACGTATTTTTAAATTACAAAAGAGAGCTGTTCGGTATACGCTGAAACTAAGCAGTAAAACTCACTGTAGGGAATTCTTTAAAAAACATAAAATATTAACACTTCCATTCCTATTTATCTTTGAATCCATTTCCTTAATTCGGAAACATTTACCTGAAGTCTCAGACAGACCATCTCATAACTACCCTCTTAGAAGTGCAGAGTATGACCTTTATTTACCAAAACCTGGCACAGAACTAATCAAAAGCTCTATTTTTTATAACGCCAAGAAAATGCACAATTTACCCTTTGAAATAAAGTCCATTTCATCAATAACCGCATTTCGTAACGCTTTAAAATTATACTTGATAGAAAGAGCTTTGTATGCAGTTGACGTCTTTTTTATATAAAATATTTGGGACCATCTTACGCACTGGAAAGTTAATTTATGATATTTATTTATTTTGTTGTTTTTTGTTATTGTTACTTTGACTAAATTAAAATCTTAAATTTAAAATTTTTTTTTTATATTATTCAATATTTATTTTTCTCATTGTATAATGTATACATAAAAGTATACAGTTGTTGTTTGTATGTTTTATTAATTGTAGATACTTTTGTATTACTATTTTAATAGGTTTTGTTATTCTGCTCTATGGGATTTTTTTAAACAGCTTTGTCCACAAATTCCAAATAATTTTATCAACAATAACGCTTATTATTATTATTGATACTGTCTGTACACCAATCAGACTTCCACACTGTGTTTTCTGGTAGACAGTACGGTTTCTCAGCTTCACTCCCAGATCTCGCGTGCGGAATTACTAAGCCACTCCGCCATCTTACATGAGTAAATACAAACAACTATATCCTTTTTATATATTTATTTACAAAATACAAACCTAAAACGTTTATCAGCATTCTTCGTTAATTAAATCCTCGACGAATCTAACAGTTTTTGCAGGAACAAAATGTTCAAACACCAAAATATCATTGGATCCTTTTCTCAAAAAAGGCGCAGGCAAATATGTACTTTGTTGAGGACCTAGTTTTAAATACCGTCCCAAAACAAAATCATTAACAATAACAACACCTTTGATCCAGTCTCTCATGTCTATGTAAGTGTCGTTTGGTTCTTCTACGTTAAGTACGGCTTTGTACAGTTTGGGTCCCTTAGTAAAACTAGGCTTTTTCCAATTTTTCAACTGTTTTAAGGAACTTTTATCAAATTGTAACGGTACAGCTTCATCGAACTGTACTACTTCGTTGTTAATTAACACATTACCCTGCCATATTCCTTTAAACTGATTAAACTGTTGTAAGCAACCGTAGTTAACTCTTCCCATGTTTTCTACTAATAGTTCTAGAGTTGCATTTTTATAATCTTCATTTCCTAGATTTAAAGTTGAATCTTTTTTCCTCCAAAATCCAAATTCGTCCAGATCAGCTTTTGTAGCTAAAATTTTATTTTTCAGTTCTCCGTTTATCAATACTAGAACCGTATCACATACACGACCTTCAATCTTCAATATCGCATTCTTGGGAACGTTAATATTCGTTGTTCTGTATACAATGTAACCGTAACTTTGACCGGAATTGTTGTTTATGTTTAAAGATTCCATCGGTACCAATTTTTCGATTTGTAACTTTTGGTTTTGTTTTATGACATCGGTCAAAGATAGCTCTCCTGTTATTTGGATAGTGGGGTAGGCGATTCTTTTAGAAACATCCGGCATCGATGGTTGCCTTAATTGCAGTTTATTGTATTTGGAAAGTATTTCTTTGACTTTGTTATATTTGTCTGTGTAGTCCCCTGCTTCTGATAAAGGTGCATCGTAATCGTAGCTTGTAATATCCGGTTGGAATCCTAAAAAATATAAATTATTTATTAGTAAATATGTAAATACGTAATCAGGGTTGTAAGCCTATTTTTATGATAATGTCATGTCATGGTGATAATGAAAATGACGGTCACATTATAGGTAATTCGATAAAACCACTCCTCAAAGTATTTTTCAAGGATTTTAAAAATAAAAAAATAAACAGGGTGATCCATTTGAAATAACAAAGTTCGTTAGTTTTCCAGAAAAACGAAAAATCCGGCAACAATGTATGGCATGTTATAATGACAACGTTATGTCACTCAATTTTGATGACATAAGGAAGCTCATTATGTACTAAGTACCATAATGAAATTCTATAAGGAAAACATGTAATGGTTTGATCAAAAAAGTTTATTCAAAATGCATAACTATGTCCAAAACTATTTATCATAAGGTAAAAGAACAATTACTACAATTTGTAATATTAATTCCAATGCATTCTACAGTTTTTACATCAGTAGTTGATGATTGTTGGCAAACTTGTAATCCTGTTTGGTTGTTGGCACCAAAAATTGCTTCTGATATTTTTTTCTTTTGCTCTTTCGAATTTTCGATGTAACCTTCAGCGACAGTACCTATTGCTTTTCCATCCGCCATGGCGTTTCACGGTACACAGATCAGCTCCAGAATCAGCCAAAAATGAAGCAGACGATCGCCGAAAACAATGTCCGGTATATTCTTCAGGGCGAGCTAAATTCAAGAAAGTGGCAATAACTTTTGGCATTTTATCAAAGGTATGTATTCCAACGTGTTGTTTTGTGCATTTCTTATTTCTATAAGTGGCAAAAAAATGTAGATGGTTTGTGTTGCAAGGTCGTATTTTCACATATTGTCTGACAATTTCTACCATATTCAATGCTGGGATATTCCCCGAAGTTACAAAAAATTCTCGCATTATCTTTGTTTTTGTATTCGGTAATGTAATTCTAAAAACGGATCCTACATCTATTACATTTTCAACAAGCATATTTTTGTCAATTTCTCTCTTCTGTATGCTGCACTTAGTCCAATTATCATAGCAATTTTATTAAATAAGTATGTATCATCATTAAAAACTTTGTAACATCTTGTTTAGTAAAAATTTTGGATTTTTTAGTTCTGTAACCTTCTGATTTACGTTTTAGTAATGCAACCAGCTGTACCCAAGTAACATTTTCATATCTTAGGAATGTACAGGAAATGTTCGGCATGGTCCAAAGTACATTCCAAGAATGTACATAAATTGCATTATGTATATCCCTAGAACTTGCTAGGGTAGTGTATTTTTTATGTCACATCAAGTACCTGGTATGTACCTAATATGTCACTTTGGGAATATGTGTGGCATGTTTTAGGAATATCCCTTACATATGCATGTTATATAACATAAATATCCCCAAAGGAATTATTCTTCATAAACATTTCCTTCATATTCTTAAAATATTAAAATAATTTTAGTTTCATGTAAGGTTGGTACAGCATCAACAGAATAAAAACAGTTGAGTCCCAATCAAAAGGTCCTATGGCGGGTGATATATTTTGTAGCATAGGTGACAAAATAAGAATACCAAATTAGGTATCACATTGTATTTTTTCCAAAGTACTATGAATATCACAGGTATATCCATGAATAAATATAAACTACTAGTATTTACGTGCACATATTATGCACTTTTTCCAACATTCCATGGATGTCACTGGTATATCCTTGAATGGATATTCCCTGCGTGTAATTCCTATTACATTGTTGGTACATTGTGAAGGGGATATACCATCTAAGATGTTAAACAATATATTGGGAATGTACCCACTAAATTTGGTATATCTTTTGAACATTATGAATATACTAGGAATATGCTTTGTACATTGAATGCTACTTGGTAGGTACTTACTAATATCGACGTTTTTTCTTGTTGATAAAATACAGCACACTGTAGGTATTTATAATATTATTCTAAATTTTACAAAAAAAATTCCCTTTTATTACATAATAGTTAAGTAAAAATAAAAAATACATTTTTTTTTACTTTTAAAAATTATTGTATCAACTCTTTTACATTTATTTTTTAGTCTTACAAATAAATAGATACCCAGAATACAAGTTCTTTAATTCATGAATGGCTTGTAAAAATTTTTAGTCCGTCCAAAATGTAAAACACGCCCATATATAAAAGTTTCGGTGTTAATAAATTTCAGTGTGGATGGCGCCACATTATGGATCGAAAAATACAGCGTGCAGAGGTTCAGCTGAGAGCTGATTACTACCTTATTTCTTAACTTTTTTGAAAAAAGAAAAACTTGGAAAATAGTTAAAGGACGATACTAGAGATGTATAGAATTAGATTTTTCAAATTTTTTCTGATAACGGCGTGAACTGCATCTCAAAATACCTAATTTTTAACATTTTTTCCCTCAATAATAGCAATGTTAAATAAAATTCATTATTTTGTTTTTATAAATTCCTAGCAACACCTTTTCTCTTGTGGCCTCAACAAGCAGTTTTAAATAGGTAATTAAAAAAAATAAAGGTACAATTAGCCACCAGCAAAACCTCTGTTTTTGCTTAAATATTCAGCCGTAGGAATGCCCCTAAATGAAAGAAATAACGTTCTATTTTCATGTATTTTTCATATTCACATGTACTGACTATATTTAACAAATTTGTATCAATTAAAATAAATCCGGAGGAGCAACTATCCCTATTTATTTTCATATACAGTCGACTACCTAATCCACAAGCTCGGCCGTATTATAAAATCGTCAAATATCAAAATTTATAAAAATCGTGCGAGACGTTTCCGAGATAATTGAAGCTCACTCTGTATGACACAGCTGTTACTTAAATTTTCAACATTAAATAAATCTCAAATAGTTACAAGTGAATGAAACAAAACAAGCTACTATAAGATTATTTATTGAATGACATGCCAAAGATACGTGCTAATAATGATAAGAGAACATGTTTAATTTTTAAAATTGTTTATCTCACCTTAAAGCAGATGTGTCGAGCATAAAAAAACCCGTGTATTGTATATTTTGTTGAATATAAATTGCAACTACTTTTTTGCAAATGATAAATAATACGTTTTCTAATATATCTTTCCCAAGATTCTACCTTTTCTGTAAAAAAGCTCATTCGATCTTAAAATTTTTGCATTTCGTTTATTCTATACTTTATGGTCACACTGTATAACCACTTTTGGTAAAATTAAATTCTGTTCTCAATAGATTTCAATGAAAATACCTAATTACAGTTATAAAAATTGGATATTCAACTTTATCATTTATCATATAGGTATCCATGAAATACCTATACAGGGTGTTTCTTAAGTAATCTAAAATATTATATGGGGCGCTTCGTTACTCAATTTTAAGACGAAAAGTTCATATAAACATGTGTGATAGGTGTTGTCGTTTATGAGATACAGGGTGTTGTACGTGAAATTAATTTTTCTTGGTGACGCTACTGATTTATATTTTTTTATTATTTTATTACAAGCAACATGTGTTAAACATAAAGAAAAAATAATACATTTCAGAGCAAATGTTCAAAATGTCCACCTCCAGCTAAAATGCAAGAATCCGCTCGATGTCTAATGGATTGTCGAATACGTTCGAAGATACCAGGATTGTTACGAATCACATAACAGCCGTCTATGATACGATTTTGAAGATCTTGTACGTTTAATATCAGTGTTGTGTAAACAAGCGATTTCAAATATCCCCACACACAAAAATCCAGACGATTGTGTCCAGGTGATCTAGGGGGCCACGGGTGTGGAGATCCTCGTCCTGGCCTGGAAAAACATTATTTAAAAACTCGCGTACAATCACTGAAAAATGTGGAGAAGCTCCGTCATGCATGAACCACATGCGCCTTCTAATAATAATAGGTACATCTTCCAAAAGAAGTGGAAGTTCATTTTCTAGAAAATGTTGGTATGTCTCACCGGTTAACCGTACAGGAAGGAAAAATGGTCCAATTAAATAATCATCGATGATGCCAAGTCAAACATTGACCGAAAATGTTTGTTGAAATCGTTTTACACTTATGGTATGTGGATTTACATCTGCCCATATGTGGTCATTATGAAAATTCATAATCCCATGTCTAGAAAAGTTGGCTTCATCCGTAAATAGAATATTGGCCACAAAATTCGGATTGTTCGCGATTTCACGTAAAATCCATTGACAATACTGTATGCGTAATGGATAGTCAGTAGGTAACAAATGTTGAACACATTGAACGTGATATGGATACAATAAATTATCTTTTAGAATATTCCAAACAGTTTTGTTACTAACATTTACTTCATCTGCAACTTTTCTTGTACTCGTTTCGGGATGTTGGTCAATAATTTGAAGAATCTGGTTTTCCAATTGGGGATTTCTCACAGTTCTGGGTCGTCCAATAATATTCTTCGATTTAGCAAAAGTTCCAGTTTCTTGTAAACGAATATGTAACTTAGTAAACGTATCTGAACATGGTAAACGATTATTTGGATAACGCTGGGCATACGTACGTCTAGCTTCTAAGGCATTACCATTCGCTAATCCGTACAAAAAATGCATATTAGCCATTTCAACATAAGTAAACACTGGCATAGTTATTAACTAAACACAGAGTCAATCAAATAAAAATGTACGATTTTTGCGTTGGTTTTCAAATTTGACACTTGTCAACATTATTTCAAAGGCCACTTAGAATAAGCATGTTTTTGCGTATTACTTCTAAAAAACAGTAGCGTCACCGGGAAAAATTAATTTCACGTACAATCAGAACTGACTTATTACAATAAATTCAACACCCTGTATCTCATAAACGACAACACCTATCACACATGTTTATATGAACTTTTCATCTTAAAATTGAGTAACGAAGCGCCCCATATAATATTTTAGATTACTTAAGAAACACCCTGTATTTACACTTATTATTATTTTTATCTGTTCAACATAATTTAATGAACACAAAAAGTACTAATTGTTGAATAATTTTATTTATAAAAAATATTGTGTAGAACTTTTGCCAAAATGACCATTTGTAGTTTTACAAATAACTATTATAGAATATTGACAAAATCGCCTTTAGTTATAATCTATGGCAAATGTTACAGGGTGTTACAATTAAATAATAAAATTAAAAAAAAATAATTTTTTTACAATTAATTATTAATTGGTAAAGTATTTTAATTAATATTTCACCAGATTGGTGGATGTATTTAGTTTAAAGTTGGGAATTTTTGGTATTAGGGTTATATATAGTAGAATATTTTTTTTTAGATTTTTGGAAAAACATAAACTTATATTGTTTGAAGTTTGAAGCTCAATAATTTTAGAAAAGTTTTGAGTATACCAATATTTAAGACAATAAAATTTCTTCATATTTAGATTTTTTACTATTTTTTAACATTTTTCAAAAATTATATTTATCTAAAATAATCAAAATCAAAAGCTCCTACCTGCATTGTCAGTTGCCGTAATAGATTTGTCTTTCAGGTTAGCTCCATTTAAAAATCCCCAGTTAGTACCTCCATGGAACATGTAAAAGTTAACTGAAGATCCAAAACTCAATATGCCTTCTAATACATCACCAAAATTCTCCGCCGTTCTGGTATGATGTTTTTCCGCCCAATGGTCAAACCAACCAGTCCAATATTCCATTACCATCAAAGGTTTCTCCGGTTGGAACTTCTTTAACAGAGTAAGCTCTTCAATTGGTTCGTGTTGAAAGTTAGCAGTAGCTAGTACACCAGGTATTGTACCGTGAAATCCATTAGAAGGAGTATCCGACGTAAAAAGTAGTTCAACCACACCGTTTTCTTGTAGAATTTCTTTAATTCTTTCCAAATATTTCCTATCGATTTCGGTAGTCCCATCATATACGTTTCCATATTCGTTTTCGATTTGAAAAGCTATTATAGCACCTCCTTTGGTAAACTGCAACGGACAAACGATAGCTAGCAATTTTTTAAAGTACCTCTCTACTAATTTCATATATTTAGAATCACTTGTTCTTATCTTAATCCCCTCGTATCTTAATAACCAAGAAGGTAAACCACCGAAATCCCATTCGGCGCAAATATACGGTCCCGGACGGAGAATAACCAGTAAATCTTCTTCTTTTGCCAAGTGTATAAATTCCTCTATGTCTAGAAAATCTTGAAAGTCACTGCCCCCGTTTCCGAAGTCGAATACGCCATCTTGATATTCGTGTAGATTCCACGGAACGTACGTTTCGACTGCGTTTAAACCGGCGGCACGGTATTTTCTTAACCTATCTCTCCAATATTCTCTGGGGACTCGAAAATAATGCAAAGCGCCACTGTATATAACCACATCTTTATTGTTGAGTGTAAACTGAGGTTTACTATCACTCAGGCCGGATTTAATTCCCCCTTCTGTGAAATATTCGTACAGAGTTTGTAATTTCGACGTTTCTCTCTCCATAATGATTGTTGACTGAGTAAATGAACGAAAAATGTAATAAGCAATGCGCATGTATGGAGGGAACGGTAAATCAACTATAGGTTAATGGTAATAGCAATACGGGGGAATTACAATTTGTTTAATTATATCAATACCTTGCATCCTAAAATAAATTTTTCTTTTGAAGTTAAAGTAAATAATTTAATTAATTTTCTAGATTTAAAAATTGAAAAAAATTAAATAGTAGAGGTTATCCATGACTCGAATGTGGGTGGTACGAATAGTAGCAATAAAACTCGAAGTCAAACCCACAATATATATATAATTTAATGGTAAAAATTACATCAATTCAGCGACATGTTTCGGTGTACAGACCATCATCAGGCTATAAGAGAAGCACAAAGTTAGAGCGAAGTACTAACATGAGTCACTTGATATAGAACAAGTTAAAAAGGATTAATTAACACTGTAGAATATGGTACATAAGTAGATTATTGATAACTTAATACTAACTAAACAATGAAAGTAAACAAAAAGCAAGTCAATGTTAATAAAAATATATAGTATTGAAACTCACCTATATATGCAGACAGCAAGGTTTAAAGAATCATAATAATAAAATTATTTGAAATTTAGAAAGAATTAGTAAATTTAAATGACAGACATGTGGGGTTGAAAAAAGAAATATGAAAATTGAAAATTATATAGATGAAAAATTATATATGGTTAAAAAGAGTATGAAATATGAAAAATTGGCGAATAAGAGCAAATACATAAGTAATAAAACAAGGGTTAAAGTAATAAGTAAGTGGAGAGATCCTCCTAAACGGGGATTCAATCTCCTGCAAACTTTTGTGAATAAAATTAATATTAAAATATTTAATATACAGAAAACCAACACAAGCAGATGTAACCATACCGTAACACATAAATTGGCAGCTAATAATTCTGTGATATATACATAGAGTATTTTCAATTCCAATGAACAAAAATAACTTTGATAAAAACATTAAATTTGAAATATAAATTAATTAATAAGAAAGAACAAAAAATGTCTCTAGAACTAATATTTCCTAAACAAACTAAAAATATTAAAAGTTATACAATACAATTTTAAAAATAATATATTCGGCAACATCAACATTAATATAATTTAAAACACAAAATAGTGTTGGCACAAAATTGTTAAATGTGAAAATAAATTTACCTAAATTAAAAAAATCTGGTGTTTACAAAACTAATTGTCCAAAATGTAAGGCTATATTTTATATTGAAATGAATAGCTAAGCTTCAGTAAAAATAAAATGTAAAACTTACCTCAATATGAAAATATAAAAGGATATCAGGATAATTTTCATTAATATATTAGCTACTTTTCTTTATTTCATTAAAAATATTTGGTATAATATCTTAAATGTTAAACATTCAAATAGATGAAGAATGTATTTAACAACTTTATCTTGGACAGGATCCTGTAGTACTATTTCATAACAATCAAGCAAGTCCCAATTCATAAAGCTTTCTCTGGAAGTTAAAGATAGAATCTAAAACAAAAAAAATGTAATTAAAACTATTAATTTAATTCATATGTTTAATAAAAAGTTATGTAATTTAGGTAGTTAAATATTTGAATGTTAGTTAAAAGGTGGAGGTACTCACATTGTGACATGGAAACACTTTGTAGTTCTTCGATTACAGATATGTATTCAGGCAAAACCTCATAACCTGAGAAATACCTAAAAATATAAAAACTATGTAAATAATTGCTATCAGACAAAGGTGAAATCAGTGTATAAACTATAAATGTTACAGTGATAGAGTAACCATATTTCATTATCAAAACTCAGATAGTAAATACTTAAAAGACTATTTAATAATAATAATAATAATAATAATAATAATAATAATAATAATAATAATAATAATAATAATAATAATAATAATAATAATAATAATAATAATAATAATAATAATAATAATAATAATAATAATAATAATAATAATAATAACACAAGAAGGCACAACAATGTTGTAAAAATTATACATCAAAAAATATGTAAAAGCTTTAACCTTTTAAACAACGAAGAGGTTCCTTATTACAAGTATGAACCAAAAGCAGTACATGAAACCGACGAAATCAAAGTGTATTATGACAGAACAATTTACTCAGACCACACGAGATTGCATAATAGACCAGATATCACAGTATTATATAAAATCTCTCGCAATGCCTATTTCATAGACGCTGCTGTCCCAGCAACAAAAAATATGAGCCGAACATACGACGAAAAGTGTACGAAATATGCAGAACTGGCTGTAGAAACAAAAAGGAATTGGAACCTAAATAATATACAAATAATCCCAGTAATAATCAGTGCAGAAGGTGTTATACCAAAAAGTTTAGCACCAAACATAAAAAAACTCGGACTTGGAGAGAACGTTGTGGATACTATACAAAAAAGTGTAATTCTTGATGCATGTCATATAACCCGTAAGATCATTAATTTATAATTCGATAATATTAAATCAATAGCCATGGATGCATTTTGATCTGACTTAGGTCACCAAAATGTTTCTTTTTACCCACAAGAAAGGAGAAAAAAAAACATAATAATAATAATAATAATAATAATAATAATAATAATAATAATAATAATTTCAACAACAGTTGATAAAAGTTGATGTGAGACAATTTAGTTAGAGAAAATGTATGTAAATTAGTAATTTAAGTTTGTACATTAGTTATAAGTTTGTTAATCTTTGATAATATCAAAAGATCTCATTTAAACAAGTACTTATAATAGTTAATATCTAGTTCATATAATAGATTAAAATAAAAAGCTTAATTTTCATTTTTTTAAGTCAAATTAGTATTTAAAAGTTATAATAGGACTATCTTATGAGATTTATGCATAGATTGTTATTCATTTTATGTTATTTGCTCAAATTTATATAAATTCAAGGAGATTGACATGCCCAAAATTAGCACATTTCAAACATCAATTTTATAAAGAAAAACTTATCAAAAAATAATTTAAATAGCTTTTTTATGAATGTAAGAATACAGATTTTCTGTATATTATCAAAGAAACAGTCAAATATGTAAAAAGATTTTATCATTTTACGTAAATTTAGGTTAAATTTTGCAAATCGAAACAATTGATTTCCAATTTTATGTCATTAGTGTCATAATTAGGCAAAAGGTATAAAAAGGCCGTGCATTTCATTTTTGTCCTCCTATTGCTTTCTGATTCACGCTTAATTGGTACCATAACCTCATTGTTAATAAAAAAATTAAGTTTAATCAAATTATTTAACAAAAATATTATCATTAAAGTAATTAAATAGTATCGAAGTACTTACCAAGAAGTTCGATTCATCAAAAACAATCCAGATTCTAGTAAGATTTATAAGGTTGGTGTTCGAGTTTAAAAAAGCAATTTTTTAAATAAATAGTGGGTATTTTGTTTAAAAAACTATTTTTAATGTTCTTAGTATATTTTGTTTGTTATAAAAATCAAATGAGAATTTGAATTTAAGCATATAGGTACATACATAGGTACCTACATAATGTAATATTTTCAATACATATTTCCACACAGTATCGTAGGTTTTTACTATATCGAAGCAAACAGTTAGTACTTGACGGTTACTTGCAAATGCTTCATCTATGACAGATTCTAGTATAACTGAAGATATGTTAATTAAATAATACTAAGGCCCGGGTGTTAGAAACATAAATATCAGCATGGTATCAACCGACTAACAGATATCTCTCTGTTATGCTAAAATTGGCGTGTTACAACCGCAGTTATTGGTAAATCCTCTGTTACAGAGGCTTTAAATTTAACAGCGTATTTTTATAAAGTTACCATACAGTTACCATACGGAGGAAACGTGCGCAATAAACTCTAAATAATGAGATTTTATTTATAATATAGGTTACAATGTTACAACAGTATGATTTAAAATGTATTGTAAAATAATTGTTTGTGATCAGAAAGCAATGGTATCTAATTCGTCACCTGAATCATCAGATGAGGAAATTCTGGAATTTGTACAAGTGTTTCGACCGAGAATTTTTAGAGAGATTCAAGACCCGGGTGTTAGAAACATAGATATCAGCATGGTATCAAGCGACTAACAGATATCTGTCTGTTACACTAAAATTGGCGTGTTACAACCGCAGTTATTAGTAAATCATCTGTCACGGAGGCTTTAAATTTAACGGCGTATTTTTATACAGTTACCATACTGTTACAGAGGAAACATGCGCAATAAACTCGAAATAATGAGATTTTATTTATAATATAGGTTATAACGTTACAACAGTGTTTTAAAGTTTATTGTAAAATAGGTGTTTGGGATTAGAAAGCAATGGCATCTAATTCGTCATCTGAATCATAAAATGAGGAAATTCTGGAATTTGTACGAGTGTTTCGACCGAGAATTTTTAGAGATAGATTCAATCCCATGGTTTGTGTTTAATAAACCCTACAAAATACAAATAAAATAGGCGGATGCTGCAAATGAAATACGCATATACACAGACGGCTCAAAAACCAAGGAAGGATCAGGATGTGGAGTCTACTCCAGATCACTTAGCCTAAGGATTAAATGGGGAATGGAAAAAAATACCAGCGTGGTTCAAACAGAACTGGCTGGTATCTCAATCGCCGCAAAAGAACTAACCAGAAAAGAAATTTCTGGCAAAAACATAATAATCTGCACTAATAGTAGACAAGCCCTACTAACCTTGAATAGACAACGTTTAATAATAATAACATCGTACTAAGGTGGGTGAAAGGGCACGACAGGAGCAAAGGTAACCGTATTGCTGACTCTCTGGCCAGGATGGCGGCTGGACTGAAAATTTTGGGACCAGGCGACACCCATGGTTTGACGACTTCGACAATTGCGGAACTAGCCAAACGTTACACCCGTACTCAATCCCTTAAGAGATGGGATGAAACCAAAGGATGCAGTTTTGCCAGGATTACCCTGGGCGACCCTGAGAAGCTGGATACGAATAAATATTTGGCGATGACCAGGAAGAACCTACGTTTAACAGTGGACACTGTCAACTAAGGAAACACCTCCATATTATGGGGCTAGTGGACATATCTCTATGCAGGAGGTGTGAATGTCCGGAGCTATCGTGGATAAGAGAGTGTGTATCTTGGCCTACACCTGCCGACATTAAGGAGATGTCTCCTGGTGACCTGTCTTTCTTTCCTGGGTAAGGCAGGATGGACGATGTCCTAGGAGGGCGATTCCTTGGGAGGATGTACAATGGGCCATATTATGGCCTAAGTGCTG
Source organism: Ophraella communa (assembly GCA_035357415.1). NCBI lineage: Eukaryota > Metazoa > Arthropoda > Insecta > Coleoptera > Chrysomelidae > Ophraella > Ophraella communa. Next base: position 28,133,892 of record CM068994.1, on the reverse strand, counting down.
TGGGTCTATACTCATCCTTCCTACTCTACAGATACAGAATCCCATAGACGAATATGATGAATTAATCGTTTTATTTTATTTATATTACCGATTCCTGAAAAATATTTTATAGGTAGGTATATGAAATTAGTAGAAACCCTGACTCATACAACTAAAAACATATATAAACATTTTTTTAAAGTGTTTAGCATGAAAGAATTTTATAGTTATAAATATAATTTAGAATGTATAATATTGTATTTAATTTTGCCAATATTCAACAACTACCATTCACAATTCAAATATCTATTGGAATTTGATTACGAGGACAGTAATGTTAATAAAAAAACTTAATATTTTTTACTTAGTTATATTTAACGTTCTTGTCTTAACAAAAATAGATATATTTAATAATCACAATGTAAAATAAATGGAAACTTGAAATTCGAAATCAAAATATTTACTCCGAGCGCCAACGTCATCTATAGTTGAAAAGGCAAACGTTGCAAAATACAAATTTCAAGAGAGGTGTATATCTCGACTAGGTGGTATCAGGTTGTTACGTAGCGGTCAGATGGTTTTGTTTCTAGCACGCCGAAATAAAATAACCGATACCAGTCAGGTACGTAACAGACTGGTACCTGTTGGTTTCTAGTACCCGGGCCTCAATCCCATGGACGAATATGATAATTTAATCGTTTTATTTTATTTATATTACTGATTCCTGAAAAATATTTTATAGGTAGGTATATGAAATTAGTAGAAACCCTGACTCATACAACTAAAAACATATATAAACATTTTTTTAAAGTGTTTAGCATGAAAAAATTTTATAGTTATAAATATAATTTAGAATGTATAATATTGTTTTTAATTTGGCCAATATTCAACAACTACCATTCACAATTTAAATAACTATTGGAATCTGATTACGAGGACAGTAATGTTAATAAAAAACGTGATATTTTCTACTTAGTTGTATTTAACGTTTTTGTCTTAACAAGAATAGATATATTTAATAATCCCAATGTAAAATAAATTAAAACATCGAAATTCGAAATCAAAATATTTACTCCGAGCGCCAACGTCATCTATAGTCGAAAAGACAAACATAGCAAAATACACATTTCAAGAGAGGTGTATATCTCGACTAGGTGGTCATATGGTTTTGTTTCTAGCACACCAAAATAAAATAACTATCAGTTTACCGATACCAGTCAGGTACGTAACAGACTGGTACCTGTTGGTTTCTAGCACCTGGGCCTAAGTAGTTTATCTGTACGATAAATGTACTTTAATAATGCTAAAATTAAATGAATAAAACACAGTACTTGAGTATTTTATCTTATTGATTAGATATTCCATAACAACTTATAAATATCTGGCATATATTTTATTCTAATTATTATTAATGCTTAAAAGTCCTTGATAACTAAACAAAAATGGCGTTAACTGGAGTTAACGTAACAGATTTACCAACCAACTATGGATACTACACGTCGGGAGGAATCGGACAGGGGCTTACAGCAGATAAGCCAAACTTTTACCTCAACAACAAAGAAATCTTTATCTACAGTGGAGCAATGCATTATTTTCGCGTTCCGAGAGCTTATTGGAGAGACAGATTAAGGAAAATGAGAGCAGCAGGCTTAAATACAGTTGAAACTTACATCCCGTGGAATCTACACGAACCACAAGCGGGTAAGTATAGTGAAAATAGCTTAAAAATTAAATTAAAAGCTACGATAGGTAGTAAATAGTAAAACGTTTATTATTCTAGTTATTTTTGTACTTACTTATTCATAAGCCTTTCTACCTTTTTAGGGGTAAGCTGTTTGTGTTGAGTTTTGCTTATTTTTTCCACGTTTTCCTGTTCCGTGTTTGTTTTTGTGCCATTTCTCATAATACTCCTCTCTTCATAGCACCCTTCCTGACATTCTCTATTCATCTAGCATCTAGCTCTTGGTCTTCCCCTTCTGTTTTTACATTGCACTCGCTTTTCTAGTACTTGTTTTGTAAGTTTTTTGCACGAGTTGTGATTCAGAGATTATGTCGTTTATTAGTTCTATCTGTTGATTTTGCCCAATCGCTTCATTTCTGATATTGTCCATTCTTTTTCTGTTTTTAATTTCTGTGGCATTGATTCCTGCTTTTTGCTTGTCTGTTATAGAGTCCTGATCTCACTACTATTTACAATTGCCTGACTTAACAGATCGGCTGAAAAGTCCCCGGTCTACCATAGTAAAACACAATATTTTGACAAAATTCATTTTTTTTATTCAACATAGTTGCCTTCAAGGGCGATACAGCGATTATAGCGACCTTCCAACTTTTCTATACCATTTTTGTAGTACTCCTTCGGTTTGTCCTCAAAATAGGCTTCAGTTTCGGCGATTACCTCAGTATCAGAGCCAAATTTTTTCCCGCGAGCATTCTCTTCAGGTCAGAGAAAAGGAAAAAGTCGCTGGGGGCTAGATCTGGAGAATACGGTGGGTGAGGAAGCAATTCGAAGCCCAATTCATGCAATTTTGCCATCGTTTTTATTGATTTGTGACACGGTGCATTGTCTTGATGAAACAACACTTTTTTCTTCTTCATATGGGGCCGTTTTTTCGCGATTTCGGTCTTCAATCGCTCCAATAATGCACAGTAATAGACGCTGTTGATTGTTTTTCCCTTTTCCAAATAGTCGATGAACAATATACCGTGTGTATCCCAAAAAAACTGAGGCCATAACTTTACCAGCTGACTGTTGAGTCTTTCCACGCTTTGGTGACGGTTCACCGGCCGCAGTCCACTCAGCTGACTGTCGATTGGACTCAGGCGTGTAGTGATGGAGCCAAGTTTCATCCATAGTCACATATCGACGCAAAAAATCGGGTTTATTACGACTTAACAGCTGCAAACACTGCTCAGAATCATCAATTCGTTGCTGTTTTTGGTCGATTGTGAGCACGCGCGGCACCCATTTCGCACAGAGCTTCCGCATACCCAAATATTCGTGAACGATATGTCCAACACGTTCCTTACATATCTTTAGAGTGTCAGCTATCTCGATCATATTCACTTTACGGTCACTTAAAATCATTTTGTGGATTTTTTTGATATTTTCGTCTTTTGGGCGTCCACTGCGTTCACCGTCTGCGGTGCTCATTTCACCACGCTTGAATTTTGCGTACCAGTCAATGATTGTTGATTTTTCTGGCGCAGAGTCCGGAAACTCATTATCAAGCCAAGCTTTTGCTTCAACTGTATTTTTTCCTTTCAAATAACAATATTTAATAAGCACACGAAATTCTTTTTTTTCCATTTTTTTGAAAATAACAAAAGTTGCTTCACTAAAAATGTAATATCTCACAAACTAATAATAGTCCGACAGCTGTCAAATTTTTACACGAATCTTTTGAAGGTTGATACTATCTAAAAATGAAATGGATTTAATTCTAGTGTCGTCATCTATAGGTCAGACCGGGGACTTTTCAGCCGACCTGTTACTACAGTCTTTATGATAATTGTGTTTATCTCTTTTGACATCTTTCTTTTTCCTAGAAATGCAGTCTTCATTGTATTGAATATGTTTCCTGTTCTTCCCAATCTCTCGTTAATTTCTTGGACCCATTTTCTTCTTTAACTGGTGCTAAATGCTCTACTTGCCCTAGCTTCTTTCCATTTAATCTTATATGTCAAGTGTCTTTTTCGATCCAGCTACTACCACCGTTTTTGTTTAATCTTTGATTATTTTCATGTTTATCTATAATAGTTCTTCTTTTAATAGCCCCAGGCATTTTACTATCCTCTACTACATTATTCCTCTATTTTTCTACATAATTTCCATTTTTACTAAGGCACTTGTATTTTGGGATCAGCTTTTGTACGCCGTCATCAAAGAAGCTGCACAGACGTTTTTACCAAATGCGTCTTCAAGTGCGGAAGTGGTAGTCGCTAGGGGCTAGATCAGGACTGTATGGAGGATGGTCCAATTGTCCCCAGCCAAATGAAGTGATGAGCTCTTGGGTTCAATTTGCTGAATGTGGACGAGGATTATCGTGGAGCAAAACGACGCCTGTATTCAGCATTCCACGCCTTTTGTGTTGAATTGCGCGGAGTATTTTTTTTTAATTTTAAAATCACGTAAACAAACGCAGACTCGGTCAAACGGATTCGTAATAGCGTCTGTGACTTCCCAACTGACGTAGCTACACTACGCGCATGCGCTAAACGGAAACTGCGGCGCGTAATTTAAAATCGGTACTTACTTATTATAATTTAGTATCATGATGAATAAAGTCGATGTATTATTATTATTATTTTAATTACTGTTATTTTTAAGGTAAGTTCGATTTCGGAGATGGCGGAAGTGACATGTCAGATTTTCTACATTTGGAAGAATTCCTAAAAATAGCCCAGGAAGAGGATCTTTTTACAATCGTTCGATCTGGACCTTTCATTTGCGCTGAATTCGAATTTGGTGGACATCCCAGCTGGCTTTTGAGAGATGACTCTATTGAAATGAGAACTACCAACCCGGCTTATGTAAATAGTGTAACAAACTTCTTTAATGTACTTTTACCGATTCTGGCAGCTTTTCAATTTACCAAAGGAGGCCCTATCATAATGTTTCAAGTAGAAAATGAGTACTCTATATCTGGAAAACACGATTTGGAATACTTAAAAACACTCAGATCCTTAATGATAAATAAAGGTAACCGATAATATCGAATCTGTTACTTATAAATCTGCTTCTTTTTTATTTTAGGCATCGTGGAACTACTAGTTACTGCGGATAATCCGGAAAAGGGTACTTACGGTACTTTACCGGATATTTTCTTGATGACTGGCAACTTTGACTCGGATATAAAGTTAAATTTGGACAGACTAAAGAAAATACAACCCAATCGACCCACTATGACTATGGAATTTTGGGGAGGGTGGTTCGATTATTGGGGAGAAATTCACAACACCAATAAAACTGTAAGCGAATTCGAACATAACTACGAAGAGATACTGAAATATCCTTCTTCGGTTAATATTTACATGTTTCATGGTGGTACTAACTTTGGGTTTTTGAATGGAGCCGAAAATTTAGCATTCGACGATTGGGAAACAGGTTTGTAGCAAATTCAGCGAGGAAATTTCCCACAAAAACCAGGAAATTGGTGCAGAAAGTTAGTTCATTTGGAACAAATGTTTGTGTTTATTGCGATGACCCTTGAAACATCATTTGTATATAACGCCTCCCGGAGTTTCTTCTCCATCTTCTTCAACATTTCCATTCTCTCTTTCCATAATTATGTAGATACCCTACTCTTGACCTATGTCCTGTTAATACCAGGCTCAAGAAGTGGTTCACCTCCCCAAACATCCCTTCCATCCGCTCACTCATACACCTTCATACCTTTCCCACTTTCTCTCCATTTCCACCTCCATCCATTGCTGAAGTACCTCTCTGGTCGCCACACTTCTACGATAGTTGGCTATCCAACCATACACCTAGCTATTCCACCGACTCCTCCATGCTAATTTTCATACCTTTCGTAGTTACCCCAAGTTCCCTGGTCTTTCTTCCTTCCTTTACAAGCAATACCACCATCTTATCATCCGCTACTTTCACTTTGCCTCGCTCTATCTTCTCCGTAATCTTCCTACACATCTTCGCCTTTCTTTCTATCTCCTTTGTAGTATTCCCCAGATACACATCATCCGCATACACCGTAATCTCGCATCTCTCTTCACATACTATCCCAAAAACTTTATCAAACACACACTTTTAGAGCATTGATCATAGTATCGATCTCTTGGGCACTCCAAGTCTTAATAACGCGCTCAACCCCGGCTCTTACTGACACTATTAAACAATATTCCCGTCTCTACCCGCCCTCTTCACTCTGGCTACCTTCCATACTTCCGGGAATTCTTCCTTCTTCCAAAAACAGTCCCCATTGTCCTCAAATAACCTCTTTATTATATCTCCTTTCAAGACAATCACTCCTAGGGTCACCTAAAGGTACAACTTACTGTAAAATCAAGTAAAACTCATTACCTGGGGGTTTTTTCTGTTAGCTTGTCACAAATTTGACCCCGTCAAACCCCCGAGGGACAAGGTCCCTCAGGCGAAATGCTTTAATGCTTTATGTTGGTTCCTGCTACTTCATTTTACTTTCTTTATTTCATGTAGTATTTATCTAATCTTCTGGTACTACTTTTTTCTTTCCTTGCATAATGGCCCTGCTATATACAGTGTGTAAAAGCCAAATGGAATAAATTCATTATTTCGGTTACTGTACATATTTATAAAAAAATCCCGAAACACGTCAAATTTAAATTATAACTTGACATTCTTTAACGTGAAAATGCAACCCCTACCTTCAACCCCCTTAGAATGACAGGTACAACCCCCAATTTTTTAAATGGGAAGTATAGGCTTGTGATATATCATTTGAAAGGTCTCTTCATTCTCTATTCAAAAATGTTATTGTTTTTAAATTTAATGCAAAAATTAACATAAAAAAATTAATATCATGTTGTTACCGAAATTCGCTACAATACAATCAAAAACTAAAATGTAATGCAAAACGTAATAAAATGTAGAACACGAAAAAGAACTATGAATGTTAATGAAGTAGATGTTCAAAATGTTCTCCGCGAACGTCTTGGCAACATCCTAATCTCAAATAAAACTGTCTTCTAACATTATTTAACATATCAGGCGTGATCGACCTAATCGCAAGCGTTATTCGTTCTTTTAAGTCATTTAAATCAGAAGGTTTAGTTTTGTACACATGGCTCTTCACATATCCCCATAAAAAGAAATCTAATAATGTAAAATCAGGTGATCGCGCTGGCCATTCAATCGATCCTCGCCTCCCTATCCACCGATTGGGAAATATTGTATCAAGGTACTGCCGGACATTAAGTTGGTAATGTGGTGGTGCTCCATCCTGCTGAAACCATATCGTATTCACTGGAACTTGAGGGTTACCTGGATCAGGATATAAATTTGCCAACGTTGGAATGACATCATTTTGAAATAGTGCCAAATAATTGTTGCCATTCAAGTTGCCCTCAATAAAAAAGGGACCAATGATGTTGTTCCCTAGAATCCCTGCCCAAACATTAACCTTTTGAGGGTATTGAGTGTATTCTTCTCTCATCCAGTGAGGATTTTCCGTGGACCAGTAGCGGCAATTTTGCCGATTACCATGACCGTTAAGTAAAAAAGTACACTCATCAGAAAACATAACGTCTTCTAATTGGATAATATTGTTATCCAACATGTCCATCATTTGCTCACAAAAAAAAGTTCTCCTATCAAAATCATCTTCCATGAGCTCCTGAGTAGGTATCATCTTATACGGATGCAATTTATTTTCTTTTAATATGTTTGTTATCGATGTATGGCTAGCATTGAATGTAGTGGATGCCTGTCTACTCGATGTATGTAGGTTTTCCTGAAACTCAAGCAACACATCTAATTTGAGTTCATCACTCAGTGCATTGACAGCTGCTTTTTTTATCTGCCTTACATGACCAAACTCGCGAAACTGCTTTTCTATTTTACTTATTGTTCCTTGGGATATAGGCGGTAAATCAGGAAATTTCTCATGAAATAGGTGAGTTACTTCCTGTTGTATTCGGATGTTATCTCCGTAACCAATCATTTGTAAAACTGTTATTTCATGCATTTCCGTTAATCTAACCATTTTTCAGAATTGAATTGAACAAACTTTATACTTAAATTACAACAATGACAACTTAAATAAAACAATTTATTACTGCTTGTTAAAATAGCGTTGCCACGGAAATTCTTTAAAGTTTTTTAATGGTTACCATCTAAAAACCACATTGTTATGGTTTTTGTTCACTTTCTCATTATCAAGACTTAAACGGGAAATAAGTTTTAAGTATATTGTAAAAATTTTCGAGTATATTTTAGCGAATTTCGGTAACAACATGATATTAATTTTTTTTATGTTAATTTTTGCATTAAATTTAAAAACAATAATATTTTTGAATAGAGAATGAAGAGACCTTTCAAATGATATATCACAAGCCTATACTTCGCATTTAAAAAATTGGGGGTTGTACCTGTCATTCTAAGGGGGTTGAAGGTAGGGGTTGCATTTTCACGTATAAAAATATCAAGTTATAATTTAAATTTGACGTGTTTCGGGATTTTTTATAAATATGTATAGTAACCGAAATAATGAATTTATTCCATTTGGCTTTTACACACTGTATATTATTTTTCCTGTTCTAGATGATTCGCGATTATGCGATTTGTTTTCGATGTCTTTAGAACTGTAGCTCACATCGCACAAGGACAACTTAGCTACAGTATCTTAATTCTTATTTTTCTTTAATTCCAGATTACCATTCAATTACTTCGAGCTATGAATATGTATCTCCACTGGATGAATCTGGTGATTATACTGAAAAATATTGGGCAGTAAAGGAATTACTTGAACAATACAATCCCGTCAAAACAGCTTTACCGAGTGTTCCAGCGACCCCTCAAAAAATAGCTTACGCTAGTGTTAAAATGGAAAAAGAAATATTTTTGTATAACATGTTACAAACCATTAATCCAGTGCAGAGTAAAAACGTAGTTGCAATGGAAAAATTAGACGTAAATAATGGAAATGGTCAAAGTTATGGATACATCGTGTACAGAAAAGTAAATCTAGATATTCCTGCAAACGCTTATCTTAAAATTGAAGGCAGGATATGTGATACAGCTATGATATTAGTAAATGGTATATTAGTTTCTCCATGGTTGCAAAAAGCAGCAGATTTAGACGGTTTTGGGACGTCTAGAATAATAGATTCAACACTGTTACTAACTACTGAAGAAATTAAAGGAGCAACATTGGATATAGTGGTTGAAAACTGGGGTAGAGTTAACGTAGGGGTGTATAAACAATTCAAAGGAATATGGCAAGGAAATGGTGTTAAATTAAACGATCAATACATCTACGATTGGTCTATTTATCCATTGGAATTCAAGTCATCTTGGACCAATAGTTTAACAAACTGGAGTAGCATTTTTTCTAATTCCATAGGTCCTGCTATGTATAAAGGAAATTTGTTTATTAGCGAGGATCCGGTGGATACTTTTGTGTACATGGAAAACTGGACTAAGGGAATAGTTATTGTTAATGGATTTGTTATAGGCAGATATGCTAGAATGGGACCAATACAAACCCTCTATTTACCAGCGCCTCTAATGCGTCAAGGAAGTAACGATATTGTTGTTTTTGAACATTTTAAACCAGCAACTAATGTCGATTTTCGCGACCACCATGTATACAATAATTACTAAATAAAGTTAACAATATTTTAAAATGGTTTAAGCTTATTGAATTCATATACCTATAGGTCTTATTTGATTTAAACTGTGAGCTTTAGATTTTTAAATTAAATATAAAAAAACTAAACTTTAATTTTTTTATAACTAAACAGAAGTATCAGAATAAGTATTGTCAAACTGTAAATTGTAAATTTGACATGTTTTTCAAGTTTTTATGTTCATATTTATACGAGGGTTGTCTGAAAAGTTTCCGACCTAACAAAGATGCTAGACATTTTTTCTTCAAATTAATTTTTATTTTTCTACATAGTCCCCAGCGATGCTCCCATCTCCGTAGGAGAAAAGAAGAAATAGAGATTTAGTTGGATATTATAATTTTTCAATAAATAAATATGTATTTACAATAATTCAAATATTTTTTGGTCCCAACTGTCATTATTAACCCAAACCTTAGAACAAAAAGAAACAGGAAGGAGTATATGCAAAATGACCTTGAGTCCAGAAAGGAGCTTGCATATGGCGGCCAATTGTCAATTTTAATTTCCGTTTCCAATGCCGTACCGTAAAAAAATAAAATTTATATTAGGGTTTTTATTTTGATTAAATTCCAACCAATCAAGTATATGAATACATTTAGTGTTGTAAATCATTTTGTGTTCATAAAAACCGAATGATACGCCTATGCTCTCATTTTTGACATTTATATGCAAATATTGCTTTGACAGCATACTGTAAACATAAACAATGAGTCATACAGTTGACAGAAGCAAACATGAACCCTGGGTGGGCGTGTCCTTGTCGCTGTAGTTGTATTTTCATCTCACTTATGCAGCCACTAAAATTGATATTATCGTTAACATTGGCTCGTGATTGGCTGATTGTGATAACCTTGAAATTAGTTGGCATATTTTCCGCGGACCATGTTTGCTTCTGTCGACTGTACAAGGAGCTTCAAGATGGCCGACTTCCGTCGCAAATTTTTCTTTAAGTTAATATATGACAAACTCCTTCCTGTTTCTTTTTGTTCTAAGACCCAAACAAATACAAAGTTTCTGATCCTCATTGACGGAGGCATACCAATATAGGAATTCAAATATTTTTTGGCCCTAACTGTAATTATTAAAATAAATTACTGCAAAGCTTCTGAACCTCATTGATAGATGGCGATTGCGTACATAATTTTACTTGTAAATAAAATATTTTATGCATTTAAATAGAAATAATATAAAACATTTTTTCAAATAAACCAAATATATTGCAACATTTAAATATTCGATAATAGTATAATGAGTATAATATCAACAGAAGTTGTTTAATATAACTTAATCAAATAACTTTTATATTATATTATTTTATTATATATTTTATGTATTTGTCAGAAAATTTTAACTTACAAATAATTTTTTATTTTGTAATGTGTAATGTATGTCTAGTTATACATAGGAAAGAGAGAGATACACAGTACTCTAGAAATGACTAATTCATAGAACTATAAACGAAGTTTCTGGTTAGCAACCTATAAAAAGGACTTGATCAGAGGTCGTTAGGGTGGTATCTAATTAGAAGTGAACCAGAAGATCGGTTATAGTGAACAGTCAGTGAACAAACAGTTTTTAAAAGTAGTTAAAATAAAGTGAAATAGTGACATTGAGCATACAAGTTAAAACAATCAAGAAGTAAAACAATCAAAGTGCTAAAAGTGACATTAAGAACTAATCAAAATCGTAATTAAAAACATTTTCGGCGTATAAAAAAGGAAGAAATTATATGTGTACTTACTATTTACAATAACATTAAAAGAACTATAATCCAATACTGGACTATATCCATAAATCGAATTGGAAGAACAATTTTAATTATTACACAAGAAACCAAACGTCTAACAACACAACCACGACAACAACCACAAGATCAGATAACATTGTAAACAATTTGAATTTTTGTAGTAGTTAGTTAAGTTTTATAATTTAAAAACACAAGAATTTATTTCATATTCAATAATTACTTTATTTCGATAAAAACTTACTTACCATTACATAAATAACATTAATTAATTTAGCACAAATTCAACATCAAGTAAGTTCTTTTATAGTTAATAAAAGTCCTTTATTTTTCCTACTAATTAGTTTTATTATAAAACTTTCAATATTACTGTTTTAACTTAACTCTTTTTGTAATAAATTTATTACTAAATAATAAATCAAACACCTACCTAATTATCCAACTAGAAACTTGCAGAACAAAGCACCCCTGAGAAAAAGAAGATCTTGCTACTATAAGAACTTTTAAATAATATCAAATATTAATCAATCAAAAAAATAAATAAATAAATTAAACTATAATAATTGAATCGTAATATTCATTACAATGTATAAACATTCTTTCTCTATATGCAAATTGCAAATAACACAAAAGTATTAAATTTTAAAATTTTATTTCATTTTAATTTTGGTGGAGAGATCCTCCAAATACAGGTTCCGTGACAAAACTCAATACACCCGGAGCATTATAGTGCTCGAATACAATAATATCATTATCCCCAGATCTTAACAAAGGTGCAGCCAAGTACGTAGTCTGTTGTGGACCTACAAAGAAGTGTCTTCCCAAAACAAATCCATTGATAATAGTAATTCCCTTGGTCCATTGACGCATGTCTAGATAAGTATCACTTGGTTCACCATCTATATGAAGATTAAATTTATACAGAGCTGCACTACTATTTGTAACTGGCTGCCAATTGTTAAGACCTAAATTAAAACTTTTTCTAAATTCCAAAGATATAATCTCCCAGTTTGACAAAACTTGGTTATTTATTAAAACGTTGTCAGTAAGTCCTTTAAAGGAATATACTCCCAAAGTGCTCCTACCGCAATTTTCAACCACTAACTCCAGAGTAGCACCTTTAATTTCTGTTGTTGTAAGACTTAATGTCGAGTTTGGTGTCCTCCAGAATCCGAAACCGTTAATATCATCAGCAGTCTTTGGAACAGGTGATACTAACTGTCCATTTATTAAAACTAGAACACTATCTCTGACATAACCAGATATTGTTAATTGTGCAATGGCAGGAATATCAATAAACGGTTTTCTATAAACTATATAACCAAAGCTTTGCCCATTACCATTATTAATATTCAGTTTCTCCATTGGTACTACATTTCCACTGTTTACTTTATATCCAACCTGATTGATTGCTTCAGATATGGACAACTGTGCTATTGGTGTTAAAGGATTATACGCCACCAAGGGTTGCAATTCAGGAAATTCTGGTGTTCTAGTTTGTATTTGATTGTGAGCGGCTATAACTTCTTTTATTAAATCATATTTCGTTGTCTTCGATCCATGCTCAGTTATGGGAGAGTCATAATCGTAGCTTGTAGTGTCTGGCTGATAACCTGAGTTGTCATTATCTTTGGATAAAGTTGCTCCGTTAGTAAAACCGTAACTTGTGCTGCCTAAAAGAAACGGACAATTTAGAGCAAATCAATGTTAGTCTCTTTCAGTCTATTCAGAGACTTTATACAAACAGCGACTAGTATTAGCCCTAAGGGATTATCCTGGAGGTATTTCCTACTAAGATCTGTATAACTGTGCAATGATATAGAAAAAAACAGGGAAAAACTATATCATGCTCATCTTTACAATAACTTAATATACAGTATGATGCAAATGTATGGAATACATTCATTATTTCAAAAACAGACGACTTTAAAAAAAATCCTAAAACACGTCAATTTTAATTTTTGAATGGCTGTCAACTGCTATAGATATGTTGGACATTACATCATTAGTGATGGCGTAATTACGTCATCAACGATTTTTTAGATAAAAACCGAGGTCACGTGACAGCTCATTTGAAAAGTCTCCTTATTGCCTTACTTAAATACAATTAAATTACAACAAATGTTCAAATTGCCGACCTTCAGCAATGATACAATGAGAAAGGCGAGCAGTAAATTCTTTCCTAACGTTTTCGATGACTGCAGGTGTTACTTGTGCAATTTCCGTTCGGATTCATTCCTTCAACTCTTCTACATTATTCGGTCGATTTTGATATACTCTGCTCTTTAAATATCCCCACAAAAAAGTCTAACGGAGTCAAATCTGGAGACCTTGGTGGTCATTCGATAGGCCCCTTTCTACCTATCCACCTTCCTGGGAAAACGTTATTAAGGTAATTTCTTACTTCAACGCCATAGTGTGGGGGAGCCCCATCCTGTTTATTTGGAAATAGCTGATTCAGCTGTGGCAACAGATAATTTTGAAGAAATTCCAGATAACTAGCAGCAGTTAGGTTTTTCTCAAAAAAATATATCTTTACAATGGACTAGTTTAGTTTATATTTGCATCTTATAAAATAGGTTTTTAGTGGTTCAACTGTACAAATAAAATTTTTATAAAATTAATCCTCTAGCCATAATCGGCTTTTGAAATTTAAATTTAATGGTTACATACGTCATAAGTGGTAAGTGACGTGTTTCAATAAGATTGGTAGAAAATTTGCGATGTTGTCGATATGCTTTAATATTAACCGAGAAACTTATCTTTCTCTCTAATTTGTTGTCATTAAAAAGAGATAAACATATCGATATTTTTGTTCTCTGATTGACACTTTATCAAATAAGGAGTAAAACACTAAACAAAATATTCTGTCATTTTCGTTAGTTAAATTTGTTGTTTGGTTGTGTTTGGTTTATGAAAGAAATTACTTCTATACTATTTTTGGTTCGAAAATAAAAATCCCTAACACCTTCTCTTGGTGTTATAGCGGTTCCTTCAAAAATAACCAATAGAAGTAATTGTTCTCTCGGGGAGCAACCCTTCTATCGGTACAGTGAGAGAACGAATCTCAAGAATACCGTTTTGGCATTTTCAATAGAACCACGCCCACTTTCTATTGGCTGTTCTATTCTATCACCGTCAAGAATAGGGGTCTTGTTTGTTTATTACAGATAAACACGATTTTCTCTCCTGTCATATATCTTGTCAACTGGTACAATCAGTTAGTCACAGAACACGGTGTTTTGTGCCGACAGTTCTTTGAGAATACTTGAAACGAACGTAGCTAAAATGTGACAACGTTGACTTTTAAACACACTTCATTATTGGTTATTAGTTGGCGCTACGTTTAAAACTTACTAATTATTTATTGCTAAATTTTACGAAATGAGAAAAATTAATTGCAAAATGAATACCAATATAAGTAAGTAGGTATCTTATCCTAAATATATATTGCTATCATTTTGATTAATATGATCCTACTAAACTAGTCCATTTGATTGTTTATAATGCCGGCCCAAACATTCACCTTCTCGGAAAATTGTGTCCTATACTCTTCCATCCAATGTGGATTTTCACTTGTCCAATATCGACATGTCTGGCGATTTACGTGACCGTTCAGCATAAAAGACGCTTCATCTGAAAAAAGTACCTTTTGTATGAAACCCGGATCTTCTAATAGCTCCTGGACAAGATGTACTTTGTATGGATGCCACTTTTCCTTTTTTAGCACTCTTACAATAGTTGATTGGTGGACATTATTATCTAGTGCGACCTGCCTAGAACTGGTATGAGGATTTTCTTGAAACGCCAGTACAACGTCCAGTTTTTTGGCTTCGGATATTGATTGTCTACCACTTCTGGGAAGATCTTTAACATGGCCCGTTTCTCTAATTTTTTTTTCAATTGTACTTACTGTTGATTGAGTAATTGGATCGCGATTGGGGTATTTAGCATTAAATAAATTACGAACTTCTGCTTGAGTCCTCACTCCATCTCCATAACCAATCATGGTTAAAATCTCGATTCGTTCTGTTTCTGTTAGTTTCATTTTTGTAAATGCTGTAATTAATGTCGGCAAAAAACTCGAAGAGTAAAAATTTGACGTCTATTATTTGACAGATTCACAGATCATTGACGAATAAAGACGAGTCAATGACAATATTGATTTAAATATTTTTGTAAAAATAATTCCGACTACTTACTACAATAGTTAATTTCAAATTATAATGTAGCATTGTTTTTATCAATGTATTTTTTTCGGAACCAACAATAAATACTATTTTGTTTTATTCCCAGTGGCGGTCCTTAGTGTATTTTAGTTCAGTAAATGAATATTTATTGTAATTCCATGTTACTTAACAAAGTTCATAATTTTAGTTAACCCTGTAGAAATAAAAATTTAAATGATTACATTGTTGCAAAGGCGATAAGGAGACCTTTCAAATGAGCTGTCACGTGACCTCGGTTTTTATTTAAAAAAATCGTCGGCCATCACTAATGACGTAATGTCCAACATATCTATAGCAGTTGATGGCCATTCAAAAAATAAAATTGACGTGTCTTAAGATTTTTTTTGAAGTCGTTTGTTTCTGAAAGAATGAATTTATTCCATACATTTGCATCATACTGTATGTGTTAATGACTATTTTATTGTATTTCTTTGATTTTTGAGAGTTTATTACTACTATATCTACTTTAGTACATATACGAACAATTTCCGTGATTCCAGATTTTTCATAAATATCTCAGCAAGTAAAGGATTCATATTGGAACCCAGCTGTTATAGTTAAACTGGAAAAAGCATTAATCTACAGCTAATTTCAATAATAAAACAACTCATTTGGTACCTGAATGTGAGAAATTTGTTTACATAAGTCAAAAGAATTTTAATAGAAAAATTGCTGTGGACCATTATTATTCTAAAAGTTGATAAACATGAGTATCAAAATGTTTCAAGGTATCAGAATATAACGAGTTTGTTCTTAAACATTTTTCCTTTGTTTACACATAACTGTTTTTTACAGCCCGATGATGATTCCCACACTGAGCCAAAACTAGTTACTGTTTGTCCACCTTAATTTGATTAAATTCTGTGTTTGTTCACTTACCTACGAACATGTACATGTTTACTGACCCAGGGTATTCCAGGATCTTAGTTAATTGGTCTCTGTACCAAGACGGTGCTTTGTGTTGATGCTTTTCCCCCCAATGGTCAAACCAACCGGTGTAAGACTCCATAGCCATGTTGGGCTTATTATGTTGAAACGTATTAAGCATATCGAACATCTCTTTGGGATCTCCGTTGAAATTGGCCGTTTGCAGCACACCTGGTACAACTCCGTATTGTCCATTTCGTGGAGGATCCGAGGTATACAATAGTTCCGTTATTCCATGTTGCGTCATCATATCTTTTAGAGCTCCCAAGTAAGCTGTATCGATGGTATGTTTACTGCCATATTCATTCTCGATTTGAACGCCAATTATTGGACCGCCTTTTTGGAATTGCATTAATGCTAGAATAGGTAACAAGACGTTGAAATAATTTTTAACATAATTCATAAAGTATTGGTCGGTGGACCTTCTTATAACCTTTACAGTTTTGGTTATCCAGCTTGGTAAACCGCCGAAGTCGAATTCTGTGTTAATGTAAGGTCCTGGTCGAATCAAAACAAGCAAGTCTTCTTCTTTTGCGGTTTTCAAAAATTCTTCTAGGTGAAGAAAGTCCTCAAAGTCGGTACCACCGTTTCCAAAATCAAAGACACCTAGAAACAATGAACATTGGTGGTGAACAAAGAATATTGTAGACGAGATTACTTAAAGAAGATCATGGATAAGAAAATTCGAGAAAGAGAAGAAGAGGACAACCAAGAAAGAAGTGGAAGAATCAAGAAATGAAAGCTCAATCGCTGAAACAATAAATTAATTTTTATAAATAAACTAAATACCTTCCTGTGATTCGTGTAAGTTCCATGGTACGTAAGTGGCCACAGTATTTAGACCAGCAGCCCTCATTTTCCTCAATCTATCTCTCCAATGACCTCTCGGCATCCTAAAATAATGGAAAGATCCACTGTATAATGTAATGTTTTTGTTGTTGAGGGTAAAATACGGTTGTTGGTCTGATAAACCTGCTGTAATTCCATTTCCAGTATAATATTCGTACAAAGTAGGCAAAGCAGCTTGTGCAACAGCCATTTTGGTGAGAATTTTTAACTGATCAACAAACAATATACTTCAAACTATTAATGATAATCATAACAACTGGCAACGAACAAAAACACTTAAGAAAGATTTGATTTTTATTATAATGGTCCTACATCTAGATAAAAAAAATGTTATCTGAAGCATATTGCCTTCATGATTACTAGTACATTTGAATATTTTATCAAGATTCTTTATCTGAGTGTATCATCAAAATACATTATGGAGGCCTAAAATAAAATTTATCAAATATAATAGTAACATATTTGTCCTTTATCGGAGGAATGATCCGTAACTCAAATGTTTTGATCAAATATTGTGATTACTTTATGTTGTAGTGCTCATAAAATTACTCTGTATATTGTAAAGATTATGTATAACTTTATATTTACTATAATCCTTTACAAATAATATTTATTTTCTTTATTTCTTCTTCGTTTCTTATTTCTTCTTTCGATGTTCCTACATTGTTTAGGTACAACAATGTTACAATTCTTTCTTTATTTTACGTCCATTCTTTTGGACTTTTAGTTGTTTCTTTTAATCAAGTTTTGTCCCTCTATGTTTATTTTTCTCCGTAATTTATTATATTTTTTATTTTATTTACATATTCATATATTTTGACTAATGCAACTTTGAATATTGTACAAATGTATTGACTTTTACATGATCAGGTAAGCTTTTCCTAATTACTTTTGTGCCTCACTCGATTTACTACGTTGTTTAACTTATATTTATTATTATTTATTGTTATAGTTCTTGTCTTAATCCTTATCTTACTATATCTTTTTATTTTTAGCGAAACTAGTTGCACTTTTTATAGTTTTAATATAAAACTTATTGTGGTTTGACGTTTTATTTATATTTGTCCTTTTTTTGAACCCAGAATTTCTGTATCTCAAATTTAGTTACATTAATAACACGTATCAGTAATATTGCAGTCTTTGATTTTTGTCGAAAATCAATAGTTTTGGAAAACATCTTTCTACTTCTTTGGTATAGTGATGAGACAATGGTTTATTGTAATTTTTGTCCATGTTTTCATCTGTTGTTGATGTGATGTAAAACATATAATGATTCCCACGAGAACTCTCATCTGCGAGAGTATCGCATGGTCTCGTCTCGTTTTCGAGACGAGACTTCGATGACGCGAGACTTTTTTCGGTCTCGTCTTGCGTATCGTGCGAGAGTGTGAAAAAATAGATGCTGCAATGAGTAGTTCATATTAAA
This sequence comes from Ophraella communa, assembly GCA_035357415.1. Taxonomy (NCBI): domain Eukaryota; kingdom Metazoa; phylum Arthropoda; class Insecta; order Coleoptera; family Chrysomelidae; genus Ophraella; species Ophraella communa. The sequence goes on along the minus strand of CM068994.1, from coordinate 28,115,393 downwards.
TATGAATTTTTTATTTAAATTTTAACCCTACAGCTTTTGCCTAAACATTTTCTATATAATGCGCAAAAGAAAGAACTTAAAAAGGATTCAAATTATAAATGAACACCTTGTACATACGACGAGACTTCGAGACGACACTGCGCCTGCGAGACGAGAGAAGTCTCGTCTCGTTGGTCTCGTGGGCATCACTAAAAATATATTCTGTATGAAAAATTTAATAATAAAAATGTGACTGATTGGTAAACGAAGAAAAATATTAAAGTTATTGTCACAAAATTTATTGTTATTAAAAAATAGCAACTAGTTTCGGCCTCTTTATAGGCCATCATCAGGCTAAAAATTAAAAGAGACAGTGAAAGCAATACAGATCAAAGCATCAGCATAAACCCACCTTAATAACTAAAATTAGGATTGAAAAATTAACAACTTCCACCATGCTTGCATGTAGGAAAAGTATATTAAAAATTGTGTCATTGAAAACTAAAGGAAAAGTAATAAATAAAAGGAAATAATGATTAAAAATTAAAAACTAGGTGAGTAGTAGCTCATTAAACCTAGTTAAGTTATTGGTTAATAACAAGAAGGAAATTGTAATACAGTTAGAATAAAGATACCCAAAAGCCTGAAAAATAAAGGAAAGGAAGTAGAAGCAATATTTGTAAAAGCAGCAAATAAGGAAAAAGGTCAACGACCTGTTGGCAAATGCATCATGTTTGTCATTTTGAGTGAAGAAAGGAATAAGAGAGCAAAATTCAATAAGGTAAGGAAAGTTGTATGGGTGATAAATATTAGTATTAATCTGAGGATGGGGGTAAGAATATACCCACAATAAATTGTTAGACTTTATTTAATAATTTATCGTTATCTTTTAACTAATTTTCTCTATTTTACTTTTCACTATTTTCGCTGTTTAATTGTTCAATATTGTTATTGAATTTTTGACAGTTCTATACTGTATTAGAAAATCAAGAGAGAGTAAATTCCCAGAATAAAAACTAATTCGGTATGCAAAACTATAGTACAGTACGTGCTGTAAAACTTCAATATTTGTAATGCATTCTAAATTGTTTTTGTTAATTTCAATACAAAATTTATTAAACTTCTTGGACTATCACATTATTTTATGATCTTTCATTGTTACTACAGTAGGGCCTAAGAGGATTAACGTGCGTCATAGGCGTAACCAGATTAGAAAGGGATAATTGTTATTTAACGACCTCCGAATGGCAACAGCTTCTAATGACAGATATTTTAACTTAAATAGTGCTTAAGTTTCTAGAAATGCAGTTATTTGATTTTCGATAAACGTGACAAATAGTAGTGACTAAAAATGGAAGCAGTTTGTGAGTATACGCCAGTGAAAAAATTAAATCTAGACCATTTATCGCTCAATGAAAAGAGTGCTGTAGTGAATGTGTACCACTATTTTAAACATCAAAATCCCTCAAACACTATTGATAGTGTAGTTGAAACAACATCTAAGGCAATGGGATATGGAAAATCTACAATATATAGAGTTCTAAAGGAGGAAAAATCAGGTGGAGTAACCTCACCAAAGCCGAAACTAGGTAGACAAAAACTATTAAAAGTCAACGTGAACGAGTTTTTTAAAAATGCTATTCGTAAGCTTGTTCACTCATTTTTTATAAACAAGCAAATACCAACTTTAGATAAAGTTTTGCAAGCCATTACGAATGATGTTGATTTACCCACAATAAGCCGGGATAAACTATGGAAAACGTTACATGAGTTAAACTTTAAATTTGAAAAAATGGGCAGACACTCAATGCTAATTGATTCTGAAGAAATTGTATGTTGGAGAAGACAGTACCTCAGAAGAATACAACAAGTTAAAGCTCAAAATAAAAACATTTATTATTTAGATGAAACATGGGTTAATGAAGGACATTGTGTAGGAAGAGTTTGGAAAGACAAAAATATAAAATCATCCCATCAAGCTTTTCTAGAAGGATATACTACTGGTTTTAAGGAACCTATAGGAAAAGGTAAAAGATTAATTATTTGTCATATAGGCAGTACTCTTATTTGAATAAAAAAAAACCGTTGATTATCACAAAGAAATGAATGGAGACGTGTTTGAGGAATATTTTGAACAGATGATTCAATTCATACCAAAAGGATCGGTTATTGTAATGGACAATGCAAGTTACCACTCCAGATTACTTGAACCTTTACCAACCACTAAATGGAAAAAGGATGAAATTGCAAAATGGTTATCTTCTAAAAATTTAGCCTTTGACAATACAATGCTGAGGGCAGAATTGTTAACTATTGCTAAAAAACATATGCAAAATTATAAAAAATATAATATTGAGGAGATAGCCAAAAAACGAGAAATTGAAATCCTTCGTTTACCACCCTACCATTGTGAGCTGAATCCAAAAGAATTGATATGGGCTCAAGTTAAAGGTTATGTTGCCAGAAATAACACTACTTTTAAATTATCAGATGTTAAAAATCTCTTCAATAAGGCAATATCTGAAGTAACAAGTGAAAATTGGCAAAAATGTATTAGACACGTTACAGAAATAGAAAAAAAAATGTGGGAGCTAGATAACATAATTGATATTACTATAGAGCCCATTGTAATTTCTCTAGAATCAGATGGTGAATCTTCCGACACAGAGTGCGAGGAACCATAACTTTAAAATTATTAATTTATGTACTTTAATTTTATTTTTAGATTTTTATTTTTTAAGATTTAATATTGTCGTATTTTTTGCATGTTGCAATGTTGTATAAATAACTAAAACAAATTAAATATTTCTATTTCCATATTAATTTAATTTTGAAAACGCACGTCTATGGTTTACTGCCTTTAACACTGATAACTGCAAAACATTTCTGGGAATTTACTCTCTCTTGATTTTCAAATACACTATATAATTTTATCAATACTGGTAAAACGACTAGTGGTTTTATCAGTATAAAACGGAATGATTGGCTAGCATTTAGCACAGAACATTGAAGATTAAGCGTTTTCATTGGACAAAATCACAGAACTGTGATATTTTGACAGGTGAAAAAATAATCAATATAAAACGGAATGATTGTCTGTTATATTTTAACAGGTGAAAAAAATAATCGATAAAATTTTAATTCTCGTGGTTGTACATCTGAAAACGCAGTAATAAATACACAGTATTGTCAATAAATAATTTATATACAACAAACAATTAATTTAAAAATATAACAAAATAAGTTGCTTATTCTAACTCAGTTTAAGCTGGAGGGTCCCCCAAAAATCGGCCCGCCCGAAAACCCCAACTCACTCGCAGCATTATAATGTTCAAACACAATAATATCATTATCGCCAACCTTTAAAAACGGAGCTGGCAAATACAAAGCTTGTTGTGGACCTAAAAAGAAATACCTTCCCAAAACAAAACCGTTGATTATAACTATCCCTTTATTCCACTTCCTCAAATCGATATAAGTATCCTTTACCCGTTCGGATATTTTAAGAACAAATTTATACATCGCCGGAACGGCAGACTGAGAAACAATCGGATGCCAACCGCTTAAACAATTGTTCCAAGATTTTTTAAACTCGAGAGGAAATATTTCCCAATTACTTATTTTATTACTGTTGATAAAAACATCTTTGGTCAGTCCTTTAAATTGTTTGAACATGGATATTAAACCGACATTGTTTCGTCCACAATTTTCTACCACTAAATCCAAAGTGGCGTCTTCTTTGTCTTCGGTTGTTAACTTTAGAGTGGGATTAGGAATTCTCCAGAATCCGAATCCAAAAGTATCCCATATACTTTTTGGTACCGGCGATACCAGCTTTCCATTTAGTAAAACGAGTAAAGTATCTCGAACGAAGCCTGTTATTTTTAAAGTATCTCCTGCTCGTAATGTAAGATTAGTTTTCCTGTAAACTATGTAACCGAAACTTTGCCCTGAATTGTTATTAATAGGCAGATATTCCATCGGCATTATATTTTCGCTGTGAATTTTGTCTTTAAAATTATTTAAAACTTCCACTAATAGTAACTGCCCTTCAGGAAGTAAAGAAGAATATTGTACTATTTCATTTGCTACAGGCTGCTCTTGGTTGCTAGTATTTAGAGGGTTATATAACGCAATAAGTTCCTTTACTATGTGATATTTTTCAGTGTAGTTTCCGTATTCGGTGATTGGTGAGCCATAATCATAACTGGTTGTTATTGGAAGGAGTCCTGCGTTTATTTGGGAGGGAAAAATTGTGTTGGCTCCGTTTGTAAATCCAAAATTCGTGCCACCTGAAAACAAATAAATTTTTCTTAATATTTTTTTATAAAATGATATACAGTATCGTACTAAGTAACATTATAATGCCAATAAACTGTCAATGGAATTACTTTTGCTACACAGCCAAAAGATTCCAGAAAACAAGTGACATAAAATTCATTTTAAATTAAATGTTCGTTAATGTTAAATAAAATATTACAAAAGCGAATCTTTGCCGCCATTGAGAAGAACAAAAATACACACTTTCTTTAAATAAACTGTTTCATTACTAGCCCATATAGAGGCAGTTAAAAATATCATGGGCTATGAGTCACCCTTGCGCAGTCTACACGATTTGGTTTCTAATAAACCCTATTAAGGCTGGGCATTGGGAGTGAGAAAACGTCCCTAAAAAGAGAGCGAATAAGTGTACCCGAGAGGTGCTGCCTCTTGCAATGACCCTACGCGATAAACGAAATAATATTACATTCATTCTTGGAGTATATCAGTTTCCTTTAGAAATTTCAGGGCTGGATTAATTTTAAAACAAACATGTTTGATTTTGTTAAATATGAATTGACTATTTGTATTTACATTAAACGATATTAATTTATAGATTTTACACAATATTTTTATTTATATATATGTTTTTTTTCTCAAATCAAAATTATAAATAGAATATTTATTGGGGTATTATTTTTAAAAAGGCAATCATTCAAGTTTTTTCAAGTGTAAAATGTTATCATTTGTTTATCTTAACTAAGCAATAACGAGTAGGTAAGGACCGAACAGCGAAGGAAATTATTTATACTACATACCGGATGGTCATTAAAAACTCATATACATATATAAAAACTCAATACATATTCATATATGGCAATATTTTGAAAAGCTCTTTAAAAGGGAAAAAAGAAGAAAACAAAAATTAAAATTTACCAAAAAGCAGTTGAGCGGATTATTTTAAAAATCTTAAGTGTATAAATATATTCGGTTACCATACATATTCATAAAAAAACTGAAATAGGTTCCAAAAGTTCAAAGTAACGAACTGGAAAAACTAAAATAGTCAAAAAGTTTTTTAGTAAAGAAATTTAATAAAATGATGCATAAACTTAAAATAAATGTGTAGCAGCAGTAACTACCAGTTCATTTTAAAAAATTAAAAGGATTTAAGTTTTACCTTTTAAATGGATTAAAAAAATTACACGATTAATAGATCCACTAAGAACTAATATTCGACCTTTTTATGTTTTTTTTTACTTATTAATCCAAAAATCTAGTAAAGGACTCCAGTAAAACTCCACTAGTAAAAACATCGTCCAAAGATATTCTAAGATATATTCTATGGACGATAGTGGCCATATTTTGCTTAATATAACACGGAAAGTAATTGAAAAATATTAAAAGTTTTCAGGAAAAAACTTACGAAAATATTTCTCCTATTATAAAAATTGATCAACGGATTATAGGAACTTGATATCAGAGAAAGGAAATGCACTGGTTTATGTTGGTGAATATTTTTTACGTAGATTAGAGAATATGTTTGTTTTGAATTTTAATAATTATTGTATACAGGATGGTATAGGAAACATATTTTTTAAAGATTTTTCCAATGCAGAATTCTCCCTCCCATATGGCAATAAAGATTATTTACTTTCATTGTTTACAAGAGTTCGAATCTACTATACAATCAAATTTGTAAATCGACAAATAAAAGATCAACCTTTAAATAAAGAACATCCAAAATATAAAATTTTGCAAAATATGTAATAATTGAAAACAATTATAATAGTAAGAGTTTGAGATTATGGATGTCGATATCATTTGTTTTTATGAAATAATTGAAGATTTTATTGCACGAAAATTGTTGTCCAAATTGTTACTTTATTTTAGAATAGAGTAAGCAAGTCTACCTGAGTTTTATTACTGTGTTAGAGTACCCTTATTCTTACTACAAAGATAAACCCTTACAAGGTTTGCAACATGTTTACCAAATGTTAAAATAAATGGAAACTTTCACTTTTTCAATCAAAATAATCTTAACTATAAATAATGTAATATTTTAACAGAGATAAACTATTGTACATGAAATCAACATATTTCAACATAAGCAAATAAAGAGCCTTAAACATTGTGTCTTTTCTCTGAATTCCCTTTTTAAGTATTTTACCCTTTTACCTGTCCCAATTTAAGCAATCAGGTAATTAATGTTAGTTATTACAACGAAAAGTTTCTTCATTGTTGTTATTAGAATATTATATGTAATAATCGCAATAAAAGATAATACAAAAATATATATATAATGAATGTGATCAAAACACCCCACGCTTAACCCTCGTAGACACACTTTCGAATAAACATACCTCATTGACCCTCGTATAACGTATTTTTGCTATTGTACCGATGATTTACGGCCGCTCACAAAGCAAGCGGCAAATTTTACTACATCAAAGGAGTTACCAGACTTGTTAGAATATCTTTGGACCATGGTAAAAATACTTATAGAGGATTAAAATTTGACTAGAAAAAATCGCAGGTACTTTACTTTGTTAGAATGAAATGGATCTCTGGCACAAGTGTCTTTCTTTTCGTTATTATAAAATCTATCTTCTACGGTGTTTCAGAACAAGCAAAACTTTTTATCAAGAATGACATTTTTCACTAAAACTAATAGTTATTTAAACATTTTTCACCTATAGGATACCCCATCCGTGGACACGCTGTATATTAGTATTAATATTATAGTATATTAAATTAAATAAAGATTTGCTAAATTTCTAATGCGGACCTGATAAACAAGATTTAATAAACGTTTTATCACAACGCCCTCAATTAGACAATGCTCACACTAATTTGGAAATAAGTTTCTAGGATTCCTTTTTATATGTGATAAAAGAGTTGCCTAAATTTGTAAAAAATGGCACCATTTCTGATTTCTTAAAACTTACTTTCAAAGAGCTTTTAAGGAAAAAAACGAATTTATTGTAATTTTTAAAAACTGACTTATGAGTAGATATATCATCTATTCAAAGAAGAAATATTTTTAAAATCATATCTCGTTTAAGTGAGATATTAATCATTTTATGAAATGTAAAAATAGACATATTTCGGGAATTTTTTCTGGATGATTCCTTGTACTCTCAAGCTTCAAAATTCTTTATTGAATAACTTTATATATCTAGTATACTACTGATTTTTTTCAATTTTCATTGCCTTATAGTTTTTGCTAAAAGCTCTTTGAAAGGATGTCGCGTTTGCCTATATTAAATACACTGCCAATGCCCGGCCTAAACTATTGTAAAAACATCAGTAGATAATTTTAGTCTAAACTAAATTGCCAGTGATTGAACATCGTGTCGCATACGGAGTATTAGTACAGTCGAAGTTTTAGTATTTTAATAGTTAGTTTATTTTTGTGGTTTTGTATTTGAACATTAGTAATTTGTTAGTTAGTTGTATTTTTAGTAAAGACTTGTGATACTTAGTGTTAAGAAAACTGAGGATAATAGAAAAATTTTAACGGAGAAACATGACATCAAATCAAACCGGATTGAATACATGAGAAAGTTAAAAAATATATAAAGAAGAAGGACATACTGTATGTGGGACAATGGGCAAAATAAGTGTTTGAAATCACCAGTAGCCAAAGGTAAAAGATTGATTATACAGGGTGTTTCAAAAAAAGGTAACACCGTCTCTAGGATAGGTAAAAAACTGAAAAATAATTGGGGTTTGCTTAGTAAAATTTTTTTCTAACGCCATCCGTTTTCAAGATAAATTTTACATGGCAAACTTAGAGAAAAGCGAATTTTATCATTAGTTTATACCAGGAGCGATTATTACTTCATAATTTTCAAATCAAAATATTCCGAAAACGGTACATAATATCGAGTTTTACCAAGAGTACCTTTTTGGTGTAGAATTAAACGATGTTTATATTCACTTGGAGTTTTGACTAATAATTCTACCCTAAAAAAAGTTATGTTGAATAATACGTTGTATGAATCGTGTAACTAACGCCCTCTAGGAGAGTTAGTTATAAAAACAAATTCATGGGATATATCAGCTTCCAAAACATATTCGTATAAAATTTCATTGCAATGGTGCCAGTAGTTTCGGCAAAATCGTAATAAATGTGTAATTTTTCATTTTCTTCAACGCCCTTTATCTTGAAAACGGATGGCGTTAGAAAAAAATTTCACTAAGCCAACCCCAATTATTTTTCTGTTTTTTACCTATCCTAGAGACGGTGTTACCTTTTTTTGAAACACCCTGTATTACATGCTGGAGGTGTATCGGGTTTTGTACCTGATGCTTTGTTGATATTCAAATCAGGACTTAAAACGGGCGATTATTACGACGAAATGAATACCAACAATTTTTGCAAATGGTTAAAGGAAAAGTTATTCCTAACGCTCCGAAAAAATGTGTACTAGTATTTATTAGATAATGCATCTTACCATAATACTTTCCTTAAACAACTGCCCAATTTATCATGGAAGAAAGATGCGATGCAAAAGTGGCTAAGTGAAAGAAACATTTTTTATAATATGGCTGACACTAAAACAGAATTGTACAATTTAATTCTAATGCACAAACCCCTAAATAAAAGATATGTAATTCACGAAATATTAGCAGAAATTGACATGCTAACATTGCGTTTGCCACCTTACCATCCGGAATTGAATCCAAGAGTGACGCAGCTTCCTGTAACCTTACTTTCAAGTTAGACGATGTGTAGAAGAAAAATTTGCCAGTGTAAAATTACCAGCAAGCAAGAGCGAATCGGAATATGAAGACAATGAAGATGATTTGGGTTGTCAACCACTGTTGTGATTTGTATTTTTGTGTATTTTAACTTGTCACAAGCTTTTATATTTATTTGTAATGTGATTAAATAAATCTACTCATCTATATAATGTACAATTTTTATTAAATAAATATTTCTATAATGAAGCAACTTCGACTGGGCTATTGAATTTAACGTGCAATTGAGTCAACGTTTTCAGATTGCATTTTAATAATTTTGACCATTGTTGCCATTAAGTTCGGTGCATACATTTTATTGACTCAGAAAGTGAGGTTAACTGATTCAAACACAAAATGAAAAACTGTTTTTCATTACTCATAGTCCATCTTATTCAAAAATGAAAATCAATTAACGGATTAATCAACGAAAAATAAAGTTTATACTAAGAATAAACTCCTTTATCACTCAGATAGGGATGGCAAAGATTAAAAATATATCGATATACATAATGTATTATATAATATAATATGGATACATTTTTTAACAATATTTTAAAGTTTGGCAGCCTCAAACACCAATATACACATATGTAATATGTGTTGCCTATATTTTTGGTATTGATTTTTTAATACATTCAACATTCAAGTTTCTTTTTATTAGAATAAATAAATTTGGCACTATATTAATAAATATAATTTTGTCCTTAAAGATGTGTTAGTTAAATAAAAACTTAAATATCAAACAATACTATTTAAAAACAGTATAAAGAACATTTTCATACCGGATTGAAATCAAGTAGGTACGTAAATGTATGTTTTAGGATAGGTACAGTATGAAATAAATATACTTACCGACAAACATATAAAAGTTTACAGAGGAAGGATATTTCAGAATTTTTTCGACTTGTGATTTGAACTTCCCCACATCAGGACCGGTATTATGAGTGCCCATCCAATAATCAAACCAACCTGTCCAATACTCCATCGTCATCAAAGGTTTATTAGGCTGCATCAATTTCAAAGCTGTTAATTGTATAAGTGGTACCGTATTAAAATTGGCTGTTTGTAGAACACCAGGTATACTGCCTCGTCCAAAATTCGTAATAGGAGTATCAGAAGTAAATAATAACTCTTTTATACCATTATCCACAAACATCTGTTTGAGAATTTCTAGATATTTTTTATCAAAGTTGAAAGTATTTCCGTACTCGTTTTCTATTTGGAAACCGATAATTGGACCTCCTTTTTGAAATTGGAACAGTGCTAGCAATGGCAACAAAACGTTAAAGTATCTTTTCACGTAACTTAGGTAATTTTGATCCTCGGAGTTTCTGACTGATGATGTATTTCGCAACAACCAGCTAGGTAGTCCACCGAACTCCCATTCTGCGCAAATGAAGGGACCAGGACGAACCAAAGCGAACATATCTTCGTTCTGGATGTCTTTGAGGAACTCTTCTAAGTGAAGGAAGTCTTCAAAATCCGAACCACCTTGACCAAAATCATAGAGACCTGAGACACAATAATACTTTAATACATACAGAAGCTAAGGCTTTGATACACTGGAAAAATATTGTATTTTACCAATTCCACGTATAATGTTTTGTTATACACCAAAAAAGTACAATACTAATTAGTTAACAATTATTTGAAAAATATTACATGTTAAACTATTTAATTTACATAAAAAATATAGATATTGAAGCTCTTAATAACTACAGAGACAGAGATACTTAAAAAGCTACTAATATAATGCTAATATAAAATACATTATTTGGCGTTCCTGACAATAATACACCGACATATACGCAGGAATACTCAGTACATACCATATGTATACAATACACCGACAGATACGTGAGTCCAGGGTATATAAGCAATGACTTAAGATGGGCGTTTCTAATTTGGTAAGCCTGCCTGAATTTAGTGAAAAATCTGGTTATTTTTAAATTACAAGAATGAACAGTAGATGGCGATAGTGGTTTCAAATGAGTATTTTTGTTATAAATTTGAATATTTTTAGAGCTTGTTGACTTTCTTTGTCTAAGACAGAGATGAAAATATGAATTTTGCTTCGTAAATCCTTGAATGTTTCCACGACACACACATAAATTTGACCTTGAGACCATAAACAGATGAAAAATACCTGTATAATTTTTATTAAATATCCTATTTGAATATGTTTTCGAAGTTTTGTTGTGATATTGTTGTGTCATAGGCGTAACAAATTAATTGTTCTTAGGATTTAAAATATGGATATATAAAAAAAATAAAATAAAATAAGATTTCGGCATTCCTAACAAATAATTAATTAATGAAATTTATTGTACTAACCAGAGTTGGGTCGGATATTGAAAATAAGTATCCGGATACCGGATACTCAAAATGTATCCGGATACTTTTTTAAAAAGTTCGAATACTTTCATTTGAAAATGTATTCGGATACAAGTACCTATCCGGATACTTCCTAGGATACTTTGATGGATACTTTTTTTAAAAAGGACAAATTATTAGTATTAAAACTATGTGATGTGTAGGTATTTTTAATGTAATATATAATAATAAAAATACATTTAACTAACGAAAAATTTTTCGTGTCACTGCCTGAACTTTTGATATTGAATTTGGCTAGCGTCGGACCAGCCGAGTTTCCAAACTTTTTAGGGGGTGTACTTATTTGTACTTGTAGGTACACTAAAATAAAAATATAAATATTAGGATGTCCTTTATTATAATATCCGAAAAATAATTTCTTCTAATAATTATAAATACAGGGTACAAAGGGGTTCTTGAAAAGAGAGATATAGAAAATATAAAAAATAAATAACGTAGGTACTTATGAAACTGATTTATAGGTAAAAACAAAGCTCCATTAGAATATAATAATATATTATAACGGTGACCAGTACGAAAAATGGGATTTAACATGTTAGACACATCTGAATTAAAGGAATAAGGGCAGTGTTGTGCCTACGTTAGGTGCATTATCGGAGGGCGATAAATAATGTTTAAAAGTATCCCAATATTAAAAACAGTATCCGGATATCGGATACTTTAAAATTTGGTAACGGATACGGATACCGGGTACAAAATTTAAAAGAGCTTTCGGATACATAAAAAGTATCCAGATATTGTATCCGTATACAGAAGTATCCGGATACTACCCAGCTCTGGTACTAACCCTTACCAATTAAGGTATTTATTAGAATAAATATGTTAATTATAATAAAAACATATTACGGTTTCTGAATATACACACATCAACATGGTCTAAAGAAAAATTGAAATAAAGTGGAAAATATGTAATTATACCTTTTTTAAAATTGAGATTGAAATGTATTGGCAACAATGCAAAATTAAACGAGATTAGTTGTTAGTTTGATCCTTAGACTAGGAAAGAGAGAGGACAGCGCATGGCAATGAAAACCTTATTCGTGTGTGAGAAGCCAAGTTTCAAACGTTTGACATATGTTTGGTGGTAAACAAATTTGGAACATCGAATTGTATTTTTTAGTTTTTTATTAATTTTCACCTTTTTTAATTACCTGAATAGACATTTTAAAATGGTTAATTGTGCAGTTTATAAGTGCAACAGTCAGAGTGCTAAAAAAGAGGAAGGAATTTCATTTCATAGGTAAAAAGTATTTTAAAACTATTTCCTTGAAATTTATTTTTATTAATATTACAGCTTTCAGGTAATAGATGTTTAACTAAATCACATATGTTATGTATGATAACTTAAATTAATAGTACATACATTTTGAAAATTGTTTTCATTCAGTTTAAAATATTATTTTTCAATTAATTGTTATTATTTTCTTATAGATGTAATAGTTTTGCAGTGGCGTGAAACAAAAACATATATTTAAAATAGATTAAAATTGTAATATTTATTAAATAAATATGTTTTAATATGATTGTTGTTTTTTTTGGAGCCGTACATATTTAAAGACTTTTTTAAATTAGATTTGTAATACGAAATAGTGAAAATGATTATTTAATAATCGTATAAGAAAAATCGTATGATACGCCTATGTCAATATTGTCCGCCATTAGTTTGGTGGTAAATGGGTTACATAAATTGATTCCAATGCGCAGTCCTCTCTCTTTCCTTGTCTAAGGTTTGATGTTTGATCAGAGATTAATTCATTTACTTTCTGATGGATGTATTATTTGAAGGTGTTGAAGTAGATGTAAATTTTTAGAATATATTTTGTGGGGAAAAATTTAAATACTTTTCCAAAACGTTTGATGATTATTGCAAAAGTGTTACTATAATGTTTGTAAACATTAACAGGTTAGTCTGTCTTCAATATGACTTCAAGTAAGTAGGTACCTTGCTAATTATTTACTGCCTAAATAAATAAATATCACTTATTTTTTAGAGAGTATTGGACATTCCTAAATTACCACCCAGATCCATGATTTAATGATAAATGGAATACAAAGTAAAGCACACACTACAATAAAGCTTATCTATAGTTTATTTTTATTTTAAGAATGTGGCACAAGAAAAAAATAATATTTTCAATAACCTACGATAATTACTAACCAATCTAGTATCTATAGAAATACACTTTGTGCACCTGTTTTCAAGATACCTAAAGAAGTGGGATAAGCTGACTATCAGTAATTGGCCAACAATACTCTTGCAAGTACTAAACATAATTGTTAATATGGGTATATCTTAATAAAACTAATTGTATCATTAAATTATGGCTATTAATTATATTCCAAAAATGTCAACCCCATACTTTGTGGAATCAATTGAAATTTTAAAATGTATCCAATAGGATTGTAACTTAATTTTTTAACTGGTATCTTTCACAAAAATGAAAAAATTTTATTTATTTTATAAAGATCCATATTTTATTTACATTTGAAAGCACTCTCCATCTAGTAATCAGAAGTGATAAGAGGTAAGTTTTAATTTGTTTATTTACTGGTTTAAATTTTTTAAATTAATAGGTAAGGTATTATATTTATTTTATTATCTATGATTCAGATCTAAATATCAAATTTAGTTTTAAAAGATGTATTGATATAGGTATTTTGCATATTGGATACATGAATTTTCTTCTTTTTGAGTACCTACCAATAGTATTTGCCCATGTTGAAGTATTTTCTTTGGAAAATTGAAATCAGTGGTATTTTGTGTACTACTGCTACTGTGTGCTTTTTCCCCTGTGAATTTGCCTCTTGATACTAAATAATTAGCATTATCTGGATGGCATATTTCTTTGGTTTCATGTAAGAGTCTTTACTAGGGCATCTCAGAGAAGTGTTAATGCTACTCGTCCTTTAAGCCATCCTTTGTGTACTTTAAATACTAGGATAGACCAGGAAGATAATTAGTATCATTTTCTAAGTCAAAACTATTTGATTAATTTTTGATTTTATTAGGTGGAATAGGGAAAACAAAATATTTCTACAAGATTCAATAGGTTACTACTTTTCTAAAGTATTTCAAAAATGTCCTGAAAATACTATTTTTAGCAATATACTTTTTCTGGCAACCATATATGTTATTTCATCTATGTTTAGATAATTAAATTGTATAAATCAATGGTTTTCAAAATATATGCTACTGTTTCCTTAAAATCTTTGGACCTCAAGTAACTGCCTACACAGGGTTTATTCTATTTATAGTAAGCAATTAATAATTTTTACTGTAAATTCTAATCTTTTATATTTTAGAACTCTTTCTTCAAAAACATTGAATCTGGACCCTTATAGAACCCATGGCTACATCAATATGAAACCTATTGTAGGCTACTATGTGTTTTAAAATACAAATGTTTATTTTAGGGTTCAATTACATTTTAAACATTAGCAAATAACATCTGCATATTAATAGTAAATAACAAGTAAATGTTTTATGTTTTTCTTTTTTAGGACTCATTTTCTCAATTATATGTACCCAGTTCATTCTGACATGAATATGGAACCCTTTGGTCTGTTTTATCATTTACCAACAAACTTTTAATGGTGAGGGGGATATATATATATATAAAGATAACAGATGTATTCAGTATCCAACCCAAATTTGTAAAACTGTTTTAATAAAAATATTACATATTTGACTGTAAATTTTTATTCTTCACATTATCTAAAGAGAAAGCTATTATATTTATGCATATTGAACATGTAAATAAATATTGTAGAAACCCTTACTTTGTGGACATTATCCTGCCTATTTAGAAAAATAGTTTAACACTTAGCTGTTAATATTTACATATTATGTAGTTTTAATTTATAAATGTAAATCCCTTAGGTTGGGTTTATGTTATTTAACAAATAAAGATATAAGGTAACTTAAAGATTAAAAAAGTATAAAGAAAAATCAGGTCTCTCAAAACTCACATTTTTACCAATTCGACTAAAATAAGACAACTGTGTTTAAGTAAAAAGTAATTTAGGAAATAACAACGGTTCACAACACTAAACTCCTTGCACATATCACAGTTGGATAATGCTATAAACGATGTAAAAACCAACGCAAATTGTGAAAATATACTTTAAATTTATTTTTTTTAAATTTTGGTAAATTATAAACGAATATTAATATAGACAATTATATAGGATTTAAAAGCAAAACACTAAAATTATATTTTGACGTTATAAACGAGAAATAAGGTTAGGTTGGTTATGTTAAGTGAATAGTGAAGTTTGGATTTGGAGAATTAGAATCGACATACGTCTTTGAAAAAAGCGCCACCAAAACTGTTGAACTAAATTGACAGATTAGTGCAATGTTCAAATTTTGCGTGCAACAAATCTCAAAAAATATACCTTTCTTTAACTTCATATTTTGCTAGTCGCATTCTCTATGCTTTCTTTAGGAGTTAAGCTTCTGGCATTAAAATTCGTGATCACAAATTGTCAAACTTTTTCAAAACATACCATCACTTAAACACCAATATCTCTTTTATTACAATATAAAACTTAACTAAAAAACCTTATCTCCTAGAGAAAGGTCTAAGCTATATCCTGTTAAAATTTGAATACGTAATTTAAAGGCGTTCTTTAGATTTGTTGTTTACAAAATGATTGAAATTTTGGGTACAATTCAGGCTTGCCACCCGTTTTCAGCTGTCACATTTTTGACGCCCCTCTTAACAGTTAATTATACAACATGGAAAATCCAAATAAATCCAGAAAAAAGCCTAGCAGTCTACTTCAGTAGAGGAAGGAAAAAACCAGAAGAAAATATTATCATAGGAGGAGAAGATATCCAAAGGAAAAACAATGTCAAATACCTAGGAGTGATACTGGACAAAGGACTAACCTTCAAAGAACACGTGGAAACCATCACAAAGAAGACAAAACAAGCAAGAGGAAGACTAGCCGGACTCATAGGAAGAAAATTCAAATTAGCATTAGCTTAAGACAATCAGCAGACGCCCCATATGGTGTATAAGAAATACACAGCTATGCAGGGAACTAGACCTGAAGATAGAAGAACTTTTAATTTAACAGTACAAATTTCTATTTAGTCTATAGTTTTCCATTATCTTATATAGCTGACCTTTTAGATATTATTCATATAATTGATGTCACATCTTTTCAATTTTCACCTATATTTCATTAATAATTTATCATATAAACAATTTTGTTATCACTCAATCATGTTGGTTTGAACAAGTATGGTTCTTTGAACTTACTTTGACACATAACTCAGTTTAAGCCTGATGATGGTCTCCTAACAGGCCGAAAATAGTCGCTGTTAGATAAAAATGTGTGACATTGATTTTGCGTTTTCTCTTCAGAATAATATAACTTTGCAATTAATAATTTACATTGATTATTTAAATAAAAGTTCACCTGAATGTGGTTCGTGTAGATTCCATGGAACATAAGTGTCAACAGTATTTAACCCCGCTGCTTTCATCTGTTTTATCCTAGTTTTCCAATAAGCTCTTGGCACTCTAAAGTAATGCAACGATCCACTGTATATCGTAAACTTTTTATTATTGAGGGTAAATTGGGGTTGCTGATCAGACAACCCCGATGTAATACCAGATTTGGTGTAATGCTCGTATAACGTCGTCACTTGAGACATGCTGGATGTATTATTTATAATTTCCTTGAATTCATACGGAAATTTGCGTATTTTAACACCGATTGTAAAAATATTTAAAACTACTAAGCTGGGTATATAAAAATTATTTGCGAACAAACAGTACTGGTTTAGGAATGATTGAACTTTTGGTAGTGAAATCTAAAGGAAAAATGAATTTTTAATAGCTATTTGTTGGTTCAAAGAAAATAGTGCTATTAAAAACAAATTATTTGAGAGAAAATTTGATTTCTTTAATTATTCACAAAAGTAGGTGAAATATGATTAAAAAAAACGGAATCAGTTTGAATATTGGTTCAGAATCCATAACAACAATACATTAAAACAAAATTAGAACATGTTCTAAAAAAAAAGAAGGTTAATGACAAAAACATCAAATTTATTTCTAATACATAGAATTTAATACATAGAATATGAATTAGAATATTTTTAAGTGGTGGAAATTATATTAGACACAAATAAAAAATGTATTTCACTCTATGTGTCCATAATTTAGAATATTGTAAAATTATTCACATTGCAAAAAAAATTCTTAAACAAGTATATCGCCGTTGTATACAGCTAATATCGAATTTGATATTATATTTTGTCGAGGAAATATTCAAAAGTGGCTTCATGAACAAAAATTAGCATATAATTTTATATAAATATTCCATATCACTGTTTTCCACACTGTATATGAACCTATGTGTAAAATACAAATGAACTAACCGTTGAAAATATATTTTCAAGTATCCAAATATTAAATAAAACCAACTTAAATAAAAATACAGAAAAACCAATATATTAATGTCACATAAAACTGTCAATTGAATACCTACATTGTAACATTCTTCCTAGTAACGACAAAATAAAAATAAATATTCAATTTTAACACTATGGATCCAAACAGAGTCAAATGCTTTTTAGCATTCTAATCTCATATAATGCAGTACCTATGTTGATGATTGACTTGATTCAATGTTTCTCTTACCGTATAATGTTCAATTTATTTTCGGCCTTCATTAACTTCATCTTTAAATTTAACGAGTAAGCAGTAGAAATTCATATTTCCAAACAATTTATTTTTCGTTATTAACGCCATCTCTAGGCTAGTCCATCGAACGATGTACTTAATACTCTTAATTTGATTGATTGTAGAAGTAAAAGTGCCGAAAAAATATCCGTTCTCATTTCAATACTACCTTGGTGATTACCTCAGTATGATAACGAACATGTACAAACCCATCGGTAAGTTAATTACCGATCTCTCATTAAACGTTTTGAAACAGTTACGACCTTTTTATCTTTTGGATAAAGCTTTAAACCTCAGAGTAATAACTTATTACTCTGAGCTTTAAACCCATTCCCAAACGGATTTGATGTGTAGACATGATCTAGCGCCATCTGCTAGTAGGATGCCGAACGAACTGGTTATCGTAAAGAAGAAAACTTACCCACCGAAGAATCTGTGGATTTTATGGACAATTACTTACCACAAGGATTTGTTTAAGAAATTCTTCAAAGTGATCCTGTTCGATAAAGCCAGCAGTATTCAATTTCCCTTCCGTTGACACGAGTTCAGGTAAAATATAAAATGGAGTAAACGAAAAACAGTATAAGCGTTACACGTCATAATTATTGCGATGTTGCCACATTTAAAAATTAATAAAGATAAGTCGGGATTTAAAAATTTGAATAATCAGGCAACTCATAATGCATCAAACATTCAAACGATTCGTTCGACTTCAGTGATCATGACATAATAATTAATAATTGTAGCCGTCATTTTAAACTTCAGAGACACTATTTTGTTCTCATATGAACGGTTTTCTCTATAATACCGGAAGAAATAGTTGTTTACAACTTTGTAATGACAGTTTTCCATACTAATCGTTTTCTTTGTTCAATATTCGGAGAAGACTAAGAGAACAGGCAACAGTGTTGATGTCAGTCAAGAATGATACAGCGTTGCCAGCACGAGGACGAAACAAAGAGAATTGATTGGTATTCTTGGTCATACTCATAGACACTCTCTTGTGCTCAATGCGACAATTAAAATAAAGTAAAACAAAAAATATTTTCAAATAAACGTATATTATTATACAAAAATATACAACAAATTACTAGTAAACTAAATTCTACCAGATGTTCTATAAATAAATAACATTTATAACAAATTTAATGTATAATACATATTGTTTTGCATTGTACAATCTTGCAACTAATATAAATATGTATTATTTTTATAAAATCTTCAATTTGTGTTCACAATAAAAAAATGTACAATAATTACTTAGATTTATTACTAGAAAAAACTCTAATATTCAAACTTATTTACAAACTTATCGTTTACGCATGATTTTATGAATAATACTTTTGATGTTTAGAACAAAAAACATAACAAACAATAAATAGTCAATTAATATGGCCTATATTACTTGAACAAAGAGTGAGTT
This sequence comes from Ophraella communa, assembly GCA_035357415.1. Taxonomy (NCBI): domain Eukaryota; kingdom Metazoa; phylum Arthropoda; class Insecta; order Coleoptera; family Chrysomelidae; genus Ophraella; species Ophraella communa. The sequence goes on along the minus strand of CM068994.1, from coordinate 28,095,887 downwards.
TCTAGTCCAATTGTAGTTAACGGTGAAGACCCGTACAATTCAGATCCTGCGCCATAGTCCTTCCACAATGACAGATCCACAAAAGGTAGTGAGTCGCACTGGACCACAGGATTACTAAAAATTAATAATATTTTTACATTTTGTAGTCATACATAGTTTTTAAATTATGACAGTTTCGACACTATTGAGTCGTCATCAATACGAAGTATCCTGCATTCTGCTCTGCTTACCTCGTACTGATGACGACACAATAATATCGTAACAGGTTCGCGAGTAGTATTGCTTCCTTTTCATTTGCAAAACAATAGAGATGTTCTTAAGTATCCACGCAGGTTGATTGCCAGCACGTTTTCTTTGGAAATGTAATTCAATATCCATCGGGGCTTATAGGCCAGGAAGTATTTTGTTTTTTCAATAGAAAACAGTCAAATCTAACTTGTTAATTAGCAGATATTTCCAAAATTCCTAATCTAACCTAACCAGAGGTAGAAAACAAAGAGTCCAATCAAAAATATTCAGGATGACATTCAACGCACCCTGGTATGTAAGCAATAAAACCCTACACGAGGACTCAGCTACACCCTTGGTAGAGGAAGAAATTCCTCACAAAGAGCTATCTTGATGGACTAAGAAATCATCCAAATGTTGAGGCAAGACTGCTGAATACTCCTCCCGAATTCGCAATAAGACTGAAGAAACCATGGCCAACAAATTAAATAAATTAAATACAGGGTGTTTCAAAAAAAGGTAACACCGTCTCTAGGATAGGTCAAAAACTGAAAAATAATTGGGGTTTGCTTAGTAAAATTTTTTTCTAACGCCATCCGTTTTCAAGATAAAGGGCGTTGAAGAAAATAAAAAATTACACATTTCTTACGATTTTGCCGAAACTACTGGCACCATTGCAATGAAATTTTATACGAATATGTTTTGGAAGCTGATATATCCCATGAATTTGTTTTTATAACTAACTCTCATAGAGGGCGATAGTTACACGATTCATACAACGTATTATTCAACATAACTTTTTTAGGGTAGAATTATTAGTCAAAACTTCAAATGAACATAAACATAAATAAATAGTCAATTAATATGGCCTATATTACTTGAACAAAGAGTGAGTTTCTAGTCCAATTGTAGTTAACGGTGAAGACCCGTACAATTCAGATCCTGCGCCATAGTCCTTCCACAATGACAGATCCACAAAAGGTAGTGAGTCGCACTGGACCACAGGATTACTAAAAATTAATAATATTTTTACATTTTGTAGTCATACATAGTTTTTAAATTATGACAGTTTCGACACTATTGAGTCGTCATCAATACGAAGTATCCTGCATTCTGCTCTGCTTACCTCGTACTGATGACGACACAATAATATCGTAACAGGTTCGCGAGTAGTATTGCTTCCTTTTCATTTGCAAAACAATAGAGATGTTCTTAAGTATCCACGCAGGTTGATTGCCAGCACGTTTTCTTTGGAAATGTAATTCAATATCCATCGGGGCTTATAGGCCAGGAAGTATTTTGTTTTTTCAATAGAAAACAGTCAAATCTAACTTGTTAATTAGCAGATATTTCCAAAATTCCTAATCTAACCTAACCAGAGGTAGAAAACAAAGAGTCCAATCAAAAATATTCAGGATGACATTCAACGCACCCTGGTATGTAAGCAATAAAACCCTACACGAGGACTCAGCTACACCCTTGGTAGAGGAAGAAATTCCTCACAAAGAGCTATCTTGATGGACTAAGAAATCATCCAAATGTTGAGGCAAGACTGCTGAATACTCCTCCCGAATTCGCAATAAGACTGAAGAAACCATGGCCAACAAATTAAATAAATTAAATACAGGGTGTTTCAAAAAAAGGTAACACCGTCTCTAGGATAGGTCAAAAACTGAAAAATAATTGGGGTTTGCTTAGTAAAATTTTTTTCTAACGCCATCCGTTTTCAAGATAAAGGGCGTTGAAGAAAATAAAAAATTACACATTTCTTACGATTTTGCCGAAACTACTGGCACCATTGCAATGAAATTTTATACGAATATGTTTTGGAAGCTGATATATCCCATGAATTTGTTTTTATAACTAACTCTCATAGAGGGCGATAGTTACACGATTCATACAACGTATTATTCAACATAACTTTTTTAGGGTAGAATTATTAGTCAAAACTTCAAATGAACATAAACATCGTTATTTTCAAATCAAAATATTCCGAAAACGGTACATAATATCGAGTTTTACCAAGAGTACCTTTTTGGTGCAGAATTAAACGATGTTTATGTTCACTTGGAGTTTTGACTAACAATTCTACCCTAAAAAAAGTTATGTTGAATAATACGTTGTATGAATCGTATAACTAGCGTCCTCTATGAGAGTTAGTTATAAAAACAAATTCATGGGATATATCAGCTTCCAAAACATATTCGTATAAAATTTCATTGCAATGGTGCCAGTAGTTTCGACAAAATCGTAAAAAATGTGTAATTTTTTATTTTCTTCAACGCCCTTTATCTTGAAAACGGATGCCGTTAGAAAAAAATTTTACTAAGCAAACCCCAATTATTTTTCAGTTTTTTACCTATCCTAGAGACGGTGTAACCTTTTTTTGAAACACCCTGTATACATATTGTGATCAAATGTAAAAATTATGCCACAGGGCAGCATCTTCCTCATGTGTTTAACATTCAAACTATTTGCTTATAGCTTCGATGAAGCAGATTGTAAATTAGAATATATGTAATAAAAAAAAATAAAAACTTTAGTTAATTCTAGTATTTAATATAATTTTTTATTATAATTTAAAAAATTAGTAAAACATAAATAATTACCTGTCTGATATCCTTTCAAATCCTCTTGGTTGCATTGATTGTACATTATGAGCGTTGTCGCACAACAATCTCGAAATGCTAGCTTTACGAATTTCGTTCAATTGAGGTAAATTTAAGCCACTGCCAGCGTTTTCGAAAAAGAATCTATCACCTTTTCTTGTTCTGAAGAACTGTTCCGTCAAAATGCAAAGGAAAGTGGGTCCAGCTAAAGTACCAGGTACGTGAGCTTCTAGGGATCCTCCAACTGTCAAATCAACATCATCAGGACTTTCATAGAGCGTAGAAAGTTTTGCAACATCCTAAAAATTAATCAACAAATGTAAAGTACGTTTCACAATAATTCGTTGACTTGGTACCTGCTCTTAACTGCTCTTAAAGGATTTCTAATAAAAGGTGGTTAATATTTCTTCGAACTTTGGCCGTAAACCGGTGAACTATTTACAGAAAGGTATTATTTATTTTTGTCCAGGAAGATATATTTTGGATTTTTTATTTTTCAGGTAAAATTTTAATTTATTATTACTGACCATCAAGAGTAAATGATTTTTGATTTTCTTAATCATCTTGGAAGAGAAAGTGGGAGTTTCGGGGTAATTTGTTTTTAAAATTCTCTCCTAGAATTTTAGTTTGTACTAAAAATTATACTCTGAAAGTAATCTTGTGTTTATAACTAAGTATGTGGCGTCCTTGGGCAAAAAAAGTGCATTTATCGCCGGATGCGAAACAAATTGTGAAAAATGTGTTTGAAACATTGAATAATCGAGGTTATAGTGTAACCGATGCAGCAGAAGAAACATGTAAGTTAACCAAAACCCCAATATCCACAGTAAAAGATATTATCAATAAGCCAATAACTAATCGAAAAAGACGAAGTGACGTTAATAATACCAAATGTGTTGATGAAATACAAAAAGATATAATCCGACGAACGATATATATGTCCTATACCAAGAACAAATGATACCAACCCTAGATTGTATAAAAAAACCGTTACTTAAAGACGACACGGGAATTATTTGTAGCCGTACAAGTTTGTGGAGAATTATTTCTCAAATGGGATTTAAATATTGTAACATTAATAAAAGACAAGTGATAATGGAGTCATATTGTTTACGAATGTGGCGTTGTCATTACTTACAAGCTATTCAAAAATATAGAAGTGAAAACCTTTCAATTATCTACCTCGACGAGACATGGGATGACACCCATGATACTCCAACGAAGGGTTTTGTTGATTCATCGGGAAATTGCAAAACAAAGGCTCCATCAAATAGAGGACAAAGAATTACAATAAGACATGCCGGATCAGAAACAGGTTGGGTTCCAAACGCTTTATTGTTATCAGCAAATAATATTAAAGATTCAAGTTTAGATTATCACGAAGATACGACAGCAGAACTTTTTGAAGATTGGTTTGAGAATTATCTATTGCCGAATATAGCCGAAAAAAAGTATAATTGTAATGGACAATGCAACTTATCATAGCCGTCAATTAAATAAAGTACCAAATAGCAACAACAATAAATGGGAAATTCAAGAGTATTTGTTAAAAAATGACCTTTATTTTGAAGAATCGTACACAAAACGTGATCTCTTACAAGTTGTAGCAGCGTTCGGTATTGAAAAAGAAGAAAGAAAAGAAGAATGTTATTAAGGTTGAAGGTACATATCGAAATGTTAATGTAACTGTAGCACCCTTAGTTATTAATTTAAATGAAGACGATAGTGATACTGAACTACATTTAGATTAAATAGTTGTAAATAATGTAGAATTAGTTCATTTGTTTAATCGCAATTAATAAATAAAGTTAAAATTTATTTTTAAAAAATTTCGTGATTTTTTTTACAAAATAAATTTAAGTTTTAGTAAATGTTAACTTAGTTTTATTTAAATCAATTTTTTGGGATACCCTGTAGTACAAAATATTTTTAAAATGTGGCCATGATTAAACTACATCTTTTTTATTTGAAACATTTTTTGATAACATCTGCCAATTAGATGAAATAGACCAAATACGTATACGTAAGTTTCAACAGTTTTGTTTAATTTCAATTAATAAATAAACTTAAATTTTGTTTGTTTGTTTTTAAAAAATTTCGTGATTTGTTTTACAAAATAAATTTAAGTTTTAGTAAATGTTACTGAGTTTTATTTAAATCTATTTTGAAAACCGGATTACGGATCTCTTAATGTTTACTGTACAGTGAGAAATTTATAACCTTTCATTACTAATCCCCTAAGGTCAGGTACCGAGTCAACGAATTATTGTGAAACGTACTTTACCTAATAAATTTTACCAATTACCTAAATAAAATGTTACAAGTACTAAAGTATTTACAACTTTAAACATTCAAGGTACCTTTTCACTGATAAGATCCAAGAATCCTTCGAACGTGCTGGCTCTGGGTAATCCGCAGAATTGTCGGTAACTGTTGTAGGTAGCCAAACCGTGATCCCTGTTCCTTTGAACATCTAGTGACTTTAGATCACTGCCGAAGAGCTGGCCGTTTCTGAAGAGATATTGCGTAATCTGGAATGTAAATAAGGAAAACATGCGTATAAAACAGTTTACTTTTTAAGTAGGAACACTTACTTCACTGTCGTGGTAACGATCAACGGCTAATTCTGGTTGAGTATTAAGACCTCGTGCAAGCTCATCAAAGTTGTTTCCTTCTTCTAAAATTTGTGGACGGTTGAACCAATCGCTGAGTCTCAAACCTCCGTAACTTATTCGCTGCTCAGTTACTAAACTATAATGCAGACAGATTGTTAGTATCAACAAATCTAATGAGCCACAGGAATACCACAATTTAAATGAAAAAACCCTTTTAGCTGTCAAAAGCAACTTCTATCTGCCGTATAGCCCCGGCAGCTCAGGCCATAAACCACAAAGAAAAGTTCCAATTTTTATTTCGTTTATTTTTATTAGTGTGTATAACAATAAAAATACTGGAATGGTCCAAAAAAACAAAATATAGATCCACTCACATAAAATAAACGATGAACTAACCTCTTATGGTCTTATGCATAATAATATACGGATCGATAGGCTTGCCAACACAATTTTTTATAAGGGGCACGAACTACGAGAGTGGGAGTCGGTATTAAATTTGGGTAATTAACGAGATGGGTCTATTGGTAATACTTTTAAAGAATTAAAATATTTGATAGGAAATATACAGTAAGTAGTATAGTTACGATTCACACAGGTTTTAGTAAATTATAAATATAGCAGAATCTCTGATTTAGTTACAATATTATTAAGATTTATTTAGGGCTGAATTTTATATTTTAATTTGTTGTAGTTTAATTTATCAATAGCCCTTCGTTGGTTCTATCAATTATAATGATTTCCTTAGTTTGATTTTGTTTTTATACTTATTAAATTAGTTATTTTGTAGTTTTAATAATATTATTCACAATTCTTATATGATTTATCTGATGTTTTAGTTGAGTTTTATAATTGAATATTATTTAGTTTTATATAAAGTTTACTTTTTCTTTTGTATTTCTATAGTTGGGCGCCCTATCAAATTTTTAAACTAGCTCAGTCCACTTAATTTAAGATTGAATTTTAAATATGACTCTTATCTTGGGTAGGATTCAAATTAAAATAAATATTTAAAAATCATAACACAATGAATTTAATTATAAATGTTTCTCAAAGAACTCGTACAAATAAAATAACAACTATCAATTGGTTTCCATATGCTTATTACAGTGAAGTTTATAAATATCCTGATATGATAGAAATGGAGATGATATACAAAAAAATAATTCACAGTAACAACAAAATAAAAACAAAAATATAAATCCTTAAATATCGGACGCACCTTGTATCACAGAGTTTTTTCAAATATTGTCCTTGTCATGCGCAACGTAACAAACACTGAGATCGGCTTCTACTTCGTTTACTCTCGGAAATGGAACAGCGTACCCAAAAGGCCAAGATGTCTACCACTCTTTCGATGTATCAATGACGCTTGAATTCAATCTCATAAATTCTATTGGAATCCGTCTTTGTTTTGTTCTATTTATTACTTTGGTAAGTAATTTAATAATGTTAGAATACTTTTATGCATGTATTTTTTTGATATTACATATATTAATTCAACATGAACTGATTTTGATTAATGCAAAATTTTTCCTTTTAGTGATTAATTAATACATACGATGTTAATCGAGCTGCTACCAGGATCATAAGAGAGTGAATCATCGATTTCTTGGCCTTTTTATAGGCTTCCAGGGAAATGACAGATATGACGTAAAAAACGGAATTCACTGTTCGTTATTTCCAAAAGTTAACCAAATTTGTCGAATATCAAGGTAATGAATTTACAAATCTAATAGTATCTTTGATAACGTACAGTGAAATCTTATCCTTATATTTGCTAAAAATCCATTAATATAATTTTTAAGTGAGATTTTCCCATGAAATTTTTGATTTGAAATAGACAAATTTCTTCAGCTGTCATTTTATTCTAGACTTTAGAAAATTTGAATTAAAACCATCAATTGTACTTAAAATTACTATAAATCCATTAAACTAGTCCTATTTTAACTAATAACTACTATTTTAAACTCTAAAAACTAAAATTTAAACTTTTAAGAGATTCTGTTATTTGTATTACTTACACATTATATAAGATGAGATTCTCTGTGTTATCAAGGACTCACAGCTTAAAATTTATATAAAAAACTTACTTAATTATCCTACATACATTTTTGTTACATAAAATGTCTTTTATTAATGTTTATAAACTAAGTTTTCCAATAGTTATTTCACTATGCACTATCTAAGTGTTCTATCATAAGTTTGTTTGATTAAGACCAACACTTTAGATATGAGGATTAGTTCACTATATTTCACTATATTTATTACATGTTTTTAATTGTTCTTATGGGTTTTTAAGGTATGCATGATTTACTGGAATACTTATTTGTTCAATATCGAAGACTACAATTGGTCTTCTTATACTTTTGTAAGTACTTCCTTTTATAATACTAATTTAAATACTTAACTACATAAAATTACATGTTTATTTATTAAACATATGAAAACCATTAATAGTTTTGATTTTTATTTCCTTTTTTATTGTTTCAGATTAAAATTTGAATTTGAAAAGAAAACTAGGTCAATGGTGAATTGTTATATGAATTTGGACTTGTGATAAAATAAAAAACTATGGATCCTGTGCAAGATAAGTTTGTCAAGTACATTCTTTATTTATTTGAATGTTTGTCTGTGAAAATTATAAAATTGAAAACTTTATATGTAATAAAGAAAAAGTAACTGCTGATTCGATGAAACTTATTAAGATATCCTTTTATTATAAATTATTGAGGTAAGTTTTACTTCTTAAATTTTAGTTATTTATCTCAATATATTATGAAATAAAATAATACTGTTTTAGTGATGGCTGATGTTAAAAATAAAATAACTTTTGTTAATAAGCATTGAATATAAATTTCAAAAATTGCGAACGCCGATAAATATCTCAATATTTTATTTTTTCACTGTTCTTTTTTGTTTTAGGGTACAGTATACTTACTCCAATCGTCCGGCAATTGAAGAATGGAAATACCGAAACGCAGCAGTAGCATGCTCATTCAAAACGGTGGGGTTAACCGATTCATCGTAATCGTTAACAAAATCTTTGGTATTATACAAAATCTGATTTTTCAAAGCATTCTGCAAACCGATAAATAGAGGCAACCATTCATAATAAGTGATCTGTTGGTGTTGAGCAGCGTTAATTAGTCTAGCTTCTTGGAAAATGGTTTCATCGTTCCAATGAGGGTTCAGTTTGGCTAAATTATCGGCAAGTCTGTTGTGTTCTCTCAATAGGACAGTCTGAAGAAGTGTCAATTGAGGGTTTTGGTTCACACGAGCATCACCTATAAATAAGAAGAAACATTTAATTATTCCAACAGTTTTATCAAGTAAAATTAGTTTGTCTTACCAGCAAGGTAGCAAGCTTCATTAGGACTTTGAATAGAACAAATTCCCGAAGCATTTAAGGATCTTGGTGGCCATTCTTGACCGTTTCTGACGTCTACTCTTAATCTACCACCTTGGAATTGTCTTAGTTGTTGATTAACTTGGTCATTATTTCCATAAACGATCGACAGGTCCAAAAAGTGGTTTACAGCTGTCAACTGAAAATATTACTTGCTTCTTAAGAGAAACTAAAAGATAGTAGAATGTGTTTGCGCATGCTTTAAAAGGTACCAACTAAAATTTCAGCCATTTTGGACGCGCAGTTGTTGTTTGACAATCATTTGAGTGAGTCGATGTGAGTGTTTTTATGAAAATGGAAAAAATCGAGTATCGAGCTGTCATTAAATATTTGTTTTTAAAAGGCAATACGCCTACGCAAATCAAAGACGAGTTGGGCGCTGTGTAGGGAACTCTGCACCATCATTTACCACGGTGAAATTTTGGGCTGCTAAATTTAAACGTGGCCGTACCAGCTTGGGTGACGATGAACATTCGGGACGTCCAAAAACTGGAACCACTGACGATAGTATCGCTCAAGTTCACCAAATGGTGCTACACAACCGTCGAATTAAAATTAGAGTGATAGCAGAGGCTATAAATATGTCCAAAGAACGTGTTTGTCACATATTGAATCAAGATTTAGGCATGAGAAAGCTGTCCGCGCGTTGGGTGCCGCGTTTGATTACTTTGGACCAAAAACGTGTTCGAATGAACATTTCCAACTCTCTGTTGGCGCAGTTTAGGCGCAATAAATCAGAGTTTTGGCGCCGATTAATTACTGTAGATGAAACTTGGATACACCATTATACTCCAGAAACAAAAACACAGTCAAAACAATGGACTGCGAGGGGGGAATCGGCTCCAAAAAAAGCAAAGGTTGTTCCTGCGGCTGGGAAAGTGATGGCAACTGTTTTCTGGGATAGTCATGGAGTTATCTTAATCGATTATCTTCAAAAAGGAAAAACCATTACAGGAGCATACTACGCATCATTACTTGACAAGCTGAAGGCAGAAATTACGTAAAAACGGCCACATTTGCAGCAAAAAGAATTTTGTTTCACCAAGACAATGCGCCGTCTTACACCTCAGCGGTGGCCATGGCGAAAATCCACGAATTACGGTTTGATCTGCTTGACCACCCTGCTTACTCACCAAATCTAGCTCCAAGCGCCTTTTTTTTGTTCCCTAAGCTAAAAGTTGCACTCGGAGGAAAGATATTTTCGTCGAATGAGGAGACCTTCGTAAACAACTATTTTTGCAGAAACGCCGAGTACTATTTGGACGGGTTGAAGAGATGAGAGCATCGCTGGGAGAAGTGTATAGACTTATAAGAAGACTATGTAGAAAAACAAAAATTAATTTAAAGAAAAAATGTCTAGTATCTTTGTTACGTCGGAAACTTTTCACACAACCCTCGTAGACTGTTAGCTTCTATACTGTAGTATAAAGGAATGAGATAGTAAATAGTTTGGCTGGGATAGGGGTGGCCCCTTTTGGACAAAAACAAAGATGGTGTAATGACAGGATTGGTTAGAATTATAACAAACTATATACTCATATTGACCGAAAATTCCCAGTTATTTAAGAATATTGTCTACAGCTGAAACAGGAGAGCTTATTTTAAATTTTGGAATTAATAAAATCTCCAGAGTACTTCATTTAGATGTTTAGGATATGAAAAAAACGAGTTACCAAATCTAAAGCCACTCAGCATCCTGAACATCCTCATGAAAAGAGAAAGAGCCTTAAGTACTTTCAGCAAAACTAATGATGGTCTTAAATTTTAATTTTAGATTGATAAATTTGCAATGAAAATTCTGGGAATGAATTCAAATTAGAAAATAATAAAGTCTATTGAGGAAATTATCAATTTAAACGGAAATTTTCTGCTTCAGAGGTGATTTTAATAGAAACATTAGCACTAGCTCACTTTACTACCGATTGGAATCCTTATTAAGAACCTTAATCGTTTTCAATTAATATATTACACAATATAAATTAAATATTACATATTATAAGTTAAAAAATAAATGTTTACTCACTTGTTCCGCTGGTTGATTACCTCCTACACAATTGCGATCGCGATCAGTGATAGTTCTAACAAAGTTACGACATCTGATATTGGTTTTGGAATGTTGTGGATCATTATCGGGCAGGACTATTGGAAAACAGTGTTCGGGAACTTGAGCCAACTCTAGCAATTGACCGTCGCTCGAACAACATCTTGTACTGTGTGGTTCTTAAAAAGAAAAAGAAATAATTTATTATACAGTGTGGGCCACAGTAAACAGTCCACCTCGATAGTTGGCAGTATTTATTAGATCTTAGGAAAATGAGAAAACAGGTCGATTTTTGTGCCAAGGGGGAAACATTTTTACGATACCACATCTGTCATTTGTCAACCCCCTCCCTTCCACTTCCCCAACCCCTTATTTATGTGCGGTATATCATTAGAAAGATATTTAGATGGAGTATTTAGACATAACACCTCTTAAAAATGTAACGTAAAGGCTATGGTTTGTCATTTTTTCTGTCATAAACGGAAAAATATATCTCGAATTATCAGAAGACACTATTGATCCCGCTCTCACAGACATAATTGAAAGCGATAATGGGTACTCAGAAGATGATCTCTTTTTCCAACAAGATGGTGCACCTCCACATTACAGTAGAGTTGTAAGGCAATATGTTAATGAACGATTTCCAAGCAATGGATTGGAAGGAGAGGGCCTATTGAATGGCCTGCAAGATCCCCCGATTTAACACCCCTGGATTTTTTTCTGTTGCTTCAAAAACGTTTGACGTAATTTCGAGCAGCAGCTCTACAATAGGCATGATGACTGATTTTTAAAAACTGATCCACGATGTTTTCACGTATATACTTTATCTAAGATAAATGTTATTTTTGCAAAAAAAGAGTTTTTAAATGAGAAATTTACTTTTTAAAAATGCATTTTAAATTTGACGCCAAAACGCTAAAATAGTAATGGCGTCTATCTATGACATCATCGATTCGTAAATACCATTTATACTACACTGCGACCCGTGTGATCTGTGGATTCTGTGGTAAAAACGTCAAACTTCAAATATTTTGCAGGTTAAAAGAGGGTGGTTGAAAAAGTTTATTTTGTTTTTACTTATTTTGTGCGATTATAATAGTTATCATAGTCATGAATCCTAATGTGTATCGATGGTGTGCGATTCCACAATGTAAGAATATATCAATAAAAACTCTGAACAAGATATTTGTTTACGTTCCAATGTCAATGTCAACAATATTTACGAAAGTACGACGTCACTCTCTTCTGATTGGTGTTTCAGCTAATATGGCGGATTGTTAAAATTAGTGCTTATATTTTTACTAAAATAAATGTAATCACACATGTAATATAAAAATGAGTAAATTCTTTAGAATCTCCGTATCTTATATAATTATAACAAATCAATATTTTAGTGATTTTTACTGACTGTCATCATGCCTATTGTATGGAAGTCTATGGACACCATTTTGAACATCTAATTAAATAATTTAATATTAATTAAAGTAAACTGTTTAATGTATTATAATTTTTATTTTATTTAATTTTCTTGCATTACAATTAATTCATTGCTTTTGCAATATTTGTAAGTTTTAATTTACTTCTGATATTTCAAAACCATAGGCGTTACGTTACATTTTCAAGAGGTGTTATAGTTGTACTTTAAATGAATTAAGACTTTTTTTATAAAAAAAATCGTAAAATATCGTTATGTCTGAATACTCCATCTAAATACCTACAAATGACAGATGTGTTTATCGTAAAAATGTTTCCCCCTTGGAACAAATTCGACCTGTTTTCTCATTTTCTTAAAATCTAATAAATACTGCCAAATATCGGGGTGGACTGTTTTCTGTGGCCCACACGGTATTAATTAATATTTGAGAAATAAAGACTTACGTGCTTGTGTGCTGCCGAGAATCATGCTCATGTCATGAGTTATTATTTGACCATACTGCATGGCACTCAAGGTGAACAATGGGTCTTCCACTGGAACGTCGGGATATAAAACCAGACTAACTAATCTTGATAAGGGCAAATCGTTTCCACTTTTTGCCGTAGGGGGCGTACTAATACCTGAAAACATTAGTCATTATAGGTTTTAAACGTTCGTCCACTTTTGTTTATTATTGTCATTAGTACAAAGCAGACTTCAATATGCAATCATCTGTTGGGGTGCTACAACACCAAATCATATAAACAAATTGGAAATACTACAAAAAAGAATTTTAAAAATAATACATAATAAAAGGGTTAGGTATTCAACAGACGAGTTATTCGATGAAATAAAAATTATGGACGTAAGACAACTCTATGTCTATCTATTCAGTTATTGTATTTATCTATAAAAACAAAAATATTCTAAAGGGAAAGACAAAATACAACTATCAGATAGGTAAGAGGTAAAGATAGAGGAGTAGTATACACTCATCTTGTAAAAAATCGGTATCACAAAGGTTTTATCTCTATCTAAGTGGAAAAATTTTTAACTTTCTTCCAGAAATGTATAAGTTATACTTATATAAAATAAATTCAATTTATCTATTTAAACAAATAATAAAGAGATTTATTATAAATAACGACAGAAAAACTATCCGAGCATTAATAAAGTAAAATTATTATTTAAAAATAAAAAAAAAATAAAAAAAAAGCTGCTTCACACCTAACCTCGTTACATTGTTTGTACCAGCTAAGTGTTTCGTATTTGCACTTTTGTTTGCATTGTACATTTTATATTTCATTACGTTGTACCTACCTTTTGCATTTAATTTAATACGTTGTATCTGTGTATTTTATACGTTGTACCTTTTGTGTTTTGCATTATGAGTGAATAGAGTTATGTGTATTTTGAAATTGAGATATTTATATTTACATTTATATGTTTAAATTCCGTTTGTTAGCAATAAATAGATTTGGTAATCCTAACATTGTATACTCAACAAAATTGTGTAATATGTTTGGTGATGGTAGCTGACAGCTCATGCGCAACCCTACGGTCATAAATGAGGTGTCTGCTGCCTGTCACCAGAAATTATTATTATATTATATTGTTGTAGTCTTCTTTTTTATATAAATTCATATAGTTACATTTATATTGAATAAGAAAAATCAATTCAATAGTTTGTAAGGAATTTATTGTTAACTTATATTGGTCAAAATAAATATTATTATAAAAGTAAATTGATTGTACTAACCCTTACTTTTTGGAAGTCCATCTTATTAAGAATAATGAAAAACTCTTCGTTTTACCAAAACTTCCAATATTTATTTAAAAAATTGTCATTAAAGTTAATAAAGCAATTTTTTAAATAAATATTGGAAGTTTTGGTAAAACGAAGAATTTTTCATTATTCTTAAATATTATTATTATTAAAATTATCATTATCATATTATCATTAAGCTGTACAGTGCTTCCCCCTAGCTTCTAACCTAGCTTCTCATTCCTGGTGATCTTGAAAATGAAAACTATCTGTTTTCATTCATGTTTTCATCTAAATTCAATAATATTGAACTTTTATTCAATAGAATGTGCCAACACTATCGTTTAGTAGGTATGAATTATATTAACTTTAAATATTGTAATTAAATCATTTACCTGTAAACTTGACTCATTTTACATAAAGTTAAATTTAATTAGGAGATTGTGCAAAAGTAACATTCCTTATTGAAAATAAATAATTGATTATCGGGTATTAATTTACTTATATCTACCTCTTACTTTGCATAATAAATTACGAAATGATTTAAACTTTTTTTTTCTATTTGGTGTTTTAACAGTCAATCTAATATTTTATTATTGTAAGTTTCGTATATCCCTGATCTCATTTACCTAAGTGTTAATAATGTTAATTCTAATAAGAATATTATTATTTATACCACATTATTTTCTCGTATAACTGTACAAAATTTAATTGGTTGTGGGGAACAGTTATCAAAGTCATCGATGAGAAATAAAAATAAAAATGTACCCAAACTAGAAACCTGCGAAACACCAGAAGAAGATAACTATTCACCCTATGTATATATTCATAGAACCTATATTGTATAAACCTTAGACTAGGAAAGAGAGAGGACAGCGCATGGCAATGAAAACCTTATGCGTGTGAGTGAAGCCAATTTTCAAACGTTTGTGGTAAACAAATTTGGAACATCGAATTGTATTTTTTTAGTTTTTTTATTAATTTTCACCTTTTTTAACTACCTAAATAGACATTTTAAAATGGTTAATTGTGCAGCTTATAAGTGCAACACTCAGAGTGCTAATAAAGAGCAAGGAATTTCATTTCATAGGTAAAAAGTATTTTACAACTATTTCCTTGAAATTTATTTTTATTAATATTACAGCTTTCAGGTAATAGATGTTTAACTAAATCACATATGTTATGTATGATAACTTAAATTAATTGTACATACATTTGGAAAATTGTTTTCATTCAGTTTTAAAGATTATTTTTCATTTAATTGTTATTATTTGCTCATAGATGTAATAGTTTGGCAGTGGCGTGGAACAAAAACATATATTTAAAATAGATAAAATAGATTAAAATTGTAATATTTATTAAATAAATATGTTTTAAAATGATTGTTCTTTTTTTTTGGAGCAGTATAAATTTAAAGACTTTTTTAAATTAGATTTGTAATACGAAATAATGAAAATGATTATTTAATAATCGTATAAGAAAAATATTATGATACGCCTATGTCAATATTGTCCGCCATTAGTTTGGTGGTAAGTGGGTTACATAAATTGATTCCAATGCGCAGTCCTCTCTCTTTCCTTGTCTAAGGTATAAACCGTCGACATCAGTGTTGCCAGGGGTGGCGCATTTGCGCCAAAGTGGCGCTTTCAAAATTGAAATGGCGGCTCTAAATATGGTAAATGCACCGGGCGCCAAAAGGTGGCGCTTCAAAATAGTGTCTTGTCTCTAGTGTCTTACTTTCTATGGTCTGGGATATGACTTATGCGTCTTATAAAAAAAAGAAGAATTGTTTTCTTGTTTTCATGTAATTGTAATAATATAGATAGAATACAGAATTTTTATGTTTGTGCAATAAATGAAATAATGTACCTTGTTTTTAATGTTATTTTTTCAAAAAAATACATATTTTAGTATTGCTGGTTTTGTTTTATTAATTTTTAAGGTTAACATATTTCTATCGACAGGTTTGTTTTTATACGGCCAATACTATGCCTCTTCCGCTAATCCAATAACTGGGATTTTAAAATTATTGAAAAAAAAATAAAAATAACCATATTATTGTCTTTGCATGGCCTAATAGCCGATGTTTAAATCTCCCGCTACTTTTTACTCCAGTGGCGCTATGGTGGCGCATTTTAATGGTA
Organism: Ophraella communa; assembly: GCA_035357415.1. Classification (NCBI taxonomy): domain Eukaryota; kingdom Metazoa; phylum Arthropoda; class Insecta; order Coleoptera; family Chrysomelidae; genus Ophraella; species Ophraella communa. The sequence continues at coordinate 28,079,665 of CM068994.1, read as the reverse complement.
AAATTGGCGTATGAAAGTTGATAATACCTGGCAACACTGGTCGACATAACCTTAAACTAGACTGCTAAAGTTAGTATTTCTGCTACTGCAAAAATTCATCCAAATGAGGGAGTCCGCTAGCACTACCACTACAAAATTTTTAGGTTAAAAATGGGGATTTTAGGTACATCTAGTTGCATTAGTTAAAAATTGAAGTTTGAAGTTTAGTTATTTCTATTGGTCGTTTTACTAAGAAATTTCTGTTTGCACCAATAATAACAGATAAATTACTGAGTTTATTTTTTTAACAAACAAAATTACTAGTTACCTTTTTGTTATAGTATAGTTAATAGTAACTTATAAAACTTTAAATTAATGTATTTGTATTTTACATGAGACAATCTTGACCGCAATGATTTCACCTCAATTAAATTGTTTATGCAATTAGTTACATTAATTTTACTGTTAAATTTCAAACGCAATGGTAAACGGATGATTTTTTTTTAATTATCCCCACCTTAAACATGACTAAATGATTGAAAATCTAATGAAATTACATACACTGCATTTTATTTACTAAAGGAACATACAAAATTGTAAAACTCCTTGAAATTTAAAACATGCATTGGTTGTTTGCCTTGTTTCATTAGTTTAGCTTTTCACTTTGACTTTTTTTTATTCAAGTTATTTTAATTTGATCTACGTATGTTTGAAACAATAGGTATATGAAAAATGAATCTTACCATCTCCGTAGTTTTGTGGCAACAGCCTAGTGTAAGGAGTATTTGGAGTTCCCAAAACAGGATTTCTTAAATTGTTGCAAGAACCATCGAAAGATCGGTATCTAGTTTTAGGACAAGAAGCTGGTGGAGTGCCACATCCTAAAGTAGAGGGATCTTGAGCCGGTAGAGTGGAAGGTCCGTTATTTAAGAAATTTCCAAAAAAACTGTTGGTCCTATAAACGTAAAAATAGTTCAACTCTTTTAATAGTTACTTAGCAACAAATATTGATATTTACTTCATTCAATATCAAAATGTAAAGTTTATTTAAACCCTCAATATTGTAACATTTTTAGAAACTTAATAGTTTTATCATTGACTGCACCTTGTATCTGAAATTATTTTCAGTATTTGTTTATCTTTTAACATAATTTATTTGTACACCACTGCTTCTAGTAAATTCGGCGAACACATTTTACAGCATAAAAAAAACTTCCAGTGGCATGAAAATATTTTAAGTGGGTTATTAATTTGTGTTTTATGAATCAACGATTCATTCACAACTGTTTTTAATGAAATAATGTGAAAAAGACTCAACTCTAAAGGAAATTGGCCAACTTGAACTTGAAAATATTTTTTCCTTAAAAAGTAATTAGTGAGATTATTCTTAAATCAATATATTGGGGCCAAAAGAGTAAAGTATCAAAGATAATATGATGGGACAGGATTAATGATTAACTATAATTGATTTTCTACATTTATACTTAGTGGGTGTTCTAAAATTATTGCTTTAAATTGGGTTTTGAGGACAGAGAAATAAGGACTGACAATATTAAGGATAATAAAAAACTCTTCGTTTTAACAAAACTTCCAATATTTATTTAAAAATTGCTTTTTTAAAAGACTCGTCTGACGATGCTTCATAGCGAAACAGCTGTCATTGAGTCTTTTAAAAAAGCAATTTTTAAATAAATATTGGAAGTTTTGTTAAAACGAAGAGTTTTTTATTATCCTTAATAAGATGGACTTCCAAAAAGTAAGGGTTAGTACAATCAATTTAACTGACAACATTGATCCTTACCTCATTCAAATGACTTTGTTTAGTAAATAAAGGGTGTTTCAAAAAAAGGTAACACCGTCTCTAGGATAGGTAAAAAACTGAAAAATAATTGGGGTTTGCTTAGTAAAATTTTTTTCTAACGCCATCCGTTTTCAAGATAAAGGGCGTTGAAGAAAATAAAAAATTGCACATTTCTTACGATTTTGCCGAAACTACTGGCACCATTGCAATGAAATTTTATACGAATATGTTTTTATAACTAACTCTCATAGAGGGCGCTAGTTACACGATTCATACAACGTATTATTCAACATAACTTTTTTTAGGGTAGAATGGACTGGGAAAGTGTGACGTCAAAATTTGTGTTCTATGCTGTTGAACTGGGAAATGTCAACGAAATGATTCCAAACGGCAACATTATAAATCTCCAGAAATAACTTTTGTTTGAGTTATCTTGTTATTATTATACTTTAAAATATAACGCAAGTATGATAATTAAATACATATAAGCAAAATCTTTCCAAATTCGATGTTTAAAGTACCCGAAAATTGTTACTTAACCAACTACGGTGGAGCTCCATCATGCATAAAAAATAATAATGTTCGCTCATTTATCGATAAATCTTCTAATATCTCAAATAAGTGATTATTTAGAAAATCAAGGTACATATCACCACTTAAATTTCCAGGTAGAATATGATAACCTATTAATCTGTTACCTAAAGTTGCTGCCCAAACATTAACTTTAAATGAGTGTTGGTAATGTGATACCCTTTTGGCTTGTGGATTCTCATCACACCAGAAGTGTGCGTTATGGGAGTTAAACATACCTTGTCGCGTAAAGGTGGCCTCGTCCGTAAAAAGAATACATTTTAAAAAATTTGGATTGAGGGCTGTCCTTTCTCGCAATGTTTCACAAAAATCGACTCTAACCGGTAGATCGTCCGGCAAGAGTTCTTTAACTTGTCTGTAATGGTAAGGATGTAGCTGCTGCTCTTTAAGTATCCGCCAAGTAGTTGAAGAAGATGTATTTGTTTGTCTTGCCATATTCCTTACACTTAATGTTGGATTTTGATCAACTAAATTTAAAATCATATTTTCTTTATTAATTGTTCTTGTTGTTCTTGATCTACCTGAATTTATTTTCTTTGGTCTTACATTCCCAGTTTCTCGACAACGTCGTTCAACTGCTCTAAATGTTTTTTTACTTGGTAAGTTTCTTCTAGGAAACTTTTCTGCATAACGTGTAAAAGCTGCACAAGAGTTTCCTAAACACTCGCCTAAAGTTAATAACATGTCGGTGTATTCAACATTTGAGTACATTTTGTTTAACAATATCTAATTTTACAAATAACAAGGTTTCAAAACTCTATTTATTGTTGACTTATTGTCATAACAATCAATAAATGTCAATTTTACATGGCAAACTTAGAGAAAAGCGAACTTTATCATTAGTTTATACCAGGAGCGATTATTACTTCATAATTTTCAAATCAAAATATTACGAAAACGGTACATAATATCGAGTTTTACCAGGAGTACCTTTTTGGTGTAGAATTAAACGATGTTTATGTTCACTTGGAGTTTTGACTAATAATTCTACCCTAAAAAAAGTTATGTTGAATAATACGTTGTATGAATCGTGTAACTAGCGCCCTCTATGAGAGTTAGTTATAAAAACAAATTCATGGGATATATCAGCTTCCAAAACATATTCGTATAAAATTTCATTGCAATGGTGCCAGTAGTTTCGGCAAAATCGTAAGAAATGTGTAATTTTTTATTTTCTTCAACGCCCTTTATCTTGAAAACGGATGGCGTTAGAAAAAAATTTCACTAAGCCAACCCCAATTATTTTTCTGTTTTTTACCTATCCTAGAGACGGTGTTACCTTTTTTTGAAACACCCTGTATATAAAAATGCAACTTGACTTGGACAAATGCAAGACAATCAAATTCAACTAGAGTAACTAGTATGAAGTTAATGAAACAAAAACTATAATACAAATATTTGGAATATCAAAAGAACAAACGCTATTGCAAAAAACATTCTGCTATTATCATCTTGGATCTAAAATAGAGAATGAGAGTGATAGGACTGAATTGTATTTTATCTAAATCCCTTGGTAACGCCCCTAATATCTTTCAGGCGGAGATAAAAGTTATAGTCCAGTAGAGTCTATATTTTTATAGTCAGGTAGCTTTTAAGACTCTGAGTTTATTTTCTTCTGAGTCAAAACTAGTCTGTGAATGTAAGCAATCCCTTGAGAAACTTGAAAAAAATGACAAGGTCACTTCTAGGTAACCTTGTCTCTTTTCATCCAAAGGATTACTATCAAAAGACAGGTTGGGGATGTTGGAAGAGGTTAAAAGATCAATTTTCTTTGCAAAAGCTATAGCACCAAGTAAAGCAGAAGAAGAGAACCAGAAGTTAAAAGAATGGAAGAGCAGGGTTCTGCATGACAGATTCCCTCAAGATCTTAATTAGTTTAATATAAATAAAAATGCATGGGAAATATGTTTCAAAACCCACAGCAAATCCTGAAACGGGATTCATTATCGCTATACAGGCTATGTTTAATATAACCTTATCAAATAGTTTTAAAAGTGAGATGGTCTAAAATTATTTGTCGAATCTTACCCAATCACCCCGTGCAGCTGTGATTGATAACTCTGAGGTACGTTATGGATGACATTTCCTAAAGAAGGCTTCTGCAAGAATATGTTGTACGAAGGATGAATTGCAGTAACCAGATTTACTGCCATGAGAAAGCTACCGTAAATGGCCAAAGCCATTTTGACCTGAAATCAGAAAAAAAAATCATAGCGCAAGAAATAATTACTACTAAACAATATTGAAGAGATACCTTCTACAAAATTTGGTAAGGTTTCAGCTTTCACTGAAATAATGATTGTCTTTGTTCTATAAAAATGATTTATTTCAGTTTTTTTAAAACATATTAAAGAATTCCGCACTGTTTAACTCGACTGTTTCCCAATGTTCTTTGTCGTGTATTTCAATAATTAAGACACACATGTAATGTCCATAATGTGGAAATTTTTTATTTTAATCAAAATCATTGATACTTGATTGTGGAACTGTTAAAAGGACAGAGATCCTACCCACTAAACTGTATCAGTTACATTTACAATAAAAATTGTAAATAAAATTATTGAAAATTTTGAATTTGTTTATTTTCTAGATCTTTTCTTAAGTGGGCCGTAGAAAAAATAGACTGTTCGACGTGTGTGGATTGTTCATATCGCACTCGGACTGTTGTGGTTTCTCGAGACTTGTTATTCTACGTTATCTAAATTCTTCATTATTATCTTTTTTTTGGGTATTTAGTTTAAAATTAACTTATTCCAGATATGTGTTTCAAATAACATTATTATATGGTAGGTCTTTTTTCAATTTTTTCGAATATTTAAGGCCATCAGCGAAAGCGCATTTGCTTCTAAGATCTAAGAACAGTTTAATAATGGAGAATTTCCAAGATGTTTCTAGTCAGTAACAACTTTCCATTGTTGATCTTCCAAATGCTTATGCATTTCAAATCTACTTTATTTGAAATAAAACAACATGAATATAGAGGGTGATTTAAGTGAGTTCAATTCTCTGCTGACTAATATCTATAATTTTAAGGTTAACTTCGTCTTTCAACATAAAAGTTTCATTCATCTGAAGTGCTACATTTTATTCTTTAATTTGTAGAGGTTTGACATGTCCATGTTCTCTGAATTGTGCATGAATTTTAGATGCAATACTTTGTGATATACTTGACAACTATTAAACTTTAATTATGTAATTGAAAATATAGAAATACTTTATGAAAAACCAACAGACATAATCCTGGAGGTTTTGATAAAAGCTTATGGATTCAACAGGATGTTGCACCTCCATATTATGCAATAGATGTTACAAGGTAAGGTACCCAGATGAAATTTTTCCGAACAGATTATTTTATGTGGGGCCATCTAAAGAATGTTGCGTATCAAACGTAGCTAGTAAGTATTCAAGAATTAAAAGACAGTATTCGGACAGCAATCAACAATATTTCTAAAATCACAATAAACAAGATTCAACAAGAATTTGTACACCGTTTGGGTTACTGTCATCTACAGCAATACAGTATTTTGATAATATTGTTGATTTAACTAATAAAGAATGTTAGTTTATGTTTATGGTACTTTATGAGCACACACAAATCTACAGGGTGTCCCACTATAAAGTAACACATTTTGACTGCCTATTACTCGAGAATGGAAAAAGATATCGACGTGCAGTTTTCGCCAAACTTCTTATATGTCCTTCAAGTTTTTGTTGACATAGTTGCTAAATGTATATATATTTCCGAAAGCTCCGACAAAAAAAATGACATTTTTTGAAACGAAATTATAGGTTTATTTTAAATACAACACCCTATATTTTTTAATATCACCTCAATACACATACTCTCGGAATACACTGTCTTGCAAAATTCTAGGGTCAGAAGAGGGGAATCTACCTGACTTGAAGCCCGACGATGTACTAAACTTTCTTGGGAAAATAGGTCTAGGTTTAAATTTTTACCAAGTCTCAAAATGTTCATAAGAAAGTTACTTTTGTTAATTTTTTCCGGAAAGGTGGCTTTCAAACAAATATAACTAACATTAACAAAGGTCAAAAAGTTATAGTCGTTCAAATTTGTTACTTTATAGTATTGTATTTTTGACCACCCTGTACCAATTGGAATCAGCTCAGCTAGAGTAATCCGCAAAATGGGGGTGCCTCAATGACGCCATTACTCGAAAGCAGTTCACCCTGTATATTAGAATATTAGTTTGAAATACGGTAATACGGTTTCATGATTATTTCTTAAAATGGCCTAAGCACGAAAAAACAATCAACAAATAGTAGGTACCTATCAATCAATGTTTTAAGGCGTTTCGCTGACCGAAAATTTATATTTTAATCGTGGGTTATTATAAGATGACGTAATAAGTTTACTACAAATCGTAAATAGATACTTCTTTTATCTTACGTGAGTCTCCTAGAAGTACTGAAACCTAAAGCGAATTTGTGGGCGGATTATTTATTTAATCGACAAGTGGTGCACCCGTTTCATGTTGATAGCAAAGTTTATTATTTGGTCGAGATACCTTTCACCATTTGCCATAAAAGAACACGCTAGAAGTAGTAAAAAAATTATGAAGGATACTATAGGCAATGTTGAAAGTGTAGTTTATGGTGCATGCTTAAATAGTCCTTTGCAATGTGATTGTTAAATTTGTTAACTCTAATGTCAAATTCGTTTGTATTATCCTTGTAAACTATTTGAAAAATCTTGATGAGAAAAATGATTAAATTTTAGAATATTTAGAAATAATACACACCATTTTGGAAAAATTGGAAAAAATCTCGATTTATTTTTTAATGATGAACAACTTTTTCAAATAAAAATATTTTGATACTTTACGAAATCAAATTTTCGAATGCACCTCGTATATGACGCTGGTACATTTTTAGTTACCTAACCTAACCTAACCTAAGTTTTCCATTTGGTGCGGGCTGTGGAGATGACGCTGTATGGCCAAAAAAGGTACTCAAGATCATGTAAAAATTAGAATAAGGGGACTAGAAAACAGAATTTCCAATATCTAGCAAAAAAGGAACAGAAAAATACTTAAAAATTATACACCAAATTATTCTCTAATAAGCACTTATAATTGTGTCAATTACTGCAAACCACATTAACACCCATTTTTTTGTTAATTGGTAAAAACAAACTCAAAAAAGTACTTAATCGGTAATTAATTGTATGTATAGATTTGTTATAAGCAAAATTGTTTTTTTATAAAATTAATGTTAAATATTTCTAATTTAACTAGATACCTACCAAGATAATTGTAGATCTGTTTTTCGCTCTTCTATTCTCTACTATTTAGAATACTTAAATAAACGCAACTAATTATTTACTTAAAATATGGACCTTTTATAATCCACGGGCAATTGCTCATTAGTAATATGTAAACTATTTCGGTAGTTTTATCGTGAATGAATAATTTTTTGATAAAAATAAAATGCCCTATTTAACTCCGTTCATTACGGCTATCTATTGGATTTAATTAGGTACACCTAAGATTTACAATATACCAAAATATAATGGAGTTAAATTTGAAATTAAAATTAAAATGAGGAAAAGCATAGAGTCAGCAAGACTAAATTGACAAAAGGTTGTAAAGAAATTCTAGAAATAATTATTCTAGTCTTTTACTCTCCTTCCATGTCTTTTTTCCTTTCTCTTGTAAAGAATAATAAAAAATTCGGTTTTAAATTACAATAACAGCTGTTTCGCTAGAATTAGCATCGTCAGATTGACATTTTGTTTGTTTATAGCCACTTGATGTTGATTATTATTAGTATTAAGGCTAGACCAATGATATAATAGAGTGAGATGCAACGAGTCGAAACAGCTGATAAAGGGCAAAATAGTATTGCATGTTATTCCGAATTTCGATATTTTTGTAGTTGTACGTGTTTTATAATTAATTTATAAAAAATATTAGACATTTATGGTTACTTCATATTCAGCCTATAGTTGCACAAATAGATTTGATAAAAACGAAAATATATCCTTCCATGGGTAAATGTAGTAAGTTATTTAACTAAAATATGGGTAATAAAATCCCATTATATTCTCTCAGGAATGTATCTGTATTTCACTAAAAATGGGCTATGGAAAGGAAATATTTTCTGCCAAGGAAAAATGCTAAACTAGGTATGTTTGACTCATTTTCTTCTACAAGGTTTTGTGATTAATGTACTGGAAATGTTATTATGTTATCTTTCACATTATCTCTTCTATAACAAAAAAATCAAAGTTGTTGCTGGGATTTAACCAAAACTAAATTACTATTTAGATCAATACTTCATAATAATCTGTTGTAGTGATAAATATTTTTTTACAATTATCATAAGAATAAAAGTGTAAATAATAATAATGTTTCTGCATTTCAATATATTATTAAAATATACAAGTGTTGGTAGTATAAACAGATTTGTATATTGACAAAAATTTACAATAATTACATTTATTTTAACTTACCAGCATCAACAAGTAGATTAAAACTGTTTTAGTGATGTAAATTTACACAATTAATTTGTCAATGTTATTCCTCAAACAGACCCCTACAATTCAAGTTCCTCACAAATGTTTTAAAAACTTTAAATGCAATTGAAGATAAAATTAGATAAAAATATTTAAAATTGTTTTTATTTAAACATAAGTAATACACTTTTTTACATATATACATTGTTGTTTTATTCACCCTTTCTTCATAATCGTAGGAAATATGACAAATTTTCTGTTGCATATTGTTTTAAATATGTAAATTTAATGAATTAAATTAATTGAATAGAAAAAATTACAGTTTACTCAATATTGTATTAACATTTTAATATGACAGTAAGAACAGCATACACTTCCAATTTGTGTATTAGTATATAATTTTTCAAATTTGAATTATTAAAAGAACAAAATTTTAATTCTAACTAGTTTTTAACTGGATCACCCGAACAAAGCTAGAAGCTTTCAATTAAGAATTGTTTTAAATGTTCAAAACTTCCACAAAATGTGTTTTATTTTTAGTAATTACTACAATTTGGTGTCCTCGAGTTTTAAAATGGATAAGATGTACCTACATACTTGCAGCAACTTAAAAGATGTTAAGTTAAAAGTATAAAGTTTAAAACATTTCGGAGAAGTACTGTAGGAACTTTGGTTGGTCTTAAGCTTACATTAGAAAAACAATGTGTTACCAACGTAAATTATTTTGATTTGTCTTCCGAAATGAATTGAAGCTTTTCCGAATTATTTATATTACTTCCAAAACTGATTTAACCCTACAAAAAATAAAGCATCACATATTATTTTATAAATAATATTTTGATCACAATTCCACATTTGCAATATTTATTGTAAATCAGTTTAATATACCAAAAAATATATGGATAAATTTAAGAAGAAACTGGAAACACAACATGAACGTGAATACAAAAAAATTAAGTTTAATTCAAGTAAAACGTTTTAATAATATTCCCAATTTTATGACACTAGTTTATCAAATTTGTTTCGACATAATGTTTGCAATAATTTCTTGTTACTTATGCGAAATATTTCGCATTTCTTAAACTTTTACTAAATTCGTATCTACAATTTCGAGATTTTATCATACATTTAATGTGTTATAATTTTACATTGTCTAAATAAAAATACAAGAAAATTGTATGCAATCATTTTATAAAGGTATAACTATAATAATAAAAGTAAATAATAATACAGGAAGGTTGTAACAATTATTACCAGAATTCAGTGTTAGCTGTTATTCGTTTTATTGTTTTATTATAATTGTTGATTGTATAATACAGGTATCACTGTCAGATATTTTACAAAGTAATTTTACTTGTAAGATAGATAAGTCACGTATGAAGAAAGTAAAATTTAAAATTTAGTTTAATTTTATTTGTGTGAAAAATCGAATTATCTAGAAATAAGAAGTGCCGGAAGGGTCAGATTTTGCCCCTTTTCTGTAGTTTAAAAACAAAGTCCAAATGATATAAAGCACAAAATCCCCAGAAAGATAATCCATATCTTAGATGAGATTTCTTTATTTTAATAATAGGTAATGACCTTCACAGATATTTGGATAATTTTTTCAGCCTATAGTTAATATAAAGCATGCACTAGATGATTAATGTTTATCACTCTGTATAACAAAATTCACATTCTCCTAAAAATTATTTTCATTTAGGAAATATTTTATTTATTCCAAACTTTAAGGAAATTATTATTGAGTATTATTTTTGCTCATACATTTTGCTCTAACATTTTTACATTTGTTCAGAAGAAATCAGCAGAGTATTTTTAACAACCTGCTAAGCAATCTTGATAAGCGTTATGAGTATAGTCTTTCCGATATTAATTTCTAAAATCCATTTAAAAGTGTCATACTGGTAGTTATACAGCGCGAAAACAAGTGGGGTGCACACGCGACTTGTTGACGGCTTTTAATGGTCCGCTGTATTCTGTTGCGTGCAGGGGTCTCGGGGTGGTTTTTTGCGGCAGTTTTTTTATAACTCATAAAGTCGGTTTCTAGTGCGGAGGCAGAGAGTCCAGATGTTTATTTGGGGCAGTTAAGATATATCTTTATTTCGGTAATTCGTTTTTAATAATTGGTTTACGTATTGTAATTTTTGATAACATTAAATTAGTTACATATATTATGGCAGCGTTTTGTAGACCTTTTGAATCAGAAAATGGAAATCCAGACCAAAATTTAAATTCAGAAAATATCGCCAACAGGTGAGGTTAGTAGCGAATTTTGCATTCAGTGTCAGATGGTTATTTTATAAATGAAGATAATAAAAAATCAGATACGGTTATAATAAAGCGAATTAATACGTTAACTAAAATTTGAATTTATGAAAAATAGGAACATTAGTCCGGAAAAGGTAACGACAAAGAAATAATTACTACGAAGTATAAAAGCTCTTAACTTAATGTTCCGACAAAGGAAAATTTGCCGCTAGGCGGTACCCTTTGTAGCAACTTATTTTAGTTATACTATACTGTTTGGGACGCAATGGCGAGCACTTTGAACAAATTTTGTATAGAATCAAATTTTAAAATTTCCGTTATTTGAAATGTTATTCAATTTTTCATGTTTAATAAAACTTTAGTTTTTCAGTGTCGTTTGTTTTGGTGCACACTGTATTCATTTTCATATAATGTACCTACTAATGTTATGTCATAGATTTCCTTCCAATTAAGTCAACTTTTTGGTAATAATTAAAATCATCTATAAATACTAATACTGGACTAAATTTCTTTCCTGCATTACAGGCATAATTATACGTTCTTTTAATCTAACCATTCTGCCTATCATTATAATAGGCAACATTATTTTAATTAGACCACATTAAAGTAGCAATAAAATTTAAATAAACAACAACTCGTGATGTATATAAAACCACAAGATATTTTATATGTAAATAAACATGACAAGAGATATCTTTCTAATGCTTTGCTATTACAGCGTAAAATTATGTAGGCATTCAATGCGCTGTCAATGTATATAGCGAATTACGAAAGGTTATGAAATTGTTATTAATTAGTATCGGCCGATCGATAGATTTTCGGTCATGTAGATAAATTGAAACATTAACAGATTAGCGTCTATGTTAGTTTTGGATGAATAGAGAAAGTAACAGCGTTGTTTACATACACTTTACTTCTGAAACTATTAAGTTGAACAAGTATACGCTTTGTTTCGCAAATGTAAATAAATAAAACCAAATTCAGGATCTATTTTGTCCTACCTTTAAAGTTCTAAACTACCCAAATGTGATTTAAAACCTAATTTTATATTATTCTTACCCAATTATAAATACAGTGCTAGTCAAAATCAATCAGTCATAGATAACGTCCACACAGCCTCTGTAACATGAGGTACAGGACATTTTTTACTTTAGACAGTTAAAAAATCATTAATAAATGAACCAGTCCAAACATACACATAATATGTCCAAAAGTTTGGGATATTTAGAAATAATATATCTACGCCTATGGTTTTTTAAAAACTCTTGTTGATATTTATTTTAAATTGTTTCTAAATCAAAATAATACTAAATTTGATTCGTTTTTGTAGTAATTTGGTCATAATTAATTAATTTGGGTGCTTTCACATTATTCCAATTCTTGTTTAAATTTCATTTGAGATGTTTAAAAATGTCCAGAGACATGATATCATATTTTAATAGGTAATTGTTTTGTTACAACAGGGCTTTAGTCAAAGTGATATCGCGAATATGGTTGGTGTTACTCAGGATGCTGTACTTATCAAAAATTAAAAAAAAAATCCAACACACAAATGTAAGACATTTATTTTTTTATGTTTATCTCACCCTGTTATTTAAAAAAAAGGGTCTCTTGTTATTTCAAATGTACTAAATTCTATTATGAATATGACCTAACATTTCAAAAATGCATGTTTTGATAAAGAGAACAGCCAATTGCGTGAAATCGATAAAGTATCTTATTTCATATCTTTGAGAGGTAGGTAAGACTGAAGTAATGAGAGGGTAAAAGAATATTTCTAAAACTATTCAGAGTTCAGTTCTTTAGTGACTACCTAAGACATCAGTTTATACCAAATATAATAAATAGATATACATTGAAAGTTGAATAGGTGAGTCTATCTCACAGAGTATTTCAATTATGCATTTGACTTGTTATTTGATTTTGAAAGTTACTATTTTACAAACATATAGTTGAATAGTCAGTCTATCTCACAGAGTATTCAAATTTTGCATTTGACTTGTTATTTGATTTTGAAAGTTATTATTTTACAAACATATAGTTTAATAGTGAGTCTATCTCACAGAGTATTTCAATTATGCATTTGACTTGTTATTGGATTTTGAAAGTTATTATTTTACAAACATATAGTTTAATAGTGAGTCTATCTCACAGAGTATTTCAATTATGCATTTTACTTGCAGTTTTACTCATAAACCTATACTGTATTGTGGAGAGCTTGAGCCACTTGCAGAGTAACCTTACTCATAAACCTATACTGTATTGTGGAGAGTTTGCGCCACTTGCGGTTCGTCCGTTCCTGCTACAGGGTGATTATTAATATCACCCATGTTTCCTTACAACCCCCTCTGTATTGTGGAGAGCTTGAGCCACTTGCAGAGTAACCTTATTCATAAACCTATACTGTATTGTGGAGAGTTTGCGCCACTTGCGGTTCGTCCGTTCCTGCTACAGGGTGATTATTAACATCCTTGTTTCCTTACAACCCCCTCTGTATTGTGGAGAGCTTGAGCCACTTGCAGAGCAACCTTATTTTGCTGTACTGTGGAGAGTTTGAGCCACTTGCAGACTAGTATTATTTTACTGTACTGTGGAGAGTTTGAGCCACTTGCAGACTATTATTATTTTACTGTACTGTGGAGAGTTTGAGCCACTTGCAGACTATTATTATTTTACTGTACTGTGGAGAGTTTGAGCCACTTGCAGACTAGTATTATTTTGCTGTACTGTGGAGAGATTGCGCCACTTACAGAAGTTATGTTATTTGTGGAGAGTTTGTGCCACACATTCCTTACATGCACGGGGAGAGTTTGTGCCCCTTGCTAATATACCTATATAATTAGGCATTTAATTCTGGTTAATTAAAGTTAAAGTATGAAAATGTTATATAACGATTCAACCGCTTTAGACACCTAGTAAATTATTAACACTTGTATTTTTTTGGGGGGATTTTAATATACTAATCTTTGTTTGAATAAAAGATTTACTATATATAGCAAATTGAATACTCAGACTGTTTTTATATCTAATTTCAGGTACCTACGTCATCTCGGTGTTTCAGCCCATCACGCCCATCTTGACGTGTCAATTAAATCCAGGCATTCAGGATCTTTTTAAATATACAGTCATTTGTTTCGTTTGATAATATTTGTATTTTTTTCAACCTTTGTTTTAATTTGTTCTGATCAAATTCAATAAATCAGTTATATACGAGTATAAAAAAAAACTTTAATTGAATTACCAAAATAAACAAATATACCTTTGCAAATCGCTCATGGCCCCCAAACTAATTTATTCCTCTTACACAAATGATGTGAAGGATCATCCCAGAAGTGGCAGAAGTCGATGTACAACAACGGCAGATAACATTGATAGCTCAAAGAAATCGACAGGAATCTTCAAGTGGCATATCTAGAGAAATTGCTAGACTTGAAGGACTGAATATCTCAAGGCAAACAATTACACGAAGATTAAATGCGGTAAATTTGTATGGCAAAAGACCTCTACGTGTTCCCAAACTAACCTATCAACAAAAAATTGTAAGGTTGCAATGGGCTCAAGAAATGTTACACCATGGTCCTAATTGGAATTACTTGATGTTCTCTGATGAATCAAGAATTGGCTTGGTTTCTGATAAGCGAAGAACGCTAGTTTGGAGGGCCCCAGTACGACAAGCCCGATTAGAAACAGCCCAACTACGTGTTTCATTTGAAGGTGGGAGTATTGTGGTTTGGAGTGGTATTATGAGGGGTACACGGACGCCTCTCCTGGTTTTGGAGAGAAGAATCACTGGTGATGTGTACATCGAAGAAGTTTTAAATCTTGTTGTGCGTCTATTCCGGGGGGGCGGTAGGTGATGGATTTGTATTTATGCATGACAATGCACCATCACATCGAACAGCTGCAGTACAAAATTTTTTGGAAGAAGAAGAAATATCCAAATCAAATTCACCTGACATGAACGTCATTGAACATGCCTTGGACATTCTTAAAACATGCATTAAGAAGCGAAACCCTCCCCCAATTACTCTACTAGAATTGAAAGATGCTGCTCGTGAAGAATGGGAGAGAATTCTGCAATCCCAGCTCGACCATTTAATCGATAGCCTGTCACATCGCCTACAGTCATGGATACAGGCCCATGGAGCAAATACTGATTATTAATTTTATTTAAAAACCTTTTTTTGCATATAAATTTATTTTAAAAAATGTGTAATACATTATACAGTTTTCACCTCAAAAGAATAAATAATTTTTTTGTATGTTTATCTGACTTCGAGATTTATTTAGTATTGGTTAGAGTTGTAGCAAAATGATGTTTACTTATATCAAAAAAATTATTTACAAAAATTAATAAAAAGATGAAATATTCCATTATTCCAAACTTTTGGACATATGTGTAAATATAGTATACCTAAAATTACTTTCTATATACAAGGCTAAATTATTTGTCTGTATCATTACCGTATTTCAATTTTAAATATAAATAGTAGTATACAAGAAAAAAAAATGAAAGTATGCTTCAATATACCCACAAACAGAGTAAAATGGTAATTATGGCTTTGTTTGAAAACAGTTTAGCAATGGGAATTTGTCTGTCGGTTTGTACATGTTGCCGAGAGGATTATTAATAAAAAATTGGATCGTATTTTGTTGTTTGCTTATTATTATCATGAGTAATTGTCTTTCAAGGTAAATTATTCACTCATTTTAAACTATTATATGTAGATTTTTGATTGTTTGAATTGAAATACAACGATACAGTTTAACAATAAGTAATTGTATATTTTCATTAAGATCACAACAATTATATCTACAAAGATATGTGTGTGTATGGTCACTACGACATACCTAACAATTTTCCCAACAAAATATTTGTAAATCGTTGACCCTGATTATTTTTAACTGGTAGGTATTCTTATAAAATCTCCAATTTTCTCATTGTAATTCTTCAAAGTATCTAGTTCTAACGTTTTTAAGAATACGAAACGAAAGAAAGTTTGATAAATAATTGTAACTCAAAGTAAAGCAAAAATCTAATTAAGTACTTCAAAATGAATCATTCATTGCACGTGTCCTGCATTTCCTTAAACCCAACAAATTCCATCAATAACGTGTATTTTTATTTGTTTCCTGACCTACGCCAGGAATACGTAAGAGTTGTAGTGAAATAATTAGCAATTATGATGAGCTGAATTCAATTCTCGTGTAAGCCAATTACATGAATGGATTGGTTTCAGTCGATAATTGTTATTACAATAGTGTATGTGATACAATAAAATAATTAATGAGCTTTCTCTATTATTCTTTTTTTTTCTATAAGTATTGCCGATTTATTTTGGTAAATTATGTTATATACAATCATTTGCTTGAAAATATTATTATTTTAAAATAATTACATAATAAACTTTAGTTTCAGATATATTTTGGGGTTTTTAATTCAAATTAGATTTTATGTTGAAAATCACTGAGAAATCTTTCCAGTTTGTCCATTATGCATTTACGTAATTAATTGTGTTATATTTTAAATTATTTCCCATTTAAAGTTGCATTAAATCTTTTAAGGGCATTTATATTTCAGTGTAATTACTTTACAGATAATTAAACATTTTTATTGTAGTTGTCTTCTGTAAGGTAAGCAAAATTGAGTAAGATTTGTAACTGTAAATAGTGTTTTATGTAATTAGTTACAATATTTTTCATTTTCCTACACTGTAGGTATGTAATGCAATGTAGGGGTTGTCCACTGCGACCTGTGATCTATTGAAAGAGATTTAACTAATAATAGTTTACTAAAAATAATAAACAACTAAATATTTGAACTAAATTTCCATCTTTTATTTAAAAATTAGACTTTTAAATGCAATGACAGCTGTTTCGCTAGAATCAACATCGTCAGATTGACATAAATTGAAGTGCATTTTAAAAATCTATGTTTTAAATAAAAGGTGGAGGTTTAGTTCAAACGTTTAGTTATTTATTATTCTTAGTAAGATGGACTTCCACAGAGTAAGGGTTAGCACAATAAATTTAATAATAGTGTAACTTGGAAGAAGGAAATTTGCAGATAATATAATAAGAAAACTATTTTCGAGTTTATGTTTCGTTAAGATTAAGTCAAATGTTTTTAATTTGAATATTTTTTAAGAATAAAGAAGGAACAAAGAGTGTAAATATCAATACAAGGGGTTGCAAAAAAGTCTGGCAACAAGGCTTTATCTTTGAAAAGAGTAAACTTAAAATTATAAAATTTTGTGATACTAATTCTGCATTTTTTACAAGATAGGTAACTTAAGTTTGTATGACATCATCGTTTTGAGTTTGGCCACCATCTTGCATTTTTTAAAAAAGCAAAGTTGGTTGAGTGATACGTCACAGAATAGTTATTTGTAACACGAGTGCAGTTTGCAAAGCACGAGTGCTACAAATGGTCATTTTGGCAGAAGTTATACACAATAATTTTTATAATTCGCATTTATTTACGTTTTTAAAATAAAAGTATTCAAGAATTAGTATTTTTGGTGCTCATTAAATTATGTTGGTACTTACTAAAGTGACATACGTCAGATATATCAAGTTTGAAATTTAAATTTGATTTGAATATTGTGTTCGCAGAACATATCCATTTTTTTTTTTCAAGTAATATGTATTGATTAAAAAAATAATCGTTAGCTTTTAACATATAATTTACTTTTTAATTTATTAATTGGCAGAAACATAATTTCTTTTAGGTTATGTTATGATCTGAGGTTCTCTTAGAACAAAATACGATCATGAGTCCAGAAAGGAGCTTGCATATGGCGTCTAATTGTCAATTTTAATTTCCGGTTCTATTGACGTACCATAAATAAATAAAATTGATATTACGGTTTTTATTTTGAATAAAATTCAACCAATCAAGTGTGTGAATTCAATTAGTGTTCCAAACTATTTTGTGTTTGTAAAAACCGAATGATAAGCCTATGCGATCATTTTTGACATTTATATGCAAAAATTGCTTTGACAGTACCTATACTGTAAACATAAAAAATTCGTCATACAAGGAGCTTCAAGATGGCTGACTTCCGTCGCAAATTTTTCTTAAAGTTAATATATGACAGACTCCTGTTTCTTTTTGTTCTAAGAAGGTTTTATGTTCTGTCACCGTCTTAGTTAATTTCAAAATTGTCCTTAGAACAAAAACTTAACTTTAAGGAAAATTTGCGACGGAAGTCAGCCATCTTGAAGATCCTAGTCTGACTCATTGTATATGTTTCTTAGAACATAAAATAGTAAGGAAGGAGTTTGTGTTATATCTACAATGTTAAAATCTGGCGACGGAAGTCGGCCATATTGGATAACCATTTATGACTCATACTTTGTTTACAAGTTATAAAAATTTAGTTTTCTGTTAAAAATTTGGATTAATTATTTATTGGTAAGTAGCTATTATTATATTAAATATACATTATATATACGTAAACTATATTTTTATGTTTAAATTAAATTATTACTTTGTATTGATCCCTAACCTATCTACTAAAATTGACATAGGCGTATCAGTAATGGAAAGAGGATATGTTATTTTAATTATCATTAATTTACAATTTTTTGGTTAATCTCATAACTGTATACGTCAATTATTTTTATGTCTATGGAGTATTATAAAGCAACGTTGTACAATAAATGTATTTGTGTATTAATTAACACATTATTACATTCACAGTTTCCCACGGGATGAAAATATTAGACGGAAATGGTTAAATATTGTGGATGAAGATAACTGGAGTCCAGGCAAGAATAGCTTTTTAGGCTCACAACATTTTACAGAACAATCATTTGATAGAATTTCTTCATTAATTGTTTTACTAGTACGCTATACCTACAATTAAAATCGCAAGAATGAAATATGTAAGTAATTATCCATCCACAAATTGCTTTAATAACATTGACCAAATCTATATTTTTTCTCAAATCTATTTACAGATATTTTACTTACACATATATTTCACTAATATATACCTTTTCTATGCAGGTAAGTACTAACGACCCTTATGCTGAAGAGAAAATAACTACTAGCAGTGAAATTATTTCACCAGTCCCTGTTCCTGAAACTCTACCATCTACTTCTGAAAGTCCTCGTAGGAAACAACTTATAAAAAGCATCTGTGTAGTATATTTTAAAACAAGAATTTATTATATAGGTATGTAAAAGTAAAACAAATAAGTAGAAAAAATTAGACATGTTTACACAAAATTCAATTTAAGGGCCAATAGTGGTAGAATGAAAAATTTTAATAAAAATTGTGTAGTATATAACTGGTTTTATTTCCTTAAATCTAGTACCCCAATTTTAGGCAATGTTATACTATTTTTTTCCTTTACTTTCCTTATTAAAATGGTTATTTTAATATATAATTAGTATATAGTGTCCATACTGAATAATAATAGGTATGTTTCAATAAGGACATTATTTTTCTACAAATAAAAATATAGGACGCCACTGTTAAAAAGTAACTTCCGGTAGCCATCTTGGATAACCATCCCGGTCACCTGTCCTTGAACGAGCAATACTTCCTTACTATTTTATGGTGGCTCCACACATGGCTATTTGGTATTTGTTATTTGTTTTTGCTGTTTTTGCCAAAACATTTGACGTAGCGGCAAATAGGCAATACAACCGTCTACACATGGAGGCAAATACCAAAACGTCAAATATATTTGCTATCACCTGGCAAAACTTCTATCAGGCAGGAAGAAGAAGAAGTAAAAAATGGACGATGCACTTGCTGCTGGATTTTATTATTTAAACGCATGTTACTATTATATGTTATGCGTAAAAAAACACAAAGTGATGAAAAAACGACCAAGAGCAAGGCGATGGTGGATGTTGACACAGAAACACGCTCTTTTGGAGGTTATCCGTACCACAGACTTAGTAGAGATCGGAGAGATCCGTATAAATGACAGTTCGCGAGCTTGTGGAGTCGACCATGTGTGGCCAGTATATTTGCGTTTTCCAAGTTTTTGCTTATTCGTCTCCTTTGATGTGCCTTGAAAAACCGACAGACGATCGGTAAGCCGTATTTGTTTTTGGCTATATTTGCCAAGTAGGCAAATACAGCAAAAATTTTGCCAAATATACTCTCCACACATGGAAGTTATTTGTCAAATATAGCAAATACCCAAAAACAAATAGCCATGTGTGGAGCCACCATTATGTTCTAAGATATGTTTACAGTATACTGTCAAAGCAATATTTGCATATAAATGTCAAAAATGAGCGCATAGGCGTATCATTCGGTTCTTATAAATACTAAATTATTTAGAACACTAATTGTATTCACACACTTGATTGCTTGAAATTTATTAAAAATAAAAACCTTGATATAATTTTTATTTTTTTTTCGGTACGTCAATGGAAACGGAAATTAAAATTGACAAATGCAAGCTCCTTTCTGGACTCAAGGTCATTTTGCATATACTCCTTCCTGTATCTTTTTGTTCTAAGAAATTGTCTAATAAAATGCAAACAATTACCAACTGTTACATAAAAAAAACTAGGCGAACTTGGAAAGAGATTTCATTTCCACACTCCGTTGAGTGTTACAATGAAGTCTACTGCAAACGCGAATTATAAAAAAGCTATTAGGTCTGTTCCAACCAAGCAAAGAACCGTTCTAAAATAGTAATTTTTGTGCGCAGTGGTTTACTGAGTTGCGCAGTGCACTAATTTGGTCTCGTGAGTGGTAATATTACCGTTCTAGAACGGTTCTTTGCTTGGTTGGAACAAACCCTTTTTCATCCACTTTTCAAAAATGATAACAACCTGTAGCAATAATACTTTATCATACCTCTTCGTCCAATCCATCTCTGAGGCAAAATTATATTTAAATATTGCCTAACGTCCCTTTTGATCTTGTTGAAAATTAGACATTCAAAGGTTTGGAAACAAATGGTTTTGATTTTATTTTGGAGAAGATCGAGATATTTGGCACCGGTCAGCGTAGCTTCAATAAAAAAAGGACCAATTAAAAGAGACTTTTTATCAAACTAGCCCAGACAATTTTTTCTGTAGATTCATCCAGTAAGGATTACAATAATCTGTCTAGTAACGAAAAATATCTCTATTCACAAAACAGAATGTGGGTTCGTCACTAAATAATAAATAATAAGGATGTTGTGTCCTTATTTTTTCTGTTACCTTTTCCAAAAATTCTAATCTGCGAAAATTATGCTAAATGGACTAGACATAATTTCTACTCTTTACTGGATTTATTTGCAACCCTGTATAACAATATTAGAAACACTCAAATCAATATAAAACATATACATTTAATTACTTGTAGTGTTATGAATCAATTGATTCCGTAATTTTGATGAACGATCACTTTATATTCTAGAGTTTACGTAGTATATGTACTAAGTTACCCTAAGTATACGTTGGTGTATTAAAACGAAATTCAATACTTGCGTCTACAATATTTTTTCACTCCTACCTGTAAAACCTAAATTAAATGACTTTTGTTGAGGAAATAAAGTTATTCATAATTAACCAAGGTAGAAAAATACAGAGTCTACTTGATTAGAACTAAATCTCAATCCATTTGACAGAACGTGAGGTTAGCTGATGCAAAGAAAAAATGAAAAATTATGTTTCCTTTCTTATTTAATTCTCAAAAAGTGTAGTAGGTGCCATTATGTACAGCACTGTTCTGTCAATTTTAACGACAATCATGAAAAAAATCGAAAATTATGAAAAAATATTGAGAAAATCATGATTCAGAAAAACGTATCATCCTATAATTAAACAGTGGTTTGTTTAACTAACTGATTTTTAGTTCTCAAAATGATGATTACTATAAAATAAGAGTTACATTTTATTAAATACATAAATAAAGTCAGTTTTCTAAGAAAAATATATTAATGTAATCAAAAACAGTTTTTAAAATATATAAATAAAGAATTAACAATTAAAACTCTTGTATAAAAAATATATTAACTGACCTTTTCTTCAGCTGACCACAGTAAATCCAAAAAAATTAAACTAAACTTATGTCTCGATCCCCCACAGAACAAAAAACAAACTGGTAATCTCCACGTTCGTCCACCCCAACTTATAACTTTAAACGAAAGAGAAAGTACTAAAAGCTTAAGACTCTCAAGTGGGCAATTGCTTTATTTGAATAATATTATTATACTTTAAGTACATGTCCAAGTACTCGCTGTTAGAAGGATACCACTATGTGGATGGGTACCACCTCTTCAATGGCTTGTCAAAAGGAAATGCGCCAATTAGAATATATCCTTTATGCTAGTTTGTTTTTTTGATTCGATACGATTGATTTTGCATTGTTTCAACTGAAACTAACGTCGTTTGATTCGGTTTATATAACGATTTAAGTGTTCTTAGAGTTTGTGTCATTCAATTATTTTTATAAAATCTTTAGACAATTTTATTCAGATAACACGGAGATTAATAAATATGAACAAGTATAGGGCTCTTTTTTACTCTATTTATACTCTGTTTCAAAGAGGTGTACAATACCGGGTGTCCCAGAAGTTTCTGACCTATTTTAATTGCAAAACCATAGAGAGGTGCGGTTTTCGAGGAACAATTTCTTTTTATACAAAGTTTTTTTCAGTATATATGTTTAATTAGTAAAATCTTATATAGGGTGTTTAAAAAAAAGGTGTTTTTTAAATGTAAATATCGTCGATGATACATAAATTAGCTGAATTTGGGAGTAGTCCATAAGCGTAGGTAAATATTAAGTTCGTTAAATTTAAAAATTAAAGTAAATTATTAATTATAGACTTGGGTAATAATAAAAGGCCAATTTGGGAAGTAATTGGGAAAAATAGAATTCCATAGATAGCGCTATGAAATGTCATTTTAGTAAGGAGTAAAACAAAATAGCCCATTAAGTGATTTTATTTTGCTGTTTTTGTTACTTTTAGTGTGTGTTTTGTAAAAACTTATACTTTTTCTTTTATTGTGATTTAATATTTTGTGTTGTTAAACTAAATTTTGACTCCTAATATCTTTATAATATGTATGGCTGATATTTATAAAAAGTACAACAAGCGTTTGATCGAATTTTAAAACTGATTTCGTGTTTTTATTTATTTCTGATACAATTACATCTACTTAAGTTGCAGGAAAGGTACGTTTGTATATTTTAAATCCCTAATATCGACTATTTTGTTTTGTTTTAGTAAACTATGGACTATACAGTGTGTAAAAGCCAAATGGAATAAATTCATTATTTCGGTTACTGTACATATTTATAAAAAATCCCGAAACACGTCAAATTTAAATTATAACTTGACATTCTTTAACGTGAAAATGCAACCCCTACCTTCAACCCCCTTAGAATGACAGGTACAACCCCCAATTTTTTAAATGGGAGGTATAGGCCTGTGATATATCATTTGAAAGGTCTCTTCATCCTCTATTCAAAAATGTTATTGTTTTTAAATTTGATGCAAAAATTAACATAAAAAAAAATTAAAATCATGTTGTTACCGAACTTCGCTAAAATATACTCGAAACTTATTACAATATACTTAAAACTTATTTCCCGTTTAGGTCTTGATAGTGAGAAAGTGAACAAAAACCATAGCAATGTGGTTTTTAGATGGTAACCATTAAAAAACTTTAAGAATTTCCGTGGCAACGCTATTTTAACAAGCAGTAGTAAATTGTTTTATTTAAGTTGTCATTGTTGTAATTTAAGTATAAAGTTTGTTCAATTCAATTCTGAAAAATGGTTAGATTAACGGAAATGCATAAAATAACAGTTTTACAAGTGATTGGTTACGGAGATAACATCCGAACACAACAGGAAGTAACTCGCCTATTTCAGGAGAAATTTCCTAATTTACCGCCTATATCCCAAGGAACAATAAGTAAAATAGAAAAGCAGTTTCGCGAGTTTGGTCATGTAAGGCAGATAAAAAAAAAGCAGCTGCCAATGCACTGAGTGATGAACTCAAATTAGATGTGTTGCTTGAGTTGCAGGAAAACCCACATACATCGAGTAGACAGGCATCCACTACATTCAATGCATAGCAAACATATTAAAAGAAAATAAATTGCATCCGTATAAGATGATACCTACTTAGGAGCTCATGAAAGACGATTTTGATAGGAGAACTTTTTTTGTGAGCAAATGATGGACATGTTGGATAACAATATTATCCAAGTAGAAGACGTTATGTTTTCTGATGAGTGTACTTTTTTACTTAACGGTCATGCAAATCGGCAAAATTGCCGCTACTGGTCCACGGAAAATCCTCACTGGATGAGAGAAGAACACACTCAATACCCTCAAAAGGTTAATGTTTGGGCAAGGATTGTAGGGAACAATATCGTTGGTCCCTTTTTTATTGAGGGCAACTTGAATGGCAACAATTATTTGGCACTACTTCAAAATGATGTCATTCCAACGTTGGCAAATTTATATCCTGATCCAGGTAACCCTCAAGTTCCAGCGAATACGATATGGTTTCAGCAGGATGGAGCACCACCACATTACCAACTTAATGTCCGGCAGTACCTCTATACAATATTTCCCAATCGGTGGATAGGGAGGCGAGGATCGAATGAATGGCCAGCGCGATCACCTGATCTTACATTATTAGATTTCTTTTTATGGGGATATGTGAAGAGCCATGTGTACAAAACTAAACCTTCTGATTTAAATGACTTAAAAGGACGAATAACGCTTGCGATTAGGTCGATCATGCCTGATATGTTAAATAATGTTAGAAGACAGTTTTATTTGAGATTAGGATGTTGCCAAGACGTTCGCGGAGAACATTTTGAACATCTACTTCATTTACATTCATAGTTCTTTTTCGTGTTCTACATTTTATTACGTTTTGCATTACATTTTAGTTTTTGATTGTATTGTAGCGAATTTCGGTAACAACATGATATTAATTTTTTTTATGATAATTTTTGCATTAAATTTGAAAACATTAACATTTTTGAATAGAGAATGAAGAGACCTGTCAAATGATATATCACAAGCCTATACTTCCCATTTAAAAAATTGGAGGTTGTACCTGTCATTCTAAGGGGGTTGAAGGTAGGGGTTGCATTTTTACGTTAAAGAATGTCAAGTTATAATTTAAATTTGACCTGTTTCGGGATTTTTTATAAATATGTACAGTAACCGAAATAATGAATTTATTCCATTTGGCTTTTACACACAGTATACTCGCCATTTAAATTTGAATTTATATTTTGAATTTGAAATGCTGGTCATATATTTTATATGTTATAGAAGAAAGAAGTAACAATTTCATTATGCCTGTAAAGCAGTGGTCTGCAGAAGAAACCACATGAACTAAGAGTTTAATTATATTTGATCTAATAAAAATGAGGAAACCTGTGAAATAAAAATTTGATTACCAAAGGAAATAGATTACTTGGACCAAACATATTTTAAACCATCACCACACCAATAACTCTTTTTACTGTCTAACCCGCGTTTCCATGCACCCTGTATGTTAATGAAATTAAATATTTTGCATAAAGAATCCGAATTTTTAATAAAAACTAATTTGTAGGCCAAGATCAATATAAAAATAGATTAATATACAATTTTAGTTTGAATATTTTTAATCAGAAACAAACAATTAACAAAGAATTCAAATTATAATCACACCATCAAGTGATATACTACTTTTTACACTTAGCCAAGCATAGTTTTTACTTTATAATTTGAATGTTTACGACATAACGCATATATGTGTAAATAAAGTTTGATACTCCAGTGAACAAATACAACCGTGTAAAATAAACATTATTAATAAAAAAATGGTTGTATAAAAAGTAACTCTTATGTAAAGACACCAAATTAGACACGTGTATAACAATCTAGATTATTATATTCATGTTACATTTTCTCTCGACCATTAAATGGATTCGACATGTCAAAATTGTGTTAATATTCCGATTATACAAACAATCTATTAGCATTTGAGATAAAACAGTGATTATTTAGAAAGCTTAATGACGAGAAATATTTTAAAGCCTATAAAAAAATGTTGGTCCACTGCAAAAAATTACGTATAAATTGACCATGTGCGAAATAATTTAAATTGGTTAATTAATTGACAAAGAAATATTGGTATGAAAGAGAACATTATTTATTATACATAGAGAGACTGTAATATGGGAAAAAATTAGCACCTGTATTAAAATTAAATTTTATAAATAATGCTGGGAGCCGTTAATTGGTCAACTAAAATGAAAGCCTTATAAGTAGCAAAAACTATAATTAATATATCTCAAATAGGTATTTTCCGATTAAAATACACATATGTCCAAAAGTTTGTAATATTTACAAATAATATATCTACTCCTATGGTTTTTTAAAAACTCTTGTTGATATTTATTTTAAAGCATTTTTAAATCAAAATAATTCTCAATTTGATTCGTTTTTGTATTAATTTGGTCATCTTTAATTGATTTGGGTGCTTTCACATTATTCCAATTCTTGTTTAAATTTCATTTGAGCTGTTTAAAAATGCCCAGAGACATGATATCATATTTTAATAGGTCTAGAGTAATTGCTTTGTTACAACAGGGCTTTAGTCAAAGTGATATCGCGAATATTGTTGGTGTTACTCAGGGTGCTGTATCAAAAATTAAAATTATGTGAAGGATCGTCCCAGAAGTGGCAGAAGTCGATGTACAACAGCAGCACAAGACCGGCAGATAACATTGATAGCTCGAAGAAATCGACAGGAATCTACAAGTGGCATATCCAGAGAAATTGCTAGACTTGAAGGACTGAATATCTCAAGGCAAACAATTACACGAAAATTAAATGCGGTAAATTTGTATCGCAGAAGACCTATCAACAAAAAATTGTAAGGTTGCAATGGGCTCAAGAAATGTTACACCATGGTCCTAACTGGAATTACGTGATGTTCTCTGATGAATCAAGAATTGGCTTGGTTTCTAATTCGCGAAGAACGCTAGTTTGGAGGGCCCCAGGACGACAAGCCCGATTAGAAACAGCCCAACCACGTGTTCCATTTGAAGGTGAGAGTATTATGGTTTGGAGTGGTATTATGAGGAGTACACGGACGTCTCTCCTGGTTTTGGAGGGAAGAATCACTGGTGCTGTGTACATCAAGGAAGTTTTAAATCCTGTTGTGCGTCCATTCCGGGGGCGGTAGGTGATGGATTTGTGTTTATGCATGTCAATGCACCTCCACATCGAACAGCTGCAGTACAAAATTTTTTGGAAGAAGAAGGAATATCCACATTAAGATGGCCATCAAATTCCCCTGACATGAACGTCATTGAACATGCCTGGGACATTCTTTAAACACGTATTAAGAACGAAACCCTCCCCCAATTACTCTACGAGAACTGAAAAATGCTGCTCATGAAGAATGGGAGAGAATTCCGCAAGCCCAGCTCAACCATTTAATCGATAGCATGCCACATCGCCTACAGTCATGCATACAGGCCCATGGAGGAAATACTGATTATTAATTTTAATTATAAACCTTTTTTTGCTTATTAATTTATTTAAAAAAATTTGTAATACATTGTACATAAATTTTTCACCTCAAAAGAATAGATAATTTTTTGTATGTTTATCTGACTTCGAGATTTATTTAGTATTGGTTAGAGCTGTAGCAAAATGATGTTTACTTAAGATATTAAAAAAATTATTTATAAAAATTAATAAAAAGATGAAATATTCCATTATTCCAAACTTTTGGACATATGTGTAATATAATTAATAACTGCAAACTATAATTAACTAAAAAAGAAACTAAATTTATTGCACTACTAAAATATTGGGAGCCGATCTGATCTAAACGAGACAGTCAAAGAATGAAATTTTACGGCTAACTTTTTTTAGCACATCTCAAAATCCATTACCTCTACCTGAAAACTACAATACTTTTGGGTCATTCTTTTTATAAGTGGCTTAACCACCTGGATAAAGAGTTAATAACCTCATCAAAAAAAATGGGGCTCTGTCGAGGAAGGGCCTTTGTTCTCTTGCTACCAATAAGATATTATGGACAAAAGTAAACAAAAAATAATAAAATCATGAAGAAATGTATGCGGACCAAAAAGTCAGAGGAGACATCCTCTTTCGACAAAGAGGTAGGAGCATTTACATCCAAGGGAACAAGATCACCTCTAAAAATAAGGATGAGACTAAGCTTCTCATGGTAAACCAGGAGGAAGGGAGGACTCACTGAAACGAGGCCTCAGTGGGGCAGAAGTTAAGAGTAACCTCCGGCTCATTCATGAGGATAATTCTTCTGAAGAAGCGAGGAATATATAAGGAGAAGAACCCTACTTAGTCGGTAAAACCATCTTCTAATAAAAACCCCCTAGGAAAAAGGGGAAGTGAGTTTATCTCACTTCCCCTACAATTTTGTCTAAGCACCACTCATATCAAAGCTGTGGAGGAAACTTATGGTGCAAAATACTCTCTTAAGATAACTAGAGGTCCAAGAAACAGGTCCAGGACCGAGTCCTCACAATTGGGATTAACACTAAATTGAGGGATATCATTAAGGTTTGGGTAAGTGCCGGTATCCATGGTGAAAACCCAAGAGAAAAATGAGCAGAAAGACATGGAGATTGATCCGTCAACCTCCACCTCACAATGATACACCACCTTTAAATCCTAGTGTAGGTATTTATACTGATTAAAACGAAAGTAAAAAAATAACAGTTGAAAACTGCATATACCCTACTGAACACGTTAAAAAATTGAAAATCCTTCTCTCTCTATTTATACAAATAGACTAGAACCAGTAATTTGTAAAAATTAATTTAGTTCTTTACTTTTTCTTTTTATCAAAGTGCGGCCCTGCACGAAAAATCCGAAAAGTTTTATGGTTTTAATTAATCTCAAGCCTAATTTATAAAAGTTTATCATATCCAGAGTACACAACAAACAGTGTAAAAATCCAGCGGAAAAATTGGTTGTTTTTTCTATATCTTAAACATTATTGACTCCTCGTGGCGTAATAACTAAACGTAATTTTGGTTAAAGTTTAAAACATTAACATTTAAATAGATGTAAATAAATATTGCGTCAAGATGGAATCCCAAACTTCTCACGCTTTTATCGTTTTTTGTTTGCAGATTAAATATCAATTTGCCGCATTAAAATTCCCGCTGTTATAAAATTATTGGCGTAGGTTATAGTTTATAGGTATCTGTGATATAATTTATATGCTAAAGTGTTCATTACCCTAGTTCGGAGCAAATAATATCTTTTCGGTATTAGATGTGATGAGGTGAAAGTTAAAATTAAAATTAAATTAAAATATTTCAGAATTTCAATAAAAATTAAAATGTATGGGTTTTCTGTGATATTGATTGCAGCTGGATAGATACTAATAGGTTAATATCCACACTTTTATAGACAGCCTCCTTAAATTGTGTACTTTAAAAGTGAAGCGTTTTAAAGATTAAATGTCAGAAGAAGAATAACATTTTATGTGTACACAAAATTGAGTATAAAAGCATATATAAAAGAAGAATTTTGTAAGTTTAAATAATAATGATCCAAAAACATCGATTTTTCGATAATTTTTGAATATTTTGCTCTCTAAAATGAAGTTCAATATAACTTTTAGGAGCCTAAATATATCCTTGTGTAATTAAAAATACTTTTTTCTCAGAGTATTATTCTGCATATGGTGTTCAAGGTCAAATATTTATGTCACTACAACATCAAAAAGACCGTCAGTAAGATTAGCTTCTGTATAGTTTGTTGTTCTGTGGTTGAAGTATCCTTCGGTACCACTGTTATTTTTCAAAATAGATTTGTTTTATAAAGGTAAAAAAAACCTCATTTTGAAGTTACATTAAAAGATTATTATGTTGAACGGTTTCCTTTGTTGTATTAATCAATCTTATCTTGACAATGAAATTTTATAATAAATAAAATTGCACTCTGTGTTGCAGCATTGTTTAAATTTCTTAATTTTCATTTAAGGTTATAAATGTAAAAACTTTTGGCAACATCCTCATACAATTTTGTGAAACTGATGCGTATATATCACGCATATTTCATAAAAATAATTAGAAAAGCCACCAATTTAAATTTGGACATTAAGCTTTCATCATTATACTTTGTAATGAAGATAAAATATTAATTGGCTAATTTTCTTTACAAATTATATATGTATGCAACTATTTAAATAAACATATATACTTTTTAACAAAGAGTAGATTATTTTTGGTGTTAAAAAATTCTCATTATCCAATTTACTTTAAATTTTATTAATGATACTTTTTTTTATTAAATCGTGTGTGTCACCCATAACTCTGATAAGCAAATCCTACAGACGGTTAATTTAAAAAATTGGACTAGTTTCAGTCTTATAAGACCAT
This sequence comes from Ophraella communa, assembly GCA_035357415.1. NCBI lineage: Eukaryota > Metazoa > Arthropoda > Insecta > Coleoptera > Chrysomelidae > Ophraella > Ophraella communa. The sequence continues at coordinate 28,049,167 of CM068994.1, read as the reverse complement.
CATCAGGCTGTAAAAATACAATGAGATCAGTATTAAATGTTCTAGAATATCAAAAAGAAATTGAAAACATATTAAATATAATTGGAAACGAAAAGTTTTTTTCAAAGAAGCAATTAACAATAACTGTAAACTTAAGTTGCAAACTAAAGAAAAATAATTAAAATATCAAAAATAATGTACGAAACAAATGAAAATTGGAAATTTATTCTGAATAAATTAAAAAATTAATCTGATAGTGTTAAGTAGTTAATTTATACTTAAAGAAGTAAAGAAACAATAAAAATATGTGTTCAAGCAGATAAAGAAAGTGGATTGAAGTCTTCACACCACCCTGTACACGCAAGGCGTGTTTTACTGTATATATTCTTCTGATGTGACAGTAATAATGACATAATCAATATAATCTATCTATACAGACATCCGTATTGATATTTACAACCTTGTTAATTAGCAATAGAACCTTGATAGTAATAGTAAATGTAGTATTTACTATGGCAGACATTTTATGTTATTGTTAACTTCACAATAAACAATAATTAAAAGGTTTGCACTATCCGTTACTTGAATGCAGATTCTTGTAAATTTCCTCAAGATATTATTTACCTTTAGTACTTTTTATAAAATTTAATGTACTAACATCGTTTATTCTTGATCACTATTAGCACCAGGTGGCGCTCCAAAACTCCAGGAAAACAAAGCAAACGTCATCATTTATCTACATTAACATAACCTTAATTTATCTAGTGTTAAGTGTTGACAAACATTATTTTACTAAGCGTGAAATCCTCCAAAGTAAATTAATTGTAAACATTCAGGATTTTATGATAAAATGTTTGTTTTCTCTGAGTTTTACAATCAGCAACAGTTTCCAACTGAAAATTGCATGCGCATTAATTATATGGCGTTGGAAAATATTTAATGGGCATGCAATTTGCAGTTGGAAACCGTTACTGATTGTTCTACGAACGAAGCTATCATCTTCAATATTTGTTGGCAAACATTATGACAGGTAAACAGTCACTTAAATACATACTTAAGATGGTGATGGTGCATCTAAAAATATTGAAAATCTCTTACAGATCTCAATAAATTTAAAGAAATAAAGTTTAGAATCAGCTGTATGACAGTAGGTATAAGTTGTAGAGCTTTTGTTAATTTCTTTTTTGGTTGCGCATGTCTGAAAGCGCTAGAGAGTTGTCATTTGTCAGTACTGTCATGCTCAGAGAACACAAAAAGTACCTATTTTACATTCTCTGGTTATGCTTCGTGTCTCTTTTGAATATTGGGGAGGTTCAGCTGAAAAAAGTGATTGCAAACGCTTCTAGCAATATGGCGTTACTAAGCGGTAATACTGTTAAATAGCTATTTTCCTTTAGAACGCTAAGTTTGCAGTAACCAGGAATTCTAATCTAAATTTGATACTTTTCTAAAGAATAAATTTAGAACATACTAAATAGTATATAGTGTGGCAGAAACATAAAATTCCACCTTTAAGATCATATTTAATAATTTTTGGGCGGTCATAATTTCAATAATACCTATTATAAGCAAAATGGCGGAATGTGTTAGCAAGCAAACGTGTCCTCGCCGAAAATTGTTTAATAGTTTGTTTCTCAGCAAGCACTGTCCATCGCTTTTTTCTGTTGAACTGCCCCATGTATTGAAAATGCAGTCATAATAAAAAGGAATTAAAGTTTTATGATAATTAAAAAACTAAAATTGTTTTAAAGACTTTAATATCCACGTAAACCATGTCCTATTTTGTTCCATATAACCAAAAATTTATATTTCTCTCAGTGTATCTACTAAGTTAACTGTCAATTTCAATTATTCAAGGTCATACATTTTGGCCTTACGATGAGTTTTTTAAAGAACGAGTGTCACAACAGCCATATGAAATAAATTGTTTATAATATTTTTTATATTTTGCCCTTTTTACCATTTTTTAAATTAATTTTTTATTTTTATGTAATTACGAAAATTTTTATTTTAAGAAGTATGTCGGCAGCACTGTGTAATTTATAAAATTTGACAGTTGTGACATTTAAATTATCAAATGTTAATGTTTTAAAATATTTTAAAATGAATAATATACCAATAATAATATATTATATAAGTAAAATATTATATTCATATTCACAGTTACTTTCTTAAAGAACAATATAAAATTAATAAATTGCTATTAGCCACAAATGTCATTGTCAATAGTCTTGCCTTTAGATACTTCACTCATGTCGCCAACCATTTAAAACAAAAATTTGCGTGCGTAAAAGTTACATTACGATACGCAAATGCGTTTTATAATGAAGATTTTTATAAGTGCAAAATATAAAAATTTATTTTATAGGTTTTCTTCAACTATTTTTAGTAATAGTATACTTAACTTTATGACGGACTGTTGTATCAAATTCCACTTTTATTTGAACAATGAACGGTTATATGAGAACATTGCTTTACTCTATATAGGTACATAAATATTAATGGAAATACAACAAACACTGATATATACTTCTGTCGACAACCTTCTTAGGAAAAGCAAAAGTCTGTACACGACTGTGATTTGTAACATTTTGAAAATGCATAAAGAATTTAGGTTAGGTACATTTAAATTTAAATTATATTATATGAGCGTTACCGTTACTTTTTATTTAACTAACCACAAACCAAAAAAAACTAGTTTATACATATTTCATGAATGGCTATTCAGAACTACTACACAGTGCTTAAATAAATTCTTTTCACTTCATTTTAAACGGCTTGCATGGCTCTTTTTTTATTAGATATTGGTATAAGTAGATCAACTTTTAGTTGCTTATTGATGATAATAGTTAGTACTTAATCTAGTATGGTACTAAAAACAATAAAACTTTGGTACCGGCAGTATCAGTGGTGTACTGGTGTACCTACCCAAGGGAGTGTTGTAAATTTTTTTTTAAATTTATATGTAATTGTTAGTCGATAACCCTTGCTACATTTACAACAAATATGTTGCCTGGGTTGATACTTTTTTATTAAAAATAATAACATCTACTTTAATGATTTCATATAGATTTTTTATTGAAAGAAAAAATATTCAGATAGGTACCACATGAATCAAATTTGAATCTTGAATATTTTATTTCTACTTTCACGTTTTGTTCAAAATAACTACGAGGTGTGGTAATTAGGTATTGAAACAGTTCAGAAATCAAATATATTTTAAGATTATAGTATATCAATATGAATATTTCTATTCATGTCATTTAAATCCTCTGCAACATACCTAAATATCTTTGTAAAACTGGCTATTAACGCAGCTGCCTTTGTATAGTATATAATATAGTACATTCCGAAAATCAGCAAGTATGTAGGTATGTATTATAACAGGTCCGCTGAAAAGTCCCCGGTCTACCATGGTAAAACACAATATTTTGACAAAATTCATTTTTTTTATTCAACATAGTTGCCTTCAAGGGCGATACAGCGATTATAGCGACCTTCCAACTTTTCGATACCATTTTTGTAGTACTCCTTCGGTTTGTCCTCAAAATAGGCTTCAGTTTCGGCGATTACCTCAGTATCAGAGCCAAATTTTTTTCCCGCGAGCATTCTCTTCAGGTCAGAGAAAAGGAAAAAGTCGCTGGGGGCTAGATCTGGAGAATACGGTGGGTGAGGAAGCAATTCGAAGCCCAATTCATGCAATTTTGCCATCGTTTTCATTGATTTGTGACACGGTGCATTGTCTTGATGAAACAACACTTTTTTCTTCTTCATATGGGGCCGTTTTTTCGCGATTTCGGTCTTCAATCGCTCCAATAATGCACAGTAATAGTCGCTGTTGATTGTTTTTCCCTTTTCCAAATAGTCGATGAACAATATACCGTGTGTATCCCAAAAAACTGAGGCCATAACTTTGCCAGCTGACTGTTGAGTCTTTCCACGCTTTGGTGGCGGTTCACCGGCCGCAGTCCACTCAGCTGACTGTCGCTTGGACTCAGGCGTGTAGTCATGGAGCCAAGTTTCATCCATAGTCACATATCGACGCAAAAAAGCGGGTTTATTACGACTTAACAGCTGCAAACACTGCTCAGAATCATCAATTCGTTGCTGTTTTTGGTCGATTGTGAGCACGCGCGGCACCCATTTCGCACAGAGCTTCCGCATACCCAAATATTCGTAAACGATATGTCCAACACGTTCCTTAGATATCTTTAGAGTGTTTCACCACGCTTGAATTTTGCGTACCAGTCAATGATTGTTGATTTTCCTGGCGCAGAGTCCGGAAACTCATTATCAAGCCAAGCCTTTGCTTCAACTGTATTTTTTCATTTCAAATAACAATATTTAATAAGCACACGAAATTCTTTTTTTTCCATCTTTTTGAAAATAACAAAAGTTGTTTCACTAAAAATGCAATATCTCACAAACTAATAGTCCGACAGCTGTCAAATTTTTACACGAATCTTTTGAAGATTGATACTATCTAAAAATGAAATGGATTTAATTCTAGTGTCGTCATCTATAGGTCAGACCGGGGACTTTTCAGCCGACCTGTTAAAGAATTAATAATTATGAAAATAATATTGTTATGAATGTAATGTGGGTTTTTAAGTAAATTGTGTTTGGAAGATTTTCGGCTGGGTCAAAATAATTATTTTAATTGTTTATTATTTTAATAAATTCTAAATTTATTAAGTTCTTATGGTCTCAAGCGGCCTTATTCGGTCCAGTCATTATATACATCTGGAAATGCAAATGAACGGAGAAGGCCAAATTTTGGATATTATATAAAAAGGGCCTAGAAAAGCTTAAGTTCAAATGTCGACCAAAATAACCTTGAAACCTTGAAAAAAGGGTTAAATTCAGTTTTTTCATCATAACTCGGTTCCCCTTTGAGATACAAAAAAAATATATTAAATACTTTTTTGTTTCTATACATTTTTCACTTATCGATCATCTTTATCGAGATATCCATATAAATTAAAAACAATGTTTTTCGAATTTCCGGCATTTTGGCTTTAGTTTATATCGCAAAACAAGTTTCGAAATATTTTACGTAAAGCTCTTAAAATTCTTTACAAAAAAATATTTAAAAGTTTTTTTATAGCACTTCAAACAAAAAAGTAAATCAACGTAAAAGTTGGTACGAACCCCCCAAATCCCCGCCCATGGAAAGCCTTTGAATTTTAAGAAGAAGAATATTTCAAAACTTGATTTGCAAGATCGACAGATAACATTGATAGCTCGAAGAAATCGACAGGAATCTACAAGTGGCATATCCAGAGAAATTGCTAGACTTGAAGGACTGAATATCTCAAGGCAAACAATAACACGAAGATTAAATGCGGTAAATTTGTATCGCAGAAGATCTCTACGTGTTCCCAAACTAACCTATCAACAAAAAATTGTAAGGTTGCAATGGGTGCAAGAAATGTTACACCATGGTCCTAACTGGAATTACGTGATGTTCTCTGATGAATCAAGAATTGGCTTGGTTTCTGATTCGCGAAGAACGCTAGTTTGGAGGGCCCCAGGACGACAAGCCTGATTAGAAACAGCCCAACCATGTGTTCCATTTGAAGGTGGGAGTATTATGCTTTGGAGTGGTATTATGAGGGGTACACGGAAGCCTCTCCTGGTTTGGTAGAGAAGAATTACTGGTGCTGTGTACATCGAGGAAGTTTTAAATCCTGTTGTGCGTCTATTCCGGGGGTGGTAGGTGATGGATTTGTGTTTATGCATGACAATGCACCTCCACGTCGAACAGCTGCAGTACAAAATTTTTTGGAAGAAGAAGAAATATCCACATTGAGATGGCCATCAAATTCACCTGACATGAACGTCATTGAACATGCCTTGGACATTCTTAAAACATACATTAAGAAGTGAAACCCTCCCCCAATTACTCTACTAGAATTAAAAGATGCTGCTCGTGAAGAATGGAAGAGAATTCTGCAATCCCAACTCGACCATTTAATCGATAGCCTGCCACATCGCCTACAGTCATGGATACAGGCCCATGGAGGAAATACTGATTATTAATTTTATTTAAAAACCTTTTTTTTGCATATTAATTTATTTTAAAAAATTTGTAATACATTGTACATTTTTCACCTCAAAAGAATAAATCATTTTTTTTGTATGTTTATCTGACTTCGACATTTATTTAGTATTGGTTAGAGTTGTAGCAAAATAATGTTTACTTATATCAACAAGATTATTTATAAAAATTAATAAAAAGATGAAATATTCCATTATTCCAAACTTTTGGACATATGTGTAGATTATACAAAGAGCAACAAAAAAGTATTTTACAATAATTTTCGTATCTTAACGGTGAACCGAGTTATGACGAAAAAACTGAAACCCTTTTTCAAGATGGAGGAAAACCCACAATAAGGTTATTTTGGTCGACAATTTGAACTTAAGCTTTTCTACGGCCATACGTAATATCCAAAATTTGGCTTTCTCGGTTCATTTGCATTTCTAACCCGATTTTTTCGACGTAATCACTGGACTAACATACAATAAAATATCGCAAGTCACTGTTAAAGTGAGTACCCATTGCCTACTCTACTTTTTTTACAAATAAACGCAATACAAAATTATCTATTGTTAAGGTTATTTTACACCAAATAAAGCGATTACAGTTGGCAGTGTGTACAGCAAGTTGCATTCTTTTTTTAATAATAGTGTGAAATAAAGATTATCCGTAGATAGAGCGCGTGATGAATGTAACAATAACATTTATGAGTTAACTATAAATTGTTTTGGGCAAGCTGTGACTCAACAAGGTCGTCAGTTCGGGGCAGCAGTAGCAGGAGTAACCATTTTTTTTTATCTATCGTTAAAAATATCTCTTCACTTGAAATGTCGGTTATAATAATGATAAATATCCGCTCTACAAAGTCATAATCGATGTAATTTTGAAATAACCATTGACGTAATGGTTTTACAAAAAAAATTAATGAAAAATTAATAGATATTAAACACCTACGAATATTCCTTTATGTTAGTGAAAGGAATTGTTTAAAAAAAACTGTACTAAATTGAAACATGTGTTAAACAAATTAAAAACATTTTTTTCAAGGAAAATATTTTGTATACATACATAAATTATTAACAGTATTTGCGCTTCAAACAGAAAACTAAGGATGGTATTCTTAAACTGTAAGTATTATTTTACCACCTAATTATACCTACAGACACTAAGGTGTATCCCACGTTGTGAGTCTTGACCTCCTCCACAATTATCCTCCAGTAGTTGATTCTGTCTTTCAATTTAGAGCCTCATCCTATCACTCCCACTGTTCTCAACACGTCCAGTACATGGTCTAGCCACTGAAACTGTGGTCTGCATCTTCTCAGTTAACATAGATCTTGCCTTGAAAGATTTTCTTGGATATAAAAGACCTAAATCCAATAATGGACCCGTCTGGGATATAATGGGTAGACGAATTCGTAACCAAGTTCCTTCTCCAAGTAATTTAAATCAACTGAAATTCTTTGGTCCATGAATGGAATCAAATTGACCAGATGAAGATTCCTTCGGCATGAGATTATAATTTATTACTAGGTAAAAAGAACAAAGGGGAATAAAATTGCTTGCATATTAATGTAACATGTTCTAAACACAACTCCTTTTTTGTAACAAGGAGCCAAGGTCGCAAATGAGACTTAACAGACTGGCTGCAAAGATAGTTTCTATAGGGATTTGCATAAATTTGCAAATGTCTGTACAGTGAATTAAGTAAAATGTTTATTTATTCTGTATTCTAAATAAAATATACCTAGTGACCAACTTTTACTGCACTAATATTTTCAAGTTGTTGAAATTATAAATTATTTAAGATTTTAAATAATTAGTTTGATATAAAAATTTAATAATTCGCCTATTTATTTTCATTCACTAGATCTTGTTTATGAAATGGTATCAATCTATGGCAAGGACATTACAAGAACACGCAAAGGCACACCTTACATAAACTATAACCTTGAACATGTTACAATTCACTGTTAAGCAATCATAATATTTTCCTTGCAATCCATCTTGTACTTAGGTACCTTTTGTTTATCACAGCTGTTGGGAATGTTTTTATTTAATCATTAATAGTCTAGTAGTAAATTATTTTAATACCCGTAAAACATTGCTTCATGTTTAAATTTAAAATCATCTACTTTTGATTGTTAATTAATTTTAAATCCTTGAGTAGGTAGGTATCTTAATGCTTAGTGAGTGTCATGATGAATAAGCTACGAAGTTTTTTGTGTTGTAATTGAAAATATTTAATTAATAAATTGGTTAATACAAAGAACGATGCATCCATCTTAAAAGCTTTTGCTGTTTAGGTACATTAAAAGCAAATCATGACCGATTTAAAGACAATCCATTTTGTTGGACTAGGATTAAATATTAGTTACCTCTTCACTCTTTTTTCATTAATTATAAAAATTTTATTTCATTTAGCTGCGATAATAAAAATAATAATTAAAAATATCATATATGATTTTACAAAATTTAAAAAAGAACTCTCCGTGACAATGTTTGACACATTGCCGTGACCAGGATTCGAACCTGGGTTACTACGGCCACAACGTAGGGTCCTAACCACTAGACGATCACGGCTACTGAGTTATACTGTAACGAGCTTTCTAAATCTATTAAATTGTGTAAAATAATTCATTTACATTTTCTACGGTATAGGCAACTAGTTTTACAATTAATCGATAAACAATCAAATATAAAAGGCTTATCATTTTATTTACACCATCAGCTGTATATGATGTACATGTTAATTTTTATTATAAATACAATTCTCAAAGTTCAATAATGGGTTGAAAAATATCAATAATAAGAAAATACCAATTTTTGCTTTCTGTGCAAGTATTTCTGATAGGCAACCAAATATACAACGTACAAACGAGGGAGAGCAGAGAGGAAAGATCAAGAAACAACAGACAACTTCCTCATTAGGAAATATTGCGTTTGTATTGAAAATTATTACGAATTATTGTATTTACGTTGTGAAATGTCTGAAGATTTTTTGTATGTTAATGAGGATTTGAAATTCGAACAAGATTTATTTGATAATCAATATTTACCATTCGAGGTATTTGGGTTTTAGGTTATGTTTACTATACATTTTTTATTAGTCCCTAGATTCTCTAAATAATTTTAGCTACTGAGAACAAATAGATCGTCGTTAAGCACCACAGAGTCCAAAGAATTTAATTTTGCATTGCCAAATCCTAGTTTAAAAGCAAACATGGTTATAGAAGAAGCTAGATACACATACCCTACACAATTAACTAACAGTTTTGATAGAGAAAATTGGATAGTATCCACCGATCACTGCTATGCTAGACCCTGGAACTGGAGACCAGAAGCTAGTTTTTTGAAACCTACCAAAACCTTGTTTATACCAAAACTAGTACCTATTAAACCCAAGTCATTTCCTCAAGGATCTTTGGAAGAAATAGAAAATGTAGATGTCGAAACAGAAATAGAAGTACCAGTTCCAAATTATGATGTAGATAAAGCTAAAATTTTAATGGAAGAATGTGAAAAGTATGCGTTTGCAGCAAGAACTGATACTGAAGAGGATTGGGAAGAAAAAATATCAAAGTAAGTGAATTTACTTTATGTTTTACATACAGTATGTATGGAGAGTTATATTTTAGACTCAACTGGACCACTTCCCAACACAAAATATTCAATGGAATGGTGAGCATTCTAAACAATTTCAATCTAGCAAAGTTAGCTTATTCCAATTCTCAAAATGAACCAATGCTAAGAAGAACTGTGGTTGATAAAGCTGTTCAACGAACTAGAAGACTTTTAGCGTCAGTTCTTTGGGATCCTAAACTAATTCAATGGTTACATCAACTTATGGTTGATAATTTAGGCCCACATTATTTAGCATTTTATCTTGACATTCTGCAGGTAAGAATAATATAGCATAATTTATACTTTTTAAGGTCTATTGCATTCTACATTATTTTATAGACTCTAAAATCAAAACTTCCAAATTTTGTGGATAAAATGATGCATGGACCTGCTGCTTCAATCCGCATGGGAACATTAAACAATTCTAGCCTAGCTCCTTTATTGGAAAAACCTTGGGATCCTGTATCAACTACACTCATGCAAGATAAACCAAAGAAACTTCCTGGAAATCCAGTAATAATTGTTGTACCTTCAGGCCCCATAATGTCCAAAATGGTTCATAAATGGATAACACTGCTTTCTAATTTGGCTACAGTTGTAACAGTTCCAACAAATTTCGGTTCTACTGGACACAGAATGGCAATCCCTACCATTTTAGATCAGTTATTTTCTGTAACTAGGGGCAAAATTCAAGATACTCGAGAAGATTATCCTGGTAGAAATATAATATTAGTAGGATTTAATAGTGGAGCTGCATTAGCATTACAAATTGCACAAGTTGAATCTGTTTTGTGTGTGATTTCAATTGGATTTTCTTTACTTACAGCAGAAGGTGAGTTTAATGATGTTAGTTTGTTAGAATTAATATTTATTTATTTATTTTTTGATGACTGATTTATGGATTAAATTAAATTCAACAGGATGTAGAGGAGAACCGGATGACAACTTATTAGAATTGCAAAGTCCTGTTTTATTCATTATTGGACAATGTTCAAGTACATCAACGTAAGTAGCCAAATTTTTATCTTCAATGGAATATTTTATTTATTACTTTTATTTAAAAATCTTTCCCATCAAGATCAGCCTTGATAGATGTTAGTAAAGTTTATTTAACCCAATTTTAATCTGATTATTTTATTAAAATGTCTATCTGTAGTCAAGAAGATTTAGAAGAGTTGCGTGAGCGTATGCGAGTGGAAACGGGTCTTTTAGTTGTCGGATCTGCTGATGAATACTTGAGAGTAACCAAGAAGAAGAAGAAACAAGAAGGAATAACGCAAAGTATTGTTGATAGATGCATTGTAGTAAGTTTCCTAATAACCCATGCAGTCCTTAATCAATTTTATTTTATATGACATCAATTTTAGGATGAAATAGGTGAATTTGTAAGTGGATTAATTCTTTCCCCATATCCTCCCCAAATACGACAATCACCTGCGCATACACACCACGAAACTCCAGTAAAAAAAGGTAATGCTGAGCGTAAACGTTACAACTCTAATACGAGTTCTTTGGATAGCGAACCACCTTCTCCGACGCCGAATAGGATACCTAGACCAGGTTTTAATTCATCATTCAATGCTTTAGCTTCATGGGCATGTTGGTTATCTTTGTAATCATAGTTTCAATTAAACCTTTTGTTTTTATAGAATTGCATGTTGAGGCAGTGTTGGAAAATTTAAAATGGGAATAGCTTTGTCCTGAATTGCTTAAAATACAAGCAAATAACATGTTTTCGCTAATATTGCCTGTAAGGAATGTTTTTTTTTAATTTGTGTTATGTTTTTCTTAAATGGTTTGCAGTTTCTTTCTGTTTATGTTTTCTTTTTGATTGTGTGTAATACCAGCTTGTCAATAACACTTCTAATTGATTTTCTTAATTATTTATCAAAACACTTGATTTAGTTTTGCTTGGGTTAAAGTTTTGGAATTTCAAATGTACTAAACTTAGAGTAAGGCAATTTAATGTGGATTAAATTCCAGTTTGGTCCTTTACATTATTATGTATCTCCATTTATTTACCTTCCTTGCTGTTTGCTATTATCCTGTCCTATGCAGATCTTCCTGTAGTTTCATTCCAGGCTCCTTAATCAATATTAGATTACTCATATTTATTGTAAGTGAAAGTAGAGATTTAGAGGATAGAATACAATTAAACGTTGTAAACATTCTTTTTAATAAACTGTTCCATCAAATTCATGATATATTATAATAATAAGTATTATGAACTTGTTGGTATGTACCTAAATAACAAAACAGTTGTTCTGTAACTTTCTTAAAAAAAAGTTGTTTCGGTCTGATATAAATATAGAATCAGTTAATTGGATTCTCCGATTTATTTCAAACCACGCTCTGCTAGCATTCCTAAGGGGACTGGTTTAGAACGTAGCATAATTACCCTAATAAGCTTTATAATTATTTCTTAGTTTACAGATGAGGACACTATTATCTCTCCATTTTTCCATTCCTTAGGTGTTCTTTAACCCTTAATTAGTTTGTACAGTCTCTCCTTAATTCCTTCTGATGTGTAGTCTAAATATTACAATATAGATTTAAATTAATGAAGATGTGGTAAATGTAAATTTGAAATTGACTTAGTATTGTGATGTAAATAGATTTTTTAACGAATACGTTTCTTCCAGTAGGTAGACCACCTGGCTCCAAGTCCAAAAGTCGACTAGAAACAAAGTGGGCTCAACAGATAGCTCAAGGTAATACACCGGCAAACCCTATTCCATCTAATCCTGCATCCCCTCTTCCTTATTCAACTACACCAACACCTGATACATCTTCTAATGACAGTTCACACACAGACAAAATGTCTCAAATTTGTTCTACTAAACTACCCGATCAATCAATTACACCTATTAAAAAAATCAAAACACTTAAGCCGGTTGTCAACGTGGAACAAAAAACAACTCCACTGCAGGTTAAAAATCAACCTCAACAACAACAACCGCCAACAGGTTAGTGATAAATGTTAAAATTAGGAGAGGGTGTTGTTGTGTTAGGTGCATGCTTAGATAATAAATGTAGGGCAGTATTTCGATACTAGGATCGAAATATCGACCCTTATGTACCAAAATTACAAGTGATAATTATAGGCTAGAGCTTACATATTTTTTTTGTTAAGTTTATGAGCAAAGTAACTCATAAACCATTAATATCACTTATAATCTAAACTTGTGGTAATAGTTTTTCATATTTTTAACTTTAAATTGTAGCTAGAATGCAAGCTTTCGCTATGAACAGGAACTTGATTCAAGGAAACACAAGCGTTTCTAATTTATTGCAAGGGGGTATCAAAACTATACCTCCTACACTTCCAAAATCTTCAGCTTCAGGCATAAAAGGTAAAATTAGATGTAGATTATTGAGTCTTAATTTTTTTAATATTAACAGTTTGCTCCGGGTGCATCGTCTATTGTAGAATTTACTTAGAAATTATTTATTTAGTTCTATTCTAAAAGTTATCGTTGCAACTAATTTATTATTAATAAGATGGCTTCAGATTGCAGATAAACCGGTGAACTTTCTTTATATGGCGCCCAACGTGGGGCGTTAATATTAACATTACACATACAAAATTGTGTCTTTTCTCCAGTCTATAATGAAATAGTTTTTATAGCTAAAAAATTGTTTTAGTTTTAGAGAACGTCACCATAAACACCGGCAATTCGAGCAAGCTAATTGGAAATAGAACTATCGATTTATCAAAAATAACAATAATGAATTCCGCGAAAACACCCAGCACATCTATGAGTAATGTGTTACTCTTACCAGATGGGAAGATTAAAACCATTGGATCTAATATTAAAGGCACTGGTTCGACTCCAATGTTGTTACCTGTCAGCCCACCAAAGAGCATGTTAAAAACAACACGTAAGTACAAGAAAAACTGAAAAAAATGTTTATTTATCTAGGAAGTGTAAGACGATGAGGGTGGTTTTCATTCCTAAAGGAGGCAAACCCATAGCACCCCCAAGGATTATAGGCCCATAAGTCTAACATCATTTCTACTAAAAACTGTTAGAAGAGGGAAAACTCTTCCAATCTGAACATGCCTACTGCAAGGGGAGGTCAGTAGATATAGTCCTCCAAGAGCTAGCTTTAAACTTTGAGAAGTCACTAGACTGCAATGAATATTCATTCAAAGAGCTGGAAAATTTGAAAATTAACAAGTCTATTGTCGAATTGGTCAACGATACAAAGGGTAGGGAACCACTATGGGAAAATCTAAACAGGCAGAGCTAGTTCTCTTTACAAGAAAACATAAAATACCACCCTTTCGTCTTCCCATCATTGGAGGACAAGAAATAAAACTTTCAAAACGAGCTAGATATTTAGGACATCCTTGATCGAAAGATCTGGATGGAATTATGGAGAGATACCCTAAGAAAAGGGTGCACCAAGGCAAAGGTAGCTCTGTACACTTGCAGAAGGGCCATTGTAAAGCAGTGGAGGCTGAGATCCAGCATTGCCCATTGATTGTAGGATCCACTCTTATGTATAGTTCATCTGTATGATGACCAGCCCTATGAAAGGAGGTCAACCGGAAAGTTAATGCAACTAGCTGCCGTTCTCCTGACGGGGTGTCAGAACGACTATACGGCATCAAAAAGGGCCCTTGGCCTACGTGGGTTTCATCTCGGACCACCGTGTTAACCTAACCTTACAAATACACCTTATCCATTTCTTTTCTATTTTTTTAGCGATTTCTAGTACCAAATACATCACGGCCAAACGTCAGTTAATGAATCAAAGACCACCTAGGCCTGTAAAAAAACCTATCTACATGCCTGCAACAAATATCGAACCGAATTTACCGCCTCCTACAAATTTGACCACGCAAGATATCATGGATCTTCCTATAATATTCGCTGACGATAATCAAATTATTAACACCCCTTCGGTTGTTTCTAATGTGACGGTAAATACAACGACGACTGTTTCAACTCCATCGACAGCTATTCAAGTTCTTAATCAGGTAAATAGTCGGTTTATGTATTTCTTTGTAGTCTAACCAATCCGGCTCGATGGACCAAATGTTCAAAGATTTTGGTTTTTAACCTCGTTTTTCAATAGTATCCACAAGGAAGGGAGTATTAGACATTGGGATAATTGATTTCAGGTCACCACCTACCGTATGAATACAGGGTTATTGCGTCACATTTTTTTATAATCCATTCCGAAATATGAACTCCGTAGTCAAAGCCGTTTGGAAGATATTAGAAAAAATAAGAATTACAATTCGCCCCTTCAAAGGGTTGTATCTCTCTTATTATTCGGTTTTATAAAAAAGTGTGCATAAAAAAGTACCCTTATTTTTTGACGTACTATGACCTCTAAAAATTAATATACATAATTCTGGACCACCCTGAATATAACAGTTTAGTAGTCCACTTCATAATTAATGTTCAAAACATCAATATTTGAGAATCAATTGTGATTATTTCCTAAAACTTAATGAAATTTGCTGATTCATTTTGACAAGTGGCAAACGTGTTATTCTCTTCCCCTTCTAATTAAATCGTGACGTCACTTGCTTTGTGCGGTAAAATTTCGACCGTTTGAATATTATTTTGACCTTATTGGCGATTTAGAGCATAGATAAGAGATATATATACTGAGATAGATCGGAAACTGCCATTAGAACCTCGACACCAAAACGATATTCGCGGCACCTTGCGTCTGGAACCAAGAACTATAAGATAAAGCGGGAAACTTAAATGTATTTAAATATTAATAGGTTTTGATGGGAAAAATCTCCAGGTCTCTTCAATAATACACAAATATTTATGAAATATTTATTACATTCAATAAATTATTTACATGTGCATGACAAACTCTATGTAATTCATGAATTCTAGACAATGGTTTTTCTTTTAAATCTAACCATCCAATTAATGACAACCACAGATTGCATAGCTGAAATTAAATGTTCAATTAATATTTATAAGTTCTCGCAGTTAAAGTATTTTAGACACCACACAAATATTAAATAAAGAAGTGTTTAATAAAACTTTCAAGGTTTATTTAAAAAATTAAATTTCACGGTTAATTTAAATTAAAAATTGAATAACCGTGAAATATTAAAAATTCATTATTTTAAGGCTTTTATTATTTTATATATTTTAATTCAACTTACTTGTTCATCTTTAGGAATTCGATGCATTTGATATCCTGTTTTATCAGAGTTATTTCATTCAGGAACACAACATTGAAAACCCTAACCTAACCTAACCTAACCATTTTTATCTCTAATTAATCACAAATTGTAACAAATACTTATACACTATAAATTACTGTAAAGAGTAACCGAACTTGACATACTATAAACACAAAATGGCAATGAAATTCACAAAACACGAAAATTATTTGACAGATGCGACATATGAAAGCACACCAGCGTTTTTTGCGGTTGGAACCTCAACTAATAACAATGAACTTTTATTTACATATAAGATTCCAAGCCGTGATTTAGAGTTCGTATGATCAATAAAAAAATTTAAAAAATATTAAATCGCCTAATATTAATGTATATTATTTAAATATAAATTTAAAAAAAATAGTCCACTCGCCTTTTTTCGAATATTTTGTCATTCGGATACACTTTCCTTGTATATGTATTGAACATTTACTAATTACAACACAGTCCTTTCTTTATTTAGATCGTGGTTGTGTTTTAAATATGTAAAAATAACTACCAGCATAAACAGTAAACCCATCAGTTAGAATAGAATAACAATTAGTAAACTATATTATGTGGATTGAAATGATATTCGTATTGTTAACCACTGAGAAAATAATAATAAATATAAATTTTTTAATTCAATATACAGCAAATATTTATACAGGTAGCAGATAAGCACTACTACTCCTAAAAAGTTTAAGACTAACTTTGGGAGCAGTGCTAGAATGTGACCGAGCCCTGAATATGGCAACTGTAAATAACAGGCGCTGGACACTTGAGCGAAAATTCTCAGAAATCAACATGGCTTCTCTAATACTGCAGGACAGTTAAAGGAAATTTTATTTTCGATGTTGGGTCAGTTGAGCGAAGAGGTTAAATTTTACCTGAATTAGAAAATGAAAGAAAAGGTCAATTGACAATATAAAATCTATTTATTATAATAATGGCTTACAATTTTTATGAAGTTTAACCTAGTTATTCTATTTTGTTTATATAAATCAATTGAGTTTTTCAAATATTTTTCTCGATCAATATATTTTCTTCTTTTATTATTCGTCTGAGTTGAGTAAAAAACTTGGTGTAGTAATTGAAAGTTCTTTTTGATATTCTCGAGATCTTTCATTGCGATATTGAAGTCAGGACCTTCTTCTTTGTTGCCAGAACTCATCGACGGCCTTACGTTTTATTCCGTTTTGCAATTTCTATGAACAAAAAATCAGTTAAAACTAAATTTAGAAATTGAAAATTCAATTTACCTTCTGATTTATCAACTGCAATTCTAGCTGGACACTTTGCATTTGTACATCTATGACAAAAATCTTTGGTTATTAACTTGCCAAATATTTGATACTTATTAGAAGAGGTATAAGAATGAAATCAACAATGACATACCTGTACGAAACACCTATTACAGTCTCCCTTTCTTTTCGAAAAGTATATTTATCGATTATTAATTTTTTGCCACGGATACTCAACATCACTTCCATTTTCACTGTTTGCTATTCAAACCAATATTTAAATTATTGTGTTAAGATGCACTGACATTTATATGCCTTTAAACGAAAAGATTTGTTTAAAATAAATACCTAATTGATTGTTCTGTTTTCTTAGAAAATTTTCAACTATTCATTAAATTTTAATCCCTCGTTTTCGCTCAAGTGACCGGAGTAACAGTTAGCTCACTCGCTAGACACATTGCAATATCAGTTTTAAAATTGTTTGCAATATTTGAAAGAATTTAAAGTGACTCAATTTTTTGCTTGGTAGTATATAGTTTTATTAATAATAACTGAAATTGACTTTCAACAGGGGCCCAAAACAGTGACTCCTGGCAAGTATATGTTAGTCAATAAACACTCGTTAGGACAAGGTAATTTCGTCTTAACGCCAAGTATAAAGAGGACTAGTCCTGCGACGTTTAGCAAACCATCTAAATATACAAAGATTATTTTGTCTTCGAAGAAAAATAACTTGGAAGATATAAAAACACCTTCAAAAATTTCGCCCGTTTATCCAGATTTAGCCATAAAAAAGGTTAGTATTATGTTTTAAAAAGCATTTTAATAAATTGCCGTTTTAAATACGTTCATAACTTTCTATTAGATTATTAACATTAACAACAAAAACAGCACTATTCTCCACGATATTCCGGGAAATGGCTGTTTAAAAATAAACCTACTTGAAGATTTGGAAATTTTGAGGGAACTCAAGGTTAATCCTACCTATTCCGTTAATACGCATACCAAGTTCACACCCTTATTTAAATTCTTCTGGAATTGTTAAATGAACCTCCTTTTGGTTTTGTTTTATTTATTTGATGATTTTACATTATACTATTTTTACAACTCAAATAATTTTATCTGTCCATTAATATTTTATGGTAACGTAGTCACTTCCTTTTTATTTATTGTTTTTATATTTCGTAATTAGTTTTTAATTCAAGGTGTTTTAATAAAACTGTTTTATTTTTAAAATTTTACCTAATTTATATGATTTATATTTTAATGCGTTGTAATGTTTATTCTGTAGAGGTTTTATCTTTTAACGTAAGTTACACTTTTGTCTTATTTCTAAGTTTTATGTTTAACACTTTTTAGAAAGTAACTCTGATGATGGCCTTATAAGCCGAAAGCGCTCAGTTACCGAATTTAATAAAACTTTACACACTTAACCTACGGTTTTTAATGTACAAAAAAATTTTCCTTCTTTTATTATTAACATTTAACTTTGCAAGATTTCTAAAAAATATTCTAGGTGTTCACGAATCAAGGACAAGTAGCAAAAAGTCAGGCCTCTCCGCAAACGGGTACATTGGATGATAATATTGATCTTGAGAATGAAATAAAAGCGATGACCGTACCAAAACCTTCTATGTGTTTAGGGAATGACATGAAGCACGTTAAAATACTCCCTAAAATGTCTGGAGAACTGATACCGTTACTATCTTTAAAAGCAGAAGGAGCAACACCGAAAAGATCTTTGGAAGTTGACGAAAGTGACCCGGATTATATTCCTCCAAAAAATTTGAAACTCGAGTGAATGTGGACAGATAAAATGTAGAGATAGAATGTGTTATTTTTAATATTTATTGTTATTTCCTTGAATATTTTTGAATAAAAAATGTAATATATGAAGGGGTTTCAGTTGATTCTAAACCTAGTTTCGACGTTGTATTCTTTACATACAAAGGCTAAGTTAAGCGACCTTCGTGCTAAATTCTGTAACAATTAGTTATTATAATTATTTCTAAGTCGAGCCCCACGTTGGGTGCCAGTAGAAATCATTAGTTATCATATTATATTCTTAACCTTCTATCATAGAATAATTATTTAAATTAACTACATTAAAAACGCTATCACCACCTATGATGGAAGTTTAAGGATATAATATGATAACTAATGATTTCTAAAATGTAATAAAATGCGACATCACCGCTGCCAAACTTAAACGTGGAACTTATTCATTATAAACCATTTCTAACTCTAGCCCCACGTTGGGCGCCAGTAGAAATCATTATTTATCATATGATATTCTTAACCTTCTATCATAGATGGAGCTACCGGTATTAATGTAATTCATCTAATTAGAAATTGGTTGTATTAATCTTTACTTTGTAGAAATATGCCTAAACGTATCGCTGTCTTCATAAAATAGCGATTGATGCCAAAAACTCCTTCAAAATGAATACTTCATCCCATCAATAGACATAGGACACGTTCCTGAAGATTATCTCAGAATTACCAGCGTGGGAGAACAACGAAATTGATTTTTGACACTCATTTAAAACGTTCTCTAAATATTTGTTAGAAATTTGGCAACATGTTATGCTATTCTCTTTCTTTCTTGGTTGAGAAGTGTGCTGCCATGTTGTCACGTTAATAAAGCTAAATGTTCTCAAGTATGAATTACCACTTAATGCTTAATATAAAATATCGAGTATTATGAGCACATCATCATTGTATCTGAAAGAATTTATAACAGTAGTTCACTTCATAATTAATGTTCAAAACATCAATATTTGAGAATCAATTGTAATTATTTCCTGACTCTTAATGAAATTTGCTGATTCATTTTGACAAGTGGCAATCGTGTTGTTCTCTTCCCCTTCTAGTTAAATCGTGACGTCACTTGCTTTGTGCGG
The DNA here is from genome assembly GCA_035357415.1 of Ophraella communa. NCBI lineage: Eukaryota > Metazoa > Arthropoda > Insecta > Coleoptera > Chrysomelidae > Ophraella > Ophraella communa. The sequence continues at coordinate 28,029,187 of CM068994.1, read as the reverse complement.
CAAAATGTCGACCGTTTGAATATTATTTTGATTTTATTGGCGATTTAGAATTCGTATGATCAATTAAAAAAATGTAACCAAATGCGAGATCACCGCTCCCGAACTTAAACGTGGAACTTATCCATTATAAACTATTTCTAACTCTAGCCCCACGTTGGGCGCCTCCAGATTTAGTTTGCTTCATGATTTAGTACATCATTGCATTTTGATTCTGGCAGCCCTGGGAGGATATACTGACCACCTAATTAGAAATTGATTGTAATAACCTTTACTTTGAGGAAATATGTCTAGACGTATATTATTGAGAATTATTATTAAGAAAATGGTTTAAAATAAATTGGATTCAAATTTTGATCGTTTGCTTACCACTATCCTGATATTTGTGTAAAGTACCGTTAAAATAAAATCAATTTTACTGGGTGTTCGTGTTCCTGAGAATTTGGTGCCTACTATTTTGTTACTGTGGGGTCAAAACAAGAAAAAACAAAAAAAATTCAACAAAAGATAAATTTATTTAACATATTTTACACTTTCTGTTAATTTTGACCTTCCAACATAATATCTTGAAAGAGAGGTACTATATGTTCTTTAAATAAAGAGCTAGAAAGACCGTGGGTAACTTTTAAAATGTCTTTCGCATTTGTTAAATACCCTAAAGCTTCTCTCGAACGGTTCTGATACAGCAGTAATTTCGCCAGTTTTAAATGCAAAAGTCCCGTCAAAGGATGAAACTTTCCATAGTATTCACTGCAAAAATGTAATTATATGTACACTATTTTTTTCTCAATGGTAGATACACTTACTGAAAGCTGGTAATTAGTTGTAATCCATATCCAACAGCATCGTCAAATTTTCCAAATTCTATACTACTATCGAAAGCCAAATCTAGCGTTTTAACGTGTTTAACGTTATATTTATAAAGGACACCTTTTTGTTTTTTTAAACATACTTTACAAACATCTAGATCTGTGATATACATTAAGGATCACATCTGCTAATTCTGGAAACGTTGACGATATCAATAAAGAACACAATTTATTACTACCACTACATTTATGAAAATTTTTAAACTGATCTTTTAGTTTCTGTAGAAAAAAGGATACACGTAGTTTCTTTCATGGCGTCCAGATGTGCACTAGTCATTTCCATAACATCTTGAAACGTTTGAATAAATTCTCCAGTGATTACAGTACCGCATTTTAAGCATGTATCGCCTGCTTGCCAAGTAGAGCTATCTAAACAGTTATCGCAATCTGAATTTGGACATGCAGCTCCCATCATTTGCACAAATGGTTCCGGGTTGATACATTTGGTACATCGACAACTGAAGTAGTAGGTTTGCTCTAATTCTTGTTGTCTCTCTGTCTTAGTTCCCATCACGTCTATGTAACTTATAAAAATCTACAGCAAACAGTAGCTCATCAGATAAAATTGAAATTTTCTAAATTAATACAAGTATTTAATCAGTTTTTTTTGTTCAAAAAAAGAACGTTTATTTGATTATGAAAAAAATGTATTTGTAATTGGGTTTATTTATTTTTTCATTTTCTAAATTTAAGGTTTTCAATATCCACAGAATATTGTATCAAGAAACTGAATATACAAACTCAATATACATATACAAGCCAATGACAAAGGACATCCATGTTTTGGATCGATTACACATACTTTATAATAAGACATTTATAACATTAATCCATAAAAAATTTAAATATTTTAGTAGTATAGGATACTTGTTAAGAGAAATCAGAAAAAATAAACAGGAAAATTGATCAAAAAAGCATTCTAGTCTAGAAGTAATATTAATTCATGCAATTTTAAAAATAATTGTTTTCATAGTTAGTCCAGTAACTAAATATCCGAAAATATCCAAACCTATAAAAAAATCTGTACAATTTTCTTTTGTGACGCAATTCTTAGGTCCGAGGTGCAAAACATGGGGCACACCATGCTTACTTGTCAATAACTAGCCGCTAAAACAGCTCAAAAATGATTAAAGTAACTACATTACAGCGGCAGATGCTATAATAGTACCTAGGTATATTAAACAACAGCCATATGAAATAAGTTGTTTATAATATTTTTTATATTCTGCCATTTTATCATTTTTTAAATTAATTTATTTTTTTTACGTAAATTACGAAAATTTTGATTTTAAAAAGTATGTTGGTAGCAGTGTGTAATTTATAACATTTGACAGTTTTGAAATTTAAATTATCAAATGTTAATGTTTTAAAATATTTTAAAATGAATAATACACCAATAATAATATATTATATAAGTAAAAAATGATAATCATATTCACAAATACTTTCTTAAAGAACAATATAAAATTAATAAACTGCTATTAGCCACAAATGTCATTGTCAATAATCTTGTCATTAGATACTTCACCCATGTCGCCAACCATTTAAAAAAAAATTTGCGTGCGTAAAAGTTAAAGTTACATTACGATACGCAAATGCGTTTTATAATGAAGATTTTTATAAGTGCAAAATATAAAAAGGAATTTTTGGGTGCCGTGTTTGTATATTACAAAGCGATCTTTATTTTTTGTCTCAAGAAAAATTCTCATATTCATACATTTTGGCAGATATTTGCATAGTGATGTTGATAAACGGTTGAAGGCATCCCCGAAAAATTGCAGCACAAGAAAAAACTTGTACAGAATGATTTACAACTTTGTCCCTTTTCTACTGGAGTAAAGTCCAATGGAGCCGTAGTTTTTGTTTAGTTCTGAGAAAACTTAAAGTATTTATGTAAAATCTCCATGCAAAATGTCAATATCTTTATAATTCAAAATACTTTTCGTACCTAAGTAATATCATCTATTATTTGGCAAGAACGAGTACTTGGATTCTTCCAAAAATAAAAACTTACAGACACTATAAGTTATCATCTGCAAGATGAGAAATAAATCTTGATTTCAATGAACAATTTCTCCTCAATCTGGCTAGAAATATTAATTTTTGAGTCAAAAATCTATTCGCCAAACAATGAAACTGACTCAAACAGTTGTTGAATACTAACAAATTATATTGATGAATTTTAATTCAAATAAAAATATTTTTGTGCCCTTACCTTGGACCAATCTAAGCTAGGAAGTGGTTCCAACGCTCGCATTATCAACGTAGTTCCTTCAAAAGTTACTACAGCTGTAGGTTTACAAGAATGATCCACAATAGATGCCGCTAAATACATTCCTGTACCAATACTTTGCAACTCTTGATTACAGATACTAAAGGAATTAACACACATCTAAAAATTTAAGAAATATACCTCGTGACAATCTCACCTTATATATTTTCAGAAAGTATTATCAACAAAACTAAAGTAAAAACATAAATGTTTAATGTGAGTTTCTTATAATTTTCTATTTTTAATACAGTAATAAAATGTTACTAATGGATTTATATTTTACTATGTCAAACAACAATCATGTGGGATATTAAAACAATCATTTAGCAAATTAACACTTGACTCAAAAATTTCATTACAATATGATCCAGCTGGCAGCTTACCAAAATATTTAAGATCAAAAACCTGGACAAAAACATTAACCTTTCTAATCATTTAATAATTATATGACATTTATAAAGCTTATTATAGAATATAAAAGTGTAAGTGTTTACATTTTTTGTCAAAAAAAAAGTTAGAATGAGTAACATTTTTTTGTATAATAAAAAATGATGAAAAAATGTGTATTTTTACCCTGCCGAATATTCCCATTAATTCCGCTGAGTTTGGTAGAGATTCTCCTCTAAAAAATTCATAAAGAACTCCATATAATGATGAAAAATGCTCCATTCTGGAAGTGTCGTTTTTTAGGTTTGGATAATCTGTAAAATTGTTTAAAAACAACTGCACACAAGATATCATTTCAACAATAACAAATACTTTACAAAAATTCTGAGTAATTTTAGAACTAATGGTGGGTTTAAAAAAAATTTCACATACGTGACATTAAATCTTTAAACTTCCTATACTTCTTATCAGAATAAAATGATCTTGTATGATGTCCTCCTTTATCTAATATTTTTATCAATCTGGCCAAAATTCTAGCAGCATCTGGTAATGTTCTAGGACTTATTTGTTTAAAATACTGGCACTCTAGTTTGTGTATTGACCATCCTTCTTTTTGGCATGCTTTTCCACAGTAATAAGTGTACCGACAAACAGAACATTTTAATACTTGTGCCCTAAAGAATTTTTCATATTTCACTATAATAATTTAAACACCAAAAGTTGAAAAAGACAATTGTTAAAATAAACATCATTGAGAAAATGCTTTTGTTAGTTATGAGTCAGTATATAAGAACTCAGTTAAATGCTTTTGAAATATCAATATAAAAATAATTAATTTCCATCACACCTACTTACATTTTTTATTTTAAAACATTTTGTTTAGATACTAAAATTTAAAAAATGGAATAATGTTTTATATAAATCATTGATACTTTTTTCAAAATATTTTTATAGCAAAAGTATGCATAAACTTGTCAGCCAGTAAGACTTTAAATTAAACAGGCATTTATAAACATATCATAATCATTAAATGCATAAAATCAAATAAACCATTAATTTCATTCAACAAATTATATTAATTGTGTTTACAGTAAAATAAAAATAATTGAATTACCTCTGTGAAATACACACCTTCTTTTATTAAATAAAACTTACTTTTTTAAACAGAAATCGCACCGCTCAGTTCTAAATTTTAAACATAATATATAAACAAAGGGTTTTTCTTCTAGAATAATACCTCCTTGAGGTATTTCTTTTTTTATGAATCCCATTTCTTCAGACTCTAAAAAGTTACAAATTGTTCAGAGTATTACCTAATTATTCAAAGGTGGACCCAACAAAAATTGGTCTATTTTTATCCTTTATCTATTTTGAATCAGAAATATTTTTGGCACGTAAATAATCTACCTAACCAGTTCTATAGTTTAAGGTATCTAGTAAACTTAAAAATAGTAGGTATACAGGTTCATATATACAGCTTGGTTTAATTTTTTTTTAAATGTTACTAAAATAGAATTTAAAAATCAAAATGATAATCTAAAAAGCCTATTTGTCTATGTTATTACTTATTTAAATTATTAAATAAAAGTTTTTAAATCCTCAAATTAATTGTTAATCCTTTTTCAAAGTTTTATAAAATAAATTACATACCAGACATTTTTGTTTATTTAAACATATTAATTGCTTTTTAAATCATTAATAACTTATGTGTTTAATGTTTATATTTTGTATGGTTTTTGTATAACCCCAATTAAAAATTACCCTTTGAGTAAGTAATTACTACGCCGATGTGTAAGGTATAAGGCTAGTCAAACACGTTGAGATATACCGGAGAGGTATCATGCAGGTAAATAAAACCAGAACAGGCGTACCCACCTCTCAATGTGTGTGGGCCTTCCGGTATACCTGCACAGGTTTGAGTCAGTTATGGTGAGATATAAGTTCTCATCACAGTGTTTTTATTTTGAATTGGGAGTGTTACAAGTGGATAGAAATTTTTTGTAAACTTCTTTAGTTATCCGCAAATAGATAGGATAGTCCGAAGGATTTGAACACAGTTTTCTCAATAAGTCATCTTCTTAGCTTACCGTTGCGGTTTACCGTAGCGTCTGTGAGCTCTCGCTGTGCAGGTATACCGGATTTTAAACGTAAAACCTGTACAGTTGTTACCTCTCCGGTATTCCGCAACGTGTATGGCAGGCTTTACTTCAAAGTTAACAGGGAATTTATGATTGTATTGTTGGTGCTTTTCAGTGCTTGTTACTTTCAGCTGATAAGTGTCAAACAAAACAAAACTTAAAACTACGACAGTAGGGAAGAGTTCGAAGTTCATGTTTGTATTTTTTACTGTGAATTGTGAATGTGATAGGATAAAGGAAAAAGTAATTTAAATAATGAGCGTTGTAAAATGGATGTGATAAATGCTATAAAGAACTTCAATACAGACTTCGGTGTTATAAGTAAATCTACATGGTTAGTTAATTTCGTTTTACAGTTCCAAGAAACTTACAGGGTAAGTATTATTATTTCTTAGTAAATAGATTACCTTGAGTTTGTAATCAATTAATGCGTATTACAAACTTAAGTATGGTAAAAGTATTTTATAAATACGTTTTTTTGCAGTCCTTCTATTTAGTATTACTTGGGATAATATTGATTACCACATCTTTAATAATCTTTTGTATTCGAAAATGTACACGAAAAGGTAAGATATAGTTAATTTATAAGCTTTTGTTTAGATAAATTAGTGCTAAATAACATCTAGTCTTATTTTTCAATCCCTTATATTACGAAATATATATTTAAAATAGGCAATCAAGACAGAAGATAAAAGTATAATCTTACTTTTTATGTCATAAGTTCATGTGGATATTTTGGAATATTATTTTTTTATGTTGTGTAAATATTGATTCATGCTAATACTTATATCTCCATCAACTAGTGGTCTTACTTTTTTATTTGGAATTTATTTGTAGTATTTACAAGAAGAGAATCTATTTCTCAAGAAACATCAAGATTTCGCAAAAGAGACAAAGCTCTTTTTTATGGAAGAAAGATGATACGTAAAGTTAAAAATATTTCTGGACAAGTTAGAAACTCAGGACAAGGCAAAAAGAGAAAAATGGTTATGAAATTTGCCAGAAGGCTCCTGCAGCTTAAAAAAGAAAATGATCAAGAACAACTAAAGGTGTGTATCTATATGTATATTATTATTAACACATGACAACTTTGTGTAACAATAGAATAATGGGAATAATTAAATGTTTTCAAGGTCCTTGAACCACCAGCAGAATATCTCCAGGAAGACATGTTAAGTGATGAAAGAATGCCTCCAGATGCTTTATACATGTTACAGAGTATAAGGGTTTTTGGACATTTTGAAAAACCAATATTTTTAAAACTATGCAAACACACAGAAATTGTTAATGTCCATGCTGGAGCATATCTTTTCAAAATAGGTAAGATTAGTTTCATTATTATTTAAAATGTACACCATACATAAATCACCAACAAAATATTATATTATTGTGATATTTAATAAAGAATGTTCATTTACATCTTGTAAATTTCTATATGTGCTAACATCATCATCTAATTTTGGAAAATTTGCAATACTTTTCTGCTTTAAATTTTTAATTGTTTATACCAATTCAATTTAATCAATCCTTGAGTATACAATTTATTTTTACAAAAAATATAGATAATCATGTAAATTATTTAACTGATTATAAATTATTGTCATTATTTTTATATAAATTACCTTGGCACATGCAATGTTTTCTGCTATAATTTTTTTTATTCACCATTTTTTGTTTGCAGTATTAATTTTTTGAAAAATTCTATAATTATTTTCAATAAACTGTTTTGATAAAAAATGTTTCTATATTGATGTGTAGCCTGCATTATAAACAGTGTATATATTTAACCTTGTGTCATCTAGTTCATTATGTCAATGTTCTCCACTATAACATATAAATATTAAACAGTTGAAAGCAATTGAAAAATAATCAATAAAACACAAAAATGTCCCACACTTACAATAAGCTTTTGCCCCTTTTTTGTTTTTCATTGTTATAGGGTGTTTGTAAATTAACCAGAAAAGTCCAGAGAGATTTTTATTATTTATTTTTATTATTTATTTATTTTATCTTTATTATATATAATATTTTTGTCAATATGTCTGCTAAATTATTTATGAGCATATAGTTATGAAGTTCTTTTAAAATAAATGTTACCTAACAAAGATATAAACACATTTATTTAATGCTTTAAAATGTTGTTTTTTTCTAATGTACAAATATGCAAATATATGTTTATTATTTTTTTATGACCTAAACCATTTGCTACCTAGCCATGTTACTATTCTTTATAATGCACAAGTTTTTCCTATGAAAAAATAACATCTCTTATAGCAATTAAACAATATAAATGTAAATTTTTGTCTTCGTTTAAGTGAATGTGATGTGAAAAATGTTTAAGTACATTGTTCTCATTTATATTTTAGGTGATCTTGATGAACATGTATATATTGTACAGAGTGGTAGACTGAATGTATCAATTACTGGTAGTGATGGTTCAACCACGCTAAAAATAGTTAAACCTGGAGAATCCGTCACTTCTCTACTTAGTTTTACGGATGTATTAACGGTATACAAAAACCGATAATTAAGATATAAGTTATGGTGTTAATGATGATATTTTAGGGTCATACTAGCCCTTATAAAACAGTATCTGCTAAAGCAATGGAAGATTCAACAGTAGTAAAGTTACCTATGGCTGCATTTCAGGAAATATTTCAAGAATATCCCGACATTTTTGTTAGAGTAATACAGGTTATAATGGTTAGGTTACAGCGAGTAACATTTACAGCTCTACATCAATATTTAGGATTGAGTGCTGAGCTAGTTAGACAGGTAAATTGTTTTTTGAAGGAATGATCCATAACTCAAATGTGGCTGATATAAAATATCAATAAAACACCAAGTCTAACCACAACAAATTTAATGGTGAAATTATCAAATAAGCGACTAGTTTCGGTCTTAGACCATCATCAGGCTATCATGCAAAAGTAGATACAATCGTACAAAAATTAAAATTAAAAGTTACATCATTAAAATATATAGGTTGTATAAAATATCAAAAATATAAAATTTAAGGGGTAAAATAATACAAACAAATTTATAGTTAAAAAAGACATATAGGGGAAAAAAATAATAACAACAACAGTTGTTTTTAAAAAATAAAATCCTGTCTTGTCCCTCTATTTTTTTCCCCTATATGTCTTTTTTAACTATAAATTTGTTTGTATTATTTTACCCCGTAAATTTTATATTTTTGATATTTTATACAACCTATATATTTTAATGATGTAACTTTTAATTTTAATTTTTGTACGATTGTATCTACTTTTGCATGATAGCCTGATGATGGTCTAAGACCGAAACTAGTCGCTTATTTGATAATTTCACCATTAAATTTGTTGTGGTTAGACTTGGTGATTTATTGATAAATTTTTTTTCATCTATATTCATAATATTTACAGTTTTATTGTTCTTTACTTAATATTCTTTGGTCGCGTTTATTTTTTATTTAAATGTGTGGGGTTAATGATTCTTAAATCTAATATTTAAATTCGTTGTTCCAAAAAGATAAACTTAATCACTACTTATTTGTTTTGCTGTAAGTACCTAAACCCTCTCTTTTTATTTGCACTACATTTTTATCAATATTTTATAAATCATACTTCCTACAAATACACGAATTACTTAATTACAAAGTTGAAGGTCATTTTTAACGTGATTAAATCGTGCCGTATCGGTGATATCTATTTAATTTGCTATTTTCTAATTACTTATTTATTATACTCTATGTTATTGGTCTAATTTGAGGTTTAATTGATATTCATATTTTGTTAGCTTTCATATGTTGTGTTTGGCTGATTTAGGGGAGAGTGTTGTACCTTGTGACATTTTTCAATTTTTATTTTATTGTTGAGACAATATTTAAAATTATTCAGTTTATTTATAACCAGCGTACTTACTGTTATTATGAATAATCATAAAAAGATTCGCAAAAACATAATGGTACATTATCATATTTAAAATTGAAATTAAATTTTTGTTGCAAATTGTCCCAAGGTACAACCGGATGTTCTACCTTGGGACAGTAATAATTGTACCTTTGGGACAATACTAATTTTAGGTTTGGACAACAAATAAATAAATAAAAAAAATGTAGAAATTTCCAAAATATATTTATTAACGCATATTATACGACATGAAATCTACTGGAAATACTGATTGTTCCTTTAAACGTTCTGATCCCCCAATCACTGTTGGTTTTGGTAACTTTTTAGAAATATCTGATTCGCTGATTTCGTATAGGTCTTTTTTGGATAAACAACTTCAAAACATTTTTCTTCCAAAATCTTTTTTATTTCTACTATGTAATGGGACACAGACTTTTTTCCTGCCAGTTTTACTAAAGCAAAGTCTTTTCGACTAGTTTTTCCAAATAACTGTCCTCATCACTACTTGAATCATGCAAAGGTATTTTGGTATTGTCATCATCGTCAGAACTATCATCAAAAACTTTTTTAGTCACTTTTTGAACTTCTTTTTATTTCTCCTTAAATATTCCATTTCATTTTCATTTTTTTCGCGGGTTTTCGTCAATATTCTGGATTTTCCCTTCTTCTTTCCTCCTTTGGTCTTCCTCAGTGCAGCCTTTGGATACGGCCTTATCATTTCAGGACTCACAAAATTCACGTTCCTTGGAGATATATTTTGATGTTGATGTGATGGTCCAGGTTCATCAAAATTTTCGGGCAGTTCTAGAACTTCATTTTCTATGTTAGTCTCTGGTCGATCTGTTACAAAGGTACTTAAAAATTATTTATATTTATATAAATATAAATATTTAGAGGATAAATGGCCGTTACAGAAAATCCTTTTGTAATATTTTCTTGGGTAAACGCTTTTGGACAATTTCCGCAATTTGGTACAGAGTAATTTTAAACCATCCATTCGCTAACAGCCTGATTGTAGCAAGTCTTATAAGGGCCAAACACAGTGCGGTCTAGACGTTGGAGCTTGTGAGAAGTGTGGGGTGGAAACGTGAGTAGCAGTTTCAACATTATAAATATTGCTTACTGAAAATTTATACTTTTCTTGGCAGGTTTTAAGTTTGTTAAATATTCAAAGTCCGGTTTGCCAGATTCGCGGTGTTTCTTAAGGTAGCTAGCTAGAGTTGCATCTCTTAAACTTGTATTATTTGTCAACACAGAATGTACGGCAAGTTGAAGATTGGCAATATCAACAGCTTCCCTTTTCTTTCCCACTTGGCATCTTGCTGAAACAACAAAAATAAGTTGGCAAATACGTAAACCTACCAAAAACTATTATATGTATCCATAATGCTAATTTAATCAGCTAATGTATTAAAATTTTATATGCGCATGTACCTCGGGACTTTCCAAAGGTACATGCGTTCCACTGTCCCAAGGTACATGTTAGGCATTTTCATTGAATTTTGTCGATGTTCTTTTTTAAGTTAGGTTAATTAAATTATAAATTTACATAATTCAATTTTCCCAAAACTTCTATTCCAATCCGTAACACACACAGTCGTAGGTCGAAATAAGTAAAATCGTTGCACGCAAAACACAAAACGTTAAAAATATCACGTGTACTCGTTCGAATGGTCGAAGCAACTGAGAAGCAAATTTATTTAGACATGCTTGAGACTATATTTGACAATTTTTGCCCTACGACAAAAGATGGCGCATATAGCTCTTTTGTCCCGAGGTATAACACTCTCCCCTACTGTTCTAAACTAATAAACAACTATATTAAGCACAATTTAAAAACAAAAACTACTGCTATTATGCTACTAGAACTTTCAACTTCTGTAGAACTTACAAAAAAATGATGGGAAGAATAGCTAAATTAAATCTGTAGGAATAAATATTGCGAAATTTGGCTTTTTTAAAATGTACATTCTAATTGTAAATTTCATTCTATACTTGTATTAAAAATATGCTGTAGAAACCTAAAGCGAAAAACCTCTTGGGGTCTCCGGTAAAAAAGAAGAAAGATGACACAGTTCCAACGGCGACAGAAAATAATTCGGCATCAACACAACCCATACCCGTACCTGGTCATAGAAGAAGTAAATCTTCATTAGAATCGAAATCATTCTCTCCAGGTGGAATTTTAGGGAATGGAAATGTCGAAGTAGACAGTATTGCCAGTACTGTAAGTTCATACAAATTACATTTTCTCAGTTTAAGTAAAATATTTGAGAATGGGTTATTTTGTAGAGTTCGGATTGTGGTTCTTTATCTAAACCGAGATTTTCCATTCAAAATTCCGATATAACCGATGAAGAATTAATAGAAACAGCGACTGAAGCTTTCGTTAAAGAATTGGGATTAGATGGTGTGCAATCTTTAAAAGGCAAAGTGGAAATTAGGGAAGTTTCAGCAGGGACGTATTTAATGAAAGAAGACTCGAACAAGGTAATTTCAATAAAATAGTTTTGCTTTACTGATCGTGTTTTTTTTTAAATAACATCTAACTCAGTTATATATAATATTGTATTTCTGTTATTTTAAATTACTTGCCAACTAGCTATGAGGAACCGTTTTAAAAACATTTTTTTAACATTGTTCACAATACTGCCTTAATAATTGCTCTAGATATATTATTTATGTCTAGCCATTTTGAAAGCTTACACCTCAAAGCTAATGAAGTTCTCTTTTGGTTAAAGCATCAACAATTTCTTGCATATTCAACCTTCTCATCCCACACTTTATACCCAGTCTACCACACATTTTTTTTCAAATCTTAACCTTTTACCTAATAAGATCTAGTCCGTTATTGAACCAACAATTTGAAATAATAAAGTGATGCCCTGAAAATAGGTAGGGGTGCTTCTAACAGAAGCACGATTCTGTTCCAAAACCTCGGTGTAGCTGAGGTGCTGAGAAACAAACTCTAGGAAATCGTCTACCCCTCAAATACCTTCAAATACCCTGGAGTTACTGTCTTTTAATCAACACTATATTAAACTGAAAGGCAAAGTAACAAGATATGACGACCTCCATAGGGGATTGCCATTCTTCCATATTTCCAACATTACCACATACAAAATATGTATTTGCAGCTATAAACGAATCAGCAAAAATCATCAGTAGATGTTGAACAACACCAACTAATTTGTATCCTTGTTGTTTAGAACTAAGTCAAGGAAAGTTTGTTTAAAAAAATATTTAATTGAATTGCAAACAATACAAAAGTTTCAATGCATCTCTCATAATAATTATTAAAATTGATCAAGTGTAGTATGTAATAAACACTTTTAACACTAAAGACATTGTAACTATATTTTCTATTAATTAAATCTGAGTACAACAGTTAATTACTATAAATAAATTAAATAATGCTATATCAGCAGCATAGTGAACTTGATCGTGAATATCATATATTGAACCCGTCGTCCGAGCATTGTTATGTATTTATATTTATCTTTTGTTTATTCGACCTTAGTTAAAGACACAATACGAAATTTAACGTACCATACTATAAACAAACTACGGTGGTCTAGGCCATCGGTATTTTCTATTTAACAATTTAATTAAGTATATTAAGTATACTACACAAGTGGTAAAGAAGTGTGGATGCAACCTATTGCATCCAGAAATTAAAAACTGTAAAAATTTAAACATGTTTGGAAATACATTAAAGCCATGAATATCTAGAATCTGTTTTATCTGATATTATATAATCAGATAGACTTATAGTGAAGCTTAAAAAATAGCGTTTGTTTGTATGTTTTATGTTTTGTATGTTTTGTTATTTTGTTCTATATGATTTGCTTTTTTTTTAAACAGCTTTGTCCACTAATTAAAAAAAATTTTTTGACAATAAAGCTTATTATTATTATTATAAAATATTACAGTGACATCCTATAAAACGTGTGGTTTTTGTTGTAGTTAATTTGCTTTACTAATAATTTTATTATAGATGAAACCATCCTGTGAGCGGAAACTGCATTCAATTTTTTCCTAATAATATTAACTTTTACTTTTTCTTATCAGGGTAAACTGCAAGTCGACACTAACTTCGTAGTGGGTATGGCGAATACGTTTTATTCACAGGAGGCATGTTTTGTTATTTGCATTGTCAATAATATTAACATTTGTAATATTTCTAGGATGCTGCATTAGTGTTTGTGATATCTGGCGCGTTGGTGGTTTCTCAAAAGATGACGGAAGGCGACGAAGAAGTTCACATGTTCACTGCACATCCTGGAGAAATTGTTGGAGGGCTAGCGGTGCTTACTGGTGAACCGAGTTTTTTTACTATTAGAGCTAAACATTTTACTAGGACAGCTTTAATTTCAAAAACAACTTTCTACATGTAAGTTTTTTATCTAGTCTAAATATGAATTTTAATATATTTAAATTTTTATATTTTCTGTTGACCAAATAAAAATTTATATCTATTATCTAGATGTAACGTTTTATTAAATAGTAAAATACATAATTTTTATTCTATCTAATCTTTTATTATAAGTTCTTTAACAGAATAAGTACAAAAAATAAATAAATATTATAAATTAAATAAGTTCCATTGATCATTTAAATTTCCAAGTACCACCTACATGCCATGTGGGCTTGGCTTTGTTTGGTCCTCTAACAACTTTGCCCCAACCAGCTTCAAAATCATGATCTTTGCCTTTATTGTGGACCTCAACTCCAGCATTGACATTTCCATTTTCGTCACGGCCTACTCCAGGTTTGACTTCCCATGGTTCATTGTCTGGAGATCGTTTAAATCTCCAGGTACCACCTACATGCCATGTGGGCTTGGCTTTGTTTGGTCCTCTAATAACTTTGCCCCAACCAGCTTCAAAATCATGATCTTTACCTTTGTTATGGACCTCAACTCCAGCATTGACATTTCCGTTTTCGTCACGGCCTACTCCAGGTTTGACTTCCCATGGTTGATTGTCAGGAGATCGTTTAAATCTCCAGGTACCACCTACATGCCAAGTGGGCTTGGCTTTGTTTGGTCCTCTAACAACTTTGCCCCAACCAGCTTCAAAATCATGATCTTTGCCTTTATTGTGGACCTCAACTCCAGCATTGACATTTCCGTTTTCGTCACGGCCCACTCCAGGTTTGACTTCCCATGGTTGATTGTCAGGAGATCGTTTGAATCTCCAGGTACCACCTACATGCCATGTGGGCTTGGCTTTGTTTGGTCCTCTAACTACTTTGCCCCAACCAGCTTCAAAATCATGATCTTTGCCTTTATTGTGGACCTCAACTCCAGCATTGACATTTCCGTTTTCGTCACGGCCCACTCCAGGTTTGACTTCCCATGGTTGATTGTCAGGAGATCGTTTAAATCTCCAGGTACCACCTACATGCCATGTGGGCTTGGCTTTGTTTGGTCCTCTAACAACTTTGCCCCAACCAGCTTCAAAATCATGATCTTTGCCTTTATTGTGGACCTCAACTCCAGCATTGACATTTCCATTTTCGTCACGGCCTACTCCAGGTTTGACTTCCCATGGTTGATTGTCAGGAGATCGTTTGAATCTCCAGGTACCACCTACATGCCATGTGGGCTTGGCTTTGTTTGGTCCTCTAACAACTTTGCCCCAACCAGCTTCAAAATCATGATCTTTGCCTTTATTGTGGACCTCAACTCCAGCATTGACATTTCCGTTTTCGTCACGGCCCACTCCAGGTTTGACTTCCCATGGTTGATTGTCAGGAGATCGTTTAAATCTCCAGGTACCACCTACATGCCATGTGGGCTTGGCTTTGTTTGGTCCTCTAACAACTTTGCCCCAACCAGCTTCAAAATCATGATCTTTGCCTTTATTGTGGACCTCAACTCCAGCATTGACATTTCCATTTTCGTCACGGCCTACTCCAGGTTTGACTTCCCATGGTTGATTGTCAGGAGATCGTTTGAATCTCCAGGTACCACCTACATGCCATGTGGGCTTGGCTTTGTTTGGTCCTCTAACAACTTTGCCCCAACCAGCTTCAAAATCATGATCTTTGCCTTTATTGTGGACCTCAACTCCAGCATTGACATTTCCGTTTTCGTCACGGCCCACTCCAGGTTTGACTTCCCATGGTTGATTGTCAGGAGATCGTTTAAATCTCCAGGTACCACCTACATGCCATGTGGGCTTGGCTTTGTTTGGTCCTCTAACAACTTTGCCCCAACCAGCTTCAAAATCATGATCTTTGCCTTTATTGTGGACCTCAACTCCAGCATTGACATTTCCATTTTCGTCACGGCCTACTCCAGGTTTGACTTCCCATGGTTGATTGTCAGGGGTCCTTTTGTACCTAACCCCCAAATTTTCAGGACCTGGAATGACTATTTCATCCTCAAAAATATTTCCTTTTTTGTATGAGAGTTCAGGATTCTCATTGTCGATATTTTCAGCTAATACTGCACCCAGTAAGAGGATTATTAATAACTTCATTTTTAAATCTAAAATAAAATATATTTATATGAAAAACAAAAATAAATAAAATTAATTTGAAAAAGCAATACCATAATTGATTTAATCTATTTATTTGCTTAGAGTACAATCCAATTTTTTTTAATAAAATATTTATTTACCTTAACAATCTGCCTCTGTATTGTATGTTATGTGTAGTCAGCTGTTGTAGCTTTGAACATGTAAATTCAAACTGATGATTCTTGCAGTTTCTTCTCATTTTATATATCTTTATGATGATTGCACAAACCGTGATGTATTTAGGGGATTTTACATTTTGTAAGATCATTGTTCGAACAAGGGACTTCACATTTCGAATTTAATAGCTTTAAGGAGTTTATCATTTTAATGTTTGTAAACAATCAATGATAATGTGACTGCAAAAGATATCTCATTAAATAACAATTCACACTTTTAAATTTAATTGAAATTTAAACTTAATTAGTAAATAAAAATATTTTCTTTCTTTTTTTTAATCTTAGTAGATGGTCTCTTAAACCGTTAATGGTTTTTATATAATTATATAATTGTGTGATTTTTTATAATGGTAGAAATTAAAAAAAATATTGAGATTGAGTTAATTTTTTTCAATGTGGACAAAAATAAAGTTATATTTTGGCAAAAGTAACACTAAATATACAGTGTAGTTTGGAAAACATTACATATAATTTTTTTATGTAAATACTCTTCTAAAATATGAAAATATTTAGAAAATTTGAAAATGAAATTATATCTTAATCAGGTTAAATGACATTATTAATTAGGAAAAAAAGAGAAATAAATTAAATGTCAAAAGAAATTGTAGAAAATATGATAGAAAACTTAAAAATGAAATCATATCTAATCTCATAATGAAATCTTTAATTAAGAAAAAAATGGCAAATCATTAAAAGTCAAAATAAATTGTAGAACATAATAGAGCTTAAAAGGTTCCAGTCCATAAAGGGTTACCAAAATGGCTGGGAGGAAAAATGTTCAATTATCGCAAATTAATTTGACTGACAGGCAATTGGTGTGTCTGTGCTTACAGTACCATAATAAGGAACAGCACTTTGGGCCTTTTAATTTTTACTCTATACATAAATAGCTTTCTAAATTAAAAACTACAGGATACTATAATCAGTTTCACTAATTTGTGAATCATAAAATTTAGCATTATAAACAAATAATCAAAATAAACATATTGTTATTATTATTTTCAATTTCTCAGTCTAAAACTGATATAAATTTCTATTTACGGGCTTTTACTAGTAAAAAAAATATCTGGACTATTCTGTAGGTATTAAAGATGGCCTCTTGATGTAGATTGGTGTACAAATTTTCTGGGATATCGACCAATTTTAAAATGTGGTATAGGCATTTTGGGATCACTCCAGTTGACGATAAGACTATGGATAATACTTTGTCTTATTTCCAGATAAGTTATAATTCTTCCTTCAGTTCCTGATACTTCTCTGATATTGTTCTCGAGATCTTTTAAGTATTAGGGACTGCAATATCGATGAGGTATGTTGTTTTCTGGATCCTGCAGGATGATACCGGGTTTGTTGAAGTGAATGCCTATTTTCAAAAAGAGTTACTCTTGTATTTCTTTTTATGTCAGCTTCATTGTATGTGAAAAACTTCACCAGTTACTAATATTGACTAAAAAGTAATTGGTTCAGGATGAAATTAATTTCAATCCAATCATCTTATCTGTGATCTTAATGCTGAAAATTAGCCGGCTAATTAGCCTGATTTCCATAATTTCTAATCTGTATTCCATACCAGGCTTATTGTAAGGACAGAGTTTAAATTTTTTTTTAAATATTTCCAAAGCTTTTTGTTAATGCACATGTGATTATAAGGTTAATATGTTTAATCTATTTGCATTTTTTGGAATTATGGTTATTTACCAATTTATTAAACTTCCTTAATAATAATACGTTTATCTTAATCATTCGTTTCTGATACTTAATTTTATGATTCAAAAATTAAAGAATTAAATCCACATTTATTTTAAAATTTATATTACAATTCAACATCAAGCTGTGTTTCAGCAGTATGATTAGTGGAGCTGATTATATTCTTCTATAGTTTTAAAATTAAAAAGCTGTCTATGTATAGAATAAATTTTAAAAGGGCCAAAGTAGTGTTCCTTGTGGTACTCTAAGCGCACACACCATTTGTGGCCTATCAGTTAAATAACTGTGCAACATTTTGAACATTTTTCTTCCCATATTTGGGACACAGTGTTCTACTGGGAGCTTTAAAATCTACAATTTTATTTGACATTTAATTTCTTACAATTTTTAATTTTAATTCAATGTTTCATCTAGCCTAATTCAGGTAGAGTTTTCTGTATACTTTCATGTTTTAGAAGAGTATTTACATTAAAAAGTTTAGATGTAATATTTTCCAAACTACAAAGTTATTTTAGACTAGCACTTGGCTTTTTCATCCTGATGATGTCCTTAGGCCGAAATATAGCAATAAGTTTGTGCACATAAAAGAAACTAACCAAAGATGAATACATTTTTTTTTTAATTTTTACAATTACAATATTACAATTTAAAAAAGAACACAATTATATAAAAATCAGTAATGCAAAGTAGAGATATACTTTTTTAACAGATCATTTTCTAAAATTCAAAAAACGTGAGAATATTTTTTCATTACATAATCAATTAAGATAAAGATGAGATTTGTTAGTTAATGAGATATCTTTTGCAGACACATTTTTATTGATTATTTATATACATTAAAATGATAAGCTATTAAATTCGAAACGTGAAGTCCCTTGTTGGAACAACGATCTTACAGTAAAATGTAAAATACACAACGATTTATGTAATCATCATAAAAATATCAGTATAAAATGAGAAGAAACTGCAGGAATAATCAGTTCGAATTTAAGTATTCAAATCTATTACAACTAATTCAAAATAACATCAACAAAGAAGTAAGTAAACATTTTGTTCATTTATTTTATTGTATTTAAAAATTATTACCTATTATATCAAACAAAATAAAAAAATGGGATTGCACTGTAAGAAAATGCATAGTTAAATTCAAAAATGGTTTTTTTTCAAATTAGTTTTATTATGACGTTGTTTTTCAAATAAATATATTTTATTTTAGGTATCAAAATGAAGTTATTAATAATACTCTTGCTGGGTGCAGTATTAGCTGAAGATATTGCCAATAAGCCTCATGTAATTTTATACACGGAAGGAGATATTTTAGAGAATGAAATAGACATTCCAAGTCCTGAAAACTTGGGTGTTAGGTACAAAAGATCTCCTGACAATCAACCATGGGAAGTCAAACCTGGAGTAGGCCGTGACGAAAATGGAAATGTCAATGCTGGAGTTGAGGTCCACAATAAAGGCAAAGATCATGATTTTGAAGCTGGTTGGGGCAAAGTAGTTAGAGGACCAAACAAAGCCAAGCCCACATGGCATGTAGGTGGTACCTGGAGATTTAAACGATCTCCTGACAATCAACCATGGGAAGTCAAACCTGGAGTGGGCCGTGACGAAAACGGAAATGTCAATGCTGGAGTTGAGGTCCATAACAAAGGTAAAGATCATGATTTTGAAGCTGGTTGGGGCAAAGTTGTTAGAGGACCAAACAAAGCCAAGCCCACATGGCATGTAGGTGGTACCTGGAGATTCAAACGATCTCCTGACAATCAACCATGGGAAGTCAAACCTGGAGTAGGCCGTGACGAAAATGGAAATGTCAATGCTGGAGTTGAGGTCCACAATAAAGGCAAAGATCATGATTTTGAAGCTGGTTGGAGCAAAGTTGTTAGAGGACCAAACAAAGCCAAGCCCACATGGCATGTAGGTGGTACCTGGAGGTTCAAACGATCTCCTGACAATCAACCATGGGAAGTCAGACCAGGAGTAGGCCGTGATGAAAATGGAAATGTCAGTGCTGGGGTTGAGGTTCAAAATAAAGGTAAAGATCATGATTTTGAAGCTGGTTGGAGCAAAGTTGTTAGAGGACCAAACAAAGCCAAGCCAACATGGCATGTAGGTGGTACCTGGAGATTCAAACGATCTGTAAAACTTATTTAATTTTAAAATATTTATTTATTTATTGTACATATTTTTTTATTTATAATAAAACATTTGAATAAAAATAATACCTTTTACTATCTAATACATCGTTTCCATAATTTACATGTACGCTTTATCACTGTGCCAAGTGTCCCCTAAATATTTTTATATGCAATTCCAATTTATTTAATTTATTCTTGTAACTAGTTTATCATTTTCAATTTAATTTATTTTCTAAACTTGTGGCTAAATATACCCCATGGGGCTTCCCATATCTTTGGGAATCTCATTTTAGGAACAATTCGGTATTTTACTTGCAGTAAATTACTGTTTTAAAAAAATTGCATATTTGATTGATTAATTCTTAAAATTTTGTTCTCTTATATGCAGGTGTAAATTTATGAGTATTTTATAGTTTGGATTTTTGTTTTGGAATTTTATTTTTATTAGTTAAACAAGGGACTTTACGTTAAACCAAAAATAGTAATTTATTGTTTAATGTTTACAGTCAGGATTTATCATCACGATGTTTACATAAAATGAATAATTATGTTTGATTAGGATTATTTTTTAAACATTTATAACATTAATACAGGGTGCGATAGAAAACAATACATTCTTATAGAAAATATTAAACCTCTCTTTAAAATATTGTGTTTGTTGTTCTTATAACTAGATAAATTTTCCTCCAATGCTCACTTCTATAAATTCCTAACAACCAAATATTTATTTCCACAAGTAGATAGAACCCTAGCTGTTTCCTCAAGCTTACGTATTGTCTTTGGACTATTATAGAGATACAAAAAAGTGCTTCGCTTTACTGGATAGATATTTTTTGCAGGCTGATGAAAGAGCAACCTAAAATAGTCCTACACATAGCTCATTCGGTGGTTCGGAGATTGTCACCTTTTGTACGCCAAGTTGATTTTGCATTAGATTGGATATTTATGGAATCAGGTAGAGCCATCTATAGGCAAGATGACGAAAGCGATTCCACTTACATAGTTTTATCTGGTCGGTTACGTTCTGTGATAACTCATAAAAATGGTAAAAAGGAATTGGTAGGAGAATATGGTAAAGGTGATTTGATAGGAGTGGTGAGTAGATTAAAAAAAATATTGTATTTTGTTCTTAAATAGGAATAACCATAGAAATGGATAAGAATTATTTAATTGGTCTTACATATTAGTGAATTTTAGGTGGAGATGGTTACCCAAACGAAAAGAAGTACAACAGTTATAGCAGTAAGAGATTCTGAACTGGCCAAGCTACCCGAAGGTCTGTTCAATGCCATCAAGTTAAGATATCCAATAGTTGTAACGAGACTGATTAAATTATTAGGACATAGGATCTTAGGTTGGTACCGATAGTGGTAAAAAAATATATTTTACTATGATGTTCTTATAGGTACATGGAAAAATCCTACTTTAACTGTAAACGATTCCAATTCACCTGCTGTAGACACTCGACCGTCTTCGGTAAATTTTTCAACGGTAGCGATAGTTGCTGCTTCAGATGACGTACCACTTACCGCTTTTACTCATGAGCTCAACCATTGTTTAAGTGCCATTGGTGAGTATAACCTGCAAATTACGAACGAAAGAAATTTTAGATGAAATTAACTTTAGGATCAACTTTAAGACTGACATCAGACGTAGTAAGAAAGACATTAGGGAATTCTATAATGGATCCGAATAATGAATACAGGTTGTCTTCTTGGTTGGCTCAACAGGAAGATCAACATAGGATTTCTCTTTACCAGTGCGATTTAACTGTTAGCGCTTGGACGCAGAGGTGCATCAGACAAGCAGATTGTATCCTTATCGTGGGACTTGGCGATAACCATCCATCTTTAGGTGAGTAAATAGAAAAAAAAAATCGATTAGGTTATATTTTTACGTGTATTATATGTTTTACAGGTAAAGTAGAAAAGGAAATAGAACGTTTAGCTATAAGAACACAAAAGGAATTAGTATTATTGCACAGAGAAGATGGTAAACCTCAGAATACGATTGCTTGGTTGAATATGAGGACGTGGGTTTCTTCGCATCATCACATTTTGTGTCCCAATAGAGTTTTTGCTAGGAGATCGGTTAATAGAATTGTAAGTATAGTAGTTGAAATACATTTTGGACAAGTGAAAAAATGTTTTTTGCAATTTTTTTTATTTACAGAATGAATTATATTCAAAAGTATGTACCACTTCACCAAACGTGCACTCGGATTTTTCTCGATTGGCTAGGTGGTTGACTGGGAAATCCGTAGGTCTTGTACTAGGGGGAGGTGGAGCTAGGGGAGCCGCCCATGTAGGAATGATTAAAGCAATACAGGTGAGCTGAACATTTTTCTAGACCTAAAATTTTACTTGTCAATTGGAAATTACAATACTAATATTATGGGAAAGTCTTCTATTTTTTTTAATAATTCCTAATAGTTAATAAACTAAGGTTTCATCAAGAAGTGTTTTAAAAAGCTCTGTTCGCATTTTACGAATCGGCAACAGCGCACCAACCGCGAAGGTGTTTTTGTGCGTTTTATCCAAAATAATAAAATCTCTAATGAGATATAAAAAAGCACAAACAACAATAAACGAATGGAACAAACTAATCGGATCTTCTTCTTTTTCTTCTGTATAATTTATGGTATGAGCTGCCAGTGCTATCCGGCCAAGTTTCTTATCTCAGTAGGAGACCAATAGAGGACTCCTGTTAAGAAATCAGTGTTGCCATTTCCGAATAAACCCCTAAAAAATCACTAAAAACATACTGACGCTTTTAGGATAAAAACCCTCAATAATTCCTTTTCATTTGATATCAAACTGCATAATAGTCTAATTTTTCAGATATTGCAAAAACAAATTGCTAGAGAATTTAATTTTTTCCCAGGAGGATTTTAATTGTTGGCTTGGCTCGTTAGTAGTTTCGCTATTATCTTGTTTTATTTTTCGGTTGCATTATTCGTTGTTTGTGCCATTTGTGTTGTTTCTTATAGACTTTTTATGATTTCATATATTAGGTGTATTCTCTTGAACTGATAAATGTTATTGGCCCTTCATCACTGTATTTTCCTCTAATGAAATGTAAACTACACACATGAATATTTCTATTTATTTTAGATGGTATCAAATTTTCATTCCCATAAAGTGCTATCAATTTCAGACACCTAGCTAAATCTCTTTTAGGTTTAGAAAAATTGTAAAACTTTACTCTTTTATTTTTAATGGCCCTTGAGTCACTTTTACAATTTTTATAATAACACCGATAAACTGTACTGAACATACAAAAAAAATATTGGATAAAACTGAAAATATCGATATCTTTTTGACAAATCAATGCAGATTTTGATATTACAGAGTACCCTTGCTTGAGATTTGAATTTGGCGCCAAAGCTGACAGAAAAGTCCCCAAAAAAATGAATATTCCTATAAATTTGTTTTTATGCAATATATTTCAATTCGAACAATTGATCTTATACGTATGTTGTAGATTGTAGATGTAGATTTTGGTCCTTCTGGATTTTTTAAATAATTATTATCTTTATAAAATTTTAGTAAAACGTGAACTGTAAAAGATTTATTAAATTCAGACCAATCAACTAAAAGGTTGAATTAACTTTCACTATTTATTCGTTAAATACTTTAAATGTAATGACGGCCGTTTCGCTATAGAAATAGCATCGTCAGATTGACATATGTCAATGCGCCGTCTCACACCTCAGCCCCAAGCGACTTTTTTTGTTCCCTAAGCTAAAAGTTGCGCTCGGAGGACAGAGATTTTCATCGAATGAGGAGGCCATCACCTTCGTAAACTACTATTTTGCAGAGAAAAACGCCGAGTAATATTTGGACGGGTTGAAGAGATGGGAGCATCGCTGGGAGAAGTGTATTATTACAAGGAGACTATGTAGAAAAATAAAAATTAATTTTGAAGAAAAAATGCCTAGTAGGTTGGAAACTTTTCAGACAACCCTCGTAAATGATATTAATAGTGTTTGTTGTATTTAGTTTTAAACAATACTTTTCTAAAAAAGGTTAATAAATTTTGATGATTACACGGGTAGTTCATGACAGAAATTATTTTCTTTAAAAAATTATAAATATATCAGTGGCATAATAATATTCAGAACAGAACAAAACTGAAGGTTTCCAATATAAAATAAAAATCAATGTAGGCCCAGTATGTATCCTTGTGGAAGTCCGTTAGATATTTCTAAAAAAAAATTATTTATTCGAAACAAATTATTTAATTTATAGTAGAGACTTAGATACATGGTGCGGAATTGACAGTAGAGTAAGTAGAGAATTCAAACTGTGAGCTTATTTTGAGCAAAAGCTTAGAAAATGTCATCAGTCACTTAAACTGGATTGTACAGAATTGTAATATTGAACAGAATATTATTTTTTCTCGCATGTGATTGAAAATTTTTTAATTAAACTGGTAATATGGCCGTAAGTCATTTAAATTTTCTGAAGATTTTGGTTTTTTTTGGTAGGGGTTTTACATAATTTATACTACTTACAGATTATCTCGAAAATAAGAGCCATCATTGTTTGTTTATTACAGGAAGCTGGAATTCCTATTGATATGGTTGGAGGTGTCAGCATAGGTGCATTTATGGGTGCTTTATGGTGCCAAGAAAGAAACATAACAACTATGACACAAAAAGCCAGAGAATGGTCAAACGTAAGTAAATATATTATCTATAAAAAATTTGAAACGACTTTTTCAGCTCAAATTAAACCGTTTTTTATTAAATGCTTTCATATTTATTGAGTTTGGTAAATGTTTCATTTTATTTGTACTTTTTTTTACTATATTAATAGTTCCATTTTCATCTCTTGTTTTATTAATTCCCTTTTTCATAAAAAAAATATTAAATAATTTATAATCACATTTGTCTATTAATGCTATCTGCTGTAGTTTTTATAATGCACAATATCCATTCCAAGGATTTGCTTCTCATCGTGGGTCTTACCTAGTTTCCCGTTTCATGTCCCATTTTTGGTTTATTTTTTTCCTAACATTATTTTCTCTTAACTTTTATTATTATTTTTGATCTTGTTCTTTTGGACCGAATCCAAATATCCATTCCATATGTTGAGGCGGAAACAAAAACGGTTTTATAAATTTTATTTTTTTACATAAGTATATTTTTGTAGAAAATGACACAATGGTGGCGACAACTGTTGGATTTGACGTATCCAATGACCTCGATGTTTAGCGGAAGGGATTTTAATCAAACAATTCGGAGTACTTTTAATGATACTTATATAGAAGATTTATGGTTGCCTTATTTTACTGTTACCACCGATATAACCGCTTCTTGTATGAGAATACATTCGCATGGTAAGCCATCATTATGATATAACGTATATTTTATTTATTTGGTGCACCACATTATTCAAAACTTATTTTGAGAAAAAAATATTATTTGGAATGTTAACAAATCTTTTGTCATAGTCAGTATTCACTAAAAATTATAAATTTCTCTATAGTCAAGGGTGCACACAAAAACTTAATCATTAGATGTATAGTTTTGTGCTGTTTAAGTAAAAAAATATCATTTTTTGTCATTGTTTTGAAAATTTAATGATACTTGACAAAAGTAGCATTTTATAATTAAATTTTATACATTTTGAATTAAAATCCGTCATTAATCACTAATATAGTACCCCATTAAATACCAGAAGTTTGATTGTAATTATTGATGTTACATAGAATTATTTTTATTTTAATTTAATTTGATTTTAACAGAGTGAAAAATTGTATATTTGTTTATTTTTATCAGGCAAATTATTTATCAGCTGAATTTTAATATCTTAGTATAATACATTTCTCAAGATTTGTTTTTAAAAACATTGTTTCTAAACTGATACAGATTATTTTTGATTGTAATAGTTTAAGAATCAGCTACATAACAATCTAACAATATAAAAATAACATTTTTTTCTTTTCTCTTAAGGAAATTGTTCAAGAAAAGTTGATTAATTGTATTATTTATTGCTCCAATCTGTCATTACCAAAGAAGTTTGTAGTTTTTTTGACGATCAGCATTATTTCAGATACTTAAAATTGTTTCCAAATTTACAATATTCTGTAGTCTATATAATTTCTTGATAAGCATGATAACTTAATTTAAAAAAAACATGCTTGCTATCATCATAATCATTAATCAGCTTATTGTCATCCAATACTGGACGAAGGCCTCCCCCACTGATCGTTATGTGCTTCTTGAATTTTTCCTATCATTATTCTTACGCCCTTTAGACCAGGGCAATATCATCAGCATATCTCTGGTTTGTTAAGTTTGTTCCAACAATTCTTACACTTTCTAAGACAGTGCTAATACATTTGGGTGATAAGTTATCCCCTTGTCTGAATCATCTTTCAACTACTTTATTGTTGCTTGTTGTGTCCAGCTTACATTTTTGTAGATGTTTTACAGTAACCTCATATAAATAGTCCTCTTGGTACTTTACTAGTGATTCTAATACTGCTTGCAAACTGTACGAGTCAGCTTTATTGAAATCTACAAATAAAGGACGAGTGGTCTGTTATATTTAACCGATATCTCTATTAGGATCTTAATGCATTGTAAATGGCCATTCATCCCAAATCCCTTGTGCCAGCTGGTTTGTTCAAAAGGTTGATAGAAATCAAGTTTGTTTTCCAATACCACAAGTATTATCCTTGTAAATAATTTGAGGTGGCTAGAATTTTCCAAATCGGCCATGTCTCCTTTTTTATGTAGCAGAATAGCTCTCCTTTTCTTATGGCTTCGAAGTTTTTAAGCATAATTCATCTTTACTCAGTAGAAGTTGACAAAATCGTACAATTAGCCATTAGATATCTGTAAATATTTCTAATAATCGCAGATGTATACTACTAATTTTCCAAAACTAATGGGAATGCCTCTCTCGGATTAATCTTGGACATGAGTACAGTAAAAGTGTGCTTTAGAAACGATGTTATATTGTTAATGTTGGAATTTTTACTATAAAAATGAAGATAATTGTCTTTATAATTAGATATTTGTTTGAAAAAAGATTTTTTTTTCATAACTTTTTCTTTCTTAAACTATATCTACATTTTTATAAATTTCATAATATTATTTTATGTATTTCTAAACCTTACTGCTAGAAACAATTAATTGAAATAAATATTGTGTACATTTTTTCTAACAATAAGGTTTACTGCTTTTAAGAAGGATTAGTGTTTGTAGAAATTGTTGGCATGGCGTCTAAGTATCGCTTTAATGAACCTAATTTGCTTTGACACATTTTTATTTGCTTTTTTTTATTTAAGTTGCTTTGATTTTTTGTTTGAATTTGTCGATTGTGATTGGTTAACCTTTGTGTTAGCATCGGTAAAATTATAATGAGGAAAAAAAGGGTTGAGGCTACAATTTTTATAAACAAAAAAATAAGCATATTTTTCAGATATTAGACAATTTTGTCCGCTGGACATCAGTAAAGGTTTATGGGTATGTATGTAGTTGTAGATAGATATTTTAATGAATGGAGAATAAAGGTGAGTTGTATCTATGGTCAACTGCAACATTTTGCTTTAATATCGCTCATTTTCTATCATGATTATTTCTTTTATTTTTTTGTATGGACTTCCTTAATAATTTTCATCAACAACATTTCTCTTGTATTCATATGTTTTATACTCCCTTGTAACTATTGTTCTCTTTATTTTCTATAAACTCACCTTACTGTGACTTCTATTGCTTACATGATTAATAAAAACAATTAGACAGTTTTTTGTTATTTATTAACATTCTCCTAGGGTAGATATTTGATGCTGTAAATCAGTTGGCCACTTTTGTAAAAAAAATGTACAATATTTAATTACAATATGTACATATACGAATGCAACATGCTTATTTTTTAATTATTTTCTTATTATTTTATTCTATTAATAGATACAACTCATTTAAAGCTGATTTTAAGGAAGTTCCCTACCTTATTTATCCAGTTAAAATTACCCCATTTCCCCACAGTGCTACAAATATCCAGTCAATGTGGGCATCAACGAACCATAAAAGAGCTGGATTACTCTCAATTATCAGCACAAATCATACACACCATTCTTTACTCCAAACTATTCAGATATTATATTTTTACTTTTATAATCTGTCAGTTAATGCTTAACTACCAGTTATTTTGGAAAGGTCGGTTTATCAACAACATGTTAACTTTATCCGACAGCTAAAATGTCAAATATTTATCTGTAACTTTCAACTGGCGGTTAGATCGATATCTGGAGGTTAAGGTCTATTATATAACCTCACCTTATGCAGAAGAGTTGATTTGTTTTGATTCCGAAGTTTTTTGGTGTATCTAATTTACTTGGGTTTGATCAAAGTGAAAAATGGAAAGTACTAGTACGACTAAGAAGAGAGGATGCAATTTCACAGCAGATGAGAGACATTTGCTTTTAAAAAAATGTCATCAAGAATGAAAAAAACGGATGGGGCAACCTGGAGATCGAAAGAGGAGGCTTCAGATGATATCAGGAATTTCCCTGTTGCATAAAACCTGAGTGTGAGAAGAAGTTGGTCTATTGGTTTTATACTGTTATTTCTGAAAATGTAATAAGTTAAGAAATATAAAATGGAATGAAAATAAGAAAATAACTTACCTATCAGTATAAAACTCTAGTGAATCCTCAATGAGTTCTAATATTGACAGATCAGTCTTTTGTTGTGATCCTAAATCTTGCATGAAAATCCTGGTCATCCCACTTTTCCCTAACTGTATACGGCCTTTTTTCGTACTCAAGAACTTGCACAATATCCTCATTTTTGTCGCTATCCAGAATATAATCATCCAAAAAATGCATGTTCATCAACAATCAAAAACTCTTCAGAAAGGAAAAGCACAAACTTTTGCATAAACAAAAACAATCAACAATAACCTAACAAAACGGTCATGACATCTCAATTAATGTGACATGACCTTGTTCTTGTAACAACCAACCTTACATTCATCCATCAGCATTGCCAACTTTGATTATCTATCAATTAATAACTAGAGGATAAAAACGAGTTGATAAACCGCTTCCAAAAAATTGGAACTTTATCTGCTAGTTAGTTTATTTGACGGATACCTAACTGATGGATAATATTTGCAATTGATAAACCGGCCCTGAGTTTACTCAGATTCAAAGCTGCCTCTTGTATAGTTGACGGTTTCTCTTTAGCTTGCTGCCTTTAGATTCTTAATTTTATTAAAAAAGGGCCTTTCTACTCGGAACATTACTGCTCCTCCAAATTTTTAGAATAACTTCTGGAGCAGTGCTAGACTATCATCAAGCTCTAGTTAATGCAACTTTAATAACTGGCCAAATTAAGGGAAATTCATGTTAACCCTTGAAAGATCAACTAAGATATTTAACAGAATACGACTAGGAAACCACTAAGACTTGTGATGGAGATTTTAACCGATTGGGTCTCAAAAAACACTTATACAAGATGAAAATAAGTAATTTACTATTGCAAAGGTTATGAACAAGAAGAAACTGACTCAAAGGAAACTCAAAACTAAGTGCAGTTGGAGCCATATCCTTTTTCCAGTCTCCCAAGCTTTGTAAAATAAATTTATGACTTCACTTTCCTCAACCTACAGACATTACAGTTACAGATGGAACAAATCCGTAGTTCTCTGTGTTTATACTACCAATATATTTGTTAAAATTCTGACGCCCTCCTTTGTCCTCTAAAATTGTCAAATCTCTGAAGCAGCTGATGGTTTTTTTAAGACCCATATGTTCAATTCATTGTTTTTACTTAAAAAAAGTCATACATCTGGTGGGTGACATTGATCTTACCTCCATCGCGTTTTTTAACAAGAATTCCAATATTACAGAACCAGTTGCCCATAGAGATTTTTCATATCTCTCCATCCTTCAATCTTTTTACTCCAACAAACCAAAACCATTACGTTTTACCACTATCCTTTTAATTAATTTGACTCGCAAAAGTAAAATTTCTTTTGAATGTTTGCTTAATTTAAAAAAAAGGTTCACTTTAAATTGCTATTTGTTGGTTTGGTTGATTATACAAATTTGAAATTGAAATACTTAACGTGTTATAATAATTCAGACATAACTATATAGTACCAAACCAGCAAGAACAATCTTGCAAAAACCAGTATGTATAATGCTTATCTGTAAAAATATCGATAGATTCTCAATTATTTGCTTTATTAAAATAACACGTGCATACCAAAGACCTTTATGCTTCGTTTTATTTATAACTACATTCTAATTGCCTCTTTAAAAAAAATTGAAACGGGAATGTTTTTAGGCAAATATTCCTTCTCCTTAACAAAACTCTTTCCTGGTCATGTAAATTGCTGCATGTAATATCTTCTATGGCATGTTATTTTAAATTATACTAATCTTGTTTATTAGAAATTGTTTTACTTTGAATTTTAAGACTGACAATTTGGCGCAACTGCAACAAAAATGCGCATGTATTAAAAAATAGACGTCATGTCTACAAAGTTTAGTTTATATTATCATAGTTAATTGTTAATAAACAAATATTTATAAATAAAATGCTTAGAATTGGGTTGATAACAATTTCTAAAGGATTGGTCAATGTAGTAAAGTAAAGTGCATTTTTTTACCTTTAAAAAGAAAAGTAATATAATGGGTTATATTACCTAGCCAACTGAGTAATGAAAATAAATTTCAAAATACAAGGGGCAGAATTAGAAACAGAAAAATGTTTTTACATGCACTCTCTGTGGTTTAGATATTTATATGAAAACATTTCAAAACCAGGCTTAACGGTTTCCTAAAGAAAAAACAACTACTTCCTGGGCTATATGCTCCAGCGAACATTGGATTACAATTCAATAGAAAACGTGATGGTGATCGATCAGATCGATGCTTAAGACCATCTCTGTCGTTTTGCAAATGAAAAGGAAACCATACTACTCGCAGACCTGTTTCGACATTATTGTCCTCATGATTCTTGTACGCCAATACCTATATATTCCAAGATAAAATTAAAATCAAATAAAATTAATAACGAAACCTTTCTTAACGTATTTATTTATTCTTTGTAATAACTTGTGGTCCACAAATTTCAATATTTACCAAGTTTACAGTGGAAAAACATACTGATTGACAGTAGCAAACGAATGAAGTGGGTCAAACGATCAGATCGATTTGTTCACTTTGATGACGTGCAACCACATTTGCACTGAACGAGGAATATATTACTTTTTTTTATAATTTATTTGTTACTAAATTGACCATACAGGGATGATCCTTTAGAAATGTCAAGTATTATTGGTTTAGCCTAGCTATTCCGTAGGCTCACTATGGCGCTACGTGCGTTCATCGATGTCACTGTCTGGGTATATGCCACCGCTGTGCGATCCTGTAGACGGACATCTTCTTCTCGATGGAGGTTACACTAACAATCTACCAGGTAAATCTATATCTATGCGTCTATGTTTCGTTTTGTTATGTACATATTCCATTATACTCGACTATTTGCAATTTCCGTTATCTTATGTTGCATGATGGTGGAAAGTTTTCGCAAGGTGAGTAATGTGTGTAACATAACCTTATGTAAATGAAAACGGTGAAGGAATGTAGCAAATTGTATATTTAATTATGTTTTACTTCTGCCTTCTACATTTTTTTTAATAAATAATATTGTTACAAAGTTTTTATTACTCTTAAATAACTTGTTTAAAATGTATAGAAAACTTCATTTATATTATTACCAGGGGGCGCTCCAAAACTCCGGGAAAATAAAACAAACTTCATTTATCTAGTATTGAGAGTTGAGCTAACAAAAATTATCTTACTAGGTGTCAAATCTTCCAAAGTAATGTGTTCACTGCAAATGCACATATATTTACTAATAGGTTTCCTAATTTTCATTCTAACAACAAAAAAATAATCTACACAGGCACTTATGACAAAATTTTTTATTTTTCCGAAGTTTTACGTACAAATTTCCGAATGTAGATGTCGTCCATGTATAGATATCGCTATTTAAAAATGTGTTTTTAATTGTTTTAAATTATCCAAAACAACAAACTGAATTATTTATTCAATATACACATTATAAAACATCCTATGTACATACATACCAGCTAAAATTATATAGTTTTATTTAAGATTATGTTACATAAATTTATTGTACATAAATTATTTTTTAATTTATAAATTTCTTTATACATATTGGAGGAAACAATGCAAGGTAACCAATCACAACTTTAGTTATGTCTGTAGTATGCAAGGATTTATTCTATAATTAGTATGTTTTCTTGAAAACAAAACACTGATTTTTTTTAAAAACTTTTTCATAGAAGTTTGGGGTGATGCACTTTTAGATTATTTTTTCTGTAGGAATTTCACTAATTATTATAATTTGGACAACCAATTGGTATAAACAATAAAATTGTTATATATTTATTCACCCTAAACTTACAATTTAAAAAAAGTGTCATTTACATTCCAAACATTAGATTAAGATGCATAAGTTAATCAACAGGTCAATTGTGGAGGTATGTAAGGGCGAGTATGTCAATAGTTGGCATCGTTCCTCCAATTTGTGACCCTAATGATGGACATTTGATTGCAGACGGTTGTTACGTTAATAATGTACCAGGTAATAATTCATAGATTGTTATCATTAAATGCTTTCAGTTATTTTTAGTGGAACATGCAAACCAATATTATAATGATGTTGAAATCCAAAGTCTACGGTTTTTTGTTTTGGAAATAAAACTGTGGATTATATAATAGGTAAAAGGAGTAGATTTTAAAATTAGGCAACTGCTAAAAATGGAAAGAACAAGTACGTCTACACTGAAATAACCTCAGTAGTAGTACTAAAATGTAACAAAGCTCTGAACAACATTACAAGAAGGCAACAGAACCAAATTCTTTGGACCTGAACCTTAAACTTGTTAGATCTAATTGTTCTATTGTGAATTTCCTATGGTGGGAACCCTGTGTAAATTCTCAAAACTTTCGTTGTTCATGGTTCCAAGGAATATCTTGGAGTGTCTTATCTCTAGGAGATCTTTAAAAAGGTGTTCTTTGACATTATCTTTTATTATATTTAGGCTACAAATATGTAGATATTATAACCTATCCTATAGAAAGGTCCCACATACTTGTAGCTTTGAACCTTAGGGTGCCAGGTTATTGGTTCTTTTATGTACTTTTTCGCCCTGGTAATTATAAAAAAATATAGTTAAACTTGGTTAAATTTCCTCATCCTGGGCCTGACAATATATCAGCTTGCTGATCACATCAAATTAGTGTGGAAATGCTTCTAAAAAAGTAAACCTATTTTGAGTGCCTAAACATACTGCCATTGAAAAAAAAACTAAAATGGAACCTTCTAGTAAGAAAAGAGATTATTTATAGGTCCAGAACTGTTCTTTGGTAGAGCTAGGGTAACTTTCAAGAGTTGCTGGATATAAACTAGGACTATTACCTGCCATTGGAAACAGCATAACTGACAATGAGATTGGAGTGCTGTTAGGTCCTGAGCATCTGGACCTTAATGAGCTTCATTAGAGGTATGGTCTAAAAGAACGCTTGTTTTTTAAGCGTGAGCCACAATAGACCCTTTAGGTCTCAGTGTAAAGGTTTCTCAACCAAGAAAGTGTTGGATCGTCTCACAATATTTTCACCTAAAATTTATGTTCCATGAAAAATATTTGAAAATAATGCGTTAATGCTTTTGAGTAGAAATGTTTATATTTAGATATTTATTGATATAAGTGTAGTTACCTAATAAGCCAAATATCTTGCATGTTAAACCTACAATTTTAAAATGAGCATAAAAAAGCCTACAATTTTAAAATGAGCATAAAAAAGCCTACAATTTTAAAATGAGCATAAAAAAGAGTGCAATTATTAATTGTCCTACTATTTTGAATTGCATTATTTTTCTTCGATTAATAATATTTGTAAAACATTTATTCTTTGCATTAGAAAAAAAATATTTTATCTTGTAATGCAGGAAGTCTCATTTAAAAATAGGATAAATTTGGGTTTAATGTCAGATAATAGAGACTATTTATTTTTTGAAATTAGATATAGCTCAAGGTCCGGTTCGAGGGGCATTGACATTGCAACGGGTTTTTTTATTTAATGCCCTCATATCAGATTTATCTAAAATGTTATTGTAAAATTAAAACAAAAAGCTTTGCACGTCATAGATTTCAATGTCGTCATTCGTCAGTGATAACAACATAATATTGAAAAAGTAAAAATATCTCTCGTTTAAAATTTAGTTTATAGTTTTACAAGAAAGCGCTGTTGCCAAAAAAACATATCGAAATAAATAATAAAATTATCTCAGTTGTTGAAAGTTAAATTAATATCTATTTTAAATAGTTTACTATTTTTATTATATTTTATTTCAGTCTTGCAGTCCATTTTTAGTTTAAACTAAATTTGCATGTCCAACCTTTTGGAGATCTGTATTAAATTTAAAAATAATTTCTAAAGTACCTTCAAAATATTTGTTGCATGTGTTTTTCATTTCAATTTCATTAGATGCGCCAATCAATCCATTTATTTTTAAAATAAATACTTTTGTATTTCCAGAACATAATTCTATTTTCAAAGTATAACCTTCAAAATAATATTAGCTCTTAAAATGTTGTTTTAATAATATAGTGGATAAAATTAGCCAGCTAGTTTTTATTCATTGAACATTGTCGAATTGGTGTTTTAAAGTAGTTTTATTCTCAATTGGATTAAAAATAACCAAATAATTAAGATTTTTAAAATGACACAAGACAACTGGTTGAACTGATACAAATATGTAATATGTCATCATCAGTGACACCGCATCAATCGAATCTCGGAACTGTATGTAATTATTTCTGTTCTATGGTATAATAATTATGAGTTTTGTGAACTTAATAAATCTATTTTTGATATATGACTACGCTTTTTGTTTTAATTTTATTGTAATTGTTTTTATTTTAAACATATTCACAAAATTAGGTCAACGTTATACATTTAGATCCACTTGTTCAAGTGCAGTACATTCGGCTTTAGAATAGCATATACATGTTAAAGGTGAATTTCGTTTACCTACCGAAGTTATAAAAACGCCCTTCTTAAACAACACAGGAATGGCAATTTTTAAAACGCCTACATTAAATGGTTTTTGGGAATTAAGTTTATTTACAAAGGACAGAGAGACAGGCAATTTGTCAATAAAATACCTTATGCTGCAAACATTAAAGATGTGGGCGTGGACAACTGTTTAACTGATTTAAAATTTATTATTATTTAAACCGTGATTGGTTATACATAATAAATAGGCCGTCCTTAAAATTAATTCATTGTAAGCGATTTGAGTTTGAAAATGTATATGCTATTCTGAAGCCGATAGTACATTAAACTAAACTGTTTAATATTGTGACCTTGACAACAAAAACCCATTTCTATTTAGACATAAAAAAATCTAGTTGAAGATGACGAATTCATTATTATAATTAATAAACGTTTCAGCTGATGTTATGCGGAGTCTCGGAGCCAATCATATATTAGCTATCGATGTAGGTTCAGTGGACGATCAAGAGTTGACTAACTATGGGGATGATTTATCCGGTTGGTGGTTACTATGGAAACGTTGGAATCCGTTCACCGAACCAGTTAGAGTGCCCAATTTGCCTGATATACAATCCCGGTTAGCCTACGTCAGTTGTGTTAAACAGTTAGAGGTAAAGAATTGTTAATTTTTTTTTAATATGAACAACGAAATTTATTGTACTAATGCTCACTCTGTGGAAGTCTAGATAACTAAGAATATTGAACAAAGAAACTTTTGAACAAAACTTCCATTTTTATTTTAATAAATAGCTTTTATCATCGTCAATTTGATGATTTTAGGCAATTAGTGGTTCATCTATCACCCTTGGTTGTTTTCAGACTTACGTGGACGATATTGTAATAGTTTGGTGCCATTCTTTTTTTCGATTTAGCTCTCTTGTGTGATCTTGATGTTAGTGTTTTGTGAAACTGGTAGATTTGTTTTATTATACTAGTTCTCTGCCTTTAGTAGTTTTGGATATTCAAATAATACAGTTTTGCTATTAAAGTCTTGCCCTACAATGAATTTGTGGCCAAGGGTTTGGAACACATTTTTGAAATCCACTTTCTTTAAGTTTAGTTGGATGGATAGTAGGTGGCTGCAAACTTTTAGTTCTCTTACTAGCTTCTATATTTATTTTTAGGTTCAGATTCATATGATGACTATATGACCTTAATTAAACCTCGTTTTACCTCTGGCCTTTGGCTTTGCACTCTGCTATTTTAATGAAGTTATTGAATTTTTGTTGTAAGGGTTGTTAGCATGTCTAGAAACATGCCGTTTTAGAAGATATTGGAACATGCTTTTGAATTTTTCTAAAAATTTGTTGGTTTTTGTTAATATATGTTTGTTACTGTTTGATGCTGTCTCTTATTAATTGTTGCAATATTTTTTTTGGAGCTTTCTTTGAGTATTATAAATTATATACTATAAAAAATATGCGTAGTAGAACGCAATATGGTTTTTGAAACTCATTTTAGTAATATTTGATCAAAAGTCAATTTCAGTAATGATCCAATATCTTTATTAGTGAATTCATTGTTGATATTAGAAAAAAAACTTACCTAAAAAGATATTTAATGATATTAGAAATTGTGACGCTAGAGATCTTATTGCAAATGTCCAAATAATTAAATGGTAAATATTATTATAAAAGTGATGTCTCTGATAAAATTAACTTTATTGTACTAGCCCCTTACTTTTTGGAAGTCCATCTTATTAAGAATAATAAAAAACTGTTCGTTATAACCTAATTTTTTCAAATAAACTTGGAAGTTGCGTTTTATTATTCTTAATCTGATAAAATTATTTAAAAAGGTAGGGCTTTAAAATGAAAGGATACCACTGGTCCAATTAGTATGTTATTTTTAAGTATAATTGAAGACCATACAGTAAAGGAGTACTAGGAATTATTTCTATAAATTTATAATGTCAGGTCTTAAGTCTATCATTAAATAAAAAATTGACACTGACTTATGTTATATGAAAATAATAATTTATGTAGAGTTTGTCAATATTGATGTTTCATATATACTTAAACCTCTATAAGTTATTGAATATAAATCAAAATAAGTTTTCAAAGAAGTTTTTTCACATATTTGTCTATTTATTTGTGTTAAAATAATTTATTGTGTATTTTCATTTCTTTAATGCATGTCAGATTTTTTTATTAAAATATAAAACATAATAAAAAAAACTTGTAAACCAATAAAAACATTCAATAGAAAAGAGGAATGTTTATGTACTTAATTATTGATAATACTTTAAAACTTGATGATGATAAATTGTTATCTACTTTGAATTTTATACCTGCTTTTAATATTTTAACGTATACGACTAATTATTTACTTTGTGGCTAAAAATCATGTTTAAATTAACTTATGCAAAGTTTATTGTTCTATGAGTTAGTCCCTGGAACAAAGGATTTTATTTTTATAATTGCGCATTATTATTTTAACTTGATACTTTTGTTTTTAACCTATCACGTAAGTGCCAGTCGCATTGAATTCCAACTTTTTGTTTACATTATCTGTAAAAACGACCTACCTAGAATTTTTTCTTACAGAGTAGCTTTGTAGATCTTTTGAAGATCTGTAAAACCTTAAGTACAATTAATTTATGTGAGAAATGTGGCATAATCATTAAAATTACAAATTTTTAAATGTTTTGAAACTTAGTTTGACTTCTTCTAAAACATCATAAACGCTTTAATTTTTATAATTCACTAATTATCTACATTACATTTTATTTTATTTTTATTTCAGGAAGTAAAAAACAGTGACTATTGCGAATATATTCGTCCTCCGATCGACAAATACAGAACGCTGCAATTTGGTAGTTTTGACGAAATTCGCGATGTTGGTTTTCAACATGGAAAGGCTTATTTCGAAGGACAGATGAGAGCAGGAAATTTGCCGATTTTCAAAACGATCCTCGACGTTCACAAAGCACCCTCATCAAGCGCTTATTCTTTGGGGACGTTTACCGATTTAGCTCAAATGGTCTGCAAAGTCTCAAGGTAACAATTTTCTGTAATTTTTTATTAAATCGTATGTATTAGTAATCAAAACAATTCGTTCTATAAGCTAATTGGTTGAATAAGATAAATATGGGCCCATTATTGACGTGGTGAGGTTTTGAATGTTTTTTTAGATTACCTGGTCTTGGCCTTTTGGTTCTTCTATCAGCTTGAGGATCCAATAATGGAATTCTTAGGTTTGATCTACCATACCAAGCCAACATAAGTAGTAGTGTGGATTAACTTTTTAGGATTATGGTTGTACTCCTACCAAATATCCAAATCCATACATCCAAATAACTGTAGGTCACTAAGAACATTAAAAATAGAACTTTTTAAACAAAACTTTCACTATTTATTTAAAAAATTGCTTTTTAAACTCAATGACAGCTGTTTCGCTAAGAACTATCATCGTCAGATTGACATATTGAAGTTACATTTAGTTTGCTTGTAGCTAGGTACCTGGTTCTTAGCAAGATGGACATCCACAAAGTATTTTCTTGATAAGCACATGTTTCTTCTAGTAGTTGTAGTGTCTGTAAAGACACTGACCCTCTGTAAAGGTGTAAGTAACTTGGAAGGTTCTTGATTATCCATTTCTGAACAACTTCTGCAAGTCATTTGGTGTATGGAGTTGCTGTAACTGGATCTTTGTATTGCAAGGATGGTGCTATAATTTGAAAAATAATCTATAAAGGTTCAATGTTTATTGGCCAATCACATGAAATCTAACCTATTATATTAGATCTGCTCTATATAGCTTATTTATATTATAGCAGCCCAAGAACAATACCCTATAAGACACTTTCATCAACTTTTTTTCCAAATGTTTTACTTCTTAGCATTGATGTGAACATATTTCTTTATTTTAAGGATTAACATTTAAAAATATTATGTTTTCAGGCCATATGAGGACGAAGAGTCAAGTTCCAGTTCCTCTTCTGAGGATGAAGTTAGAGACGGATATGCCTCAGAACCAACTGTGGGGCATTCAGATGTAAGTATATAATTAAAAGAAACGTTTGGTTTAAGTTATTTGAATTACGTTTTTATCTATTTCAGAATAAGGAAATGTTAACGAGAAGAGCCGGAGGATCCCTGTCGTTATCGGAAAACGAGTTGGAGTCCGATTTAGATTACGATGTTAACCAAAGAACATTTGAAAAATCGCCACATTAGTCAAAATTAGTTTTCGTATATTTATTGTTTATGTATAGATAATTAGTGTTGAAATCGATCTAACACTTTGTAAATAACAAATTTATAACAAATATTTTCTATGGATTAAACATGTGAATTAATATTGTTTGATTTATTTTCCCATAGGTTCTTAAAGGTAATTTCTAGTTGAAGTTTTGAAGGCTCGCCGTACATAATATAACACTAATTTTTATAAGCTTTTATCATTATATAGTGTCTTAGAGAATAATATTTGCTGATATGTGTGCTTTATGCCATTAGTATATGTAGAACTAGAAAAAATTGGCGCAGTCAGTAGGATAACATTATTGGTTTTGGTATATTTGTTGAAATCACTGTAATTTCAATTACAGTATCAATTTGCAATTTTTCTGGGATATGCTGACCGTGATGGGTAATGCAGATCACTAGACGTGAAAAGATAATCGGTAAATACTACTCTACCTACTTCCACATAGATGGCGCCAGGATGTTGTTGTTTAACTCTTTGAGGGGCGGAGGTATGTCAACAGGAAGTGGGCAGGTAATAAAATACTCATGTAACTTTGCAAAATTTTATGAAATCTCATTAAAAATATCTTTTCAAAAACTTACATAAACTTAATTTTTTTTTCGATTTCTGTGAAAAAAAAGGTGGTCCCCAAACAAAGTGGTACACTACATGTAGAACACATCCAGTTCGTACGAACTAGTTGTTGGCTTGTACTGCATAAACCACATCGTCTTCTAGTGGTATATTTTGGCCAATGGTTTGAATTTTCAAGCCTAATTCTTTTTGGAACAAATGGTTTATGCATTTTGATGGTCACACTGGTTGATGAATGAGACATCTTTACTGGTCTTCTTGGAACTGCTACCAAGTACTCGATAATGGAGAGCCTGAAGTTTTTCATTGTCATTTTAGGAAGATTTAATTGTTTGTGTAAAAGCATTGACGACCGAAGCGTCCAAAAAATAAAAAAAATTATGTGCCACCATTTGTGGCTTTTTCTATTTATTCCATAGGTGTGTTTGTTTTGGTCAAATTTATCTACTCCGTTCATGGGCTTATTATAATCAGTAAGCAGTTGGGGGCATGGTATTTCAGTTACTGCACCAGCAAGGTTTCTTCTATTTACGGTGCAAACATCTGCTGGGTTGTGGTAATTGGACAGCAAATTAACATCCATCCATTTTACAGAAAGTAAGCCATTATTGCTAACATTAAAATCAAAGTCACCTCTTTTTAATTGCTTGTCTGACAATAAGTTTGGTAGAAATAATCTTTTTGGATTTATTGTTCCACAAGCATATATTTTTCGGTTTTGTAGGTCATTTAGAAGAGGTACATTTGTGAAATAATTATCAAAGAATAGCCTATGACCTCTAGTCTCTAACCAATTTTTTTACCCCCATCAACAAATTAATACCTATAAAAGTTTTCATCTCTATAATATTTGTTGGAGTATAGGGTTTATCTAACTGCTGGGCATATAGGTTTGTTTGAAATACAAGCTTTTCAAAAAAATCATTTGTAAAAAAGAGTTGGAACAAAACACCAGGATCGTCTTCCTCCAAATTTTGGATATCTTCAGAAACCCCAATTTATAACGAATTTTGATTTGCCTGTCTTCTTTTTTTCTCTTCTTAGAGACAACGGCATATCATCTTCTGGATCCGAATCTACTAACTCCATAACTGATTAATTTTCAGAGAGATTCGGTATTCGACGGAATACTCTCAGCATCACTAAATTCTGTGATGTCTCCATCATCTACATACAATTCATCCAATACCTCTTTTAGGGATACACCCTCTAATCCGAGCTCTAATCTGTATGGCAGATCTTCAGGAAAGTCTCCCATTATTTGTATTTGTAAATAAATATATGATTAAAAATGGTAAACAACTAAAAGGTTGAATTAAACTCTATTAACTATTAACTATTCGCAAAATATGAATTGCAAAGACGGCCGTTTCGCTATAGAATTAGCATCGTCATTGCAATTCATATTTTGCGAATAAATAGTGAAAGTTTAATTCAACCTTTTGGTTGTTTACCATTCTTAATAAGATGGACTTTCACGTAGTAAGGGTTACTACAATAAAAAACAATAAAAAAATATATGATTCTCTAGCTGTGCGGTGGTACAAATATTGGATTCGGACTAATTACATTTTTTATAAGAAAAACTGACACCAAACTGCGAAACCATGGTTTTTCTCAATAATTATAAGTATAATACTATATCATCTTACCTAAACTAAGTCTTCTTCACTTTATTTTTACAATTCTAAAAAATCCCACGTGCTGAACAAGCCGTTTTTACTAACACAATAAATTGAATGGCCGTCACTCTGACTAAATATAAAAATTGGCAAATGCTGCCATCTACGCATAAATGGATGTGCCTAAGTACACTGGACAGTGGTGGTTCACGAAACCAACCACTGCAAACCACGAAAAATAAGTGGTAGGTACAATTTTTATACCAGTGTACATATAATGTGCGATTTTTGTGGTACATATTATGTACCTCCGCCCCTCAAAGAGTTAATAATTTTAGTTTTAAATGCTTATTGAAACCTACGAGGGTACATCAAAAAGTTGGCAGCTGGCGATTGGACATTATTTAACAAAAATATAAAAAACTAAAATTCTTACCTTTTGTCGCGTGACATGTACTACCGTTTTTGATCTGTTTTTTTCTTATTTAATACTGTTGCTGGATTAAGTCTTGACTGACTAATAGTCGTCTCTTAAAATTGCTGCATGGATCTACACAGCAATCATATATGCTAACATACTGAGCTGTTGAATGGGTTTTAAATGCAAATTTGAACAAATACAAATATTTTAATAGGAGTCATGAAAAACACACCAAAGAGGGCAAAGGGAAGTAATTTTAAATCTCACACCTCTAAACATATTTTGCAGGAGAATATGGACTGTACTGCGTCCAAGTTTGAATTTAGCACAGAAGGAATGAATGTGGCAGGTATGATAAATACCAACATGGAGGGATTTAAAACAAAATATAGCAGAGAGACAGTAGACAGGTTCCACTAATGCACTAATCCTAAAAGTTTTTAAATAACTGGGAATAGTGCTAGAATGTAACCGAACCCTGACTAAAGCAACTGTGGATAATAAAGTCATAGTTAGCTGGAAGAAGGCGCATGCTAGCTCAGATGTTAACCTCGTTGCTGACTATTTGGCCGAAGAGGCTGCTCTATCATTGATTTTTGGACCCGAACCCACCATAGGCCTAACAAAGTCAGTGAAAGAACGAAAAAAAAACATTGGTTGCATCAGTAAAAGTTACAAAATAAACAAAGACTAATTAATCTTGAGAATGATTAAAAATTAAAACAAATACTTTTTCATTGCTTTCTTGGAGTATTTTGAATAATTTGATTTCTGTATAAAAAGTTGTATACTTGTCTTGGTTGATTTTTCAATAATTCTGTTTTATTTTTAAACATTCAGAAAATATAATAGACAATTTTTTTAAATTACAACTTCATTTACTAGTTTTGATCATTTTTAACTTTTCAAATTTGAAAATAAATTAGTTGTTCTTAAATTATGTCTCTTATCAGTTAAATCTAGAACCACAACAAAGATATCCTTGAAAATGTTTTAGTTTTAGATAAAATAAACCTTGACAAAACGCATCATCATGCCAATCATTTTGAACACGCATTTGGCGGCCGTACTCGATTTTCCTTTTCACGTACATAATCAGTTGCCCTTAACTCATAATTCATGGTTAATAACACATTTTTTTGTGTTTTACATTATCATTTATTTACGTTAACCTTCATTACTAGACAGTTATGTTTTAGAAGTTTAAAATCTCGAATATACAGGGAGCTATACTGATGTCTAATATTTCCTCATTGATGTGATATATATTTGTATAAAAATGCTTTGTCAGTTAAAGAGAAATTGTTTTTTAGTTTTCAAATTATTGAAAAATCAATCAAGTATACAATTTTTTATACAGAAATCCACTTTATTTAGGTCAAGTTTCAAACAATTTCAGCCACTGAAAAATGTATTCACAGAACTGTAAAATTTATTAATTCTATGTCTGTCTGATCCTGAGCAGACCTAGATTATAGCGAATAGAGAGAGTC
This sequence comes from Ophraella communa, assembly GCA_035357415.1. Lineage (NCBI taxonomy): Eukaryota > Metazoa > Arthropoda > Insecta > Coleoptera > Chrysomelidae > Ophraella > Ophraella communa. Next base: position 27,985,642 of record CM068994.1, on the reverse strand, counting down.
AAGGTATAAAAGTTCTGGAGATATTAATATAATAAATACAAATTAGCTTTATTGTGAGAGTTAATATTTGTACTATTAAGATTACAAATGCAATATTTAAGATTTAACTTACAATTTTGATATTTCAACTGGTTTTGTTTCAAAAATGTTTACAACTTTTACATAATATCCCCAAAAAACACTACACCTACACTCTTTCTTACTCTATTTAAAGCAATTTTTGATAGAATTCGGATTATAAATAGCAGAGGAAAGAACATATAGATTTTAGATTAAAAGAAAACATGAATACATCAAAAGAGAGCTCGAGTGGTTTAGCTAAAGATTTCTGGAAATGTTTTTTTTTGTATACTAAGTACCTACTATTATTCTTTAATACACTTTTTGCTTAATTCAGACACTTTTAAATTAGTTAAAGATAATTTATTATTTCAAACAAAAATCAATTTATTTAAGTATGTATGCAAATAATTTTATAAACTAAGTAAATGTACTGAATTGAATCATGATGAAAAAATATGTAGTTATAGATCCAAACAGAGTGAACATCAGTTTTAAATTCAAATCAAAAAATCCTCCTGCGCTTATAATTATTCTGTTATCTCTGATTTGATTGACCAAGGTAATTAAATCTTGTTTAAATTCGATATTATCACATTCTTCTTGATATTTATAGCACAATTCTATAGTTTTCTGGGTTTCCTTGATTAGTGAGTGACTAACATATATTAATATTATCGGCCAAATCTAAAAAAGAAGTAAAAAACATCGTTAATATCAACTAGATACATGTACACAAAACACAAACATAAGACGGCAAAATTAGTCTGCATTTTATAATAATTTGTTTTGTTTACGTTCGCGGATTATCACAAGAATTTTCTGATAAAATAAGACGGACAAAACGTGGAATATTTGATAATAATAATGTCGATTAATTGTCGCACATTCGAGGTTATGTTTTTTATAAACATTATATCTGTATAGACGATACTCAGAATGTCTGCCCACAATATCCCAGATCAATATAAAATACTCATATCACATTTAATAACAGATATAACACAATATTTTACCATCCATTACATACACCTTTGCAGATTATAGGATGTTAGAATGTTATCATTAAAACAAAAAACAAATTAAATGCGATAATATTGGAGAGGCCATTTTTTTAATCAAAAATACACTAGATTGTTATTTGAATTTTATTTGAGTTTTTATTTGTCCTGATGTAACAATTGTCTTATTGAATTGTTCTTTTCGAGATATATAGATTTATTTTTTATGCTGAATATATTTTAAACTTGTTTCTTTTATATCCTGCAATAAGAATATGAAAAGAACTTTCCATCTTGCTTATTTCTTTGTTTTAATATTTTTTTTATTATTATATTTTATTCCACTTTAAAGGACTTTCTTTGAGTATTTAGAGCTTTTTAACATTCAGATAACAAAATAGTAGCAGCAGGCACTTCAAGTAACTATAGTGATACACCTACCCTAATAACTGATACACCATTTGCTGTGTTGCTTTATATGCAAGGTATTGATTGGGATGTACTATCGTTAACGAAAGTAGCCTCACATGACTAGGGCGAGTATTCGTTGAAACTCTAAATTCCATGTTACCGCCCACATCACGAGGTCCAGAAAACGGTTCATATGTATTGGTTATTTGCGGAATACGTTTATTACTTTGTAATTTATTTATATAAGTTAGTTGTTAAATTTTAAGTAAAAATTTAAAGGTATTAAGTTTGGTTTTACTAACTATTTGCCGAGGTAGATTGTGAATTCAGCAGCTTTAAGCTATCAATGCTAGTTTAAATTTCAGGCCAGTATTCACATTTTTCGACCAAAAAATAAAGGATGTTAAGGAACTATATTGGATGTGTTTGTGATACTATTCCCAGCAGCAACCAACTCATACTGTGCACAAGAGATGGTTGATATATTACTTGGTAATCCTACTAATAGTGGGGAAATTAAGACTCCTCTATTCCTGCTGATAGGAAGGTATTAGGTTAGGTTAGGTTAGGTTATGTTAGGTTAGGTTAGGTTAGGTTAGGTTAGGTTAGGTTAGGTTAGGCTAGGCTAGGTTAGATTAGGTTAGGTTAGGTTAGGTTAGGTTAGGTTAGGTTAGGTTAGGTTAGGTTAGGTTAGGTTAGGTTAGGTTAGGTTAGGTTAGGTTAGGTTAGGTTAGGTTAGGTTAGGTTAGGTTAGGTTAGGTTAGGTTAGGTTAGGTTAGGTTAGGTTAGGTTAGGTAAGGTTCTATGTGAGTGGTCGTTTAACGTCCCTTCCACTGGTATTATCAATCAATGTTGCCGTTTAATTAGAAGATAGCCTTAAGCCTAGAGCAACGGTTGCAAGAGCTATTAAATTATTAAGAAATAATGATATTGTGTATTTTGACTACCATCTTGGCTCTATAGAATTGATTATTGCAAAAAATAAAATTAGAGATTGTGGAAGTACTATGGCAAACATTAAATTTTCGAAAGATTTTTCTACTGGCAAGGATATGTATCGAGGAAGATATCCATTGATACTATATTGCCTGGGGACAAAAAACTAATCTGAGTAGTAAGTAAGCATTTCAAAACGTTTAAGAAGAGATCAATGCATCTCTTTGTTATTGTATTATAGCTTAGAGGCAATAATTTGAGCACTATGTTGGTATTTTTTATTCGTTTTCTGTGAAATTATTATTAATTCCTTTCTATTAATAATTATTTTTCATTTATTTACTTTAATAAAATAAAATTTATGTGTCTGATTTAAATGACTTTTATTCAAAAAAATTGTATAATGCAAGATATTGCAAATAATACGTTTCCGAGTAGGAAATTGCAAGATGTATCAAAATCAAGAAAAAAATGGGGTTACTATTTAAAAATATCGTCGGTTTGCAGCATAAAGTCATTAAGTGACATTAACATTTTGCAATACATGGAGTTAAAGAAAGTAACTTAATGATTTACCTAGTGTTTTGAAATATTGTTTCACCTTATAGTTAGTGATTCAAATTTATTGTTAACAGTGACTTTATTCACACTTAATTACTTTATGCATATATAGAACTATTGAAAACTAGTAGTTACCTGTCATCAAACACAATTCTAAAAAAATGTCAGTTAGTGACTTTATGCCGCAAACCGACGATATGATCAATGCCGATACTGTCCAATAATGTTAAGTTTGTTCCATACTGTATATTGAAAGGTCGGCATTGTGTAACTTTTTTTAAACTTACCTGAAGAGATGGTACCATTGAATATGTCAAGAAGAATGGTTTCAGCACTGAAACAATATTGGGTTTCCACATAAGATGCTCCCCATATACCATAAAAGTGATACTAGCTACAGAGCTTTGCATAATGCTGAAAAATATTTGCATTCCAAATATATCGTTAAAGTTTTGAGTCAGTTTCCAAAGTTTGCGATAGAGCCTCTGGATATTTTGTGTCTGAAGATTCTTCTTGCGTTCAGATTTGCTTTTAATTAAATAGTTGAAAGCTACGTATTGACAATAAATACAATAAATATGAGACATTATTACAGATAGTCTAACGTGCTCAACAAGTATCGCTGCATATTTCATAAAATATTTATGCTGCAGTCTTATATTTAGCTCTTGTATCCAAAAATAATTAACTAAGCAGTTAATAAAAATCACAAGTATTATATCAGTTAAAACAATAATATTAAAATATTTGATAAATATGTGATTAAACCTTGGCAACAATACGTTTTCCAATTTTTGAAAATCTGTTCTATATTTACGGTATTTGTCCATATTCCAAAAGGCGGAACCAATCATTGTTGCGAAGCATTCCGAAAAGTATATAGCCAGCCTTAATATCTCGGTCATTATATTGGACTTTAACAGTACTTCTGAATTGATATCTTCAATATCATAGAACTTCGAAGCAGACTTGAATATTACCACTGTTGTCGTCGAGAACAATGTCAAGGCGTATACTTTGTACAGCGTTTTATGTTTAATGATACTTTTTTTTGGATCGTATGCTGGAATTATCGTGAAAAGTACACCAATAAGAAAAATTGGATTAAATTTTTCCATTAAACTATACCTAGTAATCCAATACATGTTCACGACAAGCAATGATCAACTACGATTCTTTACAAAAGACATACCAATATAGATAGTGTTTTTTCTTCGTAATGGATCGATATTTGTTATGTAATTGCATTAAGAAAATTGAAAAAATCAAATTTTTATATATGGGTACATTCGATTCTTAAGAAAAGTTCATGAAAGAATAAATAATGTTTGTGGAATTAATGAAATTTATGGTACTAACCCTTACTGTGTGAAAGTTCATCTTATTCAGAACAATAAACAACTAAAGGGCTAATAACATCTAGGCTTTAATATTGTTATGTCTTATTATTACTTCCTTACTTGGTCTATCCTTAACTACTTATCAACATCAAGTACCTAGTTACAAACAAACAAAATGTAACTTCAATATGTCAATCTGACGATGCTATTCCGATAGCGAAACGGCTGTCATTGCATTTAAAGTATTTATAGAATAAATAGTGGAAGTTAATTCAACCTTTTAGTTGTTTATTGTTCTGAATTTGTGGAATTAACTGTATTTTAATGGGCTGTTTATTTACTATCTATAAAAGTTGTTGTAATGAAGCAACTTTTTGGTGATACATTATTATTATGTGTGATAACAATAGAACAGATCTCATGATTTATAGTCAAGTAAGGCAGGGAGCCAATTTGTAACTAAAAAACTCTCCAAAAGAGATCCCGGCTAAGAGACCCTCTCCAGGGGGTGGTTCGATTGGAATGTATAAGTAATAAGGGCGCCACTATCTTTTGAACGCTATCGATTAAGCAAAAAAACTACACAAAAACTAAGGTGAGAAAGATAGAAACATCTTGTAATTACTTTAATTAAACAACAAATTAAGAAGCTATTTGTATACCTTAAGACTTATAGTCTAAGGTATACAAATGAAACTGTTTTTTAAAAATATAGATTATTTATTGAAAATGTACTTGCTGATAATGAAATGGAGTTGTAAAAAGAGGACTTAACTTTAGGTTTCTGTGCTGTCTAGGAGGGTGGCTTCAGCTTCTTCCTGGAAAGATGAAAGTTTCTTTAATGGTTCTGGCTTCTTGGGATGTAATAGTTTTTTTAACAGCTCAGAAGTGATTTGAAGGGCTGTCTTCACATAAGCGGTAACTGGGCTCTAAATTTAGCGGTATCTTGGCGGTAGCTTGATTCCAACTTAGCAGTAACTCGACTCCAACTTAGCGGGTTGTATCTTTCTAAAAGTTTTATGTGTGTGAGAAGGAATCATGGAGGTATGGGCGTTAGTATTGGACAGACTTTTCAGATAGGACAGCAAATTATTAAAATTTCAAAAAATAAATTGTCTTATCTTCAAGTTTTCCAACACAGCGTCCATAAATATAATAAACAAATAGAAAATTTAAACAATATTGAAAATTATTAATGTACAGGACGGTGAAGCCGGTCCTGTTTTTTATAATGCAAAAAAACTATCAATATGCTAATGTGATTTGAATAAAAAAGGTATGTATTTAATTAGTTCTAGTAAAACTTTGAAACAATCATATATTTGTACTAAATGCATATTTGTGAAAAATTTATTTTTTTATAACATTAAAAATATTACAGTGAAGTGGTTTTTGTTTAATAACTACTATTAATTGTTTGACTCTAAAGCAAGTTTTAATAGCGTGGTTGAAGACTACGCTCTAAGATTTTTATGAACTTAAAATTTGTCAATAATTATGTTTTTTTAACTTACGGAAAATATAATGTCCAGCTGTTTACTGATCAATTGTTATATTTTGTCTAAAAGTAATAGCTTACCTTTAATAATTATTGAAGACACGTGTTCGAAAGCACGCTTCTGATACATTTTATTAGTTTTCAAATAGTATATGTACAAATTGTGTAGAAAATGTTTTTTTTATTATAATTAAATCATAATTATGTAACTAGCAATGAAGAGAATAGAAAAAAGTCTACATACCAACAACCAAAAAGGGGAAATTTCACAAGATGAGTACTTGAGGGTTTGTTCAGACTCTTCAGACGAGCGTATCAGTTGAAAAGGATATAAAATTGTAGGGCGATTCATTAAATAGTCTAGCTCAGGATGGAAATTGTGTTTTATGTCATTTGTCAGAAGAAATGCGTTCGTTATTCAATTGCAAGCGAGGGACGCGTTCTTTGATTGGCCTCGTTCAAACAGATAAATAGTTAGCGTCTATATGGGGTGTCTCGTGTACAGTAGCATTAACACTGAATCGGGGTCGGTTTTAACGGTAATAATAGCAGTATCGGTAATAGTACAAGGTGACATGACGATAGACATGTTACAATTAGCATCTCCAATATAAAGAGAACATACTGCAGTTGACGAATATTGAATATAACCAAATCAATCCAAACTATTTCAACTAATTTGAAAACTATTTTTGCCAGCTCGATTATGTTTAAATTTTTATTATTATAAATTAATCACTGCGTGCTGAGCGAAGCGAGGTTCGCAGCACATCAATCCAAACTATTTTTCTGAATTTTTTTGAATAAATGATAATCCTGTACATATGATTAATAAATTGTATCCTTTTTAATTAAAATAGAAACATAGGGTTTGGAAATATTATCTGCCGTTTGTTTTACTCTGTTTTTTACTCTATATTGTTTCAAAAATGAAATTCCAACAGATTTGGAAATAAACTTTCTATCGAATTAATCAAGTATTGTTACTGCCCAAATTATTTATAGTGGGTATAAAAGGTAGTATATTTACTTCCAATTTACTAACAACTACATACAACTATACATAAAGAATAAATTTAATTTATAAAGGGATTCTCAGTTTTTAAATTTATTTATTTTGTAATATAATTGTGTATTTTGTTAAAATCATGTGTTATGTATAATAGGGACAATTTATATTGGAATTTTCCAGAATTTGGTTAGGTGCAGACACAGTCAATTTTGAATACTTTAAATATTATTCTAGAACAGTTAATAATAGTTTTTGAGTGTTTAAAGTCTAATTTCTTCTGAATGGCTTGCATAATTGTAAGAGTCAGAGTTTAGAGCTCAAAATCTGAATATTTTCAACGCGGTAAATATACACTGCTCAACTATTGAAGTGGATAAATTTCAGAAAATTCCGTACAAAAATAATATTTTAAATATCCGTATCATGCTATCAGTAAACTCTGTTTATAGCAAATTCTTTTTGTCGTTTTTTTTCTTTTTATACGCTGTTGTATCTTTAAATAAGGAAGAACTTTTTTCTTCAACTTCAAAAACATTTTAATTAAAACCTGCAGAGAGTAAAAAAATATCAGTAATTGGCTAAAAGTAACTGCCAAATCTGCATACAAATAAAATTCAAACGTCTATCACTATTTTTATCTTTTTTGTTGATAGGTACGATTAATTAACAATAAAACATTGCATGAAGAAATATATTAGATTTAAAAAACACCGGTTTGTAGGAGTGAAAAAGGAAACAAATTTGAGATTGGACTATACTTTTCTGTCGTATTCGATAAAATGTGGGCGATAATTATTTTAGAAATAGTGTTTTATATGACTTTTTAAGCTCAGGAAGTCGTTATCGAAAATTTGCACTTTTAAAATAACGAACACTCTTCGATCTCTTGTTAATTTTCTATTTTCTAACGGTATTTAATTCGATAAAACCTTAAATGGAAAGGACGTCGATATGATAATTCTTTTTCTTTCAATCTTATTAATCGCCTTTATCGTTAAATGGCGATCGGTATCTACCCCAAAAGGATTTCAAATCTGAGTAGATAAACTAACTTTCGGCCAAGGGTCGAAGATATTTTAAAATTAGACTCCTCCTGGTGATAATTACACTAGGCAACAAGCAATACACATACATATTTGCTTTTACAAAGTAACACTTTTTTGGCTTAAAATATTTTAATAATTCGTATTTTCGTAATTTACAAGAAAAAGTACTTTACCAAGTTTATTAATCATTTACTTGGAATTTTTTGTTGAATGAATTCCACAAAATATACGTTTTATCTTGAATGAAACATTTTGCGTTTCCTTCTACCTACATAAAGATAAATCACAGAGATGGGGTTCCATTTAATCCTCCTAAATAAATTTTGCATAAACAAACAAATTCCGCTTACCTTGGAATATTATTATACATGGTATTGACCTTTTCTCATGCAAAATGCAAATCTGTGTCAATGTAACGGCCTATATAGATAACTAGATGGTTTTTTTAGCCAGAGTTTCGTGTTATTGGTCTAGACCAAAAGAGCTGGTAAATATTTATCATTATTAACTTCGAAAATTGACATTGAGTTAATTATTTATCAGTGGGAACACTTCCTCTGGACCAAAAATGGTTCGCAATTATTTTGCAAACAAAACACAACGTCGCCAAAGCAATGACACATTATTCAAAAGAAATCAGCAGCATAAACAAGAAAAAGTAAAGGTTCCTGGCAGTGAATCCTAAGAAACTTCACAAAAAACAGTTTCTTACGTCTAATCAATATTTTTAACCTTCACACAGAACTAGAATTGAAAATTTGAATTCTTTTTTCAATAATTTTCTTTAAAAACTATATTTAAAAAAATTAGGTAAAATTCCTTATGGTAGACGTCAGATAGACAAAAGAGTTGATTTCCAACATTTTTTTTGTTGAATCTGTTTATTTTTTAGCCCCTTCTATTTAAGAAGCATTTTGTTTTCTAGAATTTTTATTTTATTTTATAGGTGTCTCTGTCTGACCTATACGACTCACGTGCTTATTATGCCTAATACAGTCCTACAGTTACTGACCATACATTGGTCGGTATGAGAGTAGGTCTGCCGTGAAGTTTGTCGAATGTCCCCTTATGATATGTTTGGCTTGTCTTTTTCTGATTGTATCTTCCTATCATTCTTGGGAATTTATTTACACCCACTCGCTGATAGATGCTTTTTTAAGAGTATTTGCAATTCCAGGTCCTATGAATAGGATGTTTACACCTACCAGTGCCAACCTATCAGTCTTTTTTTTAAATTTTATTGTTAACAGACTCAACCACTCTGGGTTATTAGCTGTACTATCATTGATACATATGGTTACTTAAGTCTAATAGTATTTTGATTATTACATAAGTTCACATTTAGGTAACAGTATCATAATTTACAAATTAAGAATGGGGTTTACAAAATGTTAACAGTGGTTATAGTTTGTTTAATACATTAATGTCTTCCAAATAATTAAACAAGCTTACAGTTTGGTCCTAAGAGTGCTTTTATACTGATAGGTATTGAGTGTTTTTGTCTTTCACTATTGTATTTAGGACACTCTATTAATATATGTGTCACATTTATGTCGCAATTACACAGGTCACAAATAGGGCGATTAGATTTAGAGATCAAGTAGCTGTTAGTAAGTCTGCTATGCCCTATGCGTAAACGATTTAGCTTCACAAACAGCAAGGTTCAATTGAGGGCTTTATTGTGCGTAGAGTTGATTGCAAAAGATTCCAAGATTTCCCATTTGCTTATCACTTTTCCTTTGAGGAATGCTTTGTAATCGGAAACAGGCACTAAGTTCACTAACACTGAGGACGCACTGCGTATTGCTTCTCTGGCATGAAAATCTGCTTTTTCTTTTCCTTGAAGTCCAATGTGTGATGGAACCCATATAAAGCCTACTTGCTGCATCGTGTTCTTTAGTAAATGCAATTGTTCTTTCATTAAAATGCTTATAGGATTACTTGTATATAACTCTTCTATCGTATGTAATGCACTGAGAGAATCGGTAATTATGACAGATTTTGGAATTTTTTGGGTGCGGATATGAATGAGGGCTTGCAGAATTGAATATAGTTCTGCAGAGTAAATACTGCAAGTGGAAAATAATTTAAATTGTAATATAGTGTTTGAATTTACTACTGCCGATCCCACACCATCAGCAGTCTTAGATGAATCTGTATAAATATGACAATGATCTGGGAAAGAAGCAAGTATGTTGAGAAAATTGAATATTTGTTGGATGGGGGGTGTCAAACTTATTGTATTTAGAAAGAGTGAGATCACATCCCAGCTGACAGGGTCACGTCATATAACCGTCGATATTAGGTAATTATTGGTAAATGACGTCGACGACCTTACATCTACGTCTCTACGACGTGACAAACTAGATCAACCATATACGTCATTTTGACTATGTCGACTCTACGTCGACCTAAAGTGATGCAATAATATTTAATTATAAATCATGCACATTTGCATGGTGTAAATAAAAATTTTATTTCGTAGCTTTTTCTCATTTTCTGATACTTAGCAGATAGGTAAATATATGTAATTTCAATATATATGATACATGCAGTTGAAAATATTTCTAAGTGGTAATCATTATCAATAGTATTGTATACCTTATGTATTTATTTGCTTATTACTAAATACTTAATACACCTACCTTTGTCATTTAGAGTGATTTATTAACTTAACTTGTGAAGAATGATAAATTTTAATATTCGCGCCAAACGCTCGTTACAACTCGGAGGCTTGTCGGGCAGATCGTGTTTGCCACGCGTTTCCTCTCATTGTTGTTGGCGTCTGTAATGTAAGCCAACAGCAAGCACTTTATGACCAAGGAAGTGTTTTTGTGTATATTTATAGAGTTAATTCCAAAATTATCGCGACAGCTACGGTTTTCCCACCTATCTTTACCGTCGACTCGAACGCTAGCGATTACCCAGTTCGAGAAATAGATTCCAGTGGCCCAGCTGCCGCTGGGACTAAGAAACACCGCACACGGAATCCGCTTAGCAATTGTTCTACTAGAATTCTCCGACTGCGCTGCGGCGCGAGCCGATCGGAGATCGTCGGCGAATACCCCCACATTGCCGAATTTTACTTGAGCTGTCGCTATAATTTTGGAATCAACTCTAACAGTATTCGTTGCAGATAAATTTAGGTAAGTAAGAAAAATTTTGCTATTTCCTTACATTCAACTAAATAAATGGTTTATAATATTTTTATTCGCCAGTATTCTTAATTGGCGTAAATGGCTACCAATGATGTTTTAGAAAATGTAAATATATTATTATTATTAACCAGTTTAATATGTAATTTTGATAGGTAAACAGTTAAAGCATTGTATTTAAATAATAATTATTGTAATTATTCGTATACTGATATTGTAATTTTTGTCTAAATATAGCGGCGTTACTTCGTATGCATCCAATTCTACCGAATTGGCTTAGCACCTATTCACTGTAAATGGCTAACACTAGAGAAATCAGATTTTCTTTCGTCATCTACAAAGTACCAGAAAGCATTATAATTTGGCGTTTCTCAGAAAAAAGGCTGGACATCCTACAATGTAAGAAAAGTTTACTTCGAACAAGGTAAATTTAACAATAATTATTTAATTTTTTTGAATAAAATATACCTAATAACTATTAGTGACATGCTGTGTGCTATGCATTAACTTGTAATATTTAATTCAAATTAAGTTGTATTAATAATTTTTTTAATTGATGAATATCTCTTCGATACATTTTTTAAAGATACATTTTATGAATCAGAATTGATTTTAAATAGTTGCTTCATATTTAACTTATACTTCGCACACACACTACGTTGTTAAATTCGATGTACCTAACTTTTATTATGTAATGTGCAACATTTTATATTATTTAAATAATATTGTTAAATATTTTATATATTTGAAGTAACTTGTAATATTTATATGTAAAATTGAAATTTAATGTAATAGTTAATGCTAATAAAATTGTCTATCAATATTTTTGGTTTTTATTCTGTCCCAAAACCAATCCATACGTCATAAATATGTAAAAAAAACTACGTCGTGAAATAACGTAATCATACGTTACAATTTCGTCGATAAAACATGTCTATTATACGTCATGGGGTGACGTAATTTAACGTGACTGGGTGACGTCTTTGGGCTGTGACATTTTCACGTCATATTTTAGTAGATTTGACGTCATCCAAGAAGTCAAAACGACGTAACGGGTGACTAAAAAATTACGTACAAAGTACGTCATGCTGTCAGCTGGGATATTGCGGGAGAAAAGGTCCAGGAGGGAGGAGTTACTGTATTGGTCTGATCAAAAAATTTTGGGAATTGAATATTATTGAGAGAGAGATATCTTTTGATTCTCTCTTAAAAGGGGGGATTCGTTCTTTTCTTATTTGCATAAGTTTCTTTGAAACGTTCTGCAATAGTGTGGTGGAAAGTGGGATGCGATTTTATTGCATATATGGATGATGACAAGTACATTCTTCGGAAATTTAAAGGTGGTTCTCCAGTTAAGCATTGTAAACTATTAATGGGGCTAGTACAGAATGCTCCTGTGGATATTCTTAATGCTGTGTTTTGTATGACTTCTAGTTGAGCAAGAAGTGTCTTCTTTGCAGATGAGTATACAACTGATCCATAATCGAGTTTGGATCAAACTAGAGATTTGTAAATAAGAATTAAACTTTTACAATCTAAGCCCCAATTACGATTGCACAGCGTACGCATCAAATTGAGTCCAGATTGACAAGATTGTTTAATGTGCATAATGTGGTACTTCCAAGATAGTTTTTTATCAAAGATCATTCCTAGAAATTTTAAGTGTTCCACATAAGTTAAGTTGTTTCCATATAACTGAAGATCTGGAGTTGTATACTGCCGTTTTTTTGAAAATAACATTTAGTTTTGGTTGTAGAGAATTGTAATCCCACAGCTTTCGACCAGTTTTCAAGGTGATTTAATGCACATTGTAAGTTTTTCCGTATAGAAAGATTATTTTTTCCCCTTGAATATATAACCAAATCGTCAGCGTATAATCTCGCTTTAACAAGTTTTGGAAACTTTTCTAAGATTTTGTTTATTGCTACTAAGAATACCTACTAACCTAACCTAATTTAACTTAACCTAACCTAACCTAACCTAACCTAACCTAACCTAACCTAACCTAACCTAACCTAACCTAACCTATCAGTCTTCTTATTGCGTATAATCGCGTACTTCTCTAGATACAGCTGCACTTTTTCCGTGTACCCCAGCTCCTGTACCAAGTTCGGTTTTGGGATAATCTGTGTACTAAAATTCTTTTCCAGGCTAACGGGTTTCTCAGTCCTCTTTTTTGGTATCTTTTGTATTTTTTATTATATTTATGTATTTAAGTTATACAGTACAGGACTAACTTATACAGTGCTTTTCAGATAAAAGTATCCACCTTAAATAACTTTTGTAATTTGTAATACTCGTATTTTGGAAAAATCCAAAAACTTTATTAAACTTTGAGCTGATTTCAAAAATGTATAATACTTGTAGGTTAAAGTGGTTAGTTTATGAGATACACAATTTTTCTTTTAATAGCACAAATTTTACTTATTTTTTACTTTCACCTTATGTTCCTGTAATAAAATGGGTTGTACAACAGCTAAAACTCTTTAATCTTTTTAACTGTGCTATTTATTCTACTTCAAAAACCCAAACAACAAAAAACTTTTTATTAAAGTTTGACATTGTCAACTAGAATTTGTAGTCACTATTGATAGTGTACTTTGATACATTATTTATTTTGTTTCGCTGAAATGGTTTACTCTTTGCAAGAATTGAAATTGTAGGTTTATACTACCAAAATAATAATTGTGCAAGAGCTGCTGCTAGAATATTTAACGAATATTTAACGAATTCTCTTAAGAACCACTTTACATTATACATAATTTATAATTGAATTTAATTTCAAATTTAGTTTTAAATTTAGAATGTTATTAAGAAAAGTGTAAAACACAAAAATTTAGAACATAGCTAGATTATTAAATAATGTTAAAGATTTTTAGAATATGTTCTATTTTGATGCTTAAAAATAGACAGTTCAAGAATTGATGTTGACAGGACAATTGCGTTTGAGGTTATGTAAGAAAGAGAAGAAGTAACAAAAACAAACCACAGCATGGGTAGTTACTTTATACTGTGAACAAATTATAAAATAAGACATGTCGTGGTCAAAGGATCAAGTTAACGCTTTAATTGATGCATAATTTGAGTCTCCTTGTTTATGTGCACTTAAAGTTATATCATAATAAACATGCAAGAAATATTGCACTGAAAAAAATCAGGGAAGATTTATTAAAAATAAGACCCGGCGTAACTATAACAGAAATAAAAAATAAATGGAATGGTATAAAAACAAATTTTTCTAAGGAACATAAAAAAAATCTACTTGATTTGCACATAGTTATAAATTAAGTATAATGTAAAGTGGCTCTAAAGAACAATGTTGAAGTCAAACAAATAATATATAGAAGCAGAACGAAACTACGCCTAAAAATTAATTATCATAGGATGTTTATTTTCAAAATTGCCGGAGACAATATACATCCGGTCCGTCATTCTTATTTGAAAATAAGTGTAAAGATAACGTTAACATTTATAAATAAACTATTATCTAATTGTACATTTTTCACTAATTACATTTTAAAAATAATGGAGAGAATCTTCTAAAAATTCTTTTAATTTATACTGGTGCACAGATTTTATCAAAACAAGCGATAGTCATGAAACTTAAATAATTATAAAGAGTATGTATACTAGTCAAAAAACTAGGATGGTGTATGAGATAGAATACCAGTCTTTTAAAAAGTGGAAAAGCATTAAGAATATCAATAGCGTACGTTGTTGGTGAATGAAAATTGTGACATTTCTAAATTCAGCAAGTTAACCACCTTACTAAAAAACTTGAGTGGAGGATACAAAGCTAAAAGCTCCAAAATCCTGGAGTCAGATGACATTATTAAATTTCTGACAGAAGCTCCTGATGACGTCTATTTGTTGATGAAGGTTATTGCTATTTTTGGTGTGCATGGAGCAACTAGGTCCGATGAATTGTACAAATTAGAAGTGTTTAATGTGGACGACAGAAAATCGGTGATAATCGTTTCATTATCTGATACTAAAACCAAGCAGGATAGGTCGTTTTGTATTACTGACAAGAAAAGCGGAGTGAGTTTCTTGGAGATTGTGAGAAAGTATATTGCCTTGAGCCCCAAAAACGTACCTCACAGTAAGCTTTTTTTGAATTGCCTATTTGGTGGGACGAAGTAAACACAACCATAAAATAAAAACAAAACGCATGAGCTGTTTTTTTATTCCAAGATATACCTATTGTACTTCAAACTAGATGCAGTACCGAACTTATATATAGTTGAGAATATTTCAAACTTGCAGGCATAGAATAAGTTTGTGGTTCGATATTTGACAATGGAAATTTAATAAAACGGATTTAATAGTTTTTTTTTCAATTTACTGCGCCCCCCTTACCAACTTAACACGCCCCGTCTGGGGGGTGGCGCTGTCCTTTACTATAACTGTATCAAAAACTTAATTTTTTTGATGATATCGCAGAGGGCAGTGACCAGATAAATAGCTATAAATATCATTTATATTTATATTATGTCAGCTCTAAAAGCTGCTTTTACTGTTTTGCCGAACAAATTATTCAGTCATTCACTTAACTCTCCCTTCAAATTAAAATTGTGGATACGTCTCAAAAATAACAAGAGTTATAATTTTAAATGAGTTATTTATTTAAAAAATATATTTTCCAATATTGAACAACAAAAACAATGCAGAAGCGGTATAAAAAGAGCTTAAATTATTTCCGGAAATATTTTTGAGGCCAGGAATACTCTGAACATTTTCTTAATTTTCTTAAAATATTCGTGCCCGAAAGAAAATTTCCGGAAATAATTTAAACTTGTGTGGTATTCAGTAAGAAAATTTCACTCCATAATTTGGAAAAAAAATTATTCCAATCTAACATGTGCCACGAAGTTTAATCATCACTATTTTAAACGTCTGTACCATAGAGAAATATAGTATATTTTTATGTGTCTACGGTACGTTGAGGTTTCAGCTTTCTCTATGGTTTCAGCTGTCAAAAATGCCAGTAGCAGTGACCAATTATTATAATTTTACCCACACTAGTGACGCCAATCCCACCTCCCCTTATTCACCTGCGATACTGAGTTATATCCTGAACATCGGCCTATACCATAAAAAAATGAAAAAAATAATAACCAATGCCAAAAAATGTAACATTACAATGGACTATTCACACAGATAAGACTTAGACAAACACATATACATATACCACACGTACATTAAGTCATTGCAAATAGCAGGATTTAGTTTTTCCTGACTTCTATATTATTGCACAGTTGTACTGATTTTAAAGGAAAAAACTTCCTCAAAGAAATGGTTAGTTAATTGTTAATTGGTTTTTGACAAACATTCCTGTCTATAATCCTGTCTACTTTATGAAGGTCAAGATGTCTATCCGCCTTAGTTGACGCAGTTCTCCTTCTTCTAGTTGATATGCTCTAAAGGTGTAGAGTTCTTACATTTTACAGTGCATTTTATAAGAATATATGTTGGGTTTTCACCCTGTCTCACATTATCTGTATTCTGCCTTCTTCTCTATCCCTTATGTACCAGACAGATAAACTAAAAGAATAATTTTTAAACTTATAATTCAAAATATCACCACACTTTCACCACTGCAGTATATTTATTTGAAATCGAAATATGTGCTGAACACGTATAGTATAACTAAGATAAGTTGCTACAAAGGGTACCGGCTAGCGGCAAATTTTCCTTTGTTGGAACATTGTCTCCATAGGCGTGATTGTCCGTGTGTATTACAAAATATTGTCGATCACATAATCGTTTTTTAAATTAAGCGTTTTTATACTTCGTAGTAATTCTTTCTTTGTCATTACCTTTTCCGGACTAATGTTCCTATTTTTCATAAATTCTAAAATATCTGCCTTCTTTGAACTAGAATTTGGAATTTTATTTAATATCCGCGAATGATAGGAAGCATTGTCCATAACAACTACTGAATTTGGAGGAATGTTAGGAAGAAACTGTTCTTGAAACCATTTTTCATATAAATCTGCAGTCATATCCTCATGATAGTCGGCTGTACAATGCTTAAAATTTTTCGCAGACAGTAGTAACGCATTTGGTATAAAACCGTTTTCACTTCCGGCGCGAAGAGAGAGGTGTTACTCTCAAACATGGCGCATTTAAACTACACTTTTGAAACTGACTTACCCAGCCATACTGAACAGTATCATGTGTGTCAAACCAAGTCTCATCTAGGTATACTATATGCCTTTTTAATTCACGATACTTCCTTATTTTATCTAAATACACTCTTCTCGGAGTACAACAATACGCCGTGATTCCATTATAACCATTCGTTTATCTAATTTCTTAGAATTATAAGCACATTCTAATAGTATACCTTGAACGATTTCTAAAGTCGGTACAATATTTTCTTGATATAAATTATAAACCATTCGCTTTATAACATCTTTTGTAGCATCGTCAACATTTGTAAATTTTATTTTTTTGTTTTTCCGCACCTGCGAATGATTATTAACGTCACTGCGCTTAATAACCCGAGAAATAGTGTAAATAGAAATTTTAATTAACATATTAATTCGCTTTATTATAACCGCATCTGATTTTTTATTATCTTCATTTTTCAAACACTGATACATATTTAAATTTAAACCCTCTGGCACTGAATGTGTAAATCTTTATTGCAAAATTCGCTACTAACCTCACCTGTTGGCGATATCATATCTTCTGAATTTAAATTTTGATCTGGATTTTTATTTTCTGATACAAAAGGGCTCCAAAACGCTGCCATATGTAACTAATTTAAGGTTATCAATTAATATGGGCAAAAATTACAATACGTAAACCAATTATTAAAAATGAATTACCGAAACAAAGATATATCTAAAGTTAATACTAAACAGCCCCAAATAAAAATCTGGACTCTCCGCCTCCGCACTAGACACCGACTTTATGAGCTATATAAAAACTGCCGCAAAAAATAACCCTGAGCCCCTGCACGTAACAGAATACAGCGGACCATTAAAAGCCGTCAAGTCGCGTGCGTACCCTACTTGTTTTCGCGCTGTACAACTACCAGTCTAGAGAGAGCTGTAAACTAACTCACTCTGTATGCCACTTTTAAATGGATTTTAGCAATTAATATTAGAAAGACTATAACACAGTTTGTATCAATATTTTATTGACTGTCATAGTTTCTCAATAATGATTTTAATTTTATATATATAAAAATCTGGTGTCACAATGTATGTATGATGCCAATAAACTCCAAAACTACTGAATTTGGTCTAATTTACTGTATAGGGTAGTTATCACCTCAATAATTCACTTATGTCTTGAATATAAAAGAATAAAATTTATAAAATATTTATTAAGCAAGAGTTTTCTTAATGTTTAGTTTTATGAAGTTCTCATAGATGGCTTTTTCAATATCGTTTGACATCTAGGTTGCAAGTACACCAATAGATTTCGCGTTTATTCCGTTGTTTAGAGTATAAATTCTATTCCTCTATTTCACGTAATATTTGTTTATGTTCAAAAAGGGCCTCGAGTGGTTTGTGGTGTCCTTGGAGCTATTGAATTTCTCTGCCTATAGCCTATCTATTTGATGCAAGCTGACGTTGCTGTACCCTAGCTGTCTATTAACTAGCATTGCTAGCTGTATCTTTCACGAGCCAAAGGTATACGATAATTTACGATAAGGAGGCGACTGTCTTCGTCGAGTTTTCGGCAAGAAAAAGGGTGGTGTCTATTGTATTCTATTCTTCTGGGGTGTTTTAGGCTCATTGTACCCCCCTGAAGTGATCATACCAGGTTCGCTTCATTCTCATGTATTCTAGAATGTCCCTGATATTCGCTTTCACGATTTCCTCTGGCTCAGGAAACTTGAATGCCAAAGTGTCTCTGTCTAAGCTACTGAAGGCTTGGACAGTGATATATTACGTGAAGAGGAGTTTCATCTTCCTCACCACATTTTCTGCATAACGGGTCCTCGGCAAGTCCCATTATGTTCATGTGTTTTTGGAGATGGCAGTGTCCTGTAAGCAGTCCCACTGCCTTTCTTAGTTGAGTTCTACTTAGGCTGAGTAGGTCTGTAGTTTTCTTCCTGGATGGACCTGTTTTGAATAGTCTGGATTGCCTGAGTCCAGGCAGTTCCGATCAGGGTTCCTTCTGAAGCTTTCTTAGCTAGGAGGTCAGCTTTTTCGTTTCCAAGGTGCCCTGTGTGTCCTGGTACCCATTCAAGGATAACCTTGTTGCGTTGTGCCAGTTCAGCTACAGTTCCTTGTCAGTGCTTCACTGTTTGTGACGCTCTCTATTGCTTTGAGAGCTGTTAGGTACTGCCTCGTTCAGGATGATTTCCGAGCATGTATTGATGGCAACCACTTCAGCTTGCAGGATAGTATCTACTGAGCCCAGGTTGAGACTATACGTCTTTCCTGTATTTTCATTGCAGATCCCCATCCCAGTGCTGGTGCTTGTTTTGGATCCGTCTGTGTACCAGGCGGATTCATGTTGTTTCCTAAATCTTGGAACGAGCCTCGTTCCTATCCGGAATAGAAACCTTATATGGGTGGTGACTAAGACCATTGTAATTTATAGATGGGGGCTGTCAATATTCGGGCTTGGTATCCGGTTAAGGGTTGCGTTCAGTTAAGGGTTTTATTTCAGTTGCGTTCCATTGATACAGGTGAGAAATCCTTGTACATATTTACTACTTTTGTTAAAGAATTATTAAAGTCTTTGCTCCAAATTATAGGTAGCCAAAGTTTCAAGCCTCTTTAATTTCATTCCTTGTCTCTTCTATGCTTTGTTTGTCTTAATCTTGTTTTAGTTTTTCGCCGATTTCCACTGCAAAATGTTGTAAGCAAATATTTGATTGCTGCTGAAACCGACTCTGTTACTGAAAATTCGATATCATTTTTTATTCCGCTCTCCCTTTCATTTAAATAAAAGATAAACAATTTTTCCCAGATAAATTGATTTAATTTGGCAAATTTAATTTAGTATCAGTTTTACAGTGTTAAGTGTTACAACGTGTGATGAGGACTTTAAGGGTTTGGATACCCGTTCTAGTGTTGTGGGTCCTGTTACTGGACCAAAAAGCGGGGTGAATACTTCTCATTTTCTTATTTTTTTACATTTTTTAACCCGGAGATTTACTTTTTCTAGTTTCTTTTTTAGGAATATAATCCCTAAAAGAGAAAATAACAGTTCTTATAAATAATTTAAGAAAAAAATTAATTTTTAATATATTTTTAATTAAATAACTATTTACTAAATATAACTTACTAAAATGTGAGAATTTATTTTTATTATATAATAATGAATAATAATAGGGGTAAAAATGATTCTGTATTTTTAAAATTTTACCAAATTTATGTTTATAAAAAATAAGTATTTTAGTAAAATTATGTTAAACTTTTCTTTATCTGCTTGTCAACATGTACATTCAACATATTTCAAGAATTTTATTTTAAATATAAATTGTGTATTAAACTCAAGTTTATAAATTTTTATGTTAATTTTACACCCAAATTATAATATTTAAATCAATTTAACCTAATTATTTGAATCTGCTCACATAATTAGTTAATTTTCCAAAATTATTTCCATAGAACTATTAAAATGTGTTTCATAATTTTTAATCCATTAATTCAATAAGGTAAAACCAAAAATGCATATTCTTCCTAGCCGAACCTCTTTTCTTTTGAGATTATTTCCACAATAAAAAATAATTTAAAAAGATGTCCATTACGGATTTTAATTCTTACATTATTTGTTTTAGAGCTGCACTTCCCAAATTTTTACAAAACAAATATGGTAGCAAGTCTTTTACGCCAGGACTACAGACAAATGGGTAAGTAATTATAAATGGAAAAATAAAAATTTCCCAATAAATAATTTTTATTAATGTAAATTCATTTACAATTGTCAGGATCTCGACAATTACTTTCAGTTGCTGTTAAGTTCTTTAATACCTTATTTTATATTTGCTTCCATATGGGTGAATTATAAATTTTTGTGTGGTTCAGCAAAACTTTAATTTTGCCTGGCATATTAGAATTTAAACTCTTCCTTTTGGTGTTTATTATTAAATATTAACCTGTAAATAAACTTAATTAAACCAAATCAATCTAAAGATTAATTAATCATATTTTATCTTATATCTCTGTTAGAATTTACTTATAGATTACTATTATAATTAACTTTTAAATACTGGTTTATAAATTAATTAATTAGAGATATTAGAGATTTAAAAAGATTAATTTAGTTTTAGTTGTGAATACTGATGATTCCTGATAACGTACTTTCCACTATGTGGGAAGAATTTCCCGCAAACACAGATTAATCGTAATTTGAAAGTTACTTTATAATTTTATACGTTTTTTTGGAAAAAAACATAGAGTGGAACCACTAATTCTTTAAAATTTCATTTTATTAAGATATGGTCGTTGAAGAAGATTAATTTTTTTAGAAGGAATGAATAGTTAGGAAGTATGATTGATTTCATTTCAAACGATAGTTGTTCATATTTACTGAATTTGTGTTTTTTTATTTTTCTATATTTTTCTCCATCAAATCAACAACGTAGAACATGAAAATAAGGTCAAAATGGCAAAATTCTAGATAATTTTCAACAAAATTGACTCCTTTTGAATTTTACGACACCATTTTAACCCCATATCTTTCCCATGCACATTTAACATTGTTCTACGCATCCTATCGTACAACTCAAGGCACCAGTCGATTCAGCATCCTAAAAATCCCTTTTTACCATATTTTCAAGCATTTTCAAGAACATTTTATTTACTTAAGATAATAGCAAAGCAATACCTTTGAATTTGCTGCCTTCGAATTTTGCTAAAAATCTTAATGATGTTATTTTCGATAAAAATGGTCTAGAATCACAAAATCGACCACGTTAAACACGAAAATAGGGTCAAAATGGCAAAATTCTATATAATTTCCAACAAAATTGACTATTTTTGAATTTTACGGCACCATTTTAACCCTACATCTTTTCCTCGCATATTTAACAATGTTCTACACATCCTATCGTACAACTCAACGCACCAGTCGATTCAGCGTCCTAAAAATCCCTATTTACCATATTTTCAAGCATTTTCAAGAACAATTTTTTTTACTTAAGATAATGGCCAAGCAAATACCTTTGAATCTGCTGCCTTCGAATTTTGCTAAAAACCTTAATGATGTTTGATAAAAATGGTCTAAAACCACTAAATCGACCACTTATGATCAAAATGGTAAAATTCTAGATAATTTCCAACAAAATTGACTACATTTGAATTTTACAATATCTTCTTTCAATATTTTTCTTTTATAATTTCAGGTTGGTAATACTTTGTCTTGGTTTGAAATGAAAAATCTTCAGGCATGCTGTTAAAATATTGTTTTCTTTTTCTACATTTGTAACGGCCATTGTTTTCATTTCATTGTGATTTTCATTTTTGTTTTTCTTTTTATAAGTAACGTTTTTATCATTTATATTGATTCCCAAATATCTACTCTTTCAAAATTAAAGTTGTCAATTTTTATTTTTAATTATCTGTTTGGTTATTTTGTATTTTTATATATTTTGTTTATTTTTAGACCCTTCTTCTTGCTTCTGATACGATTTTTCGTTGAGCTTCCTTTAAATATTCCTATTTCGCATTTATTATTATTAAGGATAATAAAAAACTCTTCGTTTTAACAAAACTTCCAATATTTATTAAAAAATTGCTTTTTTAAAGGCTCAATGACAGCTGTTTCGCTATGAAGCATCGTCAGATTGACATTTAAGTTACATTTTGTTTGTTTGTAGCTAGGTACCTGATGTTTAGGTAGTATTAAGGCTAGACCAAGTATGGAAGTAATAAGACATAACAATATTAAAGCCTAGATGTAAATTACAAAATAATACTAAATTAGTATCATTTGATGTAACTAATATGTTCTCTAAAATTCCTCCTAAAGAATGTATAGTTCTAGTTAAAAAGATATTAGATGAAAGAAATATCCATCCAGGAATAATATCAGATATAATTGACTTATTTAATGTATGCATTAGTCAAAATTATTTTACTTTTGATAACAAAGTATATATTCAAAATGAGGGTCTTCCAATGGGAAGTCCCATTTCTCCAATTTTAGCAAATATTTTTATGGATAATTTAGAAAACAAAATCTTTAATTCTAGTTATAAAAACAATATTGTATTTTGGTATAGATATGTTGATGATGTGTTAGCAGGATTTGTAGGTAGCGAACGACAATTAGATATATTTTTTAATTATATTAATACCTTGCATCCTAAAATTAATTTTACTTTAGAAGTTGAAGAAAATAATTCAATTAATTTTCTAGATTTAAAAATTGAAAAAAGTTAATAATTTACTAAATTATTCAATATACAGAAAACCAACACAAACAGATGTAACCATACCATATAATTCAAATCATCCTATAACACATAAATTAGCAGCTTATAATTCTATGATACATAGGGCATTTTCAATTCCAATGGACAAAATTAACTTTGATAAAGAAATTTATATCATAAAACAAATAGCTACATCTAATGGCTACCCAATTCATTTGATAAATACATTAATTAATAAAAAGAACAGAAAGTGGCACTACAACTAATATTTCCTAAACAAACTAAAGAAATTAAAAGTTATAAAAATATTACATATTGTGGAAGTATTTCCAATAAAATATCAAAAATAATATCTTCGGCAACATCAGCAATAATATCATTTAAAACACAAAATAATGTTGGTACAAAATTGTTAAATGTAAAAACAAAATTACCTAAATTAAAAAAATCTGGTGTTTACAAAATTAATTGTCCAAAGTGTAATGCTGTATATATAGGTCAAACACAAAGAAATTTTGAAGTAAGATTTAACGAACATTTAAGAGCATATAGATTAAAACAACCAGATAAGTCAAATTATGCAAAACACCTACTTGAACATCCAACCTCACTCTTTCACACCAATGACATCCAAATACTACACATTTGTAATAAAAAACAAAATTTAGATTTCCTTGAAGAACTTGAAATAAAAAGACATCTAGCAGATCCACAATTTAAAGTTGTTAATGAACAAATAAATCTGGGAAGTTCTCCACTTTTAAAGTGTTTGCTTTGATTGAGTCTTCATTTTATACATAGATAAGACGTAATTGTAACACAAATATATTAAGTTATTGTAAAGATCAGCATGATATAGTTTTTTCCTGGTTTTTCTATATCATTGCACAGTTATACTGATCTTAGAGGGAAATACATCCAGGATAATCCCTTAGGGCTATTGATATCTAGGCTTTAATATTGTTATGTCTTATTACTTCCATACTTGGTCTAGCCTTAATACTACCTAAACATCAGGTACCTAGCTACAAACAAACAAAATGTAACTTAAATGTCAATCTGACGATGCTTCATAGCGAAACAGCTGTCATTGAGCCTTTAAAAAAGCAATTTTTTAATAAATATTGGAAGTTTTGTTAAAACGAAGAGTTTTTTATTATCCTTAATAAGATGGACTTCCAAAAAGTAAGGGTTAGTACAATCAATTTAATTTATTATTATTATTATTATTATTATTATGCTATTATTTGTACTGAATTGTCATTTATTGTACCGATGATGTCAATATGATATGATACTATCCATTGCTATATTGAACAACACTTAGATAATGCATCCCCTTATCTTATTCCACAATTAAAATGAAACTCGACCCACTTTCGGTTAAAACAGATGCTTTTGAAAATATCATTGTCATTTCCACAGGTTTTACAATCTTATTAGGCATATCTATCTTAAGTTGTTAATACTATCAAATGCTTTTTTGAAGTCAATAAACACGTTCTATTTTTAAAACCTAGAATTTTATCATTTTACAATTATGAATAAAAAGTAGATTATGTCGAACATTTAATTGTCTTGAAAAAAATTAGATAAAAAAAGAATTATTTAATCGTTTTTTTATGTATATACATATGCAGGATACGATTATTAAAATTAATTAACGGATAACAATAATTATAATGTATTGTTTCCGCCGAAGACCCGAATCTGCAGCTTAATTAATTTGATAGAGATTTTCCTAGTGCATTTTTTACAAGCGTTATCAATAAACTTGGCATTTATATTTACCGAATTCTTAGATCTCGCAAATTAATACTGCTAAGCAATTAAATTAATTTCACCGAAATATATCAGTGTTCTTCATTTATTTTCAAAGATGGGGCATTCCATGCCAACTCATCCTACCGATTGGATTTCTCTCTCCGATTTCTCTGAAATTTGGGCATCTTTTTGTACCCTTCGAAGAAGGTTTCTATGAATTTTTTCAACATTTTTCATTTAGCCAATCGAGAGATATAAATTTTCGAAAATTTCGGATATTTTTTTTAAATAGCCATGATGAAAAATTGTCCGATTTGGGATTTTTTTTAATTTCGTGGTTTTTGATGAACTATTTGAATAATGTATGCAAAAAATTATTCATCATAAATTTTATTGTTTTTTTTTTATTCCAAAGTTAAAACAAGAATTTTAAGATTGTTTGTATCCTTTAATTTTTTTTTTAATTCTCAAACATTCTACTATTCAAAACACAAATTTTAAGCCTAGTTTCGTAATGGGATAATAATGGGTTATAATTTTTATTTTTTTATTTTTAAATTAATTATTTTTTTCTGTTTTTTTTT
Source organism: Ophraella communa (assembly GCA_035357415.1). Lineage (NCBI taxonomy): Eukaryota > Metazoa > Arthropoda > Insecta > Coleoptera > Chrysomelidae > Ophraella > Ophraella communa. The sequence goes on along the minus strand of CM068994.1, from coordinate 27,959,922 downwards.
TCATTATTTGTGCATTACTGGCGACTTTATTAGATGAGATTCGAAAAAAATCATACATAAATATAATAAATAATTGAAGTCAAAATTTCAATTTCTAAGGTAAATTTTATTTATAACTTTTTAATGGTGTTTTTTTAAATTTGTTTCTGGAGTTTTATTTGAGCAAGAAATCAGTTTCATTGTGAGTGATCCATCTGTATTTGATATAACGCAATGATACTTTTGTGTACCTGTGATAGTTTTAGCTTTTTCATAATCTGCAATAGTTGAATATCTTACGTTGATTTTTGGCAAGTTATTAGATTGCGCAGCCCATTGATACAACTCTCGGGGGTTTGAAATTTGTTTATTGAAGACTGAAGACTAGCTCTTGCTGCACCTCTTTTTAGTGTTCCTCCTACACCGTCACAAGGTCCTTTGCCATGGTAGCTGGCAAAGAAATGGGAAAAAAAAACAGAAAAACAAAATAATTTTAAATAAAAAAAAAATCCCATTATTATCCCATTACGAGACTAGGCTTAAAATTTGTGTTTTGGAGAGTAGAATTTTTTTTAAATCTTTTTAAAAAAAATTTGAAGAATAAAAAAATCTTAAAATTCTTGTTTTGTTTAACTTTGGAATGAAAAAAAAACAATCAAATTTATGAAGAAATTGAAATTAAAAAATAAAGTCCCAAATCGGACAATTTTTCACCAAGTTATAGCTATTTAAAAAAATACCCGAAATTTTCGAAAATTCATATCTCTCGATTGGCTGAATGAAAAAATTTGAATAAATTCATATAAACCTTTTTCGAAGGGTACAAAAGGATGCCCAAATTTCAGCGAAATCGGAGATGTAAAGCTGGCAGCTATACCTATTGTGTTTGTCCCTCCATTCCAGTTACTCTTCATTCTCTCTTTATGTTTTTCTCTTCGTTTCTTCGTCCATAGTGCTTCTTCTTATTCTTTCTTTAAACTCCATGCATCCTTGTATATGATTTCTTCTTCTTCGTCTTCTTCTGTCATATTAATCGCTGCCATATCAGATTTTCCTACCTTAAAACAAGTAATTTGTGCTTTAGGGATATTTTCAAAGAATTTAAATATTTTGTTGGTTAGTCTATCATCTTTCATTCTCTTCAAAGAACTTGAAAATTGTCTCGGTTAGTCTATAATCTTTCATTACTTCCTTGTTCATCTTTGCTACGTTCTCCATTTCTTGATTTGTATTCATTGTCAAATATTCAGAGGCATAAAGACACTTTGGTATTGTAATTGATATTTTTTTGCTAAAAATAATCTTTGTTAGGTTAAATGCCATTTCCATTCTCTTTATTCTTGCTTTGCTTTTTACTTTAAAGCATTTGGATCAATAATTTTACCCAAACAGTTGCAGAAGTTTGCCAAGTAATGGCAAACAGTAATGCAAACTGAGAATCAGCACGTCAGTCAGTCATTGCATAAAGAATACTATAGCAATTAGACAATCTTATTACCTTATTTTCTGATCTAGAGGTACGTACTTTCCTCCTTTCTTTAGAATCATGATTCTATCAACAAGAACCCCATAATTAGTAACTTTTTCCTTTACTGCAGCTTCTTTCATGGATGTATTAGTTGAAGAACAACACAAACTCCAGCTTTACTACATCTAGGTGGTTCGTTGGTGAAAAAACTTCCAAATGTTAATTTTAATTGTATTTTTAGAGTTGGCACGAAATCCTTTACCAAGACGAAATCGTTTACCAAGACAAAAACACACAGGCCTTTCAATCACACCATTACGAACGAAAGAATGACTGAACACAAGAGATTTGATTTACTTGGAGATTTAATTAAGAAGACCGCCTCATATCAAGGAGGTACTATACTAATTTTTTACTACTTTACCACTAAAATATGGTAAGAAATAATAATTATTTATCTTAGGATGTACTTCTATGCCAAAACCATCAAACGCTGGAGTGAGATGTTCACAGTATAGTGGTTGCAAAGCTGATTGTTTGCCTAATTTTCAATTTCCCAACGGAAAGACACAATTGAAATTTACCTGTGATGATGGTCAATGGACTACGCCTGATTTCCAAGGTGTTCCTGATTGTGAACGTAAGAATTTTGTAAAAATTTGTTTGCTGTAAAAAAATAGTATATTGTGCAACAAGCACCGAATGATACCTATAGGTCCCCAGGTCCTATGGACCTGGGGAGTTGAGATATGTGGTTGAAATCGCGCGGGAATGCCCCCTCCCAAGTTAGCACCTTTTTAAAAACTTGCACTTTAAATGCAAAAATTGATCTCTAAGCTGCAAGTGGCCCCAGTACCTTAGTGGTTAGCGTTAGTGATTTCAGATTTAAAGTTTTCGATGGTCGATGGATCCTGGGCATGATTGAGCGTGACAGCAGAGAGTTCCGGCTTGAAATTTGTCCGGAAAATAAGCGGGATTCGGCTACACTCACTGCACTGATAAAGAAACACGCGTCGCTCCTGGTACTGCAATCAGACCGGGCAAGATACCAGCAGAAGGACTGGCGTTGCACCTCTGCAAGTACCTCTGGAAGTGAAGAGTGCGCTACAGGAACGAAGACGTTTTCCAGGAAGTTGCGAGGCAGTTCCCAGGTGAACCATAGAAATGTGAAATAGACTGTAAATATTTTTAAAGGAATAAAAGGATAACAAATTTTGGGTTTTGTTAATTCCTGCGGAATTGCTGCTGAATCGCCAAAACAGCAATTCCAGGCTATATTAAGTTAGGTTAGGTTAGGTTAGGTTAGGTTAGGTTAGGTTAGGTTAGGTTTCGGTTAGGTTAGGTTAGGTTAGGTTAGGTTCGCGCGTCACGTGACCAACTTTTTCGGACACCCTAGACCATAGGGACTTGATTGACACCAATTTTTTCAAAATAGCGCGTGGGCCAGGATCTATACTATCCCCCCAGTTTGCACGAGAAGTAATTCGAATGCATGAAGGAGGTTTTTATTTACTAACAGCTTAGCAATATCTACATCATTATTAATGTTTTTATGTTTTTAACATAGAATACTGTGGCCATAATGTTAAAGGTTTAAATTTCTTGGAGATAATACCAAAATACACCAACAGAATATTTTCAGAGAGTGAATTTGTTTTATGCTCTTTACGCCATTGAATGAACGAATTATAATAAGCGAGTTGGTATTTCTCTTTCGATTTTTCCGGTATTAATTTGGCATACATATCAGGCGGTGTTAAATCTAAGTCACTATCACTATTTTCCATGCTATTTTAAGTAAAAATTCACTTATTATACTACTATATTGACTTTTATAAGCCATACTGACAACTAACTGTCAAAATTGTTGTTTATTTGGAGATATAAGATCATAGGCTTCTTACATTAGTTATGTTCTTGTATTTTTTAGTGCACAATGGATATATATTGTTCACTAGTTTTCATAGTAATTAGTGCGAAATAGAGTGTACAATATACTAATCAATGAGAGATTTACAAGTGAAATATTTCAGTATAATCGTAGGAAAAATTATTGTTAGTTTCAAACTGTATTTATATTCATAATTTAACGAAATTTTTCTTAATTTACAGCAATTTGTAGTCCTCCGTGTAAGAATAACGGAGTTTGTACTGTAGGCAATAAGTGCCAGTGTCCGGAAAATTTCTCAGGGCCTCAATGCGAAATTTTCAGCATACCTTGCTTGAGTACGAACGCTCCGTTACCAAGAAGCGCTAGGAGAGTTTGCAATTCAAAGTAAGTATGGGTGGGTACAAATTATTTTAGATTTTGTTATCTTCAAAGATAAAAATGAAAAACTCAAAGTCAATGTTATAGAGTTTTATTGTTGTAAAACAATTCTTAGCTAATAGTTTCGGCCAAACATGGAGGCCATCATCAGTCTATAAAAACAGTTATGTTTCGCCTAAGTTGATAAAGAAAGAAAGAAAGAAACAGAGAAAAAATACTTTAGTTTAAAGTTATAAATATAAAGTTGATACTACGACTTAAATCTTCCAACAACAATTGCAAGGATTATTGAAGGGGACACTGTAAATAAATAAAAACAAGTAAAACAAACAATAAACGAGTATAAAATAACAGAACCAACAGATTAAAATTGAATACTTAAAAAGCAACATTTAGTATTAGTAAAAATAAATAAACAAATTATTTAAAAGATTGGTTTTTAAACTAACTTTTTATATATTAAAAAAAGGGGAGGCGTTAAACATAACCAAAGAAAAAATATGAAAATTAAAATTAAAGTGTATCTGTAGTCTGTTTGATCATTAAAGAGGAGGAGGAAAATTATAAATCTAAACCATTATAAACCATTACAAATATATAAAGTATAAAATATAAAGTAATATATGGTAGCAAAAATTGGCTGCAAAGTACAACTAGAAACTAATTAGAAAGAAGAAAATATTTGTGAGGTTATGTTGAGGCCAGTAATAACAAGGCTAATTTAATAATGATAATAAACAAACACTGTAAAACATATTAAGATTGTTAGCCAAATTAGAAAGAAACAAGAACACTTATTAAATAAAGAGTGGACAACGGAAGAAAAACAAATTGGAAGACTAAAGTAACACCTAAGTCACCATCAACCTTTGCTAACCATATGATTGATGAAAATCATACTTTTTCTAATTTTTCTAGGTTACATAAATGTTTTAAAGGTCCTAGGATGAATTTACTTAAGATGTTTGAGATCAATGATAACACAGTCTTCCATTTTGTTTTTGTTCCGTTGTCCACTCTTTATTCAATAAGAATGTTCTGAATCTTCTTCTTCTTCCTCCTTTATATAGGTAAACTTGCCTGTTCTGAAGGATCCAAAAAGATAAATGATATACAGGGTGTTGTATTTGAAAACAAAAAGTTGGTATTTTCCACGCCCACATGACACACCCTGTATAAAACATTTTTGATAAATCAAGGGCGCTAGAAATACTATCCGAGCTTTTGAATAATATATTTCTCGAGGGATGTAGATATTGACAATTGAGGGAAATTTTTTAATATTTTCCTAGTTGTAATCAATAGTTTTTTCTGATTAAAATAATAATTTTTTGAAAATGGGAAAATTATAAGTCGTGTTTGTAAGAGTCAAAGTTGACTGGTATGATTTTCGCGTATTATCACAAATAAAATGTCAAACTAGGTGGAAACTCAAGCAGGAAAAGCCCGCGAATCTTTAATCGCCGTACCTTTAGTGGAAATTTTAAAAATTGCCAGTCTTTTAGATTGTCCGAAGGAAAATGTAGGTGTTTTATAATACATGCCATCTAAGCTGATAGTGCTCAATACCATCTCAATCTTTTGTTTATATATAACAATATTTCCTAATTTAAACTGATCAATTTCTAGACAATGTACATATACCTGCTTGCCGGAAAAAGCTTTTCCTGACGGTAACGTGACCACAACAATTTTCTGTAAAAATGGTAAATGGGTATCAGAAGACAATGAACTGGCTTCACTTCCAGACTGCAGAGGTATTCATAAAACTTCCACACAACTGTTTAATATCTATTAAAATATTTAAATTTTAGCTGTGTGTTCGCCACCCTGTCAAAACGAAGGAATTTGCGTCAACGGCAATCAGTGTAGATGTCTTGAGACTTTCTCTGGTTCACGATGTGAGATTAAAAACAAACAATGCTCCAGTGCTAACGCTCCACTACCAAAAAATGCTAAAAGAACATGTAATCCAAGGTAAGCTAAAAATTCATCTAGGAACAATTGCCATTCGTTTTTGAGTAGTCGAAGCAAGAAACATTAACGCAATTTTAATTTTTAGAAAATGCTCCATAGATTGTTTCGCAAATCATGAATTCCCCGATGGATCTAGGAAAATGGATATAGAATGTAACGATGGAAATTGGACATCCGTAGATAAGAAGTGGGACATCATACCAGACTGCAGACGTACGTATTTTAACGAACAATTCTTGCTAACAGTTTGGACATTTTGCTTATTAGTTTAGACTTATATTTAGATATTACACTACATGGTTTTTTCTGTACTTTTAGCTGTATGTACTCCCCCATGTGAAAACAATGGAATATGTCTAGCTCCGAATCAATGTAACTGCCCAGAAAATTTTTCCGGTCCTCAATGTCAGTACGAAAACAAACCTTGTTTAAATCATTCGCCTATGCCCAAAAATGCTAAACGAAGTTGCAATTCCAAGTAAGATTTTTTTATTTAAAACGTCAAAATCATCCAAAGATAATCAAGAAGAAATCTCTTAACTCATTTAAACAATTCCAGATTATGTACAATTACGTGTATGCCGGGACATCTATTCCCAGATGGTTCTGGGATAGCGACTATGGCCTGCAAGGATGGACTGTGGGTACCAACAAGAGATAAATGGGTATCTATCCCAGATTGCAAAGGTATTGTGTCCTAACTTTAATCTATAGTGTTTATTTTGGCAGATACTGTATTTGTATAATAATATTTCGAAAGTTTTTAAGTTTGATGTTACTTATTATACTATATTTGTTTGTAGTTGGCAGCACAGTGAATTTATTTATAAATGCAAATCCTTCAAAGCCCAAGCCAGGGTGGTTCATGAAAAATAATTAAAAGTAGGATACATTTCTATTGAAACATAGTTGTTATTTTTCAAAGAGTCCACCCTGTAATTAGGGATTAACTATTCAATAAAGTGTTTTGAACAGCATTTAAAACTTCATCAATTGGTTCAATATTATTTGGTACAATAACTCTTGCTTCAATAACAGGAATTACTTCTTCATCTTCTTGATTTTCTTCAGAAGCTGGTTGATCTTTGAGAATCCAAAGGTTTAACAGTCAATTCAATCATCTTTTTTTTTGACAGATACTCAGATTTTGAATTAATTAAATTTATAAATTTACCAAATTTCAGATAAATACATTTCTCTTTTTATTATGTATGTTTGTTAACAAGATGATTGAATTGACTGTTAAAACTTTGGATTCTCAAAACCATCAGTTCACCGTAGAAGATGATATTACAGTTGAACAATTTAAAGTCAAGATTGCAGATACTGTAAATATTGCTGCAGATACACAGCGTATTATATCTATTGTGGAAGAGTTTTGCAAGATAACTCAAAATTAGCTGATTATGATGTTAATGGGAAAGTTGTCCATTTGGTTCAAAGACCACCACCAGGCACTACACCAAGATCTAATAGTAGATCTGCTTCACCTCAACCTGAACGTAGAGGATTTAGAGGTTTTCGTGGTTTAGAACAAGGCAATGCAATGTATTTGGGTTCCATGGCTTTTCCTGGAAATTTGATGGAATCTCAAGGAATCGTTCCACCACCCCCAACACACAGTCTTTCTGGTAGTCGTTTAAATGTTGCAAGGAGAATGCTGAGAAGAGCAGAAGCAGTTATACAAATGCTTGAGAATCCATCTAACAGATCCCAAGATCAACCAGCTTCTGAAGAAAATCAAGAAGATGAAGAAGTAACTCCTGTTATTGAAGCAAGAGTTATTGTACCAAAGGGATTAACTAACCCAAACACAATAGAAACCCTAGATAACTGCCAACTGCAAATAAACGAACTATAATTTAATTTATATTTTAGCAACTTGTGATCCTCCTTGTTTGAATGGTGGAAACTGCTTGTCATTTAACGTGTGTCAATGTCCGCAAGAGTTTAGAGGTTCCCAATGCCAATACAGTAAGTATCTATTAGCATTAAATAATCTGAAAATGTTGTTATTAATCGTGTTAAATAATTTTAGCTGCAGATGTTTGTTCTCCAAAAAGATTAGAGTTTAATGGAGGTTACAATTGTTCCGGAAACGCTGATTCTTTCTCCTGTTCATTGAGCTGTCCCACTGGAGTAGATTTTGAATTTCCTCCAGCGACGGTTTATACATGTAATTACGCTTTAGGATTCTTCCTTCCAGCCCCCATACCTCAATGTGTTTACCGTAAGTCCTGTATTTTTTAAATTAATAAAAGATACTGAAAGGAAATTCATTTTGCAGCTGAAAATTTAGAAGTTAATCTAATCCCAGCTTCGGAAGAAACCCAAGTAATGATTAACGAAATTGATTTAAGTTCTGAAAATACGAAAAATTTGTTGAAAAAAATACAGAAATCATTGGATGCTGGAGAGAGTTTAATTTCTATAATAAAGAGGATCAGAAAAGAGTTATCTTCAACTAAAAACGGATTAAATACGGAGGAGAAGGAGTTATTGGAACAACTGGAAGAAGCTTTAGCTTCTGGACAAGAAAATATTATCAACGACATTAAAAATTTAAAAATTGTTGATAGTCCTGTTAGTACAGTAAGTGGATTTTAAGATTTTGTGAAATTTTATTTTACATAAGGTACTATTTTGTTGAGATTTGGAATTTAATGGAATCAACTGTTAGACATGCTCTATGGGTGTCGTTTGTTGCTATAATAAAACAGTTTTAAGAGAAAATTGATTGTACTAACCGTTACTCTGTGGAAGTCCATCTAACTAATTTATTCCAATTGGCTTTTCCACACTGTATACTTATACTATATTTGTTTGGAGTTGTCAGCACAGGGTCTTGTTTACAACATTTTAAGATTTTCTTAGCTGCCAACTCCAAAAAAATGAACCATAACCTAACAAAATTACTAAAAATTAAACTTTGTGGTTTTATTTCAGCCTACATCAATCTTAGCGGAAGACAATTCTAAAATAATTACTAGCAAAGTAAAACCTTTGGACACAGCGGTTATTGAACAAAAACTTCCAACCCCCGGAACTTGTTTCACTTGGGGAGGATCTCACTACAAAACCTTTGACAATCGAGTATTCAGGTATTGTTTGCGTATAATATACAAATAGTATTAAAAACAACAAATTATTATCGAAAAACGAAGAAAAATATCAAAATCAATGTCACAAAATTTAATTTTATTAAAAACAGCAACTAGTTTCGGCCTATCAATAGATCATCATCAGGCTAAAAATTAAAAGAGAAAGTGAAAACATTACAGATCAAAGAATCAGTATAAACCTACCTTAATAACTACAGTTGTAATTGAAAAATAACAACTTCTACCATTAAGGATAATAACAAACTCTTCGTTTTAACAAAACTTCCAATATTTATTTAAAAACTGCTTTTTTAAAACGAAGAGTTTGTTATTATCCTTAATAAGATGGACTTCCAAAAAGTAAGGGTTAGTACAATCAATTTAACTTCTACCATGCTTGCATATAGCAAAAGTTTATGTATATCAAATTGTGTCATTGAAAAAAGGAAAGCATTAAATGAGGAAATAATAAAAACTAATTTTAAGTATTAAAAACTAATTTTAATCATTATTTCCTCATTTAATGCTTTCCTTTTTTCAATGACACAATATAAACATAAACTTTTGCTATATGCAAGCATGGTAGAAGTTGTTATTTTTTAATTACAACTGTGGTTATTAAGGTAGGTTTAAGGTAGGTTCTTTGATCTGTAATGTTTTCACTTTATCCTTTAATTTTTAGCCTGATGATGGCCTATTGATAGGCCGAAACTAGTTGCTGTTTTTAATAAAATAAAATGTTGTGATTGATTTTGATATTTTTCTTCGTTTACCAATCAGTCACATTTGTGCTATGGATGATATACTTCTGTTAAAATTATTATCGATTTCAGTTTTAAATCTCCCTGTCCGCATGTATTGGTACGTGACTCCAAAGATAGTACCTTCAGTATTATTATTCAAGATGCGCCTTCTTGTACAAAAGACCCAGCAAACTGTTTTGAAATCATATCTCTGTACATCGAAAATGTAGAGTACTTGTTAACCAAGAACAACGAGAGTCAATTAGTATTTAAATCTGGCGATAAGGCTTTCCCGATTCCCGGTAGAATTCCAGGAATAAGAGTGGAATTGCAAGGAAATAATCTTTTACTAACCCTGGACACTCTGGGAGTTTCAGTGCTTTGGGACGGCCAGGTAAATATAAAGATAGGTATATCTTCTTTTTATAACACCGAAATTGTTTTTACTGTGAAATCTTACATTTTTAGAACAAATGGAGCTATTTTTTAAGATTGTGTCTAAAATTTTGCTTGTTTACTTGAAAATAAGTTTTTGCTGTCGATTTTTAGCGATTAATTCAAGTATCATTGAAAGAAAACCACTGGAATAGAACTGAAGGTTTGTGCGGAAACTTGGACGGAGATCCAAATGATGATATTATAAGTGAAGACGGACAAGCGCCCAAAAACATTCTTACCTTCACTAATAGCTGGAAAGTAGACCATATTGGAGGTAAGTAGTTTTAGTTATACTCTGCCTCAAAAAGGTATAGAATAATAAAATGTCATTAGGTATTTAAAAAGCACTTCTGGCACTTTTATACTTTGCATTGTAAAATTCTTTCGTTTCCTGGCGTTTTAATTAAAGGGTCAACCACTTGATCTACCAGATTATCCAGATTTGTTGCAGTGTTACCACATAATGGACTGCTTTTCGCCAGTTCTATGGTGTAACTTTCCGAATGGCGTGATTAAACAGTATGTAAAAGTTTTCATTTTAAATGTAGTATTTTGTTACGGTTACTTTGCACTTTCCTGCTATATATTTCAACGGTATATATTATCTTTATTTATAGCCAGTTAATAATTTCTTGTTTTTTCCAAGCTGAAGGTAGTATCTTCTATGTGCGCCTTGATAGGCATTTTCATAACGGCCGAATCAGTTGAAAGAAATTTCACCGAAGTAATCTGTGAAGACATCCGAATTCATGTTCTCCTGAAATCTTGCACAGAAAAACTAGGGTGATAGTGTTTTATGCAATCACATTAGGGTGTCCGTTTTTTACCGATTTGATTTTTGAGTTTGCAGCGCCCCTAAAATTTTTATTGTATGACTAAAAAAAAAAATATCGAATCTATATAAGCCCTTAATATTCATAATAAACCGTGCGATTGATTTCCCATTTAAATAACATGGAGTTTTTGTAATTTTTGCAATCAATCAATCAAGTTATTTTAATAGTAATGAAGTGTTGTAATTAGTTTTCATACTTAGAAATATAATTATAATGATTTTAGTGTAACAGTGTATTTATCAATCACCAATATCAACTACCACCCAGTTAAAATATATCTCATGGCAACTTAAATACCACATGTTCTCTTTCACTTTACAACCCACTTTTTGAGTGAGATCATGGGTAATGACTGAACGTCGCCCACTTCGTTCCTCATCATAAACGTTTTTGCGGCCATCTTTGAGGGCCCTAATCCATTTCCGCAGCATTCCTTCACTTATAATGTTTTTACCATAAACTTCACTAATTTAACGATGAATGTCAATGAGAAAACGAATCACAGCAGGCACGCCGATGAAACGGCGTTGTAATGCCGTCTGTGGCTTCCCAACTGATGTAGCTACGCTAGGCGCATGCGCTAATCGGCAACTGCAGCGCTGCTGTTTTACTGACAGATGGCCAAATGTTATGGTACTTCGCATTTTATAACTCTATACTTTTTAAAAAGAGAGTATATAGTTTCATTTTTACTTGAAAATAAATATCTTAAATTTATTTTTAGATCGCTGTGAGGATTCACCTTCGGAAGATGAAGTCTGTACTCTGAACCCCGATAAAACCCAAGCCGCTACAGATTTCTGTCAGAAACTAATTTCTGATAACAGATTCAAGCAATGTCAAGGCGTAAGTAAAATTAAATATCCTGAAATATTTGAAGATATAATCATGGTTTTCTTATATTTTCTTTCTCAATAATATCGCAGCAAGCTTAACCCGATCATTGCCTTAGAGTATGCTTGATTACAAACGAGGATTTGATCGAGTCAAGATGAGATACATTTTAATAGGAACAGGAGTTAACTACAAAGATTTGAGAACAATTGGAATCGTTTCACAAGTCTCAGAACTGAACTTGAACTTACTGAACTACAGTCAACAATATAAACGAAAAGAAACAATGTGTACAGTGTGCTGATGCACGTCATGGATGCTTGGACTCTTTTTTTTTCCTCAAAACTCACCGTTACCCCCGCTTCGGAATCTCTACCCTAGGATACTTCAAGACGGGCGGCGGTCCCTCACACTCTTCACCCATTCATACTACTTGCCATCAGAACAGGGATCCAGAAGGACCACCAAATTTTTTCCCTCCTCACCGCAACCTTGTGCCCTTTAGCACCACACCCAAAACTTCTACCCTCCATAAATGTTACCCTATTTCACCCCAACTTAATCTCCCTTTTTGCCAGTAAAACCTCTGCCTTTTCCCATTCCGCAGTCACCACCGCCATCTTCATCCCATTTTCCTCATCTGAACTCCCTTCTTTGCTTCAATTATCAACTCCCTGCTTCTTGATATTCTGAGTCCATCGACCCACTTTCCCTTCATCTACCTTAACCCCTTATTAATCTTTTCAATCCCCTCCTGATTCAGATCCCCAATATCCTTCAGAATAACCGCCTCATTCCTTTGTTCTCTTGCCCTTTTCTTTTCTGTATATATATTTTCACCTTCGTTCCTCTCTTTTTTACCCATGCCACCATTTTCCTTAATACTTCCATATGTTCGAGCCTGTGCAGCCCAACACTGTCCCCACAATCAATATCTCCAAACACTCGACTCAGCGAATCAAAAACTTTCCTTTCATCTCTACTCCTCCATTCGGCAGATTCACTCTTCCTCCTTCGTTTTTACCCCTTTTCTCTCTGAGATCTTTACTTCCTTGATCCACTCCATTCCCCCCCCCCTTTTCTACCAGGAACCAGAACCTTTCCCGATACAATCTCTGGATCCCTCTCTCCATTCCACTATCCTCCTTGTTTACCCACACTACCTTATTCATTTGGAAAGCTTTTAAATGTGGGTTTTTCTTCGCATGCTAAAGATTCCATGGACTGACCACGTCAGAAATGAAGAAATTCTGAGACTCATGGATAGAGACCGTGAACTTATTGAGATCCCCAAAAAAACGCAAAACTTCTTATCTGGGGAACATCTTTAAACATGATAGATATAACTTCCTTCAGCCAATATTGGAGGAAAATAGAAGGTAAACGACATCCTGGCTGAAGACAAACAAACATCAAAGAATGGACAGGTTAAGACCTTCAAATTGTAATAAAAAAGCGCAGAATAGAGAAGAAATTGCTAATCTTCACTGAAGAGACGGCACCTAAAATATAAGAAGAAGTTTGACAATATCCTTTGTAAACTCGACTTGACTGATCGTATCAGCAGCTCTTGTAAAGTGGATATCTGAGAGATGCTAGCAACTTCTAAAACGTTATGGCAGAGTGATCCATCATATTTTTTAAGAACAAATTTTAGACCACGAACGATAAAGAATATCTGATGTATTTGTAAAGTTCTATGGTTGTTACAAATTGCTATTGATTCTTCATAAGCAGCTCTAGAATCACTTTTGCAAATCATGTAACCTTTTTGTACGTCTATATTTTCGCTACAACTTATGTTTATACCTGATTAGGCTGACTATTTCAGTAGTACACTTTGACTTTGTCTTATTTTATAAACAGATCTTTTAAGGATCTAGAATTTGTTTTTAAATAATAACCCTAGCTTCAATTTGGTTTATCCTTGGCGATGTATAATAATTAATTTTAATATATTTACAGATAATGGACATTGGTTACTTGTACGATGCTTGCAGATCCGACTATTGTAACTGTCCCAAAGATGACCCCACTGCTTGTGCTTGCGAAACGTTTGACGTGTATGTTAAACATTGTTCGCATTTCGGAATCAAACAGATATCTAATTGGAGAGACGATAAAACATGTCGTAAGTAGAAACCGATTTTTCATAATTCCAGACAAATTTTTTATTATATTGGCTTTCTTCTGCGAAGCAATTCAAAGTACTTTTGTTTGTTTTTTGGGTGGCGGCAGTTTTCCATCTTTGTTAGTTTGGCGGTTAAAAAATTAAGATCAAATCATGGATCAAAGTCATTTTTATATGTGATATTATACGATCCTTGTAATATTATTTGGTCGTTGGACGTCAATTTGTAACCATATTATGACGTTGGGCGTCAATTTGTGATATGATTTACATGTTGAGAGTGAATAATTTATAAAAATATTTAGTTAACTTTAAAAAAAATAACCATATACCAAAAGAAAAAATGTAATTTACAATAAAACTTAATTAATTAATTAATTAATTAATCTTAATTTCGTCTTTAATTAGTTGTAAAAGATATTTCAATAATTAACAAAATTTATAAATGTTTATCACAGCAAAAATTATGATAGTTAAATACCTCGGCTAGGGGTGAGTAAGTTCATTAGCTCTGACAATAGCACAATATTTGTTTCTTTAAGAAATTATAAGGGCGCCACTGAAATCTTTTTATTTTTTATGATACTAATGAAGAAAGTTGTTTTAAGCTGAGTTATTTAAATAAGTATCATAAGATGACAGAAAGATGTCAGAAAAAACTGTCTATGAAGATAAAAAAAAATTATATGAAAATATACCAACAGATAAAAAATAAATAGATTTCCTTGGTGCTAAAATGAATGAAATTGAGAATACGTTACAAAAAAATAATCCGCAAACAGTTCTTTACAAAAACTTATTCTAATACAGTTGACGATAAGAAAATGATTTTGATATTACGTTTAAGAAATAAAGAAAAACGAGACAGCTGTATAATATTATAAATGCATTTATTTACGTTGGTCGACTTATCTTTTTTTTTACATCTGATCCATTGGTTGATCCAGGAGAGGGCTGGTCCAGTGAAGGGTTGGCTTGATGAACAGTCTACCAATGTAGAACCAATCAACGGTAATTCGGTAGTAACCCAGTAATGTCTTTGAACTTGAAATTTGTAATGTTTTTTGAACTTGAAATTTGTAATGTCTTTGAACTTGAAATTTGTAACGTCTTTGAACTTGAAATTTGTAACGTCTTTGAACTTGAAATTTGTAACGTCTTTTGGTATTGTATATTCCAATGCTGTGAAAAATTGTCAGCATCAGCCACGTGTTCGTTTATTTTTTTTCGTACAAAAAGTACAAAACAGCGTATTCCGAAATCTACATTTATCATTAGGATATATTATAGAAAATACAGTAGTAACAAAAGATAATATAACAATTAGATAATTCCAAAAAAGTACTCAACTCGCCATTTTGTATTTTTTTATAAAAAATACAATTATTACTTTTAAATTGCCCTCAAAATATACTTGAAATAATTATTAATGTGAAAATTCTCATCTGAATACATACTAGGTACTGTCAAGATTTATAGAAATTATATTTAAAATCTTTTACCAAAAATAAAAATCAAAAAACATACCTGTGTGTAACACCAATGACAATAAGAGAATGAATCGTGGTTTAAGGTATTGGACTATGCCACATTAAAGATCGTGTATAAAGTTGGAATTACTGACAGCAATCGTTTATTCCGTTTATTATTAACATGTTAAGAACTCTATACAATAGATGGTGTTAGTGTTAGCCATATAATTAATTTAAAAATACTACGTTTTTAGTTAACATATCATGTTACATCCTCTGTGGACGGTTACCTGAACCATATCATGTAAATATGGCCTCGGCTCTGAACGAGTTAATTTGTATTGCGAGGAAAAATCTTCCCAAATGTAAAAATGCTGTAGCTCCATCGGCAGGACCTCAGTTTTATGAGCACAACGGCTTGTACAAAATCTGAGAAATCATAAAGCTTGCTACCCATTTTTTTTTCATTGAAACCTCCACTCTGTGATGAAAAGAGTCGGCAGCAGCCATAAACCTATGACTTGGTATCGGGTTATAAAATAGCAGGGGAAGAACAGCTTTTAGATTGAAAGAAACAATGTATACATCAAAAGAAAGCTCAAGTCGTCGTTTAACTAAATATTTCTTGAAAACTGTATTTTGTTATATCTACCTATTTTAAAAAGTAGGATGGCTCTTTAATAATAGCTATTTTAAATCATAACATTGACTGGACTGTGGCAGTCTTCTTTCATTAGAGTCAAAGAAAAAGCCGACAATTTTAAATTTGCACAATTTTTTTACGTCAACTATAATTAATTGAATACTATTTTATCCAGCAATGAATTGCACCAACGGCAAGATCTACAAAGCATGCAGTAATACCGACAGACAACCCACATGTGGAGCGATCTCGGAAGGTAAAGTAGACACTAACGATGGCTGCGTCGAAGGATGTTTCTGTCCTGAAGGAACCGTTCTAAATGACGGAAAATGTATCACGAGAGACAAATGCCCTTGTAAACTGAGAGGTAAAAGTTTTGAATCGGGTTCAGCAGTTCCTAAGGATTGTAACACGTGTACTTGTATTAACGGACAATGGATTTGTACAGAAGTGAGTCAATTAAATTATATAAATAATTATTATTGTGTGGTTAATTTAAAATACTTTTAGGTGGATTGTGGAGCGCGATGTTCATCCATCGGAGATCCTCATTATGTTACTTTCGACGGAAAGAAATACGATTTTATGGGAAAATGTTCGTATTATTTGGTGAAAACGAACAACTTTTCAATAGAAGCTGAAAATACTCCTTGTACTGGTGCTATTTCAGAGGTAATTTTACTACTATATAGGTGAAAATCAAACGGGTTAAACTCACGACTTTTTGGTGCCTTTCTTCAGCCAATACATTGTTGAGGCAACATGTGACTTAAATAATTTTTGGCAACCAAAGAAAAAAGAGACGAAACTCCATCCTGCATTAATTTGGAGGCAGAACATCCGGCCCTAGTAGTTGATAACTATTGGAAACGTCTTTCTTTCAGAACATGCAAATTTTCTTCTTCCCAATAATGGCTGTTTCTCGAATAAAATACCTCTAGCCTGAAAAAATTGGCTTCATCGGTAAACACAACATTCTTAATAAAATTTCGGTCAATATTATGCTCTAGGAGAATATGTTGGTAGAACTATAACCGTCTTGGAAGATCTCTTGGAATCAAATTTTGAACAGGAGAGGAGTGATAAGGCAGGAACTTTTTTTGTTTTAGAATTCTTATATTAGAAGACTGACTTACTCCTGTTGGTGATGACAAATGACCAACAGCAGTAAGGATTGCTGCAGGATTAATCTTTTTGATTAGGTGAAATTGGTTTCGGACGACTACCTCAATTTTTATTGTGAAATAACCCGGTTTCACCTAAACGATGACATATATTTAAAAATGGTTTGTGATTAGGTTGCCTTCTGCCTGAATATAACCATCCATACCTTCATTTCGAAAGAAAAATTATATGATAGCTTCAAAAAACAACTGACTGTAAACTCCCAAAAAAGAGATTGACTGGCAGGAAATGTCATGTACCAGCAACAATTATCTGATAGTCCAAAGCACAATAATTTTCATAAAGTAAATAATATTCAATTGTATTTTTATATAAAAATATTGTGTTTAAACCTACCTACCAATATTATGTAGACATGATGTGGATGTTACATTTTTTAATAAAAATAATTAAAAAGTGTTACCAGTCGATTTTATCAGCAGAAATTCTTCACGAGACTATTCCTAAAACAAAATGTCACATATAAAATTACCCTTCTGTGCAAAATAGGATAAACATTCAACGCATTACGTGTTCTTCAGCAATATTATATTGAGGTATATTCCTATCACCATATTTTAGTTCAAAAAATCTGCCTTTAGCCTATGACCCAAAAATTATAAATAATTATAAAATAAATAAAGTTATAAATTTGTTAAAACCTTTACATTTTATAGGCAATGAATTTCCCCGTCAGTATTTTATCTGGACTGCCGTCATGTACAAAAACAGTTACAATCAGGATAAATGGACAAACAGTCAAATTGAAGCAAAACAATGAATTACTCGTAAACGGAGAGGATGTAACCAAAGTACCATTCACGATTGCTGGTATCAAAATAAGAAAAGTTTCTTCAATTTTCTTACAAAGTATGTATAAAATTATTTACAGTACGTTCTTGCTGTCTAATGGACTCTTATTATCGTTGGTAACCATCATAGCTATTCTGATTCTAATTACTGCCACTTTAAATAGCGTGCTTATGTCCATTCCAAAATATACTGCATTCAAACCCAAGCACAGGATTCAGATAGTAATAATTATCGGATAGGCACTCTAAGAGAAAGAACTTTCAGATTCTGATGTACTACTGTCGTCAATAAGGTTTATAATAAGTGGCTCAATTTGTGTTTCAATCGAATTGTCCAACTCAGACATTTTTAGCTCCGCTTTTCTATAGTTATAGTAATTATAGCTGTATGGAATACATTTTTTATGTCATTCAAGCTCAATTGGATTGAGCATTATCAGCATTTACATCCCTTATGACTTTGTCAATTGTAGGAATTTCATTTCGGAAAAAATTTGATTAACCATTCTTCTTATAGCTGACTCGCTATGCAGACGATCTGGTGATATTAGTTAGAGACAAATTTGAAGATGTTATCTCGGAGATCCTTCAGGATGCCCTAAATATGGTTAAAAGAACAATAAATAAAGCCAGGACTTCCCTGTGGAATCTCAGGAGAATCTGCGGCAAATCTTGGGGAACGAGCCCCAAACAGACTTACTGGATTTATCAGTGATAAAACCAATGATCACGTATGGCTCGGTGGCCTGGTGGTCCAAGGCACCCCAGAAATCCACCAGAGCAAGATTGTCTGGACTTCAGCGACTGGCATGCGTGGCCATTACGGGGGCAATGTCCGCTACCCCGACAGCAGCAATGGAGATCATCCTGGATATAACCCCACTCCATTTACTATTGGAGAAGGAGGCCAGGATGGTGTCCTATAGGCTGCTGTCGGTGGATAGTCAAGTAAAAGGGGAGAGGCTCTGGGACCACTCGGGCCTGATGCGTGAAATTAAAGATCCCCACACGCTTGGAATGGTCTCAGATATCCTAGCTACCCGGACGCACGTAGAACAGTCCTTTAAAGTCCTCTTTTCGAAGAGAGACGAATGGGAAAAGGGGATCATCTCTTTCTCTGGGACGGACTACGTACTATACACTGATGGCTCCAAAACTCCAGAAGGTGTTGGAGCAGGAGTGTATGGTAGCAAACCGAGGGTTAAAATCGAAGTAAACCTCGGCACATATGCTACCATCTTTCAGGCAGAGGTTTTCGCCATTGAATTGTGTGCAAGAGAGCTGATAAATCACCCTCTTGTAAACAAAAACATACATATTGTATCAGATAGCCAGGCAGCTCTTAAGGCACTGAGCTCCAACCGGCTTAATTCAAAGCTGGTATGGAACTGTATTAAAGCCTTAGAACGTCTTGGTTCCAACAACAGGTAAACTTTGCTCTGGGTACCAGGACATAGCGGAGTGGTGGGTAACGAAAAAGCCAACACTCTTGTCAAAAAAGGAACATAGTCTAGATTTATAGGACCTGAACCATTCTTTGGCATTACCAAAAGTACTGCCAAAGATATTATCTCCGGCTCGATAGAGAGGAAAATCTTCATGTACTGGAATGATATCCCAGGACTAATCCATTCGAAGGCTTTCATTTCCAAACCCTCGAAAAATATAACTAAGCAGATTCTAGAGTGGGATAGGAAAGACCTACTCATTCTTATAGGACTGCTTACGGGACACTGTCGTCTAAGATACCACCTGAAGAAAATAGGTCTGAGTCAAACTTCAGACTGCCGCTTCTGCAGTGTGGAAGACGAGACTGCAGAACACATATTATGTTCTTGCTCCGCCCTGGAAAATACTAGGCACCGCATTTTTGGTTTCCCAAAATTGGAGCCGAACGACTTTAAACGGGTCTCGTCGCAGACAACCATTGACAGCAAGGAGGCTTGCATGACGATTTATAAACCTAGGGGTGAGCCACAATAGACCCAACGGTAGTCGCAGTGGAGAGGTGGTTGAGCGCCCCACTCGCATTGAACCTAACCTAACCTATGGCTGACCTACCTTTGATAAATACACGAAGACAAGAACCAACTAACTTCGTGGGTTCCTCTTTCAGCTTGGCATTATTATGATACAGTACAAATTGTCCTTCATGAGCTGTTGTGTACACTGGCGTTTCTAAAAAAGTAAAAATGTCATTACGCTAAGCTTCTTTTCATTAATCAATTAAACTTGGGAAATCACAGTAGGTACAATTAGTCCAGTAGATCGACTACTAATTTTCAAATATTTTAGCTGCATTGCCCAACGGTGTAAACGTTTGGTGGGATGGAAATAACAGAGTATACATAGATCTTCCTGCCAAATTTAACGAGCAAACAAGGGTGAGTCGCTTAAATTCCAATTTTAGATGTTTTTTTAATGTTTTATTTATTAATTTGTAGGGTCTTTGTGGTACTTTTAACAGTAACCAAAAAGATGATTTCCTGACTCCGCAAGATGACATCGAACAGTCGGTAATAGCGTTTGCTAACAAATGGAAAACTACTGAATCCTGCCCGGATCTTCCGGAAGTTGTACCGACGCATCCTTGCGATAGAAACATACATAGGAGAGGAGAAGCTGAAAAATACTGTAACAAAATTAAGGCTGATTTGTTTAAAGGTAAAGTTTAATTCATGGTTAAGTTTTCTTCTGACAATTATCCCAAATAAACTGTTTAATATCTAAATAAATAAATAACTGCACAGTTAAACTAAACTTCCACTATTTATTCGAAAAATTCGCTTTAAAATTTTAAAATAAATAGTGGAAGTTTAGTTTAACTGTGCAGTTATTTATTGTTCTTAGTAAGATGAACTTCCAAAAAGTAGAGGTTAACACAATCAATTTCATTGTTTAATATCTAGTTTTTATTATAAATTTTCAGCTTTAATTGTTACTAAATGCTTTTTATTAAGTATATTAACAAATTTTTTTAAATATATCATTGTTATTTGTTTATTTGCAGATTGTCACTGGTTTGTTGACCCGGAACAGTTTTACAGAGATTGTTTATATGATATGTGCTCTTGTGAATTCCCAGTAAGTTTATAAAGTATATTAAATCAGAATTTCACAATTTGTGTGCTTTTTAAATTATGGTTTGCATTGGTAATGATCAAGTATTTCTCACCTTACAAGACAGTCATAAATTTATTTTTTTATAGACTTAAAGACCTCATTTCTTTTAGTTTATTTTAAATATTAATAACAACAGATTTAGAAGTAAATATTAACCTAAACTCCTAAATCGGATTGAGTACAATTTTTTTTTTAATTTTGATATACAAATCTGCGCCATTCCATATTGTTTTTGGTTAGTCTCTGTAACACTACTAGTTTCAAAAAGAGATCTCGGCTAAGAGACTCTCTCTAGTTAATGCTCACTGGATTGGTGGTATATAAGGGTTAAGGGCGCCACTATCTTTTAAACGTTACGAATAAACAACAGAAAATACACAAAAACTAAGGTGAAAAAGATAGAAACACCTTTTAATTAGACTGAATTTGATAGCAAGAAAATAAACTACATTTAATATCAACCGAACACGCTGCACCCTTAAGACTTATAGTCCATGGATATATAAATCAAACTGTGAGTAAAGAATATTTGTTTATTGATAAAAAATTGTAAGTTGCCACAGAAATTATAAGTGGAAATGTATAAACGGACTTGACTTATCTTTGGTATTTCGGTGATGTTGTTGTTGGAGTATTGGCTGTTGGTGGTTGGTTATTCATCAAAGGGACTGCTACTGTGGACTATATTTCTCCATAAAAAGGACTGCTACTATGGGCTATATTTCTCCATAAAAAGGACTGCTACTATGGGCTATATTTCTCCATAAAAAGGACTGCAACTATGGGCTATATTTCTTCATAAAAAGGACTGCTACTATGGGCTATATTTCTCCATAAAAAGGACTGCTACTATGGGCTATATTTCTCCATAAAAAGTACTGCAACTATGGGCTATATTTCTTCATAAAAAGGACTGCTACTATGGGCTATATTTCTTCATAAAAAGGACTGCTACTATGGGCTATATTTCTCCATAAAAAGGACTGCTACTATGGGCTATATTTCTCCATAAAAAGTACTGCAACTATGGGCTATATTTCTTCATAAAAAGGACTGCTACTATGGGCTATATTTCTTCATAAAAAGGACTGCTACTATGGGCTATATTTCTCCATAAAAAGGACTGCTACTATGGGCTATATTTCTCCATAAAAAGGACTGCTACTATGGGCTATATTTCTCCATAAAAAGGACTGCAACTATGGGCTATATTTCTTCATAAAAAGGACTGCTACTATGGGCTATATTTCTCCATAAAAAGGACTGCTACTATGGGCTATATTTCTCCATAAAAAGTACTGCAACTATGGGCTATATTTCTTCATAAAAAGGACTGCTACTATGGGCTATATTTCTTCATAAAAAGGACTGCTACTATGGGCTATATTTCTCCATAAAAAGGACTGCTACTATGGGCTATATTTCTCCATAAAAAGGACTGCTACTATGGGCTATATTTCTCCATAAAAAGGACTGCTACTATGGGCTATATTTCTCCATAAAAAGGACTGCTACTATGGGCTATATTTCTCCATAAAAAGGACTGCAACTATGGGCTATATTTCTTCATAAAAAGGACTGCTACTATGGGCTATATTTCTCCATAAAAAGGACTGCTACTATGGGCTATATTTCTCCATAAAAAGTACTGCTACTATGGGCTATATTTCTCCATAAAAAGGACTGCTACTATGGGCTATATTTCTCCATAAAAAGGACTGCTACTATGGGCTATATTTTCATGCTAGCGGGTATATTGCTCTCTACTACCCTAGCGCTAGCGTAACGGTAGCGTAGCGGGCTGTATCCTCTGTGATACAGCCAAATAAATGTATTTTCTGAGTCTCGTGAACGACTGGTCTCTAGGGGTGGTTTGATCGGAAAGAGAAGGAACCATGGCGTTTTGCTAATTTATAATGGTACTGACAGGGGCTTCCGGTTACGTTCGTTTGTAAGGGTTTTGTTTCGGGTACGTTCTGTTGTGGGGGGTAAGTTTGACAGTGGTAAGGTTGTGTCTAATATACATTGGGTCGGAATTGATTTTAGGGTTCGGGGGGACGGTAAATTAAGGAAAGGTAGCATGGCGATAGACATGTTACATCTCTTTGCTTCTTTCCAAGTTTTTCCATTTTTTTAAATAATTTTTTCAGCTACATATTTTTCTGGGTTGCCTCTTTCACTTAGTGAATCTCCTTTTGTTTCCCAAATTTGCTTTGTATTTTTTATTTTTTGTTGTTCCTTAAAAAAATATCTACTTCAATTGTTGAGCAGCGTATTTCATCCCTGCATCTCTGGCATTTTGTTGTTAGTGCCCAGCATTTATAGCCATAGTATAAAGGTCTATACAATATTAATAACAATATTAAAATTTATTCCTATAAGCATTCGGGTATATCATTAATAGAAAATAAGAAATAAGAGTCATGTTGATTACTGGGCAGATTGCAGAATTTTTTCTAGGAAATGTATGAATCTGCTGTGACAATTAACGCTCAAAAATGTTTGAAGCATTATCTAGTACTTCTTTTTTGCTGATTCAAAGTACATGTTTGTTGTTTTATCTAATAATTGTTTCACTTTTAGTTATTGCTTCCCCTTCCCGTGAATTATTACTCCTAAATATTGAAACTTACTTGTTCTATATCTTGATTTTTTTGTTTATCTTCTGCTATTGTTATAACTTTAGTATCTTCAACAATCTTTTCTTGCAGTCATTCTAGATATTTATATACTGTTGCAAGTCTCCTTCGTTTCTATTATCGACATTTGGTATAATTCTATATAAAACTAAATTTTCTCTGTAGGTTTCTAAATGCTTGTGCCCGATAATGGCCAGCTATGCCAGCGAATGCTCTCGCCAAGGAATCAAAATCGACTGGAGATCCGACGTCCGCGAATGCGGCGTTCATTGCCATGGTGGACAAAAATTCCAAATTTGCGGCAACTCCTGCGCCAGAACCTGTCGCGATATTTCGGAAGATCAAAATTGTAAACCACAATGTGTCGAAGGTTGCAATTGCCCCGAAGGACAAACGTTAGACGATAACGGAGAATGTATACCAATCGGGCAATGCAATTGTCAATACCGTGGCATGGATTTCCCACCTGGATACATGGAGATCAGACCAGCTTCAAAAGCTCCCCAACTATGGTAGGCTCATATACTATCATTTTATTAAATTTTCTTTCATAAACTTTTTTTAGTACTTGTGTTAAAGCTGAATGGGAATGTTACGATGCAAATGAAGAAGAAATGAAAATTTATCCCAGCTCTGATCTTGTACAGAATAAGTGCAATGCGTCTCTAAACATGGAGTTCACAACTTGCGAACCGGTTGAACCAGTTACTTGCAAGGTAAACTTTCTAGACATATTGTAAATTTACTTATCTAAGAATTATTTATTTGTTCTTTTAGAACATGCACTCTCCTCCTGAATATTCTCCAGCTATTTGTCACTCTGGATGTCAATGTAAACGGGGATACGTTCTGGATACATCATCTCAGCGTTGTGTAAGACCTACCGAATGTTCCTGTCATCACGCTAGTAAGAGTTACAAAGAAGGTTCGGTCGTCCAAAGCGGCTGTAATACTTGGTGAGTAAAACAATGTAAACCACAAACGTTTCTTGTAAACAGCAATATTTTCATGTAGCTCTTGTATAAACGGAAAATGGAGTTGTACCGATCGACAATGTGCGGCGGAATGTAGTGCTTGGGGTGATTCACATTACAAGACATTCGATGGAAAACGTTTCGATTATCAAGGAGAGTGTGATTATGTTTTTGCTAAAGGATCTCTTGGTACCGATTCCTTTACAGTCTCTTTACAGGTTAGTTAAAGCTTCTAGTTAATAAATTATTGGTTCTATACAAAATGTTACTTTCAGAACGTACCTTGCGGAACACTAGGAACAGCGTGCTTCAAATCTGTTACTTTTAAAGTTACTTCTGGAGGTGAATCTGATATTATAACGTTGGAAAAAGATAAACCTTTACCAGGTTTAAAAGCATTCAAGCATATAACCGTTAGGGAAAAGAGCATGTTTGTTATTGTTGAAGCTCCGGCTATGGGATTGGTCATTCATTGGGACAGAGGCACCAGGGTATACGTGAGACTTGATCCACGATGGAAAGGACAGGTAACCAATTTTTACTAAAGTTTTAAAATTATATTCGCCAGTAAAGAAGATGTATTAATAATGTGAACAAATAGAACTCATTGTTCAATTTTTGTGGGTTTTTGGAAGGCATTTGACTCATTGTTGTGGTATTTAACCGAACACAGGATTCTTTGTAACCTATTTTTGTTAAATTGTGTTAACACAGAACCATAAATTTGTGGTACTAAGGCAGAACTGTAGTCAGAATAACATTGCAAGCTTATTAAAGTATTTTACAACAAAAACCCTCTTCCTTGTCGTCACTTTAATGAGAAATATACTTTCACATTGAAAATAATTTAATTATTTTGATCCAGAACAATAAACAACTAAAAGGTTGAATTAACTTCCACTATTTATTCTTTAAATACTTTAAATGTAATGACAGCCGTTTCGCTATCGAAATACCATCGTCAGATTGACATATTGAAGTTACATGGCTATCCAATACATTTGATAAATAAATTAATTAATAAGAAAGAACAGAAAGTGTCACTACAACTAATATTCCCTCAACACCCTAAAGAAATTAAAAGTTGTAAAAGTATTACATATTGTGGAAATATTTCTAATACAATTTCCAAAATAATATCTTCGGCAACATCTGCAATAATTTCATTCAAATCACACAATAATGTTGGTACAAAATTGTTAAATGTAAAAACAAAATTACCTAAATTAAAAAAATCTGATGTTTACAAAATTAATTGTCCAAAATGTAATGCTGTATATATAGGTCAAACACAAAGAAATTTTGAAATAAGATTCAATGAACATTTAAGAGCATATAGATTACAACAACCAGATAAGTCAAACTATGCAAAACATGTTCTTGAACATCCACATTCACTCATACACACCAATGAGATTCAAATATTACACACCTGTGATAAAAAACAAAATTTAGATTTCCTCGAATTGAAATCAAAAGACATCTAGCAGATCAACAATATAAAGTAGTTAATGAACAAATAAATCTTGGAAGTTCACCACTATTAAACTGTTTACTTTGATTGAGTCTTCATTTTATACATAGTTAAGACGTAATTATAACACAAATATATTAAGTTATTGTAAAGATCAGCAGGATATAGTTTTTTCCTGGTTTTTCTATATCATTGCACAGTTATACTGATCTTAGAGGGAAATACATCCAGGATAATCCCTTAGGGCTAATAACATCTAGGCTTTAATATTGTGATGTCTTATTACTTCCTTACTTGGTCTAGCCTTAACTACTTATCAACATCAAGTACCTAGTTACAAACAAACAAAATGTAACTTCTATATGTCAATCTGACGATGCTATTTCGATAGCGAAACGGCTGTCATTAATAGGTAGTATACCTATTGTAACATTTCGTTAATAAGGGTGTCGGTCGTCTGCCCCGTTTCAATCGCCCTAAATCAAGTACTCGGAAGTTTTCATCATCCAGTGAAGTTTTAAACTGGATTAGTCCGAAGGTTTTTCATACCTGGTCCATTTTACTTCAAGCCATTTCACTTTTCTGCCCTCTGTATCAGTAGTTCTCCGCGTCATATATTCTTGAACAAGTTTTGAGAAAGAAAGTTTATGCTCTTGAGTTATTTCATGTACCTGAAAGGGCTTTTTGCCTCTTACAGTTCGAACGAATTGAAACCAGTTTCGAGGAACCATGATTGGTACTTCAGTAGTCTTTTTTGACCTTTCGATGCATACACACTCAAGGTGTGTACACAATTAACATGGTTGCTTTTGCTGACAAAAAAACTTGCTGCAAGTCAAATACCAAAATTCTTATTGTTGGATTTTCTTTAGCTCGGCTTTTGTCCATATCTTTCATTTTATATCCTAAGTCTGCCATCTCTTTATGTAGATTATGTTCCATGGTCAACTGGTTCTTTTCATTTAGATCAGAGCTGTGCTTGAGTTTCAATACAAATGAATCACATGTGATCTAACATAGCTTTGCTCTCTTCAAGCTTCTTGTTCTTGGGCTCATACTGACCTCTTTGATCCATTAGAGAAGTAATGGGTGCGGGGCACTTTTTTAATTTTTCTTCTATCAACACTTTTGTCGTGTTTCTCGGCAAAAACTCAGTCGTATGTGACAGCACCAGTATATCAATCAAAAGTCAGTTTACTAACCTACTAATACATACTTTAGAAAACACGTTAGAAAAAACACAATAATTAATTAAAAACTCGCCACGTGTCCTCACTTCTCTTTTACAATCAAACGACTGACGACTGATAATACCAATTTTCATAGGTTGAAACTATAGCATAATCCAATATGGCTAACATATCGGAATAGGCAATTGCTTGGCTGTGATACGATGACGTCAGATCCCGATATGTCTAACATATTGACTTCTGCTATCGAACAATTGCAATGTATGTATGTATGACTTAGGGGTGATGATTACACTGCGACCTATAGGATCTATTGTGTCCCCCCTTACTTGCCATGTTCTCATATTTCCTCAGACCTATAGCAGCTCTTCGAGTCCTATTTTCCTGAGGAAGTTTAGGACATCGTCGGGCTTCAAATCAGGTAGATCCCCTTCCTCTATTTCATGTGCTCCTAGGTATCTAGCCCTAGAATTTTGCAAGGCAGGACATTCTGAGAGTATATGTATTGAGGTTTCATCCTCTTCCTCACAGAATCTGCACTTTGCTTCTTCTGCTAACCCTAGTTTCTTCATGTGGCTTCTTAACCGGCATTGCCCGGTTAATATTCCCGTTAAAATTCGGAGCCTTTTTTTACTGAGGTTGAGGCAGCTAAGAGATCTCTTCTGGTCATAGTTCCCCAGTAGTATCTTAGATTGCCTCAGTCCTTCCAGCTGATTCCAGTACTTGGATTTTTCTTTCTCCATTTCCTCCCTTAGTTTTCCTAAGATTACTCTACTGCTGATCCCACAAGATGGTTCTGGTCCCAAATGTGGGGTTTCAGCTCCTTTTTTTGCCAGCTGTTTCATTCCCCTCTATTCCTATGTGTCCCATAGGAGGGTGACAGTGTTCTTCTGGCCTAGTTCATTTAGTTTGCCTAGGCATTCCCAAACCATCTTCGAACTGATTATATTTGAGCTCATCGCTTTGATGGCTGCTTGACTATCCGACATAATCACAATCTCTTGTCTGCAGTAGTTTCTTCCAATATTGAATTCCACACATCTTTCGATGGCGCGGACTTCTGCTTGAAAGATGCCCAAGCTTTCTGAGTATTTGGCTCTCGGTCCAAAAACTCCTATCCCAGTTCCCTCGTCTAGCTTGGAACCGTCCGTATACCACTTTATGGTATTCTGGTTTAAATTCTGTATGGTGTCTTCATCCCATTCAGATTTATTACTCAACTTTGTGATGAATTTTCTCACAAAGTTGAATTTCTTTGGCATATCATCTTGGGGCATTTCCCAAGTTTGATCAAAATGAAGTGATCGAGGTTTTTCCCTGATAATTCCTTCTTTGATCATTCTATATATCGTTTTCTTCCTTACACTTTCTAGCAGAATGTGCAGTGGGGTCAAGTTTAAAATCACCTCCATTGCAGCAGTGGGGCAAGTTCTCATTGCTCCAGTGATACATAAACAAATTGCAATGTAAAGAACATATCTATTACTTTGGTCAGGAGCTACATATCCATATCGGGTTTGGCCAGCGTATTCTTTATCAGCGACTGTACATGTTGGCATTAAAAACGAAAAATTAACATATCGGGTTTTGTCTTAGTACCACAGAAATAATGTCTCCATGATTAAGTTGAGACAAAATTAAACTTTCACAAAAAGAACAGTTTGCTAAGCATTTTACGAAAAGAGTAAATGAGTTTTAAATTTAGTGCCATCTCAAACTAGGCTGTATATAAAATTATAAACTATGCACTTTATTGTAATCCTTACATAAACTTTTGGAATTTTAGACAAAAGGTTTGTGTGGTAACTACAACGATGATGAAATAGACGATTTCCAAACACCTTCAGGAGGTCTTGCTGAAGTTTCCGCTAATATTTTCGGGGATTCCTGGAGGTTACAATCCTACTGTAGCGAAGCACCAGAAATAAAGGTGAAACTATTTAATTTTCATTCCAAAAATCACTGATTTATTTGTTTACTATTTATGTTTAGGATACTTGCAGTCTTAGACCAGATCGTAAAATTTGGGCCACCAAAAAATGTGGTTTATTAAAATCCCAAACGTTCGCTGCCTGTCACTCCGAAGTACCTGTCGATTATTTCTTCGAGAAATGCATCTTTGACAGTTGTGCTTGCGATCAAGGTGGAGATTGCGAATGTATGTGTACTGCTTTAGCCGCCTACGCTCAGGAATGCAACAATAGAGGGGTGGCTATTAAATGGAGAACACCAGAATTCTGTCGTAAGTATTTTTTCTCAGGATTGATCTATTTTTACTAACTGCGTACTCTTGCAGCGATGCAATGCGACGAAAGGTGTACCACATACAACCCTTGTATCTCTACATGTCCGGAAGAAACTTGCGACAATCTTCTCACCAATAAAAAATACTCCAAAACTTGCAACGAAGATAGTTGCATAGAAGGATGTGCACCTAAAGGTTGTCCACGTGGTTACGTGTATAAAAATAATTCTCACAGCGAATGTGTGCCAGCAGTAAATTGCAGACCCGTGTGTATGGTCGTCGGTGGTATTACGTACTACGAAGGTGAAAAAATGGAAGAAGATGACTGCCACACTTGTTATTGTTCCAGGGAAGAAAAGAAATGCAGGTTGGTAAACGTAAATAAGATTTATTGTACTAACTTCTTGGTAGGTAATGTATTAAAAAAACAATTTAAAAAATATTTCCAGCAGATATAGAGACAGATGGAGTCGAATTGGAGATTTGATAAGTTTTATTGCTGGTGAGATGTGGTTTGTGGTGACGTGATTGGAAGATTATGTCTCGAAGCGACAGATGAGTGTCTGTTGGGGGGTAGCGAGGTCTGTTGCGCGGAAAGTAGAAGAATTCAGAGACAACGGTCTTAAATATTACGCTGAGTTGGACTTCTTGGGAATTCGGGTACAGAGCTGTTCCTTTCCTGTAACCTGACAAAGCGCCGAAGAGTTTGCAAGGTGCTAAAGGGGTAGTTCGAGGAATTTTGAAGGTTGCTGGAGAAAGTTACCCGGGTTTTGTAGAAAAAGATGATAGATCTTTTGTAGTATTACCCGGAGGCTGAGAATAGGTTGCGGGGTTAGCCCCGGTTTTGGGTTAGTTACACAAAATTGTACTTGTAACTAAACTTTTTATTTGACATTACCTGTCACAACTAATCACATTGATTAATAATAAATAAAATAGTAAACAATATAAAAATAATTGATAATATACAAAGTGATACATAATAATCTCCGGCCTTTAGTATTATGTTCACAATTCAAGACGCTGAGGTGGTCGTCTTCTCCTAGTAGAGCGCCTTAATGTAGTATTTTCGGAAGTCTGTGTCTGAATATCTGTTGCAGATTTTCTATTTGTCAAATTAAACGGTGTTTCTATAGGATCTCTGTTCTCCTCACCTCTCTTCTCACACGATGAGTTTCTTGATGAATTACTGCTTGAGTTTCCTTTGCGTTGGCTACTAAATATTAACGATGTTGGCAATTTCTGATAATTTGTGGATGTTGATTCCTGATAAGCTGTTGAAGTCGATGGAAATTCCTGGTAATCTGTTGATGTAGATGGAGCTTTTTCTCAAACGGGCGAATTGGTAGGAAAAGGTCTAGACTTTGACGTATGTGAATATCCATATTTTAAAATGATTTCTGGTGAGGAAGGAATTGATTTCTTTGTATTCCTTTTTTCCTCACTAGCATTTAAAGTTTCTTGTAAATTTGGTCTTTCAATTTGGCAGGTTCTTAACTGATTAAAATGTCTTTTGATTTTATATCCTTCATCGAGGTCAACTAAATAATGCAATTTACCTAGTTGTTTTAATATTGTACCATACTTCCATAATTGTGATCCTGAGTAATTACGCGATTGCACTCTAGAACCCACCTTAAAAAACTTCTTAAAATCTGGTTGCTTCGCATTATTTTTGTATTCATTGTAAGGTTTAATAAGATCAAGTTTAGTCCTAATATATTGACCATATAGCAGTTCTGATGGAGTCTTTCCACATGACAGTGATGTTACTCTATACCTCATTAAAAAGGCATGTAATTTTTCATGTAGAGTACCCGGTTCTTCACTCATACACCTAAGTTTAGACTTGAAGGTTTGACAACTTCTTTCCGCTTGGCCATTGATATTTAATTACACAAAATTGTACTTGTAACTAAACTTTTTATTTGACATTACCTGTCATAACTAATCACATTGATTAATAATAAATAAAATAGTAAACAATATAAAAATAATTGATAATATACAAAGTGATACATAATAAGATGTGTCGAGGAATACCTCGTATTCCTATGCGAGGACTGGGGTGATTTTGCGGGGGTAAGACGGTTTTGATATTTGCAAAATCCAAGAATGGCTCGTTCACAAGATTGGATTGTGCTTGTGATGCTGGATGAAAGTTTTGTAGGTGTGCAGAAGAGTGGAGGGGTGGGACAGAGTCCAGAGTGGACTTTACGTTAGCCGTCCAACAGAGGGTGTGAGTATATCTCACCCCCAGGTAGACGGCCTCCTTCCGGAGTTTCAGAGCATTATTCGGAAGTTTTCGGATAGAAATTTTTCGTGGAGAGTGTGTGGATGTTTAAAGAAGATGAGTTGTGATTTATTAGAGTATGGGGAAACCTTCCATTTGCTACACCAGTTTGAAAAGGAATCGAGGAATTCTTGGGAGGCGGGTTTGGAGGCCGTCACGGTTGGGGATGGATGCAAGGTTTGCGGTCTCTTCAGCATAATGCTGATTGTGGGCGTGGAGGTTCCGAGGAGTGGGAAAGTCGTGGGTGTAGATTAAGTAGAGTAATTGATCGAGGATGGATCCTTAGGAGAATCTGGCTAGGTTGGGAGAGTCAGCTACCGAATCTGAGTCTGATAGTGCGGCTGGTAAGGTAGGAATAGATGAGTTTGACAAAAGGAAGAGGTAGGCGGATGCTCATGAGCTTTCTCAAGTCCAGCTTGCTAGACTTGGTCGAAGGCCTGAAGATTCTGAAGATCCACTGCAGAAACGTTGATTTTGTGACCTGGAGATGATGGTTTGCTCTAGTCCTGATTGGAATGGTAGTATGATGTTGTGGGTGTCGCAGAGTCTGTCCTTGATTAGTCTCTCAAGGGCTTTCCCCAGAACGCTGATAAGAGAAATGGGCCTGAAGGCGGTATCTAGACAACAAATAAAATTTGTTAATAGACAATTAAATCTTGATAATTCTTCGCCATTAAATGTAACACAAATAGTATTGAGTTATTGTAAAGATCAGCATGATATAGTTTTTTCCTGGTTTTTCTACATCATTACACAGTTATATGGTCTTAAAGGGAAATATTTTCAACATAACCTCTTAGGTCTAATAACAGCTGGCCTGTAATATTGTTATGTCTTATTTACTACTTGGTCTAGTCTTAACACTACTCAACATCATATAGCTATCTTTTAAAAAAATGTAACTTAGTCAATCTGATAATCTTTGAGTTTTTTAAATAAAGAGTGAACGTTTAACTACAAACTTCGATTGTTTAATGTTCTTAATAGATAAGATTATTCTAAATTGATTTAAAAATGATTAATGATCTATTTTTCACATTTATAGCGGAAAACCATGTACGGTAACCACCATACCTACCACTGTACCAACAGTTCCCATGGAACAACAAATTCAGTGCGATGCAGGTTGGACATCTTGGATTAACCAAGAAGTTTCCACTGATAAAGAAGTATCAAAATTAGAAGAAATAGAACCAGTACCATCTTCATTAGTGTTGGTAAGTTATGTCCGTATTTGTTTATTCGAAGAAAATGATCGAACATTAAAATATTGAACATAGAGAATATCATTTGTCAAAATCGTATTAAATAGATTTCCCAGCGTTTATAAATCATTATGTTAGTTCAAATCTGATATATGTCCGAAATAAATGGGCGGTGCTATGACGTATTAACCCGTAATCATCTGTCTTTGTCTATTTCTATTATTATCCTTTGTTAACACCGTCTTGCAATGTTGCTAGAACAAATACTTGTATGATTGGTCGATAGGCTTGCTCGGGCTAGCACGTCACTCTGCATTACACCAATGAGAGCAATCCTTATAAATAGCTCTGTTTGAAATGAATTTTATTGAATTTAATATATTTTTCGTATTATAAAACAAATAGAAATATGTAATTACAGAAAAAATTGATTTTTAGGCACAGTTAAAAGATTCGTCAAAATGTAACAGAGACATGATGGTGGATATAGAATGCCGTACTGTTAAATATCACACTCCAGCCAAAGAAACTGGCTTAGGCGTAGAATGTTCTCTAGAAAAAGGCCTCGTTTGTAAATCTGGAAAGAACAAAAAAGAATGTCCAGACTTCGAAGTGCGCGTCAAATGCCAGTGTGGTAAGTAAATCCTTCAGCTACTTGAACCAATTATAATCAGTATGAGTAAAACTATATCTGATAAGTAAAAGAACAAGCTTTAAATAAAATGTTTTCTTGCAGAAGAGCCAACAACACTTGCTCCCGAACAAATCATCACCGCCGAACCGTCTTGTTTCTTAAGTGACACAAAAGAAGATTTGAAAAACTGTTCGGTTTACTATGTTTGTACATCAGATGTACGTGGCACTAAATGGGTGAAAATGTCTTGCGGTGAAGGTACTCTTTATAACCCCGTTAAAAAAACCTGTGATTGGCCAAAGAACGTGGAAGAAATCAAATCGTCATGTAAGTTTCAAATCAATATTTGAACCATTATTTAAAACTAATTTTAACATTATTATTACAGGTGTATCTGAATACGAAGGTGGAGTAATACGTAAGTTACTAGATTATTATTTTTGGTTTTTCCTGCCAGCAATACTTTGATTTCATGATTGTGTTTGTGGTTTTGCAGCAACTTGTGCTCCCGGTACTATTTATGATAAATGTGCCATCAAGTGTAACCAACTTTGTCGTTACTACAGCTTCATAGTAAAAAAACAAGGCTTGTGCAAAGGCAACACTATATGTGAAGCCGGATGTGTCTCAGCTATTAGAGACAAAAATTGTCCAGCAGGATCTGCATGGTTGAACGAAAATACTTGTGTAAAAACAGCTTCTTGTCTTTGTGCAACCAAAGACGGCAAACCGATGAAAGTAAGTTGATTAACATGTAAATAAAAATGGAATTAAAAATAAAAACTATTATTTACAGCCCGGTAAAGTTTATGAAGACAAGAAAGCTTGTAAAAAATGCCAGTGTGTCAACAATGCGGTTACTTGTCAAGAAAATACTTGCACCACTGTTGAAGAAACCGCAAGTACCAAAGCTGCGACCACTACCACTATTAAGAAACAATCCACCAGTGCTTCAGCTCCAACGGAAATAACAGAGGAAGAAGAAACTCCAAGTACGAAGATTGTCACTTATACCAGTTCTACCAAGAAGAGACCCACAAGTGCATCTGCTCCAACTGAAATAACTGAAGAAGAGGAATTTCCAAGTACAAAGAAAGTTTCCTACACAAGTTATACTAAGAAGAAACCTACGAGTGCTTCTGCTCCAACTGAAATAACTGAAGAAGAAGAAACAACAGTAACTAAAAAAGTTGCTACCACTAGTTATGCTAGCAAAAAACCTACCAGTGCTTCTGCTCCAACAGAAATCACTGAAGAAGAGGAATCTCCAAGTACGAAGAAAGTTTCCTACACAAGTTATACTAAGAAGACGCCTACCAGTGTTTCTGCTCCAACAGCAATCACTGAAGAAGACAAGAAGAATAAAGGGGGACACAAAAAACTGAAAGTAGTAACTGAAGAATTCATAAATGTGGAACTGCCAACTGTTGCAGTAGCCAAAGAACTCAACACCAAAGTAACAGTCTACCCAACACCAACTGTCACTCCTCCTGAAAAATGTTCTAAAGACAGGTAGATATACTTTTGAAATATCAATAATGTTGAAATTATCTCATTTATTATTTAATAGGTATACATCACTTATCGAAGGCGATCATCCTCTATCAGATGATGCCTTTAGTGCCAGCAGTATATTGGAAGATATATTCTCTCCTTACAATGCAAGATTAGACAGCGAAGTTAGTGAAACTTCAGGAGGAAGCTGGGCCCCACAAACCACTGACGAAAATCAATACCTGGAGATTGATTTAGGCAAGCAAGAACCTGTTTATGGAGTCATTGTTAAAGGAAGTCCGTTGTATGATGAATACGTGACCAGTTACAGGGTGTTGTACAGCCCGGATGGACAAAATTTCTATTACATTATCGATAAGAATACCAAAGAACCAAAGGTACAAATTATTGATTGTTGTTTCCAATATCTCACTCAAAGTGAACAGTTTATGACTTTTTTGTTTAATTATTTATTTGTAGGTATTTAGAGGTTCCACTGATTCCACAACTGAAGTTAAACAATACTTCAGCGAGCCTGTGGAAGCTACAAAAGTACGAATTAATCCTAAAACTTGGAATAACGGAATATCTTTAAAAATAGACCTTATCGGTTGTGCAGAAACAACTGTAGCTACTACCACCACCACCACTGAAAAACCAACACCAATTATTATTGTAAGTTTAACATTACTGAAAATAAAAGATGTATTATAACCTTGTTATTGTTTATCAGGTTTCAACTATATCTCCTGAACGTTGTAATGATCCTCTTGGTCTGGATAACAGCTTATTATCTCTATCCCAAATATCTGTTAGTTCTTCTAAAGATTCAGAACACGACAAATCTAACCTCAAACTTGGTAGTGATTCTGCTTGGCAGCCACTTCTTAATTCACCCACAGAGTTCGTTGTGGTAAGACATGGTTGTTTAAGTTTTAAAGATGGAATATGTATAGTTATTTTTTTCAGTTTAATTTCCTGGAACCGAGAGAGTTAACAGGAATAGAAACTAAAGGAGGACCTGATGGTTGGGTGGAAAGTTACGTGGTAGAATATTCTCACGACGGAACCAATTGGAATCCAGTTTTGTACGAACAAAAAGAGAGAATCTTCCCTGGAAATTACGATTCCGAGCTGCCTCAAATTAATACGTTCGAATTACCTATCAGGGCGCAATATTTGAAAATAATACCCAAGAAATGGAAGAAAAATATCCAACTAAGAATAGAAATACACGGATGCTACTTGCCATATCGTAAGTTTTTTTTATACGTAAGTCTATTGCGTTTACGTATTTTGTATCAACTGAAACAATAATAAAATTATTATAGTTCATTTGTTTGGAGTTGGTAGCACAGTGCATTCATTATAAATGCAAATTCTTCAAAGCCCAAGCAAGGATGGTTCATGAAAAATAACTAAAAGTAGTATAATTTCTATTGAAACATTGTCATAGTTGTTATTTTTCAAAGATTTCACCCTGTAATTAGGGATTAACTAACCCAAACACAATAGAAACCCTAAATAATATTGTCACAACAGGTAGCTTAGTAGATCCCATGACCGTAGAACCAAAGTTTTTTTAAAGCATAATTCAAATTAAAATAAAAATTAAAAGTAAAATAAAAATATGCTACATATTAAAAAGTAAGAATTAAATATAAATTAATGCAAAAAGCACTTACAATGAATGTAGACAAGCCTTTCAGTTTATAAAATGTTATTAATTGTTAGGAACAATCTTACTTTTTCTGTTGCAGTTTTCAAAGCACTGATTCACTATAAAAACTATAAACTCACTGTACATTCGTTATGATCTGGTACGAAACAAAAATTGCACTTATTAGGCAGGAAAGAAAGTAATTAATCTTAATTATATGGAAATTTACCCATTGAGTAGGAAAAGTTACAACTTAACTGTTGTTGAAATATCAGGATCGGAAATTTTTCTTACTCCCGTGAATACTTGACTTCGCGAGTCAATAATTTATATGTTCGCGGGTCACAATTCGAACTGATTCCGAACCAGTTTAGAATTAACTATAAAATGTCTAGAGCGCATGCTTGGTTCCGAACCAGTAAATATTATAAATTATACCGCGAACCTTAGACTAGGAAAGAGAGAGGACAGCGCATGGCAATGAAAACCTTATGCGTGAGAGTGAAGCCAATTTTGAAACGTTTGGTGGCAAACAAATTTGGAACATCGAATTGTATTTTTTTAGTTTTTTATTAATATTCACCTTTTTTAATAAACTGAATAGACATTTTAAAATGGTTAATTGTGTAGCTTATAAGTGCAATAGTCAGAGTGCTAAAAAAGAGCAAGGAATTTCATTTCATAGGTAAAAAGTATTTTAAAACTATTTCCTTGAAATTTATTTTTATTAATATTACAGTTTTCAGGTAATAGATGTTTAACTAAATCACATATGTTATGTACGATAACTTAAATTAATTGTACATACATTTTGAACATTGTTTTCATTCAGTTTTAAAGATTATTTTTCAATTAATTGTTATTATTTTCTCATAGATGTAATAGTTTTGCAGTGGCGTGGAACAAAAACATATATTTAAAATAGATAAAATAGATTAAAATTGTAATATTTATTAAATAAATATGTTTTAAAATGATTGTTCTTTTTTTTTGGAGCAGTATAAATTCAAAAACTTTTTTAAATTAGATTTGTAATACGAAATAATGAAAATGATTATTTAATAATCGTCTACGAAAAATCGTATGATACGCCTATGTCAATATTGACCGCCATTAGTTTGGTGGCAAATGGGTTACACAAATTGATTCGAATGCGCAGTCCTCTCTCTTTCCTTGTCTAAGCCGCGAACGGATTAAGAACCACAGGTCGCCTTTCAAAACTTGAACGAAAACAAAATACCAAACCTAACCTAACAATCATTAATCTAGGCAAAACACTTTCGGACATGGCAACTGGAAAATATACACTAAAAATAAATATAATATAAAAACCAAAATTAAACAATAAATAGAATATTTAATTTTACCTTATACGACACTTGGATTGGACAGTTAAGTTAGAGTTTGAGATTTGTTTACAACGTTAAAACACGACAAAGCAAACAATAAATAAGTGAAACAACAGGTAACTAGGTTATGTAAAATAAGAAAACAGCTGAAATATCGATCATTTGCGCATGAGCAACCGAACAGAACTTTCAGTCCTTACCAAAATCAGAGAACCATTAGTACTGATTCCGAATCGATAACGAACCAATTCGATATGATCCACGAACACCGAACTATTACTAAAAGTTCAGAATTATACCAACCGCGAACGCCACTTTTCAGAATGCGCATGCGAATAGTGCCTGAACAGGTTCGGAATGTGACCCGCGAACATAGCTAATATGGAATGAATTCAGTGTTGCCAACCCAGTTCGCTGAAAATTCGCAATTATTATGTGAAAAAATCCCTAGAAATCCCTAGATAAAAATTAATTACAAAAATAATGTACGAAAATACTTTATTATCACAAAAGTTCAAAAAATACATATAAATGGAAATACATAAAAAAGAATTAACAAAAATAAAAGTTTCTAAACTAAACAAAAAAAAAACAAATATAAAAATAAAATCTCATGGAATAAAAGAACATAGAAATAAAAGGCTTTCAGCTAATGCTGATGCTGTAAAAATTAGAAAAAGACAAATACCTTTATAAACATTTAACATATTTGTAGTCTATTTAAGTAATTTAAGATTAAAATTGATAAATTGAATGAAATTCCAAAAATTGAACTGAAAACAATCCAACATTGAAAATTCCCTAGATATTAGATAAAATTCCCTTTTTCCCTGTTGTAGGAAAAAATCCCTAGAACTAGGGAATAATTCCCTAGAATGAATGAATTTCGGCATGTGCTGGAACAAAACTTGACGCCATTTTCACTACCGAAAATGTTCTTGGAGTAAAATAGTAAAAATCTACATCACAATATAAACCACCAACACTGCGTACCTATATTCTTATGTATTAGGATAAAAACAAATCCTCAATTTATAGACTAATAACGTACCTACCTGTTTTTGCAACTATACACATATGGTTACCTTAATCCCTTAATATGATGATTAAAAGAAATTTCTAATACCGATATAAAAGTATACTCTTTCTAATGTTAATGTGATGACCCATATTTTCAATCCCTTTGAAGAAAAAAGCCGCCCAATGGCGTGCCTCTTTTTTCGTGGTGATATTGGGAATTTTATTTAATATTCGCGAATGATACGACGCGTTGTCCATTACAATTACCGAGCTCGGCGGAATATTAGGCAAAAGCTGTTCGTCAAACCATTTTTCAAATAAATCCGCTGTCATATTTTCGTGATAATCAGCGGAAGACTTTGTTATATTTTTAGCCGACAATAGCAACGCATTAGGTACAAAACCATCTTTACTTCTGGCATGAAGAATAATAACGCGTTTTCCTCTTGAACACGGAGTATCCAAAGAACAATTTTTTGTGTCGTCAACTCAACCATACTTGACAACATCATGAGTATCGAACCAGGTTTTATTTCAGGTTTCAAATAAATAATTGTTCTGTTTGAATCACGGTACCCTTTTATTTTGCGCAAATAATCTTGTCTAAGCTCAACGATACGCCTAGATTCCATTATAACCATGCGATTATCTAACTTCTTATATTTAAATCCACAATTTATTAAAACCGCGCGCAGTGTTTCTAAACATTGATAGTTATAATCAGGAATATCCCGCAATTTATCTCGAATCAGTTCTAGAGTTGGTACCATATTGTCCTTATAAAACCCGTAAACAATCCGTTTAATATCATGTTTCGTAGCATTGTCAACCTTACTGAGTTTTTGATTTGAACGTTTTCGCTTTAAAGAATGATCCGTAACAGTGCCTAGTTTAATTACTTTGTAAATCGTTGTAAACCCGATTTTCGTCAATTCGTGAATTCTCGCGATAACCGCATTATCAGAAATTACAGAATTTTCTTTTTTCAAACACGCGTACATATTTAAAACAACGCGTTGACACTGAACATGTAAATCTTTGTTTTTATATTTTGCACTTATAAAAATCTTCATTATAAAACGCATTTGCGTATCGTAATGTAACTTTTACGCACGCAAATTTTTGTTTTATAAATGGTTGGCGACATGAGTGAAGTATCTAATGACAAGACTATTGACAATGACATTTGTGGCTAATAGCAATTTATTAATTTTATATTGTTCTTTAAGAAAGTGTTTGTGAATATGAATATCATCTTTTACTTATATAATATATTATTATTGGTGTATTAGTAATTTTAAAACATTTTAAAACATTAACATTTGATAATTTCAATGTCAAAACTGTCAAATGTTATAAATTACACAGTGCTACCGACATACTTTTTAAAATCAAAATTTTCGTAATTTACATACAAATAATAAATTAATTTAAAAAATGATAAAATGGCGAAATATAAAAAATATTATAAACAACTTATTTCATATGGCTGTCGTGACACTCGTTCTTTAAAAAACTCATCGCTTTGCGATTCGTTTTTTAAACTTGAACTCGTGTCATAACAGAAATCCATATGAAATGCGTTGTTTAATATACTATTTTAAATTCGGCCCTATCATCATCATTTATTATTAGATTCCCGCGCATCACCTTGGACTGTCGTTTCAAATGGTCTCCAAAATGCCATTTTAATTAATTACAATTAAATTATATTCATAAAACTCACCCCAACGTCTATGAACAAATATTATATTGATAACAATTCACTCAATTACCGAACAAATAAATATTATATTGATATCATTTCACTTAACTCACTCGACCAAGAAATTAGATATTACTATTATTTTAAATATTTCTTTAAAACAAAATTCACACACGCCCCTGAATCGAGACTGAATACTAATATCTCTGTATAAGCCACGCGCTAAATTTTTTATGTTACAGTGGTCCGCCTTAGTAAGTGACCCGTTACTCCATTATATTATAGACAATAATTTAACTTGATGATCGTATTAGCTCGAATGATCTCGGACACCTGTGCTGTGATGTGCTGCGTTGCCAGATATACAAAATTTTCTTAAATATAGTAGGCATATAAAAAGTTGTTTTAATTAATTTCTATTTTTACAGCAATTTCGAGCGACTTTTTTAATGCTTACTAATAAATTTATATTATGTATTGTTTTTAAATATTTTCAAATTAGCTTTCTGAGAACATCACGAGCTAACAGTTTACTGAAGTAATGGAAGACATTTGTATAGTGAGCCCAACAATTTTAGAAAATATATCTGACAACATTGCTTTATTTCATGGTCATTACATTAAGAATTGAAAGAGTATACGTGTGCTACTGATTTAGTGTGTTGTTTACAACATTTTACGATTTAATAACTTTTTTTAGCTGCCAACTCCAAACAAATAAACTATAATGTATTTATTCCACATATTCAGACATGATTTTAATCAGTATGACTTTTTTAGAATAAGGGGTAGTTTTAATATCCTAAAAATAAAAAGTGTACTGTGAACTAGAGGGTAAAAAGATTTTAATTCCAAAAAATCGTAGGTATAATATAGAATTCCGAAGTCACAATAAATTATTCTCCCCTTTACTGCTATATAAATAACCTAATCTATTTTTTTTATTATTACTTAAGCTACGGAATCTACTGTGGAATCTACTACTCCCGTTTCTACTGTTGCATACGAGTGTAACTACTGTCCCGGAATCCCCGAAAGGAATATTGAACTGGATGTGTGCAGATGTTTGCAGACACAATATTGGGACGGAGAAAAGTGTGTCGACAGATCTGATTGTCCGTGCGTTGTTGGAATATTTAGGTAAAATCATAAAAATAATCAAATTAGAAACTTCTAATAGAAGTTTCCATTGTATAAATATGTTTCAACTGACATTAATTATGTATTATTTTAATGAACAGATATCCCGTTGGTGCTATTTTCGAAAAAGAAGATTGTTCTGAATGTATATGTAAATTAGGAGGCGTCGAACATTGTACACCAAAGAAATGCAACCCTTGTGCAGAGGTAACGTAAATATCAATATGTTATTCACAGATATAGACTCATTATATACCGGGTGTCCCAGACTAATTTATCCAGGCTATATCTCTTAAAACCGAATAAAGATTCTCGAATGGGACGAAAACTGATCTATTCCATTTCCAATACACTTTAATATGGCGGAGAAAAAATTATCCCCTAAATATTCATCCCTTAGTTACAACCACTAACTTTAAATTTCTTAATAGCACCCTGTACATTTTTTTATAATTTTTTAAAAATAAAATGGGTTCATAGGTAATCAAGAAAATATCAGTTTATTCTTTATTTTTGTTAAATTATTCAAGAAAGCCTTAAAGCTCAAATGAACAATAAAAATAACAATTAACTACACCTGCTGCAAACACATTTCTAATCTTGCCAGAAGATTTCTTGTATGTGTGGCTTGAATCATTGATGCAAAAGAGATATGTCATTATAATATTAAATTATATTGCCGAGAGATCCACGTGGGGCTCTTGACACTAAGACACTAAAATTTAAATAATTGTTCACCATAAATATATTAAAAATAAATTAATGTTCAAATAAAACCTTTAACAACGGACTCATTTGCTCTTTGCTTTTTTGATTTTGCTTTTTTTGTTGTTCTGTTATTTAATTTTGGCATTTTATTTTATTTTTTAAAATTGTTCATTACTTAAATTTTAATTGAATCGATATTGAATCATTTGAGCCCCACGTTGGGCGCCAATTTGTTAAAAAATCTCAGCTACTAAATTTTATTTAATTATTTAAAGGGTTATTTAGGTTTCAGAACTAATTAATTAAACTATTTTAAAATTTCGAGATTTAATGAGTGACACAAAAAAACCTACAAATTAACTTATCTACCTTGTCTTATTTATTTACTACTGTCCGCATTGTTTTTAATTGTCTTCCATTTGCCTTCTCCGTCTTCTTATATCCCCAAACCTTCCTCAATATCCTGTCCAAGAACTTCTTTAACCATCAGCCTCTTTTCCTTCTAAATTAATCTCTCAGCAGACTGCTATTTCGTCCTTTACCTTAAGCATCGCAAATAATATTTTAAAAGACAAAGAGTGTCAAATATTTCCTTTTTTTAAGGGTTTACAAAGTACGGTTACCGCAACATGTGCTTGCATTTGCCAACCATGCGAAGAAGGAACCACTCTATGTCCCACCAGTAACATTTGCATTAACTCCACTTTATGGTGCAATGGTGTAGAAGATTGTCCCGATGACGAAGTCAATTGTGCAACAAGCACTACTACCGAAGAATTCTTTAGTACTACTACAGAAGAAATCTTAAGTACTTCTACGGAAGAAGTTTCAACTGAAACGATACCAGTAAACCTTGAAGTGATCGAGGTTAC
This sequence comes from Ophraella communa, assembly GCA_035357415.1. Classification (NCBI taxonomy): domain Eukaryota; kingdom Metazoa; phylum Arthropoda; class Insecta; order Coleoptera; family Chrysomelidae; genus Ophraella; species Ophraella communa. The sequence continues at coordinate 27,916,330 of CM068994.1, read as the reverse complement.
TAGCACAACACCAAAGCCCATTGTAATAATAAAAGGTAATTGACTACAATTAAAAGGATTTATAGCAGAAATGTGTTTGTTACTTTTGTGGTTTTAGAAGAAGAAAAAGTCTGCCCGACCATTGTTTGTCCACAAGGATTAAAGAAAATTTTGAAAAAGTCTAGTAATAAATCTAATAACAGATATCTGTCGCCTATGATACGAAACAGCAATTCCAAAACTGCTAGTAAAAAAGGAGGTAGAAAAGGAGGAAGAAAACCCACGCAAAATCCGAAATTGTGTAAGTATTCATTTATTTATTCAAATTATTTAAAAATTGGGTTTCCAAAGTTAGTAAAGCTGTTCGCTGTACAAGAAACCTAACCTAACGTAACCTAACCAAAATAAAGATCTTTATCTAAGTAAACAGTAACTTGAAAGCCAGTTTCTATGCATTGTTTTTGATAGGGGACAATTCAGTGTTTTCATTAGAAATAAATCAATAAAATTCCTTTGTAATCATATAGTAAATTATAAATATTTAATCCTAAACTCATTACAACGCAACAATTCTGGTTATTTTTTATACAATATCAAATTGAAATTAAGTTAAAATCGATAAATTCAAATAGAGAAGTCGAAACGGTCGTGACGTCAAAACTCATATCGATGACAGTTTGTTTACAATTAATGTGTGGTAATTGAGAGAGTTGGACTTTAAAGGCCGGTTCATGCAACGTTCATTATAGTTACATTATCATTAAGAAAAGTTGAGCACCCAATTTATAGTGGAGGCGTTCATGCAACACATTAAGGCATTACAATTACATTAAGCCCACTAAGAAGTTGGGAACTTTCAACTTTTAATTTACATTACATTATATTCTTAGTAGAAACAGTAAAAGCGCATGCGCAGTACGATAGCATGGAAATGTGAATTCGTATTTATGTCAAAATTCCTATGTTTAGGTTATGTTGATATTGAAGGCCGGTTTTACAAGCAATAAAAAATATTTTAACAAAATCAAAAATAGAATAGTAGTATAACAACTTGAACTTTTTGAATATTGTAGCAGATGTATAGGACATAACATAAGTTTCAAGTGTCAATAGTGGACAATATGCGCATGCGCTAATACAGAATTTATAATGTAAGGAAGTCTTGCATGAACGACAACATTTTTTTAGTGAAAGTGTAATTATAATGTAATGTTAATGGAATTATAATGTTCGTTGCATGAACCGGCCTTTATTTCTGATTTTATTGTGAATTATTGGTTTTATTTGTGTTATGTAATCATAAAATTTGGTTTGTGAAAGCATTGTCAAACAATTTACCATCCTTAGACATTTTCATGGTTAGGTTAGGTTGGTTTAGGTTAGTTTTCAATGCAGCTGAATTTCGAAATGTAAAAGCTACAGCGTAAATACTTATATTGTGCTTTTTGCATTAAAAAATGTCTAACTGACTTATTTTTATGAAAATCAACAAAAAATAAAGAAAAGACAGATTAAATATAAATAAAAAACTTCGCACAATCTCGCAGATATACTGTTTACAATAAAATGATGGCGCTTTCAATGACATATGAGTAGTGACGTCAACAGTCGTTTACGCGGCAAATTTTTGAATTTGAATTTGAGGATGGAATAACTATGCTACAAATTTTTTTTAATTTAAGTTTTTTTGGTTTTTGGGGTAACTGATTGCTGCTCTGTCTTCCTGCATGATTTTGAAAAAAATGGAAAACACCGAATTGGATAACACACATCCACAATCTAAAGACGAAATCTACTCCTGTGCCTCGATTACAGAAACTAGGATATGCCGATTTTGAAGTCTCATACTTATTTATAAATCCATAATAAGATTATGATGTTAAAGCTTATATTTCGCCTAAAAAATCTATTTTAAAATCACTTGACGTAATTCTATGATTTTTGACGTGATTCTAAGGAACTATACTCTTTTGATTCCTTGATGTTTATTAATATTGATATCGGTTTTTGAGTTTAACTATAGTTTTGATTTCTTTTGATATTTTAATCTGATTCATACTGTCAACATAAGTCAACTTAAATAGTCTTATCTTCTTCGATTTCTTCTTCATCTTCCTCTTCCACAAGATTGAATATATTCTCGAACAATTGCTGCCGTATTCTCTTCAATGTTCCAAACAAGAATACGATTGGACCCTCCTTTTCATTATCGTTTTAGTTTGCTGCTATAGACCTTAAACTTTGAGATACCCTTTTCTTTTCAACTCCCTGAACTCAAGATATATAAAGACAATGACTCACAGCACATTTCACAACAGGAAATGAATAAGCTGATTGTTTGGCAAGACAAGCTACTAAGAATCCAATGGCATCTTCCAGTTGGAATTACGTCCACCTCGACCTTAAAGAGTCTTTCAAAAAGATAATAATAAGGGAAATGGGAAAATTCAATCAAGACATTAAAATCCATTAAGTAAACATCATTGCCTTGGAACCTTCCGTCAAATAGAAGAGAGCAAGTGAACATCTCCTGATTACGATTAGAGCACATCAAACTAACACATGATTATCTGTTAAGGAGGGAACATATACCAACGTATTTTGCTTGTGATAGTGAATTAACTGTGAACCATATTCTTCCAGTTCTTTATATGAACTAGAAAACAAACGATATCAACTACCAAGAACTATGTGCCTTGGTGAATATGCTGACTTTGTTCTGGGTTTTTAAAATTTTAGTAGTCATCGGAATGATCAACGAAATCTAAATAATTGTACAATTATTAATACAAGTATCTTCGGCTTAGCAGGAACTTGCAGTTCGCGTGTGGGAAAGTATAACTTTCCGCACTAGTTATAGCAATAACTATTTTTCTTTGTTTAATTTATATTTTTATTTATTTATCACAATTTTAGCTTCGACAAATAAAAAATGGAATTTACCACAACCCAAGGCACTGGAAAAACCAGGAAAAGTCTGTCAAACTTATATTTGCGTGCCCAGTTTCCCGGATCCTGAAGACTTGAGTGAAGCTAGATCGTTAGATCTTTGCCCTGACGTTGAATGTGAAAACGGATTGATTCCAATATTAGACAACACCGACAGTTTCTGTCAAGAATTTCATTGTGAAGTCCCACCTAAACCGGATGCTGTTTGTAAAGTCATCGGCAAGAACTTCCTTACTTTTGATAACGTCGAATTTTCCTACGATATTTGCAATCATGTACTGGTCAGAGATTTGGAATCAGACAGCTGGGAAATATCACGTAAGTCCATTTTATTTTAACCGCACTTGTAATATTTTGTAACAATTTTAATTGCTAGATATACGAGTGTATATTTAATTAAACAAAAGAATGGATAAAATATACCAATTTTACGTTGTAGCATTCCTCTAAAGAAATTATGTGATCAGATTTTTGATCTGAAATTAATGCTAAATTTCATAAAGATGAAATGTCTGTAATACACAGTAATAAGCAAACAAAATTTACTGAAAGTAACATAAATATTATACAGTGTGTAAAAGCCAAATGGAATAAATTCATTATTTCGGTTACTGTACATATTTATAAAAAATCCCGAAACACGTCAAATTTAAATTATAACTTGACCTTCTTTAACGTGAAAATGCAACCCCTACCTTCAACCCCCTTAGAATGACAGGTGCAACCCCCAATTTTTTAAATGGGAAGTATAGGCTTGTGATATATCATTTGAAAGGTCTCTTCATTCTCTATTCAAAAATGTTATTGTTTTTAAATTTAATGCAAAAATTAACATAAAAAAATTAATATGATGTTGTTACCGAAATTCGCTAAAATATACTCGAAACTTATTACAATATACTTAAAACTTATTTCCCGTTTAGGTCTTGATAATGAGAAAGTGAACAAAAACCATAGCAATGTGATTTTTAGATGGTAACCAAGGAACAATAAGTAAAATAGAAAAGCAGTTTCGCGAGTTTGGTCATGTAAGGCAGATAAAAAAAGCAGCTGCCAATGCACTGAGTGATGAACTCAAATTAGATGTGTTGCTTGAGTTTCAGGAAAACCTACATACATCGAGTAGACAGGCATCCACTACATTCAATGCTAGCCATACATTGATAGCAAACATATTAAAAGAAAATAAATTGCATCCGTATAAGATGATACCTACTCAGGAGCTCATGGAAGACGATTTTGATATGTTGATTTTTTTTGTGAGCAAATGATGGATATGTTGGATAACAATATTATCCAATTAGAAGACGTTATGTTTTCTGATGAGTGTACTTTTTTACTTAACGGTCATGCTAATCGGCAAAATTGCCGCTACTGGTCCACGGAAAATCCTCACTGGATGAGAGAAGAACACACTCAATACCCTCAAAAGGTTAATGTTTGGGCAAGGATTGCAGGGAACAATATTATTGGTCCCTTTTTTATTGAGGGCAACTTGAATGGCAACAATTATTTGGCACTACTTCAAAATGATGTCATTCCAACGTTGGCAAATTTATATCCTGATCCAGGTAACCCTCAAGTACCAGCGAATACGATATGGTTTCAGCAGGATGGAGCACCACCACATTACCAACTTAATGTCCGGCAGTATCTCGATACAATATTTCCCAATCGGTGGATAGGGAGGCGAGGATCGATTGAATGGCCAGCGCGATCACCTGATCTTACATTATTAGATTTCTTTTTATGGGGATATGTGAAGAGCCATGTGTACAAAACTAAACCTTCTGATTTAAATGACTTAAAAGAACGAATAACGCTTGCGATTAGGTCGATCACGCCTGATATGTTAAATAATGTTAGAAGACAGTTTTATTTGAGATTAGGATGTTGCCAAGACGTTCGCGGAGAACATTTTGAACATCTACTTCATTAACATTCATAGTTCTTTTTCGTGTTCTACATTTTATTACGTTTTGCATTACATTTTAGTTTTTGATTGTATTGTAGCGAATTTCTGTAACAACATGATATTAATTTTTTTATGTTAATTTTTGCATTAAATTTAAAAACAATAACATTTTTGAATAGAGAATGAAGAGACTTTTCAAATGATATATCACAAGCCTATACTTCCCATTTAAAAAATTGGGGGTTGTACCTGTCATTCTAAGGGGGTTGAAGGTAGGGGTTGCATTTTCACGTAAAAGAATGTCAAGTTATAATTTAAATTTGACGTGTTTTGGGGATTTTTTATACATAGTAACCGAAATAATGAATTTATTCCATTTGGCTGTTACACACTGTATAGTAATAAAACACTGAGTCAAACCACAATAAATTTAATGGTAAAACTATAAAAATTCGCGACTAGTTTCGGCCTTAGACCATCATCAGGCTATCATGTATAAGTCAATACGCTTGTACAATATTAAAAGTCAAAATATATGAATATGTAGGTTAAATAAAATATAATAAATTACGAAGTAAAATACTCGTAATATAAATAAGTTATTAAGTTAAAATAAACATATAGGGAACATCAGGGACAAAACGGATTTTTTAAAATTGTTTTTAGAAATATATATATAATATTTAGAGTTACCGTTACCAGGATTGTTTTTTAAAATTCCCCGAAACATATAAACATATATGACTGGCGGTTTTCTGCCCTAATTAACCAACATTTTGTAACATTTCAGTGAAAAAATCCTGCACTACGGTGTGTTCAAGAGAACTAATCATCGACCAAGACTGGGAACAGTTTGTCATACACCCAGATTTTTCAATAGACTTTGACGGCTACACTTACACACTCGAGCAAGCCATTCTTTTAGCTGAAACCCAAAACGACTTCATAATCAATCAAATCGGTAACACTGTTGTCTTCACGTCCACCAAGTACGGTTTCTGGGTAATTTACACCCACAATGGAAATGTTAAGATAGGAGTCGACCAGGATTTAATCGATAAGGTGAGCTGATTATTTAATTGTGTTGAAATGAAAGTTTATAGTATATTCAAGACATCTAAAAGGAGAGTAACTAATGTATGGATTTCTGTGACATGTAGGTTGACGGTTTATGTGGATATTTCGATGGGGAAAGTGAAGGTGAAAAAAGAAAACCTGATGGTAGTTTAGCTAAAACCACGGCCGACTTTGGTAACAGTTGGGCATTGTCTAACGATCAACCAGAGATATGTCAAGCTAAGGCTTGCCCAGCTGATATACAGAACAAAGCTTGGAAACTTTGTAACAAAATAAAGTAAGTTTACTGGATTTTATCAAAAAAAAAATAATAATAAAACGGTGCAATTTATTAAGTAAAAAACAAACAAATAACGTGGATACGCCTCTGTGTATTTTCAAACCGCAGTCAACAGTTGCGCGCGCCGGTGTCCGTTACTGTTGGATTAACGGTCGTGCGGGTCGTGTGCAGTGCTGCCAACCGTACTATAATTATAGTATTTGTACGATAATCACAACTTCATGTGCTATAAATTTTCGAAGTAGTTATAGTACGCACATTGTACTATAATTTGACTGTATTCGTAGATTGACACAGCCCACTGTGATCATATTACACTTTGCGCTTAAGCTGTACCATAACATTAGAATAATCTGAGAAACCACGCTCAGCGCCATCTTATAGTCAGTAATCGAATTGATCTGATAACGAATGGAGAAAGGTACCTTCAATTTCATAACAGGAAATTAGAAATAAGAAAAAAGTAGATATTTTTTGGTCGCGTTTGTTACAGTATAAAAATGCTCTTGATATTTTTGAATTTCAGAACTTGGCTTTAAATTTAAATTGTTATATTGGACGAAGTTTTGTGTATTAAACAGTTGAAAAGTGGCAATTTAAAAATATGTTAGCGCTTATCAGTCTCCTATCTCAAAATAATGCTGAATATGGATGTAATAATGTAAAATTATTAGTTGTTTTTACGTTTTACCGCAAACTTTTAAATTTATTTTTATTTTTCACACGTTTTGCGTTTCATTTTTCATAATTTTATATTAAGCTAAACTAAATAAGTGCTTCACCATAATGAATTAGCGTACGTAGGTCAATATTGAATTTAAACATCACTTTGTAAAACTAGTTGGTAAGCACTGACCAAAAAAGTGGAAAAGAATGAACGCACGTTTGTTATGCTTACAGAAGCGATGGTAAAGGTGTATTTTAGCTTTAGGTCATCCCCTAGGCACATGGGCGACCATTTTAAATTTATTGATTTTTAGACGAAGTTGACGGTGCGGTGTTGTCGGCTTAAACCATTTTTGCCTTAAACCAGGTTTACTAAATTTGATTTAAAAAAACAAGCTCGTAAATATTTATAGATTAGAGGAGTTTTATTGCCAAAATCTATAAATAATAAATTATATGCTGAAAACAGTAATTAAAAATATAAATAAAAAACGTTCTTCTTCTTGGTTATTTTTTTAATTTGCAAATATTTAAATCTCTTGTTTTAATGGTAATCTGTGATTTCAATTTAATAAATAAAATATTTGTTTTATTCTGTGACTTATTTTATTATGGTTTAAAATAAATTTAAAAATATAAACTAGGTATTAATTAATATAAAGGCAATATAGAAAATAGTAGTAGTAAGTTATATATTTGTTTAAGCGTATGTCAAATTTAAATTCAGAAATGTTTTCCGATATGACATTTATTGTTCTGGTCCTTCCACTATTTACCTAATGAAATTGATTGTGTTAACCTCTACTTCTTAGAAGTTCATCTTACTAAGAACAATAAATAACTGCACAGTTAAACTAAACTTCCACTATTTATTCGAAAAATTCGCTTTAAAATTCAATTACAGCTGTTTCGCTATAACTAGCATCGTCAGATTGTCATATTGAAATTACATTTTGTTTGTTTGTAACTAGGTACTTGATGTTGATAGAGTTCCTTACTTGGTCTAGCCTTAACTCCTTATCAACATCAAGTACCTAGTTACAAACAAAATGTAATTTCAATATGTCAATCTGACGATGCTAGTTATAGCGAAACAGCTGTAATTGAATATTAAAGCGAATTTTTCGAATAAATAGTGGAAGTTTAGTTTAACTGTTCAGTTATTTATTGTTCTCACTATTTACCTATTTAAAAAACTTAACTCAATCACAAAATCCAAGTTACGACATTTGTCTAATTTATGATAAAATGTATGAAATGTTCTTCTTCACTCAGTTTATATTTTCATACAAATGTGGCAACGTAGCCTAAGATTAAAAGTTTACCGCTCTCGTTAACCAATAAAATTATTCTTAAGAATTGAAATTGCCGCATGCGCCTAGGAGTGTGACCTAAAATACACCTTTACCGAAGCGATATATAACACTGAGGCGCTCTTAAACTAAGAACGATTCAATTAATAGTAGTTATTGAGTTGTAACCAAAGTATGTAAAGTTAAAAGTGTATAAATGTAACACACAAGGTTTAATTCACCCCTTTCAAAGGCTGTTCCACTCCTTACACAAGTAAAAAACTATTTGTTTATAGATTTAGGACCTAATTACACTTTTTGTGTTTATTTTACAGAGACAAATCGTTGACTAAATGCGGAAATGTAATCAACATCGAATCCTTCTTATCTCGTTGCTTGGAAACGACTTGCGCATGCTTAGAACGATTCGAAGACAATCCAAAGGAAGAAGAAATCTGCAAATGTGACGCTTTACAAAACTTTGTAACCGAATGTCTTTCAACTGATCCGACTGTCGACGTATCCAATTGGAGAATAGAACAAAATTGTCGTAAGTAATTAACTTGTTAAAAAAAAATAAATACCTATTTGAATGTTGTTGTTTTTTTCAGCTGCTCCCTGCAAAGCTCCCTTAATATACCAAGATTGTTATCAAAGAAGATGCGAACCGAGTTGTGACACGTTGTCAGACCCAAGAGCTTGTCCGAAAGTCGACGATATGTGCTTCCCCGGTTGTTACTGTCCACCTGGATACGTTAGACAGGGAGATACGTGCATTCAACCGTCAGAATGTAAAAATTGCATATGCGAATTACAGCCTCAACTTACTTACACCACTTACGATCAAAACCAATTCACTGTCAACGGAACTTGCGTGTACGTTATGTCAAGGGATATTACGGGGAAGCCCGAGGATGAACATAAATTCCAGGTATTTCAAGTATTTTATAAATAAAAAACTTAAGAGTTGAGGAAAATGTACTTACAACAATGTTCTGAGCTGTTTGTTCAGTCTGATGGAAACTAATGTTTTGGTGTTAAAAATGTAAGACATTGGGTACATTCAGGAGGTCCCAGCGGCTAGATCTAGCAATTTAGCATGCTGTGGCAGCTGTTAATAAGCGCCTTCGTTTCGCCTGAATGCGTGGCTCACTGACAGCGGAACAAAAGTCAAAACATTTGAAAACATAACCCAATTTTTATTTTGGATTTTATATGTCTATTGTGTTCATGTACAAAACTGCAATAATTATTGTCAATTATCAATTGGATAAATCTTATCCCAACAATCAACACCTTAGAATATAATTAAGATCAACACAAACCTACATAACCCAATTTCGATATGTCATTAATGTCAAAATAGCGATGCGCTTTTTGGAAAGCGACAAATTTCTACGCTGAGCAAAACAGTCAGCCGCTGTTGAATAGCTTTCAAGCAGCGCTACATTCAGAGAGACTCCTTACTAAGCGATCTCAGTCGCTGGGACCTCCTGAATGTACCCATTAAGTCAATTTTTTCCGCCATTTCTGATTCGTTCTTGGATTAAATATTGAACCAGAATGGACTGGGAAAGTAGTGACGTAAGCGTCAAACCAACTGATTCCAAACAACTTTTTTTATGGTATGTTTTATAAGTGTTATTAACTATTATATTGTATTTTCTTGATTTTTGGGAGTTAATTACTGTTTTTTCATTGGTAAGTGTTCATTCATCTGATTTACATATCACTAAAGTAGATAGACGAACAATTTCCGTAAAAATATTATAACATAACCTTCAAAGTTGTGCATTGTCATAAATTTTAAGAATACTTACAAAAATGGTACCTTAAAAATCGAATTTGGAAAAATTTTGCTTATATGTATTTAATTATGATACTTCCGTTATATTTCAAAGTATAATAATAACAAAATACCTTAAACAAAAGTTATTTCTGGAGATTTATAATGTTGCCGTTTGGAATCATTTCGTTGACATTTCCCAGTTCAACAGTATAAATCACAAATTTTGACGTCACACTTTCCCAGTCCATTGTTTGTATTAATTAACCTTATTTCTTTCACAGGACTAAAGTATCTTTTAACCCCTCAGGTGAGATTAAAAGGTGCACTATGATTTAGTAGTTATAAAATTGTACCAGTGATTAACTATAATTATATAAAATAATGTCAAATTCATTAGAAGTGTAGTTCTTATTCAAATACCAAGATCTATTAAAAAGAAATGAAAAAGATACATTACAAACCTTTAAGAGTGTTTTCAATGCAATCGTTTTTTTTCGAATCCTGAAAAGATTTTAAAAAAATTTAAACGTAGAAATAAAGTTCTCTATAGTAACGAGGGCAGAAAGTTAGTAAAAATTCATAAAATGTTTATTTAAATTAGTTATAGGGGTGTAAAGTTAGAAAAAAATAAATGTAATTTTTAATACATAATAACTTGTTAGATTCAAATTTGTTTTTATTCTGAAGGACTTTCTGCCCTTAACAATAATGTAGGAATAAACTTCCTCTATTTAAAGAAGGAAAGCCTCCCAATAGCTTTCTAGTTGGCTCCCTGAACAAGGAACGAAGGACCACCGGTATTGCGGTACCGGACCTCGTTATTCATACCTTTGATGGGTAGAGGAATAACCAATACATTTAACAGTTAATATATAAATAAAAAAGTTATTAAAATAAATGTCTATATTATCTTCCGTCACAATTTTTATACAAAGTTTATTATACAAAATTTATCTATACGATAATCGGCACAAATAGTTATCAAGTCTTTTTGTAGGAACAAAAATTAGAGGAACAAATTGTAAATGTATAGATTAATATTTTACGAGATGTATTTTAATAAGTTACACATCGACACATTTATTAAACGAACGGACGGTGGCTGTGGTTGAAAACGGCAACGTCGCGTTAAAATAATTATATAAATTTTCTAATTATTGCCAAATTAGGCATTGGAACAGTTTATTAAAGTTATGGAAAAACTTACAGTTTGATGTTGAAGTTAACACAAAAAAGAGCTAATAAAAAATCAAAGTGAAACTTTACATTTGACATGCATTATTGAGCAGTGATGAGATTCATGCACCTGTCTCGCATGAGTGTTGGTGAACTACTACCAATATGGAAATGTTTTCGCGCCCAACAGGGGCGCTGCTCGGGTTGACCCGGGCGATTTGAAATAATTATGACCCGGTCGATTTGAAATAAATCGAACCACTATTGTACGAATTTTTTATAAATTCTTACAAATAATATATTTATAAAGAGATTAAAATTAAAAATTCAAACAGGAATCACAGGAAAAGAAGAAAATAAACACCATGTCCATTAAGAATAATAAAAAACTCTTCGCTTTAACTTAACTTCCAAGTTTAATTGAAAAATTCGGTTTAAAATCACAATTATTACAGCTGTCCATTGCAAAATTTTATAACTACAGAATCTTTTATCTTGGTTGCACAACTCATTCCATCACATATAGTCGCGTCAACGCCTGCGGAAATAAGTCTGCTGTCGGGAAAGTGGTGCAAGTGGACGGATCGGGATGCGGTTTTCTGCATTCTCTTTCAAAAACCCTTATCATAAAATGTGGTGGGCTAGATTTTCCCTCCCACCGAAAGTTGCTTTGCTGCAGCCCAAAGTGCACGCAAAGAATGTCAAACTTGACAAAGAAGTGTCAGAACTGGCCCGGATCGGGTACTCGGGGGTTTTCGAGGCCGCTGATCATGATTATAATGTTCAAATTGACCTCCGAACACCTGGTGCACCAGAACCTGACCCTAAACGTCATCTCCGGGGGGTTTTCCTGACACAATCAAAGAAGGTTAACCAAAAATCATTTTGGAAATTTTTTGTCCCGCTGAATCCAAATCAGGCATCGGCGAACACTCCACTGGCACCTGGTGCACCGAAACCCGGGCTAGAACCTCATCTCCGAGAGTTTTCTTGAGAAGAGTGCCAAAAACAACCCGAAAATCATAAGAGCGCAGTTTTTTGAGGCGGTGTTTCTAACCCCCCGGAACACCTGGTGCACCAGAACCTGACCCTAAACGTCATCTCCGGGGGTTTCCTGACATAATCAAAGATGAAGGTCAACCAAAAATCATTTTGGAATTATTTTGTCCCGCTGAATCCAAATCATGCATCGGCGAACACCCCACTGGCACCTGGTGCGCCGAAACCCCGGCTAGAACCTCATCTCCGAGAGTTTTCTTGAGAAGAGTGCCAAAAACAACCCGAAAATCATAAGAGTGCAGTTGTTTGAGGCGGTGATTCTAAATTTCACGTCGGAAACAACCCCCCGGAACACCTGGTGCACCAGAACCTGACCCTAAACGTCATCTCCGGGGGTTTCCTGACATAATCAAAGATGAAGGTCAACCAAAAATCATTTTGGGGGGTTTTTTGGTCCGCTGAATCCAAATCAGGCATCGGCGAACACTCCACTGGCACCTGGTGCACCGAAACCCGGGCTAGAACCTCATCTCCGAGAGTTTTCTTGAGAAGAGTGCCAAAAACAACCCGAAAATCATAAGAGCGCAGTTTTTTGAGGCGGTGTTTCTAACCCCCCGGAACACCTGGTGCACCAGAACCTGACCCTGAACGTCATCTCCGGGGGGTTTTCCTGACACAATCAAAGAAGGCTAACCAAAAATCATTTTGGAATTATTTTGTCCCGCTGAATCCAAATCATGCATCGGCGAACACCCCACCGGCACCTGGTGCACCGAAATCCGGGCTAAAACCTCATCTCCGAGAGTTTTCTTGAGAAGAGTGCCAAAAACAACCCGAAAATCATAAGAGCGTAGTTGTTTGAGGCGGTGATTCTAAATTTCACGTCGGAAACAACCCCCCGGAACACCTGGTGCACCAGAACCTGACCCTAAACGTCATCTCCGGGGGTTTCCTGACATAATCAAAGATGAAGGTCAACCAAAAATCATTTTGGGGGTTTTTTTGGTCCGCTGAATCCAAATCAGGCATCGGCGAACACCCCACTGGCACCTGGTGCACCGAAACACGGGCTAGAACCTCATCTCCGAGAGTTTTCTTGAGAAGAATGCCAAAAACAACCCGAAAATCATAAGAGTGCAGTTGTTTCAGGCGGTGTTTCTAAATTTCACGTCGGAAACAACCCCCCGGAACACCTGGTGCACCAGAATCTGACCCTAAACGTCATCTCCGGGGGTTTTCCTGAAACAATCAAACAAGGTCAACCAAAAATCATTTTGGAATTTTTTTGTCCCGCTGAATACAAATCAGGCATCAGCGAACACTCCACTGGCACCTGGTGCACCGAAACCCGGGCTAGAACCTCATCTCCGAGAGTTTTCTTGAGAAGAGTGCCAAAAACAACCCGAAAATCATAAGAGCGCAGTTTTTTGAGGCGGTGTTTCTAACCCCCCGGAACACCTGGTGCACCAGAACCTGACCCTGAACGTCATCTCCGGGGGGTTTTCCTGACACAATCAAAGAAGGTCAAACAAAAATCATTTTGGGGGTTTTTTTTGGTCCGCTGAATCCAAATCAGGCATCGGCGAACACTCCACTGGCACCTGGTGCACCGAAACCCTGGCTAGAACCTCATCTCCGAGAGTTTTCTTGAGAAGAGTGCCAAAAACAACCCGAAAATCATAAGAGTGCAGTTGTTTGGGCCGGTGTTTCTAAATTTCACGTCGGAAACAACCCCCCGGAACACCTGGTGCACCAGAACCTGACCCTGAACGTCATCTCAGGGGGTTTTCCCGACACAATGAAAGAAGGTCAACCAAAAATCATTTTGGGGGGTGTTTTGGTCCGCTGAATCCAAATCAGGCATCGGCGAACACTCCACTGGCACCTGGTGCACCGAAACCCGGGCTAGAACCTCATCTCCGAGAGTTTTCTTGAGAAGAGTGCCAAAAACAACCCGAAAATCATAAGAGCGCAGTTGTTTGGGGCGGTGTTTCTAAATTTCACGTCGAAAACAACCCCCCGGAACACCTGGTGCACCAAAACCTGACCCTAAACGTCATCTCCGGGGGTTTCCTGACATAATCAAAGAAGGTCAACCAAAAATCATTTTGAGGGGTTTTTTGGCCCGCTGTATCCAAATCTGGTATCGGCGAACACCTCACTGGCACCTGGTGCACCGAAACTCGGGCTAGAACCTCATATAATATAATAGTAATAACCCAAACAAAATAAACTAAAACCATAAATATTTTAAATCCTTGCAGAAACAACAATAACCACGGAACACAAAACATTTGGTCCGATTCCGACTCTGCAGTAGGCAAGGCTTACCACACTTTTCTTACAATTTAAAACAGATTTCACGTAGGTATGCCGTAGAACGTTTAAAAAATTAGGATTGGGTAGATATCTCAACTCTGGCTGTTAAAATTTTGTGACTATACTCTTAAAATAATTGAAAAGGAAATCCATCTCGCAAATGTGGATGATGTCGATAATCGTAGTAATAAAACTCAAAGTCTATCCACAACGTTTAATAGTAAGGTTCAAAAATTAGTGCAACATGTTTCGGTCTTCAGACCATCATCAGGCTATAAAGAACACAATGGTATCAGGTAACCCTTCCGGATGTAGGTTGGCACTAAACTATTTCCGCTTTATGCTTTCTTACTTTAATTATAATTGCCCTTCATACGTATAAGGTTCTTCAAGTGCGCTGCTATAACTTTTCCGGTTCGGCGAATTTTGAAATGTACTTTATGCTATTCATCCTAATATACATAGCATTACTGCTTAGATTGAGAAGACTAACAGGAACCTTTACTTACGGTTTAGGATCAACCTCTCTTCTTGATTATAAGGAGATCGAACCTCTGTCATGGCTCTCTCCTTTTTTTGATTGTTTTTTACAATCATTCCTTTTGCCCTCCTCACGTGTTTCTTCCTTCTTGTTTGTTTTAGTAATGTAAAACTTGTTAACTTTTGAATTTTCCTCTGGGAACATTCTTAGCACGAATTTGGTCCCACCTTTCTATCCACTTCAACTTAACCAACACACCCTTCATTCTCTATCTTTATAACTTATTCTGAAGTTCCTTTTTCCTCTTCTTTTTTATATAATAACTCTCTTATTCATCCATTATTCTTCACTTATTTATGGATGTTTAAGTTTTAAACTTAAATGATTTACAATTTCTACGATCTGCACATACAGGTGAGTTTATATTGATTATGTGACATATTTAACTTGCTGTTTTGCCATAGTTTTACTTATTACAAAATCATGTACCTTTAACTTTTTACTTTAAACTTGAATTTTACTTCTATTTGTAATTATTTGTCATATTTGAAATGTTTTAACTTTAACCATTGATGTAATCGGACAACCGACACTATTCGCTCTTTTTATAACTATTTTTGATTCTCCTGATACCATTGTTTTCTTTATAGCCTGATGATGGTCTGAAGACCGAAACATGTTCACTAATTTGTGCACTAATTTTTGAACCTTACTATTAAACGTTGTGGATAGACTTTGAGTTTTATTACTACGATTACTTAAAATAATTGTTAAAATCTTAAACTTCATGCAGTATTTGAGTGATTTGGCGTTAAGATACTCGCCGGGTCAGCTGGTTTTCTTTGTGAAAGTCGTCAAAATAGTTACTTTTAACGAATTATTGATGTTATTTTTGACATTTTTTAAGAATGCATTAACTTACAGGTCTTAGTGACGAATGTTCCTTGTGCCCAAACCAACACCAACACCAGCCATAAATCAGAAAACTGTATCGGAAAAATAACTATCCTTTACGAAGGCCACAAACTTCAAGTATTCAGAGATCAAACACGCTCGAAACTAAAACTTGTTGTTGACGGCGAAGCAATCGACGATCTCGAAGAAGTTGATCCCGTAATAAACATCAAACCAGAAGGAAAAGACTTGAGAATAATATTAACTGACATAAAAGTTGAAGTAAGTTGATTTTCTTATTATATACATTCGATAAATTGTAATACATTATCTTCGTTAGGTATTCGTTGTTTACCCAAATCTCGCAGTAACAGTTAGAGCGCCCTCTTACACTTTCGGTGATAAAATGGAAGGAATCTGTGGTAACTGTAACGGTAATGATTGGGATGACTTTATAACATCCGAAGGCGAGAAACCTGAAGATGAAAAAGATTTCGGACTTAGCTGGTTATACGAAGGTCTTCCCGGTGGTCAGAATAGAGAAGAATGCGCACCAGAAGAAATAGAAGAAAAATGTCAAATACTACCAGGTCAAATAGATCCGTGCAGCCAATTGTTAGACGAAAACAAATTCGGACAGGTCAGTAAATAATATCAACAAGATTTTATAGGAATAAAGTGTTTACTATATTTATGATTTTAGTGCTCAAATCTGCTCGATCCAATTCCATACGTCGAATGGTGCCGCAAAGATACATGCGAAGGTGATCCAACGGACTCTTGCGAATCTTTAGAGCAATATGCCAAGGAATGCGCTAAATTAGGATTCTGCGTTTCGTGGAGAAACAATCTGTGTCCAGCACCAACGTGTGCTGCTGGATTGTTCTATTCACCGTGCGGTCCAGCTGTTCCTGAAACCTGTGAAAGCATACAAAATGTAGAAGAAAGTAAAAATGTCAAGAAAAGTTTCGTTGAAGGGTGTTTCTGTCCAAAAGGAAAGGTAAAAATTCCATATTTTGTATATACCCGATAGGCAAATGCCATTTCATTGCTTGCTATTCTGTTTAATTATACAGGGTGTTTCAAAAAAAGGTAACACCGTCTCTAGGATAGGTAAAAAACAGAAAAATAATTGGGGTTGGCTTAGTGAAATTTTTTTCTAACGCCATCCGTTTTCAAGATAAAGGGCGTTGAAGAAAATGAAAAATTACACATTTCTTACGATTTTGCCGAAACTACTGGCACCATTGCAATGAAATTTTATACGAATATGTTTTGGAAGCTGATATATCCCATGAATTTGTTTTTATAACTAACTCTCATAGAGGGCGCTAGTTACACGATTCATACAACGTATTATTCAACATAACTTTTTTTAGGGTAGAATTATTAGTCAAAACTCCAAGTGAACATAAACATCGTTTAATTCTACACCAAAAAGGTACTCTTGGTAAAACTCGATATTATGTACCGTTTTCGGAATATTTTGATTTGAAAATTATGAAGTAATAACCGCTCCTCGTATAAGTGCAAAAATTCATACGGTTTTCATAAATAAAACTGGCTATAAAATCAGACGGATTTTGATAATGTTGAATTTTGTTTTATTTTATGGGGTTTCAGAACAAACAAAACTTTTTATCAAGAATGACATTTTTCACTAAAACTAATAGGTATTTAAACATTTTTCACCTATAGGATACCCGTGGACACGCTGTATATTAGTATTAATATTATAGTATATTAAATTAAATAAAGATTTGCTAAATTCCTAATGCGGACCTGATAAACAAGATTTAATAGATGTTCTATTACAACGCCCTCAATTAGACAATGCTCACACTAATTTGGGAATAATTTTTTAAGATTCCTTTTATATGTGATAAAAGAGTTGCCTAAATTTGTAAAAAAATGGCACCAATTCTGATTTCTTAAAAATTACTTTCAAAGAGCTTTTAAGGAAAAAAACGAATTTATTGTAATTTTTAAACACACTGACTTATGAGTAGATATATCATCTATTCAAAGAAGAAATATTTTTAAAATCATATCACGTTTAAGTGAGATATTAATCATTTTATGAAATGTAAAAATAGACATATTTCGGGAATTTTTTCTGGATGATTCCTTGTACTCTCAAGCTTCAAAATTCTTTATTGAATAACTTTATATATCTAGTATACTACTGATTTTTTTCAATTTTCATTGCCTTATAGTTTTTGCTAAAAGCTCTTTGAAAGGACGTCGCGTTTGCCTATATTAAATACACTGCCAATGTCCGGCCTTAACACACATTTAATATCAACATTAATCAATATTTTTTTAATTATATCAATAAAACAGGAAGTCAACCCAAATATTAATTCTTAATTGTGCATAAAAATCATAACAACGAAAGAAAAAAAAAAGTACATTAAGTTAATGTACTTGGTTGCGAGAAAGTATGAACCAAGCAAATATCTTTTAAGCTGAAAGAACAATATTACACTTAACTTATTTACTTTAAATGGGTGTGTGTTTTTGCATATTTTTAAAGAACTTGTTATATCTAATTCATACATACCAAATTTGGAGAAGAAACTAACGAAACAAGAAATAAATCTCTTTATTTGATAAAATCATTTCAAATGTTGAAAATGCTCACCGTTCACTTCCTGACAACGTGTAAACTATATATAAATTCGTGAGTCAGTCTTTATTCACGTATTAGTTAACATTTTTCAATTATTCTTTCCCTCAAATCCTACAAGCATGTTTGGAAATTTGGAAAATTTATCTCTAAAAAATCTCTAATCCTTCGATCATAGTGGGGAATAATTTGGTGCCGCTCAGTTAGAGTAATCAGAAAATTGTGGGTGTTCCATTTAAAAAAAAATACGAGACGTCATTACTCGAAAGTAATTCACCCTGTATATTAGAATATTATATGAAAATACGGTAAATTAAAATCGAAAATCGACGTGATTCAAGATTATTTCTTAAAATGGTATAATTCACACTTGTATAAAACTAAAACACTATAGTTGTGAATACAGAAACTAGTGACGAGCATGCTAACATGCGCAACTAATAGGGGTTCTATTCTATTTCTCGAAACTTGATGATTTTATAATTTTAGGTATTATTGAACGACACTTGCGTAACTCCAAACGAATGCATAACTTGCGACGACGAAGGACACCATCCAGGAGATGAATGGGACGAGGACAAATGCACGAAATGCAAGTGCGACGGTACAAACGTAAAATGCGCCACTCAGCAATGTCCTGATCCTGCTAATCTTTGTGAAAGAGGATATTACGCCGTCAAAGTCCCAACAAATCCTGACGAATGCTGCGATAAATATACGTGTGGTGAGTAAATGTCCAAGATTTATGAATCACAAAACTAAATTATAGAGTTTTTAGCTCCTCAACCGACGTTTGCTCCAACCTGCGAACCGCCTCAAACTTTAGTATGCGGCAAAGACCAAATAACCAAGTTGGAAACTAAACCAAACGGTTGTCAAAATTACATTTGCGAATGTAAACCGAAAGAAGAATGTGAAGACGTTGACATTACCACAGCAGCTACTCTAGAACCGGGTTAGTAACTTCGTTATTCTCGAACTACGTTCCCATTTATATAAATCATTATTTTTTTTAGGTTATGTTAGAGTAATTGATGCAAACAGTAGTTGTTGTCCGATCGTCAACCTAGTTTGTCAAAAGGATTTGTGTCCTTTACCGATTACCTGTCCCGAATTCTATTCTCTTAAGGTTGACCAACCAAAAGATAAATGCTGTCCGACGTATTCCTGCGAAGCTCCTAAAGAGTGCATTGTTACTACAGAATACGCTGCAGCTTTAGAAGGGGGAGAACGTCCGTTGTCTGACTTGGAGAAACAAAAGTTCCTGAAAAATATCAACGAAACTTGGCAAGACGGTCCTTGCAGAGAATGCACCTGTACCTACAACAAAGATAACAGTGAGTTTGGAAGAACAAAAATTGGTTAATAAAAGACTAAACAATATTTTTTAGATGGTTATATTTCAAGCTGTGAAATAACGGTTTGTCCTTCAGTCGAACAGAGCGCAGACTTTGAAGATTATGAATTGGTTGCTGAAAATCACTACCAAGAATGTTGCCCGACTTACACGAGAGTTGCTTGTAAATATGATGGTAAGCTAAAGATTTTGTTAAATAACAATAATTGATTAGTGAATTTGTTCCATTTAATATTATATTATTCCACGAGTGTGGGAAAACCAAATGGAAGTGAAAATTTGATCACTACTCGTACCTCAACTTCCCTTGAGCGACAATTATAGTGTATTTAGTGTCATAGTTCAGATATTTATTTTATATAGGCCAACCATTAATTTGTTAACAAAATAATGGTTTTTAACGATAAATGTAGTGATTATCGTCTGGTTCGAATTTTTTTTAGGGGAATTATTTAAAGTATTTGGTTCAGATACATATAGACCAATTTTTTTTACAAAACAATGGCTTATGAAAGCAGTAGTCACTGTTGTCTGGATTGTTACAATTTACACCTAATGTATAATTTATTAGTTAACGATCTATGTAAATATGGAAAGTATAGCAATGTGTTTTTTGTACCTGTATGACATACTTTTATTCTAATATTACACACATTATCGACTTGCCGTACACAACATAACCGAATTTTTCTTTTCTACATCCTAATTCAGGACGTACTCTGTATATATACATATAGATTTTGTACAAAAACATCAACAGAGAAGAGACGAATACTGTTCGATCAGAATTTAAATACATGAGAACTAAACCTTCATTTCTGCCACACCCCGTATATAAACAGTAGGTAATAAAAGCGAGACATTTTTTATATTTGCGACGTCTTGCAATTTTAATCCTGTATATGCAGACGTATCCCGTATAGAATATCTAACTCAAAATGACCTTTGACCCGTACCATATCATCAAATTGATATTTTTAATACAAAAATTCTTAGTTGTTTGGTATCCCGACATACCCTGTAAATGATTAGATTTTGTACATAGGCATCTAACAGAGAGTATGGCCGAATTTGATGAAAACTGTTCGATCAGAATTTGGATACCTGAGAACTAAACCTTTATTTGTGCTATACCCTGTATATAAACAGAAAATAACTAAAGCAAGTTACAAACTCCCAATTTTTTAAATAAGTATGGGCTTGTGATATATAGTTTGAAAGGTCTCTTTATTATCTATTTCTTAAATCTGTTTGTGAAAGCAATGAGCACATTGACATCACCGATTTCACTCATTTCATGAATAAAGTTAAATTAGAATTTCAATTTCGGATTTCAATAAAATTAAAAATGGAGTAAATCATCCATAACTCAAATTTGACTGAGAAACAGGGTTTTCTGCCTCGTTTTCTTTCTTTCACCAACTCTCAAGGCTCTATTCTTTGGGTCGATGAGTTTACAAATATTTTGCTCCTTCTACCACAACGTCTCTCTGACTGATAACTTTTTCAACTCCTAACTTATTATTATTTAATCATCAATCTCTATTAGTTCTTTTAGTTTCTTAATTATTTTACTTACGTTAGCCTGCTGATGGCTTCTCAAAAAGCCGAAACTAGTCGCTGTTAACAACTTTATATATGTCATTTTGATAATAAAACTGTGTGACATTGACTTGGATATTTAAATTCAAAATTAAAAATGTTGTGCCACTGTTAAAAAACAATTTTTTAAATTTAATAGTAAAAACCATATTTTCTAAAGTTCCACACCCACTTAAATGCGACCATCAGTATCGAAAATTTAAAATTTTTGCCCATCTATGTTTGTATCTTTGATTATAAATCGTTGTAGATCCCGTCTCACAGATGAAACATTAATGAGACAGCTGCACAAACTACACTCCAAAATTTAAAAAGATTGCTAAAATAAAACTCATTGACAACTTTTCAATCAGTTTATTTTTAATTTAAACTACTTATGTGTTAGTTAATAATCAAATAAATCTTCACTATTAAACTATTTACTTTTATTGAGTCTTTTATACTTTTATACATAGATAAGACGTAATTGTAACACAAATATATTAAGTTATCGTAAAGATCAGTGGATGAATTTACCGAGTTGTGTAAAAGAATTAAGGAGAATTGGTCTGATAGATATAGATCCCCGTCTTCCAATAATCCCAGATTACTTGAATCAGATTTATCTTGCCTTTATGTTTCTTCACCTTCGAATACTAGACAAAGAGCCCCTGCTAATGTAGCCGTACTAACTTCTTTGGTTTGTTGGAATTTTGACAAAACTGGTCACTCTCATTCACAATGTTTTTCTCCAAAAAATATCTTTTGTTGTGGCCGTGGTGCTAAAAACACCACAAAACCCAAATGTCGTAAGTGTATGCAAAAAAACTTGAGACAGACTGGCCCACTGAATCTGGCCGCTGTATCCAGCCAAGCCCAACCAACCACATCTCAGCCAGGCAACTCCAGAAGACCGAACAGACCAAACAGATCTCCAGATACAACTCCGAACACACCAGCAAACCAAAACTAATTTTTTCTACTCCCGTTTCTGATTGGAATAATTACCTAACATTTGTTAAAGAGTTTCTATCGTCAAACCATTCAGACACAAACAAAACAAAACAAACAAACCACTGACAGAACAAACCTCAAACACTACCACATACTACAGACAAAAAGACTACCATATCTACTTGTAACATGCCAATTCGGTGTTTTCATTAGAAATAAATCAATGAAATTCCTTTGTAACCATATAGTAAATTATAAATATTTAATCCTAAACTCATTACAACGCAACAATTCTGGTTATTTTTTATATAATATCAAATTGAATGTAAGTTAAAATAGATAAATTCAAATAGAAGTCGAAACGCACCTTCATTGGTCGTGACGTCAAAACTCATATCGATGACAGTTTGATTACATTTAATGTGTGGTAATTGAGAGAGTTGGACTTTTATTTTTGATTTTTTTGTGAATTATTGGTTTTATTTGTATTATGCAATCATAAAATGTCGTCAGTAGGGTTTGTGAAAGCATTGTCAAACAATTTACCATCCTTAGACATTTTCATGGTTAGGTTAGGTTGGGTTAGGTTAGGTTTCAATTTTGAAATGTAAAAGCAACAGCGTAAATAATTATTTTGTGCTTTTTGCATTAAAAAATGTCTAACTGACTTATTTTTATGAAAATCAACAAAAAATAAAGAAAATAGATGAATAAATATAAATAAAAATCTTCGCACAATCTCGCAGATACACTGTTTACAATAAAATGATGGCGCTTTCAATGACACATATGAGTAGTGACGTAGGCCACCCGCCAACAGTCGTTTAAGCGGCAAATTTCTGAATTTGAATTTGAGGATGGAATAACTATGCTACAAAATTTTTTTAATTTAAGTTTTTTTGGTTTTTGGGGTAATTGATTACTACTCTGTCTTCCTGCATGCTTTTGAAAAAATGGAAAACACCGAATTGTTTCACCTTCATTACAACAAAACATTGTTCCAGTTACTAGCAACGCATGTCCCCTAGTTGATAAGAAACCTAATGATTATAGACCGTACCTTAATGTTAAGATTTCAGACAAAACTGTTTTGGCCATGGTTGACATCTAGTTACAAACAAACAAAATGTAGATTGTAGATTGCAGAAGGGGTCGATTGGCCCAGTTGACCTTACTACACTGCGACCTATAAGATCTTTTGTGTATACCCTACATTTATATTTTAGTCCAAAAGGTCTAGGCTTCTAAGAAAGTCCATTATCCGTTTTGGAGCTAGGTTTGTAATCTGATCAGGATCAAGGAATACCTGTTCCAGATATTTATGGCGTTGCCGAACAATTACTCTGCAATTGCAGATAATATGTTCTGACGTCTCATCTGCCTCATCGCAGAATCTGCATGTCCCACTGTCCAATATGCCCATTTTGCAGAGATGGTATCTGAGTGAGCAGTGTCCAGTGAGAATTCCTGTGATTACTCTGAGATCAGATTTCTGAAGCTCTAAGAGTAATTTCGCGTAACGGGCAGAGGGTCGTAATAACCTTTTTGCCTGTCTTTGGCCTGGAACATTTTTCCAGTAGGCTGCACTGAGTTCCTTTTCATATTTTCGAACTTCTTCCATTATGCGGCTTTTTGATATGCCACAAAATGGTTCAGGTCCGATAAAAGGAGCACAAGCTCCTTCCTTTGCGAGACTATCGGCAATCTCATTTCCGACAATTCCTTTATGCCCTGGCACCCATAGCAACTTTAATTTGTTGCGACTAGCCAGTTGTTTAAGGGATTGTTTACAATTCCAGGCTATTTTTGACTCATAGGTTGTGGACTTCAGAGCCTTCAAAGCAGCCTGACTATCAGATGCAATAAATATTCTTGCTGTGTTGAGGCCTTTTCTTAGGCACTCTTGGGCACAGAATTTTATTGCTAATAGTTCTGCTTGAAATATTGTTGGAGCATTTCCAAGGGCTGCGGATATCCTAATATTAGGACCTGTGATCCCTATTCCTACTCCTTCGTTTGTTTTTGACCCATCAGTATAATAAGTGAGGGCACCTTTTGTGATTTGAGCGATTTCGTTTTCTGTCAACTCGCGGTCGTTAATAATAACATCTAACGCGAGTTCGAAATCTTGTTTTGCAGGCATTACGTCTGTAGGCATCTTCATGATTTGGGTTGTTACAGCCCTTAATATAATGTTTAAGGCCTGCTGCATGCGTTCGGCAATAATACCGTCATGTTTGCCTCTAGCCACTATAACTAGGTCGTCAGCATAGCCCAGAGCACGAAATCCTTCTCTTTTGAGCTTTGTTAGGAGGTCGTCAACCACTAGCGACCACAGTAGAGGTGATAAAACTCCTCCTTGAGGACAACCTTTTACTGCTTTTATAGTAGTTGATTTGCCTCCTAGGTAGGTAATAATTTTCCTAGTATTTAGCATGGATTGAATCCATTTAGTTATGGAAGGTTCGATACCTTTTGCTGTTGCGGCGGCGCTGATTGATTCATATGAGGTGTTGTCAAACGCACCCTCTATGTCTATGAATGCACATAGCGCCACTTCCTTTGATCCTATTGCCTTTTCTATGTCTTTTACGAGACAGTGCAAGGCATCCACGGTGGATTTGCCTAATTGGTAGGCAAATTGTTCTTTGTGAAGCGGTATGTTTGTTAAATATTCGCTTCTTATATATGTATCAAGTATTTTTTCCATACTTTTAAGTAGAAAGGAGGTAAGGCTTATGGGTCTATATGACTTCGGCTCCTCTGGAGGGCGTTTGCCACTCTTAGGAATGAAGCATACCCTAACCTCTCTCCACCCTTTTGGAATGTAGCCCAAGATGAAGCTCATCTTGAATAATTTGACTAGATGAGGAGTTAATGTATCAACGCCCTGTTGTAGCAGGGCTGAGAAGACACCATCCTCTCCAGGAGATTTGTAGGGCTTAAAGCTATTTATTGCCCATTTAATTCTGTTTTTTGTGAAGATTTTTCCCGCTAGGCTTTTTGCAGCTCAAACAAAATGTAACTTCAATATGTCAATCTAACGATTTTAGTTTATAGTGGTATTCTTTCGTACCAATCTAACTCATCTAAATAAGTTCAAGTAATTCTTGACTAATTCTTTCGGTTAAGATGAGTTCCCCACCATCTGACAAATTTTGATTTGACATCTCATCTTTCTCATCCAACTTATCTAAATGAAAAGGAAGATTAGTTGGATTGGTTTAGACTTTCCTAATCTTAAATTTTTAAGTGACAGACTTCATAGATTCTGATTCAGTTTTATGGTTTGTTTTCATTGTTTATGGTAAGGATAATAAATGTTGTTAATTAATTTTTAATAATTATTGAAATAAAATTGTCATTTATTATGTATATTATTATATAAAATAATTATCTGATGATTAACAATAAAAAAGGAATACAGAACACAACTTCAATGCTAAAGGATGTATGTTTACACTCGCAATTTGACATTTCTGACAGCAGTGACAGCTGACTTTGTAATTCTGTTCTTTCGTTAAAAACTTAAACTAATCCAACTCATCCTCTAGATTGGCTGAGTTGAAGTAATCCTAGATTGGTTTGGATTTTTGGATTGGTACGAAAGAATACTAGTATTAAGTGAAACAGCTGTTATTGAATTTAAAAAAGTTTTTAAATAAATAATGGAAATTTTGTTTAAAAAGTTCTATTTTCAATTTTCTTAATCTTAATTATTAGTAATTTACTTAGAGGAATTTGTCATTAATGCTAAATTCATTGACTCCAGATCCAACCGTACCCTTCCAAATGATGATCGGACATTTCTCAATAAAAGTAGCCTTCGCTATGACCATCAATAAAGTTCAAGGCCAGATGCTTCAACTTTTTAAATTTCCAATGAAACATCTAACCTGTGAAGATATTTCTAAGAATATTATGTACTTGTAGATAGACACATTTATTCATTTTCACACTATAATATTGTTCTAATCCATTTTGGCTGTTCCATTCTTTATAATTGAGTAAAATCTTTTTAACATTCTATTAATTACATATGTTTGACAATGCTTTTAATCGATAGGCGAAGTTCAGAAAATAGGAGAATCTCGCTTGAAGGTGGACGATGTTTGCACGACTTTGATGTGCATCAATTCCACCAACGGATACGCCCAGAAACAAACTTCGGTTAAACATTGCACGAAGAAATGCGACGTTGGCTTCGAGTACGTAGAACCAACTCCGGAATCGAAAAAATGTTGCGGATCGTGCAAACAAACCGCTTGCTTTGTCGACGGAAAAATGTATCAGATCGGAGAAGAATGGACTTCCGAAGATTTCTGCACCACCAATGTGTGTACCAACGTAGAAGGATCGGTAAGTCACAAAAAACATTTTTAAAGTGAACTTTATTTACAAAACAAACGGTAAAAAATTAAGTTTCTATTTCTTATTTACTCAAAAGAGCCAGTGTGGACAATAGGGACTGTTATTTAGAGGATTAAGTGTTAAGATGGATAAGAAAGACGTCTGCAAGAAGTTTTTTCCATAAACTGGACATTTAAGGAATAAGGTAGTGGGTAAAAGTTGTTGTTATTGTAACATATTTTTAATGAAGAAGAAGAATGAAATGAAACAGTTTTCTGAACAGAAAACGTGATAGGATTGGCTAAAACCGTCAAAGGCGAAGCAATTGACAGGCAAAGTCTTTTTCATAAGAAAAAGGTTTGTCAACCTTCAGCAAGTTAACATGGAACTCCCTTTTAAAAAATAGAGTTAAAAAAGCATATATTGTCTATGACCAATGTATTGGAACAATCTTCTATACTTGGGAATTGTCACCAAGGGTTAAATCGTGAATTTAAACTGTAATCATAAGACTTATGTTAACCTACGGTGTGATTCCCTGGGGAGTTAAACAAACCACTTACCAGTTGATCCTCGGTCTCACCTCTCTTGATATTTATATCACAGAGAATCGACTATGTTATGATTTTTGCGAATAATAATCATTAGACCATTTATAAATAAAACTTTATTCTTAAAAAGGGATTACAAACGGCAAGCGTTAATACATGTGTCTATTTCTAATCTAACCTAAAAAAGGTGCGTTCCGAAACATGACAATACATCACACTTTTCCCCCCTTAAATCAAATTATAAATTTAACCTTTCTGGAGGTTTAACAGACCTAGAAGATCTTCGCAAACAAGTTTCTGGCTGGGTATCTTTAGTCAAGTTTGCAGGATCTGGTCTTAAACTTGAAGATGTACTATATGTGGGTTGTTCTTTTGATGGTTCTTCCCTTGTCTCTGGCTTAACATTTATTCCTTTAGGCAATACTTCACTTTTTGCTTTTTCTACATCTGTTGGTCCTTCTGATCTGAGATTTGTATTTTCTTCTAAAGCAAATGGAAACTGCTGTTTTAACTTTATTTCATTTTCCTTACAACCCAGCTTGGACGGCTTTAATGAGTCAGCATGTAGGAATTTTATGTTTCAATTTACCCAAACTAAGTAAGTTACTCTACTAAGAGATTTCACAATTTTCCCAGTTGCCCACCGTTTCTCATTACTGAGGTAAACTAACACGTCTTCCCCTTCTACATAGTACCTTAAAGGTCTTCTTCCAGTTTCCTTGTCTACTCTTTTTTGTAGTTGTTCTTTAACTTTCCTTTCTGTTGCTACTTTTGGTTTTAGTAGAGTTAGTTTTGTTCTAGGAGGTTGGCGGAGCAATTCTTCACTTGGACATCTTTTGGTTGTCGTTGTGGGTGTATTTCGGTAGCTAAAAAGATAATTTGACAGACGATGCTCTAAACTTAAATTAATTCCTGATTTTTGCTCTTCAATTACCAATTTTTTTAATGCCAATTTAACTGTTCCTACTGCTCTCTCTGCACTTCCATTAGATGTGGGATGATATGGTGGAGAATGAATAAGTTGGATACCATTAGAAGCACAAAACAATTGCACTTCTTTACTTGAAAAAGGGGGCCCATTATCAGCCACTAAATATTCGGGTAGCCCAAAAGTAGCAAAAACTTGCCTTAGTTTTTCTAAAATTTTACTTGCATTCATACCACAGGTCATAGGAAAGATTTCCAACCATCTTGATGAAGAATCTATTAAAATGAAAAAGTATATTTGTTTAATCTGATAAAAATCCATATGTAATCTCTGCCAGTGCCTAGTAGCAGGTTTCCAGGGTGTTAATTCGACCTCTTGAGGTCTCCTGGCACTTAATTGGCAAGCTTCACATTTACTGACTTTTTCCTCAATATCAGCATCTACCCCTGGCTAACATTTTCATTCTAACCACTCCAGGGTGCTGATCATGTAAAATTTCTAGGACTTCTTCCCTCATAGACCTAGGGATTACAACCCTGTTGCCCCATGTCAAACATCCTTCCTCTATACTTAACTCATATCTTTTTCTAAAGTATGGTAATAAGAGTTCATCCCTCATGTGTGAGGGCCAACCAAATTTTGTAAGCTCAAGGACTTTAATTAAATTCATATCTTTACTAGTTTCTTTTGAAATATCTTCTGCTGTAAGTGGTACTTCAGGATCTAAAGTAAAGGAATAAATTTCTTCTTCATCCATACTGGTTTCACTTAAAGGAAGTCTTGATAACCCATCCGCATTTGTAATATCCTTACCCTTTTTGTATCTTATTGTATACTGATATGCAGAAAGAATCAAAGCATACCTCTGAAGTCTTGAATGGGCAAGTGTTGGTATTCCTGATTTTGGACCTAATCCAATGGGCTCTGCCCGCGTGGGTTCGGATCCCATCCTCGTCGCCAATTTGTTATGATTTTTGCGAATAATAATCATTAGACCATTTATAAATAAAACTTTATTCTTAAAAAGGGATTACAAACGGCAGGCGTTTATACATGTGTCTATTTCTAATCTAACCTAAAAAAGGTGCGTTCCGAAACATGACAATACATCACAGACTACAAGGTAAATTATTGGTAATAAAAGACAGCACACACAAGCAAACTGACAACATAATTGACAAAATCAATTTTATATTTCCTTATAATTTAATCAGAATCTGCACGAATCGTCATTTTCATCATCACAAACATCAGACTCATCAGACCCTACCAGACCAGCGGGTCTTCGAGGAGGTTTTTTTATGTAATTCATTCACGTTGTATGTAATTAAAGTGATAAATACTTAAACAAACTTTTAAGCTTATTTTAACGTTAATTTATTTTTGGATTTCGTAGTTTTTGTCATTTACATTTCTATCTAATTATTTAATTGTAATAAAAATGAAAAGGAAAATTATTTTTTTATTTGGTTATTGTTTTATTAAAGGTACAAGTGAAATCTGTCATCACTACTTGTCCTGAAATACCAGAAGATACTTTCAAGAATTTTGTTATCGAAGTAAAACCAGTTGAAGGTGAATGCTGTGAAAAACAAATTCTGAAAGCTTGTAAAATTCAAAATCACGTTGTCAAGGTAAGTAAATGTTTATATAAGCGTTGGTAATTAACGAGGAATGATTAGATGTGTGGATTTAATATAAAACAATTCCATTTTCTATTTATTTATTATACTTTTTGTAGGTTTAAGATATTTTAGCTGAAGAATAAAAAAAAAATAATCTTACAATTTGGTAGAAAACGTATAGTACTAAAAAAAAAATTGTTGACAGGGAATTTTCATTTGTAATTAGAGTAAAGTAGAGCATACACTTTTCAACTTAGTTTAATTTCGCAGAATCTTGGTCCTACTGCCTACTGCGATCCTGTTAGAAACCTCGATCAGAGCTCCTGAAGTTGTTCTTGTACTCCTTCTTCTTTTTTTCTACTACTGTTACAAACACCCCCCCTTTTTTAACAGTTTTGTATGACTGAAAATCGAACTTTTCAAAAACTGTTATGAAAACTGTTTCAAAATGGAGGGGTTTTGTAACAGTTTTGAATTTATAAAGTCGGTATAGAGTGAACTTTGAAATTAAAAGAATCCTCAACTGTCAAAAGTTTCAGAAGAAAATTATTCAATATTATTCAAAAATACAGAAAAACTGGTGATGACTCAAGAATCGATTTTGACTAATGTAGTAGAATTGGACAGTGTGTTCGAAAAGTCCGGGTCGTTTGTATTCAATAGCTGCCAAAATATAACTATAAATATAAATGTAAATAAATAAAAATTGTAAAGTACACAGATGTCAGACTTTCAGTAGTAGAAAAAGTATAGTACAAAACTCGTGTTGTAATGATGCCTTTTACGGTTTACGGATGCCTTAGTGGCAAAACTCGGTCGTAAAAGGCATCATTACAACACTTTTTATGTAATATACTATGTCTGATTTTGGAACCTATTTTTTGTAATTCTTTTAAATTTGTTTATTTTTAGATAGGAGAAACTTGGCAGTCTACTACTGACAAATGCAAGAGTTACACTTGTACTGACAAAGGCAACAATGAACTGGTCGTCAAAGAAACTCTGCATACCTGTAAAACCGATTGTGAAAAGGTAAATATTAGTTAACGCTTACAATATCAGTAAATTTTTGTATTATTGCATACATTATCTGCTGGGTTACTCAGTTGTACCAAAAGATAGCAGGTAGAAAATTTGCGATAGCTCAGTTGTATCAAAAAATTTCTAGAGGGGATTAAAGGATTAATATGAAGGTAATTTAATGCAGGATGTATTCTTATAAAATAAGAAATATAAAAATAGTTAATAAAAATTTATATTTTAAAAATAAACATTAAAACTAAAAGTTTTATTACAATTAACTATACCTTATTTTGGTAAATAATAGGTTAGGTTAGGTTAGGTTAGGTTAGGTTAGGTTGGGTTAGGTTAGGTTAGGTTAGGTTAGGTTAGGTTAGGTTAGGTTAGGTTAGGTTAGGTTAGGTTAGGTTAGGTTAGGTTAGGTTAGGTTAGGTTGGGTTAGGTTAGGTTAGGTTAGGTTAGGTTAGGTTAGGTTAGGTTAGGTTAGGTTAGGTTAGGTTAGGTTAGGTTAGGTTAGGTTAGGGTTAGGTTAGGTTAGGTTTTCCCGTAATCCTATACTTAAGTAAAATTTAAATCCGTTTATTTTCTAAAAATTCAGAAATTAATTGGAATTATCTACCTGGAATATTTTGGTACAACTGAACCCTCAAAAAGGGATAACCTTTTACGCTACCGGATTAATTCAGGTAAAATTGGTACAACTGAGTAGTCCCCATTATCTGTACAAGTGGGAAATTATTGATTTAAAAACATCCTTTTTGATTTCTCGTACCGAAATTAACTAAAAACAATTAATTAAAAGCAGGTTTGACTCTGGAAATACAAAACCTCATTTGTATCAAAATAAAGATAGGCTTACCAATGACACTTTGATGTCGCTTAGATGGACAATCCCCAATATTTTATCGATTTTAGTTTATCTTGTCGGTCCTCATTGAGTTTGGTGTTTTTTATCTTACTGAAAGATATTCCTGCTATTTTCCTCAGCTGATCCAATTCATGGCACCACCAGATGAACTACCTTGCCACCAGGAGTTGGTTATACCAATAAGTTGTATCATTCTGAGGGAGCAGGACTAACCTAACCTAACCATGCCACCAGGAGTTGGTTATACCAATAAGTTGTATCATTCTGAGGGAGCAAGACTTATTATACGCTTAATTCTATGGTGTTTTGGACTTTTCGGTTCTTCATTACTGTTGGATATCTATAGACAGCTTCAAGCTTTCAAGAGGTTACCAAACAGCTTCAGCATTCTCTTGAAAAGGTTCTGAGTGGACGAAAACATGGCGCATTCGATTGAAGGAATCGAAATACGCATTCCTCTGTTTTACTCATAGCGAAAGAGAAGATGTCAGACTAAGCCTTAACGGGGAACAGGTACCAATGTTTCTTGGTACGTTCGCGACGAATTCCTGCAGAGAGATCTACAAATCCTTGCCAATAGAGAACTTAGACAAATGGTAACAGAGAGGTTCATCCTCCGCCGAGAAGGATGAAGGACAAAGCCACAGGACTTGTCTCCGTGAATAGCAGTCCTACAGGGAAACAGCTTTTACCACATAAGAACAGATAGATCTACTAGACAAGTTTTACTTAGTTGTAGCATTTATATATAAAAAACTATCCATAAAAACAATAAATTATAACCCCCAGCATTGACATTATCAATAAAATAATTACAGTTCAATATTTCAACCAATAAAATCAAACGATGTTTCAATTGAACAATTCCTAGTTTAAGTCTTTTAAGTTTTTCTTTTCAGCTAAAGAAGACTTGATAAAACTCTATATTAATGAAACACAAAGTCAAACCATAACATTAACTTTATTCAAATTACTGAAGAGCGACTAGTTTCGGACTTAGACCATCATCAGGCTAAATTAAATACAGAGTTATCGAGAGTTATGCATTACACCTTCGATTTTTGATAAAACTTTTTTTAGACTTACCATGCTAACTTCTTTCTTCCATTCAATGAATCTCCTTGCACAAAACATTTATTTGAATTTAATTTTCTAGGGTTGGGAATACCGAAAATCCGAAACGAGTTGTTGCGGTGCTTGCATCCAAGCGTCGTGCGTCCTCGAAGGAGAAATAAAAGAAGAAGGCGAATCTTGGAAATCGCCAGATAATTGTACGACTTTCAGTTGCGAAAAATTGGGAGATCAGTTTACGATAGTTACCAATCAAGAAACGTGTCCTCCATTCGATGCATCTTGTGATCCAAAAGACGTTGTTATCAACGGTTGTTGTCAGTTCTGTAACGTTTCCAGTGAGGCTCAGGGTAAGTATCTAAATTTTAATTTTTTAGGAAAAAAATGGAACTCTGGGTTAATTTGTATTATTTTTGCAATATCTCGAACTTTTGAAAACAAGAATGTGTTTAAATGTTCGATCTTAATGTGTGTTACGAAGGATTTGCTTGTAAAAAATAACTGCGCTCTTTTTGCTATATGAATTCTTGCGAAGGGGTCAAATCGTCAATAAAGAGTACTACCTAAAAGTTCAACGTCGTTTACGTGAAGCTATCCAAAAGAAAAAGTGCCAGGATTTGCAGTAAAACAATTCATACCTTAGTACCTGTTCAAAACTTCTTGCTTGTTCGTGACTTTTTGAATTTTGGCTGGTCCCAATATGGGATATGTATTTAATGTGGTCCGCCACATCTGTGAGTCATCTGTTAGAAAATGTCCAAGTACACTTGCATGGGCGTCCTTTCAGCATTTCGATTGGGAGGGGCCCTCAACTCGATTAAAAATAAGAAGAACCCCTTCCCCACTCTTTTTTTTTATACGATTAAAAAATAAAAAATCTAGATCCGTTATTATAATTTAGTTAACTTAAAAAAATCTGAAAACAACTTTTAAAACTTACTATTGATGATTCTCCAAAAATTAACGACAAAGCCAATGCTATAAACTTTTTCCATTTATTATTTAGGAGCTCAGGTCCCTTTTTTGTGCGGTGGAAACCTTTTGTAGGCACCGGGTACTGATTCATTCCTTCCCCGATAGTACCGGACTCTTCGACCAGTGGGTGTGGCGCTATCTGCTAAAACTACCCCTTGGTTGCTCTTCTTGGTGACCATGGGATCATCGCTAAGGTATACTTCGTGGACACCCTCACCGGCGTTCAGCTTGTCTATCCATCACTGGAGCAATGCATGGTACTCCAACTGCAGCCATGGAGATTCTGTTGGGCTTTCCCCCTCTGGATATCTTCATTAAAGGAGAGGTAACTATGGCCTTCCTTAGGCTTAAATGGAATGGGTCCTGGTGGGAATCACCCCATCAAGACCACACCAAGATAATGAACATGATGCACGAACCACTGCATGAAATGGTGGCTGATGTCATGCCCAAAACTCCCTCTCAACCCCATAGCTACACGACATCTTTGTCGTTCACGGGGCAAAGGGTTGCAG
This sequence comes from Ophraella communa, assembly GCA_035357415.1. NCBI lineage: Eukaryota > Metazoa > Arthropoda > Insecta > Coleoptera > Chrysomelidae > Ophraella > Ophraella communa. The sequence continues at coordinate 27,882,090 of CM068994.1, read as the reverse complement.
TTTGCTGTTCCAGCGACCATATTTGGTACACTGACGGGTCCAAAATGGAAACTGGAATTGGTGCTGGTGTATATGGGGAAAACCCAGGTGGAAAAATTAAAATCCACTAGGGCAATACACCTCAGTATTCCAGGCAGAAATATTAATGGTTTGGAGAGCATGCGGAGGAGTCTCAGAGGAGTGCACGTCCGCATCCTCTCTGACAGCCAAGCGTCTATCAAAGCACTCACTGCTCCTGCCATCTCACCAAGGGTGGTAGAGGACTGTGAAAAAACTCTCTGTGAACTGGCAAAACACAACAGGGTTACTCTTGAGTGGGTGCCAGGACACAAAGGCATCGAGGGGAATGAAAACGCTGACGCGCTCGCCAGGAAGGGCTCTCAAACACCCTTCGTGAGACCTGAGCTCGCAATTGGCATTCCCAAGGCCAGGAAGACCATCAGTGAATGGGTATGAAAACAAACTGGCAGAAGATGCGCTCACAGTAAACGCATGGTAAACCCAACACCAGGCTCACTCATGAGTTACTTAGGCTAAACCGCAAGGAGCTTAGAATGATAGTCGGCCTCACTCACCGGCTTCACTCCGTTGCGCTTTCACCTAAGGCATAGGGGTATCTCAGTCATCAACCCTGTTCAGACTGTGTGGGGAGGATAATGAAACAGTATCCCACATAATCTTTGAGTGTCCTGCACTCACTATCCGCAGATTCAACCTCTCTGGGGCTGAAGTACCGATGAGGGTCTTTCCCTACGAACGACTGGTCAAAGACCTAACAACCCTCATTAGGGGGCTAGGCCTGTTTGACTAAATGCTGGACCCTCTGGGGAGCACAATAAGCCAAACAGGCGTCCGTGCTTGGGGCTTACACATGTTGTAACATTCCCTTCCCAGAGAGGTTATTTACAATCAATCAATCTACCTTTCCGAGTGATTATTTGTAGTAACAAGCTAATATTGTCTTTTTTATTTCAGTAAAATGTATGGCGGTGGAAAAACCAGAAAAACAAACTATTGGAATTGTTAAAGAGTCCGATTGCAGTAACAAACATCCTATTAAGAACTTTACAGAATGCGTGGGAAGTTGTGGGTCTGCAACAACCTTTAATTCCAGTAAGTACAATGCCTTCCTGGGTGATTTCAAGTATAAAAAGGTTAAGCTAAAGTAAAAATAAAGTTTTTTTTAACTATATCTTTTGGGGGTGTGAATATAGTAAAAGTAAATTTAATATTACAGTTCTCTTATTTAATTTATTATTCTTTTATGTTAAGAACTTATTTTAAATTTAAAAAAACGTTTAGTATATTTAAAATAACTTATAATATATTTAATATTAACTCTTATTGCCTATGAGCAGTACTGTAAATAATTAATTTGTTTCAGAACTGGGAACAATGGAATCGAAATGTTCTTGTTGTCAAGGTATCGAACATAAGTCAATATTTGTCGACTTGGAGTGTAAAAATGGCAACAAAATCGAAAAGAAGATACTGGTACCATCAAAATGCAGCTGTAATATTCAAGAATGCGTAGGAAAAATTGAAAACAACGAACTTTCCTCGACTCCCGAGGAATCGCTGGTGAAAAGAGTGAAACGATGGTTTAACTAGTACGAAGAAAAGATGCTATTAGGGTTAAGAAATAATGTTAAATAATTATTAACTTTGAAGAAATTTTATTACAGTTGAATAAAACAAGTTGATGTTAAAATACTGCAGTGTTTTATTTTGTTTAAAGTGAAGTAATCCTGAAGTCTCTTAAAGATTAGGTTTATATTGTGAAAGGGGCTTTCCTCCTCCATGGTCATTAGGCTGTAGCCATGTAAAACCAAACGCACGTAGCCTAGTCGTTTGCAGGTCAAAGCTGTAGCATACACTACAGAAACTGTTTCTTGTTGCACGCAAATTCTATCCCTTAGAACTTGCATGCACATAAATAAAAAAGAAGAAGGGAGTTTATTAGGGAGGGAAGGGAGTTATTAATCAACTGGAATTATTTCACTAATTTAAGAACGTTGCTTTACTGACCATCAATCAACAGGTATGAATACTCTAAATATTTTTAAACTTGTAACAAAACGACAGTCTCATACATATCTTCGTCAGGTGGTCTGGTTAGAATTTGAAGATCTTTTCTATTCTCAAGGAACTGTGATAAGGTACTATCTAAGGGTTTAACAATAAACTCTTTGCAGTGAGCTAGTCCTGCAAAATCTATCCAGATCTGAAGAGATTTCCTCTCAGTCCATTTCAAGATAGTCTCTTTTGTGGTGATTCTTTTAGTACCAAAGGATAGTTCCTGTATCCTGTACAAGGAACAAGGATTTTTCTTCCCTCTTTACAAAAGTTTCGACTTTTTCATTGCTCTCTACTTCCTTGCGTCCAGATACCCAGAGGAGGGGGTTACTCTGCAACCCAGTACAATCCAGAGATTCAATGCAATTCCAAATTAGCTTGGAGCGCTTCAGTGCTTTCAAAGTTGTCTTATGAGGGTATGGTTGACCAGCAAATTTATTGAAATGTCAATAATCGGATTTCTGCTGTAAACTACAGTTCCTACAGCGTTACATGCTTTTGAGCGATCAGTGAACCATACATAAGCAGTCGCTGGGTAGGAGATTTTTCCCTCTGCCCATTGGTCTATTATAAAATTCTTTGTCTAATTTTTTACATTTTAGGTGAACCTGTTTATTTTTTTCTTGGAGGCAATACACGTCCTGTCATGATTGCACAACTACAAAAGCTGCCAGTAGTCTTCTTAAAACTAATCTAAGAATTGATTAAATGAAATATAGGATCCAATTAGTTGTTTGGCAACAATCTACCAAAACTCTAGAACCCAGCTTTCTAGAGGTTATATTCCCCTTTGATAGGGAGTCAGAGCAACTTTGCCTAATTTATATGTTTATGTTTAAGTTTCTTCAGAACTTTCGCAGATTTCCTATTAGTCCATTAATTTGAGGAGATATATCCCAAGAGGCAATCTTCGGCTAAATTAAATAAGTAAGGCTGTAATGGGGTATAAATAAAAAAAATTAAATAAATATATATTTTTACAACATTTACACATTTACAATAAATTAGATTCGTATAACTTAGTTACAAACGATATAATATCTTTGGTTAATACTTCATTAGCTTGAATAGCTGCAAAGTGACCAATACCTGGATAGAAGTTGTAGTGAATGAGATTCTTATACTTGTCTCTAAGAAAACTCTCGGGCTGATAAAGGAATTCGTATTCAAAAAATGCACATCCACATGGAACACTTTCACTTATAGGGATACTAAAAAAAATGATAGATTGCTTTAAAAATTGTTTTTATAGAAAATTAAAACGGGTTTTGGGCTAATTATGGATATCAGTAAAACGTTTACCGCTTATAGATTATAATTTTAGACTGTAAACGGCCATTTTATAATTTTTTCATTGTTCGATATTACAAAATCACAAAGAGTACCTGGCAACATTGCAAAACTCAAACGTCAGTAGTTAGTGTATTGTAAAATGTGTTGCCTAACTATCTACTTACTTGCTGCGGCCCGTGTTGGTTATCTCTGTCCGTATGCACCAACGATCGTACCAAACATTTGCTAACCTAACATTTTCTCATATTCTTTTTCATTTAAATATTACTAAATATTCGGCCTTTTTAAACACACATAGTTAGTTCTTTCTTGCATTAAATAGGTTTTTTTAATCTCCTACACTTTGAATATCATATAAACTAGGTTTTTACATAATAGAAATGAATTTTAAGCCCATAACTTGAATTTAAAAGCAAATATTTTTTCTTTCCTTTCAATTTTTTAGCCAAAAATTGACAGTCAAAAACCTCCACTTTTAGAAGAACGAGAAAAAGCCTGAGGAAAACAAGTTACATAACCAACTTATCATTTCCAAAAATAGGAGTAGGAAAACAAACTGAAGATACTGTTAACTCAGGAATGTCGATTTTGAGTTGTGTCTCTGAAAATATTAATACAATTGGGTTTTAATAAGCCCATGTTCAGAAATTCTTTCACTGCATATCCTTCATACAAACATCATACAAGTCATGATATATATGAAAACGAAAAATTATTAGGCTAGTAGAAATGACAAAGGAATCAAAACTAGGATAGAAACAACTGAAGAATTCAACATAAGGTTAGATGCAATAATTAAAACCAAAGCAATAATACGAGTAGATAGAAGAAGATGCCAACGGTCAGAATGTGAACATCCATACTTACTTCCAGAAAGTAAGGTTTGGTACAATGGAACATCAATTTTCACTTACTTGTGCAATCCTGCCAGAAGTCCTTCTACGCTGACGTTTTCGCAATAAAATCTTGCAGATGTAGTGGCTTTCTGCGGAAACCAATAATAAAATAAAATTGAATCGATCAGTGCTGTCAAATCAAACTGTTGCAATCCTGCTGTGGTTGAATAAATATTGTTCTTATGTTGACCGACAGATAATTTTTCAAACAGGTATGCTATCAAAGCTACAGGATCGTTGTCTAATATGTTTCCTAAAAGTAAAGGCAAGTTCAAGACCAAAACTTCCAATCGCAGATGTAGATATTCATAAAGAGGATTTGCCATGCACGTAATGAAATATCAAAACGTGCGTTAATATAAGAAAACAAATTTCTATGTTTAATCAAACTGCACTGACATTTTTATCTATTTACTACTTTATTTGGTCTAGTTACTTACTTTTAGTCAATTGAAAACCAAAAAAACTTTTAGTATTAGTGAAATATCTTTTAGATTGGATGTTGGATATAAATCCATTCTGAACCAACTAAGTAATAATTAACTAAGTATATTATTAATTGTTTTAGATTAAAAATAAAAGAATCATCACCTATTGTATCCGGTTTGGTACCCATTTGGTGAAGATATGCAGATTCGGCTAAGACAAATCTTAAGAATCCATTCATTAAAGGATACATTTTATTCACATGAGTATCCTCAACAAAGGAGGTTGGCCATATCGCTCCCAGGAATAGTTTGGTGAGGGTGGTAACTCTTAAAGAAAAACAAAAATTTGAATGCAATCCTATAACCGATTCCGGATATAATGTAGCTAAAGCAGTAACCACAAGAGCTCCCCAATCGCTACCATGTACTATAAACCTTTTGTAGCCCAAACGGTTCATTAAGGTTTTCATTACTTTTGCCGAATGAACCAGACGAAAACCAGATTTACTGGGTCCATCGGAGTATCTATAAAAAAAGGGTATTTCTACAGGTTCTAGAATTTAAATTTGGTAGGTACTTACCCAAATCCGATAAGAGAAGGAATAACTAAGTCGAACGAAAATTTGCTTCTATGTTCACCAGAAGTAAACAACGGGATAGAGTCAAAGAATTCTCTAACGGAACTGGGCCAACCATGCAGTAAAAGTACAGGTACAATTGGTACTTGTCCTTCATTTTTGGATTTAATGTGTATAAAATGAATATTCAAACCTACAAAATCGTTTAAGAAAATGTTTTTATTGTAAATAAAATATAAAAGGGCATTTCCAAGTGCATTACAATTTTTTAGAGCAGGGATCTCCACACTAGTCTTAAGAGGCTGGGAAGTTTACTGACGGCAAGTTAATAGAGGGGAGAAATCATATATTTATTCACGTGAAAGCTTTTAGATCTAAACTTACTCTTTTTAGAACCAAACCTAACCTAACCTAACCTAACCTAACCTAACCTAACCTAACCTAACCTAACCTAACCTAACCTAACCTAACCTAACCTAACCTAACCTAACCTAACCTAACCTAACCTAACCTAACCTAACCTAACCTAACCTAACCTAACCTAACCTAACCTAACCTAACCTAACCCAGTTCGGAAAATCTTCGTGGGCCACTTAGAAACTTGTAACACATTAGATGCAACTACAGCAGAACTGTTTCAGAATCCATTTTGTTCTCACATTAAAAACGCTCATTTTGAAGTTCAATTACAGTACATGGCAAACATCTATATTCTTACAGACAGTCAGGCAGCTTTAAAGACTCTGAGTTATTTTTCTTATTAGTCTAAGCTAGTCTGAGAATGTAAAAATCCCTTAAGAAGCTGGCGAGAAACAATAAGGTCAACTTGATGTGGGTGTCAGGTCACAGAGAGATTATGGGTAATGAGGAAGCTGCTTACTTCGCTAGAAGTTGTGAAATGTCTATCGCCATGCTACCTTTCTTTAGATTACCGTCCTTACGAACCTTAAACAAAACCTGAAACAAAACCCTTAAAATTAACGTAACCCAACCGGAAACCATTGTCAACCCTCCTCTATAAATTACGCTACACCCAATGCATTGTCCCTTTTTCTTGACGAAAACCCGACGAGTCAGTCGCAACTATTTTATCGCACCTGCGATTTATAGAGAAGTCTAACTGGCTTATACAAACTAACATAATCCAATCAAAAATGAAAATTTGAAGAAGCAGCAAAGAATTTTATAAGAATGCAGATATTCTCTCATATATATTTTATTTTACAAAACTTTCCTGGAAGAAATCTTGTAGGTCTGAATGAAAAAGGTTCAAAAGGTTCAAAACAGACTTTGTGTTTCCTTTGAACCTAAAAAAGAAGAAAACTTTTGAAATCTTGTTGGCACGCCTGCCCTTCAAGAGTTTACAATTTTGCCTTCTGGTTAAAAAGTTTGGAGACCCCTGATTTAGATCATGTGGTTACCTTGAATTTTTGTAGTATATTGAGGATAATGGTTTAAAAAAGTCTGACGTTCTGTAAAGTTGTAATTTTCTTTAATGAAATCAATGAATACTTGAATGACATCTTTATTTATACCATATTGAGTTTGGGTATCCTTTAAGGATGGCCTAAATCCTCGTGTGTTGTTTAATCTTGATAGGAGGTAATCGATTTCCTGTAAACAAACACATTTTTGAGTAAATGATTAAAAATTAATGTTCAGTTGTTTGATAGGAATTTTTTGGTTAAGAAATATATGTAAGAATATTTTGTATCATTAGGAAACTGACAACACTAATAAAATCGTGATAGGTGACAAATCATGGATACATGAAGTTGATCCAACAACACTATTCCTCTTAATAATGTAAAACGGTCAACTCAGACCTTACAGGTAGTCCCATTCTGCATCATGACAACGCGAGCTGTAACACATTTCGTCAATCAGAATTTTTGAAAAGTCAAAACATCGAATTGTTTACCACATTCCTCTATATCAAAGTTTAGCTGTGTGCTCAATGAATTAGGAGCTCCAAAAAAGCAGTTAAAGGAAAATATTTTGAACTTTTTTCATCTATAATGATTTACTATTCCCGAAATATAAATCTTTTGTACCTACAAACTGGATATACTGGAACAATCGAGCTGTTAAAATAATGGGATGTAAACAAGCCACCCGGTCAAATTTGTTACATTCATCTGGGACTGGGAAAAACAGTTGCAAGTTGCAGTGAAAACTTACTCCATAGTAGCGAGTTTTCCTCTACATAATAAGGTAGGCAAAATTTCACTATATATCCTTGGACCAACGTTTGTATACCATGCCAGTCAGCTTTAACTTAGGAAAGGTGGTACTCCTAACCCCCCTAATAATCCGGGCCCCTTTCTGGATTGGTTTTGGAGATCGAGCTTCTTGTTTCGGAGAACTCTCCAAAAACCTATTTATATAATATTGATTTCTGGGTTCATCCTAGAATATTTACTTCTATATGCCAAATTTTCATATTTTCTAAACTACTTCATAGTTTTGTCTAACACTTAAACCAATTTTTAACTTTCTTTTTCAACCCCTTTTTTATAAATTTAACTTTCATCATACAATGTAATTTTCAATTCTCTCATTTTACACTTAAAAAATTTTCCTTCTTTTACTTATGACAGCTGTTATAATTTGTTAAGCGTACATGAAGGTGAGTCTGTATAATAATTGGTATATGTATTAACATTGATTCTGTTTGTTCTGTAACTGTTAAAGTACGTTTCACAATAATTCGTTGACTTGGTACCTGCTCTTAACTGCTCTTAAGGGATTACTAATAAAAGGTGGTTAATATTTCTTCGAACTTTGGCCGTAAACCGGTGAACTATTTACAGAAAGGTATTATTTATTTTTGTCCAGGAAGATATATTTTGGATTTTTTATTTTTCAGGTAAAATTTTAAATTATTATTACTGACCATCAATAGTAAATGATTTTTGATTTTCTTAATCATCTTGGAAGAGAAAGTGGGAGTTTCGGGGTAATTTGTTTTTAAAATTCTCTCCTAGAATTTTAGTTTGTACTAAACATTATACTCTGAAAGTAATCTTGTGTTTATAACTAAGTATGTGGCGTCCTTGGGCAAAAAAAGTGCATTTATCGCCGGATGCGAAACAAATTGTGAAAAATGTGTTTGAAACATTGAATAATCGAGGTTATAATGTCACCGATGCAGCAGAAGAAACATGTAAGTTAACCAAAACCCCAATATCCACAGTAAAAGATATTATCAATAAGCCAATAAGTAAACGAAAAAAACGAAGTGACGTTAATAATACCAAATGTGTTGATGAAATACAAAAATATATAATCCGACGAACGATATATGTCCTATACCAAGAACAAATGATACCAACCCTAGATTGTATAAAAAAACGGTTACTTAAAGACGACACAGGAATTATTTGTAGCCGTACAAGTTTGTGGAGAATTATTTCTCAAATGGGATTTAAATATTGTACCATTAATAAAAGACAAGTGATAATGGAGTCATATCGTTTACGAATGTGGCGTTGTCATTACTTACAAGCTATTCAAAAATATAAAAGTGAAAACCTTTCAATTATCTACCTCGACGAGACATGGTATGACACCCATGATACTCCAACGAAGGGTTTTGTTGATTCATCGGGAAATTGCAAAACAAAGGCTCCATCAAATAGAGGACAAAGAATTACAATAATACATGCCGGATCAGAAACAGGTTGGGTTCCAAACGCTTTATTGTTATCAGCAAAGAATATTAAAGATTCAAGTTTAGATTATCACGAAGATACGACAGCAGAACTTTTTGAAGATTGGTTTGAGAATTATTTATTGCCGAATATACCGGAAAAAAGTATAATTGTAATGGACAATGCAACTTATCATAGTCGTCAATTAAATAAAGTACCAAATAGCAACAACAATAAATGGAAAATTCAAGAGTATTTGTTAAAAAATGACCTTTATTTTGAAGAATCGTACACAAAACGTGATCTCTTACAAGTTGTAGCAGCGTTCGGTATTGAAAAAGAATACGTTTGTGATACTATTGCTAAAAATATGGGCCACACAGTGTTACGGCTTCCCCCATATTATTGCATGTTCAATCCTATAGAACACATGTGGCATCAGCTAAAATCCAAAGTTAGATCGGAAAACGTTTCACCCACATTAAACTCAAGTGTTATAGAGTTAATCAGAAATGTGACAAGTAATATTCCCATTGATAGCTGGAAAAATTCGATTCAACATGTTATTAAGGTTGAAGGTACATATCGAAATGTTAATGTAACTGTAGCAGCCTTAGTTATTAATTTAAATGAAGACGATAGTGATACTGAACTACATTTAGATTAAATAGTTGTAAATAATGTAGAATTAGTTCATTTGTTTAATTGCAATTAATAAATAAGGTTAAAATTTGTTTTTAAAAAATTTCGTGATTTTTTTTACAAAATAAATTTAAGTTTTAGTAAATGTTAACTTAGTTTTATTTAAACCAATTTTTTGGGATACCCTGTAGTACAAAATATTTTTAAAATGTGGCCATGATTAAACTACATCTTTTTTATTTGAAACATTTTTTGACAACATCTGCCAATTAGATGAAAAAGACCAAAGCGTATACGTATACGTAAGTTTCAACAGTTTTGTTTAATTTCAATTAATAAATAAACTTAAAATTTGTTTGTTTGTTTTTAAAAATTTCGTGATTTTTTTTACAAAATAAATTTAAGTTTTAGTAAATGTTACTGAGTTTTATTTAAATCTATTTTGAAAACCGGATTACGGATCTGTTAATGTTTACTGTACAGTGAGAAATTTATAACCTTTCATTACTAATCCCCTAAGGTCAGGTACCGAGTCAACGAATTATTGTGAAACGTACTTTACAAAACATTATTTACTATTAGAGTAACTACCATGTTCTATTACATGTTATAATATTATATCTTATATAATTTGACTTTTGTAATTCTTCATTCTGACACATTGTGTTCTTCTCTTAGAGCCTGAAGATGGTCTTGTGACCGAAACATGTCGCTGATGTAACATTATCATTAAATTTCATACTGTGGGTTGACTTTGAGTTTTATTGCTACTAAAAAGTTTTTCGTTTGTTCTATTACCCTATTGTTAATTGAATGTGAAACTCAACTTGTTACTATCAATCGTGCGCATTAAATAATTGGTAGGTATTAATAATTATTTCTTTGAAAGCAATTTTGAATGTTGATCGAACAGACCTTACAATTTATTTTTTGTTATTTGGTACAACGTAATGCAGTACATATGTAATTTCACTTATCTTTTTATTGTTATGAAAGTTTATCCTTCATCATTATAAATCTACAATCACAATTGTGTTGAACATGATTAGAAAACATTAAAAACACGTCAATTGTAATTAATGACATAAACATGTTAATAATTATTAATACGTGATCAATTGTTAAAGGCTGAAAACCATGTGTAAAATGAGTTGTTCTTGAGTGATAATAAAATTGAGATTGTTGGTGCTTTTCATATTAAATTTAAATAGTTTTTTGTGTAAATTAAAACGAACAAAATAGTAGATCAATTAAATCAAGCTGATACTTTTTATGAGAGAGGGCCATACACGATACCATCAAAAGGTTAATGTTTGGGAAGGGATTTTTGAAAACCACATATAGGAAACCCTCAAATTTCAGTAAATATCATATGGTTCCAGCAAGATGGAGCACCTCCACATTACCACCTCATTGTCCTCCGGCACCTCAACTTAACATTTCCAAATCCAAATAGGGAGGCGAGGATCAATAAAATGGCCAGCAAGATCACCTGATCTTACCCCATTGAACTTTTTTTTTGGGACTACGTCAAAAATGTTGTTTACAAAACTTAGAGTAATGTATAGTTCATGTTTGTAGTTGGCAGCACAGTGAATTCATTATAAATGCAAATCCTTCAAAGCCCAAAATAACTAAAAATAGTATACATTTCTATTGAAATATAGTCATAGTTGTTATACTTCAAAGAGTCCGCCATGTAATTAGGGATTAGCAAACCCAAACACAATAGAAACCCTAGATAATACCCAGATAACAATTTTAAGTACTATACATGTGATAGGAATATCCTCTTGGGAATCATAATTTGCTATGCATATGCGTTTTTTGCATTCAGCATGTACTAAAGATGTTCCAAGAATATGGAAATGTCCCGCGTAAGTTTGTGCTACGGACATTCTATGTACATACCAAAGCATGTTCTTTAATTGTGCATTTCACATGGTTTAGAATTTTGTATAGAAAGCACATACACATTATAATATGTACATCTGCTGGGAATGTGATTCATGTGAAAAGCATATTCTGTAGTAGAATATATTCCCATCTTACGCATGTGCTATTCAATTAGTAGTATGTACTTGGCAAGTACTTAACAGAATGTAATATTTCGAATTTAAATAACACAAATTTATTCTTTTCGCCACACACTATGAATGTCTTATGAATATACTTTAGAGAGAATGTACGAAATATCATCTTGTGAGCACATGCTAAGAATATGTTTATACCTTCAGTGTTATCTGGGTATTGTCACAACAGGTAGCTCAATAGAACCGAAGTTTTTCTAAATCATTATTCAAATTAAAATAAAAATTAAAAGTAAAATAAAAATATGCTAAATATTAAAAAGTAAGTAAAACAATAGTTTTTTCTCCTTGAGAAAACGCAGTTTGTTTTAAATGAGCCACTTGTACTGGAACAAAATTCGAACTGGACGCCATTTTCACTACCGAAAATAAAATAATAAAAATATAAATCACAATATAAACCACCAACACTAACGACTACCTACACAACTGTCCAAAAAACTAAATAAATCTCGAGGCCAGATAAACATACCAACAAAATGATTTATTCATTTGAGGTGAAAAATGTACAATGTATTATAAATTTTGGTAAAAGTTCGGTATAGCGGTTTTCGCTATTATAAGAGATTTTGCAAAAATTCTTTTTCAGGGCGTTTCTATAGGTCGATTATGACACAAATCTGTGTGCGCGTTTTCAAAAATTCATTTCTATAATTTATTATTAATAAAAACATACTTACGGGACGGTGGAGTGAATAGGGGTGCTGGGTGGGGACGAAACAGTAGAAATTCAACGTCAAACACAAGAAAACACTAATACACTGCACTCGGGCCACATGAAAAATGTAAATTAATTTTGAAAAGTATTAAATTTTTCGAAAAACTATCCCACACATGACAAATCTCGTTCGCCATTATTTTGATCAGCTGATAACATGAAGTTCGTCATTATTAAAATGACAGGCTTGATAGAAGCAGTGGTATTTTTTGTAGAAATGCCTCCTTCTTTATGTTTAGGTATGTTCCTTTTTTCTCTACAAATTATAATAGGAAGAAGGAATAACTTAATTTTTCATATCAATTTTGTCCTGTATGTTCCTTTTTTTCAGCTATTAAGACTTTTTCACTCTATTTGACAACACATTGACAGTTCTATTGCACTCTTCTTTTTTATGCAGTGACAGTCGTGACAGCCATGGCGGTATTATTGTATTAATTATTATTTATTTTTATTTTTTTAAACAATTTCTTGAACATTTTTGTGAACAGAAAGTGCGGTGTGTACTCTGAAATACTGTTTTTTGGTGTTTAATGTAGGATTTCTATTGTTTCGTCCCCACCCAGCACCCCTATTCACTCCACCGTCCCGTAAGTATGTTTTCATTAATAATAAATTATAGAAATGAATTTTTGAAAACGCGCACACAGATTTGTGTCATAATCGACCTATAGAAACGCCCTGAAAAAGAATTTTTGAAAAATCTCTTATAATAGCGAAAACCGCTATACCGAACTTTTACCTAAATTTTTTTAAATAAATTAATAAGCAAAAAAGGTTTTTAAATAAAATTAATAATCAGTATTTCCTCCAAGGGCCTGTATGCATGACTGTAGGCGATGTGGCATGCTATCGATTAAATGGTCGAGCTGGGCTTTGCGGTATTCTCTCCCATTCTTCACGAGCAGCATCTTTCAGTTCTCGTAGAGTAATTAGGGGAGGGTTTCACTTCTTATAGCGTTTTCTTTTGAGACCAGAGCAACGCACTGAGTGCACACTGAGAGCGAGTTGTGTGTTCTATTGAAATGTCATCAGGGAGAGCAATCTGTCACACATGTTCTTTTGAATAGACTGCTCGCTCTCGATGTGACCCGGGCTGCGTTCATAAAGTTTTACTCCAAGTAGAGTTAAGGAGAGTCGGGTTGAGTAAGAGTTAACTCTATGAGTTTACTACTTTGGGTGTCTTTATGAACGATCGGAGTAAACAGTGGTAAACATTTGAATTGACCACTATTATTTAAAATTATAACCTAAAAATTTGAAACAAAAAATACGTAATTTTAGAGAAATGACAGAAAACGTGAAGAAAGCAATTTATTTTTCTGTTTTTTTCTTTTACCAAAAGCTTATTGCTGAATATTGAGGTAAGTATTATATAATGCTTTAATATCTGTGCTTAATATCATAATGAAACTTTCTATTCATACCTCACAGAACACAAATTATCTCGTGTTTTCGTTAAAATAAGTAGATACTGATCACTGCGCATGTCGAGTTAATTTCTACTCACCTCTTTGATATGTGTTAACAGAGTTAACTCTAGAGTTAACTATGTTAAATTTATGAACGCCGTACTCCGAATTACTTCCGATCATACTCAGATTTCTGAACGATATAGAGTTAACTCTGAGTTAAAGAGTAAACTTTATGAACGCAACCCTGAGGGCACCAAAAATTGCTCCGACTATTCGACTCAGGGCAATACCATGGTACAACAAATTTACAGGACAGGACAATACGAATAGCGTCTAACGCTTAGAACATAAAGTTTGTGCAGAATATATAAAACGCTTCTTTATTTTATTTTAGCACGCCTGTAATCTCATATTCATCAAAACAGCTCTATACTCTTTAAGTTCTCCTTCAACATATAATCGCCTTCGGTAATTTCAGAAAAAGTTTTCAAGTACTAATAATAACCAAAAAAGTGCACTATATCAAATGCATTCTTTTGAAATGTCAAAACACACAGTTTGCCCTGAAAACGTCCGTTGCCAGTGCACAGTAAAAACTGGGGCAGTGCAAGAGCAATTTCAGTGCGCGCCGAGGGCGCACTCAAATCACTTTTTACTAATCTCAAAAGAAAAACGCTATTAATGCGTGTTTTAAGAATATCCCAGGCATGTTCAATGACGTTCATGTCAGGGGAATTTCTTGATTCATCAGAGAACATCACGTGATTCCAGTTAGGACCATGGTGTAACATTTCTTGAGCCCATTGCAACCTTACAATTTTTTGTTGATAGGTTAGTTTGGAACACGTAGAGGTCTTCTGCGATACAAATTTACCACATTTAATCTTCGTGTAATTGTTTGCCTTGAAATATTCAGTCCTTCAAGTCTAGTAATTTCTCTGGATATGCCACTTGTAGATTCCTGTCGATTTCTTCGAGCTATCAATGTTATCTGCCGGTCTTGTGCTGCTGTTGTACATCGACTTCTGCCCCTTCTGGGACGATCCTTCACATCATATGTGTCTTGGCATTTTTTTTTTAATTTTTGATACAGCACCATGAGTAACACCAACAATATTCGCGATATCACTTTGACTAAAGCCCTGTTGTAACAAAGCAATTACTCTGGAGGTATTAAAATATGATATCATGTCTCTTGGCATTTTTATACAGCTCAAATGAAATTTAAACAAGAATTGGAATAATGTGAAAGCACCCAAATCAATTAAATATGACCAAATTAATACAAAAACGAATCAAATTTAGTATTATTTTGATTTAGAAACAATTTAAAATAAATATCAACAAGAGTTTATAAAAAAGCATAGGCGTAGATATATTATTTCTAAATATTCCAAACTTTTGGACATATGTGTATATTCTTATGTATTAGGATATAAACAAATCCTTAATTTATAGACTAATAATGTACCTGATGTTTTTGCAATTATACACATAAGGTTACCCTAACGACCACAATTACTCTCGTTAAAATCGAAAAACAAAATATTCTAAATTTTGACTACTTATTCCTTACATAAAAGATTATAAGGCGTGCTGTACTTTTAGACGGAAATTCTGATACCTGGAATGTAACAGTTGGAGGTGGTAAAGGGGATTATAACACATGAAAAAAAAATACATTAACTATTTCAATTATGATCATAAACTTTTTAGAGGTTAAATAGGGTGAAAAATGGATAAAAAACTGAAGTATTGCTGTTTGCGGCTAAAATTGACATCAAAAAGAAAAGTGCCCAATAGAAAAGTTGTAGATCATGTAAAAATCTAAAACTTTTTTTTGGTAATTTTCTCACATAACCTCAATTTTTTCGAGGAAAATTGAAAAAAAACGATTTTTCGTTTTTAATTTTTAATTTTCCAACGGATTCGTCAATCTTGGTGAAACTTGGTGAAAACTTACCTTTTTATGTCCAAAATAACCTCGAATTTTTTCAACCTTGTAACATAATAATTTTCCGAGAAATTTGATTTTTCTGGAAAAATCTCTTTTTTTTTCAACTGTAAAGTTTGCTCGGAAAATATTATTGGAAAAGATTTTCATGGGGCTCATTTTTTTCGTTTTTACGTCTACTTTCACATGAAATAAAAAAAATACACCTCTCATTTAAAAATGTGCTCAAAAATGAATAAAAAGCAAAAAATAAATTTTGCAACAGCTAAATTTGCAATAGTTGTTAAATTTTTGTTATAAAATAATAAAATATGCAAAAGCCGACTCTTGCATTACAGTCTACGGGAAAAATTATAAAAGAAAATGTATTTCATTATTTAGTCGGATTTTTATTTCATTTGCAATATTATTATAAATACTCAAGTCTATTAATGAAGTTAATAATCCGAGCGGGGATTTCAAGGTTTTTACTATTGTTGTATGCTGATTTGTTTATACTATAAGGTTTTTCATGAGATAAATCGATTTGTTGATAATTACAACCTTTCATAAGTGACAAAGTGTAGACATGACAACTCTAACTAGCCTAGGGGCCTAGGCCTTTTGTTTTCTCTTTGACCTTGCAACATTTCAGTATACAAAATAAACTATCATTCGTAACAAACAAAATATTGTATTTTCAATATATTTTTTAATTGCAATTACGAATTACTTAAAACCGAACGATTATTATATTAAAAATAAACAAATTATTCCAAAAAGTCAAAGAAAATTGAAATTTTGATGAAAATTGGGCTATATGGTTCTGATGGAAGGGTATTTGGGCCTTGTAATTATCAACAAATCGATTTATCTCATGAAAAACCTTATAATATAAGCAAATCAGCATACAACAATAGTAAAAACCATGAAATCCCCGCTCGGATTATTAACTTCATTAATAAACTTGAGTGTTTATAATAATATTGCAAATGAAATCCGACTAAATAATGAAATACATTTTCTTTTGTAATTTTTCCCGTAGAATGTAATGCAAGAGTCGGCTTTTGCACTTTTTAATATTTTATAACAAAAATTTAACAATTATTGCAAATTTAGATGTTGCAAAATTCATTTTTTGCTTTTTTTCATTTTTGAGCACATTTTTAAATAAGAGGTGTATTTTTTTTTATTTCATGTGAAAGTAGACGTAAAAACGAAAAAAATGAGCCCCATGAAAATCTTTTCCAATAATATTTTCCGAGCAAACTTTACAGTTGAAAAAAAAGAGATTTTTCCAGAAAAATCAAATTTCTCGGAAAATTATTATGTTACAAGGTTGAGAAAATTCTAGGTTATTTTGGACATAAAAAGGTAAGTTTTCACCAAGTTTCACCAAGATTGATGAATCCGTTGGAAAATTAAAAATTAAAAACGAAAAATCGTTTTCTTTTTTCATTTTCCTCGAAAAATTGAGATTATGTGAGAAAATTACCAAAAGAAAAGTTTTAGATTTTTACATGATCTACAACTTTTCTATTGGGTACTTTTCATTTTGACGTCAATTTTAGCCGCAAACAGCAATACTTCAGTTTTTTATCCATTTTTCACCCTTTTTCACCCCTAAAAAGTTTATGATCATAATTGAAATAGTTAATGTATTTTTTTTTCATGAGTTATAAGCCCCTTTACCACCTCCAACTGTTACATTCCAGGTCTCAGATATTCCGTATTTTTTATTTTTTTGGTACAGCACGCCTGGACTAAAAATATGATGATTAATAGAAATTTCTTAATATCGATATAAATAAGTACGTGCGCTACTGATTTAGGGTCTTGTTTACAAAATTTTAGTTGCCAACTCCAAACAAATGAACTATAGTTCAAAATTTCCGGAGAAGTTAACCCAGTGGTTTTTCCTGAATTGACTGCAGAAACTTAATTGGTGCCACTGTTCTACACTATCATCACTTTTTTAGTTTTTATATATTTTATTATGTTTTTAATTGCTTTGCTATCAAAGTGGTCCTTATATCCATTTGGATTTTTTGACCAGAGCATTAAAAAACACCAAAAATTAAAATATTTCAGATTTTGATTATATATGAAACATAAAACATGTTTTCATTGAATCTGTACGTGTTTTTGGCTCCCCAATTAGTTGTACCCCTACGCATTGCATAATTCGCTTAGTGGTTATAGTCATCCCCTATTCTTCATGAAATGTTTTTAAAAAATTATAAAATCTTCATAAACTGTTAAAAAAAGTAATAAAATTTGAATATTTACCTGTTTTTTAATATCTATAAAAAAATCTGAGACGCGTGAATCATTATTGGACATTTCCTCACTACCCCAACAAAAATCCTCGGGTACATCGGGTACGTATCGATAATTGTAAATCGGCAAAATATAAAACATTCCCAACCCCACAACAATTAACAAAACATTAAATCCAAAAAAGAAGACGCTCTTCATTGTCTCATGCAATCGGAGTGAAAAAACAATATGAAAACGTTTTTATAGAAAAACTAGTTTTTATTTTCACTATTAGCAAGAAACTTGTACTGCTATTTCAAGTGTTTGACATAGTTTTGTTATTTCGCAAGTTTGTCAAGATAAAGGCCGTGCGTTTGTTCTATACAAGGGTGTAACAACTTTTGTATCATTATTAAAATCACGAAACTATTTATTTATATGTATTTGTGTGAAATACGGAAACAACACGTTTAACATCGCTCCGTATAATTAAGGTTTTTAGCAAGTATTTAATGACTGTTTATAGTGAAATTTGGTATCAGCTTGTTGCGAGTTTTTCGAGTTTTGTTATATTTTGATTTGTTCCCATTATCGTTAATAAACAATCGTCAATAAACATAAAAACTAGTTGTTGATAAAACAAAATAAAAAAAACTAATTAAACTACAATTTTTGGGCTTGTTTTATATACAAGTGTCGTAGGTTTATTATTTTTTACATAGCCTATGAACCACTATTTATATATTTCATTTATTACTAGTATTTTAAAATTATATCATTCATTATTGTTATTTTTCAATGAGTCCACCCTGTAATTAGAGATTAACAGTGTGTCATTCATTCAACTATTCAACTTTTTAATACTTCTTAAGTATTGTGTTCTCCAGCAAATAATTTCTTCTCTCATTCAAAAATTTTCGTTTTTTATGCGACTCCTTTTCTTTTAGGAGTTTCCATAACGTATTTCGTCCAAATTTAAGAATCGTATCTACTTCTGATATAATAGTCATTACTTTGTCCAAATAAGTCGGAATCTCTTTATTTAAGTACAAAGAATGGACTTCTAATTTCTAATAATATCTCTATTAAAGTTATCGACCATAATGGACTTTTTCCTACGTGTTTATTTGGTTCACTAACATTTCACCACATCACGAACAGTTGCTGATGCATATTGATATTGTTGTGCGAGTACGCCCCTGGCGCTATGACCAGACGCGAAGGAAACAGATGATGCGAGAGTCTTCGAGAATAACGGCGCCCGACGAGCGAAGCATCTAGACTCGATACGATCGAGAATAGACCGGAGTATGCGGGAACAATACTTACCTATATATTAAGGACCGATTTGAATATTTTAGTTAGTTAGTTAGTACCTAGTATGTTGTCAGATAAATTCGAATAGAGATATTGTCCTACATAAATTAAAGTATTGTAAATAAATTGTGTTGTATAAATTAAACAGTGTTAGTGATTTAAATAGAATAAAAATAAATTAAAAAGACTAGTAAAAATAAATAAACGTTACATTGGTGTCAGAAGTGGGATATTGTAAATAAATAAGGTAAAAAAAATAATAAATAAATATGTCGAAAAAACTTTGTGACTTGAAAGTGACAGAATTGCGTCAAGAGCTGGAGGATCGTGAATTGGAAACAACAGGAAGGAAGACTGAGTTGTTGGAGCGACTTAAGCAAGCATTGGAAAATGATGGTTTAGATCCAGAAAATCATATTTTTGTAGACGACTCTTCTGCTACAATTATTTCTTCATTAAATAAAGTTTCTTCCGATATGTCTTCCTTGAAGAGTGATATCTCTTCCGATATGTCTTCCTTGAAGAGTGATATCTCTTCCGATATGTCTTCTTTAAAGAGTGATATTTCTTCTTTGGAAAATAAAGTTTCTTCTGATATTTCTTCTTTGGAAAATAAAGTTTCTTCTGATATTTCTTCTTTGGAAAATAAAGTTTCTTCCGACATGTCTTCTTTGAAGAGTGATATTTCTTCCGAAATGTCTTGTTTAAAAAATGATATTTCTTGCGATATGTCTTCTTTGAAAAATGATATTTCTTCTTTGGAAAACAAAGTTTCCACTGATATGTCTTCTTTAAAAAATGATATTTCGTCTTTGGAAAATAAAGTTTCTGCTGACATTTCTTGTTTGGAAAACAAAGTTTCTTTGGATATTTCTTCTATGGAAAATAAAATGTCTTCATTTGAAAAAAAATTGAAGAGAAAATAAGAGAAATGGAAAAGCAAATGGAAGAGATGGAAAAAGGAGGTAAAGAAGATATGGAAGATTTAGAAGAGGAAAATGAGGACGAAATGAGAAGCTTCAAAGTGGAGCGGAAACCGAAATTGGAAGGCAACGAAAGTTCTGTTCGTGTTAAGGCCCCAACCTTTGACGGAAAGATGTCTTGGGAAAATTATCTCAAACAGTTCGAAACAGCTGCAAGAGCGAACGGATGGTCCCAAAAAGAGAAGGCAATAAACCTCACCATCGCTCTGAGAGGAGACGCTTTGGATGTTCTTCAGACCATACCAGTGGAGGACACAGATGATTTTGAGCAACTGAAGAAAAGCTTGAACATGCGATATGGTCACGAACACTTGGAGAACTTGCACCGATCGCAGTTGAAGACTCGAAAACAGAAGCGAGAGGAGACACTTCAAGAGTACGAAGTAGATATTGCCAGATTGGTAAGATTTGCTTACCCTTCAGCTCCAGAACAAATGATGGAATGTTTAGCTGTTGAAGCATTTCTTGATGACCACGAAATGGCAAAGACACTCCGTTTAGCCCACCACAAAACATTAGTGGACATCTTGTCTGCCGCGCTTGAGTATGAAGCGGCTTCGAAAGCTTGTGGAGGATACAGTAAAGTAAGGTCCGTAACGGAAGAGGAAGATGAAAATAAGTTAGACCAATTAGTAAACATGATGAAGAACTTTACTGATAAGAAAAAGAAGAAGACCATCAGGTGCTGGAATTGTGGTGAAATAGGACATGTTCGCAATTCATGTAAACGCCCTGGGGTCACTACGAATCAAGAAACTACTCCACAGGAAAACTACAACGGGTCGGCCTAGAGGGGGCAGCTTCGACCCGGAACGTTTCCAAAGACCCTCTCATACTAATAGCCTCTTTGAAATGCCGCGAAGACAGTGTATATGTAGATGGTGAAGTCAACGGTAAAAAGTATATACTATTGGTGGATACTGGAGCGACCAGAACGATTATACGGCCAACAACTATAAATAGCCGTAAGAAGCTTTTACCAACAAGGCTACGACTGCGAACTGCCACAGGTGATAGAGCCAACATCCTTGGAGAAGTCCAGGTTCAAATAGGAATTGGCTCAGAAAAGTTCACGCATACTGTTATTGTCGCTGATATTGAGGAAGATATCATATTAGGAATGGATGTGATGAACTTACATGGTTTCCAACTGGATTTCAAGAACAGAGTTATCAAAGTCGGTTCCGAAGAAATATTCCTTCATCCATATGAGGACAAAACCGTGCCAGCCGTTGTCCAGGAGGATACTGTGGTACCTGGTAGAAGCGAAACGATCATAGTGGCCAGACTGCAAGGAACTATGGACGAAGGAATACCTGTGATGATGGAACCATGGAACCATGATGAGGAGGTCGGTCGAGGAATTTTGATAGGAAAAGGATTGGTCACTTCTGCTAAAGAAATTCCAGTACGAGTTATAAATGTCAATGATCACCCAATTACGATCAAGAAAGAGACCAAAGTTGGAACCTCCGTACCAGTAACATCTATAATTCGACAGACAACTATTCCCGATAATTCCAACGATAAGTTTGAACAAATGGTGGCGGTTGCTGGTACATCTTTAAACCGAGAAGAGAAAAGAAAAATGAAAGATTTTCTTCATCGGTATCGCAACATTTTTGTACCAAGGGGAGGTAAGACAGGACGTACCTCTGCTGTAAAACATAAAATCGACACGGGTAATGCCAAGCCAATTCGTCAATCAGCTAGAAGATTACCACAGGCAAAGAGGCAAGAAGCTGAAAGGATTGTTCGAGAAATGGAAGAAGATGGAGTGATAGAACCTTCTACCAGTCCATGGGTCTCTCCGGTAGTCTTGGTCAAGAAAAAGGATGGAACTACGAGGTTCTGTGTAGACTACCGTCAGTTGAACAATGTTACCAAGAAGGACAGTTATCCTCTACCTCGAATCGACGACACCCTAGACACTCTAGCTGGAAGTAAATTATTTTCTACCTTAGATTTGAAGTCTGGTTATTGGCAGGTAGAAATGGACCCAAGAGACAAAGAAAAGACAGCCTTTACCACCGGTTCTGGATTATTTTAGTTCAATGTCATGCCATTCGGACTATGTAATGCTCCTGCGACATTTGAAAGACTGATGGAGAACGTATTGAGAGGGTTGTCTTGGAAAACGTGCCTGGTCTACTTAGACGACATCATAGTCTTGGGGGAGACATTCGAAGAACATCTGAAAAACTTAGAAGATGTTTTTAAAAGACTTCAAGCTGCCCAACTGATGCTGAATCCAAAGAAATGTCAGTTATTCCAAGACAAAGTTAATTATCTGGGTCATATTGTCAGCAAAGAGGGCGTGTCTGTAGATAAGGACAAGGTCGCTTCTATCAAACAATGGCCACGACCAACTGATAAACATCAAATAAGAAGTTTTCTTGGTCTATGTACATACTATCGCAGATTTATCAGAAAGTTTTCAGACATTGCTAAGCCATTAACACGCCTTACAGAGGAAACGAGAGAGTTCTGCTGGGATGAAAACTGTCAAACCGCTTTTGAAACTCTGAAGAAGCATTTAACCGCAGCACCGATATTAGGCTACCCACAACCGGAAGGAGAATTTATTTTGGATACAGATGCCAGTAATGTCGGAATTGGAGGAGTCCTTTCACAGATTCAAGATGGACAAGAGAGAGTCCTGGGTTATTTTAGTAAAGTGCTCTCCAAACCTGAACGGAATTATTGCGTTACGAGAAGAGAACTTCTGGCAGTTGTGAAATCGGTGGAACACTTCTACCAATATCTTTATGGAAGAAAATTCTTAATCCGGACGGACCATGCAGCCCTAAAATGGCTAATGCAGTTTAAGAACCCTGAAGGTCAAATTGCCAGGTGGATCGAACGACTCCAAGAGTACGACTTTAGGATCGAACATCGAGCTGGGATAAGTCACAGAAATGCAGACTCCCTTTCCAGAAGGCCGTGCCCAGACGAGTGTTCTCACTGCAGTAAGACAGAATTAAAAGAAACTGCAATACTACGAACAACTGTAGTTAACGACGACTGGGCACCTACTAGAATTAAAGAAGAACAAGATAATGATCCTGTTTTAAAGAAAATGAGAGAATGGAAGATAGAAGATCGTCGACCTACTTGGCAAGAAGTGTCAAAATTCTCTACAGTCCTTAAATCATATTGGGCTCAGTGGGAGTCTTTCATTTTGGAAGGCGATTTATTAAAGAGAATAATTGAAAATGATGACGGTTCCGTTAACAGAAAGCAATTAGTTATACCAAAGAGTAGAGTAGCCGAAGTACTACGACAGTTACACGACAGTCCATCAGGAGGTCATCTTGGTGTCAAGAAAACCCTGCAGAGAGTTCGTGAAAGGTTTTATTGGATGAATAGTTCCGATGATGTTAAGGACTGGTGTAAGAAGTGTACCATCTGTGCTGCTAGTAATGGACCTCAGAAAAGAGGAAAGGCTCCCATGAAACAATATAACGTTGGTAGCCCATTTGAGAGAATTGCTTTAGATATTGCTGGACCGTTCCCCACTACTGAGAATAAGAACAAATACATGTTGGTGGTAATGGATTATTTTACGAAGTGGGTTGAAGTCTACGCCATTCCAAATCAAGAGGCAGCAACTGTCGCAGACGTGCTAGTGAAGGAGTTTATTTGCCGATATGGAGTGCCCTTGGAGATTCACAGTGACCAAGGAAGGAACTTCGAAAGTCAACTCTTTCAAGGAATTTGCGACAATTTAGGAATGAAGAAAACAAGAACTACAGCATTGCACCCACAATCAGATGGAATGGTAGAACGCATGAATAAAACCATTGGCAAATATCTATCAAAAGTAGTATCCAATCACCAAAGAGACTGGGACCAGTATATTTCGCTCTTTGCAATGGCTTATCGATCCGCCGTCAATGAATCAACAGGTCAAACACCAGCAAAAGTCTTGTTTGGACGTGAGATGAGGTTACCATGCGACCTCGAGTTTGGATGCCGACCTGGAGAGGATATAGCTGGAGAAGACTATGTAATCCAGTTACGAAGAAAAATGGACGACATGCATGATTTGGTTCGCTCCCATCTTCAAGTTGCCAGTGACAGGATGAAGAAACGGTATGATACCCAAGCTATAGAGGGATGTTTCCAAGAAGGTGACAAAGTCTGGCTCCATAACCCAAAAAGACAGAAGGGGTACTCACCAAAGCTACAACAATCTTGGGAGGGTCCATACATCATCAAGAAAAGAATCAATGACGTCATATACCGTATAATAAAGACCCCGAATGGAAAACCTAAGGTAGTACACCGAAACCGACTGGCGAAATTTGAAGGAGATCATGACCAGGAAGAAGAAGTCGTAAATCAAGTCCAAGATACACCCGACCTTGCTTTCGAAGAATTTATGGGTGCATATGGAGGTACTGGGAAAGCTAGATACGGCGGGACTATTGAGAAACAGCAAGACCTGTTCACACTTCCTGATGACTACTCATTAGCCCATAGCGTTTCCGCCACTATCAGCGACGGCCGAGGATTAGCGTCTGTCTTTCGAAGGAAGTTTGGTCGATTGTCAGAACTTCGAAATCAGTTACCAGCCACTGGGAAGGCTTTGATACTTCGAGATGACTCCCGTTGCCTCTTCTATCTGATTACCAAGAATACCTACCAAGACCAGCCCACTTATCGAAATATATGGGAATCATTACTTAACTTGAGAGAGCACATATTGGAGTCCAACGTACAGAAGCTAGCCATGCCAAAAATAGAGTGCAACTCATTGGATTGGAGGGTCATCCGAAATATGGTGGAAGTAATCTTTCAAGATACCGAAGTCCAAGTGTTGGTATGCAGCCATTCGCCCCGTGTCCAGCTGACATCAAAGACCATTCCATGTTATTTCCATGCAACTGGAAATTGTAGACGAGGATTCAGTTGCAAGTATCTCCATCCAGTCTCAATTCCGTAAAAGTTCCAGGAGGAACTATCTCTTAAGGAGGGGGCAATGTTGTGCGAGTACGCCCCTGGCGCTATGACCAGACGCGAAGGAAACAGATGATGCGAGAGTCTTCGAGAATAACGGCGCCCGACGAGCGAAGCATCTAGACTCGATACGATCGAGAATAGACCGGAGTATGCGGGAACAATACTTACCTATATATTAAGGACCGATTTGAATATTTTAGTTAGTTAGTTAGTACCTAGTATGTTGTCAGATAAATTCGAATAGAGATATTGTCCTACATAAATTAAAGTATTGTAAATAAATTGTGTTGTATAAATTAAACAGTGTTAGTGATTTAAATAGAATAAAAATAAATTAAAAAGACTAGTAAAAATAAATAAACGTTACAATATATTAGTGCATAATGAACATTTAAAACAATAGTTTTTTCTCTTTGAGAAAACACACTTTGTTTTAAATGAGACATTTGTACTGGAACAAAACTCGAACTTGACGCCATTTTCCCTACCGAAAATGTTCTTGGAGTAAAGTAATAAAAATATAAATCATAATATAAACCACCAACACTAATGAGTACCTATATTCTTATGTATTGGGATATAAACAAATCCTCATTTATATAGACTAATAACGTATCTGTTTTTGCAAGTATACACATAGGGTTACCTTAATCCCTTAACACCCCTAACGACCACAATTATTCCCGTTAAAATCGAAAAACAAAATATTCTAAATATCGTATTATGACTACTTATCCCTTACATAAGAAGATTAAAATATGATGATTAAAAGAAGTTTCTTAATACCGATATAAATAAGTACGTCCGCTACTGATTCAGGGTCTTGTTTACAATATTTTACGATTTAATGACTTTTGCTTAGCTGCCAACTCCAAACAAATGAACTATAGAAATATTAAACCGTAGATGAGATACTTATGGTGTTCCACACTTTATACTAACCCTATATAAAATAGATCCGAGATGTATGGGTGTGCATAAAATAATTTCGAATAGAGAGAAGAACAAAATTATTTGTCCACCATTCATGAATTTATTGCCTTTAAATTATATTAATTTGTGCTAAAAATTAGTCAGGTTATACACAATGTGTACCGCACTATATTATTACCATTTTGAATACCTAATGTTTTTCTAGTTTATTTAGATGATTTCAAGTTACTCAGTGACTAGTAATAATGCGTTAGTCAGTGAAGGTCTTATTTTAATGTGAATGCTGAATAAAATAAATAATCTCTGTCACAATCCTTTAAGCAGAAGAACAAGAATTACTAAATAGTAGTTTCTATTCATTCTTAAACTAGGTAGATTTGTTTTAAATAAACCATCTGTTGCGGTTATATCAGCCAACAAAAAAAGGTAACACCGTCTCTAGGATAGGTAAAAAACTGAAAAATAATTGGGGTTTGCTTAGTAAAATATTTTTCTAACGCCATCCGTTTTCAAGATAAAGGGCGTTGAAGAAAATAAAAAATTACACATTTCTTATACGATTTTGCCGAAACTACTGGCACCATTGCAATCGCCTTTCTCTAAGTTTGCCATGTAAAATTGACATTTATTGATTGTTGTGACAATAAGTCAACAATAAATAGAGTTTTGAAACCTTGCTATTTGTTTTTAATATCATAAGTTTTTTTAATTAATAAATTTATCATTAACTTATACGAGGAGCGGTTATTACTTCATAATTTTCAAATCAAAATATTCCGAAAACGGTATAAAATATCGAGTTTTACCAAGAGTACCTTTTTGGTGTAGAATTAAACTATGTTTATGTTCACTTGGAGTTTTGACTAATAATTCCACCCTAAAAAAAGTTATGTTGAATAATACGTTGTATGAATCGTGTAACTAGCGCCCTCTATGAGAGTTAGTTATAAAAACAAATTCATGGGATATATCAGCTTCCAAAACATATTCGTATAAAATTTCATTGCAATGGTGCCAGTAGTTTCGGCAAAATCGTAAGAAATGTGTAATTTTTTATTTTCTTCAACGCCCTTTATCTTGAAAACGGATGGCGTTAGAAATAGTATATTACATAACGAGTGTGGAAAGTGAAGTATTACGCACAAGTGAAGTTCAGCACGAGCCACGTAGTGGCGAGTGCGGAAACGTAACGAGTGCAAGAAATACACTTTCCAACGCGTTGTGTACACGATTTTTCCTACGACCCCAATATTTCTTATTATAAAAAATATTTTAAATTTATTTATAAAATTTATTTTAATTGTTAGTCATGTTAAAAATTAGGATTTAAGCGAGTTTATATTGCATGGAAATATAATTAATTAAAATCAAATAACCACCTTTCTCAGGAATTCACATCAAAATTCTTTATTAGATAAATGACATTTTAATTTTTTTGTGGGCTCTATAAAAGTTAAAAGTAAAATGGTCAGTTGGTGAAATTAATTGAAAAGTAATGTAATAATAATAGACACAAAGATAATTGTAAACAGAAACACAAACATAACTTCAAAAATCTACATTCGACTTCGACACATGCACGGAACATAACACAATATAAAAAAGAAGAATAAACTGTGTTCTTCTTTCTAAAAGTGTTTTTATAAAAATAATAATACTGAATAAAAATATGTTTATTTTTTTAAAATTTAAAAACCTACAAGAAACTTTATTCTTTATTCTTACTTTATACAGAAAAATTTGTAGTGGCAATTACAATAAAATATTTGACACAAGGAAGATTTAAAAAAAAAATTAAATGGTCCTTGCTTTGTCATTTATGTGTTTACTATTGATGTCACAGATCATAGAACTATATTTTTTTACTTTTCAATACGTGTATTGATATTTACTTTCAATACGTGTATTGATATTAGCTACTTTCTTAAGTACAAATAAGTGTGCAAACTAGCACTTTCATATGTGGTCGTAGGAAAAAAATTTTACTAAGCAAACCCCAATTATTTTTCAGTTTTTTACCTATCCTAGAGACGGTGTTACCTTTTTTTGAAACACCCTGTATATTTATATAGGTACCTACATTAACATTAAGGGTTTTACAAATTAATGTTAAGATATTTTAATTTAATGAATTAAGACAAAATCAATTACTAAATAAATTAAAATAAATATACAGAATGTCCCAAACTTCTAAAAAAGTCCAATATATCCGTTAACACAAATTTTATAATTATAGTAAATTATAGGCACAATTATGCCTCAATCATAAAATTATTTGGAGGTATACTGGGTGTGCCATTATCTGGTTAGGATAGTCAGAAAGAAAGCTGGGTAAAATTAAAGGTAAACTTAAAATACAAAGTAATTCAAATTTTTTTTATTTAAGAATAATACAAAACTCTTCGTTTTGTCAGATTGACATATTTGTTTGTTTGTAGTACCTGATGTTGATTAGGTATAGTATTAAGGCTAAACCAAGTATGGAAGTAATAAGACATAACAATATTAAAGCCTAGATGTTATTAGCCCTAAGGGATTATCCTGGATGTATTTCCCTCTAAGATCAGTATAACTGTGCAATGATATAGAAAAACCAGGAAAAAACTATATCATGCTGATCTTTACAATAACTTAATATATTTGTGTTACAATTACGTCTTATCTATGTATAAAATGAAGACTCAATCAAAGCAAACACTTTAAAAGTGGAGAACTTCCCAGATTTATTTGTTCATTAACAACTTTAAATTGTGGATCTGCTAGATGTCTTTTTATTTCAAGTTCTTCAAGGAAATCTAAATTTTGTTTTTTATTACAAATGTGTAGTATTTGGATGTCATTGGTGTGAAAGAGTGAGGTTGGATGTTCAAGTAGGTGTTTTGCATAATTTGACTTATCTGGTTGTTTTAATCTATATGCTCTTAAATGTTCGTTAAATCTTACTTCAAAATTTCTTTGTGTTTGACCTATATATACAGCATTACACTTTGGACAATTAATTTTGTAAACACCAGATTTTTTTAATTTAGGTAATTTTGTTTTTACATTCAACAATTTTGTACCAACATTATTTTGTGTTTTAAATGATATTATTGCTGATGTTGCCGAAGATATTATTTTTGATATTTTATTGGAAATACTTCCACAATATGTAATATTTTTATAACTTTTAATTTCTTTAGTTTGTTTAGGAAATATTAGTTGTAGTGCCACTTTCTGTTCTTTTTTATTAATTAATGTATTTATCAAATAAATTGGGTAGCCATTAGATGTAGCTATTTGTTTTATGATATAAGTTTCTTTATCAAAGTTAATTTTGTCCATTGGAATTGAAAATGCCCTATGTATCATAGAATTATAAGCTGCTAATTTATGTGTTATAGGATGATTTGAATTATATGGTATGGTTACATCTGTTTGTGTTGGTTTTCTGTATATTGAATAATTTAGTAAATTATTAACTTTTTCAATTTTTAAATCTAGAAAATTAATTGAATTATTTTCTTCAACTTCTAAAGTAAAATTAATTTTAGGATGCAAGGTATTAATATAATTAAAAAATATATCTAATTGTCGTTCGCTACCTACAAATCCTGCTAACACATCATCAACATATCTATACCAAAATACAATATTGTTTTTATAACTAGAATTAAAGATTTTGTTTTCTAAATTATCCATAAAAATATTTGCTAAAATTGGAGAAATGGGACTTCCCATTGGAAGACCCTCATTTTGAATATATACTTTGTTATCAAAAGTAAAATAATTTTGACTAATGCATACATTAAATAAGTCAATTATATCTGATATTATTCCTGGATGGATATTTCTTTCATCTAATATCTTTTTAACTAGAACTATACATTCTTTAGGAGGAATTTTAGAGAACATATTAGTTACATCAAATGATACTAATTTAGTATTATTTTGTAATTTACATTTATTTAATTTATTTATCAAATCTAATGAATTTTGTACTGAATATTTAGATGTGTAACCATAATTATTTAGAATAGTATTTAATTTTTTAGCTACCTTAGTATTAGGAGTGTTAACATACGAAACTACTGGTCTAATGGACTGGGAAAGTGTGACGTCAAAATTTGTGTTCTATGCTATTAAACTGGGAAATGTCAACGAAATGATTCCAAACAGCAACATTATAAATCTCCAGAAATAACTTTTGTTTGAGGTATTTTGTTATTATTATACTTTAAAATATAACGGAAGTATCATAATTAAATACATATAAGCAAAATCTTTCCAAATTCGATTTTTAATGTACCATTTTTGTAAGTATTCTTAAAATTTATGACAATGCACAACTTTGAAGGTTATGTTATAATATTTTTACGGAAATTGTTCGTCTATCTACTTTAGTGATATGTAAATCATATGAATGCATGGACACTTACCAATGAAAAAACAGTAATTAACTCCCAAAAATCAAGAAAATACAATATAATAGTTAATAACACTTATAAAACATACCATAAAAAAAGTTGTTTGGAATCAGTTGGTTTGACGCTTACGTCACTACTTTCCCAGTCCATTGGTTTTGACTCTTTATGTAATTTAATAGTTCCATATAATTCTGGACATTGAGGATTTTTATTTACTAGATATTTTTTATCATAGTCATTTAATAGATAATTTGAATCATTTACATGTTCTCTTATTTGGTTAGAAAATTTTTGAGTGGGATCGTTCTTTAGAATTTTGACATTACTTGACATTATGAAATCCACATGAAATCCAAGAACGATAAACATTTACCTATCGTTCTTGGATGAAATCATTCACTTTAGATTTATAATCTTCTTTTTTTAAAATTACTGTTGAGTTACCTTTATCTGATTTTGTAATGACTAGGTTATTTTGATCTACTTTATTTTTGATTGATTTTAAAGCTAAAATGTCATTTTTAATAATTTGACTTTGACTTTTAAATTTATTTGGTTTTATGTCACTAATAAGATTTGCTATTTGCATTTTTTCATAAATAAAATTATTTGAATTTGTTCTCAAAGCTATTTCAGAATCAGTGGCTAAAATTTCTTTTATATTATTAGTAAATTTAGGTGGTATGCAATATTTTAAACCTTTATCTAAAAATTTATTTTCATTATTTGAAAAAATAAACCGAGGAGCAAAATGTATTGGTACATGAGAATTTACTATGTTATTATGTTGTGTAAATTGTTTGTTGGTATGTTGTGAATTCATTAATTTTTCTAATTTACCTATCTGTTTTTTATATTTATCATGTTTCAAAATACTGACCTGCAGGGGAACCGCGTAACTTATAAAGAATAGAGAAGAGCAAGATACAGGTATAGAAAGGAAATATGTCTTTCTATCGCCTAAGCGCACCGCAGAAACAATTCTCTACGATGGATCGGAAACGTTCGGATTTCTCTATGTTCTCTTACTTGATTATACTAACTTTTCAAAAACATTGGATTTATTTGGGGAAATTTAGTTATATCACGTTATATCATGGTTATATTTCAAATTTCAGTAACCTAACTTTTTCTAGAGTGTAATCACGGGGTGTGTTTACATTTGGTTTGTGCTACATTTTCAACGTTTTTATTTGATCTCATGTTTGTGTTTTTTCGTTTCTTGTCTTATTTTTTAAATATTTTTATTAGTGTTATTTTGAGGTATTATTTTTAATAAGCTCTATATATCTGGAGATCAATTGTATTGTTTTATTTTAAAACAAATTTCAAAGGGTAAGCTCTTTATAATTTTTATTAGATATATTTTTTTATTAATTTATTTGTTTATTTTCTATTAAAATATATTTATTATAGGCAAAATGATACCTGCATCTTACAATGAATTTTATGATGCAGAACAAGAAGAGCAAAGGCAAGAACTAGCATATTAAATTACAATTACGATTCCCTATTACAAGTTTTTTGAATATTTATCAAATACTATTTTAATTTCAGTTTTTTAACATAATTTTTATCAGTTTGAAGCTTAAAATTTTTTTGCAGTATAGTATCAAAAAGACAAGTAAATTATCTTTCAAATAAAGTATTGCAAGCTACCCCTTCCTATTTAAAAAATAACGGGTTGCTACCCCTAAGAAGCTGTTCACGTCAGAATTTAAATCGTTGCGTTAAAAAGTTTTAAAAAATAATTAAAAATTAACGTCTTTCGATATTTTTTCATAAAAAAAATAACAACGCCAAAAATGTATTTATTTCTTACTTATGCCGTTCACTGTATACCTAATTACATTATAACAAAAACTAAAACCTAACCAAAAATGTATTTATTTCTTACTTATGCCGTTCACTGTATACCTAATTACATTATAACAAAAACTAAAACCTAACCATGTTTAAAAATTCACACAAACTATTACAACAAACAACCAAAGTTAACGAAAAACTATGACGACTGTGACAGTGAGGCGAAAGTGAGGTTAAAAAAGACATAGAAAGACCTCTTAGGCTCTTTCTATTTCCTAACATTCGGATCTCCCGATTCTGTACGATGATGCTTACCCGGTGCGATTTTGGTATAGAAATAGAAATAGGTAGAAAATTTCTTTCTATCAACGTTCGGCGGTTCCCCTGCTGTTCTCTAATTTTATCATCTAAGCAGTCAAATTCTACTGAATGCATTGAAAAAGTTAATTCTGAATGTACAGTTTTACTGTAAATGTCTAGAGCATCTCTTATTTTAAACCACTTTCTACTTTCCTCTTTTATCCACATTTTTTGTGCTTTTTTAACTACTTTTTGTGCTTCCTTTGAGCCTTTAAAAAAGCAATTTTTTAATAAATATTGGAAGTTTTGTTAAAACGAAGAGTTTTTTATTATCCTTAATAAGATGGACTTCCAAAAAGTAAGGGTTAGTACAATCAATTTTACTAAGAAACTATTTAAATCTACACTTTTGTTGTATTAAATGTTTGGCATCATTCTGAAAGAATGTGAATGCAGTTTATATTAAAGAACGTCCCCACAAATTTATGTTTCTGTGTTCTTAAGTTCAATTGTTCTGTGGATTATAAGAAGTCAAAGAGTATGACATTTTGACATTAGTATTCAACAGTGTCTACCGTTACGAAGGATTTTCATAACATTAAATGCAAAATATGTACAGAAAAAAACGTTATAGTGAATTTTGTGAATGAATGAATCAATTTTAATGTCTTGTTGAGTTTCTTATACATATTTAGTAACATTAAAGTTACATAAATCGACTTTTAGTTAAGTTAACTGACAATTTGTAGTGTAGACATAAACTTCAAAATATTGTCTTTTATATGTTTACTGTTTCGGGAATATAGGAAATGCAAAGTATTAATTTAGAAGTGTTAAAAAGTGCATATTTTTTGGTTGAATAGTGTTTGTACTATTGATCATTACTACAGTTTGGTAAGTTATTCTTTTTTACTTTACTTTTGCTTAAGATGTATGTGACATGCGGCGTAATCGATATAGTAAAGCACTTTAGCCTCTATATCTAGAATTAATTTTATCTATATTTATCAAAAGAAATTGTCTGTCCAATGTAATTAACTAAACAATTATTTTGTTAATTTCACTGCAAGTGTTATGTCATATTTGGCAGTATTTTAGTATATGAGTACCTGTCATATTCACAAGACCTATTGATAGAAGATTCAAAAATTCGTAAAATTTGTCTATATAACAGAGGTTAAACATTTTATAACCTTAACAGGTTATTAACTTAACTGCTGTAAATTTTTGTTCTTAAAACTTAATCATGCAATTACATTCTTAAAATAGTTTGTTTTTGACAACCTAGGTATGTTCATCTTACATGGTGTAGGTAGGTATTAACTTCTCAGAATTTATTTGGTTTATCTAATGAATAATAATTATTTCTGATTATATGAGTAATATTTTTGCGTACATTAATAAAATGAACTTTAACAAATCTTTAGTTAGAGTTCATGTGGTTCATTTCAAATAATAAAAATCAACTATTATATTTCTTTTTTTTTTAATTTGGACCTAGAGCAAGTACAATATTAATATTTTGCTCTTCTTGTTCTTAATCAACTATCATACTCTCTTTTGACATAATTTGCTGGTACAAATTTAAAAGCAAATTAAATAAAACAAATTATGGTAGATTTCAAATAATTTTAATTACTAATTATACTATAATTTGGTGGGGCATGGGCAAGTTGACAGAATATTAATTGTTGCTGATAAAATAATAGTACCTAACCATAACTGTGCAAAGGAAATGTAGTGGTCAGTTATTTAAACAATCTGTGTCAAAATCACAGTTATTAGTTTAATTGTTGTTTGATTAAGTTGAATCAAACACAAAATGACTTAAAAGTTGGTAATGTACATTAAAAATGTATTTCATAATTTATAATTGTTTGCAGTTTTTGATTGTATAATGCCAAAGTAAGTTTATTTTTAAATTACCTATATTTTCCTGTTTCACAGGATTTAGGTATGTGGTTTTTACACTTCCATTGTTTGATTGATTAAGGTTTGTTATAATACTTTTAGTAAAATAATCTATCTTTTCTTTGGTAAAATTTTTAGTAATGAGAACATACTTATATTGAAAAAATTATTGCAGATTAATTGGTCCTGTAATTTGGACTTGAGTACAGCTTTCTTGCAAATTCCGGTTTTTCTGTTGTATTTTACAAGTTATTTAATGTTAATCAGGTTTGTTTTTGGTCATTATGTTAGTGTTTCTGTATTTCCTTTTTGTCAATAACTCAATTCCATCCCATGTTATCCTTGGTGTACCTTTATTTTGTTCCCCATTTCTTTTAAAGGGATATTCCTTCATTCATTATGTGCAACTGTTTCATTTTATTGTTAGAGGGGGTTTTTTATATAGTTTTAAACACATTCATTTGTGTTTTTGCAATATTTCAATTTTTACAAAACTTTGTTTATTAGAAAATAGATGTCTAGTGTTTTGTCTATTCTTTTGTTAATTTCACCACCTTGTTTTATTCCTTTTTCTATTTATAAACAGATAATGAAACACAAAATTATTTCCTTCTTTCAAATTAATAATAACAATTGCTGTGGCCTTTTTTACTGAACAAAATTACAAATAAATTAGTTTTGCTTACTTTATTATTAGTTTAAAGTTTTGGTTCTAGTAACTCATTTAAATTTTGAAAATATTATTAAGTAATTAACAGAAATGGATAAAATTACTATTTTACAAATAACTGGTTGCAGAGATAACACGCGAACGCAACTGAAAGTTGCTCATTTATTTCATCTAAAATTTCCAAATTTGCCTTATATTTCTCAAGGGACAATTTGTAAAATCGAGAAGTACTCAGTTCCACCAGGTAGGACATGTAAATCAGATAAAAAAGTAGCTGAAAATGCCGAGGAAATGCATTAAATGATAATACCAAATTGATAATATGCTTGAGTTTAAAGAAAATCCACATATTTCTAATTGAAAAGCAGCTCCAATTTTCCATTTTATTCAGTTATCAAATTTGCAAACATCACAAAAAAAATAAACTGTATTCCTTTAAAATGATACCAGTTGAAGAACTTGTGGAACACAATTTTGATAGAACATATTTTTGTGAATCGGTGAGAAGCTAGCTCCTAGCTCCTACCGCAGAAATACGACAAGCAGCTCATTTGGCAACAGCGCATCAAAATCTACTGTGCATTCATCCCCGATCAGCAAGTTGTAGGTAAAACTGAACGCTCGCACATGATAATACTACAAATTAAATACGGGGGAACCATGATAATTAGTGGTTGATAAAAAACATTTTAAAGTTAATTTAATAAAAACAAAAATATAAAATGATATAAAATATTATTTAAATACTAATATATACTTTATAAATGTTCATAGTGTGTTAAAATTGACATATCAGTGAATTTTTCACGCAAATTCGGATATATCCTTTGGAGCTGGGGGGTAGATGAAGATGTCCATGAATGAAATTTTGCACAGAGGTAGAAAAAACAATTCTCTTTCATCAGGCATATTCAAAAATTACTTACAAACGTTCCGAGTGGCCAAAAAATGGATTTTAAGGGAATTTTTCACGCAATTTCGAATATATCCTTTGGAGCTGGGGGGTAGATGAAGATGTCCATGAATGAAATTTTGCACAGAAGTAGAAAAAATAATTCTCTTTCATCTGGTATATTCAAAAATTACTTACAAACGTTCCGAGTGACCCAAAAATGGATTTTAAGGGAATTTTTCACGCAAATTCGAATATATCCTTTGGAGCTGGGGGGTAGATGAAGATGTCCATGAATGAAATTTTGCACAGAGGTAAAAAAAACAATTCTCTTTCATCTGGTATATTGAAAAATTACTTACAAACGTTCCGAGTGGCCAAAAAATGGATTTTAAGGGAATTTTTCACGCAATTTCGAATATATCCTTTGGAGCTGGGGGGTAGATGAAGATGTCCATGAATGAAATTTTGCACAATGGTAGAAAAAATAATTCTCTTTCATTTGGTATATTCAAAAATAACTTACAAACGTTCCGAGTGACCCAAAAATGGATTTTAAGGGAATTTTTCACGCAAATTCGAATATATCCTTTGGAGCTGGGGGGTAGATGAAGATGTCCATGAATGAAATTTTGCACAGAGGTAAAAAAAACAATTCTCTTTCATCTGGAATATTCAAAAATTACTTACAAACGTTCCGAGCGACCCAAAAATGGATTTTAAGGGAATTTTTCACGCAAATTCGAATATATCCTTTGGAGCTGGGGGGTAGATGAAGATGTCCATGAATGAAATTTTGCACAATGGTAGAAAAAATAATTCTCTTTCATCTGGCATATTCAAAAATTACTTACAAACGTTCCGAGTGGCCAAAAAATGGATTTTAAGGGAATTTTTCACGCAATTTCGAATATATCCTTTGGAGCTGGGGGGTAGATGAAGATGTCCATGAATGAAATTTTGCACAATGGTAGAAAAAATAATTCTCTTTCATCTGGCATATTCAAAAATTACTTACAAACGTTCCGAGTGGCCAAAAAATGGATTTTAAGGGAATTTTTCATGCAAATTCGGATATATCCTTTGGAGCTGGGGGGTAGATGAAGATGTCCATAAATGAAATTTTGCACAGAGGTAGAAAAAATAATTCTCTTTCATCTAGCATATTCAAAAATTACTTACAAACGTTCCGAGTGGCCAAAAAATGGATTTTAAGGGAAATTTTGACGCAAATTCGGATATATCCTTTGGAGCTGGGGGGTAGATGAAGATGTCCATGAATGAAATTTTGCACAGAGGTAAAAAAAACAATTCTCTTTCATCTGGCATATTCAAAAATTACTTACAAACGTTCCGAGTGGCCAAAAAATGGATTTTAAGGGAAATTTTGACGCAAATTCGGATATATCCTTTGGAGCTGGGGGGTAGATGAAGATGTCCATGAATGAAATTTTGCACAGAGGTAAAAAAAAACAATTCTCTTTCATCTGGCATATTCAAAAATTACTTACAAACGTTCCGAGTGTACAAAAAATATATTTTAAGGAATTTTTAATGCAAATTCGGATATATCCTTTGGAGCTGGGGGGTAAATGAAGATGTCCATGAATGAAATTTTGCACAGAGGTAAAAACACAATTCTCTTTCATCTGGCATATTCAAAAATTACTTACAAACGTTCCGAGTGACCAAAAAATGAATTTTAAGGGAATTTTTCACGAAAATTCGGATATATCCTTTGGAGCTGGGGGGTAGATGAAGATGTCCATGAATGAAATTTTGCACAGAGGTAAAAACACAATTCTCTTTCATCTGGCATATTCAAAAATTACTTACAAACGTTCCGAGTGACCAAAAAATGAATTTTAAAGGAATTTTTCACGAAAATTCGGATATATCCTTTGGAGCTGGGGGGTAGATGAAGATGTCCATGAATGAAATTTTGCACAGAGGTAAAAAAAACAATTCTCTTTCATCTAGCATATTCAAAAATTACTTACAAACGTTCCGAGTGTACAAAAAATATATTTTAAGGAATTTTTAAAGCAAATTCGGATATATCCTTTGGAGCTGGGGGGTAAATGAAGATGTCCATGAATGAAATTTTGCACAGAGGTAAAAAACACAATTTTCTTTCATCTGGCATATTCAAAAATTACTTACAAACGTTCCGAGTGGCCAAAAAAATGGATTTTAAGGGAAATTTTGACGCAAATTCGGATATATCCTTTGAAGCTGGGGGGTAGATGAAGATGTCCATGAATGAAATTTTGCACAGAAGTAGAAAAAATAATTCTCTTTCATCTGGCATATTCAAAAATTACTTACAAACGTTCCGAGTGGCCAAAAAATGGATTTTAAGGGAATTTTTCACGCAAATTCGGATATATCCTTTGGAGC
Source organism: Ophraella communa (assembly GCA_035357415.1). Lineage (NCBI taxonomy): Eukaryota > Metazoa > Arthropoda > Insecta > Coleoptera > Chrysomelidae > Ophraella > Ophraella communa. The sequence goes on along the minus strand of CM068994.1, from coordinate 27,843,526 downwards.
TGGGGGGTAGATGAAGATGTCCATGAATGAAATTTTGCATAGAGGTAAAAAAACAATTCTCTTTCATCTAGCATATTCAAAAATTACTTACAAACGTTCCGAGTGTACAAAAAATATATTTTAAGGGATTTTTAATGCAAATTCGGATATATCCTTTGGAGCTGGGGGGTAAATGAAGATGTCCATGAATAAAATTTTGCACAGAGGTAAAAAACACAATTCTCTTTCATCTGGCATATTCAAAAGTTACTTACAAACGTTCCGAGTGGCCAAAAAAATGGATTTTAAGGGAATTTTTCACGCAAATTCGGATATATCCTTTGGAGCTGGGGGGTAGATGAAGATGTCCATGAATGAAATTTTGCACAGAGGTAAAAAAAACAATTCTCTTTCATCTAGCATATTCAAAAATTACTTACAGACGTTCCGAGTGGCCAATAATTGGATTTGAAGGGAAATTTTGACGCAAATTCGGATATATCCTTTGGAGCTGGGGGGTAGATGAAGATGTCCATGAATGAAATAGAATGAAAGAGAATAGAGTAGAAACGATAGACAAAGTGCTTCTTTGTACGAAAGTAGCAAATCTAAAATAGAAGTAATTAATAAAATACAATAATGTTTTAATTGCACATATTTCTTTATTCAACCATTGTCACTGATGTATATTAAATTATCTACAGTTTTATTTAATTCAGAAATACAATTCGTTGCCTAGAGAACATTCGATGTCCTTACAATAAATAAATTAAGTAAAATTAATGTTTTTAGAAGGGTAGTAGGTACACTCTTAGGCACGTGTTTAATTCCCCTATATTTTAATGTTGTTCTACTATCGATTTAGAAGATGTCGGGTTGATTTATCGTTTAGCCAAGATATAAACAATTGATATTTAAAAACTCTTTCAATTTTATCCATATATAAAAATAGACCTATTTACAATTATTTAATTAAAAGGACCAAACATTTAAGAATTATTTTATTTACCTATATATAAAGATGTAAAATGTTTTTTGCGGGAAATAATTGAATAAAAAAAGATATTGGTGTATGAAGTTGTGGCTAAACAGCTGTTATTGGTTTTAGAAATCTATTTTTTTAAAACGTGACAGTTTTGTTAAAAACTTTCAATTTTTATGTTCCTAGACATATAGCTTCAATTTATTTTGTAAATATCCGAATTTGCATAAAAAATTCCCTTAATATCCATTTTTTGGCCATTCGGAACGTTTGTAAGTAATTTTTGAATATGCCAGATGAAAGAGAATTGTTTTTTTTACCTCTGTGCAAAATTTCATTAATGGACATCTTCATCTACCCCCCAGCTCCAAAGGATATATCCGAATTTGCGTGAAAAATTCCCTTAAAATCCATTTTTTGGCCACTCGGAACGTTTGTAAGTAATTTTTGAATATGCCAGATGAAAGAGAATTGTTTTTCTACCTCTGTGCAAAATTTCATTCATGGACATCTTCATCTACCCCCCAGCTCCAAAGGATATATCCGAATTTGCGTGAAAAATTCCCTTAAAATCCATTTTTTTGCCACTCGGAACGTTTGTAAGTAATTTTTGAATACGCCAGATGAAAGAGAATTGTTTTTTTTACCTCTGTGCAAAATTTCATTAATGGACATCTTCATCTACCCCCCAGCTCCAAAGGATATATCCGAATTTGCGTGAAAAATTCCCTTAAAATCCATTTTTTGGCCACTCGGAACGTTTGTAAGTAATTTTTGAATATGCCAGATGAAAGAGAATTGTTTTTTCTACCTCTGTGCAAAATTTCATTCATGGACATCTTCATCTACCCCCAGCTCCAAAGGATATATCCGAATTTGCGTGAAAAATTCCCTTAAAATCCATTTTTTAGTCACTGGGAACGTTTGTAAGTAATTTTTGAATATGACAGATGAAAGAAAATTATTTTTCTACCTCTGTGCAAAATTTCATTCATGGACATCTTCATTTACCCCCCAGCTCCAAAGGATATATCCGAATTTGCGTCAAAATTTCCCTTAAAATCCATTTTTTGGCCACTCGGAACGTTTGTAAGTAATTTTTGAATATGCCAGATGAAAGAGAATTGTTTTTTCTACCTCTGTGCAAAATTTTATTCATGGACATCTTTATCTACCCCCCAGCTCCAAAGGATATATCCGAATTTGCGTGAAAAATTCCCTTAAAATCCATTTTTTGGCCACTCGGAACGTTTGTAAGTAATTTGTGAATATGCCAGATGAAAGAGAATTATTTTTTCTACTTCTGTGCAAAATTTCATTCATGGACATCTTCATCTACCCCCCAGCTCCAAAGGATATATCCGAATTTGCGTGAAAAATTCCCTTAAAATCCATTTTTTGGCCACTCGGAACGTTTGTAAGTAATTTTTGAATATGCCAGATGAAGGAGAATTGTTTTTTCTACCTCTGTGCAAAATTTAATTCATGGACATCTTCATCTACCCCCCAGCTCCAAAGGATATATCCGAATTTGCGTGAAAAATTCCCTTAAAATCCATTTTTTGGCCACTCGGAACGTTTGTAAGTAATTTTTGAATATGCCAGATGAAAGAGAATTATTTTTTCTACTTCTGTGCAAAATTTCATTCATGGACATCTTCATCTACCCCCCAGCTCCAAAGGATATATCCGAATTTGCGTGAAAAATTCGTTTAAAATCCATTTTTTGGCCACTCGGAACGTTTGTAAGTAATTTTTGAATATGCCAGATGAAAGAGAATTATTTTTTCTACTTCTGTGCAAAATTTCATTCATGGACATCTTCATCTACCCCCCAGCTCCAAAGGATATATCCGAATTTGCGTGAAAAATTCCTTTAAAATCCATTTTTTTGCCACTCGGAACGTTTGTAAGTAATTTTTGAATACGCCAGATGAAAGAGAATTGTTTTTTCTACCTCTGTGCAAAATTTCATTCATGGACATCTTCATTTACTCCCCAGCTCCAAAGGATATATCCGAATTTGCGTCAAAATTTCCCTTAAAATCCATTTTTTGGCCACTCGGAACGTTTGTAAGTAATTTTTGAATATGCCAGATAAAAGAGAATTGTTTTTTCTACCTCTGTGCAAAATTTTATTCATGGACATCTTTATCTACCCCCCAGCTCCAAAGGATATATCCGAATTTGCGTGAAAAATTCCCTTAAAATCCATTTTTTGGCCACTCGGAACGTTTGTAAGTAATTTGTGAATATGCCAGATGAAAGAGAATTATTTTTTCTACTTCTGTGCAAAATTTCATTCATGGACATCTTCATCTACCCCCCAGCTCCAAAGGATATATCCGAATTTGCGTGAAAAATTCCCTTAAAATCCATTTTTTGGCCACTCGGAACGTTTGTAAGTAATTTTTGAATATGCCAGATGAAAGAGAATTGTTTTTTCTACCTCTGTGCAAAATTTCATTAATGGACATCTTCATCTACCCCCCAGCTCCAAAGGATATATCCGAATTTACGTGAAAAATTCCCTTAAAATCCATTTTTTGGCCACTCGGAACGTTTGTAAGTAATTTTTGAATATGCCAGATGAAAGAGAATTATTTTTTCTACTTCTGTGCAAAATTTCATTCATGGACATCTTCATCTACCCCCCAGCTCCAAAGGATATATCCGAATTTGCGTGAAAAATTCCCTTAAAATCCATTTTTTGGCCACTCGGAACGTTTGTAAGTAATTTTTGAATATGCCAGATGAAAGAGAATTGTTTTTTCTACCTCTGTGCAAAATTTTATTCATGGACATCTTCATCTACCCCCCAGCTCCAAAGGATATATCCGAATTTGCGTGAAAAATTCCCTTAAAATCCATTTTTTGGCCACTCGGAACGTTTGTAAGTAATTTTTGAATATGCCAGATGAAAGAGAATTATTTTTTCTACTTCTGTGCAAAATTTCATTCATGGACATCTTCATCTACCCCCCAGCTCCAAAGGATATATCCGAATTTGCGTGAAAAATTCCCTTAAAATCCATTTTTTGGCCACTCGGAACGTTTGTAAGTAATTTTTGAATATGCCAGATGAAAGAGAATTATTTTTTCTACTTCTGTGCCAAATTTCATTCATGGACATCTTCATCTACCCCCCAGCTCCAAAGGATATATCCGAATTTGCGTGAAAAATTCCCTTAAAATCCATTTTTTGGCCACTCGGAACGTTTGTAAGTAATTTTTGAATATGCCAGATGAAAGAGAATTGTTTTTTCTACCTCTGTGCAAAATTTTATTCATGGACATCTTCATCTACCCCCCAGCTCCAAAGGATATATCCGAATTTGCGTGAAAAATTCCCTTAAAATCCATTTTTTGGCCACTCGGAACGTTTGTAAGTAATTTTTGAATATGCCAGATGAAAGAGAATTATTTTTTCTACTTTTGTGCAAAATTTCATTCATGGACATCTTCATCTACCCCCCAGCTCCAAAGGATATATCCGAATTTGCGTGAAAAATTCCCTTAAAATCCATTTTTTGGCCACTCGGAACGTTTGTAAGTAATTTTTGAATATGCCAGATGAAAGAGAATTGTTTTTTCTACCTCTGTGCAAAATTTCATTCATTGACATATTCATCTACTAAGACTTATTAGTATAAAGTTACAATATGTTTTTAATATTAAGATAAATCCCTCGTAACTGACGAACGGAATATACAGCGGAGCGGAGTTGCCAAATCAATTTTACCGTATTGGAGCTAGGAGCCTACTTCTCACCCGTTTTTTGTGATCAAAACATGGAAATGTTAAATGTTAACAAAATGTTAGATGCAATTAGAACATGGCTTGTTTTCTGATGAGTCTCTCTCTATTGTCTCTATTAGGATAGGGAAAATATCTACTAAATGAGGGAAGAACATACATAATATTCCAAAAAGGTTAAACTTTGGGCGGGAGTAATCCCATTTTTCATTCATAACATTGGTAGGTATAGGATAATAAGGCTGTTGAAGGTGTAATTTCCTTCTAACTAGTCTTAATCGCAAAACATGCAGAAGATAATCTCTTAGATAAAGGTATTGATATTCTCAGACCATTTAAGAGATACATTAATGAAGAGACCAAGAAATTTAGAAAATTGTGAAATTTTAATTGGATTATTGTTGAGCACAAGCAGTTGTAAATTACCCTTGTAGGATAAAGCTATCATTTTGTCTGCGTTAAAGCAAGTGGGTATTTGGATTTTATAATCTATAATGATTTTATTTGATTTTTAATAATAAAATACCAAATGGAGTGGTCAAATAAACAACCCCCAAATATGATAGAGGCACTTACAATTATAGTAGTTTCTTCCATTTTCACTAGGGTCTAAGAATCAACTGAGCACCAATGTTGGATCTTTTCCCGCATTCCACATGATATACCCATGCATTTGCCATCTAATGTATAGGGTACATGTGCCTAACTAGATGAATGCTAAGGTTCGTAATGTGTAGCCGCCTTAATAATATCTCCCGATTAAATCATGAAAAATTGTTTGTTATAAATTAATGATAAATTAGTTGTCATTACAGATTGCTTCAGATGATTTTTTTATAAATATTTAAAGATTTTAAATATCATAATTGTCCATAACTGACTGATTAAGTAGTTATAATTGTAAGAACAATAAATAACTGCACAGTTAAACTAAACTTCCACTATTTATTCGAAAAATTCGCTTTAAAATTCAATTACAGCTGTTTCGCTATAACTAGCATCGTCAGATTGACATATTGAAATTACATGGTGTTTGTTTGTAACTAGGCACTTGATGTTGATAAGGAGTTAAGGCTAGACCAAGTAAGGAAGTAATAAGACATAACAATATTAAAGCCTAGATGTTATTAGCCCTAAGGGATTATCCTGGATGTATTTTGACTTATCTGGTTGTTGTAATCTATATGCTCTTAAGTGTTCATTAAATCTTACTTCAAAATTTCTTTGTGTTTGACCTATATATACTGCATTACATTTTGGACAATTAATTTTGTAAACACCAGATTTTTTTTTTTTTTTTTAATTTTGGTAATTTTGTTTTCACATTTCACCATTTTGTTCCAATACTATTTTGTGTTTTAAATAATATTAATGCTGATGTTGCCGAAGATATTATTTTTGAAATTGCATTGGAAATATTTCCACAATATGTAATACTTTTATAGCTTTTAATTTCTTTAGTTTGTTTTGGAAATATTAGTTCTAGTGACACTTTTTGTTCTTTCTTATTAATTAACTTATTTATCAAATGTATTGGATAGCCATTAGATGTAGCTATTTGTTTTATGATCTCAATTTCTTTATTAAAATTATTTTTGTTCATTGGAATTGAAAATGCTCTATGTATCATGGAATAGACCCATCTCGTTAATGGCACACATTGAATACTCGTGCGCGAACCAACTCCCACTCTCGTAGTTCCCCCTAAATATTCGTGCCCCTTATAAAATTGTGTTGGTATGACATGCAAAAGTAATCAGTAATCCAAAGTAAAGTAAATCCAAAGAGAAATCTTGGTACACACACAAGTCGTTAATATTAAATACACAAAGACAAGAAAAACACAAGCTAGCAAGCGGCGTACACGAACGAAATAAAAACTTCTCCTTTTTGTGGTTTATGGCCTGGGGGGTTAGTTTTGAAATATTTCACCAATGAAATTAAATATATTTCGATCAACTCTAATTTTGAAATAATTTCATGCATGAAATATATTTCGAATTCGAAAAAATTTCACGACATTGATTCGAATGATATTTAACTGGTGAAATCAATTTTTCACGAAAATTTATTTTGTTAAAACAATTTTTTTCCCTAGTTATTATTGTCAAAGAATACCCCTAGATATTCTTTGTTATTATTATTTAAAAAAAATTGTGAGTGTATTTTGGTGAAAAAAGTTTTATATTTTGTAAACACTATGGCAAATTTAGAATAACTTTACCAAGTAATGTTAAATAACGTCGTGGAGATTATACAGGATGATTTTTTAACACCAAGAACAGTACCTACTTCACCATTTAAGGCAAGATCCGTTTAATTTAAGTAACTCACAGTTCATCAAAATTTATAGACTTTGTTAAACCATCTCAAATACAAGAAAAAACGTTTTTCAGATTTGTGATGCAAATCTTAAAATAATGAACATTAATTCAAGATTTCCTGGGCGAACAATGATGCCTATATTTGGAGACACAGTAATGTAAAAAATGTATTAGAGCAAATGCATTGTGGCGCCAATAGAGACAAATCTTTCTTTTTAATTGGTTTGTATTTACAATAAATTAATTGTTCTAGCAATTTAACATTTCCTTGTTCTGTATTGTATATTCACATACATATTTTATTTATGGTGAGGACTTATTTGCAAACTCCTATCTTACATCCCGAGCCCAACACTTCAGAAGCAGCATATAATGTAGCCTTTAAAAGAGCTAGAAGCACTATAGAACGCTGTAATGGTGTATTAAAAGCGAGATTTCGATGCTTACTTAAACATAGAGTGCTACATTATAAACCGTCAAAGGCAGCAAGAATAATAAATTCCTGTGCTGTTTTGCACAATTTTGGGTTTCTAATAATTTGATTATTTTGCATATATTTCAATAATGCTGCTTTTTGATCTTTATTGACGAACATTCGTTTTTCTGCTTCACTCATATTAAATTAAGAACATAAACAACACTAAATCTAACCTCAATTATTTGACTTTTAGTACTGTATGACAGCTATTACACTGTTGTAAGATTGTCCTATTCGAAATAAATTCATTTAAGTGAATTTCTAAAAATTTCATTTCGTTACAATTGAAAACTACCGATAGCAGTTCGACAGTGAATCGAAAATCGAAATATTTCACTTGTGAATTAAATTTCACTGATATTCAAAACTAACCCCCCTGGTCTGCCGCGGCTATACGGCAAATAGAAGCTAGCTTTTGACAGCTAAAAGGTTTTTTTTCATTTAAATTGTGGTATTCCTGGGTAGCAATACGTTGTGTTCTATGGTAAGAAGTAGTCATACTTTAGCAGTGGAAGGGGAAAATTCAAAAATATTTGCGCATGAGTATTCAATAAAGAGATAGGTGTATTATAAGCTGCTAATTTATGTGATATTGGATGATTTGAATTATATGGTATGGTTACATCTGTTTGTGTAGGTTTTCTGTATATTGAATAATTTAATGAATTATTATCTTTTTCAATTCTTAAATCTAGAAAATTAATTGAATTATTTTCTTCAACTTTTAAAGTAAAATTAATTTTAACTGTGCAGTTATTTATTGTTCTTAGTAAGATGAACTTTCAAAAAGTAGAGGTTAACACAATCAATTTCATTTTAGTTATAATTGTGTTTTTAACAATTTAATATATACATTTTGTTCTAATACTATCCTGGAGATAGTATTTATCTTGCCCATATCAGTTCACTTACTGGTAACGCTTCTTGCAAAACAATTCTTACGGTATTTCCGCTAGGTAACGATGCTCTTGCCATTGCTTTACTCTTGTAATATATAGTCTATAGTTTACTCTTATGCACTTCAGCAAACGAAGAGTGCCGTGACCATATCAGAAACGACAAACGACGTCGATACGCGCTACGTGTACGTGAACGACGACGCCGATGACGTAAAACGTTGTCTTGTTCTGTTTATTTTGGTGTGTGGGTTTTTTTGTGTCGGTGTATGGAAATCGTTTTCTCTCTAGTAGGAGACGCGTCTTGATCTCTTACGAGATGTAGCATGGTTGTTGTGACTCACACAGATATTTGTATTCCGTTTACTTTTTGGAAGGATTCACATAGAGAAAGGTTGGTTGTATACCGCATCATGTAGTAGTACAACTTATGCTAATTGAATCCCTTTATTTACAAATTACTTAATGTTGATGAATAATTATTTACTGTTTTGAAGATTGTGAGTAGATACATTGTTCTATATAGAATTAGTTTAGGGCATGGAACAAAAAAGTAGACTTGTATTTTTTATTATTATACCGAGTATTTTACAGCGTGTCCACGTATGGTGTATCCTATAGGTGAAAATGTTTAAAAATATTAGATGAAGAAAGAAAAAGACCAATGTCTTTAACTAGACCGAAACTAGTAGCTTTGTAACAGCAGTACAATTTTTTATATCAATAAATATCTTTGTGACATTGACATTGGTCTTTTCCTTTCTTCATCTACTAAGTCACATTTGGAAAATGGATGATTTACTTCGTTTAAATATTAGTTTTAGTAAACAATGTCATTCTTGAAAAAAAGTTTTGCTTGTTCTAACCCTAAAAATGAAATAAAAAAATAAGTTTTTCAAATCCCCTTATAGCCAGTATTAATTTTTACAAAAGTTTGAAAATAATGTATTAGTCTAAGAGCCCGTGAACCCCAGACCTTCGTTATTTTATAAAAGCTTAAAGTTGGTCAGCGCATGCTCCCAAAAGAGGTAAGAATGATGGACTATTTAGTGCAGTCGAATTACCTTTTTTTCATGACTTAAGTCCGAATTGAGGTAGCTAAGTGGAAAGGGGTAGGTCTGATAAATACAAATCGAAAGGCGACCATCCAAGATCTTAGATGCGTGGTAGGGGTGGAAAGGGGGTGAAAACGGTTTTTTGCAATTTGCAGTGTAAATACGCATTTTATTGAAAAAAGTTAAATGGAAAAGTTGTAGATAATAAAAAAATCGACAACTTTTGTTTGAAACATTTTTTCACATAACCTAAAAATAAAGGCTAAAAAAGCGAAAAACCATAATTTTTGTTTTTTATTTTTTACTCAGCGAAAAATCAATATTTTGTTATGAAATTCAGTACAGTGATAGCTTTTTGTATCCCAAAAAAGTAGATTTTTTTTTACGATAACTCAATTTTTTTCCGACATATTAACGATTTTCGAAAAAAAGACCTCATTTTGTAACGGCTCCCAAGGTCCGAATTTTTATTTCAGACGCCTCTTGAAGGTCTCATTTTTTTCGTAATAACTTTAATTTTCATATACAATAATAAGAAAATACTACTTCCAGCAAAAAAAATCGTTTAATATCGAAAAAACTGAAAAATTCATAATTTTTCACGCCTTTTTTTTTCCTACCCTTCTACACGTTATATTACTCTCAAAAATATTTCATGTACATGCATTTAATTTATCACACCTTATTGCAGTTTGTAGGATTAAAATAAAGGAAATTAAAAAAATAAAAAAAATTATTTTATACGTGCATACGATGAATTATACAAAGAAAGTACAATTTTACTGTTTCTTATTTTTAATTATATCTCGCCCTTTTGACTTGCGAATTACATTCTTCTTCCTCTTGTACTTCTACTTCATCGTCATCTTCATCATTTTCGTCTTCATTTTCATCATCTCCGTCTTCATCTTTATCATGTTCGTCTTCATCTTCATTATCATTTTCTGATTCTTCTTCGTCAGATTCGACATTTTCTTCCTCTTCTAGCATGCGCTTCTCATCTTAAAATGCATCGTTTTGGTCAACGTGTTCTGAAGGATGTACATCGGCAATTTCTGTGATTGATTGCTCGATATTAGTACAATCATTAACGCCGTAGCAATTCGAGCATAAATTCGTACACTTTAAACCGTGTTTTCGACAACTGCAGCTTGAAGAACTGCAACCTTTTTTGCAACTGCAGGAAATTTTTTTTAGCAGACTGTCTAGAATTAACTGAAATATTTTTGAGAGTAATATAACGTGTAGAAGGGTAGGAAAAAGATACGCGTGAAAAATTATGAATTTTTCAGTTTTTTCGATTTAAAACGATTTTTTTTGCTAGGAGTAGTATTTTTTATTATTGTATATGAAAATTAAAGTCATTACGAAAAAAATGAGACCTTCAAGAGGCGTCTGAAATAAAAATTCGGACCTTGGGAGCCGTTACAAAATGAGGTCTTTTTTTTAGAAAATCGTTAATATGTCGAAAAAAAATTGAGTTATCGCAAATAAAAAAAATTCTTCTTTTTTGGGATACAAAAAGCTATCACTGTACTGAATTTCATAACAAAATATTGATTTTTCGTTGAGTAAAAAATAAAAAACGAAAATTATGGTTTTTCGCTTTTTTAGCATTTATTTTTAGGTTATGTGAAAAAATGTTTTAAACAAAAGTTGTCGATTTTTTTATTATCTACAACTTTTCCATTTAACTTTTTTCAATAAAATGCGTATTTACGCTGCAAATTGCAAAAAACCGTCTTCACCCCCTTTCCACCCCTACCACGCACCTCTCGCACGCATCTAAGATCTTGGATGGTCGCCTTTCGATTTGTAATTATCAAACCTACCCCTTTCCACTTAGCTACCTCAATTCGGACTTAAGTCATAAATTGGTCAGTTTTTCACGTAATTCGACTGCACTAATTATGAATTTTGGGTCACCGTGGCTTTGGCAGGTAAACGGTACCAAAGGTGTGTAAAATACCGATCCAAATTCATCAAATAATAAAGTGTAATTTTTTTAATATTACCTTCAAAATATTATTAAAAATCACGTTATTGATTGCCAGACACTTATCATCGTGACAACCCCTTGCCAGACACCCCTAATGTTCATGAATTGTCATTCTTTAATAAATATTTGACAACGATGTTAACTATTCAACAAAGAGTATTCGCGATCACCATTAACACCAGGTGGTGCTCCTAAACAAAGCAAACGTCATTATCTACCTCAACATAACCTTAATTAACCTAGTGTTGAATGTTGACAAAAATTATTTTACTAAACATGAAATCGTCCAAAGTAAATTACACATATTTAGTGATAGGTTTACTGAGTTTCAGTCTAATTCCCCATGTTTTAGCTAGTTTCTGGGAAATAATGTCTGGATACATTTGCAGATAAATAATTCTTGCACTGTGGTACTGAATAACATTTTTTTGACTTACTACTACTTGACAAAAAAATTGAAAAAGGCGTTACGTTGATTACTTATTCCACTAGCTAGTGAAAATCCCAAGTTGAGGTTGAGCCTAAGAAAAAGAGCAGTACTTAGGGGTTGGTTTTTTCAAGAGTCACTTATAGAAAATATTTAAGCAAAACAAAATTCATCCATTCAAACCGAAAATCATTCATACCTTACAAGGTTATGATTATGACACAAGGTTATACTTTTGTGTTATGATTGGTGGAAAACTTATGCATGACAAATTCTTTCATAAGCATATTTTGTTTTATGACAAAGCAACGTTTAAAACAAACGGAATCGTTTCTTATTTAAAATTTAAGCAAGATTAATTAATAAAAAAGTATTAATTTTTTTGAAAAAATCACTATGGTTTGTTTAATTTGATCAAGAAATATTATCTTTTGGTACAATGAAAATCAATTTAATACTTTTGCAAAAAAAATTGTATGAGTTGCGTTATCTATGCAACCAAATATACACATAGGTATGCTTTTAGTTCCAAGGTAATAGCCCTTTTTATTGATTACCTATAGAAGTATGTTTTTACCTTATAATACCAAAATAATATATTGGGATGTATTAAACAGTTTTATTAATTAAAACACCCAAAAGGTTTTTAATTCGTTTGTTATATAACTAAAAAAAGACCCGTAGGTACACCTATGAATGATAGTTTTTAAATGTAAACAAACAATTTCCTCATCTTCTATAATGTAAACATAATAGCGAGGGGGCCGACACGCCCTATTTTGGTGTACATTATTTCAAAAATTTGAAATATATTTCAATTATTTCAAATATTTCAAAAATATTTCAAATATTTCAAAAATATTTCAAATATTTCAAATATTTCAAATATTTCAAATATTTCAAATATTTCAAATATTTCAAATATTTCAAAAACATTTCAAATATTTCAATAATATTTCAAAAATATTTCAAAAATATTTCAGTAATATTTCAAAAATAAATATTAAATTATTCAGAACGGAAACAATATTGAATTGAAGACGTTCAGAAAGCTAAAAAAATGTAGAAAAGACTAAGATTACAGTTTACACTCTTTGAGCTTTGACTGTAAGCTAATAAGTAGTTGACTTGAATCTTTTGCAAGATTTATAGAGAATTAGTTGATGAAAACAAATAAAAGTCTTTCATGGGGTGGTAATCAATAGAAAACGCTTTCTAAACATTGGGCGCGTTCAGCCAAGCTAGCGTTACACAAGCGTTGAGTAAGTTGAGGGCGAATTTGACCGCTTAGTGACAGCTGTAGCATTTTTTCCAGCGAAATTATTTTTCGCTAAGTTGATGAGCGGTTCGATATGTCAACAACAACAATCAACAATTATAATAACCATTAAGTTAGGTGAAAATTTCTATATTTGATTTTTATTAGTGTATAAAATTTAAATATCTGAGAATACATATGCAACTGTACAATTTAATGTTGGGGGAAACATAATAGGTAGAAATTAACTTTATATGATTTATCATACAAAGACGTTCAGCCACCTTCAAGCGCCTTCACAGAGCGCCACTGCCAGCGCTAACTTTGTGCTAGAGTGGCTGAACAATCATTTTCTTTGGAACAAAAGCCTACAATAATTTAAAAAGTAAGAAACACAGACATTTTTTTGTAAATTGTGCTTAAGTAAAATATAAAATAAAAAATATTTTTTCTAAAAAAAACAATATTACTTAGTAAATCTTTATCGAGATTTTTATAACTTTAACTAATATACTGATAAATAATACTGTAAAAGTAAATCAGGTAATCTGAGTAATTATTTTTTCAATGTTTTGTACTTTTTAATTATATTAACCCTATCACACCTTTTCAAATAAAATGGATGTGTACCAATAAGCTGAATTGGCCCATAAAAAATATACTTTCGATCCACCACTTGAATGTCATCATACTATATTGTAAGAATTTTATTTTGATTCCTTCCTTCATGAGTTCATCATTTTGAATAGCTATCATACGCATCCTAAGTACCAGTTCTTCATGTAGTAAACGGCATAATATCTTTGATTTTCTATTTTGATGAATGATTCTCGATCATATTCTCAGTTCTCAGAATTGAACTGTTCTGTGTCAGTATCATCCATTAGAGCAATACTGTTATCGTTTTCCGAGGTCGAATCAAAACCAGAAGTACTAGGAGAGGTAGCAGCAGTGCTGGAAATACTTTCAATTTTTTGAAAAGTATCCACTGAAATTGTTATCTTTCTATTAAATGTATACAGCACAAATAAAATTCGATATCCAAAAACGTATACTAGATATTAGCCAGTACTAGCTCCGTTTTACTTCCTTTTTGTAGCTCGTAAAAAGTGCCTAGACATCCTTACATTCAGAACATTCCTACCGGCAAGCATGGCACAGCTAGACGCTTGTAAAAGTCGCGCGCTGTTGCCAAATTATTTATAAAATAAAAAGTAATACAAGAATATTTCAAATATTTCAAAAATATTTCAAATATTTCAAAAATATTTCAAATATTTCAAAAATATTTCAAATATTTCAAAAATATTTCAAATATTTCAAAAACATTTCAAATATTTCAAATATTTCAAAAACATTTCAAATATTTCAAAAATATTTCAAATATTTCAAATATTTCAAGTGGGGTGTACATTATTTCAACGTATTTCAACCCGTGTCGGCCCCCTCGCATAATAGGTACTTATAAGTGAAATGAGAAATTGAGATGTAATAACTTAGTTTTTCTGCAAATGCAGTACTGTAGCACCATTATAATTATATTTTTATTAAACGTTTTACAAAAATTTACAGAAAATACTGAAAAAGTAACAATAACCACACTTCCTTATATACGTAAACTAGTTAATAAATATGACAGCGTTGCCGTTTACTAAAAGTGTTCAGTATAATGTGGAAAGGACTGCTTCAGGCATAGGGCTTTATTGATAACTATTAAATTATATGAGCATTCGATATTTTAGTTAATAGGTTTTAGGCTGCAAAATAAGATGTACAGTACATTCATACTTATTCCGTTCTCACTTCTTAAGGCCAATAAACGACCCTTTTGTCCCGTATTGTCGGCCGGCGCTTTAGCCAGGTGTTACCTGCTGTAAAATTTGAATATGCACAAATGTTTGCACATTTGTACATATTTTTAGACAATTTATATCTATCTATCAATATTTCAATTGCTTCTCAATGTAAAAGTAAAAAGTCCACTCCGGCCCTGCCGGCCGGTAGGAAGATTTATTGGAGGCAATATAATCGAAGTCCTTAAGTCAGAACGGTATAAGTATGAATGTACTTTACCATTTTAAGCAATTTATGAATAAGAAATTTTAATAAAAAAACACGGCAACATTTGAATGTGTTGAGAATGTGACTATTGCACTGACCTATTCCAATAAATTTGCCTTCACAATTTTATGTAAATAAATAAGTTCACCTATGTTTATACGTTTTTCACCTACAGGATACCCCATTCGTGTAGAAGCTGTATAGTTTGTTTTTGTGATATTTTAAATACCAATTATAAAAAATATATTTGTAATTCGTTTAAATAATATCAATACCGTAATAACAAACGGGCCATTAAATACCAGATCACTTTTCAATTATTGTGGTTTTGTTCGGTAAATATATTAAAATACATAATATAGTGTAAGCTACTGTTCTTTGGTTTTATGAGTTTTATGGTTTCATTGTTAAACTATAATAATATAATGGTCACGTTATGAGAATTGGGTTTATGCGATTCCCATTTAATTTTAACTCTTAATAATAATTGTATAACTTTTAAATGACTAATTAAATTCATATTTAAACAGTATAAAGGACGTTATAGTCGTTATACTGATGATTATGTTGATTGTTTGATTTTCTGTTAAACTATAGATTTTTAACAGACGTATATATGCCCATAGGCGTCGTTAGGATGAAAGTCAGAAGGGGGCAAGGAACCAAAAATTGTAAATTTTCAGAGAAAATTCAAATATTATATCACGAAGTGAAGAAAGAATACTTAAAACATATTTTTCGGTACCTATATGAAACAAAATATTTATTTACATTCTAAATTTACTTAAAAAAGAAAATTATTTGAATAAAAAAAGTTTTCTTCTGTTTGAACCTGAATGGGTTAATAGTTTTGGTAATTATATTTTTGTATTTTCTTAAATCCTCTTCCTGTAAATATTCAGCACACATTGTCCTAACAATTTCTGCTCCATGATAGTAGTTCTCAGCTACGTCTTTATAAAACATTCTGCTTCAAAATTGTTTAATTTATATTTTTGATAAGGGTGGATATAGTATCTATTAATATATTATACAGTGTGTAAAAGCCAAATGGAATAAATTCATTATTTCGGTTACTGTACATATTTATAAAAAATCCCGAAACACGTCAAAGTTAAATTATAACTTGACATTCTTTAACGTGAAAATGCAACCCCTACCTTCAACCCCCTTAGAATGACAGGTACAACCCCAAATTTTTTAAATGGAAAGTATAGGCTAGTGATATATCATTTGAAAGATCTCTTCATTCTCTATTCAAAAATGTTATTGTTTTTAAATTTAATGCAAAAATTAACATAAAAAAATTAATATCATGTTGTTACCGAAATTCGCTACAATACAATCAAAAACTAAAATGTAATGCAAAACGTAATAAAATGTAGAACACGAAAAAGAACTATGAATGTTAATGAAGTAGATGTTCAAAATGTTTTCCGCGAACGTCTTGGCAACATCCTAATCTCAAATAAAACTGTCTTCTAACATTATTTAACATATCAGGCGTGATCGACTTAATCGCAAGCGTTATTCGTTCTTTTAAGTCATTTAAATCAGAAGGTTTAGTTTTGTACACATGGCTCTTCACATATCCCCATAAAAAGAAATCTAATAATGTAAGATCAGGTGATCGTGCTGGCCATTCAATTGATCCTCGCCTCCCTATCCACCGATTGGGAAATATTGTATCGAGGTACTGCCGGACATTAAGTTGGTAATGTGGTGGTGCTCCATCCTGCTGAAACCATATCGTATTCGCTGGAACTTGAGGGTTACCTGGATCAGGATATAAATTTGCCAACGTTGGAATGACATCATTTTGAAGTAGTGCCAAATAATTGTTGCCATTCAAGTTGCCCTCCATAAAAAAGGGACCAATGATATTGTTCCCTACAATCCCTGCCCAAACATTAACCTTTTGAGGGTATTGAGTGTGTTCTTCTCTCATCCAGTGAGGATTTTCCGTGGACCAATAGCGGCAATTTTGCCGATTAGCATGACCGTTAAGTAAAGTAAGTACACTCATCAGAAAACATAACGTCTTCTAATTGGATAATATTGTTATCCAACATGTCCATCATTTGCTCACAAAAAAAAGTTCTCCTATCAAAATCGTCTTCCATGAGCTCCTGAGTAGGTATCATCTTATACGGATGCAATTTATTTTCTTTTAATATGTTTGCTATCGATGTATGGCTAGCATTGAATGTAGTGGATGCCTGTCTACTCGATGAATGTGGGTTTTCCTGAAACTCAAGCAACACATCTAATTTGAGTTCATCAGTGCATTGGCAGCTGCTTTTTTTATCTGCCTTAATGACCAAACTCGCGAAACTGCTTTTCTATTTTACTTATTGTTCCTTGGGATATAGGCGGTAAATTAGGAAATTTCTGATGAAATAGGCGAGTTACTTCCTGTTGTGTTCGGATGTTATCTCCGTAACCAATAATTTGTAAAACTGTTATTTTATGTATTTCCGTTAATCTAACCATTTTTCAGAATTGAATTGAACAAACTTTATACTTAAATTACAACAATGACAACTTAAATAAAACAATTTACTACTGCTTGTTAAAATAGCGTTGCCACGGAAATTCTTTAAAGTTTTTTCATGGTTACCATCTAAAAACCACATTGCTATGGTTTTTGTTCACTTTCTCATAATCAAGACCTAAACGGGAAATAAGTTTTAAGTATATTGTAATAAGTTTCGAGTATATTTTAGCGGTTTTCGGTATCAACATGATTTTAATTTTTTTTATGCTAATTTTTGCATCAAATTTAAAAACAATAACATTTTTGAATAGAGAATGAAGAGACCTTTCAAATGATATATCACAAGCCTATACTTCCCATTTAAAAAATTGGGGGTTGTACCTGTCATTCTAAAGGTAGGGGTTGCATTTTCACGTTAAATAATGTCAAGTTATAATTTAAATTTGACGTGTTTCGGGATTTTTTATAAATATGTACAGTAACCGAAATAATGAATTTATTCCATTTGGCTTTTACACACTGTATCTATATTTATTGGGTGTAGTGATGACAATGAAAAGGCTACTGACGAATCTTCCGAAAAGCTAGAAGGCAATGAATCTGAATAATGTTTGAACATATCTTTAAATATCTCACAAAATTGTGTCTATACCGCTCTTATAGCGTCAACAAAAAATTTAAATATATTTAACTTAAAAATAATCCCCCTCAGTTTTCCAATATAAGATTGGATTGAATTTTAGGGGAATTTCTATCAATGACTATTATTTTACTATGTATTTGAAATTTTGTCGAACGCTCTTTCAAAATCAATGTTCCGTTTTCAACAGTAAAGTTTCTGTTTTCTTTTTTTGCGCATATTAAATGAACATTTGATTTAAATCGAAACGTAACCCTGTGTTTGATATAAAAGGTTGTACTAATTTATACTTTCTTTTTTAATTAGCTTGTTTTTGGCCAGGAAAAGTAATTCAATCGGAAAAGATCTTTAAATCATACTGTCTAATACAATTACTAGTACGTTGACCGCTATATGGGACTTTCTATCACATTGCTTCGATTTATTTTTAGATAAATATTAACATTTTCGCTGGATCAATATGTCATAATTTTAACATATTTTTTAAACATCTGTTTCAACAAATATTTTCAATACTTCCGACTGGAATAGTTTATCTAAAAAAATTAGACTGTCGAACTAAATGGCAGTGAGATTACTTTCTATATTCACTGAAATTTTTTAAAATTAACCATCTGTTAAAGTGTGACATACTTCGCGTGATTTTAAAACACGCGACGAATTAACACATTATTTTTAATAAACGGTTTCGATATTAATTGATCCAAATGGAGAGTTGGTAGTGCGAAATTTTTAGTAAGACCGTTGAATTGTTATAGTTCGATTGTTATAGTATTTTTCACAGTAGGCATTGGATTATTAACCCGATTTAATCTCATTGTGTAGAAAATCATCAGGTAAAAGATGCAAATGTGCTACAGGGTCGAATTTAAGAAATTTGAATTTTGCATAATATAGGAGATATACAAATAATTTATTTAAATGTTACAATTCTATTCTATATTTAGTTCAGTGTCGCTATCGCTATCCTCATCTAAATTAATTATAATTGGCGCAATTGATTTTACAGAAAGGTACGAGTTTTCAACATTTATAACATGACTAACAGAACTTTTCCAACTCTCGGTAGGAATTTCATTCATACAGTTCCTAATTAATTCTACCACACTACCACTTAAAGTCGGAAAAGTATTTTTTCCGCGCACACTCGATTTAAGTTGGTGCCACATAAGCTCTATGGGATTGAACACGCAGTAGTAGGAAGGTAGTCGTAACACTGTATGTCCCAATTCTTCTGCTATTGTATCACAAACATACGTTTTTTTTTTAAAGAAAATGACTGCAGCACTTGTAAGTTCTTTTTTTTATAATTTTCCTCAAAATATATGTCATTTGCAGCCATGAAGTTTTGAATCTCCAATTTCGTATTCTTTGAGCCAGGAATTTTTTGCAATGGTCGACTATGATAGTTTGCGTTGTCCATTACTATAACGCTGTTTGACGAAATGTTGGGTAACAGACGATTTTTAAACCAATCTTCAAAAAGCTCTGCTATCGTATCTTCGTGATAATCAATACAAGAGTCCTTAATATTTTTGGCAGAAAGCCACATAGCGTTTGGGATCCAACCATTTTCTGATCCTGCGTGTAATATTGTGATTCTCTTTCCTTTATTTGATGGTGATTTTGTTTTACACTTATCAGAGGAATCAGACCATCCTTTGGAAGGCGTGTCATGCGTGTCAAACCATGTCTCGTCGAGGTAAGAGTATTGGCTGATTTTCAGATCGGTATTTTCTTATTGACGTTATATATTCAGAACGTTAGTTTATTAAACGTGTGGATTCCATTATTACTTGTCGCTTGTCAATTTTGCGATATTTAAAGCCCATTGCAGACAGAGCTCGCCAAAGAGTAGTGAGGCCACAGTTGATGTGAGTTTCGTCATTGATGAGCCGCTGTTTCAGACTTTTGATTGTAGGGACACGCTACTCATCGTACATAGTGTAGATTTTTCGCCTCATCAAATCTTTTTTCCAGTCGTCTAGACTTTTTGTGACATCGGAATCTTTACGCTTTTTTCTTGATTTCATGGAATTTTCAACAATTCGTCTAACTGAAGTCAGAGGCATCTTCGTCAAATTACTGGTTACTCTTGCTGCAGCACCCGCGTTATATCCTTGCTGAAGTAAGGAACTATACACATTTTTTATAATGATTTTCACGTCACAAGATAAGTGATTCTTCTTTAACGAACCACTGGAAGAAGCACTATTACTTTTTATCCACGGACGCCACATACTGCCTATTCTCTACGTTGGGGTATAAAATATTAGCTATTAATATCTAATAACAGAGAGTTTTCGCATTCCATACGTAAAGCAACCGTTAAATTTGACGTACACAACATTTTACGTTGTCGTAACAAATGTCAGCAGAGATTTCGCAGCCATAACTTGTCGTGTACATTAAAAAAAGGTAAACAACCACAAAACATAACCGGCACCCATACTTTAATTAGTGCAATATTATAGACGATCGAAGAAATTATTCAGCTTGCTTCTTTTCCTTCAATTTGGCATTAATTTTATGGTCCAATAGTCATTTAACGGTCGTCATTTACATCCGTAATTTCGTCGTCTTTGTCGTGACACGCTAAATATTTGACGTACGCAAAGCAATAGACGTACGTAAAATATTAAAGACGTGTACGTTAAAATTGTCGTTGTAGCTGCGAAAACTCTCTAACACTTCCAATGAAATACAAAGACTAAAATGAACAAGAAGTGTAAGCTGTAATTCTTTACAATCACTCTCTGAGAAACAAAATTACCTGAATCAGGTCCTTTTACATTTATGATGTGCATCTCGGATTTCACAACTTAAGGGTCTAATTGTTTTTATTACAATCCTTCAGTTAATACCATTTATTGTGAAAACTACTATAAAAGCGGTTGTTTGTGAAATTTGTTCTTGAAGTATTTTTTAAAAGTGTCTGAATGGTCGTATTTGAAAGGGAGTTGCTCATTTTATCACAGAAAAGTAATTCAACATCAAAATAAAAGATAATAGGCTGGGGATTCGTAGACAGTTAATGTTTAAAGTTTTTCAAAGGAAAAATGTAAATTTTTACTACAAATATTTTACTACATAAAGGCCACACTTTGCCGTTGGCAAAGCCAATAGTAAGTGGACATGGTCTTTGGCATGTGCCACCGAGCCAACGAAAAACTTAGTCATTACCTACTTTTCACTTGGAACGATTTTTTGAAACCAAAGCATATCAATCTGCACTCACTGTGCGTGACATATAAACCCGAACACCCAGTAAAAATGATTTTATTTTAATGGTACTTTACGCAAGAAAAATTAAGAATTTTTGTTTTAAAAAACATATCCAGGATGTCTTAAACATAGGACAATTATTAACAATTATAGATAATCGTAAACATTTTTTTCCTACGACCACATATGAAAGTGCTAGTTTGCACACTTATTTGTACTAAGAAAGTAGCTAATATCAATACACGTATTGAAAAGTAAAAAAATATAATTCTATGATCTGTGACATTTACGTCAAATTTATCAATAGTAAAAACACATGAATGTCAAAGCAAGGACCATTAAATTTTTTTTTAATCTTCCTTGTGTCAAATATTGTATGGTAATTGCCAATACAAATTTTTCTGTATAAAGTAAGAATAAAGAATAAAGTTTCTTATAGGTTTTTAAATTTTTAAAAAATAAACATATTTTTATTCAGTATTATTATTTTTATAAAAACACTTTTAGAAAGAAGAACAGTTTATTCTTCTTTTTTATATTGTGTTTATGTTCCGTGCATGTGTCGAATGTGGTTTTTTGAAGTTATGTTTGTGTTTCTGTTTACAATTATCTTTGTGTCTATTATTATTACATTACTTTTCAATTAATTTCACCAACTGACCATTTTACTTTTAATTTTTATAGAGCCCACAAAAAAAATTAAAATGTTATTTAGCTAATAAAGAATTTTGATGTGAATTCCTGAGAAAGGTGGTTATTTGATTTTAATTAATTATATTTCTATGCAATATATAAACTCGTTTAAATCCTAATTTTTAACATTACTTACAATTAAAATAAATTTTATAAATAAATTTAAAATATATTATAAGAAATATTGGGGCCGTAGGAAAAATCGTGTACACAACGCGTTGGAAAGTGTATTTCTTGCACTCGTTACGTTTCCGCACTCGCCACTACGCGGCTCGTGCTAAACTTCACTTGTGCGTAATACTTCACTTTCCACACTCGTTATGTAATATACTATTAAGTTTTCTTTGAAAGTAAAAATTATATTTCTTTCTTATAAATATGCCGAAAACAGCCTTTCCTGCCCAAGCACAATCTTACGGTTTCTTTCGCTTTCAAATCTTTATTTATAATTATGTATTTATGATTGTTTATATTTATGTAAAATTACCGACTGAATAAACATTATTATTACTGTATTAATTACTAATGGCATCTAATTAAATTAAATGGTGGAAAAAAATAACCATAGATGCGAAAACAGTGTATGTAAGTGCACTGATTTGAAAAATGATACACCAGTTGAGGTATAAATAAAAATAAATACGTTTTATCGTACAAAAAAAATGCTGCACTTTTTATCTTTCTGCATCTTCTACAAAAAAATCGTTTAGTGTCATCTGCTAAATAATTCAAACTTCAATTACGGTTCTTTTTCTTCGAACGTATCGCTTACCTCAAGAAAGTACAAGTGGACATCCAGTTTTCTGCGTGACCTAGAGAATTAAGGACGTAAGATCCACCAGGACCGTATCGAATTATCTCCTGCGTATCTATGTTTTAAGTTATTTAAAGAAAATATATTTTCCACTGTTTTATAAATATCAAGAAAATATTTAAATACAATTATATTTATTTTTCAAGTTACTATTTGATTATTTTATAGAAATGTTTTTTCTGGAAAAAAAAACAGAAGTGTTTGCAATTGGTCGTACTTATCTAAGATTTTGTCAAGATATATTTTGCCACTAGATTTTGGTAACTGAAATTTTTCCTATGTAGATATAAAATTAATTTAATACAGATCCGTTTAAATAAACAATACAGAATATTTAAAAATAGATTTATAAATTATTTTTTGTTTTAATTGTGTTTTAAACATGGGCCATTATTTCTTCCAACTCTGTGTGAACAGAAATGATGTTCTATTGAAAATACCTCTTTTACGAAACCCGAATAAAGCTATTGAGAGATTTACATAGTGTTAACAGCCACACCGATTTGGAGTGTTTATCACCAGTTTATTTTCCTATAATTGAGTAATTTATGTGGTCTTTCTCTTATACCTATCTTGATTTCGATTTAAATTTAAGTATATAAAATACTTTTCTTACTTTTTTACTTTTTTGTATGTTTTTACAATTTAATTCCACTTCGATTTCTTCAAATATTTTAAACTAATATAATTTTAGATGTGAGTGATTTTGTAAGTTTTTGAAAGAATGTTATTCTGCATGTTTTTTCTTTATATACCTGATGATGGCCCATGGCCGAAACGTTGTGATGCCTGTTTTAATATAAATAAAGATATATGTTGACCTATACCCAGGAAAATTTTTAAATTGTTTTATTTAATGTGCGGTCAGGAAAATTGCAATTATTTATACCAAATATAATAAATGCAACTTGCGTGCGCAAGTCGTGAAAGCGGCACCCTGCTGTTTATTTGTAAATCAACATTTTATCTTGGAATCTTATATTCTCTACATAGGTAATCGGCGTAACAGAATCATTCTGCTCTGCAGGATGAGAAAAAGTACTTACCTCGCACTGATGATAACACAAGAATGCCGAAACCGGTCTACGAGTAGTATTCGTCCCCTTCATTTGCAAAATGGATAGCCATTAGATGTAGATATGTTGATGATATGTTAGCAGGTTTTGTAGGTAGCGAAGGACAACAATTTTTTTAATTATATTAATATCTTGCATCCTAAAATTGATTTTACTTTAGAAGCTAAAGAAAATAATTCAATTAATTTTCTAGATTTAAGAATTGAATTAATAATTCATTAAATTATTTAGTATACAGAAAACCAAAATAAACCAATGGACAAAATAAACTTTGATAAAGAAATTGATATCATAAAACAAATAGCTACATCTAATGGCTGTCCAATTCATTTGATAAAAAAATTAATTAATAAGAAAGAACAGAAAGTGTCACTGCAACTAAGGTTTCCTAAACAAACTAAAGAAATTAAAAGTTATAAAAATATTACATATTGTGGAAGTATTTCCAATAAAATTTCAAAAATAATATCTTCCGCAACATCAGCATTAATATCATTTAAAACACAATATTGTTAAATGTAAATACAAAATGACCCAAATTAAAAAAAATCAAATCAAAATTAATTGTCCAAAATTTAATGCACAAAGAAATTTTGAAGTAAGACCAATTACATCCAAATACTACACATTTGTGATAAAAAACAAAATTTAGATTTCCTTGAAGAACTTGAAATAAAAAGACATCTAACAGATCAACAATTTAAAGTAGTCAATGAACAAATAAATCTTCTCCACTATTCTTTGATTGAGTCTTCATTTTATATAATAGATAAGACATAAATGTAACACAAATATATTAAGTTATTGTGCATAAATTCAATAATACTTGACGCAATTAATTTTCACAACCTTATATCATTCCTTTATTTGATGCATACTGTATCTTTTATTTGAAAATATCTATAACAAACATTCTCAATTTGATATCTATAATTTCTTTTAAAGTGAAATAAAGTAAGTTATTATTTATTTAAGTTTCATAACAGTTGATGATGCAAAAAAGTGAACAAAGGCATGTAAAAGTTTACCAGCATTGCAAACAATATCTCACGTATTGAATCGTTGCTGTATTTTCTGTTAAACATCTGTACAATACGATACCAGTTCATAGAAAAAAACCTGTACCATTACATAATTCTTCCTTTCAGTCCTATTTATTATTTTCTATCTTGTTGACTTGGCAAACGTAGATATAGACTGGTAATGATCCGTCTATTTTAGGAGGAATGCATAAAAATATACATCAACGGCTTCCTCAAGATTTAAATTAGTAGTTTAGTTGTTTATTGAAAAACGATTTAAAATTTAAGTAATAATAATAATATTTATCATCCAAACAATAAATAATACATATCAGTTCCAAAAAATATTTTTAGTACGAAATACTTTTGCTGAAATCAAATGTATGATAAGACTAATGGGTAAACAAGAAAAAATTCCCTGAAGAACCAGAGGTTGTGCAAAAAAGGTGCAAAATATTGTTTAATGTTTTTGTAATATTGTATGTCTTCAAGGCCGTATTCATAGTTTTTACTTCTTGTTAATACTCATGCGTGAACCAACTCCCACTCTCGTAGTTCCCCCTGAATGTTTGTGCCCCTTATAAAATTGTGTTGGCATGACATGCAAAAGTAATCAGTAATTCAAAATAAAGTAAATACAAAGAGAAGTCTAGGTATACACACAAGTCGTTAATATTAAATACACAAAGACAAGAAAAGCACAATAACAACTAGCAAGCGGCGTACGAACGAAATAAAAATTAGAACTTCTCCTTTGTGGTTTATGGTCTGGGCTGCCGCGGCTATACGGCAAGTAGAAGCTAAAAGGTTTTTTTTCATTTAAATTGTGGTATTCCTGGGTAGCAATACGTTGTTTTCTATGGCAAGAAGTCATATTTTAGCAGTGGAAGGGGAAAATTCAAAAATATTTGCGCATGAGTATTCAATAAAGAGATAGGTGTATTCTAACGGAAGTATCGAGAACTTATGGCATGGCTTATAGTGCAGGGCCAAGAACGATAAACATTTACCAGGATTGCCTAATCGGCCTGATTTGTCCGCCAGCTGTGTGACGTCATTGCAGTCCTTCATTATAACGTTTACCATATAAATGCATGGAAATAATAGAAATTAAACAGTATTTTTATGATTTCTGAAATACTAACGTACCACTATTTGGATTTTTAAGATTAAACACTAATAATTTATAATAAATAATCCCATAAAATCGTTTTAATACTTATATTTAATTAATTTATTGAATATTATTTGGGAAATAGGTAGAGTAGTAAAGAAAACACTATTTAGTTCTATTTTTATTTTAAAAAATGTATTCAAATAAATTTATTATTACATAAAATCATGCCTAAAACTAGTGTTTTTTGACAAACAAAGAAACAATAAACAATTTGCAGCATATTACTAGTACAATCCGTGAATCTTTTATGGAGCGACATAATATGTATTCTATAAAGAATTTTTAATTACAAATTTAAAATTAACAAAAAATACTACATATTATAAAAATAGTAAGTAAGTAAACTATCTCACTAAAAACGTAAAATAAAAAATGTATTCACTATTGAATATTAACTTTGACACTCAACGATACTAATCAAGCAATGTCCAGCCAAGCAGTGTAACACATGAAATTTAAAAGTCTGAACTGGAGTTTAAAAGAACAGTTTTTTAAAAATTTTACACAAAAATGCAACGTACACTAATGTATCCACAATATCTACCAGTCAAAATTTTGAATATTTTTATAATAAATCTAAAAACGACGATTGAAAACGACCTAAAATGCACTGTCAAGATAGGAAAAATACGGCCGAGGACTGCAGTGACGTCACAGGCCACCACGTGCAATCGATTTTTTGGCGAATGTACGTCTTATGGGATTAAGCAATCCTGGTAAATGTTTATCGTTCTTGGTGCAGGGCATAGTGGTGCATTCGTTTACAATAGTATATTGTGAAACAAGTGGGAAAAGTGGCACTTACGAGTGTGAAAGTTGTAGGCGAGTGCCGCAACACACGAGTAAGAAAAGTGCTTTTCCCACGTGTTACGCACTATACTTTTTCTACGACTGCTATACAATATCTATGTAATTTTTTACATTTATTGAATGAAATTTTGCACACAGGTAGAAAAAACAATTCTCTTTCATCTGGTATATTCAAAAGTTACTTACAAACGTTCCGACTGGGCAAAAAATGGATTAAAAGTAAATTTCTAACACAAATTCGGATATATCCTTTGGAGCTGGTGGGTAAATGAAGATGTCCCTAAATGAAATTTTGCACAGAGATAGAAAAAACAATTCTCTTTCTTCTGGTATATTTAAAAGTTACTTTCAAACGTTCCGAGTAGGCAAAAAATGAATTTTAAGTGAATTTGACGCAAATTCGGATATATCCTTTGGAGCTGGTGGGTAAATGAAGATGTCCATGAATGAAATTTTGCAAAAAGGTAGAAAAAACAATTCTCTTCTGGTATATTTAAAAGTTACTTTCAAACGTTCTGAGTAGGAAAAAAATGGATTTTAAGTGAATTTGACGCAAATTCGGATATATCCTTTAGAGCTGGTGGGTAAATGAAGATGTCCATAAATGAAATTTTGCACAGAGATAGAAAAAACAATTCTCTTTCTTCTGGTATATTCAAAAGTTACTTTCAAACGTTCTGAGTAGGCAAAAAATGGATTTTAAGTGAATTTGACGCAAATTCGGATATATCCTTTAGAGCTGGTGGGTAAATGAAGATGTCCATAAATGAAATTTTGCACAGAGATAGAAAAAACAATTCTCTTTCTTCTGGTATATTCAAAAGTTACTTTCAAACGTTCCGAGTAGGCAAAAAATGGATTTTAAGTGAATTTGACGTAAATTCGGATATATCCTTTGAAGCTGGTGGGTAAATGAAGATGTCCATGAATGAAATTTGGCACAAAGGTAGAAAAAACAATTCACTTTTATCTGGTATATTCAAAAGTTACTTACAAACGTTCCGGGTGGGCAAAAAATGGATTTTAAGTGAATTTGACGTAAATTCGGATATATCCTTTGGAGCTGGTGGGTAAATGAAGATGTCCATAAATGAAATTTTGCACAGAGATAGAAAAAACAATTCTCTTTCTTCTGGTATATTCAAAAGTTACTTTCAAACGTTCCGAGTAGGCAAAAAATGGATTTTAAGTGAATTTGACGTAAATTCGGATATATCCTTTGAAGCTGGTGGGTAAATGAAGATGTCCATAAATGAAATTTTGCACAGAGATAGAAAAAACAATTCTCTTTCTTGTGGTATATTTAAAAGTTACTTTCAAACGTTCTGAGTAGGCAAAAAATGGATTTTAAGTGAATTTGACGCAAATTCGGATATATCCTTTGGAGCTGGTGGGTAAATGAAGATGTCCATGAATGAAATTATGCACAAAGGTAGAAAAAACAATTCTCTTTTATCTGGTATGTTCAAAAGTTCCTTACATACGTTCCGAGTAGTAAAAAAATGGATTTTAAGTGAATTTGACGCAAATTCGGATATATCCTTTGGAGCTGGTGGGTAAATGAAGATGTCCATGACTGAAATTTTGCAAAAAGGTAGAAAAAACAATTCTCTTTTATCTGGTATATTCAAAAGTTACTTACAAACGTTCCGAGTAGGCATCACTTAATTTACAGACCTCGTAGTTGTAACACCAACCTACTAATTGTTTAAGTTTCAAAATTGCCTAAAATCCAAGTTATTTTAAATTGAAAACACTTTTAAAAAAAAGTTACGAATTAAAACAGTTTTGCAAAAGAATGCGTTACTATGCCCTGCACTATAAGGAACGAGAAAGAAAATCTGGTTGGTTAACGTCGATTTGCAAAGAAAACAGTAAATGCAATAAAAATCTATTTAAGATTCCAACTCGCTTCACTGGTCATCCGTAAGGAAATGTTGTTATTAAATTCAATAGACTATGATAATGATTTGCTATTAACTTGCGCATCGAATTTATAGTAATATGTTTATCGTTATTATTTTTTTTTAATATAAAATTGTGTTAAAACTGCAAAAATAGACCTTTCCGGGTCAATTTTAAAACTTACAATGGGCGGCTATATCCATGGACTTAAAACAAACTGCAATATTTTGTCATTAAATTGTAACATTTCAATAGGCTAATTCTATATACACTCAGGTGCAAAAAATTCGATCCATACGATTTTTTCAATAAAAAATTAAGATCTTTGGATATTAAACTTTAAAATAAGTTATAGATTGAAAAATACGTATTGAATATCAATAAAACCCATAGTTTACAGAAAATAAATCTTTATTTTATAGAGCCATTCACCATAATACAGAAAATTGAAAAATGAATAAAAACTTCTTGAATAAAAAATGGCAATACAAAAATGTGGTGTATGCAGTGATAATTAATACCTAGTGTTTCCTCCTCGGGCCCTTATAACAGCTTGAATACGGCGTGGCATCGAGATAATCAACCTATGGATCTCAGTTTGGTCCAATTCTCTCCACATTTCCTGAAGAGCCACACCGAGCTCAGCCAGGTTGTTTGGACGAGGTATTCGTGCTCGATATTGCCTTTCCATTATGTCCCACAGATGCTCAATTGGATTGAGATCAGGACTGGAAGCTGGCCAATTCATACGGACAATTCCCACCTCTTCTAAATAGTCATTGACGATCCTAGCACGGTGCGGACGCGCATTATCGTCCATGAAAAGAAAATTGGTAGGGGTGTGCGAATAATTCGAATTTACGAATAATTCGTATCGAATCGAATATTATTATTCGATTCGAAATTCGAATCGAATAATTCGAATTTGCGAATTATTCGAAAATTTCGAATTATTCGAAAAATCCACGAATTATTCGAAAATTTCGAATTATTCGAAAAATCCACGAATTATTCGAAAATTTTCGAATGATCCGTGAATGGATGAATAATTTAAAAATTTTCGAACCCATCGTCAATTTTTTTGATATTTTTCGAATTTTGAGATGTTCAAACCTCTGATTTATCATGCTAAACATTTTAAGTACTTCGTAAACAAATAATAGCATTATCATGAAAAATATTGAAAGTACAAATTACAGATAAATATATTATTCGTAGTTTTATTTAACCGGAGTAATGGTTGAGGATATTTAAAGCAGAAGATATTCTATTAGAAATACAAAAATTTAAGAAAAAGTCTTACAATAATAATATTAGTAATATTTTGAGTAATAAATTAACTTATTATGGAATATAATTCACAAATCACTCGGAAACTTTGAATTAATTCTTTATATTTACGAATTATTAATTAATTAAATAATTAATTAAAACAGAATCGAACTTTTTGAAAAATTCAAATTATTCGAAAAATAACGAATAATTCGAAAAATTTCGAATAATTCGAAAATTTACGAATTATTCGAAAAATTTTCGAAAAATTTTCGAATAATTCGAATATTTCGAATAATTCGTAAATTCGAATTATTCGATTCGAATTTCGAATCGAATAGTACTATTCGATTCGATTCGATTCGATTCGAACGCTATTCGCACACCCTTAAAAATTGGGTTCGATGAACGGGGCAAAAGGTATCACATGCTCATCAAGAATGGTTGTTATGTATCTTGCACCCGTCATAGAACCGCCATCCATGATAGCTAGGTCAGTACCAGCTTCGTAACTTATACCACCCCAAATCATCACTGAGCCTCCTCGATAGCTTATTCTTTCTGCAATATTGCACTGAGCAAATCGCTCTCCTTGCCTCCGCCAAACTCTTTCGCGGCCGTCTGGTGACCTCAAGCTAAACCTGGACTCGTCTGAGAACAATACACTTCGCCAGTCTGCGTCATTCCAGTTTTCGTGTTCTCTTGCAAAGGCAAGTCTAGCTCTGCGATGCTCTACGGATAATAGTGGACATAGGGCTGGTCTTCTGGATACTAAATGAGCTTCAGCAAGTCGACGTCGAACTGTCCACCTGCTTACATCCACATTTCTCACTTCATTCAGACGATTGGCCAGTTGAACTGATGTGTTATGCCGATTTCTCAAACATGAAGTTACCAAAAATCGGTCATCTCGTTCGGATGTTGCCCTTCTACGACCGGAACCTGGCCTCCTTGTGAAGTTGCCGGTTTCATTGAATCGCTGAACTGCTCTTTGAACCGCCGAACGACTAACACCTAACACATCAGCTGCATAATACTGGCTACGGCCATCTTGAACTAAAGCCACCGCTCTAGCTGCATCCGTCGGAGTTAAGAACATTTTATTGCAATTAGAATTAAGAATGCAACGCGGTTTGACACTACAGGATCACTAAGGTAACCCGGGTTGAAATAAATGCAATAAACAATGATTTATCTTTTCGCTTATCGGAATAATTTTTTCAAATAAAAACATAAATGCCTTTGTGATAAAAAATGCAGAACTAATATAAACATTTGAGTTTATTTCGGATATACGAGGGCATACCTAAAAATACATATGCCATACAATAACTTGAGAGTCGCAAGACTTAAAATAAATGAGAAAAAAGAAATGGATCGAATTTTTTGCACCTGAGTGTATATAATAATCCAAAGTCGAATTGCTGTAACGAATTTTTATTTTCTTTTTCAATATGCCCTATTATGGCTTTCTAATTCTATTTTTTGTTGTTTCTGTTTACAGATTGCACATACGTTACATAATGCCATCGGCTCGACTAACTCTCCGCGAGGAGGACGTCGTCCGATTGGCTTTGGAATTTTTATACAATCGCCAATTGCACATCTCCCAATTGAGTCTGGAAAGAGAAACCGGAGTCATAAACGGTAATTATTCGGACGACGTGCTTTTCTTAAGACAACTCATATTAGACGGACAATGGGACGACGTACTGGAATTCATACAACCTTTGGAGGCGTTGAAGGCATTCAATATGAAAAAATTCAGTTACACCATACTTAAACATAAATATATCGAATTGTTGTGCATTAAATCGGAAGCAAATATACAAGGTAAGTTAGACTAACTTTACAGGATATATCTGTTCAAAAATAAACAGCAAAATCCCTTCATAACTTTAATAATATCAAAAACTAGGTTTACACTGTCAAAAATTAGTTTAAATATTACAAATATATCAGCAAAATCGGATTAAACATTGTGTTAAAATAATTTTTGAAGCCTACCAACATTTTAATGCTGTTTTTAAATTATCGTATAGTAGGTACTGTTTTGCTGAAGTCATTCTAATAAGATTTTCGTTTTGGACACAGAGCTGTAACGAATCGTTTTCAAAAAGATTTAAATCATAAATGTAGAATGTAGTGTAGAGAATGGGCGTGTATTGATAATAGTGATTGGGTTATCAACGCGAGAAAGACAGACGTAAAATCTGTCTGGTGGGTTAATATTTTCAATACCAAATGTGAGCGGTAATATGGAATTTGCAGTATCAACGAAAACTCGCCCTAGCCATGTCGGGCCATTTTCGTTGACGATTGTTTCCGTAAAAATGTATCTATTGAGTTCATTTTTTAGCCTTCTTTTTCGTCTGTTCCCGGCAGTTTCAAATTTGGTAATATTATAAATGAATCACTGCGTGCCGAGCGAAGCGAGGTTCGCAGCACCAAATCAATCTAAACTAATTTAAAAATAAATTAAGTTTTTTAAAAATCTGTATTTTTATAAATTTATTACCGCGTGATTAAAACATGTTTTCAAATTAGTTTAGATTGATCCTCAGTGCACCTGTTTATTGTCCATTTTGGGAAATCAGTTTTTCACAAATATCTTTCTTAACGCTCCCAAATTTCATTACTTTAAGTTGTTGTGAGATATATTTCCATAAATAATAAACTAGTAAGATTATTTTCTTTATTATTGAGATATAAATCATGTCTTTTTATGTTTTTGGCATAGACTTCAATCATACAGTCAGACTCAACATGGTATTGCCTTAATAATATATAATTTTAAACATAAATCACTAACTGATATTCAACAATGAGTAAGTGTAATATTTTTTCCTTTTGGACCTTGGTTCATTATACATTTTTCTGTGAATCAGTGTGCAGTATTTCATTCAGATTTAATTCTTTGTAACAACTATCTTTCAAATACATTTTTACCAGGTTTTGGAATCATTATTGCTTCAGCAAATTTTAATACTTTTGGTAAAGCGTTTACTCCTAGAATAGCATTAAATATATATGTGATAAGTGTTACACTTGATTGGTGAAAAGAAGACCAGTAGATCTAGAATTTTGTAGGAATCTGTTAATTAATTGGTTGGAGTACCAGTTGTAATAAATAATTATTTTCTTGGATAAAACTTTCTAATTCTGTGCTTAGTGTTTTAGCCTTCTCTTGCCAAAATGTCAATTTTGAATTTTAATATATTGAAGTTGAATCTATCTATGACATGTGTTTTGCTAGTAGCAGATCTATTAAAAGGTCTTTATTTGTCAATAATTACAATTTTTATGATATTGGTGAAAAACAGCAGTGCTATTAATAAAAATTACATTTTCTTGCTTTTATGTTTCATCACATTTCCTCCTGAAGCCTCATCAAGGAGCCATAATTTAATGGAGTTGGTTAGATGATCCGCAATGACTCAGTACAAACACTAAAGCTACCAATGGCTTTGGTGATTCTTAATAATATTTTTACTTAAATTTTATGTAGGAGTTAATTTCAACATATAGTAACAGAAATATATTTTTTATATTTTGCACTTATAAAAATCTTCATTATAAAACGCATTTGCGTATCGTAATGTAACTTTTACGCACGCAAATTTTTGTTTTAAATGGTTGGCGACATGAGTGAAGTATTTAATGACAAGACTATTGACAATGACATTTGTGGCTAATAGGAATTTATTAATTTTATATTGTTCTTTAAGAAAGTATTTGTGAATATAAATATCATCTTTTACTTATGAACATTTTATTATTGGTATATTAATCATTTTAAAATATTTGAAAACATTATCATTTCATAATTTAAATTTAAAAACTGTCAAATGTTATAAATTTCACAGTGCTGCCAACATACTTTTTAAAATCAAAATATTCGTAATTACGTAAAAATAAAAAATTAATTTAAAAAATGATAAAATGGCAAAATATTAAAAATATTATAAACAACTTATTTCATATTGCTGTTGTGGCACTCGTTCTTTAAAAAACTCATCGCTCCGCGATTCGTTTTTTAAACTTGAACTCGTGTCATAACAGAATTCCATATGAAATGCGTTGTTTAATATACTATTAAAATTCCCAAAATGTTTGTTCAGTTCCATAGCAATAATTCAAATGATAAAACAGACTTTTAAATATTCAACTGTCAACTGAGAGTTACCTTGATATGTTTACCACTCAAGTAGAATCTGTTCTTATAAGATTATAGTTTTTTTTTCTTAAATTCATAAATTAAACCACATGTTCTTTATTCTAAAATGTTATTTACTGTAAGATGTTCTCATCAAAAAATTGGAGTATTAAGAATATATATTCTATAAAATTATATGGTTTTTTTTTCGAGTTCTTATTTACTATTGAAGTATTGCTTCTTATATTTGCACCCACACCAGTTCAATGAATTAAATTTCTTATAATATGATGATCTAACCACTCTCTTCCCACAATAAACACTAGCCATTTATATATTTATTTTTAAATTTGTCTTAATGTTAAGAAATACAGTATAATTTTTTATTTATAGAATAAGAAATGGAATTTAAATTTAACCAATTGTGGAATTATTTTTTCATAAGCCACATCAAAGTAAAAACTGTTTGTTCACCTTCACAATGAAATTTCTTTAACCAATAATAATTATACTTATTTTACACTTCAACAGTTTTATGCGCTTGATCAAGAATGTGCTTCCAAATCTTGACATAATTATAAGATACTTTTACCATTTACACTCACTGGTTTTCAGATACATAGGAATATAAAAGAGGCTAATAAAAAGCTGGAAGATGGTTTTCCATGAATACAGCCCTTTTTAACTTTTTTAGTAACTTTAGAACGCTTGTTGTACCAACAAAAACACATTAGTATGGATCTATAATTTTTTTGTACATTAAATATATTGTAATTGTAAATGTTATAATTTACTTGTACAAATTCTCTGGATAGTTCATTTTTTAGGCAACAGTGTCGACAATGCAGTGGAGGAAGTAGTTAGTGTTTTAAACGAATTAGAAAAATATTCAGCATCAAAAGAAGAATACTCAACAATGTGTTTATTGCTTACTCTTCCGAGGTTAACGGACCATTTACAGTACAAAGACTGGAATCCCAGTAACGCCAGAGTACAATGTTTTCGAGAAGTTTATCCATTGGTTGCTGAATTTCTGTTAGGCGATAGAAAACCAGTGGACGGAAATGCCAACTCTAGCGCCCAGAACGACAGACTGATTCAACTCATTATAAAAGGTAATTATCTTTTATCTTATCCCGACGCATTCTATCGGTTCATCAATTAAAATTTCTCAAGCTAACAGTGAGTTAAATATCATCTTAAGTGGAAAGTACGATTTTTTACTTTTACTTCTGTTAAGCAGCTTTGTTTATTTAAGATCAATTTATGGAACAGTTGTCACTAATAGAGTTTCTGTTTTCATAGTAATTTCCTCAAGATATTTTAAATGTATAATATGTTAACAGCAAGTGCTTAAAATATAGCCAGAAAGATGATGTCATGAATTCCTCATCATTTTACAGTGTTTAATCTATTTATTTTATCAAAATTCTACTTGCACATGTTCAGTGCAGCTAACAACATGTGTTTATAGCTAAAAATTATTATTTTCTAATTTCATGGTCTTTTAACTTCAAGTGTTATTTTAGAGTATTTAATTTATTTATATTATCAAGCACAAGTGCCTGTAGTTGTTCAGTGATTAAAATGTAGGTGTTTATACCCAAGAAAACATTACCTTCCAGTTTCATGATCTTAAAAAAATGTTCTAACAATGTTTTGTATCAAGTTTACCTTTTAATTTCATTTATATTATTTATTCTTTGACACTTTTCTTTGATACCTAGTTGCTGATTTACTTTCACCCAACACACATTCCTGTTGAGTTTTATTGCTACTATTTGAAAATAATTGTTGCACAAATCATTCTTTTGAAAATTATCCTTCATTAAAAATGATGAAAATCTAAAACTTTCCTTCGGCAACATGTACAAAAGAAACAGATGTACACACCTAAATATCAGTTTTGAGATCCATTTTTTAATATCTTCTGTAACTAAAAAATGTTGCTCATTAAGAATTTATATAAACATATGGTTGATAATATATTTATAAGTATAACGTGGGAATATATATCACCTTGTTTTGATTGTGTCATTGGATGAATTGTTAAGTATGTTTATCGCCAAATACCATTTACATATTAAAAATACTTCCGGAATTGTTTACTAAAATCAGTACAGGACTAATTTTTTAACAAACTTGAAAGGGAGAAATTGTGCTTAATAGTTATCATTGATATCTCATAAAGAATTTAATTTTTTGTATATTTACTTATCTGTCATTGTAAAACAGTTTGTTGAGACATAGAAATATGACATTAGAGCCTTTATAGGGCAATGGAAATAATGAAAAAGGAGCCAAAGTTGTAGTTGTTCGGATGCCACGGTGGTCGAAAGGAGTATTGCACAAGGGTTCATCCTGGGTCCTCTTTTGTATATCCTTGAGCTACCTGAAATAATAAAGGATCAAATGCTGATGATACAACGCTCATCATATCAGAAAAAGTAAGAATCTCTGGTTGAATTGCAACATTGTTTTGGTACCAATAATCTTCAAATGAATAAAAAATTTATACAAAAAACTGTTAAATTTACAATAAAGGCATTTATTATTGTTATTATTACTATAAATGTTGAAAGGACACAAATAATAAAATTCTTTGGTAGAGAAACTGATACTTCAACATACACCATCTCCAACACAGACTACATCCACCACCAATATAAATTTCATTAGAGTAATCATAGATCAAAGATTGGATTGGAAAAATCATATACAGAAACTGACCAGTGAACTATCAAGATACTTATATGCAGTGAAACTGTTGAAAAGTGAAGTCGGTATTGAGGCAACACTGACTGTGTACCATACTCTCCACAATTAAATTTTTTAGGGGAACCCAGATATTGCGGAAGATATATTTAAGATCCATCTTTGGACACAGGCCAAAGCGAAAGTTGCAGACCACTGTACATAACCAACAAGTTATTAACAGTAACAAACTCAATTAGGATAACTATCGATTTAGGAAAGAACATGCTCTATTGTTAGACAGAATTAAATACAGATATGTACAGAAGAACTTTCATAATAATCTAGTTAAAATTTAGAATCAAGCTTTTACGAAAAAATGTAAGAATTTACTAACAGAAAGTCCATTTCATTCTGTTGAAGATTTTTTGAACACAAACGCTTTGCTTTAACACCTTTTAAATATTGACATTTTTTCAGTTGTCTGATTTTTTTGTTAAGTATAACCGTTTTTTTTTTTCTTATTTTTGATGTATTGATTTTAAACTTTTTTTTTCAATTTTATGACACAGTTCTACACCTCTATTATACTGTAATTTTACAAGAAAAAATATTTTATTAAAATATTTATGATGATATTAAAATATTAAAACCCGGAAAGTAGTTGTTTCTCCTTTAGAGAAACGCGCGATTAGTGCTAGCCCTTACTAATGATACAGTAATGTATAAAATGGTCTGCAAGTGGTATGATTTCCAAAAATTTAGTAAAAAAATTTGTTAAAGCTTTCTATATTGTTCAAGTTCCTCTCATCTTTTTCCACTTTTCCCTTATTAAATAACATTAAATTTTTCTTTCAGGTATTTTGTACGAATCGTGCGTGAACTACTGCCAAGCCAAAGCTACAGGTAGCACAGAAATGCAGAGCAGCGACATGAATTTCAGTAAATTGTTAGATGGCAGTATAGGTTTTAGTGATTCGGATTTAAGTTTATTGTCGTGGCTTCAAAGCGTTCCCCCAGAAACGTTTTCCGTACCTTTTGAGCAACGCACGCTCAACGTCGACGTCGAAAGATTGGAAAGACCTAGTTTAGAAACTTCCTGGACTGAACATATGTTGGTGACGCCTATAAAACCTAAAACTTTCCCTCATTCGGCTATGCCTTTTACGAGACCTCGATCGGCTGCCGATATTATGTCGAGATCGTTGATGTTACCAATGGGAGACGGCTTGCCGTTCGGGATGGCTCAGAACAACAATCTGTCGGCCTCAACGAAAATGATGGCAC
Source organism: Ophraella communa (assembly GCA_035357415.1). NCBI lineage: Eukaryota > Metazoa > Arthropoda > Insecta > Coleoptera > Chrysomelidae > Ophraella > Ophraella communa. The sequence goes on along the minus strand of CM068994.1, from coordinate 27,805,043 downwards.
TCAGTACGGGCGATATTGGTTTGAATAGACCCATGTCCAGGAGCAGTTTTGCTAGTTTTCATTTAACAGGTAAATAAGAATATTTCTCTAACTGTATATTTTTAATTATAATTTTCTTGATACGTTTCTATTGTGAAAACATTTTCTTAGAAATATGGCTCGAAGGACCATAGTCAAATTAATGTATCATTTTCCATCAGTTGGTGTAAGGATATTGAACTATCTTTCTATTTTTTAATTAATAAATCACTATTGTGAACATTAGAACAACCTTTAATCATGTTGATAAATTTCATTCTATGTACATTTACTAGCAGAATTTAAAATATTGAAAATGCATTTTATTGGGCACTTCCTTTGTACAAAATTCGTTCTGCTGCTACATTTTTGGTTGGTACAGATAATATAATACAATTTTTATATAAAACTTTTTTTGTAGTCCTGAAATTAAGAAAAAAGTGAAGGTAAAAATATAATAAAAAACCCTATACATAATAATAGGAAATCCCACATTCTCAAGGCAAAATTTAAAAAAAATATTAAAAATATTTCTATTGCCTATACAACAGCAGGTTTTCAATTACAACAAAAGTTCTCTCAATATGTGTTTTGGAATCTGGTATTTTCACAAGCAACATGTCTTCTTTGTCATTTATTAGATCAAGTGACATTTTTGTTAGTTCTTCCCGTCTACACGCACCGGCTAACCCAATAATGGTTGCTACCTCAAATTAAGCAAATTGATACTTTTATATCCTATAATCGTATTATTTTGTTAAAATACCTTTAGCATTAGATATGTTTCATTATCTGCTTCCCTAATGAATTTGTTGATCAGCTCGCTGCTGAAGACTTCTGATTTCTTTGCTTTATAACCAATATTCTTCCTTTTAAGAAACGCGATAACTTTTGGGAAAGTTGCTATGTTTACATTTTTCTTGACTAAAATGGTACTTTTCAACATAGAGTACATGCTCCATAGGGTAGAGGATTTGACAGTTTCAGATTTTTGCGCCAAATAAGCCAAAATTACATCCTCTGTAATGGTTTTGCATTTCTTCAAATACATCCATTTCGTGAACAAATCATAAACGTTTTCGTAGCTGGACTTTGATTTTTCGGGCAATAACTGTGCTGTAGCAGCAGCTGCTGCATTGGAAATTTCGCAAGGCACATTTTCAAACTCACTATCGCTGCTGTTTTCCATAGTTTTTTTCGATAATTGCGACCAAAAACCATGCAAACTTTGAAAAATCGAAATGTCAACTAATAACTTGTCAAATAGCTGTCAGTCGTTATTTCGTTACTATGGTAATGATAAACTGCATTCATCAAAACCATACCTACCAAGATTTTCTAATTTACAATGACAATGATTCTTCCCGGAAGTGCGTACTTCCCGGACTAGGCCGGAAAAATGCAACTTTCTCAAAGAAAAGCGTCCGGGAAGTAGTTGCCGAAAAAAATATTTTATTATCCTCACGTGAATTGATAGAAACAGAGACATGATTAGTTCTATCCGTTATTTTTTATTCAATCTTTTAATTTTTAATGACAATTTCTTAACTTTCACTGCTTCTGTGTACTTTAGTAGTTCAAATCCATTTACAAATAATTTTCTTATTGATTTCACATGATTTGTGTTTAATTTTTCAGGTTTAAAAAATAGTAGAAATATGAACACGTCTGTAGATCGGTTATTTGAGAACGACGGCGAAGTTTTCCTGAGTAATAGTTACGGAGATTTCCAACAACACATGCCGTCGATACAAGAACAATCCAGTACGCCAAAATCCAATGTGACAACACTACCAAGTTGCCCGAAAAATTCCAACTTGGACAGAAAATCGAATACGTCAACTCCGGAACCAAAAGACAGAGACAGTCCTGCGTCGGTTGGAACTGAAATGTAAATTTTTGTTTTTAAACAAATTGCTATTTAACCATTAGTGAAAATTGATGAATTTTTATCTATTTGCCTTTTAAGTCATTCGACATTTATGACATCCTGTTTAATCAGGTTGAATTCGAGTCTTATTAGTAATTCCTTTTTTCACGTCAGACCACCGTCCCAAGGATTCATTTAGAGAGAACTTCTGGCTGGTTGCCTCAATTTTTATCAAGGCTCTTGTCGGTTCTATTAATATTCTTCAAATATATTATCTGTACATTGTAAAAAGACGTGGTAAGCATTCTCATAAGATGTATCATCTTCTATTTCGAAACGGTGTTGGTTACTAACTGTATTAGTGTTGGTGTATTGTGATCTGCGAGGTTAAGAATGTTCTCAGAGTTTGAACACTGGGTCCTACATGATGTTCCAAAGCCATAATCCCAAAACTAAACACTTAGGAACTCATTTTCAGTGTTGTATGTAAGGGTTGGTTCCTGGAGGGTATTCGTTAACATTCTATTTAAGTATGAAGGAATAGTCATTAATTTCACCTAGTTCTTCTCCCTATTTTGTACTGTAGGAACGATTGCATCCACTATTGATCTAGTCTTGCAAAATCTGTACTGGTTTACTGACCAACTTTGTGTTCCTTGGTTGTACTTTTCCTTTCACTAGGAGGTATCCTGTTTCCTTTTTGTAACAATATTAGTTCCCAAAAGGCAGGTAGCCGATTTGTAACTACAAAACTCTCCAGGGGGTAGTTCGACTTCAAGTTAATGCTCACTATAGGAAGGATTGGGATGTATAAGTAATAAGGGCGCCACTATCTTTTTGTAAGTTTGCGATTAAGCAAACAAATTACACAAAAACTAAGGTGAGAAAGATAGAAACACCTTTTAATTAGTTTAAGTAAACAAAAAAATAAGGAAGCTACTTAAAACAAAAGACCGACTACGCTACACCCTTAAGACTTATAGTCTAAGGTATATAAATAAACAGTTTTTTTTTAATATTGAATATTTATTGAAATTGTAGTTGCCGATAATGAACAGAAAGGAATTGTAAAAAGTGGACTTAACTTTAGGTTTATGTACTGTCTAGAAGGGCGGCTTCAGCTTCTTCGTAGAGAATTTGGGATGAAAGTTTCTGGATGTTTATTTGATGGTTCTGGCAGCTTGAGATGTAGTGGTTTCTTAGCGACTCAGAAGTGGTTCATATTTAGGCTTCTGTGGCCTCAACATCACCCGAGTTTCACTGCATATATGCTTTTAATATTAAACCCTAAACCGTTTGTTAAAAAAAAATCAAAACCACTTTTTCAAAAACGTATGAAGGTGCCCCACTAGGGGGGCACCTTCAGACGGGCATGGGGCAGCTTCAGACACAATTGGAAAAATGACAACCTCATATAAATGTTTTAGAAATTATTTATTACAACATTTAAAACTCGTACATTATGAAACTTAATCAAATCCCTAATGCATATTGAAGTTTTCCAATTAAACTGAAAAGAAGCACTAGAGATATCTGGGACGATGGGGTAGAAAAATCTATAATTTACTTTAGATGACATTCTCAAAAATGAAATTTCAACAACCCCATCATCACATTTACCAATGATTTTCCCAACATCTTTTTGTTTTACAGTCCCAAATTTAATCAGCACAAAATTTTCAATTTTCAATTCACTCCTCTCACAATTTTGCTGTGGTTCTTCTATTACTTTATCATCAGAGTTTTGTTATTTTCATCATCAGTTGTCTTCTCATTTTCATCTAGTTTTCTTTTGATAAATTTAGTACGTTCAGCATTAGAGTTGGTGGTTTTCTTTGTTTTTTTATTGATCTGTTTTTCTTCCACAGAAAATTTTTCTGGGGTGTCAGTTATTATTCTGTTTTCCCCCTTTTCTCTTGGTTTCTTGGAGCTAGTATTGAGTTTCGATTTTGGATATCCTCGTATCACCGCAAGACTTAAATAACACCTAGGCTGTTGAGAGGGCATAGGTGTAGAGTTTTGGCACCTTGACGTTGATGAAAGTTTGCTGAAAGTTTTCGCTTGCAATTTGGGGAGATGAGGGTGGATTTTCAGATTCTACAGTTGGTAGACTTGCAGCTAGGTTCATCAAGAAGAGTTTCATCTGGAGGATTAGGTCTCTCACTGACCAAACTGGGAGCAAACATATCGTCGGTGAAAATGTGCCTGTCAACTGGAACTATTCCTGTTTTTTTGAAAGAATTTAGAATGCTCTGTGGTAACATGGCACGGCCATGTGCTATTCCAACACATGCGGCCACGTTATATATTCCAAAACGTTGGCCTGGGTTAAACATCAACCATGAATAAATTGCAGCATTATAATATGTTTTAAAAGGTTTCATCATTCCCACATCCAGTGGTTGCATCATGTGGGTACAATGCGGTGGAACTGTTAGAATGTGCACTCCATTAGCTATGGCTATTGCCTCAATTGACAAGTGGCTCTCATAATTGTCGCAAATTAGAAGCATTCTTCTATTTTCAGAGGAACCTGAACATTTTATAAAGTGCTGCATCACATGAACGATATTGGAAGTGATAATCCAACGTGTCTGATGAGCCAAACACAAGGTCCCGTTTGGTGATCCATTTATCATGTGGCTCTTGAAGTGCACTCTCGGAAATACTAAAACAGGAGGTATTGTATTTCCAGCTGCATTCATAAACAAAACTGTAGTAACCAGAGTTCCTCTCTCACCACTTACAGCAGCTGCTATTTGTTTTTGGCCTTTTTCAGAAATCACACGAGAAGGTTCTTGGTTAGTTTCAGTTTTTGTTTCATCCATATTCCAAATCCTGGATGAGTCACAGAGTTCTGGGTATCTTTTGAGTAAATTTTCATACTTATTAAAAAAATCATTCACATTATGTTTGTTAAAGGAAATTGCACGTGCAATACTGCATCCTTTAGCAGAACGGAGAGATAATCTTGGGTGGCGTTTCATAAAACCGTATAGCCAGTTCTTTCCTGCCATTCTTGGAGCTTGCCAGTTTTTAGGACAGTCAATATTGTTCATTTTGGCTATCTCATATGCTAGTTTTCGAGTTTCTAGATTGTTAAGATCATAAAACATTTTTGAACACTTAATTAAATATGCCTCAAGGTCGTCTTCCTGTTTCTCAGTAAAAATCTTAGATAGATAGATAGATGTTTAAGAGGTGGCCAGAAGCCTATTCCACTGCGACCTTTTCAGATCTATTGTGGTCCTCGAAAAACTAGATTACATCCCCCAGTCCGACTCTCTTAACGAAGTCTATAAGCTTTGAGACTGTAATCTTCATGTAGTCCCTTGCCAATGGATATTCTTCTCCTAAAGTCAGGAACCGCATATTTACCAGTCCGTCGCACTGACATAAGATGTGCTCTGGTGTTTCCTCTTCTAGGTGACATAATTTGCACAGATCCGTCTCTGTCAACCCCATCAGCTTAAGATGCCTGTTTAGCTTACAGTGCCCCGTCAATAGACTTACTACAGTTTTGACCGTTTTCCTGTCTTTACTCAATAAGTCTGACGTAAACTTTTGCGAACGTTCCATTATAAACTGTTTCGCGTGCCTTTGTCCTGGTGAATTCCACCACCATTCCCGTGATTTTTGTGCCACCCATGTTTTCATGGCCGTTTTTATTATATTTTTTGCAATGCTGCAGAAAGGTTCCGGTCCAATAAAAGGCATTGATGAGCCTAGTTTAGCCATTTCATCTGCCTTTTCATTGCTTTTTAGACCCCTATGCCCTGGTACCCAAGCTACCGTAACCTTGCTACGATCCCCCAGAGTATTCAGAGCATGCACACAGTCCCATACTAGCCTAGAATTGACCTCTACAGAATCTAGTGCCCTTAGCACCGCCTGACTGTCTGTGAAGATGGCTATTGAACGGTACGTCCTATCCAGCCTTTTAATTTCTTCTACACAGTAGTGAATTGTCGTGATATCTGCTTGAAAAATCGTGGCATTTTACACCTTTTTCCCAGTCTTCCCTACCTGGTATAACTATTTTAAATTTATTGGCAAAGCTACATCTCGTGGCTGTTGCGTCAATGGGTTGCCCCAAAGTAGTTTTTATGGCCCCCGTAACGCACAGGCAAGCTAACCTTTGTATGTTACTTAATAGCCTTACTGCTCCTGTTTGCTGTGTCTTTGTCCATCATACCACTGACCCGTAGGTTATTATGGGTCTAATAACCCTTGTATATAACCATATGGTCATTTTGGGGTTAAGCCCCCAATTTTTTCCACACATTCGTCTACATCTGCCCAATGACAATATAGCTTTCTGCGTGGTTTTTTGTATGTGTGTGTTCCATGAGAGTCTTTGATCCAGGAATACTCCTAGGTATTTTATTTCTTTGACTACTGGAATCACTGTTCCCCCCAATGTTAGTGGTTTTAGACCGGCCAATGTTGTCTTTTTTGTGAAGTTGATAATTTGTGTTTTTTGAGCATTGACTGTTAGTCTCTCTTGCTTACACCAATTTTCAACCGTGTTTAGGGCTATCTGCATTCTGTCAGATAATACCCCGGCAAATTTGCCTCTGATGACAATCGCTATCTGCATATCCTAGACACTGAAAGTCTTTTTTGGATAATTCGTTGAGGAGATCGTCTACTAGGGTTGCCCAAAGTAGTGGTGACAGAACTCCTCCTTGTGGACAACCTCCACCTGCTTTCGCTTTGATGGTAGCTTGCCCTAGTAAGGATATTACAATCCTATTCTCTAGAGCTGCCTTTATCCATCTGCATATCACTTGAGGTGTGCCCCGTCTACTCATTGCATCTATCAATGAGTTCGTTGTAACATTGTTAAACGCTCCTTCGATGTCCAGAAAGGCAGCCATTGCAATCTCTTTGTCCTCTATAGGCTTAGAGACCAACCTATTTAGGTCATCTAATGCCGTTTCCGTTGATTTACCTGGTTGGTATGCATATTGACGATTGCTTAGAGGGTGCTCTTTTAGCACTTCGTCTCTTATGTACCTGTCCAAAAGCCTCTCTAAAGTCTTTAGTAGAAAGGATGACAGGCTTATTGGTCTGTATGATTTTGGTGTTAGGTCCGATACTTTACCAACCTTTGGTAAGTAGATGACTTTAACCTTTTGCCATACTTCTGGTAAGATACCCCATGCCAAACAAGCTTTTAGTATCCTACTTAAATGTGGTAGTAAAAATCTTTCTAGTATCGTTTTTCATATCATGTTCGCCATCTGGGGTTCGGCATCGAAATTTCCTTTAGTTTTTTCTTTCCAATTTCTTACCATCTTCAGACAATCTGCAACAAAGAGAAACCCTTTTTAAATAACTAATCATAAATTTATATAACTTTTAAGCACGTTATTCCAAAAAAGGTGTCTCTATTTTCCATTGCGTTTGTCTGATAGTGCCCCATACCCTTTTTTCTGAAGGTCCCCCACTTGATGTGTCCAGACTAAATGTAAAAATATAACTTAAGCGTGCCATCAGTAACAAGTGTGAATAGTATAGATTATACTGCAATAAATATGGCCTTAAAACTAGTAGCAATGTTAATTATCTTCTAATAAAAAACTCATCTTACCTTCAATCCAAAAATTTGACTTTCAAACACCAAAAACAATTTTGCACCCGCTACTGTATTGTTCTACAGACTAAACTACAATAGCGTGAGTAGTAATGGCGTGTTTTGATGACAGTGCTGCCAACCCGAGTCCTTAAATTTACCCACAATAACAATGTCTGAAGCTGCCCCATGTATGAAGGAGCCCCACTCTCCACATCTTAAATAATAATTCTTGTGGTATGACGTTGAAAATATTTTGTTTTTGTTACAGGACACCTCGAGGAGACTTTTTCGATAACAGACCTAACGTGATATTTACCTCGTGTACCGCGGCTAATACGGATACTGGGACAGTTCCCCAAACGGTCGATCAAAATTATTCGGGCGAATTAGTTAGAGAATTTCATAGGACTAAACAAAAATTACAAGAAGCTTTAGTGCAACGAGAAAAAGAAAGAGACGAACTAATTAAGCAGATTAATAGTGAGAATCAGAAGTTTAGCGGCGGAGACAGGTGAGTTTTCTTTACCAAATTTATCACTGTTAGTAGCAAAAAAATCAGCGGTATTTAGCAAATTACTATCAAACTTTGTGTGAAGAAAAGTTGGATATTTGGCTACAATATTTTTTAAAGCAATCTCTTTATCTTGGTTGTCTTTTTACACGAACCGGGTCTATGAGTAGCTTGACTTAATTTTCTGCTTACTGCGACGTTATGAAATAATGTGGTAACAACAGATCACCTTGACAACATCGAAATGAAAATGCCAATTTAATTATACAAATAAGTTCATTCTGCATAATCAGATTTTATCAACGATTGAAATTACGTAGGAATAAGTTTTCCTTTTCATCTCTTGCCGGTGGATTTTATAAAAGGAAAATGTATTTGCGCAGAAAAATAATTCAAGAATAAATTTCGTAGGCCGATTGTTTTGTATACCCTTTTTTGTACTTGGGCATATTAGGTACGGGATCATGTAGGTATCAATAAAATGGTTTTCATATTTCTAAAAATGTTTGAATACTTTTAGCTCTTCCAACCGTTAATTGTATTTTTTGTATCAAATAATCGAGTCTGTAATTCGGTTATAGGTTTTATTTGAGAAGTCTTGATACAGATCAAACTTATTGATCCTTTAATCTCTCAAACTTTCGACATTTGCACAAAATATCCTCTGTTGTTTCATCCTCAGCCTGGCAGAGTCAACTCGAACCAGTCAGAAAGTCTCATCTAAGATTATTCCTCAGAATATCCTGTTTGGTATGCCTAGGAATGGTTAAAGACCTATAAATGTTCCTTCAGCACTTTCCCTAGCTAGAAGGTCTGCTTTTTCTCTCCCAGGTGTCTAACGTAAAGTTAGTTTGTTATTTTCCAAAATAACTTGGAAATATGTTTTCACTCCTTTTTTAAAAGATTCATTATAGGTACTTATGCAATTGCCCGCCTAGTTTCTAGCTGTGAGTTTTTCTTCACCTATTGTCTCTATCTTGATTTTATCTGTAAATTCAGAGTAACCGCTCCAGAGCAAACTTGAAGTTGGCTGCACTCTCAAAGGACAAATGAAATTAATCGGCACACACAATGTGTCAGAATGAAGAATTACAAAGTTTTAACATTGATTCTGTTTGTTCTGTAAATGTTAAAATACATTATTTACTGTTAGATTACCATATTCTATTACATGTTATATTTTGTCTTATATGATTTGACTTTTGTACGTTATATTTTGTCTTATATATTTTGACTTTTGTAATTCTTCATTCTGACACATTGTGTCAGAGCCTGAAGATGGTCTTGTGACCGAAACATGTCGCTGATGTAACATTTTCAGTAAATTACATGCTTTGGGTTGACTTTGAGTTTTATTGCTACTATTCGTACCATCCACATTTGAGTTATGGATAACCTCTACAATTTAATAATTTCAACTAACTGAGTTTTATAACTATATAGATACTGAACACTTCCATATTAATAGTGGAGAAAAATTCATTATCAGAAGCTTTCAAAGAAAATTGGTAAAGTGTTTTTGATTGTATGAGTATAAGTAAGAAGAATTCAGAAATATTTTCAATTATCACCCTGTTATTTGAATCCATTCTTTCCCACTCATCTATATAAACAAAATTCTATTATGTATATATTATTGTTAAGTTATTTTGATTCTTATATAATTCAAAATGATTATTGAACAAAATTCATTAGCTCCTAACTATATTATTAAATGATAGCTGTTAGAAGGTAGATTGCACTATATATTTTATTTGAACTATACATAAAATTAATTTAAAGTTGGGAAGAAAGACCATTATATTATTGTTCATTGAAAACCCTTCAATATTGCTTAAATATACTAAGAAAAACTATTATGAATAATAATTTTTTTGTATTTCATATACTCAAATGGTTTTTGACTGGTTATCCAAACTGATACATTAACTGGTTCAGCAACTGAGGCGTTTCTACCAATCTATAGAGGTTCTAAAATTACAGCTATAATCACAAAATTGTTTTGCTCTGTAGTCACAAAATGAATAGCTGTTCAATATACTTTCACAAGTTAATACAAGTCAAATTCTAAGAGATTTTCACTGAAATTTTGCTTAGTAAGGAAACTAGTCTGTCTTTTTAAATCCTTCTTCTATCTTTTTCTTTATGGAATTTGGGCCATATGTTCTTTGTACTGAACCTTTTTTTAATACGCATCTAAAATAGGTTAAATAACCAAGGTTTATAAAATAGTTTTCTTCCAAGGTTGCTGCCTACATACAGTAAGCAGTATTGGTTTTTATGGTTTAAGGCCAATTATCATATCTACCAAATCTTTACTTCAGTGTTAAACACCTTGAATAGTTTATGAATCTGACCAGTTGTAGCAGAAGTGTAGTATTTGGTAGTAATAATTTTTACCTAACCATTAATACACCCTTAGTTGGAAATCTAAAAGAGCTTTCCATTTTGTGTGAAAAACTTTCCATCTTAATCAGCTGAAAAAGTAAGTCCAACAGCGTCTAATTCTTTGCAGTTTTGATTACCTGACTCCAAGAGCTTTCCATATTGCTGGTAGTATATTTATCCCATTAGTAATAGTGCTGCAGATAATTTCGCACTTTTGTAGTATGTTTTTTGTTTGCTGTGTCCTTGCCTTTGCCTTCTCTGCCCTGGTCAGCGTCAATGGGCTGTGATACTGTCTTCTAAAAAAGTAAATTATCTGTAAATTACATAATCAAGATATTAAAGAGTTAAGATACATATAAAAAGAAACAACTGAATATTTTGTGAACTCTTGTGAACCATACGTGGGTTCTAGTCAATGTTTAATTAATTAGATCTGTCTACCTAAAGGAAAAATATGATTAAGAACCCATTCAAGTTTGTTATAATTCTGAGTTAAAAATTTTGTTTTTTCTTGAAATATATTACAGTATAATTAGATTTTTTACATTTGATTTGAAAGTTCGTGTGACATAGTTGTGCATTTCGTAATTACTTTACCCTTTTTATATATTTGAACGTATCAGATTGCAAGACATGTTCTATAATTACTATTATTTATTTATCTGAAATAGTTAACTAAAATTATTAGTTATACCAAATAAACTATTAAAATTTGTTGTACAGACATTCACTTGCGTTTTATTAGTCGTAAGTTGAATGTAACTGTTTATAGTGCCATATGGATTTTTATTACAGCATACCAACAAGAATTCTTTTCTGTTACCGGTAAATATCAAGATTTCAGTTATTTTGTCGTACAATGTCTTACATCAAACAATGTTAAATTATTTTCTTTTTTATGATTGTAACTAGATTTGGGCATGTGTTGTTTGGAAAGATTTTTTATTTGTTTAAACTACCGGCTGGATAGGATTAAAACCAAGATAATTATTAACTGAATTACTGCATTGTTATAAGAGTAGATTTGTAATGTTAGTGAAGATGTTTAAAGTGTAATTTGTCTATTTAAATTAGAAATATATTGGTTATTATTTACATTATAATCTGAAAATGCTATAGATGGCTTTCTTTGTTATTATATCTGCCATTGTCTTCATTGTCTTTTTTCCTCTGTTAAATTAAAAGCTTTCGAATGATAAATGTATTTTATATTTACAAATGCCTTGATGATGAATTTGTTTTCTTTTATTTCCACGACTTTATTGATGACATAAAACCATATCAACTCTGTACGCTGACCACTCCTCTAATTTTTTTGCCTAGTATACTTGATTAATGTTTATTATATATCCTTGATAAATATCTTAACGATGTAGATTTATTAATGCTTTGTCTTCATGCAAACCGCAACTTGGATCACAATTACAAAATCGTTTTCAATTAAGAAAAAAAAGATATGGAAGAAAAAACTAATGTACTGATTCGTTTCGCAAAAAAATCAAGAGTTAGGATTACTATTAGATATCATTAAGGGACATTGGAAGGTAAATACGAGGGTTGTCTGAAAAGTTTCTTCAAATTAATTTTTTTTACAAAGCCTCCTTCTCCCAGCGATGCTCCCATCTCTTCAACCCGTCCAAATAGTACTCGGCGTCTTTCTCTGCAAAATAGTTGTTTAAGAAGGTGATGGCCTCCTCATTCGACGAAAATTTCTGTCCTCCGAGCGCAACTTTTAGCTTAGGGAACAAAAAAAAGTCGCGTGGGGCTAGATCTGGTGAGTAAGGAGGGTGGTCAAGCAGTTCAAACCGTAATTCATGGATTTTTGCCACGGCAACCGCTGAGGTGTGACACGGCGCATTGTCTTGGTGAAACAAAATTCTTTTTTTCTGCAAATGTGGCCGTTTTTCCGCAATTTCTGCCTTCAGCTTGTCAAGTAATGATGCTCCTGTAATGGTTTTTCCTTTTTGAAGATTATCGATTAAGATAACTCCATGACTATCCCAGAAACCAGTTGCCGTCACTTTCCCAGCCGAAGGAACAACCTTTGCTTTTTTGGAGCCGATTCCCCCTTCGCAGTCCATTTTTTGACTGTGTTTTTGTTTCTGGAGTATAATGGTGTATCCAAGTTTCATCTACAGTAATTAATCGGCGCCAAAACTCTGATTTATTGCGTCTAGACTGCGCCAACAGAGAGTTGGAAATGTTCATTCGAACACGTTTTTGGTCCAAAGTGAGCGCGGTCAGCTTTCTCATGCCTAAATCTTGATTCAATATGTGATAAACACGTTCTTTGAACATGTTTTTAGCCTCTGCTATATCCAATTTTTATTCGACGTTTGTCTAGCACCATTTGGTGAACTTGAGCGATATTATCGTCAGTGGTTGCAGTTTTTGGACGTCCCGAACGTTCATCGTCACCCATGCTGGTACGGCCACGTTTAAATTCAGCAGCCCAAAATTTTACGGTGGTAAATGATGGTGCAGAGTCCCCGTACACAGCGTCCAACTCGTCTTTGATTTGCGTAGGCGTATTGCCATTCAAAAATAAATATTTAATGACAGCTCGATACTCGATTTTTTCCATTTTCATAAAAAAACTCACATCGACTCACTCAAATGATTGTCAAACAACTGCGCGTCCAAAATGGCTGAAATTTTAGTGGGTACCTTTCAAAACATGCGCAAACACATTCCCCAACTTTTGTTTACGAGTGCTGCCATCTTCATGTTAAGGTCGGAAACTTTTCAGACAACCCTCGTATTCAGGTTTTTGAGGCATTGGCGGAATGTGAGGATTCTTTCATAAGATTTTAACCTTTTCCAGAGGTTTGTTGGAAGATCGATATTTTAAAAGGATTTTGCTGCAAACACCATGATGGGTGGCAACATTTGGAATTTCTTTGTTTGAAGCTGATTATAGTATTTGAAGAGGTATGAAGGTGGTTTCTTGTTTTCTTGAATGAAATGAACAACGTAGTACCAGCAAAAATCGCGGAAGAAAGTAGGTAGAAGGAAAATGTTGAACTTCCTATTTAAAAGTTGTCTCACACACAGGGTGGTTGAGACAATTCCAGGTTTAGAACAAAAGCATCACTTCTTTGTCTCATATAAGGCTTATTTATTACAGCTGATCTGAAAATATGTAAAGGTCAGCAAATAAAAATTAATAAACGAATATTTCCAAAAATAATTACAGCTACTTTGCAGATGATTATTGGTTAGGCACAAAAGAGCAATGTTTTACCCTTAATAACTTCTATAAGTTGTTGAAGGATGCAATTTACTAAAGCATGTTAAAAAATTTGGTTAGATATACAAAACTGGTTGAAGTGCTTAAGAAAACCAATAAATATATTTCCGCTAGATAATAAATTATAAGGCTTATCTGGTCAATCTGGTAGCTTGCAGAGTTCTAATGGATTTTTATGGTGCTTTCGTTAACTTCATATAATGCTTTTTTAATCAGAAAGAAGTGATATAAGTTAGCTGCGGATTTTGTATTGTATTTAGAACAGATATACCCAGCTAGTGCTTCAGAAATAAAAATTAAAAAATTATTGGGTAATTTAAACCTGTTTTCTATAACTCCACTTGGAATATAAAAAGAACACTCAACACAAAGAACACAGCAAGGGGCTCTGGACGCTCTGAACTGTTGGAGTTATGGTTTGGGGTGCTATAGCTTATGGTTCGAGATCACCTTTAATTTTCATCAGAGCTAACGTGAACGCGCTGCGTTATATCCAAGAAGTTTTAGAACTCCATCTTTTACCCTATCTTAACACCCTGGCAAATCCAACTTTCCAACAAGATAATGCTCGACCACATGTCGCAAGAGTCACAATAGACTTCTTTCTACGTAATGATGTCACATTGTTACCTTGGCCACCAAGATCTCCCGACTTATCCCCAATTGAGCACGTGTGGGATATGATGCAATGTCCTCCTTAGACTCTAGAAGAACTTCGAGAGGAGTTGGTGGTTGCCTGGAATTAGATACCACAGGAGGACATTGGCCACCTGATCAGAAGCATGCCTAGGCGCTTTGGAGAATACGTAACACATCGGGGTGCATCCACACATTATTAAAGGTAAAAGGGCTTTAAAGCAATGCAATCGTTTTGAAATTTTTGTCATTTACTTATTATGCTTCAGTAAGTACTTATACAAAATTTTATAAAAGTAAAATCATTTAAACTGGGTGTCCGTATTTTTATGTCACTATATTTTCACTATGTTGTTATTTTGTATTGTCTTACATAGGGGAGGAGAATTTTTGTATTTATTGTATGGGCTGTATTTAAAATATATAGAAATCAAATTTAACATTACAAAAATTATACTTTAACAATTCATTTTTGTAGATTTCCTTAAGTTAGGGTTCGAAGTTGAATTTTAATTTCAGTTTCCATTAAATTTGAATAAGTTTTTACCCGTTCATTCCCGACACACTGTATACAACTAATTAGAAAACTTACCAACCAACGTTTGTCCTTAACTTTTATATCATCATAAATATAATGGATCCATTGTATATTAACAAATTTATCAAACGAGTAAACGTAGAAATATTAAAATGATTTGCACGTCTTGAGGTCGTTGGTATACCATTGAGCCTTACAACCGCAAGCTACTGGTAATCGCACATTCAAAACGATTTCTTCAATGTTGATAACGATAAAACTATTACGGAGATTATGCTAATCGTGTCAACGTCACTTGCATTATTAGTTTGTGATTGATGCTCGAATATATATATATATTTTTTAGTTTTCTTGGTTTAGTGAATATCTCGTAGGCGTACTTGCAATGCGTGTAGCAGTTTTCGCTGAGAAAAATCGTTTTTCGTATCGTGTTGACATGCAGATTGTTTTTAATTGTTGAAGTGATTAGTTTGATGAAAGGCAATTACTTTTATTTTTAATTCATCGGGAGTTGAAGTGAGAAATAAACAAATAAGTAAACAGAACAAGCAAAACTTTAATCTAAAATAATAAATTGACTATGTAAACAGATATAAATTTTCTTGTAGTTTTTGAAGAAGTAAATAGTTTTTTTTGTTTCGGTATTTAGAAGTCAGAAATAAAACAATAAGTAAATTTATTTTATTTATATTATCTAAAATAATAAATAGACCATACAGGTAAAAATTTTTCTTTTAGTTTTTGAAAGAGTAAATAATTTTATTCGGATGTTAGTTAATTTAGTATATAATTAATTTCACCTTCGAGATATATTCTTTTATTTTTTCAACATTCACCGAACGCGAACTCAATTTCACACCAATTAAGTAATTTTAGTAAATAAATTAGAAAACTATATCAGTCTACTTATTGAACGACGTCATCTTGTAAAATAAACGAGTTTAAAAGTTTAAAACGGCGTGACTAAACTTACCATCTTTTGTTGGTTGAGCTGTTCGTCAAACACTTATTTTTTTGGGATTTATAAGTGGCCTAAGTGGCATGTAGTGGTGTTAGTAATGTTTATTGTGCATTGAGTATGTATTACAACAAGTTCTTAAAACCACCGGTGACGGCCAAATTGCAGGAACACGGTTTGACTAGAGTAGTCAAATGTATGGATACTAGTTTGTGTCCTTTGCACAGTCACAAGAGGTACATTCAATTTTTTTATTTACTGTAACTGGTATATCATAAAAATTTGGTCCTTGTACGTAAGAAGTTATACTTCTTTGGCGCCATTAATAGTTCTCTAAGTTAAGTTAAAGTTTATTAATTTTTTAAATACTTATTATTATCTTAAGAGTGTAGGCGTAAAATTTTAACACCCAGAGTTTTTATTTTTCTCTTTTCCTGCTGTGGTTCCTGTTTGAATTTTAAATATTTTTTATTTTAGAATCTCTTTACTCAGCTTGTCAGATAAAAGTATCCACCTTAAATAACAGGTCGGCTGAAAAGTCCCCGGTCTACCATAGTAAAACACAATATTTTGACAAAATTCATTTTTTTTATTCAACATAGTTGCCTTCAAGGGCGATACAGCGATTATAGCGACCTTCCAACTTTTCGATACCATTTTTGTAGTACTCCTTCGGTTTGTCCTCAAAATAGGCTTCAGTTTCGGCGATTACCTCAGTATTAGAGCCAAATTTTTTTCCCGCGAGCATTCTCTTCAGGTCAGAGAAAAGGAAAAAGTCGCTGGGGGCTAGATCTGGAGAATACGGTGGGTGAGGAAGCAATTCGAAGCCCAATTCATGCAATTTTGCCATCGTTTTCATTGATTTGTGACACAGTGCATTGTCTTGATGAAACAACACTTTTTTCTTCTTCATATGGGGCCGTTTTTTCGCGATTTCGGTCTTCAATCGCTCCAATAATGCACAGTAATAGTCGCTGTTGATTGTTTTTCCCTTTTTTCAAATAGTCGATGAACAATATACCGTGTGTATCCCAAAAAACTGAGGCCATAACTTTGCCAGCTGACTGTTGAGTCTTTCCACGCTTTGGTGGCGGTTCACCGGCCGCAGTCCACTCAGCTAACTGTCGATTGGACTCAGGCGTGTAGTGATGGAGCCAAGTTTCATCCATAGTCACATATCGACGCAAAAAATCGGGTTTATTACGACTTAACAGCTGCAAACACTGCTCAGAATCATCAATTCGTTGCTGTTTTTGGTCGATTGTGAGCACGCGCGGCACCCATTTCGCACAGAGCTTCCGCATACCCAAATATTCGTGAACGATAAGTCCAACACGTTCCTTAGATATCTTTAGAGTGTCAGCTATCTCGATCATATTCACTTTACGGTCACTCAAAATCATTTTGTGGATTTTTTGATATTTTCGTCGGTAACCACCTCTTTTGGGCGTCCACTGCGTTCACCGTCTTCGGTGTTCATTTCACCACGCTTGAATTTTGCGTACCAGTCAATGATTGTTGATTTTCCTGGCGCAGAGTCCGGAAACTCATTATCAAGCCAAGCTTTTGCTTTAACTGTATTTTTTCCTTTCAAAGAACAATATTTAATAAGCACACGAAATTCTTTTTTTTCCATCTTTTTAAAAATAACAAAAGTTGCTTCACTAAAAATGCAATATCTCACAAACTAATAGTCCGACAGCTGTCAAATTTTTACACGAATCTTTTGAAGGTTGATACTATCTAAAAATGAAATGGATTTAATTCTAGTGTCGTCATCTATAGGTCAGACCGGGGACTTTTCAGCCGACCTGTTAACTTTATTAATACTGGTATTTAGAAAAAATTCAAAAACACGTCAATTTATGTTGGAAGGGGCAAGCATAAGGGCTTTTTTAAATTTACTGGAAAAGCCACCCCCTCACACCTAGTAGCTTCCTTTTTTTTTAAGTTACTTCTCTTATTTTTTATGTAAAATTTGGATACTCCTCTTTGAGCTGATTTCAAAAATGTATAATAGTTGTAGATTAAAGTGGTTAGTTTTTGGGGTAAACAATTTTTCTTTTAATAGCACAAATTTTACTTATTTTTTACTTTCACCTTATTTGCCTGTAATGAAATGGGTTGTACAACAGTTCAAACTCTTTAATCTTTTTAACTGTGCTATTTATTATGAAGTTACAATAAGTGTTCAAAATGAGTACCATTCACTTCCATACAATGGTATAATCTATTTTGAAATGCCTCTCTGACATTGCTTAATACGGCTGGATTTAATTGTCGACATTCATTTTCTATCCTCTCTCGTAAATCATCCAGAGATTCTGGTTGGGTAGCATAAACTTTTGTTTTTAAATACCCCCATAAAAAGAAGTCTAGGGGTGTTAAATCCGGTGACCTAGGTGGCCACTCCATCATCTGCCCTCTTCTACCTATCCAACGAGCGGGGAATGTGTCGGACAGGCATAGCATAGTGTGGGGGAGCTCCGTCTTGTTGAACTACCAGTAAATCTTCGAAAAGGTTATCATCGTTTTCTATTATTGTTGTAATACGTGGGGCAACCCCTTCCCTGAGTAACTCAAGATATGATTTACCATTTAAATTTCCGTTGATGAAGAAAGGTCCGACAATGTGGTCACCTCGTATACCACACCAAACGTTTAACTTTTGTGGATGTTGTGTATGGAATTCACGCAATATCTACAATTATGCCTATTTACTAAGCCATTTAATGAAAATAAGCATTCATCAGAAAAGCAATAATATTGATAGAAATGATAGAAATTACTTAGTTACTTATAGTTTTAGTTTGTTTACTTAGTGTACTTTTTGAAGTAATGTCAGATTGACTGATAAAATATATAATAAAAAGTCAGTTAAAATTTGAGAAGGTTTTTCTCTGTTTCCAAAGTTTTCTTCACGACCAAGTAGCTTTACTGTTGAAATATTGGTATAACAGGTCGTTATTACCGTATTGTGATCAAATATATTGTGCAACTAGTGGGAAAAGCTCAATAGCTTTTCCCACGTGTTGCACACTATACTTTTTCTAAGACTGCAAATTAATAAATAATTTAACAATTTCAAAGTAATATATTTCAAGTAGGTACTTATAAACTAATTGTTATGATAATTTATAGTTATATTAGAACAGTTTTTCAATATTATTCAATATTATATTTCTTTCTTGAAATTTCTGGCAATAGCTCTAAGGTGACATTTTCAGCTTTTGCTGTTATTTCTGGTGGTGTGTTTTCAAACTCACTGTCGCTGATGTCCATAATTAGGTACCTACTTATTTTTTTATATATTAACACAAAATTTAGTTGAATTATACTAAAATTAAACACCTTCTCTCTACTTTCATAACGCTAACATTTGGGTACTCTGTACTTTTTAACGTTTGACGTTTTATGACAGTAGTCCAAAGCATTCTGTAATCGAAAATTGTGTTGATTATTTCTCTATGGTACCGTGGCCCAAGCCGTGGGAAAGATTTTTTCCCACGGCTTGGGCAACTTTTCCCACGGCTTAGGAAAAGTGACACTTTGTAGTTTCGTAAATTGTGGGAAAAGGACTATTTTCCATAGCAGTCGTAGAAAAAAGTTATTAAAGGAGGATACTTTTATCTGAAAAACTGTGTATATTGTTAAGGGCAGAAAGTCCTTCAGATTAAAAACAAATTTGAACCTAATACGTTATTATGCATTAAAAATTACATTTAGTTTTCTTTACACCCCTATAACTAATTTAAACAAACTTTTTATGAATTTTTACTGACTTTTCCCCCTTGGTACTATAGAGACCTTTATTTGTGCGTTTAATTTTTTTAAAAATAATAAGTGGTCTTATCAGGATTCGAAAAAAAACGACTGAATTTAAAATGTAAAATTTTGCGCCTACACTCTTCATTTAATTTGATAATTAATTATCCGAAATATCGACGTCCTACTGTATTATCTCTTAATAGGTTATTTTATTAAAATCCTTCATAAAACTCGCCAGATCGTATTTATTCATTGGACATCGTCAAATTTGTAATTTAAAGTATTTTTTATTTTCCACAAAATAATTAGGAATCCCCGAACTTTGGTGTAATATGAGTTGCCTGCTAATTGATACGAACAGAGGCTGAAGTAAATTACAAAAGTTGTAATAGAATAAAAGAAAATAACCGAAGGTTTTTTTTTTAATATCTCGAATTTTTTAGTATTCAAAAGATTATCAAATTTGATTCAAAAAGTTTCGATCCACGTAGCTGAATCTCCAATATTTGTAATTTTTGCGGAGCTCTGAAAATAAAGCCAAAAACGAGTGGTCTGGCCTTCTATAATTATCAAACTTAAATCCTAAAATTTTCTTTATTTACTGGAAATTAATTTTAAAATGCTAATGAATAGATCACATTTGAAATTATAAATAAATAAAATAATTAAAAGATTATTTAATAGGAAATTAAAAATAAAATTAAACAATATTTAAGATATTGAATATGAAATTGGTTCCAGCTGATTAGTTTTTAGTATTTTTAGATTACATGCATTCTGACCTTTCGATAAGTTTATTTATAAATAGTTTAGTCTAATTTGAGTAATTAAAAAAGTTGACATAAATAAATTGATTCGTTACAACACACCAGAACCATCTTGAGTTTGAAAATATTTAGATCTAGGTATAAATCTATTTCTTGATTACTTTATTGTTTAAATTATTATTTTGTAAAAGAAATATTAAGTAAAATCTTAATTCTTCTTTGAACAATGGACGTGTGAAAGTACATTTTTAGTACATCTGTAATTAATTTTTTGTAACTTGGACAAAGTTTGGAATCTTTATAACCCATTAAAAGTTTAAATTAGTATTTGAAACATCTCTTTTTGCACATTGGAACAAACTTGGGTTTGTTTGAATCAACAAAAACTTTAAAAAAATCCTAATTTGTTATTAAACTTGCAAAGGTACTAGAACTTAAAGAATAATTGGCATTTCAGAACTAATTCTTGAGTCTTGATAATAAAAACAAAAATTTAAAATTGAAGAATCAAGTTAAAGATAAAAATGTTGTTGTTTTCGATACTTCTTTCATTAATATTCCCGTAAAATTGTTTAGGTATATTTTTTAAGAATAAAATACATTTGAAAAAGTTTTCCGAAAAATCTACAAGAAGTAGGGTGTTCCAATCTTCAGTTTTAGGTCCATTACTTAATTTATGAAATATTCTACTCTTAAATAATTTTTGCGACTCTGATGTATCTCCAAAACATGCATTCTGAATACAGCAACCGTTTCTACAGGTGTCCAAAAACGTTGACCTCTCAGTTTGTTTTTTACCTACGGGAATAAAAAGAATTCTATTTTTTTTTTCGGATAAATTGCTTATCCTGTATTTTTTGTTACAGCAAACAAAGTGGAAGCAACCAAAATTTGAATAATCCTGGCGTCAGTTTATCGAACGGCAATCTTTCTGCGAGAACGAAACCGCAAGCGTCGAAAACATTGAACGGATCAAATTTTAGGTAATAAATTTATTTCAATTGTAATTAAAATGTTCCGTTATAGTCCATTTACAATCTAATGGTATTAATTGCGCTGAAGTTAAGTGTGTGTTGGGTTAGGTTAGAATGGTGTCCAGGATGGAACCCACGTAGGTCAAGGACGTGTTAAAAACCAGTGAGGATCGTGAGGACCAGTGGATGCATTTGATAAACAGCATGATGCTGTTAATACCAACCGTGTGGTGGTCTAAGATCAATTTTGGATTAGAGCTTGAAATGGCAAGTGGCAAAATTATCCTCTTTGATCAAAACTATTGCACGTTTCATGAACAATTACGAACTGCAAAACAAATTTAAGGGATTACAGCTTGAGTCTATTGACATTAGCCAAGTCTCACCAAAATTGATCTTGGATTTCGTCAAGAAGTGCAGATTCGATGGCGAGTTCTAACCCTTAGGGGAGAGCCACAATAGACCCTAATTTAGCCGCTGTGGGTGTGCCCCATTTTCTGCTTTTCCAGCTTCTCAACTCTCTCCTTCAGCCACTTTACCATTTCTTTTAGATCCTCTACATTCTCTTCATCTTCCTCCCTCTCAATCTCTATCTTCCTCTCTTTCTTCTCCTTCTGCTTCCTCTTATGCTCCAAAGGCGATACATCCTTCCTCTTCACCATCCACACACTAGGCTCCTCCGCCTTATCCGGTGTTCGTTTTACCTTCCTGGATTTCCCAAAGATACCCTTCCTTTCCTTTTCTTCCTCCATTACTTCCTTTTCGATTTTTTTCATATATTCCGTACCACATCCCACGAGTAGCTGGGAATTGACGGTCCACCACCACAGAGCCCGCTTGTGCTGGTAAGGCTGGGTATTCGTTGAGGTCACCAGGTATCCTGGAGGTACCGTTTATGACTGACTTACGCGCAGCTATTCATTCATTGCTACGGTATCGAAGTTTACTCTTCTAGGCTTTTTCACGGTTGCCTCCGGACGCAGTGGCTACCGCTGCTCAAGTCACACAACATGACTGTTTCCCCCATGCTGCCGTTTTTTTATCGAGGTTTACTCCTTTATTCCGTTTGATCCGCGAGCAAATATTGGGGTTCCCGTACAGGATCCTTATTCATTGCTTATCCCGAGAGTTCGTCGGTCATGAGGCTCTTACAACTTAAAAAGCCCGAGTCCCTTGACAGACCACGCTCCCTGGAGACACCCTGGAGCCCCCTCCCCGGAAACTTGCATGAGAGATTAGGGGTGAATCACTTCTAGCCTCCCTCATCCAACCCTCCGCAAGTACGGCTGTGGGTGTGCGTAGAAGCTCCCCACTCACATTAAACCTAACCTAACCTACCAACTGACTGGAGATCGGATAGGCTGTCAAAATAGAGCTGTACTAGAGTAGAAAATCTTATTCTGGATGAGGTCTAGAGTAGGTGGATCATCGCCTCTTCGTCTAGACAGCTTCTATAGAAGTCATTGTGTTGTAGGATATTCATACGACCAGCTCTGCACCTTCCAAGCCAGTATCCACTGATGGTTCTAATCGCGTTTCCAATATGGTTTCTGGAAAGGTATAAAATATCGTAGTTCTTTTTCACGGGTATGAGGACAGGCATATGAAGAAACCAATCAAATTTTGGCCGACGTTTCGTCGATTTATTTCGACATCTTCAGGGCTAGAAAAGAAAGTAGTGGCAACGATACATAATACAAATATAAATTTTGCAAAATGGTAATAAAACAAAATATAGTTTCAGAACGGCGGGCGAATACTCGACGCATTTTACCCCAACTACCTGCTAGAAAGAAAAAGGTTCATAATCCAACATGAATATTCGACACAGAATGTATTTCTCTAATCCCTTTATTGCCAATAAAATCTGCCCCTTCCAATTTAATATTTTTATACTTAACAGGTAAATTTCTTACACTTAGGTACAATTTTCTCAGTTTTGTTTATAATTGTGAGTTTTGATGTTGTTTTGTTAAAATGAGTATAATTAAAAGTTGTCCTAATAGAGATTTGCTATTATTAGAAAATTATACATTTTCTAAAAGTAGTAGGTTAGGTTAGGTTTGGTTAGGTTAGGTTTGGTTTGGTTAGGTTAGGTTAGGTTAGGTTAGGTTAGGTTAGGTTAGGTTAGGTTAGGTTTGGTTAGGTTAGGTTAGGTTTGGTTAGGTTAGATACTTATATAAAAATAAATAGTCTTAGCCAAAACAGCAAAAATTAAAGACAAAAATTTAAAAAATAAAATTGCGTTTCTATAACGAACGATTGAAAGTCTAAATTTAAATCAAATAACAAGACTTGCCTTTGTAAAATTAGTGTTATAGTAATCAGTTTTCAAGATAATTTTATTTTATTACCTACTTACCTTTCTGTAAGTACCTAAATTCTTGCGTCGAAAATTCCTGTCATAAAAACATAAAATTTCTAACCGTGCGTCGAAAGTTCTTGTCCTAAAAATTTACCTGTTTTCTTGCGTCGAGAATTCATACGCCCTTTCAGAAATTACAAAGTCAACACAGTGACATCATCGTCATGGGAAGGAAGTTCCAAAACTTTTAACATTAATGAGGTTACATTATAATCAGACACATAAAAAATTCTGTTTGAATATTTTACGAAAACGAATTATTATATAGTTAAAAATCAGTAAAGATATAAAATAAAATGAGGAAACAATAGTGATAAAGTAAGTGATCCAAAATTCACCAAAAATTTGTTTAAGATTTCTGGTTTCTGATTCTGATTGATTTCTTTATATGCCTGTCCTCATACCCGTGAAAAAGAACTACACTGTTCTCAGTCGTTTTTAAAGTGAAGAAGGGTTAATCCTCGTTTTTGCACTACAAAATATATTCTTTTCAAATTATAAATTAACATAAAAGTTAAGTGAAAGTGATGTTTTCCATTCTCTAATTTAGTAAGTCTAAATTCCTATTCAGTTAAAAAAAATATGTACGCAATGTGAATGACAAATTTGTCAAATAATATAAATTTCAATCAAACATATTTCCGGTAATTGAAGCCGGTGGTCCTTCGTTTCATGTTAAGTTATTTTTATATTTTGATCTTCATTTGTATATTCGTTAATACGAGTTTGCTTGTACATTTATAATAAATGGAAAATTATAATGTGGTCTTGATTGATGTCTACGATTCCAACAATCAGTGATTCAACCAGCTTAAGTAGGTGGGAAGAGTTATTATTAATGTTATTAATGTTGAGGCTGATATGAATGTCTACCCCCCCAATCAGGGCTTTTCAAACCCGTGAAATTTAAAAACTGCCAATTTAATTTTTGAAAAAATATCGTAATTCTGTCGTACAGCAATTTTCTAATATTTCAATACTCCATTTTTTGGTGTTCCAGTAACAATAACCTCGAATAATTTATAATTTTGAATTATTACCAATATTATTAATAAATGTGAAAAATTATTCTTAATTAACTGGTACATAAACCATCGATTATATTAAGTGTAAGCCATACCTTGATTGTGAACTATAAAAGGAAGTCATTATTAAACCATGTCCACTATTTAATGAATAAATCGCAATTTATCATTATAATTTATAACGCCGCCATTAATATTGGTTTTAATGAGCGATAATAATTTAATTGTAAGTCGACGATGATTTTTGATCACGCTTAATAAGTATTGCAATCAAAGAGCGCGCTGCTCCAATATCCACAATAATAAATTAAGGAAATCCAAATGACAATTTTGGTATCCCAAAAAAAAGTTTCGCCATATCTTACAAATGCATAAATGTTGATATAGGAAAGTAAACACAAATATACATAATTTTTCTATGAGGGATCAAATAAAAATATATAAAATGGGGGTTGCAATTAAAAAAAAATGAAGAAATCGTCGTTTTCTCAAGTTAAAATTTAACTCAACGTTGTGATCACCCTGTATAATTAATTTCTTATTAAAACATTATAACTTGTAATTTGGGCCCTTATAGGTGCAAAACGATGTGATAATTTTTAAATTTACCAAAAGAGGAAAAAAATGTAGTGATCCATTTAAAATAGTGAAATTTATATTCCGGTATAACCGGAAGTGCTATAAATTTGAAAATATTTTAGTTGAATTCAGAAGTATCGAAAACCCCTGTATGTTGTTACCGAAATTCGCTACAATACAATCAAAAACTAAAATGTAATGCAAAACGTAATAAAATGTAGAACACGAAAAAGAACTATGAATGTTAATGAAGTAGATGTACAAAATGTTCTCCGCGAACGTCTTGGCAACATCCTAATCTCAAATAAAACTGTCTTCTAACATTATTTAACATATCAGGCGTGATCGACCTAATCGCAAGCGTTATTCGTTCTTTTAAGTCATTTAAATCAGAAGATTTATTTTGTTCACATGGCTCTTCACATATCCCCATAAAAAGAAATCTAATAATGTAAGATCAGGTGATCGCGCTGGCCATTCAATCGATCCTCGCCTCCCTATCCACCGATTGGGAAATATTGTATCGAGGTACTGCCGGACATTAAGTTGGTAATGTGGTGGTGCTCCATCCTGCTGAAACCATATCGTATTCGCTGGAACTTGAGGATTACCTGGATCAGGATATAAATTTGCCAACGCTGGAATGACATCATTTTGAAGTAGTGCCAAATAATTGTTGCCATTCAAGTTGCCCTCAATAAAAAAGGGACCAATGATATTGTTCCCTACAATCCCTGCCCAAACATTAACCTTTTGAAGATATTGAGTGTGTTCTTCTCTCATCCAGTGAGGATTTTCCGTGGACCAGTAGCGGCAATTTTGCCGATTAGCATGACCGTTAAGTAAAAAAGTACACTCATCAGAAAACATGGATAATATTGTTATCCAACAAGTCCATCATTTGCTCACAAAAAAAAGTTCTCCTATCAAAATCGTCTTCCATGAGCTCCTGAGTAGGTATCATCTTATACGGATGCAATTTATTTTCTTTTAATATGTTTGCTATCGATGTATGGCTAGCATTGAATGTAGTGGATGCCTATCTACTCGATGTATGTGGGTTTTCCTGAAACTCAAGCAACACATCTAATTTGAGTTCATCACTCAGTGCATTGGCAGCTGCTTTTTTTATCTGCCTTACATGACCAAACTCGCGAAACTGCTTTTCTGTTTTACTTATTGTTCCTTGGGATATAGGCGGCAAATTAGGAAATTTCTCATGAAATAGGCGAGTTACTTCCTGTTATATTCGGATATCTCCGTAACCAATCATTTGTAAAACTGTTATTTTATGCATTTCCGTTAATCTAACCATTTTTCAGAATTGAATTGAACAAACTTTATACTTAAATTACAACAATGACAACTTAAATAAAACAATTTACTACTGCTTGTTAAGTTAAGTTTTAAGTATATTGTAATAAGTTTCGAGTATATTTTAGCGAATTTCGGTAACAACATGATTTTAATTTTTTTTATGTTAATTTTTGCATCAAATTTAAAAACAATAACATTTTTGAATAGAGAATGAAGAGACCTTTCAAATGATATATCATAAGCCTATACTTCCCATTTAAAAAATTGGGGGTTGTACCTGTCATTCTAAGGGGGTTAAAGGTAGGGGTTGCATTTTCACGTTAAAGAATGTCAAGTTATAATTTAAATTTGACGTGTTTCGGGATTTTTTATAAATATGTACAGTAACCGAAATAATGAATTTATTCCATTTGGCTTTTACACACTGTATGTAGAATTCCAGTCCATTTCCATGATAAGTTGAAATCTTTTTAATATTTAAGAATTATTTGTTTATCCCTATAGTTTATTTGAAACTCCCATAATTTATTAAAACTTTTGTCCTGTTGGCACACATTCATAATTATGTTGGACTCGTGGTTTGATAACTGAACTCAAATTGTTTTGACTCGTTATGTTCAAATTATTTTATTTAGTATGAGTATTTGTTCTCGGTAATATTACATTTAATCATTGTTAACTGTTTCTTAGATCCTTTTCGAACAATTATTTCTTGTGTACTAACCCACTTTTCAAACCCTGGTGATGGTCTGATTCAGACCGAAACTAGTTGCGATAATTATATTTCTTCAATAAAAGTCTGTGGTTTGACTTAAGTTTTAAGATGGATGACCCATCTAAGTTTTTTAATAAGTGTGTATTAAGTAAACTGTAAATATTTGAAACTAAGCGCTTTCGGCTTACAAAGCCATCATCAGAGTTTCTCGTTAAAAAAGATAAAAACCACTAAGAAGAAATGTATAAAACGTAAAAAACATTATAGAAACCAGACAAACCAACACAAATAAATAAGTAAAAGCTAACAAATTACATAAAAAGGTGGACACAAGAATAATGTGAAAATTAAAATTAACTACCCTAAATGTATGTATAAACAATAAACAGAATAAATACATATTAATTTTGTTTCAGGAACGTGTTAGACGACAGGCATTCGATAGGTGATCAGGTAAGATTCTATTGTGATATTTTTTACACTATATTGGTTCTTGATGTGTTTCTTTTAACAAAGATAAAAATACAAACTTTTTATTATCAAAAAACCTTGTATATATAAATTTTACCGCAAGCTTCGTTCTAGGACATGCTGTATAATAAAAGTAATATAAATTCCCGATGATTGTACAAAGCTAACATTCTTCTACCTTGTATTGTGTAACGTTTATGATCATAAACATTTGTTTTTAAATTACAATGTTATGTTGTATCTGCGCTCGTTAAATTTTTTTTTATTAAATTATTGACCTAATATTATTAATTCGTGCACATTCTTTTAGAAGTAATCATTTACTGTAGTAGTAGTTGTAGTGATCAACTTGATGCCTCGCTCGATTCTGTGTACCATGACAGAAGAGCGTATTTCCTCAGAGTTACTGGTATTTTTATGCATAAAGAGGAATGTGGTGCCTAGTCATCGTAACCTGCTGACATACTAGTACTAGGCCGACGTTAACTACGTTAGACTTGGCTGATATAGTATGGGAGCCGGCTGAACATTTGTTGTTATAATCCTATAGATACTTTTTTCAGTACAATTAGCAGTTTTTTTTTGTAAATTTTACATATTAATAATAATAAATTGATAATTAATCCATCTAAATCTTCAAAGATTTATTGATTCATAAATAGCACTTGATTTATTCATTGTTATCTGGCTTATTTCTCTAAGTATATATTGGGAGTGTAGCCTTGCTTTCATGTAATCCATCACAAGTTCTCACCCTAGATGTCTCAAAAACAATCGTCGAGAAACTTTTGGGTTTGTATGGTTTTGATCATTTGTTGACGAAGGCGTCACATTTAGAAGCCTAACCTAACCACAAAATCAGGTGTACCCCAAGGATCTAATCTTGGGCCACTTTTCTTTATACTCTGAATAGATGATTTGCCAGAGGTTATTAGAGATTCTGACTGTGCTTTGTTTGCTGACGACTTTAAATTATATAAGGAAATCAAAACTGAGACTGACGTCGAATTACTTCAAAACGATATACACAGAGTCTACGAATGGTCTTTGAAGAATTGTTTGGATTTTAATGTTAACAAATGCTTCAGTATGTCAATAACTAGAAAAATAAATAAAATCAATTCAGAATATACAATTAACAACCAAATAATATATAAGTAAAGGACTGTAGTACTTAGTACACACTTTAGATAAAGTGGAGAAAAAGAGGTTAATTTGTATTTTTAAGTGTGTATATATTTCAATAATTTAAAATTTCATAGCTAAGCGCTTTCAACCATAAAATAGGCCATCTTCAGAGCTATATCTAAATTGGAAAATATGTGTATAAATTATATGAATTTGGTTTATATATAAATAAAGTAACTTACGTCAAATTAAATATTTCCCAAGAGAGTTCATCAAAACACACTAGGTCACATCAAATAAGGACATCCACAACAATTTAAAAGTTAATTTAAAATTATAAATAAAATCTAAGTTAAAACTGTCTAAGTAATAAAATTAAAACGATATACAAACTTCGAATCGATTGTCATTAAAAATTCAATGAAACGTTTTTATAAAGAAATGTTAATGATTATATTTAAATTAAAAAATGTATATGTTGGTTGGTCCAAAATAAAGACTGTAAATATTAAATTGTTTTCAAAGAATTTCCAACAAGCAATCGATAGCAAATCCCTAAACCTAATATATTTATAATTATTTCCTTGCCTATTACATTTAAACCATATAAATGAGATAAAATTGAAAACAAATATAATAAAAATAAATAAACAAAAACAAAAATCTTTATATCACATTAAGCAATCAAACCTGCCTGATAAATCAATCAACATAAGAAGAGCTCCAAAGAAACTTAAAAATGGGTGTAAATTTACAATTAAGGTGTACTTGAGTGTTAACACAATTAGTAGGATTCTTATTCATTTCTCTGCAAATCTCCAAATCCTCCAAAAGGTCTATTTTATTATAATTGTTGTTGGGTAATCTATGAAGAAGAATGCTATTTTTATTAGGAGAGAAATTGTGGCCACTGAAAGAAATGTGGTGGCCAAAACTAGATGTATTAGGTCTATCCAAATGTTCTTTAATTCTAGTTTTTAAAGCCCTGGTTGTTCTGCCAAATAATATATAAGCAAAACGAGAGTAAAGATCTGGGAGTATATATTGACGCCAAACTTACCTTTGAAAAGCATATCAATACGATTATAAATAAATCGTAGAAAATACTAGGCTTTATAATTAGAAATTCTTTTAGATATACCTCTTATCTAATGTAAAATTAAATTGTAGTCCCTATTTCCATATAAGAAAAACTAAAATATTTGTCTGCCCTAGACCTACAACAAACCTAGGTTTAAATTCTCCCTTCTATAATATGTCTTCCCTCGCAAATTCACTGAACAATATTGACTTTTTTACATCCTACAGCCTTAAAAGTTTTAAAAGAATTGTCGAAAAAAACTTAGCACTAACGGAATCTTAAAACAACATCAAAACTATATTTTTTGTGATATACTTTATTTTTACACTATCTATAAAATTTAATGGTTATTGTTATAGGGTAAATATTGTAATCTTTTATTGGAACTGTGTTCTGTTGATTACTTAATTAATAAATAAATAAATATAGAGTTACCATGAACAATCTACGTGTATTTCTAGCGACATTATATTTCGCAGAAAGTTGATCCACAACATCAAACATGCTTGACTTTTCTGGTCGTCTGGTCAAAAAGTTATTAACTGATGATTTTGTTGTAAATTATCTTATCCATGGTAACATTTCTTCTTGATTTAAAAACATTTCTTCTTGATTTAAGAAGTGGAGTACATTCTGATTACTATTTCAGAAGGAGTGTTACTGGCAAAAAAATGAGCCTTTCCTGCTTGCCGCAGTAAATTTCCAAATTGTAGGTTTAAAATGATCGAGAATCCGTCAACTAAAAGACTTAGATCGTACCGTGATGGCTTACGGCTTCAGAATAGCATATACATTTTCAAATTCAAATTGCTTGCATTGAATTCATTTTAAGGATGGCCTATTTATTGTGTATAACCAATTACGGTTTAAATAATAATACATTTGAAATCAGTCAAACAGTTGTTCACGCCCACATCTTTAATGTTACACAAAGAGGGATGGTATTGTATTATACAGGACGGTTTTATTTGTTTTTTATTGCAACTTCTTTACCGGCGGGTGAATAGTTGACGAATTTTACCCCAACTACCTACTAGAAAGAAAAAGGTTTATAATCCAACATGAATATTCGACACAGAATGTTCAGAAAACGTATTTCTCTAATCCCTTTATTGCCAATAAAATCTGCCCCTTCCAATTTGATATTTTTATAATTAACAGGTAAATTTTCTCAGTAAAATATAAAATTTTATTACAATTAGTTTATTCGTTTATTTTTAATGATTTTTTAAAAGCCTTAAACACCCCCTTAACATAAGCCAATAAGTTTAATATATTAAAAAATAAAAATCATTGATCTTATAAATGTTTTTGTCAATATTTGTTTAAATCTGATATCTATTTCTTTTTTTAAAAACAATTATTTCGGAACAACACCAAAGAACTGGTGGCGCCACCACCTCTTCCAAGTGTTTTGTTATTATTATTTTTTATTCTTTAGTGAAGTAAGTAATTGTAGGCGTTTTAAAAATTGCCACTCCTATGTTGTTGAAGCAGGGCGTTTTTATAACTTCGGTAGGTAAAGGAAATTCACATTTAACAAGTATATGTTATTCTATAGCCGACTGTCCATCCTGAAACGACAACGTTCTCTGAATGGCCACAGAATTTTGTCGATAGTTGTTTACTTGCCCACTGTGTACTTTTTCTGGCAATTTTCCACTATCTTTTAAAATATTTTCCTGACTGCTGCAAAGTTATCTTTATTTTTGCATTCATTCCTGGTTCGAATATTATTCAATCGTAAATATCGAATCGAAATCTTCCCATGGATGCTGGAAAAATATCTAAACCGGTTCCATCAGTAGCCCAAAATTCATAAATGGATATCCTTTCACCACGATATACACCTGCTAGATATAGTAACCCTAAAAGCGCGACAATCTACTATATCAGTTGGTCTTGCATCAGATTTATGTGTATAGTGATCATATATGTTTTGAATGTATACAGGGTGGTTCAAAAAAAAGTAACACCGTCTCTAGGATAGGCAAAAAACTGAAAAATAATTGGGGTTGGCTTAGTGAAATTTTTTTCTAACGCCATTCGTTTTCAAGATAAAGGGCGTTGAAGAAAATGGAAAATTACACATTTCTTACGATTTTCCCGAAACTACTGGCACCATTGCAATGAAATTTTATACGAATATGTTTTGGAAGCTGATATATCCCATGAATTTGTTTTTATAACTAACTCTCATAGTAGGCGCTAGTTACACGATTCATACAACGTATTATTCAACATAACTTTTTTTAGGGTGGAATTATTAGTCAAAACTCCAAGTGAACATAAACATCGTTTAATTCTGCACCAAAAAGTTACTCTTGGTAAAACTCGATATTATGTACCGTTTTCGGAATATTTTGATTTGAAAATAATGAAGTAATAATCGCTCCTGGTATAAACTAATGATAAATTTATTAATTAAAAAAACTTACCTACAATAAGAAAATTAAAATAAAGACAAAGAACATAACATAAAATTCAATTAGAGTAAATGTTCAAAATGTCCTCCGTTTTCACGAATACACAAGTCTATCCTTTTTTCTAAAGAATCCATTAATCTTCTTAACGGTTGGGGATCATCTATGATGTCATTAAAGTGACGTTTAATTCTGTCTATTAATTCTTGACGAGAATTTACCTCTGTAGCATAGACTTATTCCTTAATATACGACCAGACTGTGTAGTCCAAAGGATTAAAATCGCATGACCGAGGAGGCCAATGAATCGGAGCTTCTGCACCTCCTTTGGACTACCCACTCTGGTCGTATATTAACTTTTTTTTAAACACCCTGTATATTGGTATCTTTTGCTTGTTTCGCTGAACCTAGCACTCCTTTATTTTCATCCAGTGGTTATGAATACGAAAGTCCGCCATTTTCTATAGAAATCACGTTAACCCTATTGTTCCTAACACTTGCGGAAAGTAATTTTTCTTACTTGTTACAAAAATAACTAATTTTAATAGTAATCGTGAACTGGTTTTTTATTCCAAATAATAACGTTTATGACGTTTGAAGAATAAGTAATTAGAGGTAATTTTGAGATGAGCTTTGAACAAAAGCGTCACAGAACACTAGTCTACGTTCGAAAAGGGATGTACTAACTATCCTTATAAAGTTATCCCTAAAATTTCATTCTTTGACTGTCCCTTGTTCAGATCAGATCGACTCCCAATATTTTGGTAGTGCAATAAATTTAGTTTCTTTTTTAGTTAATTATTTAGGATGACAAAAGAGACTGTTCTGTCAATATTAGAACTCATTGAGGGTTCACTTGAGTTTTGTACTGATAGGTAGGTGATTTTCGATTTCCAGGTTGCCACTTCCGTTTTTTTATTCTCGATGACATCTTTATGTTTATTTACAATTTTTAAATGCAAATTTCTTCCATCTGCTGTGAAATTGCGTCCTCTCCTCTTAGTCGTCTAGTAATTCCCATTTTTCACTTTGATCAAACCCAAGTAAATTAGACACACCAAAAAACTTCGGAATCAAAACAAACCAACTCTTCTGCATAAAAGTGAGGTTATATAATAGACCTAAACCTCCAGATATCGACCTAACCGCCAGTTGAAAGTTACAGATAAATATTTGACATTTTATAGTCTATATAGAAAGGACAAGGAGTAATAAATCATTCATTTAAGTAGATTTCAAAGACGTACCAAAATATATTTTAAGAGGGTATACCGTAAGGTACATTTTGTATTGAACGAATGAGTTGCAGCTATGCTAAAGAATATACGATTTAGGTCAGAGGTAACGGGATGTACTAATTTTAATAAAAAAAGTGATAGAGGTACATAAATTTTAGTAAGTTTGATAAAGAAAGGAAACACAGTTTATTCATAATAGAAAACAAACCAATCTGTAACAATAATTATTTTATATATTTTCGTTCTTTTTGTAAGAAGATTAATTCAAACTTTGAATATTGTCACAAATAAATTACAATTAAATATATTGTCCATGTTGGAAGTTCTGAAGGTTTTGTTGATGGTGGATTATTAACTTTTATTTCAAAACGCACGGGGGACTATCACGAAGATATGAATGGGGATGTCTTCGAGGAATGGTTTGTTCAAATGTTGGACCTGATTCCAAAAGGGGCTGTTATTGTTATGGACAACGCAAGTTACCATTCACGGTTACGAGAAGCATTGCCCACAAGTCGTTGGCGTAAAGCAGAGCTTTTGGAGTGGCTTATTTCGAAAAATATTAAGTTTCCAAAAGATCCACTAAGGAAAGAACTTTACAGAATTGCAAAAATGAACAAGAATAAATACAAAACCTACATTGTAGAAGAAATGGCTTCTTCTCGTGGTATATCAGTTCTTCGACTTCCCCCTTATAATTGTGAACTTAATCCCATAGAATTAATATGGGCTCAGGTAAAGGGGAAGTTGGAAAAAAATACTACTTTTAAAATAAACGATGTTGTGAAATTGTTTGAGAGTGCTGTAAGTCATGTTAGTAAGGAAAATTGGACAAACTGTATCGAGCATGTTATCAAAGTAGAGGCAAATATGTGGAAAATTGACAATATTTGTGATGATTTAATTGACCCTATTATTATTAATGTCAAGAACAATTCTTCCTCTTCCGAGTCGGATATAGAATAAAATGTAAGTAATAAATGTATTCCAATAATTATTTCTTTTCATTTTTTATTATATTATAATTTAAAACGTATTTTTTTCCCAAAATACACACCACTGCATTGCGTTATTGCTTATCTGCTAATCCTTTAACAATGAAGAAAACCCTAAACTTTGCTACAACTGAAACAAATACGGGTTCGATCTACCTGGTTTTTAGATTTACGGAAGAAATGTAATTTAAAGTAAGAGATTTATCAAAAATTTCATGGTGCTCCCTGTAAAGGTTTTGCATACTTAATTAGGGTTTATTACTCTTCGCACTTTTTGTACATACCTACTATAGCTGTTGGATAAATTTAACCTATTGTTGATAAACCGACCTTTCCAAAATAACTGGTAGTTAAGCATTAACTGACAGATAAATTGCTATTGATAAACCGGCCCTGAACGTTGTTAATAGAAACGTGTAAATGTGTTTTGTTATGGCACGTGTACAGAGCTCCCACACTATTATTGTAATTGGCAGTACTACACACACCAACAGATCAGATGTACCTCCTTCAAGTACCAGGTTTACAGTATCGAACAGTCGATTATCTTCAGCCGTACCCGTATAGTGACTCGTTGCAAAGAACTAGTGAGTGACAGCGCGAATACTTCGGCAACAATTATTCAGTTCGCTTTTTTTTATTTTCGAAAGTTTTGAGCGGAATAGATAGGTATATATAGGTTATATTCCGTGAGTTGGATTCGTTTAAGTTGAAATTGTTAAAAATTTAAGGTAGTACTTATTATAAATAATTTGAATATTTATTCATATCATTTTTTATGCACTGATAAATATATGAATCGGGAAATGTTAAGTGGTGCAAATATTTAAGGAAATGATAAAATCTCTGTTATATATAAAATAATATTTAAATTTCTGCTGTTGATTCATTTAATTATTATGAGAGTTTTAGTGTTTTCTTTTGACTAGTGTTAATGTATATAACAGATTATTAAATTTATTATATAAATAAGGAAGTTTGACTAGTGTTTACTGAAAAAAATTATTGAATAATTTTTTTATAATTTAAAGAAAACAATAATCTTCAAAGTTCCTTGATAAGATTGGTATAATTTTTTTAAGATTCTTAAGACCCTTTTTGGGTCATCGTTGTGTTTTACTGACACCTGCAAATCTTTGCATTAGTCATTTTGCAAAACTACAATATGACACACCGTATTGACTGACTGTACATATTGGGAGTGTTTTCTAAAATGCTTTTAAAAATATTTATTATAAAATAAATTAACGGCCCCATCAATAGTCCTAGAGATCTGTCCTTCGAAAGTTAAAAAAACTGAAATATTGCATTAAATTGATTGTACTAACCCTTACTTTTTGGAAGTCCATCTTATTAAGAATAATAAAAAACTCTTCGTTTTAACAAAACTTCCCCTATTTATTTAAAAAACTGCTTTTTTAAACTCAATGACAGCCGTTTCGCTAGACAACTAGCATCGTCAGATTGACATATTGAAGTTACATTTTGTTTATTTGTAGCTAGGTACCTGATGTTTATTAGGAAGTTATAAGGCTAGACCAAGTATGGAAGTAATAAGACATATCAATATTAAAGCCTAGATGTTTTTAGCCCTAAGGGATTATCCTGGATGTATTTCCCTCTAAGATCAGTATGTGCAATGATATAGAAAAACCAGGAAAAAACTATATCATGCTGATCTTTACAATAACTTAATATATTTGTTTTACAATTACGTCTTATCTATGTATAAAATGAAGACTCAATCAAAGCAAACACTTTAAAAGTGGATAACTTCCCAGATTTATTTGTTCATTAACAACTTTAAATTGTAGATCTGCTAGATGTCTTTTTATTTCAAGTTCTTCAAGGAAATCTAAATTTTGTCCATATAATTCATAAATTAGCAGCATAAATTCTATGATACATAGGGCATTTTCAATTCCAATGGACAAAATTAACTTTGATAAAGAAATTGATATCATAAAGCAAATAGCTACATCTAATGGCTACCCAATTTATTTGATAAATACATTAATTAATAAAAAAGAAAAGAAACTGGCACTACAACTAATATTTCCTAAACAAACTAAAGAAATTAAAAGTTATAAAAATATTACATATTGTGGAAGTATTTCCAATAAAATTTCAAAAATAATATCTTCGGCAACATCAGCATTAATATCATTTAAAACACAAAATAATGTTGGTACAAAATTGTTAAATATAAAAACAAAATTACCTAAATTAAAAAAATCTGGTGTTTACAAAATTAATTGTCCAAAGTGTAATGCTGTATATATAGGTCAAACACAAAGAAATTTTGAAGTAAGATTTAACGAACATTTAAGAGCATGTAGATTAAAACAACCAGATAAGTCAAATTATGCAAAACACCTACTTGAACATCCAACCTCACTCTTACACACCAATGACATCCAAATACTACACACTTGTAATAAAAAACAAAATTTTGATTTCCTTGAAGAACTTGACATAAAAAGACATCTAGCAGATCCACAATTTAAAGTTGTTAATGAACAAATAAATCTGGGAAGTTCTTCACTTTTAAAGTGTTTGCTTTGATTGAGTCTTCATTTTATACATAGATAAGACGTAATTGTAACACAAATATATTAAGTTATTGTAAAGATCAGCATGATATAGTTTTTTCCTGGTTTTTCTATATCATTGCACATTTATACTGATCTTAGAGGGAAATACATCCAGGATAATCCCTTAGGGCTAATAATAGTAACTTCAATATGTCAATCTGACGATGCTAGTTGTCTAGTGAAACGGCTGTCATTCTCTTTAAAAAAGCAGTTTTTTAAATAAATAGTGAAAGTTTTGTTAAAACGATAAGTTTTTTATTATTCTTAATGAAATATTGCAGTCTGAAATCCAACGGTTGTAGGTTGTAAAGGGGCAAGGGGTAAAGGGAACAAATTACTAAAAAAGATAAGTATAATTTTTTTAAAGAAGTCGAAAATAATATAAATTCACAGCCATATTTCTCCTTACGGACATGAAAGTAGAGCATTTACGCCTTGTAACATGCAGAAAGTGACTGAAAACATAAAAAAAACATTAAAGATAATCAAAAAATGTCATAAGATTAGTAAAAAGCGTGAAAATCAAGTTAGGATTGTAAAGTTTATAGGTAGAATTGAATGTTTAGAGCAATACTTGTAAGAAAAAATTTGATGAAATCGTAAAACACATTTTCTTTTGTAATTTTTCCCGTAGAATCGAATGGTGTAATTTATTTTTCCAATTTTTGACAATTAGTTACAAACATTTAACCATTTTTGTACATTTCGTTGTTACAAAAGTGATTTTCAGCTTTTTGCATTTTTTATCAAATTTTTAAATGACAAGTGTACTTTTTTGTTATTTCATTAAAAAGTAGACGTAAAAACGAAATAATTGAGCCGCGGAAGAACCTTCACCGATAATAATTTTTAGGAGACTTTTCGAGTGAAAAAAAAAACATGATTTTTCCGGAAAAATCAAATTCCTCGGAAAATTTTAAAGTTACACGGCTGAGAAAATTTTAGGCTATTCTAGATATAAAAAAAAACGCAAAACCCGGTTTTTTGCATTTTTCTCGGAAAATTAAGGTTATATGCGAAAATGACCAATGGAAAAGTTTTAGATTTTTTCATGATCTACACTCTACACATTTTCTGTAGAACACTTTTTATTTGAATGTCAACTTTAGGCGCAAATCGCAAAATTTCGCGTTGTCCTCAATTGTCACCCTTTTCAACCCTTAAAAAATGAATGACAAACATTCAGGCGGCTCATTTTTTTCATTATAAGCCCCTCTACAACCTACAACCCATGCCTACATTTTGTGTCACATTGATGCCACTAAAATCGATGATCTTTAACTTGAAATCTGCAGGGAGTGATAAAAAAACAATTGCTTCACTCATTTTTTAAAAATTCAAGTCAAAAGGCAATAATTTGTTTCTGTTCATAATATAATTTATAAAAAAAACTACTCGTCCTGTAGAAAAGTGGTCAACTGATGATTTGTTGGTCATAGAACCAGGTTTGATTTTATACCTGGTTGAATAAAATTTGTTAATAAACCAAAAAGGTATTGCAGAATGAAGTGGAAAATACGATTTTTTACTATTGTTAATAATATTAAAATATTCATCAAAACTTTTCCAAAAAATTTCTCAGGATAGTTTAAAAAAATTAGATGGGCTCGATTGGTCGTAGTAGTTTTTGCCAGTGAGGAAAATATATTGATTTTCTTTGATTGAGTTTCAACTACAGTGGAACACCGCTTTATCATGAAGAAATAGCGGCTTCATTTTTATACATCAGACTGGTTATATTTTCGTTCAAAACTAATAGGTCTGTTTGTCTATCAAAAGAAATTCCATCCTACACTGTAACAATACACATAACATATGTCAGTCATTCTGACAATTCTATTTTTTGATTATTTTAACTGTCAATCTAAAAAACCCTCTTCAGGATTCTCTATCGACTGGCACTCTTTTCACATTTGCCTCTGCAACATTCGTTGCTTCCAAAGTATTATTATTAAAATTATACTGTTTACTTCCATTTGATATGAAAATAACCAAATTATTTCGATGCCAAATGTTTAATTTTATTGTTATCAAAATCTCTAATTTTTGTTTGTTTAATCATTTAATTATTGCAAATTTGTGGGAAATCTTAAGCATACGTTTTGAATTTTCTTTTTTTATAATGTATAGTACACCATCACGACCAAGTCAATCAGAGTAATTTAATTATTAAAAATAGAGAAAGTATCAGTGATTCACAGCGTAATTAATATTTTTAGACTTAAATGACAAGTAATATTTTTTCCCATAGAATAAACCTTTTAGGTTTAATAAACGCGATGTAACAATTTATTTACATTAGCCTCATTTTTAAAGTCTGATTCTAAAAGGTCATCCAAGTCAAGTAATTAGGTAAATGCTGATGCTGTATGCAAATATTTTATGTATGTTTAATATTACATTTTCGGATCAAATATTCCAGTATCTATTAATAATGGATGTTTTTTTTATGAAGAGGGAAATAGATATTTAAGTTACTAGTCCCATAAGGACACTTTTTCAGTACGAGAGGGAATCGAAACGAGTACTGTAACAGTTTACCGGACATATGTGATGTACAGCATTTTATTTCATACTGTACCGTACAACACAAAAGAACAGTGAAAAAATAAAATATTAATATGTTTATCGGCGTTTGGTTCCAGAACACATATAAATGTGGTGATGTGCTCGTAGATCACAGCCACGGGCCCCCGGGTTGGAATCGCATGGAGGATCAGGGTTTTTCTATTGATATTTCCACACATTATTGTCTTTACTACACTAACTAAACGATTAAAATAATATAATTCATAACTACAAGCTATACTTAACTAAAAAATAAAATATTGGGAACCGATCTGATCCGAACGAGAGACAGCCAAAGAATGAAATTTTAGGACTTTATTTGAATAGTTAGTACATCCCTTTTCGAACGTAAAGTAGTGTTTCGTTCAAAGCTCATTTTAAAATCCATGTCCTATAAAAAACTAAAGATATTAGGTTAAGCCCATATATGTAGCTCCAGAAACGTGTTTCTGTCTCCTTAGACTTCATCAGAACAGCATTCCTATCGATTGGTTCTCGGCTAAATTCAAATATCGTCACGGAGGAATGTATATTCCTCGGTAAATATTTTTCTCGCAGGTAATTCCAGTTGATGTCACAAATGTGCGGTTGGCGCTTGGGTTGACTCCATTTGTGCATTTGGTGGTTTGGCAAATCTCGAGCTAAAATGACTCGTTCGCTCATTCAAGCATAGTTTTTATAATTCATACCAAAACATTTGTCTAATGTCTAATAATGCATTTGAAAATATGATTGTCTGCGTTTGGTTTGTAACCAGTAAGTTTTTTCTCCTATATGAGGGTTGCCTTTTATATTTTGGGGTTTGAAAACAAAAACAAATATCAATCATCGAAAATCACTTTATTGTTTTTCAAAATATTACCCATGAAAATCTATACATTTTTGCATGCGTTTGAACAAATTGTCGAAGCACTTATACCACTCTGATTGAGGTATTCAGGTTCATTTTCGTTTTCATTAGATAAAAAAATCTAAAAGTCACTTTTATTTAGCTTGCTAAAAATAGAATTTTACAAAGCTTAAACTTGGTACCGATAAATTATTTATAGTGGATTTTCTTTCTGTTTGGTCTTTTAGAAAAAAAAATAATAACCGATCATTGGTGGACTGTTTTACTGTTACAACACCATATGTTTTATCAAGTGAATTAAGTGGCTATTGTTCCGTTTGTTGTCAATATGACTCGGTTAAAAGGATTTGATTGTATGAGAATTTAGTTCAAATTACCGCAATTTTGTGTCTACATGTAACGAATTTTTTTTTATTTGTTATTATTTATCGAGATATTTTGTTTATCATAGAACAAATTTGTGCAGCATCATTATTTACTTCCTGCTTTACAGGATATAATAAAAACAATCTACCAAGAATTTATTAATATCCTGGCATGCTTTCTTAGTAACCAGGTGCATGCATTGGTAATTTTAATCATTATACCAAACTATAACATGATAAGTAGCTTAAAATAATACTTTTTCATGGAATAGCTATTTATGACATGAGTGTTTAAGATTATACATTGTTACCATAAAACTCACGTTTAACACGAATATCAAACAAAGTTTTTTGTACAACTGTCCTATTTTCATAATAAAATGGGTAAATTAAATATTTCTATAAGATTATATCTTGGCATCTCTTGTCAGTTGACTGTTTTCATGTCGTCGCATTAGCTGTAACAAGTGACAAACAATATTGTTTACAGCTCACGCGTTTTAGTTAAAATCACGGTTAGTTCATGCTGATGTTTCATGGCTTGCATAATGAAGAATAATAGTGAGGAATTGTGTGTTCCTGATGATATTGGAGAGGCTGCAAAAATAGCTTCAATTGAATTGTTGCAGAAAAAATCGGCTCAGCAGTGTGACACCGCATATTCTAATTTTCTTAGCTAGAGTAGACTTTAAAAATCGTATTAATACAAGCAGATATTTCAAGATAATAGCATTACTAAAGCTGAAAAATGTACAACCCTTACGTTTGAACAAATCCAGAGGTTTATAAATGAGGTGAGATGAAAAATGTTTGATGATAAAAGTTGCTGTGTGCCATTTATTAATATACAACATTAAATAAATGGGAAAAAACATTGACTATTTTAATAAATACGTTTTCTCCTCGATCATCACCGAATTTACCAATTCTGCAATCAAATTTGATTACAGAATGCTGGAATTCTCACTCTTGAGATTGAAAAAATATTCTGCAACATCCTTTCCCCCATGCATCTTGTGGTAGAATAATAGTTTGACACTGGTTAGCAATAATAGCATTAACCATGACGCAGTTGATTGTCATCGTGGATTGCAGAAACTGTCATAATTGTTGCTGTCAGAATTTTAGAGTGTGAAAATACATCACGTGAAATTATAAAGAGTATAAAAAATATACTGAAAAATTTACTACCAAAAAAATCAAAGAATGATTGTGAAAAGTATACAAACTGTTCATGGATTTAAAATCTTTGATCGTATAGTCTGCTACTCGGTGAGAATGAAAACTCTTGATGCTCGTGGTTCCTCACTATTCACTCGCACCAAATTTTTATTCTAACCTCGTTACAGGATATATTATTGTTCCAACTAATTTGACTATATTTTAATTTGTTAGATTCGACTTTTGTCGCTAAAAATTGTACTTTTATTTTATATCTGATTGACTTCTATGGAGATAGATTATTGATTTTTGATGACCGTTTTTTTAGTGTCATTTTTTGAATGTTGGAAATAGATAGATGAAATAAGAAAAGTAGAGTTTTATTTCTCATTTGCCGCTATACAAGAATTTTCTTGCTGTGAGTCAAAGTCCGATCTGAGCTATCGTTGGCTCCAAAGCAAGTGGTCCTTCAAATAGTACATCGTTTGACATTGCCGTTCAAACAACTATTTTGAAATACTGCTAATCCAGTTGGTATAAACCGTTTGGGAAAATTCCCTTTACCATTGTTGAGTTTCTGTATCTCTTGGATCCGAAGAATATACAGGACACTGTTTCAGAAGGTCTTCTGCTTCTTCGCTACCAAAATCAGGAGCAAATATAACGTATGTTAAGAAGCATGGAGGAAGGAAGTCTACAATATTAGTAGAGGGTTACATTGATTAATTTTCTTATAAAAAGTATATTGCTAAAAGAATAATTCCAACAGGATACAAAGCTAAAAAGTCCAAAATCCTGGAGTCAGATGACATTATTAAATTTCTGACAGAAGCTCCTGATGACGTCTATTTGTTGATGAAGGTTATTGCTATTTTTGGTGTACATGGAGCGACTAGGTCCGATGAATTGTACAAATTAGAAGTGTTTAATGTTGACGACAGAAAATCAGTGATGATCGTTTCATTATCTGATACTAAAACCAAGCAAGATAGGTCGTTTTGTTTTGCTGACGAGAAAAGTGGAGTGCGTTTCTTGGAAATTGGGAAAGAGTATATTGCCTTGCGCCCAAAAACGTACCTCACAGTAAGTTTTTTGT
The DNA here is from genome assembly GCA_035357415.1 of Ophraella communa. Classification (NCBI taxonomy): domain Eukaryota; kingdom Metazoa; phylum Arthropoda; class Insecta; order Coleoptera; family Chrysomelidae; genus Ophraella; species Ophraella communa. The sequence goes on along the minus strand of CM068994.1, from coordinate 27,761,813 downwards.
GAATTACCGACAGCAAACACTATATATAATAACCCCAAGAAGATTGCAGATTTTTTGAAACTTGCCAATTTAGAAATGTACACGGGGCATTGTTTCCGTCGTTCTTCAGCTACTATGTTCGCAAATTCTGGAGCTGATCTAGTAAAACTTAAACGTTTAGGTGGATGAAAATCGTCATCCGTATCCAGATCGTCATCCAGAATCTTACAGTCAATATGCAATAAGATTGCTGTATCCAAGTGTATACTTGGCGGACCTGAAAATCAATCCAGTACCTCGAATCAAGTGTTTAAGCAAACGAGTACAAGTTATGATGCTCCAAAAAAGGATATTTCTAATAATAATAAATTTTATTGAGTAAAAAAAAGTTAAAACATTTTATTTACTCTTGCTGTTAAAGTGACACTCCATCTACTTAAAACAGTTGTTATAGCAACACTTTAACATTAGCTATGGAAAAAATATTTTTAATACTCTTGACAACCTTTAAAATGTCACTTTTAACAACAGTCCTACAAAAAATTAATAACTAACATAATGTTTATTTATTTATTTAACGGATATACCATTTTACAAAAAAAAAAAAATTACAATATGTGTGAGAACAGAAAAAAAAAAGATTTAAAATATAGATTAAAAAAAAAATTTAAATATTAACACAATAAATAGGTACAATTTACAATTCTTAAAAATGTAAATTCTTAATTTGGCGCTTAAATGACGATAAAGATGAGTCAAACAACTGTATGCTAGAGTTGTGTTTGTTAGCAATCCTAAGTATTTTTGAAATAGTTTCACTCTGTGCATAATCTGTGGAGTGAAATGAGATAGTGAATTATGCTGAGATGCGAGTCCTTCTGCTTGTATTAAAGTTCACCAGCTTCAACAAATCTGGACAACAAATTGCACCATTAAGCAGTTTATGAAGAAAGCACAGAGATAGTTCGATTCTGCGATGCTCCAGAGAACTCATGTTAAGTGATGACAAAACATTATCGTAATTGTTACTACCTCCTGGAATACCCATCTTATATGCCGCGAATTTTAAAAATTTATGTTGAACAGTTTCAATCAAATTTATATCTCTTTGACGATAGGGATTCCATAGGACACAGTTATATTCAACGTTAGATCTCACCAATGAACAATATAACAATTTAACTAATTTTATAGAAAAATGATTGGAAGATCTCAAAATGAATCCTAACATTTTCAACGCCTTGGATGTAATTAAGGAGTAATGAGACTGGAATGATAATTTGGGATCCAATGTTACACCCAGATCTTTTATGGTGTCAGCTTTATGAAGCGGATGATTGTCTAACATGTATAGTCGAACTGAACTGGGATAAAGTTTCTATGGAATGTAATTTGGTGACATTTCTTTGGGTTTAGATTAAGAAGATTTATTTTACACCACCTGACGAGGTTATCAATATCAGCTTGAAGAGCTCTGGCGTCTTCAATGGTTTTTATGGCACGAAAAATTTTAAAATCGTCTGCAAAAATAGATATTTGAGACGAAACTATAGCCTCCTTAACATCATTAACAAATATGTTAAATAACAAGGGACCTAAATGAGAACCCTGCGGCACACCCGAGGAAACAGATATCGCTGAAGAGATGGAGCCAGCATATCTAACATATTGTGTGCGTTCTCTAAGGTAACTGTTTAGCCATGAAATCATGGAGCCAGCAATACCTATAGAGTTCAGTTTTGCTAACAAGAGTGTATGCTTAACACGATCGAAAGCTTTTGTAAAATCTGTATATATTGCATCAACCTGAGAACGCTGTTCAAAAGTACCAATAATGAAGTTTTGATAAAGAACTAAATTATCTAATACACAATTTTTAAAAGGAACAAAAGTTGCGTTCATAATATTCTTGAGAAAAACGGCAACGGATATATTTTAAAAAATTCTGCGGTTTTATCTGGTCCGTCAAACCCGTTATTTACATCTACATTTTCTTTCAAAAAGTCTTATAGAAAAAATTTATTCGCCTCATTAATCCTTTTATGCGGTCAACAATAAAAGTATTAGTGTTATTTACAAGATTATATTTTTTTGCTACTAATACCAATTTTATTAGAGTGTTTAATAAGATTAGCTGAATTAAATTAAAAAAAATTATTATATTCGTGTTTTTTTTTCAAGCGAATAATTTTGACGCCGATACTTTTTTTGGTATCGTCGTCGTCGAACTTTTTACAATTTTTTGGCGATGTTTGTGGGCGAACAGGTATATAAAAAATGACTTTTTCGTGCAGGTGCTCCTCGTCTTGTAAACAAAGACAATTCTAATTAATATGTTTAGAACGATCTGTTGATTTGTAGACAATGCTGGGTATTTTGTACATACGGAAATAACTATTACGTATTTTTTTTCGTGAATATTTTACCCACGTAATTTTTTCAGTAGGTACAAATAACAAAAATATGTTAATGTGTTTGTTTAGATATCATACATTAATTAAATTAATTATATATTTTATTTGTTTCTTTTTACAAATTGCTTTTTCTTCCAAACACCCAGTTTAAATTTTTTTTTTATAAAATTTTGTATAAGTACATAATAATGTGTGGATGCACCCCGATGTGTTATGGCATGCCTAGGCATGCTTCTGATCAGGTGGTCAATGTTCTCCTGTGGTATTCCATTCCAGGCAACCAACAACTCCTCTCTAAGTTCTTCTAGAGTCTGAGGAGGACATTGCAAATTGACCAATCTCTTACCCATCATATCCCACACGTGCTTAATTGGGAATAAGTCGGGAGATCTTGGTGGCCAAGGTAACAATGTATAGTCTTTCTAATGTTAATGTGATGACCCATATTTTCAATCCCTTTGAAGAAAAAAGCCGCCCAATGGCGTGCCTAATTTTTTTTATAAATTCGAATATTGTGAAATAATGTTTTTTAAATGTAATTCAAATTAATATAGTGGATTAAAATTAACCTGCATCAAATTTGTGATACAATTTTTTTCTAAATAAATAAATTATTTAGCCAGACAATCTGAGAAAGATTGTCTGCCCAGCAAGAACCACGAGGGAGGTATGAGCTATTCTTACCAGGAAAAAAGGATTGGGTCGGGTATGTTAGTAGGAACATGGGAGTTAGTTTTTTTTTTGTTTCAATTTTTATTTTTTTTTCATTTTTTTTTCAGTTTTTTTGCTTTTGTTTTTTATTGGATTTGGAAAATATATATACTACTATTATGGCAGGAATTGTCAGAATCTTCTGAAGTTGGAATCGTTTTCAAGATGAATAACTATTGGTGCTATGTGTTCGCAATAGGGCGGTAAATCCATATATTCCTTTTCCGGTTTTTATTACATGGGCCACGCAATTTTCCCATATACCGCTATAATTTTCATTAAATACTTGCCGAATATTGTCAAGGACGACTGTGCTCAAAGTTGGCGACTGATTAAATTTCCGTAAACGGCTTTTTACTGTACCCCAAACGATTTCTATTGGATTGAAGATACAATAGTATGGAGGTAATCGCAAAAGGGTATGACCGGACCTACTGCAAATATTATCAATGACATATTCTTTTTGGAAATTCCTACTTTTTATCATTTCAATCAATTCTTTTTTTACCGGAATCTTATCAGGAATATCAATGTTTTTAGTTCTCATAAATTTTAAAATTTCATCTTTTTTCGTGGTGATATTGGGAATTTTATTTAATATTGGCGAATGATACGACGCGTTGTCCATTACAATTACCGAGCTCGGCGGAATATTAGGCAAAAGCTGTTCGCAGTGTTTCTAAACATTGATTGTTATAATCAGGAATATCCCGCAATTTATCGCGGATCAGTTCTAGAGTTGGTACCATATGGTCCTTATAAAACCCGTAAACAATCCGTTTAACATCATGTTTCGTAGCATTGTCAACCTTACTGAGTTTTTGATTTGAACGTTTTCGCTTTAAAGAATGATCCGTAACAGTGCCTAGTTTAATTACTTTGTAAATCGTTGTAAACCCGATTATTGATAACAATTCACTCAACTACACGAACAAATGATAAATATTATATTGATATCAATTCACTCAAGTCCACGAACAAATAAATATTATATTGATATCAATTCACTTAACTCACTCGACCAAGAAATTATATTACTATTATTTTAAATATTTCTTTAAAACAAAATTCACACACGCCCCTGAATCGAGACTGAATACTAATATCTCTGTATAAGCCACTCCCTAAATTTTTTATGTTACAGTGGTCCGCCTTAGTAAGTGACCCGTTACTCCATTATAGACAATATTTAACTTGATGATTGTATTAGCTCGGACACCTGTACTGTGATGTACTGCGTTGCCGGATATACAAAATTTTCTTAAATATAGTAGGCATATAAAAAGTTGTTTTAATTAATTTCTATTTTTACAGCAATTTCGAGCGACTTTTTTTAATGCTTACTAATAAATTTATATTATGTATTGTTTTTAAATATTTCCAAATTAAATTTTGTAGGTTATCCATAACTCAAATGTGGGTTGAAACACAAAGGTTCAAAGGAAACTCAAAGTCTATCCCACAACTATTTATTAAACGTTGCAACTAGTTTCGGTCCTATAGGACCATCATCAGGCTGAAAGAATTACAAGAAAATAGAAAGAGGATCTTGAAAAGTACTTTTCAAGTTTCCTTAGAACCTTTCATTTCCAAATTAGCTTTCTGAGAACATCACGAGCTAACAGTTTACTGAAGTAATGGGAGACATTTGTATAGTGAGCCCAACAATTTTAGAAAATATATCAGACAACATTGCTTTATTTCATGGTCATTACATTGAGAATAGAAAGACTATTAACATCATTATGTTGAAGGAAGTCTATTGTGACTCTTGCGACATGTGGTCGGGCATTAAGTTGGATTTGCCAGCGTAAAAGATGGGGTTCTAAAACTTCTTGGATATAACGCTGCGCGTTCATGTTACCCCTGATAAAGATTAAAGGTGATCTCGAACCATAAGCTATAGCACCCCAAACCATAACTCCAACAGTGGATTTTTCCTCCACGTCGTCTTCTACTCCTCGCTCGACCATCGTGCATGCCTAAACAAAATCCAGACTCCTCACTAAAGACAATACTGTTCCATTCCTGATCCCAGAGTGACAGTTTTCTGCACCACTCAAGGCGATTATCTCGGTGTTCTGGAGTTAAAGGGAGGACCAAGTGTGGTCGATATGAAAACAGGCCAAAACGTCTTATTCGTCGGTAAACACTTCGCAAGCCAATAGGTCTTCCGTGTTCTGCAAACCATTCATTTGCAATGGAAAAATTGTAGTGGAGAAACGGTCCCCTAAGGCCAATAATCTTAGGAGGCGATCTTTACGGTCTGTTGTTCTACGGAGGCGTCCAGAGCCACTTGCTCTTTGCGTACGGCCTTCTCGAAGCCATGTCTGACACCTTACCACGGTGTCTACACTTTTTTGCATTCTAACAGCAATGAAATTTATGGTACTAAACCTTACTGTGTAAAAATTCATGTTATTCAGAACAATAAACAACTAAAAGGTTGTATTAACTTTCACTATTTATTCTATAAATTGCAATTACAGCTGTTTCGCTATAACTAGCGAAACAGCTGTAATTGCAATTTATAGAATAAATAGTGAAAGTTAATACAACCTTTTAGTTGTTTATTGTTCTTCTAACAGCAACTTCCCGAAAAAAAAATCTTGCTTCCCGAAGTCCCACTATACGACCCCTATCAAACTCACTAAGTTGACGAAATCGTACAGGTCTCCGTACCCTAGGCATCGTAACCAATCGTAAAGAATGTCAAGAACCAAAATCCGCAAAATTTGAATCTTTACTACGACTACAATATTCATTTTTTGATTGTTAGTGGATTTCAAAAAAAGCAGTATAAAAACCGGAATCTTCAACTGATAAGGATGAAAATTTTATCAATTGTTTATTTCAGTAAAATAAAAAAATTTACCAAATTTTATTAAAATAATATCATTTAAACTGGGTGTTCGCATTTTTATGTCACTTAGTATCGAAATATACATAAAATTTTCTTCTAGTTTTACTTAACGTCAAACGTAAAATAACTTGGTTGGTTTCTATGATGCAGTTTTACTTAAAATGGTACTATATTACTAAACTCTTGACGCAAATAACAAAAAGTAATCAATGGTAATTTGCCTTTGTTCATGAAATAATTGTAGTTAAACGTTTTCCTTGACAGCATCTGTATATAATAGCGATGTGTGTACTTTGTGTCGTAATGATGCGGTTTAGAAACAAAATTACTGTGTATAATCGTTATTTGTATTTTTATGGTGTCTTTTACAAATAAGAAAGACATCAGGAATAGATAATTTATCATCTTAAGGATATTCGGGTATTTATGTTGCTAAATTCAAAGATTTCTAGATGTTCCCAAATATCTAAACAGAGAAAATTGTTAATTTCAAAGATATCTTGATGTTTCCGAATATCTAAACAGGGCTATTAATGTTGAAAAAAAAATAAACTAGGGGATTCGAACTTTTTACGTTTGCTGCATTGACGAAACCTGTGAATTTTACGTCTCATGTCTTATTTTTGACATTTAAACATCTGTTTTGTTCACAGAATTATACACCGAATACGGAACTACGAATAGAAATGAAAGCGAATATACTCCCGCCAAAACTTATTAATATTTTTAACACAACCATAGGATGGCGCTGATCGTTGAGTCTACTCATTTTAATTGTTCTATTGTTCTAACGCGAAGAGGAGTCTCTACTAATACTAATACTATTAACGACAATACTTTTTAATTTAACAGATCAGTATCAATCTGTATTTGGTGAGAAACAGTTTTAAGAAAATTAAGAAAAGAGATAATAGTTCTGAGAATCAGGAAAAGAGCAGGAGTTTTGTCCTCAGTTTTTTTAGTTTTGTTGGTGTATATCATCTTTGGTTTTGTGCTTCCAAATAATTTTGGTTTTTCCTTCCAATGGATTCAAATTGTCCTATAAAACTGGATATAAACTATCAACCCCCCTTATCTAAAAGGAAATGTTGTGTACCTACATGTACAAATTGTGAAGGCAAAATGCATCATTTTCCAAAAAATTAACCAAGTGTGTTTGGTGAGTGGATTTTAAAGATACAGCCTTTAAATTATAAAGACTTGTCAGTTGAAGACATTTATAAAAAATATGTATTTTGTGAGGAACATTTTTCTAGTAACTGTAAAGTTTTAAGTACCAAAAGAGGTCTTATAAGAACATCAGTTCCAACTTTAAATTTACCTGGTAATAGTGAATAAATCAAATTGTAATTTATAAAGAAAGAAAACCTGTACTAGCAGATCATGCAAACGTTTCTATGCTGAAAAGACTGTATAAACAGTGGAAGCAACCATTAGCTTTTACATTTAGTGAAGGACCTCATAAATCCATGGCATTAAAAAATTTGCTGAAGGTTCTAATCTGCAAATGTCAAAGTATAGGTTTGAAGGTAGTATCGACAGTTTGTGACCAAAGTGAAAATAATGTCGGAGATATTAGACTGCTAATGACTGAAACGAAGGAGGAATACTTAAAAAGAAAAGAAGAGAATAGAAATTTTGGTTTTGTGATCAATGACCAAGAAATTATTCCCATATTTGATGTCCCTCATATTTTCAAGTCTTTGAGAAATAATCTTTTGAAACATGACTTGTATTTTAAGCAAAATAAATAAATAAGTGATCATTTTTTGATTGTAAACATATTATTTACTTTAGTTTCGTTGAAATGTAGCTGTCTATTTTATCGCAGAGTACTTCTTATTGACAGATAGATCGCACTAAATATAAATTTAAGGAATCTGTATTATCGACAATACTTTTTAACACAACCGCTGCTACTCGATGTCGCATACGGATGTAGACAGTAACTAGGTTCTTGCCATTCTATTCGTAGTTCCGTATTCGGTGGAATTATATATTCATATATAAATACGTGGTTTTGTTTGTATCAGGTTGTGTATTTGAATATTTAGAGATTTTTAAAAATAGTTTATTATTGTATTTATAATAATTGTAAAAATAACTTCTCCAATAAGACTCATGGGATATCTTCTGGTGTAGGTTTGTTCAAATATTCGGAAACGTCTAAAAATCTTTGAAATCAAAAATCATATTTTTCTCGATTTTGAATCGTACCCAAAAAAGGCCTGAAAATTTTGTAGTGGCAAAACTGAGCGGATTACTGGAATCATCTATTGGATACAATAACGAATTAATTATTATGTATGTTATTGGAATATATTGAAGATTCTAAAAGTGCTTTATATATGAAAATTAAACGGTTTGAGGGTAGTTTAAAAAGTGTTTCACTTCCATGAGAGGAATGTTAAAAAGCACATTGCTACAAAATTGAGCTATTTTTGTAAATATAATTTTAAAGTGCATGTATCTAATACGAAGTTAACGCATGTTCAAAATGTGCACTATATGGTGTTGCAATCAAGATTCATTCACAGTATTAAGATGTTATACTAAAAAAAATGTCTTCGGTACTTATTTGTATTGTTCAACAGATCAAAATGAATTAGAATACAAATTTGCATAATTCATTGGATTACTGCCGAAATAATGGTGTGGGTTTTACGATCATTTCCACACTGCGTTTTTTAAAATTTAAATAAAATTCCAAAATTTTGTAAACGACTTGCTCTCGTCCGTTCAGCCTTGTAATCCGTAAGGTAATAACGAGTTTTACGATCCATCCATATATGGATACCAAAAGGTCTTCGGTATCTTAAAATTGAAAACGCAATACGATTCACGCAGACCAAAAGGATACTTTTATAAAAGGAATCTGTGACTAAATTATGATTAAATTAATTCAAGCATCAAATATTCGGTTCTATATTAATTGAAGAGTTGATACATCTGTTGTCAGTTGGTATAGTATGAGGAATGCCTTTTTTGGATTGTCCAAGGAGAAATTGCGTTTCATAAAAATATTGCTGTTAATTTTGGTTGTTATGAAAGGACATTTATGATTTATATTTGAATGGCTAGTCTCTGAATATATAAAAATGTGGATTTTATGCCGATATACGAGGTCTGGCTATTAAATAACGAGACTGCTTATAAAAAACAGTTTTATTTTAAAAATTATTCTACAATCGAATGCTTCCCTTAAATATACTCCCCGTCCCTTATCACATACCGTTCCATTCGTTTTTTCCATTGGTCAAAGCAATGCTGGAAGTCTTCTTTTGTAAGCTCCGCCGATTTTCGCTGCATTCGTTTCTCACCCTACCTCTCTCGGACGCCTTCTGCGCGTGCAGTCTCGTTTTTTAATAGCCAGACCTGGTATTAATGGTTTTGGATAATTTGAGTCCAGCAAATATGTCAAATACTATGTAGAACAATACTAGATACTGTGTAGCTTGTTTAATACAAAAAAAATACTCAAGAAACGAAGATTGTATTTTTACAACTGAATATAGTAAATCATTTAATAGAAAGAATCGGGTCTTTAATTAATACTCCAAAAAAGATAAATATTAGATAGACCACAATATTTTCTTTTTAATATTAAGCATTTTTTTAATTTGTATATGTTTGACCTTTAATATTTTTTGGCAATAACAGTCGGAATTAATTATAGTCAATTCCAATATTACCAAACTGTACAATCTATTAATGATAAGAACACATTCAATATAATACACATTTTTTAAATGGCATACTTCAATATTTTTTCTTTTATTAGTAAATTCTATCACTGTACTAAGAACAATAAATAACTGCACAGTTAAACTAAACTTCCACTATTTATTCGAAAAATTCGCTTTAAATTCAATTACAGCTTATAATTCCATAGAGCATTTTCAATTCCAATGAAAAAAAATAATTTTAATAAAGAAATTGAGATCATAAAACAAATAGCTACATCTAATGGCTATCCAATACATTTGATAAATAAATTAATTAATAAGAAAGAACAAAAAATGTCACTGGAACTCATATTTCCAAAAACAAACTAAAGAAATTAAAAGCTATAAAAAGTATTACATATTGCGTGGAAATATTTCCAATACAATTTCCAAAAAATAATATCTTCGGCAACATCAGCATTAATATTATTTAAAACACAAAAATAGTATTGGAAGAAAATTGTTAATTGTGAAAACAAAATTACCAAAATTAAAAAAATCTGGTGTTTACAAAATTAATTATCCAAAATGTAATACGAGTATATATAGGTCAAAACACAAAAGAAATTTTGAAGTAAGATTTAATGAACACTTAAGAGCATATAGATTACAACAACCAGATAAGTCGAACTATGCAAAAACACCTACTGGAAACATCCAAACTCACTTATACATACCAAAGACATTCATATACTACACATTTGTGATAAAAACAAAATTTAGATTTCCTTGAAGAACTCGAAGTAAAAAGACATCTAGCAGATCGAGAATTTAAAGTTGTTAATGAACAAATAAATCTTGGAAGTTCTTTACTATTAAGCTGTTTTACTTTGATTGAGTCTTCAAGTTTTCTACTTAGATAAGGCGTAATTGTAAAACACAAATATATTAAGTTATTATAAAGATCAGCATTATATAGTTTTTTTCTTGTTTTTGCTTTATCATTACTCAGTTATACTAATATTCGAGGGATATACATCCAGGATCATCCCTTAGGGCTAATAACATCTAGGCTTTAATATTGTTATGTCTTATTACTTCTTTACTTGGTCTTGCCTTAACTCCTTATCAACATCAAGTACCTAGTTACAAACAAACAACATGTAATTTCAATATCTCAATCTGACTATGCTAGTTATAGCGAAACAGCTGTAATTGAATTTAAAGCGAATTTTTCGAATAAATATTGGAAGTTTAGTTTAACTGTGCAGTTATTTATTGTTCTTAGTAGATGAACTTCCAAAAAGTAGAGGTTAACACAATCAATTTCATTTTATCACTGTACTTAGGCCACACATGATCTTCTGAGATTAAGCTTCTCAATCAATTTACCTGTTGTAGAAGTAGGTGATAACGTGGCTAATAGACAACTTACTCAATTTGGCTTATATTAGAGAGATTGCCGAATATTCACAAAAGACGTATTCAACTGTCATCATCTTTTTTTCGTCCTCTACATAGTTGGGTGTTCGAAAACCCCAATCTGTTCAAATAATTTCGTAAGGATGCTTGTGGACATACGCAGTTCCTTTCTGATCATGGCCACGTATGTCTTGGATGTTTTTCTTCCTCCAATCCATCCTTGATTTTGTCAAGAAATAGTTCCTTTACTAGGTCAACTACCACTGATGTTGGTAGGCTTATGAGAGTAATTATTTGGGAGGCAGCTTTCTTAGCTGACGAGTCAACAATGCAGTTGCCTTTTGAGTTTCTAGGACCATTGATCCAGCTCCAGTTGGTGTAGTTTTTATGCCTCATGTTATGTTGAGGGAAAATGATGGGAAAATAACGTTATAATGCCAAAATTTCGTATAATTCCCAACAAAATTGACTTCTTTTGAGTTTCCCTGTACTACTTTAACTTCAATACTTTCCCAGGCAGATTTATCTCTATTATATACACTTCCTATTAGAAAACGCACTGCATCAGACCATTCAGCGTCTTTAAAAATCCTACTTTCATATTTTCAAGCGTTTTGGACGACAAAATTTTTTTACCTAAGAAAGTGACAATGGAAATACCTTTGAATTTGTTACCTTCAAATTTTGCTAATGTTCTTAATAAGGTTATGCGTGTTGAAAATAGTGTAGAACCATTATATAAAACCTGTAGAATGGGAAAATAACGTTATAATACCAAAAATCCGTATAATTCCCAACAAAATTGACTTATTTTGAGTTTCCCTGTACTACTTTAACTTCAATACTTTCCCAGGCAGATTTATCTCTATTATATACACTTCCTATTAGAAAACGCACTGCATCAGACCATTCAGCGTCTTTAAAAATCCTACTTTCATATTTTCAAGCGTTTTGGACGACAAAATTTTTTTACCTAAGAAAGTGACAATGGAAATACCTTTGAATTTGTTACCTTCAAATTTTGCTAATGTTCTTAATAAGGTTATGCGTGTTGAAAATAGTGTAGAACCATTATATAAAACCTGTAGAATGGGAAAATAACGTTATAATACCAAAAATCCGTATAATTCCCAACAAAATTGACTTCTTTTGAGTTTCGCTGTATCACTTCAACCTCAATACTTTCCCAACCAGATTTGTCTATATTTTTATCAAACAACGGACTGCATCAGTCCGTTGTTCAGCGTCTTTAAAAACCCCACTTTTCATATTTTCAAGTGTTTTGTATTGTTCACTGTTCACTGTATTTGGTCCTGTAGGATGCCATAGATCTTATGATTGCAATGTACTATCGGCTTCAGAATAGCTTATACATTTTCAAACTCAAATCGCTTACAATGAATTAATTTTAAGGACGGCCTATTTATTATGTATAACCAATCACGGTTTAAATAATAATAAATTTGAAAACAGTTAAACTGTTGTCCACGCCCACATCTTTAATGTTTGCAGCATAAGGTATTTTATTGACAAATTGCCTGTCCCTCTGTCCCTTGTAAATAAACTTAATCCCCAAAAACCATTTAATGTAGGCGTTTTAAAAATTGCCATTCCTATGTTGTTTAAGAAGGGCGTTTTTATAACTTGGGTAGGTAAACGAAATTCACATTTAACATGTATATGCTATTCTAAAGCCGACTGTACATCAATGTATTCTATTTTTAAACCTATTTTCTAGATGAGAGTAGTATTGTAACTGTTTTTTTTATGAAAAATTTGTTTATTTTATTTTTTTGGGGTACCTATATTTTAACGTGAAAAAATAAATCGAATTTTGATTTATTATTAACCAATGAAAAAATAAAATTACAGATTTTTGTAATATCCACCTCAATTGTTGAGCAGGGTAGTTTTTAATTTATAGTTAAAAATGTATGGTTTTATTTGGTAGGTATATTTATTAAAAAAGTAGCTAAATTTAAAATAGCTATCCAAAGGAGTTACTTTAAAAATTAACATATAACACATCCGAGACCGTCGTTGCAGAACAAGAGGCTCCAGTGATTAACGATGAAAACAACATACGTATCCACTATGGTTCCATCCCTTACATCAATCATGTTTCTACGAAAATCCAGAAAATCCTACAAAAATACAATGTTAAAACTGCTAACAAAAGTGTATTACGAATCGAATCTGTTTTCTCTAAACTCAAACAGAAAGACGATCCATTAGATGTAACGAATGTTGTATATAACATACCTTGTGCAAATTGTAACAACTCCTATACTGGGCAAACCTCACAAATGTTAAAACATAGGATCACACAGCATCGTAGTGATTGTAGAAACAAGAAAAGATCTTGTGCATTAGCTGAACACGTTCTAGACACATTCCACCATATAAATTACGAAGAAGTTAAGATACTGGAAAGAGAACAAAATAAAACTAAAAGAGAATTTTTGGAGATGATCAACATACAAACACATCAACCATCAATAAATAAAAGAACTGACATACGTAACCTAAGTAACATCTATTCTTACCTGTTAAACTTAGACAGACTACCAAATGATGAAGCATTCACAGAATCCTTCCTGTAACAAAATCATAACGGTCGCTTCCCACAATCAACATCAAAGAAAATACTCACACAGTTCCTAGATGTGACCTTCTTCAGAGGAGTGGCAGTCCAATTTTGGGGTTGTTTTCATCTTGAAACCACTTTAAATTCAGATAATTTGGCACTTATCTTGAGTGAGAAAATCTGGGATTACGTTCAATAAGACCTGAAAAATATAAAATTGTACATTATTGATTTAATAATACTTACCACCAAATCCATCTTTTGAGTCAATATTTGCTTAGAGCTGCAGGAACCAACGTGGCAGGTTGTGTGATTGCTGCTTTTTGTGGATATTTTCCCCTACAAACAATCAAAGATAACGGGAACCAACAATTGGCAACTGCTGGAGACTAGAACAAAATTAATAATGGAACTCTAATAACATGTTTTTGGATATATATTAGTTGGTCAGATGAACAAGCTCCCGGACTATTGAAAATTCAAAAGTACCGCCGTTATATTTCTTGACAGTTGAACTTGTCATTAGAAGGCGCAAACCTCCGTTGTTTTCAAATGTTTTTTGCTAATTCTAAAAAAACTAATTTTTATCACGTTGCTTCGAAATTTCGATCGATTTAAACAATTTTAATAATAATATAATGTAGCAATTTTAATAATCCTTTTTTAAAATAATTTTATCCAGTGTACGTTTCCATATAGGAAGAAAATAATAATTTTTGTTTGTTCTTCAATGTTTTTCTATAATTGTATAACTACTCAATTTGCAAGTAAGTCTTAAAATAATTGATGTAATACTTAATTTAACACATTGTTTTTGCATTTTGTAGCCTTGATAAAGATAATAAACATTATCGAAAGCTCAGTAGAGTGAAAAAAGAGTATTCTTTTACGAACCCACAAACCTGGCTGTATCCTCAAGTTAAAATTTTCCACTTGTTTTTGAACTAGTCAGCCAAGACTACCAGATTTGTTCTGTTTAAAATTTTATTCATATATTTGCTTTACTTTTTGCAAAACAGGCTATTATAATACATGCGAATGCAATGCTTAAAATTTTATTCAAAAAATTTAAAAGTTTAATGATCTTGTAATTTAAAGTCCATTATTATTTCCACTGATTGATTATCAAAAGAAAGCATTAACGGTATATTTAGAGGAATATCTGGAGTATGTCAGAAATCAGAAAAAGTTTATAAATATGTTTCTTTCTTTATCTATTTTTATTATTAAAAAATGCTAACAAATGCTAGAACAAAAGATATAGGTACAAAAGAAATAAGATCTGAAATAAATATGGAAAAAGTAGCATTTGAGAAAGGTGAAACATGTAATGATAGTAAAAGCAATACCATTGAAACTGAAGAAACGATTTACCCTATGACTAAGAAATAAAGGAGTAAAGAAACTTTTAATTATTATTAAATTTTGTGCATGGAATTGATTGTGTTAACCTCTACTTTTTGGAAGTTCATCTTACTAGGAACAATAAATAACTGCACAGTTAAACTAAACTTCCACTATTTATTCGAAAAATTCGCTTTAAAACGCAGATTATAAAGCTGTTTGGGCTATAATTAGTATCGTCAGATTGACATATTGAAATTACATACAGTTGTTTGTTTTGTAACTATAGGTGTTTCGATGTTGATAAGGAGCAGGCTAGATTAAAGTATGAAGTAATAAGACATATAACAATATTAAAGCCTAGATGTTATTAGCCCTAAGGGATTATCTGGATGTATTTCCCTCTAAGATCGAATATAACTGTGCAATGATATAGAAAAACCAAAGGAAAAAACTGGTCAGCGGCTGACCTTACAATAACTTAATATATTTGTAACACAATAATGTCTTATCTATACGAAGACTCAATCAAAGTAAACAGTTTAATCAAGTGGAGAACTTCCCAGATTTGTTTGTTCATTAACTACTTTAAATCGTTGATCTGCATAGATGTCTTTAATTTCAAGTTCTTCTAGAAAATCGAATTTTGTTTTTTATCACAAATGTGTACAAAATGTCATTGGTGTTGTATAAGTGAGTTTGGAATGTTCCGTGCAGGTGTTTGCATAGCTCGATTTAGCCTGGTTGCCAGCCTATATGCTCTTAAGTGTTCATTAAATCTTACTTCAAAATTTCTTTGTGTTTGACCTATATATACTGCATTACATTTTGGTGTTTACAAAATTAATTGTCCAAAATGTAATGCAGTATATATAGATCAAACACAAAGAAATTTTGAAGTAAGATTTAATGAACACTTAAGAGCATATAGATTACAACAACCAGATAAGTCGAACTATGCAAAACACCTACTGGAACATCCAAACTCACTTATACACACCAATGACATTCATATACTACATTTGTGATAAAAACAAAATTTAGATTTTCTAGAAGAACTTGAAATTAAAAGACATCTAGAAGTAGATCAAACAGTTTAAAGTAGTTACGAACAAATAAATCTGGGAAGTTCTCCAATATTAAACTGTTTTGCACTTTGATTGAGTCTTCATTTTATACATAGATAAGACATTATTGTAACATAAATATATTGGGTTATTGTAAAAGATCAGCATGATATAGTTTTTTCCTGGGTTTTTCTATATCATTGCACAGTTAAAGAGTACTGATCTTAGAGGGAAATACATCCAGGATAACTCTTTCTTAGGGCTAATAAATATCTAGGCTTTAATATTGTTATGTCTTATTACTTCCTTACTTGGTCTAGCCTTAACCTCCTTATCAACATCAAAAAGTTACCTATAGTTACAAACCAAACATGTACATCTTCCAATATGTCAATCTGACGATGCTAGTTATAGCGAAACAGCTGTAATTGAGTTTTAAAGCGAATTTTTCGAATAAATAGTGGAAGTTTAGTTTAACTGTGCAGTTATTTATTGTTCCTACTTTGTGCATGGAAATTAATAAACAGGAAATCAAGGGAAATACTTGGTTAAGAATCAGTTTATAAAGTCAATGTATATAAATTAGTAAGAACATATTTCTACAATAGACTCAGAGATTTTCAGTGAAAATATTAAATTGTCCGATTTGTTTGTTTCTTGTGAGTTTTCGAAAGCCAATTGTATCCGTTTTGTTAAAAATTATATCTAACTATCGTTAAACATCTGCAGGTAGAAATTAAATCACACATCTGAACCAAGTCGAAAGTAATTTCTTGATAATAATTCATTTCCTTTCTTGTATACATGAATGATATGATTCGAAATGTAAAACAACAACCTCTATTAATTACCATATTACATGCTCTACTTACATCTCAAAATTAGTCGATTTATAAAAAATCTTTACCGGAATCTTTGCAATTAATTTTCTTGCTTCGGTATTTTACCTGTTTAATCTATTTTATTTTATATATTGAATGTATCATTGATGAACCTCCCCAAATAAACAATGTTTTTATAATAAATTAATCCATTGCGTATTTTTAAGCTTTTAAAAACCATGTTTTTGTCGGTCTCAAGAGGAATAGAAAAATTGTTACCACAAATTATTTGAACAAATGCAAAATTATATTATGAAAAACAAAGACTTTTTTATTTAAAGTTTGCTCTTCCTGAAAAATAAATATTGCACACATTGGAAGAGTATAGGGATATATAGCGGGATATAAAGCGACTAGTTTCGGCCTACAATACGGCCATCATCAGGCTACAAAGAAATAATATATTACATAGCTGATAGAGAAGCAATTTACAAAACAATCCGTACCTATTAAAATTAAATACAATATAATGTTAAAGAACCATTCCAAAACGATTGCAAGCATTGCAGTTGAAGGTATGAAATTAAATTTAATTTTAATTTTATTTATAAGCACTTATACCAAATATGATGACCACCGATGATCAAAACCAAGTTAAAGAACTGTAGATAAAGTTGGAAAATGTAATGGGAATCAAAAAATTGTTTTGGACATTGAAAAACAAAAAAGAAAGGAAAAAATGAAGAATGAAAATCGAAAGAGCAAAGGGAGAAACCTAGAGCTCAATGTAGATAATTATGTAATAAGTTTGGAAACTTGAAGATGGGTTAAAGAACCCCTGATATAGATTTATCCAAAAAGGAGAGATGTATATAGTTGGAAATAATGTCAAAACGATTACAAAAAAAGGTTTTTAACCCGTATAAAACAGGTACAAAAAACCAAAAGACATACCTCTTGTGTCTCAGAGAAAGGTTTCTAGAGCACAAAAGGAAAGAAAATTGGATAGGATTCCACAAAATTATGGAAAACCAAATTAGGAAATGTATCAAAATTAACATCAAATTATAAATAATAAAATGCATAGTCAACCAAAACATCAAAAACATTGTCCATAACAATATAAAGGTTAAATGCATTGAAATTCACCAAAAAGCACTTAATACATGCACTTAGGTAAAAACTATTTCTTTAACTCCTTACAAAGAGCACGTGAACTCAAAATAATGGCGATAGATACGTATATAGTGTCTATCATAGAACATAGACAAGCAACATGGAAGGTAAAGTTAAGAGAAGTCACAGGACAAGAAAATCAGAGTAATATCTGTGATCAATGGAACTGTTATCGAAATGGTTAAGGAAAAGAACAAATCAACAACAATACTGCAATCATCCAGGAAACAAGATGCAAAACAATCAATGGATAACCAGCTTAAATTAAGGAAAAGAGTTAGTACAACATAATGTCAAATACAACAAAGGCATCAAACTAACTATCGAGTAGCAACCCCCAATCAAATGAATGTCAATATAAAAGAAGAAGAGTAGTCTGAATATTGGTTATGTGTCAATAAATAATGATTACATTGACATTCAATAAACAGGGAAATAAATTACAGCTTAAACGAAGTAATAAGTAGAAATTACAGAATTAGAAAAAAGATTTATACAAGTAAAATTTGAAAACAAAAGAATATAAAATATAAAAAATATTAAAAAGGGGAGGTTGTGTAAATGAGAACAAATTAAAAACCTGTTCTTTTAAAAAAGTTGCAAGTAAAACAATCCTGAGATATGGAAAAAGTAGAAAAACACAATAATTAATGTGTAGTCAATGGACAATATATTTATTAGAATGATCAAATTAGAAAAGTTATATATTCCTAGAGGACTGGAAAATAGTGAAAACCCTCAAAAACACTGAAATGTTTCTGTTTTTTAAGAGTGGAAACCCAAAATGTATAAAGAACTACCATCCCACTATATTGTTTAAGATCTCTTACAATTTTTTTACAAAAAGTATTGCGAAATGGCTGACAAAGAAACTTAATTTTTAGCAATCCACCTAAGAAGCTTGATTCATAACAAGTTTGAACACTATAGAGCAAGTTCAAACAGAAAAATAGCAATTTCTTTGGCGTTTTTCAACTATGAGAAAGCTTTCTGCTAATTTGAAGTACCAGAAGCAATAAACCTTTAGAACATAACACTTTAAAACTCGAATCCAGAGTATTTATGAAAAGTTATGAATACTGGAAAAAGTAAAAGTCAGGAAAGTCCAAATTTATTCACATTGAATCTCAAATCTATCTTTAAAAACATTTATTCAACCACAAAGGCTGTAATTATTGACAGATATAGCGATTATCAGTGTTATAGTGAAGATGTTCGGGAAATTTATTGAACATACGAAGAGAATAGGTTTAAAAATGTATTTGTGCAAGTAAAGTCCCCAAATCTAGCCAATGTTATGTTCACTAGAACCAGTACAGTTCATATATCTTGGACATAACATTAAGTTAAGGAGAGAAAACCAAAAAACAATGAAATCTGCTTTCGGTGGTATTATAGAGGTCAACTGAGGTAAGGGAAACGAAAAAGTCAAAGGAAGCTGGTATTAGAGCTCGCAAATGTTTTGAATGGAATTCTATTTTCTTTTTATGATAGTTTTATAAATCTATCTCATACTTTAACAGGCAATACTTTATTGAAGTAATCAATGCAGTTCCCCCTCCTATTGATTTAACCTGTACACTAGATAGTATTGACAATGGACTAGTTTAGTGATTTTTTTTTATATTTGCATCTTATAAAATAGATTTTTAGTGGTTCAACTGTACAAATAAAATTTTTATAAAATTAATCCTCTAGCCATAATCGGCTTTTGAAATTTAAATTTAATGGTTACATACGTCATAAGTGGTAAGTGACGTATATCAATAAGATTGGTAGAAAATTTGCGATGTTGTCGATATGCTTTAATATTAACCGAGAAACTAATCTCTCTCTCTCTTATTTGTTGTCATTAAAAAGAGATAAACATATCGATATTTTTGTTTTCTGATTGACACTTTATCAAATAAGAAGTAAAACACTAAACAAAATATTCTGTCATTTTCGTTAGTTTAATTTGTTGTTTGGTTGTGTTTGGTTTATGAAAGAAATTACTTCTATACTATTTTTGGTTCGAAAAAAAAGATCCCTAACACCTCTTGGTGTTATAGCGGTTCCTTCAAAAATAACCAATAGAAGTAATTGTTCTCTCGGGGAGCAACCTTTCTATCGGTACAGTGAGAGAACGAATTTCAAGAATACGGTTTTGGCATTTTCAATAGAACCACGCCCACTTTCTATTGGCTGTTCTATTCTATCACCGTCAAGAATAGGGGTCTTGTTTGTTTATTACAGATAAACACGATTTTCTCTCCTGTCATATATCTTGTCAACTGGTACAATCAGTTAGTCACAGAACACGGTGTTTTGTGCCGCCAGTTCTTTGAGAATACTTGAAACGAACGTAGCTAAACTGTGACAACACACTTCATTATTGGTTATTAGTTGGCGCTACGTTTAAAACTTACTAATTATTTATTGCTAAATTTTACGAAATGAGAAAAATTACTTGCAAAATGAATACCAATATAAGTAAAAAGGTATCTTATCTTAAATATATATTGCTATCATTTTGATTAATATGATCCTACTAAACTAGTCCATTGTCAATTGTCGTGAGCACTGTAAAAACACAGTTATAATTTGAACTATAATTTATTTTTATACCTATTTACATAATTGTATTAAGAAAAAAATTGCCAAAATGAAAATTATTTACTTACAAGACCACATTTATCTGTAGGTACCTATCTAAAAGTTTTAAATGCATACAGAACCAGTAGTTTTAAAGTACTTACCTATTTGGTTTTTTATTGTCGTTTACATGAATTGAATTGTGATAATATTAACAAAATATATGTTAGAATATTTAGATTTTTAGTTAATTGTACGGAAGAAAACTAATTGTTCAATACTGTTTTTGCATTTTTAACAATACTAACAAAACGACTCGTGGTTTTAGCACAAAACTTTGAAGATTAAGCGTTTTCATTGGATGAAATTACTAACTTGACATCCTCCAAAAATGATCAATAACTGTCATAGACCTTATCTATTATTATGTCATAGCCTACGATTAATTTGATTAATCTGTCAAAACGAATAGATTTCAAATTATTTATCCATGTATTGAATTATTTTAAATTATTAAAATTATATTTTTATTTTATACAGTTGAACGTGAAAGTGCAACTTTTCGCCCGAGATAGATGGTGTTTGAAATGAACTTTATTTAAACCAAAATATTATTCAAGAATTTTATTAGAAAACAAATATCCATTTCCTGCTGCGCCACAAACCACTATGACAAAAATCACACCTACGGGTTGTTTGTATTTTCATAACAGTTTTTTTTTATTAATAACATTAACGCGACTTGTAAAATATTATTAACACAAAGGTGTAACGACTACATTTATCACTTTTTTTAAATATATGGTTTCAACGGAAATTTAACGTTTAATTAACCAGAATTTTTAGATAAGTCTCATCGCGTTGGCTGTGCAAATATTTATAAATAAATTAATAGTTCTCTTGAATCGCGTCTTACCGTTTTAGGAAATTGGTCATTTAATGACGTAACGTCGATGTTAACAAATTAATTTTGTCTATACAGCTTAATCTCGGCTATTCGTTTTTAAATTAATTTTTTCTTAACCGAACACACGCAGTAAATATATAATTTCTTTATAGTATGAAATGTTTTAATTAAGCCAAATATTCTTTCAGTCATCGGATATTTCTTGTTAGTGACATCTGTAATTTATATCATTTAAAACATCTGTCTTGTTAATTTTTGGATTTAATTAAAATTACGGTAATCGATATCAAATCTACAATTGGATATATATGAAATATTAGATTTGGTTTTATTTTTTTATAAAGTAGGATCAAGTTTCATTAAGTTTAATTTTTGTAAAAAAATAAAGAAGTCCCAGTGTATTTTAAATTCATCATTTATAATATGTCAATAAGAAGGGGCCACCAAGAATATGTATAGTAGTTTTCACAATAATTGGTATTGACTGAAGGATTATAATCCTGTAATTGAGCTGTAATCTGTCTCCTTTCTTGGCTGAAGCCAAGAACCTAAAGCCTTAGAACCTAAAATCTAGCTCTCCGCACGTAGTTGCTGCAAGGGTTGAAATTAATAGCAAATTTATGGAGTGTTCGGCAGTATGGATTGTTGCTTCATCCTGTTGAAACCATTGCTGACGAATTCTTAAATGAGGCCCACGACAAAAGGTCTTTAAATTTCTGATAACAGGTGTCACAACATTATGTCTGTATCGCTTTTGGTTAACTGAAGGATTATAATAAAACCAATTAGCCCCTTAAGTTGTAAAATCCGAGATGCACATCATAAATGTAAAAGGACCTGATTCAGGTAATTTTGTTTCTCAGAGAGGGATTGTAGAGGATTACAGCTTACACTTTTTGTTTATTTTAGTCTTTGTATTTCATTGGAAGTGT
Source organism: Ophraella communa (assembly GCA_035357415.1). NCBI lineage: Eukaryota > Metazoa > Arthropoda > Insecta > Coleoptera > Chrysomelidae > Ophraella > Ophraella communa. The sequence continues at coordinate 27,739,351 of CM068994.1, read as the reverse complement.
TCGCTTGTGTTACGTCGTGCAATAATTTTATAAGATTTATTTGTTATTACAGACATTAATAGCAAATATTTTATACCCCAACGTACAGAATAGGCAGTATGTGGCGTCCGTGAATAAAAAGTAATAGTGCTTCTTCCAGTGGTTCGTTAAAGAAGAATCACTTATCTTGTGACGCGAAAATCAGTATAAAAAATGTGTATAATTCCTTACTTCAGCAAGGATATAACGCGGGTGCTGCAGCAAGAGTAACCAGTAATTTGACGAAGATGCCTCTGACAGTTAGACGAAGTGTTGAAAATTCCATGGAAACAAGAAAAAAGCGTAAAGATTCCGGTGTCACAAAAAGTCTAGACGACTGGGAAAAAGATTTGATAAGGCGAAAAATCTACACTACGTACGATGAGCAGCGTGTCCCTATGATCAAAAGTCTCAAGCAACGGCTCATCAATGACGAAACTTACATCAACTGTGGCCTCACTACTCTTTGGCGAGCTCTGTGTGCAATGGGCTTTAAATATCGTAAAATTGACAAGAGACAAGCAATTATGCAATCCACACGTATAATAAACTGACGTTTTCAATATTAAACGTCAATAAGAAAATACCGGTCTGAAAATCGGCCAATATTCTACCTAGACGAGACGTGGTTTGACACGCATGACACCCCTTCCAAAGGATGGTCTGATTCCTTTGATAAGTGTAAAACAAAAGCACCATCAAATAAAGGGAAGATAATCAAATATTACACGTAAGATCAGAAAATGGTTGGATCCCAAACGCTATGTGGCTTTCTGCCAAAAATATTAAGGACTCTTGTGTTGATTATCACGAAGATACGTCAGCAGAGCTTTTTGAAGATTGGTTTAAAAATTGTCTGTTACCCAAAATTCCGCCAAACAGCGTTATAGTAATGGACAACGCAAGCTGTCATAGTCGACAATTGTAAAAAATTCCTGGCTCAAAGAATACGAAATTGGAGATTCAAAACTTCATGGCTGCAAATGACATATATTTTGAGGAAAATTATACAAAAAAAGAACTTTTACCAGTGCTGCAGTCATTTTCTTAAAAAACGTATATTTGTGATACAATTGCAGAAGGATTGGGACATACAGTGTCACGACTACCTCCCTACTACTGCGAGTTCAATCCCATAGAGCTTATGTGCGCAGAAAAAATACTTCTCCTGTTAGTCATGTTATAAATATCTCGTACCTTTCTGTAAAATAAATTGCGCCAATTATAATTAATTTAGATGAAGATAGCGATAGCGACACTGAACTAAATATAGAATAGAATTGTAATATTTAAATCAATTACTTGTATATATCCTATATTATGCAAAATTCACATTTGTTAAGTTCGACCCAGTAGCACATTTGCATCTTACCTGATGATTTTCTACACATTGAGATTAAATGGGGTAGTTTATTGCAGTTTATTGTACATTGTACAATAAATTATTATTGTACAGTTTATTGTAAGATAGACATTAGGAATACTGAAAAATATTGCAAAATTAAGAAGTATTTAAAAATTAATCACTTAAAATCATTAATAGGTAGTATTTCCGCCCCTTGCGTCAATACTGGCCTTAACTCGATTTCTCATACTTCCTACTAACGTTTTGGCGTAATTTTGGTTCCATTTTTCCACAGCTGTTACTCAGAGGTCATATACGGTTCGTGAAGTTTGTTGCCGAGCCTGCATTTTTTTTCTTTAGCTTATCCCATGCATGTTCTATAGGATTAAGATCCGGAAAGTTGGATGGCCAATGTATCCTGAAGATATCTTCGGTAACATTGCTGTCACTTGTTATTGCTGCGTACCTCTATTAAAAAGGCACGCTAGCCATGTACCTGAATTAGTGAGAAACTCGGGTTAGAAAGACTGTAGTCTAACTTACTAATGTTTCAACCACGTGTCTCTATATTATGTAGCCTTAAGTTTAGAAATAAACTTTTTAGTTCTTTATCAATACTCTTTGAAGAGATGGATCTCCTTTTCTAATATTGATCTTAGGACAATATGCTCTTGAAGAGTGGAATTGCAGTTTTGTGCTTATATTGGAAAGAAGGACCATCTAAGAATGGACGAAGAGTTTGCTGCTTTACATTTATATTAAGAGGGTGTGTTCAAGGGTGATTGGGGGTAAAGGGCTGTCGCTCTTTTATCTCTTAATTATCTGGTGTTTTGGTAAAGTCACAGAATCTCCTATGAATGCTGATCTGTACTTTTTTATCTTTAATTTTCTTTTAGCTGAGACAGAGTACTTCTGTTTATTATCTTGCAAATTATTTTTAAAATACATCTATAAAAATTGTACAATGAAAAATAAATGTTTTATTTAAGATACAAAAACGAAGTTTTACCTCCTACCTACGATGGGTGGGATGAAATGGGCAATTAACCCCGTAATAGTTTCTGTTAAAAATATCCTTTTCCAGAATTCTTTGGTAATAGTTACATCATTGAGATGTAAAAAATATTCAAATTGTGAAAAAGTGGCAGTAATTAATTACAATGAATCATTGCATTATTAAAATAAACAAATAAATAATAACAATAATTTATGTATGAAAAAATCGCCCACTATTGACGACATGACTCAAAGTGGTCGCCTGCAAGGTCAAACAGGCATAGAAACGTGCAAACTGCTTCTTGTTTTCGTTATTTCTTGTAAAAGAAATTGTTCACCGCTAACAATAATACAACACAAAATGCTACAATTGTTATTAATTATAAAAAAAAGAATGGTATAGAATCTAAATTGGATTATTACGGGTTATTATTATTTAATTCAACTTAATTACGTAGAAATTACGTTAAGTTTCATCAAACAGACCGTTTAATCTTCCTAAGAATATATTTCCTCTTTATATAAGAAGCATTTGCTGTAAAAAGCATGTTTATTGTTAAATATCACTAATTAAAGAGTTATTGTTACGTTTATCTTATCTTCTGTATGAATCACACATTTGTTTGTGTCAATTACATCTTTTGAAGTTTTAGCACCCTTGCACGCATTTCCCAGCCAGAAATTAATGATGATTATGTTTCAAATATTGTCCGATCAATATTTCCTCCACCTTTGGGTTGCTGATTATCTGTTTAGACAATAATTATAATCTCTTCTCAATGTAGAATTTGGGGTATTCCCTGGATCGATAGAATTATAGTCCGTACACAATTTGTTGATAGTTCACTGCAAGTTTGACCCTCATTAGAGAACTAAAATACAGAGAGGCAGTTTAAGATATTTTCGACTAACCCACCTTGTATCTGAAGAAATACAATACAGCTATAGAACTTTTAATCCGATTATGTATCCGGTATTTTGAGTGGAAATGACTGACCAGTGTCGTAGAGTATATGATTAAAACATAAGTTATATAACAAGAATTTTCTGTTATAAACACATGGCGATTCCATTCACCTAAAGACCAATAAAACAAACAGGTTAATAGAATCTAGCTATCAGTTGACAGGATAATGCCTCTAGGCTAAAACTCACGCCGAAGGTGGCCGTGGATTGGGTTTGAGTTTAAAAAAAAAGAAAAGAAAATAAACAAACTGATAAATGGGTGCCAAGTAGGTTTTACCCTTAAGTGAACTTTACCTCCCCCAATCTACTAAAGGAGAGCGCATATGACGTACCAAAATTCCATTAAATAAAATCTGTTATGGTCTAGTTCCTATGATAATAAGACAATATATATTGTAATGTTTTAAAATAATAATAAATATAACTTACCCAATATATAACTTGAATTGAAATAAATTATTAAACATGGATGTAATTTTCAAATCTTTTCATTAAATGATCAATACACCAAAAATTTTCTTTATTAGAGCCATTCCAGTAAATCTTAATTCACACAAGAACACAAAAACTATCTTGATAAAATGAGTCCATAAGAATGAGTACTAACACCAGTAGTCGATCCAAGAGTCAAGTCCAAGATCCTATTTTGTTTAAGCTAAAAATAAAAAGTAAATGAGTATTAGAATATGTTAATAATGAATTATAGGAATCTAATATTAGTAAGAAACCAACTATATTAGTTATATTAAGTTAGTTAGATCAAAATCCAAATAAGTTATAATTAAAGTTAACAATAATAATAAGTTTAATAATGTTTTTTAATAGGTAGTTATAAAATAAGAACAAGTAGGTGTAGATTATTTAAAATTATTATTTAAGGTAGAGAATTTTCAACTGTATTCAGTTAGTAATATAAGTAGAAGAATTTAAACTCAACAAACTAATATTAGCTATTAGAGCAAAATAAATAATATCATAGAAAATGAATATAACTTGATAAATAAATTTGACTTACCCAAACAATATTTACAAATTCATTAAAGCATCAAGTGATGAGTCCTGTATTATAATGTATCGGATGATAGTACAAGCCTAGTACTTCCTATGTTCTGGTACATCCCATATTTTGATAAAATGCAATGCTTGAGACAGGATCTAAAAATAAAGATATTGAAATTTATTACATGTAAGAATAAAACTGTAAGAAAGTGATGTGTTTGTTTACAAGCTAAGACTGTATAATTAAAGCTTAATCAAGGACATTATGATTGAAAAATTCAATGAAAAAACACTGTAAATAGTGTAGTAGTGATTAAAAACTGGGGATTATAAACTTAAAAGATGTGATTGTAGTGGAAAGACATAAACTTAATATTAGATGATTGATTGATGTTACTATTTGTTATAATTGTATGTTGTTGTAAGGTAATTAATTTTAAGTGGTTCGTTGATGATTTTAGGTATTATTAATTCGATTATTTGATAAATTTTGTAGTTGAATCGTTATGACGCAGTAGATTTAAAATGTAAATAAAAACTAAAATAAGCGGTGTCATTAAAAAAAAAAGTTATCTGATCATATTAGAATATGTAAATTTTCAGTTTTTGTTAAAATTAATGGCCAAAAAGAGATATTTGCTCAAAATTGTTAAATTTAATATTGATAATTGTCAAAATGTCCGCCATTGTATGCTCCATAAAGTCAGCATTTTTAATAGGGAATAATCGATTTTAAAATTCTAAGAATGTTAATTTATAATGAAATAAGCTATGCAGATTTGATTTATAACAATTATAAGGCCAGAAAATGTCAAATTAAAGATTCAATTTTCTAAAATTTTGGGGTGAATGGGGTTAGGAAAAACAAAACACGTTCGAAAAGGCAGCCATTTTTGGTTTTTCGGGGCTAACATATAAAAGCCCGTGGAAAATGAGAATCGAGGTCACTCTAATTTCATCAAAAGGCCAATCCACGTCAGTCTTCTTCAAAATTATCATAAATCAATGGCCGACTACTGTTAAAAAAATAAAGATGGCTGAAAATTAATTTGATCAACTATATAATTTATTATAAAACAAAGCTATTGGAAATTTGTATATGGAAATTGTGTACTGGTGAATAAAATATCATATCCTAAGAAGAAAAAAATAAATATTTTTTTTACTAACCTGTGATAATAATAAAGAAACCCTGAAGAAGTCAAGGAGATATTGCATCCAGTGGTTTAATCCTTTTGGTATCTGTCCAAGGAAGTACTTACACGTGTTGTAAATGATCTACTAGTAAGAAGCCGAGTGTGGGAAACCGTCACGGAGAATTTTCCATCTTTCATCCTTAGCAGCAAGTGAATTTACGGTATGTGTTTAACATTATTCATTAATATCACTTTCATAACTCCTATAAAATATTGTAAGTAGTAAATTTCAATATCTTTAAACACTATTTTAAAATAATCTTGATCTGAATACATTGAATTGTTGAATACCTTATTTCGACTGAGACATACGCTATTCGACATCGCTCACCCCATGAAATAACCGTTAAGTATCACGTGTTCTTTTGAATGGGGATAGATGCGCACGAAATTACCATAGCCGCATCATTCAGTAGGTATAGGGTGTATTAAAAATTTTAAAGTGAAAAATTAAAATAAATAGTTATATCGTTGGATTTTAATTTTGTTGGAACCGACTTCTGTAGGTAAGAGTCATTCGTGCTTTGAAAATTAATTTAAGTAGATCAAATCTAAATTATAATAATAAAATTACATATTTTGAGTTTGGTAATAATTTTATTTATTACAATAAAATAGCAACAAAATAAAGAAATTTTGAGGTGTTTTGAGTTAAATAAAGACTGAATAAAATTGAAACATAAATAAACATCAAATATAGTCCCACAAAACTTTAAAAATAAAAATTTAAAATTATAAAAACAATAATTTAATAATTGTTATCAATTATAAACTATATCTATTCAATCATCACAATTTTAAAATTGTAATTTATTACAATATATAAGTCGGCCAAAAAGGTTTTATTGTAAAATAATATTATTTTTTTCTATAATCCAAACAAAGAAAAAAACAATGTATATCGTAAGTTAGCTTTTACCTTTGGATCCAAAAGCGAATGCCGCACAACAACCAAAAAAACAGTACCTATACTAATTATTTCAAATTAATTGATATTAAAATAAAATGTTTGCGCTTCACGTCAAACTAGACGTTTATAATGGATTAAACAATATATTTTGATGTATTAATTAAACTTAAAGAAAAGTATTATATTAAACGTAATATTAATCCAGAATAAAAACATAATTTATAAGCTTCACGTCAAAACAGACGTTATAATTAATTGAACACAGCAAATGTATTAATTAAACAAATACAATAATAATTAAGCGAAATATTTTTCAAGAAGAAAAATAGAACAAAAAAAGAAAGTCTACTTAAACGCCTCCACATCTAAGGTGAGGGTTGGCTGTCCTATTTTCGCAGTATTCCTTCCAATTGCTGCAGCCAAATAATCCGCAGTCAATAATTTGATGCTATCCAGATTCCAAACAAAGATGAAGATGTAATGAAATTGAAGACCAATTAATTCAACAGACAAAAAAAACCTCCTGTTATCGATGAGGTTTTTTTTCAATTCTTTTTGTCTTGGCGTATCCAATCCAAATCCGGTTAAAACAAGAAATCCTCAATAGAGTACGTAGTGAAGTTCACACAAATTGCCCCAAATATTTAGCAATATCTATACAGACCCCTCTTACTACGTTTTGTGTGTTTAGTGGTGAAATCCCTTACACAAGGAGTGAAAAAAACACTAAATACCAACTAACACATTTAACTGGCATTCATTGAAATACAATGTCAAGAACGAATAAAACTAAAATTCTAATAGTCTTTTTGTATCAGAACAACCCGATATCAGGAACCAGGTGATTGACTGCGTAGAAATCGTTTGATATAGAGTTAAAATTAAAATGTATAAGCATTTAGAAAAATTTAAATTTTAGCGTTAAATTTAAACGTTACAGTTACTTTAAATAAATAAATATATTAATATTCTTAAACTGTAGGTACTGTAACCTCCGCCTATGATTTTACGACTTTTACGACCGTTTTATGACTTGGACGCACATTTTGTACTATTGACAATTTATGAACGACTATAGTAATGCCGAAGTGCTAAATCGGATATGCAGAAGGTGTGCGAAATCATTAACACCATGAAAAAAGAAAGTTTCAATACCTGGGTCATATAATGGACTTCTCCTACTGTTGGTCCAGGAAAAGATTAGTGGAAAATGGAGCAATGAAAAATGCGTTGTGTCCTGGCTAAAGAACCTAAGGGATTTTTTTAACTGTAGCAATGTTCAACTGTTCAAAACTGCAGTCAACAATCTCTTCTCAATGTATGTCCTTTACATTTTCTCTAATCTTTATGGAAGGCTTCAGAAGTTGTAGTACAATATAATTTTTTATGTATAGATAGCATTTTTCTCTTTTAATGTCTGTCTGGTACATTACGAGAACTGGGGGTACATCCTAAACTAACAAGACTGATAAGTATGACAATGAGAAGAACAACAGTAAGTATTAAGATACAAAGGGGAGAAACTGAAGAATTTGAAATGTGTCAGACTCACTTTCAGCAACTCTATTTAATCTAGCGTTAGAATATGTATTGAGAAAAATTGGAAAAGGTACGATAAGGACTGGCGGAGGTCAAATATTAGCTTATGCCGATGACGTGGTTCTAATATCCAAGAAGCGACATATAATGACGGAAATGCTAACTGAGTTGTTGAAAGAAGGACACAAAATGGGACTCAAAATAAATGAAGAAAAAACTAAAATAATGAGACTAGGTAAGCAATCAGAACACACAAATATCACAATAGGAGAACACACATTCGAAGAAGTTGATAAGTTCAAATATTTAGGAATGACGATAGCCAAAGATAATGAAATTTGTAATGATACAAAAGAAAAAATTATAGCCGCAAATAAAGCATTCCATTGTAAACTTCGAAAATAATAATAATAATTCTTATTATAAAAATATATTTATAAAGAGTACGGATATAAACATTTTGTTAATAGTGGTAAACCGGACGATGAGACTGTCGTAATTCAACTAACTTGACGAGGTAGGTAGGACTTGATCCTTTTTTCAATAAGGGTTCATACACCCTTCTTATCGGCCCTGAAGCGTGCGGTCGCATAAATTATCCTTTATTGTTTAGTATCCTCACGTCTATTTTTAGAAATGGTTACAGTCGGCCTACCTGACTTTTCTTCACGCCCTCGTGAAGCTGGACTTACCTAAACAAAACAAAAAAACAAAGCATTAGTCAAATGATAACATGATTAAATAGTACAGTGACAAAACACATTATTTGTCTACTGTTAATTCGTTACCACTGTCTTCATCGTCAGTAACAGTAGTAATGAAAGGTTTTACCCTTTCAGAAGGACAAATGCCCGTATAAGCTGTCCTACAACGTTAGAACATGTATTTCGTCAACTACATATCTATCGTTATCTAGTACTTTTGTTACAACAAAAGGACCTTTATACCAGGGTTCAAGCTTTCTACTCTTTCAGTCATTGGAGGCTTTACTGGCTTGAACCACCACATGTTGGCCAACTACGTATTTCGTAACAGGGGCATGCCTACTACCTAACCCAGTAGAGATGCTTAACAGGGGCATCTCTACTACCTCCTTACGTGTAGCTTCCAAGTCTTTACTCACTGAATCATCCCAACGGGATTCATCATCAATGGAAGCTATAAGGGCCGACAGGATTGAGCAATTCATCCTCTCCACTTGCCCATTAGCCACGAGCCTATAACGTAGAGACAGCAAGCAATAGTGATTGTTCCGCATCACAGGGGAAACTGTCAGACACTACAGCCAGTGTCGTATCATTTTTAGGGGCTTGAAATGAATACCTTTATAATACATTTTAAAACATGCAACAAAATATTTTTTTTTTTTAGACTTGAATTTAAGTAGTAATAGTAATTAATTATTTACATGGAATCATAAGATATTTTATAAAATAGAAAGTTGAAATTATTGCATAAATTTCTAGATTTTCAGTATTCTTAATAATATGGCGGTATATTTGCTTTATGCATTTTCCTATTTTTAAACAAGTGTAAGAGACGCTAATGCATATTTACTTGTAAAACGACCTTGATGATTCATTTTCATATTTATATTTATAAATCACACAAACTCTCACCATATAATATATACTCAAATTAATTTAAAAAAATGGCTTTAAAAGTAATATCCAAACACTATTAAATTGTAAAAATAACTCTAGATGCAAAACAAATTGACAATAATGGCATATGTGACAATTCGACTTGACACGAAAATTCAAAACGGACCAATGAGATTGCTGGACACTATATGACATTTATTTTCCCCCCTGATACAAAACAAAGCCCACTTGGACGCTGTCCACACGTTAGTATATATGCTCGAAGCATAAAACACGTTTAATACCTAACGACTGACAAAAGTCCGTAAAACTTTTGCTCGTAATCGCTGTGCCTCGTGAAGGTTTATCTGCAGATAAAAAAAATAGCAAACATTAGAACACTTTTCAAAAAAAAATAAACAAATGGAACTATTCACTATCCGTGTCGCTCTCGTTAGAGGCTCCACCAGCAGTAAACAGTTTCATTCGTTCCGAGGGACAAATCCCTATATAGGATCTCTTAGATCCAGGCAATTCTTCGATCACGTAACGATCGTTATCTAACACTTTCGTAACGTGAAATGGTCCTTTAAACCGTGGCTCAAGCTTTCTGCTTTGACCGTCATTAGAACCCTTAGGTTTCATTACAAGTACTTGTTTTCCAACTCCAAACTTTATTGGAGACGCATGCGCTTTATCGTAATACTTTTTCTGATAATCCTGTTTGGCATTGATTCGCTGAGAAACGTCATTTCTCAATTCTGCCAAATCCAATTGATTATCGTGACTTACCTGTGTCGACAAAAAGGCAATGTGAACTCCTCTAGGTCGATAACCAAAGAACAGTTCGTAGGGACTTTTCCTTGTCGTGGAATTAACCGTCGAATTAATTCACCACTTAACACCACTTACAGCCTGATCCCAACGCGTTTCGTCATCGGTTGAGGCCATCAATGCTGAAAGTATCATTCGATTCATCCGCTCCAATTGGCCGTTAGCACTTGGAGTAGATGTGGTACACAATACTCGCTTAATTCCTAACCTTAAGCAAAATTCTGTAAACTGTTTACTCGTAAAAGCAGTACATCGATTACAGATTATTCTACGAGGAACTCCAAATGTATCAAAAATACCGTTTAAGAAATTAAGGACAGGAACTGTTTTCGTATTTGTAACTGCCTTTAAAAATGTGAATTTAGTAAAGCTGTCTACTGCTACTATCAAATAAGCATTTTTCTTGACACTTTTCACAAAAGGACCTAGGTGGTTAATGTGCAACGTGTTCATTGGTACAGGTTGTTTTTCAATAGGATTTAGGCCTCCTGGAAAGCGTTTTCTTGTTCTTCATTCCACGTAAAAATGGAATTTTTGCTTATAAGGCTAGTTAAAGGTTTGACAATGGACTCAAAACCATAAACAAATTTCCTGAAATAGCTGACTAAGCCCAAAAATCGCCTAACTTCATGGACATCTTTTGGAGTTGGGAATTCTGATACCGCTTTAATTTTTCCATATCCGGGCTTCACTTCCTCGCTTGTAACTTCGTGTCCAAGGTACTCAATTTGGGTCTGCAGAAAATGGCATTTACTTAGCTTAAAAGTCATGTCTGCTTTCGTAAACGCTTGTAGCACCATCTCCAACCTTTCAAGATCTTGATCAACAGATTTAGATGGAATAAGTAGGTCATCAAGATATGTCATAGCCTTGTCAAAACGAAGTGGTCCTAGTACCTTATTAATCGTCCTCTGGAACACTGCAGGAGCATTTACCAAACCAAATGGCATCCTTAAATGTTCATAGTGCCCGTCAGGCGTGATAAATGCTGTTTTTGGAATGGCATCATCGTCTAACGGGATCTGGTGGTAGCCTGAAGCCAAATCTAGGGTACTATAAAATATGTTGCCATCCAGATTGTCTAAAAGGTCGTTAACTCGTCGTAAAGGTTGGTTCATCTTCAGACATTTTCGATTTATTGCACGGTAATCTATGCACATACGTTCTTCTCCGGACTTTTTTTTTTAGCAAGCAGGATAGGACTAGCATATGCTGACTCTGATTCTTGCACAATACCATTATCCATTAGTTCCTTTACCATTTCTCTCACTATCTGTCTATTTGCATAAGGCAAGCGATAAGGCCTGTACGTCACTGGCTCGTTATCGATCAATGCAATCAAAATTTTTTTTTTTACGACATTTGTTTTACCAAGTTCTCGTAAAGAATTTGCAAAACAGGTACGATACTTATTAAGAAGATTTACTAAAACCTGACACTGATTCTTATTTAAATTGGGATTGATTTGATTTCTAATTTCTTCAAATGTTATTGGATAAAGTGGTGAAATATAAGTTTTGAGACACTCCCTAACATCAACATCGCCGGTACAATTTTCGTAACATGTATATCCTCTTATAACGACTCTTCCTTTTTCGTAACATAAAGGTCGATCGGAAATATTTAAGACAGGTATTGAGCAATCAGTATTGAGATCTATTACACACGGTAATAAGATGTGAGTGTTATTGCACCAATTTCTTTATTGAAGGTCAATAAATACTTCGTCTTGGCATTCATCATTTACTACCTGAATTTGACCCATAAAATTCGGTGGTATTACGGTTGTTTGCTTTGCATATAAACTTATTTTATGTAACAGAAATTTATCGATCGAATCAGGATCAATATTGGTAGTTTCGTTATATAGCCTAATTTGATTTCCTTTTAATACAACAGTGATATTTTTTATTATTTAAAAATGGCTGACCTACGATAATGGGAATAGATTGTACCGCATCAGGTACTATAAGGGCCTCAACAGTAGAAGTTGCTAAATCAACCGTCAAATTGATGGTTTTAAAATAAACATTAACAGTAACCTCGTAAACTAACCAATGTTGGTTTGCGTAACAAACCTAAACTTTGAGCATTTGAATCTCGGATTGTGACAGCAGCGCATTAACATTACAATCAATAAAATAACAATTATTGGTATTCTGATCGTTAGCAGAAAGAAGTAAAATAAATACTGACTTACCCCTATTAGCAAACCTACCAGATTTGACTCTGCAGTGTTCGGCATCATGTCCTAACAGATGACACTTCGAACACTCCAATTTCGGCTTTGAACAGTTTGATTGATAATGGTCCCTCATCTTGCAGTTTAAACACTTTATATTTTCTATTCCATTTGCAGTCTTTTCTGGGCGGGAGTACGGTTTACATTTTCTGCCCTCTCTTTGTAGATTGCGAAACTCTACACGTCGATTTTAAAAAGGTTGATCACTTAATGAATAATTACCGATGTTGCCTTCTTCACGCAACATTGCCAAATATTCTTCGAAAAGAGCCTCTGGTGTTGCGTAACGACCAACTCTAGCTGCATTTTGAATAGAAGGATTGGGTATACCATCTATTATACAAACAACAGTATTTTTGCCAGTAATCTAACAGGTTCTAATCAGCTCCATTTTCTTAAAATAATAGCACGTCATCGGTTCACTTGCTTGTTTGGTACGACCAAGCATCTTTCTTCGAACTTTAGCGTAATGAATATGATCCGGGAATGTTTTAATTATCAAACTTTTCCATTCCGGCGTACTTCGATCATTGCGCGGGGAACGGCGTTTTTCAGTAGCGGTTCTCCTGTATCTCTCCCGAGAACGTACACGTGACGAATCACTACTTGAACTGGAGCTCTGTCTCCGCCTATGAGATTTCCCCATTGTTTGTTTTATATACACAACTATGTTAATTAATCTTACTTAACCATTAATTAATAACTATAAAACACAAAACAAAACGCACAAACTTTTACGGGATTGTAAGTTACACTCCACACCTGAACTGTAAACTTCGAAAATAATAATAATAATTCTTATTATAAAAATATATTTATAAAGAGTACGGATATAAACATTTTGTTAATAGTGGTAAACCGGACGATGAGACTGTCGTAATTCAACTAACTTGACGAGGTAGGTAGGACTTGATCCTTTTTTCAATAAGGGTTCATACACCCTTCTTATCGGCCCTGAAGCGTGCGGTCGCATAAATTATCCTTTATTGTTTAGTATCCTCACGTCTATTTTTAGAAATGGTTACACCATATTAATAAAAATTTATTAAAAAATAAAATCCTTGAAAAAACCACTAAACTTAGGATATACAAAACTATTGTTCGACCAGTATTTATGTATGGTGCTGAAACGATGACGATGACCAGAAAACAAGAAGAAGATCTAAGAATAGCAGAAAGGAAAATATTGCGATCGATACTGGGACCCGTTAAACTAACAGATAATGAGTATCGAAGAAGAACAAATTATGAAATTACAATTGATAGGGGAAGATATAGTAACAAAAATAAAACAACAAAGAGTAAAATGGCTGGGACATGTTTACAGAGCAGGACCTAAAACGACGATATATTCGATGATAGAATGGATACCTGGAGGTAGAAGGAGACGAGGCAGACCCAGATTAAAATGGATACAACAAGTAAAAGAGGATCTCAAAAGGGCCGGAATTAAAAATTGGAAACGCAAAACAGAAAATTGTGGAGAGAAATCAGCGATAAGATCTAAATCAAAGAAACGGGGACTGGTCTACCTCGTGAAATAGACCTAGTAAGCTTATAAAGCGACGAAACCCCTTCAAGGGGTGTTAAGCCACGATGTATGTATGGTACTATCGGCTTCAGAATTGCATATACATTTTCAAACTAAAATCGTTTACATTGAATAGACAGCCTTTTTATTTTGTGTAACCAATCACGGTTTAAATAATAATAAATTTGAAATCAGTTAAACAGTTGTCCACGCCCACATCTTCACTTAGTTTGGAACCCTCAATAATAAATGTTTGTTTGGGATTAAAATCCCCTTTTTTTATTATATCAGTACAAAAATACAAAAAAAAACTTATTTATTCGGGACATGACCGACCATTGTAAATACACTTAATCTCCCAAAACCATTTAATGAAGGCGTTTTAAAAATTGCCATTCCTTTGTTGTATAAGAAGGGCGTTTTTATAATTTCGGTGGGTAAACGAAATTCACATTTAACATGTATATGCTATTCTAAAGCCGACTGTACATTATCATTTCTGAAAGATATTCGTATTGATCGTCTTTCTGTAGGAGAACAGTTTTTACGGGGACCGGTTAGTTGGACCTGCATTAATCCTTTTTTGAAAAAGATCAAGTTAAGCCCACCCGTCAGTTCGACCATGATAAAATTTGATTTCCTAATCGATTTAGTGGAATTCTTCGAAAATATTTAATTAAAATATCATTAGGGTAGTAATAAACTAACCTAACTCTTTGTAATAATTCACCTTAATAATAAATAATATGTTAGGTAAATACTGATTGTTTAATTCTTGGAATACAACCTTAATCCGCTCGAAGAGCTGTCGTGGTTCAACTAATCGGTGTACTTAAAACAGGTACCTGGCCCGTGATCAAACTGTCCGACAACGGTTTTTACTACTCTTTCTTCACTACATTTTACTATGTACTGTTTTACCCGTTGGTTACTATTTTTTTGTATAAATTTGTGTCATACAGGTCATTTTGTCAACAGCTAAACATTAAGGGCTAATTCCTTATTGTAAATATTGATGAGCTAAGTGTGCTCTTTTAATCAGCAACGTAAAGAGTGGCCTTTTTCCACTTCATTTGCAATAACTTTTTTAATTATTGACCATTTTTTATTTATCTGCTCTAAAATTAAATCTCGTCCAATATAATGAAAAGCAAAAAAATTACCGGTCTTTTTACTCATGAGATGGGACGCTCTCGTTATATGTTTTCTCATATTTCAAGGATAATATAGAACCCAGAATACTTTTTCGATTTCAAAATATTAATTTGCTAATTATTATTAAACATATTAATTTGCAACCACATAATATGTACTACCTTAATATTTTTTTACTTCAATTCAAAGATGGATCAAATTGCAGTTTTTTAAATAAATAGTGGAAGTTGTTAAAACGAAGAGCTTTCTAATTATCTAAGGGGTTAAAAATCATAACCCTTAATTATTGTTTTTACAGTAAATGAAATTGATTGTGTTAACCTCTACTTTTTGGAAGTTCATCTTACTAAGAACAATAAATAACTGCACAGTTAAACTAAACTTCCACTATTTATTCGAAAAATTCGCTTTAAAATTCAATTACAGCTGTTTCGCTATAACTAATTAACTGTGCAGTTATTTATTGTTCTTAGTTTTTACAGTACTTTTTAACAGAGCACAATTTGAGAATAACTAAATATGTATGTAGTATTATCTTCAATTCATTTAAAAAACAACCTGTCTCTTTGAATTCTTTGATACACTTTGTGGTTTTTAAGTAAATGAATGTACACAGCAATAGTGAGACCATTAATCACATATGGGGCAGTGGCTTGGGCGCAAGGGCTAATCTGAGTACGACGAGGAAAAATCTCTCGAAGATTCAGAGACTATCATGTTCATGTATCACTGGAGCAATGGGAACTTGCCCCACTGCTGTAATGGAGGTGATTTTAAACTTGACCCCACTGCACATTCTGCTAGAAAGTGTAAGGAAGAAAACAATATATGGAATGATCAAAGAAGAAATTATCAGGGAAAAACCTCTATCACTTCAATCTGATCAAACTTGTGAAATGCCCAGAATTTAAACCAGAATGCCCTAAAGTGGTATACGGACAGTTCCAAGCTAGACGAGGAAACTGGGATAGGAGTTTTTGGACCGAGAGCCAAATACTCAGAAAGCTTGTGCACATACCCTAGCATCTTTCAAGCAGTAGTCCGCGCCATCGAAAGATGTGTGGAATTCAATATTGGAAGAAACTACCGCAGACAAGAGATTGTGATCATGTCGGATAGTCAGGCAGCCATCAAAGCGCTGAGCTCAAATATAATCAGTTCGAAGATGGTTTGGGAATGCCTAGGCAAACTAAATGAACTAGGCCAGAAGAACACTGTCACCCTCCTATGGGTCCCGGGACACATAGGAATAGAGGGGAACGAAACATCAGATAAGCTGGCAAAAAAAGGAGCTGAAACCCCACACTTGGGACCAGAACCATCCTGTGGGATCAGCAGTAGAGTAATCTTAGGAAAACTAAGGGAAGAAATGGAAAAGGAAAAATCCAAGTACTGGAATCAGCTGGAAGGACTGAGGCAATCTAAGATACTACTGGGAACTATGCCCAGAAGAGATCTCAGCTGCCTCAACCTCAGTAAAAAAAGGCTCCGAATTCTAACAGGAATATTAACCGGACATTGCCGGTTAAGAAGCCACATGAAGAAACTAGGGTTAGCAGATAAAGCAAAGTGCAGATTCTTTGAGGAAGAGGATGAAACCTCAATACACAAACTCTCAGAATGCCCTGCCTTGCAGAATTCTAGGGCCAGATACCTAGGAGCACATGGAATAGAAGAAGGGGATCTACCTGATTTAAAGCCCGACGATGCGATGTCCCAAACTTCCTCAGGAAAATAGGACTCGAAGAGCTGCTATAAATCTGAGAAAACATCAGAACATGGCAAGTAAGAGGGGCACAATAGATCCTATAGGTCGCTGTGTACTTATCACCCCTGTCTAGTTTGACTTTTATGTCATAGTAATATTTGAACATTATTATCAAATTGTGTTCGCTTGTATGAAGTTCACCAGCAATTTTCCTGGTACTTGTTTCCGGATGTTCTTCATCCTGATGTCCTGATAGTCTTTTGCCAATGTCAAAATAAAAAGAGCAATTGCATCCATCCTAATGTTAAAGAAAATAAGTTCCTTGCTGAAACTAACACCAACGTTAGTTTTCATGCAATTAAACTTATCTTTTATCAATAATAATTCATAGGTTAGCGTATTTTTCCTTAAAACATGAGCACCGTTCTTAATCACGCGACGGCGATGAAGCGCCTCGATGCGTTATTTACTGAAACTAAACTGGAACCGCCTGTCAAACCAGTACCGGAAATACACGTCGAGGTCGATTCGAAACACAACACGAAGTGCGAAGTTCACGGTAAAAACGGTAGAAGAGATTCCTTCGGAAGCGTTTTGCACATCACAAATCGAAGAGATTCTTTGGGTAACGTACTCAGTAGAAAAACTGAACCGGATTTTTTCGGTCTAGGACCTAGAAGGGAATCGATGCCAGTGTTAAATAACGGCAACGGATATTCCAGGTAAGTAGTAAGGTTGGATGAGAAGCAGATTGCTTTTGAATGTTTTTTGTTGTTATACAGAATTGGTCAAAGGGCAGTAGATTATTGTTTTTAACAGTACGCATTATTCTTTATTTAGGGCGAGTTGTACCAACAGTTAGCTAAACCTGGTTTATCTAACCATAGGGTACGTGTTGTACCAGTGGTATCAATGAATGTTAGACGAATGAACTACTGTGGAGTAAATTACTTATGTTTTGCCAAAACAAAATGTAAAAGAAGAATTTTTAATGGGTTTCTAACCCTCAGCCCCTCCATAGTTCCAGTTACAATCTCAGTTTCTGAAATGTTGTTAGTTTTCTATATTATTTTATTATACTAAAAATGAATCTTGGATTGCGTCAAGAAACAGTGGGGCGTTATTGAAAATAAAAGGACTGACGCAGTCTCTAAGGACGAGAAGATGAAGGCATGGAAAAAAGTAGCTCTTAATTTTAATATATCTAGCGATCACTACAGGGACTTCCCAGCAAACACAAAAACACATTGAATATGTATATGTAATGTAATTTTTGCAATATAAAAGTCACAGTTATATAAAACTGAAGTCACAACTAGATAATATTTATGTATTGAATACTGACAAAGGCCGGCACAGCTAGAGAATAATAGTGATATAATATGTACGTATTTATTATGTATATTATGTTACATCTCAAATACACTGGCCAGCAAAATTAACGCACCACTAAGATATTTTAATAAATAATTTTTATTTAATAAAGATTGCTGCAAATTGTGTTGTTTTAATAAATTTTATTCTATTTTCAACCTTTTACAAAAATGTATACCTAATGAAAAATGTAACTCTAAAAGAAAATAAGAAATAAACATCCTTTATAAGAAATAAACAAATAAAAAAATCTACAAGGAGTAATTAATACCGGGTATTTCCGCCTCTATTTTGGATAACAGCTGCACAGCGATCATTCATGCTTACAATATAAGGCCTTATGTCATCGTGATCCAAGGCATTCCATATTTGAACCAGAACCCTTGCAAGTTGATCTAGAGTAGCGGGAGGGTTTGGAAGTCGCTCCAAATGTCTTAAAAGCAAGTCCCAAACATTCTCAATTGGATTAAGATCCGGACTGTTTGCATTCCAACCTCATTAAAATAATCTTTCACAATCCTGGCAACGTGCGGTCGGGCATTATCCTACTGAAACAAAAATTGTTCACCAATATAGGGAGCAAATGGTACCACATGTTCTTGCAAGATGTCCGTTATATACCGATGTGCCGTTAGTCGTCCGTTAATAACCACCAGGTCCGTACGAGCAGTTAAAGACCTCCCCAAAACATGACTGAGCCTCCTCCATAAGCATGGGTCGTTGGGAAGTTACATTGAGCATATGTTTCATTTGGTCTTCGATATACCCTAACACGTCTATCTGAATTGTATAGACAAAATCTTGTCTCATCTGACCAAAGAACTCTTTCCAAATCCTCATCAAACTATTAAATATGCTCTCTGGCATAATTCAGTCTCGCTCTACGATGCGCAGGGGTTAAAGCAGGTCCTCGAGCAGGTATTATTGGTCTTAGATCGGTAAGGCGTCGGCGCCCGGTATCTGTTGAAATCCGGATCCTATTTGCTTCCTGTAGCTGTGCCTGCAGCAATCTTGCTGTTACGAACCGTTGTCTTAATGCAGAAAGTCTAATAAAACGGTCTGGGGCATTGCTTATAGGATTTCTGCCTTAACCAGGTCTTCTGCTGACCCGTCTCCCTATACCGTTGAATCATACGGGAAACCGATGTGTACGATACCCCAAACCTCTGACCTGGGCACATTCCTCTACGGTTAAATTTCTTGATTTACGTTCCATAATAAACACTGTATCAGTACAAAAGCAAAGAATTATTGCAACTGAGAAAGTGTAAGAAATCAAATCATAGAACCTTTAGAATGTTATTCTAAGTTTTATCGCAGTTTCAAAAAAAATTAAGATAAAATGGACGGAACAAAATACAGCTTTATGTTTTTTAAGTCGATATACCATAAGCGTTCAAAATATACTAATATATTTACCATGTGAGCTACATTTTTTAAAATAATCCAATATATATAGGTGGTGCGTTAATTTTGCTGGCCAGTGTATATCCAAATTACTATGTAACATATATGTAAAAATAATAGAATATCTAAAGAATATTTATGTATTAAATATTACATAATATAGATGTAACAAAATTTATATTTGTGATATTTAGTAGCTGGAGGATGTACTAAAAGAACAGCAAATTAATGCATATAAGTACAAACAAAACAGGATACTAATGTAACAGAAATATTGCAAAACAAAAACTAAAAGTATTCAAAAACTAAATAATGAAACAACATAAATATAGACAATTAATTAATAATCAAAAACAAATAATCTTGAGGAATACACACTAAGGAGGCTTGTAATTTGAACTAGCTTAAACCAACATATCATTATTTGCCAAGTGAGATATCTCTAAATTATTTATTTCTAATCTCGTTTCTGTAAAACTGTAAAATTGTAAAACTGATCTACTGTTTTATTTGATCCATTCTGTATTTATTTGACCGAATTCATCACCGTGAATGAATTTTCTTTGGAAGACGAGGTTCCCTGGTGATCCCGCACAGTCCGCCCAAAAGAGACATGGAACATCCCAGCCATTTCGCGTCGACTTTGCGGAAGGATCCCGTAGGATCGTTACGAAAGGATTCCTTATCCCATCGATCCATGTCGGCCATCAACAACAAAAACCTACTGCACGTCCCGAATATGATGAGAAGGAATTCGAGAAATTATTCGACGGATTCGTTGGACGGTAGAAGGAATTCCTGGGATCCGGGAAGGAGGGGAAGTTCGGGCAGCTCTTGCGGATACGAAGAAACTCTTTGGGAAGATGTGAGAAAGGTTAGATATCATTACTAACAATTAAAAAGTGTATACGGGGTTGGGATAAAGTATGGAATTAAGTAAATATCTTTTAAACGAAAAGAACGATATTTATAAAAATTTGCAGGTAAGTGCAATGGAACAAAACGCATGTGATGTACATTTTTTTGATAATAATATACTTCCGGTTTAACCGGAAATGCCATCAACTTCTTTAATTTAAATGGGACATCCTATATATTTTTACAGATTTTGAAAGAGCTTGTTATTTTGAATTCATACATACTGAGTTTAATGTAAACAAATTTGTAAAAACGAGGAATAACTCACTGTTAGTAGTACAATAGATGTACATTTCATTATTTTAGAATAATGAGAAACAAAATTACTTCAAATGTTCAAAATGCTCGCCGTTTACTGGCTGACAATATGCCATCCTATTAACAAATTTTTGAGTGACTCTTTCCAAGACTTCTCCACGTATTAGTTCACATTCATCAATAATTCTTTGTTTCAATTCCTGTAAGTTTGTTGGTCGTCTAACGTAAACACGTGATTTTAGATAACCCCAAAGAAAAAAATCTAACGGGCTAAGATCCGGAGAACGAGCAGGCCACTCTATGAATCCTCTACGTCCAATCCATCGATTTGGAAAATTCGCATCCAGAAAATCCCTAACCCGTCTATCATAGTGGGGAGGTGCTCCATCTTGTTGAAACCAAATATTTTGTGGTAATTGCCCATTCTGTTGAAGTGCAGGAATAATTTCGTTATTTAGTAGATCCAAATACTTGTCACCATTCAAGTTTCCGTCGATAAAAAATGGAGCTATAAGCTTATTTTCGACAATTCCCATCCAAACATTTAACTTCTGTGGATGCTGGGTAATGTGCTTCATGAATCCAATGAGGATTCTCATTTGACCAATACCTTGAGTTATGGCGATTAACTGTTCCATTTAAACAAAAAGTTGCCTCATCGGAAAAAACTATGCTAGAAGCAAAATTTTCGTCTACATTACAGATGTCCATTAGCCGTTCGCAAAATTCCAGCCGTCGGTCAAAATCATCGTATGACAATTCTTGAACCAACTGTACCTTATACGGATGATATTTTTCACTTTTTAATATCTTTTCTACAGAACGTCGACTGATACCATGGTTTAGTGCCAAATTTGTGGTGAAAGTTTGAGGTGATTCTTCTAAATCGATTGCAATATTTTGTTTAACAGTTTCGTTCGTTGCAGTCCGCGGTCTTCCAGGTTTTAGCAAATTTTTTACCATCCCAGTAGTATTAAAACGTTGTAATGTTTTAGTTACTGTTAAGCGTGATATAGGATTTCTCTCCGGATGCAAATTATTAAAAATATGATACACTTCTTCATGAGTTCTATCACGATCACCATAATCGATCAACATTAAAATTTCAATTCGCTCTTTTTCACTTAATTGAACCATTCTAAATTGTGCAAGTTATTTCCGTCAATTAGAATTTGACACTTGAAGAACAAAAGACATACTAAACAGTACTTGTTTATTTATTACTGCGCATACAAACAACATCAATTAGTTTATCTAAATAGTTTTTTGCTCTAATGCAAAGTGCTATATTCCTCGTTTTTACAATTTTTTTTACACTAAACTCAGTATGTATGAATTCAAAACAACAAGCTCTTTCGAAATCTGTAAAAATATATAGGGTGTCCCATTTAAATTAAAGAAGTTGATGGCATTTCCGGTTAAACCGGAAGTATATTATTATCAAAAAATGTACATCAGATGCGTTTTGTTCCATTGCACTTATCTGCAAATTTTCTTAAATATCGTTCTCTTCGTTTAAAAGATATTTACTTGGTTCCATACTTTATCCCAACCCTGTATATTGTTATCGGTTCAATGGTGTAATCGTGCTTTGTTTGTCTGCTAAATTGAATAATTTTTTAATGTGAATCAAGCACTAAACCCGAAAAAAATAATTATGCAATCATTATTCGAGTTTATGATCACCGTTACTGATGACCCCGATAACGAGAGAAATCGGTATGTTTATTTTGTTGTAAAGTTGGTTGCATATCTAGTAGATGTGTACACCAAGAAAATAATTTCGCTTCAGGGTGTCTAGTTTTGAATATCAGTGAAATTGAATTCACAAGTGAAATATTTCGATTTTTAATTCACCATCGAAATGCTATACCTAGTTTTCAATTGTAGTGAAATGAAATTTTTATAAATTCACTTAAATGAAATTAATTCGATCGACACAATTTGACAACAATGGAAATCAGTCGAATTAGTTCAAATTATTAACGTACGAGAAAAACATAAGATTAATTAAGGTTAAAAATACCATTATTTCTTATTTTGTTCTTCGAATCTTATCCAAGTCGTCAAAATTTAAGATAATTCTACTTTTGTTAGTTGGTAATACGTTTTTAAAATTGAAAAATTTGATAGGAAATGCAAATAGTATATAGGAACGATTCACATAGGTTTCAGTAAATTATAAATTTAGCAGAATCTCTGATTTAGTTACAATATTATGAAGTTGTACATAAAATAATACTGTTTTAGTGATGGCTGATTTTAAAAATAAAAAAAGTTTTGTTAATGAACAACAAAAACGTTGGTGGAATACATACAAAACCATCCAATTTTAAAATATCCACCAAAACTTAACAATAAACTATATTGCCTAAACTAATGCAGCAACGTTCTTGGCGTAAACATATCCTCTAAAAGGTCCAAAATGGCCATTTTATCAAAAATAAACGTTCTCGCTTCACTCTCGTCCACTAACTAATAAAAATATCATACTAATATCTAATATAAACAATACTAATATACTTTGCTAACTAACTATAAACTAGATTCAAAAAAACAAAACAAGAAAATACAAGCAGAAAACCACAAAACATAATTTCTAACGTAATTCGCAAGTGAAATATATATTTCGACAGCTAAATAGTATTCGAATTATATTTGTGAAATATTTTGGAATTCGAATATTATTTCACTCGTGAAATTAGTTCAAAACTTGAGTTGATCGAAATATGAACAATTTCACTTGTGAAATATTTCAAAACTAACCCCCCAGGGGGGTTAGTTTTGAATATTAGTGAAATTTAATTCACAAGTGAAATATTTCGATTTTCGATTCACTGTCGAACTGCTATCGGTAGTTTTCAATTGTAACGAAATGAAATTTTTAGAAATTCACTTAAATGAATATATTTCGAATAGGACAATCTTACAACAGTGTAATAGCTGTCATACAGTACTAAAAGTCAAATAATTGAGGTTAGATTTAGTGTTGTTTATGTTCTTAATTTAATATGAGTGAAGCAGAAAAACGAATGTTCGTCAATAAAGAGCAAAAAGCAGCATTATTGAAATATATGCAAAATAATCAAATTATTAGAAACCCAAAATTGTGCAAAACAGCACAGGAATTTATTATTCTTGCTGCCTTTGACGGTTTATAATGTAGCACTCTATGTTTAAGTAAGCATCGAAATCTCGCTTTTAATACACCATTACAGCGTTCTATAGTGCTTCTAGCTCTTTTAAAGGCTACATTATATGCTGCTTCTGGAGTGTTGGGCTCGGGATGTAAGATAGGAGTTTGCAAATAAGTCCTCACCATAAATAAATTATGTATGTGAATATACAATACAGAACAAGGAAATGTTAAATTGCTAGAACAATTAATTTATTGTAAATACAAACCAATTAAAAAGAAAGATTTGTCTCTATTGGCGCCACAATGCATTTGCTCTAATACATTTTTTACATTACTGTGTCTCCAAATATAGGCATCATTGTTCACCCAGGAAATCTTGAATTAATGTTCATTAATTTAAGATTTGCTTCACAAATCTGAAAAACGTTTTTTCTTGTATTTGAGATGGTTTAACAAAGTCTATAAATTTTGATGAACTGTGAGTCACTTAAATTAAACGGATCTTGCCTTAAATGGTGAAGTAGGTACTGTTCTTGGTGTTAAAAAATCATCCTGTATAATCTCCACGACGTTATTTAACATTACTTGGTAAAGTTATTCTAAATTTGCCATAGTGTTTACAAAATATAAAACTTTTTTCACCAAAATACACTCACAATTTTTTTTAAATAATAATAACAAAGAATATCTAGGGGTATTCTTTGATAATAATAACTAGGGAAAATTGTTTTAACAAAATAAATTTTCGTGAAAAATTGATTTCACCAGTTAAATAGCATTCGAATCAATGTCGTAAAATTTTTTTCGAATTCGAAATATATTTCATGCATGAAATTATTTCAAAACTAGAGTTGATCGAAATATATTTAATTTCATTGGTGAAATATTTCAAAACTAACCCCCCAGGATCGAATGTGTAGCTCAATTTAACAAGGTGAAATATTTTTTGTGTAGTTGTTATTAAAAGTGACATTTTTAATTAGGCCAGTCGCAAAGTCATTAGAAAAGGAGGGGAATATGATAAAAATTAAATGAAAAATAAATGATAGGCGATCGGGAAGTGGAAGGGGGAGTTTTTAAGGATAAAAAATGGTTTTATTTCGATTTCGGGTAAAACTACGTATGGTAAAAAGTTAAATGACAAAGTTGTTGGTAATAAATAGATGTATTAACAATGTTTTCATATAACCTCCAAGTGTATGCGAAAAATTCAAATAACCAAGTTTTTGGTTTTTTAATTTTATCTTTTTGAAAAAAAAAAATTGTCAACAGTAAATACACAAGAGCTTTTTTTTTACCGGAAAATTTTTCGATTCATCGAAAGATTTTGCGAGACCGAAGGTCGAGCGATTTTATCTAATTTCAGTTTTTTGAGTAATATTACTGATGGAAAAATCTTGAGATGAAGAGAAAAATTTATCCATTAAAAAAAAGATCGCGTGTATTTTGCTAAGATAAATTAACGACTAATTATATAAAGAAACAATAAAATTTATTCATTCTAAAACAATTAAACTAGTTAAGAGAACAGTTGTTAAAAATACAATTATTAAATATTGGTTGGGGAGTACTGATTTTAATGTTTTCTTCTCGTGTTTCTACGTATGTTGAATATTCTGTTTCCGAGGGTCTCAAATTATTTATAAGTTGTTCATGGTGTTTGGGGTCAATTTGGAGGTATGGTTTAATCGATTGTGATGACGAGTGTCCTGTTATCTTAATAAGCTGTTGATCGCTAACTCCTGCTTTGGCTAATTGGGAAACTGCGCTGGCACGATTTGAATGGTTAGTAACTTTATTATTGATTATGTCCAATCCAATTTTTGCAGCAGAATTTTTTGTCCAAACAGATATGGTATTAATACCTAAAGGAACATTTTTGTACCAACCTTTAGAATTTTTATTTTTCCAAAAAGGATTTGGAGTTAAAAATAATCGGTCAGAAGTAATATGTTCATTTTTTTTTCTACTAGCAAATGGAATAGTTTTACAGGGCAAATACTTTCGTCACTTTCATTTCTAGTCAACCATTTGCTGTCTGTTAACTTTTTCGAGCCGCCTTGTGCCGTTTTCGAAAATATGGTGTTATATTCAATCCTACCCGTAGGAAGACCATTTTGGTTCTTTTCTACTTTAAAATAATAAATTTTGCAATTAACAGCTTCTCCTCCTCTCCAAGCCAATTCGTAAGAAGCTATATGAAAGAATCTTTTTGCAGCCCTTCAGGTTCATTTATATTCCATAGTGTTGCCATTTTTATTACATTTTCTTTGTCTATTGCTGAAGAACACGTCTTTCTTTTTGTTGGAATCAATTGAAGTTGTTTTCTTTTGGCATTTCTAGCATCCCGAGCTTCTTTAAAGGTTATGTCTGTAAAAGGATCAAATTTCAAACCATATTCGTTAAAATATTTCTGTTGTAACATTTTAGCAGTCGTGTTCCATATTGTTTTGACCGCAAATTCTTTGTAATCTTCTCCATTCTTTTTTTTCATATTGAAAGCCCAATCTTTTAATATTTTTGCTAGATCTTGTATTGTAGTATTCTCTTCCAACTTATAATTTCGGCTTTGACAAAACTCCATGAATTGTTTCCATATTGATGACTTCGTATTTTTTGTTGACTTCGGTATTGACTCTTCAATATTTTTTGTAATTTGTTCATGTGAAACCTCTCCAAATCGGTTCATACTTTATGTTTTTTGCAAAGAAAAGGTAGTATTGTTTTATATTGTTAAATTTGACAATTAAATACCTGTCAACAATAATGCAAAATTGATACACACCTACTAGATTGAGGAACATGCGATAAAAAAAGCGATAAAAAAGGATGCACCTTTTTTATCGATGTCAAAATGACAAAATAGTTTGTAGGTATATGACATTTTAACATTGGAGTTAATTTATCACCTATAATATCATAAAAGCTTAAATTATTTCCGGAAATTATTTTTTGGGCACGAATATTTTGAAAATTAAATTAAATTACGAGGGATAATCTTCTTAATAATTCACTTGTCAAAATATCAGCTTTTTTTTCAAAAAGTCGAGTCGGTAGGTTTCATTACTATAGTAATGTTCTCAGAAAATGTAAAAAAAACGAATTCGATTTTTTTTAAATCACTACCATTTCATCAAAAAATGTGATGGCTGCAATTTTTTGGTTAAAAATTTTTTTTATTAAATTCGGATTACAGTCGTCATATAAAATCACATAAAATATAAAAATAGATGTAAATCGTACTATTGAATTTATATACTTCATTTTATTACGTTATTCATTATCATATTTTTCTGTTTTCTTCTTCTTTTTACTTCATAACTCTCTCGAAGTTTTTAAAAATTTCATAAATTAAATTGCAATTTCTGCAGTCTACACATACAGGTGAGTTTGTGTACGGATTTAGTAATAATATGATTTTGTAATGATTTGATTTTGCTTGTTTTATTGTAACTTAGACATTTAACGGTTTTTATACTTTGTTGCTTCAATTTGAAAAGTTTTAATCATAATATTTTAATGTAATCATATAACCTCTATAAATCATACTTCGTTGTAACTAATTTTGATTCTTCGTTGATACCATTGTTTTCTTTATAGCCTGATGATGGTCTAAAGACCGAAACATGTCGCTTTTACAGTTATAAGCTTTTTTATTATTAAAATATCTGAAATTTTAATCAGTTATCCATTAGTTTCTGTCTCTTTGATGACATTTCTTATTCGTTAGATTCGACAAACTTTTCCTGCTCTAATTGATCTTCAGAATCTTCAAGACCATCACCTTCTTAATCTCCAATGTTATTTCCAGTGTACATTGGTTCTCCATCCACAATTTCATCTGAATCATTTACTTCCTTGTGAGTTGTTTCTTTCATATTGGAGAAATTTTGAGAACCATGACCATTTTTGCTTAAAATGGTACATTTTAAACCATGTTTTCGGCAGCCATTTTAAAAACGGTTACATCCAGTTTCACAGCTGCAGCAAATTATTTTGAGCAATACTTTTGTAATGAATTCATTTTCTGTAAATTTGTGCATAATGCCACGTTTTTGTTGATAATGAACAATGTTGTTCTGCTGCTTCTTCTGTGGGTGGGAGTATTACCAAAATTTAGGATGATTCAATTTTTGCCAATTGATTTTTTAGAATCCTTTAGTCAGTTTGAGTTTATAAATAGATGTTATTCGTTGTAATCCATTACCTTACGAATTGTTCCCTTTATCTATGGTATTAGGAAATCCTCTGAACGAATGTATAAGACTCTGTTTTAACATCCATACAAATTAAGAATTTTTCCGTAACTAAAAAGTTACATTCAATAGCTTCCTTCCTCTCTAACAAAGTTGGTACAAGTAGCAATACAGAATTCTATTGGGGTTGCCGCAATAGTAGCTGGTTTATACTACCTGCTGGAGAATTCATAACATTTATAAATTACTTTTTAAGTTCTTTATTGGCAGACACTTCTAGTTGTTCTTAATTCTCTGCCAGGAACAGCTTGGCCTAGCAATAATAGGTAATATTAATTATCATTTTACCAAAACCATACCTATAAGAACAAATAATGACAGAAATATAATATAAATATAAAGTCCAATAAGCTACGGATAAGAAACAGCTTGTCTGTGGAACTGCACTAGATTATGAGAGATTCTTCTTCTATCATGATCCCATCTAAATTTTAATTATAAATCATCCATAACTCATGCAGATATTTCCATGATCTTCAGTCCATATTCGTAAATCCATGTTTCGTCATCATTTCAATCAGTATCTGCTGAGTCACCAGTTTTGCTGCCACGCATTTCTGGCGAGTCGTATTTTCCATGGTGAGATTTTTAGTGGAGATTGCAGGTTTGCGATGACCTGATCATTGTTCAACGCAACAGATGAGTGTCTATTGGGGGTAGCGAGGTCTGTTGGATGAAAGGTAGAGAATTTGCAGGCAACGGGCTAAAATTTTGCGGTGAGTTGGACGTCGTGGGAATTCGGGTACAGAGCTGTGGCTGTATTGTTCCCTTCCTGTCAGCCATTCAGTAAGTGCTATAGGGAACCTGACAGAACGCCGGGGAGTTAGCAGGTGCTAACGGGGTAGTTCGAGGAATTTTAAAGGTTCCTCGAGGAAGTTGCCCGGAATTTTCTAAGAAGAGATGATAGATATTTTGATAGTATCACCCCGAGGCAGGTGATTTATGGAAAATTGTAAGACTACCCTTATTTTCTAACCTTAATACCCTATTAATTATTCTAGATGTATTAATAGTCCCCAAGACTGAGATAATGTGTAACTTGCTAAAAAAATTACGAAAATATGAATGGGATCGAAAATTTTGGCTTGTGTTGTAATCATGAATAAAAAATGTAACTCTTTTTTTATGAAATGATTGTGTAACAGAGTTCACATGATAAAACAGAGCATTTATCTGCTCTATTTACCGAAAAAAAAAACAATAAAAATATGCAACTTTTATGTCTGTCTGCGTTACAAAATAATTCGTATTGTTTCAGCTGGTGGATATAAAAACTCACTTTTGTACGGTCATTGAATTCAAATAATGTATATAAATAAATATTTGATCTATCTGTCACGAACTTTCGCTGATTATTTTAAAATTAAAAATTTTAATGAACCACATGTCGAATTTGCTTTCGATTCAGGTAAAACTATTCATTTCGTTATTAAACGATTTGATTTCCTTTCTAAGAGATTAATAAATGCGGATTTTACCTCAAAAGTAATTTCTTTTTAATTTGACTAACTTAATAAGAGATAGGTAAATATTAACAACTTCCTTTAATGTTATTATTTATACAGAAGTTTCTAAATAAATTTGGCGTCTGATGTAAAAGGAAATCGTAATAGGTATCCTTAAATTTCTGTGGTTCTTTTAATATCCCCATAACTTTATGGTCCTCTTCAAATCAGTCTGTATTCACCAATTTATTGAGATTTTTAAAAAAATATGTGTACTTTAGCATGAGCTCTCTTATCTCACGCGGACATTAATCGAATGTCTGTTGAATGAATAGGTGGATTAAAAAAATCGATTATAGATAATGATAAATTTATTGTGTGAATGGAAAAATCTTAAACAGAAATTTAATCAAGAAATCAAAGTTGTTAATAAACAAATAAATTGTTATCCACTATTAATCTGTTTACTTCCATTGAGTGTTAATGTTTTATTCATAGATAAGACGTAAATGTAATATTAAGTTATTGTAAAGATCAGCATGATATAGTTTTTTCCTGGTTTTTGTGTATCATTGCACAGTTATACTGATCTTAGAAAGAAATACATCCAGGATAATCCCTTAGGGCTAATAACATCTAGGCTTTAATATTTTTATGTAACAGGTCGGCTGAAAAGTCCCCGGTCTACCATAGTAAAACACAATATTTTGACAAAATTCATTTTTTTTATTCAACATAGTTGCCTTCAAGGGCGATAC
Organism: Ophraella communa; assembly: GCA_035357415.1. Lineage (NCBI taxonomy): Eukaryota > Metazoa > Arthropoda > Insecta > Coleoptera > Chrysomelidae > Ophraella > Ophraella communa. The sequence goes on along the minus strand of CM068994.1, from coordinate 27,708,774 downwards.
AGCGATTATAGCGACCTTCCAACTTTTCGATACCATTTTTTTGTAGTACTCCTTCGGTTTGTCCTCAAAACAGGCTTCAGTTTCGGCGATTACCTCAGTATCAGAGCCAAATTTTTTTCCCGCGAGCATTCTCTTCAGGTCAGAGAAAAGGAAAAAGTCGCTGGGGGCTAGATCTGGAGAATACGGTGGGTTAGGAAGCAATATTCGAAGCCCAATTCATGCAATTTTGCCATCGTTTTCATTGATTTGTGACACGGTGCATTGTCTTGATGAAACAACACTTTTTTCTTCTTCATATGGGGCCGTTTTTTCGCGATTTCGGTCTTCAATCGCTCTAATAATGCACAGTAATAGTCGCTGTTGATTGTTTTTCCCTTTTCTAAATAGTCGATGAACAATATACCGTGTGTATCCCAAAAAACTGAGGCCATAACTTTGCCAGCTGACTGTTGAGTCTTTCCACGCTTTGGTGGCGGTTCACCGGCCGCAGTCCACTCAGCTGACTGTCGATTGGACTCAGGCGTGTAGTGATGGAGCCAAGTTTTATCCATAGTCACATATCGACGCAAAAAATCGGGTTTATTACGACTTAACAGCTGCAAACACTGCTCAGAATCATCAATTCGTTGCTGTTTTTGGTCGATTGTGAACACGCGCGGCACCCATTTCGCACAGAGCTTTCGCATACCCAAATATTCGTGAACGATATGTCCAACACGTTCCTTAGATATCTTTAGAGTGTCACCTATCTCGATCATATTCACTTTACGGTCACTCAAAATCATTTTGTGGATTTTTTTGATATTTTCGTCGGTAACCACCTCTTTTGGGCGTCCACTGCGTTCACCGTCTTCGGTGCTCATTTCACCACGCTTGAATTTTGCGTACCAGTCAATGATTGTTGATTTTCCTGGCGCAGAGTCCAGAAACTCATTATCAAGCCAAGCTTTTGCTTCAACTGTATTTTTTCCTTTCAAATAACAATATTTAATAAGCACACGAAATTCTGTTTTTTCCAACTTTTTGAAAATAATAAAAGTTGCTTTACTAAAAATGCAATATCTCACAAACTAATAGTCCGACAGCTGTCAAATTTTTACACGAATCTTTTGAAGGTTGATACTATCTAAAAATGAAATAATGGATTTAATTCTAGTGTCGTCATCTATAGGTCAGACCGGGGACTTTTCAGCCAACCTGTTAGTTTTATGATTTTGTGTGTTATTTATAGTTTTTGACTTAATTTTAAATGTTGAGTACACTTTTATGTCTTTAACACACTCGGAAAATATTATTTAACTTCGCTTTGTCACTTTTACTTTTGAATATCACTGCATTTGAATTTAATATTTTAAGAATCTATAGTTGTATATTGATTTGTTTGTAAATTAAATATTCTCGAGGCTAGAGCTTGTTGTACTGTTTTGAGTTAATGTAAAATTTCAAGTGAAAAAAATGTTTTTGTAGTAATATATATTTGTTTTGGTTCAAAAATTATATAAGGCTGTGAGTGTATATGTCCTAGTTTGGTTGACGATTGACTCTGTTATGTTTTTTTTTGTTTAAGTGCTCGACATAACACCAAACAGGAATTCTTTATCTAGAAACTCGTCCATATCGAGAGTACTTACAATGTAGCATTACAAGTTATACATACTTGTATTTGTTATCACAAAAAATGTCAACGTATTAATAATTAACTCTCAGAAACACATGTTAATCACCATTAATAAAAAAAGACAAGAAACTGTTTTCAATTCGACCTAGTTACTAAAAATATACTTGAACATGTTGCAAATTAAAATGTCTATTGTGAAACAAACTTTTTCTACGATCAGCACAGAAAATTTCGTATTCCGTATTATATTTAGAATCGGAAAATTGAAAATTCCGTACACATTCACGAAACTGCGGAATATTATTCCACACTGCCATTCCCACACTCTTATGTCAAATTGAAAATAAATAAATTTTAACACCATCGCACCTTCAATATGTTGACAAAAATGAGGCTTTATGTATAAACATGAATGCTTAGGTTTTTTCATATCTGTCAAAAACATTGAATACTTTTATTTATCTATGAGAGTTAAAAATTAAAGTTTATTACAATGGCTAGTGATAATGAGAATATTTCTCCACACATTACAGAAGCAGCAAATAATTTTAGCGAAGAGTTGTTACCCCAAACGTTCTTAAAAAAGCATAATTTAATAATATTCAAGATTCATGGAGTGGCGAAAAACCAACAAAGTGCAATCCACTTCAGAACATGTTATGACAGTTTACTTTGGAAAGCTATCTAAAATGTTTAAATCTTCGACAATGTGGTCAATATACTCAATGTTGAGGACTACTTTGTCAGTAAAGGAGAATGTTGATATTTTCAGCTATCACAAACTACGTGCATTTCTTAATAGATAATAAATCCGAAGGATATGCTGCCAAAAAATCAAAAATTCTTACAAGTGAACATTTTTACATGATGCTCCTGATGATATATATCTCCTAACAAAGGTAAAATTATTAACCGAGATTTGTATCCATGTTTTACTTTTTTTGTAGAATGCCCTAGTATTAGCTATAATACCATTATATTAATCAGTACATTGACTCGGGTGCTGTAGTAAATATTGCAAATAAAAAACGTAAGTTCCCAGAAAATTTACACTTAGTGGTAGACTGTGGTGTAAATTTAACAACACTCAAACGACATGGAAATTGACCACAATAGCAGAAGGATACATCGATGGCAGTCTCTCAAGCAAAATGTCATTAGCAAATAAAATATTACAATCTGTTGACAATAAAACAGCATCTATTAGTGGAATATATTTTTCTGAAAAAATAGAAAAGACTCTGAAAATAAAAGGAAATGTATCTGCAATTAATATAGCCTACTGCGGTACTGTCAACATACATTTTTGCAGTCATAATTATCTGTTAAGTTGTAAAATATGCAATTAAAGTTGAATAAATACATTTTTAATTTATCGTAGAAAAAGTATAGTGTGTCACTCTTTCAGAAATTCTTTTCCACACTCGTGTGCTTGCATGTGCAACTTTCACACATCTTGTGGAATAGATTTCTTTCTGCACTCGTGACACAATATATTATTTTCTCCATTCTCTGGGATTTGTGGGTTTGCTGCATCAGAATATAATTTTGTTCAATGAAAAATTATTTCCACCTAAACATTAACCTTTCCGGGAAATTGGGTATGTTCTTTTCTCATCCAGTATGGATTTTCCCTACCCTTATAGCTAGGTAAAAGTCGACTCATCGGAAAACAATACATGTTCTAATTGCATCACGTTGTTATCTAACATTTTCTTCATTTGGTCACAAAAATACACATATGGCCAAAAGTTTTGAATATTTAGAAATAATATATCTACGCCTATGGTTTTTTCAAAAATCTTGTTGATATTTGTTTTAAAGCGTTTTTAAATCAAAATGATACTAAATTTGATTCGTTTTTGTATTATTTTGGACATAATATTTAATTGATTTGGGTGCTTTCACATTATTCCAATTCTTGTTTAAATTTCATTTGAGCTGTTTAAAAATTTCCAGAGATTACAACAGGGCTTTGATCAAAGTGATATCGCGAATATTGTTGATGTTACTCAGGGTACTGTAACAAAAATTGAAAAAAAAACAAGACAAAAATGATATGAAGGATCATCCCAGAAGGGGCACAAGTCGATGTACAACAGCAGCACAAGACCGGCAGATAACATTGATAGCTCGAAGAAATCGACAGCATATCCAGAGAAATTGCTAGACTTGAAGGACTGAATATCTCAAGGCAAACAATTACACGAAGATTAAGTGCGGAAAATTTGTATCGCTGAAGACCTCTACGTGTTCCCAAACTAACCTATCAACAAAAAATTGTAAGGTTGCAATGGGCTCGAGAAATGTTACACCATGGTCCTACCTGGAATTACATGATGTTCTCTGATGAATCAAGAATTGGCGTGGTTTCTAATTCGCGAACAACGCTAGTTTGGAGGGCCCCAGGACGACAAGCCCGATTAGAAACAGCCCAACCACGTGTTCCATTTGAAGGTGGGAGTATTATGTTTTGGAGTGGTATTATGAGGGGTACACGGACGCCCCTCCTGGTTTTGGAGAGAAGAATCACTGGTGCTGTGTACATCGAGGAAGTTTTATCTCCTGTTGTGCGTCTATTCATTTTTTTTGTATATTTATCTGACTTAGACTGAGATTTATTTAGTATTGGTTAGAGTTGTAGCAAAATGATGTTTACTCATATAAAAAAAAAATATATTCATAAAAATTAATAAACAGATGAAATATTCCATTACTCCAAACTTTTGGACATATGTGTACGCCGATGAATGGGTAACATAGTCGGTTTTCTTCAATCTTTTGTTGAAGCTGGAGAATAGCATCAATGAAACGTAAGCAATCAGTGCTAATGATTGAGAAAATTGAATCCAAAAATGGAAATACAGCGATTAAATATTAAATGGACTAACAATGATCGGTCTACATTTCTTGAATGGTTTTACCTACTAGATTATACGGTCGAGTGACGATCTTATTTACGAATCACTTTCTATTATGCGAAATAATCAACATAATGAACGAAAAAAAAGAGTTGATAATTGGCCTTTTGTTGATGGATTCGCGACTGGGATCAGCATCTCGATGATACGGTGCCCGAAAACATTGAATAACTAATGTGTGAGAGAAATTTATAATTATTTACATCGTTAGCGCTGGTTTTGCATTATTAGCTAACAAAGTTCATTTAAATGCGGATTTCTTTCGCAGTTTCGCTTTTTAAATAACGTTTCAGGTTAAATTAACGTCTAGGTTTTTATTATTTTAGGAAGAAACAAGGTCACCATACTCAACCATTTTGTTGATCAACAAAGTCAGTAAACTAAGTTATGGGAATTGTATACCAGAATAGTTGTTAGGTTATTTCCGCATTTTATTTAGTTTGTGGCTATTGGTGATTGTTTTTCTTATTTTTGGGTCTTCTGGAACAGTTCTAGTTTGTGGTTGCTCTTCTTCGGGTTGTTGTTTGAAGAAATTTAGAATGTTTATTTTCATTTAGCTCATCTGTACTTTGTTCTTTCTGTCATGTTCAGCACATTTTGAAATCGGCAATATTTTCTCAGTTCTTTCAATTGTAACACTAATTACTCCCTCGAGAGCTGTCCCGGCTTATGAGACCTTTTAACTCAGGAGTGGGTACGCTCCAGCTTAGCGACACTCTGTATATAGGATATGATTGATGGGTGAGGGCGCCACTGCTTTAAATTCGACAAAATTTAATAACTAGGTGTAAAGCAGAACACCTTATTTAATTTAAAGTTTAACTAGAAAGAAAAAATGAATATTAAAAATATTTTGGCTACTTTAACACAACAATAAAAAACTAAAATACTGATACCGATAGGCAACCACACACAGCAAATCTGTGGGTTTAAAACAAACACTCAAGTAAAAAATTCAAATTTATTTTGCCACAAAAGGTTAGGTACTTAGCTTAGGGTTTCGGATTTCTCCCACAGCGGTATGTGTACGGCTTCGGTTGGTTACAGATGTTGACGACTTCTATAGGAGGCAGACCTGGGGGACTTCTCCGGAGAGTTCGAATTTCAGGTGTAGTCAGCTGGATCGGTGCTTTATCGGTAACTTGCTAATAATTTGCGATATTTTCAACGGTAACTTGGAGGTACTTTTGAGGTAACCTGGAGGTACATTGGACGGTAACTTCAACGGCAACCTGCCGGTAACTTGGAGCCGTATAAATCTGTGAGAGAATAGTGTATCAGGAAAAGGAGTATCAAAAAATTATGGAATATGAAAATTGTTGGAGAACGGACGGCAATTGAATTTGATTCCTTACTATCATTTTATTTGCCGGGCACTCAACAATGTTCATATTTTATTATTTAACAAATGATATGAAATAAAATAAAATAAAATATGTGTGATAATGGTTAAACTAAAAAATTTAGGAATGATTAATAGTGAGTCGTTACTAATCAAAACTTGGTTCAATTTATTATAATCTATGTTCTGAAACGTGTGTTCTTAGTTTCTAATTAAAAAGTCTTATTTTTAATAAAAATATTATAAATTATATATGTCAAAAGTTACGTTATTGATTGTTAATTTGTTTGAAAGTATTAAATACTATCGATCACTGAATATATTGAAAATACATACATTTCGACATGCCAGCACGTGGCTGAATAGCAAAAAGATTAAATTAATGAAAAGTATTATATAATATATATATTAAACGTTAAATTATTAATTATTACTTCATTTAAAAATATTAAATAATGTCGATTACTAATTATATTAAAAATACATGCATATTAACATGAATTGCCACGTGGCTAAATAAAAAAGGTTCAATTATGGCTTTAGTTATCTATAAAAATATCTAGAAATTATTATTTTGAAATGCTATTAATATCTGTGTTCAACTGAGTAATAAAGATAAATTGATAAATGAATTAAAATGTCTAATAATAAAAATTTTGTACTTACAACGGCTAAGGTAAAAATTCGTTAATACGCAAAATGATGCTCGTTCTTTGAAGGTTGAAGGCGAAAAGAAAGAGTGCTCTCCCTCTCCGCGCTACGATAATCTTAACGGTTCATTTCCGTTAGAGGAGGAATTCGAGCGTTCTGATTGGTTAGTTTTTAACGAGTTCTCAACGTTCAAAAACGGTTGTGTCTATTGGTCGTCCGAAAGGTATTTTTTAATGGTTTGAAGTCGTGAGATAGTGAAAAATGTTTATCATTTATGATTAAGTGCAGGATTTAATTATACGTGTGATTAAATTAATTTTACGCTCGGAACATGTCAATGAACATGTTACACAATATACGAGGTCTGGCTATTAAATACAAAGTACCCAAGTTTAGAATTCAACAGGAATAGTTTTAATACAACTTACAGTGTTGCAGATCTTTTCAATGTTACTGTATGTTTTTTTTTTCGGGCTGAGATAAGAAACTGTATGAGTGTTCTTACCACCAAAAAGTCCTTGGGATCTAGTTGATGCAGACAACAAATTGATTGATCCTCAGTCTCTCGAGTACTCGGCAGTTACACAAGATATGCTCCGCAGTTTCATCCTCAGCCTGACAAAATCTGCAGTCCGCACTCTCTTGTTTTCACATACCCATTAAGGCGACTGTATCCAGTCAGTAGTCCTATCATAATTCGTAGGTCCTGTCTGCTCATACTCAGCAGCTTTTGAGACCTCTTTATGAGTGTCTTAAACCCTCTATCTCGAACTAGTAAGAACATCTACCTAGTTCGATATTGTTCCTCTGGCTCCGCTATTCGCTATGCCAAGGAATAGTTTTGGGTCAATAAATATTCCTTCAGAACTTTTTCATTACAGTAGCGCAACATTGTACACCAGTAAATTCTGCTTGAAATACTTCCCTAGGCATAACTAGACTTCTGTCATTGTCTTGCCAAGGTAAGTTCTTGAACTGCAATTAAAAATTCGATCAATGTCCTAAGTCAGAATTTTTTTAAGGATTAGATCAATATTAGATCACCTAAGTTTAAAAAACTTTATACTCGTTCGTGCTCTAATGAACTACAATTTTATTTGTTACTAGTTTGATTGTACATTCTTGAAAAAGACGTTCTGAATTTCTTACGTTTACGAATTCCATCTCGATCAGTATTCACCTTCTGGAAAGAGGAATGTACCAAATGTAAATCAAGATATTTAAGGCCCAAGTTTTTAAAAGTTGCTCCGATTGCTGGTTTACCACTTTGGCTGATTCCTTGTTGCTAAACAAAAACAATTGTCCGTTAATAAATTTCATTTGTCAACAAAAATAGTAATTAAGTCTTTTGTTTGTATTCGAGACACTAAAATGTGTCATCAGTAGCAACGACCTTGCATTTTCCGCTTGCTACAAACAATTAAACGCATTTACAATGAACAAAAGTACGCAACTGGTGTATTCAATTTGTGTACAATTATGAAAAGTCAATTATTACCTTAATAGAAATTTTTCTAATAAAGTTAATATTTAGTTTCTGAATGTGAAGTGATAGATGTTAAAGAAATTTAAGAATCGATCAAAACATGTACCTACTTACTCTCTTTGTTTTAAACGTTGTCAATATGAGAAGACCGATTCCGATCCTGCAAAACGATAGACAGGCGTTTATAAGACCAATAAGAAGTTTCTCTTTGAAATAAAACATAAGAATGTTGGTTTAGTTTCATTGGTTTTTCTTTTCACTTTCTAAAAAATGTGGCTGTTAGGAAAATCGTGTTTATCCTTAGAAATTCAAACAGAAAACAATCTATTTTCATTTCATTGTGTTTTTTTTTTTTTTTCTATGCTTTACAAATTACATTACGCAAAATTGCTTACAAAACTTCTGGTTAGTATATTACAATTTGAGTTTACAGTTTATAATATGTAAATATAGTACATGATAAAGATTAGTATTTTCCGAAAAAATAATACAATTAAGATCTATGGGAAGAGTTATTTTATAATCTATTAAGTTTTTGTAGAATTTATTAATATTTGCATTATTTATAGGACACTCAAGTAGAACATGTACCAGCGTTCCCATTTTACCACAGCTGCACAAGGGGTTGTCTATCATTTTCATCTTATGTTTATAATAGGGTGTTAATGCATGGTTACAACGTATTCGATTTATAGTGGTTACAAAGTTTCTATTTGAGATTTTATGGAACCAAGGATGTTTGAGAATTTTACTATGGTATTTTGCAAAATTTAACCCTGAAACAGTTTCATTGTGTAAGACTTGCCAAATGTCCTTCATTTCCTGTTTTTGTTTTATGAATAGGTCCGAGGGAGGTAGTTTAATATTTAGTTCTTCTCCTGTAGATGAGGCTTCTTTTGCCAGTCTGTCTACTATTTCATTGCCTGTTATGCCTGAATGTCCTTTTACCCATAAGTAAGTAACAACTTTATTTTTTGTGTGGATCTTATAGAAAAGATCAAGGATTTGGGCCTCAATGTGATTAATTGATGTTTTCACTTTCACATTTTTAAGTTTGTCTAGCGCGCTTTTACTATCTGTACATATTAAGAATTTTTCATAGTTTGAGCTTAATATGTATTTCATTGCTTGCATGATGGCTGTTATTTCTGCAGTATAAACGGAAGCTTCTTTGGGTAAGATATATTTGTTGTGGTAATTTTTCTCCAAGTGAAAAAAGGCGCAACTTGTATATTCTTCTGCTTTGGATCCATCAGAAAAATGCATTCATAGTTTGCCCAGTATTTGTTTTTTGTTTCATTGAACCTCATTTGATTGATTTGCCATGTATCGTGTTCATTATTAAGAAAATAGGTACAAATCTGTTGTGAAAAAATATTTTCTAAGGGATAAGTTAAGATCGGAGGAAGTTGATTTGAGTAAAGGACGTCTGTAAAATTGGCTATTTCCGAGAAACTTTCTACAATCAGAGGAGTTTTCTTATAGTGCCAATACCTGTGAGTCAGTACTTGTACTGTTAGTGACTGAATTCTAGTTAGGTATGATGTTTTCTTCGAGATGGTTTTTATCATGAATTTTCTGCTCAATAATTGTCTTCTTAGTTTAAGAGGGGGATGTACAGATTCAACTTGTAAAATATTTATAGGTGTAGATTTAAGGTGACCTAAACATATTCTTAGGCATTTGTTTTGTATGACTTCAATTTTATTTAGATGAGTGTTTGTTGCAGTTCCGTACAAATGACTTCCATAATCTAGTATTGAACGAACCATTGTTTTGTAAAACAGTAATGCGGTATTTGGATCTGCTCCCATCTCACTTTACAGAAGGATCTTAGGACGTTTATAGCATTGTTTGCTTTTTTTATAATTTGGTGTATACAATCCTTCCATAGCAGTTTTCTGTCCAGATATAGGCCTAGGTAATTTACAGTGTTATGAATAGGAAAATTATATTGGCCTATAGTTATTTGTTTCTGATAGTTGGTCCTAGATCTAGAGAAGATACATATATTGGATTTGGATTCGGATATGGAAAATCCATTATTGTCTAGCCATTTTTGAATTTCTACAAATTCAGTGTTTATAGATTCTATGCATCGGTCTATTGTTTTATCACTGGTGTAAATCACCACATCATCGGCATATTGAACAATCCTAGATTTTTTTGAAATAATGTTTTCTAGGTCCATTGTATATAAACTAAAAAGAATTGGACTCAGGATACTGCCTTGCGGTAAACCCGTTTTGCAGATCCTTGAAGTTGAGATTTGTTGGTTTATCTTCAATGAAACTGATCGGTTAGAGTAAGCTGATTTAATGAAGTTAGTAAAAGAAGTTGGTAAACCTATACTGATGAGCTTCTTCTCTAGGATATCTAATTGTACATTATCATATGCAGATGTTATATCTATAAATGTAGCTAGAGTACTGTAATTTTGAGTAAATCCTAGATAGATGTCATTTACTAAAATTGTTAGGGGCTCTAGAGGCGATCTGCCCTTCCTAAAGGCGTATTGAGAGTCAGGTAAAATATTTTCGTTTTCTAGCCAATATTCCAGCCTGTTTTTGATCATTCTTTCAAGAGTTTTGAACAGACATGATGCTAACGCTATTGGTCTATATGAGTTAGCGTTTCTATCTTCTTTTCCTGGTTTTTTTATGGGTACTACGATGTATTCTTTCCACATTTCTGGAAAACAAATCTTACTGGTCCAAATAGAATTAAAAAGCTCTAACAGGCCTTTTTTATGTTCTAGAGGAATTTATACAACATACTATATGAAATATTGTCCATTCCAGGAGATTTGTTGTTTGTTGATTTAAGACTTTGTTCCAGTTCCCAAATTTTGAATACTGATAGTAAGGAAGAGGTATTTTTGTTAACTGATGTTATGGGGTGAGTGGAGTCATTTTCAACCCATGGGGGTAAATTTTTGTATGGAACTCGTTTATCCAGTCATCCTCAGGATTTATTGGAGACTTGTTAGCTTGTTTGCGATTTTTGTATCGGTTTACTTTATTCCATACTTCTTTAATTGGAGTGTTTTGATTCAGATTTTCACAATAGTTAATCCAACTCTTTCTTTTGGCTTCTATAAAAGTTTTTTTTGCCACTGCATCGAGTCTTTTATATTCTGTCAGGTTAATGAGGTTTGGATTTTGCTTATAACGTAAAAATGCTTGTTTCCTTGTTTTCGCGGCTATGTTGCAGGTTTCATTCCACCAATCCTTCGAACAGTGATTACGTTTCTGGGTGTTTGAACAGCATGAAGAGATTGCTTTGGTCGCAGCTTTATTAATGTTATCAATTATACCTATTAACGATATTTGCGGTTCTGTTGACTCTAATATTGAGGTGTATAAGTTCCAATTTGCTGTCTTTAATTTCCAGATATTATGCTTTGATGGTTGAGATTGTCCAGGTGAGGTGTTTCCTTCCAATTGAATATGGATCGGTATGTGATTTGATCCATGAGGCTCTTCTAACGTCGACCATTTAATTAGCTGAGCTACATCATAGGTGCAGAATGTTATGTCTATAGCTGTTTTGCGACTGTTGACTAATGTGGGTGATCCATCATTTAGGATTATTAGGTTACAATGTTCAATAGATTCCAAAAGAGTTTTGCCATATATGTCATCATACTCATCGTTCCACGCTAAATGATGGGCGTTAAAATCTCCTCCAATTAAAAAAGGTTTGGGAATTTGTTCCAAAAAATTGATCCACTGTTGTAGTGAAATTCGTGTTCTAGGTTTTACATATATTGAAACAAAATGAACTTTTTTTTCATATATCGAATGGTAACCGAAATACAGACGTGTTCAATGTTGATAGTAGTTTGAACCGAAATCTCTTGGTATAATAAGTTTGATTTTAACAAAATAGCTGCGCCGCCGTAACCGTCATCGCGGTCACAACGGATATTGTTAAAACCTTTAAAATTGTAATATTTTCCAGGTTTAAACCAGGTCTCCGATATCAATGCAATTGTATAATTACCCGTATCTAGTAGGTTTTCTAAATTTGTTTTGTTTGAAACTGCCGAGCGACAGTTCCATTGCAAGATATTGGTTATATGATTTAGATCTGAGAATGTGATATGTTTTTATCTAGAGCTGACTTAACTAAATGTTCGAGTTCTTCTTTACTTACATTTATGCTTTTTCTTACTAAAATTTTTGTTATTGTTTCTATAATTATTTCTAATAATGAATTTATTTTACTTGAGTCTGAAAATAGTGATATTGAGTGATTATCAATGTTTCGGGTATAATTATTATCATCCAATATTCCTCCCTTGTGTAACTGTGGTCTAGGATGCGATATAATCTCATTATGCATATTTAGTGTTGGGTCTGGACTAATTGGTCTCTGTCTTTTGTTGGGTTGGACGGTATTATTGTTTCTGGTAAAGGCCGTAGTATTTGATGCTGGTCTTATATTTAATGAATTAGAAATAGTACTGATTGGTGTAGAGTTACTCGGATATAATGGAGGGAATGTTTTGGGACAGGATATGTTTGTAGCTTGTAAGGCAGATTGATTTGTATCTATCGGTATAGCATTTGCATAAGAATTTCTGGGAAATTGTTTATTAGCATCATGATAACTTATGTTATTTATTGACATAGCGTCTTTAATGAGTTTTTGTCGCTTAAACTCTGGACAGGCTTTTAAATTTGTAGTGAAATGATCCCCCGAACAATTTAAACACTTAGGAGTTAGATCCGTTTTGTTGCAAGTTTTAGAATTATGAGATTCACTACATTTATCACACCTAGGTTTACTTTTACATTGACCCCCTGTATGACCGTACCTTAGACAATTAAAGCACAGCAACACTTTTTGTTTATATGGTTCAACCTCTTTTAATACTTTATTAATTGTTATATATTTGGGCAGAGATTGAGCCTTAAAACTAATGATACAAGTTTTTGTTGGGATGTATTGTACACCATTTTCATCTATTTGTTTTCGATTTAATCGTTTTACTTGAATAACTTGAAAATTGCAATGGAAATCGTACATTTTAATTTTGTTTTTTATATATTCTACTGAAAATTCTGTCGATATGTCTTTTATTACACCCTGCCTAACTAAAATAAATTTGGGAATATATAATGTTAAGTTATTTTTTATAAATATTTCATCGTTTTTTGATATTATATAATTAGCTGATTTATAATCTTTAAATTTAATGCGAATCCTATTTCTACCTATGGCATCAATACTTGAAATTTTATCATCAATTTCTACAAAGTTTGAAATAATAATATCTCCTATTCTCAGCGCATTAAGTCTACCTTTAAAGTTTATTGAATTGTTTTCTACATACACATGATAAGGTCCTAAATCGTTTTGATGATATAGAAATTCCTCTCTTTTTGCTGCTTCTATTTTATTAGTTGAGTTAATTACCATGTTTTCAATCGATTTTTTATCACAATCAGGTTTGGTTGAATGTTTTAATGAACTTGTCTGTGTAACTGAAATGGGATTTTGAAATCCTAAAAATTCTTCATCCGGAGAGGCTGGGAGTTCAATCTGGCATTCATCCATTTTGTCATCTAAATAAACTTTTTCGGGGGGTTTACCCCCACTAACTGCACTCATTTAATGAATATATTTAGTCACTTTTATTTACACTATGATAACGTATAATATATAAATTACTTTTTTAGGTATAAGATAAGGTACTGGTTTTGTAAATTAGCTTTTAATTTATCGTACGTCTATTCACTACGACGAAACAAAGCTGAATGCATTGTGTTGTTGGTTGATTAAATTTCTGAATTGACAATAATCATTAAAAAATAAAACATTTGAATAATGGGATATGATCAAGAATACTTACGTTCAACTTTTAAAAACTTATCTGCAAAATCGTAAGCCTCGAAACGTCACAACAACTTCGGAAACGTCTTTTCGCGACGTCACGAAACGTTGGGAAACGTCATGGAAAGTCACAAAACGTGGTGACGCATGCGCAAAACGTCGTGACACAACACGACGTTTCCGGACGCGCTCTGATGCCACTCAGATTGAGGTATCTCCAAAACATGCATTCTGAATGCAGCAACCGCTTCTTCAGGTGTCGAAAAACGTTGACCTCTCAGTTTGTTTTTTACGTACGGGAATAAAAAGAAGTCATTCGGTGCCAAGTCAGGACTATACGGCGGATGACTCATCAAATCGATGTTTTGGGTGCTCAAAAATGCAGTTGTTTGAGCCGATGTGTGGGAGCTCGCATTGTCGTGCTGATATCTTGGAAGACAACTGGCAAACAAATGGTTGTGTACCACTCAGAATTGACTGTTCTGCGTTGTTCTAGTGGTACGTTTGCGACACGTTCAGTTTTTCAGAAAAAACAGGTGCTTGGAAGTGCTTCGTGCGTGAACAACTTTTGTTGGAACAACAACTGATGTTGGACGACCTCCACGAAATTCGTCTTGGAGTGAACTATGGCTACGATTGAATTCACCATACCATCGATAAACACTGGTCCTTGATGGAGTTTCATCGACAAACATTGAATTAAGTTTATCCATGCACTGTTGTTGAGTTAAACCACGTCGAAACATGTAAAAAATAATCGGACGATTTAATTTCATTTTTGGGCCGAGGTGAATCTTTTAAGTTACTGTAAACAACACAAATAGCGCTCGTATGTCAAAACGTTCTGAGTACTAGCGTGGTCAAAGTACACAAAATATTCGTAAAATGCTGCAAAAAGTACAAAAAATTTGGAAATTCAAATTTAGGTATTTAAGAGGATTGTGCTTAATATGAGAAAATGTTTACGAATTTAGGTAAGCAATTTTCCGGAAAAACATTGGTCTAAAATTTGTTTTTTCACTCTAATTGTTTAAATAATGAAAATGCAGAAAAATGTTTAAATCAAAAATTGTAGCTAATGCATTTACCTACAAAATTTGTTTAAAAAGTTTTCTAATATTTTTATCAGTTTTTGAAATACACCAAATTTTTCTAATACTACTTTTAAACATCAACAATTTTCAAGTTTTTAATTTTAAGATAGTAAATATACAATGACCCGTAGAAAAAAATTGTTTCATATAAAACTTGCTATAAATGAAGGTATCTAAAATCATATAAAAAAAAATTTTTTGGAATAATTTTTTAATGAATTATCACCGATTTTCCACATAAAAAGTCGTTTTTTTTACTAATTCTTTCTACTAAACATTGAGAAATTAAACAATTTAATTATTAAACATTGTGTACTTAAAAGATGATGGTTTAATCTAAAAAATTTATTCGAAACTTTTTTTTGTAACTAGATTTTCCGAAAAGATACATACGATTTTCCAAATGCTACCGTTGAAATAAGCTAATTCTCGAAGTTTCATTTATAATTTTAATTAGTATTTATGACGACGAATATATTTCATTTATAAGGTATTGTTGTTGATCAATATGTTTAGAATATCCCGTGCTTTTTTTATCATTAAATTGGGTTTTCATGAAAATTCTAGCGATTTTCCACGTAAACCTTCTTTGACTATTATATATTTTTGCAATTTTTTGAATCAAAAAATTATAAAAATTAAAAATAAAATTATTCCATGAGATAAGAATTAAGGTCCATGATACTACTACACGTCAACTCGTCTGCTTCTACAGAGTTGAGCATGCGCGCTGGCTCACAGCGCGACGGCGCGGAGAAGCAGCTGCCAGCGGCTTTCTCACCTGCTTTTTCACCTTCATTCGTACTCCCTTCTCTTTCGAACCTGACGCATAGGTGTGTTAATATGTATCGCGATCGCTTCTCTATACAATTATTATCAAGCTGGCAAAAATCTGAATAATCTTGTAAGAACTGAAAACAGTTATGCTAGATTTTCTAAAAGACGTCTGATTTTAGCACTTATTATAAATAAATGTCTATTATTTAAAAAATTTGATATTAAAAGAAAAACTGTATAATAGTTTTGAAAGTATATACTTCAAAGTATTTACAGATAAAGTTTTATTGAAGTATATTAATTTGGAAAAAAGATATAATTAAATAAAGTTTGAAAAAAACGATTGAAATTAAGCATGTAAAAAACAGAGATTTTTAAAAAGCATTTGTTTAAAAATTTAAACATTTTTGGCTTTGTTTTTGTGATAATAATGTTCAATGATCATTTGAAATTTTAAATTTAAAAGGAATTTTCGCTGCGACAATAATTAATTAAATAGGAAATGTAATTGTTTATTGACGTTTTTCTGCTCATTTTTTTATAAATAAATGGATTTTACAGTTAAAAAATTTCCTTTTTTAAACTTGAAAGTAATTTTTTTTGAAAGTTGAGGTCTTTCTCTACATTTTATATTACTTTGTCTGTTTTTTCAGTGCATCACAACCTTTAAATTATTAACTTTTAAATCGAGCCTTCAATAAATTCGGCTCACGGGACGTTCGCGCGCACCCACGAATCGACTTGAAATAATTATATCTTGTACACTTTTCAATTTACAGAAAAACTTTTCAGACAAATTTTGTAGATAATTGCATTAGCTACAAATTTTAATTCAAACTTTTTTCCATATATTTATTATTTAAACAATTAGAGTGAAAAAACAAATACAAAATTTTTCTCCCGAGAATTTTCCGGAAAATTGCATACCTATTTTCGTAAAGAATTTTTCATATTAAGTACAACCCTTTTAAATACTCAAATGTGAAATTTCAAGATTTTTGTCTTTTTAGTGAAGCTATATGTGTACTTTGACCATGCTATACGTATAACCTCAAAAATGTCCAACTTAACGATAGAGCTGTCAGTTGCCAGATTGCAACAACAGGGTTGCCATATCCCGAAATATAAAAGACAACCCTCGTAACTCACAATAAGAATTAAATTGAAAATAAAAAAGGAAAGATGGAAACTTTCTTATGGTTTTTAAATTTTATTGTCTTGTTTGGAAAAAGAATCTCAAACTGGTTGAAGGATGTTAGGATATCAATTATTGCAGCACCTACATCTTTTTCGACATCTCGAAATGTCTTTCTCGATCTTGCCTCGCGAAATCTCGAATTTTGAAAATCTCTTGAAACCGCAGTATTAGATAATGCAGCCTGAGATGTACTTAAAGATAATTTCTAACAGATTTTAAATTGATTGAATAAATTTGTTAAAAAATTTCTCATTTTTATGTACCCCATTAATTATTATAATCCATAATGTACATAACAAACATTCACTTGTTTGATGTCACCGTGCAAAACATACCAGCAAGTGAAATTACCCGTAATTTCTTCGGTTGTTTACATTTTTTTTTTTCTAAAACATTAACTTCTACCTTAAATATTAGTTAAAAACCGACATAACTATAGAAAATTTCTTTTCCCTAAGCATGGTGGGACGCGGTATGCTAGTAAAACTAGGTTAAAGACAACGAACCATCGGAGATGGTTATACCCAGCTCTCAAACGCAAACTTGATTCCGTCGCGGGTTGATGCATTTTTTTAATATCGCGACCGCGGTACTTTGAATTTTTGTTTTCAGTGAGTTTCGTTGTGAGTTAACGAGTTTTGAGTTTAGTGTTGTACGAAGAACAGTGTATGTCGGAGTTATAGGTACCCTAAGGAATAAAAGATTTACACAAAATTCATCTACAAAATTAAATTTATTGTAGTAACCCTTACTCTCAACCCTTACTAAGAAAAATAAATAGTGAAAGTTAATTCAACCTTTTAGTTGTTTATTTTTCTGAAAATAAACACATATTCATTTGAACTCAACTTCTACATTTAATTATAAAAATAGCATCATATTAGCATCATCAGATTGGCATATTTAAATTATTATCTACAAAGTTAAAATGTTGAATCTGGAACCGTTGGCGAAACTGATACCGAAAACTGTTTACACTACCACTACACCAACACACACTTTTATATGCCTGACGCGCGTTTCGATAACCAAGTTATCTTCTTCAGAGACCGAAGGTAAACTAAAGCTATGTCTACAAACTAACCTTACATATATATATAACATTTTTAGCGCCAAATGTTTTCGCGGTAAATCTTTTGGCGGCAAAGCCAATTTTTAGCGCGAAAACATTTTTACAATAAGTTTTCTTATAATAAACTATAAAGTGGACTATTTGGGATAGGTCCTTTGTCCTTATCCTTATCTACTTTTACATTTAATAATTTCTATACTTTCAAATGCATCCAACAATCTATTGTTCGATACATTTTTTAACAATTTTAAACTATCTACATTTACAGAATGGTTTTTGGTAAAAGCATGTTCGGCAATACTAGATTTTTCTATGCGTCCATATTTTAGATGAGCTAAATGTTCTTTAAATCTAGTTTTAACCGATCTTTTTGTTTGCCCAACATACTTTTTATCACAATCATTACAACTTATTTCATATATACCGCTTTTTTCCAGATCTTCTCTCTTATCCTTCGGATTTCCTAACAATTGTCTCAGGGTGCCACTAGTTTTATGAACTAAACCTAATCCCACCGTGCCGAAAATTGTATTCAATCCTTTGGTATACTGAGGGATAAATGGTAATGAAATGAATTTCATATCGTTGTGTTCTCGCTGGAAAAAGGTGGTTTCACAAAGAGATTTCTTAAAACTATGGCGATTGATTAGCTTATTAATTAGTTTTTTATCGTATCCATTAAGTACAGCTATATCCTCAATTAAATTCTTTTCTCTGTTATATCTTGTTTTGTTTAAAGAAAAATGAATTAATCGATGAACCAAAAAATGAAAACTTGCCATTTTGTGTTGACTACAGTGAAAAGAACCTACCGGAATATACCTATACGTAGCGGTGTCTTTTCTAAAAATATCAAATTCTAACTTGTTATTATTTCTTATTACTAATGTGTCCAAAAATGGTAACTGTTCATTATTTTCTAGTTCAAACGTGAATTTTATGCTTGTGAATTTTGAATTTAATTTTGAAATGAAATCTTCTACTGATGATTTCTTCGTATTGAAAACTGCGAAAATGTCGTCCACATATCTACACCATATCCTTGGGAAATACTCGAACTCTTGACTGATCTGTGTTTCAAAATTGCTCATAAAAAGGTTGGCTATAAATGGTGATAAACAATTACTCATTGCTGTTCCTTCATATTGTTGATAAACCTGATTGTTGTATTGAAAATAATTTTGGTCCATGCATAGTTTAGCTAATCGTAGGTATTCAGTTCTAACTTCAACACCCAGATCATTCAAGATGAGTAGTTCTTCCAGATACTGTAAAGTTTGTGGAATCGGTACGGTAGGAAATAAAGAACTGACATCGAACGAGATTAAAATTTCCCCATCTTCTAGAACAACATCTTTAACTTTCTTGATAAATTCTAATGAATTTTTTACTGAAAAACTATTACGAAGAAGATTACTATTATGAAGAAGATAACTTGGTTATCGAAACGCGCGTCAGGCATATAAAAGTGTGTGTTGGTGTAGTGGTAGTGTAAACAGTTTTCGGTATCTACAAAGTTGTTTTTTTAAGTTGTAGAAAGAAAACCAACCATATTTTTACTTTAATTTCTTCGCTACTATTAAATTCTATTGATCATACTTCGATGGATTTAGCATTTTTATAATATTTCTTCCATTAAATCATTTCTTGTCAATGTTTTTAAAGGTGTTTCAATTTTCCTTCATTAAGCCGGGTTCTCATGGGGAGTGAATACGAAAGCATACCACGCTTTCGTGGCTCACGCCTGGTGTGAACGCGAATACGAATGGGTAGTGAGTTTGTCCAGTGACCGGGTGGGGGTTCACGCTTTCGATTAAACATGTTTGATTTTCAAACGTGAATTTGCCTGTCGTCAAGATGGACAGCAGTGTAAAGGGTCGTATAATAAAATTACAAGACAAAGAAACTGAGAGATTTCTTGAATTGTATGCGAGTGAACCCGTATTGTATGACGCTAGTAACGAAAACTATAGAGATCGAGATTTTGACTCCGTTCTAGTATCCACTTTCTAACCCACCATCGTTTTCTCTTTCGTTTTTCTGTTGGTTCAAGCAACCTATTCATTCTTCGTGTCAAAATTTCACTAAAAAGTGAACCCACCACAGCACAACTCTCAACAAGGACCTCTTCCATAGTCGGCTTTAGGCGATCAACTGAATCAAGCCTTTCGTGGAGACTGAAATACATGTGAACAGTTCACGACCCACGCTGGTGAGATCGCTCCAGCAAATTCACGAATATACATACGAAAGTGTGCCACGTTTTCGTGTTCACTCCCCATGAGAACCCGGCTTTACCTATAGCAGACGAAGCAAAATCTTCATTTAATTATGCCCTTTAGGGCTTTAGATTAAGGATCTAGTGCTTGATGTATCCTTTCCTTTCATTCTTTATTACTTCTTGTCAGTATTGCCTATTCATTGAATGATTTTTACTATTCTCTTCCTATAGATCAAGAAATAAAGATGGAAAAAATCAAAATGTACTGGGTGGCCTTTAAATTAGGAACAATACTTTAACAGGTCGGCTGAAAAGTCCCCGGTCTGACCTATAGATGACGACACTAGAATTAAATCCATTATTTCATTTTTAGATAGTATCAACCTTCAAAAGATTCGTGTAAAAATTTGACAGCTGTCGGACTATTAGTTTGTGAGATATTGCATTTTTAGTAAAGCAACTTTTGTTATTTTCAAAAAGATGGAAAAAACAGAATTTCGTGTGCTTATTAAATATTGTTATTTGAAAGGAAAAAATACAGTTGAAGCAAAAGCTTGGCTTGATAATGAATTTCTGAACTCTGCGCCAGGAAAATCAACAATCATTGACTGGTACGCAAAATTCAAGCGTGGTGAAATGAGCACCGAAGACGGTGAACGCAGTGGACGCCCAAAAGAGGTGGTTACCGACGAAAATATCAAAAAAATCCACAAAATGATTTTGAGTGACCGTAAAGTGAATATGATCGAGATAGCTGACACTCTAAAAGATATCTAAGGAACGTGTTGGACATATCGTTCACGAATATTTGGGCATGCGGAAGCTCTGTGCGAAATGGGTGCCGCGCGTGCTCACAATCGACCAAAAACAGCAACGAATTGATGATTCTGAGCAGTGTTTGCAGCTGTTAAGTCGTAATAAACCCGATTTTTTGCATCGATATGTGACTATGGATGAAACTTGGCTCCATCACTACACGCCTGAGTCCAATCGACAGTCAGCTAAGTGGACTGCTGCCGGTGAACCGCCACCAAAGCAAGGAAAGACTCAACAGTCAGCTGGCAAAGTTATGGCCTCAGTTTTTTGGGATACACACGGTATATTGTTCATCGACTATTTGGAAAAGGGAAAAACAATCAACAGCGACTATTACTGTGCATTATTGGAGCGATAGAAGACCGAAATCGTGAAAATACGGCCCCATATGAAGAAGAAAAAAGTGTTGTTTCATCAAGACAATGCACCGTGTCACAAATCATCGAAATTGGGCTTCGAATTGCTTCCTCACCCACCGTATTCTCCAGATCTAGCCCCTAGCGACTTTTTCCTTTTCTCTGACCTGAAGAGAATGCTCGCGGGAAAAAAATTTGGCTCTGATACTGAGGTAATCGCCGAAACTGAAGCCTATTTTGAGGACAAACCGAAGGAGTACTACAAAAATGGTATCGAAAAGTTGGAAGGTCGCTATAATCGCTGTATCGCCCTTAAAGGCAACTATGTTGAATAAAAAAAATGAATTTTGTCAAAATATTGTGTTTTACTATGGTAGACCGGGGACTTTTCAGCCGACCTGTTATAGACATACTTAAATCATATTAGTTGAATGACAATCTAAGCCATCTATTATAAAATTTCACTTAGGAAGCTTGACGTTTAGGATGGAAAAGAATAAAAATAAAAATTCCACATACTAAATTTTGTGAAAATTGTTTAGCTCTTCCGCAGGGAACCTATAACTGTAAAAACCTCTTAAAAATGATCAAGTACTATTAACTTAAAATTTTTATCGACATGGGTGATCTCTTACTAAAGCAGCGCCCGCCTCAAACACACCGCCCCCCACAATGGCAGAGCACGGAAATGCTCGCGCGCAAATCGGCGAATCCTTCGTATTTCAAAGACTACCACAAATTGGGCAAAGATTCCTTCATCCATCACAAACGTGCGTCTTTTCTATCGGTAAAAGATCCACCCAGATGGCCGGAACCTACGTATTGGCAACCGGCGATGTATCATCCTTCTTACAAAACAAAGGATCAGTATCTTCTAGCGCCATATTATAGAAACGTGATGCCGCCTCCTCCGCAAATGGTTATGATGGATCCTAGAGTGCACAATGAGCCTTTGTCGACCTGTCATTGTAAGTCGAAGTCGATGGAAGACGTTAGAACGGAAGTCGTGGAGATCAGAGAAGAGCAGGATAATGGGAAAGTTAAAGTAAACGGAAAGCACGTCTTGAAAAATAGTGCGTATATGAACAGTAGGAGATCGACGGAAAATTTATTGTCGGATCGTTCGTCGCCTAAAGGAAGAAGAGCCGGACGATTGCAGGTTTGTTGGGAATAATGTAAAAAAAAATAGTAGTGGTATTATTTGTGGGATTCAGTAGCATCTAAGGTGCGTTTCCCTCTATGCAGCATGATGCAAATGTATGGAATAAATTCATTATTTCAGAAACAAACGACTTTTAAAAAAAATCTTAAAACACGTCAATTTTAATTTTTGAATTGCCATCAACTGCTATAGATGTGTTGGACATTACGTCATTAGTGATGGCGTCATGACGTCATCGACGATTTTTTAAATACAAACCGAGGTCACGTGACAGCTCATTTGAAAGGTCTCCGTATCGCCTTTGCAACAATGTTATCATTTAAATATTTATTTCTACAGGGTTAACCAAAATTATGAACTTTGTTAAGCAACATGGAATTACAATAAATATTCATTCACTGAACTAAAATACACTAAGGACCGCCACTGGGAATAAAACAAAATAGTGTTTATTGTTGGTTCCGAAAAAAAAATAAAAAATAAAACAATGCTACATTATAATTTGAAATTAATTATTGTAGTAAGTACTCGGAATTATTTTTACAAAAATATTTAAATCAATATTGTCATTAACACGTCTTTATTCGTCAATGATCTGTGAATATGTCAAATAATAGACGTCGAATTTTTACTCTTTGAATTTTTTGCCGACATTAATAACAGCCTTTACAAAAATAAAACTAACACAAACAGAACGAATCGAGATTTTAACCATGTTTGGTTATGGAGATAGAGTGAGGACTCAAGCAGAAGTTCGTAATTTATTTAATGCTAAATACCCCAATCGCGATCCAATTACTTAATCAACAGTAAATAAAATTGAAAAACAATTCAGGGAAACGGGCCATGTTAAAGATCTTCCCAGAAGTGGTAGAACATCAATATCTGAAGCCAAAAAACTAGACGTTGTACTGGCGTTTCAAGAAAATCCTCATACCAGTTCTAGACAGGTCGCACTAGATAATATTGTCCACCAATCAACTGTTGTAAGAGTGCTAAAAAAGGAGAAGTGGCATCCATACAAAGTATATCTGGTCCAGGAGCTATTAGAAGATGACTTTGATAGAAGAATCGAATTATGCGAAATCTTTATGGAACAAAGTAACAGAGATCCCGGTTTCATACAAAAGGTGCTTTTTTCAGATGAAGCGTCTTTTATGCTGAACAGTCACGTAAATCGCCAGACATGTCGATATTGGGCAAGTGAAAATCCACATTCGATGAAAGAGTATAGGACACAATATCCCGAGAAGGTGAATGTTTGGGCCGGCATTATAAACATTCAAATTGTAAGGCCATATTTTTTTGAGGAAAACCTAACTGCTGCTAGTTATCTGGAATTTCTTCAAAATGATTTGTTGCCACACCTGAATCAGCTATTTCCAAATAGAAATGATTTATGGTATCAACAGGATGGGGCTCCCCCACACTATGGCGTTGAGGTACGAAATTACCTTAATAACGTTTTCCCAGGAAGGTGGATAGGTAGAAGTGGGACTATCGAATGACCAACAAGGTTTCCAGATTTGACTCCGTTAGACTTTTTTTTGTGGGGATATTTAAAGAGTAGAGTATATCAAAATCGACGGAATAATGTGTAGAAGAGTTGAAGGAACGAATCCGAACGGAAATTGCACAAATAACACCTGAAGTCCTCGAAAACGTTAGAAAAGAATTTACTGCTCGCCTTTCTCATTGTATCATTGCTGAAGGTCGGCAATTTGAACATTTGTTGTAATTTAATTGTATTTAAGTAAACATTTATTCTAAGTTAATTGTATTAATAAACCAACAGTTTTAGTTAACCCTGTAGAAATAAATATTCAAATGATGACATTGTTGTAAAGGCAATAAGGAGCTGTCACGTGACCTCGTCATTAAGCCATCACTAATGATGTAATGTCCAACACATCTTTAGCAGTTGATGGCCATTTAAAAATTAAAATTGAGGTGTTTCCAGATTTTTTTAAATGTCGTATGTTCCTGAAATAATGAATTTATTCCATACATTTGCATCATACTGTATATTGAATATACATTGTCATTGGTGAATAATAAATCAAAATTCGATAAAATGAGTTAATCTTTATTCTTTCAAAGAATAATAAAATAACTCTTGCAAGTTTAATTGAACAAATTAAGTTTAAAATTACAATTACAGCTGTTCCGCTAAATAACTAGCATCGTCATATTTCAATATTCAATTGAAAAATATGCTTTTCTTGATGATGAATTACTTTTATAATTGTTTTTTTAAGAAATTATTAGAAAACATTACTTCTTGTTTTCCTCTGACCTAAGGAAAACCCTCTTCCGATGATTCTAATGTACACTTATTTTCTTCTTTTCCTTTAAAGTTTGGTGACTGTCCATAATTCTCACAACAATCATCTATAACCAAACGTATTAAGAAGGGCAAGAGTATTTTAACTCTTTCCCCAAAACTTACACAACTCCGGTTTCTCGTATTATGTTTTTATTATTTTATTAATTCTACAACTCATTACATTGATATTTTGGTACGTAAATAGAAGCGCAAAAATGTCGCTTTAGCTAGCTTCCCAGTAATTACTACAATTACTTAAGGAATATTTTGTTAAACTAAAATACTTAGATCAAACTTCAATTGTTGGGCAAACCTACTTAAAAATGGTTTCTCTATCATAATAACTTTAATAAAAGTAGTAGTTTTGTTTATCATTCCTGTATATTATTTTTAGTCATTAGTTTGTTGACACAGATCGTCAAAACCAATAGACCAAGAGAGATGTTGAAGCTGGGGTATGTGGAAGGAAGTCTAAGGTGGATCTGAGCCAGAACTTGGGTAACCTATCCACAATTTTCCAAGCGGAGGTTTTTGCCATGTATGTATCTGTAGAAGATGCCTAAGGGTAACTGCAGTAAAAGGAAGTCCAAGGTCGATCTGAGACAGAACTTGGATAACCTATCCACAATTTTCCAAGCGGAGGTTTTTGCCATGTATGTATCTGTAGAAGATGCTTAAGGGTGACTGCAGTAAAATTCTAAAAATCATTTTCGATAGCCAGGTGGCGCTAAAGTCACTGGAATCAAATCAGATCGACTCCAAGTTAGTTTGGAAAGGATTTCAGTATCTAATACGTGTTGGGGAAGTAACCTAAGTTTGGACACCGGAAATTGAAGGGATCGAAAAAGCGGACCTTCTAGCCATGAAAAAGAGCTGACGGAATATTTATAGGCCTAGGATTTGAGACACTCAAAGGCATTTGTAAGAGGTTTCTTTAAAAAGAGGTCTCAAGAGCTGTTGAATATGAGTAGACAGGACTACTGACTGGAAAACAATTGGACTGGCAAGAGTGTGGACTGAGGATGAAACGTCGGAGAATTTCTTGTACATCTGCCGAGAGCTTGAGAGATTAAGAATGCACTCTCTTATTAGCTTTTTTGACGTCACGTTGTTAGTTATTGTACAATAGAAATTTTGTCCAATCAACAAACTCACCCATTTAAAACCTATCAAAAAATTATTGCTGGTCGCATTGTTATTCCCGTCAATCATTTATTGATAATAAATCCGATATCCGTTAACGCTTCATTTAAGAAGAAATCCTGCAATTTTACTTCGCTTTCTCAATTAAACGTCTCCTTTTGTAATAATCAATAATGAGATGAGATTAAGTGTCCTGGATTTTCACTTTTTATATATTTTTTATAGCGGTCAGCAGCTTGCAGCATTTCCTTTATTGGTATTGTAATGTAGCAGTGAGTGCGTTTTGTCATTTTACGCCATAATGGACTCTAGATAAAAGACTTCCAACGTTTAATTGTGTGAAATTATTTATGAACCTTTGGTATTTTAAGTGACAAAGTGTGTAAAAAACCGTCAATTATAATATATTTTGGTTTTAACTGTTCATTAACATCAACATAAGTTATCTGAATTGGTTTAAAATTTTAGTGGTATGGAACCTTTCTCTAGAAACTATTCTTTGTTAAAAAGTGGGAAATTTGCTCCATAACACTAACCTGTGATCTGTTTTTAATGGTACATGTGTCAAATATTTTACCCTTTTCCTTAAAAAATTAACACATGCCATATTTGACTGAACATAGCTCTCTAAAGCTCTCTATCGATTAAATGGTCGAGCTGGGCTTGCGGAATTCTCTCCCATTCTTCACGAGCAGCATCTTTCAGTTCTCGTATTTAAGAATGTCCCTGGCATGTTCAATGACGTTCATGTCAGGGGAATTTGATGGCCATCTTAATTTGGATATTCCTTCTTCTTCCAAAAAATTTTGTACTGCAACTGTTCGATGTGGAGGTGCTTTGTAATACATAAACACAAATCCATCAGCTACCGCCTCCCGGAATAGACGCACAACAGGATTTAAAACTTCCTCGATGTACACAGCACCAGTGATTCTTCTCTCCAAAACCAGGAGAGGCGTCCGAGTACCCCTCATAATACCACTCCAAACCATAATACTCCCACCTTCAAATGGAACACGTGGTTGGGTTGGGCTGTTTCTAATCGGGCTTGTCGTCCTGGGGCCCTCCAAACTAGCGTTCTTCACGAATCAGAAACCAAGCCAATTCTTGATTCATCAGAGAACATCACGCAATTCCAGTTAGGACCAAGGTGTAACATTTCTTGAGCCCATTGCAACCTTACAATTTTTTGTTGATAGGTTAGTTTGGGAACACGTAGAGGTCTTCTGTGATACAAATTTACCGCATTTAATCTTAGTGTAATTGTTTGCCTTGAGATATTCAGTCCTTCAAGTCTAGCAATTTCTCTGGATATGCCACTTGTAGATTCCTGTCGATTTCTTCGAGCTATCAATGTTATCTGCCGGTCTTGTGCTGCTGTTGTACATCGACTTCTGCCACTTCTGGGCGATCTTTCACATCATTTGTATCTTGGATTTTTTTTATACAGCACCCTGAGTAACACCAACAATATTCGCGATATCACTTTGACTAAAGCCCTGTTGTAACAAAGCAATTACTCTAGACCTATTAAAATATGATATCATGTCTCTGTGTATATTTAAACAGCTCAAATGAAATTTAAACAAGAATTGGAATAATGTGAAAGCACCCAAATCAATTAAATATGACCAAATTAATACAAAAACGAATCAAATTTATTATTATTTTGATTTAAAAACGCTTTAAAATAAATATCAACAAGAGTTTTTAAAAAACCATAGGCGTAAATATATTATTTCTAAATATTCCAAACTTCTGGACATATGTGTCCAAAATCCGTCCATCATTTATTTTTATTTGATTAACTGTGGTGTCTCATCTAAAAACTATCCTAATTTAGACAAATTATACTTTGCCAATAAACAAACCATCTAAAAAATTTATTGTAAAATCTGTTCTATTAAACAAACTACTTTCCACATTTTCCTCTTACTCTCTAAAACGTTTTGTCTTTTTTAAATATCTACAACTAAGGTAAACTATCAAAGAACACCAATAGCTCATCTTATTAACTGAAAATTAATTTTACATCAGATCCTATTAAAATGTCTAATTAATAACGTACCTACACTTTATTTTTCATTGTAGTTAATAGAATAAAACGTGGCTTTCTTGGTCCGCTCTAGTTGTTCGTTGTATTATTACTATAATTTGACCCGTAGCGTACTGATCAGTGAAAATATAAACAGTTGGTTAAAGGAATATTTTTAAAGTCGACGTAGAAAAGCCGTAATTTAAAAGTATACAACTGTTACCATTTCTTGTATTCTTCATAGGCAATTACTAGCGTCTCATGTATGTGGGATTGCCCAACTGCTAGGATTTAATGAATTTCAAAACTTCTCGATTAATACTTCACTAACAGTTGCTTAAGATATTTTATAAGCATGTTAAATCACTATGTGGTATTCACCAAGAAATTTTATTCCTTATCAGGAAGTTAAAGGTAAAAAGATAACAAGGTTTTAATTTAAAAAAGTGAGGTTAGTTTACTCAAGTCAAAAAATGGAAAGACTATATTATTCATATTCATTTTAATATCTTATTGAGTTCGTCATTAAATTCTGATAGCGAAGATGAAGAATTTGTGCGTGTTAGAAATGTGAAAATTCATAACAATTTATTTGAAGAACTCGACGAGTTAGAATAAACAAACAGACTTTTCATGAATTATCAGAGTTGCTAAATAGAATTATTGAACCAGTCAATCATAGAAATTCAATTTGTTGTGGAAATTTTTTTCATTTTTATGGACATGGCTGTAAAACCAATACAAAGTTTATAAAAATAAGTACCTATTATATAAAACTTAACAATTTAACATTTACAAGTTAAAAAAAAATATGAAAAGAAGATTTAAGAAAAATTAAAGCCAAAAATCCTTCCTTTTTAGCATTTACTGATATTTTCTTCCTTGTTTTCTTTTCTTCATTAATTACAAATGTTTGTTATTATTTTTATTTGTTTATAATGTTTTTACAAGTACTTACCTTGTTTTATTAACAAAAACACTTTTTTATTGTACTTGCATTTTTTTATTTCTCTTTCCTTTTAAGATAATTGAAAAAGACCCCTCATTGAGATTTTTTTAATACAAAAATTAATTGACAAATTGTGTAAGTCAAAACCAGTCAAAGATATTGAGCCTCAAACTTTGGGGGGTTATAATAACCATAAATTACTGAAATACCCAAAATATATAAAAAAATTTAGTAGAGAAAATTATTTACTATAATATTGAAGGTAACTTCCCTTTTTAGTTATTATAATGTTGTCACTTAACTATTTGTTAACCTGGTAATGAGTTCCAAATTAACTGAAACTAGTAGCTGTTCTGAGATATTTTTCTTTAAATATTTCTTTTATGCACATTCTGAATTTAAATGATTTGTTTCACATAAAAAATGTTAAAAATAAAATGTTTTATTTAAAGAAATCAACTGTTATTTCACAACTTTCTTATTGGATATGTCATATAACACATCCGACACACTCTAATTTATTCATTTTATGACCATTATCGATTTTGTTGTAATATAAATAACTGTATTTCCATTAAACATTCGTTTCTAGAATAACCATTAAAATAAATTTAACCGCTAACCGCATAATATATTGATGTCTAAGATTTAATTACCTTTCACTTTCTTTTCCTTAATAATATTATTTAAGTGAACAATTCTATGAGAATGGATTATTTACTTGAAATGAGTATCAAGGACATCAGGAGTATTGTTTCAGCATCCATTTATTAATTATTTTTGTAATACATACAGACATGTAAAATAAGATTACAGAGTATACACTGTAGAAGTATAATATGAGTTTTAATTATTTAAATAATAATGTATTAGTATTTAAACCTACAAAATCACTTAAAAGAAACACAGAACCAATATACGTTGCAATAACTTAATGGTTAGTTATATTTATTGGTAATTTATTTATATTTCTATAGCCTATACCTCACACCTCACCTCGTGGATCCCCAAGACAAGATTTGGACAATGGTCTAGAAAGCCAGAGGCCGAAATTTGTTGCTGTTACCACATTGGAAGATGTACAAGCTGTTAGATGCGCTGAATTTCATCCCGGAGGTCAACTTTATGCAGTTGGATCCAATTCTAAGACGCTTAGAATATGCGCCCATCCAAAACTATCCGAACTTAGGTTTGTTTTAAATTTTTATTCATTGTTATTATCCATTTAAAATGTATTTTAACGCATTCAAAATCGTCTATTATGAAAGATTTTCCAGTAAGTTGACAGTTTAGCAGTGGTATAGGCAACCACATATAAATTCATATTCCCTCTAGTTTTCACAGTAAAATCCTTCAGTCAATACCAATTACTGTGAAAAATACTATACCTGTGTTAGTATTCCAAATACTATTTCCTTATTAGTACACTTTGTACAAATTCTTATAAACAATATATTTTTTAGGGAAGATCATGAAACTTACCAACCAACTGTACTCTTCAAACGAACGAAACATCACAAAGGTTCGATTTATTGTTTGGCTTGGTCACCAGTCGGTGACTTGATGGCTACTGGTTCCAACGACAAAACAGTCAAATTAATGAGATTTAATGCAGAAACGAATAATTTGGAAGGCGACGAAATAGAACTGACCATGCACGATGGTACCATTAGAGATCTGTGCTTCTTGGAAGACCAATCGAACAAATCTAGTTTACTTATCAGTGGTGGTGCTGGAGATTGCAAAATATATGTTACTGATTGTGCTACCGGTACACCTTTCCAAGCCCTTAGCGGACACACTGGTAAGTTGCCAGCACCTTAATACCCTTAAAAGTATGTTCCACAATGGACTAGTTTAGTAGGATCATATTAATCAAAATGATAGCAATATATTGTAATGGATCATTATTACTAATAAAAACAAAACTTACCTTTTAAGCATCCATCATAGCCATTACACTAATGGATTAATAAAAAAAAAGGATATGCATAATGAAATACACTTTTCTTCTTAAACCATGTAATTACCCAAAAAGAAGTATTGTCTTGAGTACAGTATAAACTTGATTGTATCATAAATTTGGTCATAATATCACAGTAAAAGTCCACAAAATAAACAATATTCTCTGGTCACAACAGGTTTTCATTTGGACTTAGTAGATACATCTTGTTAGAAAATGAGATGAATCTTCTGACCTAAAAATAATATAATTAGTATGAATTTGTATAAACAAACAGTATCTCTACAGTTACACTAAAACAAAGTAGTATAACTTACATATCTGATAATAATAAACAAACATTATAAGATAAAAGCCAATATAGGGTAGTTAGTCATATTGGAAAGTCAACATGTAAAAATAAACAATACACATTAGTAAATGAACAAAATAGAATTAAAGTTACTTACCACAATAATTTACAAAAAAGGGATATCTTAATAAGTTTAATTGAATCTGCAGTTACTTTTTCTTTAGTACATTTTAAATTTTCAATATTTACTCTTCAATTACAAACATTCAAATAAATAAAGAGTGTATTTGACATCTTATCTTGTATAGGATCCATATTCAATTATTGTATCACAATAAAAATTTTCCAATCCATAATGAATGCATTTTCATTATAACAATTCACTTTTCACCTAGTTCTTTTTCAAAATTCTCAGTTTAATCTGAAACAATAAAAAGAAAATAAAAATCAAAAAGTGTTAATGGTTTCCACATGTTTAAGAAATCAACATGTAATTTTAGTTAGTAAAATATTTAAATTAATATTGTAAAAGGAAGTACTTACAAAATCAAAGTCTTCGATATTGTACAAACAAATATACCAATAGATTGTGAGTACCTAAAAAAGACACAAGATTAATTATAAACATGTAGCAGGTGTAGTGAAATAGATATTGAAAAACTTAGTTTATAAACATTAACAAATGACAATTTATGTAACAAAAAGTATGTAGGATAATTGAGGAAGTTTTTTATATAAATTTTAAAATGTTAACCTTTGATAACACAGAAAATATCAGCTTATATAAGGTATAAGTAATACAAATAACAAAATCTTTTAAAAGTTTAAATTGTAGTTGTTAGAGTTAAAATAGTAAGTTATCAGTTAAAATAGTACTAGTTAAGTGGATTTAGAGTAATTTTAAATATAATAGCTAGTGTTAATTCAAAATTTGAAAGTCTAAAATAAGTTGACAGCTCAAGGAAGTTGTGTATTTTGAATCTAAAATTTCCTAGGAAAAAGTACTTAGAAAATTATACAAACAGAATTTAAGCAAATATAAGGATGAGATCTATCTGTACGTTATCAAAGGTATTATCAGAATTGTGAATTTATTACCTGGATTTTCGGAAATGTAGGTTATTTTTTCTGAAATTCGAACAGTTGAAATCCGATGACGTCATTTTTTTGTTTTTTTCCAAGAAGCTATAAAAGGCCGGAGAATCCATGATTAAGCTCTCTTATGTTTTTGGTAGTAGAGCAGTTAAGATCTATTCACTCTCTTATGTTCCTGGTCGCAGAGCAATTAACATCGTATGTATTAATTGATTATCAACTAGAAGAAATTTTTTAATTAATTAAAAGCTGTTTATATTAAAGTAATACATGTAATATTAAAAATACATACAGAAAAGTAATCAGCTATTATTAAATTACTTACCAAAGTAATAAACTGCATAAAGCAAGTGCAGATTCCATAGAATTTTAAAGATTAAATTCGAGAGACGTTTCCAAAACGGAACCATAGTAGCCATCTTGTAAATTTGAATACGCTGTTCCATTTGCGGGAGTAAACGAAGCAGAAGCCGATCTCAGTTTTGTTACGTTGCGCATGACAAGGACAATATTTGAAAAACTCTGTTATACAAGGTACGTCCGATAATTAAGGATTTGTATTTTTGTTTTTAATTATTTGCAATTGTAAATTAATATTTTGTATATCATCTCCATTTTTTCATATCCGAATATTTGTTATTTATTTGTACTGAACGTGTGAAAACCAATTAATAATTTTTTTTTTGAAGTACTTGACATTAAATTTATTGTGTATTAGTTATTAAACAATATTTAATTTGAATCCTACCCAAGATGAGAGTCAGACTTTAAATTTCAACTTTAAAATTAAGTAAACTGAGCTAGTTTGAACTTCTGACAAGGCGCCCAAACTTAAAAGAAAAAAGAAAAAGTAAACTGTATATAAAATTAAATAATATTAAATCATCAAATTCAATTAAAATATTTGAAAAAACCAATAAAACAAACAAAAATTTTTAATTATCATAATCAAACAAATAAAAACATATCTAAATAATAAACTTCTTTAGCTGTTAGGTAAAATAAACTATAGCCAAATTTAAATCAGTATAGACAAAATTTAAAACATTATAAATTGACAATACCAACGTGGGATATTAAAAAATAAAGACTAAAATAAATCTAAATCAGTATACCCAAATTGAAAATCATAATAATATATTTAGGATAAGATACCTTCTTACTTATATTGGTATTCATTTTGCAAGTAATTTTTCTCATTTCGTAAAATTCAGCAATAAATAATTAGTAAGTTTTAAACGTAGCGCCAACTAATAACCAATAATGAAGTGTGTTTAAAAGTCAACGTTGTCACAGTTTAGCCACGTTCGTTTCAAGTATTCTCAAAGAACTGGCGGCACAAAACACCGTGTTCTGTGACTAACTGATTGTACCAGTTGACAAGATATATGACAGGAGAGAAAATCGTGTTTATCTGTAATAAACAAACAAGACCCCTATTCTTGACGGTGATAGAATAGAACAGCCAATAGAAAGTGGGCGTGGTTCTATTGAAAATGCCAAAACCGTATTCTTGAAATTCGTTCTCTCACTGTACCGATGGAAGGGTTGCTCCTCGAGAGAACAATTACTTCTATTGGTTATTTTTGAAGGAACCGCTATAATACCAAGAGAAGGTGTTAGGGATTTTTATTTTAGAGCCAAAAATAGTATAGAAGTAATTTCTTCCATAAACCAAACACAACCAAACAACAAATTAAACTAACGAAAATGACAGAATATTTTGTTTAGTGTTTTACTCCTTATTTGATAAAGTGTCAATCAGAGAACAAAAATATCGATATGTTTATCTCTTTTTAATGACAACAAATAAGAGAGAGATAAGTTTCTCGGTTAATATTAAAGCATATCGACAACATCGCAAATTTTCTACCAATCTTATTGAAACACGTCACTTACCACTTATGACGTATGTAACCATTAAATTTAAATTTCAAAAGCCGATTATGGCTACAGGATTAATTTTATAAAAATTTTATTTGTACAGTTGAACCACTAAAAACCTATTTTATTAGATGCAAATATAAAAAAAATCACTAAACTAGTCCACTGGAACTACCCTTTATAGATCTAAATTAACTTAGCATCGTTAACACTTTAAATAACGACTAGATATTGAGTTCGAAAACCTTTTACACTACCACTACACCAACAAACACTTTTATATGCCTGACGCGCGTTTCGATAACCAAGTTATCTTCTTCAGAGACCGAAGGTAAACAGTTAACACAGTTGGTGTAGTGGTAGTGTAAACGGTTTTCGGTATCAGTTTCGCCAACGGTTCCAGATTCAACATTTTAGATATTGAGTTATTTTTGTTTTTAATAGGTCACATTTTGTCCCTGTACACATGGGGTGGTGCAATGTTCGTCAGCGGATCCCACGACAAGAGTGTGCGTTTCTGGGATTTAAGAACTCGTGGTTGTGTTAATGTTGTAACCCCAATTACAGTACCAGGAAGTCGACAAGGTTCACCGGTAGGTACAACTATTTAAAACAAAATGTTATTATTAGTTATACTAATTTTTCTATGTATATAGGTGTCTACATTGTGCGTAGATCCTTCAGGAAGGCTTCTAGTATCCGGACATGAAGATAGTTCTTGTGTGCTATACGATATTCGAGGTGGAAGGAATGTACAATGTTTCAAACCGCATTCGTCCGATGTCAGATCTATCAGATTTTCACCATCGGCGTACTATCTCTTATCAGCTGGTTATGATAATAAATTAGTACTAACTGATCTGCAAGGTAAGAAGACATTTTTTGTAAATCTTCCTAGCAATGTTATCTCCCTTAGTTTTTCTCCGTACTTTATTAATAACCAGTATTTGACCGAATAATGTACAAAAGAATTAAAATAATTAGACAGTTGCATGTTGCAAATTCAATGTTAACAACTTTTTAACTTTAACAAGATGTTCACTCTATGTTAAATTTTCTATCGTTGCATAAAAAATGTGTCAAACAGTTTTATGAAACTAAAAAATGAATTAAACAAGATGTTATAATAGGTTTATTAGGTATTTATAGGCAACTTAATATTTAAATAAGACAAAACATTATTCTTCAGTTTCTTCCCTAATTTATCAACCTCTAATACCGGTTGTCCCAGAAGTTTCTGACCCATTTTAACTGCAAATATATCTTATATACTTAAAAACCATAGAGAGGTGCGGTTTTCCAGGAACAATTTCTTTTTATATAAGGTTTTTTTGAATATACATGTTTAATTAGTAAAACCTTATATAGGGTGTTTTAAAAAAAAAGGTGTTTTTTAAATGCAAATATCGTCGATTTTTTTTAAAGGAACTCCCTATAGTGTTTCTTAAGTAATCTAAAATATTATATGGGTCGCTTCGTTACTCAATTTTAAGACGAAAAGTTCATATAAACATGTGTGATAGGTGTTGTCGTTTATGAGATACAGGGTGTTGAATTTATTGTAATAAGTCAGTTCTGATTGTACGTGAAATTAATTTTTCCCGGTGACGCTACTGGTTTTTAGAAGTAATACGCAAAAACATGCTTATTCTAAGTGGCCTTTGAAACAATGTTGACAAGTGTCAAACTTGAAAACCAACGCAAAAATCGTACATTTTTATTTGATTGACTCTGTGTTTAGTTAATAACTATGCCAGTGTTTACTAATGTTGAAATGGCTAATATGCATTTTTTGTACGGATTAGCGAATGGTAATGCCTTAGAAGCTAGACGTACGTATGCCCAGCGTTATCCAAATAATCGTTTACCATGTTCAGATACGTTTACTAAGTTACATATTCGTTTACAAGAAACTGGAACTTTTGCTAAATCGAAGAATATTATTGGACGACCCAGAACTGTGAGAAATCCCCAATTGGAAAACCAGATTCTTCAAATTATTGACCAACATCCAGAAACGAGTACAAGAAAAGTTGCAGATGTAGTAAATGTTGGTAACAAAACTGTTTGGAATATTCTAAAAGATAATTTATTGTATCCATATCACGTTCAACGTGTTCAACATTTGTTACCTACTGACTATCCATTACGCATACAGTATTGTCAATGGATTTTACGTGAAATCGCGAACAATCCGAATTTTGTGGCCAATATTCTATTTACGGATGAAGCCAACTTTTCTAGACATGGGATTATGAATTTTCATAATGACCACATATGGGCAGATGTAAATCCACATACCATAAGTGTAAAACGATTTCAACAAACATTTTCGGTCAATGTTTGGCTTGGCATCATCGATGATTATTTAATTGGACCATTTTTCCTTCCTGTACGGTTAACCGGTGAGACATACCAACATTTTCTAGAAAATGAACTTCCACTTCTTTTGGAAGATGTACCTATGATTATTAGAAGGCGCATGTGGTTCATGCATGACGGAGCTCCTCCACATTTTTCAGTGATTGTACGCGAGTTTTTAAATAATGTTTTTCCAGGCCATTGGATCGGACAAGGATCTCCACACCCGTGGCCCCCTAGATCACCTGGACACAATCCTCTGGATTTTGTGTGTGGGGATATTTGAAATCGCTTGTTTACACAACACTGATATTAAACGTACAAGATCTTCAAAATCGTATCATAGACGGCTGTAATGTTATTCGTAACAATCCTGGTATCTTCGAACGTATTCGACAATCCATTAGACATCGAGCGGATTCTTGCATTTTAGCTGGAGGTGGACATTTTGAACATTTGCTCTGAAATGTATTATTTTTTCTTTATGTTTAACACATGTTGCTGGTAATAAAATAATAAAAAAATATAAATCAGTAGCGTCACCAAGAAAAATTAATTTCACGTACAACACCCTGTATCTCATAAACGACAACACCTATCACACATGTTTATATGAACTTTTCGTCTTAAAATTGAGTAACGAAGCGCCCCATATAATATTTTAGATTACTTAAGAAACACCCTGTATATTTTTATTCTATCTGAAAGACGAAGTCTTTCCCTTTGAGAATCAAAGTTATAATTTGTTAAAGTTTTGAAGAAAAATTTGTTTTCGACTTATTTTCAATAATGGTGCGATTTAGTTCACGTGAAAAATCAAAAACTGTGTTATTGTATGCTAAGTATGAATCAATTGTTACTACCAAAAGAAGATTTCGTCAAGTATTTAGGAAACCTTCAAAACACTGCATTAAAAAATGGTACACTGCATTTCTATAAAATGGATCTATGGAAAGGAAGAAATATCAAACAAGTAATGGTGATATTTTTTTAAATAGACTCTTACGTATTCAGGAAACATTACAAGAACATAATAATCGAATATCTCTTCGTAAAATACCATCCACAACTGGAATTTCAAAAAATTCAGAGATGTATGAAGGTATTGAAATTAACTCCTTATAAAATACAAATACACCAAAAAATATATGAAAGGGATTTTCAAACCAGAATTGTTTTTTCTGAGACATTACTAGATTTATTTAGAGAAGTTCCTGATGTTTTACTTATAATGTCAGATGAGGCTGGATTTCATTTAATGAAAATCCAAGGGTAATTGAGGAATATCAAAGAGATTCACCAAAGTTGAACGTTTAGTGTGGCGTTTCTAAAGAAAAAATATATGGACCGTTCTTTCAAGAAACTACAATTACTGGTAATGTCTACACAAACATTTTACAAAATTACCTATACCGTCGGTTTGCAGCATAAAGTCACTAACTGACATTTTTTTAGAATTGTGTTTTATGACAGGTATAGGTAACTACTAGTTTTCAATAGTTCTATGTCTGCATAAAGTAATTAAGTGTAAAAAAAGTCAGTGTTAATAATAAATTTGAATCACTAACTATAAGGTGAAACATTATTTCAAAACATTAAGTTATTAAGTTACTTACTTTAACTCAATGTATTGCAAAATGTTAATTTCACTTAATGAATTTATGCTGCAAACTGACGATATCCACAACTGGAACAAGATAGCATCATAAATTCAGTTTACTTTCAGCAAGACGGTGCACCACCACACTGTTCACTTGTGGCTAGAAATTCTTTAACAGAAACATTTAGAGATAGGTGGATTGGGAGAGCTGGACCAATTGTGTGGCCTGCTCACTCACCAGACTTGATGATTCCAGGCTTTTTTATATGGTCTTTTATCAAAGATAGGTGTTATAATCCTATTCCAAGAAATTACCCCAGAACTTTTTATTCAGGTTACAAAAATGTATACACCAAAATGGACAGTACTTAGAACATTTTAAAAATTTTATTAAATTAGATAATTTATAAAGTTAATTTTTTATAAAATTTGGTACATATCTCTCAAGTTTGTGTTGTTATTTTCTTTTGTAATTTTATGTGTAGACATCTCTATCTAATAAACTGTTTTGTTACTGGTTGTAATATAAAACAATTAAATATTAGCAGGTATATTTATTTTAGTGTCTCGATCAGTACAATAACCTTACAATTGTCAAAACCCGCTCCCGCCGACTCTCCTGTCAGTATCATGACCACAGAACACAGGACCATAGATACTGACAGAACGGAATACACAACCTTAGATGCTGACAGAACATAAACAATTATCATTAAAATCCAAATAACTCACTTATTTTTCATCTAAACTTTAACAAATTATACATTTTCTCAAAGGGAAAGAGTTCGTCTTTCAGATAGAATAAAAATATATACTAATTGAACATATACTGAAACGTATACTGAAAAAAACTTTATATAAAAAGAAATTGTTCCTGGAAAACCGCACCTCTCTATGGTTTTTAAGTTCCGATATATTTGCAGTTAAAATGGGTCAGAAACTTCTGGGACACCCGGTATTTATAATGTTTTTGGCTTGGTTTATTTGAAGAATTTCCAGTTCTCAATAAATGTGAAGTTATAAAAATATTCCAGCTTTGATAACTTACTAAATTAAAAATTTTTTGTATTTTTTATGTATATTGATGAAACGTTCAACCTTTATTGTTTTGTAGGAGACCTCACCTTGCCGTTACCCAGCGTCG
This sequence comes from Ophraella communa, assembly GCA_035357415.1. NCBI lineage: Eukaryota > Metazoa > Arthropoda > Insecta > Coleoptera > Chrysomelidae > Ophraella > Ophraella communa. The sequence goes on along the minus strand of CM068994.1, from coordinate 27,669,427 downwards.
TGGTGGCCCAGCACCAAGACAAAGTAATCTCCGGACGATGGCATCCCGCAGAGTTTTCATTTTTGTCTACATCAGCTGACAAAACGTCTACGTTATGGGCTCTGCCGCCCGTTTAAAATTATATATTTAATTTGTTAATAATAAAAGTCTGAATTAACAAATACTCATTAAAATAATAGCACCTGCTGCACATTAATTTTATTTTTACTTTTTTGGAATTTCAATATTCCGAATAAATTCAAATCGAAGAAATTCTACTTCTTATTTTTATACGATTCTTAAAAAATATTTATTATATTTATATATAAATAATCAGTTATGGAGGTGTGTAATATTTTTACTCATTGTCTTCTACTTCGTCAAAAATATTTAAAAAAATACTGCGTTGCTTGTTTATTTTAGAAAATGAGAGGGTTTTTTTGGTTAAAACACCAAGGTTTTCTACCATAAAGATCTATTGAAACAATGGTGCATGACATACCATCTTGATAGACACGAAAACAGATGTTGACTAGTGGTTAATGGAGTGGGATTAGAAAATTTGTTTTAGCACAAACTAAAAGATCTATATTTTGTTTAAACAATTTTTTTCTATAATGCAGTAACAAAAACCCAGTGTTTTGTTTTGATTTTAAAACAGAAAGTGTAGTTTGTATATTTAGGTAGTTTAAATAACTGAAATTCTTACGTTAGCATTACCATAATTTTATACAGTGTGACCTAAAGTCTGATACATGTAGAATAACTCCAAACATTAGTACATTATATTTCTATAAACCAAATTATTTACTTATAATATATGACAAAATCTATAATCCTTGGAATATTATCTACTTTTTCCACAAATTGCCTCTATAAAATCTAATGCTGTCTAATCTAATTATTTTGGAGATATTTGTGATGGTGCATATTTAAGATCCCACTGTATACGTTTACATAATATAGATAAATATATTTAATGCAATAACTGTATATATTTTCTTACTTGTTTTTAAGCTTTTTTGTAAAAGAGACTAAAAGTACTATTGTATCCAATGTTTTTTGCTTTCAATGTTAAAAAAAAGATCTACTGTATGTTATATTCTAATTTTATGGTTACAAACGTTTTTAATAACAATATATTATGATATTCGAGTTTTTTTCATCTTCCTATCTCTCCTCCTATCAAATATCAATAAATTATGGTTATGAAAATAAGGTACCTAAATAACCTCTTTTAGCTCTTAATTTCCATATTTAAAAAAAAAATTGATAATTAAATTTAATTTTTAAAGCGCTGCATTCAAGTTTTCAAAAGTGACAACATTTACTTAATTTATGAATCAAAACTATAAAATTAAACTCAGGGTCTTACTAATATTGCATTTTTATTATAATATAAACATTTTCTGTCTGCACTATTGTTAAATTTAATATTTGTTTACTTTGATTAATATAACTATGATTCCTAAGATAAGATACTTGGCTGGATAACCCTAGCAGATCAGGCCACAAATTGTACAAAAGAAAAAAAAGAAGATTCTGATGGTTTTTCAATGCATATGAATAGACGAATCAAAATAAGCGCTACGTCGCCTGGTGGCAATCAAAATAACTAAAAATCTTGACATAGTTCTCAGGTTCTCCTTTGTTTTGTGTTTGTTTTTATGTGATTTTTTACAAATAATTATTATTTGTCTTTATATTTATGGTAAAATAATATTTCAGAAACACAAATAAACACACAACAGCTACATCGTAAATATTTCAATGTCAATTTTTATAGTTCTACGACTGCCCACATTGGCGCTGCAATCTTATTTTCAGATGCCTATAATGTCGAAAAACTGTCCAGCGGGAAGAAGAAAATAGTAAATGGCGCGAGAGTAGCAAAAGGGTACAAAAACAACGTGAAGTCAGTAACCCTTCTGTCGTTCTTCGTGAACGTTTGCCCAGGATCGATTATTTAATAATATTTTATTTAAATAAAAAACCAAGTTTTTTACTACTATGTAATACTAATCAAACTTTTACAATAACTAATGACTTTTATAATATATCATTCATTCCCCTCCGTCACACTCTAACTTGATCCTCGTTCACTTTTAAATTCCCAGTTATTCCCAGTTATATTATCATTCATTCCCCTCCGTCACACTCTAACTTGATCCTCGTTCACTTTTAAATTCCCAGTTATTGTTCTCTCCACCAGAGTGAGCTCTTTCCCCGCACATAACCTAAACAATCCTTTCTGTCCTGTGTGTGACATGAGAAAGAAGAAAGCTGACATAAAACATGAATTTTATCTGACACTGGCCCCCAAATTAAGGAACCCCATCTTCCTTAATTTCCATTTCCAAATTAAGTGGGCACAGACGGATGGCTGGTCGTCGGTATACTGTAGACTTCCCTTCCTTGTCTTTGACGGTAACATCAAGAACTCGTATCTGTCCATCTTTTCCAGGAAAGATTCCGGAGATGTAGCCAAGAAGCCAAGAGTTTCTTGGAAGTGTATTATCTACCAAATACACCAGTGAACCTATCTTAAGTGGTTTCGTTGGATGATGCCACTTCTCTCTGAGAAGAAGCTTTGGAAGGTAGAAGCGTTCCCAATGTTGCCAAAACTGATCCGCAATAACTTGACTTCGTGTCCAATACCGTCGTATCGTATCTTCGCTTAAATCTTTGGCGTAAGGTAGACTTGGACCATTGTCACACGATCCTCTTAGTAGATGGTTTGGTGTGATTGCCACAGGGTCGTTTACATCGTCTGATTGGTGAACAAGAGGTCTAGAGTTGAGAATATTCTCTATTGACTTAAAGGCTGTGAGAAGTGTAGAATCCTGTGGGTAATTTTCTCTCAGAATCACTGTAAGACATTTTTTTACTGATTGAATTATCCTCTCCCAGACACCACCCATATGAGGAGAGTTCGAAGGATTAAATATCCATTTAATTCTTTTTAATTTTAATGTTTAATGTAACAACAACCTTTTTGATGTCCACTTTGTTCCATAACTCATTTATTATACGAGAAGTTCCGACAAAATTTGTTCCATTGTCACTCATTATTACTGAAGGACGACCACGGACATCGATAAAACGCGATAGTGCCATTAAAAACTCATCGGTAGACAAACTGTGGACAATCTCCAAATGAACTGCTCTCATTGTCATACAGCAAAAGACAACTCCCCAGCGTTTTTCATGTCGTCTTCCCACAGTGACTTCTAGTGGGCCAAACAGGTCGATGCCAGTATTCGTGAACGGCGGTTGGAAGGAAGTTAACCTTTCTGTAGGCAAAGAGCCCATCATCGGAATAACTGGTTTTGATTGCCAATTCTTGCACTTCTGGCAGTTTTTAAAGCTACGTTTAACAGCGTTTCTCCCGTCAATGATCCAGAACTTCTTTCGCAGGATTGAAAGAACCGTTTCCTTTCCTTGATGGGCGTGTTGAACATGCTCAAGAAAAATAATAAGCTGTGTGATGTGGTGGTAAGGTGGCAGTATAACCGGTGAATGGGTTTGAAAGTCAATGTTCTTTGCAGCTTTTATTCTTCCATCAACTCGTATTAAGCCTATATCATCAATCACTGGGGAAAGGTTCCATAGACGGTTGTTTCCCCGCTTTTCAAGTAGGTTTTTCCCTTTTCCAAACGACTCTTCTTGTGCTATTTTTAGTAAGGAAATCTCAGCTTTTCGTAGATCCTCGATTTGAACTCCGGATAAACAAGTATGGAGCGGATATTCTCTACTATTCTTTTTTGTCCATATATTAGGCCAAACGGTAGTGGTTGCTTTCCATGGACCTTTTTCACAAATCTCACGATTCCTAACCCGCCGTATCCAGTAATTTGCGGCAGTTATCACGGCAGCACTCGCGTGTACTAATCGGGTATAATTTGAGAAATGTTCCGGCTCGGGAACGATGGTTCTGATATCCGATTTTGTTGGCAGAGATTCGGACACAACCCCAACCGACGCTGAAATTGATCCTTCTTTAAATTCATCTTCGTTTTGTTTAAAATTCCATGTTGACAATTCTTGTCGTATAAATTGTGGGCCTTGAAGCCACTCGCAATCAGGGGAAAAAGATATTTCAGACTCCATACGAGTCGCAACATCCGCAACATTTAATTTGGTAGGTATCCAATGCCATTCTTCCGGAGTTGTAATTTCTTGTATTTCTCCAACGCGATTTGCAACAAACTCCTTCAGTCTGCCAGCCCTAGACTGTAGCCAAAATAAAACCGTTGTAGAATCTGTCCAAAAGTGACGAGAATTTAACGTAAATCTCAAACCTTGTTCAATTGATGTAGCGAGTCTAGCTCCCAATAGAGCACCTTGTAACTCCATTCGCGGGATGGTGGTTTTCTTCACGGGAGCAACCTTAGCTTTTGCCGAGACAAATGCCACGTCTACTTGATTTCCTCTTTGTATTCTTAAATAACTCACGGCAGAGAAAGCTTCGCTACTAGCGTCAGTGAACGTGTGGAGTTGAATATCGTTTGCACCAACGAGAAGTGGAGAGTAACAGCGTTGAACACACAATTTTTTTATTTCATTTAGTCTTGAAAGCCAATTTTTCCATTTGGAAAAAACCCCTTGTTGGACTTGGTCATCCCAACCTATTGCATCTCTCCAAACTTCCTGTAGCATAATTAATCCTTTGATTTTGTAGTGCGCAATAAATCCAAGTGGGTCATAAAGTGACATTATCAGACTGCACATTTGTCGTTTCGTCGGAACTTCACCCAATAAAACTTCTTTCTTAACCTTATGCATTCCAAGTCTGAACTGGAAAACATCTTTATTTGGATCCCACCACATTCCAAGGATCCGTTCCCCAGGTATCTCTTTATCGCAGATATCTTTCACTCCATCAACTCTTAGTTCTGGTGGTATGGAGTTAATGACATCCTTTGAGTTGGATGTCCACTTACAGAGTTTAAAATTTCCGCTTTCGTGAATATCGGTTAACTCTACTCGTAGTTGAGAAACTTCAATTACAGTATCTCCTCCTGTTAGGCAATCATCAACATAAAATTCGTTAATCGCTGCTTCCACAGCGCGAGGGTATTTGTTTTGAAACTCCTCAGCATTTCGGTTCTTTACATATATTGCCGATGCCGGAGATGAAGTAGCTCCAAATATCATTACGTTCATTTCGTAATGATCGGGCGCTCTCAGAGTATCGCCATCTCTCCAGAGGAAACGTTGACTTTGGCGATCATCTTTTATAATGTTAACGCGATGAAACATATCTGCAATATCTCCGGTAAGGACAATTTGGTGACGACGAAAGTTCCACAGTATTTCAACAAGAGAACGGATGAGATCTGGACCCTTCAGCAATTTACTATTCAGCGAAACTCCGTTCACGGTAGCTTTTGCATCTAAAATGAGACGAAATTTTCCAGGCTTGTTTGGATTCATGTGACCAAAATGAGGAATATAGTAAGTTTTCGGCGTAATCACAGCCTTATCTTCTTCGCATAGTTTCCTACAGTAACCTTTATCCAGGTATTCCTGTATTTTCTTGCGGTAAAATATGGCGTATTCGGGATCTTTCATTTTTCTTTCTGTTGACTCCAAGCGTTTTAGTGCTGCCTTTATGCTGGGAGGAAAAACGACATCATCGTTGCGCCACAAAAGTTCTGTTTCCCAAACTCCATTGACTTTTGTTGTCGTACATTCAAGAATATTGTAAGATCTTTTCTCATCTAAATTACGACCAATGTTCTTAGGTAGCTTAACCCCAAAATTATCGAAACTAAACGTTTGTTTAATGAGATCATGAAGTTCCTTGTAATTACAATCCTCTCCCCCCGAAACAACACTATATGATCCAACGTTGTTGTTTAAGTTTCCAGATACCGCCCATCCAAGGTTTGATCTCCATCCGATGGGTTCATCCTCACCGCGAGTAATCAGTTTTCTAGCTAGGATAAGTCGAGGGTTATTGTTGCCAACAATTAGTTCCGGGACAACTTTATTCAAGGAAGGTGCTGCTACATGTTGCAAGTGATTCCATTTCTGTTTTATTTGATCCATATCGATTGAGTATGGATTCATCTTGATTTGATCGATTGTCACTACACCTCGCAAGGAATGATATTTACTTCCACGAATGACTCCGCTCACATCGCAATTGACTATTCTAGCAGTTTCATCTGTGATAGGATCTCCTGTTATTCCTTTGTATGAGTATGTTATTTTCTCACCAGTAATTCCTAATCTTGCAGCCAAATCTTTGTTGATTAGTGTTGAAGAAGCAAACTGTGAAGTTGGCATAGTTATGGCATAGTTACAATATACATATATGTTTATTTTGATGTTATTCAGTTGTTATATAAAAATAATATAAAAAGTTGTCACTGTCTTTAATAAAAAGTCTTTCCATTTTTCTAATAATATTCAAGAGTTGAATACTGCGTGTTTATTTTAATTCAATTGGTTATGGGCCCAGAATAAACGGAAACAGAAAAATGGAGGTTGAATCATTGAAAGTCGAAAAGCTAAGTGATTTGATGAATTGGAATGAATGGAAGTTCCAAATGAAAATAATACTGAGATCTGCAGATATCTTCGAGGTCGTAAATGGTGAACTCGGCAAACCACAGAAACCATTATATGAAAATGAAGCAGCAGCGGATGAGCAGGAGAGAGTCAAACAGAAGAAAGAAGAAGATGAGTATCTGAATAAACTAGCGAAATGGAACAAAGCAGATGCAAAAGCTCAAAGGTATATTGTTACTTCAGTTGAAAAGAAAGTAATGCAACACCTGATGTGCTGTGAAACGGCGAAAGGTATGTGGGATAAACTGCATAGAGTATTTGAACAAAGGACAGATGAAAGTCTACATCTAATACAGAAAAAGTTCTACAGTTATAATAAGTTGGACAGCGATGACATGGCTACCAATATATCTAAGTTAGAATCCTTAGGAGAGCAGCTCACACAATTGGGAGAACCTGTTCCAGAATCTATGATGATTACCAGAATTCTCATGACATTACCACCCCACTTCAATCATTTTTACAGCGCTTGGGAATCTACTCCAGAGGAAAAGCGAACCATGAGTAATTTGACATCTAGACTGTTACTAGAAGAATCAAGAATTTCCACCCAAGTTCCAAAAGATGAATCGTCAGCAGCTTTCATCACGAAAAAGTTTGACCGTTATAAACCACAGATGAAACATGATAAAGAAAATTTTAAAACTGTACGATCAGGAAGATGCTTCGTTTGCGGAAGAAAGGGCCACTACAAATCACAATGTTGGTATAGAACAGAAAGTACATCCAAGACACCAACCAGAAAAGCCAATAATGCAGAGTTGCAGGATAATGTTGATGCCTTTGTTGGAGAATTGTTAACTGTAAGCCAAACATGGAATTGTGACAGATATAATGACTGGTTCATGGATTCAGGAGCAAGTGATCACATGACCAACAGATTTGAATGGTTTTCAGATTATCAAGCCTTCGAAGAACCGGTACCTGTCAAAATTGGTAATGGTGAAAGTGTTCATGCTAAAGGGAAAGGTTCCATCAGGATTTTGTCATTTATAGATGAAAAATGGCAACCAAAAATGCTCATAGACATATTATATGTTCCGGATATCAAAATTAACTTATTTTCTTCGGGAGCAGCATTGGATAAAGGATTAAAAATGACATCAGACGACAAGAAATGTATATTCACCAAGAATGGGAAAGTTGTTGCTGTTGGAATTCGACGATTCAAGTTGTACCGAATGGAATTCAAAGTTATTCAGCCAGAACAAGATGATAACATGATAACAGAAGTAAATATCACTGAACATGTTGAAACTTTTCGTCTATGGCATGAGAGATTAGCACATCAAAACAAACAGCAAGTCAAAAAGTACCTTGATAGACACCAAATTAAGTTCAGTTCTCTTGAAGATAACTTCAGTTGTGACGCTTGTTTATTCGGAAAACAACATAGATTACCATTTCCATCAAGTTTGACAAAAAGCAGCAGACCTGGAGATCTCATCCATACAGATCTGTGTGGACCAATGCAGAACATATCAGTTGGTGGAGCAAGATATATGTTGCTATTTAAAGACGATTTTTCACATTATAGAATGGTTTATTTTCTGAAAAATAAGTCCGAAGTTTGTGCCAAATTAAATGTCTACTTAACATTCATCAAAAATCAATTTGGAATAAATGTCAAAAATATACGTTCAGATAATGGTTCAGAATATATAAACGAAAACGTTAGAAAACTACTTGAAGATCGAGGAATTCAACATCAGAGGACCATTCCATATACTCCCCAGCAAAATGGTTGTGCTGAGAGAGAAATGAGGACAATCATCGAAGCAGCAAGAACGATGATACATGCTAAAGAGTTGGAGTTGGAGTTGTGGGCAGAAGCAGTCAATACGGCTGTTTACGTTCTTAATCGGACTGGAACCAGCACAATAGCAGACAAATCTCCTTTCGAGTTATGGACTGGGGAAGTTCCTAGAACAAATCATCTTAGGATATTTGGTTCCGAAGTGTTCACCCATATACCAGAAGAAAAACGACAGAAATGGGATAAAAAATGCAGAAGGGGCATATTCGTTGGATATTCTGAAAACGTCAAGGGATATAGGATATGGTATCCAATAGAAAGAAAAATAGAATTTAGTCGAGACATAGTTTTCAAAGAAAAATCATTGCAAAATCAGAGAAAAGATACAAACAGTGATGAAAATGAAACACGGAGCAAACAAGAAGTGACGAGCATAATATCAGATGAAAATGAAAAAGAGTTATATACAGAAGATGAAGTTGTTCAAAATCAGAGAAAAGATACAAATACTTATGAAAATGAAACACGGAACAAACAAGAAGTTACAAGCATAATATCAGATGAAAATGAAAAAGAGTTGTCTACAGAAGATGAAGTTGTTTTTGAAAATATACATGAAAATGTCGAGGCTATTGCACAACCGAACCAAATCGTTGAAATTCAAAATCCTAATAATACTTCATATCAGCTAAGAGACAGAACGAGTTTAATTCCACCTTCGAGGTATGCTAATTACTTCATGGCTATGACAATGGTTGCAGAAATGGATTTACCAAGAAATTACAAAGAAGCTGTTGCATCAGAACATTCCGTAGAGTGGAAAAAGGCCATGGACGATGAAATGTCATCTCTCATTCAAACCAATACATGGAAGATGGTGGAATTACCAGAAAATCGAAAAATAATCAACAACAAATGGGTATACCAGCTGAAAATGAAATCTGATGGCAATATAGAAAGATATAAAGCCCGATTGGTGATCAAAGGGTATTCACAGCAATACGGTATTGATTATGAAGAGACCTTTAGTCCAGTTGTCAGATTTGACACAATAAGGATGATTTTGGCATTAGCAGCTGTACATCAATTCAAATTAAGACAATTTGATATAAAAACAGCCTTTTTGAACGGTAGTTTGAAAGAAGACATTTATATGGCTCAACCTGTGGGATATGAAGATGGTACCAATAGGGTGTGTAAACTTCTCAAAGCCCTTTATGGATTGAAGCAGGCATCACGAGTTTGGAACGAAAAATTCACAAAATTCTTAATGGACTTAAATTTTGAAATAACGAGAGCAGATCCATGTGCGTTCGTAAAACCCCCAGGCTGATGTATATTGCCTTATATGTTGATGATGGGCTGGTAGCAGCTACAAATGAAACCGATATTGATCATTTGATGGCTCACTTAGAAAAAGAATTTCAATTACGGACAACAAAATTTCAGTATTTTCTTGGATTGGAGATAGAACGAAGACAAGATGGGTCCATACTTCTCCATCAAGCAAATTATATTAACAAAATCCTGAATAAATTTGGTATGTCCGGGTCAAAACCTGTCGCTGTACCTGTCAGTCTCAGTGATGATGAACATTCAATTTTGAAATATGTCGCTACTGAATATCAAATTGCGGATATTTTTACAAAACCGTTACCCAAACCAGGATTCCAGTATTTACGCAGTCTCCTGGGAGTAACCTGATCCTTGTGGAATTCAGAGTCACCAATTCTCAGTTTGAGGGGGAATGTTGAAGAAGCAAACTGTGAAGTTGGCATAGTTATGGCATAGTTACAATATACATATATGTTTATTTTGATGTTATTCAGTTGTTATATAAAAATAATATAAAAAGTTGTCACTGTCTTTAATAAAAAGTCTTTCCATTTTTCTAATAATATTCAAGAGTTGAATACTGCGTGTTTATTTTAATTCAATTATTAGACTTCGGCTAGCCCCCGTGTCGAGCAAAGCATGACATTTGATTGTTCCACCTGGGCCTTTGACCTTAACTGGGACTATAGGTAATGGACCATCACAACCTTTTACGAATGCTACAGCTCCTTGACAAAAAGAAAAATTACCTTCTCGAACCTCCTCTTCCTCAGCTGGTATAAAATCTGTGTTATTTTTAGTTTGAGGGTCTTCATTTTCAGGTAATTTGGTTTCATGTAAAAGATAATGGTGTGAACGGTTGCAACCCTGCACTTTACACACAACTGAAGAAGAACAATCCTTCATACAGTGACCCAAGTTTAAACAGGAAAAACAAGAACGTGTCTCCTTAACGATTTTCCATCTTTCTTTCAAGGATTTCTTTTTAAAAACAAAACATTTAGCCATGAAATGGTTTGATCGTCCGCAACACGGACATTTCATGTCAATTTTTATAGAATCAGAGGAAGTTGCATTTATACTGGAATAAGCTCTTCGTTGAGATCGTTCTTTTCTTTCTTCATACTTCTCTTGTGTTTGCACATCTACTCGCTGATAGGCAATGTTTAATTGTTGAGTTATCCAGATAGAAAAGCTGCGCAAATCTTCCGGTTTTCCATCACTAACCCACTCAAACCAGCGTGTTGCCAAATCATGTGATAGTTTCTGAACAAGATTATCGAGCAGTTCAACACTTTGAAAATAACCTAGCTCTCCGAAAGATTCGATATTTGCTGCTAGTGCTTGAATGGCCAATCCAAATTCAATAATCGTTTCTGGTTTGACAGTTGTTACCGATGAACAAGCCTTTGCTCTCGCAGCCAATGCGTTTAACACCACTCGAGGACGCCCAAACCGCTTCTCTAAAGAATCGACAATAACTGGAACATTCTTCACATTTGTCATTAGATGTTGAACAGTCGTTCGTGCTGGTCCGACAAGAGATTTCCTTAAACGCAACAAGTTCTCGGAATCATCATATTGATACTTGGCTGTTGTCCTCTTATACTCTTCGATAAACTCTATCCATCTTTCTGGTTCACCGCTAAACTTTGGAAGTTCCTTATCAATTTGGCCTTTTAAAATAACATTTTGTTGTCCTTGATGGGATCCAAACGTTTTAAGTGCGTCTATGAGGTCTTTCATTGATACGTTTTCATTTGAGTTAGCAATGGGTGGCTGTGTTACTATATCCACCGGTTTATTGCGGTAACCAAAATCTCCAGCTACTGAAGATTCTTTATTAATAAGTTTTTTACTTGATTCTAGAGATCTGTTACCAACGTTGTAGGAGCATCCAGCTCCCGGTTCCATCACCTCATTTAAAACTTCATTGGCCTCCTGACCAGTACTTTGTTTTGTTTGATCGACCCATTGATCCACTCTGTCTTCAGTAAATGGACTTGGAGAATCATCGAAGTGATCTTCTTCAATTTCGTCTAGTTTGGCTTGTCTCTCTAGCTTAATGAGCGGTTTTCTTCGTTGATAAATCCGATTAAGCGTATCTAGTTCACACTCAAGTATCTTGAGCTTCAGCTTCAATTTCTTGATTGGCAAGGGTAATTTGATCTTTGTCTCTAGTGGTTTCATCCAATTTTGACCAGTTAGATTCTAAAATATCCTTTCTTTTCCAAATCTGAACCAAATCTACTTTAGCTACTTTTAAGTCACCTTCCTTCTTAATAATCTGTGCTTCTAACTCACACTGCTTCGTCTCATATTCAAGTTCCACTGCGGTTCGTCTACTTTTTATAGAAGCACCTGACACACTATTTGTACTACGATGAACGAAGGAGACTTCTGGAAATAATTCTGGCATCTGCAAGGATTGTTGTTCGTTGGACTGTCGCAAGTCTTGATCACGATTTACAGACATGTTTATTGGCAAATTTCAAAAGGTTATTCTTCAAAGGTGTTAATGTTTTTAGAATCGATTAGACTTTCTTGATAAGTTTATTCCCGGGTTTCGGCACCAATTTGTCGTTCTTCGTGAACGTTTGCCCAGGATCGATTATTTAATAATGTTTTATTTAAATAAAAAACCAAGTTTTTCACTACTATGTAATACAAATCAACTTTTACAATAACTAATGACTTTTATAATATCATTCATTCCCCTCCGTCACACTCTAACTTGATCCTCGTTCACTTTTAAATTCCGAGTTATTGTTCTCTCCACCAGAGTGAGCTCTTTCCCCGCACATAACCTAAACAATCCTTTCTGTCCTGTGTGTGACATGAGAAAGAAGAAAGCTGACATAAAACATGAATTTTATCTGACACCTTCATAGGTTATAAACAGAGTGAAGTGAGCTGGGTTGAAAAATTTAATATTTTTCGTTACTTTTGTAGGTAGTTAAAAATTATGCAGTATTTAAAATCTTAACTATTTACGTAGTCAAATATAATTTAATTTCGTTTTTAACTCTAATTCCTTTTGACATAGCCGGTCACAGGGCAAATTCTTCTTTTCTATTATTTGCAACGTCCTGTGACACTTACTCTTGCTACTGTGGCGCCACCAATTTGTTCCCTTTCTATTGACACTTTTTAATACAGTGAGTTGGTTCTCCTTCCTTCTACCCTTCATAGTGCCTTCAATAGATTAATTAAATGAAACAAAACACCAAAAATATAAACAAAGAGAATTATGCGCCTCCTTCTATCAAGCGCTTTTATCCTCCAATTTTCTTTTCTTTTAGATCGTTAGTCAAGGCATCATTCCATTCTTAAGATCTGGTTGCAAAAGCCTTCTACCCATGACGCTGGGAGTAACTATGTCTATGTTACCGTAAAAGTACCTCTTTGGGTTAACTTTTTAACTAATTCTATTTATTTCAATATAAAGGTAAAACTAAAATCTCAAGAAAATCCTGTTTTCCCTTAAATTTTACTCTTATTGGATCTTTTGATACAACTAAATTTATTAGAAATAGCTTTAAATCAATTTAAAATGATAATTAAATATAAATTAGATTCCCATTTTTTTTTCTGGTAAAATTAAACGTTGGAGCTGATAATAATTATTTGAGATTATTTAAATCTTGGTAGGCAGTACGAGGTACCTAAATACATAATTTTAAATAAAAATTCTTTAATTAATGAGTCCATTGTTTTGTTGAATCCAAATATATAAATTCCCAAATTTGGAGTCATTGGTTCTCTGTTTTTGTACAATTTGCAATTTTAAGTAATTTTATAATATAAACTGTATAACCTATATTCTTATGTATTTCGTGTTGCCTATAAGTGAATTCCAATTGTTAAGGATTCCAATTTAATTCTATTCAAATTTTACTTGCTACTTTTTCTCCTGAAAAAAGACAGTAATAAAACAGCGACGATAAAGGAATTTTTTATTCAAGAAATTTTCAAACTCTAGTTTTCCAATGATTTAGTACCTTAAGGAACTAATTAGAAGACAATTTAAGTTCAGGTATATTGACCTAGGACTTAGATAATTAAAAAAGGAAATGCAATTTCTTCACAGGAAGCGGTACTAATAAAAATACTAACAAAACAAAATTTTCAATAAGATTTTAATGCATTTCTTAATTATATCGCCCTTTAGACACTATTACTTCCTAAATTAAAACAGGGAAGTGAATACAAATGTTTGTTCTATTATTTTATTTAATTAAAATATTTTTATACGATGTTTATAAATAAATAAAGCAATAAAAAATCAGTGAAAACAATTTTGTTTATCTTAAATATCATAAACAATTCATTGTCAGCTTAAATTATTTTTTGTAACCATATATTGTGATTTTAACAATTGATAAAAGGAAAAATAACATTGGCTTATCGCAGTATATAAATACTGTTGTGGTAACAGCCCACTTTGCTACTTTTTCCACAGATCCGGCTCCAGTTGAATTTTCATTAACTATACGAGAAAAATGTTTACTGATTAACATTTTTTAAACGACACACAAGTAGGTACTTAAAATAAAATATTGAGTTGTTCTTAAAAAAACTGTAAGATTATTTTTACACAATCGCTTATTTTGTTTATGTAAAGTGTAGCTATTTTTATTTGAACAAAAATAACTTTTTTGACGAGTGAAAAAAATTCGTTTAGTTTGAAGAATTAACTAGTGAGCTAAAAAATGTTAACAGCAGGTCCTAACTCGCCTGTGTATGTTAAAAAAAACAATGAATCTCACTGAAAATATTTATAAAACTAATATTTTAATATGAATGTAAACAAATTTTAATTTTACTTCTAAATAAATACCTAATTAACTATTATAAGATTTACTTTAATTTTTGTTTAGTTAGAAATGGTATGTATTTATCTACTATATATTCATTATGTCCAATGTTTTTATTTATGTATCATTAAGAATTTCCACGTTTCGTCGGGAAAGGTGACTCTTATAATGGATGTGATAAATAATTACGCAAATGAGAAATGTTTTTTTTCAAGTTATAGCTTGCAATAATGTTCATATTTTACTGTGACATGAAAATCAAACCGACTTGAAAGGATAATAAAACGTATTTTTTTATTTTTCAATTGTGTTCTGTTTAAAAGTTCTGCAAAAAGAATTGTTAAGGGTTACAAAAGTTTCAACCCCTTAGCTAATTAGAAAAAAAAAGAATACCTGCAGATAACCAATATATCGATATAGGAATAACTTGTAAAATTTGTTATTGTAACATCACCCCTATTCCTGAAAAAATAAAAATAATATATTTTTCTCAACTTTAAGTGGATAAAACTTCTTGGGGAAGCATGCAAATCTACAAATATGTCCAAAAGTTTGAAATATTTAGAAATAATATATCTACGCCTATTGTTTTTTAAAAACTCTTGTTGATATTTATTTTAAAGCGTTTTTAAATCAAAATAATACTAAATTTGATTCGTTTTTGTATTAATTTGGTCATATTTAATTGATTTGAGTGCTTTCACATTATTCCAATTTTTGTTTAAATTTCATTTGAGCTGTTTAAAAATGCCCTGACATGATATATCATATTTTAATTGGTCTAGAGTAATTGCTTTGTTACAACAGGGCTTTAGTCAAAGTGATATCGCGAATATTGTTGGTGTTACTCAGAGTGCTGTATCAAAAATTAAAAAAAAATTCCAATTTCACAAATGATGTGAAGGATCGTCCCAGAAGTGGCAGAAGTCGATGTACAACAGCAGCACAAGACCGGCAGATAACATTGATAGCTCGAAGAAATCGACAGGAGTCTACAAGTGGCATATCCAGAGAAATTGCTAGACTTGAAGGACTGAATATCTCAAGGCAAACAATTACACGAAGATTAAATGCGGTAAATTTGTATCGCAGAAGACCTCTACGTGTTCCCAAACTAACCTATCAACAAAAAATTGTAAGGTTGCAATGGGCTCAAGAAATGTTACACCATAGTTAGTCCTAACTGGAATTACGTGATGTTATCTGATGAATCAAGAATTGGCTTGGTTTCTAATTCGCGAAGAACGCTAGTTTGGAGGGCCCCAGGACGATAAGCCCGATTAGAAACAGCCCAACCACGTGTTCCATTTGAAGGTGAGAGTATTATGGTTTGGAGTGGTATTATGAGGGGTACACGGACGCCTCTTCTGGTTTTAGAGGGAAGAATCACTGGTGCTGTGTACATCGAGGAAGTTTTAAATCCTGTTGTGCGTCTATTCTGGGGAGCGGTAGGTGATGGATTTGTATTTATGCATGACAATGCACCTCTACATCGAACAGCTGCAGTACAAAATTTTTTAAGATGGTCATCAAATTCCCCTGACATGAACGTCATTGAACATGCCTGGGACATTCTTAAAACACGCATTAAGAAGCGAAACCCTCCCCCAATTACTCTACGAGAACTGAAAGAGGCTGCTCGTGAAGAATAGGAGAGAATTCCGCAAGCCCAGCTCGACCATTTAATCGATAGCATGCCACATCGCCTACAGTCATGCATACAAGCCCATGGAGGAAATACTGATTATTAATTTTATTTCAAAACCTTTTTTTTTGCTTATTAATTTATTTTAAAAAATTTGTGATACATTGTACATTTTTCACCTCAAAAGAATAAATCATTTTTTTTTGCATGTTTATCGGACTTCGAGATTTATTTATTATTGGTTAGAGTTGTAGCAAAATGATATTTACTTATATCAAAAAAATTATTTATAAAAATTAATTAAAAGATGAAATATTCCAAACTTTTGGACATATGTGTATATGTTTATAAGATTCCTTTTAACAAGGAATCATGTCCTTGAATTTTCTGCAATTATTTTGACTCACCCTGTATATTCAGGAATGATAATGATAATAATAACGTTTAATATACCAACCTTTACTTTTTGAAAGTCGATCAAATTTAGAATAAACAAAAGTTAATTTTTCAATAAATCAGTGGAAGATATATTCATCCTGCATTCTAAAAGGTCAAACAGGTAGTTATGTAATAAACTAGTTAAACACTAAAACTAAATTATTCCAAAGATGGCCCGAGTTGGCCGCGGTGAACAAGTTTCTGATAAATATTACTGGTAGCAAATGTAAAAATTACTATATACCTATTTCGAATTTTTACACTTTTAAACTTAGAAATACTTAAAACAAAAACATAACAATCCAAGAAAAAAAAATCAGAATATGAAACAAATTTGCTTTAAAACAATCCTATGTTTCAGAAATGTATTATGCATTAAAACCTCATCAGAAATTTATCCCCCTATTAGGGATTCAAACAGGTTTTAATGCAAATTGTTTTCTAAACATTCTGTGCAGGTTTTTTGGTGAACATATTAATTGTGTATATTTTTATCCAAGTATAAGCATTTAAAATATTACAGTAATAACATATGCACAGGTGGAATACTTGTAGAAAAGTAATAAATAAATTTTAGAAATTTTTTTAAAGAAACGGATATAAGATGAACATGATAGTAATAAATACAATTATTATATAATTAAAAATAATGGTTTTCACCTTTTCCCATTTGAAGAATTGATAAATTAGGTTCTTACATTCTTTCTGTCCTGTTTTTCTAACTTGATGATAGATATTTCCTTTTAAATTGTATTCTTATTTTTTCTGCTATATCGGTCATGCTCAAGGTACTTTAATATAAAATGGCATACCTTTATATGAAAGCATTACAAAAAATGATTACATTGTTTTATCTTGGAGTACCTATATTTTGTATTATATCTTCTTTATATCTGTCTACCCTAAACCAGACGTATGCTAAATTCTTGGATAATTATTGTTTTGTTTGTTAATTCAGCTATATAAATATATATACATTTTTATAGATATCTTTTTTCAAAATGTTTTATCAAAATACAAAATTCTTTCTTCCGTCATTTTAAAAATCATATCAGCATTATTGTAGTGACCTCTATGAGTCAGACTATGGAGTTATTATCCCATATGTCAATCTGACGATGCTAGTTTTTAGCAGTCTTTAGTTCAACCGTTTAGTTGTATACTGTTCTTAATAAGATGGACTTTCACATAGTAAGGGTTAGTACAATAAATTTCCATATATAATATGTTTTTATATTTTATTAATGAATCTGATACCCACATTTCCATAAGCAAATCAAACTAAAATTAAAAATAAATTACCACTACCCAAATATTTAAGTAAGACTTCATGAAAATCAATATAGACATGATGCTCGTATTATCTGTGATTTCAATTATCGACAGGTAGTGAGTTGTTTAGAGAAGACAGAAAACTGAAATAATTGAAAACTACACTAAAAAAAGAAGTACCTATTTGTCAAAAATTACATTTTTCAGTTAAAGTTTATCTCTTAGTTTTTAACTAAAAGTTTTTTGAAAAAAGAATGGAAAATAAAAAAAAATATATTAAAATGTTACGAACCTAACAATAGAGGATTCTTAAATGAAGCAACAAAAAAAATTTTATACTTCAAAACTAAAAAAATAGAATAGAAAAATAGCATATAACGTTAAACCATAGACCTTTTTTGTAGTATGTAGCATGAAATAACGCAACTAGTTTCTGTCTGACCCAGATCATTATCAGGCTGTAAGGAATATAAAATAATAATTGATATTCAAGAAAGCAAACAATTACAAAAATTATACCATCAGACTTAGTACTGGAAAGGAACATTTAATAAAATATAGAGGCAAAAAGGAGATGAAAATACAGAAGAAAGAAGCAAACATGAATATAGAGTTGATGGACAGGAAACTATATCGGAGGCAGAGGAATCAGGAAAATACATGAAAATTCTAAGCACACATACATCGGGAGTACTACGAATGAAATGAAAAAATGAGTTTTTTAAAAAAATATTTAAATTCATTGAAGTTATAAGAAGAGCATTAGCAATGCAAATAGAATGGGAATCAAAAATTTTAATGCCGATTTTAAAAAAGAAAGTAGGAATTACATTAATAAACACTATTTATAAAACTAGAAACACAAATTAAACAACAGTTTAACAAAACTTCACTAAATAATTAGAATTAACTTTTCCTTAATGACAATCATAGGCTAATATTAATAAAAGAAAAAGTGGTTGTTGACAGATTTTCTTTGGTATATTGAAAGTATTTTATAGAAAAAACTATTTTGTTGTCAGATATTTACTGCTCTTTATACACTGATGTTAACAGTAAATACACTGAGAAAAATATTAAATGGATAAATGGAGAAAAGGATTACATAGCATAAGTGTATATTAACGTCTTTAAAATAATTTTAGTGTTTTCATTAACACTTTAAGACGGCATTCTTATTTTTAGTAAATTTTTAATACAGTATTTTTTGGTGACTTAGAGGGAGCAAATGTTCTTAATGCAGGATATCTCTTTTTGGCTGGAAAAACTGACCACTGCGTTCGACACTACTCGTTTAGGAGATATTCTTAATATATTAATAGAAAAGAAGGCAAATATTACAAAGAGGGTCCATAAACTTAACCAAGGATAAAGCAGGAGACCAGCTGACTCAAAATATTCCAACTCTAGGAGGAATCAGACAAGGCGCCCCTTCCTGTGTAATCTACTTATGGATAAAACCAGTAAAAAAGTAAAACGTCTCAACCTTGGGTACATAATGGGCAATAAAAGAATTGGCATTGTGTGTTATGCCGATGACGTAGCACTTATTGCCGAATCAGAAGACGACCTGCAAACTCAGCTCTTCCAAGCATGCCATCAGCTTAACATGAACATTTTCACCAGCAAAACCTAATTAATGCACTAACATGCAAGCTAGTAGTGAATGATAATCCCATAGAACAGGTGATGCAATTCAGATATTTGGGCATCGACATATCAAGCAATCCCGACCCATTAATCAAATTAATAGGGCATCAGCATTATCAGGATGTCTGCGGGATATAGTAGTATGCGTACAGTCAGCAAAATAAGACTTGCATTAGACCGATCGCCACCTATGGCAAAGAATTACGCGAAGAAACCAACAAGATGAAACATATATGTTAAGGGTGGCCGAAATGAAAACATTCAGAACAATTTTAGGAAAAACGAGGAGACAGAGTGAGAAATATAGACATCAGAGACCAGTGCGATATTCAGGATGTTGTAAGATGGGGTAGGCAGCCCAAGAGACATTGGTACAACTATATTAGACTCCCAAAAATGGTCCTGGAAAACAATCCACACGGTATGAGACCTTTTGGAATGCCGCCTAAAAGATGGAGGGATAGTTGGCAAAAAGGAGCAATCATTTAAAATTGATTTTGAAGAATATCCTTCTTCCTGTAGGTGACGTTTCTTATGAGGTTGTGGGTCCAGTTCCTTATGTTTCTTAGCGACGATTTATTTTTTTTCTCATGCTACGCTTTTCTTCGATTTTACGTTCTAATGAGTAAGTCTAATCTAGTACTTTTTTGTTTCAAGAATTTAAACAATTCTATCACCATGGATCTAAAACAAAAGAAGTTTTAGAAGACAATGGCCGACAGATATGTCGCTTATGAAGAATACAGCATAATTTTTATTCATAAAATATTATTTGTAAAAAATACAGAAATTCCTATTAGAGATCAACGATAGTTGTATACAATCCGAACCAGAGTGGCGCTATTAATACATTATAACAACTTGACTTTTTAGTCAAGATTGATTGAGATTGTCAATAAAGAATTTGACATTAACTCGCGAGCAGCAGTGACGACACAATGAACTTTCATAATATGTATATATAGTATGCTAAATATTTAACCAAAATGTATAATATGTGCAGTTATAAGCAAAATTGATTTGTCTAATGATATGCATGTTTTTATATAATTTTCATGCATAAAACTGTGACATTCACAGGTTTTATATGTTCTGTTTTATTGGCAAAAAAACTAAAAGCGATTGTTTACATCCTTATCAGTTAATAGATTTACTAAAAATGTGTAATTTTAGTTATTGCCGAAGTTAAAAAAAAGCCGTTAAAATTATTAACTTCACAATTATTTTTGTTATTTGAAAAAAGACTTGAACGTGTTGAGAATTAATTCTTGAATTTACTTCACTCAAAATGTATTGTTCTACAATGATTACAAATACGTTTATATATATTTTTAGATAAACATTTTAACTATTTTTCAATATTTCAATATTTTTGGCAAAACTGAACAGAGAAGAAATTGGAAATGAAGTTTTTATCTTTTGATTAACAATTTGCTTTTTCTTCTTAGTAATTATAACTCTAGAAGCTGCTGCTCTGGAAATATCAGTAGAGGTGCAGCCGAACCACCATCTCAAGTACTTTAACAAGAAGTTCTGTCATCTTCCAACATCTTGGCTATAATGAACTAAACGGCCCGTCATAAACTGTAGATCCTCAATATTATCTACTGCATCTTCTGCATATAGGATGTTATTTATTGCTATGCCATTGACTTTAAAGTCTTCTAAAAATGTATCTAGTCGAATTGGCAACAAGATGCAGTCTCCTGTCTAACCCCTTTGTTTAACCAGTGTATCTTTGTATGTTTCGTTTTCAATTCTAACCGTCTGGTTCCAATATAACTGCGAGATTATATTTATTAAATAAATAATTACACTACAATTTACTAGTGAAATTCATTGTACCAACTCTTACTTTATGGAAGTCCATCATTATGTAACACAGACTCACTCATACAAACCAAACAAATAGAAATACACAATTGTGATAAAAAAAATTATATTTGTTTCATACTGTACATTTCCCGGACTGGTTTGGCTGATGGTCTACATTTTGTTTTTTCAAAAAAGCTATCAACTTTGGGAAACTTGATATGTTAACATTCTCATTAACCATAATCATTGATTTTACCATCGAGTATTTGGACCATAATAGAGAAGAATTGAATGTTTTTGACTGAAAATTTAAACTGTTGAAAAGAATATTCTTTAAGAAAACTGTTATTATCACATCCAAAAAGTAACCCAACATCACATTTTCATCAGCATTACTTTTCAAATTGTGTTGTTCACGCCAGTTGCAAAACAGCACATATTCTTTTTATGTTGCCCTATCGCTTCCGCAGTTTTCTTAGCAATTTCAGCTAATTTCAGATCCATTTCCTCCGCAGATATTTCGTATGTGCAGAAAAATTCAGTATATCTGCCTTTATTTACATTGTTACTTGGTAACAGCGGTAAAGCAAATATTAAGAATAAATCAAGTAACATAATTTTTTCACAGCAGTTGGTCTACATGACTTCCTGATAAAATGATCAAATACGTCATTTCAGTTTCATATTTTATTGCGTTTAAAACCAAAGGCTTTGTACCTTTATTTACTGGACTATTATTGATTCAACATATAAACTTCATTCATAAATCACGAAAACTATAGTTCTTGTTACGAATGTTTTCACAGAAAATACCTCAATGATTGAGAACTCTTTGGTTACATCTTTAAACTGAATTTATTCCACAGCTACGCGAAGTTTGACATTATTTAAAGCTTTGTACCTACCTTTATTTACTGGACTATTATTGATTCAGTTAACGTCATTCATAAATCACGAAAACTATAGTTCTTGTTACGAATATTTTGACAGAAAATACCTCAATGATTGAGACTTGTTTGGTTACATTTTTAATAGTATATTATTTAACGAGCGGTAATGTAGGTCATAACTCACGCAGATGAAGTTTGCAGCACGAGCCGCAGGCGAGTGCTGTAATTTATCAAGTGAGTTATGACCATTACCGCAAGTTGAATACTATACTTTATCTACGACTTTAACAATAAATACTAAAATGTAAGTATAGAGAAAGAACTTTATTTATAAACCATAATAGTAATAACAATGAAATAAAAGTTTTAAGTAGTAATTATTCATTTTGCTTGTTCATGAGATTAACTGTAAAGTTGGAACAATCAGTAAACTGAATTTGTGGAACTGAATTATGCAAGTTTATTGTTTCGTTTTGAGTTTGTTGCATATATGTTGTAGAAGAAGTACCAACTGGTTGAGGAATTATAGAACTATATATTTTATTTGGAGTATCTGTCTTATTCCTTTCGGAATCATTAATGTATACCTCCGCAACATTAGTTGATCTCCAACCACCATGGCGTTTCAGTACCGTGATATCCCCTTCAGCATCTACTAATGAAATTGCGACGAGCGGCGAAAACAATGCCCAGTATATAAAGTATGCTTCTCAGCATAGAGTAGAAAGTCCACAGAGACGATGCTTTAGACTTACTGCTCAGTTCTTTAAAATATGCTAAAAGAATATTTTTCTGTAAAAGAGTTTACATTCTTACTGATACACCAATTTTGAAAATTTTCGTAGACCGCTTTATATTTGTTGTGTGACTTTTCGGGTAATAAATTTTATACTGTAGCATTAGCTACTTGCCTCAATTCTGGAGGTGTACATAATAATTCATCTTCACTCTCTGAATTTATCTTTCCTAACACCTTTATAATTTTTAACAGATTTGAAAACGTCAAAATATCTTTTTAAAAATATCAACTGACATTACTCCCCTCAATTACAATAATGGACTAATCCGTTTCATTTAGGGTGTGTTCGGGGAGCACGCTATTTGCGCCATTTGGCGCTATCTAGTACTATTCCTCGTTTGCGTTATATGGCTCTTGGCGCTACATAGCTCGAAAGCGTGCTCCCCGAACACACCCTTAATCGGCTTTTTAGAATCTAGATTCTACAGCCACCTTTGGTATTCGGTTCTTAAATTGTGATTGAGTCATAGAATTAAAATTTAATTAATTCTATGGATTGAGTAGACATTTATGTAAAAAATGAACAAAATGAACAAAATTAAAAAAGTTTGGTAGGCACAGGGGATCGAACCGCCATTGATTCCGTGAGAGTATATAGTTACTGTGACAGTATGGTGTAATAACTCACTAGAGAGTTATTATAACTCACGCTTTTTGTTTATGGATACTATTAATTTCTCAAAAGCAGTTGAATAATTAATATATAATTTAATAGGAGTAGATAAACTAAATTTATTCCACAGCTACGAGAAGTTTGACATTATTTAAATTTTGTATCTTTATTTACTGGACTATTATATTGATTCAAAATAAACTTCATTCATAAATCACGAATACCTACTTGTTAGGAATGTTTTCACAGAAAATACCTCAATGCTTGAGATTGGTTACATTTCTAAACCAAAAAGATTCAACAGCTTCGCAAGTTTGAAATTGTGAATAAATCCGTTGGGTCAGTTTAGGCTGAAGCCGCTCCTGTAACATAGAGGAGTGTAAAATGTTAAAGACACATCTGATCTATACAATGTATATTTATTGTATTGGCTTGCCAACATATAAACGCATTTCATGTGCTGTTGCTCGGGAAAGAAATGGAGATTATTTGAATTTTAGTGCGAGAGCGACAGTCAGACGTCGTGTACCACCTGCATACTTGACGGACTCGTATTCGGCGGTGTATGCGCATGCGTTCGTTTTAGTGGAATCGGCATCTGGTGTGTTCTATTTGTTTGTGTTTTTGTAATCGCTAAATAAAAATGTGGCAGTTTTGACGATCAGACTATATCGTCCTTTGGTGAGTAGAGAGAGATTTTCTCTTTGAAAGTGTGCACATATCCTTTTTATTTTTAACCAGTGGCGGACGGGTAAGGAAAACACCATACGAAAGCCGGTTAGGTTAGGTCACACACTACTACTGTAATGTGCAATGTGCCTTTGTTGTGTCTTACCGTAATTTCGAGTATGTGCATGCTACCATGGTTACTGTTTACCCGCTGCACTGTTGTTATGGTGTTTATACCTACCTACTCCGTCAATGCTCAATGCAGGTTTTAATCCAACGTGAATACATTATTTTTACCGTTTTCACTTTAATCAGCGGTTCATTATATTTAATAAATGTCGATTTAACATTTTAAATTTTATGAACATTTATATTATTACAATCGTTAGTGTAACGGAAATAACTGAAAAATACTGATTACTTAATTGTATACAGGATGATTCAGGAACTAATTTCCAAAACTTAATAATTAATTAGTAACAAATGGTTTTAACAATTTAATTTTAATTTTTAATCTGTATCGTCATTTGGTAGCAACCTGTTCTTACTGACAAAAGTTTGAACAAAGTTGTTTTTATGGTCTAGAAAAGGTTTATTGAAAGTGTACAATAAGAAATAAAGGTTAATTGAATATTTATTTTGAAGGTATAACAATAAAAGCTGATAGGTATTTATTATTATTGATGATGGTACAGAAATGGGATTGAAATGATATTCAAGACCAACCTAACTATGATACAAAACATTATGCAAACTGCGATTTAACGTTTTTGGTAAAAAATAAGTATAAATTATATAAATTATAAAAAATAAACCTGGAATCTTTTAAATCAATTAAAAATTAACAAAATATAGGAAACCAATTAAATATTTCAATATTCATCCACGAGCGAATAACTATAAACACGACGCGTCAGCTGAGTGCGATAATTGGCGAATGGATTGGTTTCTATTCTCGAGGTGCGTACTATACTTTTTCTACGGCTGACCGCAGAAAGAAACGATACAATATATTTGTTTGAGGTTATGGCCTTGTATAATAAACTCATCAGTCAGTCAGAACTCAATCAAATAATTTAAAAATTGGTGGCATTATTTTCTACAAATTATTTGTTAGAGTTCATTTTTGTTAAAATGATGTATCTTTATAGTTACATCATTACAATTATTTATAATTTCCAATATTGAATGATAGCTTTATAATCAAAACAAGTGGTTCCGGGAACTAAATTCATTAACAACAACAAACTGGTGAACAATATATTTCGATTTTAGAGATAATTTGTAGAGGAAATTCACTAATTTTAAATTTTGCACAATTGTATTCATGGGAACATATTAATATATCTAAAGGAAGTAGCTGCCATTAATTTAAAACATAACTGCTATTAAATACGTAATGATTTAATGATTTAAAATGGAAGGAAGTAGAAAAAAGTATGTATTAATAAACTAAGAAAAAATCTTTAAATAATACTAAAATAAACAATGTTCCGAAAACTATATCTTAAAATTCTATAATGTTTTACAATATTACTGAAAACTACAATTCCATTACAACAAGCATGGATGTCAATTTCTGCGCTTAGGAATTTTCTGAATTTGTGTATGGGAGTGTATGAGCAACCGCCGATAGGTACATGATTTTTGAACATGTTGGATAATTATTAGATCTATGCGGTGTGATAACGTAAAAACTATTTTTGACATAAAAATATAAAATAAAGAAAGAGCTTTCTTCATTATTTCCCAGGTTTTAACAATTTTAATATTATTTATTAAAACCTTAAACTTATGTTCAGAATTAGAACTATATTGGTAAAGCAGATAATACGTGATATTATTAAAACCCGTCAGTACACTGTGTAGATCTAGTTACCCAATATCAAAATGCATCGATGTCCATAACAATTAGGAACTTGCTTCAGGAACAAACCTATTATTTAAATGTTCTGATAGAATTTGTTATTTACTTTCAACTTTCACTTCAAGTTGTTACGGTTTTATTTATTATTTAACTACTATTATTATTATTTACCGTTAATTAATTTATATTTTTTATGTGTTCATCCACAATAAGTACCAGAAAATTTCTTTTCCATTAATTTCATCGTGTTAATAATAAAAAAGACATAGATTATTTTCCGCTTAGCTCATCAATAAATTCAAGGACATTACTTATATTTAATTGATAAGGCTGTTATGCATGTAGGTGAGTTTTTTTTCAATATAATATCGTCCTATTTTCTGGTCGAACGAGTGAGACCAAATATTTGGTTTTCACTTTTTAATATCGTATTTCATAAATCGAATTTTATTTTTTGTTCTATCGGCAAAATTCAATCCTTATCTTTGTTTGTTGTTTTTTAAAGATTCAGTTTTGATTTCCCTGATTTTAAGAAAGATATCTACTTTGTTTCAGTTATTTATTCATTGAATATCATTTCTCATTTTTATTACATTTTTAGACGAAAAGTATGTAATTTTTTACACTACACTTTGACATATCTACAGTACAGATATATTTTTGTTAAAATTTACCCACACCATAACAATGAATGTATAAAAATCTATGTTTGATAATTGTTTTTTTTTTAATTAATATTTTTAATGTAGATGTTTGTGTAGTTAGCACAAATACCAATATAAACATCTGTTTAACAATTGGATGAAAACACTATCAAAGCATTTAAAATAATAAAACAATTCAATAGTAAAATTATTTTTAATTGTAAGTCAAACATACAGGGTATAGATTAATGCTTGTTATTCACAGATTTTATCTGACATTACTAAAACAGTGTGAATCTTTATTGCATAAAATAAATAAATACCTACATATTACTTAAATTTCCTTACCTTATTAGGTACTTAGTCTAACAAATAAAAACTGTACTTGCAGTATCACATTTCTATAATGACTTTATCAAATGCATCATGTTAATTTGGCAACAATTTATTTAAAATAAAAATTCTAATTAGTAGGTTTTCAATAAAAAAATATTTATAAACATACCGTTATTAAAATTGTCATGTTCATGAACTATCTTGTTTTCTAGGAAGATTCCTAAGTTAAAGATAGCTGTTTTACAGTTATCTATAGTTAGTTATCAAGTTTTCTGTCTCTGTGATGTCTGGTTGTCGCACTCTCTACCACAGATGGCGTTCAGATTAATGTAGGTCGATTATTTGGTTTTTAGTCATTAGAATCTTGATTTTAATTGGTTCAGTGAATTTTTTTTGGTTATATCTCTTCAATTGTGGCTAAAGAAGGGTTGAATTCTTGGACTGCAACTGGATATAAACTACTTAGTGCTGTCTTTTGAGTAAAACTCTTAGTCTATTGTCAACTGTAACTTTTCAATAGTCGACGGCGTCTTTGAGGCTGTTTTGTAGTGCAGTTTGGGTACCAAGCTAAATGAATGTTTTAAAAATCTACAGCTTTTTGTGTCGTCTCATCTTATTACTCAGATACAGTTAACTTTGTAACACTTTGGTCTCTATAGCCAGTAGCTATGTTAGTGTTACACTTCATTGCTGTTGCTATTTAAAAGTTATATAAAAGATACTTATACTTTTTTCGAGTGCTCAGTGATACCTATGCATATTTTTTGGTGAGTATTTTTTAGAACTTGAGTTCTTTACGCCAGGTTGGAGTCACGAGAATGGCGCTGCAAAAATGCTGACCGTTACATGAAATGGTTGACACCTTACATGGAATGCGTGGCGGGTAATGTAGATCCCTATACGTGAAAAGGTATACCTATTTCCACATAGATGGCCTACGAGAGTACATAAAAATGTTGGCAGTTTGGGAATGGAAACTATTTAACAAAAATAGAATACGAGGGTACATCAAAAAGGTGGTAGATGACGAAAGGATACTTTTTATTTATTTTTTTATTTACCAAATAATTTAAATTAAATATGTTTGGCACTGGAGAAATCCCAATTGAATTAAGGAAAAATTTAAGTGGAATATTATTTTATTTTAATATTTAATGAAGGCTTGTATTCGAGACGACCACTTTGAATCTGATGAATCTTGTTAATTATAATTTGGTACTGATCACTTTGGTTTCGCTCAGACGAAACTTCTTTCTTCAGGGGTTCCTCAGACGACAGTGTCCAGTCACCAGTTCAGTTAAAATGCGTAGGTTACTTCGGCTCCATTCCATTCAAAATAATAAAATCACTAATAAGATATAAAAAAGCACGGAACTAAAACTTGAACAAACGAATGAAACATTCGTAGAACAATCCAATCAGATCTTCTTCTTTATAATTTGTGGCCTGAGCTGTCAGCGCTATCCAGCTAAGTGTCTTGTCTCAGTAGGAGAAATCAAAGGACATAAAAAATAAATTTAATAATGTTGTATGATAGAAAGTGTGTAATATTATAATAAAAGTGCAAATTTAGTAAAACTATAAGTCGATTGATTCATAAATAAAGTAAATATTAAATGCACTGTTGCCACTTTTGAAAACAGGAACACAGCGCTTTCAAAATTGAATACCCTACTTTATTAATAAATTTTTTTTGAAAAAAATGTAAATGTAAATTAAGAGCTAAAAATTTGGTAAAAGGGTTATTTTGGTAGGTACCTTTATTGAGATTCGTTAGGCGACTTCACCATTAACAATTATTTTTGGCCACATCTTTTTTTCCTTTCAATCATTTTCATTAAAAACAAGATCGTTATTCTATTTCTGGACTTCGTTATGTAACAAACAACCAATATAATATAACTAATAAAATAATATCAAAGCGTAATGACGTTTTTTTTTAAATGAAACTGTAGTTATTATAAAAAACTCTACTTCTAAATGACCGGGTTATGTAATAAATAGTTTATAGTTGTAGTACGACGACTTACTTTTCTGAAATTACTATGAGCAGTTATCAATTTATATGTGTAACAATAACGATCAATATCAGGTAGTTTTGCTGTCATTTAGTTATGCTTTTCCATTTATAAAATGTACAATGAATCAATAAAGTTAACAATTAAAAAAAAATAGTTAAATACAGTGTGTGCCAAAATAAAAAGAACCGAATATAAAAAACTTTTGGATTAGTTTTTATAATACATTTGTTCTAAAATGTGCACCAAGGCGTTGCACATTATGTAATCTAATATCATACCCCAAATATAAGCGGTGGTCAGGTAGTGTTAAATCCGGTGAATAAGGTGGATACTGGAAATCTGTCCACGTAGCAAGCTTATGGTGCGTTCGGCTGTATGACTTGTTGTGCCATCCTGTTGAAACCATTTGTCACTATTCTTAAATTATGCGCACAACAAAAAGGTCTTCCGAGAGGTCTTCTAACCTCTGATAGCAGGTGTCACAACATTCTGTACCGCTCTTCATAGACAATAACTGGCTGCTCATTCTCGTCTTCAACAAAATAAGGACAAATTCTCCCATGACCAGACCCCGCAATCCAAATGATTACTCGTGTACTGTTGAGAGACTTTTCTGCAATGGCATCAAGACTTTCCAACCCAAAGAAATATATTTGTTTGTCGGTTGATTTAGCCATTGTGGTGAACGTGACTTTCATTACAAAACCATACGTTTATGAAAAAATCCGTATCTTCATATACTCAGCATGCGTCCACAGTAAATGCAGTTTACGTGCTGTTCGTACAAGACTTCTTTGTGGAGGTTGGCTTACTACTCCTGCCGTGAAGGTTGACGAATGTCCCGTTATAATCTATTTGGCCTGCCTCTGACCATTTTTAGTTGGATCTGCGATTCCTGGACTGCTTCAGGTTCTATCAATGAAGTGTTTACACCTCCACACAACAAATTATCAGCTTTCTCATTGCGTTTAGTTTCCTTGTGCCTTGGCACACAAACAAATGGTTCAAAGAAATTATTTCTGTAGCGCAATAGTTTTTAAAGTTATACCTAGGAAACATTCGGTCTACGGTAAGCCCTAAAACTAAGTCTGCTTATTTTCTGAAAGATATACAGCTTGTTGCGGCTTGACCTGGCAATATCTTTAATATTAAGATTCTGTTAGGGTGGATCTAGTCTCTTCAGAGATGCTGACGCAGCTGAATATCCCACCAAACCCATAAACCTTAGGTCAACATTGGTCCTGTGACCGTTGTTTATTTTTTCTCGCACAATCACCTACAGCCGTTGGTGTGATTATTTTGTGGATTCACTTTCAGTCAAATAATATTTAATCTAACTTACAAATTAAATCTATATACTCTTGTGCGCTGGTTGTTTAAGCCTTGTAGTGATCTAGTCATATAGTTTCCTTTGCTAATTATAGTAGATTACTGGTTTCCATCAAAAAAACCAAAAAAAGAAGAAGATGAGGAATCGAAAATGGATTGGAAGAAGAAAATATTTTGGGAGCTTTATAACTATAGCTAATTAGTTACAAATAGAGAATCGAGAAACCAGCTTGTTTTTAGCCATGATTGTGGTGGAAAAAATGTAAGAAACAAACGGAGCTCTCAGGAAAAAGTATCTTTATTTACTATTTATTTACTTTGAAGTATATAAGTTACTGTATTCCTTAATTTTTCGGACAAAAGTAACTATATAGTATCTTGGATACTTTCTTGTAACTTAAAAAAGTATCTTAGATACTAAAAAGTATGTGATAGAGGTGATAAATGTAAACATAAGTGAGTGGACAGGTTAGGAAGAGACTTCACGTTGCTGGTTTATCTTCTCGAACTGCTGGACCAACGCTTTCTCGTGCGCACCGGATTGCTAGGTTGAGTTTTGCTCGAGAACACTTGGCTTGGACAATAGTGGATTGGAGTAGCTTCTGAAGAATCGCGATTCTGTCTCACAGGCTTAGATAGACGTGTAAGATTGTGGCGACGATAAGGCAGGAGATATGATCAAGCGTGTATTACTGAGCGACTTCTGTTTGGTGAAGGATCAGTGATGATATGGAGAGGTATATCTGTTGACACTCACGGAGTCTTTATCAAGAATGGGACGTTGACTGGGCATAGGTAAAACATGAGGTTCTACAACGCCATGTTTTTAGAGAGGCCCTCACTGATCGAATAGTTACTGCGTTTGGGATTAATTTGCGTAGACATGTTCTGCCCCCAGAGCTTGGCGATATACTGATGCACGAATGGGACAAACTTCCACAGAATGTAATCCAAAATCTGATCCAAAGCATGCCTTGACGATTGCAGGCTGTTATCACTGCCAGAGGAGGTAGTCATAGCTACTGAATTTCTTAAAATTGTTCATGTTATTACTTTCAATAAACTTTGAACTATAAACAAAACCTGTTTTTATTCAAGCAATTTGTTAGTCAACTGTGTTACAACCGAGAAAAATACTAATAAAATAAAGATGTCTACAATATCTTCAAATCACTGGGTGATCCCAATTTTATGCTCGGCAGTATATAAAAGTATCTTAGTTAGTATCTAAAAAAGTAACTTAAGATACTTAAGATACGTACTTCTTTCAAGAGTAACCTAAAGTAACTTCAGATACGTACTTTCAAATAGTAACTTATCTTACTAAGATGGACTTCCACAAAGTAAGGTTACCACAATCAATTTCAGTAACTTATCTTGTATCTAGATAATCTTCCAAAGTATCTTTGACAGGTCTGGGAACAAAATAAACTTGCACAAAGAAAATGTTTCCCACTGTTTTCAAGTTCAAGTATCACACACATCCGCTGCCTGTTGTAAACCTAGCATAAAGTATTAAATAGTAGCGAAAAAAAGCATATCTCAATCGTTTGTTTCAAGAATTAAACAAACGTTCGAGCTGGGTGCAGTAAATAATCGGGTAAAGAAAAATCAGCTTGCTTTAATATGCTGATGAAAACACATACTCTGTTGACGTTTCAATTGAGACAGTTTGCACAAAAAAGTGTAAACTAATTGTAATTTATTAGGTAGTAATAAAATTCATTAACCGCTATAAAAACATATAATCGAACCTTGTAGACAATTGTTTATTACCTATCTACTGTTAATCTAGACAAAAACAAAATTTATTTATTTGCCTTTTGAATCTTTTGTATATTTTATAGGTGAATTTTTGTTAAACAAAAAAATATTCTGTATGCTCTGCCAGGATTATAATCGGAACAAGGTTAAAAATAAAAATTTTAGATAAACATTTTTTAAAACTAATAAATGTTTCTAAAATATTTACAGTTTTAGTGAAACCAAAATTCTGAAAATTATCATGTTATTTATAAAATATTTAATAGCAGAATATCCATTAGCATCAAGCCATAAAAATAGATTTTATTAAAAAAAATATTACATTACTTGATCAACTTGAAATTAAAAACACAAACTGTCCAGAATTAAAAAAAAATTCTTTATTGTAAACCATAAACGATGTATTGACCATTCTTAAGAATCTTCCTTTTGTGGTCTGTTTTTTTTTCATTTTCTTGATGAGCATATCCTGAAATGTCCAGTTTTTGGTCTGCGTTGTCCAAAAAGGTCATTAGCGGCAACTGCGAATACTTTACACTTATGACATATTACACAATAAAGTTTATAGTTTACATTTACATTAATGTATACATCACATCATGTTAAAAAGAAAAAGATAAAACGAGAAAAAACCTCAAGTGTATATATAAAGAGGACACTAAACTATTTAAATTTTATGCAGCGTTTTACTATTTCTTAACAAAGGGATAGAGTTTACAAGATTTAAACAATTTCCAATGATTTTAGTCAATTTTTTTTTTGTGTACAAAATCAACTTTATTTAATAATTTATCGATATCTTTTCATTAAATATATTTTCGCTGTTGGACTCCATTTTTAATTATAAAAAGTTAAAATTCAGAAGATTTAAATTCAAATTGCCTGTATTTTATGTTGCCTACCTATGATATAATTTATTAAAACTTTAATAATCAAGAGACAGGCAGAAAGTGGGTTTATACATAATAATATTTAACAAATAAATTGTTTTTTAAGAGAAAATACTCATAATCGTTTGATCTTTCAATAACTTCAGCAAATATTATCTTCTCAAGGTTACGGCTCCGGCTATACTAGCAGGAGAATTAAATGGGAAGGGTTACGACAATCAGTGGTATTATAGAGAAAAGGGCAACTGAGGTAAGCGAAACGAAAAAGTCAAAGGAAGCTGGAATTTGAACTCGCAGTTTTATACATCTATCTTATTTTTTAACAAGCTCTACTTTATTGATGTAATCAATGCCGTTAACCCTCCCATTTATTTAACCTGTAAAACTAGGTAGCAGTGACAGTTGTCGTGAGCACCGTAAAAACACAGTTATAATTTAAATAAAAATTTATTTTCATTGAACGAAATTACAATACTGATTTTTTGACAGTTAAAAAAAGTAATAAGTAATAAAACCAGTCGTGGTTTTATCAAAGGTATTTTTAGTTTCGACGAAAACTTTTTTATTTGGCAAAAATACGAAACCAAACTGAAATGTAATAAAATTACGAGTCCGTAGGTCGAGTGATATTTTGACAGATGAAAAAAATAATCAGTATTAACAAGTACCTATTTAAAACACATTATTTTTGGATATTTATTTTCATTTCCTATTATTTAAACTAAAAATGTCGTATCTCAATAATACAAAAAATGCACATTCACAAAGATTTTTGTTTCAAAGTGATACCGCTTAAGTAATTTTAAAATAAAAAAAGAGTCAATGACACTTTTCAATATTTAAAACTTTCATTTGAAAAATGATAAAGGTGTGGCGCAAACATAGACATACATGCCTAGTTATTTATACTGCAGAATTTATGTTAATTGCTGACCGGTTTCATTGATTATTTATCGTTTCGAACTTACCCAATAGATTAATAGACACGGGTCAACGGAATTTGGTAACAACACAGCAAAGGTGCCAATCGTATGGAATTAACCGTGTTTATTTTCGTTTGAGTGCAACAGTTTATTGGTTTCATTGTTATTTTTGTTTACACATTTATTGTCGCTCTAATATAGTTGAAATATTTTTCTATTAGGGAATTAAACCACAATCCTTTTTATATATTTTTGTTTCGACGTTTCGGTAGCGTTCCAACTACTGTTATCAAGAACTTTAATTTTTAAATGACACTTCGGAAAATTTTGACAAATAGACAATCATTGAAGTTTAAGACTAAAAAATTGTCAAATTTTAATGTAGCTGAAGTCTCGACCGGTCAATTGAGCGTAAAGATAGATATACAAAAAATAATATAAAATAGTCAGACGACTCAGAATAAATTTTGAAAGATTCAAAAATCATAACAGACTCTATCCATCCCCAGAGTGTGTCGGATCCACCGGATATCTGAGTGTAAAAATTTTGAATTTTCTGAAAAAATCAAGGTTGGATTGTAACCCTTTAAAATAATTTTTGGAGGATTCGAGAATCATCTCTGTATCGACCTAGGTGGTGATCCACACCCAGGATGTGTCGGATCCACCGGATATCCGAAATAAGTTTGTCAAAAAATTATGGATAGTGTCTAACCCTCTGAAATAAATATTGAAAGAATCTTTAATTATACCTTAGTCAACCTAGAGGGGGATCTACCCCAAGGATTTATCGGATCCACCGGATATCTAAGTATAAACAATTTAAAAGTTTTTCGAAAAATCATGGTTTGAATCTAACCCTCTAAAATAAGTTTTGGATGATTCAAGAATCATCTCTATATCGACCTAGTTGATGATCCACCCCAGGATGTGTCGGATCCACCGGCTATTCAAAAAAGTTTCTTAAAAAGTCATGGATAGCGTCTAACTCTCTTAAATAAATTTTTTTATGATCTCAGGGTCGACCCAGGTTGGGATCTACCCCCAGGAAATATCGAAATATCGGATCCACCGAATATTTGGGTGTAAAAATTTTAAAGTTTCTTAAAAAATCTCGGTTTAAGTTTAACCCTATAAAATAAATTTTGAAAGACCCAAGAGTCATCCCAGAGTCGATCTAGATGGGGATCTACCCCCAGGATGTGTCGGATCCACCGGATATTTGAGTGTAAAAAGTTTAAAGTTTTTCAAAAAAGCATGGTTTGAATCTAACCCTGTAAAATAAATTTTGGAAGACTCCAGAGTCATCCCTGAGTTGACCCAAATGGGTTTCCACCTCCAGGATGTGTCGGATCCACCGGATATTTGAGTAAAAAAATTTTAAAGTTTCTCAAAAAATCTCGGTTTAAGTTTAACCCTGTAAAATAAATTTTGGAAGACTCAAGAGTCATCCCTGAGTCGACCCAAATGGGTTTTCACCCACAGGATGTGTCGGATTTTTGAGTGAAAAAAGTTTTTGTGAAAAGTTTTTCTAAAAATCATGGTTAGAGTCTAATCTTGTAAAATAAATTTTATAAGACTCTTTAAGCATTCCTGAATCGACCCAGATGGGGATTTACCCCCAGGATGTGTCGGATCCACCGAATATATGAGTGTAAAAATTTTAAAGTTTCTCAAAAAATCTCGGTTTAAGTTTAACCCTATAAAATAAATTTTGAAAGACCCGAGAGTCATCCCTGAGTCGACCCAAATGGGTTTCCATTCCCAATAGACAATGTCATTGGTAAAATTTAAAATTAATAAAATATTTTGTTGTATAGTTCTAACAATTTCCCAGTCCACTAGGATGTTACTTTTTTTTGTGATGATTATATTCGTTTTTAAACAGTTTTGTGATTTTGTGTATTGAAGTGTGTAACAATTCAGTTCAGTTTCACTTTCACTATCGTCATCCAAATTAATAATGAACATTTCTCTTGGTATGTTTTCTGTACCAATATATGTCTTTTCCATCTTTTTTATATGGGAAACACACTTGGCCCGGCTGCTATTATAACTATTATATTTAACATCTGACAATTTAAAAGTTGTATTATTTCGAGCAACGTTACCTTTGACTTCGGCCCATACTAATTCTATCGGATTTAACTCGCAATGATACGGTGTTAGGCGAAGTATTTCAATTCCTCGTTTTTTGGCTATCTCCTCATTGACATATTTTTTATAATTTTGTTTATTAATGTTAGCAAGTGCTAATAATTCTGCTTTTGTCATTGTATCGTCAAAAATTAAATTCTTAGAAGTTGACCACATTGCAATTTCATATTTCCTCCATTGAGTAATTGGTAAACGTTCAACTAATCTAGAGTGGTAACTTGCATTGTCCATCACAATTACTGAATTTTTAGGTATGACTTCAATCATCTATTCGAAATATTCTTCAAACACGTCTCCGTTCATCTCTTCGTGATAATCACAGGTCTTTTTTTATTCAAACAGAAGTAAACCTTCCTTAAGAAATCCATTTATACTACCTATATGAATTAGTCGTCGACCCTTATCTGTTGGTTTCTTGAAACCAGTTGAATATCCTTCCAGAAATGCTTGACGAGATGTTTTTATAGTTTTGTGGTTCCAAACTCTCCCTACAGTATGCCCTTAAGAGGGGCGTCAAAAATGTGACAGCTGAATTGTACCCAAAATTTCAATCATTTTGTAAACAACAAATCTAAAGAACGCCTTTTTATTAAAAAATATACAGGTATCTTTCATCTGTTTATGGTCTCAAGGTCAAATGTATGTGTGTGTCGTGAAAATATTCAAAGATTTACGAAGCAAAATTCATATTTTCATCTCTGTCTAAGATAAAGAAAGTCAACAAGCTCTAAAAATATTCAAATTTATAATAAAAATACTAATTTGAAACCACTATCGCCATCTACTCTACATTCTTGTAATTTAAAAATAACCAGATTTTTCACTAAATTCAGGCAGTCTTACCAAATTAGAAACGCCCCTCTTAATTAACCCACGTTTCGTCTAAATAATAAATGTTCTTATTTTCTGTCCTCATTTTTTTTATTTTTCTGAGTGTCGTCATGGAATCCTTATATTTTTTACCGATAACAACATTAGGTATAAAAATTATTTGTTCCTGCGTGTATTATAGTAATATGTTTGCCTTTATTATGTGCCGCATTAGTCTGGCACAAGTCAGATGAACCTGGAATATCGTGTATATCGAACCAAGTTTCATCCAAATAAACAATTGTTCTGCCAGCTTCTCTAAAATCATTTATCGACAACAAATAATATTGAAATCTCCATTGCTTAAGGCGCACGGATTCCATTATAACTTTTTTTACTTTTTTTAAATTTAAACCCATTTCTTAAAAGAGACTTCCTTAAAGTCTTTTTGCTACACTGGATGCCAGTTTCATCCTTTTCAAGTCGTTGTAACAATATATCTAGTGTAGGCACAAATTGCTCTCTATATACAAGTCATATATTTTCCTTCGAATTAAGTCTAAATTACAGCTATCTAGTTTCTTTGAAGTACCAGAGTCTTTTTTTTCCTTTTTTTTTTAAATAGGGTAACTTACTATTTTTAACACTGTAGAATACAGTTTTCCTTAAAGAGAAAGTTTCGCACACTGCTTGAGTCTTGGTCATTCCACGTTCAGTAAGGGAGATATGAACACATAATATTTTTTTCCTATCAACCTGCAAAACTTGTCGATTAATTGTATTACCACCACCGGTTGAAGTACGGATTGCAGGTTGAACCCATGGGCGGAACATTTTTCACTATTTTTCACTTCGAAATAAACGTATCTGTCACAACGGAATACTCGTCCTTAACTGAATTTAGTTTAACTACTATCCTCCTTTCGTTTCTAAAAATTGGTTAGTTTTCAAAAGTGTTAGGTACATACTAACTTCCCATTATTTATTTAACATTATCTTCTGTCTGCAATTATACGACTCTATATCTTAATTTATTTGCAACTCTATATCCCATTATAGCTAATCTTCAAATTTTAAGAATATTTTATTATATAAATAGTTTTAAATTCAAAACTTTTAACAATTCATTGAAATAAAGAGCCCTCAATTATAATATCATTACTATTTTATGAGAATATATATCTTAATACGGATCTGGGAATCTTAAACAACAGATAATTTTGTGGGTTATTTACGAATCGAACAATGGGTGATAATATGGGACGTCGGCTAATATGATTTATGAGACTATACCTGTAGATCAAATATTTCTTAAACTAAAATAATTATATCGCTACTTTATACAATAAAATTACTCATTTATTACAATCTCACATTTGCTGTGATAACTAGTATTTATCCTACAGATGACTCATCATGATTTATTTTTTATTTACCTTGTACACTTTATCCAAATTCATTTCGATCATTTTTATTTGATGGATTTACCTTGTTGCACTTACCTAACAAATTAATTTTCCACAAAAAATTTAACCTACAAAATAAACAGTTATAAAGTTCGCTGACTAATATCAACATCGCGATAATTACCACACAATGCAGAAAGTTGATTATAAATAATTAAAATTAAACGCCCATTGATTGCCAAAATAATAATTTTGAACTCGTAAACATTTTGCTACATTATTGCGGTCACGAAGGTTTTATTTGGATAATATTCTGCATAACTGACCATTTAACTGAATTAAAATGAATATTGGTTAACACACAACGTTTTGAGGGAAACGCAGAATGTAAATGAATGAGAACTAGTACGTCAACACTGACGAACAATTTTCTCAGGTATTTAACGGACTTATTTAAGGCAGATTTTTTCGTGTTTAAACTTTAAATTTTTTTAAAAGCATTGGTCAATAGTTATCAAAAGATTATATCATTTTTAAATAAAAATATGTCAGACATTTTTAAAATTATTGAGGAAAATCACTACTTTTTAACATTGCAATTTCACAAAAACATTAAATACTTATTGCAACCAATTCCAGAATAATAGGAATGACCCTCAGTAATGAAGAGTACGACGAAGAAGATTGACAAACCAGTAATATTTTTACAATGTTTTTACTTGGTTTAGTAAATCTGTTTGTACGAAAGTATAACTTTCTATCTTAATGACAGAAGTGTCGTTTTATTTAATATTTATTGAACTGTAAAAAGTAAAACTACCATTTATTTAATAAATATTTCTTTCGATTTGCTTGGCAACAAACTTTTACAAGCTGTTTTTGAAGAGTCTTTAATTGAATTCATTTCTGAACTTTCAAAATTGTTTTTACGAATGTCAAATGCCTCGGTTACGGATGCCCTCTATTGCCCATGGTAGTGTTTAACGAAAATACTCTTACTTAAAGATTAGCATTATGCACAATAGCGAATAAATACTGGCAAACTAAAAATATGTTTTTTTGTTTTTCTGTAATATAACTATATACCATCCATATTTCTTTTAAAACAAATATCGTCACTTTCATGTTTTTTTTACAAAATCTATTAGATGCCGTTTTTCCTTAAATATTTCATCTCCTATAAATCACCTCTATCTTGCAAATAGCTTATTATTTTCTGAACTATTTTCCATTGCTGTATGCTGTATTTCATTCAGAATCAAATAAGAAAATATATCAAACTTCTCCAGAGACTCAATCCATTATTTTAAATAGTCCAGTACCCTTTTATAATAATCCTGCAATATATCTTCTCCAGTTTTCTTCTCTTGTTGATTTGTCACATTGGTTTGAATAAGGCCTAAAAACTTTGCTTGGCTTTTCAGTCATAGGAAGTGTTGAAAATCCTCAGTGAGCTTTCATACTCTTGTAATGGTTATATTATCTCTCTAGTTTTTTAATTCATCCAAAAAGGAAATACTGACTGTGCAGGAATAAGAAATACAATTCGGATAAGGCGTGATTAAAAATATCAACCAACACCTAAGGTGGTTTGCATTTTAGGAAAGAAAAATTGTTTCAGAGACATTTTACACAACTAGAATCAATGAATTCAGAAATGGCGACGTGTTCCCTTATGTTTGCAACGATTGTAACCTTGGTGTTAACCTTTACAGGGACTTTGTGGCAAGTTCCACATTTTGTGCAAATGGTAGCTACTATCCACTGGAGACACCAAATAGAAATTGAATAATTTGTGGTGTTTGGAATTTACTTTTTCTACTCTCTTACTGGTAAATTGTATATTACCTACTATTTGTAAATACATCAAAACAGATACTGATACGTAATAAAAAAATTACGCTTCAGTTCTATAAAAATGTGTAATATCACATAAGCCTTGTAATTATGTTATTTAAAAGTATAACAAAAATGTGTCTACTTTTATTTTAAAGTTATTGCAATTATTGGAATATGTGGAGCTTGTAGGAAACAAGAATTAATAAATATTAAAGTTTGTGACATATTGTTATTTCCGGAAATTTCTATAAAATCTGCAAACAATATATAGAAATTCGACTACAGATTAGCGATCCGCAAATAAATCAATTTTTTCTTAATGATCAAAGAGGTAAATGTACGAAACAGGTGGTAGGATTAAACAAAATAGGCGGTGTTCCTAAACAAATAGCCGAATATTTTAAGTTACCAGATCCCAAAATGTACACAGGTCACAGTTTAAGACGAACTTCTGCCACTATTCTGGTAGATAAAGGTGGTGATTTAATGGCGGATGGAAATCTTCAACAACAACCCAAGGATATGTCGAAGAGTCAATAAATAATAATACGTCAACAGCCAATAGAATTATAAATTCAATTAAAAGTAACTTACAGACCTTTACATACACTGAAAATTCCCATTCAAAAAGAACACACCGTACAGTTTACGTCATCTCACGATTCACCACGTATAATTGAACAACCGTCAAACTCGGATAAGTGTATAGTTATAAATAATGGCCAAAATTTTACAATCAATTATTATAAATAAATGTTTAATTTGAATTGTTCTCGAATTTTGTTAAATAAATAAAAGTTACTTGTTATACTTCTTATTTTAATAAATGAAAATAATCGTAGAAAAAGTATAGTAAACAACTTGAGTTGTAAGCTTATTACATGCTTGTAAAATTGCCGCTGCTTCTTACAACCCTCGTTATGTAATATACTATTAGAGCTACTTTAGGAATTTATGTTACTTTGAAAATGTTCAAAAATGTACAAAAACCTACAATTAGAGGTAAATAAACAATGCAGCATTGTACTGACAAAAACGTTTGTTAGGTAGGTATGCAAAACAATTTTAAGGGTATTGAGTTTTCGATTTAGGTCAATTTCACTATCTGCCAGAAATGATATCGCAGTCTCGCTATTAATATTTAAACCCCTATGGTTTTTAATTCGAAAATAGCTTTCTATGTCCGATACAAACAAAGAAAATAAGAGTGGACTCAGCGATTCACCCTGGAGAACTCCTCGTTCCCGTTTATTTATAAAAACCTGAACTTTTCCGGGAACCCTAGGCCATATTTGCAATTCAAATTACCAACATATATCATAAGGATTATAAGTCAAATCAGACTGAATTTATTCATGAGCTGGATCATTTAACACCAACCACATCGAAACATGCAGTTTATATCTTCCCTATTAAGCACTAGATCTTTTATTATAAACGAGTAAATGTTTTCCTAGTTAATCATTTTTCTTGCTTTTTCTTTGTATTGTGTTTTTATACAGTGTGTAAAAGCCAAATGGAATAAATTCATTATTTCGGTTACTGTACATATTTATAAAAAATCCCGAAACACGTCAAATTTAAATTATAACTTGACATTCTTTAACGTGAAAATGTAACCTCTACCTTCAACCCCCTTAGAATGACAGGTACAACCCCCAATTTTTTAAATGGGAAGTATAGGCTTGTGATATATCATTTGAAAGGTCTCTTCATTCTCTATTCAAAAATGTTTTTAAATTTAATGCAAAAATTAACATAAAAAAATTAAAATCATGTTGTTACCGAAATTCCCTAAAATATACTCGAAACTTATTACAATACACTTAAAACTTATTTCCCGTTTAGGTCTTGATAATAGAAAGTGAACAAAAACCATAGCAATGTGGTTTTTAGATGGTAACCATTAAAAAACTTTAATGAATTTCCGTGGCAACGCTATTTTAACAAGCAGTAGTAAATTGTTTTATTTAAGTTGTCATTGTTGTAATTTAAGTATAAAATTTGTTCAATTCAATTCTGAAAAATGGTTAGATTAACGGAAATGCATAAAATAACAGTTTTACAAAGATAACATCCGAACACAACAGGAATTAACTCGCCTATTTCATGAGAAATTTCCTAATTTACCGCCTATATCCCAAGGAACAATAAGTAAAATAGAAAAGCAGTTTCGCGAGTTTGGTCATATAACCCAATAAACACACATACGTTTTTTATACGTATAATTTACGTGTCATTCGTTGATTATACGTTTTATGTGTAATATTCAACCATTTATTATTGGTTGAATAAAAACCATTATACAGCAACGTTTAAACTACGTATTTTTAAGACCGATCATGACAGAGGTACTTATTTTTACGTTAAAATAACGTACATTGTTGCTTTTGTATGAAACCATTGTAATTTGGTGTCTGTAAAACATTTAAAATATGTTATTATTCAACTAATATTAATGCATGTATGCACCATTTTCACGTTTTCTCGTAATTAGCTGACCACGGCTAATTATTTAATAACGGTTAAAAAGTCGGTTCGATGCACCAAAGGATTTTGCACTTAAATTAGCTAATTGTGATTTGGTTATTATGGCCAGCTGATTGGAGATGACAACATCGCAAATTTACTAGGAATTTAAATAAAAGTCCACTTGAGGATAGTTTATCCGTCATGAGACAGACCGAATAGCCACAATAGCTGAGGCTGAGGAAGTGAAGGTTAGGGGTGTTTTTGTTTTTGTCGAGGCAAAAAATTTAAAATTTAAAAGACACAAGCAAACAAATAAAAATAAACTAAGTTCATACAGGGCTTCAAAATAATTTTCCCTCTTACTCCAACGCCTTGAAAACCCATCTAACACTGTCATTTCATTAATATTTAAATCATCGTCAAATAATAGGTCTTCCAATTCCATATTACTTATTTCTCACTATCACAGTTTATTACTACTCATTACACACTACTTTTTTCAGTTTTATTGACCAAAATATATGTAAATGATGTAAATATAAAATTTGAAATCAGAACCAAACAAAACAGGCATAAATGATGTAAGTATATAAAACGTTGAATTAACGTTTAAAAAAGATGTATTAGTAAAAAGGCGCGAATAAAGACCAAGACGGCGAGTGTTAAAATGGTTTCAAATACACATCTTTTCAACCAGATATTAAATTGGAGATTTTCTATTGGCCAGCGAACATCACGTGACGTTTACAGTTGGGGATAGAGAGTCTTTTACACGATACACGACACGGGGTACTACAAACTTGTGTTAATAAGTTGTGACAATGTGTGCATCTTGTGACAGTTTTACTAGTTTTAGTTAGATAATTGTGAAAGAAAGGGTGAGTAAAACTTAAATGATCTATTGTTTACCGGTGATTGCTATGTGCGACAAGTTGTAAGTGGAAAGCCGATTTCATTTCGGCAATCCATACCTACTTATCGCGGTGTCGCCGAGTACGCTCTAAACAAGATGGTTTCTGTTTATTGGTGGTAAAATTATGTGGCTGTATGGCTTAAGGGTATTTAGTTTATCT
Source organism: Ophraella communa (assembly GCA_035357415.1). NCBI lineage: Eukaryota > Metazoa > Arthropoda > Insecta > Coleoptera > Chrysomelidae > Ophraella > Ophraella communa. The sequence goes on along the minus strand of CM068994.1, from coordinate 27,625,639 downwards.
GTACTTAAAAAAACGATCTTTTAATATGGCAAAACGGTATAACTCAATTCTCAATAACAAAGGATAATATTTAATTAAAATTGTGCATAACAGATTACTTTGAATATATTCAGTTAAGTAAAAGGTGATACATTATATATTTATAAAGAAAAATATATATTTTTTATGAGAAAAAGGTATAAGTATACTTGTTTTAAATAATAATAAATATGCGTTGTGGTAATAAAAGGGTTTAATGTGGGTTTAACTTGACTTATTTAGAATTTTATATTTATATCCTAACTTAAAATCAGGTTTATGCCTAAATATGCATAATTGCACTTAAAATTAAACTCAGTTAATTTTATAATGACAAAAAAAACATGTTTTTTCCTAAATAAAAAGGTAAGAATTACAAAAATATTAAAAAAATAGGTATATAGGTACAACTAAAATATCACCATTGTCAACGTTTAAAAGGGTTTTTCAGATTGTTTACCTAAATTTTAGAAAAAAAATTTTTTGGCTCTTCTTAGAAGTTTGAAAAATAGAGTTATGCCCTTTAGCCATATAGCCACAGAATTGTGAATGGGGTGTGGAACACCCTACATTTTTTCTAAATGCCATTTTTTCACAAAGACTTTCAGACTCGTCGAATTTCTTTTTTTCCTTCGCGCATTCTGATATTTCACATCTGACTAATATAACTCAAAATTATCAACCAAAACTGAACTTAATTTTTTTTTATAGAAGCTGCGAAACTTAATCTTCCAGTACACGAGAAGAATGATTTGAAAATTTCGTTTACAGTTATAGAGTGGTTGACACACGCCCAGACTAGATTAAATCAAGAGAAGAAAAGGCTCGGACAATAAGCGAGAAAACCTGTTTTTAATAATATATTTAAGTTTAGAGAATCTGTTTTTAGATTTTATTTTATAGAATATTTTTTTATTTTGTATTTTATAATAAACCATTTATTTTTCTGTTTATTTTACTGGGAAATTTAATTGACCTTAAAAGATGTGTAAAGAAGGTTTAAAACAAACATTTAATTAAAGTTGATTTTATATTATAAAATAACGTCAGAAACAGATGACAAAATAACGTTGATTTGAAGTCTATAATGACGAATAAATAACGTCTAAAAATTACGTTAATGAAACGTTTAAAATAAGGTAACCTAAAACGTTTAAAAGCGCGACATTTTTAAGTTGAATCAACGTTTTCATATTACGTGTCTATGGTATAGGTGTCACGTCATAAAAAACGTCTTTATCACGTATGTGTGTTTATTGGGAAGGCAGATAAAAAAAGCAGCTGCCAATGCACTGAGTTTTGAACTCAAATTAGATGTGTTGCTTGAGTTTCAGGAAAACCCACAGACATCGAGTAGATAGGCATCCACTACATTCAATGCTAGCCATACATCGATAGCAAACATATTAAAAGAAAATAAATTGCATCCGTATAAGATGATACCTACTCAGGAGCTCATGGAAGACGATTTTGATATGAGAACTTTTTTTTGTGAGCAAATGATGGACATGTTGGATAACAATATTATCTAATTAGAAGACGGTATGTTTTCTGATGAGTGTACTTTTTTACTTAACGGTCATGCTAATCGGCAAAATTGCCGCTACTGGTCCACGGAAAATCCTCACTGGATGAGAGAAGAACACACTCAATACCCTCAAAAGGTTAATGTTTGGACAGGGATTGTAGGGAACAATATCATTGGTCCCTTTTTTTATTGAGGGCAACTTGAATGGCAACAATTATTTGGCACTACTTCAAAATGATGTCATTCCAACGTTGGCAAATTTATATCCTGATCCAGGTAACCCTCAAGTTCCAGCAAATACGATATGGTTTCAGCAGGATGGAGCACCACCACATTACCAACTTAATGTCCGGCAGTACCTCGATACAATATTTCCCAATCGGTGGATAGGGAGGCGAGGATCGATTGAATGGCCAGCGCGATCACCTGATCTTACATTATTAGATTTCTTTTTATGGGGATATGTGAAGAGCCATGTGTACAAAACGAAACCTTCTGATTTAAATTACTTAAAAGAACGAATAACGCTTGCGATTAGGTCGATCACGCCTGATATGTTAAATAATGGTAGAAAACAGTTTTATTTGAGATTAGGATGTTGGCAAGACGTTCGCGGAGAACATTTTGAAAATCTACTTCATTAACATTCATAGTTCTTTTTCGTGTTCTACATTTTATTACGTTTTGCATTACATTTTAGTTTTTGATTGTATTGTAGCGAATTTCGGTAACAACATGATATGCATTTTTTTATGTTAATTTTTGCATTAAATTTAAAAGCAATAACATTTTTGAATAGAGAATGAAGAGACCTTTCAAATGATATATCACAAGCCTATACTTCCCATTTAAAAAATTGGTGGTTGTACCTGTCATTCTAAGGGGGTTGAAGGTAGGGGTTGCATTTTCACGTTAAAGAATGTCAAGTTATAATTTAAATTTGACGTGTTTCAGGATTTTTTATAAATATGTACAGTAACCGAAATAATGAATTTATTCCATTTGGCTTTTACACACTGTATTGTTTTTTGCTTTTCGTTAATGTAATAATTGTAATGGTTATGATTCGTATAAAAATGATATACATATGTATATTATAAAACCGAATTCTTCCTATAAGATTTTTTGTATCTTTTAAAGGAATAAAAATATTATGTTATGTTATGTAAAACAATTTTTTATTGCATCAAATGTTCCTTTGTCATTGTTTCTTTGACGTATCGGACAATTAAAATCATATCAAATAGCAATTTTTTAACGTCGCGGCCTTCGCAGTTTATTCTACAAGTTTATATTAATTTATTGATCTAAACATTTGTTGTTAATTTAAATTGTGATCGGCTATTTGTATACATTAAAAACGGATTGACTATTTCTGATTTATTGATATCAATTAATACAAATCGATTTTATTTTTAACTTAGCAGCAAACAGATTTTTTGTTATAAAATAACTCGTAGACAATGTCTTTAATCATAATTTCATCAAAGGAACTTGGCGAACATTAAAAAACAGCTCGACTAAAAATAAAAACTTGCTCTTAATATTAGATCTTTAATATTGTATTGGGTTATTCTGAACACTGCTTAATCAACTTAATCAAATTGTCTATCATAAAACAAACCGTAACTTTAACATGTCAACATGAAGATGAAACTCATAAGTTCGAAACTTTCCAAAATAAACAGTACCGAAATTAAAAGGGCAGTGAAATTACGCAAGTCAGTTGTATTGATCATATTTAGTACATTTGTCATTAGTTGTCAAATTGACATTTCATTACGGTTAAAATCCTTATCCACAACTATTAATTAATATATCTGTTAAATATGCAATGTTACTATTAATAAAAACTATTGTTCATTTGAAATATATTTTGCATTTTTTTTATAAACTTATATACAAAGTTGTTTATAAAGTATAGTATTCAACACGCGCATAATGGCTATTACACACGAAGATGAAATTGCAACACGAGCCAACAAGATGGAATGGGTTTTATTTTGACGGATACTGTATACTTTTAAGAAATAACTGGGATTAGATAGTAATTGAAACCAAGAAATAGTTAAATGCATATTGAAAGAAGTTAAAATTATTGACAGGGATAGATAATACAGAATATTGGCATAAAAGCAATAGAAGAGCGCTGGGATAACAAAGAACTAAAAAATTTAAAACTCGAAAACAAATTATTGTCGGAATAAAGAAGAACTACTCATTGGAGATACATCAGAATAGATTTCAAGGAACTGTAAAATAGGAATAATAAAAAACTCTTCGTTTTAACAAAACTTCCATTATTTATTTAAAAAATTGCTTTTTTAACCTTAATGACAGCCGTTTCGCTAGAATTAGCATCTTTAGACTGACATATTGAAGTTACATTTTGTTTGTTTATTAGCTAGGTACCTGATGTTTAGTTATAAGGCTAGACCAAGTATGGAAGTAATAAGACATAACAATATTAAAGCCTAGATGTTATGAGCCCTAAGGGATTATCCTGGATGTACTTCCCTCTAAGATCAGTATAACTGTGCAATGATATAGAAAAACCAGGAAAAAACTATATCATGCTGATCTTTACAATAACTTAATATATTTGTGTTACAATTACGTCTTATCTACGTATAAAATGAAGACTCAATCAAAGCAAACACTTTAAAAGTGGAGAACTTCCCAGATTTATTTGTTCAAACAAACAAAATGTAACTTCAATATGTCAATCTGACGATGCTAAGCCTAGCAAAACGGCTGTCATTAAGGTTAAAAAAGCAATTTTTTAAATAAATATTGGAAGTTTTGTTAAAACGAAGAGTTTTTTATTATTCCTAATAAGATGGACTTCCAAAAAATAAGGGTTAGTACATTCAATTTAACTGTAAAATAAATAAGAGAATGGATCAATTTCAAGAAAAAGAAGATGAACCAAAGAACTGTAACAAACAAATTTGTTAAAAATAGCAAAACTGCAGAAACATGTTGTAAACAATTGGCATCTATATAGTGTCAGAAGTTGCCGGCAATGCTTACTGCAGTGTGAAGCCTCGATAGTATATCAATAGTAGAGTATTCAAGCCAGCAGCCTAATTTAATGGCAAGAATGCTGGTATGTTGATATTGCTTGTGGAACAGATATTCCAGATTCGGTTTTTATAAGAGTATTGGTTATGAATTGAAAAGTTTAGGAAGATGCGGTAAGATCTCTAGTAATTAAGAGTGTAGGCGCAAAATTTTAAGCCAATGCATTTTAAATGCAATCGTTTTTTTCGAATCCTGAAAAGACCACTAAATATTTTTAAAAAATTTAAACGCAGAAAGAAAGGTCTGTATGGTCCCGAGGGCAGAAAGTCAGTAAAAATTTATAAAATGTTTATTTAAATTAGTTATAGGGGTGTAAAGTTAGAGAAAATTGAATGTAATTTTTAATGCATAATAACTTATTAAATTGAAATTTGTTTTGAATCTGATGGACTTTCTGCCCTTAACAATATATTTATAAAGAGATTCTAAATAAAAAAAATTTAAAAATTCAAACAGGGACCACAGGAAAAGAAAAAAATGAACACCATGTCCATTGCAAAATTTCATAACTAGACAAACTTTCATCTCTGTTGCACAGTTCATTCCATCGCATACGTTAGTAACCGATGTGTAAAACGGTTTCAGGTATAATTTGGGTCTTGAATTGGTGTATAGTTAGTTTTATTCGTAATCTAAATACAGAAATATTAATTTTTTAAATCAAACACAAGTAAATCTTGTTTGGGTTGTATTTTGTAATATTAAAATTTTGGAATTATTTAAAAATATTTCCCATTTATCAATTATACAAAGGGCATTACACAAATTTTAAACGAAATAAAGTAGTAAGTTCAATTTGCTTTTTGTACAGCCATTTACTTAAAATTGCATAAAACGGGTTATATAAAAATATATATTGCAATTATAATTTCAGTTTTAAAGTTTTTAGTGTCTTATACAAAGAAATTTGCGTTATTTGATACGAAAAATTATGCAATATGCAATAGTTTATTAGATTTTAGGAGTACATTAAAATTACAATATCCAATTGTATATATAAAAAACCGAAACGTAATAAAAAATATTACCTAGTGAAGAATTATAGGGTGTCCGGTATTGGCAACAATATAATAATATACCATTTTTGGATATACCTAATACAAAAAGTTTATAGAAAATCATCAGATTGACATATCGATATGTCGATATGTCAATATCTGCTTTATAGCAAAACGGCTGTAATTGTATTTTCAGAAGATTTTTTGAATAAAAGTTGAAGTTTTTGTTAAAAAGTTATATTTTTCAATGTTCTTATGATGGACTTCAACAGAGTAAGGGTTAGTACAATAAAAAGCTATTTTTTAAATAAAAAGTGAAAATTTTTTATTAAAAAGTTTTATTTTCAATGTTCCTATTAACAATAATAAAATTTCAATAACAACGGAACCCAAAACATTTGGTAACAAACTATAGAAATTAAACAAATAAATTTTAACCCAATAAATTGCATTAAATTATTAATTGAGAAGGACCAACGACATAGGATTAAAATTTTTAAATTGTTTTAAGAATTTGTAAAAACTAAACAGGGATTTATTCGTATTACCGAACTAAAACAAGAAAACATCACTTCCTAAAATATGTTTATTTATTGGTTATGTTACTATTGTCGATAACCCATTCATTTCAATTATCATTTATTATTTCTTGTAATAATAAAGGTAGGTAATTGCCAAAATAAAATGCTTTTAAATTCTTCACCATTTCCTCCCATAATTTTTGGTCTTTTTCAATTTTTTCATATATCAAACCTTTCGGAGTCCAAACACAAAAATAACAAAAATCTTTATTTGAACTGAACTGAAATTTATTCTTTTACCCCCAAGAAATTTAGCTATTACACTATCGTATTGTTCAGCATATTTATTATTCATATTTTTGAGAAGACTATCTGCATGTAATTTTAACCTTGCGGAACATGCACTTATGTATTTCAATAGGCTGCATTCTGTCATAGGTATTGTATAATCAGCTTCTGAAAATTTTTGGTTGCAGAAGTATTGTGCCTAATTTATATGGTTTCCGAATATATGAAGGTAACTGTTGGGTATATCATTTTTTAAATATTTTATTTTTAAATCTTTTGGCTTATCTGACTGTCGATGGTATTCAGTTGCTGTAGTAACTGAATTTCTTAATCTGACTATATTGTTTTTAAAATTTTCCGTAAAAACATTGGCACTGGTTTTCCATCGGAACTATATCGTTTTGTTGAAAGGTCTCTTAATCTTGTGCAATAGTTTCTTAATAGGTGGTAACAACATTCAATTTTTTTAACAATAGTATTACCATATGGCCTATTTTCCAAAATTTTTCGATAAACACTACTATCTCCATCGGCCATGCATATATCTGCTACATTTAAACCCATCTAAAATGATTTGACTTTCCATTGCATTTGAAGATTTAGTCCAATTTTTATTACACAAGTGTTGTTTATCTTCCCCGAATAACTTACAATATGAACAATATTTATTCCTAACACCAAGATACAAAATCTTTTGGGTTCTATAACCAATAATGGCTGCAGCACCAGAATTGGCATTATAATTTGTTTTATATGACCTCTTTGACCAAGAACAGTATGCAACAACAGTTATAAAAGGAACACCATCTTCATTAACATCATTCATTCACTCATTAAGTTCTTTTGCCAGTTTGATTTCTTCTTGTCCAGCTTCTAGCATTGATGTCCAAGAACTTTCATGGTACACTTCAACAAGGTCACTTTGAATGGCTAAATAATGTTTTTTTGGAAGTAGGGGGATGTTTAAACTCGACATTAATTCAGTCAATTGTGAATAACCTCCACCAATACCAATGACCCCTGATTCTGCAGCGAATTTATATTAATTTGTTGTTGTTTATATTTTTCACTTTCTACAACATGCTTGATGAGACATATTGGACAGAAGAGAGTAAATTTCGAATAATATCCTTTCCGTAGGTATCTCATTTTTTATTGTAACATATTCCGAAGAGCACTTAAACAATTCGTGGTGAGGAAATTGCAGTATTTGTTTAATAAAATATTCAATATCCACAATTCTTCTTCCTTGTATATCTGATAGGTTTTGTCTAAAAAGAATAATGATAAATTAATGATAAATTATCATTTAGGTTTTTATGATTTTTTCTTAAATCCTTTTTGTTTTTTATTAAATATTAAAACTTACTTGGTAATTGTTTCTTCTACAACAGTTTCATTGCCAGAGGGATCTTTAGAATAGCCGGGTTGACTTAAAAGAGCTATTTTATTGTAATTACACAAAATATGAATTATTACTTACTTAAAAGTGTTCTTTGTCGCTTTTACTACTACCAATACTTCATCTCCTTCACCAGAATACCGCGGTCGCCTATGATTATAATCTAAATTAAGTATATTTTTTTACAATTAAACAAAATGGTCACTTACTTAGAAATGTTTTCAAAATTTTCCGTTGCTTTTAACTCTTTGCTGATTTCTGCAGTACTGTTAAGACGTCTGTAATAGTAAAATTAACTTGTAGTGCTAAGCATAAGTTTATAATTAAAATATTTAAATAATAAGTACTTACTTTTGTTGAGCTAAGCATCTTCTTTTTCTATTTTCACTATCATATTTTTTATTAACACGACCCATATTTAACACAAAAATAACCAGTCTTTAAACTTTACAATATAAACTATAAAAATGAAAGCACCTTCACGATCGTTTACTAAAACATACAAAAAGTCCGATCCCGACTCTGTAGGGAAGGCTTACCCCACTTTTATTACAATTTAAAACAGACTTCACGTAGTTATGCCGTGGAGCGTTTAAAAATTGGGATAGGGTAGATATCTCAACTCTGACTGTTAAAATTTTGCGCCTACACTCTTAATGCATCTTCTATGTCTAGATCTTAGAAGAAATTAGTGGTGTGACTTTTGATTGAAACGTATGGGCGAGAATTTCTGTTTAAGCATAAAATTTTTCTGTTTATACCACCCGTATAAATAAATTTTGCCAATATAAATATTTCTGAATGCTTCATTAAACATTCCAATCATTTGCAACACAATATTTCGATTATTTAGGTACAGAATGTACATTTTAATAAGATTATAGAAGTCGTAACAAATCATCGAACTCCATATTGAATTTCAACATTTTCATTTGATGTTTTCTGATTAAAATTTCAAAAGGTACATTTTATTCTAAAGGTGTTGGCTGTTAGTATTCAAATGCAAATACGTAACTGAATTTTTAATGCAGTAAACCTTGAGACAGATATTTAGTGCAACTGGGTCAATTCAACTTATTGTAATGCAGAATGTTGTAGTTTAAGCAGAAAAGAACTGTTTTTACATATAAAAAATTGTATAGAAAAGTTGCAATGTTCCTACCTTTGATCCTTATGTATCAAATCATTGGCTAAATTTATGAGCTATAAAATTTTCAATCCCGTGGTAATAAACTGCTTTTTTTTTTGAAAATTTTAATGATAGACTAAAATTTATTTAGTGGTGCTTTTTTTATGATGTAAACAATCGACCTTTAAGATGACAACATTTTATAATTACTAAGAACAAAACTTCCACAATTACAGCTGTTTCCCTAAATAACTAGCATTGTCATATTGACATATTGAAGTTACATTTTGTTTATTTGTAACGATATACCTGATGTTGATTAAGTAATGTTAAAACTAGACCAAGTATGGAAGTAATAAGTCATAACATTATTAAAGCCTAGATATTATTAGCCCTAAAGGATTATTCTGGATGTTTTTTCCTCTAAGATCAGTATAATGTGCAATGATATAGAAAAACCAGGAAAAGAACTATAACATGCTTTAATAAAAATTGAAGAGTCAATCAAAGTAAACAATTTAATAGTGGAGAACTTCCAAGATTTATTTGTTCATTAACAACTTTAAATTGTTGATCTACTAGATGTCATTTTGTAGTCAAATACTACACATTTGTCATAAAAAACAAAATTTAGATTTCCTTGAAGAAATTATCACTTACCCCTTCACCCCCCAACTTTTAATTCTTCTACTGTAAGCCCTCACTTGTAATAAAAGTCCTTAAAAAATGCTCTTCATGGTACCCTTCAAAGCTACCTTCTATGTGGGGGTTTTGCTCTATGAATTTAAATAAAAAAAATTTTAATTTACGAATGTTCCAAATTAGTTCTATTCTTATCAAGGCAATAATGAGTCTAATTTGAAACTCTTGACTATTCTCGGAATTCTTGAAATAGCGAGCTCTATTGAGTCAGATTGTGTCTTAAAAACAACAGATTTTAGGTGACTTCAGAAGAAATCCAGAGAGGATGTAGTGGGCCATTCAACAGGATCTCTTTTTCCAACACATTCATTTACATAATTATTATCTAACCATACCATTGCCTAACTGGAACTGAATAAAAGAAGGAGTAAAATGCAATAAATTTTCTTCCAAAGATGCATTGTATGTTTTTCCGATTCTCTAAATCATAAAGTAATTTAGGTTCTATAAATCATTCTAGCATGTGAGCTAAGATTTCTCCATTTAAATTTTCGTCTATATAAATAACGAACCAATAATTTAATCTCCCAATAAACCAGCCCAAACATTAACTTTTTGGAGGCATTGCTAACTACTCTTGGGTTCTAGTCATTCAAGTAACGACAGCTCTGTTTCCGACCTCAACATGAAGATGGCAGCACTCGTAAACAAAAGTTGGGGAATGTGTTTGCGCATGCTTTGAAAGGTACCCACTAAAATTTCAGCCATTTTGGACACGCAGTTGTTGTTTAACAATTATTTGAGTGAGTCGATGTGAGTGTTTTTATGAAAATGGAAAAAATCAAGTATCGAGCTATCATTAAATATTTGTTTTTGAAAGGCAATACGCCTACGCAAATCAAAGATGAGTGGGACGCTGTGTACGGGGACTCTACATCATCATTTACCACCGTGAAATTTTGGGCTGCTGAATTTAAACGTGGCCGTACCAGCTTGGGTGACGATGAACGTTCGGGACGTCCAAAAAACTGCGACCACTGACGATAATATCGCTCAAGTTCACCAAATGGTGCTAGACAACCGTCGAATTAGAATTAGAGAGATAGCAGTGGCTATAAACATGTCCAAAGAACGTGTTTGTCACATATTGAATCAAGATTTAGGCATGAGAAAGCTGTCCGTGCGTTGGGTGCCGTGTTTGCTCACTTTGGACCAAAAACGTGTTCGAATGAACATTTCCAACTCTCTGTTGGCGCAATTTAGGCGCAATAAATCAGAATTTTGGCGCCGATTAATTACTGTAGATGAAACTTGGATACACCATTATACTACAGAAACAAAAACACAGTCAAAACAATGGACTGCGAAGGGGGAATCGGCTCCAAAAAAAGCAAAGGTTGTTCCTTCGGCTGGAAAAGTGATGGCAACTGTTTTCTGGGATAGTCATGGAGTTATCTTAATCGATTATCTTCAAAAAGGAAAAACCATTACAGGAGCAAACTATGCTTGACAAGCTGAAGGCAAAAATTGCGGAAAAACGGCCACATTTGCAGGAAAAAAGAATTTTGTTTCACCAAGACAATGCGCCGTCTCACACCTCAGCGGTTATCATGGCGAAAATCCACGAATTACGGTTTGAACTGCTTGACCACCCTCCTTACTCACCAGATCTCGCCCCAAGCTACTTTTTTTTGTTCCCTAAACTAAAAGTTGCGCTCGGAGGACAGAGATTTTCGTCGAATGAGGAGGTCATCACCTTCATAAACAACTATTTTGCAGAGAAAGACGCCGAGTACTATTTGGACGGGTTGAAGAGATGGGATCATCGCTGGGAGAAGTGTATAGACTTACAAGGAGACTATGTAGTATCTTTGTTAGGTCGGAAACTTTTCATACAACCCTCGTATCTATTTAAATAAAAATTTAAATAAAAAGTGTACTTATCACTAATAAAAATATTTGCGATAAGTTAAAATAATTTAGCAATTGCATGCTTTTGTTTTCCCCTCTGTATTATAGATTCTTTTTCAGCGATTATCTTATATTGTTTTGTTTTTGGTTCTTCAGATTTAGCCATTATAAGTTTTGACATTGCCACTCCGCATATAAAATACTAATAAAAGTTATAACGACTTTCTGTTCAAATCCAACTCTCTGCTAGGTCAGGATTACAGTTTATTTGAAGCAGTTCTCGCGTCATTCATAACAATATGTAACTCCTAGAGATTTGAAACTTTAAAGCAAATTGGTATACGCTGTATCTAGTATATAATAGTTTTCGAACATTACTCTGAGGTCCCCAATGTAATTTGGCTGACTTTATTAAAATGTTGTATACTGATAATAACAGTTGAAACAGTTTTTTTTCAAGCTTTCTCTTACTATGAATAAATACGAGTTACTATTTTAGAAAAATAATATGAATTAATTACAAGGAGATTTTCCTCTATTGTCATTAAATTCCAGTTTCTCTAAACCTTCTTAAAACTATAAAAATGGTGAATTTGTTGATTCCAAGGTCATAGTTCTTTAACTATGGCCACGATTAGATCTGCGCGATATGGATGTTTGAAGTGGATAACATCTTAGTCGCGTAGAAGTGCTTGCAGTAACTTTAACATCATTTCAAGTGGGTTATTTTCCATCAATTTTGAAAAACTCGATTGTTACTCCAATATTCAAAAGTGGAAATGCCGAACACATCATAAATCATAGACCCATTTCTATTTTACCATCTTTTAGCAAAATCTTTGAAAAAATCTTAAAAACCAGATTAAATACTTTTTTATCAAAACATAAATTTCTGTCAACTCATCAGTATGGGTTTAGAGACAATAAATCTACTCAAGATGTTATTCATTCTTTAACTACTGACATATACGAATCAATAGACTCAAACACTCCATCAATAGCGGAGTTTCTAGATCTAAAAAAGGCATTTGACACTGTAGATCACTCCATTCTTTTAGGGACACTGGACGATACAGGCGTGAGAGACACAGCACACGAGCTGTTTAACAAATAGAAAACAAAAATTAAAATTTTAAAGGTCAGATGAGCGCAGAGGCAAATATTACATGGGGTGTACCTCAAGGAACAGTGTTGGGGCCGGTACTATTCATAATCTATTTAAATAAACTATTTTTATAAAAAACAGTTGGTAAAATCCTAATGATTTTACGCTGACGACACAATTATATATTACGAAAATAACATTTGGTACAATCTTAAATTAAATTGAGAATGATCTGGTCAAAATCAAAGACTGGTTTGATAGCAAACTGCTTTCATAAATAAGACGTAATTGTAACACAAATAGTAATCTTAGAGGAAAGTATGTCCCTTCTAGGCTTTAATATTGTTATGTCCTATTCATTGAGTTAAAAACGATAATTTTTTTAAGAAAATTTTAACTTAGAAATAATTTTTATTGTGTAATATATCAATAATATATTTTGTACATAAACATGTTATTTAAACCTACCAGAAATATCTAGAAATTAATAATATAATGTGAAAAAAGAAGACAGATATATTTGTACTATATGTGCTCTAGAAAAATCCACAAGTAGACGAAGTGAGTATGTCTAGTAGTATATAGGAAAGAGAGAGATGCACATAGTGTTTTAGCACATGATTAATTCATAGAACCATGAAAAAAATTTCTGGAAGGTTATAAACCTATAAAAGGACTTGAACAGAGGTCGTTAGGGGAGTATATTATTGGAAATTAGCCATAGAAGATCAGTGAGTATATCTTTAAAGTATATAAGCGGTCAGTATATCTTGAGAGATCATTTTGAACAGTCAGTTTGAACAGTATTTAAAAGTGGTATAAAAAACAAAGTGCTAAATAGTGACATTAAGGATATAAGTTAAAAAAGTATTACTAAAGTAATCAAAAAGTATAATTAAAAACATTTTCGGTGTATAAAAAAGGAAGAAATTAAGTGTACTTACTATTTATAATAAAATTAAAAGAACTATATTCCAACAAACACTGAACTATATCCATAAATCGATTGGGAGGAATAATTATATCACACAAGAAACCAAACGTCTATCAACAACGATATTATTCAATAGTCGGAGATTCCACGTACACCTTCGTTGGTTTCCGTTTTTCATAGAGCGACTACGGTTTTTTCCCACCAATCAGACAGCAGGACTCTACGTATTAAGGTCAGATAACTTTGTAAAACATTTTGAATTTTTGTAGTAGTTAGTTAAGTTATATAATTTAAAACAAAAGAATTTATTTGATACTTAATAATTAATGAATTTCGATAATAACTTATTTACCATTGCATAAATAACAATAATTTATTTGGCACATTTCAACATCAAGTAAGTTTTTTTCTAGTTCATAAAAGGCCTTTTTTCTTATTTTCCTACTTATTATTTTATTATTTATTATTCTTTTATATACCTACCTAATAGTCCAACTAGAAGCTTGCAGAACATAACCACCCTGAGAAATAGAAGATATTGCTAAATTAGAACATTTAAATAATATCAAACATTAATCAATTAAAATTAATAAATACAAATCAATTAATCAATAAATCATTCAAATCATAATATTCATTACTATATTTAACATAAGTAGTAAAAGGTGATAATTAAGAAGCTCATATATTGTATTTATAGTGTTTAAAAAAGTTAACCAATTATTTGTTTAATAATCTATTTTATTTATTGACCGAAAAAAATCAATAAACTCTTTTATCCGTAATAAAAATAGTCCGGGAGTTGTATTTGGTTAGCGGAACGAATTAAAATAACACAATATAAAAATAAAAACAAAAATAATCTTGGTGTGTGATAAATCGTAGAACCGAAATGGTATGCCATTAAATTAAGTATTATCACAGGAAATGACATTTCATCTGATAACAACCAAATATTAAAATTGTCCACTACGGATAATGTTTATGAATATGAGAAATGTATTAAAGTTATTTTTATTACCTTTCTCGGTATGTAGTTTGTGATATTTGCGATGATGAGTTCCGAGAAGATAAACTAATTATTTTAAACAGAAAAGCGGTTACGTCATAGCTACAGAAGCGGTACCTGGTACAGAATACATAAATGATGAATTGGCCGTACTTAGTACCATCAAATATAATGGTATCTTTGAGATATTATAGTTGGTAAAGTGCAATTTTAATAATCTGTCTATCTGCTCTCACCAGAAATACCAGAATTATACCATTATTAATATAATGGACTCCACAAAGTAAATATACAGTATGATGCAAATGTATGGAATAAATTCTTTATTTCAAAAACAGACGACTTTAAAAAAAAATCTTAAAATACGTCAATTTTAATTTTTGAATGGCCATCAACTGATATAGATATGTTGGACATTACGTCATTAGTGATGACGTCATCGACGATTTTTTAAATACAAACCGAGGTCACGTGACAGCTCATTTGAAAGGTCTCCTTTGCCTTTGCAACAATGTGATCATTTAAATATTTATTTCTACAGGGTTAACCAAAATTATGAACTTTGTTTAGTAACATGGAATTACAATAAATATTCATTCACTGAACTAAAATACACTAAGGACCTCCACTGGGAATAAAACAAAATTAATTATTGTAGTAAGTGCTCGGAATTATTTTTACAAAAATATTTAAATCAATATTGTCATTGACTCGTCTTTATTCGTCAATGGTCTGTGAATCTGTCAAATAATAGACGTCAAATTTTTACTCTTCGAGTTTTTTTGCCGACATTAATAACAGCATTTACAATGAAACTAACAGAAACAGAACGAATCGAGATTTTAACCATGATTGGTTATGGAGATAGAGTGAGGACTCAAGCAGAAGTTCGTAATTTATTTAATGCTAAGTACCCCAATCGCGATCCAATTACTCAATCAACAGTAAGTAAAATTGAAAAAAAATTTAGAGAAACGGGCCATGTTAAAGATCTTCCTAGAAGTGGTAGAACATATCCGAAGCCAAAAAACTGGACGTTTTACTGGAGTTTCAAGAAAATCCTCATACCAGTTCTAGGCAGGTCGCAATAGATAATAATGTCCACCAATCAACTGTTGTAAGAGTGCTAAAAAAGGAGAAGTAGCATCGATACAAAGTACATTTGATCCAGGAGCTATTAGAAGATGACTTTGATAGAAGAATCGAATTCTGCGAAATCGTTATGGAACAATGTAACAGAGATCCGGGTTTTATACAAAAGGTACTTTTTTCAGATGAAGCGTCTTTTATACTGAACGGTCACGTAAATCGCCAGATATGTCGATATTGGGCAAGTGAAAATCCACATTGGATGTAAGAGTATAGGACACAATATCCCGAGAAGGTGAATGTTTGGGCCGGCATTATAAACAATCAAATTGTAGGGCCATATTTTTTTGAGAAAAACCTAACTGCTGCTAGTTATCTGGAATTTCTTCAGAATTATCTGTTGCCACAGCTGAATCAGCTATTTCCAAATAGAAATGATTTGTGGTACCAACAGGATGGGGCTCTCCCAGACTATGGCGTTGAGGTACGAAATTACCTTAATAACGTTTTCCCAGGAAGGTGGATAGGCCTATCGAATGGCCACCAAGCTCTCCAGATTTGTTTTTGTTTCGCTATAAAACAGCTGTAATTTTTTCTACGGGTACCTATTTTGAGACTTTTACAAAAATATTTAAAAAATAAGATAATGTATTAATTTACTATTCATACTATTTAATAAATCACACTGATAAACGTGAATTATAATGATAAGTGAGGTTTGTTCTCAAGAGAGACATTTTCCTACAACTATAAATTCCCTACGTCACTACCCTATGATTTGAAAAATCAAGAGTCCTCCTCACGTATTCCATTACACTAACACAGCAAACATCCATAATTGAAAGATTACCGAGAGTAAATATTTTATTGACTTTTATTAGTTTTAGGTTTAGTTGGGGTATTTATTTACGATTTGTTTAATGTAGTAGAAATTGCGAATGATATTTTCACTTATAGTATCACAAGAGCTTAAATTATTTCCGGACATTTTCTTTCGGGCACGAGAATTTTTGAAAATATATTTCGATTTATGGGAACATGCTTTAAATTCACGCGATTTAGCTTCTAAAAGATTTTGTAAAAACCCAGTACAGTAACGGGAATCATAAATTCCAAATAATTATAAATAGATAACTAAAATTCAAATCATGTAAGTCATCCATTCTCTAATGTGGGTAGAATCCAAAAGGTTCAAAGAAAAACACAAAGTCGATCCCACAATTTTAATTTAATAGTGTAAGTTACTTGCTACTAGTTTCGGTCCACAGGACCATCATCAGGCTAAAAATACAATAACAGTGTCAAATTTTTGAAAGAAAAACAGTAGTAAGACTTAATATGATGGAAACAAAATCATGACTACAGTAAAATATTTGTAGGTGAATTATCAAACTACAACTCACAGTAGAGATAACACTAAATTATGTTAATACATATGAAAATCTCCAAAGAGATAACCGCAGATATAAAAAACATGCAGGCAAAATGATAATATCGTTAAGTTTTCTAATAACATTATTTAAAAATATGTAAAAATTTTTGATTATACAAAGCAAATCATAAAAAATACAATATATTGTAATGGTAATCAACATTATTACTAAAATATGCATCAAATCACCAGAGATGAGTAAAGTACTTAAGAAAATTCAAGAAATATATAATATCAAGGAAAATAATTTACAAAATACTGATCAAAAAAGTGAACATTATAAATAATTTGATTTGACTAAACAAAGCAAGTTTGATAATTCACCTACAAATATTTTACTGTAGTCATGATTTTGTTTCCATCATATTAAGTCTTACTACTGTTTTTCTTTCAAAAATTTGACGTTGTTATTGTATTTTTAGCCTGATGATGGTCCTGTGGACCGAAACTAGTAGCAAGTAACTTACACTATTAAATTAAAATTGTGGGATCGACTTTGTGTTTTTCTTTGAACCTTTTAACTAAAATTCAGTTTTTTTTAAATAATACCTTATAGAATTTCCCAATTGTCATTTTGTTTGCACCTAAAGATTTGATAAATATTTATTTAGCTTCTTCTTGTTTAAGTACCTAGTTATCACAAAAAGCGTCCCTGTGTCGAGTAAGTAATCTCTAAAATATTTACTATTGTTGTTCTTTCTACAACACTCATTGTAATCAGGTAAGTATCAGGTTTCCTCATTAGGCTAACTAAATGGATGTTTATATATCAGCGATTGTATATTAAATATCTATGTAGTATGTATTTAAGTCCTCCAATCTAAATGCATTCCACCAGCTATACATCCTAGATAAACAAACACACGGAACGCTAATTGAAGTGTCCTTATCTATATTTGATAATAATGTTACGTACAGGATAATAGAAATTTATTTTTTTATAAACAAATATTTCTACAGAACTAACAAGTTTATTTATCCACAGAAACTATGGAGTCGAAACAATGACTTTACAGTAGAAATAGAAAATTAAAGTTATTCATTCCTCTATATAATATTTAATAATACATTACAGCACAAAATCAATCTTGACTAACCTAACATAACCTGTAAAGAATAATAAGTATTCTACCCGAATACTAATTATTTCTCTAGTAGAAAACGTAAATGGACTAGTTTAGTAGGATCATATTAATCAAAATGATAGCAATATATATTTAGGATAAGATACCTACTTACTTATATTGGTATTCATTTTGCAAGTAATTATTCTCATTTCGTAAAATTTAGCAATAAATAATTAGTAAGTTTTAAACGTAGCGCCAACTAATAACCAATAATGAAGTGTGTTTAAAAGTCAACGTTGTCACAGTTTAGCTACGTTCGTTTCAAGTATTCTCAAAGAACTGGCGGCACAAAACACCGTGTTCTGTGACTAACTGATTGTACCAGTTGACAAGATATATGACAGGAGAGAAAATCGTGTTTATCTGTGATAAACAAATATGACCCCTATTCTTGACGGTGATAGAACAGCCAATAGAAAGTGGGCGTGGTTCTATTGAAAATGCCAAAACCGTATTCTTGAAATTCGTTCTCTCACTGTACCGATAGAAGGGTTGCTCCCCGAGAGAACAATTACTTCAATTGGTTATTTTTGAAGGAACCGCTATAACACCAAAAGGTGTTAGGGATTTTTGTTTTCGAACCAAAAATAGTATAGAAGTAATTTCTTTCAAATACCAAACACAACCAAACAACAAATTAAACTAACGAAAATGACAGAATATTTTGTTTAGTGTTTTACTCCTTATTTGATAAAGTGTCAATCAGAGAACAAAAATATCATTGTGTTTATTTCTTTTTAATGACAACAAATAAGAGAGAGAGAGATAAGTTTCTTGGTTAATATTAAAGCATATCGACAACATCGCAAATTTTCTACCAATCTTATTGAAACACGTCACTTACCACTTATGACGTATGTAACCATTAAATTTAAATTTCAAAAGCCGATTATGGCTAGAGGATTGATTTTATAAAAATTTTATTTGTACATTTGAACCACTAAAAACCTATTTTATAAGATGCAAATATAAAAAAAAATCACTAAACTAGTCCATTGTTGGTTTAATGGAAAACTTAATAAAACTATTTTATTTGACAATCCATCTATCATACCAAATAATGGTCACACTAGCAGAGTGTCTTATTATCTTAAAGATCAAGACGATTTGGAATTTTTTTTTTCTGCCGTATCTTGTAATTTTTTCAACTACTGGTTTTTCTTGAACTGGGTCAGTTTCCAGAAGATCATTTGCCATCTCCAAATGTATTAACTTTTGAATTGACCTTGTTAAATAGCCCCTTGATGTTTTTAACTTTATATTATATATCTCCTTTTTGAACGGGTTTACAAATTTTTTCATTCGAGTTTCTCAAAATTAATTGACCTATGTATTCCACTCTAAATCTCTTTAATAAATCTTCTTTTAGTTTAAGTCTATATTTATATCTACGACGAAGACTACTGAATTCTATCTTTTCTAAGCCAGCAGTACCAGATTCTTGAATATCTTGCAAAAATATTTTCGGACTAAGCGGAATTAAATCTTGTCTTCTGAAAGATAAGTAAGAGGTCTAGAATTCACTAAAGCTTCACAATCACATAATATAGTTTCTAATTCTTCATACCTTAAACAGACTCTTCCTACTACCTTTACCAAACTCCTTTTAACAATTCTACTTAGAATCTCCCACCAACCACCCCACCATGCAGCAGTTGGTGGATTCAATTTCCAATCAATTTTCTCAATTGAAAACTTATTTTTTATTTGTTCCTAATCTAACTGTTTTAGTGAATTTTGGCATCCTGTAAAGTTTGTTTGGTTGTCTGAATACATGGTAGTTGGTCTTCCTCGTCTTGCTATAAATCGTCGAAATGCTTGAATAAAATTTTCAGTAGTTAAAGATGTCACAATTTCTAAATGAATGCCTCTATATAAAAACTGCAACCCAAACTTTAATTGATTTTCTTATATAAAATAGACCAAATAAATCAACTCCGGTTACTTCAAATATGTGGGCACCTCTAACTCTATTTTTAGGTAAATAAATTGGATAAGTATTCATTTTCTTGGAATTGTACCTCTTACATACCACACATCTTGAAATTACTGATTTAACTAACTTCCTACCTCCTAATATCCAATAGGATTCTCTTAAATCATTTAATAGTATTTGAACACCAGCATGACCCATTTTTACATGTCTTTCAAATATAAGTCTGATTACAACTGGTAAAAGTATGGGAAATCGAAAACTTGCTGTATAGTTACGTTCAGTAATTTTAGTTTTTATTCTAATCACTTGATTTTCATCCTTAAATGGTATTATTGTAAAATTGTTTTCTAAAGTCTTCTGATTTAGAGCTTCTTGTTGTATGCAACGTAATAAAATTATTTCTGCTTCTTGTATTTCCTGAACTTGCAATCCGAATTTTTTAGGTTTCTTAGGCTTTTTTGAGTTATAACAAAATCTTTTTACCCAACCAATTAAATTTACAATTTGGCAATATTTAGAAAATTTTCGATATAAGTAAGAAAAATCGACTTTTTCTGGAGACAGCATCACAACTTCTTTTTCTTCCATCTTATAAGACTGTGCTGGCCAACATGTTTTTTCGCCTTTTAACCAATTAGGACCTAACCATTAATTAATATTGTGCATGGGTCAGCTACCACATACTAATCCTACGTTTACTATAAATTATAAAGATACACAAAATTCCTTTTTTTCCTCAAAAGCAACAAACGAAATTCAGATCGTTAACTCTTATTTTGTCCCCAAAAAAGTGTCACCAATATTTTTTGACTGACAGCTAACAACGAGGCCCAACTTAAATATTTTATCCATGATTAACATTAATCTCCAGTTGATTCATTGAATACATATAGATTTTAAAGTCTGTAATTGTTAGAATTCGTATTTGGTAAGCCATTTGATGAATAAGGGATCAATAAATAATTCAGATTTAATCTTTAAAAATGATATATGGTGCGGCAAAACGGGACCATATAATTAGTACAGTAAATGAGGAGAAAAATCTAGTGCTACCACCAAATAATTCTATACTACACCGCAGATTTTTATGAAACTTGAAAATAAAGTAAACTTTAGATGAAAGTCGAAATTGTGCCACGGTGCGATTTTTATTTTTAGTTTTAAAAACTACTCCTTAGTCTAAAAAAGAGTTATTTGCATTAAAAGCATATCTGCATAAGTAGAAAAATACATTTTGGAACATTTAAACCTGTAATAAAGAAATTACAAGTAAAAAATGTAGAAAAACAATGAAAATTCGTAAAATTATTCTTGCTTTATAAAAAAACTAACTATGAACAAACATAAAGTTTATTTTGAAGATTTTTTAAGGTTCTTCAAAAAATGTACGGCATATTTTTTAATTACAGCTAATTTTTTTTTATTTTTTTTACGTCAAATACTGTTAATCAGTTTCCGCAAGATAAACCTCAGCGCTTATACCTATAGTTATATTCATAAAAAGATGTTCAATCTCTCCATATTTAGTTAGTTAGTCAAAAAACCACTTAATTTACTTAAGATAATATGGTAAAACTGCTCATTTACTGCACTAAATTGCTTGATATTTAAATTTAAATTTTGTTTGTTTAAAATAGTAACTTTACACAACGTGTGCCATAAATAATACAAAATTATTTTCATTTCAATACAATCAATCATGATAGTATCGTTAATCTGTTATTATATCTAGTCTTGATCAAGTCATAGACAAATACAGCTGAGTTTTTTATTGAACCATTCTTCAAAATGTCTGATTTTTATTTGTTTTGGTTTTTATTTCTTGGAAAAAGCCAAACCATATGTATGAATTATAGCGTTATTATGTACGAGTATTATGTGAAAAAAAATCTGAAATTCTTAACTTTACAATTAACAGTACGAAAATATTATCCTCATTCAGCACCCCTACTGAATTATAAGCACCCCTTTTAAAGGAGACGCAAAAAACACAAATCAATGCCACAAAAATGAGGTTCCTAAGAAATACAAAATTAGAAATGAAACAATTAGGCAAAATCTACACCTTGAACTAATAAACAACATAAGGAAAAAATAGAAGAAGACCAACAGCTACATGGATAGAAAGTGTCAGGAAGTTAGTTTATTGGCCATACTATCTAATTATTCTGAAGTAACATTGTTTTATGCCATAAAGTTATTTTTATAGTCGGTGCAAAACAAAATTTGATATATACACGTCATCATAATTTTACGTCGACACGTATAGACAGTGTTGCCGGACTTTTGTAAGTTTACAAGATTTAAAGATCGATTCGAAAAAAACTATCCAAAACAACTTATTTGAAGTGACATAAAACAAAGTACCAACATAATTTCATCTGTATGTTTCTGGCACGACAGAATTTTCTGGGATCAATAAAAGATGGTGTCAAAATTTGAAATTATTTTGAGACTAAAAGAGAATAAAAAACTTAAAAGTACAAAAAGTCCAAAAAAATTCAAAGAAATCAGCCTCCGCGTTCGGCAGTTAGAGCATTTTTATATAAATCAATATTTTGAAAGGATCGAATTTTAATAGTGATGAGCAAATGCAAGACCAAGACCAAGACCGGGTTAATCTTGGTCTTGGTCTTGCAGTCAAATAAGCAATCTTGGTCTTGTTCTTGCAGGGTCCAGTGGTGGTCTTGGTCTTGGTCTTGCACCAAGACTCTTGCAAGGCTTGCACTTTTTTTAGATTTACTGGGGTCCATTTTTACAAAAAAAAAGTAAAAATAGTTTTTAAAATCATTACAAGTAAAGAAAGATTAAATGAAAGGAATAGTATTTTTCATTATAAAAATTTTGTTTTTTTTATATTACATTGTAGCGATAAATCAAGTATGAAATAGTTATTATCCTAACAAGTGCGGAAAAGTTAATTTCCGCAAGAGTTAAGATCAATATTTTTTTACAAGAAAAATCACCTCGAAAATTATTTAGATACTTGAAAAGATGCGATTGTGACAATTAAATATTTCATAGTGCCAATAAATACACGACTGTAGCTATAGCAACTAAGCACAGCCGATCAACTTCTGCTTGTTATGGTACCATCAGTAATTATAACCCTCAAAACCAAGCTTCTTCGTCTTCGTCAAGGAATCCTCTACCTGCGTTCTCAGCGGAGTACAGTACGACAATGCCTCTTTCTCCAAATGATTCATAACATTGTTCAAGTTTTTTAATATGTGAACATTAATAAAGCTTATCCATGAATTTACCTTAGAAATAAACATAGTTTTTGTTCAGGAGTTATTGGACTTTTATTTCCATTGCATGGTTTTGAAACAATGTCATCTTTTATGTGATTTAAAACATAATCAAACAATATTGGTGTCGAACTAAAATATTGCCTAAATTTTTCATCATTTGTTTGAAGGTGACGACATATTAAGATTTCATAGACGCCTTCAGTTTTCCGTTTCTTAAAAATCTTACTTTCTTCCGACCTTTTCGTTTCTTCTTCCGATGAAGACTTGTCTTCCAAAAATATTATCATTGCCAAGTCCAAATCATCCATTTTTTGCTTTTAATACAGAAACACTCTAATTATTGTCAAATAATGAAACTAAACACAAAATATATAACAAACTATAAACTCACAAAACGAAAGCAAATACAAAAATGGATTTAGGGGGTCAATAACGTTAAACTCTTACTTTACATCTGTGCTCACCGATAGCGGCCGTCTTGAACGGTCGTCAAATTACGGCCGCTTTATTGCGGCACCGCTATCCTAGGAAACCAAAGCTTTAGAGTTTAAAATAATCCATGGCTGCTTTATTTTTCGGTTTATATGTTTAAAAGACGCAAGACCGCAAGACTCTTGCAAGCTTGGTCTTGGTCTTGCGTATATCTTGCAATACTAAGTCTTGGTCTTGCATGTCTTGCACTGCTCGGTCTTGGTCTTGTTCTTGCAGTCTGAAGTTGATCTTGGTCTTGGTCTTGGTAATGCATTTTCTGCAAGACCAAGACCAGTCTCGCTCATCACTAAATTTTAAGTCAGTTGTATGAATTATATTGTAGCAGTTTATGTTAAAATTATGTTAATATTTTGAATTTAACATGCAGTAATTAAGTTATGTACAGGAGACGCTTGGGTACTTTTTTTTAAATTAGAAGAGGAATTAATTAAATTAATAGTACCAACAATTAATCTGTGGAAGTCCATCGTATTAACAAGAACAAACGAGTAAACGGCATTTCAAAAGCTATATTTTTCAAATAAGAGGAAGTTTCCATCAAACGTTTAGCTATTTATTATTCTTAAGAAGAGAAATTAAGAAGATTAATTTATTTAAAAACAATAACCAATGAACCCAATAGTAGGTACTTATTCTAAATTTTGATAAAAGGGATTAAATTATTTAATAACTTAGAATTTCTATATAAGATTATGAATCAGCCTAAGCTTATTGCTGATTCTAGCAAAACCTAGTCAAAACGTGAGTAATATTTTGACTGTGTATAATTAATTAAACATGTTGACTGGTAATTATATTGTTTACGATTCCGAGCGTTCATCAGATTTGCTTTAGCGTAATTATGTGCAACAATGATAAAATTCAGTTTATCTGATTTATAATTTATTTTTTATTTGTTTCAGATTTGTTATAAGTGACTATTTAAAGCACAAGACGGGTTCGCTCGCCGTAGAGTATTCCTTGCAGTTGAGCAGTCTTAGGAAGCTCGAAACGTCGAACTTGGGATACCCTATGTTTTTTCAACTGCTGTTCTCTATCACTCGATTAGGCAGATCTCCGAAGAAAAAAATTGAATTTGCTCCAAGCAAATGTAAATAAAATAAATATATATCATTTATATACATATATATATATAAAAAACCATAACAGATTGTTTATAAGTAGACAGTGCGTTTTTGTGTATAAAAAGTGTATAAGAAGTTGTGAAGATGAACGACCCAAGAAGGCATAATTTGAAGAAATTTTCCTTCGTTGGATTCCAGAACAGCTCTATAAAAGTAAGTTATCTCCATTCCAAGTTATTTCGTCTTGACTTTCGTCTACACTTTTTTACCGTGTACATAATGCTCAATATCCTCTAATGTAATTTGATTTAACACAGCTTTATCGTGTACACTGTAAAGTTATTTTTTATTATACAGGATACTGTTAAAATTAGCATAAAATCTTAATCTCTAATTCCGTTTTTTCAAATGCGATACCCAAATAATAATGGCTGAAATATAATGATTTTTTAATAGTATATTATTGTTGTTAACCATTATATACCAAATTTGACCAGAAACATTAAAGGGTCTTGAATATAATAATTTGAAATAGGTATAGCAGGTAAAATTTTAACCTTTTTTGGTCAAATTTGTCAGTTTTCTTTTCCCGCGAAGTCTTCAGTTGTATTTAATACCGAATACCTGTATCATTCTAATAAATACGAATATTTATTTACAGTGTAGAAATCACTTATGGAATAAAATTATTTATGTTTTACCTATCTATTATTGATTAATAATATCTTAGAAACTGAATATGTTATGGTAGCAATAATACCTGCTATCACACCTAGGGCATTATAAGCGGGCATTATCGTAATGCCCGGAAATTTTGTCCAATTTTATTTCTCTCATAATAAAGAATAAAGATCAATTTTATACAAAAAATAATGTTTCTTTAAATACTAAAAATTAATCGTTATTTCCAAAATAAAAATTACAATTTTGAAATTGCGTTGGCATCTTTCTAAATACCAAATATGCCATACTCCCGATCATACTGTTGCCTTGATTTAACTGGCAACTGGTAACTTCTATGGCCTTTTCTCTTATATTTTGTGGAATTTCTTCCATTTTAGAAAAATATTTTAACAAAAAATGCCAACTGACTAACTGACAGAAACATCAAAGTTAAACTTAATTTTTAGGCAAAACATAAAGCATTGTATGCACCACGGGCATTGTTAGACTCTAATACCCATAAGGCGGAAACCTAGCCATTATCGTCCCCTTCTCTGGGAAAAAATAATTCAGTTAAGCAACTACTTTTGGGGCATATGGTTATTAACTGAAATTTTAAAGTGTCTTTAACTTTAAATATCTTAACTGAAAGTTTCGATTAGACTATGACGTAATTAATTTACCATTGCCCAACGTACATTTTGTGTTAAGCAACTGTAAAGATTTTTGTTGAACATCCTCGGCATAGAATTACTTAACTGAGATGTTCGCTTAAAGTTAAACGTACATTTTAGATGTATATGCGATTCTTTGGATTATTTAAGCCGAATTTTTAGTTAACAATTGTTAATAGTGTAGAAAGTATAACTGTACATTTGAGTACTCATAAAGTAGCTTTTCACTTATGTTAATTGAAGTTTCAATATTTTTTAACACTTCTTTAAGGTTTAGTTTATTCCAGAATCCCTCTTAATGTTAACTGTATTTTCATAATTAAAGTAATCATAATAGAGAATATTTCTTATTTACCTAATCTAAACCATATGTTATTACTTTGTTTTAATTTTTACCCAAGTTTATGAAAATATAAAATTTTCAGCAAATGCGTATATTGGAAATTTACATACTTATTTTAAAAATAGCAAAGATATAACATACGGATTAAATTAAATATCGATTTGGTAAAATTTTTCTTTGTGTGAGAATCATAAAAGGAGAATAAAAATACACAAATTGTTAACAATGCATATAATGTATTTACATAAATAGACATAATATAATCAAAATAAAAAAACGCTTCCAATAAAAACAAATAATAAATACAATATAATGATCCACTTTTCATCCATGCTTCTAAAGCTCGTCTAAATCTCGACCGCATGCCAATATTAGTAATTAATTGGGAAAGCTCATTTTCACTAAGCCCTTTCATAGTTTCTTCATCAATTGTTTCTCCTAATAGCAAAAAAGCACAGTTTTTAAACCGTTTAATGAAGCATTTGCAAATATTTATATACCGGGTGGTGAATGGTCGGACGCACCATAGGAAATCCAATGGAAAATCATAAACTCTTAAATTCCTGCTTCCCAAATCAATTTTAGGTGAAAACTCAATAGGAACTTTTCTTTAAAGAATTAAATACTGCATCAGATGAGACTATTAAAAATATTTTTCAGCTTTTGGTAGTTGACAAAATTGACCAATTTATTTACCATTCTTATACAGCATCAAGACAGCAATAAAATGTCAAAATGACTAAAATATTTAGATGTCAAATCATTCAAATAGTCAAAAAAATAGAAAACAAAGTTATTTATTGTTAAATAAATACAAACGCTAAATAAATTACAATAAATGCTCAAATAAACCACCGTTTTGGGCTAAACAATATCCTAATCTATCATAAAACTCTCGTCGAACATTTGCTAGAATGCGAGGCGTTATTTTTGCACATTCTTCTCGGATGCCTGTCTTTAATGCCTCTAAATCTGGAAACCTTACCGTGCCGTAAATTTTGGATTTTACATCTCCCCAGAGATAAAAGTCATTTGGGGCAAGATCTCCAGATCTTGGGGGCCATTTAATAAGACAATTTGGTCCTATCACACAGTTATTAAAACAATTATTGACCAATTCTTTCACTTCACGGCTGTTGTGAGCAGGACAACCGTCCATTTGAAACCAAATTTCTTCTTCTTCGGGAGCTACTTCTGCGAGTGCTGGTAAAATTTCTTCTTGAAGCAAATCCAAAAACCTTCCTGAGTCTAGATTTTCCTCGTAGAAAAAAGGTCCAATAAGATGATGCCCCAGTATTCCTGCCCAAACATTGATTTTTTGGTGATATTGAGTACGAGTTTCCACAACAATTTCAGGCCTTTTAGTTGACCAAATTCTACAGTTTTGCACGTTGGGTTCATTGTTTAACGTAAACGTACACTCGTCTGTAAAACAAACATTTTTTAAAAATTTTTGGTCTGCATTCGCCCTCTCCAGCATCTCATAACAAAACTCTGCTCTTCTCTCATAATCTCCCTCAAGCAACTGTTGATGACATTGAACTTTATAAGAATGGAAGTTATTCTTTTTTAATATTTTTAATGCAGTTGAATTATGCATGTCGAACTGCTGTGCGATTTCTCGAGAACTTATTCTGGGATTTTCAATAACTGCAGATAATACATTTGTGGTATTTTCATTTTCAAACACATTTATTTGAATGTTTTGGTCATTTTTGTTACACTTGCATAAAGGAAGCAATGTGCCAGTGTTTTCAAATTTTGTGATTATTCTTCCAATTGTAGTATGGCTTGGAATCGGGCGGTTTGGATATTTCGCGCTAAATAAAGCACTTACCGTGCGCGTACTATTGCCGGAATAAAACATTTTTACAATTTCTACTCGTTCTGAAACGGTGTACGACATTTTTTACGTTTATTGTTGTCACTAATTGAATAATAGAATGACAATCTTGATAATAGCTTTTAAAGGTAACGTCATCCTGACATATCATTGCTGTCTTGATGCTGTACAAGAATGGTAAATAAATTGGTCAATTTTTTCAACTACCAAAAGCTGAAAAATATTTTTAATAGTCTCATCTGATGCAGTATTTAATTCTTTAAAGAAAAGTTCCTATTGAGTTTTCACCTAAAATGATTTGGGAAGCAGGAATTTAAGAGTTTATGATTTTCCATTGGATTTCCTATGGTGCGTCCGACCATTCACCACCCGGTATAGTAACGTTAAAAAGAAATAGATGAAATACTTACATAGATAGTACCTAACAAATTAAAGAAATTTAAACTTACTGTTAAATATTTGAATGAGCTCCTTAAATTCCCACTGTTTCAAAAGTTCTTCCATTCTGCGGTAATTTCAATAATTGTCTTTTAATAAATAATCGTAGTAATAAAACTCAAAGTCTATCCACAACGTTTAATAGTGAGGTTCAATAGTAAGTGCAACATGTTTCGGTCTTTAGACCATCATCAGGCTATAAAGAAAAACAATGGTATCAGGAGAATCCAAAAATGGTTATAGTTATTAAAAGAGCGAATGGTGTCGGTTGTCCGATTACATCAATGATTAAAGTTAAAACATTTTAAATATGACAAATAATTACAAGTAGAAAAAATACAAGTTTAAAGTAAAAAGTTAAATACATAAATTGCAAAAACTTATACTATGGCAAAACAGCAAGTTAATTATGTTACACAATCAATATAAACTCACCTGTATGTGCAGAACGTAGGAATTGTAAATAATTTAAATTTAAAAACTTAAACATCCATACATAAGTGAAGAATAATGGATGAATAAGAAAGTTAATATATAAAAAGAAGAGGAAAAGGAACTTTAGAAGTTATTTAAATAGAGAATGATGGTTGTGTTGGTTAGATTAAAGTGGATAGAAATGTGGGACCATATTCATACTAAGAAAATTGTATACACGAAAATTCAATTAACAAGTTTTACATTATTAAAAGAAACAAGAAGAAAAGAACATAAGTGGAGGTATAAAGAAATGATTGTAAAAAACAATCAAAAAAAGGAGAGATCCATGAAAGAGGTTCGATCTCCTTATAATCAAGAAGACAGGTCGATCCCAAACCGTGAGTAAAGGTTCTTGTTAGTCTTCTCAATCTAAGCAGCAATGCTATGTAAATTAAGATGAACAGCATAAGGTACATTTCAAAAATTGCCGAACCGGAAAAGTTTACCAGCACCAACGCACTTGAAGAACCTTATAACGTATGAAGGGCAATTACAGTTAAAGAAAGCATAAAGCGGAAATGGTTTAGTGCCAACCTACATCCGAAAGGGTTACCAACTAAATAACTAGTCAAGAAGGAACTTGGATGTAGAGGGTAATTAAAAGGAATGAATATAAGAGTTGAGTTCCATATAACAATTTCAAAAATCAAAATCAAATCAAAGACCCACTATCTACACATATCGATGAAAATAGTTACAAACATCAGTAAAGAGTAATAAGTCCTGAAACAAAATTTGTGTTAAGACTAGAAAAGAAGAAGATATGAAATCAAGTCGAAAATATAAACTTAACCTAATTACATGTATAAATAAACAGTTGTTAAAAGTTTAAATTTAGAAATAAATAATTTTCATTAGGTTGAATTTGTTCGTTCAAACAATTGAGAGTACTATTATTTGTAGCAGATTTAATTTCCAAAAACTCAAGCAAATTCAATCTAATTCCCTTATTACAAACATGAATTAATTCAACATTATCGACATCAAAAAAGTGATTGTATTCTAAGATGTGATTAGCGAAAGAGGAAGGTGAGTTCTTAACTTCTAAAACCGAATATTTTTTAACAAAATTCATATGTTCCAGAATACGGGATTCAAGTCTCCTCCCACATTGACCAACATATACTGCATTACAATTTGAGCATGAAAGTTTATAAACACCTGGTTTATGTAACAGTGGAATGGTATCTTTAGTATTGATTAATTTAGCAAGGGTATTATTGGTTTTGAAAGCTATGTTGATATTGAATCTGTAAAAAATATTTTTGATCTTATAAGACAGTAAACCTGTAAATAGTAAAGAGCCTAAAAACAACTTCTGTGTAGTATTATTATGATTATCTTTAGTGGTTATATGGAAGGAAAGTCTAAACCTGCAAAAGTACTTGGAATATACTTTGTGGATTAAGTCTAAAGGGTAATGATTATTGACTGCTAGTTGTTTAATAATACTTATCTCTTTCTCAAAAGAATGATCAGATAAGGGAAGTGAAAAGCATCTATAGAATAGAGAGTTAAAAGCAGCAAGTTTATGCGACATAGGATGACAAGAGTTAAGAGTTAAGACTCTTGTCATCCTATGTCGCATAAACTTGCTGCCTTGTAAAGATCACACTAAATTTTTCACCAATTTTTAGAAGACTAGGTTACACAATTATAAAGACCAAAACTTAAACACACCCTAGATAAATAATGAATAACTTCACTCTTTTGCTGGCCTGATACAGAGTTGCCAGATAAGGATAAAAAAGTGCACCGCTAATTACATAGCCGAAAACCGCATTCAGATTAAACGAGGTAATAGAGGTAAACTAGTGTAAACATTACATATGAATACCCGATAAAAGTAGGCATTAATATTTTACCACTTTTTTTTAAATTAATGTAAATTTATCGGAATAAACTATAACATTTATAATGGAAGCTGATGAATTTCAATACAACCGACAAATTTGAAAGAAATTGTTTTGATCGTTAGGTACAGCTTAACTGAAAAGTGTTGTTGCTTAATCGAACAGTGGTCTGCGTAACCATAAAAATTAGTTGTATAACTGAAGGGGATGATTATTAACCGAAAATCAAAGTTAGGTAATCGAAAAGTACCGTTGCGTAATCGAATAGCAGCGTTATTAAACCATAAAGCAGATTTACCTAATTGTAGAGGAGAATTAATTATTCGAAAAATTAAGAATAATGAAAAACTCTTCGTTTTACCAAAACTTCCAATATTGGAAGTTTTGGTAAAACGAAGAGTTTTTCATTATTCTTAATAAGATGGACTTTCAAAAAGTAAGGGTTAGTACAATCAATTTAATTCGAAAAATTACTTAGTCGGAAAATATAATTATTGTAATTGGACTATTCAATAGGTACCTTAATAGAAAAATAGGTATGGTTTTTTTAAGTGAAAAATATTTGCGTTTTTATTTAATACTAATTAATTTTACATTTTTTTATTTGCATTAATTATATTTAACACAAGTACCTATATCTTATTTCCATATTGTGTGGTTATGTAATGGATTAATTTCGTTCTTTTATCTCATAATCAACTAACCATTTATTTAATAAATAAATGAATAAAGATTTTTCCTTTATCTCACTTTCTACGTTGTTTTTCCCATATACCTACTTACTTGTTTCCATTGCTT
Organism: Ophraella communa; assembly: GCA_035357415.1. Taxonomy (NCBI): domain Eukaryota; kingdom Metazoa; phylum Arthropoda; class Insecta; order Coleoptera; family Chrysomelidae; genus Ophraella; species Ophraella communa. The sequence continues at coordinate 27,593,587 of CM068994.1, read as the reverse complement.
TATTGGTATTATTAAAATGAAATTAAAGTTAACTACTCCTAAAATAATCTTAAATATATTTCAATTAGGCGAATTATAATTTCGATTACCTCAATCTAAAAAGAAGTTCATTTTACTAACCGTGACTTTGAGTTAACAATTGTAACATTTATGACGTAGGATGCTAAACTTACTGCTTCAGTTAAGCTTAAAAGAATATTTCAGATATAACCGAATGTAGCAGAATTTCGAAATCAGTTATACTACACAACTTTTCGGTTATTAACATTATATTTCGATTAATTTTCCGTAACTCAAAGTCATGAGTGGTTAACTAGGTAAAAACTTACGAAAATTTTTTCCAGAGTTGTGGGGTTAGTTTAGAAGATTAGGGACCCGTCAACTTTGAAATTCAAATGTGAGCTTTTTAAACATAAATTTAAATGTACAGGGTGATACACGCAAGTCTGGCATCGTCCATGATCTATATTTTTAATGAAACACTCTGTATATTTTTATGATTTTAAAAGCTCCCTAACAATACGATCTCAACGAAATATACCATATAGGGTAATTATTTATAATTTTGTTCAAGATAGTTAATACATAAAATTGTGAAAATAATAATGTTTCACACTTTAAATAATGGTTTTATTTTTAATTAGCTGAATGCAGACCTCAAATTTCTTCACTAAGTATCAATATTTTGGGTTTTGTTAACATTTTTGTCACGAATAGGTAAAAACTGTATAGATAACTATGTCAATATAATTAATCTAAATCGGTAAATAATGTCTGTCAGTTGTTGATGTGTTGACATTTAAATATCGTAGTTGTCAATTCTTAATCAAAAACTAATATCTTACGAAGCAATAATAAAATATTTAACTAAGTCAAGTTGAAGTGGCAAATTTATTTAAACAGAGGTTCTCTAATATTTCACAAGGTACTGTGTCTAAAATGCATGCACAATTCAGAGAACTTGGACATGTCAAACCATTAAAGAGAAAACCGCACTGCGTTGAAGATGATGTGAAAGTGGAGAATCCAACATCCAAGTTCACGTCAAATTTCTCGTCAAATGTGAGTCACACAAAATGTCCTAAGGTGTTTCCATAAAAAAAAACTTCATCCATATAAATTGACTTTTGTGCAAGAACTAATAGAAGATGATTCAGATCGTAGAATGGATTTGTGAAAGAATTATGAACAGAAATGAAATAGCTGTTGGTACAATTATTTTTTCCGATGAATCAACATTCACATTGAACGGGGAAGTAAACAGACAAAACTGTAGATATTGGTCAAAGGAGAATCCTCATTGGATGCGTGAGACACATACTCAGTATCCTCAAAAGTTGAACTTTTGGGCAGGTATCATAGTTGATCATATTATTGATCATATTTTTGTAGATGGAAATTTGACAGCCGAAAAATATTTAAGCATAATTAGAGACGAAGTTGTTCCTGAATTGGTCAACTTATATCCCATTTTGATTCATCGAAAGATTTTGCCAATCAGTATTACTGATGGAAAAATCTTGAGATGAAGAGAAAAATTTATCCATTAAAAAAAAGATCGCGTGTATTTTGCTAAGATAAATTAACGACTAATTATATAAAGAAACAATAAAATTTATTCATTCTAAAACAATTAAACTAGTTAAAAGAACAGTTGTTAAAAATACAATTATTAAATATTGGTTGGGGAGTACTGATTTTAATGTTTTCTTCTCGTGTTTCTACGTATGTTGAATATTCTGTTTCCGAGGGTCTCAAATTATTTATAAGTTGTTTATGGTGTTCGGGGTCAATTTGGAGGTATGGTTTAATCGATTGTGATGACGAGTGTCCTGTTATCTTAATAAGCTGTTGATCGCTAACTCCTGCTTTGGCTAATTGGGAAACTGCGCTGGCACGATTTGAATGGTTAGTAACTTTATTATTGATTATGTCCAATCCAATTTTTGCAGCAGAATTTTTTGTCCAAACAGATATGGTATTAATACCTAAAGGAACATTTTTGTACCAACCTTTAGAATTTTTATTTTTCCAAAAAGGATTTGGAGTTAAAAATAATCGGTCAGAAGTAATATGTTCATTTCTTTTTTCTACTAGCAAATGGAATAGTTTTACAGGGCAAATACTTTCGTCACTTTCATTTCTAGTCAACCATTTGCTGTCTGTTAACTTTTTCGAGCCGCCTTGTTCCGTTTTCGAAAATATGGTGTTATATTCAATCCTACCCGTAGGAAGACCATTTTGGTTCTTTTCTACTTTAAAATAATAAATTTTGCAATTAACAGCTTCTCCTCCTCTCCAAGCCAATTCGTAAGAAGCTATATGAAAGAATCTTTTTGCAGCCCTTCAGGTTCATTTATATTCCATAGTGTTGCCATTTTTATTATATTTTCTTTGTCTATTGCTGAAGAACACGTCTTTCTTTTTGTTGGAATCAATTGAAGTTGTTTTCTTTTGGCATTTCTAGCATCCCGAGCTTCTTTAAAGGTTATGTCTGTAAAAGGATCAAATTTCAAACCATATTCGTTAAAATATTTCTGTTGTAACATTTTAGCAGTCGTGTTCCATATTGTTTTGACCGCAAATTCTTTGTAATCTTCTCCATTCTTTTTTTCATATTGAAAGCCCAATCTTTTAATATTTTTGCTAGATCTTGTATTGTAGTATTCTCTTCCAACTTATAATTTCGGCTTTGACAAAACTCCATGAATTGTTTCCATATTGATGACTTCGTATTTTTTGTTGACTTCGGTATTGACTCTTCAATATTTTTTGTAATTTGTTCATGTGAAACCTCTCCAAATCGGTTCATACTTTATGTTTTTTGCAAAGAAAAGGTAGTATTGTTTTATATTGTTAAATTTGACAATTAAATACCTGTCAACAATAATGCAAAATTGATACACACCTACTAGATTGAGGAACATGCGATAAAAAAAAGCGATAAAAAAGGATGCACCTTTTTTATCGATGTCAAAATGACAAAATAGTTTGTAGGTATATGACATTTTAACATTGGAGTTCATTTATCAATTATAATTATTATAAATGGTGCAGTTATTATATACACTTATATTTGACGTTTAACTGTCACATGCACTGTAAACAAATCTGAAAACGCTGAACTTGATAAGTCAATCAGAGTCAAGAGTCAAGTTTGGTATTATCCGTAAGCCGAACTTGACAAGAGCTTCTGACTGGTTCATTTCGTAGGTGAGTGAAATAGTCGTAAAAATCCTATATTGCCAACAACAAGATGGAGAACATTTTAAGCATTTGTTTTAATGTAAAATATCAATTCCGTCAAGTATTTTATGTATTTATTATCTTGAAAAAAATACATGGTATAGTTCGTTGAGATCGTATTGTTAAGGAGCTTTTAAAATCGTAAAAACATACAGGGTGTTTCATTAAAAGTATAAATCATGGACGATGCGTGTATCACCTCGTATATTTAAGTTTATGTATAAAAAGCCCAGCGTTTTTTATAAACTTATAATCTAACCCCACAAATAACTTTATTCCATAAGTGCTTTCCACACTGTATAAAATAATATTATGTGGGGTCTCTGAAGAAGAAGCATTTATCTGTAGATGCTAAAGAAATTTTATTTGATTTTACTAAAATACCTTTTACGACAGTGTCATGTAGTACCTAGCTGTAGTATTATTGAACCTATAAACATTAGCAATGTTGTAAATAATAGTCTAATAAAAAGTTTATTTTGTGGCAACTGCAAGAAATAGGTATAGAAAATACTAATTCATTTTGTTATGTTTGGAGCGTTATAGCTAAAAAGCTGTGAGTTGTACAAAAAAATGTGTCAAATAGAAAGGAGCGCAAATATTATTGTCTAAAAAAAGATATCTGCTATTTTTGCGCCGTTCGCGAGATATAAATACAAATAGTACTCCTCGTAATTAATTCATTAATAACAAACTCTGTTTATAGCTCGGGCTCTAGAGTTATTATCACCGTAATGGACATTTAACTTTATTTGTTACTTTACTGGCTTTTAAATCGCATAGAACGGTTTCGGATGAACGGCTCTTGGTGGTTCATTCGGGAGCCATCACCAACGCCGATTGGGGATGAATCAAAGAGGAAAAGTGGCAATGACCTTGACGTTGGAAGCATGGCCTTTCGTACGGCATAAGAGCGTCGAGGCAGTGCAGACGGGCCGCGCCGGCCCAATATCGACCGAATAAGATGGGATGAAATGGAATTCGTCGGCACTAGGTCAGTATTCAGTGCGGAATCTCCGGAAGCCGAAGTAACTAGGACGTGCTGTGAGCCAGGCTCAGAATCATAACTCAGATACACTCTCTCTCTATCGGTAGAACATCTAATTTATCTTGCACCATTTTCCGTTTCGTTAATGTTCACGTGGTGGTGGTTTTGAATTATTTGTCTCTTGATGGGGTAATCCACCGGTTTGACTTATGTGTTGAAAAGGGGGCATCCTTTTATTTAGGTAATATTTATTATTAAATTTTTTAAAACATACTTCAATATTACAAAAATATAAAATTATAAAAAGCATTTTTACGTTGAAATGATATGTATAAATTATTAAAAATTGCTAAAATTTCATTTTTCGTTGTTAATTTTAAAAATGCTTCCAAGTAAGTAAACATAAAATAAAAACTTTAAATTTAAGTGCTTTTTATAAATGCTAGAACTTCATGATAAACTGATTTAGAATAAGAGGCACTGAATATTCTAAACCAAAAAAACCAATTTACTAAATTATTGAGTTATTTTTAAAAAAATATATATACAGGGTTATGTTGGTGAAAAAATGCTTTAAAATAAAATATAATGAAAATAGTAGCGCTATTGCTACAGTTTACATTGATAAAATGAATTTTTAATTATAAAAATATAATACAAGTAAATAATAAAATTAAAAAAGTATACGAACATACAAGAGCAGAACCATACTATTAAGTTCAATAAATAACTGAATGTTAAACTAAACTTCAGTTATTTATTGTTCTTAGTAAGTTGAACTTCCACAAAGTAAAGGTTAACACAATCAATTTCATAGAACCATACTATATTTGTTTGCAGTTGACAGTTGCAGTTGCAGATCCCATTACCATAGAACCGACATTTTTTTAAAGCACAATTCAAATTCAAATAAACATTTATAGTAAAATAAAAATATGCTGGGTTAGTTAATTAATAATTACAGGGTGGACTCTTTGAATGTATACTACTTTTAGTTATTTTTCATGAACCACCCTTGCTCGGGCTTTGAAGGATTTGCATTTATAATGAATTCACAGTGTTGCCAACTCGAAACAAATATATCATTTTGTGAAATTTATTGTACTAACCCTTACTATGTGAAAGTTCATCTTATTCAGAACAATAAACAACTAAAAGGTTGAATTAACTTTCACTATTTATTCTTTAAATACTTTAAATGTAATGACAGCCGTTTCGCTATCGAAATAGCATCGTCAGACAAAATTAATATTTCCTCGAAGAACTTGAAATCAAAAGACATCTAGCAGATCAACAATATAAAGTAGTTAATGAACAAATAAATCTTGGAAGATCACCACTATTAAACTGTTTACTTTGATTGAGTCTTCATTTTATACATAGATAAGACATTATTGTAACATAAATATATTAAGTTATTGTAAAGATCAGCATGATATAGTTTTTTCCTGGTTTTTCTATATCATTGCACAGTTATACTGATCTTAGAGGGAAATACATCCAGGATAATCCCTTAGGGCTAATAACATCTAGGTTTTAATATTGTTATGTCTTATTACTTTCCATACTTGGTCTAGCCTTAATACTACCTAATCAACATCAGGTACATAGCTACAAACAAACAAACAAAATGTAAATTCAATATGTCAATCTGACGATGCTATTTCGATAGCGAAACGGCTGTCATTACATTTAAAGTATTTAAAGAATAAATAGTGAAAGTTAATTCAACCTTTTAGTTGTTTATTGTTCTGAATATCATTTTGTGTCTATAAGAACCGAATGATACGCCTATGCGCTAATTTTTGACATTTATGTGCAGATATTGCTTTGACAGTATACTGTAAACATAAACAACGCTTCAAGATGGCCGACTTTTTTCCTTAAAGTTGATATTTGACAGACTCCTTCCTGTTTCTTTTAGTTTTAAGGTGTTTTGGATCTTGTATTTGTTTACAGTTTATAGGAGCTTGACGTTTCAATATTATGAAAAATTAAAAGCATTGTGTTAATTTTTTTTTAGTTTAGCTAGATGATGTCAATATCTAACACTACACTAACAAAAATACAAAACTCTAAATACGTCAACGAAAATTAATAATAGGTAAAAGTAGAATATAAAATAATCTAATTAGGCAATCTAAACCACGTCATCCAATATGGTCGTCCAGGGCAAATATTTGTGACAGTTCAGGGGGCCGATCCTGGAAAATGTCACTAGTGACAATGACAAAAAATGTCGCTTGCAAACTGGCAACGTTGAAGTGACATGAAGTGTCTCTCGTAAAGTAGTGGAGACTTTTAAAGTCGCGAGAGACTTTTTTCCGATTCGGCGCATTAGGTTACTGTCAAAGGTGATAAGTGAAGGATAACCTTATTTTTTTAACCTTCAAAAAGTTACGATTATTTAGGTGGTGGTGAAAGCTTTTACAAGCTTTATTGTTATTAAAAATGGACTTAAACATCTTTCTGAACATGTTGAATGATTTAGAAGAAAATGAGGACGAAGGAGAGGTTGTAAGAAGGAGGAGGACCACAGTGGACCCATTCAGTTTGAGTGATGTTTCATTTATAAAACTATTTCGGCTTGACAAAACTTCGGTTAGAACTTTATTAGTGCCATTATTGAGCCCGTTCATGGTCCAACCCCCTCGTCAGTCAGTCCTGACTATTGAAACGAAGGGGGCTAAAATTTCCAACAGTTTGGAATCTGTCTCGTCTACTTCCATAACAGCGGGAGGTCCTCCACCAGTTCCTTGGGCATATTTTTTCTAATCTGAGACTTTTGCCCGTATTTTTTTTCATATCAATCCATGTCTGCACATTAATGATAGAATGAAGATTATAAAAACTAGCACAATAGGATGTGTTTTGCTTACTTTTTGCCATTGATCCACCCTCTTTGAAGGCCCTAAGCTATTCAAATGAGCGGCTAATTGATCCCACATATTTTTCGCTTTTTCTTTTGTGAACGTTTGGGAAAACTTTTCCCTATGCAGTTGCTTTGGCCCATAAACTCCACCAGAAATTCTTTTTGTTTTTTGTTGACGTATTTCTTATCACTCCTTGTATTTTCGATTATAAAAAAATAAGTATTAAACAGTTGATAATTAGGTGAGGTTAGAACGGGTAGAACGGTTTCAACGGGAGTACCAACCATAAATAGAAAAAGTTACTAAATATTCTCACCTTTTCAAGAATAGCAATTTTGTGTTTGCGGTCGACTTTTTTCTTTGACATTTGACGACTAGCGACATTTTTTGTCATTGTCACTAGTGACATTTTCCAGGATCGGGCCCCAAGTAGAAAAGCATGGAATTGCTGTGTTTAGATCAGTTTTTGTAGTATTTGTCTGAGATGGAGAGAAATAAGTTATTATAAGAACATCCTGATATTAGTAGAAGGTAATGATGAAAACTTGCAAAATATTTTGTTTACTTATTAATGTTATTAAGATAAATTGTGAGACAAAATGGTTTCATTTTGAGTGTATCAATTTAGGCACTGTTCCTAATGAACCTTGGTATTGCAATAATTGCTCCAAAGCAATGACTAGGTAATTATAAATAAAGACTTTTTTTAATAAAACAACCTTTGCCGTAAAATCAAACAATTTATCTATTACACAAAGCCACGGTCATATACAAATAAACGTTGTTTGCTTTCAATATTTGCCCTGGGACGCCATATTGGAATTTATTTGACAGACGGCTTGCGATTCCATAAAATTCATGGAGGAGGTTTTTAAGAACAAGATGAAGCTATGATAAAAATATTATGTGGGCTAAATATTTTCTAGGGACTCTAATCTATGTTTTTCAAAATTTCTCAATATTAATGACCCCACTCTACCCCTTAGACGGCTTGCGATTTCATAAAATTCATGGAGGAGGTTTTTAAGAACAAGATGAAGCTGTGATGAAAATATTAAGTTGGCCAAATATTTTCTAGGGACTCTAATCTATGTTTTTCAAAATTTCTCTAAATTAATGACCCCACTCTACCCCTTAGACGGCTTGCGATTCCATAAAATTCATGGAGGAAGTTTTTAAGAAAAAGATGAAGTTATGGTGAAAATAATAATTTGGCTAAATTATTCCTAAGGTCCCTAATATTCATTTTTGTACTTTGGTCATTTAACTTTTTTCCGCTTTTCTCACACACAGATGGCTTTTTATATTTTAGTTTATAAACCTTTCTTTATTAAGATTTTTTACACAAAATTATACGAAGCATTCATTTAATCAATTTTTCTTTATTTTTATATATTAAATATATACATCCGACGCCAATGGTCATTTGGCGGCTGGATTGAAAACGGCTGCTAGAAATTGGCCGCTAACTTCACACCAGTTAGTTAGATTACAACTTTTGCTGCTTTAAGTAGATAACCATACTGTAGCCATGATCTTTTTTGATAATGGCGTTATTTTATATTAATGTTCTTTTGTTTTTATAAGGACTTACAATGGGGTGTTAAACTTAACAAAAATATGATGTTTTCTCCATTTTAATAGTTAGGGGTGTACAAAATCATACTAGGAAATCAATTAACTTTATTGTATTTATATTACACGGTTTTTAAGTCGATTTGAAAATTCAACTTTTGGATGATTTAAATAGTCCGCCATTCATTCTGTGACGTAGATAACCCAAAAGTAAAGTTAGCTACATAAGGGTCGACATAGAACCGCAATTCTGCAGTCTTCTTTTTTAAAATTTTGATCCTCAAACCACAATTTTACTGCAGGTACGGTTACAAATTTTTTATGAGGAGTTCTAACTGTTATTTTCGTGCAGTATGATACAAAACAAGATTTATATGATATTGACATTATTCAAATTAAAAAAAAAACTGTGGAGAAAAGATGTAGACAAATGTAAGATACAAAACACTCATATATTTTGAAAGTTGTTTAAACTTTAAATTAGATTGGCCTTTTTGTAATTGGCTATTAGCTATAAGTTCATAAAACATCTAATATATGAGTTAGTGACGTATCTGTAGTGAAAGTTGCATTTAGGAATTCTCAATTTCCAGTTTTTTCCCAAATTATTTGATTCTAAAATTTTTTAAATATATTTTTGCAAAGTAGTGCTAATGTACCTTAATAAAATACCGAGTAAAATACCAAAACCGGATATCGGTTTAACACCCCATTAAAATTGAAATTCCTCATTGGATCAATGACATATTCATTAATTAAACGTTTTGTGTAAGCTTCTTTGCCAAATCCAAAATCTACAACCGCCATTCTCTATAAAGCTTTGCATATTTTTTAATCGATAAAACACATCTTTGAAATATTTTACGTAAGAGTCTGAATAAAGAAAGTAAAATTTATTTAAAAACTATTCACGTAACATCCTCTAACCAAATCGAGTTACAGTATATATGTAGAAATCGATAAACACGGGACTCGCGTTTTGTTTCAACTTGCCAGCTAACCAAATAATGAGCGTTACAGCGACAATTTTCAATTTAATTAAATCTACATAACTCTTTTTACTATCAAACAAAATTATTAACAACCTATTAGACCGCGCCATCTACTATTTAATTTTAATCTTCAGTATTTTTACAGAAACTTCTATGGTCGGTTTTAAAAACTAGAAGGAGTAATTTGAAATATTTATACTATTGTAAACTGGTTGAATTGTTAATTTCTTCCTGCATAAACACAACAATAATATAAAGGCCCGGTTTCATAATACCGACTTTAAAGTAACTTTAACTAAAGTCCACTTTAAGATAAAGTGCACTTTAAAGCGGCTTTAAAGTTGACGTGTTTCATAAACGCCAGCCTATAGAACTTTACTTAAAGTAAATTTTTCTACTAAAAATTTATGTTGGCATCCATGAATAGCCCATGTTGTTTACTTCACTTTAATAATTCTGTCATATTTGTTATTATTGTGTTTGTATGTGTACAGTCAATTGTACCAATAACTCGGGGGAAACGAGCAATTGCATAAAACTGCTCAGTAGTATGGGTCATTTCAACTAAGGTTTCACACATTTTGATGTAGCGTAGTCGTAACGAAGCTATTGCGTTGGATACGCAAACGGTAAAGAACTATTAATTTGTACAAGAAATTGAGTGCACACTAACCGATTTGTTGGCAACCTAATTAAATGCTCAATTTCTGCCAGTACATTTACTGTTGTAGCTTTCGTTAAACGAAATCTATCGAAGAACTGTATCATTCCATTTATTTAAATGATCAATGCGTGCTCGATAAACCTTAGGCCTTCGTTCCACAACTTCATCTTCAGAAGAACTTGAAGAACTGCTAGAGTTGATTCCAAAATTATCGCGACAGCTACGGTTTTCCCACCTATCTTTACCGTCGACTCGAACGCTAGCGATTACCCAGTTCGAGAAATAGATTCCAGTGGCCCAGCTACCGCTGGGACTAAAAAACACCGCACACGGAATCCGCTTAGAAATTGTTCTACTAGAATTCTCCGACTGCGCTGCCGCGCGCGCCAATCGGAGATCTTCGGCGAATACCCCCACATTGCCGAATTTTACTGGAGCTTTCGCGTTATTTTTGGAATCGTCTCCACTCGAAGCCAACATTACTGCTTTTGGCTTTTTCACATAAACACGCAAAAGATTGCAATTTGTAAATAGCAAGCAACACACGTTTGACGTTTAATTTGTTAAAGTGTGAGGTTATGAGCCCACTTTAAAGCGGTAAAGTGATGGTATACCCGACTTTAGCTTAAAGTCACTTTAAAGTATCATTTAACTTTAAAGTTGTATTATGAAACACAATTTCTCACTTTAAAATTACTTTATATTTAAAGTTGATTATGAAACCGGGCGTTAGACTAGGTATTATTACCTCAAGGCATTATCTTAAGTCAAAAGGTCGAAATTTTAAAAGGTCTTCCTCCTTTTCACATCTAGGACCCTATTCTCAAACAGTGACATATTTTGTCGCACGCGAGAAATCCTCTTTGTCGAAGAAAATCTGAATAACCTTATTCTCAAAAGTCACCTTTGCAAATTTTTGATAGACAAATTGTAGAATGGTCAAAGGCAGCCGACAATTTATATCGAATGCGAGAATTTCATTACTTGCGAAATTTGTAGCTTATCATTATACATGTTAATTTTTGTTAATTTATATGGGAAATGAAACCACAATCCTTTTTTATGTTTTTATTTCAAGATTAAAAAAACATAAAATGAATACACCATAAGGAATATACAGAAGCTATCAATAGTTTTAATTGGTACTTTTTCAGATATTTTTGTAGAGAGAAAATGGCAGTTTTATTAATTGCTATTGAAAATTTAGAAAATCAAGAAATGTATTAACGGCCTCGAGAGAGACGAGGAATATGTAGAAAAGTTTTTACATTATTTTCATCTCATAGAAAGTTTATTAAAACGTTCAAATTAACTAAAGATTTAGGTAGAGACTAATAACTAATCTAGAACCCTTAATAGAACAAGGGAATCGTGAAAGTGCATTACGTCTCTTGAAGAAAGGTATTTTTCCGATTGTATCATAATAGGTATATAGATATTATTAATCTAACCAATATAATACCAAAGTAAGTGTAATTGTAAGCATAAGTGGAAACACTAATTTAAAAGTTATGAGTATTGTTAGTCATATGCCAAGCTTTTACTACTTATTCTAAGTACTAATTGTAATTTGCTGGTTTTGAATGAAGCTTTTTAATTTTTGCTTGCATGAATCCACCTTAAACACGAGCCTCAAACAAAAAACAATCTAATCTACCACACAATACAAATTGATACAAATATAACTATCAAAAAACCAAAACTCACATCCTACATTGGCATAGAACATATTTGAGAATCATTAAATCGGTGTTGCCAGCTCCTGATATTCGACAAAATATGTCTCATGCGAATTGGAAGACGAATCCAATCGAGAATACCACAATTTGAAGTTGTGCGACAATTTTCATACATATTTTAATCGACATTGGAGAATAGACCCCCTGGTCCTCGATTCCCGAAAACTGGTAAGATGAGATGAATTATCTCTAGTGAGATTTTCTCATCTCCTACTTCGAAAAACAGTATTCTTGAGCAGTCATCACATGAATTCACATCTCTTTTTTATGCACCTTGTTGCCACACGTTTTATCCATGCTCAACCAATCAAATTACAACTATTTGACATTATTAAAGTCGTTATGTTAGAAAACAAGAAAAAACAATTACAATTAGACAGAATGAAGTGCTTCTTCAATTGATAGAAGACAATGCAGTATCGGTAGAAATTCTAATTTTATAAACTAAATTCCATTCAGGGGGCAAAAAAGGAATTGACGATCTTCCAAGTCCGTTATTACTTCTAACGTAGAAAAGTAATATTTCTTCGGGTTCAAGTAAATCCATGTTTTATTTTAAATGCGGTTTATAAAAAATTATTATTATAGTAGAAGTAGGGTTTATTTTTTAATTTTTAAAACACCTTTATTTACAAATAAGCATTCTCAATATTTATAGTCAAAATCTTAAAGTTAAAGTAAATTAAAAATTGACAACGAGTTAAAAACTACTAGAAGAGGTGATTCTTCTTTTAAGTATTAGTAGCATAAAAAACCAAAATTTTTGAATGAGACAGAAGAAATTACTTGCTGGAGGATACAATACTTAAGAAGGAGGGAGTAACTATCTTTTATTTAGATGAAACATGGTTGAATGAAGGACACACTGTTTCTAAAGCATGGATGGACACCAATATTTCAAATTCCCGTCAGGCATTTTTAGAGGGATATTCAACAGGATTAAATGCTCCTCGAGGAAAAGGTCGCAGACATTGGCAGTGAACATGGTTTTGTAGAAAATGGGTTATTAGACTTTGTGTCAAAGTCAACCAAAGATTACCACGAGGAAATGACCTCTGATGTTTTTTAAGATTATTTTTCCCAGCTATTGGTCTTGGTTGTCATAGATAACACCAGTTATCATTCAAAACTGGTAGAAAAGTTACCAACGACGCAATGGAAAAAAGGAGATATTAAAGAGTGGCTCCAAAGCAAGAATATTTCTTTTGACGGCACCATGCTGAAAACGGAATACTGCAAATTGCAAAGCGCCATAAATTACAATATAAAAGATATGTAATTGACGAAATGGCGAAGGAAAAATGAATAACTGTATTACATTTGCCACTTTAACTGCACTAGACACCGACTTTATGAGTTAAAAAAAACTGTCGCAAAAAATAACCTCCAGAACCCTACACGCAACAGAATACACCGGACCATTAAAAGCCGTCAACAAGTGGCGTGCGTACTACACTTGTTTTCGCGCTGTACAACTACCACTCTAGAGAGAGCTTAGGTTCCGACGATACAGAGTGGATGTTTATCGGGACAAATATGTTGTTTTCATGGCATTCTTTTTACTTTGAAGCCTAGTAAAGTAACTCACTCTGTATAACACTTTTAAATGGTTTTCAGCAATTAATATTGGAAAGATTATACTACAATACAATTAATAGGCCACGGATCACATCAGGTCTAGTATTAGAATGTCACATGGCCCTTACGGAAGCCTGCAACAATAATGTGGTTACTCTAGGCTGGATAAAAGGTAATGGAATTTCAAAAGGCAACCGCATAGCTGACTCGTTGGCTAGAAAAGCTGCCTCCCAAAGGCTCTTGGGACCCGGTAGTCTTGTCAGCTTTCCGGCATCAGCGGTGGTTGACCTAGTAAAGGAACGCTCCCTTGACAAATTCAGGTAAATTCAAGGAACTTCTGAAGTATCCGAATAGCGGAGCAGCCAAGAAATACGTGGCCATGACCAGAAAGGACCTGCGGTTGGTCACAGGTATACTTACTGGCCATTGTCATTTACGAAAACATCTGAACAGGTTGGGTTTATCAAACAGCCCACTATGTAGAGGATGTGAACAAGAGGATGAAACAGTTGAGCACGTCCTTTGTGATTGTCCGGCAGTTTCTCTAATAAGACTTTCTGTATTCGGCGAGAACTGGCTAACACATGCCAATTTGAGGGAGCTGCCTACAGGCGACGTTATCACCTACTTTAAACAGGTAGGATGGTTGACGAGCCAATAGGTTAGACTCAATCTCAGAAGGAAGCACAATGGGCCAAATGTGGCCTAAGTGCAGTGGGGCGACCCACCCTTCCAGAATTACAGATACAGATACAGATTATACTACAATTTCCTTCTGGTAGCCCAGGTAACTCGGACTAGTGGGGGCGCCACTTCTCAGATAGTAAAACTACCCCTAGCGAGTATTATTATTAACATTATAGCACTATAAATGTCTCAAAATCTCCAATGCACATTTATCTCAGGCAATGGAGAATGACATTATTAACAATGAGGCGAAATTCGGGGACGTCCCGTATGTGGTTGACTGTTTATTTAGATTTATCTTGCAGATAAAATTAACTAAATATTAAGAATAATGAAAAACTCTTCGTTTGAACAAAACTTCCACTATTTATTTAAAAAACTGTTAGTTGTTTAGCGAAACGGCTGTCATTGAGTTAAGTTTTGTTAAAACGAAGAGTTTTTTATTATTCTTAATAAGATGGACTTCCAAAAAGTAAGGGTTAGTACAATCAATTTAACTAAATATCTTAAAAACAAATTGCCTATAAATAAAACATAAATAGATTAATCTTAAACGTTTCATCAAATATAACAAAAAACACTTTGTTTCGCATCATTTAAAATGAAATTAAAAGCACGTTGATGCCTAATTAAATTAATCGGACGCTTGAATTCACCTTAATTGGATAAATTAATTCAGTTGTATCGTTGTGTTTTTGTTTCTATCGTGCTACTATTAAAGTATGTCATGGGTAATGTCAATAATATTTACTTTTATTTAAAACGATCTTATTAATAGGGACTAGAGAATTCGTATTAGTGATTAGTTTACGTGATGGTCGATTTGCGATTAAAACTGTGAAGGTCTTTTCATATATTTTAAGGTAGAAAAATATTAAAAAATAGATTTTTCTTATCAGATGTTCAAAAGGTCAATCTCTTTCAAATAAATTATAAAATATATAGTCGTAGACGTTGTATTATTCATTTCAAGATACTGTGAACTATCTTATTTTTATTAGGGACTAACGACGGTCCATTGTTTTATATTACCTGGTTTTGACCTTTACAGGTTTGGGTTTAATATTTTCATGGAATTCTTGTTATTTAGAGTTGTTATTTTATTTATTAGTTATTATTAGCATTCAAATTCAAGAAGTGTGTCATATTTTTAATAATTTGCATCCGGAGAGAAATCCTATATTACGCTCAACAGTAACTAAAACATTACAACGTTTTAATACTACTGGGATGGTAAAAAATTTGCTAAAACCTGGAAGACCGCGGACTGCAACGAACGAAATTGTTATGTAATATATTGCAATCGATTTAGAAGAATCACCTCAAACTTCCACCACAAATTTGGCACTAAAACATGGTATCAGTCGACGTTCTGTAGAAAAGATATAAAAAAGTGAAAAGTATCATCCGTATAAGGTACAGTTGGTTCAAGAAGTGTCATACGATGATTTTGACCGATGGCTGGAATTTCGCGAACGGCTAATGGACATCTGTAATGTCGACGAAAATTTTGCTTCTAGCATAGTTTTTTCCGATGAGGCAACTTTTTGTTTAAATGGAACAGTTAATCGCCATAACTCAAGGTATTGGTCAAATGAGAATCCTCATTAGATTCATGAAGCACATACCCAGCATCCACAGAAGTTAAATGTTTGGATGGGAATTGTCGAAAATAAGCTTATAGGCCCATTTTTTATCGATGGAAAGTTGAATGGTGACAAGTATTTGGATCTACTAAATAACGAAATTATTCCTGCACTTCAACAGAATGGGCAATTACCACAAAATATTTGGTTTCAACAAGATGGAGCACCTCCCCACTATGATAGACGGGTTAGGGATTTTCTGGATGCGAATTTTCCAAATCGATGAATTGGACGTAGAGGATTCATAAAGTGGCCTGCTCGTTCTCCGGATCTTAGCCCGTTAGATTTTTTCTTTGGGGTTATCTAAAATCACGTGTTTACGTTAGACAACCAACAAACTTACAGGAATTGAGACAAAGAATTATTGATGAATGTGAACTAATACGTGGAGAAGTCTTGGAAAGAGTGACTCAAGAATTTGTTAATAGAATGGCATATTGTCAGCAAATAAACGGCGAGCATTTTGAACATTTGAAGTAATTTTGTTTCTCATTATTCTAAAATAATGAAATGTACATCTATTGTACTACTAACAGTGAGTTATTCCTCGTTTTTACAAATTTGTTTACATTAAACTCAGTATGTATGAATTCAAAATATCAAGCTCTTTCAAATTCTGTAAAAATATATAGGGTGTCCCATTTAAATTAAAGAAGTTGATGGCATTTCCGTTTAAACCGGAAGTATATTATTATCAAAAAAATGTACATCAGATGCGTTTTGTTCCATTGCACTTACCTGCAAATTTTCATAAATATCGTTCTTTTCGTTTAAAAGATATTTACTTGGTTCCATACTTTATCCCAACCCCGTATTGTTTTTATCATAGGAATCTTATTTAATAAATGTCTCAAATATTACTATAAATAAGTAATGAAGTATTCCTGGGAGAGAATATAAAGATATAAAACTTTCCAGAGGCTTCCCAACATTCAATCCCTTAAATCTCGAATCAACAAACGCTTCATCCGCATAATTGACCAAATCTATGTAAATAAATTAAGTTAGAAACTGTAAGAGCATTTTCTTTAAGCATTAAAAATTGTTTTTCTAATCAGCAGGGCAACCTTGAACTTAAAAAATATTTGATTAATGTTTCTCTCGTAAATTGTTTACAGTTGAACGCTTAGAAGCATTTTAAATGTTATTTCATACTTTAAGGATACCAAACAGTCGAAGATTTTTAATTAAAAATTTTTTTCATCTTTATTTATATTAAATGTTTGTAAATAAACCATTGTTAGTCGACCGAAGATCAATTATTCTAAATAAACAAGGGTATCTGTTTTCTTTGTTTGGAATTAAAAAAAATTTAATTAATGTCTTTGTCTGCGAATTCTTACGAAGATAATGAAAAAGTTAAAAAAAAATAAGTATAATAAGGTTTGGTAATGGTAAATTTTTTTAATGTATTGTAGATAATATAAAACACTCAAAAAGGAGAAAGAGAAATAATTTTTAACAGATTCTTTCAGAAATGTGAAACATATTTGAGTTATTGTTACTTATTTGACTAAGGAAACATTTAAATAAATTAAGATATTTAATTATTCTTATGGTCTTAATACTTACGGATTTATTTGGCTATTATTTATGTGGTCAAACGCTTTTTCAAAAGCTGTAAAACATACACATATTTCCAAAAGTTTGAAATAATGGAATATTTCATTTTTTTATTAATTTTTATAAATAATTTTTTTGATATAAGTAAACATCATTTTGCTACAACTCTAACCAATACTTTTGAGGTGAAAAATGTACAATGTGTTACATATTTTTTAAAATTAATAAGCAAAAAAAGGTTTTTTAATAAAATTAATAATCAGTATTTCCTCCATGAGCTTGTATGCATGACTGTAGGCGATTAAATGGTCGAGCTGGGCTTGCGGAATTCTCTCCCATTCTTCACGAGCAGCATCTTTCAGTTCTCGTAGAGTAATTGGGAGAGTGTTTCGCTTCTTAATGCGTGTTTTAAGAATGTCTCAGTGTTCAATGTGGAGGTGCATTGTCATGCATAAACACAAATCAATCACCTACCGCCCCCCGGAATAGACGCACAACAGGATTTAAAAGTTCCACGCACCAGTGATTCTTCTCTCCAAAACCAGGAGAGGCGTCCGTGTACCCCTCATAATACTACTCCAAACCATAATACTCCTACCTTCAAATGGAACACGTGGTTCGGCTGTTTCTAATCGGGCTTGTCGTCCTGGAGCCCTCCAAACTATCGTTCTTCGCGAATCAGAAACCAAGCCAATTCTTGATTCATCAGAGAACATCACGTAATTCCAGTTAGGACCATGGTGTAACGTTTCTTGAGCCCATTGCAACCTTACAATTTTTTGTTGATAGGTTAGTTTGGGAACACGTAGAGGTCTTCTGCGATACAAATTTACCGCATTTAATCTTCGTGTAATTGTTTGCCTTGAGATATTCAGTCCTTTAAGTCTAGCAATTTCTCTGGATATGCCACTTGTAGATTCCTGTCGATTTCTTCGAGCTATCAATGTTACCTGCCGGTCTTGTGCTGCTGTTGTACATCGACTTCTGCCACTTCTGGGACGATACTTCACATCATTTGTGTCTTGGAATTTTTTTAATTTTTGATACAGCACCCTGAGTAACACCAACAATATTCGCGATATCACTTTGACCAAAGCCCTGTTGTAACAAAGCAATTCCTCTAGACCTATTAAAATATAATATCATGTTTCTGGGCATTTTTAAACAGCTCAAATGAAATTTAAACAAGAATTGGAATAATGTAAAAGCGCCCAAATCAATTAAATATGACCAAATTAATACAAAAATGAATCAAGTTTAGTTTTATTTTGATTTAAAAACGCTTTAAATTAAATATCAACAAGAGTTTTTAAAAAACCATAGGCGTAGATATATTATTTCTAAATATTCCAAACTTTTGGACATAATATGTGTATATGCAGATTCTTTTGTTGGTCGTAGCATTCTGAGCTAATATTTGCAGACTGAATAAGGCTCCCGTGTACCCAGGCCGTTTCTGAAACCAAACTGTTCCATTTTCATGGTTGATTCACATTTCATGTAATATCCTGTTATGTATGATTTTTAGGAGGACCTTTAGGACTTGACTCATCAAGATCCAATCAAAGTAAACAGTTTAATAGTGGAGAACTTCCAAGGTTTATCTGTTTATTAAAAGCTTTTAATTGTTGGTCTGTTAGATTTGTTCTAATTTCAAGTATTGTAACTGTCAAATATGTATTTTACGTTTAATGTCAGATATGTAAATATCATGGCAACTTGATTAAAAATGTACTTATGCATTTATTACTGTTGTAGGGTAGACATGCAATAGCAAAATGTAGAAAATCTCCATTTTAAACATTTTCTATACATGACTGTATATTTGAACATGTTGTAGACTTCTAAATAAATTTTCTTGATAACATTTTTCGATATTATAAAAAATTGAGGTACTTTCCTCTTGGTAAAATTCATATTTTTGAACATACCTCGTATACGACTGAAAAATTTTAATATCTGATGGTTGTATTTTAGTTTTTACACCATGCAGAACTTTTTATAAAGAATACCTTTTTTTTTCGTAAAACTAATAATAAGAGTTTCCCATATGGTGCGAACTTAAGTGGACACACTGTATATAATGACTTCATTTAGAATAGAGCTTTTTATGAGAACTTTTCAAATAAATCTAATGGAAAAAATAAGGAAAAGAAAAACTTTACAGAATGTAAATAATTCAATGTTGAGAAGAAGAAAAGGTGATTACGTTTAAGGATTAAGGAAGGATTAAACGAATCCCCTAATAGGATCCTTCAATCGAAAAGTCGATAAGTAAAAAATAGAGTACTACTACCAAATTATCATATTAGTCAGAACGGAAACAGGAAGTCAAACTGTGTGTCCACTAAACTAGTAAAATTAAATAAAAGAACTTCCTAATAGTGACCCTGACATTGCAATATTTAATAATCTAATTTGAATAACTGAATTGTTAAAAAAATACTGTGGGTAGGTATATTTTTCGGAGACATCTGAACAATTAATTAATTGATTAATGTGGAATGTCACGAGCCTTTCAAGCGGTGACCCAATTTATATTCTGGATAAAATCAGGATTGTCATCTCCTGGTACGAGACAATTTGAAACAACCGCATTACAAACAAAAGTATCATTATGTGGATCCATAAATCCATCGAATAAATGAAGATAGGTAATGAAATATTGGTAATAACTGTTTCGAAAATATTGACAATAATTATATTTCGTGTAAATTACCACAATATTTAGAGAAACATGTTTATTCCAGATGAAAAGGTCGAAGATCTTTACTGATCTGTGTTTCAAAATTGCGTATTTGTTTATAAATTTTTTAACGATTTTCCGGAAGTCGGTAAGTATTGAAATAAAAAATATCGAACCCTATATTTTTGGAATCGTAATAAAATGCTTTATTCGAAACCAAAATAATATACAGGGTGTTTCATTAATAAATTTAAATTCGACATCATTTACGGTTAAATCGGAAAATTGTTAAGAAAATTAAAAACAAACTGGCAATTTACTGTAATACTTACCTTCCAAATTTCAATCTGATGTCTTTAACCTTTCCAAAGTTATTTACTTGGTTCCACACATTTGCCCATCACTGTATATAAAATATTTGTAAATGCATCCTACTTAGCATCCTAACAATGGACTAGTTTAGTGATTTTTTTTTATATTTGCATCTTATAAAATGGGTTTTTAGTGGTTCAACTGTACAAATAAAATTTCTATAAAATTAATCCTCTAACCATAATCGGCTTTTGAAATTTAAATTTAATGGTTACATACGTCATAAGTGGTAAGTGACGTGTTTCAATAAGATTGGTAAAAAATTTGCGATGTTGTCGATATGCTTTAATATTAACCGAGAAACTTATCTCTCTCTCTTATTTGTTGTCATTAAAAAGAGATAAACATATCGATATTTTTGTTCTCTGATTGACACTTTATCAAATAAGGAGTAAAACACTAAACAAAATATTCTGTCATTTTCGTTATTTTAATTTGTTGTTTGGTTGTGTTTGGTCTATGAAAGAAATTACTTCTATACTATTTTTAGTTCGAAAATAAAAATCCCTAACACCTTCTCTTGGTGTTATAGCGGTTCCTTCAAAAATAACCAATAGAAGTAATTGTTCTCTCGGGGAGCAACCCTTCTATCGGTACAGTGAGAGAACGAATTTCAAGAATACCGATTTGGCATTTTCAATAGAACCACGCCCACTTTCTATTGGCTGTTCTATTCTATCACCGTCAAGAATAGGGGTCTTGTTTGTTTATTACAGATAAACACGATTTTCTCTCCTGTCAAATATCTTGTCAACTGGTACAATCAGTTAGTCACAGAACACGGTGTTTTGTGCCGCCAGTTCTTTGAGAATACTTGAAACGAACGTAGCTAAAATGTGACAACGTTGACTTTTAAACACACTTCATTATTGGTTATTAGTTGGCGCTACGTTTAAAACTTACTAATTATTTATTGCTAAATTTTACGAAATGGAAATATTTATTTCAAAATGAATACCAATATAAGTAAGTAGGTATCTTATCCTAAACATATATTGCTATCATTTTGATTAATTTGATCCTACTAAACTAGTCCATTATTTTCGATAGATTTAAATACTTATCTAATTATTTAAACCGTATTAAAATATTTAAGTCGTTTGAAAAGATTCAAATCTAAATACTTATAATTTGAAACAGAAAGTAAATGATTTAAGATTTTTTCCTACAATCCTTTAGGTTCATTCAATTCTAGTTTAAATGTGTCAGGCCACTTTCGTTGACGATAGTACCTCGTGCTGATGGCTACAGCTGTCACAAGCACGTTAAACTAAAAAAATTATTTGAACCTGACCATTTATAAAATGTTTACCTGGCGGATGAGATTCTCTTAATTCTGTAATATTCTGAAATGTAAAGAATATTTGTTTTCCGCAATTGTCCGATATCAGCTCGATATATCATAGAAAAATGACTTCTGTCATTTATATCACCTAATGTGTTATCGTCTTACACATTGTTACTTTACCAAATTGAAGTTACTCGTCCTTGAAAAGAATTTCAGATCCTTTAAACAACTGTTTTGTGTTGTCAGGTCCGCTTTTACTTGGATTAATTTTTATGAACGATCACCTAATTATAGTATCTATTGATGCTGATAAATCGATTGGCTTATGTCATGTTTCGTTGTGGGTATGATATAATACCAGCAAAATTGGTTCCAAAACTAATAAATTACTATAAGAAAATGACAAATCCAAGTTGTTAGACTACTAGAGGAAGTCAATCAAGATGCAAAATTACAATAACTTGTTATATTGGGTGACGAAGCCTGGATTTTTGAAAAATAAGTCATAAGTCATGGTTGATTCAAGGATGCTAGTGGAATTATATCCAGGATCCTTAGATGAAAAACCAAATCACCAGGTTTTAAGTATATATTGTAATGGACTAGTTTAGTAGGATCATATTAATCAAAATGATAGCAATATATATTTAGGATAAGATATCTACTTACTTATATTGGTATTCATTTTGCAAGTAATTTTTCTCATTTCGTAAAATTTAGCAATAAATAATTAGTAAGTTTTAAACGTAGCGCCAACTAATAACCAATAATGAAGTGTGTTTAAAAGTCAACGTTGTCACAGTTTAGCTACGTTCATTTCAAGTATTCTCAAAGAACTGGCGGCACAAAACACCGTGTTCTGTGACTAACTGATTGTACCAGTTGACAAGATATATGACAGGAGAGAAAATCGTGTTTATCTGTAATAAACATACAAGACCCCTATTCTTGACGGTGATAGAATAGAACAGCCAATAGAAAGTGTGCGTGGTTCTATTGAAAATGCCAAAACCGTATTCTTGAAATTCGTTCTCTCAGTGTACCGATAGAAGGGTTGCTCCCCGAGAGAACAATTACTTCTATTGGTTATTTTTGAAGGAACCGCTATAACACCAAGATAAGGTGTTAGGGATTTTTATTTTCGAACCAAAAATAGTATAGAAGTAATTTCTTTCATAAACCAAACACAACCAAACAACAAATTAAACTAACGAAAATGACAGAATATTTTGTTTAGTGTTTTACTCCTTATTTGATAAAGTGTCAATCAGAGAACAAAAATATCGATATGTTTATCTCTTTTTAATGACAACAAATAAGAGAGAGATAAGTTTCTCGGTTAATATTAAAGTATATCGACAACATCGCAAATTTTCTTTCAATCTTATTGAAATACGTCACTTACCACTTATGACGTATGTAACCATTAAATTTAAATTTCAAAAACCGATTATGGCTAGAGGATTAATTTTATAAAAATTTTATGTGTACAGTTGAACCACTAAAAACCTATTTTATAAGATGCAAATATAAAAAAAAAATCACTAAACTAGTCCATTGTAAGGCACCGACTACAGCCTCTTTCATTCTGCAATATTGCAGTGGAGAGAACCCTAATATTGCTTCTAGACCTTATTAAATCTAGAATTATTTTTCTAGATCTCTTAAAATGAGATGGAAGTGTTAGTCGAATACGTTCTACTACACTTCTACGTGTTCTGTTTCTTCATTTAATTGTCAAACAAAATAGTCGTTATTTTTTAGATGCAATACTTTGATTGCAAAATATAATAGTTCAGGAGCGGGTTATTGAAAAATGGTTTTTGGATGATAAAAATTGTACAAAGATCAATATTTTCAAATTGTGGTAGGTACGCCGCATCCCTATACAAAATCAAGGGGTTGTGGTTGTGCTCACCCTCGGTAGCGGGTTGAAGTTACGGTGATTTTGAAAACTATTAATTAAAAAAATAGAATGCCAGAAGTGAAAAAAATGCTATATGATCGACGGTAGAAAGCTTCTCTTCTCGGACTTCGACAATAATAACTAACTTTTCAAGCTTGGCTCATAATTACTATTTAAGGCACTATCTACTTCTAACATTTATAAAGCTTTTTGTGATTTTTTTTTGTTATTTTTCAGAATAATGGCAGCGGTAGCAATGGTGCAGCAGGTCAACTCGATGAAGAATGTGCCAAAGTGTTTGCCATGGATAATGATTCCATGGACTTCAATTTTCAGGATCCCCCTTTCTTTGGATTGCCAAAATACGGAGAAAAAGATTACATTCGTAAGTTTGCCTTTTTTTCAAAATATTCGTGCCCTCGAATAAATTTTCGGAAATAATTTAAGCTCTTGTGAAATTTTTTACTATTTAGGATCAAAAAAATCTAGCTATTAATGCATTCGAATTGGCAAAAATAATACAGTTTGTTATTTTTTCATTCATTCTGAAGCTTTAGCTGCTCATTGAGGATGAAATTATTTCAAAAAAATATATGAAATCCATCAGAAAGCCCCAATTCTTTTTTTTTCATTTACAAAACTTATTAACTATTGAAAAATTTGCTGTGAAACTACCAAACTGATTGTTAACTGATGATTAAACAAAAATCCGTACAAACAGAGTAAAATGCTCCATTTTGTTACGCTCCATTTCTCACAGATCCGGAAACTGAAAATGTAGAAAAACAACCGTCGGAGGAAATAACTCATTCGGAAATAATTGATGAAGCATTAATAAAAATGATGTTTTACTTGATTCAATCGAAAACGTATAATCCATATATAAAGAAATAAAAAATTGAGACAAGTACATCAAAAGGTAGGTGTTTTAAAATTAAAATTTGAAAAGCTAGCCAAAATTGAGTTTCTTCATGAAATACCCTAATCCTTAGCATTCAGATATACTTTCTTAACTGTGACATTATACATCGTCGACAAGAACGCGCCTACAAACGAACGCTCTTATAGTAGAAACTACACAGCTGGATTCTAACCTAGACACACAAAATAAAGACACATTAACTAAACTATACAATTTATATTTAAAATAAATAAAGTCATTAAATTAAGCAAAATATATTAATTATACGGAGTTGGGATAAAGTATGGAACCAAGTAAATATCTTTTAAACGATACCTAAGAACGATATTTATGAAAATTTGCAGGTAAGTGCAATGGAACAAAACGCATCTGATGTACATTTTTTTGATAATAAAATACTTCCGGTTTAACCGGAAATGCCATCAACTTCTTTCATTTAATTGGGACACCCTATATATTTTTACAGATTTTGAAAGAGCTTGTTATTTTGAATTCATACATACTAAGTTTAGTGTAAAGAAATTTGTAAAAACGAGGAATATAGCACTTTAACCAACCTCCTTTGAGTTTTTTGCATTAGAGCAAAAAACTATTTAGATAAACTAATTGATGTTGTTTGTATGCATAGTAATAAATAAACAAGTACTGTTTAGTACGTCTTTTGTTCTTCAAGTGTCAAATTCTAATTGACGGAAATAAATTGCACAATTTAGAATGGTTCAATTAAGTGAAAAAGAGCGTATTGAAATTTTAATGATGATCGGTTATGGTGATCGTGTTAGAACTAATGAAGAAGTGTGGCATATTTTTAATAATTTGCATCCGGAGAGAAATCCTATATCACGCTCAACAGTAACTAAAACATTACAACGTTTTAATACTACTGGGATGGTCAAATATTTGCTAAAACCTGGAAGACCGCGGTCTGCAACGAACGAAACTGTTAAACAAAATATTGCAATCGATTTAGAAGAATCACCTCAAACTTCCACCACAAATTTGGCACTAAATCATGGTATCAGTCGACGTTCTGTAGGAAAGATATTAAAAAGTGAACAGTATCATCCGTAGAAGGTACAGTTGGTTCAAGAATTATCATACGATGATTTTGACCGACGGCTGGAATTTTGCGAACTGCTAATGGACATCTGTAATGTCGACGAAAATTTTTCTTCTAGCATAGTTTTTTCCGATGAGGCAACTTTTTGTTTAAATGGAACAGTTAATCGCCATAACTCAAGGTATTGGTCAAATGAGAATCCTCATTGGATTCATGAAGCACATACCCAGCATCCACAGAAGTTAAATGTTTGGATGGGAATTGTCGAAAATAAGCTTATAGGCCCATTATTTTTATCGACGGAAACTTGAATGGTGACAAGTATTTGGATCTACTAAATAACGAAATTATTCCTGCACTTCAACAGAATGGGCAATTACCACAAAATATTTGGTTTCAACAAGATGGAGCACCTCCCCACTATGATAGACGGGTTAGGGATTTTCTGGATGCCAATTTTCCAAATCGATGGATTGGACGTAGAGGATTCATAGAGTGGCCTGCTCGTTCTCCGGATCTTAGCCCGTTAGATTTTTTTCTTTGGGGTTATCTAAAATCACGTGTTCACTTTAGACAACCAAAAAACTTACAGGAATTGAGACAAAGAATTATTGATGAATGTGAACTAATACGTGGAGAAGTCTTGGAAAGAGTGACTCAAGAATTTGTTAATAGGATGGCATATTGTCAGCAAGTAAACGGCGAGTATTTTGAACATTTGAAGTAATTTTGTTTAACATTATTTTAAAATAATGAAATGTACATCTATTGTACTACTAACAGTGATTTATTTCTTGTTTTTACAAATTTGTTTACACTAAACTCAGTATGTATGAATTCAAAATAACAAGCTCTTTCAAAATCTGTAAAAATATATAGGGTGTCCCATTTAAATTAAAGAAGTTGATGGCATTTCCGGTTAAACCAAAAGTATATTATTATCAAAAAAATATACATCAGATGCGTTTTGTGCCATCGCACTTACCTGCAAATTTTCATAAATATCGTTCTTTTCGTTTAAAAGATATTTACTTGCTTCCATACTTTATACCAACCCCGTATAATACGTTACATTAACCAAGTTTATTTTGGTTAAAATTAAGAAAACAAAGAACGGGAAAGTCTCCTCGAATAGAATATTAATACCTAAATGAATTGCTGTTATGAAATGAAAGTACCAAAATAACCTTTTTACCAAATATTTAGCTCTTGATTTGCAGATTTTCTATAAAAAATATGGTTACTAAACTCGGGTATTTAATATCTAAAGCGTTGTGTTCTTGGTGATAAACGTGGCAACAGCGCATTTAATATTTACTTTATTTATGAACTATAACTATAAAATCAACTCATAATTTTACCAATATTGCATTTTTTGCTTTGATAATATCCTACAGAGGCAAGAAACATGGCCAAATAGCCCTGGCAGCTCAGGCCACAAATTTAAAAAAAAAGACGAAATTCCGATTGGATAAGGGTTTAGTCATATATTTAATACTTAGATTAGGATAAAGAAGGAATACATAACGCCAGCCTTTGCGTATGAATCGAAATTGATGCATATTTTCGAGTGGCCGCCATTTTATTATTACTGTTGTTCAAGTATAATGACATTATTAATACAAGAACAAGTAAGTCCTAGGTAAAGTATAGTACCTACTTATGACATTGAAAGTAGAATCTCCTTTGTTGCATCTTTTAACTTCGAGATACTGGCATCTAAAAAATCGTAGTAATTTTTTAGAGATTTATTTTTAAAAACGATAATAAAATCGCAAATATTTTTCAAAGCTGGAACAAAAATAATAAAAAGGCAATGAAATATTTAATAACCAAACAAATTATAGTTTTTATATTTCTTTATAATTATAATTTATATCTAAGCATTTCATTCAGTAATGACTTTTTTATGGGTCATTTAATTCAAACAATTTTTTAAGTACAAAATCACCAATTTTATATACCTTTTTTGGATATTTAACTTTTTTATAGCTGTTGAGTTATTCGCAAAACCTGTAAGACTTGAATGCAAAACTAGCTATAATAAGTATCCTTTAATAATTTTTATTTTATATGTCCCACGATTTTTTAATGTTAATCAAATTTATATATTTATTTATATAACAAATAGATCAATTACACACATCATAATAAATTAGGGGACAAAAATAAAATGCTAGATTACAAAAGGATGTCAAATAATGTATTTGAAATATTACATGCCAACTCATCCTACCGAATGGGTTTGCATCTCCGATTTTGCTGAAATTTTGGCATCTTTTTGTACCCTTTAAAAAAGATTTTTATGTTTTTTTTTAATTTTTTTATTTAGTCAATCAGGAGAAATGAATTTTTAAAAATTTCGAAAGATTTTTTTTAAATAGCCTTTGTGAAAAAGGGCCGATTTTAGTCTTTTTTTATTCCTTTTGTGTTCTTTGATAAACTTGGTGAAAATTATATGCAAATAATTATCCATAATGAATTTGATTGTTTTTTTTTATTTTAAAGTTAAAATAAGGATTTTTAGATTGTTTCCTTTATTTTTTTAAATATCAAAAATTACGCTTCTGAAATTGATTTTTAATCAATAAAAAAAATTATAAGCGATCATTACTTATCCCATTACGAAACTATAGGCTTAACATTTTTGTTTTAAGGAGCAGAATCTTTGAGAATTAAAAAAAAACAATATCGAAGGATACAAACAATCTTAAAATCCTTGTTTTAAAATAAAAATAAAAAAAAAACTTGGAAAATTTCACACCTTTAGGTGTGACAGCTGAAACGACAATGTACAGACCACAGACAAATAAAAACTGAAAAATAGAAAATTGTTTCTACCTGCACCCAAGGTAAAGAAATTTAATAGTTTTATACCAAGCTTGACCGTTTTCTATGAAAAAACAACTACTTCCTGGGCTATATGCCCCAACGGACATTGAATTACATTCCAATGGAAAACGTGATGGCGACCGACTTCGTCGATACTTAAAACCATCTCTGTCGATTTGCAAATCAACGGGAAAAGTTTTGGAACTTTCTATCCATGACTATGATGTCACTCTGTTGACTTTGTAATTTCTGAAACTGTATTTTGTTTTATTACCTTTTTACGCCAATACATAAACCGTGAATACGGTCTACAATTAGTGTTCTTTCCGTTGAATTGCAAACCGAAGATGTGGAAATAAATCGACGAAACGTCGGCCAAAATTTAATTGGTTTCTTTATATGCCTGTCCTCATACCCGTGAAAAAGAACTACAATTTTCTACTTTTCAGTTTTACTATTGACTGCACCTTGTATCTGAATTTATTTTCAGTAAATATTTGTTTAAATAAAAATATGATATTTTTCTATAACGTAAACTAGTAATTATGAGGCTTTGTGGCAGATATCAGATTGGATTAATTTTTATTTTCCAAATTATGGTGTGAAATTTTCCTACCAAATACCTAGCAAGCTTAAATTATTCCTGGAAATTTTCTTTCGGACAAGAAATATTTTAAGAAAATTTCTGGAAATAATTTAAGCTCTTGTAAATGATAATTATTTGCATAAATTTTTCAAATAGTGTATCAAAAAACGAGAAATTTAAAAAAATATACTAAAATCGGAAAATTTTCCACCAAGATGGATTTTTCATAAAAAAGTCCTCGAAATTTTCAAAAATTCATATGTCCCGATTGGCTGAGTGAAAAAATTGATGAAAACCTTTTTCGCATGGTCAAAAAGATGCCCAAATTTCAGCAAACACAATCGGTAAGATGAGTTGGCATGGAGTTGGCATAGAAAAAGTATCTCTAATAGAAAATAAACATATTTTCCTAGAATCGCAATCTCTCTTAAGAAAATTACCACCAGTCGATTTAGCGACTTAAAAAAACCTATTTTCTATATTTTTAACCATTTTCAAGAAAAAAAATTTTACTTAAGGAAATTGCAAGACTAGAACCTTTGAAGCTGATATTCCCGTGAACTTGGCACACCATATTTAAAAATCTTAAAGTTTTTTTAGAGTTCTGGCATCCTTTGCAATAGTTCTAGAGTTCTCTGTAAGTATTTTCAATAGTTCCGGTTGATAAATACAAAAAAATCGAATTTTAAAATATGGTGCGCCAAGTTCACGCAGCGCACCGTATCATGAAAATACATTATTTTTTCGGAGTTCTGGTTAATTTTACAATAGTTCTAGAGTTCTATATCCATTATATTAATAGTTCTGGCAATTAAACCCAAAAAATCAATGTTGTCTTCAATGATGTCTTCAAATTTTAGTCTAAAACAGAGTTTTTTTTTATTTTTGATAAAAATAGTGTAAACCTACTAAATCGACCACGTAGAATACAAAAATAGCGTTAAAATTGCAGAATTACCGATAGTTTCCAACAAAAATGGCATCCTTATAGTTTTACGGCACGATTTCCCCCCGAATGCAGATTTAACGACTTAAAGAACCCCATTTTTTATATTTTCAACTATTTTCAAGTCAAATTTTAGTCAAAAACCAAGTTTTGTTATTATGGATAAAAAAATAGTGTAAAACCACTAAATCGACCACGTAGAATACAAAAATAGCGTTAAAATTGCAGAATTGCCTATAGTTTCCAACAAAAATGGCATGGTTCTAGACTTCCTATCACACATCTCACTGCACCAGTCGATTTAGCGACTTAAAGAACCCCATTTTTTATATTTTCAACTATTTTCAAGTCAAATTTTAGTCAAAAACCAAGTTTTGTTATTATGGATAAAAAAATAGTGTAAAACCACTAAATCGACCACGTAGAATACAAAAATAGCGTTAAAATTGCAGAATTGCCTATAGTTTCCAACAAAAATGGCATGGTTCTAGACTTCCTATCACACATCTCAATGCACCAGTCGATTTAGCGACTTAAAGAACCCCATTTTCTATATTTTGAATCTGATGTCTTCAAATTTTAGTCAAAAACCAAGTTTTGTTATTATGGATAAAAAATAGTGTAAAACCACTAAATCGACCACGTAGAATACGAAAATAGCGTTAAAATTGTAGAATTACCGATAGTTTCCAACAAAAATGGCATCCTTATAGTTTTACGGCACCACTTCAAGTCAAAAAACTAAAAACAAATTTGTTTCCCCTCAACTCTCAGCAAAGTAATCTTTAGATGAAGTTAGTGTATTTTATGACCTCCAAGGTGGTTAATTACTGTTCTACATCTTTTAGGCAAAATAATAATCAGATCGCCAATGTCCTCTATTCCACTCCATTGAAAGGCCCTCAATAAGAGTTTCTGTCTTTTATAACTTGCTGTCTTAAATAAACTATTGATAGACATAACTCCCAATTCAATTTTAGATATTTAAACAAAAAATTCAGGCGATGATAAGAAATACTTTAATCATATAATAGATTATTTTTTGCGACAAATGTATTACGAATTCGCCTTCTTATTTCTTGATCGGATATTCTACTCAAGGTAATCTTTGTAGGCTGAACATAAAAAGGTCTTTTTTGTTTTATTATCTAATAAATTTTTCTACTTTTATTTTACTTACGTTAAAACATAAATAAAAATCTCCAAAGACTGAAGACTTTTTATATAGGTACTTTTAAAATGCTAAAAATACATTTCGTGATCCACGATTAAATTTAATTTGCAAAGCAAGAAAAAAATCCATAATATTTGTGTTTATTTATTTTCTGGGTCGTTATAATTAATCAGAAATGTTTGCAAAAGTTCTATTGAGCGACAAAAATGAACTGGAATAATTTAAAAAAAGGTTACATCACACTTTGGCAGTTGAATGAGTTTGGAGTGGTTGAGAGGCAACGTATCGAGTGAAATACTTCATTTTCTTAAACGAGAGAAGACGATGGCAATAAATTATGTGACAGCAAATAGATTACCCAATATTTTAGACGCAGACATTTTCTCAATATATTTATTTAAACAGTTGTAGGAAAAATGAGATATAGAACAATTAAATGAACAAGTTGCATTATAAATATAAGAATTGATAAAGGAAAGGATGTAATTTTTTTTGTAACATGAAGCAGTAATTACATGCAAATCAGATTAATTTGAAGTTTTTTGAAATTTGTCAAGAAAGTCGTCAAGTATCCGAGTAAACAAATTTGGTTACTGAAAGTTGGTCCTAAACGCTGTGTGAGAATTGAACAAACTGTTTTTTGGCAAAAAATAAATATTTAATTTCTCTGGCAGTATACAGCGTGTCCACGGATGGGGTATCCTATAGGTGAAAAATGTTTAAATATTAGTTTTATTGGAAAATGTCATTTTTGATAAAAAGTTTTGCTTGTACTGAAACCTCATAAAATATAATAAAATTCAAGTATTTCAAAATCCGTCTCATTTTATAGCCAGTTGTATGAAAACCGTATGAATTTGTGCAATAAGTTCGAAAATAATGTATTAATCTAGTGAGTGACGTTTACGATGTACCCAGTAACTGCCAACTTTTATAAATAATTTTCAAATTGTCATTCTTTAATAAATATTTGAAAACAATGTTAACTATTCAAGAATTATAATCACTATCAAAAATAACAATACAGAATAATAATGTAAGAAACGCTAGTAAACAAAAAAATCTATTCAATATATCCTCCCCCATAGCTACAAAACATCTCTCAATTTTCTTTCTAAATTCTTTGTATTTTGCAGCATGTCTGGGGTAATTTCGTTAACGGCATCAGTGATAACTCGTTTCAAGTTTCCAATATTATGGTTTAAATTATTTTCGTGAACTTTTTGTTTTAAGTAGCCCCATAAAAAATCTAAAATAGTTAAATCGGAGGATCGGGGGGGCGGAAAAAATATTGGTCCATAACGTCCCATCCACCACCCCGGAAAATATTCATCCAGCTATCCTCTAATTAGCAAAGTCGAATGTGACGAACATCCATCATGTTGAAAGTACATCTTAGACCTTTGCTCCAAAGGAATATTTTCTAATTCAGGTATTAAGAAGTTGTCAAGCAAGTACAAATAATATACCTGCTGATTTAATGTATCTTCCAGAAAATACGGTCCGATTATTCGATCCGGTAAAACCGCACACCAAACATTAACTTTTTTAGCAAATTGACTACTACAGTTAATCCTGTAGCTCGGGTTTTCATTAGCCCAATATCGCCAACTTTGGTAAGAAACGACTCCGTTTGTTGTAAACGTTGCTTCATCAGAAAACAAAATATTATGAAAGTATCGGTCATGCATAAGTTTTTCACCAATCATCGCACAAAATTCCAACCTTGTGTCATAATCATAATCTTGTAGGTAGAATGAATTTCGGTTTGAATGGATAAATGTTGTTTTGCTTAAATATTTTCTGTAAGTGACTCTTACAAAAACCAACCTCCACTGCTTTTTTCGTAGACTGAACTTGTGATTTTACCTTAACGAATGCATAGTTAGTGCAGTAGCTAAATTTTTAGTACTCTATTAAAAATATTTTATCCATTTAGGTATATAAACTCATCATCTTTTAACGGGCCTTTTTTGCCGCATTCCCCAAATTGTGCGGCAGATTGTTCATGATACTCTGGCTGTTGAGTCTGCATTTTAAATAGTTTTTTGTTTTTGTTTATTTGTATTACTAAATACTGAAGAAAAATTAATTAAAATTAATCAAAGCAAAAATAGTTTAAGGTTAGAAAGCCTCGACGCCATTTTTATTCTCTCCGAGCTCCAACTATCGACTCGGGGCAGTAAGGGCACGCTCGGAGCACGAGCTCGATAGGAACCCGAACGCAAAAGTGCGCGCCAGGAATTCTAACGCGAACGCGCTAGAGCAGTGGTTCCCAAACTTGGGGGGGCGCCCCCCGGGGGGGTGAGGACATATCAGGGGGGCGGGAGACAAGCTAAACATTAAATTAAATTTAAGTAGTCTGCAGGGTGGAGACTCAAATATAGTTACTCATCGTGATGCGATCAAGAAGTATATTGAGAAATTGCAACTTTGGAGGCGTAAAATATCAGCAAACCCCTGCAGTTCAAGGGTGAAGGTTCAAGTTTGTAAATCCAGATATCAAACCATTTGGAGAGCCTAATTGAAGAGTTCCAAAAATACTTTCCAAAGACTTGTGACGATAGTATTTACAGAATGTCAACTGACCCATTCCATGTCAACATAGACTGCCTGCCTGAATCACTTCAAGAAGATGCTTTGGAAATAGTACATGATTCCTCTGTCAAATACAACTTTGATATAATGGACAAACCTTCATTTAGGTTAAAATATTTCAAAGTGTATTCTACTGTATCAGCAGACTAGTAAGAAAAATGCAAGCCCATCCATCTCACTAACCAACCTAATCTATTTTTCTCTTATTAATAATTTTTGTATTTTATGAAAACTGATAATGTTATACCTTATGGCAGTATAAATAAATGTTTTGTTTTCAATGTAATACTTATTTGGTTTTGTTTTGTTCCTAGGCCCACACAATTTATTGTTAAGGGGGGCGCGAGAAGCATTCATTTCAACAAAAGGGGGGCGTGGTACAAAAAAGTTTGGGAACCCCTGCGCTAGAGCATAAGGAGCGTGCTCGGAGCGAAACAAGCTCCAAGCCGAACTCACCCATTATGTCAATCTGACGATACTGATTATAGCGAAACAGCTGTCATTATAATTTAAAACCTAATTTTTTAATGAAACTTGGAAGTTGCGTTAAAAGTAATAGTTTTTTATTATTCCTTATAAACAAGTGTTCTGGCTATTCGTTAGAGGATTATTATTTTCAAGCACCTCAGTCCAAATGGCGCTCAAACCTTTATCAAATATTTATCTTTAAAAATTAAAATCCAAACTCTAAACATAACCGAACCATCTAAATAAAGACACACAGTACACACGAACTTTTTACCAAAAGAAAACACAGATTTCCGTTTCTTTTTAGTTGTCTTATAGCATTTAGTGTGCCAGGACATCAGCAGCATTAGTTCTTTTTATACAATTGTAAACCTGGTGATAACTACAATTTATGTATACAATAAAAAACTTTAAAAATGACATTTTAAACTGTTTATCTCTTATTAAACAATATAATTTCATCTAGAAGGATTGAAGGCTAAAAAAAATTGTAAATCTTCTACGCATGTCGTGGTTCAGTTTTTCGGTTCAGAACTGTCTGTCCTTTGACAATAGTTACCTATGCCTTCCACTTCAAGGCATTGGGGAAGCCTGCGAATCAATCTAAACTAATTTAAAAATCATTAATTATAATTAATTTGGTGCCGATTTCTTTTTTTTACCATTCAAATCGAATTATCCTTAGTCATCAGCTGTTTAAGGATCAAACGCTGTCATATTTTCCTTCTTTTCTTCTCCGGCCAAAAAATTAATGGCCAGCAGAGAAAATTGGCATAAAACGGTAAAGTTGAAGAAGGTTGAATGAATTTTGGATGTACTTGTATTACCAAAGGTAGCAAAAGCAAAAAAAGAGATGGTTAGAAGATCAAATCTTCTAATTTAAAAATCATTATAATAAATTTAGTGCTGCGAACCTCGCTTCGCTCGGCACGCAGTGATTCACTTATAATAATTCAATTATGTTTAAATTTGGTATTGTTATAAATCAGTCACTGCATGCCGAGCGAAGCGACGTTAGCAGCACCAAATCAATCTAAACTAATTTTAAAATCATTAACTATAATAAATTTGGCAGCTAAAAATTGGAAAAAAGTTTATTTTGCTCATAACTTTTTTTCTTATTTTACGGTTCTGGTTGGACTCAAAACTTTCCCAATTTTGTCAACTTGCGAAATATTTTCATCATTTTTTTTAAACTAATATTTTTCCAAATATTTACGACCAAAATAAAAATAGCTTTATTTGTCAACTAAAATACTTCATATTAATAATATATAATTTTTTTAATACTACCATATTTTCAGTAAAATAAAAAAAAATTTAGCAATCCCATACTTTTCCTTGCACTCTTACTCTAACTCTACTTAGGTAATCTACGAAAAAAATGTTGATTCATTATAATAATCATAGTTATAGAACCAGTTTAGTATCATGATTGATCTCATTGATATCATTTATAGTTGATTTATTAATATATATAACAGGTCGGCTGAAAAGTCCCCGGTCTGACCTATAGATGACGACACTAGAATTAAATCCATTTCATTTTAAGATAGTATTAACCTTCAAAAGATTCGTGTAAAAATTTTGACAGCTGTGTGATATTGCATTTTTAGTGAAGCAACTTTATTTTCGTTATTTTCAAAAAGATGGAAAAAACAG
This sequence comes from Ophraella communa, assembly GCA_035357415.1. Taxonomy (NCBI): domain Eukaryota; kingdom Metazoa; phylum Arthropoda; class Insecta; order Coleoptera; family Chrysomelidae; genus Ophraella; species Ophraella communa. Next base: position 27,557,536 of record CM068994.1, on the reverse strand, counting down.
AATTTCGTGTGCTTATTAAATATTGTTATTTGAAAGGAAAAAATACAGTTGAAGCAAAAGCCTGGCTTGATAATGAGTTTCCGGACTCTGCGCCAGGAAAATCAAGCGTGGTGAAATGAGCACCGAAGACGATGAACGCAGTGGACGCCCAAAAGAGGTGGTTACCGACGAAAATATCAAAAAAATCCACAAAATGATTTTGAGTGACCGTAAAGTGAATATGATCGAGATAGCTGACAGTCTAAAGATGTCTAAGGAACGTGTTGGACATATCGTTCACGAATATTTGGGTATGCGGAAGCTCTGTGCGAAATGGGTGCCGCGCGTGCTCACAATCGACCAAAAACAGCAACGAATTGATGATTCTGAGCAGTGTTTGCAGCTGTTAAGTCGTAATAAACCCGATTTTTTACGTCGATATGTGACTATGGATGAAACTTGGCTCCATCACTACACGCCTGAGTCCAATCGACAGTCAGATGAGTGGACTGCGGCCGGTGAACCGCCACCAAAGCGTGGAAAGACTCAGTCAGCTGGCAAAGTTATGGCCTCAGTTTTTTGGGATACACACGGTATATTGTTCATCGACTATTTGGAAAAGGGAAAAACAATCAACAGCGACTATTACTGTGCATTCTTGGAACGATTGAAGACCAAAATCGCGAAAAAACGGCTGTTGTTTCATCAAGACAATACACCGTGTCACAAATCATCGAAAACGATGGCAAAATTGCATGAATTGGGCTCCTCACCCATCGTATTCTCCAGATCTAGCCCCCAGCGACTTTTTCCTTTTCTCTAACCTGAAGAGAATGCTCGCGGGAAAAAAATTTGGCTCTGATACTGAGGTAATCGCCGAAACTGAAGCCTATTTTGAGGACAAACCGAAGGAGTACTACAAAAATGGTATCGAAAAGTTGATTAGGTCGCTATAATCGCTGTATCGCCCTTGAAGGCAACTATGTTGAATAAAAAAAATGAATTTTGTCAAAATATTGTGTTTTACTATGGTAGACCGGGGACTTTTCAGCGGACCTGTTATAACAGGTATTTTGGGATTTTTTGCAACTAAATATAGTTTTAAAATGTTTATTTGTAATAACACAATAAGTACGTGCTTTTGGAAAATACACTTGGATCTGTACTCTCGCCAAAATTTAAACAAGGCACATCCGGCAAATTTTTAACTGTCGCTTTCGCCAGAAATTAAATATACCTACCTCAAACCATGTAAAGACATTTCATAAGTAAAATCATGTATTCTAGGGACAAAAATAACTGGATTGAACCGGACTTACCTTGATAAAAAAGTGTACATAAAAAAATTACAGCCCTTTTAAAGTAACAATTGTTTTTGCATTACCTCCCAAACTTTTTGACATATTGTAATAAAAATGGACGCTTTACTAAAAAAACAAAAATCTAAGCACCCCACAAGAATTTAAGGTGAGTGGCCCCCCTAAATCCCCCCAAACTTTTGTGTACGTTCACACCAAAGGAATTTTGTGGTACCATTAGTTAAACCTTAAGAACAGTAAACAACTAAAAGGTTGAATTAACTTTCACTATTTATTCGTAAAATACTTTAAATGTAATGACGGCCGTTTCGCTATAGAACTTGCATCGTCAGATTGACATATTGAAGTTACTTCTTGTTTATTTGTAGCTAGGTACCTACCTAGAACAAAGGAACAATTTATAAAAGCTTGAAATAAGCAAAATGTTTGTAATTGTTTTTGTAAATATTAAAGTTGAGGCTTTATATAGTCCCTCATTTTATCTGTTTGTAATTAGTTTTATCTACAATAGAATATCAAACGATCTTTAAATGTCTGATCCAATTTATTTCAAATGTTTTTTTTTTACAATCGATCGACAATTCCACGTGTTAAGTACAATGTTTATTTAATAATGCTTCCAACTGTAGTAAAAAGTTCTAGGAATTGGAGGATATTTTCACAAAAAGGATTACGCAATTTAATGAATAAACCAGCACGTCATCAGAACGTTCTACCGGGTGATTCATTGTTTGCGGCGAATATATAAAAATATATTTTTAAGTGAATTTAATTGTACTGATCCGTACTTTGTGGAAGTCTTACTTATTGTAGTGTCTTCGTTTCCATTATGAGTTTTTATCTTTTATTTAATTTCTGTCATTCATTAAGTGTCAATTTTGATGGGTCAGAAATATTGGAATAATATGCCTGAATTTTTATGGCCTTGGCGGAGAAGTGAAGTAAATGACGAGTATCACTTAGAACACAAAACCAATCGGCCTTAGTTTGTTTGAACAAGTCAGCCAAGTTTTTAGGAATCACGTCTGCTATATTTTGTTTAAAGATGTTGGGTTCCCCGCAAGACGGTTGCCAAGAAAAATATATTTATATAAGATAATGAATAAAACCACCGAATACGGAACTACGAATAGAATGGCAAGAACCTAGTTACTGTCTAGATCCGTATGCGACATCGAGTAGCAGCGGTTGTGTTAAAAAGTATTGTCGATAATACAGATTCCTTAAATTTATATCTAGTGCCATCTATCTGTCAATAAGAAGTACTCTGCGATAAAATAGACAGCTACATTTCAACGAAACTAAAGTAAATATATATGTTTACAATCAAAAAATGATCATTTATTTAATTGTTTCAAGTGGTCATCAATCAGTTTTAAAAATGGGAAACAAACAATAAATGTATCAACATGATTGTAAAGAAATTTTATATTTGAAATCTTTATGAAATCATAATTAAACTAACACATAAAGGCACACACAGACTTCAAGGTTTTATTTATAAGACTATTTTCAAAGTAAACAAAATGTGTATATTTACTAAACATTGGATACATGTTGGTATATACACAAAGGCATTTCAGTTCATTTAATATAAAAAATACTACATATATTATGTACATATACAAAAAAATACATAATTTTACAAATGTCTTCAACTGACAAGTCGTTATAATTCAAAGGCTGTATCTTTAAAATCTACTCACTAAACACACTTGGTTCATTTCTTGGAAAACGATGCATTTTGCCTTTACGATTTGTACATGTAGGTAGACAACATTTCCTTTTAGATAAGGGGGGTTGATAGTTTGAATCCATTTTAGGGACAGAATTATTTGGAAGCACAAAACCAAAGATGATATACACCAACAAAACTAAAAAAACTGAAGACAAAACTCCTGCTCTTTTTCCTGATTATCAGAACTACTGTCTCTTTTCTTAATTTTCTTAAAACTGTTTCTCACCAAATACAGATTGATACAGATCTGTTAAATTAAAAAGTATTGTCGTTAATAGTATTAGTAGAGAGACCTCTTCCGAAAAATAGAACAATTAAAATGAGTAGACGCAACGATCAGCGCCATCCTATGGTTGTGTTAAAAATATTAATAAGTTTTGGCGGGAGTATATTTGCTTTTATTTCTATATTCGTAGTTCCGTATTCGGTGAATAAAACTTTTTGAAAATAGAAACATTTATATATTTTTACGAGAATAAATGTTAATTTTGGTCTTCAGATGTTCAAGTTATAAAATTATTTTTACATTTGATGTTTCGGCATTTAATTGACACAGCTCCACCCTTATGTACAACAAGGACTAAATAACGGTTTATTAAATTCTTCTACTCAATTTATCCTATTTCTAACCAAATTTTTAGAAATTATTTACGCACATGTCACAAAAACTGTTTTCAAGGGGCAAAATTCCTCAATTTTGTAGTGTACTTCTGAAAAACTTTTTAGTATCTTACAGGGAAAACCTGGTGAGTTGATTGGTTATCTAAGGATCCTGGAAAAATCTCCTTGAGCATCCTTAAACGATTCATTGGATCATTGAGACGTCATTTGATGAGGTTCAAGATAAATAAGAGGGTTTTAGTAAGAAGTATCTCAATTTATACTCTATCTATATATACTTTTTCAGGCAGCCAGATAGCTTTAAAGGCTCTGAGTTCTTTTACTTATGTGTCAAAGCTATTCTGGGAATGAAACAATTCCTTATGAAACTGGCAAGAAACAATAAGATCACCTTGTTTGGATACCTAGGTCACAGAGGTGTAAAGTCGAAGGAGGGAGCTAAATTGTATTTTAAATTATTTAAATTTAAATAAATAAAAGTTATTATTCAGAAAACTGTCATAAACATAAAAAAGGAATCCATTTAAAACATTTGCGACATTACGCCTCCATTTACTTATCCTGCTGTGTAGCCGTAGCCGTAAGAACATATTAGTTGTTAAAGTTATTGAAAGAACAAAAGTATAAGTACTTCCTCTTAAAAAAGGAATGTATTTATTAAATATTATTATGTGTAAACCCACTTTCTTTTTGTCTCTTGACTATTAATGTTTTAATAAATTAGATCATGTGTAGGCAACACGAAATACACGCAATTTGAATTTAAATCTTCTGAATCTTTACTTTTTATATTTAAAAATGAAGTCTAACGGCAAAAATAGATTTAGTGGAAAAATATCGATGAATTATTAAATAAAGTGTTTTTTGTACAGAACGGTTCAAAAAATAATCAACTCAAATACCAGTAAAATTTTACTGGATAAATATTTATCTCCAGACTAAGACTTTTTTATTTTAGGCAAAACTACTCAAACAAACTGAATAAAATAAAAAATAAAAATTTATCGATAACATTTTAAGGACTCCTGGTATTAGGTATGAGAAATTAAGAAAATCATTCCAAATTACTTATTAATAGGTATGATTTGTATTTTTATCTTTTTAACGTTTATTCAGAATTTCGAGTCATAAAATTATTCAACATTTGATGTTTGGCTTTTAATGGGGGAGTCCCTTCATGGTAGCCAACCTGGAAAAACCACTGCCTTTTTTTTGGGAATTATTCAACTTTGAATGTATAGTTTTTGCCACATTCAGTATACTGTAAAAATTTTTCGTGTCACGAAGGTCGCATTTATTAGATATTGGAAAAAATCGATTTTTGTAGGATATTTTCGTATGTTATGTTATCAGTAATGAATTGTGACAATTGACAATTTTCATTCATGCCATCATTGTCAATTTTCATTAAATTGCTATTTTGATTTTTACTTAGAACATAATATATTATATGTTCTAAGGAATTTTATTTGTTATGTGTTCTGCTTTTGTTTGAATTTCATTACATGATCTGGATAAATTGATACCGAAAAGAGTCAGAAATCCAATAAACTAAGTAGACAAGACGATTTTGGTTAAAAAATGAGAATAAGTGTCAAAACGCTGTTGATATATTAGATACTTGACAGACAAACAAATAGAAAATGACATATTATAATGGTTTCTATTGGTTATCCTTTAGTGAAAACATAACATCCGAAAATCCCTACGAAAAACATGTTATCCAATATCTAATAAATGAGGCCTTCGTGACAAGAAAAACTTCTACAGTATACTGAATGTGGTGAAAACTATACTTTCAAAGTTGAATAATTCCCAAAAAAAAGGCAGTGGTTTTTCATCTCTTTTTTCAGGTTGGCTACCATGAAGGGACACCCCCATTCAAACAGCTCCACACACAGTCCAGTCAACCCACTTTCAACTCGATCCGTGTTTACATATTGGTCGATAGTTTTCAGTTGTCCAAGTTGGTTTTGTCGCCTTTTTGAATAATACGAGGGCTATTCAGAAAGTGAGGAACATTTTGTAATAAAATAAAAACTAGGTACAGGAAAAGAATGTTTTCTACGATCACTATGAAAAGAATGTAAATAGACACGGCTTACTTCAATGCAAAGTTAGTAATTTCGTACACTGTGCGGTAAAGTGGTGTGTGTTTATCTATGGTAAAGTGTGCGGAATTCTCTGTACCGCATTCTGAACATGCGCATACCTATAATATTACCTATTAGATCTCCCACGCATCTATCGTAGGAGGCCCTGTAGGAGGCTGGCAGTTCGTGATTTGTAATATATAGAAAAATAATACATAAGAATTTATATAAACTTTTAATCTAAATATTTGACAACGCGACGAATCATTATATAATTGTTTCAAAGTATAATGGAAGTAGTTGATAATAATTCATATTCAGAAGATGAATATATGGAAAACACACCACCAGAAATTTTGGAGATTGCTTTGAATGCAACTCTAAACCTTTTGCCAGAAAAATCAAGAGAAAAGTATGAATGCGCTTATCGAAAATTTATGAAATGGAAAGAAAATAAAGAAATACTATCATTTTCTGAAAATGTAATGGTTGCTTTATTTTCAAGAACAAACAAAATCTTATAAAGCTTCGATAAAATCAATGTGGATATTTCGAAATATTTGAAATTAAAAGCATTTCTGAATAGACAAAATGACAATTACAATCCTAAAAAATCAAAAACGTCTGAAGAAATCCATAAATTTTTGAAAGAAGCACATGATTATAAATATTTATTAACAAAGGTAAATAAACGTTTCATTATTTATAATATAAGTTATTTAAAAATAGTTATTTTAACTTCTAGACAGATGTCTTTGCGATCGGTTTAACTGGTGCCTGTCGAAGAGAAGAATTGTGGAATTTAAAATTAGATGACTTGGAAGATTTAGGGACTGCCCTATTGGTTAGGCTTCGAACTACGAAAACTAAAAAACGGCCCATACACGATGCAATTTGTTGTACGAACGGTTGTACAACAGATCGCAATGAAAATCGTATAGACAGATCGTAGGTAAATAATTTTGCCCACAGACGTTAAAACATCTCAAGCGATTTGTTGTACAACAAGTTAGTGTATTCCAAGTTCTTGAACATGTCAGTTGATAAAAAAAAGCAATAGCTGGTGCAATTGTTGCATTATTTTCCGATAAAAATAATAAAAAAATTAATAAAAAGAAGAAAAAAGTTTGGTGCAAAAATTGGTTACTGCAAAGATATAAAAATTCGCAAATTAGTTTATTAAATGAGCTACGTACTAGAGAACCTGATGATTATGAAAATTATCTTCGAATGGATGATGATGCGTTTAAAATGTTATTAGAGTTGTTACGACCAAAAATTACTAAACAAAATACTATAATGCGAGATGCAATTAGTGCCGCAGAAAGACTTGTTGTTTAATAAAATTTCATAGCTTGCATTTCGTTTATGTTTGTTGGAATAATCATTGGATTTTACATCCCATAAACAGTTTTGATTTTTGTATATTTCGATAAAGTCTTTTAAAAATTCTTAATCATTATCCATTTTTCTCTTGAAGTACAAATACTTTTGAATTAAAATTGTACGACAAATCGGCGAATACCCACATACGCTCAAATCCGTCGGATATCCAACTGAGTTGTACAACAGATTTTTAAGCAAGCTGAACTACCAAACGATTCGACCGCGTCTTACGATTTGTCGAACGACTACCCCACACACGTACCAATTTTCTTTCAAACGGTTTGACAGACATATATCGTACGATTTGTTGTACAACAAATTGCATCGTGTATGGGCGGTTTAAAACTGAAAGATCCTTTACGGTAACTGCAGAATTTTTTAATATCTACAAAAAGTACGCTTGTCTGCGCGACCTGATAACCTCATTGACAGACGCCTGTTTGTGAATTATCAAGGGGATAAATGCACAAGGCAAATTGTCGGAATTAACAAAATTGGCAATATGCCTAAACAAGTGGCAGAATTTTTACAATTGCCGAACCCTAATCTTTATACTGGCCATTCTTTTCGACGCTCCTCTGCAACTATTTTAGTTTTTTAGTTTAGGAGGAGATTTATTAACTCTTAAACGCATGGTGGATGGCGATCAAGCAATATTGCAGAAAGCTATGTCGATGACGCCATCGCCAATAAAATAGAGATAGCCAATAAAATTGTAAACACAGTAGACTCCCCTAACCTAACCAAAAAGAAAAACCTTCCATATCATCGGCAAATATTTCAACACTTACCGAGAATTTGGTAAAAAATAGAGAGACTCCTGGATTAACACCTCAAAATTGCTCAAATTTTACCATAAATTATAATTTCAAATAAAAATCAATCATAATAAAACTAAAAAGTTTTGTTAACTTTCACTGTAAAAATTAATTATTATTAACATTAAAATTAATATAATCATATGGGTGTTTCATTAAGAATTATCCATAAAGTAACTGGAGAAACCTCAGCACTAAATATGAAGATTTAGGCCAAAACACTTAAATAAAATATTCCTCCTAACCGAGATATAGGGTGTTTTATTTTAACTATTCTAAATGATTGTATCCCATATTTTTGACACCTTCCAATATTTTTTGTTCATACTTGGCAAAAAGTTTACACATATTAGGTTACTTTAAACAGTGGTAAATGATATTTTTTCTCGATTACCAGAGGCGTGCGGTAGGGATGGATACTTTCTTTTATCCCCCTACAATTTACACCCTGTCGTAATAATTGTTTCTGCATGTCACTTTCTACGTAAATATCATCCTCTTGTCTCAATACGATAGAGTGAGTAGTTTTCGAGTTATTTGCATTTAAAGGTAATGTTTAAAATATCCATTTTTGTTTTATTGCTTATTTAACATAAGATTCCTTAATAATCTAACCACCTTGACAACAAAATTTGTTAATTCTAATCGTAAATTCACATGAGTCAATAACTATTTCACTGAATAAATAAAATTTATTAGTTTCAAATGATTTTTTCATATTAATATTTATCAAAATTTCAGTTTTACATTTATAACAAAATAGAACTATGATTTTCATTACGAAATAACATGATGAATAAATAAAATAAACGTACTGAAACAATTATTTATTTAGAATACTGTAAAAAAAATTCTAGTTAGTTAACAGTAAATTTTCGAAGTGGCCTCCATTGACTTCAATACATTTATTAATCCTTTTGGAAAAATTTCTCCTAACCTTTAGAAATATGTTGGGTTGATTAAATTATTAAGGAATTATTGGAATAAAATGGATATTTTAAACATTACCTTTAAATGCAAATAACTCTAAAACTACTCACTCTATCGTATTGAGACAAGAGGATGATATTTACGTAGAAAGTGACGGAGAATCAAAAAAACATGCAGAAACAATTATTACGACAGTGGCGTAAATTGTAGGGGGATAAAAGAAAGTATCCATCCCTACCGCACGCCTCTGGTAATCGAGAAAAAATATCTTTCGCCACTGTTTAAAGTAACCTAATATGTATAAACTCTTTGTCAAGTATGAACAGAAAATATTTGAAGGTGTCAAAAATATGGGATACAATCATTTAGAATAGTTAAAATAAAACACCCTATATCTCGGTTAGGAGAAATATTTTACTTAAATGTTTTGGCTTGAATCTTCATATTTAGTGCTAAGGTTTCTCCAGTTACTATATGGATAATTCTTAATGAAACACCCTGTATATGAGAAGAGTTTACTGGACAAAACTTTAAATTTATTATTTAGGAAATTCAGTACCGCGGTATACTCTACCTACAGTATTCATAACAAAAACATTTCATCCCTTAGAAACCTTTTAATAATGAGAAAATATTAAAAGCCCCTCGGGGAATTTTCGGCGAAAGTTTCACTATAGTGACTACGTCTCAACGAGAAGGGAGAGCTTTATTATTTTATGACGTTGATGGTTCGGGTTTAATTAGGAAATCAGTGAATGCAACAAGATTAATCAACTTTAATATAAATGAAAACGGTATTCATACTTGAGAAAAGATTCATTTTTAATGTATATTAAAGCGAAGGTAAAAAGTTTTCTTGTTTAATTACAGGTATGTCGCTTTAATTTATCAGAATTACACTTTGGAAAAAATAAGATTTATTAATTAAGGATTTATTATGTTAGAATCGTATTTGTCTATTCCCTTGGTTCCTGCGAAAATGAGGTAAAGGAAAAAATATTACGATTCTTAAATTGCATCCAGCTCTTATAGCCTATAAGTGGATATGAGATATTTTCTATATTTCAGGTTTTATTAGGCGTCATTAGTTGAACGTATCCTTTTCAATAACGTATTTTTCTGCTCTAATAATGTACATTAAAATAACTGATAATATGAAATTAATTTCTTATAATAATAATCACAGCTTTTATAACTCAATATCTTCCTTATACATAATAATGTGTTTTTCAAGAAAAATAGTTGACTGCAGTTAAGTTACATGCTTTAATCCCATTCTGTAGGAAAGTTTTAATTATTTTACATATTTATATGCAAATTTATGTAATTTAATATAATTTTAAGTAAAACAGTTGCTAACCTTCGTACCGAAAATTAAATGAAACTTGCTATATAATACCTTCAGCTAAGTAAAATTATAGATATTACTCCTAGTTTTGTTTACATAATTACATTTATAATGTTATTGTACAAATAATTTTGTTTCGCTGTTGCTATCTTCATCAAAATTATAATTAAATTTATTGTACTAACTCTTACTTTTTGGAAGTCCAACTTATTAAGAACAATAAAAAACTCTTCGATTTAACAAAACTTCCAAGTTTATTTGAAAAAATATGTTTTAAATCACAATGACGGCCGATGTAACCATACCATATAATTCAAATCATCCTATAACGCATAAATTAGCAGCTTATAATTCTATGATACATAGAGCATTTTCAATTCCAATGGACAAAATTAACTTGATAAAGAAATTAGTATCATAAAACAAATAGCTACGTCTAATGACTATCCAATTCATTTAATACCTAAATAAATTAATTAATAAGAAAGAACAGAAAGTGTCACTACAACTAATATTTCCTAAACAAACTAAAGAAATTAAAAATTATAAAAATATTACATATTGTGGAAATATTTCCAATACAATTTCAAAAATAATATCTTCGGCAACATCAGCATTAATATCATTTAAAACACAAAATGTAATGCTGTATATATAGGTCAAACACAAAGACATTTTGAAGTAAGATTTAATGAACACTTAATAGTATGTAGATTAAAACAACCAGATAAATCAAATTATGCAAAACACCTACTTGAACATCCAACCTTACTCTTACACACCAATGACATCCAAATACTACATCTAGCAGATCCACAGTTGTTAATGAAAAAATAAATCTTGGAAGTTCTCCACTATTAAACTGTTTACTTTGATTGAGTTTACATTTTATACATAGATAAGACATAATTGTAAAACACAAATATATGAAGTTATTGTACCATTTCTTCTGCCAACGCATCACAAACATTTTTTTAATACCTAGACAATGTCTTTAGAAATTCTAAAATTTCACTTTTGGTATAACATTTTTCAAAAGCCAATTCTTCAAACAGTGCTGCCGTTGTATCTTCATGGCAATCCACGTAGGAATCTTTTATATTATTTGCAGAAAGCCACAAGGCATTTGGGACCCAGCCATCTTCTTACCCCGCATGTAAATTGGCGACTATTTTGTTCTTATTTGAAGAAGGTTTTGTTTGACACTCGGACTCCGAATCGAACCATCCTTTGGATGTGTTGAATGCTTGTCAAACCACGTCTCGTCGAGGTAAATTATTGGACGATTTTCGGCAGGATATTTTTTTATTCTAAAATAGCGGATGTATAAGATTTTAAATTGGTATCTCTCTCACAGAGAGATAAAACTGCATAAGTCTATCAGCAAACAATGGTCTTTTACCACTCAGAATTAACCGTTTATGCTAAAAAAATGTTTAACTGTATTACTGGGATGGATTTTTGTTCAGTTCACGATACTTAAATAATATTCCTCATATTATTATTATAGAGAATTTCCTTCTTTGATATTTTATTTATATTTCTAATAAGTATATATTTTTTTTGTTACAGAACATCGACATGATTATCCACACATGTTTGCTCCTCTTAAAATTGGTTCAAAGTCGATGAATCGCCGTATCTCTCAGCCAGCAACGCCCGTCCCCTCCAATCTTGGAACTCCAACGGGCTCAATTACCGAATCGCCCACATTGGAATTGAAAGAATCTGATACGGTATATCAAACAGGTAAACAATCATTCCAGATGTATTTTTTGACCGTATTAAAAAAAAATTACAAGAATTATTAGTAGAAACCTTTGGATTATTTCAATTGAGTAAATTCCTATAAAAACATGGTCGACAAACTGAATTAAATCCACAAACAATGTAGTCGCTTATTTTGTTTTTCCCACAAAGCTTGCAAATAATTGTATGGACTGAAGTTAAATCCTAAGAAGCTTTGGGGTTCTCGAGAAACAACGCAATGCTTTTATAGGGCGTGGAAGGGATGACAGTTAGTATCTACAAGGCGTTACAATCAGAGAGTGACTTTCTACATTAAAATAATAAATAAAATATAATCTGATATACAGGTGGGGAAAAGCCAAATGGAATAAATTCATTATTTGGTTACTGTAAACATTTATAGAAAACAAAACTAACAAAAAAATACTGAAAAAGGTTAGTCCCTTAAGGAAGTGGTTTTGGCTCTTCTTCCGCAGCCGTACCCACATTAAAAACTCAATATTAATGCTAGAAAACTTCACTTTATTGCCTCAAATAGTGATCACAATTGATTAATTTTATGGAATCCAAAAAATATTCAAATGTTGACAAAATTGATTTTGACATGCCTTCGTCATAGATATTCGCAAATGTGATGACCTGTATCACCTCTGGCATGATTGTTGACACTTGCCTTGAGATATTTCCAGTGATTTTCGATGGTTTGAGTGTGCACACCTGGTTAGGTTAGGTTAGGTTAGGTTAGGTTAGGTTAGGTTAGGTTAGGTTAGGTTAGGTTAGGTTAGGTTAGGTTAGGTTAGGTTAGGTTAGGTTAGGTTAGGTTGGGTTGGGTCAGGTTAGGTTAGGTTAGGTTAGGTTAGGTTAGGTTAGGTTAGGTTAAGTTAGGTTAGGTTAGGTTAGGTTAGGATAATCTTCTTCTTTGGTACTTTCTTTTGCCATCTTTTGATTCATCGCTTTGTACTATTATTCCTATTAAGTTTAGGTTAGGTTGTACTCACTTCAACATAAATGACGTTGGGTACGGCTGCGGAAGTTTTCCCGCGATTTTTCTAATACATTTTTGGTTTTTCTTATATATTTGGGGCACCTTTACCACCCATGTTGTACCCGAAAAGTGTGAAAGTGTAAAGTGTCTTTTAAGATATTTTTATTTGGAGTATTTTACATCTTACAGTTGACGAAAAACTAAATGTCAGCTGTCAACACAAAAACGTATCGTTAAGGTATTCATTACACCTACGAATAAAGAATAAAAAGGAAAGAGCATAATACGATTTGACGATGTCCGCAATGGTTCTTGCATATGGCTGACTTGAAGTTTCCGGTTACCAGTGGTGTCACACACAGGGTATTATATACTTATTCCTCGTATTAATTGTTTAAAAAAAATAACTGTTTTCCGCTTGTAATTCTCTGTACAGTAATATATATGTACAGTAATATATAAATTTAGATTAAAAACTTCTAAGTAGGTAATTAAATAGTTGACTTAGATGGTCTAAATAAAAAATAAAGGAACGTCTATGATAACAATGTGGTTGTCATTAAAATATTTTGTTAATTTTTAATAATTCAGATAAATAGAACCCTACAGATGAAAAGTAATTCCCATTCAAGAGTTGGGTTAATTACTTAAATTAGAAAATAATATATAAAACAGCATGAAAACACTATACATGTCAAATGTCACGATTCGAATGAGTCATATTTGGTTCTTCAATATGGCCGACTTCCGTCGCGATTATTTGCTACATTAAAATGTGACAACGTTACTTCCTTTCAATTCTTTATTCGTAGCATTACACAGCTTCGTTTGTTTGACTGACTTTGTTTGTGTTTCTGAGTTACTGAGTTAGTTTCCATTTCTGCATTTACCTCAGCTCAGTAGACTCCTTATTACAATACGGTTTAGGATCTACAAAATTAGGAACAAAATGGTCACTACAAATATAAGTAAATAAATAAATAAGTAAATAAAAAATTTTCCATCCTTTATTACAAATATAAGTGGTTTTGTTGATTGTGGCAAAATTCAGATTTTGGTTGCCACATAACTCAATCCATTTGAGGCATCTGCTGGGACTTCGTCCTTTAACTAAAGTTCTTGTACTATTTTTACAATTGTGGTATTATAAATGCACAATGCTTTATCGCAATTTGTATTGTATAATCACAACGAATATACAAATGTGGGTTAGAATAATTCTTCGTGGTGGTATTTGGAATAAAAAAAGCAGATCAGAGAAACACAAATCGATAAAAGTAGAATAATAAAAATTAGTAACTTAGAAACAACAACAAAGCCAAACAAACGATGCTGTATACTAAATAATACTACCTTAATACCTTAACGATACGTTTATGTGTTGACAGTTGACATTTAGTTTTTCGTCAACTGTAAGATGTAAAATACTCCAAATTAAAAATTTCTTAAAAGACTTGTAATATTATTCGGTCGTTGGGCGACAATTTGTAATATTAGTTGGTCGTTGGGTGCTAATTTGTAACCATATTATTACGTTGGACGTCAATTTGTAATATTATTTACTTGTTGATAGTGAATTTATAAAAATATTTAGTTAACTTTAAAAAAAAATAACAATATACCAAAAGAAAAAATGTAATTTACAATAAAACAACCATTAATCTTAATTTCGTCTTTAATTAGTTTTAAAAGATACTTCAATAATTAACAAAATTTATAAATGTTCATCACAGCAAAAAGTATGATAGTTAAATACCTCGGCTAGGGGTGAGTAAGTTCATTAGCTCTGACTATAGTACAATATTTGTTTCTTTAAGAAATTATAAGGGCGCCACTGAAATCTTTTTATTTTTTATGATACTACTGAAGAAAGTTGTTTTAAGCTGTTATTTAAATAAGTATCATAAGATGACAGAAAGATGTCAGAAAAAACTGTCTATGAAGATAAAAAATGAAAATGTACCAAAAGATAAATAGATTTCCTTGGTGCTTAAATGAATGAAATTGAGAATACGTTACAAAAAAAATAATCCGCAAACAGTTCTTTACAAAAACTTATTCTAATACAGTTGACGATACTAAAATGATTTTTATATTACGTTTAAGAAATAAAGAAAAACGAGACAGCTGTATAATATTATAAATGCATTTACGTTGGTCGACTTATCTTTTTTTACATATGATCCATTGATTGATCCAGGAGAGGGCTGGTCCAGTGAAGGGTTGGTCTGATGAACCGTCCACCAATGTAGAACCAATCAGTGTAATGTCTTTGAAATTTGTAGTGTCTTTGGAATTTGTAGTGTCTTTTAAATTGAAATTTGTCACGTCTTTTGACTTGAAATTTGTAACGTCTTTTAACTTGAAATTTGTAACGTCTTTTAACTTGGAATTTGTAACGTCTTTTAACTTGGAATTTGTAACGTCTTTTAACTTGGAATTTGTAACGTCTTTGTATTGTATATTCCAATGCTGTGTATAACACCAATGACAATAAAAGAATGAATCGTGGTTTAAGGTATTGCACTAAGCCACATTAAAAATCGTGTATAAAGTTGGAATTACTGACAGGAATCGTTTATAATAATTAACATGTTAAGAACTCTATACAATAGATGGTGTTGGTGTTAGCCATATAATTAATTTAAAAATACTACGTTTTTAGTTAACATATCATGTTACAGACTTCCATACTTTTCGGGTACAACATGGGTGGTAAAGGGACCCAAAATGTATAAGAAAAACCAAAAATGTATTAGAAAAACCGGTTCCTTATGGGACTAACCTTTTTCAGTATTTTTTTGTTCGTTTTGTTGGCAGCATTTCCCTTTTATAAAACTCATCCATTATACATCAAAACAAAGCTGCCAAAAATCAGTAAATTTCTTTTTATAGTGCTCTACAAATTGGTGTTTAGCTCTAATGTCAACTCATTAACACGAAAAGAAGAGAGAACAAAACGTCAACTATGTGACAGTACAATAAAAGTCATTGTATATAAATTTTAAAACATAAATGTACAACGTAATTTTTTGGTAAAAAAATTTGAAATAAATGAGGAAAAGAAAAAGCGCACTGCTTAGAATTTGTGATAGTTAAAATTCAAGTGTTACAATCGTTTTCCAGATCCCCATCAAGTCGATTGGAAAATACATCAACACAAAAAAGCTGATCTGGATAATACACCAAAAAGCTCCGCTACAGATTCACCTCCTGTAGGTTTAACAGATTCCGGTAAGCACTTTTTTTATTGTAATTTATTCCATCGACCGAAACTTTGTGGGAATCCATCATATTGAGAACACTATAAAAGTAACCGTTCTACAACACTTCCACGATTAATTGGAAAATCGATTTTTTTTAATTGACAGCTGTTTCCATAATAATTCCATCATCAAAGTTACAAATTGAAGTTACGTTTTGTTTTTCTGTTTGTTTAATGTTTTTAATGTTTTTTTTTCTGTTTGTTTAATGTTTTTAACGCGCATATGTGTTAAAGTAATAAATAGTTGGAAAAATTTCGGTATAGGGGAACAACTCCGATTTTAACGAATTTTTTTTTGGACACTCCCTAAACATCCCTGAGCACTACTGTGAAGTTTTTTTTTCCGGAAATGAAAACTAAAATTTTGAAAAAATTTTGAAATTTAAAAATAAAAAAAATTTGGTTCCAATTTGCACAAAAATTTTTTTGGAGAACCCGATAAAATGTAAGTTGAAACCTAACCTAACCTAACCTAACCTAACCTAACCTAACCTAACCTAACCTAACCTAACCTAACCTAACCTAACCTAACCTAACCTAACCTAACCTAACCTAACCTAACCTAACCTAACCCAACCTAACCTAACCTAACCTAACCTAACCTAACCTAACCTAACCTAACCTAACCTAACCTAACCTAACCTAACCTAACCTAACCTAACCTAACCTAACCTAACCTAACCTAACCTAACCTAACCTAACCTAACCTAACCCAAACCAACCTAACCTAACCTAACCTAACCTAACCTAACCTAACCTAACCTAACCTAACCTAACCTAACCTAACCTAACCTAACCTAACCTAACCTAACCTAACCTAACCTAACCTAACCTAACCTAACCTAACCTAACCTAACCTAACCTAACCCAACCTAACCTAACCTAACCCAACCTAACCAAACCTAACCTAACCCAACCTAACCTAACCTAACCCAACCTAACCTAACCTAACCTAACCTAACCTAACCTAACCTAACCTAACCTAACCTAACCTAACCTAACCTAACCTAACCTAACCTAACCTAACCTAACCTAACCTAACCTAACCTAACCTAACCCAACCTAACCTAACCTAACCTAACCTAACCTAACCCAACCTAACCTAACCTAACCTAACCTAAACTAACCTAACCTAACCTAACCTGTGCAAATTGGAGCAAAAAAATTTTTTTTTTTAAATTTCAAAATTTTTTCAAAATTTTAGTTTTCATTTCCGGAAAAAAAAACTTCACAGTAGTGCTCAGGGATGTTTAGGGAGTGTCCAAAAAAAAATTCGTTAAAATCGGAGTTGTTCCCCTATACCGAAATTTTACCAAATAGTTTTCTCCGTTCCTTCCTTTTTTAGCATTAAAAATATATTACCCTATACATCCGGTTTATAGTTCAGGAAAATTAGACCCAATTTCATTTTTTATACTTTATGTTTGGAGATTGTGTTAAACTGGAAACAAGTTATTCAACAATCAAAGCTAGCAACGACAAAAAAGTATCAGCTTAATCCCAAGACAAAACATTTTTAATCTCCAAATCGTCAAGTCTTTGGAAACAAAGTAAATAATGTAAATAAATTAAGCAACGTTTACATTTGGCAAGTTTACTGGCGGAAAGTACTTGCCGCCACTAAACTTGTCATGTGTAAACCTCGAGAAAGTGCACTTGCTACTTGCTCGGACTTGCCGGCAAGCACTTTTTAAAAGCGCTTGCCGAATCTTCGTTTATATTTTCCATGTGTAAACAGGTCCGTCAAGTAAAATTTCGTAACAATGACCAAGTGGGATGGAAATCAAATAATTTCATTTTTTGAACATTTACGAAAATTATGAAATTTTGTGGAATATAACGTTAAAAGAACACATTTTAAAGTCGAAAAAAAGTGGAACTACGCCGGCACTTGGAGCCATTTTATTTTCAACAATGTAGCAAATAAACTTGAAAATATGTAAACACCAAACAACAAGCAAGTTTAGTGGCGGCAAGTATGTAATACGGTAGTAGCAATTTCAGAACATGCCCAACGAATTGCATGAAATAGAACATGTTCTATTTTTTTGCAACAGGCTGCTTGCAATAGGCATGATGACAGTAAGTAAGAATCACTAAAATATTGATTTGTTATAATTATATAAGATACGGAGATTCTAAAGAATTTAATCATTTTTATATTACATGTGTGATTACATTTATTTTAGTAAAAATATAAGCACTAAGTTTAACAATCCGCCATATTAGCTGAAACACCAATCAGAAGAGCGTGACATCCTACTTTTGTAAATATTGTTGACATTGACATTGGAACGTAAACAAATATTTTGTTCGGAGTTTTTATTGATATTTATATTCTTACACCATCGATACACATTAGGATTCATGACTATGATAACTATTATTATCGCACAAAATAAGTAAAAACAAAATAAACTTTTTGAACCACCCTCTTTTAACCTGCATAATGTTTGAAGTTTGACGTTTTTACCACAGAATCCACAGATGACACGGGTCGCAGTGTAGTATAAATGGTATTTACGAATCGATGATGTCATAGATAGACGCCATTACTATTCTAGCGTTTTGGCGGAAAATTTAAAATGCATTTTTAAAAAGTAAATTTCTCATTTAAAAACTCTTTTTTGCAAAAATAACATTTATTTTAGATAAAGTATATACGTGAAAACATCGTGGATCAGTTTTTAAAAATCAGTCATCATGCCTATTCTAGTAATTTTATGGTGACTTTTGGTTTGACTGTCAATGTATATGTCGATCATAAACTTCAAATGTCAGTAGCAACTTGAACATAACTGCTTTCCAGTAACGGCGGGGAATTTTTGTTCAGATCAGAAGTTGGTTAAGTACAAAGCAAGACGTATTGTTCTGAGTTTAAATACTTAAGAAAACATGCCACAATTCAGCAGGGACCAGACAAGCCTCTTAATTACTCTATATGAGAATTACCCTTGCTTGTACGTGGTGGCAAGCCCAGATTATAGAAACAAAAATAAAAGAAATGAAGCAATTAGTGAAATCACAACTTCCATACAAGAGATTACAGGTGTAAACTTCACTGAAGACGAGGTACGGAAGAAGATCCATGTTCTAGCCATGGTCTCACCCACCATCTTCGCTTCTTTCTTTGCTTTCTTTTATTATTCATCTTCACAGCTACAGCTGCTAAAAAAAGAAATAAAATAGACTTTTTCCTTCTTTCCTTTTTCGCTTTCATCTTTCGTGATGATATTTAACTTCATAACATGAACTTAACCTTTCCCTAACCTCAATCAACAAACTGCTTCATCTTTATCTCTTTATGGACTTGTGTAAGTTGACATTTAGAGAAGATTTCTGTCACTTGTCAACCTTCAGCTTTAAAAACTGCATGTGAAAATTGCACAGTGTAAATACCACCCTTTCCGGCAATTTCTTGCGCCACTATTGGAAGCAATAAGTTGCAGCAACTAATTGCATAGTGTAATACGCGCTTTACTGTAAACAAATAGTGCTCGTATGTCAAAACGTTCTGAGTACGTATAACCTCAAAAATGTCCAACTTTACGATAGAACTGTCAGTTGTCAGATTGTACTACCAGGGTTGCAAAATATTGAAATATAAAAGGCAGCCCTTGTAGATGTCAATGTTGAAGTCCTATAATTTGGTTGTTTATAGATTAATCTATATATTTTTTAATTAAATAATTTGAAAAAACTCTAATTTATTACGGTAAATATCGAACACAATTTGCAGTACTACTATGTGTTATTACTTGAATATGTTATATAGACAATGTTGAATGTGTTATGGGCAATTTTGAGACACAGATTAGTCAAGTCCACGGGCCCACATACAAGGGATTTTAGTGAAAATTCTGATAGTGGAAGGAAAAGTCTATTTGATAAATTAAATAATAACATTTTCCAAAAATCAATATGTCGAGAAAATACGATGGAAAAATGAGCATACAAATTGAGTGCTACCTTCCGCTCTGACATGTCAGAATGGTGACTTGAAACAATTGATTAAAAACAAGCTGATTTTTGTTTTTGGGCTTGCAAAATAAATATTTTTTATAAAAAATACATCGGCATATAAATGTGTTGGTAATTTGTTTGAGACCTACTAGAAAGTTTTTTCTTTTTTACGTTTTTCTCTTATTTTACGTTAAATATATTTAAATGAAAGCAAAATTAATATATCTGGGGTATGTACTATAAAATGATTAATAAACTTTGACGAACAATTATCTATTGCAGAAATATCAAACTCCTTAGAAGAGCAAAACTCCAACTAAGCTCTGCACTTTTTTTTCAAAACTTTATCTCATTATCATCTTCATTCCTTATTTTTTGCAACGGCAAAAATGAGGAACGCTTTTGGTATATTAAAACGAACTTCTTAATGGAATTTTCAAAGTTAAAGTGTAGATCGGGTGATTATACCGGGTGTCCCAGACTAATTTATCCAGGCTATATCTCTTAAATGAATAAAAATTCTCGAATGGGACAAAAACTAATCTATTCCATTTCCAATACCCTTTAATATAGCGTAAAAAATTATTCCCAAGATATTCATCCCTTAGTTATAACCCCTAACTCAAAATTTCTTAATAGCACCCTGTACATTTGGATTTGGTCTTCCATCGTCTATTCAAAAAATGTTTCAAAAATAAAATGGGTTCCTAGGTAATCAAGAAAATATCGGTTTTTTTTTGTTAAATTAATCAAGAAGCCTTAAAGCTAAAAAAAGACAATAATTTAGCGAATTTAGCGAATCGCTAGGGGTGAAGTGTCGAGGAAAACTTCGTATTCCTCGGGGAGGGTATCTCGGGGGGTTGCTTGAAGTAAGCGAAGTGCAAGATTCGAAATGTGTGTTGCAGCAGGTGAACTACAATTCGAACATCTAATGTAAATAATATCAACTAGTTAATTGTTATTTTTAATACATTTCTTTTTATTGTTTCTTTTTAACTTTAAGGCTTCTTGATTAATTTAACTAAAATAAAAAATAACCTGATATTTTCTTACTAAGAACAATAAATCACTGAACAGTTAATCTTCCACTATTTATTCGAAAAATTCGCTTTGACTGTTCAGTTATTTATTGTTCTTAGTAAGATGAACTTCCAAAAAGTAGAGGTTAACACAATCAATTTGATATTTTCTTGATTACCTATAGGAACCCATTTTATTTTTGAAAAATTTTTTGAATAGACGATGGAAGAGCAAATCCAAAATTATAAAAAAAATGTACAGGATGCTATTAAGAACCATATACAACTAACAACACGATTCTTCAGAGGCTCATTTATTTGATCAAACATACCAAGACATGCTTCTTCACAAACTAGATTCCATTGGCTTTTCTATCGACCGAAATAAATCAAAAAAAATAATAAATAGACTATTTGTCGGCAACAATAAAATCATTATCTTTTTACCTGTTTCAGGTAATGTTCATTCGACATCTCAAAAAGAATCTGATTCGGAATCTGAATGTGTCTTATCGGACCCGTGCAGTTATTTCAGCCGAGAAGTTACAGAAAATTCGCCGGAGCGAAAAGTATCATTCTTACATAACGAAAATGCGGATAAATTTGACCTAGATGGACTTAAAAACAAGAAAAAACGGTAGGGAAAATAATTCGACGTTTTAGTAACATGTTTGTGTTAAATAAATGTTTATTTATTTATTTACAGTAGACACCACCATCAGTCACACCATACGCATCGGTCGAAGTTCCGGAAATATTCTCTACCCACTGATACCAAACGCTACCACAAAGATCACTCCGATGCAGTTTACAGCAGACCAAGAAGAATATCCACCCAACCAGAAGACCAAGACCTGACACCTAATGACAGAGATCAACTCGATAGCCACAGGTAGGTGGCTTGGTTTATTATTTTTACTTGTATTTAGAAGACACTGATATTCAATTTCATCTCTAATGCACCTAATGGGATGTAAAGTACGTTTCACAATAATTCGTTGACTCGGTACCTGACCTTAGGGGATTAGTAATGAAAGGTTATAAATTTCTCACTGTACACTAAACATTAACAGATCCGTAATCCGGTTTTCAAAATAGATTTAAATAAAACTCAGTAACATTTACTAAAACTTAAATTTATTTTGTAAAAAAAATCACGAAATTTTTTAAAAACAAACAAACAAATTTTAAGTTTATTTATTAATTGAAATTAAACAAAACTGTTGAAACTTACGTATACGTATACGCTTTGGTCTATTTCATCTAATTGGCAGATGTTGTCAAAAAATGTTTTAAATAAAAAAGATGTAGTTTAATCATGGCCACATTTTAAAAATATTTTGTACTACAGGGTATCCCAAAAAATTGATTTAAATAAAACTAAGTTAACATTTAATAAAACTTAAATTTATTTTGTAAAAAAAAATCACGAAATTTTTTAAAAACAAATTTTAACTTTATTTATTAATTGCGATTAAACAAATGAACTAATTCTACATTATTTACAACTATTTAATCTAAATGTAGTTCAGTATCACTATCGTCTTCATTTAAATTAATAACTAAGGGTGCTGCAGTTACATTAACATTTCGATATGTACCTTCAACCTTAATAACATGCTGAATCGAATTTTTCCAGCTATCAATGGGAATATTACTTGTCACATTTCTGATTAACTCTATAACACTTGAGTTTAATGTGGGTGAAACGTTTTTCGATCTAACTTTGGATTTTAGCTGATGCCACATGTGTTCTATAGGATTGAACATGCAATAATATGGGGGAAGCCGTAACACTGTGTGGCCCATATTTTTAGCAATAGTATCACAAACGTATTCTTTTTCAATACCGAACGCTGCTACAACTTGTAAGAGATCACGTTTTGTGTACGATTCTTCAAAATAAAGGTCATTTTTTAAGAAATACTCTTGAACTTCCCATTTATTGTTGTTACTATTTGGTACTTTATTTAATTGACGGCTATAATAAGTTGCATTGTCCATTACAATTATACTTTTTTCCGGTATATTCGGCAATAAATAATTCTAAAACCAATCTTCAAAAAGTTCTGCTGTCGTATCTTCGTGATAATCTAAACTTGAATCTTTAATATTCTTTGCTGATAACAATAAAGCGTTTGGAACCCAACCTTTTTCTGATCCGGCATGTATTATTGTAATTCTTTGTCCTCTATTTGATGGAGCCTTTGTTTTGCAATTTCCCGATGAATCAACAAAACCCTTCGTTGGAGTATCATGGGTGTCATACCATGTCTCGTCGAGGTAGATAATTGAAAGGTCTTCACTTCTATATTTTTGAATAGCTTGTAAGTAATGACAACACCACATTCGTAAACGATATGACTCCATTATCACTTGTCTTTTATTAATGGTACAATATTTAAATCCCATTTGAGAAATAATTCTCTATAAACTTGTACGGCTACAAATAATTCCCGTGTCGTCTTTAAGTAACCGTTTTTTTATACAATCTAGGGTTGGTATCATTTGTTCTTGGTATAGGACATATATCGTTCGTCGGATTATATCTTTTTGTATTTTATCAACACATTTGGTAGTATTAACGTCACTTCGTTTTTTTCGTTTACTTATTGGCTTATTGATAATATATTTTACTGTGGATATTGGGGTTTTGGTTAACTTACATGTTTCTTCTGCAGCATCGGTTACACTATAACCTCGATTATTCAATGTTTCAAACACATTTTTCACAATTTGTTTCGCATCCGGCGATAAATGCACTTTTTTTGCCCAAGGACGCCATATACTTAGTTATAAACACAAGATTACTTTCAGAGTATAATGTTTAGTACAAACTAAAATTCTAGGAGAGAATTTTAAAAACAAATTACCCCGAAACTCCCACTTTCTCTTCTAAGATGATTAAGAAAATCAAAAATCATTTACTAATGATTTACTATTGATGGTCAGTAATAATAATTTAAAATTTTACCTGAAAAATAAAAAATCCAAAATATATCTTCCTGGACAAAAATAAATAATACCTTTCTGTAAATGTTCGAAGAAATATTAACCACCTTTTATTAGTAATCCCTTAAGAGCAGTTAAGAGCAGGTACCAAGTCAACGAATTATTGTGAAACGTACTTTACTAACTATCCTAATAAAGTTAACCGTAAAATTTCATTCTTTGACTGTCTCTCGTTCAGATCATTTCGGCTCCCAGTATTTGAGTAGTGCAGGAAATTTAGGTTCTTTTTTAGTTATTAATTATATTATTTTAATCGTTTAGTTACTGTAGTAAAGATAATAATTTATGGAAATATTTTCTAGCCTTATAGTTAAAGAAACAACAATTTCCAAAGGCATTTTCTTTATTCGGATATGCGGTGGATTGTTATCCAATCTAACTTGGTAATTACCCATGTTTCTAAAAATAACTTTCCGTGGTTTTATCAACAAAACCGATTCACTTAATTGCGTCTTCGGAGCCATTGAAATTTCAGAATCTAAATGGAAACGGCCGCTTTTAAAATACAATTTGACGCGATAGATAATTTTGGTAAATGTTTTTAATAAATTCCAAAGTGTAATTTAGTTTTGTTAACTGTTTACTTATTAGAAATGTGTTTGTGTCAATCATTTTTTTTATTCTACGATAACAATTCCAAAGAACCTGGAATTCTAAATGGGGAAGTCTCCTATTTTGTTTTTATTCTTTTAATTAATTCCTGATAGTATACCCGGTATAACATAATAAAACTTTACATTGTTTTGATATGAACGTTAAGCTGATTTCAAATTTAAAATAAACTACAGGGTGTTCCATTTAAAAAACCTAAGTTTGGTGTGCCACCATCTTATGGAACACCCTGTAAGATTTTAACTAATTTTAAAATGTGGAGTTTAAAGGTGCCTACAGGCCTATAGGTCTCTTCATTCTCTATTCAAAAATCTTATTGTTTTTAAATTTAATGCAAAAATTAACATAAAAAAAATTAATATCATGTTGTTACCGAAATTCGCTAAAATATACTCGAAACTTATTACAATATACTTAAAACTTATTTCCCGTTTAGGTCTTGATAATGAGAAAGTGAACAAAAACCATAGCAATGTGGTTTTAGATGGTAACCATTAAAAAACTTTAAAGAATTTCCGTGGCAACGCTATTTTAACAAGCAGTAATAAATTGTTTTATTTAAGTTCTCATTGTTGTAATTTAAGTATAAAGTTTGTTCAATTCAATTCTGAAAAATGGTTAGATTAACGGAAATGCATAAAATAACAGTTTTACAAATGATTGGTTACGGAGATAACATCCGAACACAACAGGAAGTAACTCGCCTATTTCATGAGAAATTTCCTAATTTACCGCCTATATCCCAAGGAACAATAAG
The DNA here is from genome assembly GCA_035357415.1 of Ophraella communa. NCBI lineage: Eukaryota > Metazoa > Arthropoda > Insecta > Coleoptera > Chrysomelidae > Ophraella > Ophraella communa. The sequence goes on along the minus strand of CM068994.1, from coordinate 27,531,942 downwards.
TAAAATAGAAAAGCAGTTTCGCGAGTTTGGTCATGTAAGGCAGATAAAAAAGCAGCTGCCAATGCACTGAGTGATGAACTCAAATTAGATGTGTTGCTTGAGTTTCAGGAAAACCCACATACATCGAGTAGACAGGCATCCACTACATTCAATGCTAGCCATACATCGATAGCAAACATATTAAAAGAAAATAAATTGCATCCGTATAAGATGATACCTACTCAGAAGCTCATGGAAGACGATTTTGATAGGAGAACTTTTTTTGTGAGCAAATGATGGACATGTTGGATAACAATATTATCCAATTAGAAGACGTTATGTTTTCTGATGAGTGTACTTTTTTACTTAACGGTCATGCTAATCGGCAAAATTGCCGCTACTGGTCCACGGAAAATCCTCACTGGATGAGAGAACACACTCAATACCCTCAAAAGGTTAATGTTTGGGCAGGGATTGTAGGGAGCAATATCATTGGTCCCTTTTTTATTGAGGGCAACTTGAATGGCAACAATTATTCGGCACTACTTCAAAATGATGTAATTCCAACGTTGGCAAATTTATATCCTGATCCAGGTAACCCTCAAGTTCCAGCGAATACGATATGGTTTCAGCAGGATGGAGCACCACCACATTACCAACTTAATGTCCGGCAGTACCTCGATACAATATTTCCCAATCGGTGGATAGGAAGGCGAGGATCGATTGAATGGCCAGCGCGATCACCTGATCTTACATTATTAGATTTCTTTTTATGGGGATATGTGAAGAGCCATGTGTACAAAACTAAACCTTCTGATTTAAATGACTTAAAAGGACGAATAACGCTTGCGATTAGGTCGATCACGCCTGTTATGTTAAATAATGTTAGAAGATGTTTTATTTGAGATTAGGATGTTGCCAAGACGTTCGCGGAGAACATTTTAAACATCTACTTCATTAACATTCATAGTTTTTTTTCGTGTTCTACATTTTATTACGTTTTGCATTCCATTTTAGTTTTTGATTGTATTGTAGCGAATTTCGGTAACAACATGATATTAATTTTTTTTATGTTAATTTTTGCATTAAATTTAAAAACAATAACATTTTTGAATAGAGAATGAAGAGACCTTTCAAATGATATATCACAAGCCTATACTTCCCATTAAAAAAATTGGGGGTTGTACCTGTCATTCTAAGCGAACAATAAAATGTATATAAATTAGTTGTATAATAAAGTGGTATAAATAAATTATAACTGATATACCGGGGTATATAGTGTGTATATAAATTAATTAATTTAATTGTGTTTTAGTAAATAAAACATTACAATAAGGGAATATACCTTTTAATAGCTGCACTATAACTTTTACTTCAACTAAACTTTGTATTTGTTTACTTTTGTACAAATAATTCAACGATTTCTAATTTTTATCACCGTTAAATATCAATACTAATTTAAACTATATATTTATGTGACAACTGTAATTTGGATTGCTGATTTCAGCAACGATTATTAAGACTTATTTTACGTTTTTTTTTCCAATTTTTGTTTTAGATCAGATGATCCTCGCGCTCTCAGAAGGCACAAGGCGCATAAGACATCACTTATGCATGTGGGAAAAGGATCTGAATTACATCCTTATCTTAAGAAGTTATACGACCACAGTCCTCATGCGGTAAGTAAATCATTATATAATCAATTAAACGAAATAGTTACAGGGTTTCTTATTATTTTTCGATCACCACTTATTTTCTTTAATTTCGGGAATACAACAAAAAGTTGCAAATAAAAGTATAAATTTTATCTATTGACTAAAACTATAGCAACAGACCGAGTTTTGTATTAAGAGAGTGTCCAATAAAATGCTTCTTCGATATTTTAAATGGAAGTTAAGTTGGGACTATTTGGCGGCCATTTAATGGTAGGTACCTTTATTGCCGATCCAAGAAATTGATTATTTAAATGTTCTTGAACTGCTCCATCTTGCTGCCATATCATAATCTTCTAAGTGAAGTTGGATATGGAGCAGCCTGTATAATGAGAAACCCTGTACAAAAGATTTATTTGCTTGAACATCTTGTATTTTATTTATTTAAAACCCCCCTTATATGCTGTTTTTTTTTAATAAGAAGGCTCTTTTTATAGATATTTGTTGAATTGGCGGAATATTTTACCGGGGAAGCCACAGAGGAGCGCGAATGGAAGCAGCGTGCTAGATGGATCAAGTACGAAGAAGATGTCGAAGAAGGGGTAGATAGATGGGGAAAACCGCACGTGGCTTCTCTAAGTTTTCATTCTTTGCTCAACCTCAGACGATGTCTGGAAGAAGGTCTCGTCATCTTGGACATGGAGGAGAAGGATTTACCGGGAATAGCTTACAGGTACGTGAAATTCGAGTTCAAGAAACTATTCCGATTTTTATTAATAAGGAAATCAAATTTGCTTCACGGTTTATTGACACAATTAAATTGAAAAACTGATGAGATGCCTTGAAAATAATATTCATGGTCGTGTAAACAACCATAAAAATAATGATGCTTGTAAGTGCTAAGTTCAGTTCGTAGATAGAGCACTTGAGAGTAGATCGAGCTATAGAAATATTTTATTTTAAAAAAAAACGCTCTTATTATCACCGACAAAAATTTCAATTTACACAGAACATTTATTTGTTAAACAATTTGACGACAAAAATATATTATTGTTTTTTTTTAATGATGTTAGTGTTATCGCCGAATTATTTGCTATTTGTTCGAGAAATGTTGCTGAAAGATTTGTTTTAAAAAATGTCGCGCTATTACTTTGAGTTATCTTTAATTTTTTTAATGTGATTCGCATAAGTTTGAGGACGGTATGTTGTTTTACAGGATATCGGAGGATTTGTACAAGGAAGATTTGATAAAAGAGGAAGACAAAGCAAGGGTAATGAGAGCATTACTACTCCGTCATAGGCATGTCAACGATCATCAAAGTTCCGGTTTCAGATTTGCCAACAAGAAGCACAGCTATACATCTCTGCAAGTAAGTAATTTTAAAATTGTACACACTCTAATTATGATGTTAATATTGTTAATTATAACTATTTTTTTAATATTTGCAATATAAGTAAAGGAAACATGCATATTAGTTCAATTATTAAGTACTTCTTGGTAAGAAATGAGCTTTGAAACTCGACAAATTATCAACTGAAAGGTCTTACTTATAACCCTAAGTAGTAAACACCGCACGTGCCCTCATAATAAAAAAATGGTGTTTGACATTATCTTCGTCAAAAATGGATGACATCAAAATACTCTTGTTGGACTGGAAAAAACACAGCTCCTGGCGCCGATGCTATCTCACGCCAATCGCTAAAAAATCCTCCCGAATCTCAAATTTTCTTATTTTCCCAAAATTTTGGCAAATCGCCAACATCGGCTTAACCTCCCAAGCCCGGAAAATACCCTACCCTGCCCGAATCCTACAGGATTACCATTTCTGGGGAAATTCCTTGAGAGACTAATCAAGGACAGACTCTGAATTTTCTGCTACACCCACAACATTATACCACCATTCCAATCAGGATTCAAGCCAGAGCACTCCACCCTCACTCTATTGGGTAACTCTTTATTTATCATCTCCAGGTCACAAAATCAACGTTTCTGCATCAGTGCTGCCGTGTTCCTGGATGTTCAGGTCTGGCATGCGGGCATGCTTGTTAGAAAGCGCTCTGTCGGATTATAGGTTTTCTGTGGTTCCCTATAATACTTACCGAATGGCTGACAGGAAGGCTCTATCCTCCCGTTGCCTGCGAATTCTTAAGTTTCCGCTCAATAGACCTCGCTACCCCCAACAGACACTCATCTTCGAGCCATTATCTCCCAATCACGCCACCGCAAACCAAAATCTCCCCTAATATATCACCACGAGCAGTACGACTTCCACTCAACAAACAACGCCACCCCAGCCTTGCAGAGGGTCTTAAATCCTAACGAAGTCAATTATCAACGACTATTTCATTTCATTTTCAAAGAAATGTTGATTGTTAGTGCTGGGTTAGATTAGGTTAGGTTAGGTTAGGTTAGGTTAGGTTAGGTTAGGTTAGGTTAGGTTAGGTTAGGTTAGGTTAGGTTAGGTTAGGTTAGGTTAGGTTAGGTTAACTATGCTCTATAAACATTCATTCAGAGTAATCAAAGGATCAACGTCTCTAATACCACAAACGAACCTACAGTACTAACGTATGTCTCAAAAGTTTTGGCACAATATTCACTGAAGTCAAAATATGCAGTTATGATAAAAACAACATATCTTAATTGGTTTATCTTTATTTTGACATTTCAGTTTGAAACATTATTTGCTGTTTATTGTAATATGGATAATGGACTAGTTTAGTGATTTTTTTTTATATTTACATCTTATAAAATAGGTTTTTAGTGGTTCAACTGTACAAATAAAATTTTTATAAAATTAATCCTCTAGCCATAATCGGCTTTTGAAATTTAAATTTAATGGTTACATACGTCATAAGTGGTAAGTGACGTGTTTCAATAAGATTGGTAGAAAATTTGCGATGTTGTCGATATGCTTTAATATTAACCGAGAAACTTATCTTTCTCTCTTATTTGTTGTCATTAAAAAGAGATAAACATATCGATATTTTTGTTCTCTGATTGACACTTCATCAAATAAGGAGTAAAACACTAAACAAAATATTCTGTCATTTTAGTTAGTTTAATTTGTTGTTTGGTTTATGAAAGAAATTACTTCTATACTATTTTTGGTTCGAAAATAAAAATCCCTAACACCTTCTCTTGGGTGTTACAGCGGTTCCTTAAAAAATAACCAATAGTAGTAATTGTTCTCTCGGGGAGCAACCCTTCTATTGTTACAGTGAGAGAACGAATTTCAAGAATACCGTTTTGGCATTTTCAATAGAACCACGCCCACTTTATATTGGCTGTTCTATTCTATCACCGTCAAGAATAGGGGTCTTGTTTGTTTATTACAGATAAACACGATTTTCTCTCCTGTCATATATCTTGTCAACTGGTACAATCAGTTAGTCACAGAACACGGTGTTTTGTGCCGCCAGTTCTTTGAGAATATTTGAAACGAACGTAGCTAAAATGTGACAACGTTGACTTTAAACACACTTCATTATTGGTTATTAGTTGGCGCTACGTTTAAAATTTACTAATTATGTATTGCTAAATTTTACGAAATGAGAAAAAATCATTGCAAAATGAATACCAATATAAGTAAGTAGGTATCTTATCCTAAATATATATCATTTTGATTAATATGATCCTACTAAATTAGTCCATTGTAAAATACTATAAACAACTGAGTTAAATTATTTGCATTTAAAATTAGTTTGTGCCAAAACTTTTGAGACATACGTTAAACCATTTTCAAATATATAATTCTTCAATATATTAGGAAACTTTCTTTTCTTGCATTTAAATATTAAAGCAAGTAGGCAAGAAGTTCATAGCGGAAAAAAACTACGTACAGGGTGTTTATTTTAATGTGACCCCCCTTTATCAAGCATTAACTTTTCTGTTTTTCTATTTAGACAAAAATTTATTATATTATAATTTTGTATTATACGCACCATTTTAAAGTAGATTTCTTGCATCAACTAATATTTTTAAATTCACTTGTTACTGTCATTTGAAAAATAGCCATTTTGACAGCTTGAACGGCTAAAACACCTAAACGATTTAGTCTGAAACGGTTGGCACATTCGTAGCTTAAGATTTTATAGATTATCCACCGGGATCAACGTCCCATTACAACAGTAATGTGCAAACGGTTTCGTTCTAAGTATAACGGCCAATGGCCATTTGTACTTGAAATACGAAATTTACTTAGAATCTAAAAATACATAATATATGTTCCATTTAAAAATATATAATTTCGATCTGTGTGTGAAAAAATAGATGCTGCAATGAGTCGTTCATATCAAATATGAATTTTTTATTTTAATTTTAATCCTAAAGCTTTTGTCTATAACATATTTTCTAATAAATGCGCAAAACAAAGAATTTAAAAAGGATTCAAATTATAAATGAACACCTTGTACATACGACGAGACTTCGAGACGCGAAACGAGACTGCGGGCTGCGAGACGAGACTTTATGAAAGTCTCGTCTCGTTGGTCTCGTGGGAATCACTATTCATTAGACCTAATATCAGCGACTTATCCCTAGAGGAATAGACTCTACAAAACGTCACATAAAAATGTCAAATACTATTCAGTTTTTACTTTTAATTTATATTTTTTAATATTTATTAATTGCATAATTTTGTCAATATCATTTATTATTTTGGTTTAGTATTCCTGATGTTCGTGTTCTCTTATAATTTAAAATTCGAGGGTAATCATTTTCCTAAATATAACACGACTTTGATTAATACTCTGCTATTTTTGCTGCGACTAAATTTCGAGAATATTTTACAATTTGATACGACATCATTTTGAAATTAATAATTAACTGATTAAAGCTGAAATTATGTCTCATCAAATCGATTTTAAATTATTTTCTAAATTTAGTAGCACAAAAATAGCCGAGTATTTATATTACCGTTAATTAAAAAAAATGTTAAAGAATAAAAATGTTTTGTTATGAATAGAAATCCAGTTTTTTTTACTCAGACCAAATGCTATTGTATTACTGAAAATATGTCTCGCAATTTTGTGGTTTCATCAAAATTGTTTTCCCAGCTTTTCTTTACATAGTTGTAAACTGTCGGACGAAAAAGAAAAGGCAAAATTGGTCCCTTTATTTAAAACGAAAATCCTCCATCGTTAAACTTTGTTTTTAAATTATGTAATAGTAGACTTTATTTACTTTCTTGTGTTAGAACGTTAGATGTAACGAGTGTGTGTTTAGATTATATCATTATTTTTAAATTAATTTGCCATTTCCTGTGGTTATAACAATAAAGTTAGAATGGAAGCGCCCCATTCACGAGGAGGGAAGAATGCGCAATTAAGTTCTTACATTTTGATGTAAGGTGTAAAAGAAACCACTAGGTTGATCGTTTGCTGATCAATGACGTGAGAAATGCAATGGATTAGAGCTAATAGATTAAATGAATTTAAAAAAAAAATATTAAAAAAGTTACATCTAAGCTCTTCGAGGCCTCTTCACAAAATTATATCTCTTCATTTAACGTGAGTCAGCGTCTACTGGATGTATTTTAAGTACATAACTAAGAAAATTGTAAATGTACCTACCTACTTATAAAATGGCGAACAAAAATTTGTTTTTATATATTTTTTAAATAATTTTATCTATTTAAAATTAAAAAATAGATAAATAGCTCAAATGTGACTAAGATGTAGAAATTAAATGTCCAAGTCAATGTCACAAAGTTTTATTAAGTGTAAATAATATGTAAAGTTGTTAACAGCTACTAGTTTCGGCTTTTTGAGAAGCCATCATCAGGCTAAAATACAAACAAGTTTCTCAGGAAATGCAAAAAAATAAAAAACTTGAATTCGAAATTTTTTATTATGTATAATTTTTTTATTTTTAAAAAGATACTCTTTACTCAAAAACGTACATTGACAAAGGAAGAAATTGCAAATTGAAATAGACTAGATACTTTAATTGACAAACAAATATTAATAAGACATCTACAATATTTAACAAAGTTGTAGAGTCTTTTGTAAATAATATTTTTAGATTCCTAATTATTGTTGGCGGTCAGCCACCTGACATTTTACAAATGCAATATGGCGACTGGTTGGCAAACAATTGGTAGTTACGGTATGTCTACTAAGTGTACTTTTGTAGTGTTAAACAAAATACAAACAATTAAAATATACAAATATAAACTAAATAAAAGCAAAATGTAAACAAACTACTTTTTGTGCCATTTCAATGAACAAAATATTTTGAAAAAAGCTGATATTTTGACAGTAAGTTTTCATTAAATTTGTTCATTTATTTATATAAATATTTATTATTCAATAAAAATATGAACAGAATGTTTTACTGCATAGAGAATTTCACAAGGAATTCGATAACATTTTTGAGTTCCTTGGATCTTCCTAGAAAGGAATCAGCAATTTCATTTAAAAATATTAAACCGTTGATGAGATACTTAGGAGTTCCAAACTTTATACTTACCCTGTATAAATCGCACTTTTATAAATCTAAAACACGTACAGAAACTAAAAATATGTGGATAAATATTAAGAATATGAAACCACTGCCAACATGCGCAACTAATAGAGGTTCATTTTTCAGTCTAGCGGCCAACTTTAACCTGTTAATTTTGTGTTACAGTATTATAAATTTTTTTAAAACTTGTTTAAAGATGTACAGCTTCAAAAAAATGTACCTACCTTTTATTAAACGAAGATATATTTCAAAATGGAAAAAATGTTACAGAAATTAAGAATTACGACTGTCTACTATTGACATTTTAATATTAAGGATGGACCAAACTACATATTTTCAATGATTAGCTTTATTCTATCTTTCGTGACATCAAGATACACTTCTCTCAAGATTTTTCCTTATTTTTTTATATCTCATAAACAGAAAGAAAAAAAGCGTTCCAACAAACTTGTAGTAGTTGGTTTTTTGGTTCGAAACTGAAATGCGTATTAAACAGTAACATGAACTAGTTCATGAACCTTATGCTAACAAAATGACAATGCTTTTAGTCGCTCTGGTTGGAAGATGGCGTCAGTATCGATGCTGCTTCGTTGATGTCCCGTTGCTCGTTGTGTTCACAACAGGGACAACTACGTGTCCAGCAGCCACTTCATAGAGGCTCATCTTTTCCACACGTAATAATAACAGCACGCGTCTATATATTATCTAGTTCTTTTATTTATTTTTTTTTAGTTTACGCTTGTCGAATCAGTACATACGTTTGACACATACATATTTTTCAACGATTTCATATACATAAATACAAAACATTTTATTATATACCTTGTCCAGTATAAATGTAGGTGCACGTCACAGCTGTCAGAACGGGACTATGTTGCCAAGCATTTAAAATAGTATTAGAATCTAGTACTGTAATATCAAAAAAAGTTTCTCTAATATTCTTCTTTTTATTTGAGTTCAAATTAAGCTAGGTTAGTAAAAAAGGTTATGTGTGATAGCCCAAACAAAACTTATTTTAGTGTGATTTTAGTTATTAACAGTTTTATTTTTGATTCGTTTTTATGAAGGCGACTTTAAACATTGATTTCTCTTTACAGCTTTTGAAGCATTACTCACAGTGTTTACATTCAACTTAAGTGCTGCTGCTACACGCTAAAAAATATGTATATAATGTAAATAATTATTAAGTATATAGTCTCTGGTAACTTACTTCTCTTACAACATTCAAAGGTAGCAATGGGCCATCACGTTCCTGTTCAAAATAATTGATCAACGAACCCACAAGTTCTTTGCAGCAGCTGTTTAATTTTTTAGGTTACCACAAAAAATTGCAGAAACCAGATACGTCAATATAATCCGCGCGAATATCAAAATTTAATCTGATAAATCATGTTTGACAGCGGCAACATGGCGTAATTGTGCCAACATATAAAATATTTTAGTTATGTTCGTTTGAAGTTTCTTAGTCCAGGGCCGGTATTCTCAGGTCCTCGCTTGGAGCGATATCGATGTCGTTGAATGCGAGGGGAGTGAAATTCACTGCCAAATCGATTCTCATGCCCTCTCCTCGCATGGATCGCTCCTGTCAAAGAGGAGTGCTTTATTTCACTCGCTTTCATGTGTACCAGTTGCTCGTGTCATAAATTTGCGAGCGGAGGGATACATGAGAATCTAGAAAAGCCATATCGCTGCCAATCAAATCACTCCCTTTTGTGATCGCTCGCTGTGAGAGGAGTGAGTTGAGAATACCGGCCCAGGAGTTGTGTTTGATATAAAATTGCGGCCTACTAATTTCAATATTTACAGTGAAAAAAGATACTGATTGACAGTAGCAAACGAACAGAGCGATTTGTTCACATTGATGACGCGCACCTATATTTATACTGGACAAAGTATATGTTAATATATTGCTGCTAATAAAAATGTATGTGCCATAATAGGTAAAGAACTCATTCCAGATATTTGAGAGTACCAGATTATTTTATCTGTTTTAGACAAAATCTTTGGACAAAAGCCTTAAATTTATTTTGTTGTGGAAAAATTACACCTAGTTTATTTTTAATATACGGGGTATCCCAGACTAACTTATCTCTTAAACAAATAGAGAATGGGGCAAAACCCGATCTTTCCGATTTCTAAAACACTTTAATATAGCGTAGAAAAAAGGCTTCCTCTAAATATTCATTCCTCATTTGCAATTCCTAAGATTTTTTTATAATTTTGTAGAATGTAGTACTTCCTCAGTTCATTTTAAAATATCTTTAAATATGAAGGGGATTCGCAGGAATATATTAGTTAATTTTATTTATCTTTTATTTATAAAATTTACCTATTATTCTTTTATATTAATAGGATTTTGGTTACATCTTACTGTGCGTTCAAAATTCTTAAATGTTGCTAACCCTTACTCTGCGTGGAAATCCTAAACTAAAACTTTGAACTAATCTTCCACGTTTAATAATTAAAAACTTTTATACTACAATGACAAATGTTTCGCCACACCGAGCGTCGTCAGATTGACATAGTTCGGTTGAATTTTCAAAATTTTATATATCGATGGCTTATTTGTAATAGGTCGTAACCCCACTTGGGTAAATTTTTCAGGAATTTAGAAAAACTAATAAGTATAAAAAAATTTAAATATTTTGAAAATTTTGAAGTATGAATATTAGAAGGGTTTTAATTTTTATATTATAGTCTATATAGAAAGGACAAGGAGTAATAAATCATTCATTTAAGTAAATTTCATAGACGTACCAAAATATATTTTAAGAAGGTATACCGTGTTGATGCAAGTGTTGATGATATTGTGGAATTAACGGCTGCTTAGTTGTGTGTTGCTAAATCAACAATTTATAGATTACTAAAAGAAAGCAAGAATGGAACTCTTCAACCCCCAAAAACTCCTTCAGGCCGAAAACCAATTGAGATCGATGAGTCATTAAAACAAAGACTAAGACGTAAAGTCCATGGATTTTACTTACGAAAGGAAATTCCAACACTTGACCAAATTATGACATCAGTGCAAGAAGATACGGACTATACAAAATTCTCCAGAATGACATTATGCAAACTTTTGAAAGATGTGGGTTTCAGATATACAAAACATAATAGAAAATCTCTCTTGATAGATAAACCGGAAAAAGTTTTTTGGAGAAGAGACTATTTAAGAAGCCTTCGACATGCCAGAGAACAAAATTTGAAAATCTTCTACTTAGTCGAAACATGGATAAATGCTGGATATACGGTTTCCAAATCTTAGCAAGATGAAAACATTAAAAGCGGAAGGCAGGCATTCGTGGAAGGTTTGTCGTTAGGTTTGCAGCCACCATCTGGAAAAGGAAAAAGACTTATCATTGTCCATGTTGGAAGTTCTGAAGGTTTTGTTGATGGTGGATTATTAACTTTTATTTCAAAACGCACGGGGGACTATCACGAAGATATGAATGGGGATGTCTTCGAGGAATGGTTTGTTCAAATGTTGGATCTGATTCCAAAAGGGGCTATTATTGTTATGGACAACGCAAGTTACCATTCACGGTTACGAGAAGCATTGCCCACAAGTCGTTGGCGTAAAGCAGAGCTTTTGGAGTGGCTTATTTCGAAAAATATTAAGTTTCCAAAAGATTCACTAAGGAAAGAACTTTACAGAATTGCAAAAATGAACAAGAATAAATACAAAACCTACATTGTAGAAGAAATGGCTTCTTCTCGTGGTATATCAGTTCTTCGACTTCCCCCTTATCATTGTGAACTTAATCCCATAGAATTAATATGGGCTCAGGTAAAGGGGGAAGTTGGAAAAAAAATACTACTTTTAAAATAAACGATGTTGTGAAATTGTTTGAGAGTGCTGTAAGTCATGTTAGTAAGAAAAATTGGATAAACTGTATCGAGCATGTTATCAAAGTAGAGGCAAATATGTGGAAAATTGACAATATTTGTGATGATTTAATCGACCCTATTATTATTAATGTCAACAACGGTTTTTCCTCTTCCGAGTCGGATATAGAATAAAATGTAAGTAATAAATGTATTCCAATAATTATTTCTTATTCATTTTTTATTATATTACAATTTAAAACGTATTTTTTCCAAAATACACACCACTGCCTTGCGTTATTGCTTAACTGCTAATCCTTTAACAATGAAGAAACCCTAAACTTTGCTACAACTGAAAAAAATACGGGGTTGATCTACCTGGTTTTTAGATTTACGGAAGAAATGTAATTTAAAGTAAGAGATTTATCAAAAATTTCATGGTGCTCCCTGTAAAGGTTTTGCATACTTAATTAGGGTTTATTACTCCTCGTACTTTTTGTATCCAATATTTTTAAAAAATGTGGGTTACGGCCTATTGCAAATAAGCCATCGATATATATTTCAAATTTATATTAATGTTGAAGGGTAAATTTGATATTATATTTCAAGTGCAGATTTAAATCATTTATAGACTGTCTCCTATTTAATTTAGTTGAAACTACTTAAATTGACAAATATCAATGAAAATTTATTATTATTCTAATTTTTATTAGCAGCACTGCGTAGTATGCTATATTATACTTTATTAAAAATATATTTTTCTTTGGTAGATAGTTGTTCGTTTGGATTCTGCATTTTCTGAATCGAAAATCACTTTTTCGTAAATAATAAACATCCAAGAATTAAATTCCAGTAGAGTATTTGCCGATATAAACGCTTGTAAGCTGAATCATCGAGGATATTTAATATCAGTAAAAATTTAATAAAATTCACCTTTTTACGATTGAATGCATAGATATATTTCGGAAATAATAAATTATTAACATTGTTAAATGAAAGCGATTTTATTGTGCTTTAAAATAGTCCTCTTAATCATGATCAACACACTATTTGTAATAGCGCTCGAGACACATTCATAACATGATATTTTAGCTCTTTAAATCTTTGATATTTTGGTCTATACAGAGGATGGGTCATCACTTAACTGTTCAAAAATTCACCTGTTTGGCCAGGAGTGTGAGAACTCGCATTTTTTATCTATATTCAGGGTTTCTACGGCTGATGCCTGATGGATCTTTATTCTACAGTTCTCTCCTTTGCATAGACTCATCCAGTGGAGTTATTTTGTTAATTTATTTTCCGTTATTCTAGCTACACATACAGGAGTTTTCGATACTTGTGAATTCAAATAAAATATTTTCAAATTTAGGTTAGGTTAGGTTAGACCGGAAATTGACACCAACTTCACTATTTTGAATGGAATACTACTTTTTTTTTTCTTTTTTTGGTTAGAGGATTAAATTTAAGGGCCACTTTATGTAATGTACTGGGTACCTAAAATTTACAGTTTTAGAGAAATTTAAATTTAAAAAAAAAAAATGCCTGTAACGGGTTAATATATTTATTTACACAAAAAAACAAATTACAATAACATTTAACACTAAATAAAAACTAAAAGTAAAAGAAAAAGTATTTTAAGAAACAATAAGCAGTTTTATCACGTAACCGTGGCGCTAAGTCCAAATCGGATGCAGTGGCTTTGCTTGCTTCTACCCCTGCTGTCGTCTGAAGGTAGGTATAGGATCTAGTCAGATCTCTGTCGGTGTAGCACTCGCGTCCTTATTGCGCGCCATCTATGCGCGGGGCGATGAGGTGTCCTCCGTGTACTGATGGTTGCAAGCTAAACAGGGGTACATTGCGTCGCATAAGTATATGACCGCTACATGCCAAAAATACGATTAATAAAATGTTAATTATTTCAATTAACTAATTGATAAAATTTAAAAATTATTACATGGTTTTGCACCTAAAGGCCTAAATTTTAAGTTATAGTGTTTAAATAAGAAATTTATTATACAGGGTGGTCACAACGTTGAGTTAAATTTTAATTTGAGAAAACGACAATTTCTTCTTTTTTTTAAATGTAGTATTCCATTCAAAATAGTGAAGTTGGTGTCAATTTCCAGTATAACCAGAAGTGCTATAAATTTGAAAATATTTTAGTTGAATTCAGAAGTATTGACAATCCCTTTAAACCAAATTTCATCCGATCCCCATAAACTTCTAGGTGAAGGTCGATATGGGAAAAACCTCGATTAAATCATTTCTATCTGTACTTGCAAAAAGCGATGGAGTTCCTTCTTTTTGGTTGGAAATACATCAATTTGGATTTGGATAATTAACATCAGGAAAAAGTTTGTGGGCACTAAAAAGTTAATCAAAAAATCTAGATTGTGTCCTCAAAAAAAAGGACCAATAATTTTATTGTTAGTGATACCAGCTCAAACGTTAACTATTTTAATTGAGTGTAAAACACATTCAGTCACGATTTTCTCTGCTCCAATATTTACAGTCTTCCGTTTAAGTGAAAAGTCGTTTCATCAGAAAAAACTATTTGGTCAACTCACAAAATTCTTGCCTTCTATCTAGACCATCTTCATTTAATTCCTGAACCAACTGAATTTTGTGTGGTTTGTATTTTTGTTTCTGCAAAACTCTCAAAATAGATTATTTACTTACATCATTGTCGGCAATAAGTTCTCGAGTTGTCTTAAGCGGATTTTCCTCAATCTCTAAAAGTATATCGGATTTTTCTTAATCAGTTACCTGGTTTTTGAATTATTTTTTACATATTCAATTTCACGAAACTCTTTTTCAATTTTGCTAACTGTAGACTGCGAAACGTGTTGACCAGTCTATGAATGTCAATTACAAATCTTTCTTTTTTGTCTTTTTCTTTTCTAGTAGCTTCTGAATGGTATGAATGACGTTTAAGCAGGATCTTCCTGCGTAAATCCTGCTTGTTTTTGTATCTTATATCATATAAGCTATAAATGTGGTCTAAGCAGGACATTCCTGCTGTGAATTCTGCTTGTTTTTCCATCTTGTATATTATATTACTTAGGCTAAAAAATAGTGCTGCTTTCGTATCTTTGAAGAAAGTTTGGTCATTGAAACACGCGTCAGGCAATAAAAAAATGTAGTATTTACAGTGTAATTTTTTAACTTCTTCTCTTGGACATCACAAAAACCAAAGTATAAATAAAATAATTCACAAAATGATTGCTTCCTTATCATTGCTATTATATTTTATCTATGTATTCACAAAGTGCAGAATAGATTTTTCAATATGCTTTCCTCGACAATTTCATCAAATTTGATCATTTTCGCAGAACCTGTTCGAAGCCGACAAGCGAAAAGTGAGTTTCTCCGTTGATGGCAGTTTAAAAAATGGCGATCCATCTAACGACGCTCTTTTGAAGTTCAACGACAAGCCGCACACGATCGTAGACATGAAAGAAGGAGACGGGTTCTTGTTTTCCACCAGTAACGAAGATATCAGGAAGGCTCACAACGAGGCTATTTATAAGAAAATTCCCATCGGTGCTCAAGGTTCGACGGTTCTGGTTGGAGAAGTAGATTTCTTGGAACAGCCGGCCATTGCGTTCGTACGTTTAGCCGAAGGAGTAGTTATTCCTTCGTTGATCGAAGTTGATATACCCGTTAGGTAAGTAGCTTATAAAATTCCTATTTTCGGTGAATTTTACTGCGAAAACTATTCAACCACACTTACTGCTTCTAAAAGTCATTTACTAAACCTCAAGGACGGAGGTCATAAATTATTACAGTTCTGAAATTTATGGTACTAACCCTTACTATGTGAAAGTTCATCTTATTCAGAACAATAAACAACTAAAAGGTTGAATTAACTTTCACTATTTATTTTTTAAATGCAATGACAGCCGTTTGGTACAAAAGTGTTAAATGGAAAAACAAAATTACCCAAATTAAAAAAATCTGGTGTTTACAAAATTAATTGTCCAAAATGTAATGCTGTAGATATATGTATAGGTCAAACACAAAGAAATCTTGAAATAAGATTCAATGAACATTTAAGAGCATATAGATTACAACAACCAGATAAGTCAAACTATGCAAAACACGTTCCACACTCACTCATACACACCAATGACATTCAAATATTACACACCTGTGATAAAAAACAAAATTTAGATTTCCTCGAAGAACTTGAAATCAAAAGACATCTAGCAGATCAACAATATAAAGTAGTTAATGAACAAATAAATCTTGGAAGTTCACCACTATTAAACTGTTTACTTTGATTGAGTCTTCATTTTATACATAGATAAGACGTAATTATAACACAAATATATTAAGTTATTGTAAAGATCAGCATGATATAGTTTTTTCCTGGTTTTTCTATATCATTGCACAGTTATACTGATCTTAGAGGGAAATACATCCAGGATAATCCCTTAGGGCTAATAACATCTAGGCTTTAATATTGTTATGTCTTATTACTTCCTTACTTGGTCTAGCCTTAACTACTTATCAACATCAAGTACCTAGTTACAAACAAACAAAATGTAACTTCAATATGTCAATCTGACGATGCTATTTCGATAGCGAAACGGCTGTCATTGCATTTAAAAAATAAATAGTGAAAGTTAATTCAACCTTTTAGTTGTTTATTGTTCTGAAAACTACAATTCTGTAATCTGTGTATAGTTTTAGCGGCGTTGTCAAAGGTTTTTATTAACTTTCAGTTACATTAATTATGCATTTTAAAAGATTATCTACATGGATATAGAAATTTTTTGCCATTATAATAATGAAAATTGAAATAACAAACATCCTTAGAATGTTATATTTATCTCGAATTTGTTTTATACCTTACAGTTAAGGTAAAATTGAATGAACAGCTAGAAAAATACGAGTTTCGCTCTCGATATCAATGTGCTTTAATATTTTTATAGATACATTGTTCATGTGCATTCAAGTGACATAAAAACACCCAGTTTAAATTATTTATTTATTTGTTTTTATAAAATTTTGTATTTACTGAAGCATAATAAGTAAATGATAAAAATTTCAAAATGATTGCATTGCTTTAAAGCCCTTTTACATTTAATAATGTGTGGATGCACCCCGATGTGTTACGCATTCTCCAACGCGCCTAGGCATACTCTGATCAGGTGGTTAATGTCCTCCTGTGGTATCTCATTCCAGGCAACCACCAACTCCTCTCGAAGTTCGTTCTTCTAGAGTTTGAGGAGGCGTTGCAAATTGAGCAATCTCCTACCCAGCATGTCCCAAACGTGCTCAATAGGGATGTTCACTAATTTTCAAATGTATTGTAAATGTTTAGTTTACACACTATATAAACATAAAAACACCACCAAATTAATTAAAAACGGCTTTTTGCTTTAATAAATGAAAAATAAAAATCATATTTTTTTCGAGGCTAAAAAATGACTCCCTTCGTCTAGGCTAGCGTCTGTGACGTCAGCTCCTCTATTTACCGTTCCGGCGCCATTGTTTATTGTGTTGAAGTTCGTGTGTGATTGTTATTCCACTGTTATTCTGTGATTAAAAACGTTAAAAATGAGTGAAAATACTGCAAATAAATGGTGTTTTGTTCCTGGATGTACAAATACTTCAAAAAATAGTCCTAATAAGATTTTTATCAGCGTTCCGAAAAATTTAAAACGTAAAAAGAAGTGGTTTGCTGCAGCTAGGAGAGATTTAAAGGATGTTTCAATAAAAACTTCGTTCTATTGCTGTGAAGACCACTTTAATGTAAGTTTAATTTAATCTAAATAGTTTTTACAAGTTTTAATATATTTTTTCTTTCTTTTAGCTTGAGCAAGATATGGAAAATTATATGGAGTACAGATTAAGTAAGGTTTCAGCTCGGATGAAATCTGAAATAGTTCCCCATATTTTTTTGTGCCAACCTGACAAAAAAGAAAGTGTACCTAGAAGTACTAGTGAGAAAAGGGCTTATAAAAGGAAAATTGCAGAGATTTTAAATGACCCAGTTGTGCCAGTACCTGAGACAATAATGGCAATAGATATTATAGACAATATGCAACCAAGTACTTCCCATCAGCCTGAAACTGCAAAAATGACTGCAACTAGAGAAGTTTCAGAGCCTTCTAAACATGATTTTTGTTGTCAAGCTCGTCCTATTAGTTACCGCAGTAAAGGAACTCAAGTGGTGGACCACAAAAAGACAGTAATGAACATAGCAACATCACCTTTAAAATTTGCCCACCCAAAACCCATCAACATTGCAACAAAAATGATGGTAAAAACTTTGGAGTTTGATAGTGACAGTAGTAGTGTACGTAGTGTAGATTAAAGTCTTTATTTAAAATTAAGAAATCCGATACCATCGTAACATCCACATTTGGTAGGTTATGTGAATCGGCTTTTTGAAATCCTTGCTCCATTTCTTGTTTTAAACAAAAATTAAAATATTGAATACACGAATCAACAATCAACTCTCTGAACACAACAAAATATACTAAACTAAAACAATATTTTTATACACGTAAAAGGTTCTAAAATGCGAAGAGATTAACCCAAAAGCAGGTAGCCAGGTCAAAATAACATCAGCTGGCTCGGCGGGATTTAATCGATAAAGGAGGTGACGTCAAGCCAATCAGAGAGCGTTCCTTGAATTCAAACGAAGATAGTATTTTTAATTGAGTTTTTTGTATAGAAAGACATTATTTATATTTAATATGTTTTATTAATGTGTTATTAGGATTATTTTTCGATCATTTTATGTAGTTTACACGCGATTTTAATTTTTTGTGAACATCCCTATTGGGGATAAGTCGGGAGATCTTGGTGGCCAAGGTAACAATGTGACATCATTATGTTGAAATAAGTCTATTGTGACTCTTGCGACATGTGGTCGGGCATTATCTTGTTGGAAAGTTGGTTTTGCAGGGTGTCAAGATAGGGTAAAAGATGGGGTTCTAAAACTTCTTGGGGATAACGCTGCGCGTTCATGTTACCTCTCATGAAGATTAAAGGTGATCTCGAACCATAAGCTATAGCACCCCAAACCATAACTCCAACAGTTTGATGATGAACAAAAAACCGTGGATTTCTCCTTTCAGCACGTCGTCTTCTAACCCTCGCTTGACCGTCGTGAATGCCTAAACAAAATCGAGACTCGTCACTAAAGACAATACTGTTCCATTCCTGATCCCAGAATGACCGTTCTCTGCACCACTCAAGGCGATTACGTTATTATTATTATTGTCTTTATTGCCCCACAAAAATAATTACAAAATTAACAATAATATTAAATAAGAGCAAAGGGCGAAGTTCAATTTGCTCTTGCTCTTCCACTTAACCCATAAAAAATACAGGAAAGAGAAAAAAAAGAGTAAACTACTGCTAATCAAGGAAGAAATTACAATTAGTAAACCTTAAAAAAGTAAAGAAGGTATAACAAAATATGTGTAAATGGGTAGCTTTTTCATAGATGATGGATATTTAATAAAAACGTTTTAAATTTCTTTTTAAATGACGTAAGTTTAGATGCTTTGTGTTCCTGTGGAATATTGTTGTAAACATGGCAAATTTGGTAACTGAAGCAGCGTCTAAAAAATTCAGTTCTAAATGCTGGCGGAGTAAGGGTATGGACGTCTGTACCTACGAAATGTAATTTTTCTGTGTAAATAGGCTGCCGTTTTGTCAGAGATTATTCTGAAATAAAGAGTAGCAGAGTGTAGAAGTCTTCTATCTTCCATATTTAACCAACCTGAGTCTTTTAACTTATAAGAAATTCTCTGGCGTCTTCTTATTCCATAAATAAGCCTCAAACATGAGTTTTGGACTTTCTGTATCTTATTCCTATAAATATTAGTAAGAAATGGGCCGTAAAGAGAATCTGCATAATTAAATTTAGATAATACAAGTGTTTCACACAAAAGCTGTTTAACTTTTAAGGGTAGGTAAAACCTAAAACCATAAATTAATTTTAACGAACAATAATCACGCTGAATTAAAATATTTACATGAGTTTTAAAATTAAGTTTACGATCTAGTATAACTCCAAGACTCTTTGCTTCCTCTCTTACTTTAATGGATTGACCGTTAATTGAAATATGAAAATTTTTACTGACGGTATCAATTTTTGATTTAGGGCCAAATAACAAGACATTGGATTTTGATGTATTGATTAACAAGCCATGATCAGTTGCGCTCTTTACAAAATTATATATATCATTATTAATGATTGCACATGCATTTTCAACATCTTCAGGCAAGAAGCTATAATAAATTTGGCTATCATCTGCATAAAAATGATTTTGGCAATGTTTTATACATTTAATAAGATTGGATGAATAAATCGCAAATAAGATTGGTCCTGAGATTGAACCTTGAGGAACGTCACGCTGGAAGATAATCAGAAAATGTACCGTTAATCAGAACCCTTTGATTTCTATCCGAAAAATAATTTTGAAAAAGAGCAACAGCTGAAGGAGACAAACCAATATATTGCAAAATTGCTAATAATAAATTATGGTTTATAGTATCAAATGCCCTGCTGAAATCCAGCAAAATTAAAGCGGTACAATGACCCTTAAAGGGAGGACCCAGTTTGGTCGGTATGAAAACAGGCCAAAACGTCTTATTCGTCGGTAAACACTTCGCATGCCAATAGGTCTTCCATTCATTTGCAATGGACCTGGTAGTGGAGAAACGGTCCCCTAAGGCCCATAATCTTAGGCGGCGATCTTCACGGTCTGTTATTCTACGTGGGCGTCCAGAGCCCCTTGTTCTTTGCGTACGGCTTTCTCGAAGCTATGCCTGACAACACCTAACCATGGTGTCTACACTTCTTTGCACTCTAACTGCAATTTCCCGAAAAGAAAATCCAGCTTCCCAAAGTACCATTATACGACCCCTATAAAACTCACTAAATTAACGAAATCGTACAGGTCTCCGTACCCTAGGCATCGTAACCAATCGTAAAGAATGTCAAGAACCAAAATCCGCAAAATTTGGATCTTTACTACGGCTACAATATTCATTTTTAGATTGTTAGTGGAGTATAAAAACCGAAATTTTTAACTGAAAGGCTGAAAATTTTATCGTTTATTTCAGTAAAATAAATAACTTCACCAAATTTTATTAAAATAAAATCATTTAAACTTGGTGTTCGGATTTTTATGTCACTTAGTATATATTTAGGCTTTGATACTGTTATGTCTAATTGTTTCAATACTTGGTCTAATCTTAACACTACCCAACCAACATCATAATACAAAACATAACTTCAATATGTTAATCTGACGATGAATTATATCGAAACGACTGTATTAAATAAACCATTGAAGTTTTGTTCCAAAGTTCTTTGTTTAATGTTTTTAAAATAAAAATAAATTTCAATCTTATCTTACATCTTTTAATTGTTTGATGGCCACGTTGCTACTTGAGAGATTTAAAATTTTGTGACACCGACATAATGAAACTAGTCAATTCTAGATATCCTCTGTTCCCATTATACTTTTAAATGTATCTAATCACTTGACGTACAAAATCTCCAAAGCTACATCTAATCCGTTTAATCTAACAAGAGCGGTCGGCTAATTTAAATTAATTTAGGTTTTGTCCTAAAAGACATTTACTATATAAAGTTGAACAAACTAAATTCTGCTCACTGTTGTACACACATAAAGATCAATATTTAAAGCATATTCTATAGTAAGACCTAAAGCAGACTATAATACGACTGTTTAAATTCTCCAACTAAAGATTTCTTTTTAACTCTTTATTGACAATCAGATCTACATTATCTGCCAATTCGATAGCAGCACAATGGCAGGGATTTTGAGATAATTATGTAATGTTTGGTTTGATATGTACCAGGGCTGTGTTGGACTTGTTATCGCAGCCCCACAGTTCAATACGGTATGTCCAAATCGATTTTATAACGATTTTTTAGATTAGCAATTTGTTTTCTGTTGACAAATGACATTTTCTTCCAATAACCCAGCAAAGTTCTTTTTTCAAATATAATGGACTAGTTTAGTGATTTTTTTTTTATATTTGCATCTTATAAAATAGGTTTTTAGTGGTTCAACTGTACAAATAAAATTTTTATAAAATTAATCCTCTAGCCATAATCGGCTTTTGAAATTTAAATTTAATGGTTACATACGTCATAAGTGGTAAGTGACGTGTTTCAATAAGATTGGTAGAAAATTTGCGATGTTGTCGATATGCTTTAATATTAACCGAGAAACTTATCTCTCTCTCTTACTTGTTGTCATTAAAAAGAGATAAACATATCGATATTTTTGTTCTCTGATTGACACTTTATCAAATAAGGAGTAAAACACTGAACAAAATATTCTGTCATTTTCGTTAGTTTAATTTGTTGTTTGGTTGTGTTTGGTTTATGAAAGAAATTACTTCTATACTATTTTTGGTTCGAAAATAAAAATCCCTAACATCTTCTCTTGGTGTTATAGCGGTTCCTTCAAAAATAACCAATAGAAGTAATGGACTAGTTTAGTGATTTTTTTTTATATTTGCATCTCATAAAATAGGTTTTTAGTGGTCCAACTGTACAAATAAAATTTTTATAAAATTAATCCTCTAGCCATAATCGGCTTTTGAAATTTAAATTTAATGGTTACATACGTCATAAGTGGTAAGTGACGTGTTTCAATAAGATTGGTAGAAAATTTGCGATGTTGTCGATATGCTTTAATATTAACCGAGAAACTTATCTCTCTCTCTTATTTGTTGTCATTAAAAAGAGATAAACATATCGATATTTTTGTTCTCTGTTTGACACTTTATCAAATAAGGAGTAAAACACTAAACAAAATATTCTGTCATTTTCGTTAGTTTAATTTGTTGTTTGGTTGTGTTTGGTTTATGAAAGAAATTACTTCTATACTATTTTTGGTTCGAAAATAAAAATCCCTAACACCTTCTCTTGGTGTTATAGCGGTTCCTTCAAAAATAACCAATAGAAGTAATTGTTCCCTCGGGGAGTAACCCTTCTATCGGTACAGTGAGAGAACGAATTTCAAGAATACGGTTTTGGCATTTTCAATAGAACCACGCCCACTTTCTATTGGCTGTTCTATTCTATCACCGTCAAGAAAAGGGGTCTTGTTTGTTTATTACAGATAAACACGATTTTCTCTCCTGTCATATATCTTGTCAACTGGTACAATCGGTTAGTCACAGAACACGGTGTTTTGTGCCGCCAGTTCTTTGAGAATACTTGAAACGAACGTAGCTAAAATGTGACAACGTTGACTTTTAAACACACTTCATTATTGGTTATTAATTGGCGCTACGTTTAAAACTTACTTATTATTTATTGCTAAATTTTACGAAATGAGAAAAATTAATTGCAAAATGAATACCAATATAAGTAAGTAGGTATCTTATCCTAAATATATATTGCTATCATTTTGATTAATATGATCCTACTAAACTAGTCCATTGTCCTCTCGGGGAGCAACCCTTCTATCGGTACAGTGAGAGAACGAATTTCAAGAATACGGTTTTGGCATTTTCAATAGAACCACGCCCACTTTCTATTGGCTGTTCTATTCTATCACCGTCAAAAATAGGGGTCTTGTTTGTTTATTACAGATAAACACGATTTTCTCTCCTGTCATATATCTTGTCAACTGGTACAATCAGTTAGTCACAGAACACGGTGTTTTGTGCCGCCAGTTCTTTGAGAATACTTGAAACGAACGTAGCTAAACTGTGACAACGTTGACTTTTAAACACACTTCATTATTGGTTATTAGTTGGCGCTACGTTTAAAACTTACTAATTATTTATTGCTAAATTTTACGAAATGAGGAAAATTACTTGCAAAATGAATACCAATATAAGTAAGTAGGTATCTTATCCTAAATATATATTGCTATCATTTTGATTAATATGATCCTACTAAACTAGTCCATTGTATTGTTTTATTTATTATAATAATATGCTGTTTCCAGTTAAGTTTACTATCAAAGTGAAGCCTAAGGTATTTGGCATGACTTCTTTATCCCAATTTGATTGCTAGTTGGACAATTTTGATTCATTAACCTTAATATTTCATTTTTTCTGCAACGTTTTCCATTCATCGCACTGGGGCAGAACTCGCGCTAGTTTTGTGTTCCATTCGTTGAACTTTTTTCATTTTTTTGTGTTCCATTCATGTGTTACTTATACCCATATTATGGTCGCTGCGTTAAATAATTTAAGCTCTGTAACCTTCAAAGTTACAGAATTTAAGAATTTTGCAATTAGGGTCATTCTGTATACTTAAATTTTTCTTTAAATGCCTCTATAAACTTACAGAGGGCGAAATGTCACCGTAACCTTAAATATTAGATTATTATTTCGCAGTTACCAAGTTAATATGATGGATTTTATGCCTTTATTTATTTATTTACTTGCCGATGAGGATAATAATAGGTATGAATAAAATTCTTAAAATAATAATAAAAAAATTTTTACCAGCACTGGCCTTGAATTCTCTAAAAACCCAGTGCTGCCCGAGTGCGACGAATGGAAAACGCTATGCTTTTGAAGACTAAGGGATTGTCAAAGATAGCTGTGTCATCTGCGAATTTCCCAATAGTTGTTCCATTGGCTCTAAGTATATCATATGTATAGAATATATATAGTATTGGTCCTAGTGTACTTCCCTGTGGTACACCAGACTGAATTGCCATACGGTTTGATATTTCTTCATTAACTTCTACTTCAAACTGGCGTTTTAATAGATTAAAATAACTTGCTGGAAGAACTCTTTTTACCTTGCATGTTAAACCAGGATGTCAGACTTTATCAAAAGTCTGGCTGGAAGGCAGGAATATCTTTGCAGAAACTTTGAATATGAGTCGACTTTTATTTAGATGTATTTATCTAAGGCAATAAATCATTATTACAGTATTCCAAAGATTTAAAAACGGACAAAGAAAACATAATTCCAAACAAGTTATAGACCTCGGGATTGTTTCCGAAATAACTTTAGAGCATATGTCAAATAACTAAATGAACTCTAGACATTCTTAAAAGGATAAACAATTGAAAGTATTATTAAACTCTTGTCTTTTTTTTTAGATTTATATTCCTTTTGCTTGGACCCAAACTGCCGAATATCGATTACCGCGAAGTAGGACGTTCCATATCAACCCTTATGGCCAATCAACAATTCCACAATATCGCTTACAAAGCAGACACTAGAAAAGAATTACTATCAGCAATAAACGAATTCCTTGACGATAGTATCGTACTACCTCCTGGCGATTGGGAAAGGCAAGCGTTACTGCCCATCGAAGAGATTAAAGCCAAAAGCGAAGCTATAAGAAGACGGAAAGAGAACGCGTTACGAAAAGCACAAGAAGCTCAAGGAATTATATCAACACCTCTACTGTCACAAGGTAAATATGATTCAAACAAGTTTCAATTCTTAAAAACTGGTTTGTTCCTAACTTTCCTGCTACTTGCTTTCAATTGGTCTCATTATTTTATTTTTTGAAAGTAGCAAAAAATAAGAACTTCCCTTTGGCCTGGTACCATTTACTCTTTAGAATGTCCAAATTATAGAACAAACTTAACCTTGGCAATAGTTTCAATGCCATCTTATCCATAACTTTATAGAGAATAATTGTAGTCTACAATTGAATGGAGGTATAGGTTGCACATAACTTTATTATTTGATCAATATTTTGTTAGTTAGTTTCTAGTTTATGCTTGCTATACATTCTTGTATCTTCATCCGTATTTTCTTACAGATGGCTGTTCTTCTGGTATCTTAATAGAAATCATTGGTCTTTTACTTTATATTCTATGGCCGTTGGTGTATCAAATTGGACTAATTCTTAAAGATTCCTACTCTTGAAACTTATTGGTCCTTAACCTTAGTTTTCACCTAAATTTCACTGGGAGCCAAAAATTAAAGTACTAGTAAAAACGTTTGATACACTTCCAGATACTATGGATGTTCATAAACCATATTAGGCTGCTGCCCAATATTCTTAAACCCCGACGTTTAATTTCATCCTAAACTCAGTCGACCTTTCAGATGTGTCTCCAGATCCTAGAACTTTGAGAAGAAAAACCGGAAGCAGCAGGCTAGATGAAATTATTGACAACTATCTTCTACAGTTTAGAATCAATTGTATATTATTAAATCAGTTTAAACTTTAACACAAGAGACCATAAACTACAATAAAATACATTTTTATCAAAAGTTCTGTAATTGAACAAATCCAAACTTATAATAATATATTTTGTTTTTCCAAAGTTTTCAATATACGAGGGTTGTCTGAAAAGTTTCCGACCTAACAAAGATACTAGACATTTTTTCTTCAAATTAATTTTTATTTTTCTACATAGTCTTCTTGTAAGTCTATACACTTCTCCCAGCGATGCTCCCATCTCTTCAACCCGTCCAAATAGTACTCGGCGTCTTTCTCTGCAAAATAGTTGTTTACGAAGGTGATGGCCGCCTCATTCGACGAAAATCTCTGTCCTCCGAGCGCAACTTTTAGCTAAGGGAACAAAAAAAAGTCGCTTGGGGCTAGATCTGGTGAGTAAAGAGCGTGGATTTTCGCCATGGCAACCTCTGAGGTGTGAGACGGCGCATTATCTTGGTGAAACAAAATACTTTTTTTCTGCAAATGTGGCCGTTTTTCTGCAATTTCTGCCTTAAGCTTGTCATGTAATTATGCGTAGTATGCTCCTGTAATGGTTTTTCCTTTTTAAAAATAATCGATTAAGATACCTCCATGACTATCCCAGAAAACAGTTGCCATCACTTTCCCAGCCGAAGGAACAACCTTTGCTTTTTTTGGAGCCGATTCCCCCTTCGCAGTCCATTGTTTTGACTGTGTTTTTGTTTCTGGAGTATAATGGTGTATCCAAGTTTCATCTACAGTAATTAATCGGCGCCAACAGAGAGTTGGAAATGTTCATTCGAACACGTTTTTGGTCCAAAGTGAGCAAACGCGGCACCTAACGCGCGGACAGCTTTCTCATGCCTAAATCTTGATTCAATATGTGACAAACACGTTCTTTGGACATGTTTATAGCCTCTGCTATCTCTCTAATTTTAATTCGACGGTTGTCTAGCACCATTTGGTGAACTTGAGCGATATTATCGTCAGTGGTTGCAGTTTTTGGACGTCCCGAACGTTCACCGTCACCCAAGCTGGTACGGCCACGTTTAAATTCAGCAGCCCAAAATTTCACGGTGGTAAATGATGGTGCATAGTTCCCGTACACAGCGTCCAACTCGTCTTTGATTTGCGTAGGCGTATTGCCTTTCAAAAATAAATATTTAATGACAGCTCGATTCTCGATTTTTTCCATTTTCATAAAAACACTCACATCGACTCACTCAAATGATTGTTAAACAACTGCGCGTCAAAAATGGCTGAAATTTAAGTGGGTACCTTTCAAGCTGTTGAGGTAGGAAACTTTTCAGACAATCCTCGTACATGTAAGTTTTAGCTTCATACTTTTGAAATTCCCATTCTCTGTTATCCAAAGGACAAACTTGTCTTGTTTTCAACCATCTAGAAATGCAGTGAAAATGGAAAGCATGATTACATACTCCCCAAGCTACTGTACATTCTTCACTTGTAGCTGAGGCCTGATTGGCCTGGCATTCAATACATAAATCCATAATATGATTGCGGCAAATAGCACAATTATCAACCACAATATCCCAAGCCCATAATGCTACAGCATTCCACTTTTTAACTTCAAAACCTTTCTTTTCTCCTTTGGAGCTATGTACTTGCTGTAGGTAATTCGACTTCCTCGGCATCAACATCCATAGCGGTGGCCATTTTTGTTTAAATACTTGATTTAGTTTAAATTCTAAAAATTGAAATTTTTTAATGGTAGTAGATGAAATGTTTGCTATAAAGGATGATTAACTTTATCAGGATGGCAGAGCTAGATTAGGTGCAGGAGCATAAGATTTTAAGGGGTTGATTCACACTTAAAAAAGCAGCCATCAGTGAATGGATGCAAAAAAAGTCTCTTGAATGGTACACCTAGACAGAGACAGGCCAAAAAGTTCATAAGGGGACATTTGGCAAACGCAGACATACTTTCATACTGACCATAGTCAATAAAAATAATAGTAAGACTGTTAACCAGACATTGTATGCTCAATAGGCATGTGAATCGTATAGGCCAGACAGAGATAGAGGAAAAAACCGCAATTCATTATGCCACTGTAAAGGCTTGACAAGACTGCGATTTCTAGAACTTTGGGAGGAAAACCGGAAGTAGTAGGCTGTGTGAAATGGTAGCAAGGCTGATGAACTTCATCAGAAGGACAGGGCTAAATACAATGGACATCACAGTAGATCTGCAAAGGTCGCTGTGTATCAGGCTGACAAGCTGGCCCAATTTATAATCTGCAATCTGTGGACTGAAAATAGCAATTGCCAAAAAATTTTTATTGGTTTTTTGATTTATTTTTCATTTAGTTTGATCATTTTTGTAGGCTTAGTTTATGATTTTGTTATATAATCCATTTTTCCATTCCTCAAAGAGGAATGATTTAAATAAATCCTGTTTTTTTGAATATGTATGTTTCTGTTTTAGATGAAGAAAAGGAGCCCCCCATAGACGACCCTCTGGAACGCACTCGTCGACCCTGGGGTGGTCTAATCATGGATCTGAAACGGCGGTATCCGTTCTACAAAAGCGACATCACCGACGGTCTAAATGCTCAATGTCTAGCCGCTGCGATTTTCATGTACTTCGCCGCCGTATCCGGTGCCATTGCTTTTGGAGGCCTGACGGGAGATAAAACGGAAAACCTTATAGGCATATCAGAAACTCTCCTCTGCACCAGCATGGGAGGCATAATTTTCGCGATTTTCGCCGGCCAACCAATGATAATAGTCGGTACTACCGGAGCACTTTTACTCTTTGACCAAAGTCTGTTTGAATTTTGCAAATCCAACAACATCGAATTTCTACCAACGAGAGTCTTTATTGGTATTTGGTTGGGTATAATCGGTGTCGGGATAGCGGGTTTTGAAGGCAGCATTTTAGTGAAACTTTTTACTAGATTTACCGAAGATATTTTTTCGACCCTCATAGTACTATTGTACATATTGGAGAGTTTGGCTAAAGTTTGTTATTCGTATCAGAAACATCCGTTGCTGGCTAGTTATTGCGAGAGTGCTATTTATCCAATTGGACCTAACGATACGGCTGGCGGCGATAATAATACCGATATTGATAGAGAACATTTAGAGGTTATTAAAATACCCATGAGCGACGAGCAGGGAAATCCCATCAATCAACCCAATACGGCTCTATTTTGTACCATACTTACGTTCGGAACGTTCGCCATCGCTTACTATTTGAGAATGTTTAGGAACAGTCAGTTTCTGGGAAGAAGTGTGAGTATTTTATCTTAAAATATAATTTAGATCTAAATAACAATCAAAAGAATCAAATGATTTTATCTATATGTCATATTGGAGCAAATACTTTCTACATCCCTACATCTCCTAATTTATTATAACAGAAATATATACAACTCCAATGTGGTTTTTACAAATACATAGTTGCAACTTCACTTGGAGTTTAATTACAATTATTTTACTAGGTTTAAAATACCCTGTAGAAAAATGTCTTAAAATTATCTTCTATTCAATCTTTTAATCCATTTCCTATCCTGCTACTTTCATAATTTTGACCATGGTACTGTATTAGTTGCGTAGGTACCCTCTGTTTAATATGAGTTTCACTAGAAACCTCCTTATGTCAGCTGTCAGGCTGTCAATGAATGTCAACTATAGACAAGACAAGATGAGATCTTACAAACAAGGACTGATGTATGCTAATGTAAAGATAAATGTAATAAAATTAAATCAAATATATTTCAATAAAACTAAGTAATCAACCATTATTCAACCTCGTCACCCACTCAACCAAACACTCTCTAAAATATACAAACTAAAGTTTTCAGCCTAAGTTCTGTACTTAACTGGCACAATTTTTATTCACTGGTTAACTATAGTATAAACTTAAGCTAGCTGTCCAACAATGATATTTACCTCTACATGTACAGTCGGCTATAGAATAGCATATACATGTTAAAGGTGAATTTCGTTTACCTACCAAAGTTATAAAAACGCCTTTCTTAAACAACATAGGAATGACAATTTTTAAAACGCCTACATTAAATGGTTTTTGGGGATTAAGTTTATTTACAAGGGACAGAGGGACAGGCAATTTGTCAATAAAATACCTTATGCTGCAAACATTAAAGATGTGGGCGTGGACAACTGTTTAACTGATTTAAAATTTATTATTATTTAAACCATGATTGGTTATATACAATAAATAGGCCGTCTATTCAATGTAAGCGATTTGAGTTTGAAAATGTATATGCTACTCTGAAGCCGATAGTAAACACTCTACAAAAAATGATCTTCAATTTACTTAAGAGGTTTATGACAACATTATTTGGGGGAATAAAAGAGAAAAGACATCAAATAACAAGAATGGCAAATTTAGTTTCCTGATCTATCTATAGAATCAACCAAGATGAAATAGATTGTCATCCACAGGGATTCCTTTATCAGAAAAAAAGAGAAGTTACTGCAGCTAACAGAGTCACAGTAAAATGGACAATATTACAGGACACATCAGAAGAGAATCATGTTATAGAGCCACTAGGCCACAAGGAACTAATATAGTTTCTCTACCTGTATCCACTTGTTAAAATGCAGCACCTTTCCAGAAATTTTTCTAACAATACTCACTCAAAAACACAAACTACATCACATTTTTTTGTAGAATAAACTTTCAGCATTATTCAGAACAATAAACAACTAAAGGGTTGAGTTAACTTTCACTATTTATTCGTTAAATGAATAAGATGAACTTTCACATAGTTCTAATTTTTTTGTAAAATAAACTTTCAGAAGTCATTGTAGATTTCTAAGACTAGTTATGAGAAAGTTATTTGTTAAAATAAAATAAAAATAAAACAGATAACAAGAATAAGAAGTTCAAATAAGTTTAAGAAACTCTTCTGCATTGCAACTTTGTTCATCCCCTTTAAAACTTCTTTTTAATTATATTTTATATCCCTACTCATTTCAAAGCTATGCATTTTTAAATAAATTACAGCGTTTTTTGACTCTCCAAACCCCTCGAAATTTACGTCTAAAGTTACTGAAACTGAAGGTTTAACTACATAAAAATACACATTGCTACCAATACTTTTAAAAATTGAACAATATTTACTAAAGTAGATACAACAGATAAGCATATTAATTGATTCTAATCTATTATTCTAATTAATTTGCAAAAATATTAAGCTGTGGAAAGAAAAAGAAAATTAATGCTTCCACCTTCTATAAAACTATTAACGTAAAATTAAAACTTTCAAATGTAGTTTTGCTAATGAAATTGATTATTGGCATCTGCATAAATAAATGTTAACTAAAAACAATTTCCTTAATTAAGAATTCTTGATACAATCCTATTTTTTAATGTTGGAATAGTTGTATTTATAGTAAACAGAATGATTAAATACTATTGTTTTAAATTAAATGGTATATCTTCTTTTAGATAAAGAAATTAATCTTCATCAATTTTAAATTAGAAAACTATAATAGTACAATAATTATTACAATTTCTCTAACACGTTTACAAATCTTTTCCGCACTTATTTCCCTGGACAGTTGGTCACAAATTGCTCCAGACTATTCCCTAGCCGCCGTCCGTTTCAAATTGTTCCCAAAACGACCATTTAAAAAGAATTCAAACGTATGTCTATTCGATAAAAACATTGTTAAATTAAAATATTTGATTAATATTTATAAA
This sequence comes from Ophraella communa, assembly GCA_035357415.1. Lineage (NCBI taxonomy): Eukaryota > Metazoa > Arthropoda > Insecta > Coleoptera > Chrysomelidae > Ophraella > Ophraella communa. The sequence goes on along the minus strand of CM068994.1, from coordinate 27,500,190 downwards.
CTGTACTTGTTTATGATAATGTTTTATAATAATTTAATTATATTTTAGGCTAGACGAGCTCTGGGAGACTTTGGAGTACCAATAGCAATAATAATAATGGTTTTCGTCGACTACATGGTTCCTGAAACCTACACAGAAAAACTTAATGTACCTGTAGGTGGACTGAAACCGTCAAGCTCTGATAAAAGGGGATGGTTCATATCTCCCGTCGGTGTGCCTATCTGGATTATGTTTGCCTCTGTAGTTCCTGCTTTGCTCGTCTATATTTTACTTTTTATGGAAACCCATATTTCAGAGTAAGTGTTTTTCGACTTACACCAATTGATTGGCCAAATAAAATTGACAACAACTTTAAAATATTAAAAGTTTTCCACAGTAAAACCATGATAAGTGTAACCTTTTTATTGTATAAATCAAATACATATAATGAGAGTTGAAATAAACATATTGATTAACACAAACAGTTCTGTTAATAGAAAATTGGAAATTAACTTTATCAAAATATAAACTAACTGTTTAGTAATATTTGTTATGTGGAATTCATTGAATGTATTACAGATTATTGATGTTCAATGATTAAATGCTTTTATTATTGTTGATTCATCAATAGTTTTGGACTTGATTTATAATTTGTTCTATTAATAAACTTCATTTAGTTTTGAATTATTTATATATTCTCAAATGTATTAGGTACTGCCTGTTTTACAGAAAATATTAATTTCAGCAGAAACAATGTATTATAGTTATTATTAAATATATTAATAAAAACCTTAAATAATTAATGGAAATTTTAGGTACGTGTACTCATATATGTGCTTGATAATTTATACTTCTTTGCCACCATAAAAAACATACAGTTGTGATTAATTTTTGATATCTTTATTTATTTATTTCATTTAATATCATCCTTAATATCATTCTACCAATTTCTAGTAAAAACTTTAACAACAGTCCGAAATAAGTATTCAAAACTCCCAACAATCCACTCTTTTTTAATAAACCAGAGCTCTTCAAATTCCATAGAATCCAAAAAACACCAAACCTAAACTAACCTAACCTAACCAGTAGAAATAATAATTGAATTTACTAATTCAACTACTGAACATTTATTTTCATCCGTATATTTTTTTGCAGATTAATAATCAGTAAACCAGAAAGAAAATTAAAAAAAGGAAGCGGTATCCACTTGGACATTGTGATCATCTGTCTGACCAACATTTTTTGCGGATTCTTCGGGTTTCCATGGCTGTGTGCTGCAGCAGTACGTTCCATCGTCCATACATCAGCTCTGACTGTCATGTCCAGGACCCATGCTCCCGGAGAGAAGCCACATTTGATTGAAGTAAAGGAACAGCGAATGTCAGGGTTTTTTGTCGCCATATTTATAGGTAAACTATGAAATATTTAACGACTGATCACCACAATAAATTTTAGAAGGTTGTCAGGTTATATAATATCAGGCTTTCTTCGGCAATAATGTGTAGATACTTGGACGATGAAAGCTTTAAACTGCTTTAGGTAGGATTTTCTTTTGGTCAAAAAACCCAAGCAATGGTATAGAATATGCTGGACCACAATTTCTTATTCATATTCCCTTTATAATGATGTGTTGCTTCCTTCTATTCTATAAAGGTTCTTTAACTTAAACATGTTCTAAAAAGTATCTTTTTTAACTTTTAGTTTTTTAAGATGAATTAATTCTTTAGAATGAAGTGGAGACAGTGGTGGTTGGGCTAAAAGGCTTTTGATTTAATTGTGGAGTTAGTACAGTAACTCCTGATAGATTAGCAGAGTTGAAGTGGAGTTGATATTTTTGTAGATTCAGATACAGAACTGTTTTTATATTACCTAATAACCTCTTAACACACGTTTACAAGGAAACAAAGATTTATATCTTTTCAGATAAAAACGTTTGACATATGAAATCTTTAATACTTCTGATAAATTTATTGGTATTTTGTCAATATATTTTAATAGTTAAACATTAAACGCCTGCTGTTTATACCAAAATATTGCATTTACTTAAATATGACCTTGAAAGATTTTTTTGCTTCAGGTTTGTCTGTGTTTATGGCACCTCTACTGAGATTGGTACCGATGGCTGTGGTTTTGGGAATTTTTTTATACATGGGAGTGGCATCTATAGACGGTATACAATTCTTCGACAGGACAAAGTTGCTGTTAATGCCAGTGAAACATCATCCGCAGGCTACTTATGTCAGAAAGGTAAGTGTATTTTATCTTAAATGAAACCCAAAATAAAAAAACTGTGTGAAAGATATGAAATAAACTGAGTTGCGAAGAAGGGAAATGCTAAATAAACCCAATGGCGTACCCATCAGGTTTAAAACAAGGAAAGCGTAGGTCACTGAGTTTTCTAAATAATGGAGAACGTTCCGATATAAACGAAGGTGGCTGATTCTAAAAAAAAATAGTAAGAGAAGAGGTTGATCCTTTCTCCGTCCAATTGCTAGCGGATCCAAGCATTACAAGACTAATACCAGTCTGAAATACAATATACTAGGAAATAAATAAAGTTTCAGACTATACAAAAATTCTCTTTATTTTCAATAGATCGTGTTCTCGAAATAATACAGATGTTAAATATGCAAACCGCCATCTACATTTGTAAATTTGAATGAAAAACTTAGGGAAAACAAACATTTTGTTGATTATTGGTATGAATAGTGAGTAAAAAAATTATTCAGTGCCGCAGTGCAAGAGTTATTGAATGTTTCCATGCATTCTTTTCTCAGAAACCAGCTAAAACACAGGGAAATAGACTGAAAATCGGGAAATCTATCAGCAAATATATGTAAGTTAGCTCTTTACTTTGGAAGATTTCATATCTAGTGAGATAATTTTTGTTAGCTCAACTGTCAACAGTCAACGCTAGATAAATAACGTTTGATTTGTTTTCCCGAAGTTTTGGGGGGCCAACTGCTGCACAGTGCGCATGAAAATTGGCAGAGCATACCGGCAACACTGTATCATAGTTTTTGACAAATTTCTTAGGGCTCCGGTTAAGGTGAAATAAAAAAAAACAAATTGTAATTATTAAGGAAATAACTTGGGCGTGCCCAAATTAATGGAATAAAAGTTGGATTAAATATTTATAATAAATTATTTAAATATGTATGTAGGGATGTGATAGCCAAATTCCTATAAAAATGTTTATTGTATTTTTATATTCATATTCAATCATTCATTTAAATCAGTTTATATTCCACTTCCTCTATTTGGTTATAACTATTCCGGTATATAAATTGTTTTTATCAGTTGCACGTAGATAAATTTTTATCGATATTCTTAAGTGTGCACGTCATATAACGACGTCGAAATATTTACTTTACCGCCACTTTCCTCTCGGAAACATTGATAAAGAGGCTATTTTCGTAAGTAATGTTAATGTCATTTTTAACGGTTTAATATCTAGACCGTCCAATCAGTTAGTATTGCAGTCTACAGACAGACAATAATTGCACTCTGATAAATTTTTATTTTATTAGGCAACCATTACATATCTAGTTGTTTTAAATTCTTAATCAGGACTATAAAGCATAATTTCTTTGTGCTAAAATGTAAACCTTCTACTAATTTTTTTCTGGACAATTGTTTTATGGTTTTTAATAATTTTAATTGAACAAAGTCAAAAAACTATTAGCTGATAATACTGGGAAAGTTCCAGCATCATTTTCTGTTTCTCTTCCAATATTGACATAGTCAAAAACTTATATTTCTTACTGCATGCACCGTTAAACTATTTTTAAAAAGAAACAATTACTCATTTTTTCTTGTTCATATAAAAAACGTTGTGTGCATCTCGACTATAGAGATCTTCTGCAGCGTGAAACTTCCAATCAACCGTAAAGTTTTTCTTTATGACCTCAGTAGTTCTCTTAACATTGTTGACTGTTTTTATAAAATGGAAATAGATGTTAATTATTACATTTTTGCTCCTATGTTGAAAAAAATTGATATAAATAAACATAATAGACAGCTCCACATCAATGTATCAAAATTAAAAGATCTGTTGTATACCAATGATTATATAATTGATTTTGAATATATTATGGAATACATTTGTATAACTATTACAAAATGAAATAATTTTTTCTTAAATTATTCCATCACAGCGCTTTCCTTTTTTATTGATTTTTTAAAATAAATGATACTATTGAAATATTTTTATTCATATGTATTCTGATTCATTAATAATAATTAAGGTAGTAGCATATAAATATATATAAATATGCAGGCGTTATTTCGATTCCATATTTATTTGTTGCTCTGAAATTATAAATAAGTAAGTGCTTTTTCAAACATTGATTAAATTTTAAGTCTATTAGACATTTTTTTAACATCACCTTTCTTTGGCCTTGAAAGTGTGTCATTTATTATCAATTAAAGCAAATTAAGCACAAACATATTCATATATTGCTTAACATTCCAAAAATTAACGATACCAAAGAAATTCTCAACGACAAAATCAAAATAAACAGCAAATGATTGATTTTTATTTGAATGTACAGGTATTTTTTCATTCATGAAACAGTATTGCAAAATAGCTGCATATCAATTACTCTATACCATTAATGAAAGTGTAACTAAATATCTGAACTTATCAATTTATCATAGTTAGCAATAAAAATGTTTAATGAGTTCATGTTTGTAAATAATTTTTGTCGAGAGCAGTTCTATAGAAAAATATAATAATATAAATATAATAGAATCAAATTATGATACGTCAATTGGATATAAGTGTAGATATAAACAAATCACCCACTATAAAATAGTCATTATAACATATTATTATTGATATGGACGATCTCTTTGCTTCACGTTTTAGGAAATAAAAAATCGTTTTTACACACAGATATTTCAAACGTAAATATGTAGGTAGTAAGTATAAATATATAAAACATGCGATCAATCAGATAGAATGTTGAAATAGGTCACAGATTATGATAAAATCAGGATATACACGAAAGCAAAATTATCACCGCATTTCTCACCACAACAAGCAAAGTGAGATTGATTAATATTCTAAATAGGTAAAAAGTTAAAAATTAATATTAATATTTTCGCCATTTTAAGGGTACGAGTACCGGACGTGTGAGGTACAACATTTTATTTAATACTGTACCCCTCGCTGTACCCTAAAACACAAAAGAACAGTGAAAAAATAAAATATTAATATATTTATCGACTTTCACTATTTTTGAAATTTGCATTCATTGCCAAGATAGCTGGCCTGTTGTAGTTGGTAACCTTAAAAACATATAATATTATTTAAATAATGGATACTCATATACGTTTGAAACCTAAGTGAGTTTTTATTAGCTTTTAATATGTAGAAGCTTGTAATAGTATATTCTGTAACAAGACTAAAATGAAAATTCGTTGCTAGTGGAAAGTTTCATGAATTTTTATTCTACCCGAGTAGCAGACTATACTTTCTCCACGATCAAAGTTTTTAAATATGTACATGAAGATTTTATAAAACTTTTCATATTCATTCTTTAATTTCTTTGGTAGTAAATTTCCCAGAATATTGTTTACACTCTTCGTAATTACAGGTGGTGTATTTTCATTATCTTTTTTATATTTTCTAATCGAAAGGTGACAGCAATAATTTTGACAGGTAGTCAAATCTTGCACCACTATGACAATCAATAACTGCGTCAAGGCTAATCTCATTATTGCTAACCATTGTGAGAATATTATTCTGTCACACACAAGAGAGATAATGTAAATACCTATACCTACTGTCAAAATTATGTTTGTCAATAATAACAAAAGTAACATTAAAACTATTAAACTCAAAAATCATTACATATCTAAAACAGACTCACCTATGTGTGTAGAAATGCATGGGAAGTTGAAAAGTAAAAGTTAAAACTGTTGTAAATTATTTATAGGGCATAATTAACAAGATTAGGGGTTGAAAACAAAGTAAGAATTTTTTTTAGTTAAGCAGTCAATGTCAAATAATCATTAATATGAAAAAAATGAAATGAAATAAATTTCTATTACTCAAAATAAATAAAAATAATTTTTTGGGTGGCGCCGCTGATTCAATTTTATACACCTGCATATTTGATATTTATGACTTACAGTTTAATCATTTAAATTTAAATTACTGGCAGTTAAAAATTTGCATGAAAAGGAAAGTATCAAAGTAAAAGTATTCGACTACAAAAATTATTGATATTAATCCAAAATATAGAATATATTATACCAAAAACATTAAATTAATCAATAATTTGTAGGTATATTTTTTAATAATAATTTGTCTATTTGTCAGTCAGTTTGTACTAATACAACTTTCCTCCCTTATGGCTGTCATTAATCCTTAGTAGATCTTCAAAACTGCCACCTTACGCCCAAGTTCTCAACCCTTAGCCGAGTTAGATCTATCTGAAATAGATTCCTGTTAAAAACACAATTAAATAAGTAGGTAAGAAAGGAAACATTTAATTTCTTTGTCTACGAAAATTTGACATTTAAAATTTAGTTATTTTAAAATCTTCGACAGAGAAAAATAAATCGTTTATAATAGTGTTGAATAAAACATTATATTAATTACCAAATGAGACCTTGACGTTTTAATATTTGTCGACTTGTCTAATAAATTCTATTAATAAAAAATAACATGTAGGTATTAATTTCCTGATAAGTTTGTAAATGTATACATAATTTTATTACGCAAAATGTTAAATATTGAAAGAAATAAAATAACTAGTGTAAAACTATCTCACTCCTCCCTACCTACAATGATCAAAAATCAAAGGAGTCAATCGAATATACAAAATTAAAAGGGAAATTCCGCACGGGGTGACAGACAGAGTGACAGAGTAAAATAAAATCTGAATAATGGCAAATTTTAAATATATTTATACAATCTACTATAAACTTAATTTTCTAAAATTATATCGACATCGGTTTTTTTACTTCAAAACCGGTTTTGGTTTTTACTTTCACCAATTCGTCAAAAAGCAATAAATTTACAATACAAAAATGTATTTCCTAATCTTAATAGTATTTTAAATAAATATTTACACAGTAACAATATTATCATTAGGTAGAAATACAATTTTGAATGAGTATATAATTCTTTAGTTTTCCACGGTTATGTACCTATTCGAGTTCTGTTTTTATCAGTTCAATGGTTTATGCCATATCAATTCGATTGGATTAAAAATGCAGTGATATAGCGGAAGCCGAATTATTTCGTGACCTACTGCGTCTGCAATTTTATAGCAAACGTTTTCTTTTTTGAAATTGTAACATTTTAAAACCTCTAATAATGGAAGTATATGTCAAAATCAGACAAAAATTATTTTTTTTACTGATAGAACTTTGCATTTTATAGAGTATTCCAATATGCTGTCAAAATTGAAAAAATATGGAGGCTGAGAGACAAACATGAAATTATGATCCATCAGTTGCAAATGTGTTTTACATCTTTCCCTGTACTATCGGGGGTAGAAGGAAGGAGGACCAACTTATACAGTAATAATTACAAAAGTCTTATAGAAAGAAGTTTTAGATAATAATCGCCAACAAAATAAATACGACCCTGTAACTGTAACTGCTAATACTATTATATCTTTATTGCATCATTATCCCATCTCAGATAGGGTCAGTTTCTTAGATAGTGAAACTAACAATACTATTATAATACATACAGTATGAACAACTTTTAAAAGGTGACTCCTACTACCTCTATTTAATCTTTTTCTATATTTAAACGAAGTTAAAGTTCCATTAACCTAAGGAATTAATTACTATTTAACTGTACATGAATATAAAGACATTTTAATCACCTATATGAATTCTTGAAAGGTTTTACAGTTTCCTATTCGATAATGTATTCAATAATCGTAACAAAATTCTTTTATTGGAATATTTGGGTCTAATAACGTTACTCAAATTAACAGTAATTTATTTCAGTAATTAATATGACCTATACCAATAAAAACAATTATTTTGCTAGGTAATAGTTTTAAAAATACTCGAAAAATTACATTGAGTGTAATATGTATTCGGAAATTTCAAATAAAACAAACTTCTTTTCACATTTTGTTCATCTGAAAGGTATTTAGAGCAAATTAAGTCGTAGTATTTAGGAAAAACCATCGCCATCTTGATTTTTTAATGCAAGTTTCTTAAAGTTATTTCTGATGTCAGATATTATTGTTTATTGCAAATTGATAGTATTGAATTTTATACTTGGGAAAATCTATATACGATGACGGTCTGAAATGTGTTTGCCTCAATTTGTTTCTTTTGACAGTGAATTACCAGAGTTTCAGCCATTTTAGACACACAGGTGTTAAAGTTTTCGTAAGAAATCTTTACCGTATAATGCAGAAGTAGGTATGACAGTAGGGAATTATTGGAAACACTATAAGGTAAATGCCTTATTATGGTCGTTTCGAAAATGGCATTAGAAATGCGTATTAGAAAATATCTAATAAGGGAACCATAATAAAATACCTACAGCCTGCCCTTATTAACGACTGGATACTGTAAGTTTTTGACGAATCCTTATTTTCCTAACTTGCCAAACCTAACCTCTTAAAAAAGTTTCTCAACTCAAGTAATCTCTCCTTAGACCATATACAAATAGACTGGCTGTGACGTCATTTTTCTGAACAACATACTGAAGCCAATATTATCTCTCTTTGTCGCATGAAGTTCGTGCAGCTACGAGATGAAGTGTGTGTGCGGTACTGTTTACCAATAACAAATATCAGCGGCGCAAATATCTTTTAATAGGTACCTAACAAGGTCTTAATATAATAACACAAGGTTTTAACTCTAATCAAAATTCTTAAATCATAACTTTAACCCAAAATTAATACAACGAAAACAATACCACAATTAGTTTATGAACAGGGTAAGATTAATGTTTACATATGATTCGCAATGTTCCATGCTATAAGAGACAGTGCAGCCGAAGATATACGAAAACAACCGAAGAAGTTTTATTTAAACGTGGATTTGTTTGTAAACATATAGTTATAGAACACAACATAAAGTTATTTTGGCTTCACAACAAGGACAGAAAATTGACGTCTATTTGTATATGGTCTAATGATCTCTCTGTATATTTGGTTTGAGTTTTGTTTTGTGTCGTTACAGTGCTGAAATTGTCTGTTTTTTTTTGAGTAAAGGTGGATTCATGCAAGCAGAAATGAAAACTAGATTAATTTAAAATGTAATGTAGATGTTTATACAAGAAACTGAGAAATGGCATTTTTAGTAGTTTAAGTTTAAATCTTAGTTTCTCGCATAAACATCTACATTAGGTACATTACATGGTTTTATGTTCTTAGTTTTACTTTTAAATTAATTTTTGCTTGCATGAATTCACGTTAAATCTTCAAAGTTTAAATTATAAAATATGTTTTGCTCAAAAAAATAAAAATTACAATAAAAAATCATTAAATTTTTTTATCAATCAAAAGACACCATTAACAATTAGATTCTTTTTTTATTAGAAATCAAACAGAGGTTAGAAATAAAAACATTGCTGTCCTAAAACTGTCAATTTAAAAAGGAAGTTCCAATAATTAAATTTCTATTGTGACATTTAAGGTTTTTGCTTTATTTAAATAATAAGGCTTAACTTTATTAAGGGATTACCTTAGGACGGTGTTCAATAATTTCCTAATATTGTGATACAATCGCTCTCAGACGATAAAGGGTTTTGTCAAACTATAAAGACCATATTACATTACGCAATTTTTGTGCAATGCAAGAGAAATTTCTGTACTACGCTTGCGCGTATGCAATTTCCATGCAAGCTAAAATAAATAGAACACACAGATGATATTTTAGTAACTTTTTTGGTAATAATCGTGTTACCAATATGTAACCCTAACCTAAGAATTTGAATTATATTTTAATTCTATATTCTATGCAGTCGTTTGATTCATTGATTGATTAGTGTGTTTATTTATTTTCTAGTTTTATAATATCATATTTATTAATTTCGATTAATGACTATTCAAACGAATCAAATTATGTTTTTTATTTAAGTTACACCAAATTAATATACCTAGCATGAAAATTGCTTAGTGTAAAAATTAGCATGAGTTATGCAATACAAAACATAACTTGCATGTCACGAAACTTGGATTGCATAATGTAATACGGTCTTATAGATGAAATAAAACCCTCGTACTTTTAATTTTTGTCTAAAATCCTCCCCAATATTTTAAAACAAATGTTTATTTTCTCAAACACGTCCTATTTACTTATTAGTAAATTTATTCCACTCGGATTCTACTCACTGCAAAATAATATGTAAAGACTAAATCTGAATGCGTGAACACATTCCAATTCTTTTGTAATGGATATGATGATCATCATAAAAATGTTGAAGGTTTATTCAAAGAACTGCGACTTAAAAACCATAATTTCTGTTTGTATAGAAACCTTATTTTAAATACAAATACAAAGCTTGCAAGAGTTGAATAGGTATGATGTTTAAATCGTGAGAGTATGTTTAAACATGTTTTTTTATTTATAAAAAATCTACAATACCAACTTACATTTTGTAGCATAATATCTTTATTTCAAATCAATCTTATCCTGTTTCATGGATTACGAATGAAATTAAATGCCTTACTGTGGTTTATAACTGCTACCTACTCCATTTTAATGAGAATATTGTTTAACAAAAGAATTTTGTATGTCTCTTTTCGAGGCCAGAAAAATGGTATACTTAAAATTCATTTACCATCTTGACAATTACATAATTAACCAGTTTAAAACTTTCACTAAATTTAACCATCAAAATAAAAACCCTACAAACTTTCATCATTGCATTTCGACATGCCCTAAATATGTGTAATTCGTACCAATAACAGCATACGAGTTGATTAATTTGATGATTTAAAACTAAAAGAAAGTATTTTTCTATTTGAATTTCATAGCACCTACATGACAACAATAATGTAGATATCTACTATTTCTAAATAGCGTTTATGTGTCGTCGCCTAATGGCTGTTCCCATGCTTGTTTTAATTTTTTTTTAACCGATGTATAGGTATTTTCTTTCAAAGAAGTTGGCGAAGCGTTAAAAGAATCACCCAAGTGTAGTTTTACATTGATCAAAGTTTGAATATATTTCTACCTCGCGACACAATATCGACTTTAGGAACAAATAAAAACAATTATTCTTTGTAGATAAACAATTATTTGAAAGCACTTATAACCTCTATTAGTCTACGGGACAATAGGTATAATAAAATTGCTATGGGGGATTTCTAAAAAATGCAAAAAAGAATTTGTTATACCACACTTCTGATAGTTGAAGGAAAAAGAGCAAATTATATATTTTTTATAAAAAATGCATCGACATACAAATTTGTTGGTAATTTGTTTGAGACCTACACTCGAAAGTTGTCAAGATTTATGTCAAGGTTTATCTTTTTTTGATTAATAACAACTTCTTTTTTAAATTTTCTGTTAAGAATCAAACGTATAACACCACGAAACAAATGAACTAATCTAAAATTTTAAAACCATTTAAATCTTGAAAACATAACATGTTGAAGTCCTGGACGTAATTTTCGCCAGCTTAATTAATATTTCAGCTTATTTAATGAAAATGAATATATTTTTTAAATTACTTATAAACAATTACAGCAATAAAAACAAGGGAATAACATGAAATTTGGATGAAATTTCTTGTAATGAGTACCTATTTGAGCTTTTGAATTACTTATGTACACTTGAATCGCTGGTAGATTACCCGTGCGTCACGATTTAACGATCATATCACCGACACCTTTTCTATAAATATCAAACGATAATATTAGGGACTTAAAGCAATTCTAAAAATTTATCACGTATCCTTATCCGTATACGTAACGTAAAGGAGATACGTAACTAAGCAAAAAGAAGCATAAAGCAAATGCGTTTGTAACGTAACGTAACCATTCATGTGTTTTAATTTTTAACGTAAAAAATAAGCCCCGATATCTACCTTAACAAAATAATGTCTTCATTGCCACTGTAAAATAATCTTTTTCTTTTTAAATCCATTATAGCATGTCACAGAAATGTTTGTTATGATTGATGAACAGAAAATAAGGTTATGATTTTTGAGCATACAACATCACTTTTATCGCTAAATTATTGAAAAACGCGATCACGGAACACATTAGAGAGTTTGCGGTAAGGTATTTTACGTTATAAAAATTTCCATTATATAGTATAACGTAAAAATGTAGTAAAAATTATACCGTATAAAGCTTATTTGTACGATATTTTAAAAAATAACTTTAACCAATCAGATATTAATTCTTATAATTTACTTCCATGGTACAACAAATTTACATTGTAAATTGTTGTATCATGCATGTTTATCATTAGTTTCAATCCTGTTAGATATTTGCAAAACTTTATCGAGTTCAATAATGTCTTGTTTTTTAAAACGACACAAGAAACTACTTATATGTCTGTGACTTTCACGTAGTAAGGGTTTGTACAATATATTTCATGTAGAATAAAGTCTTTTATTTCTTTCTTCGACTGCTTTCTGTAAAGCAGTAAATAGAAGGAATTATTTTTATTAATTTTGTTAATTATTTTTAGCGGTCTTTTTTAAACTTGCACTAGTGACATATCATATGTCATCTGTAACCTTGATTTTTAAGGTACGATAACCGCAAGCTATGTTTACAAATTTTACGATACACTACAGTATAACGTAAAATAAGAGTCTAACGTAACGTAAAACGACTGACCGCAAACTCTTTAATAATGTGATACGTTACGTTAGATACGTGTGACGGATTGATACGTTTCACGTAACGTAACGAAACCCACGTATCGCTTCTGCACATGCGCATTGCGATACGTATACGGATACGTAGTGATTTAAGTCCCTATTAAATTATAAACTGTTGTCATCTCTATCCTATTCGCTTACATACAATGACGCACGGATAATCTTTCAGCGTTTCAAGTGTATTTTATTATTCAGTCAACAACAATTTTTAATTGATAGTCAAGTAAGGAAAAAATCATTGTTTTGTGAAATAAATTGTAAAATGTTATCGTCTATAAAAAAATTTTTAAGATCTTGATATCATTTAAAAATGTGTTTATACATTGTTTCATAAAATAGTTGGTACTGTTATAAAATTCCATAATTAATCTATAAGATCCTTTTGTTTTGTTGACTCCTGCTTTTCTCATTAGTTGTATCAATTTTTTTAAGAACCTTCTTGGTACCATTTACGAGTATTTCCAGACATTTCTTTATAAAACAGTTCGTACTAGTTGATCACTACTTCTATTTTCTGTTTATATTGTTTCACGAAGAACCAGCAGTCGTTTCTTGTTTGTTACAATTTGATTGTACCTACTTTATTAATCAAAGAGTAAAAAAAGTTTTGTTGATACAGAACTTTGTCAATATTTCAAATATATTTTAAAAAATACCATGTCATGTCATGTCTATAACTCCACAAACACCAAGAAAAGTCAGATTTTTTTTTCCTTTCCCCAAAAATTTGCAACTATTATAATGTTTTCTCGAGTGTTTTCTATTATTTTAAGAATTTTGCCTTGCATTCTTTTTATAGAATACTTTTAATCTGTTACATGAATTGCGACCAAATTTGGAATATTTTTGTCAAATCTGAAGACCAGCAACCTAACCTAACCTAACCTAAGCTAACTGTATTTTCTTCAGCAGCTTCTAATAGTAAAAAAAGTATGTTTAGTAGATTATGTTTGAAACGTTCATTATCAATATTTAAAAATCACAACAGATTGTCGGTTTTCTCTAAAAGTTTTAAGAAATAGTAACTAATAGTTTTTGAAGTGTGGCTATAAAAATGTAATCGTTCAACTCCATAACTTATTAGGTACCTACAACAAATCGTCTGGTATACATTATCCACTTAACTACCGTGTAAACAGTAACATATGGTGATTTATGTATTTTAATGGTTTCCAAATTGGAAAATCCAATAACGTGGCTTTCATTTCTGTGAGACATAATAACAAAGCAACGGGTTAATCGTATTTTAAATATTTCATATTTTCACAATTATTGATATATTATTTTTTGATATTGAATCACAAAAACCGTAAGATAAAATTAAAATTACTCCCAAACGGCCGTATTTACTGAATACTCTTGACTCAAAATCAAATTTTCGAATGCACCTCGTATATTAATAGTCTTTCGCCACATTTTGTTGGTGCATTGTTAGTTTTAGGGGATGTTAAAACTTTTATGAAGAATAACCCATAATAAATATGTTTCCCATTTGTTGTGGACTTTGGAAAGACGCTGTATAAAAAATAGAGTTTTTATCGCCGTCCCTGATCAATCTACACCACTGATGTACATCGGCTGAATCATAAAAAATACATTGACCATCTTAAGTGACCTTTATTGAGATGTAGAAGCTGGGCTTTGTCAGTTTAGCTTGCACATTTCTATAAAATATTTTTAATGCACAATTCTTATATACATCTTTTTCATGCGTAGATGAAAAAACTTCCTTTCACCGCCTTTTTAATTCATTCATAAAAGAAAAGGATGTAACCACAAATGATTGCGAAATACGATTCTTATGAGAGGATATTGCGTAAAATGTTATTATTCGTAATAATATGTGGGAGAATGAATAAAAACGGAAGATTTATTGTATATATACTTGAAGTCTTTGAAGTGGGATAAACGAAGAATCGTTATGAAAATATTGCTCAAGTTCCTACAGTAAAATTTATTTTTTATGAGCAACCAATAAAAAGATCTTTGCCACAAGTTATTAAATGCTGCGTCTACTTTTTAGTATTTTCTGTTTAATTTTCTAATAAAAAGTCTTGCACTGAAGAAATTTCACAGCCATAAAAAGTAAAGATGTTAAGATTCACTTCTTAAAATGTAAACAACATTGTACCAAGTGTTCGGTTAATACATCCGGTCTTTGCTGTCTTACTGTTCTTAAATAGGATGTTCTTGTTTAAGTTAATACAAGAAATTATTAAAAATTTAAACAATTCGGGTGGTATTTTCAATATTATGAAGTTAAAAATCAACATAGCTGTGGTATTGGGAAATTGGCATATTGGTTAGTCTAATATGTGATTAAAATTACTGAATTTTTTAAAAAAATACCTTCCGTTTTTCCACTTACAATTTTTGAAAGTGTGTACAAAGTCTGCAGTCTTCATTTATTTGTATATTAATAAATCACCCTGTATATGTATAAATATAAATTTCAAATCACTGTTTGGAATAATTAATATTAACGGTACATTCATAGATTGAAGAAAGGTCAATTACAATGCATCGGAGTATTTTATTTAAAGAAAAATAACGTGATGCCTGCTAGTTCCGCATATTTATTTACCTACCAAATGTTTCGCAATTGTTTAAAGGTAAACAAAAAGTGCGTTCTACTTTTATCAACTAAGTATAATACTATTACTCATCACATTTACTAATAATCAAATTCTACGTAAGGTGATGCATTTGTGGAACAAAGTAAATTCTTTTTGCTTGAAATGATTTCTGTTGTATGTAATGCGTTTGTATCGACAATAATAAATGTTCGTCAACAATTTAAACATTTAAAAATAAAATTATAAACATTTTTTGCGAGGAAATAAAACAAGCCTGGTAAAACAGTCTTTTTCAAAGCCTCTATTATAATTCTTCTTCATATTTTGACTCACAAGATACCTACTCCAATTAAGTTATTATTATTTATTATCAATAAATGGTATTTATTGCAATTTAACATAGAATGAAATGCATTAATTTTAATTGACAACAGGATTTTATTGATAATAATATAGTTCACATTGATGTCCTGACAAAAAAATTCTTAGATAAATTTAATTAACTGACCTACATTACATTTAATCAGGTAAATATATAACTATCTGAAAAAAATAATTTTAGTAGATACTCATTACTATTTGACTGAATTGATATTTACCCTAAAAATCCCTGTCATTTCCTTCTATTACTAATTTTTTAGAAAACTAATCAAATGAATTATTTTTTTTATTATTGGATAGCAAAGTATCCTTTTTAACCTGTATCTAATTTTAACCCTTTTATTTATGATAATGGTTTATTTATTTCTTTCTATTTTTACTTTTAAATGGACTACCTGATGTTGTTTTAGGTCTTATCAACAAAACTTTCCTTGAAAAATAGTTATTTTTCTTGTCTACTGTGATTTTTTTCTTAAAGAAATGAAATAATTGATCACACAGTACAAAATTCATCTCTTCATCTTTAAAATAGATATTAAAGATTATTACATAAAGAATGTTGTTAACAAGTAATTAAATCTTATAATAATACTTGATAATAGTAATTATATTTTGTAGGTATCTGACAGCAAAAAACTTATGGTATCCCAAGTGGTATCATTTAATTGATTTTTTATACTTTTTTAAGACATTCTTAATAACATTTCAAAGCTATACCATTAATATTTTGCTTGTGAACTATTAATTAAATTTATTTATCTGTAGGTACAAGGTAGATTTTATTTAAAATCCTTGATTATGTTAACAATTTATGATCTCAAACTTTTCAATCTAGAAAACTTCCAGTGTTTCAGTATTTTAATTAATATTCTTGAGTTCAAATACAAAATCTAGTCCAGTAGGTGCCTACTGGACTATAATTATACTATAATTTTTCCTCCTTTATTAGCACCCCAATTAACACAGTTTTAAATTTGTTTTTCTTAAAATAAGAACCATTTTTTGATCTATAAATAAAATAAGTTAGGGAAATAACTTTTGGGATTAATGCATATTGAAATACCTAATTCTCCAGAGGAAAGAAAGTTTTTGAAAACAGTTTAATCAATCTACAATCTATCTCGTAACTGAACAAACTTATTTGCAACTATACAAAATGTCATGAACAATTTAAAAAATTGTAGACCAGTTTTTATACGATTCCCCAGAAATTTTCTAAATCATCTATTCATAATTTACAAGTAGTGACATTTTATTTTCATAAAATAAACACCACTTTTTAATATAAATTATTCATTCATACATGTAAAAAAATTAATTTTACTTTTTCCACAAATTTTATTCACTTTTAAAATAATATGGTAGTTATTATTCAATAGCCTAAATTTTAAATATGTTAATGTTAAAAATTTCAAACAATATGGCAATAATAGTGATAATATTTCAAGTAGTTTTTATATATTTTAAATGTTTTAACATTTTGCAATACCAGTACTGCTAGTACTGGTATATATAAATATTTAAATCAACAAAAAGTTAAATTAGGTAATGTTTAAAAAAATAAATACTCTCTTAATACTTGGTATGCAACATTCAATTACATTGTTTAACTGATCTAACCTTGAATTAATTTTAATAACAAACTGAAACAATGGAGTAAAGTTCATTTATATCAAATTCAAGTACATATCTTCTATAATTGATAAATATTTATCTTATTATTATTTAAACACAATTAAGAATAACTTTCTTTATGATTTATAAAATGATATATCTATAAACTATCTGATTTTTGTGTGCTTAATTAAAATTTAGTAATTTGTTTACAAAATAAATCTGATGACACTTTGATAAGGTTTATTGACCACATAAAATATAAAACAAAGTATTTCAATAAATAAATTTTAAGATTCATTTTCTTTACATTAGTTCGAAACTGGAATAAAAATATATGAAAAGTACTTACGAATTGATAAAACACATTTATGTTTTGGAAGGATATATCTATATATATTCAATCACAATCTATATTTAACAGCAAGATATATATCTAGAAATATAGGATTTTAAAGTCTTATCTTCTCTGCTAGTTAAAAGCTAACCACTAGAGATTTCAAGCCAGATTTTCCAAGCAATTAATTAATATGATTATAAAATGTTATTTACACTTCACCAGAGGTTGTCCACTGTTAAAAAAGTCCCTTCTTTTTCTTTTCTTTCTTTCCATCAACAGTTTCTCTGCTACCTTCTAGTGACCTCCTTCTCAAATCTTCAATGGTAACTTGATTTTCTTTTTCCCATGCTTCTTTTTCTGCCTCAAATTGTCTGCGTTTTTCTTCAAGTTCTTTGGCTTGCATTTCCAAAGTCTTTTTGGTAGCTTCATGTCGTCTTGTTAACTCAGTTTCACTGTCTTTGAGCTTTTGCTTCTTTTCACGTACTTTCATTTCAAATACCTGTTCCATTTCAGCTTCCATCTTCTTCATTTTAAGATCATGTTCACGTTTTTCTTCATCCATTTGTGCTAATGGATTCTTATTAGATATTCTAGATGGTTTACCATCTACTCCTAAACCAGCTAATTTACAACACCTATAATTTTCATAGTGAACATTGTTGGTAACATCTTTTAAGTCTTGTAAATGTGTGCGTATTACCATATTTCTTAAAGCTATGAAATCACAATGTTCCAGATTTTCAACTTCTGCAACACCCCAAGGATATTTGCGTCCTCTGATTTTTTTACCATCTACTTCTATAACAGTATTAGCTCCTACTACTGCAAATGGCACTCTATCTTTAAGTGATTTGTTTAACTTATGTTCCTCATCTTCTTCAGACGTGTCTGGAAATTCATATATTTTAATTTTATTCTGAGCTATTTCATTTAAAATTTGTTTTTTAAACAGGCCACACTCATCAGCTGTTAGTGTATCAGCTTTGGCTATAACTGGAATAATGTTGACTTTATCACACAACCTTTTCATGAATTCTATGTCTAGTGATTTTAGGCCATGACCTGAAGGTTGAATAAAGTACAAACAGCAATGAACTCGTTGGTCAGGCATTGATTTTCTGGTAACTCTTGCTTCAGAATTCAAATAATCTTCATATTTACTTTCTATGTATTCAATTATTGGTGTCCAGCAGTTACTATTATCTACAGCATCACCAAATCCAGGAGTATCTACTACTGTGAGTAAAAGATTTACACCATTCTCTTTTAGTAACACTTTTGTTGTTTCCACTGCCACTGTTTTTTTAAGTCTTTGGGTAGGTCCAGGATAATCAGCTGAGTTGTAAATGTCAGTTAGAAAAATTGAATTTATTAATGTTGACTTTCCAAGACCAGATTCACCAACAACCATTAATGTAAACTCAAATCCTTTCTTAACAGCTTTCCTGTAAACTTGATTTGGTAAATTGGCAAATCCTACATAACCATCAAGTTCCTTTGGCTTTGGACGTTCTTTGATGATTTCTGGCGAGGATTCTTTACTTGTATCATCCCTGTTGGAATCTGGCGAAATAGTTTTTAAAGATGTGTCAATAGGTTTTTCCACTGATGGGGTTTTATTCAGTCTATTTGAATCTTTATTTAGAGAGCTGGTAATGGAATGAGAATTATTTTCTGTTGAAGTAAAAAACATTTCACGTTTGCTCTGTATTGTTGCAGCTGACGCCAAATTGTCACCACTTCCATTTGTTTGTGGTGAACCATTGGCTGTTGTGGTAGTCGTCGTTGTGTTAGTATTCTGCTGATCCATAAACTTTTGTCTCATCGCGACACGATCGAGACTAGAGAGTCTATAGGAACCACCGGTACTGTCCTTATCTCTATCTCTAGTTAAACCACTACCCGCGTTAAAACTCGATGTATATTTCGGAAGTGTAGGCGGAGGAGTCGGTTTATTTTCCGAACTGCGGTTCAATAGAGCACTACTGGATGTGTACATATAACTACTAGGCATTATGTTTGGTCTAGATTTGATTGTGGCAGTCGCTTGAGTGGTAGGGACTTGAGCATTAACATTATTGGCACTCATGTTAGGAGAAAACACTAAGCAACGTCGTTCAAACTATCATGATTTTGTAAACACTACAGTTCCCGCACTTAAAACGGCGTCTAGATGGCTAATTACTCGTTTCTTCTTTCTTCAACTGTCAGTTACACCGGCGATGAGTAATGTTTATCTGCTTAGCCACGCCCGAAGGTTTACACATTATTCTCTGAAAATATCAATGAATGAGTAATCGGATTAAATTAAAAAGATATTGTACAACTTACCAATACGTGATTTCACTTTGATTATTTGTTTACTTTATTTCATAATCGAATACAATGCAATTCATATAAACAGGTCAGTTTAACACTGTAAACTCCTTTCCAATTCGCTTTTCGTTGTTAAATGTGCTGTTTCGCACGGCGCTTGAGCAGACTATAAAACTCGACTGGAAGTGGTAATCCTTACCCCGGCGGTGAATATTTGGTTGGATATTGCAATATTGGATTAGTACGGATGGAACGTTTGAAAATTTTAACTTAAAATCTAATAAAAATTATCAAACTACTGTTGAATAGTTGAAAAAAATAAATTTAAAATTATCAGTACGTAAACACCATTTGAATTATTATATTTGCAAAAGTTACTTTTACTGTCAATACTGCACAAATACAGGTGGATTGCTTAGGCTTAGAGTGACTAATATAAATAGAAAAATGTTCTAAAAAAATATTTACAATCTTACAGGATGTTTTATGACTAGTGTATGATAATATTAATCAATAATTTGATAAACATTGAAACATCCCAAAATCAATTTAATTGTTACGAAATTTTTTCATACCTATCAGTAGTAAACACAAAATACAGTTGCACATTTTTTTTAATTTGTTTTGTAGAAAATAGTAGACTGCAATGAGGACGAAACACAAAAACGGCGCTCTACTCCGTGTAACATATACCTACAATTTTTTCTTCAACCTCGTGAAATGAATGAAATTTGAACTATAACTCATTTATGTATTTCTGGACTACTTGTCAGCCATCTTGCTGTTCAATCTTGCGGTCAATCGAATATGTTCAATGAACCTTACTTTATGACGTCAGGGGCTTTTGTATCAATCGCGTTAAAGATGGATGGCACATAATATTCATTAACCAACAATTGTTTATTATATTCGTTTCTTTTTTTTCAATTTAGATAATTATAATGAATATTAGGTATATATGAACCTTGGTAAATAAATCGTAATTATATATGTTAACAATTGTTCAATTAACTTTACTTTTTCACGTCAGAGACTCCGCCCATTACTTTCTTCTATATCTAGGCCTTAGAACAATTTGCCTCTCAGTACTCATACATTTGCTTCATTTTTGAGTATTATATCGTGGTAATCGGGTAAATTATACCTCCTATAACGTAATGCATATCAAACATATCTTTTATCTGTAACGTTTTGCAATATTTTTGTTATAAATTGAACTATTTTAGTAAATAATAAAATTTAGTATTAAAAATTTAAACAGAAACAATTTCCGATCGATACACCCGTACTAACGGAGCCACTACAGTTTACCAAGCATTTACTCGAATACGTGTGGTCGGTTTATAAAAAGCTAGGTTGCCAGATCAAAGTGGTTTGGTTTCCAAAGCATACGTTATGTTAAATTATTTATAAAATATAATGATTTTAAAATATATAAAAATAATAGTAAATCAAATTTTGTAACTGCAACAAAAGATATGTTAGTTTAAATTATGTTTACCTTGTGGTTTTATAACATTTCAAAATAATTACAAACATTTTTTTAGCTCGTAGGTACACACTTTATGTACAAAAATACTTCTTAAAGTTTTATAAAGTAGTTTTTGTGAAAACAAACTTAATTAAAATATATTTTATTTATTTTTAAAACATAAAATAGCGTAAATATAATATTTTTAGGACATTTTGTTGCATTTCCAATAAACTCTTGGCAACTATGTGTCGCCGAAACTCTTGAAAAGTTAGTGGGATTTGTGGACGGTATCGTGTAGTAGAAATACGTGCACAATTTACTTTGTTTTAAGGTCGATATTGCCGCGTTCTTTTAAACTAGGGGGTGCAAATTAGATATGTTGTGCTTATTGGGCCAATCGATAAAACAGGGACGAACTCAGATCAATCGGACCAAATAAATAAAAATAAAAAAATTTACTTAACTTTTCATCTGTAACAATAAATTTTAATTTTGACCAAATAAATGAAACATTTCTAACTGCAATCCATATTTTTGTTTCAGGTCCGAACGTTTAAGATGCACATGTTTACTATTATCCAATTGATTTGTTTGGTCATCTTGTGGATCGTAAAATCAACAAAAGCATCGTTGGCATTCCCTTTTGTCTTAATCCTGTTGGTGCCATTAAGATCTCAACTAACCCGGTTCTTTTCACAGAAAGAACTAAGAGCAGTAAGTAGTTTAAATATATAAGTTTTTATTTTCTTAAAATTTAGGTGAGAACTTGTGAGGTGACTAAACTGGTTTAAAACTGCATGGAATTAGTAGACATCCGAAAACTCGGGTCTTAAAATAGGGTAAGATACAATAGAACTAGAGATTCGCTTGTGTAAATAGGAGTTCATTGACTGTCTAGTTCAAATTAAATATTTAAGGAATTTTATAGAATGTTGAACTTAGTTCTATTTTATGCTGTTCAATTAAGAGTATTTGTTTACAAATAATACTAATTGGAGTATAAGTTTTTTTAAATGTACTACAGTGTTAAATTTAGGCCAGGTCATTGCTATTTATTTTGAATTATGAAGTAATATAATATGTCTTTAACAACTCGTTTTAGGTAATTGTTTTTCATAAATATGCAGATAAAAATATAATGTATTATTAACATCATCGATGTCCAGATCTAGAAGTTAGGTAGTGGTATAATTTATTTTTTTAATAGTATATTTATAAACAAAAGAAAAAGAAAAAATTGGATTATACTCATAGGACTTAACAATTTTTTAAAGATAATTTAATTATAAGTGTAATTTTTTCCACCCCGCACTCCGTAGTCATCTGACCCCACATATAGAATTGTTATTAATTTACCTTTATTTGATGGATCTGTAGTGGGATTTGCCTTTGAGTGTCTTAAACCCTCTGTGTTAAGTGCTCGTTGAGCCACTTTAGAAATGACCTCTTCATGCTTCATGCTAGAATGCTAGAATTCTATATCAAAAGGTAGGTGGTAAGATGAATCTCTCCGAAATACGACCCTGTCACGGCTAATACTTTTAAGGAAAGCATGTCATTATCTCATCTCAAATCAGGTCTTATATCTCGAAAAGAACTACATAAGGGTAGGTGTTTGAGAGCCAAATTAGAAAAAAAGCAGTCATTAAAAATGACTTACTTATATTACTTTCAGTATTCTATCAGAAATTGTCAATGAACAATATTTTATTTTTGTCTACACCTTAATTCAAACCATTTTGGACTGGCCTATATTGTATTTATTTTTCCGATTAGAGTCATGCGTCAAAATGATTTCCTTATAACCACATCCACGTACCAATAAGACATAAAACGGCTTCTTCATTTCAACGATTTTAGAAGTGTACCCGATTTAAAATTAGAAATTGTTATATACAGAAGGCTTCCTGTTTAGTAATGGCTTTGAAACATATTTTTAAACTGAAATATGGGCATCATCGTTTTAAATTCTTCCGTTACCCTTAATTATTTTATTAATAGAACAGAAAATGCTAAATTTGTATGAATTCAACTAAATGTGTACAAAAAATTATTTTCTGTTTTCTTAAAACAGTCATTTTATACAGGGTAATTCATTTGGCAGTTCCTATTAAACGTAATTATTGGACTAATTATTATTCAGAATACAGAATAAACAAAAGTTTGGATGAATGGCAATTCATATATTTAATACTTCTATAAGGATAGTTTCTATAAGTGGAAGGTGTTCCGATATGGTGAAACAGATAATGTATCGTTTGCTCTCTCGCAGGTAGCCTTCAGTCAGTTCTGCACATATTTTGTGCGCATGCAGCGAAACACATAAAAATTCAATTGGTTAAATGTGTTTTAGAGATTTCTCAAGCATGCGCTGTATGGATAAAATCTACCAAAGTGAGAGAGAAATAATTATTGTCTGCACCGTAGTGTAGTGATGTTTTTTGCCGTATCAGCCGTCCATATAGGAGTATTAAATATATGTGATAATTCATAAGTCATCATACAGATGATGTCGCGATTTTCGCTGAGGGTCTAGAAGCTTTAAATTTACTCAATCACATAAGGAGATTCTTTGGTTCTTAAAATAAATATTTCTATAGTCTATTTTTATGGAAGAGAGGGTAATGAATTATATAATCTTGTAAACATAATATAGATACAATATTGTTAAATTTATATTGCGTTGGCGTAATGTTGGCAAAATCATAAATTTTCAATGTTTCCATATTGTGTTAACACAGTTTCAACCTCCAGCCAATTTTATGTGCTACTAGGGAATAATACAGAGCTTCTTTCATTTAATTGTAACTTATATTTTTTTGTAAAATCTAATTATTACTTTTAAATACAATGTGCATAAATTTTGAATTAAAAAGGTTTGAACTACACACACACACACATATTCTAACCAAACCCGTCCCTTCCAGAATGCATCCCTCTAGGAGCGGTGCATTCCGGGAAGAACTTCCTCCACCCCCCCATCACTTCCGATGGGGGCCTCAGTCCTCGGGCTTGTGCTTTTCCTTCCACTATCTTGGTTCGGAGATGGTTTCCAGGTGTCTTGTGTTTGGTCCGGGATGGTGCTTTGCATCTTTATCCTCCTGTCTTCTTTTTAGGCGTTCAAGAGTCTTTTATAGGTGGTTCCTCTTCTGTCCGCTTCTTGACAGATATTGTTTCTTCTTAGTTGTTCAGCTGTTTCCTTGGTCTAGGATGTCTTCTGTAGTCCTCTGCTGTGTAGTTTGTTAATTCCCTAAGTGCTGTGTTCGGGTGTGTCCTGAGTTCTTCAAATCTTCTTCTGGCTCTGGCTTTCATGATTTCTTCTGTCTTCTCCTGGTCTAGTTCCCTGTATAGTTATTTATTTCTTATGTACCATGAGGCGTCTGCTGCTTGCCTTAAGCTGATGTTCTGCTGTGCTTGTATCTTCTTTTTGTAGGGTTTGGCTGTGTGTCCCCAGGCTACGGAGGCGTACAACTTGGTCGGAATGATGATTGGGTTTATTAGATGTATCTTTGTCTTCAGTACTAATTTGGATTTTCTTCCTATGAGTCCGGCTAGTCTTCCTCTTGCTTGTTTTGCCTTCTTTGTGATGTTTTCCACCTGCAGTAGTAGCTGAGTAGTAGTTTCGTCAGTTCCCTGGTGTATCCTGCTTCTCTCATCTTGCATATCAGTCCTTCGTGCCATACTCGGTCGAAGGCTTTGCTGATATCCAGGAAGATGGATCCAGTAGATTGATTTCTGTTGTATCCCTCTGTTGTGTACTCTACAATTTTTAGTACTCGGTCCGGTGCGGTGTGTTCTTTTCTGAATCCGAACTGTTCTTGTGGCAGTATTCCTATTGCTTCGGTTCCTTCGTTTAGCTTCTTGAGGATGACTCTCTCGGCTATATTGCTCATCGCTGGTAGTAGACTGATGGGTCTGTAGTTTTTTGGAAACTTGGGATCTTGTCCTGATTTCCTTAGCATCACTATTTCTGCTTCCTTCCATTAGTCCGGGAAGTGCTTTGTTCTTAATATGCCGTTTATGATCGCTGTCAGAAATTATGAAAAGTTCCGGTCTTCTATCTGCAATGTTTTCTAGCTTCCTTCCTGCTGTATTTGTGCAGATGCTGTTACAGGTCCTGGACTTTGCATTTAGGAGGTCTGGAGTTGTCTTTCTGTAGTGTTCTATTCTATTTCTTATTAGTATGGCTGTCCCACCGCTTTGTCCGTTGATGTCATCTCTGTATATTTTGTAGTTGGTTTGAACTGCGTCATTGGGATTTCGACGCTAGTGTCAGTAGTCCTAATCAAAAATCAAAGTTCCGTTATGCTGCTCATAGGAGGTTTTTACAGATTCCCCATAAATCTATCTCTCCTATACGACCTTTAGTGTTTAAAAGCTCTTTGGTTTGTATTGTTACTCTTTCTGTCATAAAATAGACTGTAAAACATTATTAGGATAAATACTCCACCAAAGAATCACCCTGTAATAAGCTGTAAAAGTAACTGAATAGGGAAATTTGTTATTATTATTGTAGATTACTTGTACTTGTCTATATGAAGTCGATCTTTAACAAATTGTTTATATTTTTTTAGCTTGACGGCGATCAAGCGGATGTAGACGAAGAAGAGCCTGATTTTTATGCAGAAGCACCACTTCCTGGTTAAAATCAAATATCGTATATATCAAAACTAGCGAGGTCAAAAAACTACTTATATTTCTTCTATATATAATTATCTTATAAACTTTTACTTGATAATGAATTTAATGTCAAGGAATAATATACACGTACTTATACGAAGCGTTAAAAGTGTGACAAAAATTATCTACTGTGTTGTGTACAATTACAGGGTGATTATATTTTTTAAACAAAGCGTGAGACCGCGATATATATGGAAATGAATAAATTCGTATTTTAATATGCGCGCGCAAAGAATGATTTGTATTTGAAATTTTAATATTTATGCTCAAAAAAATGTAAATTTTAAATGACCAAAAGTTCCGTTTAAAATTGGCTCAGAAAAGATGATGTACAGAGACGTACTAAGCAAAAACTAGAATAGTAAATTATAATTGTATGTGTTTGTACTGATTTCCAGAACGGAAACTAATATGGATGTTTATAAACTGACGTATTGAGCGCAATACTTTGGGTATAACTAAATTTAGTTGTAAATAATCCATAGTTAGAACTGAGAGATTGATTTAATTTGAAAAATATAGATTTGCAATCAATAATTATTTCTGTTTTTGTACTTATTTAGATTACTTTAGTTCAAATTAAAATCTTTCTAAATATCTTAACAACCCACATGAAAAGAACTATTAGATATTAGACATATTAGAATGCACAATTTATAAAAACAAACGAATTCATAGCTACTAAGGGTTTATACAAAGGAGAACCAAAAAACATGATTCATAGACGCCAAATGGCTTTATAAATATGTCAACTTTTTAGCAGCTGAGTCTACCCAAAGGTTTGTTATTGATTTTAAATTTATTGGTTGTATCAAGTGTGACCGGTCAACAAAAGATTCAGGTTTTCCGTGCATTTTTTATTAAAATAAAACAAACGAAATCAAATGAAATGTCAGTGTCAACTGTCAAATCCAAAGTAAAAAAAAAGAAGAAATACTACGTTGCCGTTCACTCCTATTGAAATCCATATAATAACGGTATATTAGCAGCAACAGGATTTTCAGACGTCTATGAATCAACTTCATTTACAACACACTATAAACTATGAACTAAAATAGACGTATAAGTACTATTTTCTATGAATTCGACTGCTATAATATAGAATAGATAGACTGAGCAGTTCATCAGACTTACCTTTACTCATATGTCCAGGGTTGTCACTAAACTTTGACTGATACTATAAAAAATATCTTCAATACACCTTTCACATTTTTCTTAAAAAAAAATAGTATAGTTAAATTCAAAAATTTACTAATTTATAAAATTTTACTTTAAATTGTTTTTGTTAATTATCTAGCAATTATCTAGTATAATTACATTGAAACTATTGAATATTCTCAAATCAACAATTTTTTCCTTCTGGAATTAATGATCTGTCGTTTTACATATTCAAAGTTTTAGTAATTTGGCTAGATAGCCCTGGTAGCTCAGGGCACAAACAATAAAAAAGAAGACTTTTTAGTAATGAATTGAATTTTGCGCAAGTACAAATTATGCAATCCAAATATGGAGAGTAGAAGTAAGGAGAACCGTCTTATATGGAGGAAAAGTAGAAAAGTGTCCACCGATAAGCAGCAAATTATAACTAAAAAAATCACGAAAATTGCGCTCGTGTAGCTAATGGACATTATATTAATTTAGCTGTTATAAACAGAGTTAAGTGAGCTGGGTTGAAAAATTTAATATTTTTCCTGACTTGTGTAGTTATTATGCATTATTTTAAATCTCAACTATTTACGTAGTCTTTTAAAATCCTTACTCTTGCTACTATGGCGCCACTAGTTTGATGGATACTGTTTAGTACATTCTCCTTCTACCCTCCATAAATCCAAACCATGTGACTTTTTACGAATACAAGATGGCGCCTGTTTGGTACACAAAGTAGTTTGTTTACTTTTTGCTATTTTTAGTTTATATTGGTAATTTTTAATAATTTATATTTATACAGTGTGGGCAACAGAAAACAGGGTTGGGGAAGTGGAAGGGAGGGGGTTGACAAATGACAGATGTGTGTATCGTAAAAATGTGTCCCCCTTGGAACAAAAATCGACCTGTTTTCTCATTTTCTTAAAATGTAATAAATACTGCCAAATATCGAGGTGGACTGTTTTCTGTGGCCCACACTGTATATTTATATTTATATTCACTTATTAGTCATAATATCACTGTAAGCTCATTGTAAACATAATGTAACAAGCAATTGTATGCCAACCAGTCGCCATTTAATTACGCTTTGACAGGTCATTGGATTGCTCAATTAAAATCACTACATTCGCCAAATATTTGGTATTTTTTCCTTTTGTTTTCGGAATTGATTGTTTTTATTTGAAATAGACTTATTTTGGATTATCTTTTATCGACTATATTTCAGTAATTTCCCAGATTTCAAAAAATTGTCTGTAAATTTGGTAGATCATTGTTGCAAATAAGTGAAGATTATGTAGATTGTAATATTAATGATTTTCGGTTGAATTTGTGCCAGCCTTCTCGGTCGAAAATATTTTGATAGAAATTAGATAATAAAATAATGTTTGCATGAATTTAGAAGTAGGAGAATGTACTGTGATTGCAAAGAGAACACATTCCTGTTCACTTATAAACGACATACAATTTTAATGTTGATAAAAATCAAAATTAAAAACAAAGTCCAACAAAAAAATTGTATGAAACGAAACTGGTTTATTATAAAAATTTACCTACCGATTTTTCTGAAAAAAGTTAGAAATTATTAGAGATGGGCAATTTTAGTTTTTGTTAACGAATATCAGCTGTTGCGCTTGAAGATTACGTAGTGGTATAACTCTATTTCTAATAAACTGTGTGCCTTTTATGATGACCACAAACATGATCCCTTTTAATATTTGTGTGTATAATTGAAACAATTTTATTCTAATTTCAGTTGTAATTATTATTAGCTGAAATCAAAATATTAATAAGCTAGAAATAACCGATATTCGTTTACCCATAGATCCTATTGTAAATAGAACTATTAGAAAAGTTAAATGTCCATCTTTACTCTAATATATTTTTTTAATCAAATGTGTAAAGCTACGAATTGTTGAAAAAATGTTTAATAAAGTTGAACGCAAAAGCCTAAAAAGTATAATAAGTACGTCAATGGAAAATGTTACAAACTTACCGTAATTAATATATAGATCTAACATAGATTTAAAAAAATAAAAGTAAATCTATTTATTTGTTTATTAATAACCTACAGTTTTTATATTACTATTTATTTAACATTAACAGTTACTTTTTTGTTCTTCTAGTCAAAGAACGTCTGCAAAAGGCTAAAAAAATAGGTACTTTTTCACAAGTATCTCTGAAACTATAAGAATTAGACGTTCCTTGACTGGACTAATTTTAGCAGCATTATCCTGACAACAATAGCCAATAGGTCTGTTCCAACCAAGCAGAGAACCGTTCTAAAATAGTAATTTTTGTGCGCAGTGGTGTAGTGAGTTGCGCAGTGTACTAATTTGGTCTCGTGAGTGGTAATATTACCGTTCTAGAACGATTCTTTGCTTGGGTGGAACAAACCTAATATTAACCTCTCTGTTCTGTCCTTAGATTTAGGATACAAATAATTTGGCTGAAGTTAATAGTATTTTTTAACCTTATGTTAGCCTATATATAGTATTTATTCTAAAAATTAAAGAAGTTTATGTATTTTAGTAACTATGAAGTTAATTTACATATGCAAAAACAGGAAGCATAAAGAAGATTATTATAACCCCATAACAGTTCTATTTCAGATAATAAAGGGTTTTATTTATATAAAATATCGTTTAAGTTAGTATGTTTTGGTGCTTATTATTAATAAACCTGCTAAGTAGCGTTTATTGTCTGAATCAATTTGAAATAATACAAAATACAATAATTACTCAGTCCTTATATGAAACTTATTTTTATAAAATTGATATGTACAAAAAGAGGGAGCTTGGTCGGAAAATATATTTTATGTAAGTGTAGTGCCGATGAATGAATGATTAAGAATAGCAACCAAAAACTTGACAACGCAGCCAAGCGTGAAAATTTCTCAAATTTAAAAAAAAATGTATTCCTCTTTTTAAAAATAAATTTCGAGCCTTTGATACCCAGATATATTTAAATGTATTTGCTGGCTATTGTTAATCATTTGATGTAAAAAGAGATAAAGAATGTATTTTTATATACATTTGAGTAAAAAATATTTCTTGGTTTAATATTTCCTTGATAGCAATAGAAATGGTTTTATTACAAAATCTCTGATGATTCGGAGATTATGATTTTAAGAGATCCTTAAAAATACTTTACACTATATATTAAAAAAAAACTAAAAACTTTATCTATATTAGGATTTATCTTTTAGAGTTAAATTCAATAGTATTTTCAAACTGTGATTAAAATGGAATATTTCATTCTATTTCTGTAATTAATAAATTCAACTAATTAAACTTGCGTTTTATTTTCTTATCTCATTATTAATTTTGTTTTTCTATAAGATTAAAAAGAACGACTCAAAGAAGAAGAATTAGAGGTTACTGAAGGAATTGAATTTGGAATTATTATGAGAAATAAAAATTCATTTATACTTGTGTGTACTTCTTTATTGTAATTTATATATACCTATGTACATAATGAGATTTTACCTCTATAAAGCATTGAGAGGAGATCATCAGAGATGGTAACTAAAGGGCTGCATACTCTTTCCACAGAACATACCTCTTTCGGGTTAGGCCTTAGACTAGGAAAGAGAGAGGACAGCGCATGGCAATGAAAACCTTATGCGTGAGAGTGAAGCCAATTTTGAAACGTTTGGTGGCAAATAAATTTGGAACATCGAATTGTATTTTTTTAGTTTTTTATTAATATTCACCTTTTTTAATAAACTGAATAGACATTTTAAAATGGTTAATTGTGTAGCTTATAAGTGCAATAGTCAGAGTGCTAAAAAAGAGCAAGGAATTTCATTTCATAGGTAAAAAGTATTTTAAAACTATTTCCTTGAAATTTATTTTTATTAATATTACAGCTTTCAGGTAATAGATGTTTAACTAAATCACATATGTTATGTACGATAACTTAAATTAATTGTACATACATTTTGAACATTGTTTTCATTCAGTTTTAAAGATTATTTTTCAATTAATTGTTATTATTTTCTCATAGATGTAATAGTTTTGCAGTGGCGTGGAACAAAAACATATATTTAAGATAGATAAAATAGATTAAAATTGTAATATTTATTAAATAAATATGTTTTAAAATGATTGTTCTTTTTTTTTGGAGCAGTACATATTTAAAAACTTTTTTAAATTAGATTTGTAATACGAAATAATGAAAATGATTATTTAATAATCGTCTACGAAAAATCGTATGATACGCCTATGTCAATATTGACCGCCATTAGTTTGGTGGCAAATGGGTTACACAAATTGATTCGAATGCGCAGTCCTCTCTCTTTCCTTGTCTAAGGGTTAGGCGATACATTGGCGGATAATTCATAGATGTCGCTATGTGTTATTTATTAGTAACTAAATTGTCAAAGCTTTCTTTACAAAAATAGCAATAATTTTGTACGATTCGCAAAAGGGATATAAACCATTCCTTAATTTTCCTCTATTTTGGAGTTTATTTCTGAGATCCTCTAGTTGTTAGTAAGAGTATCCCTTTATTTGATCTTTCTTGTCCGTACAATGAAGAAAATAAAAGATTTACTGGTTATTACAATGCGACTACCAGTCCCTATCTGATCTTGTACAGCCGAGATGTCCAGGTTTATGGATTCTCTATTCATTTTCCTTTGTCGTTATGCTCATTTCGTTTCGAAGAACCAATCCTATTACGGGGAAACTATTTGTTTTTTACAAGGAAGGGTTGTTAGTCCCTCGCTCAACCCTCCTCCCTTATCCTGGACTTGGAACCAGGCAACGGCGAAGTTAGAGAAACTATACCAAAGATCTCTAATTAAATACCCAATTACGGTACTAAGTATACTAGCGCAGAATCCAATAGAAACTACAGAAAGAGGTAAAAGAGGAGAGGACACTCAAGAACAAAATGGATAAAGTAAGTAAAATAGGATTTACAGGAAGTTGGTGTAGGAAATGCAGAGATAATGGACATAAAAGTGGAGATATATACATATATACAAGCAAGAGGCCTAGATACATTGTATATGTATAAAATATAAGATAAGATTAGATATATTTTGTTATCACAAAAAATAAATTTACAAAAGATTATGTACAAGTAGTTTACGTAATGTGTATTGCATAACTTTGACGATATTAATGAACGCCTTGAGTACTGTGGTTATGGTTTAGATCGTTGGTTTGAAATTATTTTTTAGGTTATATTATTAAATTTTGTTTTGAATTAAAGACATTTTTAATTTAAATGAAATTGTATTGTTTGATCGATAATATATAAGTAGTTACGTAACATATAGCAATAAGTATAAAAATGGGTAGACGAGTTACAATAGCAGCTTCCACTTTAAATCAGTGGGCATTAGATTTTGAAGGAAATCTTGATAGAATTTTACAATCCATTTTAGAGGCGAAAGAGTTAGGAGCAACTTTTAGAACAGGACCAGAATTAGAAATAAGGTACATGTCTTAAAATACATTTTTTTGCTTGTTTATTTTTCTATTCTAATGTGTTTTTCTTTCAGTGGATACAGTTGTGAAGACCACTTCTATGAAAGTGATACATTTCTTCATTCGTGGGAGGTTTTATATGAACTTTTAAATGCACCATTATGTAAGGATATTCTCATCGATGTTGGCATGCCAGTTATGCACAAAAATGTTTCATACAACTGTAGAGTGATATTTCTGAATAAAAAGATTTTACTAATAAGACCAAAAAAAGTTCTCTGTGATAGTGGAAATTATAGGGAGAGTAGATGGTTTGCCAGCTGGAAGAAGGTATTTGCAAGGAACACCCAATCTCAAACTAAATAAAAAAATGTAATGTTAACCACTAACTTGTTGAATATAGATATTTGCCATAAATTCTATTTGAAAGTATTTATATTTACTTTACTGTACTTATCTTCTTGTTTTGTAGTTTTGATACAATGTAATTGAACATAAATTTGATTTTAGGAGAGATGTATTGAAGATTTTCACCTACCTCGAATGATTACAAGTATAACTGGACAGAGAGTTGTTCCAATTGGTGATGCTGTAATTTCCACAAGAGATACATGTATAGGTTTTGAAATTTGTGAAGAGTTATGGTGTTCAAATAGTTCTCACATCTCTTTATCATTAGATGGTGTTGAAATCATATGTAATGGTTCTGGTAGTCATACAGAATTAAGAAAAGGCTATGTTATAGTAGATCTAGTTAAAAATGCCACTATGAAATGTGGAGGTTGTTATGTTTACAGCAATTTGAGGGGATGTGATGGTCAAAGAGTTTATTTTGATGGTGTATCTTGTATTACACTGAATGGAAAAATTTTAAGCAGAGCAAAACAGTTTGCTCTAAGTGAAGTGGTAAGTTTTTGTATATTTGGAAAATGACATAACTAAATTCATCACAATTTTTTACTAAAAACAAAAAATACTTTAAATGTATATGTACATGAATATCTGTGTCACTGTTTCTATATTTTTATTTAGTTCATATTCATATTGTTTTTTTTTCATATTTGAGCATATATTATTATCTCATTTATTTGCTATGGTATGCTATGCTTCTGAACCTTTAAATGTTTCTTAAGCGTCTTTCCTGGCCTGAAAGTTTGCTTTTTTGGAAGTATCTGCTCCCCATTTTTGATAATACCTACATGGTCTTAAGCATGTTATTTCCCTATTTTTCAACTTTATGTACCTTATACATATGTAATTAGTGTTTCTTATGTTTTCAGTTAAACAAGAAGCATTGTGTTTAATTGTCTTTGTTTATTAGTAAATTTGTGATTTTACAGGAAGTTGTTGCATCTACAATAGATTTAGAAGATATTAGATCATATAGAAACAATCAAAGATCTAATGCTAATTTAGCTTCATCTGCACCTAGTTATCCAAGGATTGTTGTAGATTATTCCTTATCACCGGAATATGATATTGCACTACCAACAGCACAACCGATTACATGGCATTTTCTTGAACCTGAAGAAGAAATAGCTCAGGTAAATAATAATGAAATAAAACATCACAAATTTCAATAATAACTGAAGTGATTTTCTACATACACCCTCTTGTTTGCACATATTTGACCCCTTTCTAATGAAAAAGTAAAATACTTCCTGTCCTCAATGGGCATTGAATTACATTTCATGAACTCTGCTCTGTGGGGATGAAAAGAAGTACTTACCTTGAACTGATGACGACATAGTAATATCGAAACTGGTCTGTGAGTAGTATGACTTCCCTTTCATTTGCAAAACAGTAGAGATGGTCTTAAGTATCGAGGAAGGTTGATTGCCATCACGTTTTCTTTTGAAATTTAATTCATTTTTTTATAGTGCTAAAAGAGGTGCTTTAAAGGGAAGCACAATAGAAATGCAAAGGCCGAAGTGTATCAGGCTGCTAAGCCAGCTCAACTTGTAATCTGTCTATTGTAAAATACCATTTTTCTTTATTTTCTTATAACACTATCAACTTGTGAATCCCCCTGTAATGGCCAACTGGAACATAATTTGTTGTTGACAAGCCTACTAAATGAACAAAACAATTTTGCAATATTTTCTTTCACCAGTGCATAAGTCGATTATAATCCTTTATTTATTGATTTAAAATAATTGTCTTAGAACACTTTAAGAATAGGGCTGGAAAACAAAACTCTGATTTACAATACATATATGATAATGCAATCTTAAACTCACTATGTTTACCAACAGGGTCCAGCTTGTTGGTTATGGGATTATCTTAGAAGATCTGGACAAGGTGGTTTCTTTCTGCCATTAAGCGGGGGTGTAGATTCTTCTAGTTCGGCGGTGATTGTATTCTCCATGTGCAATCTTATTTTCGAAGCGATTCATCAAGGAGGAGGTGATGTAAATAAACATTTAAGTATTAATTTATGAAAATCAAATATTTAGTTTACTTTTTTCTTCAATAAAATTTTGGTGGTTCCAGATCAAAAAGTTATATCAGATTTACGACGAATATTGGCCAGCCCTGATTATACTCCCAAGAATGCTCAGGAATTGTGCAACAAAATTTTAGTAACATGTTACATGGGAAGTGAAAACTCATCAAAAGAAACTAGGATGAGAGCGGATTCTTTGGCAATGTCTATAGGAAGGTTGGTAAATTAAAACAACATTCTTTCAGTTAAATAAAGAGTTATTGTAATTAAATTACCTTCTGAAACAAAGACTTTACATCGCTAAACGATTCTATATACACAAACTTCCCCTTTTTATTGCAGTTACCACATGAGCATCACAATAGACCGAGCTGTTTCGGCATGCATAGAAATATTTACCCAAGTAACTAGCATGTTTCCGAAATTTTCCGTGAACGGTGGTTGTCCGAGACAAAACCTCGCCCTGCAAAACATTCAAGCCAGAATTCGCATGGTGCTTTCGTATCTTTTCGCCCAATTAATGCTGTGGACTCGAGGACGACCTGGAGGACTTCTAGTTTTAGGTAGCGCGAATGTGGACGAATCGCTTAGAGGATATATGACTAAATACGATTGTTCCAGTGCTGATATCAATCCGATAGGTGGGATTTCAAAAACCGATTTGAGACGGTAAGTGTTTCACTACTGTGGTATTATAGAAACGAATCTTTTCTTATCTTACCGTTTCAGGTTCATGAACTATGCTAAAAGTAAATTTAAACTGCCAATTTTAAATGAAATTATCAGCGCACCACCCACAGCTGAATTGGAACCGTTGAAGCAAGGAGCTATAGCGCAAACTGACGAAGAAGATATGGGTATGACTTACGAAGAACTGAGTCAGTATGGTAGATTGAGGAAAATCGAAAGTTGTGGACCGTATTCCATGTTTTGTAAGTTGGTGCATACTTGGTCCGAGGAACATACGCCTAAGCAAGTGGCGGAAAAAGTCAAACATTTTTTCAGGTTGGTTTATTTCAGTTTAAGACCCGATGAACACATGCGTGATTTTGACGTGCGGTACCGCAGTGATATCGGAACTACGGTTTGGAATGCATTGTTGTTGATAGAGCAATGCACACCCATCTGCGTTACCGTTGCGTTAACGCACGTTCCGTTTGCGTTTGTTTTGTACCGCAGTTCCCACCGGCCCGCAGCGGTATCTTACCCGTTAGAGGTTGCAAAGTATCGTTTCGCTCAAGTATCGATATATCGATACCGATGTCTAAAAAAAACTCGATATATCGATACTAAGTATCGATACTTAAAAGAAGTATCCATTGTCATTTTGTGCTTTCCCAGAGAACACAAGAGTTCAGAACAAAGGTGTTTTGTCGTTTTATGGTCCAGTCCAGCGAGGCGCTTGTAGACAAATGACAGAAGTTAGGTTAGATGTTTACAATTTAGATCCGGAAATTCCAGAGTCCTTTGAATTTAAATGGAGAGGATGAATTCAGCAGTGTTTTCTCAAAGTATTTCCAAATTATAGACTTTGACCCTTTCATTTTTATTATCAATCGGTAAACGATTTTTAGGTTAGAAACAAGGAACGGACAGCGGCATAGATAAGGCGAATTGTGAAATTCAACAGTAACTTCTATCAGTTCTATCACAAATGTCTCTCTCTCTCTGTTTGTGACGAATCAAAAGCCAAGATAGAGGCATCAGTGATAGAATTGATAGAAGTTACTGCTGAATATCAGAAATAGAACTCGCTTTTAGAATATAGATAGATATGGGACTCGATCCTGGAAAATGTCACTAGTGACAATGACAAAAAATGTCGCTAGTCGTCAAATGTCAAATAAAAAAGTCGACACAAAATTGCTATTCTTGAAAAGGTGAGAATATTTAGTACCTTTTTCTATTTGTGGTTGGTACTCCCGTTGAAACCGTTCTACCCATTCTAACCTCACATAATTATCAACTGTTTAATACTTATTTTTTTATAACCGAAAATACAATGAGTGATAAGAAATACGTCAACAAAAAACAAAGAGAATTTCTGGTGGAGTTTATGGGCCAGAATGAGGAACTGCATAGGGGAAAGTTTTCCCAAACGTTTACAAAAGGTTCAGAATGATGTTTAAGTCCATTTTTAATAACAATAAAGCTTGTAAAAACTGTCACCACCACGTAATTAATCGTAACTTTTTGAAGGTTAAAAAAATAAGGTTATCCTTCATGAAAAAAACACCTTTGACAGTAACCTAATGCGCCGAATCGGAAAAAAGTCTCTCGCGACTTTAAAAGTCTCCACTACTTTACGTACGTTCTTTTTCACACCATGTATTCATCAATGATGGAAGTGACGTCACTCTTTGATGACTGAATTGTTGGAGTCACCAGTGATCCATCTCCATACATCGATGGAATGGGTTTGCAACTCGGAGTAATAAGTAAGCAAAATACTTATTACTCTGAGGTTTGCAATTTTGGTGCACAACACAGTAATAAATGAACGCGGGGTTACGTCAAACTAGATTTCACCAAAGAATATATGAACGTGGTTGGTGGATTGATGGAACCACCGGTGAATAAAAGAACGTAACTTTTACGAGAGACATAATGCCACTTCAACGTTGCCAGTTTGCAAGCGACATTTTTTGTCATTGTCACTAGTGACATTTTCCAGGATCGGGCCCATGGGGATAATATTAAGCTATGGGTAAAAATATAGGCTTGATTTTGATTTGACAAGTGACAACTGACAATCCATTCCAGGATCTTCCTAATAACGTGATCGTTGTTTTGTTCCTCCTCCAGTACGGAGGTACAGCAACTTCGGGTAAAGGGGTTCGACCAGTTCCAAAGATGACCCTGAAGTCTACTCCGGAGAGTTATCATGTTCCGGGAGGAATGAACCTAAGGAAGGGGCAGTGTAACGGGTGACAGATGTGTGACGGATGATTGTGACAGATGCGAGAGGAATGCATGTATTTTGATGTAGCTGCTTGCCATAAAGGGTAGAGTCCGTGAATGACGAAGAAGGTTTGACAGGAACTTGACATGATTTATAATTATTTTAGGTTGGTAGTTATTCGAGAACAATCTAGTAATATTTGGATTTTAGTAAATAGTTATATGTTATATCTGTGTTTATGACAGAATGAGAATAAAATTCGACAATTCATTATGTCGAACGGTTTTACCCATTCGATGCAGTCTCGAACAACAATTGTCGAATTTATCTCGAATTCGACTTTCAAGAATCGCCTTTATACAAAACTATCGACATAATATGTCGAAAGTCGACACTGATATTTCAAATTCGATATTCAAGAATCGAGCCCCAGTACTGAAACCTCAAATATACCTTTAAATGTTGAATGGCGCTATGAGTATTAGCAATATATCTAGGTACTTTAAAAAGAAAATCAATCTGGAGAATAAATTCACAAAAAAAATTAGACAAACTTGAGAAGTATCTAAATAGTTTATTATGTTTTAATCATTAACTGTTATTTTATAGAGTCTAAACAAGATAATATTTCTTTTTTTGTCCAATTATTTTCTCACTTGACCTCTTACATTTTGTTTCCATTTTCTAAATATAAAATTGATTAATTTTTATGGTTATGGTTATGGTTTCGACTTGATTACAATGAAACTGTTTTTGTAATTTACTATTAAAAATATTCTTATCTTGTAGGTGCTACGCTATCAATAGACATAAAATGACCGTAGTTACGCCTTCATATCATGCAGAATCTTACAGTCCGGAAGATAATAGATTCGACTTGCGACCATTTTTGTATAGAGCCAATTGGTCTTGGCAATTCAGGGCCATCGATAAACATGTTAGTATAATCAGTTGACTAACATAAGTATTGCTGTTCGAACCTTTTTGGTAAACTATTACAATATTTTGATATGTTTTAGGTGGAATATACGGCTAGTATGAAGAGAGTAGGTTCTGTCGAACCGTCAAATAGTTTAAAGTCGAAAAAAAGTAGTGACAGTATCAGTAAAATTAGAGCAGGAGTTACTGTCTGAGTACTTAAAAGATATCGTTTTAACCATTAATATATACACTTAACAAATTATCTATACACGCACATTATTTTTTAATGAAATTGTTTATAAAATTTTATTTTTTAATAAATTTTAATTAAGTAGTTATTAACTTCATATTATGTCCTTGGTTATCCTTTCCTGATTATCCATTATTATTATTATTATTATTAAGTAAATAGAAGGTGCAATGCCTGTGAATGTAGCGGGCGGGGTGGCTGATGCCTGGCAAGTAGGCCCTTCGCTCCCTTTTTGCCATACCCCAGGTTCTCCCCCCTCTGTATTTTACTCTCGAAACGCCTAGACCTTCGTATGAAAGCCATGGAGTCCCTTGGAGGGAGGGTGTGCAAAGATGTCTTGTCTGAGTTGTGCATATACCGCACAGGTGCCCAAGAAGTGGTAAGAAGTTTCCTCCTCGACACAGTTTTGGCAGTCTTGATCTTCGACTACGCCCAGAAGGTGTAGATGTCTTTTAAGTCTACAGTGGCCAGTAAGGACTCCGAAAAGCAGGCGCAGCTGTGATCTGGATTTATCCAGTAACCACTTTGTCCTAGCTTTGTCAGGATAGGCGATTGTTTGTTTCGCCTGCAGTTGATCCATTGTTCTTCTAATCCTCTCTCCGCCCATTCCTTGAATAGAGTTGAGGTTTGTGCTCTGCTTAGCCCTATTATTGGCTCGGGTCTGTAGCAAGGTTTGTTCGCTCCCTGCCTGGCAAGTTCACATCTGTCCGCTCGTTGCCTATTATACCGCTATGTCCCGGTACCCAAAATAGGATTACATCTCGTCTTGAGGCCAGTCTAAGGTATTTGCGCATTCCTGGACTAGTGTCGTGCTAGTTCTGGAGCTACAAATCGCATTTAGAGCGGCCTGGCTATCTGAGCAAATGCTGACGGGGCTTCCTGAGTTGTCCCGTTCTTTTATTAGTTCTGCTGCTTTAAGAATAGCAAATATTTCTGACTGGAAGATCATGGAGTCTTTACCAAGAGCATAGTTCTTTCGAACCTCTACGTCCTCCATCAGAACACCTGACCTCTCTTCCATGCGAGAGCCATCTGTATAACATACTAAGCTCCCTGGGGGAAATTCTACTTATTCGTCGCCCCACTACCCCCTTAGTGGGATTAAGACCTTGTACTTCTTACTTGATCTGCTTTTGGGACAGTTTTGTGAGCCAGGAAGGCACAATACCTAAGAGAGTAGATGGTTACGTTTTGTTTGAAGCTTTTTGAATTGGTATATAAGGGGTTGAACATTCAGGTTCATAAGGTTCTATTTTTTGCAGTGCAGTGGTTCTATATGTTTGATAGTGACGGGCTCAACTCCGACTTAAACCCCTCTAACCTAGATGTACCACGAAAGACATTTCTGTCATCCATGTAATATATCCTGAGGTCAGTTTCGAGAATTTGGTACCAACTATTTTGGAATCACAGTATAGTTTATATATTTTTTAAAGCAAGTAGATAATTTTGTCATTAAAACATTTCTATATAACTTACGATACTATTCAGATTTGGTACTTCAAAATTTAATAAACATTAACCCTTTCAGTACG
Source organism: Ophraella communa (assembly GCA_035357415.1). Lineage (NCBI taxonomy): Eukaryota > Metazoa > Arthropoda > Insecta > Coleoptera > Chrysomelidae > Ophraella > Ophraella communa. The sequence goes on along the minus strand of CM068994.1, from coordinate 27,459,360 downwards.
GGTATAGTTTTTCATAAATGGCTATGGTGGCCGAGTATTTTGCATATTGGAAACGTACGGTTCCCGTCTGTGAGGATGTATTTGCTTGAAAGGATTCGTACGTCTCCCGGACTTGGATGTTATTTCCATACGTTTCTCGTTTTTAGGGAACAGTTATTTATATAGAAATCAAACAAACTCAGATCATTCACAATTTATTAAAAAATATCCAAAAATAAAAAACAAATAAAAAATATGTAAAAAATCCAAGAAATTTGAAAAAATTGTTGAAGCCTAATATTTTATCACTGTATGGTATTTTTCAAAGCATGGTATTACGCATAAAGCAACATCACTCAGCGGCAGTAATTCTACGGTTACCCGATGTTCGCATATCTTCTTTGTGAAATTTAGCCAGCAATAGCTTGACTAAATCCAGCTGAAATGCTGATATTGAAGGATTTTTTCCCGTTTTTATTTTGTACAAAACACGGGCGTGCAGCAAAGTCATATCCAGCAATCTAAAAAATACTTTTTTATACCACTTCAAAGATTTTCTAACACTTTCAATAGAGCTCTGGAGCATGTCAGTTTTATCTACAGCCCCCATGTTTTCATTATAGCGTAGAATACACTCGGGATTCATCTTGTCTTCATTTGTTGCACGATCTTTTTTACTAGTAGCATACATTTCGGCTGTATGACATGTTGACAGCATTTGTACTTCCCGGCGTTCTTGCCATTTCAACGCCAACATGTTGGTTGTAGAATAATTAACAATTTCCCCCGTGTATAATGTATATAACCAGAATCCAAATATTTTTCCATCAAGGTTACTACGATATTTCCACTTTTTCCAATACTGTTATTATATTCGTTTATGTCACTATCAGCACCTGTGTAAATTATAAAGTTCAGTATATATCCTGTTTCGCAATCGAATAATACGAAAAATTTTATGCCGAACCGATATGACGTTTTGAGGGTATATATTGCTTGAAGTGCAGCCGACCCTTGAATAGCATAAGCTACTCATCTATGCAAAAATTTTTGTATGGGTAAAATGGTAACTTTTCTTCAGATGATCAACTATAATTATTATTTTTCTTAGCTTGTCCGTATTGTTTGTATCTGTATTATCGACAATATGTAGATATTTCAAAATATAAAAATATCAATCTCTGGAGAGGACTTGACCAAATATAGGAGTAGAAATAATCATATCATTGCTCCAATAATCTTTTAGTTTTAGCTTTTTTATTTGTGGCATGAGAAACGACAATCACTTCTTGCATTTATTGCTGGTATAAATTTGTGTTGTTTACAATTTGTTGGCCTATTATCTCGGAAATGAAAATTTCGAAACATTCTAAAATAGTTGTGTCCTCACTCAATTGAATTTTACATCCAGACTAAAAACAAAAATTGCTTGTAATTGTGACAGCAAGCAGAAAATTTATGAAACTAACCTGTTCTACATAAAACACATGCAGATTTGGTTGTAAATTTACATTTCTATTCGAGTTAAATGGATTTACTTCTTCAGTTTCCGTTTCGATATCCATGGCATCACCCTCCATCATTTTGAATAATGTATTCCTCATCTTCATCACTATAATCAGCCAGTGACTCGTCACCACTTTAACCCCCTCAATATCCTCTTCGTTATCACTCTCATACAAGAGCTGCTCAAGTTCTTGACCACTTAACTTTCTCGCCATTTTCAATAAGTAAATATTTCTATGTATGATCAACACCCGTTCATTTAGAAGACTGAATGTGACTGAACGTACAAAGTAGCCCCTTTCGGTCGATAAAGGGAAATGGGGGAAATTTTGTTGTGTAGAATTCTTAGAAAAGATATAAAACAAGGCATTCTTGGTATCGGACACGTACAGCTCCCGTTGTAAATACTATCTCCATCCGCTTGAAATAATCCATTTTTTTTCGGAAATTTCCGTTTCCCATAATGAAAGGGTTCATCTTGCATTGGCTTAGCTGAGCTTGGATTTAAGTGTGAAAGACGTCGATGACAATTGGCATGTTTTAATATTTAAAATGGTGACAGCTGGAGCTAGAGAGCTGCATTTCTTACATTTACAGGGGTTTCCAAATTGATTGAATTGTTTTCATTTCTTCAGGATATTGTATTTGATAAATACAAATAGAACAATGTCGAATAATGATTGACCAAAAGCCAATTCTTTCAATAAATTGTGATTTAATTTTTAATCTTAATTAAGTTGCTGGAAAAGGAAGTAATAAAATGATACGACGAATAATTCAATATGAATATAATTTATTGTATAACATTAGGAAAATTACATATTTTGTTCTACGTTCAATAATAACCGAGTGTGAACTGATAAATACATTAAGTTTACATAATGGGATAGAGTTAAAGCTAATTTTTAAATAAAATTTAATTCTCAGTTCAATAATGTTTAGTAAAAAAATATACATAATGAAGAAGGTGTGAATACTGTAACGTAAGAAAAGAAACATATAAATAATATTAAAAATTCATCTCAACATTTCTAGGTACACTGGCAAACAAATAAAATAGTTACATACTAACAACTATTAGATAAACAAATAGGTACTTAAAAGATATAATATTTGCTATGTACAAACAACACTCACGTCAAATATAACAAATTCGCATTCTAACAAAACATCTATAAGTATTGCATAATTTGTTCGTTGTAATAAAGAAGATCACAACAGACTTAGCTGCGTTTTATCGAAATGTTACGATTCTGTAGCACCATAGCTTTCATCGTATTTTTCTATGAAGCACCAGAATTGAGATAATGGAACGTGTTAAAGTTCAGAAAAACAGTTTAACCACTTTTTAATAATTAAACGAAAAAAGCCAAAAAGCCCTTAATAGATATTTCTTTAATTAGAAAAAGGTTAAATTTATGAAAGAACTAAAAGAATGTTTTTGTGAGAAATATTTACATTTATGTAAGTACTAAAATGTTTTATTTGTTGCAAATATTTTGGAGAAAAAAATGTGGCTTTTTTCATTCAATATTTAAATTAGTTCCGCAAGGGGGTATATGCCCTACATTTGTATGTACAAAAATAATTTTACCAGCAATTTTTTTGTTTTTTTCTTCCTGTATTGATATACATTTTCCAAATATATAACAATCAAAGGTTTGGAATAAAAAGGCATGTCTCCCCTTTTTAAAATAATTATAAGAAGCCCAACTCGTCGAATTTTCCAAATTCTAACTCCGCTCCAATATTGTATCAGTTTCATCTATGCTAAAAACTTACTTAAACTTAAAAAACCCAGTTCCTTCCACCAGATTGCACAAAAAACCCGATTTTTATTTATAGTCTTCGCTTAAATTGCAAAGAGCGTGACGACTATGCATAGTGGGATTGAATGTCAATGACGGACAAAGAATATAGGTTCTAATGTCAGGCTTTGACTCCTCGTTCTATCCATTTCCTGTAGTTATCAAAACTATCAGTTATCAAAAACGTGTATATGTGAAGAAGAATGTTTTTTTTTTTAATTTGTTTATGAAAAATATGTATTATCACAGAAGAGATTCAACAGTATCCAATGTAAACAAGAAAAGAATTTTTCCAAAGAGAGACTACTTCTACATTGGACGGATAAAGTTAAAATTTACAGGAATCGTGCAGACTGAGTTATCAAATCTAGTTGATTTAAATCATTTTTTGGCTAACATCGTCTCTGCATGTCCATTTTTGGTCTGCACGAATCCAACTTTATTGAATTTTAGGTACGTACTTGTAATAGCATATTTGCAAAATTGGAGTTTGTGAATTTAAAATGCCGTTTATCGTAAAACTTGAGCAACGCAGGACTGTATGGATGTTTTTCTTTGATGTGAAGGTAGTGAACTTCTGGTTCGTTTGTCGTATGACCGCATTCTTCGCAAACGTATACTTTGATTCGGCGCTCTTTGTATGCGTATTGATGCTGCACACCGTGAACTTTAAGACAATGAGACTCTAGGGAACACCGCTGTGTGAAGGACTTTTCGCAGAGACTGCATTTGTAAGGTCGTACACCTGCAAATAAAATTAATAACATTATTTTTGTTTTATTAATCGGAGCCGTATCAAAAATTGACATTCTCAAGTTGTAGACAAGTGTTTAAGGTTATTTCTTCTGATATTGTCGTGTTGATAAAATTAAAATATCTACTACATAATAACAAAACAGTATATAAATAAGGGAAAGTAGCAAAATCAGTGTCACAGGTTTTTATTACAAATTTACAGGTTTACAGGAACAGCGACTAGTTTCGGCCTATAAGCAGGCCATCATCAGGCTAGAAAAAACATAGGTGAGGTCTTTTTGATACCGGGGTAACTGGAGCTCATATTGAGGCTTCATTTGAAGTATTTGTCACTCTCGGCTATCATTCTCATACTATTTGTGGTATTTAATATATCCATCCATGTATTGGTATACTTGATTTTTTCTTACCTACTCAATGTTCTCCCATATGTTTAAATAAAATATCAAATTTCTTAATTTCTTCTTCAATGAATCAGATCTCAACGAATCTTATTCATACCTCTATATAATGTATTTTCTCCTACCTAATTTCTTTTAGTTTTAATCTTAATGTCACTTTTTCTTTGTCAGTGGTTTTACCATATAATCCATTTAATATTTAATACATTTGGTTCGATCGATCATATGATTTAGTGAACATTACATGTAACTAATTTTTAAGGTAGGTCTATTGTTAACCACATTGTAATCTGCATGTTTTTTTTACCTCTCACCTATGTTTTTCTAGCCTGATGATGGCCTGCTTATAGGCCAAAACTAGTCGCTGTTCCTGTAATCCTGTAAATTTGTAATAAAAACCTGTGACACTGATTTTGGTATTTTCCTTTATTCATTGGTTTGTCACATTTGATATATGGATGATCTACTTCTTTTAAAACAGTATATTCTATCTAATTTAATTAGTACTTAAGCTGAATGGTTTTGCTTTTCTCCTATCTGTATTTGTTTTAAAAACAAATTCCAAAGTATAGCCACAAGTATTAAATAATTAAAGTAATACGAGGTGCCTGACTAGTAAACTTGATAAATCTTAATAGTTTTAAAATCGAGGGCTAAGAACCTTAGGGTTCCAAGCTACACAGACATAAATTTTCAGGAGACGAATTTTAAAGTTTACGTGCTTCTATATCAATTATTACAAGAGGAAGCTGGCACAACTAGCGCTTAAAATTTAATTAGATATTTTGACAATACTTTCCTACAATAGTATTACTCTCATCACAACTGCAGGTATTGTTTTAGTATTTTGGTTAAATTACCTCAAATTTACTTGGAACCTTATGGCACTGCAAGCAGTGTACTTAGACCCTTTTGGTCTCTAAAAAAAACGAAGCCATGGTTTTATTTTTGTTTACTGAAATCGGATATGATGCTTTTCATATATTCCTTATCATGAAGTGGCATTCATTTATATGCAAACTCAATGTGTGCTATTTTTTGCTGAGTTACTGATTCGACTTTTCCTGGAATGGCTGATTGAATAACGGAAGGAATACCACTTTTCGGTAGGTTTACCTTTCTTTTTCTTTTGGGTTTGACATCAGGTTTGATGTTCACTGTGATTATCTTTTTTAAATGCAATATGGTATGGTTCACCTTCTAGGAAACGCAGTTGGCTTACTTTGGTGAATGGAACTTTATGGTATTGATAAAAATAAGCAACATGTTGGAAGTTTTTAAAATCAGCTGTTTTCATATTGATAATGTGAAATGCCTTTTTCCTGTCTATTTTTAGCAGAATTCTTAGCAACGACAAAGGTGACCAAATATCTGTGATTTTCATTGCTTTTTCAATTCGGGAATAAATATTGTCTACAACTTGTATACAGGAATGTCCGGGAATAGAGTATTTCATAGTAATGCATCAAATATCAGGATGTCTTTTTAAAAAGTCAGCGACAGCCACGGATATTAATGAATTTCGATTCTGTGGCACACAACTGTCACTCCAAGTTACTATTTCAGTTATATTAGGATGGATTAAAACTCCTTTTTCCAAAATTTGTATAAAAGCACTCGATATGTCATTGCTACACATGATCTCAGACCACATTGCACAGAAAACATCTTTACTAAGGGAACAATGAGCAGTTAAATCACGATTAGGATTTTTATTGTCTGTCTTATCATTCTCACGTTCCTGAGGCATCCAATTTTTTTGTCAATATCACAAACCTTTTATTTCCACGATCATTTTCAGGAACATATTCAGAACGAGAACTGTGAAAATCATCCCAAGAATCACTTAAATCACTCATAATTATATATTCTGACAAAATAAAATACATATCTTAACACAATAAATTACTTGAAACCCTATGGTTATTACCTGACGTAAGTCACCGGTACTTGAAACCTTATTTTTTTATCAACCATGGCGTCATCTATAACAATATAGCAGAAGTTTCAATAGCCAATTATGCAGAATACTTTTTTTGAAGATTTCCACACAAAAGTAAAATTTGAACAAAATGTCGTTTGGAACCCTATGGTTTTCAGCCCACGAAATATGACATCACAATTATGACGTACAACGCTATTTGTTTAGCGTTAAGTATATAAAACATTGTCAGTATATCAATAAAGAGCAATACTTTAAAATATTTTAATTGTCCATACTATTTGTTGAGTTGGGAAATAAATTTACCTGTGTGTGTTCTTGTGTGCCTCTTCAGATCGAATGTATCGTTGAAACCTTTGCCGCAAAACGTACACAAGTACCTTTTGACGTCCGAATGACACTTCATATGCCTGTTTAATAAACGTTGTAAAGCGAAAGACTTGTTGCATGTCTTGCATGCAAAACTCGTTTGACCATCTTCGGTGGTGATTGATCCTACTTTGGTTTTATCGTCAGTTCTCGAGCTGCTGCGTACCGTATCTTGACTGGCTAGAGGGTTTTTGATGCCGTGGCCTCCATTCACGAATTCTAATTGTACTTCAGACGGTAGACCCAACTGTAAAATAATTTAGAAAATACATACAAACGTGAACAGTACAAATTTATTTAATAGTACATGCAGGAGTTATCTAAATATGTACATTTTAAAAAAACGAGATCTATGGTTTCCTGGTAACATATTTAGAGTAAAATTATTGAAATAAAGATTTTATTCAAATAAAAATGTACGAAAATAGGAAATTGACCGTCTGCATGGCAGGAAATGGGTAAAATGTAAATGAACCAGGGGACTAATACATTTTAAAATTAATCTACAGACATGAACTTTTAATCTGCATAACAAATTTTTGGATAAAATAGACATATTTTAAGATGTTTATGACAGTTTCACTTACTGTCTTTCTCCTGTATCTTATCAATATTGTTAAAAAGATATCAGCACATCTTTATGTTAATATGTATCTGATGTTTTGGTTGACTGACACCTAGTGAATTTTAATATAATAGATATTTATTTTAGAACATCTAGGACTGATTTTTGTGAAGTACCTAAACACTACGGCTAATAAAACTTTAACTTGATGCAGATTTCAGGAGTTTGAAGGAAGGATTGTGTTTGATTTTGTTAAAAATAAACTTGAAGTAATTAATAACTGAGGGATTAAGAAGAAGCAGATCCTTCGGAGATTTAAAAAAAAAGATTTCAGTTGGTATACAGAGAAACCCTTGCCTTCAGAATCTGACTATGATAAAAATTTAGGTTAAATAACAAATTAAATTATTTTTTCTTCTATGTTTCTTCAGCTTTTGACGGATCTGAAATATACGATACAATCATGCACTACAAATCTCCCAATCTCTAACCAGAATTGATTGAACAAAAAACTAATTCAGGAAATTGATTTGTTAAGAAAATTTCAAATTAGGCATCTGCATGAAATAGTTGTTCAATTAAATAAAAGTTAGAGATGGTTAGTTTTAAAAAAGTTCAGTATTGTAAATATTTTTGAACAAAGTTCCTTAAATATATTATTAGGAAGAGATTTAAAGTTTTTGTAAATAAAAAAATGGCGTTTAATACTACTGTTATCATCAAATATTTACAAGACTGAACCAGAGGAAAGCAACGATTTTGATTCTTTGGCTAGACTGAAGTTTGTGTATTTTAAATGAGTTCTGTACAAATTATTAAACAACTGATAATTGGCTGAAACTTTCAAAGTTAAAACAAATAATAGTTTTATTTAATAAATAACAATAATTAGAATTATCAAATGAGTTAGTTTCAAATTTAATTTCCAATTATCATGTTGTATTAAAATAAATAGCTCTGCCTAAAATCAAACCAATGCTTACCCTATGTAACACATTAACCCTGCCTCCTAAAGAGGGGGCTTCACTGCTAGTACTATCTCTTCTTCGACTCACATTAGCTGGTGGACTGATTGGACTTCCATCTCCATGAGGTCCGTCCAAGGAACAACTAGCAGCTCCGGGAGAAGGTAAACTCATTGTTGTAGGAGAATCCATATCCAGACCACTACCGTTAAACGAAAGAGTTGGAGAAAGGATCTGTTGCTGATGCAGCTGTAGCGAATTTTCGTGGAGAGGAGACTGATAGGGAGGCAGCGTATCTTGATAAATTTTAGAAAAGTGACCGTGGGGAAATGAGCCTCGACTTTCGTAATTTCTGCAAAAATAGATAAAAATTATTATTTTTTTCATTAAAAATTGTATTAAAACGACGTTTTCAAGGTAAGGAATTTCTATCTTTTAATTCATATCTATTCATTATGTAACAAATGCGTGGAAAATTAATACTTAATGACTATCATTAAATAACCTACACATTCGATATCTGTAGAGTATTTATTGAATTATGACCACCTCCGATATTTAACAAATCTTCATATTTACAATGCCAGTCGTACATTGTATAATTTATAGTTTGATTGCCAAAAAAGTAGTAATGAAAGTTGTAGCTTCAAAGTGAGAAAATCTTAGAAAAACCAGATATAACATATCAAAAATAGGACAAAAATAATAGACATCTTTCTTATGAACTTAAATCCAATTCTCTACTATTACTAAATTATCAGCTGTATGCAACAATCTCATAAATCAGCTGTTAAATTTAACCAAAGTATTAAAGTATTAAAATTGAAAAAAGGCAAATATTAAAGAGTAGATCCTAAAATGTGATCTTTATTCAAAAGAGGATCCCTTTTTGAAGAAAAAGCTTTACCTTTAAATATTATACTGTTTTCAACTCAAAAAAATGTTCTATCAAACAATTCTCTTATCTTTGCGTGCTGCAAAATTAGGATGTATTGAATTTACCATAATTTGTAAATTATTTTATAAAATAGAGTATGCAAAAAACAGTTAGCATTTGAATTATTATTAAAAGAATCTCTTAATAGGAGCATTTCTAGACGCATTGTTTTCATTGAATTAATGTATTAATAAAGACACTTCATCAAACCATAAATGCTCTTGTTTAATATTAAAAAACTCCGCATGCACTAATTACAGCAGTGTCAGCTATTTTTTGAGACTTACTCTCAAAAATAAACAAGTGAAGCATCTTTTGAGCACTCCAAAGCATATTTATATGGTGTTTCTGGTCACTTAATGAGCTCTATTTTCTTGGTCCTCTGCTCTAAATCAAGGAGAAAGGTATTGGCCATCACAGACAGCCTATATATTTTAATTCAAAAATGAATTTTTCTGTCCCAGAAAAGTTATCAGCTCGATTACCTTATAATAAATAATGATATAGTATATTTAGCTATCAAATTTGTAAAATATGCACAATTGGATATTGCAGCTTGATGTGAATGCAATCTATGGCTCGAATTTTATACAGACCAACAACTTAAAACTTCTTTCATATGTTTTAACATATTGTTAAATATTTAATCAGTCGGATGGTAGTGAATTAATTGCCCCCATTGTTAGTGACTATTTGACAGATGATTAGAGCAAATTTTCGTTGGAGCATAGGTGGAATAATAAAACCTAATTTAACCCTTTCTATAATCCCTGGTTGGGGATTCATAGAGTAAAATTCATAGTGGTGCTCCTGAACTAAATAAATAAAACAATGATAACTATATTTAACTTGCATAAATAAAAACATTCTCCTATATTCGTTTCATGAGCGTTCATAATAAATTTCTTTTAATTCAAATCACTTAAAAGCTTTCAAAATATTTGATCTGTTTTTACAATATTTCTGGCTAAAATTATGGTAACCCAGTTTATCTGTTTTATTTATAGTTGCCATAAAAAATTTATTTATTTTTTATATTTATTCTTAGTTGCACCTCTATGGTTTACTGGTTTCAGAATGTTTTATTACTTGCGTTGATTTTGATTGGAGTATAGAGCTTTTGCCTAAATAATTACAATTGATCATTGCTTACCTATTTAACATCTGTTCACTGAAAGAATCTATATTTTGATCCACTGGGTGTAACTGAGATTCAGGCGTTATCGAAGGTGAATGCATATTTCCGTTGCCAACTTCTTCACTGTCGTTTTCTTCACTAGGTAATCTCTGTAGAAACGATGAGAGATCAGTAGCGTCGGGAAAATTTTCTAGTAACGCGTTTTCTGCCGCACTGGAAAACGTCAAGGTAGCTGTAAACTGCAAAGGATCCACAACGGTGCCTGCAAAAAGATTCGACTCTTTTAGTTTATGAATAGATAAAATTACATCTGAAGAAAAATATTCTACATTTGATTATACTATAATTAATACCTGTTACTAGTTCCACCATCATAGAATCATCGTAATTGGAGTATCCACTGGGAAGAAGCTGATTCATGGGATCCATTTTGCTTTCATATAAATCTAGATCACTTTCGTCTTTCATTACAATTCCGTAGGAGGCGTTCTGAAGAGTGGAATATTGTTTTGGTGGGCTTTGATTTCCGTTGATTGATAAATTGCCTAGTTCTTGTCCAGTGTCACAATCCATATTTTGTTGATTCGATAGAATATAGTTGGAGGGAAAGTTTCCGTTACCATTGGCGTTAAAGTTATTGTTATTATTTCCACCTGTTCACAGAACAAAACAATACATTTATTGATAGTTGTTACTCTTTTCTCGAATAAAACTTAAACTCAATATCAAAATTTCTGGAGAATATACTTGAAATACAATTAAACAGTTTTATCCCCTAATTACTTAATTACAGATATTTTTATTTATATTTTATGATTGTGAAAATATATATTTTATCTTCTTATTTTCTAATAATTATTATATAATAAATAAACTGTAAAATTATTGATAATAAATCTATCAGCTGTGGACTTGATTTGTGTTTTTTATTAGTTTTGAAATGAACAGTTATTGATCAAGATCGTCATAGTTTATTTATAGATATTAGAATTAATCTAAATGTAAATTGACTTTAAAAAGTAAAAGTATATTAGGTACGTACCTTTTAGAGATTCATAAAACGGCGGCAAACTTCCAGTTGGTGGGCTACTGGGGCCATAATTTTGCCTGCCGTCTCTTCCTGGATTCATCCCGCCTCCACCTGTACCACTTCCCATCGCACCACCTCCTCCACCTCCCGAGGAACCACCACTAAAATTAATCGTATTACCTCCTCCTGTGGACGAGTTAGTGCTTTGGTTACCCGATGATTGATTACCACTAGAACCTCTCCCATGGCCAGCAGCAGCTGACAACGTTACTGGAAGTTTTCCAATAAGCGACCTGCAAAATATTTATACGCATATAAACAAATAAATTACATATAAATCAAAATCTTATACCTACGATACCTTTCTATGTACTGATAAAGTCTCATTTTACGAATGCTATTAGTGATTTTATTAAAAACAGTATTATCTTTTGACGCAAAAAATAATTGTTTACTGATAGCAAGTAGTAAAACGTGTATTTGGTCGGAATCTAGACATTCGGGTATTTCAAGATATAAGAAAACTTAGTTAGCTGGGAAGGCTACTTTAGACCAAGAAATTAACGTGGAAAAAAATCGAAAAAATAGAAAAAGCACCGTCTAGGAAAAGTGAGTCAAAAAACAAAATAGGTCATTCGTTTTTTTGAATATTTAAACTAAAAACCTGTCAGTACTTTTTGGATTTAAAAATATTACTTAGTCTACTTGGGCAACTGATAAAATTTGCTCTAACTATAGTTTTATCTTTTGCAGAACTGTAAAAAAAATTCAGAACAATAAACAACTAAAAGGTTGAATTAACTTCCAACCTTTTAGTTGTTTATTGTTCTGAATAAGATAAACTTTCACATAGTAAGGGTTAGTACCATAAATTTCGTAAAAAAAATTAATAATAAAAAGAGATAATTATCTGTAATTGATTGAGGTCAGAAGAAAGATTGCATTTTAGTGTCTTATAGTGGTGTGTACAGTAATAGGCGATTGGACTGATATTGAATATTGGACTTTGAACTACATCATCGTATTGTTACAGACCTATTCGTTGTTCGAAATCATGAAATTTCATAACCTATTTTAAACAATCCATGACAGGACGCCAATTTGTATTCATATTCATGATGACGTTATTTGTTAAGGGGTATCCTTATTGGTATGTTGACGGTCCATTTCCACTTGACATCCAATGTTGCCAAATCACCTATTAAAAACAAATTAACCGGAAATTTGTCTTCGTAAAATAGTGATTGATGCCAAAAAATCCTTCGAAATGAATACTTCGTCTCATCAATAGACATAGAAGAGTCCTGATGATTATCTCAGCATTAGCAGCGTGGGAGAACGACGAAATTGATTTTTGATCCTCATTTAAAACGTTCTCTAAATATTCGTTAGAAATTTGGCAACATGTTATGTTATTCTCTTTCTATCTTGGTTGAGAAGTGTGCTGCCATGTTGTCACGTTAATAAAGCTAAATGTCCTCAAGTATGAATTACCACGAAATGCTTAATATAAAATATCGAATATTATGAGCACATCATTATTGTATCTGAGAGAATATATAACAGTTTAGTAGTTCACTTCATAATTAATGTTCAAAACATCAATATTTAAGAATCAATTGTGATTATTTCCTGAAAGTTAATGAAATTTGCTGATTCATTTTGACAAGTGGCAACCGTGTTCTTCTCTTCCCCTTCTAATTAAATCGTGACGTGGACGTGACTTGCTAAGTGCGGAAAAATTTCGACCGTTTGAATATTATTTTGATTTTATTGGTGATTTAGAGTTCGTATGATTAATAAAAAAATATTAAATCGCCCAATATTCATGTATATTATTTAAATATAAATTAAAATAAAAATAGTCCACTCGCTTATTCCTACAGAACACACTTGAAATTAACTTAATGTGAGTCTTGATATTTGCATATTCAAAGTTTGAATTCAGAAAGACTTTGGAGAATAAATTTGCTGCACATAGGTGCATGATGGAAATAGTTTTGGTTTTGTGCGAGTTGGTACATAAATGGGATTATTGATTCGGATTTGGCAAATAGAGCTGAGCCCTCAATAGATATCTGAAAGTAGGACAAAAATTGAGTCTTTAGGAATGCCGTCTGGAGAAATAGGATGCCTGAATGAAATAGATTGACAGTTAGAAAGAGGAATGCATTGGAAAAGCACAAAGCAAAAAAACAGCACATTTTGATTAGACATTTTAGGTTAGGACCTTAAAACATCGGTGTAACTTTACCTTACAGATATCAACGGTTTGCTAATTTTCGAGCAGTTACTTCTTCTTTGTTCCCTGATTTTCCTCTCTTCCTCCTCGTCTTCGGTTTCACCCTTTCGCTTGGGTATATGATAATCGATTGGTTGTTCTTGTTCGGGCTCTTGTATAACTATATTCGTTGGTACTCTTGTGTCCGTATCTTCTTCTCTTTTCGTCGTGGTCTTCGGCGTTCTTTGTATGACGGAAAACTGCCTTATGGGTGCTAAATTTGGCGGACGAGGTGTGTCTTCGGAAGGTTTTGGCGTGGACGGAAGTGCTACTTTTTCTTGTTTTAAGAGTGCGGGGTATTCTTTGCGCTCTGCTCTCGTTAGTACGTGACCTCTGCTGCCGTACGGTTTATCTCCTCCAAGAATGGAGGAGATGAATCGTCGAGGGGGAGTGTTTGGAGGTTTCGTTGATTCCGGCGGAGGGGTTTTCGTCTTTGCTCGATCTTCTTGTTTCTTCTCTTGATCTGAATAGAAAAGGAAAAAGTTATAGTTAATAATGTTTATGATTAAAACCAAACATTTTCAGCAAAAAAAGGGAAAAATTATTCATTTGGTGGGGTTTCTAAAGGTTTTTATATATAGTGTATTGGTATTTATATTTTATACCAATTAAATTTCAAGCTTTGTAATGCTGGATTATTGGATAAATCTATTAAAAAATGTCCATAATTGGGTGCATTCCAGGAAAAATATTACACTACTTCTCAATGGGGTAAAATTGTTATTACATACATTAGTTTCAATATATAATATTTAAAATTGTTTTAGAGTCTAAGAAAAATACTGTTCTTAGCAAATAATTCTTCATGAAATAATACAGTTAACAACACAAACTGCTCTGAAGGAATTGCCATTCCTTGTATGAGTTTTACACTTTATAGGAAAGTGTACAACACTGTATGTTGTTTACAATTTAAAATGCAAAACATATTATTAGGTTAAAAGTCTTTAACCATTTAACCAAGAAATTTAACATATTATAAATTTGCACTTATTAAGATAAAATTTACAAATATGCCGAATTCGACGAATTACAATATATTATAATGGTTCTTTAATAACGGATTTCATGAATATACGCGATAATCATCACCACATTATTTGATATTCAAGGTTTTGAAAACTGGAAGTTATCCACCAGGCCAACGAACCTATTTGATATATTTTAACAACCTTGACAGTTCTGTAATTTGCATAGAGTGGTTGGCTAACTCCTCTAATAGACAGCTAGTTCTATACAATACCATAACTAATCCCAAAAATGTTTTTTACAAAATGACTCTGGCATTTATCGTTTCACAAACAATTTTGAGGTTAGAATATCAAATATGCTTTTATCGGGTTAAAATATAGAATTTAAATATTTTTGGTTAAACTATTAAATTAAGTAGAAAATGTGTTTAAAGTTCCTTTAGGAAAAGTGTACTGTTTTATCCCCAACCCAGAAATGAGGTTCAAGGTAAAACATTCAACAGTTGGTAGCGTGTATTGATTTTAATTGTACTAAACCACCGCTGGTGATCATTCATGGACTATTTGTTATGCATACTTTTTCAATTTAAAAGAACCAGGTTCGTATTAAGGAAATTTGTTAGCCTTCAATAACTACACGCATTTATATATTTAATAATTTACTTTTTATTTAGAAAATGAAGTTTCCTGCATGCTTAAAATTTGATAGAACATTACAATCCATAAATTATTAGTGGTTTTGTGGCAAGTTTGAATAAATCCGGGCCTGAGCAGAACCAACATACCATTTCTACGCAGGAATAATAGATTAGAACAAAATAAATTGTAAATTCTAATGGTTACAAAAGCTCGCACGTATCGCTAATTTAAAAATTCAAGGATGTCCATTGAACTTTTTAACAAAGTATTTATTATGTTCACCGGTAGAAACACGTGATAATAATATATATTAAAATCGAGATATTCGTTTGTGTCATAGAACAATAGGGAATTGAAAAAAAAGGTTCGCCATTGATATGCCAAACAAAGAAAAAAACTACTCGGTTTAGTGAAATACAAGATGTACAGCTGAGTATTGGTTACAATAAAACTATTTTAGACAGGATGTGCAAATTACATAGGATGAAATTAAAATCTTCTCCGTTATAGAAGTGAAAAATTAAGATTTGACTCATTCGGAAAGTAACAAAAATTACTCATTGTACACTGAAAAATTGCAGTAAATATTTTTGGGATTTGGATGAAGATATAATGATACAGCCACTGCAGTAGGTATCAGTTTTTAAAGAAATTTTACTCATTTGGACAAGCCATGTAGGCCCTGGGGTTACATCCATTTTCCCAAAAAAAAACCATTTAAAAGAAAAATAAATCTTGAAGGTGATCATTGGTCATTTTTGCAAATCTCCTCCAAATTTCTTTATCCTTGGTCTTTGCTCTCCATTGTTCGCAGATCAGTTTTTCCAAGGCGTCATCTTTCTCTTTTTTCCTGTTTTCCTATAAGACAATTTGCCTATTCTTTCTTTATGCATGTCCCAAACACCTAATTCTTTTTTCATTTACAACTGCTGATATGTCCATTACTCTCTTTGTAATATTTCTGTTTCTTTGTTTGTTATTCTTTTTCAACCATCTTTTGTGTTTATCTTAGCATTTTCCTTTGTCATTTATCCAATTTTTCCTCTTAGGCCAAATGAAATACCCACACCTCACTATTATTCTTTAGTGTACCTACATATTTACCATTCTTATGTACTTTGACTTTTCTTGGTTTACTTGCAAATTAAATCTGATTGTTTTTTTGTCAGTCTTCCAGTAACTACTTTCAGTTGCTTGATCTTTCTTCCTTCGATGGAATTTTGCATTGCTTTTTTATGCTTAGGCAAAATTTTCGCCCGAGCAATCTTCTGGCATTCTCTCTTGTTCCCAAAGGTTCTTGATCAGAACAATATGTCTTCATAAAATTTATTTCCGCTGCTTATAACATTTCTGCCGTTATATCAGATTCTCCTGAGTATTGATGGTCTTTATTATTTCTTCTTTCTTTTCTAGTTCTTTTTCTTAAACACATTTAGCAATTCTTAAAAATATTTTCACCAGCTTTCCAAGACTTCAATACATTAAAGATTTTTAAGACACGAACCATTGGATCCATTTAATATTGAATATTTAATTGAAAAAGTGTCTCATAGCGGATCAAGTAAATTAAATTAAAAAAACTTGAAGTAAAAAAAACATCTTATTGTTAATCCGTCTCGAGGCAATGTATTGAATATGTTCCAATTAACTGCTCAAGAAAAAAACTTGGTATTAAATATGAGTTTGAAGATCAAGGTTGTTGTAAGGCTAACCTTGTTGTTAAATATAAATATAAAAAGAATCGTGATATGCTCCTACATGGAAACAAAAGACTGGCATGTATATTATTGTTTATAATTACCTAAATTGTTCTGCGACTGTCATTCTCAATTAAGGAATAACGTTATTTGCAGGAGTGAGGCTTAAAAAATGGTGATTTATTTCAGTCAAGGTAGTTAAATGACTGTAGCAACAAAAATATAATTAAAAAGTTTCATGTATCTAGCATACAGTAATAATAATTTAATTACACACTATTTTATATTTACACACAGTATTTAAAAAATGTTAATTGTAAGAATTGTACCTAAATTTAAGTTATGTGTTTGTTTAAGTCCTTTTTTCAATTTTATTAAAACATAAAATATTATTTATTGATCATAAACGTTTTTAATAACAATATAATTATATTGCAGGTACTGTTAAAAAATATTTATTTCATAGGATGGAATGTGAAACTTTACATCATCTACCTATTGATATTGACCCAGAAACTATGAGATAACTTCTTATATCATTGGAGAGAGCTTGCGTGAAAGAACGAACACTTTCTACACGCATTTTATTGCGTAATTTCAATACACACGCAGTTGCAATTCGTCCTTGAAACCAAGGACATTGACCTTCTTTCTTCCTTCCTTCATCAATCAATTTTTAATTTTAATTTAAAACACAAACTTTTTGGTTTTGGTTCTTCTTATGCTGTAATTCTAGTATGAATCACCGGAAGGACATCAGAAGACGAGTTATATATTTAAAGCTAAAGAAGAATATTTAAAAACAACAGGGTTTTATATGCAGACAAAATAAAGGAGACTGAATCTCTCATATCCAAAAGCACATTAAGGAAAATTAATTAATGAGGTTTATAAGTTTTTATTTATACTTTGACTGACTTGAAAAATAGAGTGATAAAGTAAAATACGCCCACAGGCGTGTCACTTCTTTAAGTACGAGGGTTGTCTGAAAAGTTTCCGACCTCAACATGAAGATGGCAGCACTCGTAAACAAAAGTTGGGAAATGTGTTTGCGCATGCTTTGAAAGGTACCCACTAAAATTTCAGCCACTTTGGACGCCCAGTTGTTGTTTGACAATCATTTGAGTGAGTCGATGTGAGTGTTTTTATGAAAATGGAAAAAATCGAGTATCGAGCTGTCATTAAATATTTTTTGTTTTTGAAAGGCAATACGCCTACGCAAATCAAAGACGAATTGGACGCTGGCGCTGTGTACGGGGACTCTGCACCATCATTTACCACCATGAAATTTTGGGCTGCTGAATTTAAACGTGGCCGTACCCGCTTGGGTGACGATGAATGTTCGGGACGTCCAAAAACTGCAACCACTGACGATAATATCGCTCAAGTTCACCAAATGGTGCTACACAACCGTCGAATTAAAATTAGAGAGATAGCAGAGGCTATAAACATGTCCAAAGAACGTGTTTGTCACATATTGAATCAAGATTTAGGCATGAGAAAGCTGTCCGCGCGTTGGGTGCCGCGTTTGCTCACTTTGGACCAAAAACGTGTTCAAACTAACATTTTCAACTCTCTGTTGACGCAGTTTAGGCGCAATAAATCAGAGTTTTGGCGCCGATTAATTACTTTAGATGAAACTTGGATACACCATTATACTCCAGAAACAAAAACACAGTCAAAACAATGCACTGCGAAGGGGGAATCGGCT
Organism: Ophraella communa; assembly: GCA_035357415.1. Lineage (NCBI taxonomy): Eukaryota > Metazoa > Arthropoda > Insecta > Coleoptera > Chrysomelidae > Ophraella > Ophraella communa. The sequence continues at coordinate 27,440,665 of CM068994.1, read as the reverse complement.
CCAAAAAAAGCAAAGGTTGTTCCTTCGGCTAGGAAAGTGATGGCAACTGTTTTCTGGGATAGTCATGGAGTTATCTGAATCCATTATCTTCAAAAAGAAAAAAACATTACAGGAGCATACTACGCATCATTACTTGACAAGCTGAAGGCAGAAAGTGCGGAAAAACGGTCACATTTGCAGAAAAAGAGAATTTTGTTTCACCAAGACAATGCGCCGTCTCACACCTCAGCGGTTGTCATGGCGAAAATCCACGAATTACGGTTTGAACTGCTTGACCACCCTCCTTACTCACCAGATCTAGTGCCAAACGACTTTTTTTGTTCCCTAAGCTAAAAGTTGCGCTCGAAGGACTGATATTTTCGTCGAATGAGGAGGCCATCACCTTCGTAAACAACTATTTTGCAGAGAAAGACGTCGAGTACTATTTGGACGGGTTGAAGAGATGGGAGCATCGCTGGGAGAAGTGTATAGACTTACAAGGAGACTATGTAGGAAGATAAAAATTAATTTGAAGAAAAAATGTCTAGTATCTTTGTTAGGTCGGAAAATTTTCAGACAACCCTCGTAGGTGTACAGTTAAACTATTTTTCAAAGTAAATACAATACCCATATAGCACACGACGTACTGGGGACGTACATATTAGGTCCGATTTGGGTCTTTACGTCCCCGGACCAGAGGGGACGTTCTGAGTACGTACATATCTGGACTTACTTGGTACGTCCGCAAATGGACGTTTTCAGTACGTACATATTGGGTCCATTTCAGATATTTATTCCTAAAGCCAATCGGATACGTTCTGAGTACGTACATTTCTGGACGTACCTAGTTCGTACTAAAATGTACGTACCTAGTACGTACGTTTATGGACGTATTCAGTACGCACCTAAATAGACGTAGTTATTACAATGATTTCAATGTTTGTAAACAAGTTTGTTACAGAAAAAGTGTAAATACTAAACAGTACAAAAGAGAAACCAATCCTAACCGTGTTAATCAGCAGACCTAACTGTTTAGCTAGAGAAAAAGCGCCTATAGGTAATGTTTTTAAATTACGCGCCAAAGTTTGGGTTGGGTTTTGACAATATGTTATTCTAACCTATATTCTATGAGTGTGTGTGTGATATGTAAAAGGAGGAATATTTGCTTTGGCACTAAAATAATACATACCTACACAGACAATACAGATTACCATACCATATTTGTGATTGATAGTGAACTGTTAATAGTGAAATTGTAGAAGGTAAGCTATCTTTTAATATTATAATGAATCGATCAAATATAAGTAAACATCTAAAGTATGCCCGGCAAAGAGTTCCATTATTCGAGCGATTGCTAGTAGTTGATGGTTCACAAAATAGTGACAGGGATAGCGTTGATGGATTTAATAGATAGTTAATAGATGCTATTTGATTAAAGATGCTGCTGATGAAGGAAAGTCGTCTGGTTCGTTCAGAGAGACAGAATTGGCTCTCAAATCATGGCTAAAGAGGGCGAAGGAAAGGTCCATGAAACAAGCATTAAAGCTTTTATTTTATTTAATTGAAGATCAAGGAAGTATTATTTAGGTATTTTTTAACAGAATTCTTTATTACTTTTGATTTTAAGATTTTTATTTTATTTTGTTATTACCTATTACCTAGTTTTATTTTAAATTTTATAAATCATTGTGAAATAAAAATGGTTATTAAAAATTGTTTTATTTAATTAAAATATTGAGATTATTTTTCACCTATTTCCTGGATACGTCCCAGAACTGTCCACAGTTTGAGCCAAAAGAGTACGTACCAAGGACGTCCATTTACGCGGAATCAGGACGTACCCGGTACGTCCATAGGACGTACACTGTCCCTAATCCGTACGTCCCCAGGACGAACGATACGTCCGTTTCGTACGTCCCCAGTACGTCCGTAGGTCGTACATGTGCTATATGGGTAAAGTATTTACATTTTAGTGTATATTATATTTTTAATTGATTTAATACTTATAGGATGGTAAATTGTATGACAATGCTTTCACAAACCCTACTGACGACATTTTATGATTGCATAACACAAATAAAACCAATAATTCACAATAAAATCAAAAATAAAAGTCCAACTCTCTCAATTACCATACATTAAATATAAACAAACTGTCATCGATATGAGTTTTGACGTCACGACCAATGAAGGTGCGTTTCGACTGCTATTTGAATTTATCTATTTTAACTTACTTTCAATTTGATATTATATAAAAAATAACCAGAATTGTTGCGTTGCAATGAGTTTAGGATTAAATATTTATAATTTACTATATGATTACAAAGGAATTTCATTGATTTAATTCTAATGAAAACACCGAATTACACTTAAATTATACAAATAAGATAAAAATTGAAAACAAATATAATAAAATGAAAATAAAAATAAACAAAAAATCCTTATATCACATTAAGCAATCAAACCTGCCTGACAAATGAATCAACATAAGAAGACTATTCAACAATTAAGGTGTACTTGAGTGTTAACACAATTAGTGGGATCGTTATTCATTTCTCTGCAAATCTCCAAATCCTCCAAAAGGTCAATAATATTATAATTGTTGTTCGGTAGTCTATGAAGAAGAGTGCTATTTTTATTAGGAGAGAAATTGTGGCCCTTGAAAGAAATATGATGGCCAAAACTAGATGTATTGGGTCTATCCAAATGTTCCTTAATCCTAGTCTTTAAAGCCCTGGTTGTTCTGCCAACATAGGAAACAGGACAATTAAATTATGAATATACACACTTATTAAAAATACAAGTTTCTTTTTCTCCACTCTATCCAAAGTGTGTACTAAGTACTACAGTCCTTTTACATATTTAGAACTATATCTTGAGCAGTATTTTAACAAAAAATACAGTATATAAACATCATCATAATATATTTTAAACCTTAAGCATAATAATTAGTAATAATGAAAAATAGTCTTGGTATTTACTCGTGGCCGTTATGAAGCCGGTATTCATTTTTGTATTTACCCACTAAAACGTACTGTCTGTTTCTCGAAGGCCAAATAAAGCAGGCAGGGCAGGAAGATGTCTCGATAGAGATTATTATTCGGAATGCCAAGTGTAGTTGTTGGCTGTCCGTTAGAGGTGAGAGCTTAAGAGATTCATGTTCCAAACTGTTATATAACAATCAGACTCAGACATCTTTTAATGAAATACTAAATAAAAAATAAGTAACAATTGAGTATTTTCTCCTTATTTACGATTTTCATCATCAATAACGTATCTTCTACCACAATATTTCTTTTATCTTAATATTTTAATTAAATGTAGATACTTAATATCTACTAACTAACCTAACCTAACTTAATATCTAGAAGCTCTCTTATTGAAACATTTAGAAAGACTCAATACATGTAGTCAAATTACAAATTTTTTATTAGGGTTACAAGCAATAGCGACCAGTTTCGGTCTGCATCAGACCATCATCGGGCTGTAAAGAAAAGAAAATCATGGTATACAAGAAAGATGGTAAGTGTAAAAGTACTTTAAGTGTCTTAAAAGTTCTCTCTCAAGCTCAAAAACAACCGCTTTTTTATAATATACCAGGTTTTGATGTTCTTAGTCTCTATTGCTTTGTTTTCCGGTTTTATTGGATTCTACCACATTTTATAAGTTTACATTTTTTATTTGCAAATCAACTACCAGGTATTTATAATAAAAATAGCAATCATTACAAACGTGGTTAATAAAAAATCGAAGATTTAATGATTATTGTTCTCGGGAGGAACATAACCGAGTGGCTACATCACCTCATCTCTAGCTTTTTTTATTCAACAAGAGAGAGCACCTGCAAGGTCTAAACCGGTATCTCGTACTCATGCATGTGACTTTGAGAACTGATCAAAAAAACTCACTTTCACGTTTTACAATTTACAATTTCAGAGCTTGTACGATGGACTCGCGCTCGTAAGTACCTATACAAAACCGTTTTATTAAAGATAATTTTGTAGGTATTCATTTTTATGCTTTTTTAAAAACATTAAACGGTTTAATCACAAGGAACTGTAGTATTCGTAGTCCAATAAGAGAGCAGCAATTTAGAAAAAAATATTTAGATATTCTCGAGATCAATAAGATACAAAAATTCAAAGTTGTTCTATACGTATTTGATGAACAAGAAAAAAGAGATAAAATGGTAAAAATTTAGCCAATGCCTTCGATATCCATTTAGGTTGGACGTAAAGTAAATGATACTGACAGAAAAATCTGTTTGTTCTACTCCAGTTGAAAAAAAAAATGAATTGTTTGAAGAGTCAGTCGTAAGTGTATGTAACCTTTAAAGGAGGTGGTCTTAAATCTATAAGCTTGCTGATTCGAGTTTTATACCTTTGACTATATTTGGATGAGTATTTTTTTGGGATGGGAATGCTCCTTTTAAGACTAAAAGCTTATTAATATGAAACTGAGGGAAAAAATAAAACGCATCAGTTTATTGGTAGACACCGGTTATATTTTTATGGGAATAAATAAAAACAAAGTTTTTGTATCTTTTTGAGACTTAGGTAGGTGTCTCTGGTCTACTACACGAGGTAGGGTGAAACAAATTAACTACAGTAAAATTAAAACAAAAAGCGTGGCACGTCATAATTGTGATGTTGCTAAATAGCAAAAATAGTAAGAAAAATCGGGATTTATCAAGTTAAACAATCAGAGAACTTATAATTATACCATAGAAAAGAAATAATTACATACAGTTCCTGGATTCGATTGATGCGGTGTCAGTGATGATGACAAATTTGTATCAGTTCAATCAGTTTTCTTATTGTCATTTTTTATTAAAAACCTTAATTATTTGGTTATTTTAATTCAGTTGAAAATAAAAATACTTTAAAACACCAATTCGACATTGTCCAATTAATAAATACTAGCTGGCTAATTTTATCAACAATTTTAATAAAATAACATTAAATTAATATTTGCTGCCCTCGTTACACTTGGACAGCAAATACAGCTGCAGTCACATAATCAAGGCAATACTGACATGGGAGCAGATACAGTAAATAAAAATATACACGTAGATAATAATAAAAGGACATTTTTGAGAAATAATTTGATCTGCAATTTTAATACCTACATCTATTTAAGGTAAAATTCTTAAAGAAGAATTATTATTAAGTTTAGTGGTTTTTGGAAACTAATTTGATCTGTAATTTAGGATCATCGTTTAAGTATAATTTCTTATACAGTGTGTAAAAGCCAAATGGAATAAATTCATTATTTCGGTTAGTGTACATATTTATAAAAAATCCTGAAACACGTCAAATTTAAATTATAACTTGACATTCTTTAACGTGAAAATGCAACCCCTACCTTCAACCCCCTTAGAATGACAGGTACAACCCCCAATTTTTTAAATAGGAAGTATAGGCTTGTGATATATCATTTGAAAGGTCTCTTCATTCTCTATTCAAAAATGTTATTGTTTTTAAATTTGATGCAAAAATTAACATAAAAAAAATTAATATCATGTTGTTACCGAAATTCGCTACAATACAATCAAAAACTAAAACGTAATGCAAAACGTAATAAAATGTAGAACACGAAAAAGAACTATGAATGTTAATGAAGTAGATGTTCAAAATGTTCTCCGCGAAAGTCTTGGCAACATCCTAATCTCAAATAAAACTGTCTTCTAACATTATTTAACATATCAGGCGTGATCGACCTAATCGCAAGCGTTATTCGTTATTTTAAGTCATTTAAATCAGAAGGTTTAGTTTTGTACACATGGCTCTTCACATATCCCCATAAAAAGAAATCTAATAATGTAAGATCAGGTGAACGCGCTGGCCAATCAATCGATCCTCGCCTCCCTATCCACCGATTGGGAAATATTGTATCGAGGTACTGCCGGACATTAAGTTGGTAATGTGGTGGTGCTCCATCCTGCTGAAACCATATCGTATTCGCTGGAACTTGAGGATTACCTGGATCAGGATATAAATTTGCCAACGTTGGAATGACATCATTTTGAAGTAGTGCCAAATAATTGTTGCCATTCAAGTTGCCCTCAATAAAAAAGGGACCAATGATATTGTTCCCTACAATCCCTGCCCAAACATTAACCTTTTGAGGGTATTGAGTGTGTTCTTCTCTCATCCAGTGAAGATTTTTCGTGGACCTGTAGCGGCAATTTTGCCGATTAGCACGACCGTTAAGTAAAAAAGTACACTCATCAGAAAACATAACGTCTTCTAATTGGATAATATTGTTATCCAACATGTCCATCATTTGCTCACAAAAAAAAGTTCTCCTATCAAAATCGTCTTCCATGAGCTCCTGAGTAGGTATCATCTTATACGGATGCAATTTATTTTCTTTTAATATGTTTGCAATCGATGTATGATATATATTGAATGTAGTGGATGCCTGTCTACTCGATGTATGTGGGTTTTCCTGAAATTCAAGCAACACATCTAATTTGAGTTCATCACTAAGTGCATTGGCAGCTGCTTTTTTTATCTGCCTTACATGACCAAACTCGCGAAACTGCTTATCTATTTTACTTATTGTTCCTTGGGATATAGGCGGTAAATTAGGAAAATTCTCATGAAATAGGCGAGTTATTTCCTGTTGTGTTCGGATGTTATCTCCGTAACCAATCATTTGTAAAACTGTTATTTTATGCATTTCCGTTAATCTAACCATTTTTCAGAATTGAATTGAACAAACTTTATACTTTAATTACAACAATGACAACTTAAATAAAACAATTTAATTCTGCTTGTTAAAATAGCGTTGCCACGGACATTCTTTAAAGTTTTTTAAAGGTTACCATCTAAAAACCACATTGCAATGGTTTTTGTTCACTTTCTCAGTATCAAGACCTAAACGGGAAATAAGTTTTAAGTATATTGTAATAAGTTTCGAGTATATTTTAGCGAATTTCGGTAACAACATGATTTTAATTTTTTTTATGTTAATTTTTGCATCAAATTTATAAACAATAACATTTTTGAATAGAGAATGAAGAGACCTTTCAAATGATATATCACAAGCCCTATACTTCGCATTTAAAAAATTGGGGTTGTACCTGTCATTTTAAGGGGGTTGAAGGTAGGGGTTGCCTTTTCACGTTAAAGAATGTCAAGTTATAATTTAAATTTGACGTGTTTCGGGATTTTTTATAAATATGTACAGTAACCGAAATAATGAATTTATTCCATTTGGCTTTTATAGGTATATAAACCTTTTTTTGTCCCACAAATAACCCGAATTTTTTTTAACTCTGTACCTACCTCTAAAATGTTAAGAGATTTTTCCATAAAAATCACCTTTTTTTCAATCAAAAATTCTTCAGTAAAAAACTATGGTATATGGTTCATATGGGGCTCATTTTTTTTGACTTTTCATTTAGTTTTTTATAAACCTACCTCCCATTTAAAAATGTGCTCAAAAATGCAAAAAGAGCAAAAAATGACTTACAACAACAAACTTTTGTAAGATTTCGAAATTTCACCCTTTTTTAGGTCCCTAAAACCACCCTAGAATAGTCTCCCTAGCTGAATGGTTGAACTAATTTAAAAATAATTTTTTCTAACCCAATTATTTTTAAAATCTGTATTACTTATTATAAATTTATGACCGCTCGGCACGCAGTGATAGTTTTATGTAACGAAAGAATGGTGCAATGCAAACTATGGCAGTGCCAGAATGTATTGATGGTTTGCCCCGTAGTATTTTTTAATACCCAATGAGATCACTGTTTTTGACAAAATCTATTCCTCGACTATAAAATTGCGAGGACCAACATTTTGATCGCGGTTTCCTGGTCTATTTGTTTATTGCTGAAATATTTTTTTGATTTCGCGAAGGAGTATCCAGGTAGACCGTCATCGAAAAAATTATTCTTATATACATAACAGGGCATTGTTCTTCAAGCATTGCGAGTTGGGTTTGGCCTTGAGAACGCTAGGCTGCGTTTTTTTTTTATTTAACTTTACTTAACTTCGGTACCTTTATGTTCGCTGAAATGAGGGTACCGCGTTCAAGGATTTTTTTTTCAGTAAATTATTCACAATCGCTAAACGTTTAAATGGAACGATGAGGGCAACAAAGTGGTCAAGAATAACGGACGAGCAACGGTTATTTTTGATATTTTAAGAGCCAATTTTTTATCATTTTCTTTGCCACCGTTGTTAATTACAGATGTAGAAACCACTTTTGATTGTGACACACAGTATAACGTCGGACACGCATATGAGAGAGAGAGAGAATCGTCTTTATTTCACTACAGAAAACTGGGTCATTGGTATTGTGACATAACAACGTTAAGGGCCAAATAATTTGTCACGCTCTCATTGTAATTACAATTTTTTTCGTTTTACCAAAATTGTATTCAGCGAGATTTTCTGGGTCAATAAATTTTCCCAGATTTATTATAACTGAATGATTAATTGCATATATTGAATAAGTAGGTGGACAGGCAATTTCTTTTATGCTGTAATTGACAGTTTACACCATGATTGCCATTGCAGAAGATCTGGCTTTACAGTCATGTGTTATAAAGACAGTACAAAAGGCAGTAGACATTATTAAAGATTCCTTTATGAGTAAAAAGCTATTTTATTTTCTCTGTCTGCAATATAGGTGGCGCCTCCAACAAAAAATCCTCTTGGCAGATCTAAAGAATAGGCTCTTTTAGGAAGGCTGTCAAAAAATCAGATCATTTGACAGATTAGTTTGAGGGTTATAGAAATTCGACTACATAAATATTTAAATTAAAATTGAATCTACTTTTAATGGTATTTTACGTCTCGATATATCCTACAAATAAAATATATTTTTAACAAGCCAATATTAATTGAAATTTACTCGGATACTTTTCCACTTCTAACGCAATACAAGTAAAATATTCCCAAATAATTAATAAATTAATAATGGTAAAAATAGTAACAGTCAAAAATTGGGTTTAAAAATGCAATTCAAATAGCTATTGTTTATTATTGTAATTTTGTTCTAAATATGATTTTTTAAATCGACTGCAAATGTATTTATGTCAAGATATGAATCACATGAATTAGAATTTGATTTATTCCTAATTTCAAGGTACCTAGAAATTATTAACAGTTTTAACATTCCACATTTTTTCTTGGTCAAGTATTTTGGTTGAATTTTTTGTTCTAAAAAGGTCAAAGAAAACATGGAATAAAGAAGTAGGGAGAAGCAGTAGGTAATAGACATGAAATTTTACATCCGACATCTATTTTGGTATGTTAGAACTACGACAATTCGGCGCAGAGAACATTAATTCAGAACAAATGGTTGACACTTAAGCAACTTCATAAAAGCACAACAGGAAATCCGTCTCTTTAGCATTTTGCAAAATGTTTTGAAATTCAAATCACAAATTTGAATCAGAACTATGAAAAATTTCAAATGGATACATGAATGGCATCAAGTAAATTCACTATAATTCAGAAAATTGAAATACATTTGTGGCTTAGACTCAAAAGTATTTTTGTAGAGAAAAATAAAAATATCTTACACTAAAAGAAAAATAACTTTTCTAAACCTTTTGAAATTTTTGTAGAGAAAAATAAAAATATCTTACACTAAAAGAAAAATAACTTTTCTAAACATTTTGAAATTTAACCTATGAATGTGATCAACATCTACATTTACCGCCACTATTAACCGCCCACCCAATGTTTTATTGTTTAGTTGGAGATATTTGTAATTTTGTTATTTCTTCTGATTTTCTGATATTATGGTGGTAATAAAATTATCTCAGTTGATCAAAATTACATAAGGTATATATATTTTAACTTGTTTACTATTTTTATTTCATTTTATTTCAGTCTTGCAGTTTTTATGTTTAAACTAAAATTGTATTTCCAGCCTTTTGGACATCTGTGTTAATTTCAAATTTAAAAATGATTTCCAAAGTAATATTCAAAATTTTTGTTGCATCTGTGTTTCATTTTAATTTCCAGACCAGACTATTTTAAAAGTAATCTTCAAAATATTAGCTCTCTCTGATTATTAAACTTGATAAATCCTGACTTTTCTTACTAGTTTGGATATATGGCAACATCACAATTATGACGTGCAACGCTTTTTGTTTTAATTTTACTTTATAAAAATAATTGGGTGGGCGGTTAATTTTGTGAATATGGTGAGTGTAAAGTGTAAATTTCATCATTTAAGAAAAATATCAAAATTATGCTGAAGATATGCATCCTACTTACACTTATTTACCGTTTATTTACCTTTGTGTAAATACCCTAGCCTCTTTTTTATACACGTGTACATAAATTTGTTTTTATTTCACAACGACGTTTCCGGAATAACAATGTTTATTTTATCTTCCACAGGACATTATCCTTTCAATTTGTTTAATGCGTAGTTAGTTTGTAATTTTAATCATCCGAGATCCATAATTTCGGTTTAATTTTTCTTGGAATAACAATCAGCATGTTTATTTTATCTTTTAGAATAAGTAATTTCAAAATTGAATAAATATGCAACGAAAAAACAACGGGAATAAATATTATTTGAGTTTGTAGTAGAGAATGTCTTCGAACAAATATGCACATATTACGTGAAATGAAATCTTGAAACGTTAAAACGTCTAGAACCACTTCAGTTGTTTTCACGTTTTGCATTACTGAATACATTAAATAATGGAAAATAACATCAACAGCGATACGCAAATAAAATATTAAGCAGCGGGTAAGTAAGAACAGTACTCGTAGGTCTTTTTCGAACTTTCAAGCGACCAACGTACCTTGAGACCGACTTCCTATGCTCTCATTACCATTTTATTTCGTTATCCTTGGAAAATGTAAGTCTACTTCATTTTATCCAGTGGCAGTACAAGCTTACTTTTTACAACTAAATTATACACTACCGAGCAAAAAATTTAGGTCACTTTAAATAATTTACGAAATGGCAAATAATAAAACTAATCAAGGAGTTAACAACAAAATTTAGCAACAATTACGAATTCATGTTGCATTGATAATTTTTCAATTTTATTCTCTAAAACCGATCCGTTGTATGGTTTATTGTGAAAAGTAACGTTTCATTGATATTTATTGTTTATTTACTGGTCCAAAAATGCCTCTAGATCTTATTATTGTGGCACGAATTGTAGCGTTCATACAAGATGGTAGAGGACAACGTGAAACCGCCAGAATTGTTGGTAAGAGTCTCTGTGCTGTACAAAATGTGTACCAACGTTACCAGGAGAATGGTCTTATAACCAGACGACCCGGATCTGGCCGAAAAACAGCCACTAGTCAAAGAGATGATAGACTTTTGTTAATGTCAAGTTTGCGGAATAGAACAGCTTCTGCAGTTTCGCTACATAATCAGCTTCAAGAGGTTAGAAACATTAATGTTAGCGAATGGACAGTTAGAAGAAGGCTTCGTGCTAGTGGATTGTTTTGCAGAAGGTTGGCTACAGGGCCAACATTAAACCGCCAGCATCGAATTGCAGGATTGAATTTTGCTCGAAATCACTTGTTATCAAACGATGACGACTGGAGCAAGGTACTCTTTACAGACGAGTCTCGTTTTTGCCTCAATGAACCATACGGACGTCGAAGAGTACGGAGAAGACCTCCCGCTTGTATTGACCATAGACGAAAATTTGGTGGTGGGTCTATTATAGTTTGGAGAGGTATTACTTCAGAAGCACATGAAGAGTTGGTTTTAATAGAGAATGGCTCTCTAACAGCTCACAGATATGTAACAGAGGACCTGGAAGATCAGGGTGTACCTTTTTTGGTCACTATAGACGAGCAAGGCATTTTTATGCACCATAATGCAAGGCAACATGCTGCCAGGATTGTCAGTGAGTATCTAGATGAGGTAGGAATTAGGTGGTTTGATAGTCCAGTTATGAACCCCATCGAACATGTCTGGGATGAGGTAGGGAAGCATATTCGAAGGCATACACCAGCCCCAAGAACTACTCAGGAGCTAAAGAGAGTTTCTATTGCAGGAGTGGAATAACATGGATCAGAATGTAATCCTTAATTTAATTCAGAGTATGCCTCGTCATTAATGCAAGAGGGGGTAATACACGTTATTAGTTATATTGTTATCATTTTTTAATAATGTTAAATTTTATTCTTTTATTCGAACTTCGTTTAAAATGTAAAGTCACTGTTTTTCAAGAATAAATCATAAAAAAATGAATTATGTTGTCTGATGTCTACAAAAATTCAGTAAATAAATTTACAATTTGCAAATATAGGGCGACACATTTAATTTTTTAAATTGTTTGTAATTTTTTAAATAATTTAAAGTGACCTAAATTTTTTGCACGGCAGTGTATTTCAACCTATTAAAGTTCTGGATTTTATATTTTTTATAGCTCTGTGAGTCCTACACTCTTGCTCTTTATATAGTAATTCTAATTTTTGAACCTATTTTTTTACTGAAAAAAAAACAGCTGATCACTACTGTTCAATTTTCTACCATTTCCGAGTTAGATTTGAGCGTTTTCTTATGAAACAACAAAATATTTCCTGGGCTATATGCCCCAACGGACAATGAAGAACATTTCAAAAGAAAACATGACCCCGATCAACTTTCTTCGAAATTTAAGACCATTTGTTTTGCAAATGAAAGGGAAGGCATATACTCGCAGACCGTTTTCGACTTTTAAATAATTGTCTGCCCCCTGTATGATAAAATAATTTCTCATTAATTAGTTTCTATGACTGCTAGTTACCTTTGATCTGTTGGTTTGCAAATAAACGGTAGTATAGCGCTCTTACGCACATTGTTATCTAGTCTAGTCTTAAACTGTAATTGGCGAAAACTTCAAAGTGGGCGACATCTATTGGGATAATATAAAAGGTCAAGTGAGGGTGAACAACCCATCAGTGTGCCATTAAACTTGTAGTGTAATGTATTTTTTTTTTCGGGCTGAGATGGAAAAACTCTTGTGTAATGTATTAAGAAAAATAAAAAGTGCTGTTCACTCTCGTAGCGGCCATATTGCAAATTGACAGCGCCATCTAGTGGTCATTGATTTTCGCGAACAGGTTGAGTTGACAGTGTATATTTTACAACTATTCGCCTTTTCGAAAGTCTAGACGCCCTCTGGAGGATAAATAATAAACCTACTTTGTGAGTAATCGCAAATTATTTTTAATTTTATTTTGGATTATGTGGAGTTTGATGTTTGATTCTTTTATTTGTATTTGTAAAATTACCACCAAACAATTAAAACACACAACTCAACCACTAAGTTCGACACCTCAAACAAAAAGATTACTCACAATCCTCCATATTTGTTTACGTTTCTTAGCGCCATCAACGGTAGTCGAAATCGCGAATAATGCTCTATCCTGCTATAAATTAAGGTCGAAATAGGTACGAGTAGTACGACGTCCCTTTCATTAGAAAAACAATAGAAATGCAAAATCTGTAAATAATTCTCCCGAATTCAAATTACACAATACGATAATTGAAACATCTAAACGTGAATTTTAAGAAGGTATTTTCACAGACAATAAATTTGATGTTTAAACCTTGTATTTTTTTTGGTATGAAGAAACCAACGCATGAACCATTACGCCATCAAAAATTATAGCTTCACACATTCTACTATTGGGAAATTACGGTTAAATATATAAATAATTTGATTTTCCAAATACCAGTTAATTGGTGATTAGACCACACATATCGAATTATTAAACAAACATATCGTGAGTTGAATCTTCTTTCGATTACGCAACCATATACAGCGATTTTAAAATTTATGTTTATTTATACGATTTCTACTTTGTTGTTGATATTTTTTTTAAACGAATTTTTTATTCACGCCCACGTATTTTTGAACTTTTGTCAATATTATTTATAAAAGTTACAGTTAATTAACCGTGACTTTGAAATAGTAATGATAATAATAAATAAAATAGCCGATTTTGATTAATTATATTTTTAGTCATCATGGAATTCATTAGGTTTTAACAGCCCGACCGTTATTATATAGCTAGCGTAATAATGTGTTAAATTAGAGGTGGAATGTTCGATTGTTTATGAACTTCAGTCTGTTAATTTTATTTGACGAATTGTGGACAAAAATTTGGCATTAGCTATTTGTAGTCTGGTCGAGAAGTAATTTAAATCGGATTTGGGTTACACCGATCCGAAAAATCGGATTTTGGTGTCAATCGATTCGAAATGAAAAATATAAAAATGTTCCTGAATATCAAAATCCGTTTTAAAAAATTTCCTATTGTTATTAACAATTTAAGATTTTAAAAAAAGGGGGTTTACATTTTTGCTAATAACTCATAAACTATAATAGCTAGAACAAAAAACTGAACGGATTCTTAAAGGGTAGGAAATTTCCAACTACCAAATGACATAAATTATTTTTTTTTCAATAAGTAAATATTAATAAAAAAAATTTAAAAAATTCTAGCACTATGAAAAAAGACTGTAAACAATTGTTTAAAAAAATTAAAATTTTCACATCTAAAATCGCATTTGTTTACTTTTCTTGTTAATAGCAATTTCAAGTTTTGAAAATTTAAAAATTTTATTATGTAACTTTGTTCAGTAGCTTTATGATAAAGGATTCCAAGGGTTAAAAAAATTCTTGTGTTTTTATTTTACTCACAGTAACGAATTTAAAATTAGTAACAATGAAGATGTAATTTTTTTAATTAACAAATGGATAGAAATGTGAAAAATAACGGAAAAAATTTTTTGACTGCAGAAATTTGTTCTCTGATATGTTTTGTTAGTGCTAGATTTTTTTTAATTTTTTTTATTAATATTTACTTATTGAAAAAAAATAATTTATGTCATTTGGTAGTTGCGACGGTGACCTTTTTTATGCCATTTTCAACATTAATTTAGACCTATAAATAATTGAGCTACAATTCGGGAAGTTGGGACTTTTTTGTTGGAAATTTCCTGTCCTTTAAGAATCCGTTCAGTTTTTTGTTCTAGCTATTATAGTTTATGAGTTATTAGCAAAAATGTAAACCCCCTTTTTTAATATCTTAAATTGTTAATAACAATAGGAAATTTTTTAAAACGGATTTTGATATTCAGGAACATTTTTATATTTTTCATTTCGAATCGATTGACACCAAAATCCGATTTTTCGGATCGGTGTAACCCAAATCCGATTTAAATGACTTTAAATGACCAGAAGAAGAAGAAAAGTTAAAATATGGAAGTGAATTTACTTCAAATCTTTTTTCGCCATACCTCTATTATATGGGATGAAAAATCTTATGTCTAACATAGGGCGTTATTATTTTAAAAGATTGTATGTTAAAATTTCATGGCATACCATCCATTATTTCACTGGTCACTGGTTTTGGTAACACTAATTTCCTTATTTTCTAAATAATTAATTCAAAACAATTATTGATTTATCTCGTGATTTATCATTGCTTTTGATAGGAAAAATATCCTGCAATATCTACTTGAAGATGAAATTCATTGCACTAACCCTTACTTTGTGGAAGTCCATCAAAAACATCCACAATTTATTTGAAAAACTGACTTTTTTCTATCTATTCTATTTCTAAAAGTTATTATTTAGTGTGAAGATGTTTCAATAGAAACTAAAGAATATTTATGAATGTTTTACTAACAATTGTAAACTAAAAATATGTAGATGAATAAATAAATGTGTTAAGGTAATAAGTCGAGTAATAAGTCCAAAAATAGAAGTTTAACAATTACTTATTGTTATGAAAAAAAACTATAAATCTAATAAATACTCAATACACTACAAACCTGACTAAAAATGGTAATTTTGTTTTTATTACTAATGTAACTGACATTTGAGCTCGGAAATATACTTGAAGTACATTTGGTTTATTTTTAATACAAGTACAAGCTAGAAATTAATCAACCACAGGAATAAAGTATAAAATGGTAAACATATTAATCAATTAAAATATAATCTGTCAAAATTTAAACTTAAATTCGTACCAGAAGAAGAAACCAATGAAATACCACTTGAAGAATGAGACCAAGAGCATTGAAATATTGCGTTACGCTATACGAATTTAGTATTCTACATCTAACTACTGTTATTTTATTCTTTGATGGTTACGCAACGTTCGTTAGTTAGTTAAAAAATTTTATGTATTCAAAGGTTACAATTAAATTACAATTTAATTCCCGGCAATGTAAACGTACTTTTAAAGCCAAGGTTACAGTCATTTAATATAAATGATTAATGTAAGGAATATTATTCTAAAGCAGTTTTTCTCTTTAAAAAGCATTGACGTGCTCAAAAAACAACAGTCAAAAATCCCTGTGTTACTGGCTTATTAAAAGCAAAAATATTGACTGCCACGAAACTTGGAAGAATCAGAAATAAATGTATGTAAATGTCAATATCAATAAAGGTAGTGATGTCTAGGATATTTAACACTGGAGATATTATTTAACCATAACCATAATTATTACTGCAAACAATAATTGATTAATAATTGTTCTTTAAAAGTCAAGGTTGTCATTGTCTGATAAATGATTAATAAACTTTTTATGGATTCTCTGTGAAAAAGGAAGCCCGTAGACACAGTTTTTATATACGATAACAAACAAAAAACTATTTTCCAAGAATGTTTAACCAATTTAAAAAATTTCTTGTTAATGCTTTATTTATAATAATATCTCTATTAAATTAAATGTAACGGAGTCTTTACGTGACGCATAAATGATTGAATATTACAACTAACAACAAGTTAATTATAACAGATGTTAGTTAATAGATATTTAATTTGGTTTTAAATTATTAGGAAATTAATCATTGAAGACTCATTCTCTTTAATATTGTGCATTAGTTTGAAAACTAAATATTTTTTAACGGTACCAAGAATGGAAAATTTTGCACAAAAAATTCAAGTAAATTATGTTATAAGAACACTATTTTACTGCAAGGGTAGTATGCTACAGGTTACCCAGAAATTATTCAATCATTATAAGCCAACAGCATTAAAAACTACCCTTATTATATGACCTTGGGAAATTTCAACCCACAGTCCCTATTATAGACTATTTTTATGAAATAGAGTAGTAATAAAGAAATCGTGACCCATAGGCGTGCCGTATTTTAGAAAAGAATAATTATAATTGAAAAATATTAAGATTGAAACTTTAATTTGCAAAATCCGAGGCAAAATCATCCTATAAAAGGGCTATGAAATCCGATGAAATCTTTAGTGTTTTGGTTTAAATATATTTCTATTGTTTTGGATTCAAACATTGTAGTATACCTCGTAGTATACTTATTACATTTTGCATTAGAAATAAAATTTTATTTCTCTCTCTCTCTTTCATAAAAATAGACTATAGCACTTAAGTATGTATATTAGACTGGTTTCAAATTGTTAAAAGTTTATTTTTAAATTTAGCTGCTTCCAAAACTTGTTTAAAATAATTTGTAATTAAATTTATTGTACCAACCCTTACTTTTTAATATTCTTAATAAAATAATTTGTGTTTATAGTTCTAAATGTTTTTCATTTTCGTACTTATTATATGTTTTTTTTTACTTGACTGCTATGCTGCTATAAATTTATATAGTCTCCATAGGAGAGTAATGACACCTGTATCATATAATTCCTTTTAAGGCTTATCTTCACGAAATTATCAGTTGTCACTAAATTTGTATTAATAAAATATATTTTTCTCTGCCACTGGTAATTTCATTGAAAGTTTCATCTTCACTCATTTCAGTGGTTCTCAATATCAAACTGGTGAAGCATTCTTGATAAAATGAAATTACCTATCAAATTGTCAGTTAATTTTTATTTATAAAATATATTTCTCTCTTCCCCGCCACTGGTAATTTCATTGAAAGTTTCATCTTCACTCATTTCAGTGATTTATAATATCAAATTGCTGAAACATTCTTGATAAAATTTGAAATTTTATTTCTTCCGTATTTTATTCTGGAACTACTTTGCAAGGTTACTGTTCTACTGTACTATTGATATTTCTCAGACAAATTCTAATTTTATAAATTAACCGTATGTTTTCTACTCGCTATTTGAACTAATATAAATATTTCAGAACCTGAAGTTTTTTTAAAGTGGGTTCTAAAACAATTTACATTTTCATGAAATGGAATGGTCAATTTAAATTCTTTCTAGTTTTCCAACATTGTGGGAACTCCGTCACAGATTACAGACTTGAGTTATGGCCAGATACCTCTAACCAGAGGCGTGCTCCAATAAAATATTAAAAGGTAATTTGTCTTCTTTTGGTAAAAAATGGTCAATCAATTGATCTAACTGGAGTAAATATTTTATGTAAGTTTAGATATAAATTATTGGAGAAAACAGAAATAATATTTTATTTTAATTGTTAGATGCCTGCTGTTGGACATACACTAAATTTATAGTTATTTCTAGATTTAATTAAATTTATTACTTTGTGGAAGTCCATCTTATTAAGAACAATAAATAAAGAACTTTTTAATAAAATTTCAACAGTATATTAAAAAAAATTAGCTTTTAAGATCAATGACAGCTATTTCCATATACTGTCATCATTAGATAGTTTTTATTTTTGTTTAATGAAATATCTGATGGTGATTGAGCAGTGTTAAGACTATACCAAGCTCGAAACCAAGTATTGAAGTAATAAGACATAACAATATAAAAACCTAGATGTTATTACCCCTAAGAAAATATGCAATGATATAGAAAAACCAGGAAAAAACTATATTGTGCTTAATCTTGGAAGTTCTTTACTACTTCTTCTTTACTGTACTTGATTGAGTGAATAACTGATCTTAGAGGAAAATATATTCAGGTTAATCCTTTAAGTTAATAATATCTAGGCTTTAATATGGTTATGTCTTATTTCAATACTTGGTCTTCAATACTAAGACTTGATGTTATAAACCCTAAGAGATTATCATAGATATATTTTCTCCTAAGATCAGTAGACTCAATAAAATTAAACAGTTTCACAGTGGAGAACTTCCAAGATTAATTTGTTCATAAATAACTTTAAATTGCTGCATTTTATACATAGATAATACACAAATGTAACACAAATATATAAAGTTATTGTAAATATTAGCACGATATAGTTTTTTTAATATTTTTCCTGCAACATTACAGAGTTACATTGATCTTAAAGGGAAATGTATCCAGGATAATGCCCTAGGGCTATTAACATCTATTATATTGTTATGCCTTATTACTTACTAGTCTTAACATGATTCGAGACATTATTCAATTAACATCAGATAGCTATCTTATAAAACAAAATGTAACTTCAACATCTGTCAATGATAGTATATCAAGAAACCTGTCATTGAGATCAAAAGTTGACTTTTTTTTAATAAACCATTCAATTTTCTTAATATCCAGATTTGATTATTTTATTTAAATTTAAATTATTTAAATATGTGATTTGGTAGAGTTTACCTAGTCAGATCTAGTGTACCAACCTTATTATTGTGGACAATTAATTTATTGTAAAGATATTGTCTCTTATAGAAACTAAATTGTGGTCAGATTATCCGCTTATAATAAATGTGTCTATCTATTTCGAGATCTATTTACATGGATTATTGAGTAAAATGCTTAATCCCTTTTGACAATTTTTTTGTGAAAGACTATGACATTGAATAGATTGTTTCTCTTCTTGACCACCCCATAAAAAAATTCTCTCCGGGTGCTTAAATGCTCGTAAACCGTGACAGAACAAAAGAATAACAGGTATGTGGAAATGTCGTTATTACTATTTGTAAATGTGCATCTCATAAGAAACAAGTGTTTTAGTCTACACTAAGACCTACACAACGACATTGTCTTCCAAATTAAGAAGGTCATTTTCAATTAGCGGAGAATTTGTAATGCTAAACAAATAACAGTTAAGGTAATTATATGAACAAAGCTGCTCCATTGTTTGATGAGCCACCACTGCTTAGAACACGAAAAATGATTTTAAATAAATTATTC
Organism: Ophraella communa; assembly: GCA_035357415.1. Lineage (NCBI taxonomy): Eukaryota > Metazoa > Arthropoda > Insecta > Coleoptera > Chrysomelidae > Ophraella > Ophraella communa. The sequence goes on along the minus strand of CM068994.1, from coordinate 27,420,716 downwards.
ACAAGTATTTTTTACACTTTGCATTATTTATTATTTAAATAATGGAAATAATTGTGATGTAATTTGGTCAAAATTAAATATAATCTTTATGAAAGTAGATTGAAATTTGATAGAAGTTGGGTTATGAAAAATAAAAATATTGATTGGAAAAGTTAGAGAATGTTACATTTTCTGGTGATCAGGTGTAAAATGTAAGGGGCATAGAATTGGGCAGGTAAATTTTGTAAATATTTCGAGAACCTTTGGTGTAACTCAGAAAATATTTTTTTGCTAGCATCTGTATCAACCAGAATTTTAAATAGGTATCTGTAGATATTACCCAAGTTGTACAAATTGATGGAAAAGGATTCCACTAATAACAATTTGTACAATAAATAACCAGACCATTTTGTTGTTTTATTTTAATAAAGCAGAGTAGTATTATTGTAGTTGATAGTTTAAATTAAATAAAATTATGAAGTTATTTTAAATTGTTAAAATTTTAATTCTTATTATTTTGAGAAAAATTTTTTTATTGGAATATCAATATATAAAAATGTTTAAGAAATATTTGTTCGGATTATGAACATTTGTGTCATTTAAATAAAATTTTGATGGATAGGTGTATATATGAAAAGTATTAATATGTTTAGTTTAAGTTTGATGTAAATATGGTTAAAACTGTTGGACTTACCATCTTTCTTTTGGACAATCAACGACAGGGGTTGGCAATCTCCAAATCCTAGATCGTTTTTCGCGTCGCCAGCATTCTGAGACTCGAGTCTCAATTGTTGCTGGTGCAACCTGTTTTTAATCAAAAATATTTTCGGCATTTTGCCTTAAGTCACAAAAAGTATCCGAATAATGGTAACACAACCACTGAACAGTCACTGAATTCACATCACAACACTAGAATGTAAAATCCATCAGGTGTTTCGTTAAAATAAAATCATTGTTCATATAGATATATAAATTAAATAAATGTTTTGTAAAATAGTAAAAAAAAGTTTTGCGTGTCAAACACTTGGAGGTCCTTGGGAAGACTGATGACCGCTTGTATTTCCATCGGAGTGAACCGTTGTGTGTAACTCCTTACCTCTCGTCCCCCGTACCATCATGGTGAACCTGTAAAGGTTACCTATTCTCAGTTGCTTGGCATTGGCGCAAGGATCAGAGGTGGGGGTACCGGCTTGTGAGTTGGTACCGATCAGGTACTCGGCGGTACTTGTACAGTGGTACTTTTGCGGATCGCTCTAAACAAACAGAAAGCTATAAAATAGACCCAAACTAGTTGCAATTCTTCAAACAATTAATCTCCTTTTAAAGATTTTTCTTTATAAATATACAAATAATAAAAAATATTCAATTATATTGTTTGGTTGAACGTAATCAAAAAAACTCGCACTAATATTTATAATTAAATGTTTAAACAACATTAATTTGATTTGAAGGTTGATAAACATGCAAAATCGAATATTAAACAGGATAGAACTGTGACCTACCTTAAGGTAACCATAGTTTATTTACCGAAAAAACAGTTAACACCAGAAAAACATCGAAATGTAAATGACGCATTTAAATAATATTAAATAATCATTCTATTTAAAAATCGTTTTGACTTGTTGCTTGTTTCAAAGCTATAGTTGCTTATTTAATAGTTTGGTTTATTGGTATAGGTTTTAAACAGCTTGTTGATTACCTACTTGATTTATAGCATAAATAAAAGGGAAGACAATATTTACTGAACGATAAGAAACATTTTTGTCCTACGGACGGTTTCAAGACATTTAGTGTTGCGGTATGAAATTTTTAAATATTAAAAAACCAAGTTTTTGACCAAATATAAAGATTCGGTGTAAATAACATTTACGGAACCTAATTAAGATAAAATAGATTCACAGATCAATTTAACCTTCAGCGGTTTATTGTGTCTATTAACACATTGCTTATTTAACAAAATCTAACAGTTATAAAAACTTTTTAGCAGTTATTATTGACTAGAAAATATCTGCGTTAACTTTACCGTATATATTAGTTGCGTTCTTTTATTATACACATGGCACGTACGTACTAAATAATAGGAAATATAAAAGGTGTTATACAGGTCTTCCTAGATATCCACTTGCTACGGAAAGTGATACAGGTGGTTTGATACAGTGTTGCCTAAAGCAGGGGGGTAAGTATAATGCCAATTCGTGTAAGGTGCATGTTACCCTATTCTTATTCTTCACATATTTTTTTTATGTCGGTTAGGAATATAATATAATACATTATGAATCTTGCTTCTGTCTTCCTATTTTTTTTCTTAATACGTCTAATTTATTACTATATTTCTTTGATTTCCTGTCTATTAATATTTGCTTCTTTTTATTTATTTATTATATGGGGAATATTTTCTCTTGTGGTCTAAAAATAGGGAATAAAATTATATTATATAAAATTATATTGAGATTTGATTACGATTTGAAAAAGTTCTATGAAAATTTCTGAAAATTGACAAAAAAGAGATCTATGACTTTTTATAAGATTATAAAAATAAAATTAAAAAAATCAAGTAGGAGAAGATTGACGGTAACAAAATAAACAAAAAATAAAAGAATATTTAATAAAAGAAGCGATAAGGTGGGAGTCTGAAAAGAAAAAGGCTAAAATCCCACAACAACATATGAAATTTTGACATCTTTTAGCATAAATGTATTCACTGTTATTTGTTTTTTTAAACTGGACGTTTTTAAAGCAGATTTTCTTTGAAGGGATTATCTCAACTTAGTTCTTTTTGTAGAGAAAGCCCCATCAAAAACATCGCAAAAAGAGTGCGACTTGAGTTGGATACTCACTCCATAATTTATCAATCAATAATCAAAAAAGATACAAAAGCAGCAATCAGCCGTTAAAGAAGAATAACTTTCTTTTTTGACAATACAAGTTCTCAAACATTTAAACTTTTAACAATCAAAACATCGAATTTGTCCTCCCTATAGTACTAATTTGGCACTGTGTCTTCTACCAGAGGTGTCATCTACCATCCTGTACCCAATAGTTTCCAAAAAACGACCAAAATGCTAAGTAAAACGCCAGAACTAATACTGGAGCCAAATTCAGTTTTTAACCATAGTTTTTTGCTAAAATTCAAAAGATCATACACTTACTTTAGGCTAGGAATGAAAATTTATTTACTAAAAGTGTCAGTTTTTTATTTTGGACCATGTTTAGTTTCCTTAGGTTCGATTTTTGGAATTTACTTCCTCTAGTTCCTTACTCTATTTGTTTTTTGAAATATCTCATTCCATTATTTATATAACACATGTATGTTGTGTTTTAGATAACCTAGTTGAAAAAGCAATGAGACCAAAAAAGTTAATAACGATCATGCTGATCTTCCAAACTATCCTACTGATTTAAGTGAGAACGATTAGGTCACAAAGATTGATGACATTGAAAGAGATTAGCCACAACTGCCAGACATTGATTGTCCTTTCATTGAATCTTCTAAACCTACACAAAAAATGCATCCAAAAAGCAATAATCCTCACAAGCAACCCTTATAAAAATGATTTGCAATTGGCAAAAGAATGGCAAATAGACAAAAAAAAACAAATCAGCTTAAGTTTAAAATGGGTAAAATTAAACCTAAGGAAAGAAACAAGAAATCTGGATGAGGAAAAAGGAAAGTAAATGTAAAAAAATCAAGTATTGAAGAAGTCAAAAAATTTTCTAGAAACAGTGAACAGAAAATTAAAGTTTGGGAGCTCTGCTGATGTTAAAATTGTCATTAATGTAAACAATACTAACTGGTATTGTTTTGTTTGTGGTACTACTAAGAAAGCCGGTGATACAATTTAGGAAAAATTAAAACTACTATTTAATTACTATATTTAAATTTATAAATTCAAATACACACTTAATGTCTACCTAATTTATGCACACCCGGTATATATTTATACAACTCTGATATCACACTATTAGTTATACTATTATTTCACTGTTGTTTTGATTTCCGCGCACTGTTCACTGTTAACCAAATCTGATAACTGACTTCCTCTCGCGTATGTCGCCTATTATATTACTGTCTGTTAAAAAAAATATTCCAAAAATCATTTCTTATTTTTAACCTACAAATACCAGAAGGTTAAAGTGTTCCATTGAATTGGACACTTTGCTATTACATACAGTGTGTCCACGGATGGGGTTGCCTATAGGAGAAAAATTTTTATTATTCATTTTACGGCAAAAAGTCATTCTTTATAAAAAATTCTACTTTTTTTAAAAATGACAATACCGCTGAAAAAATAACGTCGTAAAATTAATAATCATTTTCTCCTCTGGTCAACTCCATCCGTGGACACAAAAAATTGGAATTTTAATTTGAAAATTTGTATTCAAGCTTTATTTTAGATTATAAACAACTTTCTTTTATATACATTTTGTGTAAAATAAAAAATAATGGTACTTCTCTCTTGAGGTATTTTTATGTTTGCTTAATTTAGCAACACCCTGTACATCCAATCTAAGATTTTTCAGCGTTATTGTCATTTTTAAAAGAAGCAGAAATTTTTATAAAGAATGACTTTTTGTCGTAAAATGAATAATAAATATTTTTCTCCTTTCTTTTTCTTTCTTTCTTTCTTTCTTTCTTTCTTTTATATAAATTTCTTTCTTTCTTTCTTTTATATAAATTTTGTGTAAAATAAAAAATAATGGTACTTGTATCTTGAGGTATTTTCATGTTTTCTTTCTTTCATGTTTTCTACACCCTGTAGATCCAATCTTAGATTTTTCAGCGTTATTGTCATTTTTAAAAAAAGCAGAAACTTTTATAAAGAATGACTTTTTGTCGTAAAATGAATAATAAATATTTTTCTCCTATAGGCAACCCCATTCGTGGACACACTGTATATATTATTATTATTACTTTTCGATAGATGAAAAATATTCGGGTTCGTTTTTCTCCTGGAAAATGAAAAAAAAAATGTTGGTTTGACGAAACTTGACAACATAGCGTAAATAATACTAACGTTTCTTATTACACGATTCGCGGAAACTCCGCGTACAATGTGTTCAGAATGAGGTAGACTCGGGATTGTTCTTCGTCTGCGGTAAGAATGCCAAGATCACGGTCTATTCCGTACAGCGTTGCGTAACTTATATTTACGTCAAACGTTCGACTAACGAGCGATCGTATCTACGCAGGTTCGTGTGGCAACATCGTGCACTTGGCCGTAATATTACAACATAATAGTTTCGCATAGTGATGGTAAACCGTTCTTCTAACAAGCGAAATATTTTAATTCTTATGTGTTTACTTTTTATTGGCATGGATTTCGACGGAGATGTAGCTTGTTCGCGCCAATAGATGTGCTCCGCATTATTTATTATGGGCGTTTCTGTGAAATGACATTCCGGATTAATTTATTCCGAGTTTGTGGGTTTGGGTTACTCTCGTAATCCATCGTTGATGTCTTTTACTTTTTGATTCTCTTCGCAGCTAATTTCGGATCCATGCTGTTGGGGTTTCGCTAAAATTAGTATGGTCAGATTGACATATTGAAGTTACATTTTGTTTGTTTGTAGCTAGGTACTTGATGTTGATCAGTATAACTGTGCTATGACAGAAAAACCAGGAAAAAACTATACCATGCTAATCTTTACAATAACTTTCAAACTCCTCTTCTCTTGATCTTTTACTTACAAGATTTTCAGCCTCATACTCTTGAAGGCTTTTCAACTGCTGTTTTTACATTTAAGGATTTTCAAACTCCTTTTCTCCTGATCTTTTACTCCCTAGGCTCAGCCCTTTGAGACTATGACTTTACTATTTATTTAGTCTACAACTCCTTTTATCATGATACCTTGCTGATGAATAATTTTCTATCTCCTAACTCTTTAATTTCAATCATTGAACTGTGCTAGTTCTTTTAACTTAAATTCTATCATTTACTTTAAACATTATGTAATAAAATTTTATCTAAATTAATTAATAATTTTAATTTTCTTTTCATTGTCATATCGTTATAACATTTCTCTTACCCACAAACTTAACCCGTATAATGTAAGCTGCCTGGATATATAATACGCCACATTATTAGAAACGTCACTGTCGCCATTATATCCAAACAAACTTTTGCCTTATTGTAGTTAATTTATATTGAAGATTTTTATATTATGTATTTTCATGTATTTTCTTGTTTATGAGTTATTATAGTGCTAAATAGACACATTATTATCGTTAAGGAATATTTCGAGTCGTATTTAAAGAAGTTTTATTTTGTTTTATATAAAAAAGTTTGCTTTTGAGGTTAAGTAATATTATTTTAATTTTTTCCCACCTTAGAACAAAACAAAACTTCTTTAAATATAACTCAAACTACTTCTTAATGATAATAATGTGTTTATATATCATTATAATGTCAAAAACTCTACAAAAAACAAGAAAATCCACAATACAAAAAACTTCAATGCAAACTAACTACCATAAGGCCACAGTTTGTTTGGATATAATGCTATGACTTATGTCAAGCAATGGTGACAGTGACGTCACAATAATGTGGCGTATTGTATCATATATACAGTTCAAGGACCCTATTCTCAAACAGTGACATATTTTGTCGCATGCGAGAAATCCTCTTTGTCGAAGAAAATCTGAATAACCTTATTCTCAAAAGTCACCTTTGCAAATTTTTGATAGACAAATTGTAGAATGGTCAAAGGCAGCCGACAATTTATGTCGAATGCGAGAATTTCATTACTTCCGAAATTTGTAGCTTATCATTATACATACATGTTAATTTTTGTTCATTTTTATGGGAAATACAATCACCATCCTTTTTTATGTTTTTATTTCAACGTTAATAAAACATAAAATGAATACACCATAAGGAAAATACAGAAGCTATCAATAGTTTTTTTTGGTACTTTTTCAGATATTTTTGTAGAGAGAAAATGGCAGTTTTATTAATTGCTATTGAAAATTTAGAAAATCATGAAATGTATTAACGGCCTCGAGAGAGACGAAGAATATGTAGAAAAGTTTTTACATTATTTTCATCTCATAGAAAGTTTATTAAAACGTTTAAATTAACTAAAGAATTAGGTAGAGACTAATAATTAATCTAGAATCCTTAATAGAACAAGGGAATCGTGAAAGTGCATTACATATCTCTTGAAGAAAGGTATTTTTCCGATTGTATCATAATAGGTATTTAGATATTATTAATCTAACCAATATAATACTAAAGTAAGTGTTACTGTAAGTATAAGTGGAAACACTAATTTAAAACAGTTATGAGTATTGTTAGTCATGTGCCAAACTTTTACTACTAATTCTAAGTACTAATTGTAATTTGCTGGTTTTGAATGGCATAAAACATATTTGAGAATCGTTAAATCGGTGTTGCCAGCTCCTGATATTCGACAAAATATGTCTCATGCGAATTGGAAGACGAATCCAATCGAGAATACCACAATTTGAAGTTGTGCGACAATTTTCATCGACAAATGTCGAATGCGACAGATTTTATTCGACATTCGAGAATAGACGCCCAGGTATGAACCTTATTATTATTATAATTTCTTTTCTTATATTGTAAAACTTGTTTGTATTTTAGCCTGATGATGGCTTCTCAAAAAAGCCGAAACTAGTAGCTGTTAACAACTTTACTTATTACTTACTCTTAATAAAACTTTGTGACATTGACTTGGACATTTGATTTCTAATATATTTTTGTTACAATTACGTCTTATCTATGGATAAAATGAAGACTCAATCAAAGTATACAGCTTAATAGTGAAGAACTTCCAAGATTCATTTGTTCATTAACAACTTTAAATTTTTATTAACAAAAATCGTAAATGTCTTTAGGGTCCATATTTTGAAATTACCTTAACATATACAGAGTTATAGCGAATTTGGACTGCTCACATTTTTTTGAAACTTTTGATATAAGGTTTTGATACGTTATACAGGGTCCTTCAGAAGGTATAGACACGTTTATGAGAAAATCGTATGTAAATCAACGCTCTGTATTTTATTGTGCGTTGAAGAAAAAAATATATTTTGCCTAACAAAGTTTTGTAATATGATACAATATCACCGTATTCTACTAAATATTAATTATTTTTCCTTTTGTATACAGGGTGAATGAAAACTCGGACCTTTCATTTTCTCTCTTCTTTCAAATGGAATATCATAAATAGAATATTCGATTATGTAACTTTAATTTTTGTTAAACATTCTCTATACCCAAAGTTTATGAAAAGAGTTATTTTGTAATATTTACTGTAAACCATAATTATTAACCTATTATGTGAGAGGAATAATACGCTGTATAAGATATATTCAATTTCACAAATTTCTGGACTCTGAAATCCTCAGGTCAGCTTGCATGTATGGAGATTTTGACAGACTCATAATAATAAAAAGGTTTAAATAAGTTCTTTAAGTTATACAGTGTGGGACAGGCCAAATGGAATAAATTCGAAAATGTATAAATGGGGACAAGTTTAAAAAACGCTGTTATACCCAACTTTTACCGTTACGGAAATATTATGGGTATCAAAATTTATTGTAAAAAGTAATAATTAGGTGTTTAAAGAACCTTTTTTATTTACCAAAAGAAGTTACAACCCTTAATTATATTGATGTAAATGTTTGAAATGTTCTCCGTGAACTCCTTGGCAACATCCCAATCCTAAATAATACATTCTTCTTACTTTATTTAATAGATTTATTAATTTAATCACGGATAAGCCCAATTTACATAAAATGTACAGTGTTAAAATGATCTAAAACAGAAAAAAACATGTAAAATTAAAAGTTAATGACATGTATTAACTCCATCCATAAAATAATAGAAATAAAAACTTTAAATACAGTCAAAAGCACAAAGTTAAAAAGTAGGAACTTCAAATAATAATCAAAAATCTATGAAGAGACCATAAAATTAATGTTACTCTTTTTAATTTACCATAATTCTAGTTTCTAATTAAACTATTTAAGTATTTTATTTACCTTATGCTTAGTTATAATAAGAAATAAATAAGAATAATAAAAAACTCTTCGTTTTAACGTAACTTCCAAGTTTTTAAGTTTTTATGCTAATATTAGCGAAACGGTCGTCATTGTGATTAAAAATCAATTTTTTTCAAATAAACTTGGAAGTTACGTTCAATTGAAGAGTTTTTTACTATTCTTAATAAGATGGACTTCCAAAAAGTAAGGGTTAGTACAATAAATTTAAGAAATAAATACTCTATTTAAAAAAAATTAAGTTACTTACCCAGAAACTAAAAAAGCACCACTTCATTTATTTTTAAAAAGGATTTTTTTTTATTTAGAATTAATGTGTCTCGACTTCTAAGGTCATTGACACAGATAATTTGAATGAACACAAATAAAGTACTAAATACAAATATACCTACAACATTAATAAACTATGCAAAATAAAAATGTTTACAGTCTATTATATAAACCAGTGTCCCGTAGGTAACCCATAATACTCTCGTAGTGGTAGTTTGGTAGTTCATTTTGCACTTTATGTGATAACCTCTCAAGATGATATAGTGGGCTTTCGATTAAGATATGTTTTACATTAAGGGCACTACCGCAGCACCAGCACAATGTGGGATCTTCCCCGGTCATAAGGTGTTTGTGCGTTAAATTAGTATGACCTATTCGTAGCCGTCTTATTATAATTTTATCTTTTCTGGTCATCCGTGGCAAGTACACAGGATCTATGGTGGGCCGAATTTCCCTTAACTTGGAATTGCAACTGGTCTAAAGTTGTTGCCATGGGTTGAAGATGGAGCGCTTGAAATAGGTCTTTAGGTCTTGGGCCAACTGAATTTTCTCGAAAGCTAAGCCAGGTTGTGATGCTTCCTTTGCCAAACGGTCAGCCATCTCGTTCCCCTGGATGCCAATATGAGAAGGGGTCCAAATCAGCGATACCGAAACTCCTAGTGATGCAATATCGTTGTGGATCTCTTGAATTTTTTGCGCCAGGGGATGCTGGGTATATATTGCTCGAATGGAATGAAAAGATGCGAGAGAATCAGAACATATTGCTAATCTTTTATTTTGTGGGCTTAGAGATTTAAAGGCTTGGTAGATGCAAAAAGTTCCCCTGTGTGCACACTGGAGTGGGGTGAAAGAAGGTGCGTAGAGATAGTTGAATCTGTAGTGGTTGCAGAGCAACCTACACCATGATCACTTTTAGAGGCATCAGTATAAATAACTTTGTCAAAATTATAAGTATTGATGATAGACAAGAAGGACTGCCTTAGAAAAACACTAGAGGTTTCGTGTTTTGGTTGCATGTTTAGTGCGAGGTTGGCTTTTGGCGGTATTACCTTCCAAGGAGGAACAGGAGAATTTACAATTTGGGTCGTTGCCATGAGATCGCACCCAGAAAGTAGCGATGTGAGAAGTTGTATTTCTTTAAAATATATAAATAGGATAAAAACAGATTTTTCACAAATTATAGTAGACTTATTCAGAAGTAGTACGAAAATTTTTTGAAACTACAATTTGATGTTTTTATAAACCAATAAAAAACCCTAATAATTAGTTTCTATATAAAAAAATTTTATCCTAGCAACTATTCTATGTAACATGTCATATGAATAGTAATGTATAATATATTATAAAAATTGCTTGTCATAATCTAGAAATGAATCAATCAATGAATATTTAATGAAAAAAATGGAAAATAACTAACAATGGGATTGGAAATATTTTAAATAAAAAAAATGTGTTTATTGATTTTTCTTATATAAATTGTATAAAGGCAAGTACTCAACATTTATTTTACTTGGCACTACTGTCAGGTTTTAAAACAGCTGAAAATATTTTTTTGCACGGTTGATCATTTTTGACTGTTTACCGTTATATAGATTTTACGTCAGTAGGTGAAATTTACTAGCAACTCGACGGTCTAGTTAAAAAATCTTTATTAATATTGAAACTTATGGTACAATTTGTTAAATTATTTAATGAAATCCCACTTGTTTGGGCTGTGGTTTCACTTCTAACAGAAACTCCTGCAGAATAGCATACATTAGAAGTATTCATAGTATTGCATAATATTTTTTCGGCAAAATCTAAAATCTAAATATGGAATTTTATCGTCTGGTTTATTAACGACTGTAAAATTACGCTGGATGTTCGTTTTTGTATTGGGTACTTTTACAATCATTAAACCATTGGTTTGTTGGATGTCATTCATAGTAATATTATATAATTCTTCTCTTCTACAGGCACCAGATATTCCCAATTTCATTGCGACTTACAAATTATAAAAAAATTTTCATTAGAGTATTTCTTTTACTTAAACTAGCTTACATAACCTTGTGATTTAGAAATTCTTCATCCGGTGCTTCCATCAGAAATTTTTCAAATTGCTCCCGTGTAAAAATGCTCGCTTTCTTAGTTGAAAGTTGAAAAGATGAAAACTTGGAAATATCAATGCCATCATAAAGAAAAACGGTGGATTTAATCATTGAATATTCTGCCCAGAGGCTTCCAGGAGTTTTTAACTGCATATGTCTTTGAACGAAATATGCCAATAGAGTCTTTTCATCGATTCTTAAATTCTTACCTTCGCACCCTTTTTTTAAAACATTGGTAGGTATTTTGATAACGGATTTTGGATTTTTCGGGAATAATTGCGGAACACCCTTCTTTCCAAGTCCCTTCAATTTCTTCAAATTCACTTTCGCTCATATTTTAAATTATAATAATCAAAATTGTACTTAAAATTATTGACAACTAAATAAAACCTCAATTCTCCATTGTTGTTATGCACCTTAGCTACTACCTAATAACCAAAGTATCTATCTTGATAAAATGAATTAAACTAGTCAATATGATGAAAATGTTTAATTTTATAATTAATAATGGTATCAATCGTGCAAAAAACGTTATTAGCATGTCGAACGTTAATGGTAACCGAACTCGGACAAACAATTGTCTTCGATCGGTATAAAACCCTTACCATTCTCCATACTTAATATACTATTACTCCTCAAATCCTTTTACTAATAAATAATTCAACGTAAACAAGCTTCTAAAATGTGTAGAAATGATTGTTTTATTCATATTTTGTAACAATATACCTGAAAACCCGTAAAACTACAATAAATGGCATGGTGCAAACGTGGAGATATTAAATTCGACACCGACAAAGGTTTATGTATACCTAATAAAGCAAAATTGAGGATTAGCCAATAATTTTATGTTATAATAATTTTTAAACAATCCTTTAGACCATACTCTTTTCTTACCTGCTGCCTTTTAGTTTGCAGATGATTCAGAAAAAGATGGGAATCCATAACAAGCAGATTTTAACATTTTTACAGAAATTTCTATTCGAGCTCTTTTTCTACTAGAAACTATAACAAATTTATCATTTTCCTTCTGTGACAAATTTACATATGAAACAAAATAGTTGAAAATAAGGTAAGGTGATTAAGGCTATGAAAATGCATTAAAATTGAGTTCTGGGTTGTAAAACATATATGAAAGTAAGTTAGACATCAACAAAGAAACAGCACAAAAGTGAAAAACATAAAAAATAAAATAGAAGTTCATGATATTGTGGAGGCACAAAACAAACAGCAGTTTACAAAAACTGCAAAACGTGCAAAAACAATGTTTTTAGGGAATAGAGAACTATCTACAGATCTAAATGTGTTTTTTACAATTGCATTATAAACTTTTGCTTCCAGATTATATTATTTTACTAATACACGATTGGAGGTAATTCGGTTTAAATTATTTGGGGTAGTCTTAAAAGACGAAAGGGTTGAATACTCTGTTTTATAATACTAATAATCCTAAATATTTCTATGTATTTATTACCCCCTTTCGAAAGAAATCGAAACAGATTTCAAAGGGTTTGTCTCGTTACCATAAAAATATAAAATATTATAATTTTGGTGTATTAAAACTCTTTGAAATTCTTCCGACTTTTATATTTTATAGGAGTGTATTCACCTTTTAACTGGTGTAAAGGGGTATTACACAAGACCCTCAATAAAAAATTGATTGCAAGTAGGTACCTAAAGATGTACTACAGCAGAAAGAGACCGACTAACATTTGCTCAAGGAAGGATGAATATAAATGTACGGATGTTCTGTACGGATTATTAGCAAGTTAAATTTAAACTTTGATTTGCGTGGGATTGATTTTAGATTAGATTCGATTGTTTTGGGTCTTTGGCTTCTCTGTGACGAATATCTTTTGTGCCTACCCTAATATATGAACACGTAGAAGTCCAGAAGCTCTATTTGGAACCAATTCTCGGAGAAATTTTACACTTGAAAAATGAACTACCATAACGGAACTAGCAAAAATTCTCTTTCACGGATAAATCTTTCAAATGTGCGAGATAGGCTAGAGACACCAAGCGAAGGCAGGTTCAAAGTTGTCCAGAAAAAAGAAAACTCAGTTCAAAAGCATTATCCACCGAAGAACTATTAAAAATGATAAAAAAGCTACGACGAAGAAACCCCCGATGAAGCACAAAATAAGTCTTTTACCTTTGTTTATTTGAACTTGCTTGGACAGGCAATGAGATCGTAAACTGCAAGATTAACTTTTTCCAGAAGGAAATTGATATTATAGGAGAATTTACGGGTCGAATTGAATACAACAGCATTTTTTCGAAAACAACTCAAAGCGGGTCAAAAAGTTTGGCAAGCAGCAAATGGTTGGTGAGAAATTCATCAAACGAAAATTTATGCTCAGTTAGACTATTCTTGAAATTAATGGAAAAAAGGACACAAAAAAACATAAAATAACAAACCATTCTCATCGATCTTCAGCTGTGACAGCCTTGTTTAAGCAAGGTGTTGCTGAAATTAACGGGTCACTCAAATGCAAGCTCGGTAAAACCTTATCTGCAGCTGGATTCCAGTCACCACGAGAAGTTGATCGAGAATCTCAGGACCACTAATGAAGCTGGACCTTCGAGTTCCCAAATGTTCATGTCAATAATACACAAAATCAATCTTTAGTAAAAAATAACTTATAATAATTGTACATTTAATATTGTTAACAAATAAACAAAGATTATGTTTCGTTGATATTGTCTTGTTTTTCTCGTGAAATAGTCTTGTCGAATACCATTCGAAAGAAAAATTTTTCCCGGACAAATTTTCTTCTGGGAATCAAGAAAACTAGGAATATTGTCAAAGGTTTGAGGCAGAAGGAATGTTTTTACTTAAAAGCTGATAAAGGAAACAAGGTTGTTATAATGGACAAAAAAGACTATTTCGAAAGGGTGGATCACTTGATCGAGAATGGTCCTTACGTTAAGATTAAAAAAAATCCACTAAATAAAATGATTTCCATGGTGAAGAGCACTCTCAAAAGTTGTAAGAACCTTGTCACCGATTCGTTAAAATATAAATTAACTGTAAGTAACCCTACATTGTCAAAGCTCTATTGCCTTTCTAAGATACATAAACCTGGGAAGGCAATGAGACCTATTGTTTCAGCTATATGTACACCTAGTTATAAGATTTCAAAATGGTTATCGAACGAGTTTGAAAACCTACCCAAAAAATGTAACAGTTTTTCAGTTAAAAATTCATTAGAATTTATTAAGAAAGTTAAAGATGTTGTTCTAGTAGATGGGGAAATTTTAGTCTCGTTCGATGTTAGTTCTTTATTTCCTAGCGTACCGATTCCACAAACTTTACAGTATCTAGAAGAACTACTCATCTTGAATGATCTGGGTGTTGAAGTTAGAACTGAATACCTACGATTAGCTAAACTATGCATGGACCAAAATTATTTTCAATACAACAATCAGGTTTATCAACAATATGAAGGAACAGCACAGTTACCATTTTTGGACACATTAGTAATAAGAAATAATAACAAGTTAGAATTTGATATTTTTAGGAAAGACACCGCTACGTATAGATATATTCCGGTAGATTCTTTTCACTGTAGTCAACACAAAATGGCAAGTTTTCATTTTTTGGTTCATCGATTAATTCATTTTCCTTTAAACAAAACAAGATATAACAGAGAATAGAATTTAATTGAGTATATAGCTGTATTTAATGGACATGAAATTTATTAAGTAACAAGTCTTAAGATCTGTTTGTTTTTAAAATAAATATATCAAACTAGATATTGCTTCCTGATTTCCTCTTTTCCCGAACGCGTATGATATTATCAATTTTGGAGATATCAAAACCAAGTCGTGGGAAAAATAAATATTTGTACAATTTTAACCACTATTGTTATTGACAAACAGTTATCCAATCATTATTCTAATAGTTATTTATGCAACTAGTGCGAAAAGTGTTTTACGTGTGCATGCGTGCATGTAAACTCTCCAATCAATTTCTTCAGAAAATAAAATCGTACTTAAATAAAACTACCTTTTATACTTTATTACATTCATTCCTAAAAAAGTGACACAATCATTACCTACTTACATTTCCGATGGTCAGAAAAAAGTGTGCGCAATTTCTTAACAATCCACTCTTACTTTTCATAAAATGGGTGCAATTCACTGACCTTCCTGGTACCATCCAGAATACGAAATTTCTAAGAATAGTTTGATTTATTGCGTCTGAAGTAAATCAAAAAGAGTGAACCATAAATATTTCATCGGGATATAACGTTTATTTTGCGTATTTTTAAAATCTATTTAACCTTAAAGAATATTTGCTTTTACTGGAGCCAAAGAACAACATTGTGGGCTGTCAACAGTTGATAGTTAATAACGGATTATTTCGTTTCTTTCATTTCCTTTATTTGACATAACATGAAGTGAAAAGGTATCAGAGCTAAATAATAAATAACACTTGGCGCATGACATGTTACAATTTCATGACTTCCACCGTCTTAAATAGTCACGAGATGGGTTACTGTCCTAACCACCTGTATGTATCTTTTAGAAACAGTGCTTCAATAAAATGAATTATACATTTCACTAAAAAATATATACCTGCAAAGCTGCCGGAGAAGTTTTTTAAAAACAACGACCTAGTTTTTTTATATAAGATTAAGTAAAAGCTAATTTTATCATGGACATGTTTATTGTATTCGTCTGAAAAACGTTTTGGAATTAAAATAGTGGAGAAAAGTTAGGTTAGGTTTGTCGGGGAAATATCTAGGTCTGTAGTAGGATAGCTAACTATCCTTCAAGCACCACAGAAGGAAGCGGAAGTGTGAGGTGAAAGAGATCCATACGAGGATAAAGCCACTATTGCAGGCGCAGAGAGGGATTTTGTTGAGATGGTGCACAGGTACAGGACAGCAGCTGTGCTGTTAAGGTCATCCCTTTAGCCGGACAAGAAGTTCAGGATTGGTTGGAGGAGGAAATGGTGAGAAGGTGGGAGTAGAAGTGAGTGGATGGACCGAAAGTTTGCAGAGCTGAACTACTTCTCGACCCTGCTCACTGGACAGGGGTCAAGGGTGGGGTATCTACATAAGATTGGGCAGCGAGAAACTGGAATGTGCGATAGGTGTGAGGTGGAAGATAATGTTGAATAGACGTTGGAAGAACGTGGTGTTAAAGGATTAATGAAGTGGAAGAGCAAACTTGGAGAAGCAGAGTATTGGGAAAACATGTGAAAATAATTTTGAGAGGGGAAGTAAGCGAGGCAGTGGAGAGTATGATTAGTGGAAAGAAACATTCTTTATGGCGTGAGTGGTATGAATATTATATGAAGAGTGCGCATAGATTTTAATATTGTCTGCCAAAAACTGCAGTCCTTAGGAGTTAGGGCCCCGATGCTTAATTGGATATTTTCCTATCTGGAAAACCGCTCCCTATTGGTTCGAGTGGAAAATGAGCTATCGCAAAAATTTAGCATATCACTTGGTGTACCTCAAGGGTCTGTTCCGGGACCACTAATATTTTTATTATATATAAACGATCTTCCTACTTACGTAACTCATGGTCAAGTGATCATGTTCGCAGACGATACGACAATTACAGTGACATCCTCCTTATTTTAACGGGAATACTAACCGGGTATTGCCGGTTAAAAAGCCACATGAAGAAACTAGGATTAGCAGATGAAGCAAAGTGCAGATTCTGTGAGGAAGAGGATGAAACCTCAATACACATACTCTCAGAATGCCCTGCCTTGCAGAATTCTAGGGCCAGATGTGGCACATGAAATTGAAGCCCGACGATGTCCTAAACTTCCTCAGGAAAATAGGACTCGAAGAGCTGCTATAAATCTGAGAAAACATCAGAACTTGTCAAGTAAGGGGGGACACAATAGATCCTATAGGTCGCAGTTTACTTATCACCCCTAATTTATACATACATACATGCTCCAGACATAAATCAGTCAAAACCCTCTTGGAATCCTTAAAATTATTACATTTTTAGCTAACCCTAATAACGAAGCGGTATAAATATACTATAAAATAAAATTAATCTTCAATATATACGATGGATATCATGGCATTTTTTAATTTATTGAGATATTGGTAAAATAAAGTAAGAATTAAAATCTGTAACAGTAAAATTGTAAATGTAATGTCTGCGTTTTTTTAGAATTTGTTTACTAACAGCGTTACATGATTAAATACTATATTAATTAGGTAACAACTAAACATAAACAAAGAAACTGTTTATTTTCACTTAAAGAACAGTTGGTTGTCCATAAGAAATCAGAGTATTAGTTTCAATTTCATTTAATTCAATGACGCTTACTTTTACGTCAGTTTCGTTGTGGGCAGGACATTATTAATATGTTAAACGAGTTAATTTTGTAATTTTTATGATATGCACTTAAATTTTATGTTTTAACGCCAACGTTTTGCTGTAATAGTTAACATTCTTTGTACAATTTTGTTAGGAAATCTTTTCCTATAAAGTGAATTCAATTTAAAAAATACTAATAATATTTATAATTAGATAGTCCTCGCTACATTATTTTCTTACGGTGGCATTCAATTCTTTACAAGAAGAAGATCTTTACAATAACTTAACTAAAATTCCAAAATAGTAGGCACTAAATTCTCAGAAATGACTGTGACGTTTTTGCCTTAATCTGCCTCTTGCAGTGGCGTACGGAAATTATACTAAACAGATGTGGAAAAATTAATTATTTAAAAACTATATCCACAAATAAGAATTAAATTACATTATATTAATTATATAAAAAAAATATACACTGTGTCCACGGATGGAGTTGCTAAGAGGAGAAAAACCTTTATTATTAATTTTATGACAAAGTTATTGTTATAAAAATTTGCATCCTTTGGAAATAAGATTGACATAAAAAAATCTGAGATCGGATGTACAGGGTGTTAGCAAAGTAATAAAACGTGAAAATGTTTCATGAGAAAAGTAGGCACCATTATTATTATTAATGCAGCCGTGTGCATGAGATTTCGATTTCAGACCTACGTTTATTGGACTAAACCACTACCACCACAAAAAGTTTAAAATTACTTACAGTATTGTATTATTCATTATCATCTGAAGAAAACTCGTCGGATGATGAGCAACTATCGCGATCGCTACTATTCAAAGTAATAATCAATGGTTCAATTGCAATGTCCATTCTAGTGTCGAGATCCCACATTTTGTCCTCTTCTTTTGTCGCATGTCTAATGCATTTTTTCCATGACTCGGGTGTGACATTTTCTATCGCAGTAGCTAGTAGGCCTTTTACCTCATTCATTTTAAAAGTTAAGTTTTCCCTCGCCACTTGGTTTTTTATTTGAGCCCATATTAGCTCGATCGGGTTTAGCTCACAATGGTAAGGAGGGAGGCGGTGTAAAATTATGTTCCTCTCACGAGCCATTTCGTCGACAACATATTTCTTCAACTGAGGTATATGTTCCCTTGCAATATTGAGTAATTGTACTTTTAACATATTATCGTCGAATGGTAAATTTTTTTCAGATAGCCAGTTAATGATATCAGCTTTTCGCCAGGCAGTTGTAAGTGACCGCTCCATTTTTCTGCTGTGGTTCAAGGTTTGGTATAATCTTTAAAAACCAACTTTCGAACTTTTGCGCGTCCATTTCCTCGTGGTAGTCGCTAGTTTTCTTGGACTCGAAGAGTAACAAGCCGTTTTCCAAAAAACCCGAATCGCTGCCTATATGAGTTATTATGAGCCTCCGTCCTTTGCCAGCTGCCGCTTTTAATCCTTTTGAGAGGCCTTCAATAAAAGCTTGACGGCAACTTTTTATTTCTAAATCTTGCCATACCTTTGAAACAGTATGGCCTTGATTCAACCAAGTCTCATCTAAATAGTAAATCTTTTTACCTTCACGACGATACTCTCGGATTTTTTTCAAGTAATTTCTCCGCCACAAAACAATTTCTTCTCTTTCTATAAGAGCACTTTTCCTACCTCTTTTCATAAATTTAATGTTCATTTGCTTTAATGTGCGCAATAAAACACGTCGTGATATTTTGGGCATCGATTCATCGGAACTTATTTCGGCTGCGACTTTTTTAAAGTTGGGATTTCATTTCGGAAAAAAGAACGAATGGAATTTCCTACGAATAGCATATTTGGTGCAATCATCAAGCTGAATTTGTTTTCTTCCTCTAGTTTCAATGTCTTTAGATACATTATCACATTTACCTTCATTTTCTTTAAATGTTTTAAGAATTCTGTGAACACTTCTCGTCGACACTTTAGTTAAATCACTACACAGATTAACTACGTCATTATGCAACATATTCTCATTCCGTTCACGGAGCCCACAATACACATTGTATATAATAGTTTTTTCTCCTTCGGATAAATTTGGACGTCTGCGTTTACTTTGACTGCTTTCACTTTCCATATTGCTCACAGTTCACAGCACAAAATTAAACTGATTTATAATGATATTTCCCTTTGTTTCTGTCCTTAAACAAATCCCTTGGTTTTTACCTGATCTGATATGAAATTACCTTTTTTTACTGTTAATCGTTTTCCTAGAAATGTACCTGCCTAATTATTTGACGTCTACTACATTATTACTTCTTACGAATGGATTAAATGGATTAACTGTATAGAAAGTGTATTATTCCCTCTTTATGTTTATCTAGGGTAGGTATTATACAAAAATATCATTATTTATTATATTATTGAAAAGGGTATTTCCAATTTTAGAATTTTTACAACAGAAATTCCAAAACTGTCATCAGTGTTGAAACAGACCTAATTCGTTATAACTGTATTATAATAACAGATCAAAGAAAAAAATAATATTTACATTACGTATTATTCAACGAATGTTACGCTCATGAATGTTAACCTAACCGTGCTCAGCTGATGAAGCAATATTTATATCTCTCTCTATCTTACGGCAAATTTAATCTACCTCTCTTTTTTCCGCCCCACAAACGTCTCTGTGTACGCAACGTTGCCATTTATAAATTTTAGTCCCAGAATATAATTCAAATTTTTTATATTTAATAAACATTGATGTTGTTGAATATATTTCATTAGCAGGAAGTTTCTTTAATATTTAATATTTTTTAGTATTTAGTATTTAATGAATAAAACACGTTGTCCGTTATTCTATGACCATTTAGTTGCGTGTGTATGATTTAAATAGAAGATGATAAAATATATAGAAACCCAACCTGACAACAATGTTTACGTTTTAATTCAATAATATTTCTGAGAATTTAGTGCCTACTATTATGGAATTTTAGTATAATATATTTGTGTTACAATTACGTCTTATCTATGTATAAAATGTAGACTCAATCAAAGTGAACAGTTTAATAGTGGAGAACATCCAAAATTTATTTGTTCATTAACAACTTTAAATTGTGGATCTGCTATATGTCTTTTTATTTTAAGTTCTTCAAGGAATTCTAAATTTTGTTTTTTATCACAAATGTGTAGAATATGAGTCATTGGTGTGTAAGAGTGAGGTTCGATGTTCAAGTAGGTGTTTTGCATAATTTGACTCATCTGGATGTTTTAATCTATTTGAATCTTACTTCAAAATGTCTCTGTGTTTGACCTATATACAGCATTTCGTTTTGGACAATTATTTTTTTTGCTGTTATTCAAGATTCAACGAGAAGTTTTCTTTTTAATTTTGCGTTTCCCTCTATTCTACCATTGCATAAGAGTCGCGGAAAAAATTTTTGCTGTAGAGTAACTGCCTTTTTTATTGAAATTTATTATAAAACCCTTACTTTTTGGAAACATTTTTGTTTATCTAAACTATTGAGAAACCTTTTTTATTTATTGTGTGACAGGTCCAGGATTTTTAAATCAATTTACACTCCTTTACATATCTTTATATACGTAAAAACTTTACTAACCATTTTCAATTGCTAAGTAAGTTTTAC
Organism: Ophraella communa; assembly: GCA_035357415.1. Taxonomy (NCBI): domain Eukaryota; kingdom Metazoa; phylum Arthropoda; class Insecta; order Coleoptera; family Chrysomelidae; genus Ophraella; species Ophraella communa. Next base: position 27,399,443 of record CM068994.1, on the reverse strand, counting down.
CCACTATAAAGTACGCAATTAATTCTTCTAGTAATTATTTAAAATTGTCACATTAATTCGGTAAACATTACTCAATATATTTTTATAACATATTAATTATGTAGGCATTAACCAGTTTGATTTCATACTTCCAAGCGACATGGATTTTTTAATTGTACCGATATAAAATGTCAAGTGTTTTAAGATTATATAATCTATTATATCTAGCCATTTATTAACACTTTAATAATAAGAAAAAAAACGTGTGTTGAACGTGCTATTTGAATATTTATAAACTGACTTTGCTTATTGTAAATTATCTGATGTATACAGTGACGCATTTAGGCTAAGTTACACTTCTGTAATACTTAAAACACATTTCATTGCTGCCTCCCTTACTGAACATTATGCGCAGCCATTGTTTCTCGTATTGTCCCATTCCAAAATCTTCTCGGTCTTTCCCGTTACCTTCTCCACTCAAATACTCTTTTGGCCATCGGTTATTTTGCATTCGAAAAAGGAGTCCAAACCAAATTGAGTTTTTTTTATTCTTGTAACTACGGTGTCATTAACATTCATGACTCGTTTTTCATCTTAATTTGTTCTTTTCTCTAATTCTTGCAATCTTGCAGTCCTTCTATAAGATAGTCCATTTCTATTGCAACTACTCTTCATTTTATATCAGTTCCCAATGCTCGACCAATGCTGTTTTTAGCACTTTTTAGTCTTGATAGAGACATGTCGATCCCACCGCTGCTATTTAAGCAGCCAATTATTCTCTTACTACTATTAATTCGATTTTTAATTTCTTCACTTTGTAAGCCTGATTGATGTGACCTCATCATATATAAGAACTTCAAAGTTAGCATCTGTAGTTGCTGTTAGATATTCGGTTTTCTGTAGACTCACTTGAAGTCTCCACTGTGCATAATCTTCCTCTAAAGTCTAGTGATTATGAACTCCAGATCATAAGCATCTTGAGTCAGAACTACCTGGTCATCTGACATCTCCGTTTCCAATTTCTTAATGCTATTTTAATATAAACATAAACATAAACAGAAACGGAAAACTACATCTTTGTCTTAGTCCTTTTGTGGGTTGGATAGATGAGAACAATTCATTTCATTATATAATATCAATCAGTTTGAAAATTTCTTTTTACTGGCTTTATATATCGCCATAATTCGGATCTTGAACTCCCTAAGCTTCAATAGTCAGTTGTGCAAGAGCATTAGGTCTATCTTGGTCCATGCTGGCTCGTGTATATGTTTTTACCCTTTTTAGGGTGATAAGTACACTGCGACCTATAGGATCTATTGTGTCCCCCCTTACTTGCCAAGTTCTGATGTTTTCTCAGATTTATAGCAGCTCTTCGAGTCCTATTTTCCTGAGGAAGTTTAGGACATCGTCGGGCTTCAAATCAGGTAGATCCCCTTCTTCTATTTCATGTGCTCCTAGGTATCTGGCCCTAGAATTCTGCAAGGCAGGGTATTCTGAGAGTATGTGTATTGAGGTTTTATCCTCTTCCTCACAGAATCTGCACTTTGCTTCATCTGCTAACCCTAGTTTCTTCATGTGGCTTTTTAACCGGCAATGCCCGGTTAGTATTCCCGTTAAAATTCGGAGCCTTTTTTTACTGAGGTTGAGGCAGCTAAGAGATCTCTTCTGGTCATAGTTCCCCGGTAGTATCTTAGATTGCCTCAGTCCTTCCAGCTGATTCCAGGACTTGGATATTTCCTTCTCCATTTCTTCCCTTAGTTTTCCTAAGATCTCTACTGCTGATCCCACAGGATGGTTCTGGTACCAAGTGTGGGGTTTCAGCTCCTTTTTTTGCCAGCTTATCTGATGTTTCGTTCCCCTCTATTCATATGTGTCCCGGGACCCATAGGAGGGTGCAGTGTTCTTCTGGCCCAGTTCATTTAGTTTGTCTAGGCATTCCCAAACCATCTTCGAACTGATTATATTTGAGCTCAGCGCTTTGATGGCTGCTCCGACATTTTGTTTGTTTGTAGCTAGGTACCTGATGTTGATTAGGTAGTATCAAGGCTAGACCAAATATGGAAGTAATAAGACATAACAATATTAAAGCTTAGATGTTAATAGCCCTAAGCGATTATCCTGGTTGTATTTCCCTCTAAGATCAGTATAACTGTGCAATGATTTAGAAAAACCAGGAAAAAACTATAAAAAGCAAAACGAAGTACATGAACTGCAATAAAAAAACCTCAGACGGTACAAAGTATATTACTATAGGAAAGAATTAAAAATTTTAAATACCTTGGAGTGTCAACAGAACAAATGAAAGAAATGAAGAAATCTCAGAACGTCTACAGGCAGGTAATAGAGCATTCTACCACTACAAGAAGCTGGCAAAAGCCTAAATAAAAATACCAAGATGAAAATATACAAAGCCTCCATTCGATCTATAGTTACATACGGAAGCAAAACAATGTGCCTGACAAAAAAAGACGAAGAAAGACTGCGGGAAAATTTTAAGAAAGATACTGGACCCTAAAAAGATTCAAGTAAACGAGTATAGACCGCCGATGAACTTGGAAATAAAAGATATTTTCAAGGAGGATATAGAAAATTATATTAAATCGCAAAGAATATGATGGTACGGACATGTATGCAGAAGAGAACCGGATGCAGCAATTAAAGGGGCAGACCAAAAATAAGATAAGAAGACCAAATTATAATGGATTTAAGAAGGATGGAAGTACGGGAATGGACTGAAATCATCAAAGAGAGGAAGAAATGGAAGTTAGTAGCGGAGAAAGCAAAAACGGACAGCAGAATATAAAACGAAGGAAAAGAAAAGCGGAGTGATTCGCCGCAATCTACAGATTAGTGAGCTCCATTGGAGCGGTTACAATTCCCTCGGGAATATATATAGATGTGACATATAAAACATAAAATGGATTGTGGTTTAATTCCCCTATAAAATTAACAAAAAAAATTCAAACATAAACATGAAATTTGCAGTAATGTGTTCTTTTAAAACGACAAGCATTTTAAGTATCAACTGTTTTAACATATTGATAACAAAGAACTAAATAATAGTTGAGGAATAAAAGGAATAACTAACTAGTAGAAACATATGTTCGTTGTGCATGGCTTCATAGAAACAAGACTTGTGTTTAATAGCACTTAGAGTTGAGTATACGCTGAGAATAAATAGGTTGCATTAGCGCTATTTTTCTTATTGAATGCGATGTACAGGTACTCATTGTGAGAAGCTAACAGTTAAGTTACATATGGTTAGCTTGGAAGCGTTTTAATTGCTTAATACTATACATTACTTGATTACCAGGAGAAAGAAAACAAAAAAAAAAACAACTTGTGCTCTCTTTATTATATTTATGAAATGGGTATTTCACACACGAATGAAGTTGATGAGAGAATGAAAAGGTCTTTGATCGGAATGTATCTAACTATTGAAAATTGCTAGCTTCATGAAACTACTAACGGTTGAATTTTTATTATGGTTTCGCGAGTAGTGAGATTAAAGCAAAAAAAACAGTAAAATAAAATCTTTGGGAACTGATTCGGTTTGTTAAGCAAAATCGAGCGTGTAAAAATGTTTTTGATATTCGATTTGAGCGTTAGATTGCAAGAAGGTAATCAAAAACCTTCGAAAGAAATAACTAGTTTTCTTTGAAATTTTATTAAAATGGTTGGAATACTTGTTAGAACATTGTTTATTTATTTTCCATGTTTTATTACTCTCAACTGTCTTTTAATTGTAAAAATAATGAACAACTATAGTTCATTTGTTTGAAGTTGGTAGCAAAGTGAATTCATTATAAATGCAAATCCTTCAAAGCCCAAGCAAGTGTGGTTCATGAAAAATGTCAGAGAGAAGAAATACAAAGTCAAATATATAAAAGACAAAATATAACATGTACAAAAGTCAAATCATATAAGGTAAAATCTAACATGTAATAGAAAATGATAGTTAGTAAACTAACAGTAAATAAAGTATTTTAACATTTATAGAACAAACAGAATCAATGTTAAAACATAAACAAATATTATAATATATGTTTACAATGTGGAGACTCACCTCTATGTGCAGACTGCAGCGTTTAAACAATTTATAACAGATATTATGATTAAAATAAGGGAGTATTTTAATGTGAAATTAGAAAAGTTGAAATTATGTTGTGTCATGGAAGTTAAAGTAATAAAAAAAGGTTGAAAAAGAAAGTTTAAAATCTAGTTTAATTATTAGAATGAACTAAGTAGAAGTTGATGTGTGAAAATAAGAGAATTTGGCGTAGAGCATTAAATTTTTTAGAATGAATCCAGGAATCAACATTCTACAGGGTGTTTCTTAAGTAATCTAAAATATTATATGGGGCGCTTCGTTACTCAATTTTAAGACGAAAAGTTCATATAAACATGTGTGATAGGTGTTGTCGTTTATGAGATACAGGGTGTTGAATTTATTGTAATAAGTCAGTTCTGATTGTACGTGAAATTAATTTTTCCCGGTGACGCTACTGGTTTTTAGAAGTAATACGCAAAAACATGCTTATTCTAAGTGGCCTTTGAAATAATGTTGACAAGTGTCAAATTTGAAAACCAACGCAAAAATCGTACATTTTTATTTGATTGACTCTGTGTTTAGTTAATAACTATGCCAGTGTTTACTAATGTTGAAATGGCTAATATGCATTTTTTGCACGGATTAGCGAATGGTAATGCCTTAGAAGCTAGACGTACATATGCCCAGCGTTATCCAAATAATCGTTTACCATGTTCAGATACGTTTACTAAGTTACATATTCGTTTACAAGAAACTGGAACTTTTGCTAAATCGAAGAATATTATTGGACGACCCAGAAGTGTGAGAAATCCCCAATTGGAAAACCAGATTCTTCAAATTATTGACCAACATCCAGAAACGAGTACAAGAAAAGTTGCAGATGAAGTAAATGTTAGTAACAAAACTGTTTGGAATATTCTAAAAGATAATTTATTGTATCCATATCACGTTCAACGTGTTCAACATTTGTTACCTACTGACTATCCATTACGCATACAGTATTGTCAATGGATTTTACGTGAAATCGCGAACAATCCGAATTTTTGTGGCCAATATTCTATTTACGGATGAAGCCAACTTTTCTAGACATGGGATTATGAATTTTCATAATGACCACATATGGGCAGATGTAAATCCACATACCATAAGTGTAAAACGATTTCAACAAACATTTTCGGTCAATGTTTGGCTTGGCATCATCGATGATTATTTAATTGGACCATTTTTCCTTCCTGTACGGTTAACCGGTGAGACATACCAACATTTTCTAGAAAATGAACCTCCACTTCTTTTGGAAGTGGAGTATTATTAGAAGGCGCATATGGTTCATGCATGACGGAGCTCCTCCACATTTTTCAGTGATTGTACGAGAGCTTTTAAATAATGTTTTTCCAGGCCATTGGATCGGACGAGGATCTCCACACCCGTGGCCCCCTAGATCACCTGGACACAATCCTCTGGATTTTTGTGTGTGGGGATATTTGAAATCGCTTGCTTACACAACACTGATATTAAACGTACAAGATCTTCAAAATCGTATCATAGACGGCTGTAATGTTATTCGTAACAATCCTGGTATCTTCGAACGTATTCGACAATCCATTAGACATCGAGCGGATTCTTGCATTTTAGCTGGAGGTGGACATTTTTGAACATTTGTTTCTGAAATGTATTATTTTTTCTTTATGTTTAACACATGTTGCTTGTAATAAAATAATAAAAAAATATAAATCAGTAGCGTCACCAAGAAAAATTAATTTCACGTACAACACCCTGTATCTCATAAACGACAACACCTATCACACATGTTTATATGAACTTTTCGTCTTAAAATTGAGTAACGAAGCGCCCCATATAATATTTTAGATTACTTAAGAAACACCCTGTATAGACAGGCTTATGGAGAGTTCTCCGAAACAAGGAGATCGATCTCCAAGGCCAATAATCGATAGAGAACGGATCACTAGCGGGGTCAAAAGAACCAATATGGAGAGTTCTCCGGAGCAAGGAGATCAATCTCCAAAACCAGTGACCGTAAGGTACCGGATTATAAGTAGAAATAATCAGAAGAATTATTAATCTCATAAAAATGAGTATAAATAGAATGTGGAAAAACGTCATAATCCATTTCACTTAACAGTAAATCGACTGAGATACAAGTCACTCTACTAAAGAATGGACGTTCAAAGTAACCAGCACATGTAAGGAAAGGTGCGGAAATAATACACCGGAAAACAAGTTACCAACTGAGGGAATGTTGCCAACTATAGTGAAAGTTCATTGGAAACATATAGATATCTAAAACAGAGGATCTAAATATTAAAATCATGAAAATAGTATTAAACAGTATATTGTATAATGTCAAAATGAAATATGTAATGAAAATTGAAGGATAAACAAAAAAAAACACATTAAGCGAGATATGAACATCGTAGAACTTGTTGACAAGTAAAACAGAGTCCGACATAGAAAGAAGAAAAGTCAAATAAACTAACCTAAAGCAGAAGTAAACAGTTACAGTAAATATAATCAATCAGAGATTCTGTTATAACAGTCATTATTTTGTCCAAGTCGGAATCTCTTTATTTAAGTACAAAGAATGGACTTGTCTTCTAATGATATCTCTATTAAAGTTATCGACCATAATGGACTTTTTTCCCATGTATTTTTCTGGTTCACTAACTTTTCCCTGTTTTCTCTCACTTACAAATCGATAGATACTTCGTTCACTAACACCGGTCATATTGGATCACCTAAGCAGATCATCCATTTCTCTCTAATGTGACTCTTGAAAAATCAAGTAAGAAAAAGACCAATCTCAATGTCACAAAATCTTTATTATAACTACAGGCGTTAGTAACAAGCTACTAGTTTAGGCCTTTGGAGGCTATCATTAGGCTATAAAAAGAGGAAAATATTCAAAAATACTGCTACAAGCAAATTACAAATATCCTTCTTACCAAATTAGTATAAGAGCAAATAGGTAGAAAGGTTCCAAACGATTGCAGAACTGAAGTTGAAGTTAAACATATAAACCCAGGAAAAAAATAAAACCAAAAGAGAATTTTTAAAGATGATTAACATACAAGTACATCAACCATCAATAAATAAAAGAACTGACATACGTAACTTAAGCAACATCTATTCTTACCTGTTACATTTAGACAGACTACCAAATGACGAAGCATTCACAGAATCCTTCCTGTAACAAAATCATAGCGGTCGTTTCTCACAATCAACATCAAAGAAAATACTCACACAGTTCCTAGATGTAACCTTCTCCAGAGGAAAGGCAGTCCAATTTTGGGGTTGTTTTCATCTTGAAACCACTTTAAATTCAGATAATTTGGCACTTATCTTGAGTGAGAAAATCTGGGGTTACATATAAACATGTCAATATAAACCAAGTAGTTTGTTACTAACGCTTGTAGTTGTAATAAAAATTTTGTGACATTGACATTGGTCTATTCCTTACTTGAAAAAGTAGGAAGTTCCCTAAAGTACTAAGCAGCTGCTAATGTATAACTGTATCAAATGCTTTGACTAGATCTAGAAATATGACCAGTGTGGATAAACTACTACCTAACATTTTCTTTAAATAATCAGAAACTGATGTTATATCATCCTAAGTGGAAAAGCCTTTTCTAAAATCAAAGTAATTTGTTGCATACCTAATTCCTTCTGTATTTATTTTCATATTTCCCTAAAAATTTGTAATATTTTAAAGAAACTAACAATACTGATAAAAGTAATGCAGATGACTGACTTCAAAGGTTTGTAACATTTTTTCAATGGAATTTGTTTCGGAATTGGAATTATAGGTTGGATTTCCTGGTACCCTTTCAAAGTATATTTGGTATTTTATGAAACAGGATTAACCTTGTCGTTACAAGAATTGTTCAAAGCAAAAAGTAAATATTGTTAAATCCTATTCAGTTTTACAAGAGTTTAGTACAACCATCAACTACAATACATCATAAAATGCAAATAAGCCAACTTAAATATATTAAACACCGATTGTAAACTCAGTAACGTAGGTACGGTAAATAATCTTCCTAAATATAACATTAATAGTCTTCTACAAGTCTTTTTAGAATCCATTAAATTGTAGTTTTCCGTTTTCGTACATGACCGAATCAAGTAAAAAAAACCCCGAAAAAGTTAAAATTTTTATATTGTTGTCCTATACACGCTGGCAATGTAAATGGATTTATTAATAGAACAGAATTGGTTTTAAAAATTCGCCGCTACTGATTTATCATTAAAAATTACCTGCAATATCATAAAATTTATACTACAGCAAATGCAAAACAAAAAGCGTTACACATTTAATCTCATAATTCTTCAAAAACGTTTTGTTTGAACGGTTATATTAACCGGCAAAACACCCGTTATTGGTCTGATGAAAATCCACACTGGATGCAAGAGTACCATACGCAAATACCACAAAAAATTAACGTATGGGCTGGTAGTGTCGGAAATACAATTATTGGTCCATATTTTTTTGATGAAAACTTAACAGGAGCATTATATCATTAATTTCTGATCTGATCCAGCTTTTTCCTGATATTCAAATACCCACTAATGTAGACCGCAGAATCTGGTTTCAACAGGATGGCGCACCGCCACATTTCGCAGTAGCTGTGCGCGATTTTTTAAACAGGTTAGATAGATTGGCACGTATAGTTTACAAATGTCAATGCTAGAATAAAAAAATCGTTGCTTTATGAATTTTTCGCCCTATTTTATGACGTGCAACGCCATCTGTTTTGCGTCTATTTTATACAGTAACTTATCCAATACAATATGGTAATTTTGTCACTCGAAATATATTATAAACCTTTTACTTTAAAGTTATTTACAACTATCTACAATTTTAAGCGACTTTGATGAAGTTCCTGTCTTACATAAACGTATAATTATTAAAAAAAATACATATTATATTCTTGAAGAAATGCTTCAGTTCAAGTATTAATTGCGATATTTATGCAAGTAATCTTCCGAGACTTAGCAACATACGAATCATGAGGAGTGAAGAGAGGTTCCGGCCTCCGGGCTAGTCCTGACCTTGACATTGAATGTTTACAATCTCTGGTAGGGGCCCTCGCTAGGCTGATTCGTTTCGCATTCTGATGTAGAGCTGGGAAGAATTGCGATATTTTTTAAACGTATATTTTTTGGGTTAGCAATTGAGCTAATATAAATGAATAAGAAAATACAATTTATCTAATTTCTACACTTACACCTGATACTGTTGCATATTTCATGAAGCTACAAAAAATATATACTTTCTTTTTCATCGAAAATTATGCTTTTTTATTAAGTTTATCAATTTGATCCATATTTTAACATCGACGAATATAAAGCTAGTGCTACATTCCAAGAATTCAAAAATTTAAACATTTCCTTTTAACATAGGATCTATTAATATTACATCAACAATTATTAAATAATATTACCGTGTAACAGTTATAATAACACCGTTAAATAACGCTCCAACGTAATATCACCCACTCTTTTTAATGGTTTACTCGTATTACTTACGTATTCATGATTGTATCAAATGCGATTTTCATTTTATAATATTATGCTGGATGAATTTCGCATTTTTTTTCATTAAAAAAAAGAAATATATTGTATAAACAATCAAAAGCATTAAACAAAGAAAAATGTTAAATTTTTCGCTCATTGACAGCGGTTTGGATATATGGCTTCGGTCAAAATAAACAGTGGATACATTATAATAGTAATCGTACGAGGGTTGTCTACAAAGTTTCCGACCTCAACATGAAGATGGCAACACTCGTAAACAAAAGTTGGTGAATGTGTTTGCGCATGCTTTGAAAGGTACCCACTAAAATTTCAGCCATTTTGGACGCGCAGTTGTTGTTTGACAATCATTTGAGTGAGTCGATGTGAGTGTTTTTATGAAAATGGAAAAAATCGAGTATCGAGCTGTCATTAAATATTTGTTTTTGAAAGGCAATACGCCTACGCAAATCAAAGACGAGTTGGACGCTGTGTACGGGGACTCTGCACCATCATTTACCACCGTGAAATTTTGGGCTGCTGAATTTAAACGTGGCCGTACCAGCTTAGGTGACGGTGAACGTTCGGGACGTCCAAAAACTGCAACCACTGACGATAATATCGCTCAAGTTCACCAAATGGTGCTAGACAACCGTCGAATTAAAATTAGAGAGATAGCAGAGGCTATAAACATGTCCAAAGAACGTGTTTGTCACATATTGAATCAAGATTTAGGCATGAGAAAGCTGTCTGCGCGTTGGGAGCCGCGTTTGCTAACTTTGGATCAAAAACGTGTTCGAATGAACATTTCCAACTCTTTGTTGGCGCAGTTTAGGCGCAATAAATCAGAGTTTTGGCGCCAATTAATTACTGTAGATGAAACTTGGATACACCATTATACTCCAGAAACAAAAACACAGTCAAAACAATGGGCTGCGAAGGGGGAATGGGCTCCAAAAAAAGCAAATATTGTTCCTTTGGCTAGGAAAGTGATGGCAACTGTTTTCTGGGATAGTCATGGAGTTATCTTCATCGATTATCTTCAAAAAGGAAAAAACATTACAGGAGCATACTACGCATCATTACTTGACAAGCTGAAGGCAGAAATTGCGGAAAAACGGCCACATTTGCAGAAAAAAAGAATTTTGTTTCACCAAGACAATGCGCCGTCTTACACCTCAGCGGTTGCCATGGCGAAAATCCACGAATTACGGTTTGAACTGCTTGACCACCCTCCTTACTCACCAGATCTAGCCCCAAGCGACTTTTTTTGTTCCCTAAGCTAAAAGTTGCGCTCGGAGGACAGAGATTTTCGTCGAATGAGGAGGCCATCACCTTCGTAAACAACTATTTTGCAGAGAAAGACGCCGAGTACTATTTGGACGGGTTGAAGAGATGGGAGCATCGCTGGGAGAAGTGTATAGACTTACAAGGACACTATGTAGAAAAATAAAAATTAATTTGAAGAAAAAATGTCTAGTATCTTTGTTAGGTCGGAAACTTTTCAGACAACCCTCGTCGGTATTTACAAACTCGAAAAGTTAAATTGAATATAGTAAAATAAAATAACATGATTTTGAGGTTATGTTTTATCTTTTTAACAAATTGTTTCATTTCTTCTTAGTTCCTCGAGGCGGTCATATGGAATACAATATTAGGAAATTTAACATAAATATTGTCAAACTTACATCAAAATGATCCTCACAGAAATGTATTTTACTTTGTACCAGATTTTGAGAGGCTGGTTGAAGGCACATAAAATGAAATAAAAATAAAAACCGAGAAGGACTTAAACAAAATTGTCGATTGGTGTGCTCACAATAAACTCACTATAAACTATAGTAAATCCTTTGTATTACCCTTTTCAAGTTACAATACCAACTTACCTCAATATAATGATATATGCCTAACTTACAATAACCAGGAAATAAAATTAGAAATAAAAAGAGAAATTAAATATTTAGGTGTTACACTGGATAGCCATCTACGTTGGGATGCCCATATAAACAATTTAACAAATACCTTGAGACTTCTTCTATTTAAATTTAAATATCTAAAAAATATCTTAAATGTTACACACCTCAGAATAATCTATTATGCTTTAGTACAAAGTCGGTTGCAATACGCCATTATCTGTTGGGGTGCTACAACAAAAAACGACATAACTAAACTGGAAGTACTGCAAAAGAGAATACCAAAAATAATACATAATAGAAAGGTTAGATTTGCAACAGATGAGTTATATCAGGAAGTGAAAATAATGGATCTAAGACAACTATACATACACTGTGTTATAATGCAAGCTACAATACAAGAAGTAAGAATGAAGGAAAGGCCTATACTCACCTTGTTAACAAAACAATAGCGCAACGATTTTTCATTTATTTAAGTGCAAAAATTTATAACTATCTTCCGGAAATGTACAGAATATATATAAAAACAATTAATTCTACAACTTTATTCAAATCTATTATAAAAAAATTTATTATAAATAATCTAATTGATTAAAGTTTAAAAAGAAATCTTAACTTATGTAAAATAATTCCAAGCCGCGTGATGAAAATGCTTTCAAAACTCAAAACTCCTCAAAAATAAAAAATCTTAAATAAAAATCAGATTTAAATATGAAAAAGTATAAAACAAATATGAAATAAAAATAGTATATTAAACAACGCATTTCATATGGAATTCTGTTATGACACGAGTTCAAGTTTAAAAAACGAATCGCGAAGCGATGAGTTTTTTAAAGAACGAGTGCCACAACAGCCATATGAAATAAGTTGTTTATAATATTTTTTATATTTTGCCCTTTTTACCATTTTTTAAATTAATTTTTTATTTTTATGTAATTACGAAAATTTTTATTTTAAAAAGTATGTCGGCAGCACTGTGTAATTTATAAAATTTGACAGTTGTGACATTTAGATTATCAAATGTTAATGTTTTAAAATATTTTAAAATGAATAATATACCAATAATAATATATTATATAAGTAAAATATTATATTCATATTCACAGATACTTTCTTAAAGAACAATATAAAATTAATAAATTGCTATTAGCCACAAATGTCATTGTCAATAGTCTTGCCTTTAGAAACTTCACTCATGTCGCCAACCATTTAAAACAAAAATTTGCGTGCGTAAAAGTTACATTACGATACGCAAATGCGTTTTATAATGAAGATTTTTATAAGTGCAAAATATAAAAAAAATATTATTATTGTAAGTATATTATGTCTAGGTAAATTTTTATTTTAATATGTATCTCTATTAGTTATAGTAATTCGGCAGCCCATGTGCAACCATATGGTCATAAATGGGCACTATATTGCTACACTATAAGACATTCATGTGATATTTTTCTGATTGTATATTTTTGTCGAAATAAAATTATTATATTATTATAATTGTATGGAGAAGTAAAAACAATCAAAAGCATTAAACAAAAAAAAATATTAAATTTTTTGCTCATTGACAGCTGTTTCGATTTATGGCATCCGTCAAAATAATCAGCATCAAAATTAAGAGGGCTGTGTAATTGCACGCGCAAGTTGCATATATCACATTTGGTATATTTGTCATAAGTTGTCAACTTGACATTAAAGTATTGTTATTTTTAATGATTATAATGAAAGAAAGTTAATTTTAGAATCAATAACAAACTGCAAATATTTGTTACATACTTGTAGCCTTAGATCATCTAAGTAGCAATTTAACGGCTTTTATAATTATATAAATATTGTTATTAGAAATTCATACATCTATTTGGTACCGGAAAATATATATTGGTTAAATAATTTGACATATATCAGCAACATAAATATGTGGTAATATCTAATAATATTAAAGTTACATTTTTTTATGAGATAGCTATCTGATGTTGATTGAGTAGTGTTAAGTTAAGACTAGACCAAGTATTGAAGTAATAAGAGATTATCCTGGATATATTTCCTTCTCAAAACAGTATAATTGTGCAATGATGTAAAAAAACCCAGAAAAACTACATCGTGATAATCTTTACAATAACTTATAGTTCATTTGTTTGGAGTTGGCACAGTGAATTCATTATAAATGCAAATCCTTCAAAGCCCAAGCAAGGGTGGTTTATGAAATATAACTAAAAGTATTATACATTTCTATTGAAACATAGTCACAGTTGTTATTTTTCAAAAATTCCACCCTGTAATTAGGGATTAACTAACCCAAACACAATAGAAACCCTAAATAATATTGTCACAGCAGGTAGCTGAATAGATCACATGTAGGTATACATTAAATATTTCTATAAAAATACTTTTTTTTTCTTGAAGTACAACAAATTATTTGTCTTAGAATCTAACTGATTAAAAAATATTACTATCAATTTCTATAAGCATACCGAAATATCCCAAGTTGCTGTCCTGAATAATAAATATTTTATTGAACTTAAACAGAATATCAAAGTTTTTTAAGGTCTCGTTAGCCCCGTCAAATATTTGAAGAAATCTTATGGGAAAAATGAATAAGTAGATCTCTATGACTTACATAATCTTTAAAATGGGCGATGACTAATATTTCTGCAACCGTTACTCCTTTTAAAAATATATTAACTCTACAATTTGTTTCTATTTCAATATTTTAAAACCTGCTGTGTTTAATAGGAAGATACCAATAGGCGATTGAGAGGGAAACCCTTTTAATAAAAATCAATATTTGCTAATTTTTCTGTAGGACTTTCTATGAACAGGACACTTAAACATTTTTTATTTATAAACTTATGTTCGAAAATGTCCCGGTGTCAAGATAACTAGAAATATTTAAAAATTAATCTCTATCCAACATGAAAGAGTGGCTACTTACTAAATTGAAGCAGGAACAATAGTATTAAAAATAATACATTAGATGTTAGACCACCATTTTCGATAAATAACGATGTGCAACTAACGACCGAATTCTTCGAAACAGCTGCGAAAATCAAGCGGCATCATATCTGGTGCACTTGCAGGCCAAGAAATCGGAACCCTCTTCCGATCCGTCTATTTGGAAACTGTGAATTAAGATCATTTTGGCAATTTAATCTAAAATTTGCTGGTAGATAGATAGATAGATATGTTATGGGGTGCATCGATGGAAAATTATTTATTTATTGATACGGTGTTGTGACAGAAAGAACAAACTGGGATAAGATTATTTTTGAGTATTTGTGTGTACTTTGTCAAAAAAGTTCGTCGTAATTTAATTGTTCTGTTGGTGTTAGTCCAGTCTTCTTGAATTAGATTATACGATGTAAGGCGGAGTAATGATTTTGTTTCTTTGGGTGTATATAATAATTGGATAGGAGATCCTTGGGTGATGGCCATTTTAGCTAATAAATCAACTCTTTCATTTTCCTCGATTTCCTTCTGGCTGAGAAATTTAAACATTCATATCACAAGTTCATGTTGAATTAAGCAGTTGTATAAAATAAACAGGACTCCTGGGTAGAGTTTTTCTTTCCACCGTAGTTTGACAGGTAGCTCCTAAAATAAAATAAAAGTTGTAAGAGTTAGTTTCATTCATGGTTAAAAATTCAATAAAGTAGGATTAATATTGGTATAGATTGAATAAATAGTTATATGTTTGCTAAAAATAAATATTAGCAAGAGCTCTGTATTAGTAGTTAAATTTAGCAAAGTCAGAACAGATAAAATTAACAATCACTTCATAAGGGTATGGAATTTTGCTATGTAATAAGAAATGCTGGGATAATTATTAAAAATAAGTATTAAAATCAAAAACCCAAATGAGTGTAAAATGTCTTTAGAAAATTTGTAAACGTTATCTAAAGAAGTATGATTGAGAAATTAATAGGATTTAAAGAGGACTTCATAATTAATTAAAAATTTCAATTTTGTGGGATAATGTCAAAATGACAAAAAGACGTGCTTTTTCTGGTATTAAGAAGAGTTTTATGATATTAAAAAGAGTTTTAGAATAGAGTTAAGAGATACATTTTTATATACAAAAATTTGGCTTATAAATTTCGAAATTTGATGTATAAATTCAGAAGTAGGCATAGAAACAGGTAACCAAGGAAATACTAAATAAAGCAGCAAAAATTTGATAATTTTTCTGTTTGAAACATCTCATCGACCCGTGTACATCTGTTGATAACGTCAATATTTCAATTTTTGTTAAAAGTTTGGTAAATATCTAAATTCTATTTTTAAATCAGTGTTAAGTAAAGTGCTACGAAAAAATACTTTTATATCAATAAAGGGTAGTAAAATTGATTGTACTACTTTTTGGAAGTCCATCTTATTAAGAATAATAAAAAAAAACTCTTCGTTTTAACAAAACTTCCAATATTTATTTAAGAAATTGCTTTTTTAAATAAATATTGGAAGTTTTGTTAAAACGAAGAGTTTTTTATTATTCTTAAAGGGTAGTAAGTCCAGTATCCAGAATAATCCTACAACATCCCTAACAAGTGTAGAGTTGGGATCGTCAGCAGTACATGGAACAGCAGTGAATTTACAAAACAATCATAGGCTGTTGGAAATCGGCAGTTGAAGCAATCCTTTTCAACGTGAGACGTCGCCGGAAGTTTTTTTGGCATGTGAATAATTAAAATTCAATCGTTCATTAACATTTTCGTTTTTTTATTGTTATTTGGAACTATATTTTTTAAACCACATTTTAATTTAGGTACTTAAAATTTATTTGCTTGTGTTGTACGTCTTGTTAGAAGGAGCTCTCAAGGAATGATGTTGTGACACTTCATTATAAAATTTGACTTTGATATCTCGTTTGATATACAGTGTGTCCACTTAAGTTCGCACCATATGGCAAACTTTCTTATTATTAGTTTTACGACAAAAAGTCATTCTTCATAAAAAGTTCTGCATGGTGTAAAAACTAAAATACAACCATCGATATTAAAATTTTTCAGTCGTATACGAGGTATGTTCAAAAATATGATGTTTACCAAGAGCAAAGTACCTTAATTTTTTATAATATCGAAAATTGTTATCAAGAAAATTTATTTAAAATTGTAAACTATATCTAACAAACATTTAACTCATTTGTTATCAAAAATTTGATAACCTTTTAGTTTCCCAACTTGACTGTTGCAGCATTTTGTTGATGTTTTAAAATAATTCGTACACATAACAACGTTATTTATTTTACAATCTAACATGAATAGCAATTATAACAATAAATTGTTAAAAATATTTGCAAAAAATATTAAGTAATAGATTTTCTTCGATCAAACCGCCATTGCCTCAATGTACCCACCTTCTCTTTCAATACAAGTTTCCGTTCTACTACAAAATTCTCTTAACACATTTCTAATCATGTTGGGAGTTATTGTCTGAATGGTTTCCGTAATAACCCTTTCCAAATGTTGGACGTTTGTAAACGGCCCTTGTTTGTATACATTCTCTTTCAAGTAACCCCAAAAGAAATAATCTAACGGGGTTAAATCTGGCGACCTAGCTGGCCAAAGAGTCTCTGAATATCTGTGGATTATTCTTCCGTTATACAAATGATCCAGATACTGCCTTACTTCCAATGTACTATGGCATGTAGCGCCGTCCTGCTGGTACCATATTTGTTGCCGTTCATGTAGTGAGTTTGTTGCTGAATTTATTTTTAACATCTCCGTATAGGTACTTTGAATTTTACCATAAGTCTCATAACTGTTGTATGTTGTATATTTCTTCCTTGATGTCTGTTATTAAATATTTCAGCTGCTTCCCGATACGTTTTATAATTATCACCCACAATTAGCACAATTTCTATTTTTTCTTCTAAATTCAATACCACCGACATCTTTAATTAGAATTTATTGTAACTGTCAAATATGTATTTTACTTTTAAAGTCAGATATGTAAATATAATGGCAACTTGATTAAAAATGTACTTATGCATTTATTATTGTTGTAGGGTAGACATGCAATAGCAAAATGTAGAAAATCTCCATTTTAAACATTTTGTATACATGGCTGTATATTTGAACATGTTGTAGACTTCTAAATAAATTTTCTTGATAACAATTTTCGATATTATAAAAAATTGAGGTACTTTGCTCTTGGTAAAATTCATATTTTTGAACATACCTCGTATACGACTGAAAAAATTTAATATCTAAAGGTTGTATTTTAGTTTTTACACCATGCAGAACTTTTTATGAAGAATAACTTTTTTTCGTAAAACTAATAATAAGAAAGTTTCCCATATGGTGCATTGTTAAGGTATAGGTAAGGTATTTTGTGGGACAAATCATATTCATCCATTAATTATATTAAAAATTGTTTTCATTTAATTTTTTTTTAATTAATGGAAGCCGTAGGTACGGAGATACAGAACTTAGAGTTAGAGAATTTTATTCTGAGCTAGCCTTCGAAATTTAATAAGTCGGGCAAAGAAACAAACAATTAAAATGTTTCTAAAATATTTAGGTAATTGTACCTATTGTTGTATAGGTTATGCCTATTATCTTGCAAGTGTACAGCACCATTTACATCTGTTAAAATTTTCTCTTTTGCTTACTACACGAAAATGAATATATAAAAATATTGAATGTGTTTATTAAACATTTTCACATTACAAACTTATATCGTAATAATCTTTTTATAAGTATTAAATGTACTATAAAAAGATACTACCTAATTGCTTGGCGATTAGAAAATTGTTTCACATAAAATACCAGTAAAACTAATATTTAAATGACAATAAAAATATTATAGTAATTTTAAACTACCTTTGATATTTTAACGGCAGTTTATAATAAAGGTAGTAAATGCAAAATAATGAATCTTTCGATTATCTATGGAAAAAATAATACCATGAGCATTCGTTGTAATTTTCTTCAATTTAAATAAACACTATGCTGGTATTCGCTCGCCCGAGGCGTGCTAAGAGCTGCGGAAATAAGTGGAATAAACATGCTATGATTTTAATATTTGTTAATGTTATTACAGATTCATATAACTTTAAATATTGAGCAAACCATAAAACTATCTAAAAGTATCTGTGAATATCGGTTAAAATAGCCAAATTTTAGGAACAAGTGGCATTATTATGTATTTTAGTTAATTAGAAAACTCTTACGGTGGATGTTTATCACAATAATCATCAAAGAAGAAGACGAGAACTTGATAGGGTGACACGTTCTGCGAAATGGTCATGAATAGAAGCTATAAAAACACGCATTAGAGGTAATTCTAGATCTCACACTTTTACACTTGGCAATAGAAGAGGCTGTCAGTAGGGCTGTGATCAAACTATGTTTGTTTTTCAGCAACTCCGAGAACATATTATTAAATCTCAGCGAAGCAGGAGTACATGGGTCTCATACTAAAGAAGAAATTGCTGGGCAAATAAATCAGTGTCTTTTAAGCAGAAAATCAGAACGCGTACTCTGTAACTCGATAGAGATAGAAATAGAAAAGAAATAGCAAAGAAAGAAAATTTCTTTCTATCAACAAACCCTACTCTCTATGACTTTTTCCTAAATCATTCGGGCAAGTTCGGATATAGAGAAATGTGTACTAATGAACCTGAAAATATTTCGATTTAACCTATTTACCAGTAATTTTGCCATCATAAATGTCAATATTGTCATTTTAAGCTGTTATTACTTATTTTGTTCTTGCGTTGTTTGTTATTTTTTGTGCTTTTCTATTAAATGAGTGAAATGGATTTGGTAATTGCGAATTTTATAGAAGAGGCAGAAGAAGATTGAAGAGAAATGCATAGTATCGAAAGGAGACATACACGACAAATATCTTTAGAACTTTCTGAGAGTTCAGACAATATTAGCTAGGTAGTTGTGGTAAAATTAAAATAAACATTAATAAACCCAAACATAGGCTTTTATTGACAACATGATAAACTAACAATGCCAATTGCTGAGAGTGAATGACGGAACACATTATATACTGTGTTAAATATAGAAAAACATTCTTGTTTACAAGAAAAAATAATAAAATACTTCTCATTTTTAATTAAAAATAAAACTTCCAATAAAAAACCATAACCTAACAATGCTTTATGGGGCATAAACCTTACGGTTACAATATTTGTTTTAATGTTTTGCGCCATAGAAACCACAAATCAGAAATAGAAAGACCCTTTTAGCTGTTTCTATTTCTATCTTCCGAATATGCATACGAAACTACTCGAAAATCTCCGAATAGACATACAGAGAAACGTTACAAGAAATTTCCTGAAATAGAAAGAAATTTCTTTTCTATTCTGTTACAGAGTTCACACCCAGGAAATTGAAATATGCGCTCAACCGATCTTAAAAAGTAACTACCTCAAGCAAGACTGCTATTGTCATTGATAGTCCATTGATTTATAATTAATATAATTTTGATAGATGTCAAAAAATATTGTCAAATAATTTTATGATAAAAAACCGTCAAAAAAACCTGACAAAAAATAATTAATAAACCCAGACCGACTAAACCCCGACCCACAAAACCCCGACAAGAAAACCCTAATTTTTATTACTCCTCCTCTAAGTTTACAGCTTTCATCACTTCCTATTTTTTCCCTGGATGCTTCCCCTTAAATATTTTCTATGTGCAACGTTCATCTGGTATACTCAATAAATCCACGAACTATTTGAGTTTTCTTCATTCAATTTTGCCAATGATAGTTTTTCTTTTTTCTCTTGTTTTGATGTTCTGGCACTTATTCTCAAACAATTTATTTTAACTGCAGTTAGGAAACTTCAATTGCACAGAATGCTGGGTTTCTTAATGAGCCAAATGGCATATGCTGGCTATATTTAGCCATCGACCTTTGTCAGTTGCTAGGAGGACTTTTTTATTGTCCTTTTTATGTTTAAATTCTTTTAAAATGATTATATTTAAAATGAATCATTACTGGTGTCTGTCAAAATGCAAATGTTTGGTTGTAATAGAACCCCGAATTAAGTTTCCACTTCTTTGTGTGGATTAGAAATCTAAAAATTGCGAAAAAAGTGTTGGATAACATCCTGTGCCAACAACTTCAAAGTATCGTTGAACTACTTCAAGGAGAGTAATTGAAATGGAATGTCAGAACAATCTGACTTTTCAGGATAAAGAAGATCGAAAATCAGCTGAAACTATAATAGCTTTGCCAGATTCTTCTGTTCTATAACATAAACAAATAAAGCATGTTCTGTAGCTAGCTTTCGCTTGTCAAAGCCGTGGCGTTACGATCTTAATCAGAAAAGCCTATTTATTGAAAATCTGTATAGTTCTGAAAAACTGTAACATAATAAAAGCTGTTATGGTTTTATATGTACTAAAAAACTAATTTAAGGGAACTGTCACATTCGAGAACACAGGGGGAAACTGAAATTAGAAGGAGAATGCAGATTAGCATTGATCAAGCTCATAGAGCTGAAACCTTAGATTTTATTATAACTTATTTCTTAACTTCATGTAGAAAGTACCATGTAATGTCTATCTCGGCAATGGTCATACCTTTAACTCTATTTTCTATTAAGAACAAGAAGCAATTAAAATTATTTTATTCAAAAACTTAACTTTTTGGTCAACGTCCATAAAAATATGTAAATTCTTCTTCTTCTAACTTCTATAATAGCTCCATGATGTTCCTTCTTCGATTTGTCCTCATCCTGGACTTAGATCTAAATTGTCACTCCATCTTTTCCGAGGTCTGCCTCTGCTGCGTGTACCACTGGAAGATTTATCTCGGGCGATTCTTACCAACCTATTTTCTGACATTCGGCTTATGTGTTGGTTCCATTGTCACTTGCGTTACAAAAACCATTAATTTATGAAGTCTGTATTGCATTATTGTCGTATGTCTTCGCTTCTTTCCCTATCTAGTAGCGTTTTTCCCGGTATTCGTCTTGGTATTCTTATTTCTGCGGTCTCCAGTAGTTGTTTCGTTTTTGCTGTCTCTGGTCTTGTCTCCGATGTGTTTGTCATGATGGGTGTAATTGTGGTCTTGTAAATCCGAGCCTTTGGTTTTTGTTGTAGGTGTTTGTTTCGCCAGATTACGTCGTTGAGACACCCCGATCTTTTGTTTATTTTGGCCACCTGCCCTCTAACTTCTTCTTCAACATTACCGTAACTAGTTACATCGATTCCTGAATCTCATTTCCTGTTGTATTATTTGGCCATCTAGTTCTAGTTTGCATCTGAGGGGTTCTTTCGAAGTTGTATGAAGTTGTCATACATTTAGTTTTTTCGCTTGAGATAGTCATGTTGTACTTCTTTCCTCGTGAGACTGAAAGTATTTATTAACCTTTGAAGGTCATTGTCATTTTCGGCACATATCACGCCATCATCGGTGTATAGTGTATTTGAAAATCAAGAGAGAGTAAATTCCCAGAAATGTTTTGTAGTTATCAGTGTTAAAGGCAGTAAACCATAGACGTGCGTTTTCAAAATTAAATTAATATGGAAATAAAAATATTTAATTTGTTTTAGTTATTTATACCTAGATTACCAATTTTAGATAGATAAACATAATTCGTAAGTAGTAATTTAATTTGGGTAAAATGAACAAAAAGTCATTTATTTACAAAATATGTATATAATATGTACAGATAATTACAATTACTTATAAATTAATATGAGGAGCTAAAAAAACAATTAAGTAGGTATATGAGCAAAAAAAACCAACCGCAAGGATAAAATTTAAAAAAATAAAAATCTAAAAATAAAATTAAAGTACATAAATTAATAATTTTAAAGTTATGGTTCCTCGTACTCTGTGTCAGAAGATTCACCATCTAATTCTAGAGAAATTACAATGGGCTCTATAGTAATATCAATTATGTTATCTAGCTCCCACATTTTTTTTTATTTCTGTAACGTGTCTAATACATTTTTGCCAATTTTCACTTGTTCCTTATGATATTGCCTTATTGAAGAGATTTTTAACATCTGATAATTTAAAAGTAGTGTTATTTCTGGCAACATAACCTTTAACTTGAGCCCATATCAATTCTATCGGATTCAGCTCACAATGGTAGGGTGGTAAACGAAGGATTTCAATTTCTCGTTTTTTGGCTATCTTCTCAATATTATATTTTTTATAATTTTGCTTATGCTTTTTAGCAATAGTTAACAATTCTGCCCTCAGCATTGTATTGTCAAAGGCTAAATTTTTAGAAGATAACCATTTTGCAATTTCATCCTTTTTCCATTCAGTGGTTGGTAAAGGTTCAAGTAATCTGGAGTGGTAACTTGCATTGTCCATTACAATAACCGATCCTTTTGGTATGAATTGAATCATCTGTTCAAAATATTCCTCAAACACGTCTCCATTCATTTCTTCGTGATAATCAACGGTTTTTTTTTATTCAAATAAGAGTAAACCATTCTGAAGAAAACCGTTTGTACTGCCTATATGACAAATAATTGATCTTTTACCTTTTCCTATAGGTTCCTTAAAACCAGTAGTATATCCTTCTAGAAAAGCTTGATGGGATGATTTTATATTTTTGTCTTTCCAAACTCTTCCTACACAATGTCCTTCATTAAGCCATGTTTCATCTAAATAATAAATGTTTTTATTTTGAGCTTTAACTTGTTGAATTCTTCTGAGGTACTGTCTTCTCCAACATACAATTTCTTCAGAATCAATTAGCATTGAGTGTCTGCCCATTTTTTCAAATTTAAAGTTTAACTCATGTAACGTTTTCCATAGTTTATCCCGGCTTATTGTGGGTAAATCAACATCATTCGTAATGGCTTGCAAAACTTTATCTAAAGTTAGTATTTGCTTGTTTATAAAAAATGAGTGAACAAGCTTACGAATAGCATTTTTAAAAAACTCCACGTTGACTTTTAAAAGTTTTTGTCTACCTGGTTTCGGCTTTGGTGAGGTTACTCCACCTGATTTTTTCTCCTTTAGAACTCTATATATTGTAGATTTTCCATATCCCATTGCCTTAGATGTTGTTTCAACTACACTGTCAATAGTGTTTGAGGGATTTTGATGTTTAAAATAGTGGTACACATTCACTACAGCACTCTTTTCATTGAGCGATAAATGGTCTAGTTTTAATTTTTTCACTGGTGTATACTCACAAACTGCTTTCATTTTTAGTCACTACTATTTGTCATGTTTATCGAAAATCAAATAACTGCATTTCTAGAATCTTAAGCACTATTTAAGTCAAAATATCTGTCATTAGAAGCTGTTGCTATTCGGAGGTCGTTAAATAACAATTATCCCTTTCTAATCTGGTTACGCCTATGACGCACGTTAATCCTCTTAGGCCTACTGTAGTAACAATGAAAGATCATAAAATAATGAGATAATCCAAGAAATTTAATAAATTTTGTATTGAAATTAACAAAAACAATTTAGAATGCATTACAAATATTGAAGTTTTACCGCACGTACTGTACTATAGTTTGGCGTACCGAATTAGTTTTTATTCTGGGAATTTACTCTCTCTTGATTTTCAAATACAGTATAGCAAAGGGACTGAGTGAATATCCGTCTTATACCACTGTTGACTGGTATAGGGGTTGATAATTTGCGAATCTGAACTTCATTGTAAATCCTAATAAATAAATAAAGAGAATCCATACATATTATAAACGACATTTTATTTTTAGTCTAAACCAACTGATAATTACCTAGATAGTTTATTTAACCGTTTTGTTTAACTACAATTGTCAATAAAATACAGATCTTGATCAATATTTTAAATACATTGAATGAACTAGGACGGCAAATAGGTAAGTAAATATGTTTATTTTCTGCTTTATACTTACATCTAAATTGAGAATCTAATGTATTGTAACAAGTAATTTCCTTAATAAGTTAATAAACCGATAAATCTGTAAATGTTAAGACAGTCGGAAATGCGTTCATTTAATAAGTAGGTAAATATTAGATGACATTTATAGATATACATTGCAATTGAATGCGAATAAATTTACAGATAGATGTGTTTATGTTAAAGTGTAAACAAAATTGTGTCGTGAAGATAACTGGACATCACCGCAGGCTTGGAAATGTTTAAAACAGAAACAGGAGTATTCTCAAATGTGACACTCGATAAATGAAGAAATGATATACCCAATTGTCAATGTCACAAACTTTTACTATACGAGGTCTGGCTATTAAATAACGAGACTGCTGATAAACAATTCTTTTATTTTAAAAATTATTCTACTATCGAATGCTTCCCTTCCCTCGCTAAACACCGTTCCATTCGTTTTTTCCATTGGTCAAAGCAATGCTGGAAGTCTTCTGTTGTAAGAGCATTTAGGAACTCCTACGATTTTCGCTTTACCTCTTCCATCGACTCCGGAACTCCGGCCGTTTCCTACGAACTCGCTCTCGCAGCGTTACCAAAACGTTCAAATAGTAAGATGCATAAAATGAAAAAAGTAATTTAAGTTCCAAAATTATTGTGAAAATGGACCCAGTTACCTTTTGTAAGATATTTAGAGACCTTTTGTTATGCGCGTAATTTAAGAATCCGTAAGCAATGGATTCAACAGGATGGCGCAACAAGCCATACAGCCGAACGCTTCATTAATTTGCTGAGTGTCCATTTGGGAACAATAGTTTCTCGAGTATCCACCTCATTCACCGGATGTAACACCACTTGATGTGTACATCTGGGAAATAAGAATTCCATATTTTGCTCGCGAAATCCGCCAGAATAGTATGTTGTGCAACAATGATACCCATTTTGCACGAGAAGTGATATCACTTTCAGTGGAAAATGGACATTCCATACGTGTTGTACACTATACTTTTCCTACGACTAAAGTATATAGAAATATTCATAAAGAGGAGAAGGTTTTTAATAAATAACAGCTTGGTTGAAATCACAATAAATAAATAATGTGATCAAATATTTATATTCGAATCAAAGTTCCTTTATTTATTAACATTTGATTGTAAAATTAATGCAGTTATTAACTGTCATTTTTGGAGAATTGCTCAACTGAGTTTTCAAAAATTTTGATTCTTGGTTTGCTTGTTAAATGTTCAATCTATCCCAAGATTTTATTTGCTATATGGTTTTTATTTTTCAATGATTCGTCGATGTACCCCTCGGCAACTGTTGTGGATTTCCACCCACCGTGTCTTTTTAAAGACGTTATGTCTTCTCCACTGTCAATTAGAATTGTTGCAAAAGATCTGAAAACTTTTTTTTTTAATATTTGCAGCAACCACTTTTCGCAAATAGGTTAAATGTTCTTCAGGAAGTTTATGAAAATGCTCTCTTACTTCGTAACTATATGTTCTTTCGCTTCAAGGTTATAATTATGCACAAATAAAAAAAGTGATTACGAAAAATCCTGTAACCAGAGCAGATTTCGTTGATGACTTCATGTACTCGTTCCAAAAAACGACATGTGTCAAGGCTGAGTGTACAAATAAAGGGTATCACGACTTACATCAATTAAGATACAAGTGGTACAAATCATGTCGATGCAGACAAAAGCAACCGGCAAAAAAAATGTTATTAGATAACAAAAAACATTAACAAGTAGTTGTGTAACCACATTTTTTATTTCAACGTGATAATATCAATCTTTTGGGTTAATACAATAACGTTGTTGATTAATACAAAACCACCCAGAGCAGGAAATACATTAACTAAAAATACGGGTAGACTAATCAAAAAACGAGTTTAAATTGTTCACAGGTTTTTGTTAAACAAGATAACTAATACAGGGTGTTTCATTAGGAATTGTCCACATAGTAATTTGGAGGCACAGTAGTTAGGACGTTTGTAAGAGAAAATGATGAGTCATGCATAAATATTATACTGTAAAAACAATGCAATATGAAGAAAGATATTAAGTGAATAATGAATAGATAGAAAAGTAACGTGAACAACAAAATGTAAACAAAAAGTTGGTGCACGTGTTTGGAAAAATGCGTAGAAAAAGACGAAATTTGTTTTTTTCTGGTGAACGTCACGTAGCAAGAACTGTAGGAGATGGTGTGGGGTGCAATTAGTGTAGGTCGCAGGTCTAAGAAGGAGTGGAACCCCCAGTTGTGCCATATATTCAGAATGTTCCCAATGGTCCGACTTTTTAAGGTTTTCGACATCAAGTTTCCTCCATGACCTCCTAAACCTCCCGACCTATCCCCTATAGAACATTGCTGAAGGCTAAGTATATTAACTATCCCTACACGCATACTAGCTGAGTTAAGGCGTCACATGCAAGTAACCTGGGACGCTACACTTCAAGAGGACATAGACCATTTTTAGCATGACTGTATAAGTTCCAGAGGCGGACCCACGCGTTATTAAGAAAAGTAGAGTTTTAAGGTTTAATACATAGTTGAAATTATTATATATAAGTAAAATAAAATACTTTATTGTTTCTGAGCAAAACATTTTTTAAGATAAACAGTAAATTTACGTAAAAATTACCAAATAATCATTTCAGATGCTGAAATTATTATCAAAACAGTTGCTTATATTGTTAGGGGGGAAAAGTATTTATCCCAACAGTAGGTACTCCACTGGTAAAATCTGAGAAGTACCTTGTAATCTTAATAATGAGATTTTGTGTATAAGGAAACGAACGAATAGTACATTTAAATTAATTATTTTCTGTAATCTATATATTTAATAAATATAAAAATATTTTAAAGATAATTAGCTATATTCGTTAAAGGTAAAGAACCTTAACATATTTAATTTGAACTTGGAATGACTTTATAGGAATAATTTCCACCTTTATTTTTTAAATTAATTTGTATGTACGCGCGCAATATGGCTAACGAGATTTCATATTTCTCATTAAGGCGGCTCAAGAAAAGAATGACAGTTAGTGTCAGTCAAGCTTCGTCATGGTAATTTTTCTTTTCTGTTACGCTATTTGTCTGTTCGTGACTAATAGAATGTACCTAACCGGTGAGGTTAAAGTCCTTATATTCTAGTAGGCTCGGAAAAGACTTTACTTCCGGTTGCACAAAATACCGTTAGCTCGATTCTTTTGCTGCCACACGATGCCAAGAATGACTCTGCCTTCTTCGGCATCAGCAGTAAAAATACAAACATTTTTTTCATTTGTCATTCGTGATAGAAATGAACAGAGAATAACTATTTCTTCTTGTTTAATTTCAAAAGAATAAAAGAATACATGCTCTAGAGCACAAATTAAAAATTCTGCAACGTTCGGCGTTTAGGCTGTGATTTAATTTGAATTTAGTAATTAGCCAGTTTGCGCGCGGTGCTATAAAAAAATGGTTAAATATTTATTTAAAAAAATGAATAGCGTAATATCTAATGTAAAATTAGTATTTTGTTCCATCAAGAAACACCTAATAAATTTTCGTAGCAGTAGTAGTGCGCCTTGGAATGATTTGTATTTAAAAATCGACTTTATAATGAATTCACAAGTAATTAAAAAACCGCACAACTTTATTTTAACAACTCATAACTATTTAGTGAATATTTATGTATCTAAAATGGTATTGGTTCAACCGTCAAAAACTGCAAATTTGATATGCATCAACCCAATCAGTGGTTAAATCCAACCATTGGTTCGGATCGCCCATATTCGGCTGGTTACAAATTCAATCGACGTTTCATAACCTCAATTTAATTGATATTATTGTCTTATTTTTTTAGTAGTTATATGATCTGTGGACATTGTAAATATATGTTCTATGTATTTCTTAAATTAATGTTTTTATATATGGTATTTATATCTCCTAGATAAATAGTATTATTGGCACAAACCACTAACCTAGGGTTAATTATTTTTGATTATTGGTCATAGAAAATACAGCAATATTTTGCAGCTCTTCTGGTAGTGTATAAAATTACGTTTTACATTGCAGGTATATTAAAATTAATTTAAATTTCAAAAAAAAATGGATTTATCTTCTACCTCTTCTTCTGATGATGATAATATCGAAATTATAAATGCGTTACCAGCAATTCGGCATATAAGATAGAGAGTAGATTTATATAATAATTATTTAGAACGTTATCGTTTAACAAAAGCAACAGCAATGGGATTATTAAGGCGTTTTGCACATAATTTAACTTTTCTTCAATAATTTCTACCCTTTCTTTTTCTGAAAAATGCATCACCACACGTTCACACTTTTTAAGAAATAAAACAAAATTTTATAATTGTAGTGGCTTCACAGAACATCAATAGTGTAGTGGCTACACTGTTGGTTCACGAACCGGATTGCTATAAAATGTCAATAAATTGCTATAATGTTGTTGGTGCATACGAAGTTTGTTATCGTTGGTTGAAATAATCGGTTAGAGGACAACCGTTGATTATTCAACCAATGGTTGGTACGATTGTTGGTGCATACGGGCCATAGTATTCTACTGAGGTAGAAAAAATTTTGCTTTGCCAAGATCGAGGATTTAAGGCAAAGTAATTGTCTTAACGTACGCACGACCACCCTTCTGCTTCCCTTTCTCACTTCGTGTGCTCTTAGTCCGTTTCCCAATACTGTTATTCCCGCCTCCTCTTAATCTTCCAGGTCCAGAATCCATCCTTGCTCCTAACATATTTTGCGTTCACCTTAGATCCACACACCAAATCCACCTTCCTCCTAACAATCACCTCATCCAAAATATCGTGCGCAACCCTTCACTTCCCAGGTTTATCTGCAAAAACCTCACTCCGCCTCCACTCTTCCTTCTTCCTATCTGTCTACCCCTACTTCCTCTATTACCATGTTTTTCCCCTCAAAAGGGTCCAGAGGGGCCCTTACATATTTTCCTACAGAGCGTCTCCCCTGCCTTTTCCCACATGTTCTACAGAGGAATGCATTTATGCCACTGTCCCTTGCATATCCAACATACGGCATTTTCCTTCTCTCTTTCCACCCTACACATCGCTGCCTTATGGCCTTTAGTCCCACAGGCAAAGCATCTTCCCTACTACTACCCCTCTACAACTGTTACTCTATTCCTCCCAAATTTCATTTCCCGCTTTCCCAACATTCCGCCTTACCATCTTCATCCTTCCTACCAATTTTTCTATTGCTTCTTTCACTTATTCATCGTCCATTCAAGGATCTATCCCAATTACTTTAATAGTTTCCATCCAACCCTTTCCATCTCTCCCAGCATTCATTTCACCTCAACCCTCTTAGCCCAAATGTAAGTCTGGAGGAGTATTTGGAGGACGATTTGAGGAGGATTTGAGGGTGTCAAAAGGGAAAGGGAGACATATAAGGGGAGTAGTGACAGGGGTCTTCAACGCCAAAAATATTGCATGGGGTAAAACAGACAGGAGAGTGATTCTAGAGGAGGTAATGATCAATGATAAGTTGCTGCCCACTTTTGTGAGGGGAATTGCGGGTTCGTAGTATATAGAATTGACTGCATGTGACGAATGGCTGGAAAAAAGAGTGAGTAGCTGGAGGGTAATGGAAGAGCAAAGCTTGAGCTTGCATAGGTACGTGGAGACAGATATAAGGAAGATGGAAAAAGAGGTTACTGAAGGTAGAAGGCAACGTTGGACGAAGACCGAGGCGGAGAAACTGAAGAAGAAAGTAAGTGAGGCGATAGATAGAGGACTCAGGCATTATGTAAATGATATGTATGAAGTGATAGAAGGCTGTGAAAGGGACGGGAAGTATGGCAACAGGCGTGTATGGAGGGCTAATTATTGGTGGAATGAGGAAATAGAAAAGTTATGGAAAAAGTGCAAGAAAGAACGAAGAATGATGCAAGGATAAAAGATATTTGTAAAGGTAAGGGGAGATACAATGCGAAAAAAGGAGCTTGAGCGGAAAGTAGAAAATGTTGCTGGAGGAATTGGACAATAATTCATGGGGTAAGGCTTATGAGGTAGCAGTGAAAAGAATGGGGGGAACTAGGAATATGGTGCTAGAAAAAGAAATTATTAAAAAACTATTTGCAGTGGGAGAAGGAGAAGGGGATATTATAATTAGGGTAGAGCAGGATTTCAGTAGAAGAGGTAAAATGAGGAGGATAAGGCCGATAGAGATGGAGGAAATAGAGAAGGAAGGGCGTGGTATCAAGGATAGGAAGGCCGCAGGAATAGATGGCTTGACAGAGGAGTTAATAAAAATACTATTGGACGATAATGGGGAGTATTTCTTGGAATTTTTCAACAAGGTGCTGAGAAAGAGTTTCCAGAAGCGTGGAAAGTAGCCAGAGTGGTACTGTTGACGAAAGCGGGTAAAGAGGGGAAGCGGACAGGGGACTACAGGCCCATCAGTCCGTTGTGCGGGATAAGTAAAGTTTTGGAGGGGATAATAAAAACAAGAATTGAGGAGGAAGTGGAAAGAAATTAGGGCTTTAGGGGAAACCAGCATGGATGTGTGAAAGCGAAATCATGTATTTCTGCACTGGGCAGAGTGATGAGCTTGGTGGAAAATGCTAGGGTGGGCAGCTGGAGAAGGGGACCCGTTCGAAGTTTTTTCATCTCCGAAAAAAAAATCAATAGAAGACTGCTGCGATGGTTTGGACATGTAAATGGAAGTAGAGAGACTAGTTAGATAGATTTTAGAAGCAGGAGCAGTTGGAAGAGGAGGAAGAGAACGTGGTTAGAAGATGTGGTGCGGTTGTGACAAGAAGTATGGCCTGTAAAGATGTGCAAGCCACACAGAACAAAAAGGAATGGAAGAAGATGTGGAAAATTGAAAGCAGAGAGAACTCAACTCCCACAACAGTCTTACACCCTTAAGGGTAGATAAGATTTAAGGATTAAGTAAGTAAGTAAGTAAGTAAGTTTTCGAATAAATGATGTATAAAGAACAAAAAAATGTGACGTATGAAGGTGTTATTTTAACATTTTAATGATACCGAATACTGCCTAACAAATCTAGATATTTTAAAAATCCAAATTATATATTTGGATGAACTTGATAATAACTTCGACTTCCATTATACCATTATAATCATGTCAGTGGCCGTTACGGTGTTATTATACAATTCAACAGCCCGCGCAAGAAAATTATGATGTAACCAAACGAATCATTGTTCCATTGACAGTGATCTCGTGCACTTAGAACTTAGAACCTAGACCCAATTAACTCGAAAGAAATAAACATTAACTGTACAATAGGTGTTTGTATTGAACTAACGAATAATGGGAATGCGAATATGTAACAAACGTTCATTATTGTCTTATCGACAATAATTGGTCGCGTGTCAGCCATTATGCTGGTAGTAGTTGAAGTATTGAAGAGCTGGAGGCCGTGATAACCCAATCGCCGGTACTTCCGCGTTCATACATCATAATATATTATTATCTGCAGCGGCAGGTACGTTCTCAATTTTTTGTGCTATCCGTTACGCTCTGCGAACAACAAATAGAATGTTTGAGGCGGAAAGTTTATTGTAAATCATTGTAGATGATATTATATAGGTTGAATATGTAGCAGCGGTATTAAGGTGGATTTTTTTGCAATAGGCACGTACATCTGCAATTTAGAAAATAGAGCAAGAGCTAAGGAAATAATATTTGCTTACTCGAGCTTAAGATATTATGTTCGCCGCCAAATGTATTAATATAGAGCTAATAAGCGGATAAATATTGAAACACTTGTGAGGACTTTAAACACAATTTATTTACAAATTGTTTGAATACAAGAATTCAGCTGGTTACAAATTACTAACTGTCACTTTTTACTTTTAAACTACACAAAAGCTGAACGAACACTACCCCTTACTAACGCCAATGACCCGCTTTATATACCTACCAAAATACTTGACATTTCGATTTTTCTCGAAACAACTATTTACTAAAATCCAAATAATACTAGAATATTTCCGAATAACTACCAACCTAAAATAATTATATATTGTTACGGTTGCATTAGAAGTAGTATACAAATGAGCATGTTTATTTATAAATATTATGAAAAAGATACTGAATTGGTGTACAACATTCGGGGGGAAACAATAATTAAAAATCATTATAAGTCTTTGTTCGATTTTTTTATGCAACTAAATTAATAGAAAGAAAGATAATAGCAAAACTACAAGTTGAGTTTAATTTATTCCAGATAATTATTCCATAAATTTTATAAATTTCTTAAATTGTACCTTGAAAATAATTGATTAGTTTTAATTTATAGATGTTAAGGACAAATTTGTGATCACTCCCAAAATCTGTAGGAATAATTTTAGAATTCCAAATCTTACTAAAATAAAATCACCCTGTACAACAAGGTTCCAATAAACATCATTTGAGCTTACCAGTCACCAACATAAAAAACTGATATTTTTTTTAGTAACTTTGCCTTCATTGCCAACATAAATTTATTTATTTTTGTTCAAAAGGAAAGCTGGGAAAACAAAAGAATTTTCGGTAACCATGGTGCTGTTGAATCTAAAATCTCTCTCTTGTTTTTTGTTCCTGAAAGCGAAAGGAGGGTAAGAAATTTGTCCTGATAAAATTAGAATTTTTATAAGTAAAATTAAACAATTAACGCATAATAATGCAAGATAGATACTTAAAACGATAAAGTGTGATATAAAAGTGTATTTCCATAAAAAATTTAACATACCTGACAAGAAATTGGGGCCAAAGTGTATTGGCATCCAATACCAGCAGTTCCAGGAGAGCAAGCAAGTTATTTAAGCCTTAAGGAACATATTCCT
Source organism: Ophraella communa (assembly GCA_035357415.1). Taxonomy (NCBI): domain Eukaryota; kingdom Metazoa; phylum Arthropoda; class Insecta; order Coleoptera; family Chrysomelidae; genus Ophraella; species Ophraella communa. Next base: position 27,366,336 of record CM068994.1, on the reverse strand, counting down.
GTCCATTTGAATGTGACAGCAGTTGTAAGGATTCTACATTTGAGGTATTTGGGGCCAATTTTGCTCCAACACATATTTAGCAAGAATTAAGTACCAGGACTCCGCAACATCCACGTATGGACCAAATTCTGAACATTTTTAAGGTGATATCAATTATTATAGTTCTATTTTAATATTTGACATTTTCGATAAACTCTAGAATTTCAACAATTATTATTGATCTATTTTAATGTTTAACATTTTCGATGAACTTTAGAATTTCATACTAATTTGTTTTATCACTCATTCATTTGTACAAGATCTATATTTATTGTCAAAATTTATTCGTATTATAAAGGTTTTATTTAAATTAGCACGTGCTACAACTTTGATGTAGTCTGTTCTTGGAAGAGAGAACAGGATATTCAGTTATTTTCACATTCTTACAGTTCAATTGAAGAATACTGTTTCACAACTAAGAACACGCTATATTTTCATTTAAGGTACATTCCATAGGAATAAAAGTATAAATTGTACTCACCAGTAAACCCAATTCATTTTGGAATCTTTCTAATACATTTTCTTTTAGCGACATTGAACAATAAATATCTCTTTTGAATTTCTGTTTATTTCAAACATAAATTAATCTGCAAATTTATTTAACGAGAACGATCACTTCTTAATTTACTTCAATCAGCTGTAACGTCTCAGAACTTTAACCTCATAAAACACAGAATTTGACTAGAGGGAATAATCGCAGAACTTGAACCTACACCAGTAACCTGAGCGGGTGACGTCATACAGTGACCGGAGGAACTACTTAAGTATCTTTTTCGTTATTTGTTTTTAATCATAAAAATTTTTAAGAGTCTCATTGCTTTGAGCAGCTTGGTTTAATTTAATTTCATTGGCGTCATATTTTTTTTTAAGAAAATATTGTGGGAGATCATATTGTTGTCGTAGGCGTACCGCGATAGGCAACACGTTTCACACAAATACATTAAGAAAATATAATTTTATAGATTTAACTCAAATTAAACCCCACAATATTAATGTCGATCCCAACGTAGGGCGTTATAAAATTAATATAAATTTCATCTCTAAAGATTTATTGTATTAAATATTATTGTTTACATAAAATAAAAACAAGAGTAATAATTCTAGATTGTTCCAGACTACTCAGAGACAATTAGAATTTTAGTAAACAAATGCTCAGTTGTATTTTTCTTGAATCATATTAACACTGCTTGAGAAAAATAATTCTAAGATTTTCTTTGAAAAATTTTATATTTAACTATATACAAAAACTCAGTACAATTCCTGAAATAGGGAAACATCATTGTTATTGGGTGTAATATCTAGGTCTAATTACTTAAATTAAAACTTAAAACTGATTTCAAAACTCTATTTCAACTTAATCTAACAAAATGGAACAAAACAAGTCCTGTAAGACTATAGGCCAGTTGAGAGTAAAGGAATTGAAAGAAGAATTGGAAAAAAGAAATTTAAGCAGTGAAGGGATAAAATTAACTCTTTTCAATAGACTTAAGACAGCTCTTATCGAGGAGGAAAAGGATCCAGAAACTTTCCAATTTCTTTTGGAGGAAAGAACCTCAAACCAAGAGATGGACCATGAAAAAGATGATGTCTCGGAAACAGGGGAAGAGACAGAAAATCAGACAATGAGAACCTTAGGGGATGATGTCTCGGACAACGCAGCAGAAGAGGTAGACAGACTCGCAGGTGGAGAAGCCACACCGGGAGCAACCAATCAAGACCAAAATTGGATGATGATGAATTTACTCAGAGAGATTAATAAGAAGATGGATGAACAAAGAGAAGACATGAAGAAGATGATTAAGAAGATGGATGAACAAAAAGAAGACATGAAGAAGATGGATAAGAAGATGGATGAACAAAAAGAAGAAATGAAGAAGGACAAGATAGATTTAAAAAAAGATCTTGTCGAGATGAAGACAGAAATTACAAATGATATTGGAAGGAAATTACAGAAGATAGAAGAGAAACTTGACAAAAACATAGAGGATTTAAGTGGAAGACAGGACATTTTGGAAGTGGAGATGGAAAACCAGAAGGAGAAGATACATTTCATCCAAGAAAACATACAGGGAGAATTCTTAAAGAATGCAGAGGTACTTGTGAAGAAGGCTCAAGAAAAAATTGGTTGCGAGACAGAAAAGGATATTAAATCCCCAACAAGGATCACACAACCAAACATAAGAGAAATCAAGGAGTTGGAGACAGGAGTAAGAAAGGAGATTGGTTTGTACATTTCTCATGAACAATACAAAAACTTGTGTAATTCATATGGAGATTACACATTAAATTCAAATCTATTAAATATCAATGAATTGTATAAAAAACACAACAAATTCAAATCGACATTAAAAATAGTAGAACCAAACAATGAATTTGAAGAACTAATAAGAAAACAAAAAGATATTAAACAAAAGTTTAGCCATTTCTTTCCACAGATTGAACAAAATTTAAAGAGAAGTTGTTTAGATAATAAAAAAGCCTTTGAAACATCCGATCATATCATCTCTATGTGTGAAAAATTTAGTGTTGTAGGTGTTCATGGAAGTAATATTGGATCAGCTATGATCAAAGAAATAAATGAAACAAAATTTATCTTTCCAGAAAACACTGAATTCTATAGTAAAGATGTGTGCGAAATAAACAAATATTTAACTGAAAGAAAGTTTGACCTAACTCTGCGAGATCCTCCTTGGTGGAATAAATATAATTGGAGGAAAAGGAGAAAAACATCAGATGGCTATAACATGATGTTTAATAAAGATTTAAAGAGTTTATTAATAGACAGCTTATTATCGGATGATGGTCTACTTGTAGTATGGTGTACAAATTCTAGACAAAATTTAAATGCACTTCTCAATAATATACTTCCACATTGGCAAGTACATTTTATTGCAAAATGGTACTGGTTAAAAATAACAAAAATTGGGGAACCAATTTTTGAGTTCTCTCAAACCCCTGTTAAACAACCTCATAAAAAAAAATTATATTTGCTAGTAGAAAATGTTCAACACATAAAATTTAAGATGGTAGGATACTGGTCAGTATTCCAATTATTTTGCATTCACATAAAAATCCTTTGGTAGAAGTAATACAGGAATTTTCCATGTTACACAGCTGTACAGATATGTGAGTCCTTCTGATGAAAATTCGGTGTGTTTACCTAAAACATAAAATTTATTAATGGTTATTTAGTTATGTTACAATTACAATTATGTTAATTACTCTGTTTAAAATTATTTTTAAGGGAATTTCTGTTTTCTTTCATAATTTAAAATGATACAGGTGTCATGACTGGTGAAATGTGGGAACGTTCTATTCTAATGAATTTAAAGAGATAAAGAGATTTTCAAAGTATTTGTCATTAAGGACATATTTTGAGATTTATAAATGTTGAGGAAGTACCTCAAATAAAATGAAGTAAATGTGATTTCACTATATTTGTCAAAGGCATATGGTGAGCTAAGGAAAAATTGTTTCTCTGAGAGAAAAGATCTCAGGAAAATTTTCAAGATATGAGAATAATAAGATAATTTAAAATATTGTCACGTTTGTGTGTGGACACATAACGAAATATTAATGAAAAAAGGAATCGTATGTAACGATTCTATTATGAATATTGATAGATAAATGAGTTTTAATGTAAAATGTTCAATAAAAAAAAAAAGTAATACCCAGTCAAAGTGTACCAAAAATCATGAACAGTACGGAAATTCTCATGTTAAAGAAGGAAAACTAATTTGTTTTATTTAAAAAAAAAATGTTTTAGGTAAAGCAATGTTAATAATGTCTATTAATTTGTTTGATCTGTGAGAAAAACACACATTAATTAATTTTTGTTAACTTGATTTAATTTAAAATAAATTTAGGTTTGAATTTTCCTGAATTATTCTAGATTGACAAAGCCAATTATAATAATTACAAGAAAATTCAGGGAAATTGTTACGGTTGCATTAGAAGTAGTATACAAATGAGCATGTTTATTTATAAATATTATGAAAAAGATACTGAATTGGTGTACAACATTCGGGGGGAAACAATAATTAAAAATCATTATAAGTCTTTGTTCGATTTTTTTATGCAACTAAATTAATAGAAAGAAAGATAATAGCAAAACTACAAGTTGAGTTTAATTTATTCCAGATAATTATTCCATAAATTTTATAAATTTCTTAAATTGTACCTTGAAAATAATTGATTAGTTTTAATTTCTAGATGTTAAGGACAAATTTGTGATCACTCCCAAAATCAGTAGGAATAATTTTAGAATTCCAAATCTCACTAAAATAAAATCACCCTGTACAACAAGGTTCCAATAAACATCATTTGAGCTTACCAGTCACCAACATAAAAAACTGATATTTTTTTAGTAACTTTGCCTTCATTGCCAACATAAATTTATTTATTTTTGTTCAAAAGGAAAGCTGGGAAAACAAAAGAATTTTCGGTAACCATGGTTCTGTTGAATCTAAAATCTCTCTCTTGTTTTTTGTTCCTGAAAGCGAAAGGAGGGTAAGAAATTTGTCCTGATAAAATTAGAATTTTTATAAGTAAAATTAAACAATTAACGCATAATAATGCAAGATAGATACTTAAAACGATAAAGTGTGATATAAAAGTGTATTTCCATAAAAAAATTTAACATACCTGACAAGAAATTGGGGCCAAAGTGTATTGGCATCCAATACCAGCAGTTCCAGGAGAGCAAGCAAGTTATTTAAGCCTTAAGGAACATATTCCTGTCCATTTGAATGTGACAGCAGTTGTAAGGATTCTACATTTGAGGTATTTGGGGCCAATTTTGCTCCAACACATATTTAGCAAGAATTAAGTACCAGGACTCCGCAACATCCACGTATGGACCAAATTCTGAACATTTTTAAGGTGATATCAATTATTATAGTTCTATTTTAATATTTGACATTTTCGATAAACTCTAGAATTTCAACAATTATTATTGATCTATTTTAATGTTTAACATTTTCGATGAACTTTAGAATTTCATACTAATTTGTTTTATCACTCATTCATTTGTACAAGATCTATATTTATTGTCAAAATTTATTCGTATTATAAAGGTTTTATTTAAATTAGCACGTGCTACAACTTTGATGTAGTCTGTTCTTGGAAGAGAGAACAGGATATTCAGTTATTTTCACATTCTTACAGTTCAATTGAAGAATACTGTTTCACAACTAAGAACACGCTATATTTTTCATTTAAGGTACATTCCATAGGAATAAAAGTATAAATTGTACTCACCAGTAAACCCAATTCATTTTGGAATCTTTTCTAATACATTTTCTTTTAGCGACATTGAACAATAAATATCTCTTTTGAATTTCTGTTTATTTCAAACATAAATTAATCTGCAAATTTATTTAACGAGAACGATCACTTCTTAATTTACTTCAATCAGCTGTAACGTCTCAGAACTTTAACCTCATAAAACACAGAATTTGACTAGAGGGAATAATCGCAGAACTTGAACCTACACCAGTAACCTGAGCGGGTGACGTCATACAGTGACCGGAGGAACTACTTAAGTATCTTTTTCGTTATTTGTTTTTAATCATAAAAATTTTTAAGAGTCTCATTGCTTTGAGCAGCTTGGTTTAATTTAATTTCATTGGCGTCATATTTTTTTTTAAGAAAATATTGTGGGAGATCATATTGTTGTCGTAGGCGTACCGCGATAGGCAACACGTTTCACACAAATACATTAAGAAAATATAATTTTATAGATTTAACTCAAATTAAACCCCACAATATCATGTCAAGTTACTGTCAAAATCTTCTTCTCATATACGGACTCTACACTTTATGACAAGCAGCTACATCAAAATACATGCATTCCTCTCGCATCTGTCACAATCATCCGTCACACATCTGTCACCCGTTGCAATATCTTAAGTATATAATATAAAAAAAGTTTTTTCACTACTAGCTTATACACCTAACTTTATTGACTTTTGTTGTGGTAATAAAGTTGTTAATTTTTAACCAAGATATAGTATGTACAAAAAGTACGAGAAGTAATAAACCCTAATTAAGTATGCAAAACCTTTACAGAGAGCACCATGAAATTTTTGATAAATCTCTTTCTTTAAATTACATTTCTTCCGTAAATCGAAAAACCAGGTAGATCGACCCCGTATTTGTTTCAGTTGTAGCAAAGTTTAGGGTTTCTTCATTGTTAAAGGATTAGCAGATAAGCAATAACGCAATGCAGTGTTGTGTATTTTGAGAAAAAAATACGTTTTAAATTACAATATAATAAAAAATGAAAAGAAATAATTATTGGAATACATTTATTACTTATATTTTATTCTATATCCGACTCGGAAGAGGAAGAATCGTTGTTGATATTAATAATAATAGGGTCGATTAAATCATCACAAATATTGTCAATTTTCCACATATTTGCCTTTACTTTGATAACATGCTCGATATAGTTTGTCCAATTTTCCTTACTAACATGACTTACAGCACTCTCAAACAATTTCACAACATCGTTTATTTTAAAAGTAGTATTTTTTCCCCCTTCCCCCTTTACCTGAGCCCATATTAATCTATGGGATTAAATTCACAATAATAAGGGGGAAGTCGAAGAACTGATATACCACGAGAAGAAGCCATTTCTTCTACAATGTAGGTGTTGTATTTAATTTTGTTCATTTTTGCAATTCTGTAAAGTTCTTTCCTTAGTGTAACTTTTGGAAACTTAATATTTTTCGAAATAAGCCACTCTAAAAGCTCTGCTTTACGCCAACGACTTGTGGGCAATGCTTCTCCTAACCGTGAATGGTAACTTGCGTTGTCCATAACAATAACAGCCCCTTTTGGAATCAGATTCAACATTTGAACAACCCATTCCTCGAAGACATCCCCATTCATATCTTCGTGATAGTCCCCCGTGCGTTTTGAAATAAAAGTTAATAATCCACCATCAACAAAACCTTCATGAACAATGATAAGTCTTTTTCCTTTTCCAGATGGTGGCTACAAACCTAACGACAAACCTTCCACGAATGCCTGCCTTCCGCTTTTAATGTTTTCATCTTGCCAAGATTTGGAAACTGTATATCCAGCATTTATCCATGTTTCGTCTAAGTAGAAGATTTTCAAATTTTGTTCTCTGGCATGTCGAATGCTTCTTAAATAGTCTCTTCTCCAAAAAACTATTTCCGGTTAATCTATCAAGAGAGATTTTCTATTATGTTTTGTATATCTGAAACCCACATCTTTAAAAAGTTTGCATAATGTCATTCTGGAGAATTTTGTATAGTCCGTTGTGTCATAATTTTGTCAAGTGTTGGAATTTCCTTTCGTAAGTAAAATGCATGGACTTTACGCCTTAGTCTTTGTTTTAATGACTCATAGATCTTAATTGGTTTTCGGCCTGAAGGAGTTTTAGGGAATTGAAGAGTTCCATTCTTGCTTTCTTTTAGTAATCTATAAATTGTTGATTTAGCAACACACAACATAGCAGCCGTTAATCTCACAATATCATCAATACTTGCACTTGGATCCTTGTTTTTCAATGATATAATAACAATTCAATATCAGAGTTTTTTCATTTAAAGATAATAGACCTGTTTTTGATCGTTTAGATGGTCCTTGGCTTATCGACATTGTTTGGTACTTGCACAATTAACATTCAACAAATGTTTTAAATATATTCCAACTGTTTACAATATTATAAAAACCATACAACTTCATACAACTTTACTCAAAGAACTAATACTAAGTACTGATTTAATGTACCTACTTTCTTTTAAAATAATATTCCCGATAATGTTTCTAAGAAAACTGGGTTGTTTGGAAAATCCCTCTCAATAATCGAATAATCTGTACATAGGTGTAATCATATTAAACCGATTACAGTAGGCCACTTGCCATTTAAAATTTCTGATAAAAATTCCCCAAACACTACATATAGGAGTAATACAAATAAAAAATATTCATTTTGCTTCTTTGAATTTAATAAAAATTCTAACGATATCTTGCTATCTTGACTTTAATTAATTTTTTTAAAATATATTTCATTGTAATTTATTTGTGACAATATTCAAAGTTTGAATTAATCTTCTTACAAAAAGAACAAAAATATATAAAATAATTATTGTTACAGATTGGTTTGTTTTCTATTATGAATAAACTGTGTTGCCTTTCTTTATCAAACTTACTAACATTTATGTACCTCTATCACTTTTTTTTTATTAAAATTAGTACATCGCGTTACCTCTGACCTAAATCGTAAATTCTTTAGCATAGCTGCAACTTATTCGTTCAATACAAAATGTACCTTACGGTATATCCTCTTAAAATAAATTTTGGTACGTCTATGAAATCTACTTAAATAAATGATTTATTACTCCTTGTCTTTCTATATAGACTATAGAAAAAGAGAGGGCTGAGATGAAAAAACACATGTTCGAACGGATGCCTACCAACCAAAACCACCTCAACATTCGCCTACTTCGGGCTACTTAATTAGTAATTAGCGATTTTCAATTTTTTCTGTTTTTTTTATGAAAAATCTGTTTAGTTTATTTTTTTGGGGTATAATGTAACTTATTTTATCGAATTTTGATTTATTATTAACCAATGACAAAAGAAAATTACAGATTTTTGTAACATCTACTTCATTTGTTATTATTTGACATTTGGACACCTTTCTGCTGGTAAATTTCAACCTGCACGAAACTTAGTCATAAAAAATAATCACCTGCTGAGGTAAGCGTATTAGATACTTTTTATTTAATTTACATGTAACCATCAACTTTAGGTAGAATTTTTTTGCCGACCTTGAAAATCAACACGAAAATTAATTTTAAATTCTAATTAGCGGTTCCAAACAAGCCAAGCAGTCTAAAGAAATGAACGAAAAATCGTTTTTGCTGCCATGGTATCATTAAAAAAATTAGCCCAACCTAAACAACGCATAGTAATTAAAAAAAGTTTCCTAGCCATGATGGTAATGGAACATTTTTTTGTTAGTTTTGTCTGTTTGCAACTAATGATCTCATTTTCTCGCGACAAAAGGCAACTAACCGGAGTCCTTGTACACGCCATTAAAATCATTCTTTATATTATTTCCTGGTAATCATTCACATCACGAACGGCAATCCGGGTGAATCAAATTACGATAATTACCTAATATTTTTCTATAAATCGTTTACTTCGTTGGAAATCGTTTTTTTACAGTTGCTTTCGTGGAAATTATCTTAAACTAAACAAAGGGGTAAATGGCGGGAATATTTGTGTAGTTCCAAATGGTGGCGCTGTTGTCAAAGTAAACCTATTTTTTTATATTAAAATTTTTTCATAATAAAATTGATATTAAAAGAAATAGTTCATCGGTTTATTAATGAGGTTTTAATGAAGTATTAGTAAAATAATTTGAGGTTAGACTCAATTCACCTCATTTACCTTTATGCCTGTACACTCTTTTTAAGTTTTTAGCTGGTGAACTGTCCATTTACCGTATTTATCAGACATTTTATTTAAATTCTCTCACTTGTTTCTAATCTGTCATTGGACTTGTCAATTATAACGATAGTCTTACGTCATTTTTTCCTACGTGTTTTTTTGGTTCACTAACATTTCCCTGTTTTCTCTCACTTAAAAATAAATAGATACTTCGTTCACTAACACCGGTCATATTGGAGCACCTAGTCACCACATCACGAACAGTTGCTGATGCATCTTCATATATTAGTGCATCATGAACATTTAAAACAATAGTTTTTTCTCTTTGAGAAAACGCACTTTGTTTTAAATCAGCCGCTTGTACTATGGAACAAAACTCGAATTTGACGCCATTTTGACTACCGAAAATGTTCTTGGAATAAAATAATAAAAATATATAAACAACCAACACTAACGAGTACCTATATTCTTATGTAATAGGATATGAACAAATCCTCAATTTATAGACTAATAACCTACCTGTTTTTGCAATTATACACATAGGGTCACCTTAATCCTTTAACACCCCTAACAACCACAACTATTCTCGTTTAAATCGAAAAACAAAATATTCTAAATATCGTATTATGACTACTTATCAATAACCTAAGAAGATTAAAATATGATGATTAAAAGAAATTTCTTAATACCGAGCTACTGATTTAGGGTCTTGTTTATGTTTACAACATTTTACAATTTAATGACTTTACTTAGCTGCCAACTCCAAACAAATAAACTATAATAACAATACCGAAAACCGTTTACACTACCACTACACCAACACACACTTTTATATGTCTGACGCGCGTTTCGATAACCAAGTTATCTTCTTCAGAGACTGAAGGTAAACTAAAGCTATGTCTACAAACTAACCTTATATATATAACATTTTTAGCGCCAAATGTTTTCGCGGTAAATCTTTTGGCGGCAAAGCCAATTTTTAGCGCGAAAACATTTTTACAATAAGTTTTCTTATAATAAACTATAAAGTGGACTATCTGGGATAGGTCCTTTGTCCTTATTTAATCTATTTTTACACTTAATAATTTCTATACTTTCAAATGCATCCAACAATCTATTGTTCGATACATTTTTTATCAATTTTAAACTATCTGCATTTACAGAATGGTTTTTGGTAAAAGCATGTTCGGCAATACTAGATTTTTCTATGCGTCCATATTTTAGATGAGCTAAATGTTCTTTAAATCTAGTTTTAACCGATCTTTTTGTTTGCCCAACATACTTTTTATCACAATCATTACAACTTATTTCATATAATACCGCTTTTTTCCAGATCTTCTCTCTTATCCTTCGGATTTCCTAACAATTGTCTCAGGGTGCCACTAGTTTTATGAACTAAACCTAATCCCACCGTGCCGAAAATTGTATTCAATCCTTTGGTATACTGAGGGATAAATGGTAATGAAATGAATTTCATATCGTTGTGTTCTCGCTGGAAAAAGGTGGTTTCACAAAGAGATTTCTTAAAACTATGGCGATTGATTAGCTTATGAATTAGTTTTTTTTCATACCCATTAAGTACAGCTATATCCTCAATTAAATTCTTTTCTCTGTTATATCTTGTTTTGTTTAAAGGAAAATGAATTAATCGATGAATCAAAAAATGAAAACTTGCCATTTTGTGTTGACTACAGTGAAAAGAATCTACCGGAATATATCTATACGTAGCGGTGTCTTTCCTAAAAATATCAAATTCTAACTTGTTATTATTTCTTATTACTGTGTCCAAAAATGGTAACTGTTCATTATTTTCTAGTTCAAACGTGAATTTTATGCTTGTGAATTTTGAATTTAATTTTGAAATGAAATCTACTGATTTCTTCGTATTGAAAACTGCGAAAATGTCGTCCACATATCTATACCATATCCTTGGGAAATACTCGAACTCTTGACTGATCTGTGTTTCAAAATTGCTCATAAAAAGGTTGGCTATAAATGGTGATAAACAATTACCCATTGCTGTTCCTTCATATTGTTGATAAACCTGATTGTTGTATTGAAAGTAATTTTGGTCCATGCATAGTTTAGCTAATCGTAGGTATTCAGTTCTAACTTCAACACCCAGATCATTCAAGATGAGTAGTTCTTCTAGATACTGTAAAGTTTGTGGAATCGGTACGCTAGGAAATAAAGAACTAACATCGAACGAGACTAAAATTTCCCCATCTTCTAGAACAACATCTTTAACTTTCTTGATAAATTCTAATGAATTTTTAACTGAAAAACTGTTACATTTTTGGGTAGATTTTCAAACTCGTTCGATAACCATTTTGAAATCTTATAACTAGGTGTACACATAGATGAAACAATAGGTCTCATTGCCTTCCCAGGTTTATGTATCTTAGGAAGGCAATAGAGCTTTGACAATGTAGGGTTACTTACAGTTAATTTATACTTTAACGAATCGGTGACAAGGTTCTTACAACTTTTGAGAGTGTTCTTCACCATGGAAATCATTTTATTTTTCAATACGAAGAAATCATCAGTAGAAGATTTCATTTCAAAATTAAATTCAAAATTCACAAGCATAAAATTCACGTTTGAACTAGAAAATAATGAACAGTTACCATTTTTGGACACATTAGTAATAAGAAATAATAGCAAGTTAGAATTTGATATTTTTAGGAAAGACACCGCTACGTATAGATATATTCCGGTAGATTATTTTCACTGTAGTCAACACAAAATGGCAAGTTTTCATTTTTTGGTTCATCGATTAATTCATTTTCCTTTAAACAAAACAAGATATAACAGAGAAAAGAATTTAATTGAGGATATAGCTGTACTTAATGGGTATGATAAAAAACTAATTCATAAGCTAATCAATCGCCATAGTTTTAAGAAATCTCTTTGTGAAACCACCTTTTTCCAGCACAACGATATGAAATTCATTTCATTACCATTTATGCCTCAGTATACCAAAGGATTGAATACAATTTTCGGCACGGTGGGATTAGGTTTAGTTCATAAAACTAGTAGCACCCTGAGACAATTGTTAGGAAATCCGAAGGATAAGAGAGAAGATCTGGAAAAAAGCGGTATATATGAAATAAGTTGTAATTATTGTGATAAAAAGTATGTTGGGCAAACAAAAAGATCGGTTAAAACTAGATTTAAAGAACATTTAGCTCATCTAAAATATGGACGCATAGAAAAATCTAGTATTGCCGAACATGCGTTTACCAAAAACCATTCTGTAAATGTAGATAGTTTAAAATTGATAAAAAATGTATCGAACAATAGATTGTTGGATGCATTTGAAAGTATAGAAATTATTAAGTGTAAAAATAGATTAAATAAGAACAAAGGACCTATCCCAGATAGTCCACTTTATAGTTTATTATAAGAAAACTTATTGTAAAAATGTTTTCGCGCTAAAAATTGGCTTTGCCGCCAAAAGATTTACCGCGAAAACATTTGGCGCTAAAAATGTTATATTATTATGATTTTATTATTTTATTGTTGTTGGGTTCTTATGTTTTCTTTTTTTTTTATTATTTTAATTTTTTCTGATGATTGAATGTTATTTTAGTAAATTCACGTTAATTGTGACATGATATTATTAGTGGTTTGTTTTTATTTGATTTGAAGTAATTGTTGAAGTTTTTTACTACAATAATAATGTTTTTTTTTTTTTTTAGCCCCTTAAATAATATGTATAATGATGACTAGCTTAAATAAAATTAAATGTTTCTACGCTCGTTTGTTTAAATTGAAAATAAATACTATCGTTAATCGAAAAATTATATCTCAGGTCGTACAGGTTTCACCACAGATTTACGCTCAAACAAATTATAAATTTTCTATCAAAATGAAATTCAAAAATCTTTACAATAAAGTGGTATAAATGTTCTCTAGCGACTAATAATTATTATCGCTTTAAAACAGTTTATACGCACACTTAATACAAATTAAATAACGGTACCTTTTTGAACTTTGTCTCTCGAGTGTTCGCCATTCACATGTAGGTGTCGCTGGAACTGGTGGTCTATCTTCTCTACTGGTGAGCACGTGGGATGTAGAACTTCCAATGGTTTAATTAAAGACAGAAACTCTTACGATGTAGAATTTATTATTGTTTACTTGTGGATTTTTTTATACAATTTACTGGTTGATAAGACTCCCTTTTTACAAGTGGTGTGTTACAAAGTTTTATACTAGGATTATTTCTGATATAAGGTAAGTCAAGCTTCTTATATTAATTTGATACTAACTTTTGTATCATTAAAATTACATTTGGAACTATTATATTATAAAATGATTCTGCTTGATTCAACAAACTTATTTTCTATTCAAAGTCGAATACTGTTAACTTATAAAGTTAATAAAATTTATGATTAATCAAAGTCTTTTTTAAAAATGTAAATTACGAGTTGAATATTTTTATAACTGTTGTTGAATGTTTTGAAAATGAGTCTTGAATCTTTTTAAAATTAAACTTGAGTGTTGAGTTGTGAAAGTTGTTTTTTAAAATTAAATATTAAATGTTTGTTGAAAGTTTAAAACGAGACTTGAATATTTGTATAAAGGGTCTTGACTCTCTTAAAATTTGGCTTGAATCCCCCTTTTATTCTTTCTGACTGGTTCTTTTACGTAAAGACTGAGATCCCTCTCTCATTATTCTCTGACCAATAAAAATGCTTCATTTAAAAACTCCACGAGAACCAATCAGAAGGAACTATTTCTTAATTTGCTTATTTCTAACTAACTACTTATATTTTACAAACAATTTTTTTACATAATATATACAATAATCATTTTTAATGTTCAATAATTTTTATATAATATATTATGGTCGGAAAAGCTCTCAAATTATATTATCACTGGGGCTTGAAGTCATAAATTCGACCGATATACTTCCGAGTAACTCATACGTCACAACGTGCACCTGCTATTCTAAGCTCTTGGAGTTCGAGGAAACTAAATATTTCAAACACGCGATGGTGTGTACAAGCACTCGTAGTTCTGATAATTTGACGTCACACAGGCACAGGTGCACTTCTAAAGTTTTGGAGTTCATGGAAACATTTCAAACACGCGATGTTGTTGTGTACGAGCAGTCGTAGTTCTGATAATTTTACGTCACACATATGCACAAGTGTTATTCGTAGAAGAACTTTTTATACACTTTTGTAGATCTTTGAAAATCCTTTTATATATTTAACAGAAAAATATTTTACAAAAATTTATAATTTGTTCGTTTGTTTTATTTTACATTTAGAATTATATTTTCATTATTATTTATTTTTTTTAATGGTGATTTTGATTATTTTTATGTAATGTGATTACTTTTTTATTATTTATTTTTGCTTTTAATTGACTTTACGATTTTGTTTTTGATTTAATCATCATAATACACATTCTTATTGAAATTAATATTTTCTTTAATGAATAAATTTTTTTATGATAATAAAACTTCGTCTCAACTTCCCCCCAAACTTGTAATAAATTTATCGACGGATAAATTTTTATAAGTTTCCATTTTCTACTTTAACTTCAAACTATATCCTATTTTATTTTATTTACATATTTATTTACACTTAACTACTAAATATTTACTTGAGTGAACTTACATGAAACACACCACGTGAAATTTTTGAGTTAGGAAACATTAGAATTTATTTTGTACTTTTTTAAAACATAAGCGCATCGTATCATCTTTTTCTTACCCACTACTATAGGATTAATACTATAACTTATAGTTCTATCTGCCAACAGTTTCTTTAAATGTTTATCTACTGCTTCTTGATATTTATAGTGAATTGGATAACTTTTTTGACTAAAACTCTCTATTTTTTTTAACTTTAATACTTTGGGAATAATTTTTTAGCTACTCTAGATTCATCATTAATTAAACTTTTATATCTTTCTACCAATTTTATAACTTCATTTTTCCATCCTTTATTGCAATTTATCACCACCTCTAAATTCTTTTCATTAACCCTATAATCGGCATCAATTGCCCTTTCATCATAATCATAATTTAATTTATTTTTGGTATCTAAGACCCTTTCTAAATGATTATTATTTCCATTTTTATTTAAATTTAATTCGGCATCTATGGCCACATTATTAAATATATTTCGGCACCCTTGTACCATTAAATTGCAACTAGATTCACAAATTTCACTTATTTTTTCTTGGCAGAAATTTTTATTACTATTTTCTAATGACTCGTCGAATATACTAATTATATTATAATTACTAGTTAATTTTAAATCATTTATTACCTCAAATTTTATTTCATTATCCCCAAATATTACTGCATTTTTTGATATAATTTATTATAATTTTATTCTTTGATAATTCATCGTTACCCAATAATATATCATATTTTAATTTATTGACTATCAATAACTGAACATTTAATTTTACATTATTTATATTCAAAGAAGCAAAAACTGTTTTATTAGAATATCCTAAACTTTTATCATTTATCCTTGTAAAATTTACTTTTGGAATATTGATTATATTGTTTTTTAACATTGAGATTTTATTTACTGTATTTTCTGATATTAAAGAAACTGTAGACCCTGTATCTATTATAATGCTTAATAAATTGTTATCAATATTTGCTTTAATTAATACTAATTCTATTTCTTTATTTTCTAGATGCAGATTATCCTTGTCCATTAAAAATTCACGTGGGTGTACAAAGTCACATCTAGCGCTATTTACATTGTGCACCCCTATTGAAAATTTGTGGTTTGGGCATCATCTACTGGAGATCTGGCCCTAGGAGTTCTACTACCTGAACGTGCAATGTCTCTCGGTGTATTATTTGTCTCATATATCCCCTCATTACTGTTAGTCGTATTAATTGCGTTTACTTGTCTATTATTATTGTTTGTATTTGATCGATTATTGTTATTTTGTTCAAATCTATTAAAATTCCTATTATTATAATTATTGTTAAAATTTCTAGTGTTCTGATTATTATTGTAATTTCTATTATTATTGTAATTGTTCCTATTTTCATTATTTTGATTTCTGTTTTGATTATTGTAGTTATTGTTAAAATTATTATTATTATTTTGTCTGTTAAAATTGTTATTGTTACTTTGCCTATTAAAACTTATATCATTGTTATTAAAGTTTCTTACATTATCTCTATTCTGATTGTTGATACTATTACTTAAATTTCTTTCAATTCTCTGTAAATATGTTATTAAATGATCAAATTTATTAATATTTTGTACTGCAATTATCTCAGATATTTCAGGTTTAAAATGTCTTGATAAAAACATTACAATTTCTGCTTCTGGTATAGGAGGAGTTAAATATTGACAAGTAGCATAGAGTTGTAAAACATAGTTGGATAGATTATTCTTTGTATTATCAAATTTGCCAAAATACAATCTTTCCCTGATTTTACTCTGTTGTAATTCTGACCAGAAAGTATCTAGAAATACCTTTTCAAAGGTTTCAAATGAATCTACAAACATTTCTTTGCAATTCCACCACAATAGTGCATTGCCTGTTAAACTTGACCTGATAAATTCTTTAAAATCTTGCAAATTTCTTATTTTAGAGTACTTATTTTTAATTGAATGTAAATAATTAATAGGATGTATCTTCCTATAATCCCCACAAAATTTTGAACTTTCTTCAAACTTCCCCCCTATATTTAAAATTTGAAAACCCAAGTCAGGTGTTACGCGATTGTCTGATAATTCAGAAATATTTTGATTCACTTGTTTTATTTTATTTTCGAGTTCCTCCTTTAATTTCTTGATTTCTTCACTGTTTCCCACGTTTATATTTGTATTTAATTTTTCTTCTATTTCTTTTCTTAATTGTCTCTCTGTTTTTCTGTTTTCCTGTTCGGCTATGTCCAAATTTATTTGTATTCCTCTTTTCACGTTATCTTCGATTTCTGATATTCTTGAGTTTAATTTCAGATTGTTTTCGCTTGTTCTTTTGTCTATATTTTGTACTTGTTTATTTAAAAATTCTTGTTTTTCCTCAATTACTTTAATCTTTTTCTCTTGATTTTCTACTTTCTTGTCCAATTTTTCCGTTATTTCATTCAATTTTCTCGTTATTTCCTCAGAATTTTGTCTATTTTGTTTTTTCATTTCTTCAGAGTTGGCTTCTAGTTTTTTCGCTATTTGTTCTGAATTGGCTAGGATGATGCTCATCAAATCTGCCAATGTGACATTTCCTCCAGTTTGTGAAGAAGTACCATCTTTTTGTTGAGGTTCGTCTTCTTGTTCCCCCCTTTCTTCTGGTTCTTCAGCATTGTAGTCTATGTCTATTTGTTCTTGGCTTTTTAATCTGTTAATTAGAATTTGTTTGGTTCCTTTATCATCCAAATTCCTGTTTCTAAGTTCTTGCCTGAGTTCTTCAACTTTCCAGGTGTCAAAATTAACTTCCTCTTTATCAGACATTATGTTTCGACTTTTTATATTTATAATAAAATGTTAGAAATATTTATTTTATGTTAATTACAGTTACAATAATCTGTTAGTATTTTTATTTTTAAATAAATTTTAATGTAATGTTTATTGATTTATTTTTTGTTATTTAAACTATTAAAATCTGTGATTTTAATCGAGCCCGATACGTTGGTCGCCAAGTTATTATGATTTTATTAATTAATTGTTGTTGGGTTCTTATGTTTTCTTTTTTTTTTTTTATTATTTTAATTTTTTCTGATGATTGAATGTTATTTTAGTAAATTCACGTTAATTGTGACATGATATTATTAGTGGTTTGTTTTTATTTGATTTGAAGTAATTGTTGAAGTTTTTTACTACAATAATAATGTTTTTTTTTTTAGCCCCTTAAATAATATGTATAATGATGACTAGCTTAAATAAAATTAAATGTTTCTACGCTCGTTTGTTTAAATTGAAAATAAATACTATCGTTAATCGAAAAATTATATCTCAGGTCGTACAGGTTTCACCACAGATTTACGCTCAAACAAATTATAAATTTTCTATCAAAATGAAATTCAAAAATCTTTACAATAAAGTGGTATAAATGTTCTCTAGCGACTAATAATTATTATCGCTTTAAAACAGTTTATACGCACACTTAATACAAATTAAATAACGGTACCTTTTTGAACTTTGTCTCTCGAGTGTTCGCCATTCACATGTAGGTGTCGCTGGAACTGGTGGTCTATCTTCTCTACTGGTGAGCACGTGGGATGTAGAACTTCCAATGGTTTAATTAAAGACAGAAACTCTTACGATGTAGAATTTATTATTGTTTACTTGTGGATTTTTTTTTATACAATTTACTGGTTGATAAGACTCCCTTTTTTACAAGTGGTGTGTTACAAAGTTTTATACTAGGATTATTTCTGATATAAGGTAAGTCAAGCTTCTTATATTAATTTGATACTAACTTTTGTATCATTAAAATTACATTTGGAACTATTATATTATAAAATGATTCTGCTTGATTCAACAAACTTATTTTCTATTCAAAGTCGAATACTGTTAACTTATAAAGTTAATAAAATTTATGATTAATCAAAGTCTTTTTTAAAAATGTAAATTACGAGTTGAATATTTTTATAACTGTTGTTGAATGTTTTGAAAATGAGTCTTGAATCTTTTTAAAATTAAACTTGAGTGTTGAGTTGTGAAAGTTTTTTAAAATTAAATATTAAATGTTTGTTGAAAGTTTAAAACGAGACTTGAATATTTGTATAAAGGGTCTTGACTCTCTTAAAATTTGGCTTGAATCCCCCTTTTATTCTTTCTGACTGGTTCTTTTACGTAAAGACTGAGATCCCTCTTTCATTATTCTCTGACCAATAAAAATGCTTCATTTAAAAACTCCACGAGAACCAATCAGAAGGAACTATTTCTTAATTTGCTTATTTCTAACTAACTACTTATATTTTACAAACAATTTTTTTACATAATATATACAATAATCATTTTTAATGTTCAATAATTTTTATATAATTTATTATGGTCGGAAAAGCTCTCAAATTATATTATCACTGGGGCTTGAAGTCATAAATTCGACCGATATACTTCCGAGTAACTCATACGTCACAACGTGCACCTGCTATTCTAAGCTCTTGGAGTTCGAGGAAACTAAATATTTCAAACACGCGATGGTGTGTACAAGCACTCGTAGTTCTGATAATTTGACGTCACACAGGCACAGGTGCACTTCTAAAGTTTTGGAGTTCATGGAAACATTTCAAACACGCGATGTTGTTGTGTACGAGCAGTCGTAGTTCTGATAATTTTACGTCACACATATGCACAAGTGTTATTCGTAGAAGAACTTTTTATACACTTTTGTAGATCTTTGAAAATCCTTTTATATATTTAACAGAAAAATATTTTACAAAAATTTATAATTTGTTCGTTTGTTTTATTTTACATTTAGAATTATATTTTCATTATTATTTATTTTTTTAATGGTGATTTTGATTATTTTTATGTAATGTGATTACTTTTTTATTATTTATTTTTGCTTTTAATTGACTTTACGATTTTGTTTTTGATTTAATCATCATAATACACATTCTTATTGAAATTAATATTTTCTTTAATGAATAAATTTTTTTATGATAATAAAACTTCGTCTCAATATATATAAGGTTAGTTTGTAGACATAGCTTTAGTTTACCTTCAGTCTCTGAAGAAGATAACTTGGTTATCGAAACGCGCGTCAGACATATAAAAGTGTGTGTTGGTGTAGTGGTAGTGTAAACGGTTTTCGGTATCATTTTCGCCAACGGTTCCAGATTCAACATTTTAGTTATAATAACAATGTCTGTAGGTATTTTTATCACAAATATACCTTATTTTTACATAGAATTCTACGATTAGTCAACCCCTGCTAGGAATAGTGTCAATCATCAATGTTTGAAATTGAAATTATTTATTTTCACTTGCTGACTATAATAAATAACACCTGGTTTACTTTGTAATTTGTTAATATGCTCCGTTGTATCATTTTGTTATATATTTGTTCAAATAATAATTAATACTTGGTAACTACAAATGTAAAAAATCAAATAGCCGAAAAAAGATTATTTTTGAACGTATTTTTGACCACTGACGTCATTTCACGCTTCAATAAGGACGCATCTAGAACAAACTATTAACATAAATTATTCACATGAGTTTGTAGCCTTTCTCAAACAAACTTAATTTCATTTACAGAACATTAACGATATCCTGTTTTTCAGAACCTTTGTTGACTTGTTAGTGAAAATATATGAGCTGTTTTAATTAAGATACTTGGACCAATAAACCTTTTAAAATGATTGTTTCCAAGGTAATTTATAAAACTACTTTTCATTCATAATATCTGTTCTAATTTGGAAAAAATCTAGTGTTTTTATTTAATATGTTAATAAATTTTTTGTACTAACCTTTCTATGTTATGTAACATTTAAATATTCGATAATAGTATACTGAGTATAATATCTACAGAAGTTGTTTTATATTACCTTAAGCAAATAACTTTTATTATATATTTTGTGTATTTGTAAGAAAATTTTAACCTAGAAATAATTTTTATTATGTAATGTATCAATATTATATTTTGTACATAAACATGTTATTTAGACCTATCAGAAACATCTAGAAATTAAAAATATAATGTGAAAGAAGAAGACAGATATATTTGTACTATATGTGCTCTAGAAAAATCCACAAGTAGACGAAATGAGTATGTCTAATAGTATATAGGAGAGAGATGCACATAGTGTTCTAGCACATGATTAATTCATAGAACCATAAAAGAAACTTCTGGAAGTTAGCCATAGAAGATCAGTCAGTATATCTTTAAAGTATATAAGCGGTCAGTATATCTTGAGAGATCATTGTGAACAGTCAGTTTGAACAGAGTGATCAAACAGTTTTTTTAAAATTGGTAAAAAAAACAAAGTGCAAAATAGTGACATTAAGGATATATTAAAAAACTATTAGTAAAGTAATCAAAAAGTCTAATTAAAAACATTTTCGGTGTATAAAAAAGAAGAAATTATGTATACTTACTATTTATAATACAATTAAAAAAACTATATTCCAACAAACACTGAACTATATCCATAAACATTGTAAACATTTTGAATTTTTGTAGTAGTTAGTTAAGTTATATAATTTAAAACAAAATAATGTTTTTGATACTTAATAACTAATGAATTTCGATAATAACTTATTTACCATTGCATAAATAACAATAATTTATTTGACACAATTCAACATCAAGTAAGTTCTTTTCTAGTTCATAAAAGGGCTTTCTTTTTTTCTTATTTTTCCTACTTAATATTCTCTTAATTAGTCATTGGATATATTACTGTTTGAAATTAGCTATTTATAATAAATTTGTAATTTTAACTTATCAATTTTTCATTTATATACCTACCTAATAGTCCAACTAGAAGCTTGCAGAACTTAACCCCCCTGAAAAAAAGATCATGATATGTTAGAGTTAATTCTTTATTAAATATTTAACATTTTTTGTAAGGGTTGTTGTCTTATTACATCCATACTTGGTCTGATCATAACACTACTTAATCAACATCAGGTAACTACCTTAAAAAATGAAAATGTTACTTCTGACGATCTAGTTTTAGCGAAACAGCTGTCATTGTATTTAAAAAAAGCTATTTTTTAAATAAAAAGTTTTATTTTTCAATATTCTTTAATTTTTTTAATGACCTTAAATGAAGGATTTACCAATTTCTTAATTTAAAAATCCACTGTGTATTAATTATGCTTACCACAATTTGCGATGGTACATAAGAAAGGTATGTGTGACAGTTAAAAAATATTCTACCACATTTACCACAAACCAATAAATAAATTAAGACGGTTTTATTAATATATCTGTAAAAGACAATATATTTATGATAATAAGTAAACAATCTTTTTATTAAGAGAATTCTTCTAACATAAAAATTCTAATTAGAATTATTTGCATAACTGCACCTAAATGATTCACTCTACATCAAAATCATCACCGCTAAATACTACCTACAGTATTAAAAAGTATGTTTAGTTTCATTAAAATTCGCAAAGAAAATATATTTCTATTTTATATGAATATTAGATTGCTGTCAAACTGTTTCCTTAATTGATTTATTTAATACTCATGGAATTATATATTTGGAATAATATTTAATGCGTTAATTGTTCTGTAGAAAACCCCTACAAATTGCAGGTACAATATAATATTGTCCCTGATGTATAATTTTAGAGAACCTGCCTCACACAAGTCCTGACGACAACCATTTCAAAATTGGTGTCAAAATGTATTTGTTTCTTTAAACGTATCCAAGGGTAGTAAATTACAGCATTCAGTTAAAGTTTTAATTTACAAATTATTGATAATCACAAAATATTTGATATTGTCCTTTCATCTTTAACCTGGTCTTTTCCTAAATTATTGGCATTTATGCACAATTTAGAGAATCTGGACACCGCAAACCATTAAAGAGAAAACCGCACTTCGTTGATGATGATGTGAAAGTGGATATTATGTTAAGTGTCGTGGAGAATCCAACATCAAGTTTACGTCAAATTTCTCGTCAAAATAATGTAAGTCACACAACTGTTCTAAGGTGTTTCCATAAAGAAAAGCTTCATCCATATAGATTGACTTTTGAGCAAGAACTAGTAGAAGACGATCCAGATTGTATTTATAGAACACCAGACGCTAACGTGCATATATTCTGTCAAAATTTACTAGGCTTACTTGAATCCTTGCCTGCAAAAAGCAGATTAATTTTATGTGGAGATTTTAACATTGACTTTTCCAGTGTGTGTGCTGCTCAAGAAACAATTCGATCTATATTTGACTCTTTTGGTATTAACATGCATATCAACTCTCCTACCAGAATAACCAAAACTAGTTCTAGTACTATTGACTATGTTGTGTCGTCATTTGAATCGAGTTTTGTAGACTGCTCCGTCTTTAGTTCGGGTTTCTCAGACCATGAGGCAGTATTAACTAAGTTTTTAGTAAATTCTAAAACAAAAATTGCTCCACGCAAATTTTGTCGAATTTTTACGGATAAAAATTTTCTTAACTTCAGAAATCTCTGTAAAACAACCGTCTGGGATTGTCTTTCTCTTGATGTCGATACCGCCTTTGCATCTTTTATTAAAACATTGTCTAATTTAGCTGTCAAATCATTTCCTCTTAGGCCTATCAAAAACAAACTGCATAAGCCCTGGACTACCAAGGGCTTGCGTACATCCTCAAAAAATATGCGTTGTCTCTCTTACATAAAAAAATTTACTGACAGTTTATTTCTTCATGAATATGTGAAAATGTATAAAAAAGTTTATCATAAGACTATAAAAGCTGCAAAGGACATCTACTATAATAGGAGACTGAGTGGATCCAAAAATATTACTAAGGAAACATGGTCCATAGTTAATGATTTAAGAAATAAAGTTTCCTCGCCCAGCACTATTCCTACTACACCTGAGAGCCTAAATAATTACTTCATAAATGTTGCCAAAAACTTAACTAATTCTATAACTTCCACTATTGATCCACTTTCTTATTTACCGAATGTTAATGAAAACTTAAACAGTTTCTTTTTTTCACCTGTGGTAACAGAAGAGCTTCGTAATACAATTCGAGACATTAAAAACAAATCCGCATCTGGAGTAGATGGGCTTACTCTCAAAATGTTCGCAAATCTGCCGGACTGTGTATTAGATCTTCTAACTAATTTGATTAATGAGTCGTTCCAAATTGGTATTTTTCCTACTTGCCTTAAGACAGCCATAATCATTCCTTTGCATAAAGGAGGTGATAAAGATCAAGTTTCTAACTATTGCCCAATCGCGCTTCTTCCTACGTTATCCAAGATCATTGAAAGGTTGGTAAAAAAAGGCTTCTTTCATTTGTGAGTAAATACAATATTCTAGCTAAAAATCAATTTGGATTTTTAAGTGGTAAATGCACAAATGATGCAATGTTTTCTCTTTTTAATAATGTCTACTCCAGCAAACAATCAACACTCTACAGCTACAATATTTTGTGATTTCTCAAAAGCTTTCGATTGCGTGGATCATAAAATACTACTTAAAAAATTGCAGTACTATGGATTTAGAGGCACCTCGATCAGGTGGTTCGAGTCCTTTCTTAGTGATAGACTGCAGCTTGTACGAGTTGATGAATTAAGGTCTTCATACAAGCAGATAGAATATGGGGTTCCACAAGGTTCGGTATTGGGTCCTATATTGTTTTTGCTATTTATCAATGATATTGCTGACTTGAGCATCGGCGGAAAAATTTGTTTATTCGCAGACGACACTAGCTTTTCTTGGAGTCACCCGGATATCACCGAACTGCATAGAATCGTTTCACATGACTTAACCATCATCAAATCATGGTGTGATTCTAACCATATGTGTTTGAACGTTTCTAAAACGAAAGTTTTACCATACACATCTGCAATTCAACCTATTATGTTGAATAATTCTACTATAGAGGTCGTTGACTCTGTGAGATTTTTGGGACTAGTCGTTGACAGCTCTCTAAAATGGGATGTACACATTGACGCTTTGTCAAAAAACTAAGCTCTTCTTGTTACGCACTGAGAACAATATCTAGGGAGCTTCACCTGTCAGCTTCCAAAACAGTCTATTTTGCCCTCTTCGAGTCACATCTCCGATATGCACTTCCTTTTTGGGGTACATGTTGTGTGACTCAATTTGAACATATTTTTAAATTACAAAAGAGAGCTGTTCGGTATACGCTGAAACTAAGCAGTAAAACTCACTGTAGGGAATTCTTTAAAAAACATAAAATATTAACACTTCCATCCCTATTTATCTTTGAATCCATTTCTTTAATTCGGAAACATTTACCTGAAGTCTCAGACAGACCATCTCATAACTACCCTCTTAGAAGTGCAGAGTATGACCTTTATTTACCAAAACCTCGCACGGAACTAATCAAAAGCTCTATTTTTTATAACGCTAAGAAAATGCACAACAATCTACCCTTGGAAATAAAGTCCATTACATCAATAACCGCATTTCGTATCGCTTTAAAATCATACTTGGTGGAGAGAGCTGTATGCAGTTGACGACTTTTTTACATAAATTATTTTGGACCATCTCACGCACTGGAAAGTTAATTTGTGATATTTATCTATTTTGTTGTTTGTTGTTTTTTTTTGTTGTTACTATGACTAAATTAAAATTTTAAATTTTAATTTTTTTATATTACTTATTATTTATCAGTCTCATTGTATAATGTATACATAAAGTATACATTTATTTTATTTTATTTTATTTTTTATTATTTTTTTTTAATTGACCTTTCGCAATGTTTTATATTGTGAACTTTTATATGTTTGTATGTTTTATGTTTTACTTACTTGTAAATACTCTTGTATTACTGTTTTGTTCTATGTGATTTGCTTTTTTTTTTTAAACAGCTTTGTCCACAAACTTAAAAAAATTTTTCGACAATAAAGCTTATTATTATTATTAGGATTTTTGCGAAAGAATTATGAATAAATTCAACAGAAATGAAATAGCTGTTGGTACAATTCTTTTTTCCGATGAATCATCTTTCACATTGAACGGAGAAGTAATAAACTGTTTGTGATAAAATATTAATTTCAAGCAAACTAGAATAACCTAAAAATGAGAAGCCGAATTTTATATTCACAGAATCAGTTGTTAAATTCTTCAATGATGAATCACTTCATTAGTCAAGACATCTATTTGTACATCAATAAAACGATGCTTTACATGTGCTACGTTTGTTTTTCAAATTGTTCTGACCTGCGGTATTTCAAGAATGATATACTGCAGGTAAATTAAAAATGAAATGCTCTCATTTGAAATCCATTCGCGTCTGTAATTTACATCAATATCTTGCGTGAAGTAATTCCAATCAATAATAAAAAAGCATTTCAAAAAAACCTCTCCGCATTGGCCGAAATAAGTACGTAGTTGATTAACAACCACTTTATTATGATATAAAGAAGAAACTAGTTGGAAGCAACAATCTACATAGATGGTACAACATAAATGCTATTTAGCGCGCGATGGGCTTGTTAAGTTAAAAACATCTTTTTTTCACCTATGGGAAATCATTTTTGCTGTGCAACTCTAAGAAATTAAACGGGTTTCTTCATACCCAAATAGAGAAAACCACAATAATTTCATACAGAGTATGTAGCGCAATACTCCATTAACATATCTCTTTTATTTCATGAATGTATCTTCCATGGGAAGTATTATTATTTCTTACTTTTTATAAAAAAGAATGACATTTATACTTCTTTAATTGAAATAATTGCCATCGAATAATAAGAAACTCGATCTTAAATTATTGTTTAAAATGTAAATATAAAATCAAGCGCCGAGTCCTTTTATAGCCTTGATAAGTTTTCCTGGTAACTCCAAAACAGCAAATAACATTAAACAGGTTTTAATAATACATGCACACAATGCCATAATTTTAAAACAAAAGCATGGAATTAAATACCTACTATATAAGAAAAAGTTAGTTTTGAAGTGAAAACTTCTTTAGCGGCGGTAAAAAATGGTAAACTCGCGAGAGTATTTATATTTATAGACATAATAATATATTTATAGACATAAAACTATAGTATAGACTAAATTTATTGTACAAACTCTTACTTTTTGATACATCTTACTAAGTATAATTATAAACCCCTTTTTTTAATAAATAGTAGAAGTTTTGTTAAAACGAAGAGTTTTTATATTATTCTTATAATATAGACTGACCTTTTACTATTAAGAGCATCGCAAAATGATTAAGAATGTCTACCAAACCTAGATAAGTGAGAATTCAAAGGAGCACAATTTCATTTTCGCTTATAGAGGCTTCTCACTAACCCGAGTTTCCCGCTTATAAAGGCTCACTAGCCCGAGTTTCCGGCTAATAAAGGTTGCTCACTAACCCGAGTTTCTCGCATATAGAGGCTCCTCATTAACCCGAGTTTCTCGCTTATAGAGGTTGCTCAATAACTCGAGTTTTCCGCTTATAGAGGTTGCTCACTAACCCAAGTTTCTGACTTATAGAGGCTTCTCTCTAACCCGAGTTTCCCGCTCATAGAAGTTGCTCACTAACCCGAGTGTCTGTCTTCTCACTAACTCGAATTTCCCGCTTATAGAGGTTGCTCACTAACCCGAGTTTCTGGCTTATAGAGGCTTCTTACTAACCCGAGTTCCTCGCTTATAGAGTTGCTCACTATCCCGAGTTTCTGGCTTATAGAGGTTGCTCACTAACCCGAGTTTCCTGCTTATAGAGTTTGCTCACTAACCCAAGTTTCCCGCTTATAGAGGTTGCTCACTAACCCGAGTTTCTGACTTATAGAGGCTTCTCTCTAACCCAAGTTTCCCGCTTATAGAGGTTGCTCACTAACCCGAGTTTCTCGCTTATAGAGGCTTCTCATTAAACCCGAGTTTCCCGCATGTAGAGGTTGCTCTCTAACCCGAGTGTCTGGCTCATGGAGGCTTCTCACTAACCCGAGTTTTCCGCTTATAGAGGTTGCTCACTAACCCAAGTTGCTGACTTACAGAGGCTTCTCACTAACCCGAGTTTCCCGCTTATAGAGGTTGCTCACACCAAATAAAATAGGAACAATATTGATGAGAAAATATTTAAAAAACAATGGTAGGATGCAGATGTTAAATTTGTAATTTGATTTGTCATTTTTTGTTCCTCCTAAGTAGTCTAAATAAATAAAGCTTGACTGTAGCTTATAGAGGTATAGATAAGCAACAGTCTCACTTACGGAAGTCCATGAGGGAAAAACAACTCTTACAGAGGTTTCTGTATAGGTAGGATGTCCCAACGGATTTGAAACTACAGAATCGTTTATTCGGGATGTGCCAAGAAAATGGATAATAAGCTTTATTGTCGAAAAAATTCTTAAAATTTGTGAACACAGCTGTTTAAAAAAACAAGAAAAGTAAATCACATAGAACAAAATAACAAAACATTAAAACAGTAATACAAAAGTATCTACAAGTAATAAAACATACGAACAAATGAAACTTCACAATATATTCATTTAAAAAGTCATGTAGTGTCGGATTTAAAAAAAATCAAAAAATATTTGTAATGTTTTTCCCAGAAATTTTCAAATTTTAAAAAGTGTATACAGAGTGTCACTAATGAAGGTTAAAATGACTAAAAAAAGGTTTTTTAAAGCTATTTTTAAATATAAAGTGGAATTATTGTTAAAATTTTTTTTTTAATGTTTTTGTTAAAGATTGTGTAAAAACTGTCTCAGGAGTCAAAAATACTAAAAAATATAATCAGGATAATCAACGAATATAAGAATTAATTATTAAAATCGTACAGTGTCCCATTTTACTTACATTTTTAAAATTTTATAAAAAGTTATTAAAAATTCTAGAAAATATACTCTAGATGTCCCAAACATGTGATATTTTTTTAAAGTCATTCAAAAGTAATCCATTTAGTTAAAATACTAAATATTGTATACAAAGGGTCCCAAAATACACAAATACTAAAAAATATAATCAGGATAATTAATGAATATAAAAATTAATAATTAAAATCGTACAGAGTACAGAGTAAATTATTTAAAAAGGTTTTCAAAATTCTAGAAAATATACTCTAGATGTCTCAAACATGTGATATTTTTTTTTAAATTCATCCAAAGGCATTCCATCTTGTTAAAATATCATAGACAAAGTATGACACTTAAAGTACGTTAAGCCTGCGGACTGCGGATCATCCTTAAGATTTCACATTTAGTTTATACCAAAAACCAAAAAATCTAGACAAAATTGATTAATAGACGTACACATGTGACTTTTAAAAGTGGAACATTGGATTGGTAAGTCGTTGTCGCGAATATGTAAGTCAAACTAAACAAACACATTAACACAATTATGCAAATATATTGTTAATGACACTTTTACACAATTTTAAGTAGGTAACATTTTAAGTTTGTTCGTTTTGTCAAAATATTTGCACAAACATAATTAAAGCAGATAAAAATATATTTCTTCTGACTGTCTGTTTTTTGTTTTTTAACCGAACTAAACAAGATAAAAATTATGTTAACAACAGAAAACACCGTATTAGAGCATATCATATTTAAGTAAAGGACTGTAGTACTTAGTACACACTTTTATTTTTAATAAGTGTGTATATTAATAATTTAAAATTTCTTAGCTAAGCAAAATAGGCCATCTTCAGAGCTAAATGTCAGTTAAATATTTCCCAAGGGAGATCATCAAAAACACACTAACAAATAGGACACATCAAATACAAATACGGACATCCCCAACAATTTAAAAGGTGATTTAAAAATATAAATAAAATCAAAGTTAAAAACTATTTCTATGTAATAAAAAAAACTTAAAAATACAAGTTTGTCTCTTTTTCTCCACCATATAATATTTATTGAATCAAGCCATCATTAGGACACTAAAATAAAATATAATAAAAGTTAAGTTTTAAAAAAGTCTTCCAAAAATTACAACCTATAAGTAGTTAAACTTCAAAACAGTATATTACATAACAAGTGTGGAAAGTTAAATATTACGCACGAGTAAAGTTTAGAACGAGTGCAAGAAATACACTTTCCAACGAGTTATGTACACGATTTTTCCTACGATCCTTTATAATTGTGAATTTTTAGCTTCATTACGTATAAAATTTATTTTAATTTTTATTGTTTTTGAAATATACTTAATTAAAATCAAACAAACACTTTTCTCAGTTTATTTTTTTCATGGGCTCCATGAAAATTAAATTGGTTATTGGAACAATTATTGAAATTAATTGGAACGTTATGTGCTTTGAACGTTTGCGTTTAACTCCTGTAATTTTTAATTTTTTGTTATTTTCGTTGCTGTTGAAGGATTATATCTTGAAAAAATGTAATTAAGATGGTATAATCTATATTAATTGATATATTTCCCGTTCATAATTAATTAAATATGCTTGTAATTGAAAATAGTGATAATCCTTCCAAATTATTTAAAAGGTAATTGAAGTCAGAACTGATTTTAAATTTAATGAAAATAAGTTCTCATCTGCGTTTGCTAAAGAATGTTAATTTTGAAACAATTGTGTTTATTTTTTTATGATCTTACTACTTGTACTTGTATTAGAAACACCTTGTATTTCTCCGTTGACAGCGTCCTCAAGAGTTATGTATCAATACTATTTGAATTGGTATGACATTGTATTAACCTGTTTGAAACGTATAGTTTAAGTGATATTTTACAACAAAAATCTACCTGTTAGGAATTTCCTAAAAATCCAACGGTTTTCTCAACAAAGTTTTTATTCCATAATTTAGCCACACACTGTATATTTAAAAAAAAGAATTATAGTTGATTTGTTTGCAGTTGGAAAATCTTTTAAAAAGCAAGCAAGGGTGGTTTATGGAAAATAACTAAAAGTAGTATATGATTCTATTGAAACATAGTCATAGTTGTTATTTTTCAAAGAGTCCACCCTGTAATTAAGGATTAACTAACCCAAACACAATAGAAATCCTAGATAATATTGTCACAACAGGTAGCTGAATAGATCTCATGACCGTAGAATCGAAGTATTTTAAAGCATAATTGAAATTAAAATAAACATTAAAAGTAAAATAAAAATATGCTACATATTAAAAAGTAAGCATTAAATATAAATTAATGCAAAAAGCATTTACTCCTTCAATTGTAGGCTTTCATTTCGTCCTATTCATTCGACGATGAGTCAGATTCGTTGCCTGGTCCGATAGGAATTACAATGGGTTCGAACAGTTCTTCAATATTGATATCAATACTCCACAATCATTCTTCTTCCTTCTTCAAAAGAATTTATCAAAAGTTGTCTAACGTCATTATATTTAAAAGTTTTATATATAACTGTAAAAAACCTATTTTCATCATTTTTTTGGTACTTAAGAATGCTTCTTATTTATTGGTAATGAAACAGAAATACTTTTTTAAGCGTCTTTTAAATATCAACGATTTTAGAAATCATTAAAATATTGGAACAACGTAAAAGAAGAAAATTAAGATTAAGCGATTTTCTTCTTCTATGGACCATATCATGAGATGAGAATCTATTTCTCTGCTCGTGTTAATTGAGCAGTGCCTCTTCGCCCCGACATCGGTATCAAGTAGATGCAGAATAGTTCCTACCGCATAATGGTGAACATGATGATGATGATGAGTTTGGATGCGCGTTAACATTAGCGTTAGCGGAACCTATTAGCGCTCTCGCTGCCTGGTTAACGGTACCACCGACTCGCCATTCCGTCAGGTGCGTTGAACCTGCTATATCGACGTGTGGCCCCCCTCTAGTCCCCCTTTCATCATCATGGTACCACACTCGATCGGCCAAGGTCCCCGTGAAGTCAAAGCTACTTGGCCAATGTCACATTGATCGGCGATACGAAAAATTTATTGTCGAATCGATAGGTACAAACAATGCCACGGAAATGGTTATGGTGATGTCACACTAGACATATTCCGTGAATAATAGGCCAACGAGTTAAACGCTCTTCCAAACAACTTTTCGTTTTCAGCGATTGTTGTTGACTATTAAGGAATATGTAAATTTTCATTTAATAATATTACATTAAGTGGCACAAATTAAAATGTCGGCAGAAACGGTACAGCAAGAAAAATATTTGTATGCAATGTGTGGATTCATTCAACAACAGGTCGTTAATTGTTTGTTTCAAAAAGTGGAAGTGACTTTCTGTATTTGGTGTTAACAAACACTAAATATTTTGTTGATATTCAAAAAGCCACAACGCAAAAGATGTTAATAAACAAATAAATTAATAAAATACAAATTATACGTAATTTTTTGTACTAACCCTTACTATGTGAAAGTCCATATTATTAAGAGCAGTAAATAACTAAACGTGTGAACGAAAATTCCACTTTTTATTCGAAAAATATGTTTTTAAAATGCAATTACAGCTGTTTCGCTAAAATTAGCATCGTCAGATTGACATAGTTACATGTTTGTTTGTTTGTAAGACATAACAATATTAAATCCTAGATGTTATTAGCCCTAAGGGATTAGAACTGTATAACTGTGCAATGATATAGAAAAACCAGGAAAAACTATATCATGCTGATCTTTACAATAACTTAATATATTTGTGTTACAATTACTTCATATCTACAGCGTGTCCACGGATGGGGTATCATATAGGTGAAAAATGTTATTCTTGATAAAAAGTTTTGCTTGTTCTGAAACCCCATAAAATATAATAAAATTCAAGTATTTCAAAATCCGTCTCATTTTATAGCCAGTTGTATGAAAACCGTATGAATTTGTGCACTAAGTTCGAAAATAATGTATTAATCTAGTGAGTGACGTTTACGATGTACCCAGTAACTGCCAACTTTTATAAATAATTTTCAAATTGTCATTCTTTAATAAATATTTGAAAACAAGAATTAAAATCACCAAGGGCTCCGCCAGAAATTTTGACAGGGGGGGGCGACATACCGGGGAGTCAGAGGGTATGGAATACCCCCTCTTCAGAGGGGGTCCGGAAAATTTTTGATATTTTTGTATATCAAACTCACGATTTTGACCATTTTTTACCTTAAATCTTTTTTGTTGAAGCTAAATTCTGTATTGGCCTACATTTACAACTGTGTTATTATTTACCAATATTAAAAAAAATCTTTCCTGATCCGGGGGGGGGCAAGTCCCCCCTGCCCCTCTCTGCCCTTCTCAGCCGGCGCCCTTGATAATCACTATCAAAAATAACAATACAGAATAATAATGTAAGAAACACTAAGTAAACAAAAAAAATCTGTTCAATATATCCTCCCCCAACTACAAAACATTTCTCAATTCTCTTTCTAAATTCTTTGTAAGTATTTCGCAGCATTTCTGGGGTAATTTCGTTAACGGCATCAGTGATAGCTCGTTTCAAGTCTTCAATATTATGGTTTAAATTATTTGCGTAAACTTTTTGTTTTAAGTAGCCCCATAAAAAAATCTAAAATAGTTAAATCGGGGGATCGGGACGGAAAAAATATTGGTCCATAACGTCCCATCCATCGCCCAGGAAAATATTCATCCAGCCATCCTCTAATTAGCAAAGTCGAATGTGACGAACATCCATCATGTTGAAAGTACATCTTAGACCTTTGCTCCAAGGGAATATTTTCTAATTCAGGTATTAAGAAGTTGTCAAGCAAGTACAAATATACCTCCTGATTTAATGTATATTCCAGAAAATACGGACCGATTATTCGATCCGGTAAAACCGCACACCAAACATTAACTTTTTTAGCAAATTGACTAATACAGTTAATCCTGTAGCTCGAGTTTTCATTAGCCCATTATCGACAGCTTTGGGAAGAAGCGACTGCGTTTGTTGTAGACGTTGCTTTTCATCAGAAAACAAAATATTATTATGAAAGAATCGGTCATGCATAAGGTTTTTCACCAATCATCGCACAAAATTCCAACCTTGTGTCATAATCATAATCTTGTAAGGTATGAATGAATTTCGGTTTGAATGGATAAATGTTGTTTTGCTTAAATATTTTCTGTAAGTGACTCTTGCAAAAACCAACCTCCACTGCTCTTTTTTGTAGACTCAACAAGGGATTTTCCCTTAACGAATGCATAGCTAGTGCAGTAGCTGCATCATCCCCCTCAACGAACGCCTTTTTCAATTTCTTTTAGTCTTGAACAGATCCTGTCTCATGAAACTTCTTTATTAATTTTTTTAATCCACACCGCGTAATGGATACATCTGGATATTTTTCGTGAAATTTTGCAATTGCATACTGGTACGAAACTTCCCCAATACCATAACACTTAATAAGATATACTCTTTATTGAATAGTTAATATTGTTGTCAAATATTTATTAAAGAATGACAATTTGAAAATTGTTTACAGTTACTTGGGACACGTAAACGTCACTCACTAGATTAATACATTATTTTCGAACTTAGTTCAAAAATTCATACGGTTTTCATAAATAAAACAGGCTATAAAATCAGACGGATTTTGATAAATAAACTTGAATTTTGTTTCATTTTATGGGGTTTCAGAACAAGGAAAAATTATTATCAAAAATGACATTTTTCACTAAAACTAATATTTAAACATTCTTCACCTATAGGATACCCCATCCGTGGACACGCTGTATGTATAAAATGAAGACTTAATCGAAAAACAAAAGGGTATTTTTTTATAGACCACAGAACTAATTGAATATAGAAAAATAAAGTACGTACCTTTATATCATTTCATTTTGTCTAATTAAAAATTATAAAATCAGTAATAAAAAGAAAAATGCAAAAAAACTAATGGTGGTGTTCTAAGCATTATCCTGTAAGTTATAGAATCTGTAAAGTATAGAATCTTTTCACAAATTTGTAGAATCTGCTATTCTGAAACCTGAACTGTCTAGTAAACAGATTTCTCATATAGCTCCAGTAAACATTTGCGAATCTGTAAGCAAATCTATAACTAGTAGGTTGAGTTAGAGTTGAATTTCCTGTAAATTTTACAGATTTTTGCTTACAAACCTAACATATGTACTCAGAATCCCGCTATAAAAGTTTTATAATAGCTTTATTCGGGTTTCGTTTTTCTGACGATTTGAGAACGATTTGCTGACTGCGCACAACTGTGCAGTAGACTAAATCCAAGGACTATTTGTGTACGGTTTGAAAACTATCAACAAATGAAAAAACCCGAACACCTTATTTTTTAATATCTGATACAAAAAGTAAATTATTTTGTCCACAAACCTAAAATGTTGGATAAACTGTTCATCACTATATAGGGGTACTGTTTCTTCGGCATAATTCTCATTTTTTTACTTTTTACTGTAATAATTCGGGTAAAAAAAGATTTGCTACCATCTCCAATCCATCATCACCTGATGATGAAAAAGATGAGGATGAATCTAACGAGAATTCTGCCAATAAATCCATAATAATATACTTAATAAATTAAAATACCAAGAATAATTTGAATTTAAAATGCACACTATAAACAATGACTGACAAATGACCAAGCGCATACGTCAATTAGTCCACGAAAAATTCTTACTTTTAACCTCGGACTGATTTGACAGTTTTCAAATCGTCCGAAAACAGTCAGAAATAAAACCCGAACACCAAACTAAAATTATAGAACGGTTCGAAAACCGTACAAGAAAAACCCGAACACAGGATTTTTTAGTGCGCAGAATCCTGACAGTTTGAAAACAGTAATCAAGTAAACCCGAACAAAGCTATTAAAACACCAACAATTTGAAAAATAGTAAACAAATAAAACAGATCTTCTTTTTTATCTTCAGCATAATTTATGGCCTGAGCTGCCAGGGCTATACGGCCAAATAAATAATAAATTAAATAATATTGCAGACAAAAATAAAATTGACGAGTAAGATCATGAGTTGATTTGAAAAAA
The DNA here is from genome assembly GCA_035357415.1 of Ophraella communa. Taxonomy (NCBI): domain Eukaryota; kingdom Metazoa; phylum Arthropoda; class Insecta; order Coleoptera; family Chrysomelidae; genus Ophraella; species Ophraella communa. The sequence continues at coordinate 27,330,415 of CM068994.1, read as the reverse complement.
TGTCCACTATTTTTTATTCAAAAGATTGATTTTTTAACTTAATTACAGCTGTTTCGCTAAAAACTTTATCAACAGCCGCTAGGTACCTTAAAAAACTAAATGTAACTTCAATATGTCAACTTGACGATGCTAGATTTTAGCGAAATAGCTATCATTAAGTTAAAAAATCAATTTTTTTAATAAAAAGTGGAAGTTAATAAGTTTGTAAGTACTTACTAACCACAAAATTAAACGAAACATCTAAATTTATTAAAAAAAAATAAATAAATACCAAAAAATAATCCTTAATAATAGATTTGTATACACGTTTACAGTTTTTAATAATTAAGTTGTAGCCTATTATAATGAAATGAAATTGTCCGGTGAAAAAACATTAAGAGACATTATTTAAAAAGTCTCTGATGTATATCGACAAAAACATGTAATCAAAACATAAAATAAGCTACCAAGAACATTCTATTTATTAAAAATAATATTATGTCCCATGTCTCCTTGAGACATAAACACAATGCCAGCCCTGACCCATCACGTTTTAGAAGCGTGATGCTACTCACAATTTTTGTTATTATTAAGTAAATTAATTTTCGGTACCAAAAAATAATATACCTATTATAAGTATCACTTCTGATACTTGATAAAAACTAGTTAAAAAAGCACTTTTAACACTTAATAAAATGGTATTGTTTACCCAAATCGGCCCCTATGTTTCAATATAAGCATTGTTTTATTAAGTACACAATTTTCATTCTTCTGTAGTATACGGTGTACTTCCTTGAATTGTATTTGATGTACTTAAGAAATTAATATGCACATGTTAACTATGTATGACATAAAATATCGATAACTTGCCACTCACGTCGGTGACCTGTTTTCGCTCGACAACGATAATAGAAGACTTTTGTCACCTCATACGATGTAGTGACCAAAAAACCACAACCAATCATTCACGTGTACCGGCGAGTAAAAAAATATTGAGGATTAAATAGTGTCTACTTTTCTTAAAATTGTTTATTTAGGTGTGATCAACAAATTTAACTTTCTGTATCTTAATTAATTTAAAATGTTCATAATTAAGTTGGCCAAATAGATTATTTAAAACGCAGCTCAAATTCCGTTATTTGCTAAAATTGAATATATTGTTATGAACGTCAGGGTGATAAATTTGTCACCCTCGAATATTTAAGGCTGATGCTACTCCATCTGACGGTCTGCAAAACTTAAAGAACTTATAAAAGATTTTAAAATATACGTTTTTTAAGTTCGTAAACCACAGTTTTTTATTTATAGCCCACGTAACAACATATACCTATTATTAGTATTTAATTATCCAAATACGAGGGTTGTCTGAAACTCTCCGACCTCAATATGAAGTTGGCAGCACTCGTAAACAAAAGTTGGGGAATGTGTTTGCGCATGCTTTGAAAGGTACCCACTAAAATTTCAGCCATTTTGGACGCGCAGTTGTTGTTTGACAATCATTTGAGTGAATCGATGTGAGTGTTTTTATGAAAATGGAAAAAATCGAGTATCGAGCTGTCATTAAATATTTGTTTTTGAAAGGCAATACGCCTACGCAAATCAAAGAGAGTTGGACGCTGTGTACGGGGACTCTGTACCATCATTTACCACCGTAAAATTTTGGGCTGCTGAATTTAAACGTGGCCGTACCAGCTTGGGTGACGATGAACGTTCGGGACGTCCAAAAACTGCAACCACTGACGATAATATCGCTCAAGTTCACCAAATGGTGCTAGACAACCGTCGAATTAAAATTAGAGAGATAGCAGAGGCTATAAACATGTCCAAAGAACGTGTTTGTCACATATTGAATCAAGATTTAGGCATGAGAAAGCTGTCCGCGCGTTGGGTGCCGCGTTTGCTCACTTTGGACCAAAAACGTGTTCGAATGAACATTTCCAACTCTCTGTTGGCGCAGTTTAGGCGCAATAAATCAGTTTTGGCGCCGATTAATTACTGTAGATGAAACTTGGATACATCATTATACTCCAGAAACAAAAACACAGTCAAAACAATGGACTGCGAAGGGGGAATCGGCTCCAAAAAAAGCAAAGGTTGTTCCTTCGGCTGGGAAAGTGATGGCAACTGTTTTCTGGGATAGTCATGGAGTTATCTTCATCGATTATCTTCAAAAAGGAAAAACCATTACTGGAGCATACTACAACATCATTACTTGACAAGCTGAAGGCAGAAATTGCGGAAAAACGACCACATTTGCAGAAAAAAAGAATTTTGTTTCACTAAGACAATGCACCGTCTCACACCTCAGCGGTTGCCATGGCGAAAATCCACGAATTACGGTTTGAACTGCTTGACCAATCTCTTTACTCACCAGATCTAGCCCCAAGCGACTTTTTTTGTTCCCTAAGCTAAAAGTTGCGCTCGGAGGACAGAGATTTTCGTCGAATGAGGAGGCCATCACCTTCGTAAACAACTATTTTGCAGAGAAAGACGCCGAGTACTATTTGGACGGGTTGAAGAGATGGAAGCGTCGCTGAGAGAAGTGTATAGACTTACAAGGAGACTATGTAGAAAAATAAAAATTAATTTGAAGAAAAAATGTCTAGTATCTTTGTTAGGTCGGAAACTTTTCAGACAAGCCTCGTAGTTAAATTTTTTTATTATACTTACAAACCCTTAATTTATAAAGGAAATTCTAGTTTACCAGTTTATTTATTTGTAATATTATTATATACTTTGTTAAAATCATTTATTCTCTAGAAGAAATAGTTATATGCATATCCTTGTTATGTATAAAACAAGGATAGAAGTATTTCTATTGAAATAGAAGTGAATTCCAAAAATCAGAAAAACTAGAATTAATTATGTGGAATGTGTAAGACTTAAAACCTGATGATTTGGTTGGTTATCTAAGGATCATGGAAAAAATACCACTAGCATCCTTAAACAAACCATTAGATACCATGTCAGTTAAATTTGACAATTTATCTACACACTTAGGGCCGGTTTTTCAATCTCCAGCTAAGCAAAAATTTAGCTATCAGTTAACCCTTAACAAGGAGTTAAAGTGTTTCTTCAACTAACTGTTAAGGTTGACTACAAGCTAACGTTTCTGTTATATTAGCAAACACTTCAAAGTCTCTGTTTGGATTTGTAACTAGTAGTTAGCAAGTTGTTTAACAGAAAAATGGAGTTATTTGATTTTTGTATGAGTGATGATGATGAAGAAATATTGGAATACCTTGAATATGAAAGGAGACCATATATTGTTAAAGAAAGGTCGAACCCTTTTGAAGAGTTTGATGATTTAGATTTTCGCGTAAGATTTCGACTTTCAAAGGAAACTGTTATGTTATTATTAGAACAAATCGAAAATCAAATTGAAACACCCACAGACAGGTAAGCTTTTATTTCAATTCTCTTTTAAAACTAAAAATATTTTTCTCTCCAAGTAACGGCATCCGTCTTTTTGCATTCAATAGTTGTTTTAAAATGATTTGTTAATTTTAATAACAAGAACTTATCAGATAGTGAAAAATTAGATATCCTGTTTTTCTTTGGTGTTTCCATTTGAAAATATAAAATTTTTAAAATAATACTCAACAAAATAAATAAAACTAATAAAAACAAAGATCTTCTTTTTCTATTTAAAACCATAAAAACTTAGGTTAACTCAACTAAATTGAACACAAAACAATATCTTTATTTACCGTTCTAAGAAATTAACAAACCAAAACAAAAAATCAATTTTACCAACCCAGCAAATTTAATGATAGCTGGCAGTTTCGTAGCTAAAAGTTAGATAGTGCATTGAAAAACGCCATAATCTTTAACAGAAACTTTAGCTGTTGCTCACGGTTAACTTTTGGTCAAGTAACAGAAGCTTTTAACAAGCGATTGAAAAACCGGCCCTTAAAAAATAATCGTTTTTACTCTTTTAGAATCAGTCTTAACTAATTTGTTTGCATTGATATTGTTTCTCTTGATCATTGATTAAGAAATGAATTTATCTGTTGAAGACAACCTCTATTTTACAGTTCATTTACTTCTAGTATTTTTTTTTCGTGAAAAAAACCACATGGAAGAATATTGCAGAAGTTGCCTATTAACCAGATGACGGTTGCATAATAAGTAATTTATATTCGTGTGGCCTTTACAAAGATAAGTTTTTAATTATTGGCTACTACCGCTCAACAATCTGTCGCACAGTATATATGTGTGTTTATGTACTTACGCACATAATAGTACCGTTAGAAATGATAATGGCATTCTTGGAATAAAACCAAGTTGAAGGTAAATAAAAGTAAAGTGGCGAATTGCGAAAAACAGAAACCAGTCGAACTTGATCGGCGAGGTTTCATAACACCATCATTCTCGATACGTTATGGTTACATATTATTCAGATATTGTAATTGAAATTTATTTAAACGCAGTTGGTATTTGTTTCACTTGAATACTTTTATTCATGCACCTAATAAAACTGAACGCGTATTCTGTAACTAGATCTAATTAGAAAAGAAATGGCAATGAAAATAAATTTCTTTCTAGTTCAGACAATGTTTTCGTCTTAGCAAAGACCTTACCCGAAATTTAATGTTAGCTAAGTAGTTGATTAAGTATTGTTTACATTTTTATCGTCAGTCTATTAAATTAATAATAACAACAGCCACAAAGTTAAAAAAATTAGGTAAAAGTTCGGTATAGCGGTTTTCGCTATTATAAGAGATTTTGCAAAAATTCTTTTTCAGGGCGTTTCTATAGGTCGATTATGACACAAATCTGTGTGCGCGTTTTCAAAAATTCATTTCTATAATTTATTATTAATAAAAACATACTTACGGGACGGTGGAGTGAATAGGGGTGCTGGGTGGGGACGAAACAGTAAAAATCCAACGTCAAACACAAGAAAACACTAATACACTGCACTCGGGGCACATGAAAAATGTAAATTAATTTTGAAAAGTATTAAATTTTTCGAAAAACTATCCTACACATGACAAATCTCGTTCGCCATTATTAATGAAGGATGAAGGAAAATAAAATAGGCGATAGGCGCATTCATTTTGATCAGCTGATAACATGAAGTTCGTCATTTTTAAAATGATAGGCTTGATAGAAGCAGTGGTATTTTTTGTAGAAATACCTCCTTCTTTATGTTTTTAAACAATTTCTTGAACATTTTTGTGAACAGAAAGTGCGGTGTGTACTCTGAAATACTGTTTTTTGGTGTTTAATGTAGGATTTCTATTGTTTCGTCCCCACCCAGCACCCCTATTCACTCCACCGTCCCGTAAGTATGTTTTTATTAATAATAAATTATAGAAATGAATTTTTGAAAACGCGCACACAGATTTGTGTCATAATCGACCTATAGAAACGCCCTGAAAAAGAATTTTTGCAAAATCTCTTATAATAGCGAAAACCGCTATACCGAACTTTTACCAAAAATTAATAAAATACTTACTGATTTATAATTAAAAATAAAACTTCTAATAAAAATACAATAAACTAATAAAGCATAGACCTTCGTAACAATATTTGTTAATATTTTGATGTTTTGTACCACACAAAACCACAGATCAGCCATAGAAGGACCCTTTTAGCTGTTTATATTTCATATATTCAACATACGGAACTAGTCGAAAACCTCCGAATAGACATACGGAGTAACGTTTCAACAAATTTTCTAAAATAGAAAGAAATTTCATTTCTATTCTGTTACAGGGTTCACACCCTGGGGTTCTCTTAACATTATCTGCAGATGAGTGATGAGTGTTCTCTGTGGATGAGTGTACGAAATCATATTGGAAAAAGTAGAATTCCATAGAAATGTCAATGTCATCTTAACAAGGAGTAAAACCAGTTATGCCAACCTAGGGAATTATTCCCTAGTTCTAGGGATTTTTTCCTACAATAGGGAAAAAGCAAGAATGATAAACATTTTACCAGGATTGCTTAATCCCATAAGACGTACGTTCGCCAAAAAATCGATCGCACGTGACGTCACTGCAGTCCTCGGCCGTATTAAAACGATTTTATGAGAATATTTATTATAAATTATAAGTGTTTAATCTTAAAAATCCAAATAGTGGTACGTTAGTATTACAGAAATCATAAAAACTTTTGCTTTGATAGTGCTTTAGTATTTTGTGTTGTTAAACTAAATTTTGACGTTTAATATCTTTATAATAGGTATGGTTGATATTTATAAATAGTACAAGCGTTCGACTGAATGTTTAGTTTTAGGTCTGATTTCGTGTTTTTATTTATGTCTGATACAGTAAGTTGCAGGAAAGGTAAGTTTGTATATTTTAAATCCCTAATACCAACCAATTTTGTTTTTTTTTGTAAACTGTGGATTATATACTCGCTATTTAAAGTTTTTTTGAATTTGTAGATGCTGGCTATATATTTTTGCATGGTATAGAAAAAAGAAGTGACAATTTAATTATGCCTGAAAAGAAGTGGTCTGCAAAAGGAGCCACATGAACTAAGAAAAGTGCAATTTGCAGCTGCAAACCAGGAAATACTTCTAAATACAAGCATATTACAGCACTGCTCATGTGCACAAGGTGGTATAAATATTATTTTTTTCTGTTGCAGGTAGAATGCTACTATTTTTGAAAAACTTTCAAGCACTGCAATTGGCAAGAGGTAAAAATTGCAACCTTGGGAAAGAAGTATACAACCATTCCTATGATTTTGTGGTATATTCATAAAAAAGTAAGGATTTTTTAAAATTATCCATAAATGATGATAAAAAATGTACTACTAATTTGATTATTAAACTGCAAAATATCTTTTTTGACTATATACTACCTCAGATATATCAATTAAAGAGCACACAAAGCAAACAAATAAATAAATACCTATGTTTGTATATTTTATTGTGAGTACCTACTTTATGTATTGAATAAATAAAACACTTTTAATTTTTAATATAGTTTTATTTTTTTTGTACAAATGTAATACCAAATTCATTAGCTAATGGTTTCTTTAGACAATCTACAAAAGTGTACTATATAAAGTAAAAAATCAATCACTAAATTTCTTTAGATGGCCTGGTAGTAGCAAATTGGAAAACTTTTACCAGCATCAGTTAAGTTTCATGAACTAAGTATTACTGGGCATGATGGTTCACTGATTCAAAAAAAATTTAATTTTTGATATAGTTTTATTTATTTTATAAATGTAATACCAAATTCATTAGCTAATGGTCTCTCTAGACAATCTACAAAAGTGTACTATATAAAGTAAAGATTCAATCACTAAAACTCTTTAGATGGCCAGCTAATAGCATATTGGAGAACTTTTACCAGCTTCAGTTGAGTGAGTTTCATGAACTATTACTGACTGAAAACAATATAGATAATATCATAAAACCATTTTCGGTTTCATGAGAGTAAATACCTATTATTTCATTCTTCACCATATGTTTCTTTCTATTTTTTGGAAACATTTCTGCTACTAAAATAATATTTAGTAATTCAAAAGATGGCAATTCCTGTTGATATTTCTTTTGTAGAAGTTATCTTTGTTGAAAAAGGTTCAAACAAATCACACTACACACCTGACGTGTGTTACACAATCAACACCAAACTTTGTTTTTAGAATCGAATCTTGCAATTGTACCAAAGCTTCAGCAGCTACAATTTGATCGATTTATGGAGAAAAAAGGTAAGTTTGGAGGAATAACAAAGAATTATTCTACTTACCTTCTCTCTCCGAAAGATTTAATACATAACCACTTCCATAATTTCTCTGATTATATGAATATATCACATCAGGAATTAAGTCGAGTTCAATAGAAAAACATAGTTGTAAGTTTGTCACTGACACAAAATTTATATATAAATATATTTCATGGATTGAAAACAAAAAAAGAATACAATTTCCTTCCTAAAATCGTTTTAAAGAAAGCCACTATATAAATAAAACCCAATGGTAAACAAACAATATGAAAGTGTGGTTAGAAAACAATATGGCGAGAATAAGTTTACCTAAGAGCCACCAGAAAACTACATATTAAAAACATTTGCATTATATTACCACTAACATTATTTGTGAAGCGACAGTTCAGTTCAGGAAATCATTTATTATAGAAAACAGTTACAATATTAAAATATATTCACAAGTGCCTATAAATAAAAAATAAAAACCAAATGGAGAACAAATGCAAATAGAAATACTAATGAGAAGCTATCGGCAACGATTTGTGATTGTTAACCTATGTAAATATATTTTTTGATTTATATACTGGTACCTTCAACATATAATCATGAATTTGGAGTTCTTGGAATCTGTGGTATGCGATATCTAGCCACTTTTTTCATAAACGGACCAGTCTTGTTAATAAATTATACTAAAGTAGACGCAAAATAAATAGCGTTACACGTCATAGATATCTCTCGTTGAAAATTTAGTGAATGCTGTATATTATTGGTCAAACACAAAGAAATTTTAAAGTAAGATTCAATAAAAAAATATAGCAGATAAGTTGTCGTCAATGAGAATGGACTAGTAGTTTATCCAGGAAAAGTAGACACCATTTTAAATATCCCAATACCTCGAAATGTTAGGGAGGTTCGTAGAATAGTTGGTTTAGCCTCATGGTATAGAAGATTCATCCCTTCTTTCTCGACTCTGGTTTCTCCGCTAACTCAGCTGACTCAGAAGAATAAGCCGTTTGTTTGGAATGAGTCGTGCAACGAGTCTCTGGACAAAATCAAGCAACACTTAATTTCAGCACCGATTTTGACATGTCCAGACTTTAACCAACCTTTCATAGTGGAAACCGGTGCCTCAGACGATGCTAGTTTTAGCGAAACAGCTGTCATGTAATTAAAAAGCTAATTTTTTAAACAAACGTGGAAGTTTCGTTCAAACCTTTTTATTCATTCTTCTTACTACTGGTATATTTCTATGTTTGACCAAAAACATACACAGAATAGCAAACATTGCATATTTTTTTTAAATTCCATTAAGGAATATTGCATTCAGTTTAATTATCAATTCTCAGCTTGTTTTCGTATTAATGACATGTATTTCCCACAGCTTCCGCTTTTTTTTTGAATCCTCATTCAACTCAACAAAACAACCAGCGTGTGATAGCATTCTAATAACTCTTGAATAAAACATCAGTTTACTTATTAGTAGAAGTAACTTCATTACAGGAGTATTTAATTGGTCAAAGTAGGGATTAACCTAATAAGGCTATTAAGCTAAGTTATGCTCCAAGTGATGGAAGTAATGATAGGATAGAAACTACCACAGGATGTAAGTAATAAAACAGTGCAATATTATAACTATAGCCCAGTAAACCTTGTGTTTACCTTGAAGTTTGAATAATGTTTTACAGTAAAATTAAAACAAAAAGCATAATTGTTATGTTGCTATATATCAAAACTAGTAAGAAAAGTCGGGATTTATCAATAATCAGAGAACTCATAATTATACCATAGAACAGAAATATTTATGACATGTTTGTATTAGTTCAATTAGTTGTCTTGTGTTATTTTAAAAACCTCAATTATTTGGTTATTTTTAATTCAATTGAAAAAAAATACTTTAAAACACTAATTCGACAATTTCCAATAAATAAATACTAGCTTATTATACTACTGGCTTATTTTATCAATAATTTTAATAAAACATTTTAAGAGCTTACTCTAACAATTCATTTTGACGTAGCCAATCACCGGACAAATTCTTCTTTTCTACTATTTGTAACGTCCTGTGGCACTTACTTTTGCTACTGTGGCGCCACCAATTTGTTCCCATTCGATGGACACTTTTTAATACATTATTGAATTGGTTCTCCTTCCTTCTATAATGTCCCAAAAACTTAACAAGAACAAAAAATATGAACTTTCAGATTGTTATTTGAGCAGAAGAGATTTCTTAGTTTCTGCAAGTAAAGTTTTTTGAATAAAATGGATGTTATTATTGTATTCATCATTCCACTGACAGATTTGACAGATACTGTAGCATCTAATCTGTGCCGACTGCAGAGGAACTATTTGGAACTATTCTGTCATTCAAAATGTGACAGACGATCATTTCGCATGTTCAGTAGTTTTAGTTTAAAAATTACATAAGTGTAATCTATCAAAATGTTATGAGATGAAGAAGAAATTTTGTTCAAGAAATTGCAGATTTGGTTGTAAAGATCAGGCAGTTGGAACATCGAGAGATAACGTTGAACAGATCTATTTAAATCGAAGTTATCACGGTTATAATAATTATTCCTCTAGAGATATTGTTGATTTGGTTTTGAAATATTACAAACCTCAATCACTACCACGATGTACTAGAGATTTCGAACATCAAACATTAGAGCGAGGACTATCCAATTACACTTTTACGGATTCGAAACACAGCCAAACGAGTAGATGCAACATTGCATGTGCCAGTCGGAGTACTACGACGTGCGTGTACGAGACTTCCAGCACCAGTGTTTCCCATAGACTTTTCTTGGGTCCTACTTTGGATGAACTCAGTGTTTATTTATGTAATAATACCCAGTTAATTATCCGTTCTTACGATCGATTATCAGAAATATTTGAAACTTTCTACGAAGATAAAATTTTGCCGATTCTTGAGTATCTCAATGTCGATGTTGAAATTATTGCTGCGATATTAATTGTTGTACTTTGCGCAGTTCCCTTTATTACTGTACAGTCTAATGGCTTAGGACCGTGTGATGGATTATAGAAAGTAAAGTTTTTAAAAGATTGCTTATGTTTGTTTGCGGAAGGAATGCTTTTTCATAAGATGTTCGATTAATGAAAATCTAAAAAAAACGAACGCATCTTACAGATAATTACTTTGGGAATATTTATGCATTCATTGACGTGTCTAAAATTCAATTGGTAACATGGCAAAAAAATCAAAGAGCGAAGATTTCGGCCATCCGAAGTTGCGAGTTTAAAGTTCCAAACATGCTTGCTGCGTTTCAGCGCTGAATTGCTAAAGACAGACGTTGAAACCAAAAATGTTTTGCGCTTTTATCTCCAGATTCCTTAATAAGGTTTTTTCCTAATATGTTTAGAAACTTGTTCGATTCCTTACTGCATGGGCCCAGTGTTTCAAATGCTAGTCCAACGAAGATTAAGTTTGATGCTTTTATATTTGCCGTGTTTGCGTTTGCAAGCCGACTCGGCTGCAGCACCAGCTTCCAGAGAGATCAAATGCAGATATGAGGGGGCCAATGTGCCAGCACAAATAGCATCCCAAACTAATCGTTTTCCTTTACTCCAAGGGGCTAAGGTAGCGTCATCGGGTCTTCTCCCATCATCTCGAGCTAGGCCTAGGAGCTCCAAAACTGAGGCTGTGTTAGAGGAGGAAAGTGCTCTTTTAATTCAGCTCATTGTGGCGCGAATATTGTCCTGGATTCTTCTTCTAGCTTAAACCGTGATAGCTGCATTCGTCAACTTGGGGTTTACAGCGGCATTCGTGTGGTTGGAAAGTTTTACATCCTAGTCGTAATCTTATACACGTCTGGAAAGTTGGTTATCGAGGAAAGTACCGATATTTGGCGATGGTATGGTGTCTAACCAATCGCTAGAAATGGTGGAACGGACTTCAAGAAGGCAGGCTTGGTCCTACAAATTTGCTTTTGTGAGGCAAGGCCAGGAGATCGGTTGGAGTTAATTGCGTCCCATGCTTCGAGAGCTTCAGATAAATGGCAGACACTGACCTCATCATCCATGATATTCAATAAGCGAGACATGAGAACAGTTGCTCCATAAGCTGAGCTAATGAATGCAGGCAGAGCAATATCGGAGATTCTCCTTAATCCTATTCCTCCATCTTTGACAAGGAGAGAGGCTTGAAGCCATTGGGTTTCGTCAAGATAAAGGTTAGGTTAGATGCTGGTTTTTAGTTACTCGTCGAGTTCAGTTAGGGCGTCTTGAAGCTTCCAAAGAGGACAGGTTCTAATGAAATAGGTCAATTTAGGAACGAATTAATAATTCTTCAAAAGATAGTAAGCAACGTGAGAATTGATGTCTTCAAGTCTAGATGTTAGGAGTTTGAGCTGTTCAATATTTTTAGAGATTTGGGCTGGTAGACCTTCTTCGAACAATGAAGAATCGAGTAATTCAAGGTTACTTTAATTCCTGGGCACACAGCGTTGGTTAAGTAATACGATACAGAATAGTATTTTCGCGATCATCACCGAGTGGGCGCCATCTACTACGAAGTGGTGAGTTTCGCAATGCACGAGTACTGCAAAATCAGTAATTGTGACACTAGTTTTACATACTATTTTTTATAATACGCGACCAGAAACATTTTTAACAAAATAAAAAAAATAAAGAAAGGAAAAACCAATGTTGTTTCAAAATAAAAAAAATTAAATTGCAATTAGGGATTTGAACTTGACAATGGACTTTAATCAAAATGATAGCAATATATATTTAGGATAAAATACCTACTTACTTATATTGGTATTCATTTTGCAAGTAATTTTTCTCATTTCGTAAAATTTAGCAATAAATAATTAGTAAGTTTTAAACGTAGCGCCAACTAATAACCAATAATGAAGTGTGTTTAAAAGTCAACGTTGTCACATTTTAGCTACGTTCGTTTCAAGTATTCTCATAGAACTGGCGGCACAAAACACCGTGTTCTGTGACTAACTGATTGTACCAGTTGACAAGATATATGACAGGAGAGAAAATCGTGTTTATCTCTTCGAGCATATATACTAACGTAGAGACAGCGTCCAAATGAGCTTTGTTTTGTATCAGGGGGGGAAAATAAATGTCATATAGTGTCCAGCAATCTCATTGGTCCGTTTTGAATTTGCGTGTCAAGTTGAATTGTCACATATGTCATTATTGTCAATTTGTTTTGCAAGTTATTTTTACAATTTAATAGTGTTTGGATATTACTTTTAAAGCCATTTTTTAAATTAATTTGAGTATTTATCATATGGTGAGAGTTTGTGTGATTTGTATATATAAATATGAAAATGAATCATCAAGGTCGTTTTACAAGTAAATATGCATTAGCGTCTCTTATACTTGTTAAAAAATAGGAAAATGCATAAAGGAAATATACCGCCATAATATTAAGAATACTGAAAATCCAGAAATTTATGCCATAAATTCAACTTTCTATTTTATAAAATATCTTATGATTCCATGTAAATAATTAATTACTATTACTACTTAAATTCAAGTCTAAAAAATATTTTGTTACGTTTCAAAATGTATTATAAAGGTATTAATTTCAAACCCCCTAAAAATGATACGACACTGGCTGTAGTGTCTGACAGTTTCCCCTCTGATACAAAACAATCACTATTGCATGCAGTCTCTACGTTAGTATATATGCTCGAAGGTTTATCTGTAATAAACAAACAAGACCCCTATTCTTGACGGTGATAGAATAGAACAGCCAATAGAAAGTGGGCATGGTTCTATTGAAAATGCCAAAACCGTATTCTTGAAATTCGTTCTCTCACTGTACCGATAGAAGGGTTGCTCCCCAAGAGAACAATTACTTCTATTGGTTATTTTTGAAGGAACCGCTATAACACCAAGAGAAGGTGTTAGGGATTTTTATTTTCGAACCAAAAATAGTATAGAAGTAATTTCTTTCATAAACCAAACACAACCAAAGAACAAATTAAACTAACGAAAATGACAGAATATTTTGTTTAGTGTTTTACTCCTTATTTGATAAAGTGTCAATCAGTGAACAAAAATATCAATATGTTTATCTCTTTTTAATGACAACAAATAAGAGAGAGAGATAAGTTTCTCGGTTAATATTAAAGCATATCGACAACATCGCAAATTTTCTACCAATCTTATTGAAACACGTCACTTACCACTTATGACGTATGTAACCATTAAATTTAAATTTCAAAAGCCGATTATGGCTAGAGGATTAATTTTATAAAAATTTTATTTGTACAGTTGAACCACTAAAAACCTATTTTATAAGATGCAAATATAAAAAAAAATCACTAAACTAGTCCATTGCCAATACTATTTACTGTGAAAAATACTATATCATGTCCGTAAACGATGTCCATCTATGGCTCCATCAATTTTTGATATTTTGTTTGTGTTTCAAAACTTAGGCACAATCATACAAACAGAAAAAAACATCAAAAATTGATGGTGCCGTAGTTTATTGACATGATACAACCAATTTACATGGTAACAACCACCCCCAAAGCTTTGGTGCCATTCGGTTCGATATAAATTTTGATCCTTGAACTATTCCCTACATTCTGTTAAAATTTCAAGTAAATCCGTGCATTTGAACCTCATTTCCTGTACTATAAGTTTTTTGACGTATCAACCAACGTTGCTATTTAAAACAATGCAAGATGGCGGCGATATTAAAAGAGATGGCGTCGTAGAAACTGAATAATCTTGTAAAATATGCTAATTAGTTACCTAAAAATTTCATTCTTTGTTGCCACACTTTTCGCATATTATATTAAAAATGTGACATATATTTGTAAGATTTAAGGTTATGGATTGTTTTAGTAGCTGTAAAATTTTCAGGTAAAATTTACACTGTGTTATATGCAAGTTTTTATAGGGTACATGAATTAAATTGCCCGTAAAAAACATGAAGTAAAATATCAAGTTACATAACGTCGGCTTAACATGCAAATGTCGTAAGTCCACAATTGGTCAAAAATAGACTTGAAATGTTGTAAGTCCCAAAAAAACCCAAAAAAATTTTTTTTTGTTAATTATTTTCCATAATTTGGTAAATTAGATATGTTTAAACATTTGGTAAAAGTTTTTGTTTAAAAAAATTTAATATACCAATATATATAGGAAGTTTTTTAGCTCTCCTGTAAAATTTACAATTTAGGACTTACTACATTTACATGTTAAGCCGACGATAACAGTTATAGTATTCTTTCATACCAATCCAAGAATTTAAATCAATCCGGGATTACTCTAACACAACCAATCTAAAAGATTAGTCGTAATAGGTTATACAATTTTTTTATGATATACCTAATAATAAGATTTCTTTTATCCTTGTGGACATCGTGCCTATCCTATAATACTGGAAAGCGGGTGTATGGCGGATTGCCGGACTAGCGGGAAGCAGCATCGAGATCGTTACTAACAAAAGGACATTTATTGTACTAACTCTTACTTTTTGGAAGTCCATCTTATTAAGAATAATAAAAAACTCTTCGTTTCAACGTAACTTCCAAGTTTATTTGAGTTTCGCTGATTAGCATGATGCCCTGGGCACTCTCCTCAAATGACAGGTCCACGTTTAGTAGTTAATACCCAGGTAACGGAAATCGCCACTAGTCGGCTATCTGTAAACTTCTTTATAATCTATGATCCAACAGCCTATTGTACTATTTACAACTAGAACACTCCTGACGATATAAATATAGCAAAAGAAAAATCACAGAACGTATATTAGTATTAATGTTGGTAATAAAATGATGCTTTGATATTAAATGCGTCTCTAATAAATAAATAATACGAGTTAGACAAAGCAATTGGAATTATAATCAACTGATGAACTTGCAAGAAATTACCATAGTTATTAATTTTAATGTATGAGTACCTACTGTATCAAAGTTATTATTCATAAATATGCAATGAAATCCTATATAAAGACTTTAATGTGCTGTTTTTTTTATTTTTTTACTCACATCTAGATTTTATATCCTGGATTTTTTCTAAAAGTGCGCAATTTTTTTATTTACATCAATGTCACCAATAAGTAATTAATATATAATAGTTTTGGCTAAATTAAATTTTAACTGAGCAATAAAAAAATACAAATGAAAAATATAATAAAATAATTATCAGAATTTGAATATAAAAAAATCAATTCGGTGTTTTCATTAGAAATAAATCAATGAAATTCCTTTGTAATCATATAGTAAATTATAAATATTTAATCCTAAACTCATTACAACGCAACAATTCTGGTTATTTTTTATATAATATCAAATTGAAAGTAAGTTAAAATCTTATTTTGTGCTTTTTGCATTAAAAAATGTCTAACTGACTTATTTTTATGAAAATCAACAAAAAATAAAGAAAAGAGATGAATAAATATAAATAAAAACTTCGCACAATCTCGCAGATATACTGTTTAGAATAAAATGATGGCGCTTTCAATGACACATATGAGTAGTGACGTAGGCCACCCGCCAACAGTCGTTTACGCGGCAAATTTCTGAATTTGAATTTGAGGATGGAATAACTATGCTACAAATTTTTTTTAATTTAAATTTTTTTCGTTTTTGGGGTAATTGATTGCTGCTCTGTCTTCCTGCATGATTTTGAAAAAAATGGAAAACACCGAATTATCCATGATATCCATTGGGATGTTGTTGCATGCTTCTGGAAATATTTAAGGGAGTAATTCTGTTTGATATTGCTCATCCAACGAAATCCCACATGTAATCTTTGAAGATTTCCAATCTCCACTGCATATGGTAATCTTCTCGTGCGATGGGGCCTGGCATTATCATCCATAAATAAATTAATGGGTTCAATAATGCTTTGAACATATATATCACCTGTCATAGTGTCTGGAATAGCAATAAGCTGCGTACGACGACCATGCAATATGCCTCCGAGAAATATTATTGATCCTCCTTGGTATAGAACAACCTTCCTTTCAAAAGTTAGTCTTTCTTATCGTCCTGGCCCAATCCAAACTTTTTTCGCAGATTATCACTGACTAAACCAAATCTGGTTTCCTTTGAAAAAAGTTATTTCGCAATTGAGGTAAAAACCAGTCTCTGTGTTTTTTTGTGCCGCCTGTAGACGAGCGGCTATATGTCTGGGAAGTAACTTGGGTACTCTTAATGGTATCTGCTTTGCATTCATTACCCTAGGACGCCCAGTTCTACGTCTCCAGTCAACGCTGTTAGTTTGCTGGGAAAATACGCACTATTTGGATAACTGATACACCAGAAATCCCTCGTCTAGTTACCAAGACATCTTCAGAGATCTGGAAATCGAAAGAATTCTAGATTTTTTAATGATAAGGCGGAGATAAATTTTGCCAGACTTGAAGACCATCCAAATGCGGGACTCAGGAATCTGCTGGATTACGACCCGGGCGATGTGCAGTGGAAGTACGTCAGACCGAAGAGCCAGCTTCTTCCACACTACTTAAAATCTCTGTATGTTACAGGTAAACCATAAGAAGACCCATACAAAAAGACGAGGCCGATTTAATCAGATAACACGAGAAGACAAAAGAAGCCTACCAAAACCGAGAGGGACAACAAGAAGAGGATATCAGAAAAAGATGTCTAGCATCAAACTGGTTCAACGGACAAGACAACAAGTCTGTTCTTTGAACCAAAGAATGGATATTTGTACAGACCGGTTCAGCAGGACCGGGGGTGGATGGCAAAGGGGCGCGGGAGTCAATATCCTAAAGACTGGATATGAACCCTTCGCTTCGGGCTTGTACAAATTAGGCTAGGCCTAGTCTAGCTGCGATTTGATAATTCGACCAATCCTCATCATGCAAAGCAACTATTCTTCTTCATTTTTCTATCGATACCAGTTTGACCTATAAAAAGGCAGCTTACCTATATTTAATTTGGTACTCACTTGTAATATTTATTTTAACCCATATTTTATTTCTGAAAGTAGGTCAGAGCTCCATTTATCATATTTTGTGGGAATGTTTATTAAACCTTTTTAAAAACCCTTATTCCCACGTTCGTCAATCATATTTGTTTATTCGAACGAGTGAAAGTGACAAATGCGGTGGCAGAATTGTAAAATCTATCGAAGAAAATGTATGTGTAGGTTGTACGAGTGTCTATTTAACCGATGGCTTAAACTCTTTACCTGCTTTAAACAGGTCAACATTTTTGTTATTTTTCTAGATATCGACACCCTTTCATTCAATATATAGAAACATGAAGATTATCCAAATATTTGTTTCCTAAATTCCTCGAACTGATCGTTTTCTTACTGTACAAAAGTAAGTTATAACATTTTAATTGCTGAATTTGTTGCAAACCTGTTGAATAATTGTTAACTAAAAAGTAAAATATTATTTGAAATAACAATAGTGGGTTAGGTGAAGTTAACCAATTAAACCCTCTCTTTCTCTCTTTTTGCTTCCACTTCTTATACTGTATCATTAATTAATAAATGTTACATTCACTATTAATTAGAATAAAATATTACAACATTATTTTATTTTTTAGTTGCAGTTGTAGAAAAAATATAGTGCGCAACATGTGGGACACTCTTTTTTCCCACTTGTTTCTCAATATACTATTAATACTACTGTTAATTTTTAAAGACGCTACTTTGCAATCATAATCTTTCTATATTCCTGACCACCATTAACAAATGTCACTTTTATTGGCAGTTGTACAAGAAAATATTCATTATTATTACATAAAAGCGTTGGTGCATTTTGACGCTTTTAGCACTTTTCAATTTTTACACAACACACAATTTCTATTGAATCTATTACTATAATAATAATAAAACTGCGCCTCGGGTATTATTATAAATTTTGTATCTAAATATCTAAATTGCAGAAAATGACGTATTTCAAATAAAACATTGTAATTTTTTTCAATAGATTCTGCTTTGTCTAACGCCGATAGTATCAACGACCTCCGATTGCCTAGTGAACCAAACCCGTTTCTTCGCGATGTTTCTAAATGTTGCGGCTTCGTTTCCCATTCTTAATAATGACAATAACAACCACTAAACATTTAGTATAATGGTGGGTTTGAAAAGACACAAATTAAAAATTATCGCAGCTTAACCGCAACACTATTACAGAATTCGATGGTGTAGGAGGAATACGCTTATTAAATAAATGTAAAATTTGGCTTCTAAAATTAATACTAGTATTCTTTCGTACTTATCTATCTTATCTAAATAAGAATCCTTTACTCCTTCTTGTAAGTTTAGTGATAGTTAGGTTAGGTTAGGTTAGGTTAGGTTAGATTAGGTTAGGTTAGGTTAGGTTAGGTTAGGTTAGGTTAGGTTAGGTTAGGTTAGGTTAGGTTAGGTTAGGTTAGGTTAGGTTAGGTTGGGGTCCAAATGGCTGGTGTCCCGGGGTCTCAGAGGTGGTATAGACTGCCAGTGTCTGCATCGCGCTTAAAACTCTGAGAAACGCCCCAGCAGTCTTGATAAGACTCTCCAGCAAATCCTACCTCCACTTCCTCGTAGTGGACCCTGGTAATGTGAGTCGTAGAAATACGGCTCGCAGCCAACGGAGGAGGGTGAAAGGCGGGTTTTCGGCGCCTTTAAATAGCGGGAGCCCACTGGCTAAGGGAAGGAAAACCCTGACAGAAAACCAAGGATAGATATAAAATGATGAACGGCAAGGAAAATGGAAAAAGTTTACGGAGCAGGGGTTCGGATTCCCCAGTTCCGGTCTGTGGGGGTGGTCAAGCAGGCCCCAGCAGACCGTCAGCCAGCGACTGTGGCTCTGATTCGGTGAGTGTCCAGGCCGAGCAGAGTAGTGCTACTGGAACATCTTTAAAAAAGTGTCTTATAGACAAAACAGAGGGAGAAATGGTAACCGTCCAGGAAGCCAAAAATAACGATAAGAGTGTGTTAAATGAATTGCTGGAAAAGGTCGAAAAGGAAAATAGCGGTAGTTGTGAGGAAGAAGTTTTTAAAAGGAGAAGTATGATCGCAAGGACCCCTCCACCTAATAGGGGAACCTCAGAGGAAAGCACGAAAAGAACGGAAACCGAGTTTGAGGAGGAAGTTTATACAAGCGAGTATTGTAGTGAAGGGGCAAACAAAACTCTTCAAAAGGTAGAATCGATAACTAGCAAGGCAAATGAACTGAGCGAAGCAAACGAGGCTATGGAAATAATAAATTTGTCAGAGGAATCCAGTCCCGAACAATGTAAGAAAAGAAAAAGAGGAAACAAGGTTGAAAAAGCGTCAAAGGGAAATAGTAGCCCGATCCTAATGGACGACTGCGATCAAAAGCTAGTGGATAATAAGGAAGAAATGAGGGTACTTGTCAATAAGATGGAGGCACAAGGTCGAGATTTAAAAAAAATTACTTAAAAGTCATCCTAATACACAAAAGTCAATAAAGTCAAAAATTATAGAGATTGTCAACATGACAGAAATTCTTAAAAGGACGTACACTAGAGTAGGAAAGCTGGAGACAGATTGTATGAATAAAAAGAAAGAAGCTGATAAAAAAGAGAAAAAAGAAGTTAAAACAATTGGCACACAAACAGATGCGGAAGAAATAGACAGGATTCTAAATGAAAAGGAAATTTCGGAAAAGAGAAGAATAACAGAGACTCTTGAAGAAAAGGAGGATTATGAAAGTCTGACTAATATTATTGACCTAAAATGGCCAGAATCTACGTACATAAAGACAACGGTGATACATGGTCGCCCAGATCTATTAAATCAGGAAGGAAACACAGTAATATTGATGGACTATCAAACCAAGGCGGAGGAAATTTCCAAACAAATTTCAAGTAGATATCCGGAAATAAAGACTATTATCGAGGATGGAATGGAAGAGGGATGTCTTGAATACATTAGGAGACAAGTAAATAGTCAAAGTAGGAAAGGAACGGTTAAATTAGAGAATAACACAATATTTGTGTTACCTACAAAGGTCGATGACTCTGGAATCACGGAGGTTGAAAAAATCTATGGTCTCATAGAAAAGCTTAAAGGAGAGGTAGATAAATTAGATACAGAAACCTATAACGTCTTAACAGTGGGAAGTATGGATATAGGATATTTAAGGAAATGTTTCGAGTTTATTTTTAGAAAAGTGAAACTAAGAGTGAACCTTTATAGTAATAAAAAACCAGAAACCGAGAATATAAAATTTACTGAGAAAAAAAGACAATTAAATGAAAGGATTATAGTGAAAACGGAAGGGAAGACATACGCCGATACAATAAAGGACCTAAGAACTAAGATAAACTTAGATGAGGTAGGGGTTCAAATTAAAACCTTAAAGAAAACTAGCAAGGGTGACCTGATGATTGAAGTTGCGGGAGGAGAGGGTACAGGGCAAATTCTAAAAGCTTTAATAGAAGAAAAAGCAAAGGATTCCAAAGTAAGCCTGGTAAGAAACGACATCGTTTTGCATATAACGGATATAGATGCTAGTTTGACAGAAAATGAGATAAAAGAAGAAATCTTAAAATGCAATAGTTCGGTTAAGGAAGGTGATATTAGAATTCTTTCGGTCAGGCTAAACAACTACGGAAACCAAGCTGCATCGGTGGCTATGAGGAAAAACGTCGCTGAACACATTCTGGCGCAGGGGAAAATAAAAATTGGCTGGGTCATGTGCAGTGTGCGTAAGAGAATAAATGTAATAAGATGTCTGAAGTGCTTGCAATTCGGACACAGAGCCATTGAGTGCACTGGAAAAGAAACGGAAGAAAAATGTCTTAAATGCGGGCAATCGGGGCATAAGGTTAAAGAATGTCAGAATGAACCTTTCTGTACGTCTTGTATGACAAAAGGCCATAGAGCTGATCAAACAAAATGTCCGGTATTTAGAAGACTGCTTAGTGAAGCGTCTAAAAAAGGAAAAAGGAATCTGTGATAGCTTTCTGTGATATATATGCTAGTCAAACATACTGTGATAAATTTTATTTTTACCTGTTCGTTATGTGTCCTATATACTTTTATGTGCTATAGTATTAATGCTAAGTGTGCCGCGTTCTTTGTTAATAGATAAATAGAAAAGTATGAAGAAACTAAAATTTTTACAGGCTAATTTAGGCAGATCGTATGCCGCCCACGATTTGGCCCTAGCAATGGCAATGAAAAATAATATAGATGTCCTCCTTATAAGTGAGCCAAATAAAAAAATAACAAAGCGTAATGACTGGATATGTGATAAGGACCAAGATGCAGCTATTCTATGCTTAAATAAGTCTATAGGAGTAAAATCGCACACGATGTTAAAGGGCTGTGTATGCATAAAATTAAAAGACTGCTTTATATACAGTTGCTATATTTCGCCCAACCTTAGGACTGATATTTACAATACTCAACTGGACAATATAATGGAGTTGGTTAGAAAAAATGGCGGAAATGCTATTATTGGTGGTGACTTTAACGCCAAATCACCGATGTGGGGATCTCTATTTGAAGATAGGAAAGGGGAACAAATGGTTGAATGGATTAACTCGCTAAACCTGTCCGTATTAAATGACGGGTTAACACCGACGTTCGTAAGACGAGAAAGTTGTTCGTTTATTGATCTGACCCTAGTTACCACACGAGGAGCAGCAAAGATCTCGAACTGGAAGGTTTCAAACGAAGAAAGCATGAGTCTACATAAACACATATTTTTTGATTGGAATAGGGACAGTAACTTACCTGCATACGTACCTAAAAAGAAACATATAAATTATAACATGGTGACGGAAACATTTCGGAACAACAACTTGGCAGATTACGCACATGCAACAGTAAAAAATCTAACAAACATTCTTAAGGAAGTCCAGGATCAGTGTACTCTGGTGGAGAAAAAAGAAAGAAGAACACCGTATTGGTGGAATAACGAAATAAAGGAGGCTAGGGAGGAATGTAATAAAATAAGAAGAACACTGACAAGGGCAAGGGGCAGAAGGACAAACCAGGCGACAGAGATGACGTTTAATTTATATAAAGAAAAAAGGAAAAGTCTACGAAAATTGATAGCAACAGCGAAAAGAAATTGCTGGAATGAGGTGTGCGTTGAACTGAACCAAGATGTGTGGGGTAACGGTTATAAAATCGCGATGAATTTTATGAAGAAATTGACACCATATCAGCCGGACATAGAACAACAACTTGATATTGTACAGAGTTTATTCCCAAAAATGGATAGCACCTTTACTCGACTGAAAGGATTAGCAAACACAGTTCCCTTTACAATGGTCGAACTTAAGGAGGCAGGAAGTAAATTAAAATCTAAAAAATCCCCCGGACTAGACAGCATTACGGCAGAGACGATCAAGTGCGCCCTAAAGACCTTTCCCGAATTTATTTTAAGAATATTTAACGGACTGTTGCGGAAACAAGACTTTCCTGCAGAATGGAAGAGGTCAAAGGTTGTTCTCATTCCTAAGGGAACAAAAAGGGCGGCCCCCCCCCCTGAATATCGGCCTATTTGTCTTTTAAATGTTATGGGCAAACTGTATGAAATACTTATTAGAGAGAGGCTATTAAAGGAAATAGAGAATAAAAACGGCATCTCGACAAGACAATTTGGGTTTCGAAGAGGAAAATCTACACTCCATGCAATTAACTTCGTAAATGACTGGATATACGAAAGTAAGGAAACTTGGGGCATCATGGTATTGCTGGACATACGTAACGCCTTTAATTCAGCTTCCTGGGGCATAATATTAAACAGACTTAAAGATCTTGGCATCAGTCAATACCTGATAAAATTAATAGAAAGCTACTTCACAAATAGAGAAATAAAAATCGGAGGGAATCACATCCTAGAAGTAAGCGGTGGTGTGCCCCAAGGCTCCGTACTTGGGCCGGTGCTATGGAATGTTCTGTACGACCCTATATTGCGCCTTAATCTTGGTGAAGACTGCACTACTGTAGCCTATGCAGACGATCTGGCCCTTCTCGTGAAGGCCGATAACACCTGTGACCTCGTACATCAAGCAGAAAGATCAATCATAGACATAGAAGACTGGCTTGAAGAGAATAAGCTTATATTAGCCTCTCAAAAAACAGAGGCAATAATACTAAAGGGTAAACGTAAGCGCGGGGAAGTAAAATTTAAGGTTGGTGAGCAAATCGTCATGCCGAGCAGAGCACTTAAGTACCTTGGAGTGTGGTTGGATGACAACAGGTCCTATAACATCCATATAAATAAAACTGTTGAAAAGGCGGAAAAAAGCATCTCATCTTTGTCTAAAATAATGCCCAATATAAAAGGTCCAAATGATAATAAGAGGAGGTTGCTTTGCGGTGTGGCGACATCCATACTATTATACGGAGCACCAATTTGGGCTAAGGCAATGACGATGGAGAAATACAAGAACACATTAATTAAAACTCAGAGGAAAATGCTTTTAAGGGTCGTAAGCGCATACAAAACTGTATCAGCGGAGGCAGTACAAGTACTGGCTGGAATTCCTCCAATTGACCTGCAGGTTGCTGAGCGGGAATCAAATTTCTTCGGGACAAATAACATGGACGTATTAGAAAAATGGCAAGGCAGATGGGAAAATGGCAGAGAGGTGGCAGCGTGGACGAAAATGCTTATACCTGACTTAAAATCTTGGCTGAAGTGCCGTCACAGGAGGCTAGAATATTATCTGACGCAAGTTTTCACGGGGCACGGCTCTTTTGGTACCTATACCCTTCGTATTGGCAAGACATCCACGGATATTTGCATGTACTGCGCGGAAACAGACGACCCGTCACACACTTTATTTACATGCAAGAGATGGGACAGCGACCGTACTCAATTAAAAGTAGAGCTAAACAGTGAGTTTACGGAGAAGAACATGGTAGGTATAATGATTAAATCGGACGAAAAATGGACATTAATACATAACTATGTGAAAAAGACTATGGCACAGAAAGGAGAGGACGAAGGAAGGCTAAGATAAAGACAACCGCACCTGGAGGCATGTTTTTTCAAAAATGATACCCGGGTACGGTGTGAGGAAAGAAGAGAAGGGGTTTTTAGTGGGTAGTAGACAGCTTAGTCCCACACTATCCCAGAACATCAAGGGGTGTGCGTAAAAGCATTTTCCCCTTCTCTTAAAAAAAAAAAAAAAAAAAAAAAGGGTTAGGTTAGGTTAGGTTAGGTTAGGTTAGGTTAGGTTAGGTTAGGTTAGGTTAGGTTAGGTTAGGTTAGGTTAGGTTAGGTTAGGTTAGGTTAGGTTAGGTTAGGTTAGGTTAGGTTAGGTTAGGTTAGGTTAGGTTAGGTTAGGTTAGGTTAGGTTAGGTTAGGTTAGGTTAGGTTAGGTTAGGTTAGGTTAGGTTAGGTTAGGTTAGGTTAGGTTAGGTTAGGTTAGGTTAACTTAACCTAACCATAAATTTTATGAACAAAATTATCGTTATTAGCTTATCAATCTTATCAAAATTCAGATTGAAGTTGATGGATCAAACTATTTAGTAATTATTTTGACTATTCGAATATTTTTCTAAATCACATGAATAAATTCAACTTTTTGTTAAAAGTGACGTTATGATACCAGACTTTACTGCATCCAAGACGTCGGTATCAATTTCAGTTGCGATTAAGAGAGCGAAAGCCAAAATTCACGGCCTTTTATACCTTTTCCAAAATTATGACATTAACAATCAATTGTTCAATTTGCAAAATTTTGTTGTTGGAGTTGGGTTGAAAGAATGTGCGAGTTCGGCACCTGAAATAAAATGTTGTAAGCTATTATTATTACTTAAAAATGTTTTTTATCGAATTCCCCTTTTAAATTTCTTAGGGGAGAAGTCCCGGCGTCCAAATCTCAGGAAATTAATAAAAATTTGATACCAAGCGATTTTGAGGTTATTTCTTTAAATTAATGACATATTTTTGTTTAATTAAGTGATGTTCTGTGACCCCTGTGATGGTTTTAAGAAATATAGTAGAAAAATTGAGCTTTATCCTGACTTTACTAACAGCGAACAGTAGTAAAAACTTATTGCTTATCTATCAAGCAATAAAATACGTTCTTTTTAACTCTAATTATGACCTTTGAATGTTGGAAAGAGTTTCTTTACAACAAATGTCTCTTATTTAAAAAAAATTGTTCCAAAAAGGTTTATATTTAATGTTCTTAATAAGATGTACTTCCACAAAGTAAAAGTTAATACAATCAATTCCATTAAATAGACATAATTCTCTAAAATTTCCATAAAATGATTGTTCCTTGTCCCGTATTGTACAAAGATAATCCGTCACATATTTTCTCAGATTATACATCATTCAAAATATTTATAAAATTATATCTTACACATACAAATCAACTGCAATTTACTAATTTAAATCCCATTAATCTTCTTGTGGCAAACTAGTGGTAAATTACCATGCATATTCAATGTTGCATCTACTTCAGGGTATCGGGATAGTTCTTACTGCCATCCGGTATATTATTATTATTACACAACGTTGGTCGCGGATGTTAAAGATTGTGAATCATCATCAACCGAACATGTACCTGATGTTATTTTGATCAAATCGCCAGAATTGTAAACAGAATACCGTTAACGCGGACTATGCAAAAACTACATCAAGAAGATTGGACTTATCACATTTTGTATTTGGAACCCACTGGAAATTTTTTAGCGTCATTAAGATTTCTTAGCGATGCGTAGAGTCGCAGGGTTTTCAAGTGCGGTTTTTATTTGTCTATGAGGTTAGTAATAAAAATATACAAGTAGCTATTTACTTTTGCGGTCGTTTATTATATTGTTTTAAACATTATCTTCCTTTTATACTAGACCCTGTGGCTCTTTTTTCAATATTTAACTACAGTTTATTGTAAATATACGCAGGAAGCTTATTAGAAGTTTTTAACTGTCATGTAAAAGATCCAGGGCTGACCCAAAACATTTTTGATAGGTTAGACTGTCAGCCAGAGTCTTTGCAGTTCTTAGAGGTGATGGATTTAACCATAAAAACCAAACATCGGTTTGGTTTTATGAAAAAACTCTAATTTATGTTTTAATAAGATCAGCTGGTTCGCCATCTTTTACTTTGCTTGCTAAATACATAAAAAAAAGTATCTCCAATTAATAATTTACCACAAATCTGATGAATTAAACGATTAGCGCTGCTCGCCCAACCGTTAATGATAATTATTAAAATTAATCATCGACTGCTCGAGACTGGCCTGGCAAAAAGTTACCCACTTCCGTTTTAATCAGGATAGTATATACCTACACAGAGTTCGTTACTTGACCAATTTGTTTCATTATCGAATGTACAGTTAGTCAAAAACTAGAAAAAGACCAATACGATGAACGGAAGAGGAAACTCGACGTATGTAATCCAAGTTGTCGCCTCGGATGTCTTCAGTACCTTAGCCCGACAAAATGTAAATTAGTTCATTTTACATTAGCGATTGCTTGTTATGTTTGTGGTCTATTTAACACATTTATATATTTGCATAGGTTATTGTCTCTGGGAAAATATCGAAGAATGACGTTGATTTGGCTGTGCATTGTGTATAAATTGATGATCAATTTTTTTAAACGGTGTAAGAAATGTACTGGTTGGTAGCGAAACGGGTTTTAAATAAATTTGTTTATTTAATTTTCCCATTTAAGATAGATTCATAAGCCACAGTTTATAGTCTATACAGAAAGGACAAGGAGTTATAAATCATTCATTTAAGTAGATTTCATGGACGTACCAAAATATTTTAAGAGGGTATACCGTAAGGTACATTTTGTATTGAACGAATGAGTTGCAGCTATGCTAAAGAATATACGATTTAGGTCAGAGGTAACGGGATGTACTAATTTTAATAAAAAAAAGTGATAGAGGTACATACATTTTAGTATGTTTGATAAAGAAAGGCAACACAGTTTATTCATAATAGAAAACAAACCAACCTGTAACAATAATTATTTTATATATTTTTTAAACCTTGAATATTGAATGACATTATGCAAACTTTTGAAAGATGTGGGTTTCAGATATACAAAACATAATAGAAAATCTCTCTTGATAGATAAACCGAAAATAGTTTTTTGGAGAAGAGACTATTTAAGAAGCATTCGACATGCCAGAGAACAAAATTTGAAAATCTTCTACTTAAACGAAACATGGATAAATGCTGGATATACAGTTTCCAAATCTTGGCAAGATGAAAACATTAAAAGCGGAAGGCAGGCATTCGTGGAAGTTTTGTCGTTAGGTTTGCAGCCACCATCTGGAAAAGGAAAAGGACTTATCATTGTCCATGTTGGAAGTTCTGAAGGTTTTGTTGATGGTGGATTATTAACTTTTATTTCAAAACGCACGGGGGACTATCACGAAGATATGAATGGGGAGATCTTCGAGGAATGGTTTGTTCAAATGTTGGATCTGATTCCAAAAGGGGCTGTTATTGTTATGGACAACGCAAGTTACCATTCACGGTTACAAGAAGCACTGCCCACAAGTCGTTGGCGTAAAGCAGAGCTTTTGGAGTGGCTTATATCGAAAAATATTAAGTTTCCAAAAGATCCACCAAGAAAAGAACTTTACAGAATTGCAAAAATGAACAAGAATAAATACAAAACCTACATTGTAGAAGAAATGGCTTCTTCTCGTGGAATATCAGTTCTTCGACTTCCCCCTTATCATTGTGAACTTAATCCCATAGAATTAATATGGGCTCAGGTAAAGGGGGAAGTTTGAAAAAAATACTACTTTTAAAATAAACGATGTTGTGAAATTGTTTGAGAGTGCTGTAAGTCATGTTAGTAAGGAAAATTGGACAAACTGTATCGAGCATATTATCAAAGTAGAGGCAAATATGTGGAAAATTGACAATATTTGTAATGATTTAATCGACCCTATTATTATTAATGTCAACAACGATTCTTCCTCTTCCGAGTCGGATATAGAATAAAATGTAAGTAATAAATATATTCCAATAATTATTTCTTTTCATTTTTTATTATATTATAATATAATATTATAATATTATATTATATAATATAATTTTATAATATAAAACGTATTTTTTCCCAAAATACACACACACATTGCGTTATTGCTTATCTGCTAATCCTTTAACAATGAAGAAACCCTCAACTTTGCTACCTGGTTTTTAGATTTACGGAAGAAATGTAATTTAAAGTAAGAGATTTATCAAAAATTTCATGGTGCTCCCTGTAAAGGTTTTGCATACTTAATTAGGGTTTATTACTCCTCGTACTTTTTGTACATACTATACAGGGTGCGGCAGATAAACGGTCAATTAGAGATATCTCGAGAACTAAAGGTATCTGAAATATGAAAATTGGCATGAAGGGGTTTTGAATAATGAGCTATTCAATGAAAATATTGCCGTCACCATTCTACTTCCGGTTATACCGGAAGTCGCACATAACTTTGTAATTTTTAATGGAAGACCCTGTATATTTTTAAATTTTAGGAATATTTACGTTATTCTGTTGATATTCTTTGTTGATATTTCCCTATACCTATCTTGAACCGTTTTTGAGTTGTAATGTTTTTTATATGAAAATGACACTATTTTACCATGTACATAAAATTCAATATCCTCTAATGTAATTTGAATAAAAGTTTAAATTTCTCAGGAACTATTTACCACATACCGCTTTATCGTTTACACTGTCAAGTTACCTTTTTTATTATACAGGGTGCTGTCAAAATTGGAATAAAAACGGAATCCACAATCTTCGCGTAATTCCTTTTTTTCAAATGGGACACCCTGTATGTGATTATTTATTTTAGAAGAATACGCTGTCCACTATCGATATGTATTACTATTCCCTATACCTATCTCCTGCAGTTTTCAAATAAATCAGCTTTATACATTTTTGTCACATTGAACATTGAACAATTATACAAATACTATCAAAGATAATAAGGCACTAGCTCGTTAATGCAACAAATGTTCAAAGTGTTGCCCATCAACTTCCAAACATTTATGGACTCTTTTAAGCAGATTCTCATTAGTAGCTCTTGATAGTGATTCTCCATCTATTTCGTTAAAAACGTGAAGGACTTTGCTTATCATATTTTCCTTAGTAGTGACAGGTTCAGAGAATACCTTATTTTTAACATATCCCCAAATATAGTAATCTAATGGTGACAATTGTGGGGATCTTGGTGGCCAGAGAAACGGACCTTTGTTAGCTATCCATCTATCATTGAATATTCCATCAAGCAATGTGCCTACTCCTCGAAGATTGTGAGCCGGTGCACCATCTTGTTGAAACCAAGCTTCGTTAGCCTCATTATTAGGTAAAGCGTGCATTGCTGGTACAATTACTTGCCGTAAGATGTTGCAGTAACACTCTCCGTTTAAATTTTCGTCATAAATCATGAGAGCGAATATCTTATTATTTTTTACAGCACAAAAAACATTAAACGAAATGGATACTTGAAATTTACTATCCCATGTGACTTGAGGATTTTCGTCACTCCAGAAGTGACTGTTATGGAGGTTAAACAAACCATTTTTAGTAAACTTCGATTCATCACACCAAATAATTTTTTTTGTAAAATCTTCATCTTCTTGGCATTTCATTAAAATCCATTCACAAAATTCTACACGTCTTACATAATCTCCAGGATGTAAATGCTGAGCTAGTGTATACGAATAAGGGGTCCAATGATGTTTTTTTAAAATTCTGTGAATTGTTCTAGTCGACACCTCTAACAGTTTCTCACATTCCCTTAAGGATGAATTTGGATGAGCTGCAAAATATCCCAGGATGTCTATTTGTAAATCCTCATTATCGACATGGGTCTTGGGCTTATTTGTTTTACTTTTAAACTGACCAAACTGGGAACAGTTGTGTAGCAAACGTTTAACAGTTTTATGATTTGGTCGAGGCTTTTCAGGATATCTCTCAGCAAACACACGGCAAGTTCTGGATACTATTCTGTTGAGGATTTTCGTCACTCCAGAAGTGACTGTTATGGAGGTTAAACAAACCATTTTTAGTAAACTTCGATTCATCACACCAAATAATTTTTTTTGTAAAATCTTCATCTTCTTGGCATTTCATTAAAATCCATTCACAAAATTCTACACGTCTTACATAATCTCCAGGATGTAAATGCTGAGCTAGTGTATACGAATAAGGGGTCCAATGATGTTTTTTTAAAATTATGTGAATTGTTCTAGTCGACACCTCTAACAGTTTCTCACATTCCCTTAAGGATGAATTTGGATGAGCTGCAAAATATCCCAGGATGTCTATTTGTAAATCCTCATTATCGACATGGGTCTTGGGCTTATTTGTTTTACTTTTAAACTGACCAAACTGGGAACAGTTGTGTAGCAAACGTTTAACAGTTTTATGATTTGGTCGAGGCTTTTCAGGATATCTCTCAGCAAACACACGGCAAGTTCTGGATACTATTCTGTTATACTCACCGTGAATCATAATTAAATTTAAAAATCATCATTTGTATATCCTAAATGTGCCATTATTATTAGGTTAAGGAAATTAAAGGCAAACTATTATTACACCTTTCACACAACGGCATACAACAAGGTGACTATTAAACAATAACAATAACTGACATGTGTCAGAATATTCCATAGGCGACTTGATAAATTAATTTTTTGTGACAAAAATGTATAAAGCTGATTTATTTGAAAACTGCAGGAGATAGGTATAGGGAATAGTAATACATATCGATAGTGGACAGCGTATTCTTCTAAAATAAATAATCACATACAGGGTGTCCCATTTGAAAAAAGGAATTACGCGAAGATTGTGGATTCCGTTTTTATTCCAATTTTGACAGCACCCTGTATAATAAAAAAGGTAACTTGACAGTGTAAACGATAAAGCGGTATGTGGTAAATAGTTCCTGAGAAATTTAAACTTTTATTCAAATTACATTAGAGGATATTGAATTTTATGTACATGGTAAAAAAGTGTCATTTTCATATAAAAAACATTACAACTCAAAAACGGTTCAAGATAGGTATGGGGAAATATCAACAAAAAATGTTCAGAATAACGTAAATATTCCTAAAATTTAAAAATATACAGGGTCTTCCATTAAAAATAACAAAGTTATGTGCGACTTCTGGTATAACCGGAAGTAGAATGGTGACGGCAATATTTTCATTGAATAGCTCATTATTCAAAACCCCTTCATGCCAATTTTCATATTTCAGATACCTTTAGTTCTCGAGATATCTCTAATTGACCGTTCATCTGCCGCACCCTGTATATAAATATCAATCAACTTTAACATCCTTTATCTTTTTTACTGCAATATTTTATTTGGGTATTATTGGTCCTATCGTCATATTTTGGTCCAAACAATCTGCATTTAACTAACCTATTCTATTTCATATAAAATTATAGATAATATAGTTCATTTGTTTGGAGTTGGCAGCTAAGAAAAGTCATTAAATCGTAAAACGTTGTATACAAGACCCTATATCAGAAGCGCACGTACTTATTTATATCGGTATTAAGAAATTTCTTTTAATCATCATATTTTAATCTTCTTAGGTAAGAGATAAGTAGTCATAATACTAAATTTAGGATATTTTGTTTTTCAATTTTAACTAGAATAATTGTGGTCGTTAAGGGTGTTAAGGGATTAAGGTAACTCTATGTGTATAATTGCAAAAACAGGTACGTTATTAGTCTATGAATTGAGGATTAGTTTATATCCTAAGAACTTCTTAGTGATCTACATTTTTATTATTTTACTCCAATAACATTTTCGGTAATGAAAATGGCGTCAAGTTCCAGTTTTGTTCCAGTACAAGTGGCTCGTTTAAAACAAAATGCGTTTTCTCAAAGAGAAAAAAACTATTGTTTTAAATGTTCATGATGCATTAATATATCAAGATGCATCAGTAACTGTTCGCGATGTGGTGACTAGATGCTCCAATATGACCGGTGTTAGTGAACGAAGTATCTATCGATTTTTAAGTGAGAGAAAACATCCAACACAACACCCCTGACACCTTAGTGCTCGAGGACATCAATGAGCTCCCGATGAAGTACCGTGTCGAAAGCCTTTGCAAGCTCCAGAAAAACTGCAATAACTTTTTCATTTTTGTCAAGTCCATTTTTTACATTATTTATTAGTTCATCCATAGCATCTGCAATACTGAACCCTTTCCTAAAACCAAAGTAATTGTTATTTAAAATATTATTAGAAGTTAGATAATCAAATAATCGACTTTTTAAACTGTTTTCAAAAATTTTGGCAAAGCTGGAGATGACAGTAATGTCAGTTTTGTTACCTTTTTTAAAAATAGGTGTAACATTAGATATTTTGAAGGACCTTGGGACTGTACCAGTTAAGAAAATGTTATTTATAATATGAACTAAAGGGTCTAAGAGGTATTTGTGAAATTTCTTTATTATGCGTGATGGAATACCATCTACACTAGGAGCACTATTATATTTTAAACTATTAATATACATAATAATTTCTGTGTTAGTGACAGGCTTCAAAGCCATGGCATTTATTAGATTTGGATAACTCATAATGATGTCCGGAGTTGGTTTTTTATTTTTTGGCCATAACCCTGTATAACATACAGCGTGATCACGAATGGGGTATCATATAGGTGGGGAATGTTTATATATTAGTTTTATTGAAAATTGTCATTCTTGATAAAAAGTTTTGTATGATCTGAAACCCCAGAAAATGTAATCAAATTCAAGTTTTTTACAACCCGTCTCATTTTATTTATAGCCACACACTCTTTTTAAGCTCGTCCCTCCCGGGAAAATCTTCCATCAACCCCACAGTTCATCTGATGGGGGCCTCAGTCCTCGGGCTCTTGCTGGTCCTTTTCAATATTGTTGTTTCTTGAAAAATGAGTCAAAGCAAATAAACAAATACTGAAAATAATTTCAGATACAAGGTGCAGTCAATAGTAAAAATGAAAAGTAGAAAATTGTTTCTACCTGCATATAGCCCAGAAAGTAGTCGTTTTTTCATAGAAAACGGTCAAGCTTGGTATGGAAACTATTAAGTTTCTTTGCCTTGGGTGCAGGTAGAAACAATTTTCTACTTTTTAGTCAAAGCAAATGTTTCCAGTATATAGCACAATAAAATTCAGAATGTAGAACTATTTGTACATTAAAGGATTCTCAAACATTTGGACCCTTGTTTGCTAATCTGTCTGTTCCAAATTAAAATACGTGTTTGAAGCTCTGCAATAAATTAAGCATACAGCATATCTCAACAAAGCTTAATCGTCAGTGCAACGATCATTTAGAAACCAACGTATGCTTAATGATTGAAGAAATGCCTCCCTATATTCTTCAACATCTGGCTTTTGAATTCAGTGTTTCTGCAAAAAGTTGCTACAAAGCTTTAGAGCATAAAAATACCGATCGTACGAGATACAAAGATGCCATGAAATGCAACACCAATAACAATTGCAATACATTTCGAAGAAGAAAGAATATAACTTATAAAACGACCAGCAACCTAAAAGAACTATTGGAGCTCACACCTAACAGGTCGGCTGAAAAGTCCCCGGTCTGACCTATAGATGACGACACTAAAATTAAATCCATTTCATTTTTAGATAGTATCAACCTTCAAAAGATTCGTGTAAAAATTTGACAGCTGTCGGACTATTAGTTTGTGAAATATTGCATTTTTAGTGAAGCAACTTTTGTTATTTTCAAAAACATGGAAAAAAAAGAATTTCGTGTGCTTATTAAATATTGTTATTTGAAAGGAAAAAATACAGTTGAAGCAAAAGCTTGGCTTGATAATGAGTTTCCGGACTCTGCGCCAGGAAAATCAACAATCATTGACTAGTACGCAAAATTCAAGCGTGGTGAAATGAGCACCGAAGACGGTGAACGCAGTGGACGCCCAAAAGAGGTGGTTACCGACGAAAATATCAAAAAAATCCACAAAATGATTTTGAGTGACCGTAAAGTGAATATGATCGAGATAGCTGACACTCTAAAGATATGTAAGGAACGTGTTGGACATATCGTTCACGAATATTTGGGTATGCGGAAGCTCTGTGCGAAATGGGTGCCGCGCGTGCTCACAATCGACCAAGAACACCAACGAATTGATGATTCTGAGCAGTGTTTGCAGCTGTTAAGTCGTAATAAACCCGATTGTTTGCGTCGATATGTGACTATGGATGAAACTTGGCTCCATCACTACACGCCTGAGTCCAATCGACAGTCAGCTGAGTGGACTGCGGCCGGTGAACCGCCACCAAAGCGTGGAAAGACTCAACAGTCAGCTGGCAAAGTTATGGTCTCAGTTTTTTGGGATACACACGGTATATTGTTCATCGACAATTTGGAAAAGGAAAAACCATTAACAGCGACTATTACTGTGCATTATTGGAGCGATTGAAGACCGAAATCGCGAAAAAACGGCCCCATATGAAGAAGAAAAAAGTGTTGTTTCATCAAGACAATGCACCGTGCCACAAATCATCGAAAACGATGGCAAAATTGCATGAATTGGGCTTCGAATTGCTTCCTCACCCACCGTATTCTCCAGATCTAGCCCCCAGCGACTTTTTACTTTTCTCTGACCTGAAGAGAATGCTCGCGGGAAAAAAATTTGGCTCTGATACTGAGGTAATCGCCGAAACTGAAGCCTATTTTGAGGACAAACCGAAGGAGTACTACAAAAATGGTATCGAAAAGTTGGAAGGTCGCTATAATCGCTGTATCGCCCTTGAAGTCAACTATGTTGAATAAAAAAAATGAATTTTGTCAAAATATTGTGTTTTACTATGGTAGACCGGGGACTTTTCAGCCGACCTGTTAGGTTATAGTCGTTCTATCAGCCCTATGCCTTTGATGAAATTCATCAGGGTTGTTGGAGGCACTTCCTCGAGTTGATGCAGACCAAATTTATTGATCCTTAGTCTCTCGAGCTCTCGGCAATTATGCAAGAAGATGATCAATATTGTGAAGAGACAAAACTTTAAATGATACGGATCCCTAATTAGGGAAGGAAATAATAGACAGGTAAAGAAAATTCTGGAGGCAAAAACTAATAGAAAGAAGAAGACGACATAGAAAGATTTCTACATGGTACCTCAGAAGTTTGGCAGGAAATAAAAAATCATGGACAAAATTTATTCAACACTGAATACTTCAATTTTTATTCTCCTTAAAACTTATATATAAACTTTCTCATTGAAGTATTTCTATGCAGCAGCAGGAACAATGTATTTTTAATGATCACCATGAATCTTTCCGCTCATTTGCGTCTCTGCAATATCGAAACCACCAAGAAATTAGGTACACATGTTCTCGATATCAAATTTAAATTAAATTTTGCCTTAAAAAATAAATTCACAAATTAAACGTATTATGAGTTTATGAGACGTTGAAAAGACCGCAAAATAAACGTTTTATAGCATCTGCCTGCCAAAAAATGATTTTTCCACCTGTTGTAAATTACCCTCTTTTAAACCGTAATTATATAAAGCTAATACTAATTGGAAAATGGGACCTGTCTGACGAACATCTTGTATTCATTTTGATTGAATGGCTTGCTTGAAAATTATAACTGTGCGTATCGGATTTTAATAGAGTACAATTTTATTTAAAATTGTACAAAGCAGGTATAAAATATCGCAAAAATATATTTAAGAGGTGGGAGAAAAACAGACTAGATATTTTTCCAATTATAAACGGTGTTTAGCGTGTCATTTATACGAGAAAAATGAAACTAAGAACGCAAACAGAACAACCATAGTTATATTTTTATGCACTTTAAGGTAAATATATCAAAGATTCTGTGAAAAGAATGGACCTTAAAAGAAATTATAGTTCATTTGAATAAGAGATAAAAGATTTCAGTAGTAGAGGTGGATTTTCCTTTCTGATGTGCTCTGAAGTGTAGATCTCTTGCATTTTTTAGAAAATTATATAGTACATATGGATATACAGTGAGGTCCATATGTATGGAATAAATTCATTTGTAGCGTTATTATGTACTATATGAAAAAACCTGAAACAGGTCGATTTTTATTCTTAAATTGACAATTTACAGTATGAAAATATTATCGCCCTCCAGCACCCCTTCGGAATTATAAGCACCCCCTCGAAAATTTTAAATTACAAAGGGGGTCGTGTGGCACCTCGTTGGAAAGGGATTTTAGTCCTCTGTTCAGCAATATAAAGTTTTTTAAGTTTGGTACAATCATAACTGAGAAAATTGATTTTTAAGATGTAAAATTTTGATAATGTCTCTAACACAAAACTTTACGTAGAATGAAGATAATAATGTCACATAATGATTAGAATGTGTTTTTCAATGTATTTGACAATTAAATGTTCAAAATGACCACCATTCACTTCTTGACAATAACCGAGGCGATATTGGAATTCTCGTACAACATTTTGTATGACCTCAGGGGTCATTTTGTTAATTTCTTCCGTTATCCTAACTTTTAAATCAGCAATTTTGTTTGGTCTATTAAAATATACTTTAGATTTTAAATAACCCCATAAGAAGTAATCGAGAAGAGTCAAATCGGGGGATCTAGCCGGCCATTCGATCGCCCCACGTCTTCCAATCCACCTATTGGGAAAAACCTCGTTTAAATCATTTCTAACAGTACGTGCAAAATGCGGTGGAGCTCCGTCTTGTTGGTAGTAAATAGATCGATCTATCTCATTTGGATGATTAACATCAGGAAAAACTCTTTGTAATGTAGGCACTAAAAAATTAATCAAAAAATCTAGATAAACCTCACCAGTAACTGTGCCCTTAAAAAAAATAAGGGCCAATAATTTTATTGTTAATGATACCAGCCCAAACGTTAACTTTTTTAGGATATTGAGTGTGAGCCTCACACATCCAGTGAGGATTTTCTCTGCTCCAATATCTACAGTTCTGTTTGTTAACCGTTCCGTTTAAATGAAACGTCGCTTCATCAGAAAAAACTATTTTGTTTATGAACTGCAAATCTGCGTTCATTCTATCCATCATCAATTCACAGAATTCTTGCCTTCTATCGGGATCATCTTCATTTAACTCCTGAACCAACTGAACTTTGTAAGGGTGGTATTTTTCTTTATGCAGAACTCTCAAAATAGATGATTTACTTACATCATTGTCGGCGGCAAGTTCTCGAGTTGTCTTATGCGGATTTTCCTCAATCTCTAGAAGTACATCTAACTTTTTTTCATCAGTAAATTGAACATTTCTACCTGGTTTTTCAATATTTTTTACATGTCCAGTTTCACGAAACTTTTTTTTAATTTTGCTAACTGTAGACTGCGAAACGTGTTGACCAGGGGATTTATTATTAAAAATTTCACAAACCTCCTTTTGAGTTCTGGTTTTATTACCACAACCAATCATAATTAAAATGTCTATTCTTTGAGTCTCGGACAAATGAGCCATAATTAAATTTAAAACGCGCACAAATATTATACTGACGTCTTTTAGTAACTTTAAATACCTAAATGACAGCAGCCTACTAGATTTATATCAATTGTTTATTTAGTTTTTTGACTATTATTTTAATATCTTCAAAGTTTTTTTTCCTAATATTTAGCAGAACAGATACGAAAATACCTGATTATTTCTAAAGTTATTTTAATGGACCAAACAATATCGCCTCGGTACACCACTCGGTACACCCTCGCCACACGACCCCCTTTGTAATTTAAAATTTTCGAGGGGTTGCTTATAATTCCGAAGGGGTGCTGGAGGGCGATAATATTTTCATACTGTAAATTGTCAATTTAAGAATAAAAATCGACCTGTTTCAGGTTTTTTTTATATAGTACATAATAACGCTACAAATGAATTTATTCCATACATATGGACCGCACTGTATAAATAGTTGACGTTTAGAATACGCTACCAGATCAGGTCAGGCGCTTTACTTAGAGCAACTTTACTTCTCCAATTCCCTTTCGTCTTTAATAACAATTTCAACACTCCCGTTGAAGTACTGTTTCTTTATTCCACATGTCATATTCCACATTTTTTATTTTTTTCATTAGAAACCATTTTTTAGCTGTTTTCTATCTTCTAAGGCTTTTACTCTTTCAGTTAATGGAGATATAATGGAGTTAATTGAAGATATCAATAACTGATTTTCTTCTTCTTGTTTAGACAAGTTGTTAACATGTATTCTTAATTTTGCACAACGATCATTTAATTCTTGAATACTTTTCGTAATGGGAGTCAAGTCACATAAACGTGTTAAGCGATTTAACTCTACTTTTATATCAGCCATAATTTTCTTTGTTACCTCTGAAGCTGATGTTTTAATATCTTTTCGAATAAATGTTTTTGCGTTAACAGTAGAATCATCCACATATTTTTTGTTTACCAAGTGTTTGGCTGCAATTGATATGTATTGAGAAAAATTATTTCTTTTAGTAACTAAACTATTAATATCTTTTTTTACTAAATTAACTTGTGATAATAATACCATATCTACATATTTTTTGGTTGCACCTTCAGTCTCTTTGGTTTGTTCTTTCACATTACAGTCTCAGGTTTTCTATATCAATATTTCCATCAGGCGTGTGAGGTAATTTAGGTTTTGGAGGAGGAATAGAGTGTGGAAAAATATGTCGACCTCTTAGACGTCCAAATTTATCAAGACTCATAGCGGAAATGAATGAATACGTTCTAATTTCTTATTATATTAGCTTATATTAATTCATTAAGGATAATAAAAGCATCGTCAGATGCTTCATAGCGAAACAGCTGTCATTGAGCCTTTAAAAAAGCAATTTTTTAATAAATATTGGAAGTTTTGTTAAAACGAAGAGTTTTTTATTATCCTTAATAAGATGGACTTCCAAAAAGTAAGGGTTAGTACAATCAATTTAATTATATTAATTCGTTTATAATGGCTACTATTTCATTATCGTGAGAAGTATTTCCTGCATCTTTTGAAGCTATTAATAACTTTAGACGTTCCATAAGTTGTCTAGTGCTGTGGTGATCTTTCCAGCCTGGTTAGAGCTATCCTTGCCTCGCTCATTATTGTACAATGTAGCGGCGGAAAGAAGTTATTACAAACTAGTCTGCTGTATCTAAAAAAGTCCACAAAGTACTACTCCTGATGAAATTTATCTTTTAAGTCTGTCTTTTACTTTAATTTATTGTACCAACCCTTACTTTTTGGAAGTCCATCTTATTTAGAATAATAAAAAATCGTCAGATTGACATTTAAGTTACATATTGTTTGTTTGTAGCTAGGTATCTGATGTTTATTAGGTACCAACCCTTACTTTTTGGACGTCCACCTTATTAAGAATAATAAAAAATCGACATTTAAGTTACATATTGTTTGTTTGTAGCTAGGTATCTGATGTTTATTAGGTAGTTATAAGGCTAGACCAGATATGGAAGTAATAAGACATAACAATATTAAAGCCTAGATGTTATTAGCCCTAAGGGATTATCCTGGATGTACTTCCCTCTAAGATCACTATAACTGTGCAATGATATAGAAAAACCAGGAAAAAACTATGTCATGCTGATCTTTACAATAACTTAATATATTTATGTTACAATAATGAAAGTTCAAACCAGTTCAATACTTTTTTTCATATTAAGCTAAGCGTTTGTAGAAAAAGTTTTGTTTGCATCTCATGCGCGAAATACTTTGATGATCTCGACTACTTTTTTAAGTCGGCTGCGCCTCGTTAAAAAAAATTAGTTCTCGATCGCACCAAAGTAGCATTTCGCGCACTAGATACAAAAGTAACTATTTCTGCTAAAAATAATATTCTAACACAACAAATTAGATCAAGATTTGTTTCATCAATGTGGGTCTGCAATGATTCCCATTTCATACTTAATAGAAGAGTAGTCAGAAACCAATAATAAATTTAATGTGATATTCTAATTAAAAATTAAATTTTATTTCCTGGTGAGCATTTCACTAAAATAGATAACAAAAATGCTAAAGGAAGAAGACAAAACCAATTGAACCATCGCAAACCATCGTATATCTTCTAAATAATCTCTTTTTCCAATGTTTGCAATTAATAAGAATTAAACTGAAGAAAGTAAATTATTTGTGCTCAATTCTTATGCAATATCTCTTACTTTAGATCGAGACAGTACCACGCCAAAAAATTTTACTATCAATGTTAACTGTATTAGTCTCGTAATGTATGATTCTTGATGGTACGAGTATACTAGAACATCAGCTCTTCCATTGGCGTGCAAATACGACACAAGAAATAATTAAATCATATCTGCATAGCTCAACAATTTTTTGAGGAAGTGGCTCTTGCAAAAATAACCCAAATCTTTTTTTGTCAAGATTCCTTCTCCATATTTTCTTTTCACCGCTACTTTTTATAATAAAAAGCGAGGAAATAATGGAAGGAATCTCGAAATTCTTATTAAAGATCGGAAGGAGCTAGAGAAGAAAAGTTGCTCTAAGTAAAGCGAATTAATTGATCTGGTACACGAATCAAAGAATGCGCTTGTTGCTGGAGAGGGAGTATACACCAAGTCAGGTAGATATGATGGGGCTTCCCACTTGGTCTATGCTACTTGTTTGTGGAGAGGGCTTACAATAGAAGGCATGTCGTAATTTAGATCTCCAGCTCTTAAAGCCCTAGAGTCCCTAAGGTATCATTCAGTATGGGACTTCGGCGAAGATCTCAAAAGACTGGAGTCCCGGAACAGTGTTACACTGGAGTGGGTACCAAGACATCAAGGAATCGCTGGCAATTAAAAAAGCTGACGAATTATCAAGAAAAGTGTCGTCAATAACATTTTAGGCATTCCTAAATGCTCTATCAAGTTGTGGTCAAAAGGGTGAGTTAAAGAATTTATTGGATGAGCACGATGAATAAGAGATTAGCTCAAAATGAATTTCACTGCAGGACTTTCCACGGGACACTTGCCCACTAGAAAACATCTGCATAAATTAGGGATTTACAACAAAGACCTAGAGGGATCATAAGGCGTTTTATCGCCCCTTTTGTGGGGGATCCTGGTAGATACACTTCTAATACGGCGTATCCTGAGGTATTTAAAAGAAACAGCTGATTTCTGTTCGACATATAAACAAGATAACTTAGAGTTGAAAGGATATGTTGATATAAGAGACCGAAGATCATTTAGCGGTTACGTGTATGTGATGTCTCTAAAGTAGCAGTGTCTTGGGGCTGTAAGAAGCAAGGAAGCATTGCACTTTCTTTGACTGAAGCCGAATACATGGCGATATCAGCAGCGAGTACAGAAAGTGTCTACTTGTTGAGTCGTTAAAGAACTTCCTGTGCAATCTAGTGAATAACATACGCAGTAAGTGTTGTTCTATACAATCGGCACAAAATCGGCACAAAAATTAGTTCATAATCCTGTTCACCACAAGAGAACCAAACATCTAGACATAAGGTTTCATTACGTTCATGAGTTGGTTCTAAGAGGTGAAATAACAATTATGTACCTATTTGTCAACTACAAATATAATTGCTGCTGTTTGTACAAAATTGTTACCTTTGCCTAAGCATGGTTAGATACACAGGTCGTTAGGCCAATTATAACCTATGGATCAGTAGTCTGGTGGTCCAAGGCACTGCAGGTTGGAGCGCAGAGGCAGCTAGGTGGTATCCAAAGGCAAGCGTGCCTAAGTATCACCGGGGCCATGAAAACGACGTAGACTGCAGCCCTGAAGGTATTACTAAGCCTACCACCACTGCAAATCTTTGTACAGGGTGATGCATGATCTGCACAGATTACTGCAGGGGCCTCCTCCGATAAGTCAAGGACACAATGTAAGACCTACAAAAAGCTATATGAAGAAATAAAGGACTGAGAAACAGGACCTCCTATAACAGCGAATCTAAACTGTGACACTGATAGCTCTAAAACAGACTCTGGAGTAGGTGCCGGAATTTATGGGGTACAAGAGAGGATTAGGATCTCTCTGAACCTTGGCAGAGGTAATTAAAAACGATAGGATTATTTCGGACATCGTCAAGTCTGGTGTGGGAGTGTCGCAATCAGGTGTTGCACTGGTGGCATGAAACCCCAGGATTAAGGCAAGCTAAAAGATTCCTTAAAGGCGGTCAAATTGTCACGCTACCTGCTATCTCAAGTCGAGAAACGACGAGGATGATGGTGGGAATGCTGACCGGACACTGCAGGCTAAGAAAACATATGCACACAATCGGCCTAGCAGATGATAGCCTTTGCAGGTTTTGCCAGGAAGAAGACGAATACTCTGTGAGTGCGAAGGCCTAGGAAGGGTGCAGTTTCACCTATTCGTAGAAGAAAAACTGGGGGAAGAGAGCTATGCAAGGGGGCGGCGTCCAGGCTAATAGGTCTAATAAAAATGATAGAGCTGGAGACCGAACTCTAAACATAGGACAAAAAGCCTCTCTGATCTAATCTACTATTCTACTATACCATTGCGGGGGCCTGAAATCATATGAAGCACTAGATGCCTCCAGAAAACTTCCACCAACCAGCACAGAACTTGTATGAGCTCATATAGGGAACTGAGTTTCTAGATAGGTCGTAGTCTAAAAGATGAGAATCCATAATAAGCCCAACAGGCTGAGGTGGGACTAGCAAACTGACACAAAAAAAGTTTTAAAATAAATATAATTAAACTATCTACCTTCTTTATTGATAAACAGGTCCAAGTATGATTTTATGTGAGATAAACATTCCAATAGGGTATTGTGGTTCCGCCCATGGATACCATTTAATGGTCAACCCACGTCTCCAGTTCTTCGTTTAAACAATTCAAATAGGTCAAATCAGACATGGTACGAATAAGCAAATATTATAGGTATTCATCGAAATTCGTTTTGGATTTTCGTTCGAAGACATCACTACTAGAAACGAATGTAACGGTAAATCTTGGTTCCTCGTCTATATTTTCTTCGAATCTACAATTTATCGTCATTAGCGACTAAACTAGTTTGTGTTTGCAGATGATGCGACGGTCATGGTGTTTGCTAATGTCAATGTACACGGTGTGAAAGGAACTTTTTCAACAATTTGTGGGTTGTGATTCATAAATAATACACACAATAAGTCGTAACATTATTTTCAGGCAGATTTTAACTCGAATTAAATAAATAAAGAATTTATTTTTGTTTTTGGAATATTCTGTAACAGTATTATAGCGTATAATCATGAGAAATGTTTGTTATGTTTAAATTTACGTTTTTTAAATACTAGTTTTTCTGGTTTAGCAAGTTTTAGTTTCTTATGGACGCTGACTGTATTTATTCAGTTAGCATAAATTAACCAGTATTTTTAGCACTAATTATATGACATTTATGTTCA
This sequence comes from Ophraella communa, assembly GCA_035357415.1. Taxonomy (NCBI): domain Eukaryota; kingdom Metazoa; phylum Arthropoda; class Insecta; order Coleoptera; family Chrysomelidae; genus Ophraella; species Ophraella communa. The sequence continues at coordinate 27,286,534 of CM068994.1, read as the reverse complement.
TAGATATCAAAATAAATACAACTAAAATAGACATAATAAACTATTAATTAACTGATTGCGAATCTATACTAATTAAACAATCTACGATTGAATCAACATCTTAATATCATGTTTAATTAATCGACATTACATATTCTAGATGAAACACTTTTTCTCCTAATATGACTATCCATCACCAATAAAACTCTACAGGACGTCCATTTTCTTACATTCTCCAATCAAATATGGAGATAAAACAACACATTTATAATTATTATAATCTGTAGGTACAAGATCTTTCTAATATAAGATTCTATTTATAACAGTGATTTTTACGACACTTATTATAAATAAAATATGAATTGATTTGTAGGATACGCCCAACAAAATTACTTTGTATATAGGTACTATAATTTTATTAATATATTTTAGATTTATTAATAAATTAAATAACAATCTGGTTTTCTAGTATCTAAAACTTTCTTATTATATAATTGTTTTGTATATAGGTTTTTTTTTATTTTAACATTGATAATATTGATAATTTTTTTTAGGAAGCACTCGTTTTTCGAAGGAAATAATAAGGTAGTACTCGTATTAGACCAATACTCGAATTCCCAAGCAAAAATTATATCTACCCTTTTCATGCTAATCCTCAGATAATCCAGAAGAAATTAATTATGCATATTCAATAAAAGAAAGGCTTATTTATTTTTATTTATTAATAAACTAACCTAACCTACCAGAGTGGTCTTTATACCGAAGCTAGTGGTCTTTATATCCTACGCAGTGCCGAAGGCTTACATATCTATAAGCCTGACACCCTTTCTCCTGAAGACCATGGAGAAAATAATAGACAGGTACTTAAAGGACCTAGTACTAAAAGACCGTCCGTTACACGAAAATCAACACGCCTATCAACCTGGTAAATCCTGCGAAAAAGCCCTGCATGCAGTTTGGCAGGATTGAGAACGCTATTAGAAATAAAGAGATAGTGTTGGCCGGTTTTTTTGACATAGAAGGAGCTTTTGATATTAAAGGGAGCCAAGAGTACCATTGTGAGGTGGGTGGAAAATATGCCCACCAGCAGAAAAGTACAAGCAAACCTGTGCGGGAATTGCTGATAACATAGTCATTGTAATCATTGGAAAACCCATGAGCATCTGCTTAGAACTCATGCAGAAAGCATTGTAAAATTTAGGTGGGGAAAGAGTGCAAGTATCTTGGAGTAAGATTGGGCGACAAGCTCACCTGGAATAGACACCTCACGTATGTTTCAGGCCGCATTCAGACCACACTAATGATGGCGAGGTGGGCTGTGAGATGCACGTGGGGACTATCGCTTAAAATGAAGAGCTGGGTGTACACCGCAGTAGCCGGATCAACAGCAGTAGTATGGTAGCGGTGGTATGGTAACTCAAAGTCTGGCAGTCTACGGCTATGAGAACCCTACAAAAGGCATAGCGAGTGGCATGCTTGGTAATAATAGGAGCTATGAAAGGAACACGTGGAAACTATCGCGGCTGTACACCGCAGTGGTGGGACCAATAGCAGCGTACCGAGCGGTGGTATGGTGACTTAAAGTCTAGCAGTCTACGGCTGTGAGTACCCTATAAAAGGCACAGCGAGTGGCATGCTTGGAAGTAACAGATCCAGTTTCCAAATATCGATTCCATGCAGGTATGACAACACTTTGGGACGAATTTAGCAGTGTAGCAATTTCTTCTTGACTTAAGCCTTCGTGTATCCAACGTACTAATTGATCGAGTTGTCACTGCAAGCACTAAAATGTTAGTATATTAAAATCGAATTCATACAATTCTGGTAATAGAGATAACACCTTATAAAAAGGAAAAAAAAGACAAAAACAATTTGCTATTAACAAAGTTTACTGATAGCATGAAACGTATATTTAAAATATTATTTTTGTACGCAATTTTTTTTCCACTTCAATTGTTGATCAGTGTATATTTAAAGTTTGAGAGGTTACTCTCAGAAGGTAAATTGTTCCACAGATCAAAAACGCTCTTACATAGAGCAGTATCTAGACAATTGCGCCTGTGACAATACCTATACAAGACAGCGCAACCTGTTTGCGTAGATTTTTAACCAGTATTTTTTTATAATTTTGGTAATATAGTTTAATTACAGTTTTAAAATAGTAAGTATTCTCTTACTTCCTAAGAGAAACGAGGATACGACTTTTATGTTTCACTCATATTAGCCCTATTATCATAAGACTGCTTCTTACATTCTTACTATCCAAGCCATAGGCATCCAATTTTTCCACGATTACTTTTGCAAGCTCTACAACTGTTTTTTTTTTGGCGGGTATCTATAAAATCAATAACATATTCTTTAATACTGCATTTTCCCCCACGTTGGACGCCAAATGTGCCGGCCTTGTGCAATAGGTACGCACATCGCTTTGTTTCTCAATTTTTTATTTGAAAAATAGTTAAGGAATGGTATAATTTTAAAGCGGATTTGAAAATATTTTAGTAGCATCCGCATAGATAATCTACTTAGATTTAATATAAAATTGAAGAGTTCTATACTAGCGTATAATACAAATAGCAGTGTACCCAAGACAAGGGCGGTCACCTGGTACGCTGATGGTTCTAAAAAGTCAACGGGTAGATACTGGGGCAGGAATATATTGGGGTCAGACCCAAAATGCAATTTAGCATAAGCTTGGGGAAGCTGGTCACAGTGTTTCAGACGGATGTAACCGCTCTGGCTGAGTACACGAAAGTGAGTATAGATAGAGGTCTATGTGGTCAAAATATCTATATAAACTCAGAGAGCAAGGCAGCACTGATGGCGATGGCAGGGTATGACTTCACTTCAAAGGCAATATGGAACTAACGTCTGGAAAATCTGGCGAAACCCAATAGGTTTACACTGATGTAGGTTCCAGGGCACAGAGGGGTTGCTGGTAAAAAGAGGGCGGACCAGTGGGCCAATAAATGTGCCGAAAGTCTCTTCGTAGGCTCGGAACCGACGTGTGGAGTGGTTTATTGCCTTGCACGTAGAAATGCTCACCAGTGGGTGGTGCAAGCGCTGGCAAGAATTTAAGAATACTTCTATGTAACCTTAGCACTTTGTATTTGACACAGAATTGACAGAATGCGTACGACAAATATTATTAAAGTTTTATAAGCGCATTATTTCGTGCTAAACTTTTGTACACAAACGAGGGTACATCAGAGGGTTGGTAGATGGCAAAGGGAAACTTTTTGACAAAAATATAATACGAGGGAGTTTCAAAAAGTTAGTAGATGGGGAGAAAAGACGTTATTTAATACAAGTATAATACGAGGATACATAAAAAAGTTGGCAGATGGCGAACGGATACTATTTAACAAAAATATAATACGAGGGTACATCAATCTTCAAAATCCATGTTTTTTAAATGTCGCCTGTTCTAGTGTAGGAATACCAAGCAATATACTAGCAAAAAAAGCTATAAATATTGTATATCATAAAGCAATAGAATAATAAATACATTTTTTTTATTAATTATGCCAATTCGACAAGATATCTAATTTTTAAGTAACTATCCAAGTGCTTCATCAAATTAACCATATAACCAAATCTTCTTTTCTATCAGGTCGATTCTGTTTAAACATTGTTATCGTAACCGTATTGTTAAATGTTTTAAACAATAACAATATGGTAGTTTAAATTCGTATTCAGTTTGGATCATTATAGCATTATTTGGTATAATTTGGATTCATAACAATATTGTTATTACAATGCTATAAAGTTAACTGCAATTATTATTGTTTTGTGTTATTTTGTGATTAAAAAAAAATAATGTGAGGTTAGTTTTTGCGTCCTACAACATGAGTAGTAAAATTCAAATAAAAAATAAAAAACTTCTAAAAATCAAATGAAGTTATTAATAAACTGTTTAGAAAAATGCATCCACAAAACCATAAATAGGTAGTAATTTTGTTACACATTCTTTTACATATAGTGGTAAAATGCAAATCACAAAAGGCGAATTATATACCTGGAGGTCAAATGAAATGGCTAGTGTATTTAAAGAAGTGGCTAGTACAATTTCCCTGTTATCACTATGACTTAATGATATTTTAAAAAGAGAAACATAATTTTATTTATTATTTTCTGATTTTTAATTAATGGTTTTTTAGTTTTTGTTGTAACTGTGATTTTTAATAGTTTGTTTCTCAAATATCTAGTTCATAATCCGATTAATTATCCAAATCTAAAGTTTCCAATTGATATTTCCTGCAAATATTTTGTAAAACTGTTCCTAGGAAGCAGTAATGTAACCTGCAGTAGCATGTTTGAAGTGCAACACTTATAAATGAAAAGGAATGGTGTTCCTTCTTGTTGCCTCTTCCACAAATTGAGATAACTAATAATAATAATAATAATAAATGACTTTATTGCTTCAGTACAGTATACATAATAATATTTTATAATACTAACATGAGCAAAAGGCGACGTTCGTTCTTTGATGTAGTTCCTACACGGTCCTACAAAAAAGCGCGCTCTTCCACGCAACCTATACGATATGAAATATGAATTCTTATAATTTTAAACAATCACCATATTACATGCAAATTAAAATTATTAAAATTATACAAAAATTATACAAACATGTAAATATAGAAATATAACAAAATATATATATATATATAAAATATATGATCACATCCTATAATAAATGTAAAACAATACAAAAAAAACAAAAAACAAAGACAAATAAACATACAAAGCCCAACCAGATCTGCATTAACATTAAAATTTATAACTTATGAGACCCTTAACCAAAAAATCTTTTATTTGTTTCTTAAAAGTATAAGGAGAGTTAATTAAAAAGGATTTTGGAACCAAGTTATACAGTTTGGTTGTTACATATGAAAAGCTTAATTTATATAAGGAGGTATTATGCTTAGGAATACTTAAATTATTTTTGAACCTGACGTTTATGTTGTGCGATTCTGACCTTTTTTTTATTTTGTTGTAAAGGTAACATGGTTTTTGAGTTAGTAGGATTTTATGAATAAATACGTAGGCGTGTAATAGTCTTCTTTTTTCAAGGTTTAACCAGCCTAAAGAAATTAGATGGCTTGAAGTTGGGTTACGGCGTCTAATGCCACATATTAATCGGACACAGGCGTTTTGAATTCTTTGAAGACGATTTTTATTAAATTGTGATAACGCTGGACCATAAATAACATCTCCGTAAGTAAGCTGAGATAAAACTAAACCTTCACATAAAACAGTTTTTGAATGTTTGCTAAGTATTTTCCGAAATAAGTATATTAGTTTCAAATTTCCGAATGATTTTCTCACAATCGAGTTTACATGTTGAGAAAAGGTAAGATCTTCATCGATATAAAACCCCAGATTTTTTTCACATGTGGAAAAATCGAGATTTTTGGATTCTAATTTAACTACTAATCCACTCCTTACTCGGGATTTGGCTGACTGTCGACCAAACAGCATGGCCTTGGTTTTTACTGGATTTATAGAAAGACAAAATTTTTTAGATACTTCCAAAATATTACTCAGATCCTCGTTAATCATTCTAACTGCTTCATCTGACCCCGTATCTTTAAAGTCCAGGTAAAGTTGTGTATCGTCGGCGTAGAGGTGGTAATTCATATATTTAAGATGGGTATATAACTGAGAGGTGTATATTGAGAAAAGAAGTGGTCCTAAATTTGAACCTTGAGGTACACCTCGATTAGATGGAATTAAGTTGGAAGTTGTTTTTACGAGATGGACTCTTTGCATTCTGTCACCTAAATAAGATTGTAAGAAATCTGTAGCACCTCTATCAAAGCCCAAATAATGGCAGAGGGATAAAAGCATAGAATGACTAATTGTGTCAAATGCCTTGGAATAATCCATAAGTACTAGAATACAAAGCCTGTTATTGTCAATATATGAATAAATATCATCTAGTACCTTTAACATAGCAGTTGTACAGCTATAATGTGACCGGAAGCCTGATTGATTTATGGGTAGAATTTTAAAATCAGATGTGTAAATTCGTATTTGTTCTTCCATTATCTTTTCCAAGACCTTCGATAGTGTACATAAAATGCTAATGGGTCTTAGGTCAGCATAGTTAACGACATTCGAAGTTTTAGGCAGAGGTATAACCTTTGACTGTTTCCATAGAGCAGGAAATACTGAGTTTTTAATGCAAAAGTTAAAAATGTGGGTTAAATAAGGCAAAATATAGGGACAGCAATGTAGAATCATAATAATATTGATATTATCAGGGCCAGTAGCATTTGATTTTATAGAAAAAAGTTTTTCATATATTTTAAACTCATCAACTGTATTAAAATTGAATATGCCGCAATTAGGAGAAATATTAGACAAGTAAGCATCCATGGTGCTTTGATCTGGAATATCCAAACCTCCTATACCATTGATAAAATAATTATTTATTTCATTCGGATTTTGTAAATTTTCTGGAATACCTGGCTTATTAGAATTAATTACCTCCAGCTTTTTTAATTCTTTCCATAAATTTCCTTTTTGGTTAAGCCGGAATTCCAAATAAGCCTTTTTCTCCCGTTTAGTTGCACGATTTACTTCATTTCTTAGTAATTTGTAGTATTCCCAATGGCTAACTCTTTTTGTTTTGTTATATTTTTGTAATGCACGATCTCTCAACGTCATCATCATTCTTAGTGTTTCTGTAAGCCAGGGAGCTTTAGGCTTTGTAATTTTTACTTGTCGAAGTGGAGCATGTTTTTGAAATAAATTCAATACAAGAGAATTCAAAATTTTCAACTTTTGATCTATATCTCCTACCAAATAAATATCTGCAAAGTTTGTATTCATTAGGTCAGTATTGAATGCAATCGTGTTGAATTTTCTGAAATTACGGTATGTGAGAACAAATGGTTCAAATTTTGTAGACGTATGACCGATTCTGCAAGATGGAGTTGAATGGTCTGAAACATTTAGAGTGTCTGTCACCTTGACTCCCGTTACATTGAGCTTTTCAGAACATACTATAACATCCAAGAGCTTAGAACCTCTAGTAGGCTGGTCAATGACCTGCGTGAGATTATAGGCACTTATAGTTGAAGTAAATAATTTACAAAGTTTTGCATCTAGTTCTAATACATTTAAATTTAAATCACCCGCAAAGATTATATTATCGTACTTTGCCGCTACCCAATTTAAACCTTCATCAAGTTCGTTTATAAATTTGTCAAAAGAAAAATCAACCGGACGGTACATGGAAAAAATGGCATATTTAATTTTATTATATTCAACACCTATCCATATCTGTTCTGACTCTGTATTGTTTGGTACTAATAATTTATTTCCTTTAAAACAATTCTTCAAGTAAATAGCTACACCCCCTCCTCTTTTTCCAGAACGATCACGTCTAAATAACTTGTATCCTTCTAAATTAACAATATTATCATTAATGCCTGAATTGAGCCATGTTTCCGATACAGTAATGATATCATAGATGTTATGTACAATAGATTTAAACCCGAGAAAATTTGCCAATACAGATCTGGAATTCAGGTGACATATAGTAAAATAATTGACCATAAAACTACTTAACAGCTATCTAAATATAAACAAATAAAAAAAAATTATTTCGTGCTGCCTGTTCTGTTCCTGCTGCCTTGTTTTTGAAGAGCTTGCTGACGCGTCTTTCTTACTTCAACGTGTGTACCACTTTTTCCGGATAAAGTTGGAGTTGATACCTCAGTCTGCTTAGCAGAGGTTGAGTTTTTTTTTAAGGCGTTTAGCTGCGATATTTTATCAGGTACAAAAATGGCGTCTTTATCCTTGTCGTTTGTTGACGGTGTAGAAGGAGCGCTGCTAGATTGGGTTTGTTCACGACTTTGTTCGACAGCATTCAAATCTTCAGGGCTGTATCTAACTCCATCCACGTATAAACTATTATTTCTTATGTAGCATGTGCTTCCTTCCTCCTGGCGGGCAAGATGTAAGTGTTTTCTTAGAATCTTGGATTCATTTCTTTGTTGCGGCGTTTGGTCGTCAACTATGCTGATGTTTGTGCCTTTAAGTTTGTGACAACTTTTAAACAATGTCCGCTTCATCCAATAATTTACAAATTCTACTTTTATAGGTGTGTTATTTGTTTTTCCTAGTTTAAAAGTATTATTAATGTCAGAGGGGGCTAAAGACAGATCAAGTAGTGCATTTAACCTAGTACAAATATTTTCAACAGATACAATTTCTTCGTTTACTTCCAAGCCAAAAACTATCACGTTGTTCTTTTTTTCGTTTCTTCTCAGACATTCAATTTCTTTTTTTTGTTGCAAATTTTCTGTTTCCAGTACGCGTATTCTGTTATTGAGTCCTTCTAATGTTAAGAGAACTCTTGCTTCAGATGCTTGTATAATACTCCTAAATTCTTCCCTATTATTAACGATTTCCTCTAATAGTTTTTCTAATGAAACACCCTGTTCGGACTGACTCATTCTTGTAAGTACTAAACTAAGATTAAATAAATGGTAGATTTTCTAGACAACCTGGCAACAATGCTTAATGCTTAATAAATCCGCTCGGTTTATAATCTTATCAAATTTATGATCTACATTAATTCGATAGCCAGTTTATTGTTTATATTTTTAGAAGTTTTTTTTTCTCACCTAATTGATTTTGAACTAAGTATTACACTTCACACACTACCCATTTCTATTTTAGCTGTTAAAAATAAAAAATTATAACACGTCTGCTTTCGATCGCACTACTCTTGTATTTAGTCAAGACATGCTCTTTTGTTCAAACAGAAAAGCTTTATAAAACAATATTCAGGGAGTTCGAAAGAGTTACTGCGTCTTTTATATGTCTAAACTCTAATAATAACATCATATATGCTATATTTTCATAATCATTTAAAAAATTGTATTGAAAACATAATGGAAACGCAATTTTCACAATTTTTTCACCTTGTTATGGCTTTAACAAATATAAAAAGTACCTTGCTGAGATAACCAGCTTTTTAGCAAGATCTATTAATAAATAACAGATCATATTGCGTAAAACTAACGATTAGAATACTTTTTTTTTGCAATAGATTTTTAATGTTCATGTTGTTATTAGTTGCGTTCTTTTTGACTGAGATCTCAGCTCACTTCAATTGAAGTGATCTGATATAAAGTGATGTGAGTAAGCACCAAAAAGAACGACAAACGCGCGATCTACGATTTCTTGCTCCCCACCACTTTATTTCCGACTCAATTCTAACTGATACCACCGCATAGCACATTCAGCATCGGTAAAGGGGGAGGAAAAATCTCAGCTCACTTCGAAGTGATTGAATCGATGTGAGCTCAGATTAACTGAGATCTCAGTCAAAAAGAACGCACCTATTGTAAACAGAATCGACCTCTATATCGAATTATCATAGCTATACTTATTCAAACTACTAGAAATTCTAAGCTTTAGTATTTTATCAATTAAGATAGATTCTTCGTGACAATGATGATGAATCATCTTGTAAATTCGGTATTGCCCATAATATACTGTAATACATAATAAAAATATTATTTATCACACTGTACATAAATGTGTTCACCGCCTTTCACTATCTACAGTCGCACACCTTCACAAAAACTATTAATCTACAGGTTACATTTTTTTCATCATTTATCTATTGATTGATTTCCCACCGCCATGTCTTAGAACGCCCCATGGAGCCTTTACCTAACAGCTTCCTTCCGCTGAAACTATTGGAAAAGAACAAATAAAAATATTATTAATCGAAAGGTGAGACGGAGAATACCTGAAGAAATTCTCAGCCTCTCATCTCGTATATGGTACCACCTGTACGATTTTCCCACACCCCGATTCGCAGCTGACTATAACCCTTCCGCCCTCAACTGCACGAAGAGCATTACAAGGTCTACTTTGGTCCTTTTGTCGATTCTATTGTGGGAGAGCGGTGTTTGTTCTTTTGTAAAATTGTGTGATGTATTGATCAAATGATTACAAGTAAATATTTGAACAAAAATAAAAAATCAATGAACTGCCGATTTTGTAATACTCGTATTTTAAAAAGTGTTTCTTCTATTAGATCATCTTTTAAAACTCTTATTTTTTTAATTTTCTATTATTTTGTTCTTGACAATGATCATAATTATTTCATTTAATCTTTCTCCACATTCCATATGACGTTGAAATTAATGACGCACCGAATGAAGAGTTTGGTGTGAACTATATACTATTAATACCAACGATTCCTAAATTATAATATGTTAGATTTATTGTACTAACCCTTACTCTATGGAAGTCCATCTTACTACCAAGAATAATAAACAAGTAAACCTTCGAACTAAACACCTTTTATTTATTTATTTTTAAATGCAGTGACAGCTGTTTTGGTACAACAGGCACGATATTTTGTTTTTTAGTTTGTTGATTAAGTAGTATTAAGGCTAGACCTTCTTTCTTAGAGGGAAATACATCCAGGTTAATCCCTTAGGGCTAATAACATCTAGGCTTTAATATTGTTATGTCTTATTACTTCCATACTTGGTTTAGCCTTGGTCTAGCCATAATAAACATCAGGCAACTCCAAACAAACAAAGGGTTACAATATGTCAATTTGACGATGCTAGTTTTTAGCGAAACAACTGTCATTGAGTTTAAAAAAGTTCTTTCAATAAAATTAGTTTATTTTTGTTTAACTTGAAAAAACGTCATTTGTTAGAATTGAACATATTGGTAAAAATGATGCTACTCCATCTGACGGTATACTAAATATAAATATTTTACAATATACGTTTTTTAAGTTCGTGAACCACAGTTTTTTATTTATAGCTCACTTTACAACATATACCTACCTATTATTAGTATTTAATTATCCAATAAGTTAAATTTTTTGATTATACTTACAAACTCTTAATTTATAAAGAAAATTCCAGTTTTTTTATTTGTAACATTATTATATACTTTGTGAAAGTCATTAATTACATATTTAAAATTTAAAATTGAACTTAAATAGTTATATGCATATGTTTATAATGTATAAAACGAAGATGGTGACTTAAAAATCCGAACACCAAGTTTAAATGATTTAATTTTTATAAAATTTTGTATAAGTACTTACTGAAGCATAATAAATACATGATAATTTCAAAATTATTGCATTGCTTTAAAGCCCTTTTACCTTTAATAATGTGTGGATGCTCCCGATGTATTACGCATTTTCCAACGCGCCTACGCATGCTTCTGATCAGGTGGTCAATGTCCCCCTTTGATATCTCATTCCAGGCAAACACCAACTCCCCTCAAAGTTATTCTAGAGTCTGAGGAGGACGTTGAAAATTGAGCAATCTCCTACCCATCATATCCCACACGTGCTCAATTGGGGATAAGTCGGGAGATCTTGCTGGCCAAGATAACAATATGACATCATTTTGTTGAGCATTGAGCAATCTCCTACCCATCATATCCCACACGTGCTCAATTGGGGATAAGTCGGGAGACCTTGCTGGCCAAGATAACAATATGACATCATTTTGTTGAAAGAAGTCTATTGTGACTCTTGCGATATGTGGTCGGGCATTATCTTGTTGCAAAGTTGGATTTGCCAGGGTGTCAAGATTAGGGTAAAAGATGGGGTTCTAAAACTTCTTGGATAAAACGTTGCGCGTTCATGTTACCTCTGATGAAAATTAAAGGTGATCTCGAACCATAAGCTATAGCACCCCAAACCAAAACTCCAACAGTTTAATGAACATACCTTTCAACAACAAACCCTGGATTTATTCTTTCACCACGTCGTCTTTTTACCCTCGCTCGACCATCGTGCATGCCTAAACAAAATCGAGACTCGTCACTAAAGACAATACTGTTCCATTCCTGATCCCAAAGTGACCGTTCTCTGCACCTAGGTCTTCCGTGTTCTGCAAACCATTCATTAGGCTGCGATCTTCACGGTCTGTTGTTCTACGGGGGCGTCCAGAGCCCCTTGCTCTTTGCGTACGGCCTTCTCGAAGCCATTTCTGATAATACCTAACCACGATGCTTTCCATTCTAACTGCCATTTCCCGAAAAGAAAATCCAGCTCTCCGAAGTCCCTAGTGATGAGCGAGACTGGTCTTGGTCTTGGTCTTGCAGAAAATGCAAGACCAAGACCAAGACCGAGCAGTGCAAGACTTATGCAAGACCAAGACTTAGCATTGCAAGATATACGCAAGACCAACATATAAACATATAAACCGAAAAATAAAGCAGCCATGGATTATTTTAAACTCTAAAGCTTTGGTTTCCTAGGATAGCAGTGCCGCAATAAAGCGGCCTTAATTTGACGACCGTTCAAGACGGCCGCTATCGGTGAGCACAGATGTAAAGTAAGAGTTTAACGTTATTGACCTCCTAAATCCATTTCTGTATTTGCTTTCGTTTTGTGAGTTTATAGTTGGTCTTGGTCTTGCATTTGCTCATCATTAGAAGTCCCACTATACGACCCCTATCAAACTCACTAAGTTGACGAAATCGTACCGGGCTCCGTACCCTAGGCATCGTAAACAATCGTAAAGAATGTCAAGAACCAAAATACGCAAAATTTGGATCTTTACTTGGGCTACAATATTCATTTTTGGATCGTTAGTGGATTTCAAAAAAAGCAGTATAAAAAGCGGAATCTTCAACTGATAAGGCTGAAAATTTTATCAATTGTTTATTTCAGTAAAATAAATAAATTCACCAAATTTTATTAAAATAAAATCATTTAAACTGGGTGTTCGGATTTTTATGTCACAGTATATTTCTATTGAAATAGAAGTGAATTCCAAAAATCACAAAAACTCCAAGCTCCAAAGCTCTCATTGTAATTAAAAATCTGTTTTTTTAAATATAAGGTGAAGGTTTAATTCAAACATTTAATTGTTTATTATTCTTATAATATATTGTTGTTTTTTCAGAAAAGTGATTGTATTTTTTTATTTAGTGCAAGAAAAAAATTGTAAATCGGTAAACATGCGCTGTTCTTCAGATAACTACAATAAAAACGTAAATTTAGAATGTTTTTAATTTATCCTTCAGTTTTTAAAATATAGTTAAGAATTGCTTAACCAATTTATCATAAAATAGTAACTAATGAATACTAATTATGGTAAATTTTATGAATGAAGAATAAAAAATGTATTAAATTCGTTATTTCAGATCTATCCGGTATTTTGCAACCTTGACCAATCCAGTACATATCGAACAATAATTCTCGGTCCAAGACACCTCCTTAATTTCTTTGTTTATAACAAAATGGAGGCGAATGATGACGCCGCTAAGAGGGCAATGACATTGTAATTTTCAACCATGAGCTTGTCCCTGAATCTACCATAGCGCGGTTCGTTCAAATCGTGAGATTGTTTTTAATTAATCGCCTTATCTAACTAAATAATGCAAATTTTTTTCGGTTGCGTAATGTTCTCTCTCACAACTCGTGCATCCATAATTAAACCCATGGATGTACATTTATATATGCCTGCCTGCACGTCTTCGTAGATTCTATCGCTTTCATTGTACTCTTAGAATAAATATTTGTATTGTGAGAAGAAACTTTTGAGGGAATCCACATTTAGTTTGTCAAAAGCAAGCATTTATAATGTTTTTTTCGTAGGTTTAGTTCATAAATTTTCCCAGTATTGTTTTTTAATATTTTTTTAACAATTGGACCACCTTGTATGTAAAGATTATTAAATAAACATTGTTACTATGTGTAAATTCGGTTTTGAAAGACGGAGCTGGAGCGAATAAAGAGCAGATCATCATCACATGATTAAGAGATAAAGGAGTGAATTGGTTAAGAAAAACGCAGCGGAGCATAGAAACCATAAAACATAAAGTTGTATTATGTTTAATGAAAAATGTACGAGATTGAAAAAAGACTTCATTAAAAACCTTCAAGCCTTGAATGAATTAATGCAACAAGTAGAGAATTTTTAGACGTCATTTTAAGTATCAAGATCAAAAATATTTGTCAGAATGGTTTCTATAAACTTGTTTTGGTGGAATTATTTCAAATTACAGTTATTTTTAATTCAGTACTTTGCGTCTGGTTTTAAAATGTTTCAACATTATACCACTTATTTCAAGAATGTTATTTTTTAAGACTGCTATAATGTTTTTAGTATTTTCTGGTAGTATAGTTCTTCTAATTAAACCATTAGATTTTTGGTCGGCTTTTAACCTTTTTATATCAGCATTGGATTTTTATTACTTTTATTCATAAGAAATCTCATTTTTTAATAACCTTTTTATTATACGTTTACTTTATTTTTGGAAATTGTCACTAGTAGGTATGGGTGTCCTGTCCAGGAACTTAATGCCAAAAATACGGGAGCAAATATAGAAGAGAGGTCAAAATAATGTTAGAAGTTCAAATAAATTTTTGTCATACGAGCCTTCGTTTCCGAGTTATAGACCTCTAAAGTTTCGAAATAAAAACCTTTGTTTTGTCATAATTTCTAAACTATACATTAGAATACTATAAAATTCCAGTGACGGATTGCATACATCCATGTCCTGTGTTTGACAGTATAAATGAATCTACATTACATACAGATAAGCAGAGACGGCTTGTGTCCATTGGTTAATAATCCATAATTTTAATAGGGACCATCTGAATAATATTTAAATTTCAAAAATAGATTTTCCAATCCATTTACTAATGAAAATGGACTCTTGTTTGAACTCGATAAAATTAAGGGTTTAGGAGAAATTTGAACTTTTAGATCTGATCGCCATATTTGATAGTTCTCTTCAGAATGTCTGTCTTTACAAAATAGTAGGTAAATCAACGCTCTGTATATTATTGTACGTTGAAGAAAAACAGTATTTTGCCTAACAGAGTTTCCTAATTTGATACAACATCACCCTATTCTATTAAATATTGATTATTTTACCTTTTGTATACAGGGTTGACGATAACTGGAACCTTTCATTTTCTTTCTTTTTTCAAAGGGAACACCCTGTATTTTATGTCATAATTAGAATATCCGATTATGTAACTTTATTTTTTGTTAAGCATTCCCTATACCCAAAGTTTATGAAAACAGAGTTATTTTGTAATATTTATTGTAAATCATAATAATTATTAACCTATTATGTGAAAGGAATAAACTTTGAATGTAACAAACAATCCTTAAAAATAATAATTTTTATAGTTCTAACCATAAACTAAATCTAAATTAAACTAAATCTTCAAAGTGTTCACCGTTAACAAGCTTCATATCGATTTTGTAAGTCAATAAACATATTTATAAAAAGTGGTTGATGGAACTGCCGAAAAATATTTTGTATTCCTTTACGTAGTTCGGCAATATTTGCCGGCGGATTTTAAGAATGAAATATTTTTTCCTTCATTATGCCCCAAATGTATGCGTCAGGTTGCGTCAGATCAGGTGAATGAGAAGGATATTCGAAGTCTGTTCCCCGAGAAATTATTCTATTATCGAAATGCTGAAGGAGTAAGTATAAGGTGCGCACAGCTGTAAAGCTCGTTGGACCATCTTGTTGGAACCATTGTGTGCGAAACTGTAGATTTCGTGCACGGCAAAAGTTATTTAGATCTATCACAAAAGGTATAATAATTTTCTCTCTATAACGTTCTTGGTTGACAGTAAGTGGATTCTGATTATCATCTTCAACGAAATAAGGACCAATCATTCCATTACCAGATACCGCGCACCAAACGGTAACTCGAAGACTGTGGAGTGGTTTCTCTACAATGACATCAGGACGTTCAAATCCAAGGAATCTGGTTGTTTGTCGATTAATATAGCCGCTAAGATGAACTTGATTCTCGTCTGAAAACCATATTTTTCAAAAATTCAGGATCTTCGTAAATTAAACTCTACATGCGACCACAGTAAATTTCTCTTGAACGTTTGTTCGCAGCATTTAGTCGTTGTCCAAATTGAATACGGCATGGATAACCACCAATTGATTTGAACATGCGACGTTAAGACGTTTCACTAATGTTGAGTTTACATGCAGTTCTTACAAGACTTCTTTGAGGTGATTGTACAACTTGGTTAAAAAACGTCCTTCATTTTCGTTAGTGCATACTGTTTTTCGACGACCTGAAGAACCTTTACGTTGACACAATACACTACCAGTGCGACGAAATTTTTCAACAACAGCTAACATCACACTTTTACTAGGAGATGCTTTATTAAATTTTTGTTGATATTTTATTGACACCTGTTCTAAGCTTGGACCATCATTACGACCTTTTCCGTATGAACGAAAATAATGCTCTACCAAAAACACTTTTTCTTCCGTTGTTAGAACGATTTTTAAATCAAATTTAACCGTAGCGTACTATTAATGTATCAACTAATGACAATTAAGTCAAATATGACAAATCCATATTACATAAACAACTCCACAGCACTCTCTGTTTCGGTTCTGTTTATTTTGGTGGATAACGTATATATCCGGCATATTTTCGTATATTTTGAGGGTAAGCACAGCTACTCTTCGATTTGTTTTCAATTTTACCAACTTTGCTTCGAAGCTCTGTTATTACTAGCGAGAAGCGAGAAGAAGAAAGTTCTTATTAGCATTAAGTAGGTAGGAAAGTGGATCAAGAGTAGATCAAGTTATAGAATTCTTTAAGTTTTTGGTAACATTCAAGTAATTATCTAAACTTCCAGGTAAAGTTGAGATTGTTATAAATCATATACTGTAAACCTCGTTTCTTTAGCAATACTACCATTTCTTAAACATTTTTAAAACAAATACTACACACTTGTGATAAAAAACAAAATTTATAGCTACAAACAAACAAAATGTAGCTTCTATATGTCATACTGACGATGCTAATTCTAGCTACGGTTGTATAAGAATTGTACTTATGTTTCTTTGAATTGGTTTTTTAATTTATTCAACTTCTATTGTACCCACTATAGAATAATGAAAATTGACATCCTTTAAACGCTTTTTTTTCTGATAAAATATCTGTAAATGTGTAAATAAATAGAGACAGGACGTCTATCGCGGAATTCTAGAGAGAATACCACGGCTAACACATATTATATCTGGCCTAAACAACACCTCGCCAATACCAGTGGGATAACGGCATTCAGAAAGTAATGGAGAGCCGTTAACCCAGAGTTACTTTTATTCAAATTTTGATTTCGTTTAGCGGGTATGTAAGTATGCGTCACAAGGACATGTACCCGTTAATCTTAATGCGCCAGTGAGTTCTTCTTCCTTATTCGAGAGAGAAGAGTTTCATAATTTACCGGACGAACTTTGACTTTCAAAGAATCAACTGGAATTTTAAGTTAGTTACACTAACCTGACTACCAACAAACGGAATTAGACTGATTGGCAACGCATATTGAAACGAAAATTGAAAATAAAACATCGAGTAAAACAATAAAATATAAATTTGATTTTATAATCGGGGTAAATTTGTGTACAGAAATTAACAAAATTGAATTGAGATTAGCATATAAAAGAAATAATTTAAAATGGAGACAATGGACTAGTTTAGTAGGATCACATTAATCGAAATGATAGCAATATATTGATATGGGCCGTCGAAGATGCGCACTCGTCGACCCCACTATCAAACTAAATACAAACTCAGGGTGGACTCAGTTGAAGGTTACCTAAAACAAATATAATATATAAAATTCACTATAATTTATCTTCTTCTTCAGTTTATTAGAATGCTTTCTGTATTAGCGGTCGCTTCCTTCTATTTTGACTTTATTTCCCTCCTTTGGTGATTCTTTTCTACTCAGCTTGGACTACTGTCTCCTCTCTGGTAATTAAATTTAGAATTTCTAATGGTTTTTCTAATTTTTGGTCGCCAAACGGAATTTTAATTTCGGAATTCCCTATGGAATACTTTCCTATAATTACTTTCAAAACTTTAGAATTATTTATATTATTCTCTTGTTATGAACAATTACTCTTCTTTGATAAATAATACTCCTTACTCCATCATCAATATTTAATTAATGAGTTAAACTTTTTAAAAATCTCAATCTGACAATTCTCTCAAAAAAATATTAATAATCTGACATTTTTAATCATATATTGACAATCAACCTTTTTAGTTGATCTTAGGGCCGACAATTGCGATCTATCTCAATATATTTAGGATAAGATACCTACTTACTTATATTGGTATTCATTTTGCAAGTAATTTTTCTCATTTCGTAAAATTTAGCAATAAATAATTAGTAAGTTCTAAACGTAGCGCCAACTAATAACCAATAATGAAGTGTGTTTAAAAGTCAACGTTTTCACAGTTTAGCTACGTTCTTTTCAAGTATTCTCAAAGAACTGGCGGCACAAAACACCGTGTTCTGTAACTAACTGATTGTACCAGTTGACAAGATATATGACAGGAGAGAAAATCGTGTTTATCTGTAATAAACAAACAAGACCCCTATTCTTGATGGTGATAGAATAGAACAGCCAATAGAAAGTGGGCGTGGTTCTGTTGAAAATGCCAAAACCGTATTCTTGAAATTCGTTCTGTCACTGTACCGATAGAAGGGTTGCTCCCCGAGAGAACAATTACTTCTATTGGTTATTTTTGAAGGAACCGCTATAACACCAAGAGAAGGTGTTAGGGATTTTTATTTTCGAACCAAAAATAGTATAGAAGTAATTTCTTTCATAAACCAAACCCAACCAAACAACAAATTAAACTAACGAAAATGACAGAATATTTTGTTTAGTATTTTACTCCTTATTTGATAAAGTGTCAATCAGAGAACAAAAATATCAATATGTTTATCTCTTTCTAATGACAACAAATAAGAGAGATATAAGTTTCTCGGTTAATATTAAAGCATATCAACAACATCGAAAATTTTCTACCAATCTTATTGAAACACGTCACTTACCACTTATGACGTATGTAACCATTAAATTTAAATTTCAAAAGCCGATTATGGCTAGAGGATTAATTTTATAAAAATTTTATTTGTACAGTTGAACCACTAAAAACCTATTTTATAATATGCAAATATAAAAAAAAATCACTAAACTAGTCCATTGTCTTCGATTGGTATAAAACCCTTACCGGTGCCATACTTACTATTTTAAAATGACAAACGATGTTTCTATATCTTTTGTGAACGAGATAATCATATAAATAAATTTAAATAAAATTAGTTGAAGATGTTGGAAGAATAACAAACTAAGCAAAAGGATTTGGCGTACAGATCAATCAACAAAAGACAACATGGTATAAAAAACAAAGACCAAATATGCAGGTTTAAAGAAACTCCTAAGGCCAGTACAATGGTGAAGACACTACTGGCAAAGCTAATAATACAGTATACTAATATAAATTATACTGTATTTGAAAATCAAGAGAGAGTAAATTCCCAAAATAAAAACTAATTCGGTATGCAAAACTATAGTACAGTAGGTGCGGTAAAACTTCAATATTTGTAATGCATTCTAAATTGTTTTTGTTAATTTCAATACAAAATTTATTAAATTTTTTGGACTATCATATTATTTTATGATCTTTCATTGTTACTATAGTAGGCCTAAGAGGATTAACGTGCGTCATAGGCGTAACCAGATTAGAAAGGGTTAATTGTTATTTAACGACCTCCGAATGGCAACAGCTTCTAATGACAGATATTTTGACTTAAATAGTGCTTAAGTTCCTAGAAATGCAGTTATTTGATTTTCGACAAACGTGACAAATAGTAGTGACTAAAAATGGAAGCAGTTTGTGAGTATACGCCAGTGAAAAAATTAAAACTAGACCATTTATCGCTCAATGAAAAGAGTGCTGTAGTGAATGTTTATCACTATTTTAAACATCAAAATCCCTCAAACACTATTGACAGTGTAGTTGAAACAACATCTAAGGCAATGGGATATGGAAAATCTACAATATATAGAGTACTAAAGGAGGAAAAATCAGGTGGAGTAACCTCACCAAAGCCGAAACCAGGTAGACAAAAACTATTAAAAGTCAACGTGGACGAGTTTTTTAAAAATGCTATTCGTAAGCTTGTTCACTCATTTTTTATAAACAAGCAAATACCAACTTTAGATAAAATTTTGCAAGCCATTACGAATGATGTTTATTTACCCACAACAAGCCGGGATAAACTATGGAAAACGTTACATGAGTTAAAATTTAAATTTGAAAAAATGGGCAGATACTCAATGCTAATTGATTCTGAAGAAATTGTATGTTGGAGAAGACAGTACCTCAGAAGAATACAACAAGTTAAAGCTCAAAAAAAAACATTTATTATTTAGATGAAACATGGGTTAATGAAGGATATTGTGTAGGAAGAGTTTGGAAAGACAAAAATATAAAATCATCCCATCAAGCTTTTCTAGAAGGATATACTACTGGTTTTAAGGAACCTATAGGAAAAGGTAAAAGATTAAATTATTTGTCATATAGGCAGTACAAACGGTTTTCTTGAGAATGGTTTACTCTTATTTGAATCAAAAAAACCGTTGATTATCACGAAGAAATTAATGGAGACGTGTTTGAGGAATATTTTGAACAGATGATTAAAAAGGATCGGTTATTGTAATGGACAATGCAAGTTACCACTCCAGATTACTTGAACCTTTACCAACCACTAAATGGAAAAAGGATGAAATTGCAAAATGGTTATCTTCTAAAAATTTAGCCTTTGACAATACAATGCTGAGGGCAGAATTGTTAACTATTGCTAAAGAACTTAAAAAAATTATAAAAAATATAATATTGAGGAGATAGCCAAAAAACGAGAAATTGAAATCCTTCGTTTACCACCCTACCATTGTGAGCTGAATCCGATAGAATTGATATGGGCTCAAGTTAAAGGTTATGTTGCCAGAAATAACACTACTTTTAAATTATCAGGTGTTAAAAATCTCTTCAATAAGGCAATATCTGAAGTAACAAGTGAACATTGGCAAAAATGTATTAGACACGTTACAGAAATAAAAAAAAAAATGTGGGAGCTAGATAACATAATTGATATTACTATAGAGCCCATTATAATTTCTCTAGAATCAGATGGTGAATCTTCTGACACAGAGTGCGAGGAACCATAACTTTAAAATTATTAATTTATGTACTTAATTTTATTTTTAGATTTTTATTTTTTAAGATTTAATATTGTCGTATTTTTTGCATGTTGCTCGTCAAATTTTATCCTTGCGGTTGGTTTTTTTTCTCATATACTTACTTAATTGTTTTTTTAGCTCCTCATATTAATTTATAAGTAATTGTAATTATCTGTACATATACATATTTTAAAATAAACATATGCCTAACACAAAATGCCTAAAATAATATTGACTATTTCTTCATTTTACCCAAATTAAATTACTACTTACGAATTATGTTTATCTATCTAAAATTGGTAATCTAGGTATAAATAACTAAAACAAATTAAAAATTTCTATTTCCATATTAATTTAATTTTGAAAACGCACGTCTATGGTTTACTGCCTTTAACACTGATAACTGCAAAACATTTCTGGGAATTTACTCTCTCTTGATTTTCAAATACACTATAGCATTAATCGCTTTGTGTTTTGGTATTTTCCTAGTCCAGGCCTTAGATGTCTATTGAGATCGAGGTCTATTGTTATGTCTTATAGATTTATTCTATTATTATTATTCTATTATTAAGCATAACTCCTGAATAATGAAACAGCGTTGCCAGCACGAGGACGGAACAAATAGAATCGATTAGACACTCACTTGTAATCATCGCGATAAAACAGAGTTTTATGAATGGAACATTGCGTCTCCTGTGATAATAGGATACTCGGTTTTTCAGTTTCTTCTGCTGTGAAGATTAAATTTTCAAGCAATATAATTTGTGGTGGTGAAATGATATCATCATTCCTTTTTTCTAAAAATAGCAAATACTTTAAAAATAAAAGATACACTTTTAAAAGAAAGCAAAAAAAATATAAATAAAAAAATAGGTGGAAAACCCTGAATTTTTATACCTTTAACGATCAAGGTCAGAGAGGTTAAGTATTAAATTAGTAACAATTTCGAAGTCATGCATGTTAAAGCGAATGAATGAAAATTAATTTAAAAGACAGTGTTGTATTGGGTCAGGTTTAATTAAAAAGCTCAAGAACATATAATTAACTGTTTTAAATAATCTTTTTATAATAGTCCAAACAAATAAATATTGACATAGGGGGATATAATTTATAAAAAATATTACCATAATGTTGATTAAGAACATAGCAATTAATTTACATAATTATACATAATAAATGTTAGCAGTCGCCAAAATTATACAAATACATGCATGGACAAAGTTAAATATTATGCATACAGTGTCAATAACCATATTAATATTAAATATTTTTAAAATTACATTTTAAACAAAAATATAATTGGTAAATTGTATATTATTACCGTAATTGGGATTTTAACTTAAATATTGTACAATAGTTTTAAAATTTAAACTACTTTTTGTTACAAAAATATTTGAGCGAATTTTTTCTAACAGTATAAAGAACAAAGTACAAAAGGTTAATGGCAAAAACACAGACACTAACGTTTTTTGATATGATCAAAATTTTGCAAAAATAATAAAATTGTGGAACCATAATTTTTTATATGTTGTATTCACTGGTTTTATAGCGAAAAAGTGTAAAATTATATATTAAAAAATGCAAAAGCTGTTAGAACTTCAAACGTAATGTACTTGAAAAATATAAACCACAAAACAGTATTTTCTAAATTGTGAGTAACACAACCCAAATAATAATTTGAAGAGGATTGTAAGATGAGATAAGTTGCATAAAGGGTTTTGGAAAATGATTTTGTTTTTCCGCGGAAACAACTAGAAACAGTAAATATTCCTAAAAATTATAACCCAAAATAAACATAACCTAACGTTTACCTGTTGTAAATACGACAATTAATTCATATTTAGCAGCATTAAATGGTTTCCAAAAACATTATTTTTTATAATTACATGCCTTATCTCAATACCGAATTTCATAACAGATGAATTGGAAGAGGGGGCCCAAATGATTGGCCAGCCCGGTCTTACGATTTAACTAATTTGTATTTCTTTTTTTGGGGTTTTATAAAAAATGAGGTTTATAAAACTCCCCCGACTACTAGACACGACATGAAAGAGACAATCACAGCGGCATTTCAATCTGTTGATGTGCTGAAAAATATTAGTCAATTATTTGAACTTAGACTGCAGCATTGCATTGATGTTAACGAAGAACACTTATTTTATTATTATGGTTAGAATTATACTTTTGGAGACTTGTTTTATTTAGAATAAATTGTTTATTAAAATTTATTCTTTTTAAGGATTGTTTGTTACATTCAACGTTTATTCCTTTCACATAATAGGTTAAAAATTATGGTTTACAATAAATATTACAAAATAACTCTGTTTTCATAAACTTTGGATATAGAGAATACGTAACAAAAATTAAAGTTACATAATCGGATATTCTATTTATGATATAAAATACAGGGTGTTCCATTTGAAAGAAAAAAGAAAATGAAAGGTTCGAGTTATCGTCCACCCTGTATACAAAAAAGAAAATAATTAATATTTAATAGAATACGGTGATTTTGTATCATTACGAAACTCTGTTAGGCAAAATACTTTTTTATCTTCAACGTACAATAAGATATAGAGGGTTGATTTACCCACGATTTTCACATAAACGTGCCCATAACTAATTTTATTGTACTCACCCTTACTTTTTGGAAGTCCATCTTATTAAGAATAATAAAAAACTCTTCGTGTGAATGTAACTTCCAAGTTTATTTGAAAAAATTAGGTTTTAAATTACAATGACGGCCGTTTCGCTAAGATTAGCATGGTCAGATTGACATATTTAAGTTACATTTTGTTTGTTTGTAGCTAAGAATTAAAGCCCATCTTTGGAGTCGGTTTGCCGTGTGCACTGGGAGCGTAGGTTCGAATCCTACTGACTGCGCCAAATTGTTGTAGATTTGCAATACAACAAATATTTAAATTGTAAAAATGGGTTTATTTAAAAAACTATATGTGATAAAAATTGACATCTATAACATCTGCCAAATCCCACCAAAAAGATTGAACAACATGATGTATAACATTATAATGAGTTGGGATTTAGTTTTAATCAAGTAGTCCCTGTATTTTCTACCTTGGTTAATAATGAACAACTTTACTAAATCAACAAAAGTCAAAAAAGTTAGGTTCAGAGGCTAGTAGTAAAAAAATATCCTTATATTTACCATTTTTCTTTAACCAGTTGAAAAAACAAAAGTAAAATTAATGAAACTAAAATTATATGGAGCACTCGGTAATATTACGTCATTTTCTTATGAAAAATAACCGAAGGGACTCAACAAGTCATTGGAAATTCCGCTCATATTCAAATTTAAAATTATTTAATGCGATGTATACATTCCTTGCATGTTTCTTCACTGTTGCAGTTCCGTTATTCGCTTGAAATTAGGACACTGTATCTTCGCATAAAGACACTCAACGAAACCCAAGGCCTTTAGTCGTTTTCATTATACGGCATTTATAGTGTTTTGCTCGCTTATGGGGTATTGGGTCATTATTATAATTTTTCCGTACATCCAAACAACGCAGTACTCGATAAAAAAACATTTTTACAGAATTAGAAGTAAATTAGATTTAAAAAAATACATACAAGTTTATTCTTATTCATACATAGTTTTTTTATTTAAACAAACAGGTTTATTAATAGTATATTATTCAATAAGCATATTATAGCTATTACATGCGAGTAGAATACTATACTTTGTTCACGACTTTCAAATAAAATTTACTAGTAATTATAAAAAATCTTTATTTTATGAAGTAAAGTACAATGTCGTAGTAGCATTATCATTTGAGTTCATACTTAAATTACTGCTTATTTAAATCAGAACTATCAAAAAGCCAATATTTGATTTTGATGTAAATATTGCTTTTATACTTTTTTTACACAATATTGTTTGATTTTTAAGTTTTTATGTAACTAACACATATTTTAGGACAAAATTATATTTATTATTATAGTGCTAAATTTATTTAATCTAATAAAAATGTATTAAAATAAATTCTAACCTTAACATCAAAAATATCATATAATCCACCATCATCAACTGTATCCTATAAATTTGGATTTTATTTTGTTAAATACTTCTTATTTAGCACTATTTAGCAAAATTACAAATCAAAAAAACTGCACATACAAAGAAAATTGCAGAATAGCATGTAAATAAAAGTTCATATAAAATACTCGTATTGAATAATATTCGTGTGTATCTGTGTATAAAGTATACAATATACCAAAGTACATTCTGTATAGGCAACACTTATTACGCATGTGTGTATTGGAGTGTATGCTACCGTGTTATGAACAAAGAATATTCTCATACCAAGTTTAGACATACGTGCTGTTTTGACGTCATACAGTGTATAATGGTACATTATTCACTAGTGAATAATGGGTAACATTATACTTGAGCATGTACATGTATAATTAAGGTTTTATAGCACGGTCGTGGACAATAGTTATTTATTGTACAAGAAAATAAAAATGAATTAAGCCTTCGTGTATCCAACGTACTAATTGATCGAGCAATGTTTCTAATCTCCGTAACGCCATTTTTTTTTCTGGTAAACAGATTTATGGACTACAGTAACAATGTTAAAGTCACTGCAAACACTTGTACGCGACCAGAATTTTAGTATTTTGAAATCGAATTCCTACAATTCTGGTTAAAGAGATAATAACGTATAAAAAGAAAAAAACGACAAAATTAATTTGCTATAAACAGAGTGTCCTGATAGCATGAAATGTATATTTAGAATATTTTTATATGCAATTGTATGAAAGTTATTCAATTATTGAGCAGTGTATATTTCTGCCCCACATCATGGGCCATCATTCCATCCAGCTCCATATGAGCAAAAACAATTTCTTCAGTAAAAAGAACTAAAGTAACAATGCTTGCTTTGATATGATACTATGTCACTGTTTTAGACATTGGTGAGTCACAATGTACCGGGTGTCCGAATAAGAACGGCTCTCGGCCATATATCAGTAACCATTGATAGTACAGCTTCGGGAAAAAAAATTTATTATAAAAATGGCCTCGAGAAACACCTAGAAATTATTTACAGACTCGTAGGTCTACCGCTAGAGGGCGTAATTTAATACTAAGAATTAAGAAATCAAAATTTTACAAAAATTGCCTTATTAAAGGGCATTTTTAATGCGATAATCAAATTCTACGAACAATTCTGCGTATTTTTGGTTTCAAAAGTTTTAGTCTATCTTTTCAAATATAAGGTGGGGGAGAGTGGGAACATTATTTTAGAAAAAGGTCTGTAAGTCCGGTCCTGTTTAACCGATCTTTGCAAACTTGGTCTTGTTGATAACAGCTTTCTTCCACCAATATTATAGTTATCATTTCCAAACAACCTAATAAGTGACGTGCCTGCTAGAGGGCGAAACTTTTTTTCTTTTTTTAATCTAGTTCTCTTTGAAAAATATTAAATAGAAGCATGCAATTTTAACCATGAATTATAAAATTAGACAAAATTAGAAACAAAATGGTGAAAACGGCATGTCAATATCTTTTTCCTATCCCGAGATATCAGAAACGTGTAAATTTTAAGTATTTTCCTTTGAACATTAGAATACTCTGGTTATACTGAACGGCATTTAATAATTTTACTTTACTTTGTTTAATAATTTGACACATGTCTGCGTGCTTTGTTTTCTATGGCCCACTACTATTTTTATATTTTTTCCATTTCAACTACCTTACAGGCGTTTACCGGTGACAGTAACAGTGATATTGAAATATTTAAAAACATCATAAAGAGGACAAGAACATTCAATTTTAGGAAGTCCAAAATTATTAAATGCCGTTCAGTATAACCAGAGTATTCTAATATTCAAAGGAAAATACTTAAAATTTAAACGTTTCTGATATCTCGGGATAGGAAAAAGATATTGACATGCCGTTTTCACCATTTTGTTGCTAATTTGGTCTAATTTTATAATTCATGGTTAAAATTGCATGCTTCTATTTAATATTTTTCAAAGAAAACTACATTAAAAAGTTTCGCCCTCTAGCGGGCACGTCACTTATTAGGTTGTTTGGAAATGATAACTATAATATTGGTGGAAGAAAGCTGTTATCAACAAGACCAAGTTTGCAAAGATCGGTTAAACAGGACCGGACTTACAGACCTTTTTCTAAAATAATGTTCCCACTCTCCCCCACCTTATATTTGAAAAGATAGACTAAAACTTTTGAAACCAAAAATACGCAGAATTGTTCGTAGAATTTGATTATCGCATTAAAAATGCCCTTTAATAAGGCAATTTGTAAAATTTTGATTTCTTAATTCTTAGTATTAAATTACGCCCTCTAGCGGTAGACCTACGAGTCTGTAAATAATTTCCAGGTGTTTCTCGAGGCCATTTTTATTATAAATTTTTTTTCCCGAAGCTGTACTATCAATGGTTACTGATATATGGCCGAGAGCCGTTCTTATTCGGACACCCGGTACAACTAATATAGTTAATTTGCAGATTTTATTATATTGTGATTGTGATTGTGATTTATGTGACATATTATGAATATCAACCGTCAATACAATCAGTATACATTTACATTTACATTTACATTATTTTAATCTAGCAAATAGTCTACGCCACTGTTAGAAATAGACAAGGTAGGTATTTGTCCACGCTTGGCGAAGTGGCCATAGCGTGGCAAATGATTGTGTTCTTTTGAACTTTAAGCAAAGCAAGCAGCAAAACCGGGAAGTGAATTTGTGCGCCGGCGAAGAAAGGCCAATAACCTAGCTTTGCTCCGGTCAAGTTGCCTGCTTGTTTGTCGATATGCCTCTTCTTTTTTTTGTACGTGTAGTTTTCGTCTTCTTCTAGATATATTCTTGAAGGAATTGCTCGGAAACTAGGACACGGAGGATACAGGGACGTCAAGCAACTGATGATATGCGGTTTTGTAAACACAAACGCGCAAAATCAATAGAAAAATATTAAAATTGTTTACATAGGAATTAATAACCACTTATACAACGAGACAATGACGAAATAAAGTGTTTTTTTTGTAAGTTTACAGTTGTACGGGTTAAACCAGAATTATGTGTTGCATTTTTATTGGTAAACAACTCCTGTTACTAATAAATGTACATAATAATATCTTGCATTCTGTTGTTTGTAAAATCTATAAAATTGTTTTTTATAAGACAGTCGGTAGGAAATAATTCAGACTGGTATAAATATTTGCACATTTTATTATTTAATTTATTTTATGTTTGCTACAAACAAAATCATAAATTATATTCAAGTTTGAAAATATAACTACAAATAATTGTCTTCCACTAATTAAAAGTTTTCTTTACTTACAAAATTTAAGAGAAAGCACATTGAAATAAAAAAAAAAATAGTAAAAAAGCATATTTTAATAATTAAACAACAATTATTTAAATGATGATAGCTAACAGGAGTAAGGCTTGTATCAACAGAAATGGTATTATACATTTGATAATTTACATGTTTATTTACTCCCCGTGGTTAACACCATAGTTACACAACAGATAGAGATGCAATAATATATTGTAATATTTAAATATTCTATAATAGTATAATGAGCATAATCAACAGAAGTTGTTTAATTTAACTAAATCCAATAATTTTTATTATATTGTATTGTTTTATTATATATTTTGTGTATTTGTAAGAGAATTTTAAGTTAGAAATTATTTTATTATGTACCTAATGTATCAATATTATATCTAGTACATAAATATGTTATTTAAGACTTCTAGAAATTTCGCGAAAATTGATTATGTAATGTGTAAAAAAAAGACAGATAATGTGTAAAAAGGAGACAGATATATTTTACTATATTTTTATTCTGGAATGATCGATGATAGACGAAGTAAGAATGTCTTGTCATAAATAGGAAAGAAAGAGATACACATATTTTCCCAGAAATGACTAATCTCTAGAACAAAAAAAAAACGAAGCTTCTAGAAGTTTGAAACCTATAAAAGACTGAACAGAGGTCGTTAAAGGGAAGTTTATTATTGGAAGTCAAAGAGAGAAGATCAGTGAGTGTGAACAGTCAGTTAAAAAGTGAACAAACAGTTTTTAAAGTAGTTATAATAAAGTGACGTTAAAAATACAAAGTAAAACAATTATAAAGTAAAACAAAGTGCCAAAAGTAACATTGAAAACTAATCAAAAGTGAAATTAAAACATTTTCGGTTGATGTAAAAAAGAAGAGTACTTACTATTATTAATACAACTAAAGGAACTATAATCCATCAACACTAAAATTTGAGGAACAAACAAAGAACAATAATTACACAAGAAACTAATCATCTAACAACACTTCAGTTTACCAAAATCGCAAATACCACGTATCACTTCGTTCGTCTCCGTTTTTCATAGATCACCTACAGATTTTTCCACCAATCAGGAAACAGGACTTTACATATCAAGGTCAGATAAAATTGTAATTTTTTAAAAAAATTTTGTAGTAGTTAGTTGAATTTTATAATTTAAAAAAAAAACAAAGGAATTTACTTGATATTTAATAATTAGTGTATTTGATAATCTTACTTGCCATTACATAAACAACATTGGTTAGTTTAACTTAATTCACATCAAGTAAGTTCTTTTATAATTACTAAAGGCCTTTCTTTTTAATATTTTTTCTAATTAGTTTCATTATTAAACTTTCAACATTACTGTTTTAATTTAACTATTTTATAATAAATTTATAATTATAATTAATCAATTTTATTCAAATACCTTCTACCTAATAACCCAATAGAAACTAGCATAACCAAACACCCCCTGAGAAAAAGATCTTGTTGCTATTAGTACATTTAAATAATTAATATCAATATAATAAATAAATCAATAAACTTTCTCTCAAATCATAATATTGCATTACAATACATTACGTATCTGTTGAAAGAAATAAGCAGTGCCTGTCAAACTTCAATGCGGTAGTGGGTGAGAGATTAGAGCAGGGATTAGTTGATTCTATAACAATAACAAATCTTGTACCTGAAATGAAGAGCAGACAACATCACAGCTAGGGTTTCATCGAGACGAGAAATCTCGTCTCGAAGACAATTTCTAGTCTCGCCTGGATTATCGAGATGAGAAATCAACAAATTCTCATCTCGATGTTTTTCTCGAAGACAATTTCTCGATCTCGATTCGAGATTCTCGAATTTTCGAGAATTTCGAAAACAAAAACATAATGTTAAAATATATTATAATGTAACACAAGTCTGCACTAAAAGATAAGGTAACATTTTTTTCTTTCAAAAACTAGGTTAAAAACCTAAAAAACGAGAGATATTTTTCCAATAAGAAGAAAACCGTACATGTATTGGTAATTTCCATTCAACCAATTGTTTAATATTTGTAACGTAGCGCAGTAGTTAGAATTAAACAACTGGTCGAATGGAATTGATGTAAGAACAAGATGGAATTCAACATTAAATATGGTAAATTATTGGGCCATAAGATTGAAAAAACCTCTAAATATTTTATGTGAAAATAATTATTCCTTAAAAGATTATATTATTTCGTCTTGGGATTGGGAGGTAGTCAGCCAAATTTTTAATTATTTGAGTTTTTAAAACATTATCAGATTCGTTTCAAGGCGAAAAATACTGTACATGACCTATGGTCGTCTTGCCGCACACAGGAGATTGTGATCATGTCGGATAGTCAAGCAGCCATCAAAGCGCTGAGCTCAAATATAATCAGTTCGAAGATGGTTTGGGAATGCCTAGGCAAACTAAATGAACTAGGCCAGAAGAACACTGTCACCCTCCTATGGGTCCCAGGACACATAGGAATAGAGGGGAGTGAAACAGCAGATAAGCTGGCAAAAAAAGGAGCTGAAACCCCACTTTTGGGACCAGAACCATCTTGTGGGATCAGCAGTAGAGTAATCTTAGGAAAACTAAGGGAAGAAATGGAGAAGGAAAAATCCAAGTACTGGAATCAGCTGGAAAGACTGAGGCAATCTAAGATACTACTGGGAACTATGACCAGAAGAGATCTCTTAGCTGCCTCAACCTCAGTAAAAAAAGGCTCCCAATTTTAACGGGAATACTAACTGGGTATTGCCGGTTAAAAAGCCACATGAAGAAACTAGGGTTAGCAGATGAAGCAAAGTGCAGATTCTGTGAGGAAGTGGATGAAACCTCAATACACATACTCTCAGAATGCCCTGCCTTACGGAATTCTAGAGCCAGATACCTAGGAGAACATGAAATAGAAGAGGGGGATCTACCTGAATTAAAGCCCGACGATGTCCTAAACTTCCTCAGGAAAATAGGACTCGAAGAGCTGCTATAAATCTGACAAAACATCAGAACTTGGCAAGTAAGGGGGGGCACAATAGATCCTATAGGTCGCAGTGTACTTATCACCCCTAATTCATACATACATACATACATGGTCGTCTTGGGAATTAATATGCTTCCAGATAAACTGGAATCCTGGGCTTTTGACCTAGTCAATTGCCCAAATAGAAACACAACTGACGAACAAGTTATAGAAGCTCTTCAAGCAGCAAGAGATAAAATCGTCAAAAATTATTCGAAAACCAATTGCATATACTGTGTCGTATTAATATTGGATCCACGACATAAGACGGAGACATTCAACTTTACAAATTGGGGAAGAGAATTAAAGCAACAAACTTGTACAACGAAGTTTATTATATTCCTTCCAATAAAGATATTCCTTCAACATCGATGTTACTGACTATGATATTGATGATAATAATGAATACGACTTTAATTTGCAAAGTTTATTTGAAAAAAGCAACGGCAACAAAGAGGAGAGCTGGAGAAAAGAAATAGACGAATATTGTTTGTTGTTTGTCTAAAAAAACTGAAGGGAATCAGGATATTTTAGAATGGTGGAGGAAAAACGAGGCCATATATCAAAATTTACGCAAGATGGCTCGTGATTTATTAGGCATACAAGCTACGTCAGTGCCTGCAGAACGACTATTTTCCAGAGCAACAACGAAGCCGAATAAATGGAGAATCGGCTCAATTTTTAATGTGTTTAAATTCCTGGCTGTGTAACAATAACAAAGATATATTTATAAGGCAATGAATAAATATTTAGTTTAAATATTTTTCTTATGTTGTGTTCATTTTTGGGTGTTGAAGGTTAATTTGTGTTAGTAAGGATCTTTTTATCTTCAAGAATATAAAAATTTTTATTTTTCACCTTTGTTATTTGTTTTTGATATTTCGTTAATATTTTATAAATAAAATGAATTATAACTATTTTCTTTTTTATTCTCGCTAATTTGACCTAAACGCACCTAAACTTTTTCGAGATCTCGAAATGTCTTTCTCGATCTCGTCTCGAAAAATTTTTTATAATCTCGAATTTCGAGAATCTCGTGAAACCCTAATCACAGCACACAAATTCCAGTCGACCATACCAAGACAACACAATCTACCAGAAATAGGTAATGTTTGGGCAAGTAAAAGTATAAATATTCCGTCTCCTCTAATATTAGGTCTATGGTTGTCAACTATTCTATATTTTTTAAAATATATATATTCAAAATACTAATGGTGTACGATGATCATACGAATATTTCATGTATTAAGTTTAATAATCAATCACAGAAATTGTCTTCCAAGTTGTAAACTTTTAGTAAGTACCATTTCTATAAAAAAGAACTTTACTCGACAGATGGCAAATGTTACCTTTAAAATTTTAATAGCCATATGAACGTTTTAAGTACCCAATGATGCAAAAATCAGACAAGTAAATACTTAAAGATATTACCGTATTCTTCACGTGCCATCATTACATCTTTAATGAAATAACTTTGTAATTCTTCTGATATATTACCTCATATTTTAAATTTTATATAGTAAATTATTAACCAGAAGCTATGCAGAAATGCCATGATAGAATTTTAGCGACTTAATGTATGAGTGTTATTTTCATACACATGCATCAATAAGATGTAAATATTCATTGTTGAGTGATATGGCTGTATCAAATGTAGTGCCTCTTTCAAA
Organism: Ophraella communa; assembly: GCA_035357415.1. NCBI lineage: Eukaryota > Metazoa > Arthropoda > Insecta > Coleoptera > Chrysomelidae > Ophraella > Ophraella communa. Next base: position 27,253,475 of record CM068994.1, on the reverse strand, counting down.
TTTAGTTGTTCCAATTGTATATTTTTTTGAAATAAAAACAAAAAATTTATCAAGACATGCAAAGGATGTGAAAACAAAAACAGTTAAAATTTACCGAAATTTTTTGTGCAAAGTTTTAAATCGTCACAAAATTGGGGTCCCAAACCTCCTGAAACATTTTTTTAGTTCTGGCACAATGTTTCGATCGAACTTTTAGAGATACATTCTAGTCATATATCCAAATTCAAAAGCAGCAACAGGATTCTTCTAAAATAACCAGTTATTTTACTATATTCACTTGTTATACTTGTTATATTATACTTGTTTTAGCTTTACATGGGAGTGTTGGATTCATTCTGTCCAAGATACAAGCCTACCACACTATAACCAGTTCCAGTTCCGGTTGTCTGGCCCCGGTACCATCGTGTTGGAGATCTGCGTTGGGACAACCACCTTACCTTCCCCTATACCACACCAAACACCTTTAACATTAAAATTACTCACATACATATCAAAACATATTAAAAACAAAACATTACACTTACCAACTCATAGTATCCCAAAGTTTATCTCTCTACTGTCTCTTTTTAAGTTCCTTCTTTGCCATTATGTTTCTTAACATTAAGAATAATGAAAAACTCTTCGTTTTACCAAAACTTCCAATATTTATTAAAAAATTGCTTTTTTAATAAATATTGGAAGTTTTGGTAAAACGAAGAGTTTTTCATTATTCTTAATAAGATGGACTTTCAAAAAGTAAGGGTTAGTACAATCAATTTTCTTAACATTCCTCATACTATCACCTAATACTCTCTACTTCCTATCCTTTTCCCTGCCTTGCTTCCTACTTCTAATTTAAATACTAATTTTAGCCTCTACTATATATTTTTGCTCTTTTCCTAACCAATAACTCTTCTGACTTCCTTCGACATAGCTGATACCAATTACAGTAACATTCAGCATTGTACGCCTCTCAATTTCTTTATGTTGGTGCCCCATGTTGGATTTCGCCACATCCCAATATAACCTTTTAAAAACCCTAGGTTCTTCAATAATATCAGGCATTATCCTAGCCATATCTCTTAATATTGTACTTTCTGCACGTTCTGCTGTTTCTACCATTTGCCTCCTAAACTTCACTCCATCCCCTATACATACTCCTAAATATCTCGCTTCCTTTACCTATCTAATAACTACCTTCCCCAACTTGAGCTCTTCATTTTCCTCTCTTGGGCCAGATAACATCACGAACTTTTCTGGTGCTAGAGCCTCGGGCATCTCCGTCCGTAACAATGTGTCATGGAACACATTCCAAAATGTTGGTGACAAAACCGAACCCTGTGGTATGCCAGTAGTCACTCCCATCGTAAAGCAGAATATTTCTCGAACTACACACACCGGCAAAGTTGTACCATGTGTAACCTGCTGAAATGGAAAACAAGTCGAAGATAACAGAATGAAACAAAGTACTGGTTTTAAACAGAATAACTTTATTGTACAATTTTAAACTTAAATGCATTTTTTATTTCTCTTTAATAGCGTGTGTTTCCTCCTCGAGCCCTGACAATTGCAAGCATTCGTCTTACCATACTTCTAATGAGATCATCGATCAGTTGTTGAGGCAGTCTCTCCCAATCCTCAATCATTGAAATTGTTACTTCCTCTTTGGTTGAGAATATCTTTAATGTACCTATCTGCTGTTAATGCCCCATCATCAATTACCACTAACTCTGTTCGTGCCCCCAAACATATACCGCCCCATACCATAATTGAACCTCCACCAAAAGGTGTAGCAGTAGTAAAATTAAAAGGTGCAAATTGTTCTCCTTGACGTCGATACAATCTTTCCCTACCGTCGATGGAATTTACACAGAAACGGCTGTCGTCCGTGAAGAGAATGTGACCCCACTGGTTAGCATTCTCGGCCAAATTCTAGTCGCGCTACACGATGGTGTCTCTTGAGTCTTGGGGCTTTTATTGGCACACATATGACTTAAGACCAACTTCCTTATGTCTTCTTCTCACTGTGCGCTCACTTATGTTGGTTCCACGAGTATCTGGTTAAGCGTTTTCTACCTTGCCTCCCCGGTTTGTCTCCAACGACTTACACTACGGTGGATAGTTGATGGTGACTTACCAAACATTAAAGCAACTTCCCGCTATGTTCGACCATGTTCTATCATTACTACTGCCCTAGCAGTATCAGTCGGTATTAAATCACTCATTATTACTTGCTCGTTGCAATAAGAACACAACGGAGTCAAAAGAAAAACCAATTCCAACAAACCCGAACATTAACTGATTAATTCAAAATAAATTAGTACTGCTTAGCAATGATCTACGTGCTATATCCACTACTTTCTTGATTGCTATTAAACAAAAACTCCCTTCTTCTTTATCTCTTTTAACAACCTTTAGGCTTAAATTTATTATACTAACCCTTACTTTTTGGAAGTAGGCTTGCTTTTTTTTGGGTAGGCTTGCTACCCTACAACATGACACGCCGAAAATTTGACTTCTTTCTGTAAATAATCCGAAGTTTACGTAATGCACGCCAATCTTAAACTGTTTAGTGGCTTTTCCTTGGCGAAAGACAGTATTCCGCGACATCTTCCACCTTGTAATAAGAAAATACTACCTACGTTAAGGCCATAGAAAGTGATTTAATCTACTAAAAAAGGAAAGGGCTAAAGGTGCGTATCAACCTCACCTCTAATTAATTACATTTCCTTCAAGATTTTTTTATAAAAAGAAGGAAGCAGATGTACGGAACATAAGGCAGTTATATCTTTACAAATATCTGAAAATGTAATAAATAGCATATCGACTTTGTACTCATACACCGGCTACTTGGTGATACACCATCTTTTTATAAAATTGGGGTACTTAATTACCGTAATTCGTCAGGTCACTATCAAAAATAAAAAAAAACATTGGTTATAATAATATTATTTAAATGAGAAACTGTAACTTTTAAAGATAGGGACAATTGTTTTTCAGTTTCAACAAGATTTAGTTAGTTAGGACAATGGTTTTTTTATCATTTGAAGTCGATTAATAAATATTTGATTTTTTTAGAAAGATTTGGTTTACTGTTAAAAATTTCCAGCAGTTTTAAACCCGTGTTTTTGTTTTAAGGTGAAAAGATTCATCTGAGCTTTAATCAGAATTAATTTACAATGAGTTTGACTTTGTTGAGTACAAGAAATACACTTTCCGAAGCTATGTGTACTCGATTTTTCCTACGATCTCAATATTTCTTAAAATAATGAATTTTTTAACTTTATTTATAAAATTTATTTTAATTGTTAGTCGTGTTAAAAATTAGGATTAAAACAAGCTTAGATATTGCATGGAAATGCAATGACGTTAGACAATTTGATGGCCATCTTAATGTGGATATTCCCTCTTCTTCCAAAAAATTTTGTACTGCAGTTGTTCGATGTGGAGGTGCATTGTCATGCATAAACACAAATCCATCACCTACCGTCCCCCGGAATAGACGCACAACAGGATTTAAAACTTCCTCGATGTAAACAGCACCAGTGATTCTTCTCTCCACAACCAGGAGAGGCGTCCGTGTACCCCTCATAATACCACTCCAAACTATAATACTCCCACCTTCAAATGGAACACGTGGTTGGGTTGTTTCTAATCGGGCTTGTCGTCCTGGGGCCCTCCAAACTAGCGTTTTTCGCGAATCAGAAACCAAGCCAATTCTTGATTGATCAGAGAACATCACGTAATTCCAGTTACGACCATGGTGTAACATTTCTTGAGCCTATTGCAACCTTAAAATATTTTGTTGATGGGTTAGTTTGGGAACACGTAGAGGTCTTCTGCGATACAAATTTACCGCATTTAATCTTCGTGTAATTGTTTGCCTTGAGATATTCAGTCCTTCAAGTCTAGCAATTTCTCTGGATACGCCACTTGTAGAGTCCTGTCGATTTCTTCGAGCTATCAATGTTATCTGCCGGTCTTGTGCTGCTGTTGTACATCGACTTCTGCCACTTCTGGGACGATCCTTCACATCATTTGTGTCTTGGATTTTTTTTTTAATTTTTGATACAGCACCCTGAGTAACACCAACAATATTCGCGATATGATTTTGGCTAAAGCCCTGTTGTAACAAAGCATTTACTCTAGACCTATTAAAATATTATATCATGTCTCTGGGCATTTTTAAACAGCTCAAATGAAATTTAAACAAGAATTGGAATAATGTGAAAGCACCCAAATCAATTAAATATGACCAAATTAATACAAAAACGAACCAAATTTAGTATTATTTTGATTTAAAAACGCTTTAAAATAAATATCAACAAGAGTTTTTAAAAAACCATAGGCGTAGATATATTATTTCTAAGTATTCCAAACTTTTGGACATATGTGTAGTATAACTCACTGGAAGAGGAATTATTCCCCAAATTTAAAACGGATTTAGGAAAGTAAAGAAATATTCCATAAGTAATTCAGAAATACAATTTCCTACTTTAACAAATTATATCGTTTAAACGTATTCACAAATAGAAAACAGAAAATTTATTCTCGAATAATAATTATAAGGTGCATTACAGTTGATTATTTAAAATTAAGCATAAATAAACTAGCGATAGACAAGGAATAAAACATTAAGTATAGTCTTAATTAAAATAAAAGTATATATATATTTTTTTCTCATAAAGTTAACGGCACATCTTTCAAGGACAATGGGTCATTGAATGAATCAGAATTATTATGATCTGCATTAAGGATCCATGACCTCTGTTATTTCGAGTGAGCGTTGTTTTTATGTTCAGCAAGTCCAAATCCGGATAAACAAACAAAAAACCGTTGGTTTTTGGTTGGTCACTGGAGGCACCCACTTGAAACAAACTTTGTTTTTATGTTCGATACAGTCCGTAAAAAATTTGGGTACCTATAACATCAAAATGGCAGTAGCCGAAGTCGTTTTATTACGGTCCAAAGTTATATCTTCAATATCAAATTAATTGCAAACGTTGCAGAAATCGGTTTTATAAATAAATGAACAAATTAATGTTAGTTTGACTGTTGATTCACTTGAATTATAAAAACTAAATAATTTTAATAAAAATATTCGAAATTTGAATCACTGTTTATATCAAAAATTGCTAAATGTTGGTTGTTAAGATATTTCCAGACGATACCAACTTTCACACAGACTTTTATAGAGTTTTGTTTGTGCAAAAGTCTGTACATACATTTCATGCAAATTAAAGTCTGTCGTGTGGATCCAGCCTTAGAGAATTTTATTTAATTTAATAAAAAAATAGTTAGATAGAATTCTTGAAGGTGGCATGCGGCAAACTCAAGTGACTACTGAGCGGATGGGTGTTTCTCAAAGCATTACCAGTGAATTATGGAACAGTTTTAGAGAAACTGGCAGTCCAGCCGAGCAATATCCAGGGTGCCGATTCTCCGGCTTCGTAGAAGCGATCAAAGTGTCGGCGATTCTCCCTCCCTGATTTTCTGGGGAAGGTCCCTGGAGCTATTCTTGAATGGTGCGAATCAACCTCAATCGAGACTCCCCGTAGAATAAATGTTGACGATGTTGCCAGTGTTATTTGGAGCTTCAAAATAAGAAAAGAAGAATAATAATGTTTACAACCACTAATTAGTTGCGCAGTAAACGCAGTGCGTCGTTATTTGTTTTGGTTTTGCTTATGATTTCTTTTCTTTTGATAATTGGGTTATGGATTAATAATTTGTTGTGGATACCTAGTTTATGTATTTCAATTTAAGATATAAAACTCAGGCAAATATAGATATATAATGTTGTTCTTTGCGAATAATTAAGCTTTTTTAAAATATTTATATATCTTTCCCTACTTTTAAATTGAAAATACCCTGTGCAGTTTTGAATACTCTTGCCCTTTAACCTAAATTATATGTATCAAAAAATTTACCTTCTTTACTCTTTTAGCATGGAGAAACATTAGTTTTGTTTGGGTAAACATCAAATTTGGTTCAACTATTTCCAAAATATAAAAAGCTGAAAATAGTATTTTGTTACTTTCAGAGGCTGTAGAACCAAATCCATTTTTTAAAGTCAAATGCAAATATTACTGAGAATATTTTTTAGTTCCTTTTTTTGTAAATTTAATATACTTACCTAGTCACCATCATTAATTTTTAAAGTATTTTGTTTCTTTTTTTATTTGTAGTTTATATTTCTTAGTTATTTAATAAATTTGTATACATTTGTGTTGTTTATTTTATTTTTGTGTGCCTAACCCAAAGTGCTTTGTTAAATTAGTTGGAAATAAAAAAATTGTTTACGTTCATAAAACATTTATTGTTTATATAAAATGGGTTTGAATAATATTTTGTTGTATTATTCGTGCTCTTTGTAAATCTTCATTGGCTGCATTTTCTTGAATATCTGGTCTGTTTATCATTCCATCAATTCCATAACACACTTAACACGCATTTACATTAATTTAATGCTTACCGAAACATTTTAATAAACTGTGTATTTCTTAGTTCTTGAAAAGCTTGCTCCCTTACATGGTATTGCCTTATTCTTGGTTGACTATTTAAATCTTCGAGAACCTCCAAATCTCTTATTACTTCATGAGCTAGTAAATATTCATATATATCGTCCATTTTATATATTAGTCCAATCCACGAACTTAAGTTCGTGATCCAATCTCTAATTGAATTTAAAAAAAAGTAACTTTAAAACTTAAAAAAAGCAAAATCTTCCAAACAAACGAAAATACTTGTATAAAACAAAAAATTATACCAAACACTGACTGACAACTGACTCCAAAAACAACAATTTTCAAAGACGAAAGACAGTAAACAGCTGACTGTTCTCTTAACTTTCGTTCGTTCTACTGCTTCAAAGGGAGAGAACGATGTTCTATTAAAAATACAGGGAGGGAGCTCATCCTTTTTGTCGAGAATAAGGCACCATCAAGTTTTAATAGAACCACGCCCATCTTTCTCTCGGGGAGCGCTGTTCCCTGGCCCGAGAATTCGCACCCTGGCCCGAGAATTCGCACCCAGGACGGAGACGCTCTACAACAGCACCTCAAGATCGATTCTTAATTTTAACAGCAACCAACAATAACTGCTCCTGAGTTACACAGTTCTCACGAACTTTTACCCTTTATTTGAAAGTGGACCTAGGCGAAATTTGGAAATTTTTCAGGTACAAGGAAGTCTCGCCAGTCATGTAAATTAGAGCCCGTAAGAACCTGCTTTGGCCGTTTGGACCGAGGAAAGTCATCAGGATCGTAGTCAAGTGCCCTCTTTAGAAGTGGATTTATGTGGTTATGAAATGAGGTGATTAAGTCAATGTTACCAAGTCGGATTTGGCGACTTATCGAGTCCATCATAAGATCTTTACGGATGTTCGAGTTTCTTAGATACCAAGGTGACTCAGTAATTAGTCTTTATTCTGAATCTCGAGTCTATGAAGATGAGAATTTGCAGTTTGTCCCCATACAGTCGATGCATATATGATTTGTGGAAGGATGCAAGTCTTGTAAAGTGTGAGTTTGTGGCGGAGACTTAGTCTACTGTCTCTTGATATGAAGGGCCATAGTGCGGCTTTTGTAGCACCGAATACGGAACTACGAATAGAATGGCAAGAACCTAGCTACTGTCTAGATCCGTATGCGACATCGAGTAGCAGCGGTTGTGTTAAAAAGTATTGTCGATAATACAGATTCCTTAAATTTATATCTAGTGCCATCTATCTGTCAATAAAAAGTACTCTGCGATAAAATAGACAGCTACATTTCAACGAAACTAAAGTAAATATATATTTATGTTTACAATCAAAAATTGATCATTTATTTATTTATTTTGCTTAAAATACAAGTCATGTTTCAAAAGATTATTTCTCAAACAGTTGAAAATATGAGGGACATCAAATATGGGAATAATTTCTTGGTCATTGATCACAAAACCAAAATGTCTATTCTCTTCTTTTCTTTTTAAGTATTCCTCCTTCGTTTCACTCATTAGCAGTCTAATAGCTCCGACATTATTTTCACTTTGGTCACAAACTGTCGATACTACCTTCAAACCTATACTTTGACATTAGCAGATTAGAACCTTCAGCAAATTTTTTAATGCCATAGATTTATGAGGTCCTTCACTAAATGTAAAAGCTAATGGTTGCTTCCACTGTTTATACAGTCCTTTCAGCATAAAAACGTTTGCATGATCTGCTAGTACAGGTTTTTTTCTTTATAAATTACAATTTGATTTATTCACTTACCAGGTAAATTTAAAGTTGGAACTGCTGTTCTTATAAGAAGTCTTTTGGTACCTAAAACTTTACAGTTACTAGAAAAATGTTCCTCACAAAATACATATTTTTTATAAATGTCTTCAACTAACAAGTCTTTATAATTTAAAGACTGTATCTTTAAAATCCACTCACTAAACACACTTGGTTCATTTTTTGGAAAACGATGCATTTTTGCCTTCACGATTTGTACATGTAGGTACACAACATTTCCTTTTAGATAAGGGGGGTTGGTAGTTTGAATCTATTTTAGGGACAGAATTATTTGGAGACACAAAACCAAAGATGATATACACCAACAAAACTAAAAAAACTGAAAACAAAACTCCTGCTCTTCCTGATTCTCAGAACTACTGTCTCTTTTCTTAATTTTCTTAAAACTGTTTCTCACCAAATACAGATTGATACAGATCTGTTAAATTAAAAAGTATTGTCGTTAATAGTATTAGTAGAGAGACCTCTTCCGAAAAATATAACAATTGAAATGAGTAGACGCAACGATCAGCGCCATCCTATGGTTGTGTTAAAAATATTAATTAGTTTTGGCGGGAGTATATTTGTTTTCATTTCTATTCGTAGTTCCGTATTCGGTGTTTTCTTAGAACAAAAAGAAACAGGAAGGAGTCTGTCATATATTAACTTTAAGAAAAATTTGCGACGGAAGTCGGCCATCTTGAAGCTCCTTGTATGACTCATTGTTTATGTTTACAGTATGCTGTCAAAGCAATATTTGCATATAAATGTCAAAAATTAGCGCATAGGCGTATCATTCGGTTTTTACAAACACAAAATGATTTACAACACTAAATGTATTCACATACTTGATTGGTTGGAATTTAATAAAAATAAAGACCCTAATGTAAATTTAATTTTTTTACGGTACGGCATTGGAAACGGAAATTAAAATTGACAGTTGGCCGCCATATGCAAGCTCCTTTCTGGACTCAAGGTCATTTTGCATATACTCCTTCCTGTTTCTTTTTGTTCTAAGGGTGTTTTGTAGCATTCGTTTTTGATATTATATGACGGATATGTGGGTGCCATGTCAACTTGCTATCAAACATGACTCTCAAATATTTAAATTCGGTTTTCCAATCGATAACCAAAGCTTTCAGCATAAAGTCGACATTTGGCCAATCGCGATTTTTACTGAATTTATGCATTGGTCGGGTTTCGAAGATATTCTACACTCTTGAAGAATTTCCAAGAGCTAAACAAAATCGCGGTATCATCCGAAAATGTAAAGATCTTTGTAAGTCCTATACATTCGGGGATGTCTGTCGTATACAAATTGTATAGAATGGGAGATAGAACCAAACCCTGAGGAACTCCGGCTTCGATTCTCTTAATCGTTGAGATGGAAACATTCGTGATTTTAGGAAAGCTCTAATTAACTTTAATAGGCCTGAATAAAAATTAACTGAATTTAATTTATAAATTATCCCTTCATGCTAAGTCTTGTCAAAATCTTTTTCAACGTCTAACAAGATAGCGCTACACGTCCTTTTTGCTGTCCAGTTTTCAAGTATACATTCGGTCAGTCTTAGAACCTGCTGCTCGCAAGAGTGTTCAGCTCTAAAGCCAAATTGAAAGTCCAGGATGATTCGTCGTTCGTCAGTTTCATCTTTGATTCGCTCAAGAATAACTTTCTCGATTACCTTTGATATCGAACTTATTAGACTTATTGGTCTGTGGTTTTGGGGGTAAAGTGGATTTTTCCCGGGTTTTTCTATTAAAATAACGATGGCATTTTTCCATCTGTCGGGGAATTTTTGTAATTTTAAAATTGTGTTTGTGATGTTGGGCAAAAATTTGAAGTAGCTGTGAGACAGCTAGTGTAAAAAATATGTTTTGAATTTCTATGTTTGTGGTCGGGCGTATTGCCTTAAAAGGCAGTGTTTTAATGTCGAGATCTACCGCATTTTCGACCTGTTTCCCTTTCGATATCGGCGTCTGGGTCCCTGTTTGGCGAGAACTGGAATTCTAGAGAGTCCGCAAAGGTGGAAGCTTTGTCCTGATCTGTATAGACCATACCTGAAATTCCCTGAAGGGGGTTGTTTGATTTGGTCTTCATTTTAAGCCTTTTTTTGAGAGCCTACAATGGATTAGGTTCATTACAATCACTGATCGGTCATTTCGAAGTTTTTCTAGCTCTCGCTTGACTTCGTCCGATAGTTGGTTGGCTCGGTTAACTGGGCCTTTTTCCGAGCTCTATTTATCACCTGGATGAGATGTTTTATCCTGGGGGAAATAAAGCTGATTTCAATTCATTCGTAATTTGAAGGATTTCCTTATCTAGATCATGCATGTTGTTGAGCAAAGGAAGGGGTCGGTTGATGTTACTAAGTATTTCGGAGTATTTGATCCAATTCACTCGTGATTGTCTTGCGTGCATCAAATTCGGTTGCCAGTTCTCCTGGTGGGTTTGCAGGCTTGTTCCCACGTCAGTTGGAGATTGCTCTTGCGTCCAATCAGACACACTGCAGTTGAGATATTGTAGTTTTTGCTTTTAATACCGTCTTACCGTCTCCCCATGCTGCCTAGGAGTTAGTCTTTTGCCAATAGTGATCGCTGTGGGACTCCAGGAAATCTCTGCTTACTGAACCTCACTTTTCATGATGCTGGTTGTTTCCTTTTATGACACAGTATAAATAGCCTGCGTCGTCAGTCCACGTTGATTTTGAATTTCCTACTTGAAAGAAACCGTTTTGTGTAACAACTAGAGATAATGCTGAAAAAATGAATATTTTTACTGCCAATGATAGAACATCCAAACTACTAGCGCTATTTTTAATAAATATAGTTAGAAAAAGATTTTATCATCATAGAGAAAATATTACGAAGTAATATTTACCAAAATTTACCAAGAAAAGGCAGATAGTTTTTAAACTAAGTGAATTTCATCGTTATAAAAAATATTCTCCCAGACGTCGCTTGAGTATTATAATCAATCAACAGCTATTGGGTTTTTCGACTTTTTGTTCATGTCGTATATTAATTATTTTATTCTAATTTCTAATGGATGTCCAATTGACTTTTTTTAGCATAGTATATTGAATTGTAATGAATATAAATGAATAAATATCGAGTGTTTTTTTATGTGAACGTTCATTTATCAGACAAGTGATCAATTCTTGCACCTACACTTATTTTTATGTGTAGTGTTAGTCATGTATACACTTCTATTACAGTTTTTTTGGTTTTTTTTAGTACAGCCGGTATTTGGCATGAGGTAAGCGCTGAAAATAAATGCAAATCCCAAAGGTGATACTTACCTACCACACAAAGAAGAATTGCTGTCTTTTGAATACTGGTTCTTTTTTGTGAAACATTCATGGATTTTAAAAAACAGTTACTGCTAAAAAATCTCAACTTTATAATATATTGCACTTTTATTTTAATATTCTTTTTATTCATCTCTGTTCTGTAAAATTAAAAATAAAAAAAAATTTAAACTTTTTATGACATTATTGTTAATTATAAAAGTCGATTCCATATGGCACATACATTGCCTATTGAATTATAAAATAATATTAATTTTTCAATGTGAACAAAAACACGATTTGACCATGATACATCTGTTAGCTTGGGATTTTTTTAAGACGAAAATCAATTAATCATCTTATATAAGTTGGTATCAGAAACAAATAATAAATATAAGTGGCAATTTGTCTATACGCATGTTCATGCGTTAATTATTACCTAAAAAAAAGTCAGATGAGTACCTAAATAACGGAATGCCAATTGCTAATTTGAACATTTATAAAAGATTATTAAGTATCAAGTAATTTCAGGTTCAATGAAACTTTTACAATGAACTATTATTCATTATATTATAATAATAATAAGAAGAAGAAAATTGTTAGTTATGTTCTCTAACAGAGATACGTTAGTTAGATAACTATGACTAATGATTCTTATACCAGTAGTTTATTGTTCGGCTAGAGGCTACTTTTATCATTATTTCGGCGTTTTTTGTAACTGCCAAATTGTTTGCACTTCAAATTTTTAAATATCCTGTTTCAGTTTGTCATTATTCTCAATGTAGTATCGATTATATTATGTATTTACTCTTTATTTGCATCTGTCAACAACTCTTAAATTAACAGAACTATAATACCATGATTAGGTTAGGTTCAACGTCCGTTAAAGATCTATTGTGGCTCACCCCTAAGTTATAGTCGTTCTATCAGTCCTATGCCTCTGAAGAAGCTTATCAGGGTCGTTAGCAACATTTCCAAGTTCTTGGGTTGATGCAGACCAAATCTATTGATCCTTAGACTCTCGAGTTCTCGGCAGTTACACAAGATCAATCTGACGATGCTTCTTAGCGAAACGGCCGTCATTAGGTTTGTTTTCACATCAAATCACAAACTTGTTTCTTACAATTTTCAAACCATTCTTGTGCGCAAGTCTCGTTTGAAATAAATCCCGATCTGATCTGTGATTAATGTGAAAACAGTAGACAAAATGTGTATGAGTAAATAATCCGTATGATATTACCTAAAAAGAAGATTAAAAAGAAAGAGGTTATTGTTATTGTTTACAAACTTAGACAAGGAAAGAGAGAGGACTGCGCATTGGAATGAATTTGTGTAACCCAATTGCCACCAAACTAATGGCGGACAATATTGACATAGGCGTATCATACGATTTTTCTTATACGATTATTAAATAATCATTTTCATTATTTCGTATTACAAATCTAATTTAAAAAAGTTTTTAAATATGTACTGCTCCAAAAAAAACAACAATCATTTTAAAACATATTTATTTAATAAATATTACAATTTTAATCAATTTTATCTATTTTAAATATATGTTTTTGTTCCACGCCACTGGAAAACTATTCAATCTATGAGCAAATAATAACAATTAAATGAAAAATAATCTTTAAAACTGAATGAAAACAATTTTCAAAATGTATGTACAATTAATTTAAGTTATCATACATAACATATGTGATTTAGTTAAACATCTATTACCTGAAAGCTGTAATATTAATAAAAATAAATTTCAAGGAAATAGTTGTAAAATACTTTTTACCTATGAAATGAAATTCCTTGCTCTTTTTTAGCACTGTGACTGTTGCACTTATAAGCTACACAATTAACCATTTTAAAATGTCTATTCAGGTTATTGAAAAAGGTGAAAATTAATAAAAAAACTAAAAAAATACAATTCGACGTTCCAAATTTGTTTGCCACCAAACGTTTGAAAATTGGCTTCACTCACACGCATAAGGTTTTCATTGCCATGCGCTGTCCTCTCTCTTTCCTAGGGTGTGTTCGGGAGCACGCTTTCGAGCTATGTAGCGCCAAGAGCCATATAACGCAAAAGAGGAATAGTACTAGATAGCGCCAAATGGCGCAAATAGCGTGCTCCCCGAACACACCCCTAGTCTAAGTTTACAAAGCTATGAAAACTGTAAACATGTGTATGAGTAAATTATCCTTAAAGTATTAAAGTATTCTTCCAACATAATTTCTAAATCTGAATCGTCAGTGTCGGATGACATTAAATAATCAGATTCATCAGAATACATGTCTTTTTAGTTTAAATAGGTTTATAATGATATTAAAAAAACAGGAGAAAATAACAACAAAAAATATAGAAACTAATTGACATAAGGTTTAATACGCGCATGTGCCAACAATCTGCTGGAAATTAATTCTCAAACTGCTTGGACTGTCACCAAACTGTCAGGAAACCATGTGAAAACATCCGACTAGTGATTGGAAATTAGTTTCAAACTAATGCGCGAACACAAAATATCAAATGCGCACACTCCAAACGTTAGAAACAAGTTTGAAACCAATGTGAAAACAAACCTATTGTGATTAAAAAATTTTTCAAATAAACTTGGAAGTTACGTTGAAACGAAGAGTTTTTTATTATTCTTAATAAGATGGACTTTCAAAAAGTAAGAGTTAGTACAATAAACTTATATATGACGTCAAAATTAATGACGCACTGAATGACAAGCTGTGGTTTGACTATATTACGTAATCTTAATGCTTGCTGCCTAAACTTAATTTGCATTTTTCTCGTTTACTTATTGTTTAATAGTACAAAAGTGCCTGTGATAATATCTTCCTCTTAGAAGTTTATGAGTTATTTTATCTTTGGTACATAAAAATAAAAAGTAACAATAACCACTGGACAATTATTTTATATACTCTTAAAAAACTTGTTAAAAAAATAACAGATGTTCCTCGAGTTTTTAGAAAAACTTCGTACGTTTGTTGGGAATGGGCAACGGAAGGTAATATCTTATTCATAAATAGAAAAGAGCAAAAAGGAAAGAGAATAATGTAACTAGATATTATGAGAGGTAGGATATGGATTTCTATTTGAGATTGTATTAGATACACAAGTGGCTTTCCGATAATTTTTCTACCTGATATTTTACGTGGGTATTTACCTATAAAAGTACACCCTCACTTCGGTGTTTCCGTGGGAACAGAAGCATGCATGAGTTGCAAAAAATACTGGTTTATAGTTCATTTTCATAATAGTAATAAGATTTGAGGTATATATTATGGTTGCATCAGGTTTTTTAATGGATTTTTTGTAAAATCAAACTATAACAAACAAAATTAAAAATGAACAAAGTGCAAATAATAATTAATAGCGCACGTTGTCACATCACAGAATATACAGTATAAACAGTACTTAATATAAAAAAATATATTTATGGATTAATTTTTATTATACATATGTTCAAAATGTGCACCAAGGAGTTGCAAATAAGCTTCATAACCTGAAGAACACGACGTGGTCGGCGGAAAATCCAGAAAATAATCATTTTATTAAACTATAACTTAAAAATTTTCAAGGTTAAACATGTTTTGCAAAATGTGTTGCCTAACTATCTACTTAGTTGATTACCCAGATAACCATAGAATTTTATGTAAATACGTGTGATTCAGCTTTGTGTCTCTTGTCAGCTGTCATTGAGTTAAAAAATCAATGTTTTAAATAAAAAGTGAAAGTTTTGCTAAAAAGTTTGATTTTTAATGTTCTTAGTTAAAGAAACTCATTTGTAAAAGTTATTAAGAAAGTTATTCATAATGCATTCCCATTGTTTATTTACATTTTTCTGATCTGTAGTATTTACTTCAATCCAATTTTGTTTTAAGTACATAATTTTATAAAAACTGAATATTCATTTTATTCTGTTTTTATTATTTGTTGTCAATTTGTATAGTTTAATTTATTTCAACTTGATAAATATTCTTGATCCGTAATTTTTACTAACATATTTTGTATAAACTATATCAGTTAACAGAAATGGCCACCATTTTCATTCTGTAAATTGTGCAGAAAATGGACAATATACATGTGGTTGTAGAAAAACAATTAATCAAGTAAAGTGATTGATGCAAATAAGTTCCTTATTATTCTTTGCTGCAGTTCTCCAACAGTATAAGGTGGATTTTCCGAGCGAAAATACTCCAAATGTAGGCATCAGCTGTTGGTAAATCCAGTGAAGGAAATCTGTTCGATGAGAAAATATTCTTTTACCAATAAATATGTTGACGAAGAGAATAAGTACAGAATAAGTTTTATACTTGGTAACGAAGTGGGGTAGTAGTAGGTAGGTTGGGTAATAAAAAAATAATAGATGTATTTTAGTTGTGTTTTATTTAATTCCCCATTATAATGCCAGTGTTATTTGTATATTATTTAAAATTATCAAGTAGAAAACAGAGTAAGTTATACTACAATATTATTTAAAAATATCAAACTTTTCCAGAAAATGATCCAATACTCGTTAAAATTACCGTTTAAGATATTAAATTACCACCTACCCGAGGGTAATACTATCCATAACACTGTCGATTTTGATTGTTTATTTTTTTGACACGGAAAATAATTATGATACTAACGTTTACCCTCGATCTTCGTATCACTTTCCACAAGATAGAAGAGACCCATGTCGATTAGCTGTACTTTTAAAAATGAAACCGAACTTTGTGCTGGTATCGTTATTGTTTGGGTTTTAACCTTCAGGTGTATTAAGTTACAGTACTTACACATGCAAAGTCGTTGGAATAGGTCAAGCCAAACCATAGGTTATATAAAACAATTATTTATAGGTGAATATCAATTTATTTCTTCTAAAATTGATGATTATCTAGATATCTTCCGATTTCCAATTCTTTAAAAAAACATAATTCTTCTTTTTTATTACAAATGTACAAAAAGCTTAGGGAAAGGGATTATACTTTTTAAATTTATAAGTTTGGTTCTGGTGAAGAATAAATACATACTCATTTCGAAGTTCATCACTTGAAAATTAAAGCTACTTACTTTTTATAATATTTTAACTTAAATTAAATGCGGAAAACTGAGTTTTATAAGTTAATTTAATTTATGTTGCAATAAATTGTAATAAACCATTGATTAACCTCACTTTTAGAATTATTTCTTCTCATGGAACTAAAAATGTATCACGATTTTTATGCCATTTTACTGTTTCGACGTTGCCATTTAACATAACTTGTCTAACGTGAACGTTCCAACATTGCCATAATATTTTTCACAATTGTTGGTTATTCGCCTTTTCGAAAGTCTAGACGCCCTCTGGAGGATAAATAATAAACCTACTTTGTGAGTAATCGCAAATTATTTTTAATTTTATTTTGGATTGTTATGTGGAGGTTGATGTTTGATTCTTTTATTTGTATTTGTAAAATTACCACCAAACAATTAAAACACACAACTCAAACACTAAGTTCGACACCTCAAACAAAAAGATTACTCACAATCCTCCATATTTGTTTACGTTTCTTAGCGCCCTCAACGGTAGTCGAAATCGCGAATAGTATTGAAATTAAGAATATTATAGATGTAGTAAATATACACAATAAAAATGACAAAATGAACAGTTTTTATAAAAAAACAAACCCACAAATCTTTGCATAAAAACAATTTTTCGTTAATTACGAACCAAGACCAAAACGTAAACTTTCAGAAAACTCGCAAAACCGGTATATAGATACAAATCACACAAAACTACCAACAACGTATGAGAATAACAGTACATTTTGCTAAATTGGAACGACGTAATACGAAGGTCCTGTGCAAGGATTACACGCAAAAACGTGAACAAGTTTACATGTCTCAGATAAAAATAAATGTTGTTCTCAGTCAAGAGATTATATAAAAAAAAAGTTGAAGGAATAGGTTATTGGAAACTATTATTCTTACTTTAATTATTACGTAATTATAGATTCTATTATTCAAATTAGTTTATTATTAATAATGGTGATTGTGTTTTGAATGATTCAGTTTGATTACATGTCACTGATAGGCAATTTTTTTCTTTTAATTTGTTCTATTTAATTCAATTGAAAAATGCCAATAGTTCTGTTTTTTTACCTTTACCATTTATTCAAGAATTAAAATCAAATAAATGTAAAGAACGGACTCAAAGCAGATTTCCTGTAAACTCTATTCATCCATAACTAACTAAACTCAGTAATAAATGAGTTGTTTCAATAAACTACCTCTCACACACATTCATAAATATACAGTCTATAGACAGGACTGTAATTAAATGATTTATAAAATAAATAATTCTAAAATTGAGATTTTTATGACTTAATAAACTTTTACTTGTTATCAAGAATATTGAAAAACTGGGACATTGTCAACGGTAATATAACAAGACTTTGATAAATAGTCTTGTTGCATCTAAATTACGAGAATATTTTAATATCAACTTGATGAGACATAATTTTGGGATTAAAGTCCGAGAGCTTTAGCTCTGTGACAATTGTCATATTGGAGTAATAATTTTGTTCCAAATTATGGTGTAAAATTTTCTTATCGAATACCTACCACTCAAACTTAAATCACACCTGGAAATTTTCTTTTGGACGCGAATATTTTATGAAATCGAGAAGCGATTCAAAATATTTGTACTCTCAAAAAAATTTCCGTAAATAATTCAAGCTCTTGTGATATTATAAGTGAAAATTTATTAAGTATCTACATTTTATAATATATTTAGTAATTTTGATACCCGTACTTTTTATTTCAAAATTTGTAATTCAAATACAGTATCCGCCAAAATAAACAGTACCGAAAATAAAAATAAAAATTCATTTTTAATTTCTGTAATGTAAGTACTCAAAATATTCACCATTTCGACGCAAACAAGCTTTATACCGATTTTGTAAACATATTTATAAAAAGTGGTTGATAGAACTGCCGAAAAATATTTTGTATTCTTTCCCGTAGTTCGGCAATATTCGCCGGCGGATTTTCCGAATGAAATATTTTTTTCCTTCATTATACCCCAAATGTATGCGTCGGGTGGCGTCAGATCAGGTGAATGAGAAGGATATTCGAAGTCTATTCCCCGAGAAATTATTCTACTATCGAAATGCTGACGAAGTAAGTCTAAGGTGCGCACAGCTGTATGGCTCGTTGCACCATCTTGTTGGGACCATTGTGTGCGAAACTGTAGATTTCGTGCACGGTAAAAGTTATTTAGATCTCTCACAAAAGGTATAATAATTTTCTGTCTATAACGTTCTTGGTTGACAGTAAGTGGATAATGATTATCATCTTCAACGAAATGAGGACCAATCATTCCATTACCAGATACCGCGCACCAAACGGTTACTCGAAGACTGTGGAGTGGTTTCTCTACAATGACATCAGGACATTCAAATCCAAGGTATCTGGTTGTTTGTCGATTAATATAGCCGCTAAGATGAACGTGACTCTCGTCTAAAAACCATATGTTTTTCAAAAATTCGGGATCTTCGTAAATTAAACTCAACATGCGACCACAGTAAATTTCTCTTGCACGTTTGTCCGCAGCATTTAGTCGTTGTCCAACTTGAATATATACGGTATGGATAACCACCAATTGATTTGAACATGCGACGTAAAGACGTTTCACTAATGTTGAGTTTACATGCAGTTCTTACAAGATTTCTTTGAGGTGATTGCACAACTTGGTTAAAAACACGTCCTTCATTTTCGTTAGTAGGTACATACTGTTTTTCGACGACCTGAAGAACCTTTACGTTGACACAATACACTACCAGTGCGACGAAATTTTTCAACAAAAGTTAACATCACACTTTTACTAGGAGCTGCTTTATTAAATTTTTGTTGATATTTTATTGACACCTGTTCTAAGCTTGGACCATCATACGACCTTTTCCGTATGAACGAAAATAATGCTCTACCAAAAACACTTTTTCTTCCGTTGTTAGAACCATTTTTAAATCAAATTTAACTGCAGCGTACTATTAATATATCAACTAATGACAATTAAGTCAAATATGACAAATCCATATTACATAAACAACTCCACAGCACTCTCTGTTTCGGTACTGTTTATTTTGACGGATACCGTACGTTTAGAACTGCTTGAAAGTATGTCTAGAACACGTTTTAATTCGATATTTTCACAATCCTGACTCTATTTTCGTTTTCTACGGGGTCGACTTAGTGGGTCTGGACTATTTTTACGCAAAATAAGACGTACAAAATTTTTCGATAAAAATCAAAGACCAACATTTATCTACTTTTCTCCTACGTTTCTCATGATAAAAAATTTTGTGCTTTAGAACTGCTTGAAAGTATGTAGAAAGGGCATTTTCGAGACGCTGAATCGACTGGTGAAGTCCGTTTCTCAATAGCATGTCTAGAACACGTTTTAATTCAGATGGAAAGAGTGAGTGGCAATCCAAACTAGTGAGTTTCTCGTGTATTTTTTTTTAAACATACATGAACACAGTATGATATTTATTTAGTAATGAGAACATCTTTTTGACCCGCTTATTCAGGTGCTAATTAGTTGAGAACCTAGTGCAAAAATTCTAGAAAAATGCAATAATTTTAGCACAGATCTAATAATGAATTTAATTTTTAGAGTATCATTTGGCAAATGTGACCAAGAAAAAATAATTCGTACATTAAATCGGAGGCACGAATGTAAGAACATTCCCAGTGCTTAATATAGTTTAAATAGTGGAATGTTTTTCATTTTTTTAAACTAAATATTATACTTGAAGATATTGAAGAGGTGGGGGAAGTCTAATGTCACAAAAGACAGTTGTTTTTGACGAGTCTGTTATTGATTACTCATCAATCAGTCGTGATGTTGCAGAGATTGAAAATAATGGTGAGATGTATATAGAAGCTCAATGATGGTAATTAGGAAAGTGAAAGGCTGTATGGTAATTAAAGATCAATTTAAAGCTTGTATGTATCTGTTTGTGTATGTTCCATCAGGTGGGAAGTTGCAATAGGCTAACCCTTGGCTGGGTACCTAGGCAAAAGGAATTCAGGGACAATAAGAAGCTGATACGTTGCCATGGGGAGGTGCAAACACACCATTGCAAAGAAAGGTGGGAAGGTACAACCAGAAAGAGATAGGCCAAACAATTTATAAAGTGACATTCGACAATCTTCACGGCAGACCTACTCTCACATGGACGAAAGGGCAGAAGGGCAGAAGGACGGGGCTATATGTGATTTAAAGCAGCACAGTAGATCTGCAAAGGTCGCAGTGTATCAGGATAGGATGTTCAGCCAGCCTAATTTTTAATATGTTGAGATAGATATCTAATAGTTAAAAATTTAATAAGTAGAACTTACCTTATAATTTACAATAAAAGGATATATTAATAAGTTTTATAGAATCAGCATTTACTTTTTCTTTTGTACATCTAAAGTTTCCAAGTTCATAATTTTCACAAGACATACATTTAAAATAAACAAAGAATGTAATGGGTATTTTATATTGAATAGGATCCATATTTTGCTATTTTATAGCAATTAAATATTTCCAATCCATAATAAGTACACTTTTACATAACAATTTTTTTTTGTCCTAGTTCTCTTTTAAAATTCTAAGTTTAATCTGAAACAATAAAAAGAAAAGAAAAATCAAAAGTATTAATGGTTTTCACATGTTTATGAAATCAACATGTAATTTTAGTTAGTAAAGTATTTAAATTAATATTATAAAAAGGAAGTACTTACAAAATTATAAAAAGACAAATTATAGTCTTCGATATTGTACAAACAAATATACCAATAGATCATGAGTACCTTAAAAAGACACAAGAACAATTAAAAACATGTAGCAGGTGTGGTGAAATATAGTAAACTAATTCTCATATCAATAGTGTTGGTCTTAATCACATAATTTTTTTTAATAGAACACTTAAAGAGTACACAGTGAAAAAAACTATTGAAAAACTTAGTTTATAAACATTAACAAAGGACATTTTATGTAACAAAATATATGTAGGATAAGTGAGTAAGGTGTTTATATAAATTTTAAAATGTTAATCTTTGTTAACACAGAGACTCTTATCTTATATAATGTGTAAGAGATACAAATAGCGAAATCTTTTAAAAGTTTAAATTTTAGTTGTTAGGGTTTAAAAATAGTAATTTTTAGTTAAGATAGGATTAGTTTAATTGATTTATAGTAATTTTAAGTACAATAATTGATAGTTTTATTTCAAATTTTAAAGTCTAGAAAATATGACAGCTCCAGCAAACTGCCTATTTTTTAATAATAAATTTACAAGGAAAAAGTCGATTTAAAATTAAAGAAATAAATTTTTTTTTGGTAAACATAAGGATGAGATCTCACTATAAGTTAACAAAGATACTATTAGTTTTGTAATTTCATTACCTTCATATTCAAGAATTTTGGTTAGAATTTTGCATTTAAACAATGGAATTTCGTTTTTTGATGTCATACTTGTCATTTTTCCTGGAAGCCTATAAAAAGGCCGGAAAATCGAAGATTCACCCTCTTTTGATTTTGGTAGCAGAGCAATAATTAACATGTATTAATTGATTACTAACTAGAAGAAAATTTTTTGCATTAATTAAAAGCTGTTTATGTTAAATTAATACATGTAACATTAAAAATACATACAGTAAAGTAATCAACCATTATTAAATTACTTACAAAAGTAATAAATTTGTCAAATCAAAGACTGATTCCAAAAGAATTTGAAAGATTAAATTTGAGCATTCTTTCTGCAACTGGTCCTTAGCCGCCATATTGTGGTATTACTGTTCCGAAGGCAGACGAGGAGAAGCCGATCCGAATTTTTCGTGCCATTCCATTTAGACAGTAGCAATTTTTAGAGAACGAACTTTATAATAAAAGGTACGTGTCATAGTTAAGGTTTAGTATTTGTGTATTTGTTATTTTGTGACTGTAAATTAATTTTATTTGTATGTATCATCTCCATTCTTTTCATATAAGGCTATTCATTTATTTATTTGTACCAAACATATGAAAACCAATTAACAGTTTTTGTAAAATTTCTTTGAAATACTTGACATTAAATTTATTGTGTGTTAATTATTAAATAATATTTTAATTTGAATACTACCCTGATAAGAGTCAGATTTTAAATTTAAATTTCAAAACAAATAGTCTGAGTTAGTTAAAATTTTGATAAGGCGCCCAACCATAGAATTACAGAAGAACAAGTAAACTTTATATAAAATTAAATAGTATTTAATCATTAAAATCAATCAAAACATTTGACAAAACCAATAAAACAAAACAAAATTATAAATTATAATAATCAAACCAATTAAAACATATCAAATTAATAGAACTAAGTCGGGATATTGATAAATTAATTATAAACAATTTAAATAATAATAATCATTAAATTTAAATCAAACATCAAAATTAAAGTAAAAGTAAATCATTGTAATGTATATCTCTTGACCAATAGACGATTTCATTTTTAAAAAAGTTGTGTACCTTAAGATTCAGTAATAAAAGTTTGGAATGACTTTTGTCAAACCTTTCAGTACATTTTTATAGATCTTTTCTATAGTTATTGATAGTTCTATAAGCTTGTATACTGAATAATAATAAAATAAACGTTTTTCTGCTTAAAAAACGTGAACTAATTTCATAGTTTATGAATCATACCGTAAGCTTCCGTTTAAATTGCTTCTGGAAAACCATGACTCAAAAAAAACTGTTGACAGTTTAAATTTAAATATCGAATTGTGCATTTATGCTATCTTACTGGTTTTACTTTCACTGAATGCAAACGCAGGTAGTTTATTGACAACTTAATTGTTTCATGGTGATTTTTGTCCAATAAATGGGAAAGGATGGAACAAATGAAGAAAGGGAAATTTACAGAAATATTTTTACCCGGTTTGCGTAACGCTTGTTAGGTCTTTATGGTTTAACTCTAAAGCAAACCCCGTTTTTATGAGGTACCATAACTTTCAATTTCGGTGAAGGATGTTGTAACTTGACGTAACCGGTGTACCAAAAATATTAAGATTTATTACGTATTGACGTATTGTACCATAAAGTCTTCATATTTGACTTTGCCGCAGAGTGAACAAAACATTTTCGACGCTTGATGAAAATATTTTTAAAGATGGTCTGAAAGATGGTCTCTATCAGGTAGGTACAATGTTATTATTTAATAAAAAATGATTGCTATCTTTTTTGTTTCTTTTAGATGCAAATTTGTGACTTATAATCAAGCTAAATTCTTCATATATTTAAAAAAGATTAAATTAATTCTACAAATAGTCACTATTGTTTGAAAAAGAAATATTTACTGCAAAAAAAAACTATTTTTAAGCTATTTCCTAAAATATATACAGTTTGTCCACAAAGTATAGACTTAATTCGAAACTCCTTAAATGAATAAAATCTCCAGCCTGCATGTTTGTTGGGTATCTAATCTTTTTGTTATTTTTTGTCTTAAAATTTCTTCCTTTTATTATTCAAATTTGAGTATACAGTGTGTAAAAGCCAAATGGAATAAATTCATTATTTCGGTTACTGTACATATTTATAAAAAATCCCGAAACACGTCAAATTTAAATTATAACTTGACATTCTTTAACGTGAAAATTCAACCCCTACCTTCAACCCCCTTAGAATGACAGGTACAACACCCAATTTTTTAAATGGGAAGTATAGGCTTGTGATATATCATTTGAAAGGTCTCTTCATTCTCTATTCAAAAATAATATTGTTTTTAAATTTAATGCAAAAATTAACATAAAAAAAATTAATATCATGTTGTTACCGAAATTCGCTACAATACAATCAAAAACTAAAATGTAATGCAAAACGACATAAAATGTAGAAAACGAAAAAGAACTATGAATGTTAATGAAGTAGATGTTCAAAATGTTCTCCGCGAACGTCTTGACAACATCATAATCTCAAATAAAACTGTCTTCTAACATTATTTAACATATCAGGCGTGATCGACCTAATCGCAAGCGTTATTCGTTCTTTTTAGTCATTTAAATCAGAAGGTTTAGTTTTGTACACATGGCTCTTCACATATCCCCATAAAAAGAAATCTAATAATGTAAGATCAGGTGATCGCGCTGGCCATTCAATCGATCCTCGCCTCCCTATCCACCGATTGGGAAATATTGTATCGAGGTACTGCCGGACATTAAGTTGGTAATGTGGTGGTGCTCCATCCTGCTGAAACCATATCGTATTCGCTGGAACTTGAGGGTTACCTGGATCAGGATATAAATTTGCTTACGTTGGAATGACATCATTTTGAAGTAGTGCCAAATAATTGTTGCCATTCAAGTTGCCCTCAATAAAAAAGGGACCAATGATATTGTTCCCTACAATCCCTGCCCAAACATTAACCTTTTGAGGGCATTAAGTGTGTTCTTCTCTCATCCAGTGAGGATTTTCCGTGGACCAGTAGCGGCAATTTTGCCGATTAGCATGACCGTTAAGTAAAAAAGTACCTACACTCATCAGAAAACATAACGTCTTCTAATTGGATAATATTGTTATCCAACATGTCCATCATTTGCTCACAAAAAAAAGTTCTCCTATCAAAATCGTCTTCCATGAGCTCCTGAGTGGGTATCATCTTATACGGATGCAATTTATTTTCTTTTAATATGTTTGCTATCGATGTATGGCTAGCATTGAATGTAGTGGATGCCTGTCTACTCAATGTATGTGGGTTTTCCTGAAACTCAAGCAACACATCTAATTTGAGTTCATCACTCAGTGCATTGGCAGCTGCTTTTTTTATCTGCCTTACATGACCAAACTCGCGAAACTGCTTTTCTATTTTACTTATTATTCCCTGGGATATAGGCGGTAAATTAGGAAATTTCTCATGACATAGGCGAGTTACTTCCTGTTGTGTTCGGATGTTATCTCCGTAACCAATAATTTGTAAAACTGTTATTTTATGCATTTTCGTTAATCTAACCATTTTTCAGAATTGAATTGAACAAAATTTATACTTAAATTACAACAATGACAACTTAAATAAAACAATTTACTACTGCTTGTTAAAATAGCGTTGCCACGGAAATTCTTTAAAGTTTTTAATGGTTACCATCTAAAAACCACATTGCTATGGTTTTTGTTCACTTTCTCATTATCAAGACCTAAACGGGAAATAAGTTTTAAGTATATTGTAATAAGTTTCGAGTATATTTTAGCGAATTTCGGTAACAACATGATTTTAATTTTTTTTATGTTAATTTCCCATTTTGTTTTTGATCTCATCCCTACTATATACTTCGTAATATATGATCAACAAAACTTATTATATGTCCTGTGGTCCTTTGCAAGACCTGATGTATTGTATCAATGGCCTTAGTCAAGTCTAGGAAAATTACCACCTTTCTGAAGAAGTTCATCAACCTTGATAGTGGCTATTTCATCCTGCAGCTTAGGGTTTTTCCTATCCCAGTTCTAGAAACCGCAGTCTTGTCAAGACTTTACACTTTTTTAAATATGTTTTTCTTAGTTCCTTTCAAAATTAAAAACAAGGTTATTTAATAAATGTTTGCCAAAAAGTTGCATAAAATATATATTATTCAATATTATACTATAATAATTTAAACAATTTACGGTCAAAAGTAGTTATTTTTTCTAATCACTGTAGAATTTGTTTATTGTCACCTAAAATTCATCACCCATAAACTTTATATTTTATTATTATTTTGTATTTATTGCCAAGAAATACTCTAACAGGTTTAGTTATAAAATAATTTTGATTATTCTCCTAGATTTTACATAAAATCAATAATTTACGCGGTAACCGTTAGAGTTGATACATTAATATTGTAAACATTGATACAGTTATTACCTACAAGAAAAGTGTTAATTGTAACACGCGTTATGTCAATAAACGATACAGGAAATTTTATTGAATTCAATAAAAATAGTACTTACCATGGAAATATTCTACCATGAGTTATAAAGTGTATTCTCTTTTGTTATGTAATCTGTGGTTCTTTTATTGTCAATGTCAAGTGTCATTAGTCAATTCATTTTATGTTCTGTGGTTATGAAGAAATAAAATAAAAGTTTTAGCATTCATATTCATATTATATATTTCAGGCGGAGATAAACACTATAGATGTTAGCTTCCAGGAGTGTCTCCGTAGAGGCACTCGAAGGACAAACATCTCTATTCTTACAGAAAGTTAGGCAGCTTTAAAGGCTTTTACTTATGCGTCAAAGCTAGTCTGGTAAACCATCCCTCAAGAAACTGACAAGAAACAAAAGGTCACGTTGATGTTGATGCCAGATCACAGGAACAACTAAATATGCGATATTTCAAAGAATGTAAGTTATTTTTTCTTTAGGCTCTATTGTTAATTGTTGTTTTTATTTAACCCAAGTCTTGATAATTATTGTTAAGTTCGGTTATAATGTATTTTTGCTTTTTGCTTATCATGGTATAAAATATAATATGACTCAATATATCTTCGCCTTAAGTATCTATATGACTGTCATGGCGTCACTAAAATTAGGCCACTGGAAACAAGTCTCGGCGGAGACTCGAAGCCGTGGAGGCAGTTTCTTAGTCTTAAGCGTGTGCGACTCCTTGACTTTGCTTCTTTGCCGATTCTTAATGTCTTTCAGGTAACATTCAGTCATTGACCCGCCAATGCAGAGGCTCACTCTGTCATCGAGGCAAATCGTGTACAAGGTGAAGTGCTATTAAAATAATTAGAATTAGAATTTGAAAATGTAATACGTTTTTAATATTACCGAAAGAATATTAGGTATTTTAAGAAAAAGAGTAGAGACAAATAGAAAACAAAATTAACATATTTTTTATGATAAAAATTGGTACCATCATCATACTAATTTAAATATTACTCAACAAAAATATTCTATTAAAATTAAAACAAAACATTAAATACCTACAAAAGGATTGAAAATAGCTACTACGATTGCCATCTATCAACATTTCTTTGAACTACTTGTATTTGTCAATAAAGATTTCTTCACATATTTAAACGGAGTACTTTGACGACGCGACGGTACTTTGTTAACTACAGCATTATCCACGAGATGGCGAAAGAATATTGTAATAATATAAACTTCATTAATGAGAAGAATCCCATCCTTACCTTCACACTAATTTACAAATTCAGGGTCAGCTTAAAACAGGATGCTATGATTTAGTATATGAAGTTGGATATATTTAGAAATATCTTGATAAGAAAAATAGCTTAATACCATTTTAATATGAATATCCGTTTTAATGCGAAAAATTAGGAAAAAGCAAACAGGTAGCATTAAAAAAAGAGTGTCAATGTTATAATATTGGGCTAACAAAAAAATATAAAAGATGAAAAGATATTATTAAAGTATATATTTAATTGGGCTATTTCAAAAAAAGATAATCGAAAACAATAATTAAGAATATATTTAAATAATAAAAATGTTTGCAAATTAAAGAATAAAAATATTGAAAAATTTAAAAACTATAAATTAGAATAAATTAATACTACAGAAAAGTTATTAAAATATAACGAGGAAATAATATTTTTAGATGCAATAGAATACAAAAAAGAAAAATCTTTTATTGTAATATTTTTGATTTAATTCTAAAAACCTTAATTCTTATCAATATTTTGTATAAAATAATATTATTTTATTAGTTCATCTATTATTATATGCTAGATAGGTATGCAAGTATAGACAACTACTTTTACAATCTAGAGAATTGTTGGTTGCATATAGCCAAATAGAATGCACGTCTTTTAATACCTGTTGCTTTCACTGTTGATCTTTCCACCGTTCCTCTTAGTTTCAATGCCATTCTCTGTGGCGTATCAAAGAATTTTTTAGAACCTAGGCAAAGACAAATAAAGTATGGAAATAAAATCTACTAAAATAATTCGCTTTTTTAGCCAGTGCAGTAAACACACTTCGTCACTGGCAAAAAAGAGTAATTGTTTTATTAAAATAGTGGAACCTATTTTGTGTGGAAGTCTTGTTTATTCTGGTTTCCAATTATTGGAAATCAGAAAGCGATCTTTAATTGACTCAAAACTAATATAACAATTTAATAATTTAAAAGAAAAAGAAATTAAAATTCCAAAGGTAGTTTTAACAGGCATATTAATAATAAAAAGTTATGTGAGGTAAATAAATTATATGATATTAATATAAATTTAAATGAAACTATATTAAATTGTCAACTACTAGCAGTTCCAAACTTAGATAGTGATGTTATATTGGGTAATGATATATTGGAAAAACAGGAAGCTATAATTGATTATGAAAAAAGAAAGATAAAGTTAAATGGTATATGGATATCCTTGAATATGGTGGGAGAATTAGAAGATGGTAAGAAGATTATTAATTATATATGAAATGATGATGATTATGGTAGAGAGGAGGATTATGAATATGAAATAAAAAGAAGAAAGGAAGATGATATATTAAAGGATATTGAGATAGATATTGTGATGAAAAATATTATGATATTGTAAAAGGATTATTAATAAAAGATGGAAGATTAATGTCTAAGGAGCCAATGGTAGCTACCAAATATGAACACAAACTGGAAGTGATGAATATTGAGAATTTTAAGGTCAAGACTTATCCAATACCATATATTATCAAGATGACAGAAAATTGCCCACTTAATCACTATTAAAAATATATAAACATATCATATAAAAAGGTGGTACTTAGTGTTTCTACTGCATTTGTTTATATTTTTTATTAGTTTAAAACAATACTAAATTAAACTCACAGAATACATTAAAACAATAAATTATAATATATATTTAATTTGTTTTATAAAGTTTGTTCTTTTTCGCTGAACTCGTTGAAATAGTTCAATAAGTGTGCAGGGAAACTACTATTACTAGATTATGAGCTACTGCAGGGTTCAGCCATAAAAACAAACCTATAGCTTTGTTTTTATTTCTTGTAGTAGGTAGTTTATATTTGTTATTAATTTTAAACGATAATAATAAATTAAAACTACAGAATACCAATAAAACATGCCATCAACAACGCGCAGTATGTGTTGTAGGGGGGAGAGCTAACATACACCTTTACCTTTATTTTGTTATACAAATATTATTTAACTAATTTGTAATATTATCGTTAATCAATGGCCTTTTACAAGTTACGCCTATGGCGGCAACTTTCCAACATTCGTATGGTACCGAAGTAACCGACGTATTCGTTAGCAATGCAAGAGTTTGGTCTGGTCTGCAATGGTAGGGGAAAATGGGAAATCAAATGCACACTCTCTCAATGCTTGTTGTGTGTCAGAAAGTAAATTAAAAAGTACACGCGAAAAGGTAGACGATATAAACTTGTTGCAATGTTGTTGAGATAAAATTTTATTTTTAATAGTGCCAATAGTGCCGTTAATATGTGTAATTTAACCAGTAACATCTTAAAATAGTTATGTATAGTTCGTGTGTGGTTTTTTGTGTACCTGTGTCGTTTCTTACCTACCTGTCTATTTAATTATGAAGACTGATGGAGTATTGTTTTCGTTGCTTATTCTTGGAATAACTCTTTTTCAGGTAAGGTACACATTTTGATAAAAAATACAACTAACATTCATCCGTTTCTTTTGAATATTTAAACTTTTATTTTGCTTCCAATAGTTTATGTTATCTTAATATTTAAATATACCTAACAATGTTTGTTGTTTTTAAATGATTATATTTACAGATATAGTGGTGGCAAACTGTTATAAATATTGTACAGAAACAAGAATGTTACATGTATTCGAGATGATGTTGATTCTAAAAACTATTCCAAGTTGTTGGCACACAATTTGAAATTATTTGTACGAGGTTAATAGAAATACTTCTACATTAAATTGTTTTGCATGTTGATTTATAGAAACCCTTATTTTTTCATAAAAAATAACGAAAAGCGCCTACATAATTCATTTTAGTTATGTAAGTAAATATAAACATATTTAAATATATTCCTAAGAAAATGTAAATACACTTTCATTCATTTGTAACATTGCAAAATGCGTTTACTTGCCAAAAATAACAAAAACAAATGTTTGAGTATCTACTGATGCGTGTGTGAATGAAAGTATTTTTTTTACTTGCGTGTAAGTAGGTATAATATGGAAAAAGTTAAAACGGATAGGTAGGTACCCACTAAAGATATTTTAATACAGTGTTAGTATTTTCTAATATAATTATTATGATTTTTGTACATGATATTGGCTATACAATAATTTTATTGTTAATTTATGTATAATGTGGTTAATTCAAATACATAAACTAAGTAGAGTTTGTTTGTATTATATGTGGCCTTTTAAACCACTTCCGTTAATAAGGGTCAAACTTCAAATGGTAACTTTAACCAGTGGCGTGGATTTCATAAAATACCTAGATTTAGTCACTAATTCAATTTTTGATAAAAGTATTATGTTTTTTTAACTTACAATTACACAATAAAGTTCTGTTCACCTTCGATCAAATATGTTGTATTTATATATTAAAAATAAATTTCAATTAAATGCTTATTGATATTTTAGTTGAAATTAACTGCATTTGTGATATCAGCTATTATTATCGTAAATATATTTCGTTACAAGTCGTGCAGTCTACAATTTATTTATTTATTTATTTATTTATTTATTTACGGATCCTCCATTTACATACAAAAAATACAATAGTAAATAAGTAACATTTGCTGTCCATAATGAATAATAAGACATATAAAAATAACAGACACAACATACTCTAAAGTTAACATTTAAAATATAAAAAACAAAAAAAAAAAAATATGTATAAGGACTTCAAAAAAAACATATAAAAATAACAGACACAACGTACTCTAAAATTAACATTTAAAATATAATAAAATAAAAAAAAAAATATGTATCAAAAAAAAAAAGAAAAAAAAGAGTGGCTGTGGGGACTGATTCATGCAACATCAACGATACTGCTGGTTATTTGTTGTTTAAAAGCATCTAGTGATATTGTAAAAAGATCAATTCTAGGGCTGATATTGTTTAAGAGACGTAGCGTTCTCGGGATAGGACTGTAATTAGCATAATTAGTATTATGAAACGTCACATTAAAAAGCTCTCTATTTCTAGTATTATATACATTAATGTTAAAATATATCAATGCAAGCAACTCCGGACAGTCAATGACATTGTGTAATATTTTATAGATAACTGTACAATCAGTTACTTGGCGCCGTACAATTAATTTTTGCATCCTCAGAATAGACAAAGTATTTACGTAGTTAAAGTTCCTGTATGTGCCCATTTTAAATGCAATATATCTAGCAAATTTGACCTGAACACTTTCGATCTCAGAAATATCAGAGTTATAAAATGGAGACCACACTACAGAGGCATAGTCCAACTTAGATAGCACCAAAGAGCAGTACAATATTTTTACTGTTTGGTGTGAAAATTCCTTGCTATTTCTCATAATAAGACCAAGTGTACTATTAGCAGAAGCACGCGTTTCCCGTATATGTCTTTTGAATGTAAGCTGTTGGTCGAAAACTACACCTAAGTCCCTTATTTCACTTACCCTCTTCAGCAATGTATCATTAATGCTGTATGTGTACTCCATCAACACCCTACCTCTAGAAAAAGATATAACATAACACTTATCAGTATTTAATTCTAACAAGTTTTTATTTGACCATTTGTAAAGAGCATTAAGATTATCTTGTAATACATTACTACTGGAAGTATTATTCACAATATGAAATAGCTTCAAGTCATCAGCAAAAAATAAGTATTTCACATCCTTCATGACATGTTTTAAATCGTTTACAAACAAACTGAATAATAATGGAGCACAATGTGACCCTTGCGGCAAACCAGATGTAACTTCAATGTCACTTGAAATATAATTATTGATTCTGACTCTCTGCTGACGCCCAGTAAGGAAACTGTGCACCCAAGATATAATATTTGAGCCCAAACCTATAGCTCTTAATTTACTTATTAACAATTCATGATTGATTCTATCAAATGCCTTTCTGAAATCTGTATAAACTGAATCAACTTGTTGACCATTTTCAAATGCGTTAACTATGAAATTCTGATATATCATAAGATTAGTCACAGTTGATTTCCCTACCTGAAATCCATGTTGTTCTGGAATAATGATATTTTTACATGCCCATGTTAAGTGTTTTGCTATGATGCTATCCATAAGCTTTGGTAAGGCTGATTGAATGCAAATACTTCTGTAGTTTTTAATATTTTCTTTGTCACCTGATTTAAATATCGGGGTTATGTAACTAATTTTCCAGAAATCTGGATATCGACAGGAATTTAGTGACAAATTAAATATATAATGAATAGGATTTGACAAGCCACACACACAACTCGTCAACAAGGCATTGGGAACACCATCTGGACCACTTGAATATTTGACTTTCAATTGCTGAATACCTTCAAACACTTCTATTAAACTAATTGATATATTTTGTAGGTCAGTAGTTTCAGTACAATTGAAGTTTAGCGTATCATTGCCACATAGGTCATTTGAATAGACAGTGGAAAAAAAATTTGCAAATAAATCCACTATTTCTGCCCCATCAGAACTCATCTTGTCATCCAGATACATCGTGTTTGGATAAGTGTTTGATTTACGGATATTGTTGAAATATTTCCAAAAAGAGCCAGAATTTCTACCTATATCATTTTCTGCATTTCTGCAATAATTACTGTAACATTGACTACTAAGCATTTTGCATGATTGACGTAAGTTGCAGAATTCCATATAATCATTAACATTATGAGATTCCATATACTGTCTATGCGCAATTTTCTTCCTTATTACAAGACTCTTAAGTTCAGACGAAAACCAAACCGGGAAATTTGAGGACCTGAATCTCTGTAATGGCACAAAACTGCTTATACCTTCAAAGACAATATCATAGAAAAATTGTACCGCCGAATCAATATCGTTAATGTTGTACAATAAAGACCAGTCTACCGATGCAAAGAAATTGTTGATGCCAATGATGTTCGCTCGCTTAAAATTATAATAATAAGTATCAAATTTTAGATTATTACTAGTATTTAAAACAATGGAAAAATAATATGCTTTATGATGATAATTTACATTAAGCAACACATCAACGGCCTCAAATATTCTAATTGTATTGTTGTGACTAAAAAGTAAATCTAAAAATACATTATGATTGTTAGGAATATTATTAACTTGACTGACACCCATGGCACTAAAGTAACTATTTATATAATTTCCTGGCGAAGTACATGGGCTAATAACATTTAAACTATTCTTATTATCAGATGGTACCCATATAGCATCAGGAATATTGTAATCACCAAATATAATAAACTCAAAATCAGAATAGTTTGCAAATATTTCAAATACATCGTCCGCATGATCAGAGTATAGTTCCATATCAGATTTAGTTAGTTACATCCTTGACAATGTCGATGATTTGTTTAAATAAATATATAAAGATAACACATTTTTATTTGTTATTTACACTCACCGAATTAAAACAAACAATTTTGAATGGAAATTACATAATTTTAAATGTTTTTATCGATAGTTTTACTTGTTTCTGAAAGCCCTGTTGTGCTTCAAACATTTCACTACTCGAAAACTGCTGAGTAAAATTAAAGATATTATGTCTCCACAGGGTGCAGCATACTGGGTCTCGTACTGGATATATGTCATTCAAGAGGTAACCTACTTATCAATGAAATAAGATAATGAAGTTGAAATGTGTTTAGCTTCAATTTTAGTTAATTATCTTTATTAGTATTAGTACAAAACTATTTATCTGAATTTTTTTCTTAAAAAATAATTTTTCCAAGTTTAGTTACTTACATTGTTAGAATATTCAATTCAAGTGGGCCATTAACATCTGCTTATAAAACTAGACTTTTATTCATTACAATTTAATTACCTGGATAATTAGAACCAAAGTTATTTTACTCATACTGTAAACTTAGTTCCTATTCTTACCTACTTTTGTCTTTTATTACTGGGTTTATCCAAATTTTAATAAAAGAAGTTAATGAGTTATTCCAAGAAAATAACAACAGAGGTTCCTTAAGAACCGTTTTACAAGGCAAAACATTACTCTAAAATTTAACACGAAAATGTTTGTGTATGATTTGTACCAGGATTTACACGTTCAAAAATTATTGGAGTTTATTTTATGCTTTAATTTTGAACTAAGTATATTATGTTCAAAGAATAATTACTGTAAAATAGTTTACCTACGACCACCCATGTAAGCCGTCAATAACACACAGTCCTCAATCAATGTAAGATTTATAACGCTCGAAAAAACGCACAGCTGTAAAGTAAATCGCACGGCTTGCCTAACAATCACTTAGCAACTGTCAAGAGACGTCGCCATTTTATTAAAAATTTATTTAGATAGATAGAGGAATAGTAGATAGAAGTTAGAATAGATGATTCGCCTGAATAATTACATCTTAGAGCTCTGAAACAGTTTTCTTATTATCAATTTACAATTACAATAGCTGCGGTGATGGCTTTTAACTCTTTTAAATATTTTAAGATTTTAATTAAAACATTATTTTCGAGATTATTTTTACTACCTACTTACCAAAAATCAAGCCAAATATCAGCCTATTGAATGAGAATAATTTTTGGGCTGTTTTGTACATTTTTGTCTCGAGTTTTGTTGAGAAAATCCTCGAGAAAATCACTTGAAACACCATGTTAAGAAACATTTTTTTTTGCTTTTAATAAATTTCCTATGGGTATTTTGAAATTTTTATTTTATTAATTGAGGCTCTCTCGTATGTTAACAATATTAATATATTTATAAATTCGAGTTGAATGATCGATTATGCAACAACACATGCCTAAATAATTTTTATTAATAGATGTTACAGTAAAAAATGTGTAAAATAATGTATTGTAGTACTTCAAAATATTTATAGAGTACTAAAAAATGATTAATTAAGGAGAGAAACTCTTGTCACATTTTATTGTTATTAATAATCGTTAGTATTTACGCTGAATGTGTCGAGGCATACAATTTGCTTTATTAGCTTTTTGACCAGTACAAGCTGTTAAACTTAATGAAATATGACTTATACCGATTATGTTCAGTAACAAGTAAAATTATGTAGTTAGGTACCTACATAAACTTTTAAAACTGCTTCACATTCTGATTATATATAATAAGTACGTGGGAAATGTGTAGACAATAGAATACAATAAAGTAGTTCATATTCTCAAGTAGTTGTACTAAATTTCTCTAGAAAAATTTAATTGACATTCTTTGTAAATCGTTATTATGATTCAGGCTAACAGTGGATAATTACATTTTTGTTTTTGGGTTTGTGTTCTTAATAAACCGTTACAAATTACTGGTTGCACTCATTCCAAATCAGAAATGTATATAGAAAGAAACAAGGAATACTATTCAGATAATTTTGTATCCTGTCATCCCTTACTTAAATAATTTTCATTAAACCAAAGATACAAAAGTTGTTTTTTATCACATACTTCTACCAGAAAAAATCAAAATGTTATTAAAAAAAAATTATATACAGCAGTTCAAGAATTAGTAAATAAAACACATAGAAATTAGCTAAATGGTGATGACTTATCTTGATAAGGTTAGATTTAACTAAATAAACATTCTTCAACAGAAGTTGTCTCATAATATCCTTTGCATAAAGTGTTTGTATCATATAAACATAAAGTATATGGTCACTAAATGGTATTGATTAGGATAAACCTACTTATTGTAGTTTGAGTTTCTAAAAACAATTTGAATTTGAATGATAAATAATAAACAGAAATCAATTTTAATATCAAACTAACTTCTACTATAATAGAAATGTTAAAGTTTGATTTAAGTCTCGATTTAAGTAATGTTGCTATATAACTGTTAATATTTTCTCGAGTATTTTCTATTGTATTATGTGATTGATAGGTAATTTAGTAGAATATAGTTGGTTGTTGTGATAATAGTGTACCAACTATACCTAAATATGTTATTCTTTCTACCTTTTCGAATTCATATATTCTCCCTCCTTCCAATTCCATTCTAAACATTCCTTTATCTTCTAACTTATCATTTGTCCACTCCATGTGTTTTGTTTCATTGCCATTTATGTATAATCTCATTTTCCTTGCTGATTTATCCATTCTTTGTAGGTACTAAAAGTCAAACATTGATGTTTTCTTTGGTACAATAGTCCTTCTGTGTTGATATTCACAGGTTTTTTCTGATATTCAAAGTCTATCATATTATTTAATTTTGTACTGATTCCCAGTTCTTTGATAAATTCGAGAATTGAGTAAAATTGTTCATGAATCATGAGTAATCTAAAACGTAAAGTATGGAATCTGGAACCTTTGGCAAAATTGATACAAAAATAGCTTTAGTTTACCTTCGGTTTCTGAAGAAGACAACTTGGTTATCTAAAAAAGCTTTAGACAGTTTAAAGGTGTGTGCTGGTGTAGAAGTAGTGTAAACAGTGTTATGTAGCAGTGTTCATATAAATATGACTGTTGGAAAACTGTTCATAAATCATGAATAATCTAAAACATGCCGTTATAAGATCTCTATGGAGGCTAGTAGCTGTAACAGTTTCAGAAATGGTGAATCTTCATGGTGGCCAAGATGTATAGCTACAACTGTACAAGCAATAAGTCCTGTGACAGCACTCTGTCATTACTTCTGTAGCAGAGTCCATGTAATTTTGACTGGATATATTTTCCATGCAATCATCTATCTTGAAATAGACTGCAAGGAAAATTCTTCAGCACTGAATGTATTCCTGGACTAGCTCACTCCAAGGCGTTTATTGTCAACCCTTCAGGTAATACCTTATTGCAGATCTTTTAGGTTTGACTTAAACTTACTAGAGCCTTAGTTTTAGGCTCGGTTTTGGGACGGAATCGTTCTCTGTATTTCTTCTCCATTATCTTAAGCTCAAATATGTATAATCTTACCTATGCCGTAGAAAAGTACACTGGTGATACATATTGGGAACTTAATGAAATTGATTGAAGTAACCTTTACTTTGTGGAAGTCCATCTTACTAAACAAAACTTCCAATATTTATTTTAAACATTTCTTTTTTAACTCAATGACAGCTGTTTCGCTAAAAACTCGGCTAAAAACTAGCATCGTCAGATTGATATACCTATTGAAGTTACATTTTGTTGCAAATAGCAAATCTTATTAGAGACATGAAACCAAACAAAAAAAAGATAAATTATTAAAAATTAAAAGAAGTAAATCATCCATAGCAACACAAATGTGACTGGTAGTTAGAAGAAGAAAAAAATCAATGTCACAAAATTTTTATTTATTTCTCGATTTATTTAATGTACTTATTGACAGCTACTAGTTTCGGCCTATCTGTAGGCCATCAGGCTAAAGAATTAATTAAAGTATAAGCAATACGATTTGATTTATAATTATTTCTTTGTTTGTTTAATTTATTTTTTTACTATTATTACTTTATTTAAAAGAATTACATTTATTTGTTATAATTTTAATGAAATTAACACTCTAGTATACTTAAAGAACGATTTCCCTATAATTAACACAAGCACGCTCTATTTGTTACCTCTATACGTAAATTAGTTCGAAAAAGTACAAATTAATTGCTTAAGAATAACCATTTTGTAAACCTTGAAAATATCTTTAATACTATACCACCATTCACCGATATTTTCATACTTTACTGATATGTTATTAGCTATTTCATTCATTTCACATCGATCGTTGCCTTGTAATTATCATACCATTGTAATAAACTTTGTATCATAATGTTTTATTTACTGAAAACGTCAGTTAAAAGATTTTTACTACAAGTACAGTGTCAGTTTGTAATTAAATACGTATCTCGGTAACATAAACGTAATGCCATGGTAAATGAAATAAAAATAGACGTATACTTATATTAACATATGCGTTTTGAATCCCTGTGATGTATACAGGAAAACCATCCGAGATCAAAACACAGTTTTTAGTAATGTACTTGTTGCAGGTCCGCACTCTAAATTTTATCTACATCTACACTAATATTGTAAAGCTAAAAAGTTTGTTTCCCTTAACTGGAAACGTGTCCTCTGTGCTATAGTTCATTTGTTTGGAGTTGACAGCATAGTGAATTCATTATAAATGCAAATCCTTCAAAGCCCAAGCAAGGGTGGTTCATGGAAAATAACTAAAAGTAGTATACAGTTCCATTGAAACATAGTCATAGTTGTTATTTTTCTACCAGTTTTGAATGATAACTGGCGTTATCTAAGACAACCACTGCAGCACTTGGCAAAAAGTCCAATAGCTGGGAAAAATAATCTTCAAAAGCATCAGCGGTCATTTCCTCGTGGTAATCTTTGGTTGACTTTGATACAAAATCTAATAACCCATTTTCTACAAAACCATGTTCACTGCGATTATTAGATTAGATTATTAGATTAGATTAGGGTCTTACTTACAACATTTTACGATTCAATGACTTTTCTTAGCTGCCAATTCCAAACAAATGAACTATACAACTATTTTATTAATCATATAATACTAGTAGGTTATCTAGACTAACTAGAGACTATTTTGTTCGCAAATTGCAGAAAGTCCAACTCTGAACTATGCAGTTGTGTTTTGTATATGCCGTGTATATGGGAGAATCGTAATTATATTTCTTTTATGTGTCAACTTCCTGAGGAAAACATGTACATACAAATAAAAACATCGTATAAAACTGAAAGAATATGTTTGATGTGTATGTATCTGCGTCATTAGCGAAATGTGTTAGGGAGATGCTATTTCGAAATGGGTTTTTATGAATAGAAGAGTTTGTTTGGATTTTTATAGTCCATGGCAATGGTCAAAACCAACAGACCGTACAGTTTTGACAGATTCTTTGTCATTTTATTTGAATTTTCTTTTTAAATGTGCTATTTAAATCTTTATAATCATCAAGTTTTAAGTTTACAAGGGGACTAAGATAAGGGAAACTGGATGTAAGACCGAGTGTTGTTGAGCAGTGTATATTACACCCTAAATCTTTGTTAGCAGGAATATTTTATTTCAATGTTTTGGCTTAAATCTTCATATTTCTTGCTAAACTTTGTCCAGTTACTATATGAATAATTCTTATTCTTAATTAAACACCCTGTATATTCTTATTCTCCCTAAGTTCTTTGGACATAGAGTATATAATTTCTTTACCTGGAAAACCTACGAGCACGCACCGTTTTAAAACATTTATTTACTCGGAAAATTGTCCAAGGTAAATAAAAATTATAACACTAAATATTGTTAATAATCTTTTAAAGTATTTTTTCGACGGACTATCAGATACTCACGTTCGTTTAATAAAAACTACAACCATGAAAACAATACTTTGTATTTATATGACCTTACGATTTTATCTTTGGTGCTTTATGCATCAGTATAATGTAGATCTTTGTTTTCAATTCTTTAGAAACACGACTTGAATATTTTATAGTAGCTATTATTTATTTGAAGATGCATTCGTTTCAAATAATAATAATAATAATGTCTTCTAATTTACACAAATTTATTATAGGAGCAGATAAAAATTATTCCCCTCTAAATTTAGCAGGTCCTAACGTGGATTTAGAAATAACAATAGATGCTGAGAGACACGTAAAATGGGTCCAAAAAGCTCTACATGGTCGACATCATCAAGACCTTAACCAACCACACATTGACAAAATAGCATCAAATAGGTGGCTTGCTGACGGAACCTTGGTCCCAG
Organism: Ophraella communa; assembly: GCA_035357415.1. Lineage (NCBI taxonomy): Eukaryota > Metazoa > Arthropoda > Insecta > Coleoptera > Chrysomelidae > Ophraella > Ophraella communa. Next base: position 27,213,170 of record CM068994.1, on the reverse strand, counting down.
AGACTGAAGGATTTATCATGCAGGATCAAGTAACTAATACTAACAATTACAAAAAATTTGTTATCAGGTCCCAACTATTACATCGGAGAAGTGTAGACGGTGCCAACAAACGTCGGAAACCATACAACACATCACACCATACAACCATAGCCAACACGGATTATTTACGCAGGCACAACCAGCTGTGTAATATTATCTACCAGAAACTGGCCAACAAATATGGACTGCTGAATACCTATTCACCGTATTACAAGTACAATCCACAGGCAGTGCTCGAGAATGCAGATTTTAGACTCTACTACGATAGGTCCATTATCACCGATAGACAGCTGACGAATAATCGACCCGACATTGTAGTAGTGGAAAAAAGCTAATTCAGTGCTGCTAGTTGATGTTGCAGTTCCAAACAACAACAATACTTTGGACAAATATAATGAAAAGATAGCAAAGTACACCGATCTTGCTATAGAAGAAAGGCAGGTGTTGCATGCAGAAAAAGTGAAGGTGGTACCGATCATCGTATAATCAACTGAACTCATTCCCAGAAGTCTTGAAGACAGTCTTAAAAAACTCGATCTTCATAAAAACACTTTTATTGACTTGCAAAAAGCAGATCAGCAATTAAAAGTTGTGCATAGTCATACAAAATCTTGAAATATCTTTAGTTTATTGAAAAAATTTAATTTTTAAATAATACAGAATAAAATAATTTATATTAATTGAGAACATCTGCTATTTTATTTCTAAATATTTTCTATAAAAGAAAAATTACAATTTGGTCAAATAGTTTACTTGTACACTTTTTACACTTTCACATAGACACCAGCAGTTTTTTTATGTTAATTTTAAATACTGGTCTGTACTACTTTTAGTCATAGGCGTCATTACTACAGGTTCCAAAGACAATTTTTTTTAAATTCATATAACAAATTTAAAAAATGGTCAAGTAACTGGACCTCGACTTGGATCATACAAAAACCCAGCTCAATTATTGAAATTTAGGACGAGAACATGGAAAATTATGTAAATTTTTTACTTCAAACAAATTATTGAAAAACAAATCATGCATAAAACACTAAGTTTGCGAGGAAAGTACTTTCTAGTTATCAAAAAAAATCATAACATTGCATTATGACTAATTGGACAATAATAAAATCTCCAGTAAGGTAAACAGAAGGCTTTGGACTTTCAAGGGAGTTACTTAGTTACCCAACACAGCAAAAAAGGTTCCTGGAAGAGCTCATCTTGTGTGACTGCTCGGCTCTCCCCTAAACGTAAATCCTACCTTAAGTACTGACCAACACTAGCCAACATAAAAGAGACTCGCACACTTCAAATAACTAAAGGGACAGGATCAGGAAGAAGTACACTAAACCTAATGAGCTCTAAGAGTAGTTGATTGTTTTGGGCTTCATTCTCCTCATTTTCCACATTCTGAAGGTAGTCAAGATCACCAGGACACAGGCACATGAATTCTTTACAGGTCCTTGGCGATTAGTCCTCTATTATTTGGAGTTTTTCCAGATATATTGTGGAATGTGGATGTTAAGTCTTAGTAGTAGTGAATCCTCTTTGATTTCCATTGCTTAGTAAGAAATCTCCGTCTTGAAAGACTATTTAACACCAGCTAGACAAGGAACTAAAGGGGCAGGCTCAAGAAGAAGTACAATGAACCTAATGAGTTTTGTGGGTTTCACCCTCCTCAAGTTAGGAGGTGCAGAAAGTGGATAAGATCACCAGAATTGAGACAGGCACATGAATTCTTTAGAGGTCCTTGCGATTGGTGGTCCTATCTCACCTGGAGTTTTTCCAGATCTATTGTGGAAGTTCTTTTTTCTTTAATACAATCATGTTTAGTCTTTTTTATAGACTCATTAAAGGCTACAGTGATTCCTCTTAGACTTCTAGTGCTTATTCAAAAATCTCTGACTTAAAAGACCTTCCAATCTATCTTAAAAAGTTTTTAGCAGTGAAAATAAAAATACAAAGGCCTGGGGTATCAATATCTATGCAACTAACTTTTACCCCTTAATTTGCCTAATGCCAATGACAAGAAAATTGCAGATATTTGCACATAAAAGACACGAGATCTAATTCAGTTAAAAACTGATAATGGCATATTTAAAAACTGTAAGACCAGCACAAAATTACTCATATCAGAAGGAGAATATTCTATGGACTGCTATGGAGCAGTCAGAGCTCTGATGGATATTGCAAAAAAAAATAGAGCTACGAAGAAAATTATGCATTCTATTAATCTTAGAAAGAAGGAAAGACCAAGGAAAACGGGGACTTGAGAGAAGACAAATGGAAATACGTCAAAAGCGATTATTTTAGGTTGAATAAATTATTTCGTGGACTTTAGATTTGATTATGACATTTTCTGATTTTCCTAAAGATAGAGAAGATATAGAACATTGAATTAAAGAATATTACACCTACGCCTGTGCCTTAATTTATGGCTAACCAGTACAGTTAGCGGCTCATTAGCATGCTTCGCAGTAGTTTGATGTAACGTTGGTGACATTAAATATGCTTTGACACGTTTGCTGTAGGAAGCGAAACAACAACTTTTATAATTTCGATTGAATTTTCTTATAAAACTAAATGCTTAAATAGTTGTGTAAAAAAAATACAAAATCCCAAACATACCTATACACTCGTAACCAAAACTATCGCATAAGTGATTCATGAATAAAGTTTTTTTTTATTTTCTTTTCATTTTTTTGGGAAATGATAGGAAATGAATTAGTTTCAAAGTAGTTTATTTAATTAAAAATCAAAAAATTATGGGCGTAAATAATGAAAATAACAATTATTCTAGAAAATCAAATAATACAAAGTAACACGTATATTAAGTTGCGGCAGACATTTTAGGAGGGAGGATCCGGACCATACCATAATTTATTGCTATTTTATTGCTAATTTATTACCCAAAAACCGATTTTATTGCTCATGCCGGTGCCGAGAAACGCGTATCCTCCTACCTTAATATTAAGCTAGGGCAGCCATGTGCATTATCTCGACAACGGTGAGGGCTATCGAAACAAACTTGACGCGAGAATTTATTGCTAATTAATTGCAAAAAGGTAACACGAGTCCTGGATCCCGAAACCCACCCCGCAAGACTCGAACTCGGCCACCCCTCGGCGGTGTTAAGCTGTGGAGCCAGGAAACGGCAACTCAGTGACAAAAATAGTTACGGGCACGTGCTCTTTGGGATAATTTATTGCTAATTAATTGCTCAAAGGTAACACGAGTCCCGGATCCCGAAACCCACCCTTAAGACTCGAACTCGGCCACCCCTCGGCGGTTTTAAGCTCCGGCAGCCAGGAAACGCCAACTCGGCGACAAAAATAGTTATGGACACACGCCCTCCGGGATAATTTATTGCTAATGAATTGCTCAAAGGTAACACGAGTCCCGGATCCCGAAACCCACCCCGCAATAGGCCGTTTGGTCGTCGAAATAACGTAAGAATTATTACATTACACGAAATAATTGTAACCTCATTTTGAAGCATGGAAAAATCATTTCAAACAATGAAAACAATCTAAAGAACAAGATTATAGTTTTTTGTTATTAATACAAATAAGTTTTATTATTTGTGCAAATAATAATTTTCTTCAAAAAAAAGTATGTTCGTGAACAAGACAATCAAATTTCTGCTGCTGGCCAATCTAAAACTTGGATACCAACATCTTGAAGGTATTCCATGGTTATTTTGGCAACGTGCGGGCAAGCGTTATCGTGCATTAGAATAAAATTCTCTCCAATGATTGGAACAAATGGCACTGTATTTTCCTCAAGAACCTCCCTCATATACCGATCAGCTGTCAGCGATCCCTTGCAAAATACAATTAACTCCGTGTGGCCTTCAAAACAAATGCCTCCCCATGCAGTAATAGAACCACCTTCATAATTTCTGGCTGCTTTTATGTTACACTGAGCAAATCGCTCACCTGCGCGTCTATAAACTGGAATACGTCTATCGGATCCAAAAAGTGAAAATCTTGATTCATCCCTAAAAAGAATATTAGCCCAATCGCTAATCCCAATTAACATGTTCTCTTGCGAACCTTAAACGTGCTACACGGTGTGCTCTGGTTTACAATGGAACAGTAACAGGTATTCTGGGTCTGATTCCAAAATTCCTTAATCTGTTTCTAATCGTATTGACAGATATTCTAACATTACGGACTCCAGAGAGAACTTTTGCAGTTTCCTGGTTGTAACATGACGAGTTCGCAAAGTCTGAATTCTTAAATAACGGTCTTCTGCAGGATTAGTACTCCTGGGACGTCCTGGAACTGATCTTCTATTATAACTTCCAGTTTGTCTAAACCTTCTTAAGACTCTAGAAACGCTGGATTGGTTGATTCCCATGATTTCAGCACCATATTGCTGAGATCGTCCATCTTAAACTAAAGCCACGATTTGAGCTGCTTGTTCTTGGGTTAAATTACTCATTTTTACTCAAAATGTTTCTAGACACTTCCAAATGAAAAATTAAACAAATGTACTGCACAAAAGAAATTTTAAAATGTAAATAATACAAATAGGATTTATCAAAATTTATTCATTGTTTGTTTTTCAACAAAAAGGCGATTTAAACTGTGAATATTTTTGGCTTTTATACATCTAAAGCAGTGGTTCCCAAACTGGGGGGCGCGCCACCCTGGGGGGTGTGAGGACATATCAGGGGGGGCGCGAGACAAGCTTAACATTAAATTAAATTTAAGTAGTCTGCAGGGTGGAGACTCAAATATAGTTACTCATCGTGATGCGATCAAGAAGTATATTGAGAAATTGCAACTTTGGAGGCGTAAAATATCAGCAAACCCCTGCAGTTCAAGGGTCAAGGTTCAAGTTTGTAAATCCAGATATCAAACCATTTGGAGAGCCTAATTGAAGAGTTCCAGAAATACTTCCCAAACACTTGTGACGATAGTATTTACAGAATGTCAACTGACCCATTCCATGTCAACATAGACTCCCTGCCTGAATCACTTCAAGAAGATGCTTTGGAAATAGTACATGATTCCTCTGTCAAATACAACTTTGATATAATGGACAAACCTTCATTTTGGTTAAAATATTTCAAAGTGTATCCTAGTGTATCACGGGAAGCTCTTCGTTTATATTTGCCTTTTTCAAGCACCTATTTTTGCTAAAAAGCATTTTCAGCACTTGTGGCAATTAAAACAAAGTATCGGAATAAACTTGATGTTGCTAGTAACTTGCGTTGTGTACTTACTAAAACTCAGCCGCGAATAGGCATACTAGTAAGAAAAATGCAAGCATCCATCTCACTAACCAACCTAATCTATTTTTCTCTTATTAATAATTTTTGTATTTTATGAAAACTGATATTGTTATACCTTATGGCAGTATAAATAAATGTTTTGTTTTCAATGTAATACTTATTTGGTTTTGTTTTGTTCCTAGGCCCACACAATTTATTGTTAAGGGGGGCGCGAGAAGCTTTCATTTCAACAAAAGGGGGGCGTGGTACAAAAAAGTTTGGGAACCCCTGATCTAAAGGATACTATACAAAATATTCTGAAAAATGATTCCAGCGGTACTTGAGGTAGGGACATGTTTGAAGCAAAATATGTACGGAACTTTGAAGTTCATAACTTGTTTGTAACATTCTGCTGGAACAAACCTCATAATTGAATACTTAAAATTATGTGATACTTTTTCTGACGAGTGTATAATATTTCATTTTTTCATCTTCCTTTGTCACTATTTCATTTTAAAAACTCTATTTAAAAATTCTACAGTCATTATTATTTTAATAATATTAGTATTTTTAGCTACTTTGTAAATTATTCACATATAGTTTTTAATTGTGTAAGTATTAAAACTCTTTGATGAAAAAATCTCGTGCAACGATCTCAAATATTGATTTTAAAACTGCATGTCTGGCTAGACTAGTGCACTACACAGTCATAATGAACCTTCCCCATCAGACATGCTATATTTATATGCGGAAATGTGAACTTTAAGTGTGTTGGCTAAGCGAGTGTGGGAATCAAAAGGACTGAAGGAATACATGTGTGTGCAAAGCTTTCAGTTTCCGCTTTTTTCAGGAAACACGTGAGTACCTGCTTTTTAAGGGTAGAAACTTCTTTGTTTCGTCTACTTTTTTTTATCTCGACTGATGTTTAATTTTAATGTCATCGTCACTGCGGCTGGTAGTTAGTAATTCCCCGATGCAGTGTCGTAGGGAATGAAAAAGTTTACGTTAACTGCTGATCAATGATAAATAGATTTATTTATTTGGTTTTAATAAATCCTTACATCCTACAGGTAGATGATTAAAGAAATTCTTGTTAAATTACAATTATTGCTGGTTTTTTTGAATCAATAATTTTATGTAAAATTGCATGTGCATTACTTGAAATATTAGAAGTGTACCTAGTTTATTTTATCTCTAAAAAGAAAGGAACAAACATTGGAGTCTGGGAATATGCTTTAATTATTAATTAAATAAAAAATTAAGAAATTTTTATTTATGCATAACAATTTTTGATAACCATCTTATTGCCTATAAAATCGTTTCCTTGACAAATACTGGTTGTTTATTATTGTGACAAAAGTCAATTAGTGTTTGGTGTTAGTTAAAATGGACAGCGATGATGATGTATATATAATATCTAAATACTGCTACAAATGCCATTTTAAATGTATTGCCAAATAAATCCAAAGCAAAATGTGAATTTGCTTATAAACGTTTTATGGATTATTGCCAAGAAAAAAATACAACCTCTCGATCTGGAAATGTAATGATTCCATACTTTTCAGATTTATCGAAGAAGTTAAAAGCTTCTACATTGTGGTCAAATTACTCAATGCTGAATAGCGTACTTAGTACCAGAGAAGATATTGATATAACAAAATATTTTAAACTACGTGCCTTTCTAAAACGTCAAAGTGACGATTACAAACCAAAGAAATCAAAAGTGTTGTCACTTGAACAAATTGAAATTTTTATAACTCAAGCCCCAGATAATATATGAATTTGAATGACATAGAAGATTTTGGATCCAAGCTTTTGATTAAAATACCTGATAATAAAATGAATAAACCAAGATCTTTTATAATAAACGAAACTTATATGCCATTATATAGAAAATATATCGCATGTCCACAAAATTTTGAAAGTTGTCGCTTTTTCTTTAAATATTTAAATGGGAAAGGTTGCAGGCAAGTAGTGAGAGTACATCAGTTTGACAAAATGCCTCAAATAGTTGCAAAATTTTTAAATTTACCAAATTCAGATGAATACACAGTACATTGTTTCCGTCGATCCTCTGCAACAATTTTGGCAAATGCTGGAGCAGATTTAGTTGCTTTAAAAAGACATAGGGGATGGAAATCCTCAAGTGTTGGCGAAGGATATATAGAAGAATCTTTTACAAATAAAGTAGACATAGCAAATAAAATATTTAGAAGGGAAAAAGACATAGAGGATTCTGTTAATACTATTAGTTTTATTGCCGAAGAAGAAAATAGTAATAACTTTGCTAACTATTCAGAAATAACAAATAAAGAGGAAAGTAACAAAGAAAACTTTTTGACTGGATTACACCCTATTTTTAATAATTTGCACAACTGCAATATAACTGTAAATATTCAAAAATAATTAAATAAATACGAGTTGGTTGTTTGAGTATATTTATTGAATTTACTGTACCTAGAACAGTTTAGAACAGTCGCCAATTCAGTGAAAGAACTACAAGTGGAGAAACAACTTGGCGGAATTTTTCAAAACTATCAGACAATGTATATTGAAAAATTATTAAAATATCACAACCTTCTAGATGATAGGTTTATAATAATACCAAATCGATATTAACTAATTTAAAAACTAATGTTGACAGCTCAATTATATTTAAATTTGGTATTATTATAAATGAATCACTGCGTGCCGAGCGAAGCGAGGTTCGCAGCACCAAATCAATCTAAACTAATTTAAAAATCATCTCTTCTAATTCAATTATTTTAAATCTGTATTATTTATTATTTAAATCTGTATTATTATAAAGCTTTTTAAATAAATAATGTTTTTATTAAATATTTCACAAAAATGATCAAATTCTACTCCACTGTTTGACGTTTCTCATCAAAATGTCATGTTCATTATATCATGAAAGGAGAGGGAGTTGTTTTAGTTTTATTATTGTAAAATTTAAATCCCTTAGCTGACACCAAATTTACTTAACTAAGAGCAATCGGTTTTAAAATGGTTTTATAACTACATTTGAAAAGGCTGTTGTTATCACAGATAATGAATTAAATAGTTTTATTGTCTACGCTTCAGTGACAAAATAACCTTAAGGTCAAATAGATTTAAGTTTTAATATTTACATTAAAAATATTTTTAAAACTACAATAAAACTAAAATGTCCTGGCGATGACTACATTAACACTTAAGAATTACATTAACAATGGTTCACAAAACTAAAAGGTTTTATAGTTACTAGAATTAAAGCATTTATAAAACTATATTAAAACTAAAAAATATTTAAGTCTAAATAACCTTATTCTGTACTCTTAATCCTTTTCATTAGCTTGTATTAAAGCTAAACAGTTTTTATGAACAAAGAGTATACCTACAAGGTAAATTTAAAACCATTGTCTTTTTATTTACCACAATAAAACTTTTTTAAAACCCCCATAAACCCAAAAGATTTTTGTTGTGCTACTTGGGTAACTTTGTATGTGGATTAGTACCATTTTAAATAATCACTTTGGCAAGAAACATGTTACCGATTGGCTAGTTAAACTTGTAAAATGTTAATTACACTTAATTTAATTTAAAGGGTTTGTACTGAACACGCAAAATGTAAGTTTTCAGTATGATTCACCATTTTGAACAAATAGGATTTTGGCGTGTGCTGCAATAATAAAACGCTCTTAGATTTGGTCATTCTTTAAATACATTTCGTGTTTGTACTTCTATCTAATAAATTAATTGCATTAATACTGCAACGTTAGTTGTTTGACCTGAGAAGAAAATTTTTATTAATCAATAAACTTTATTTGGTTATACAGAGTGTCTCGAAAGGCATATCTATATACATTAATTCACACAAAAAAAATTACAGTTAACAATAAACTTTATTTATGAACGGAAATCATTTCTGTCTTTTAACTTGGGAACAAAGTTTGTAAAGTGTGTTCAACAATATAGTGCCTACAATAAAAGGGGACTGATGGTGTTAATAAACTTCTTAGGTACTTTTATCTCAAGTATTGGGAAGAATGCAGGTCAGGATTAAATTTGCAAAAATAATTTTTTAATGGAAACGCAGTAAAGGATATTCACAATAAAATTTAACAAAAATTTAAGTTATATCAATTCAGTTTCACTATCACTATCGTCGTCTACATTAATTATAAGGGATTCTATGTTAGTATAAAATGCCCTATATGAATCCTCCACTTTTATAACATGGTTTATTGTTCTTTTCCAACAATCAGCATCTGGGTCATCTATATATTTTGGCGGATTAATGCATACAGAAGGACATAATGTAGGTATAGTATTTTGGGTCCGCACTTGGTTCTTTAATTTTCTCCACATATGTAAGTCCTTTGGATGCTGCAATTGTGACACATACATATGTCTTCTGTATGTTAAATGTCCTTAGAACCTCTAAAAGCCGCGTTTTTTATATCCTTCTTCAAAGTACATGTTGTTTTGGAGCATAAATTCCTGGATTTCCGCTTTGGTATTTGAAGACCCTGGAACCTTCTTCAATTGGCGACTATGGTAACTGGCATTGTCCATAACTGTGACACTATGCGGGGGAATATTTGGCAGTAAAGTGTTTTCGAACCAATCTTCGAACAATTCGGCTGTAGTATCTTGGTGGTAATTCAACGACGAATCTTGAATGTTCTTCGCCGAAAGTCCCAAACTCTTTGGAATCCAACCATCTTCTGATTCAGTATGAATAAACGTGATCCGTTTTCCTTTGTTCGATGGAGCATTTGATTGGCATCGCACTGTTCCATCGGTCCATCCTTTTGCCGGCGTATCGTGGGTCTCATTTAAATAGATTATTGGTCTTTTTAAAGACCTGTAATCACTTATGGCAGTCAAATATTCAAAACGCTATTGTCTAATCCGTTTGGATTCCATAATAACTTGCCTTTTGTCAATTTTGCACTATTTGAAACCTAGTTTGCATAAAAGTGTCCATAGGTTTCCAATTGATATCCGTATCTCAGTGGAGCTCCTTAGTCTTGTTTTGCAATGATCTGATAGTAGGCACCAAGTTTTCTTCGTACATAGAGTAAATAGTTCTTCTTATCAAATCTTTATCACCGTCATCAGTGGTTCTGGAAACACCACTATCGTTTCGTTTTCGTCTCGGAAGAATTGGCCTCGACATGTGAACTCTCACTGATGATTCCGGTATCCCTGTCAAATCGCTGGATTTTCTTACAGCAGGAGCAAAAGCCCAACCCCTTTGGACCAACCTTCTGATGAACATGTCTAACGATTTATTTGGCATCAAGGGATAAAACTCGTCGTCGAACAGGAACAGTAACACAGGGCGCCGCTGATGCAGTTTTCCAAGGATGAAACATTTTTCACAAAAATTATTAAACAGCACAAACTAACTCTAATTACGGGAACACAAATATAAATGATTATACTCAACCCAAATTATACAAATACAAGAACCGATCCTGTGTGCAAATTATTACCATCAGTCCCCTTTTATTGTAGGCACTATATTGTTGAATACACTTTACCAGCCTTCTAAATTGAAAACTAAGCTTTTTTAAATCAGTACAACTCAGTACAAAAAGTTTGTAATCAGTAGAGAACCGGAAGTGCCCGTTTACTCTTGAACGGAAATCATTGCTAGCTTAAAAAACGGGTTTCTTCCATTTTTGACTGTATTTCGTGGCTTAATATTTGGGTACTTTGTAGGGTGGGTAACAGGTCGGCTGAAAAGTCCCTGGTCTACCATAGTAAAACACAATATTTTGACAAAATTCATTTTTTTATTCAACATAGTTGCCTTCAAGGGCGATACAGCGATTATAGCGACCTTCCAACTTTTCTATACCATTTTTGTAGTACTCCTTCGGTTTGTCCTCAAAATAGGCTTCAGTTTCGGCGATTACCTCAGTATCAGAGCCAAATTTTTTTCCCGTGAGCATTCTCTTCAGGTCAGAGAAAAGGAAAAAGTCGCTGGGGGCTAGATCTGGAGAATACGGTGGGTGAGGAGCAATTCGAAGTCCAATTCATGCAATTTTGCCATCGTTTTCAATGATTTGTGACACGGTGCATTGTCTGGATGAAACAACACTTTTTTCTTCTTCATATGGGGCCGTTTTTTCGCGATTTCGGTCTTCAATCGCTCCAATAATGCACAGTAATAGTCGCTGTTGATTGTTTTTCCCTTTTCCAAATAGTCGATCAACAATATACCGTGTGTATCCCAAAAAACTGAGGCCATAACTTTGCCAGCTGACTGTTGAGTCTTTCCACGCTTTGGTGGCGGTTCACCGGCCGCAGTCCACTCAGCTGACTGTCGATTGGACTCAGGCGTGTAGTGATGGAGCCAAGTTTCATCCATAGTCACATATCGACGCAAAAAATCGGGTTTATTACGACTTAACAGCTGCAAACACTGCTCAGAATCATCAATTCGTTGCTGTTTTTGGTCGATTGTGAGCACGCGCGGCACCCATTTCGCACAGAGCTTCTGCATACCCAAATATTCGTGAACGATATGTCCAACACGTTCCTTAGATATCTTTAGAGTGTCAGCTATCTCGATCATATTCACTTTACGGTCACTCAAAAACATTTGGTGGATTTTTTTGATATTTTCGTCGGTAACCACCTCTTTTGGGCGTCCACTGCGTTCACCGTCTTCGGTGCTCATTTCACCACGCTTGAATTTTGCGTACCAGTCAGTGATTGTTGATTTTCCTGGCGCAGAGTCCGGAAACTCATTATCAAGCCAAGCTTTTGCTTCAAGTGTATTTTTTCCTTTCAAATAACAATATTTAATAAGCACACGAAATTCTTTTTTTTCATCTTTTTGAAAATAACAAAAGTTGCTTCACTAAAAATGCAATATCTCACAAACTAATAGTCCGACAGCTGTCAAATTTTTACACGAATCTTTTGAAGGTTGATACTATCTAAAAATGAAATAGATTTAATTCTAGTGTCGTCATCTATAGGTCAGACCGGGGACTTTTCAGCCGACCTGTTACAATTTGGTACAACGTTCAAAATAACGTATTTCAAAAATGGGGTGCTACTCCAAAAATCGGTTTACCCATTATCTTTTGTACTTTTTTGAATTTTTGTATAATATTTTAGTACTTTGTAGTACAACACGAGTACAAATTGGTACAATATTCAAAATAGCGAATTTTAAAAAATTGGGTGCTAACTTTATATACATAATTATAACTCTAAAAAAAGTTTGGAGTAAAAAGGGGTTGATCCCCTCTGAAAATCTATAATAAACAAAAATAATTGACTGCAGTTTATTGGATATTCCCTACAGGTATTATACACTATTCAATATGGATAAGTGAGGGTCAATCAACCTATTTTGGGCCCCAGAATCTGTGGTTTTATTTTGTGATCAATCTTTTCGGGACACTCTGTATACTAAACCAGCCATATAAGCATAATATGAACAATTACCCATTAAATAAAGGTTATATGTGGAAGCACAATGTACTTGGTAAAATTTAAGTGCAGTTACTGTCTTCTTCAGACAGTATAACATATAAATAAGTTCCATTATTTTTCTTACATTTTATCTGTATACACCTATTAACATTTTTGTTTTCTTTGGTACACCGTACGTTTTATTGAAGTTCAGTCATTGGATATAAAAATAGATCAGTTTTGTCAAACAATTTGTATGCCTAATCGTTAAGTATACAGAGATATACACTAAACCGTCTAGATTATAACCTATAAAAGCAACTGAAATAGAAAATTTTTATTAGCCATTACGTATTGAAAAATGTAAATTGCTCAATATATAGACCGTTCAATAAATTAGTTTAAGAAATCATTACGAGAATGAACCGATATTTTTAGATCGAAAAAAAACTATTTTTAAACTTATTTTAAGCGTTTAATGTTTAAGTGTTAGCTCATTATTTTAATATTGTGTTTCTTGCACTAAATTGTGGTTAAATTTAGATCGGAAAACGAATTAAAAACTAGTTGTGGGTTAATTATAATTGAGAGCTTGTCTGTAGAAGTGTGTAATGTTTCAGTAAAGTTTGTTCCCAACTCCAGTTATGCTTTTTGTGTGTTTTTTTTTTTCAACTTTTCCTCGTTTTTTCGCTGCAATTATTCTGTGGTTTGACCAATATACAGCATCCGCCAAAAATATATTTGAGAATTAATGTGTGATTTCTGCAATAGTTTCTTCAACAGTTTCTGGAGGATCTTCCAAGCGAAGTATGTAGCCTTTCATCATACTGGTGGTAGATACTATAGAGCGGGTCACAGTTATTATGCAGCGTGGCCGGCATAGGCCAATGTAAATCTTATGGGCGAATATTCAACACTGTTGCCGCTTTGGTTACGGCTTGAACCACAATTAACTCAGCCAATTTATTTTCGTAGAAACGTTTTATTATGAATTTTGCAAAACAGATGTATTTTATATAATAAATATTATTAAAAAATGGAATTCAAATCTATTTATGTAGATTGTAATCAGTATATACCTGATCACTTGATGGATTATTTAGGTCTCTACTAAATCTTTCAGACAAATCCTAATCCTATTGCCAGTGAAAATATTATTTAATTACAAAGATGCTAATTATTTTTACCTGTATGATCCCTTGATCCTCGTAAACCGTTATGTAATATTCCTGGAATGTAGAGGTAAGTAAATGTACAGGTAAGTAATAACATAGGCAGGTACCTATCTGTTTCTGCTGATAAACGAGAGGGCATTATTGAAACAACAGCCATGCAGTTAGCAGCACCGTTTGAAAAATTTAAACAAGGTGAAAATCTTCATCGTCAAACCAAGAGGCTTTTATTGAATATTTTAACGTATACGTTGAATACAAAAGATGACAAAAGTGTGACAGCGAAAATAGAACTGATTTCTGAAATGACTGGCCTTAGTGTGAGAACAGTGTATAATCTGAAAAGCGAAGCCGCTACTGGACCTTTGACATCGCCAAAAAACGAAGACGGAACAGCAGCCAGTCGAATTCAAGACTGATCACCTACGATGAAGGTATCCAATCGCAAATACGAAAAGCTGTGCATGAATTCTACTCCGAAAATATTCCAACAACACTGGCAAAAGTTCTTGCGAAATTCGAATCGAATAATTCGAATTTACGAATTATTCGAAATATTCGAATTATTCGAAAATTTTTCGAATAATTCGTAAATTTTCGAATTATTCGAAATTATTCGTTATTTTTCGAATAATTTGAATTTTTCAAAAAGTTCGATTCTGTTTTAATTAATTATTTAATTAAAAAAAAGTTTACAAGATTTGCGAAAAGAAATTTCGCAAGAAATGACATATTATGTTAACTCTGAACTTACAAGTCCTCACCAAGATCCACTTTTATGGTGGCGAGAAGAGAAAAACAAATATCCTCGGTTGTCAACTATGGCAAGAAGATATTTGGCGATACCTTGCACTTCTGCCGAGAGTGAGAGACTATTTTCAACAGCTGGAGATATTGTCACAGACAAACGTACGTCATTATCACCTGATTCAGTGTCTTATTTATTGTTTTTAAACAAGAATTTGTAGTTATATGTTGTTAAATAAATTTGTATTTCTAATAGAATATCTTCTGCTTTAAATATCCTCAACCATTACTCCGGTTAAATAAAACTACGAATAATATATTTATCTGTAATTTGTACTTTCAATATTTTTCATGATAATGCTATTATTTGTTTACGAAGTACTTAAAATGTTTAGCATGATAAATCAGAGGTTTGAACATCTCAAAATTCGAAAAATATCAAAAAAATTGACGATGGGTTCGAAAATTTTTAAATTATTCATCCATTCACGGATCATTCGTGAATTTTTAAATTATTCGAAAAATTTTCGAATTATTCGAAAATTTTCGAATAATTCGTGGATTTTTCGAATAATTCGAAATTTTCGAATAATTCGCAAATTCGAATTATTCGAATTTCGAATCGAATAATAATATTCGATTCGATACGAATTATTCGTAAATTCGAATTATTCGCACACCCCTACTTGCTAAAATAAATTCAAACGAAAATGTACCAAATTTTTCTAAAAGTACGCTAAGACGCTTGCTTAACGATATGGGGTTTGTTTATGGAAAGAGAGGAAGAGACTCGATTTTAATAGAAAGAGCTGATATAATCGCCTGGAGGCACAAATATTTAAGATCAGTGAAGAAGTTCCGCGAAGAAGGATATAACGTAATATATCTGGACGAGTCATGGATTAATGTGGGCCACAGTGTAAATTTTGAATGGAAAGACACTACCATAAAAAATGTCCGAGGTGCATTTGTCAAAGGACTGACAACAGGACTGAAGGCTCCAAGTCAACGAGGACCGAGATTTGTTCTTCTTCATGCAGGCTGGAAAGACGGTTTTCTTGAGGGTGCAGAAAAAACTTTTCTGGCAAAAAAAGGTGCAGACGATTACCACGACGAAATGGACGCAGAAGGCTTTGAGGCCTGGTTTAAAGATCAATTGATCCCTAATTTGCCGAAAAACGGATCAAAGAATGTTGTAGTGTTGGACAATGCGTCATACCATTCGGCGAAGTTACCTTTTTCAAAGACAACTTGGAATAAGGAACAAATAAAGTACTGGCTACTGGAAAAATAGATTTACTTCGAGGATGATTATTTAAAAATAGAATTATTGGCTACTGAAAACGCGTTTAGAGAGCAGTACGACCTAAGAAAAATAGACGACATTGCCACGGAACATAATATAACAGTCCTACGATTACCACCTTATCATTGCGAATTAAATCCTATTGAAATGGTGTGGAGCCAAGTGAAAAGATATGAGGCTCGTAATAATAGTACTTTTAAAAAAGAGGATGTGGAAAAACTTATAAAAACAGCGTATTCGCAAGTAACCCCAATGCAATGGTCTAATTATGAAAAAAAGGTAGAGAAGACAGAGGAAAAGATGTGGCAAACAGATCATTTAATGGAAGACATTGAGCCAATAATAAAAAATCTAAATGAAGACGATGAAGATAAAGACTTGGATGACGATGAAGATCAGTAATATATTTGTTAACCCTCAAATGTTCCATTCAATTTTCATTTATTTTAGTTATTACATGCTAATCATTGTCATTTTTAAAGTTTAATTTTAGTTCAAGTTAAAATACGTAATTATTAATTCATTTACTTATTCTATATTTTGTTTGTTACAACAACCCGCCAGAAAAAGAAAAATACTCGGAAAAATCATCGAAACGTCGGCAAGATTTCATTAGCTTTTCTCTGTTAATCGTTGTCCCTTAAAATTTAGATGACAGCTGACTTTTTTACCACTCGTCTTGTAATTTATGTATATATTATTATTATTGACATATTTTTATTATTAATTATATTATTATTTCATAATTTGACAAATGTCTTTTGTAAGGCCGCTGTATTTATTTATTTCTTTATACGTGATAATTAAACGTATAAAATTTGAATATTTTAGCGGATTTACAATATTTTCCCGCGCCAGTTGGAACCAAATTCGAAGAACATGCCGATATGGCAACGCCGTCGTCCATAAACGCAATGCTGCATAATAACTGTGACCCGCTCTATAGCACCAAATCAATGTACACAAATTTAAAAATCTTTTTAGTTATAATTAATTTGGTGCTGCGAAATTTTGTCTTCTTTGGTATGTATTTATCAAATGTAATGGACTTCCCATTAGAAGTTTGAATTAATTAATTTTGTTGTACAGTATTTATTTCAATATCAAAGTTATTTATGTTCATAGGAATTGATAATGTTTTATGTGTCACAGAATTATAAGCTGCTAATTTATATGCTGGTTTTCTGTATTCGCGAAAATCAATGACCACTAGATGGCGCTGTCAATTTTCAATATGGTCGCTACGAGGGTGAACAACAAAATTTTAGTTCATGGTTTACATCTATCGTTGTTGCTGTGTACGTGTGAACTTCCTATTTTTTGTGATTTTTCTTGTCTTTACGGACTTGTTTCTTAAATATTCAACTATAAACTTTACCAAGATATTGAAGTGAGTATTTACGAAATTCTCCAATATATTGGAAACGGAAGTAGGCCATTACAAGAGGGTGAAGCTGTTTTAAAAGCGGGACACGTTTTATTATGGGGTATTTCTGGAGGAAATCCTGTTTTATTATGAGTTTATGCCTCCAAACACCTGGCTTAGCTTACCACCCCATGAAACAAGCATTGCCACCAGAGCCCCTGGAGTGGCGAGAGTTTCTAAAGGAGAAATGATAAAAGATTGTGCTGCTGGAGAGAATGGAGCATTAGGAAGGTGGAGAAGATCACCGTTTTCCAGAAATAAGAACAATATTCCGAATTCTAGAATACACAGGTGCTGAAAAAAAAAGTACTTATAGAGTGTCATTGATGTTATTCTCCCATATAAAGTCATTTAAGTTTCTTATATCGTGCAAAAACTATATTAGAAATGCATATACATATAAATATGAGTGTTTGATTTAAGCTGCATAATATATTTCAAGGAAGTATTGCTACTTGAATTGCGAAAAATAAAAATAAAGTTTTAAAATGCAGATATACCGCATCCTCTTCAACAACAATACACTTTTTTTATTATTTGTTACGGGTGATTGAATCCTTAATAGTGATGATATAATGTGTTAGGAAATATGAAAGTTAAGATAGACAAAACAGAAACTTTCAAGTTGGTCATGAGTGGTATTATTGATCAAGATATTAAAGCAGCTTAACGATATTTTTTACTTGTAAAACGTTTTTTGATTTCTATAACTATAGTATGAAACTACAGCTTTTTAATATATTTATTCAAAGTAGTGTGACAAATAGAGAACAAAGTATGTGAGGACCAATAGTCGGAAGAGTTAATTTGGCGCATATTAATATATTCCATGAAAAAAGAAATCAACACAAAAATATTCTAATTTGAATATCTGGATTTTCGGGTGTGTCTTAAAATTCTAGCCCGTTATGATTACTAATAATACATGAGATTATATAATCACTTTTAACAGTATTACAAGCACGTATTGATATTCCATAATAATTTTTTCACGCCATTTATTAACATCGGTCTTATAAACAAACAATATTTCAATATCGTGACCTCGTCTTCTTAGAAATCATTTAATTTACATGTGGCATGTAGATTTTTACCATTTTTTTAATTGCTAACTAGAAAAAAAAGTTTACATATCTTACAGTTTACAAAACAATACGTTGCATTTGTATAATACAATAATTAGGTATACAAAATAGTAGGAGGTACCTACAACTAGTGGTTTAATTCAGTGAAGGTTGGTACTTACGTGTGGTATGACAGGCTAAGTACCATATGATAAAAAAATGGACGATTTTCCATCAGTGGTTCTTAATTGATAATTGAAACAACCAGATAAGTCAAATTATGAACATCCAGACTCACTTATACACACCAATGACAAAATTTAGATTTAGATCTCGAAATAAAGACATCTAGCAGATCCACAATTTAAAGTTGTCCACTATTAAACTGTATGCTTTGATTGAGTCTTCATTTTTTATATACAGATAAGACGTAAATGTAACACAAATTTATTGAAATTTATTGTACCAACTCTAACTGTGTGGAAGTCAATCTTAAGAAAAATAAAAGACTAAATGTTTAAAAACCTTCCACCTTTTATTTAATAAAATAACTTTTTAACTGTACACTTTGTACAATTAATATAGTTACAAACTTTTGCAAAACTAGTGCAAGTTTTAGTGATTTATGCTGAGAGGTTGAAACAGTTTTCTTTTGGACAACTACAATTTTTGTTAGGTAATTTGATGTATTTGTTTATTTATATTTGTTGTTTGTGAGGTGAACACGTTCCAAAATATTTTTTTGCATCGGCTTCTATTATGATGTACTTAAGCGGGTACACTGGACATATGAAAGCCATTTTAAAAAAGTATTTTCCTCCAATTGGTGTGAGAAATTGAGGCTTACCTTCGGCTCTCGAAGATATTGAAACTTCTAATTCTCAATCTGAAGTCAATATAATTTTAATTCCCTCAAATCGTGACGATTTATTGTTGAGACATTTTGCATTACCGACTGACTTTGTGGGAGAAGTAGAAGTCCACTATTCCTCTGACAAAGATGATGAAGATGGTGTACCTTTTATAAAAAAACTACAAAATTTACAAAAGCAAAAAACTGAAAAACCCAACTGGACCCAACGTTGAGTTAAATTTTAACTTGAGAAAACGACGATTTCTCCTTTTTTTTTTAATTGCAACCCCCATTTTTTAAATTTTTATTTGATTCCTTATAATTCTATATCAATTTTCATGCGTTTGTAAGATATGGTGGAATTAGGTTTTTTTGGGTACCAAAATTGTGATTTGGATTTCCTTCCTTTATAATTGTTGGTTTTAGTTTATTACGGAACATAAAATGAAATACTTCTCGTTATGATTTGACAGTCTCTATCATTATTATTCAACGTGTTTATCGAATTGTCAAATAAGATTAATTAATTAAAAATTGCAAGATTAGAACTCAACAATGAAGATTATCTGAACATTTTATTAATAAACTAAAATTGACACAGTTACAAAATGCACAAAAGACAAAAATTTTTCAAATTTGAACTGCTTTCTGTTGAATTAAACAAAAAATTGAACTAATTATGGTATTAGAGTATTTTGGGTAAATCTTAAGAAGGTTCATCAACAGAACCAAATCCAAATCTATACTTTTTGTGAAGAGTTTATGTTTTTTGAAAACATATTGTTTCAAAGGACGACAAATATTTTTGTGTTATACGACTAACAGGTCGGCTGAAAAGTCCCCGGTCTGACATACAGATGACGACACTAGAATTAAATCTATTTCATTTTTAGATAGTGTCAACCTTCAAAAGATTCGTGTAAAAATTTGACAGCTGTCGGACTATTAGTTTGTGAGATATTGCATTTTTAGTGAAGCAACTTTTGTTATTTTCAAAAAGATGGAAAAAAAGAATTTCGTGTGCTTATTAAATATTGTTATATATTTGGAAAAAATACACTTGAAGCAAAAGCTTGGCTTGATAATGAGTTTCCGGACTCTGCGCCAGGAAAATCAATAATCATTGACTGGTACGCAATATTCAAGCGTGGTGAAATGAGCACCGAAGACGGTGAACGCAGTGGACGCCCAAAAAAGGTGGTTACCGACGAAAATATCAAAAAAATCCACAAAATGATTTTGAGTGACCGTAAAGTGAATATGATCGAGATAGCTGACACTCTAAAGATATCTAAGGAACGTGTTGGACATATCGTTCACGAATAATTGGGTATGCGGAAGCTCTGCGCGAAATGGGTGCCGCGCGTGCTTACAATCGACCAAAAACAGCAACGAATTGATGATTCTGAATGACAATCAAGCTAGCACCCCCACACTGACTAAATTAAAAAAAAAGTAGCCCATAATTAAGTGCTAATTAAAGGCTAATTTGTACCACAAAAATTAAAATTTGTACCACCGCGATAATCGAGAAAAATCGCCTTAAAAATGGGGGGTGCTAGGTTGAGATCAAGGCAGCACCCCCACTTTGATCGAATTCCAATTTAATTACATCAAAATAAAGGGCATATTAAAGGCTAATTTGTACCACAAAAAGTTAATCAATATTATTATTTATAATGTCAAAAAATAAAATCGAACGCTGTAAATATCGCTGCTCTATAATTTTAGCACCCCCACTTTCGTCTATTCAAAAAGTGAACACACAATATTATAAAACTAATTAAAGGCAAATTTGTGCCACACAAGAAATTTTTATACTTTTCAATATAAAACCGCTAATTGAATATAACTCATTAAGGTCGTATTAAATGGTGGCGGATGCGCTTATATTTGTCAATATTCTAAAGTTAAAAATAGTGTTTCCCGTCACGGTCCCTTTTTAAAAATACCTACGTCTACATTTTCTCTTTATTATAAATATCGAGTGTTTATAATATCGGAGAAGTTGGAGTGGCAGTGCGTACATCTATATGGTTTCTATTATATGGTATGACTAAATTAAAAAAAAGTAGCCCATAATTAAGAGCTAATTAAAGGCTAATTTGTACCACAAAAATTAAAATTTGTACCACCGCGATAATCGAGAAAAATCGCCTTGAAAATGGGGGGTGCTAGGTTGAGGTCAAGGCAGCCCACCACTTTGATCGAATTCCAATTTAATTACATCAAAATAAAGAGCATATTACAGGCTAATTTGTACCACAAAAATTAAAATTTGTACCACCGCGATAATCGAGAAAAATCGCCTTGAAAATGGGGGGTGCTAGGTTGAGTTCAAGGCAGCCCGCCACTTTGATCGAATTCCAATTTAATTACATCAAAATAAAGGGCATATTAAAGGCTAATTTGTACCACAAAAATTAAAATTTGTACCACCTCGATAATCGAGAAAAATTGCCTTGAAAATGGGGAGTGCTAGGTTGACATCAAGGCAGCACCCCCACTTTGATCGAATTCCAATTTAATTACATCAAAATAAAGGGCATATTAAAGGCTAATTTGTACCACAAAAAGTTAGTCAATATTATTATTTATAATGTCAAAAAATAAAATCGAACGCTGTAAATATCGCTGCTCTATAATTTTAGCACCCCCACTATCGTCTATTTAAAAAGTGAACACACAATATTATAAAAATAATTAAAGGCAAATTTGTACCACACAAAAAATTTTTATACTCTTCAATATAAAGCCGCCAATTGAATTTATCTCTTTGCGGTCGTATTAAATGGTGG
The DNA here is from genome assembly GCA_035357415.1 of Ophraella communa. Classification (NCBI taxonomy): domain Eukaryota; kingdom Metazoa; phylum Arthropoda; class Insecta; order Coleoptera; family Chrysomelidae; genus Ophraella; species Ophraella communa. The sequence continues at coordinate 27,191,137 of CM068994.1, read as the reverse complement.
CGGATGCGCTGAAATCTTTTATTTTTGTCAATATTATAAAACCAGTTAAAAATAGTGTTTCCCGTCACTGTCCTTTTTTAAAAATCCCTACATCCGCATTTCCCCGTTATTATAAATATCGAGTGTTTATACTATCGGAGTGGCAATGGCGTACATTTATGGTTTCTAATATATGGTACTATTCGATGATTCTAGTATGGTGCACATTGCACAATTGCTCTCCTGCCAATAGGCCATCCCTGTACTAGTGATGATTTACAATCGCTGAATCGATAGAAATTCTCAATAAAAAGTAAACACTGGGCCAATTCGGAAAAAGTACTGACTCGGTGTCGTATGAACGGGATCTTAGGTACCCGATAACCTATAACAACAGTTTACAAATCTCAAGTTAAACGGTTAGACGGTTTAATCCCGTCTCTGAGAATAGTGGGTAATAAAATGAGTTCGGTTGGAAAAATTTTGGACATGTAAAACACTACCCTGTATGCATACATTTTTAATAATAAAAACAATATAAAAAGTGAAATTCTCGGCCTCGAAACGCATAGACCTATGAACAAATTTGAAGATGACGACGAGATAATAAACAATGATATAGATTCAAGTGTAAACATCGCTTATGAATCAATTATCGAAGAAGAAATTTGTATTTACTTAAGTAAACAGAAATTTGATAGTTTATTGAAAATACACACATAAAAGGTAAGATAATTGTTCATTCAATAAATTTTGTGAATTGAAATAACTATTTTTTTATGAGAACTAATTTGAGCTAAAAATTGTATTGCACCCGAGAACGCTCGCTGGAGCAACTGAGTTGTTTAAGTGAGCGATAATGAATGTGATTGAGATTTACTCGAGAAACATTCTTAATAGTCATTATTTAGATACATATTGGGGAGATTAAAACAAGCAAGAACATTCATATAACATGAATAGTTTTCGAAAAATGTGTCTTTAAAATTAAATTTGGCAATTTGGCAACTTTGGGCAACTTAAAAAACTTTTAATTTATTTATATTCTTTAACTTAACTCCTTGCTTTTTAATTATCATAAAATTCTGTTGAATGATGCACCTACATACCCACCTAATGTTTTTAAAGTTTTTAAGACAAAGACCCGTTTACTCTTGCGAAAAAAGTCATTTGAAGTTTTGCTTTGTTTTGACCTCCTTTCTTTTGTTTATATCCTGTATATTCCTTTAAGCGGCGTTGACATTTAGTAATCAAATTTAAAACCTGCATAGTACTAGAGGTATTTCATCATGATTTTTGAAATATTTAGATCAGAGGCAATCAGAAAACACCTAACGAAGAGAAAGTATAACAAATTCGAAGAAAACAAATGGCAAACTCTAATAACAGAAAAATTAGACGAGAATGGTATGAAATGTGGGTTTCAGTTTAAAACTCACAAAATATATCCTACAGCAGATCCTGCTACATTTTAAGGAAAATGTAAATGTGGTAATGCTTTGAGAGGGGAAATTTTGTCTATGAAAGGAGAAGTAATTAAAGTGTCATGTTTTATATCCAAAATTGGCAATAATGAAATATCGAGTGAAATAAGCGGCAAAAGGTAGTTAAGAGGCGACAAACGATTGGAAGCTACCAACAAATCAAAGTGCCACATGTTTTAGAATTATGACAAAAATAAAAGATTTCAGCGCATCCGCCACCATTTAATACGACCTTAATGAGTTATATTCAATTAGCGGTTTTATATTGAAAAGTATAAAAATTTCTTGTGTGGCACAAATTTGCCTTTAATTAGTTTTATAATATTGTGTGTTCACTTTTTGAATAGACGAAAGTGGGGGTGCTAAAATTATAGAGCAGCGATATTTACAGCGTTCGATTTTATTTTTTGACATTATAAATAATAATATTGATTAACTTTTTGTGGTACAAATTAGCCTTTAATATGCCCTTTATTTTGATGTAATTAAATTGGAATTCGATCAAAGTGGGGGTGCTGCCTTGATCTCAACCTAGCACCCCCCATTTTCAAGGCGATTTTTCTCGATTATCGCGGTGGTACAAATTTTAAATTTTGTGGTACAAATTAGCCTTTAATTAGCACTTAATTATGGGCTACTTTTTTTTTAATTTATTCATTGTGGGGGTGCTAGCTTGATTGTCATTGATTCTGAGCAGTGTTTGCAGCTGTTAAGTCGTAATAAACCCGATTTTTTGCGTCGATATGTGACTATGGATGAAACTTGGCTCCATCACTACACGCCTGAGTCCAATCGACAGTCAGCTGAGTGGACTGCGGCCGGTGAACCGCCACCAAAGCGTGGAAAGACTCAACAGTCAGCTGGCAAAGTTATGGCCTCAGTTTTTTGGTATACACGGTATATTGTTCATCGACTCTTTGGAAAAGGGAAAAACTATCAACAGCGACTATTGTGCATTATTGGAGTGATTGAAGTCCGAAATCGCGAAAAAACGGCCCCATATGAAGAAGAAAAAAGTGTTGTTTCATCAAGACAATGCACCGTGTCACAAATCATCGAAAACGATGGCAAAATTGCATGAATTGGGCTTCGAATTGCTTCCTCACCCACCGTATTCTCCAGATCTAGCCCCCAGCGACTTTTTCCTTTTCTCTGACCTGAAGAGAATGCTCGCGGGAAAAAATTTGGCTCTGATACTGAGGTAATCGCCGAAACTGAAGCCTATTTTGAGGACAAACCGAAGGAGTACTACAAAAATGGTATCGAAAAGTTGGAAGGTCGCTATAATCGCTGTATCGCCCTTGAAGGCAACTATGTTAAATAAAAAAAAAATGAATTTTGTCAAAATATTGTGTTTTACTATGGTAGACCGGGGACTTTTCAGTCGACCTGTTATATTCCTTTTCCTGCAAACAGCAAGAACAATGATACATTTTGAAACATTTATAAAAATGTTATCATTGAAGGAGATTGTTCGAAATAACAGAAGAGGTCAAAATTAAGTACCTACATTCTAGATTTTGTTATTGTTCATAGCGGTTTTGTCATGAATTCAATTACCTAATTTTGTTATTAGGAAAATTAGGAAATATTCGTTTATATGACATAATATTGTATTTAAGTGTATATAATGGAGTAAAATAAAACGGTACAGGCGCTTTTATTTGATGAATCAGAGAGGCATGTTTCTTTGAATATTAGATTACACAACACAAGTTGTTGTGGATGATTACGTTACACAGTATAAGAAACATAAAGATTAAGTAACTCTTAAAATGACCAGCAACAAATTGATTCTTTAATCAAGTTTGCAACTTGATTATAAAGATCTTAAAATAGTTTATTTATTTTAAAAAGTGACTGTGAGAGGAATAAAAAAAATGGTACATTTTTATACGTTCTTCAAGTTTTAAAAAGAATAATTCTTAAATCAAAAATGACGAAACAGTAGATATTGAAAAAGTAACGCCATTTTCTGTAAGAAAATCTGGACATTAGACTACAAGAAACTTAACATTTATAAATCAAGGACGACATGCAAGATGAATCAGATTGAAACTGAAGAGAATATCTACCATTTTAAGGTCGTTCTTGAAATTATTTAAAAATTATAGTTCTAGTATCTATACTTGTACCACTTTTGTTAAATATGATTAAACATTTCTTGACAGAATTAGTGTAATTTAAATGCCTATTATAGACTAACCAATCATTTTGATTGCAAAAATATTTTAGAAATTCTAACCTTGTACTTTGCTTAGTGATATTCCAAAGGATTGTTTCTTACTGTTTAAAATAATACCAAGACTATAATAAACAACTAAATGTTTGAACTAAACTTCCAGTTTTTCGAACATTTACGCCTTATTTATATTTTATTTTATACCGCGAGCGTCTCGGCGGTGAGACGCAATCGGGTCGCCTTCTCTAAAAATGTGACAATGACAGAATAATGAAAAAATGATAACCACGACCTACAATCTTGTATCATAATAGTATATTAAACAAAGCATTTCATATGGAATTCTGTTATGACACGAGTTCAAGTTTAAAAAACGAATCGCGAAGCGATGAGTTTTTTAAAGAACGAGTGTCACAACAGCCATATGAAATAATTTGTTTATAATATTTTTTATATTTTGCCCTTTTTACCATTTTTTAAATTAATTTTTTATTTTTATGTAATTACAAAAATTTTTATTTTAAAAAGTATGTTGGCAGCACTGTGTAATTTATAAAATTTGACAGTTGTGACATTTAGATTATCAAATGTTAATGTTTTAAAATATTTTAAAATGGATAATATACCAATAATAATATATTACATAAGTAAAATATTATATTCATATTCACAGATACTTTCTTAAAGAACAATATAAAATTAATAAATTGCCTTATTAGCCACAAATGTCATTGTCAATAGTCTTGCCTTTAGAAACTTCACTCATTTCGCCAACCATTTAAAACAAAAATTTTCGTGCGTAAAAGTTACATTACGATACGCAAATGCGTTTTATAATGAAGATTTTTATAAGTTCGAGATATAAAAAAAATTGTAAAGTATATTGTATTTTTTGGCAATCGATGCCCAGATATTGTATATTTGACATTAAATAAATGTTGTTAACCATCTGTATTCATTGAACCCATCAGAAAAGGTAACAAGAAAAATTGGTTATCAAAAATTTGAAAGAATCTGCGTCAATGGAGACGATCCTCAGTTTAAGGCAACGCTCTGCACTAGATGTCTTTTTATTATGATTTCTTTAGGGAAATCTAAATGTTGTTTGATATTCGAGTAGGTGTTTTGCATAGTTTGACTTATTTGATTGTCTTTCTTGATAATAACATGTCAATTCCAAGAGAAGTAAGGAATAATTTTTGGGTATGATTTAAGAAATTTCATGGTGATACTGAAATAGAAAGGGAGGTACAATTTTAGTTTTTTGGGGGGGGAAAAAGAGTCTACTCTAAATGCCATTAAATGAAAGCTTTGTGTTATTCGCAGCTTGAAAAAAGGTAAAAAGAAAAGAAAAAAAAATAGTATGTAAGAGAACCTTTAAACGGTATGCACCAAAAATAAAAATTAAAAGTAAAATAAAAAGATGCTACGTATTGAAAAGTAAGGATTAAATATAAATTAATGGCGTTATTTGAAATGTTGTTATTTAATTTTTCATGTTTAATACAGCTTTATTTTTTCAGTGTCATTTGTTTTAGTGCATACTGTAATACTGTAATAAGCAAATCACACAAAGTAGATATGTCTTAAGTCAATTGATTGTACTAACCCTTAATTTTTGGAAGTCCATCTTATTAAGAATAATAAAAAACTCTTCGTTTTAACAAAACTTCCACTATTTATTTAAAAAAATGCTTTTTTAAAACTCAATGACAGCCGTTTCGCTAGACAATTAGCATCGTCAGATTGACATATTGAAGTTACTATTTGTTTGTTTGTAGCTAGGTACCTGATGTTTATTAGGTAGTTATAAGGCTAGACCAAGTATGGAAGTAATAAGACATAACAATATTAAAATCTAGATGTTATTAGCCCTAAGGGATTATCCTGAATGTATTTCCTTCTAAGATCAGTATAACTGTGCAATGATAGCCCTAAGGGATTATCCTGGATGTATTTCCCTCTAAGATGCAATGATATTGCATTATTCTTAATGTCTTAAGTCTGTTTAAAAAAACAAGTTTTCAATATGCTTTCAATACAGGTGAGATGTTCAGCAACTCTTGGAGTCAAGTATGGTTCAATTTCACCAGCAGAAATGGAAATACAACGAAAGAGTAAAAGTATACGTATTAATGATGAAATTACTGATTATTTATACATTTTGTTAGGAAAAACAAAAAAATCACAAATATTTAAAATATTTATTAAAATCTTAGACTGTAGACAGTATTCATGGGCTGTATGTGGCTGTACCAATTTCATCAAGTCAACTAGTTACATTTTGGCATTAAAAATGGTATTTATGACGTTTGTTAACATTTTAAGCACCTGGTATCCTAAATATTAAATTAAATTAGTACCGCGAGCTCCATCTAATTGGAATTTCAAAGTAGCTACGCTACGAGGTGTACTAATGAGTTGCCATTATCGGGTTCAAGAGGTTTTAATAATTATTCCCAGTTTCATTTCTTGTATTGGTTTACTATCATTTACAGAAAGTTGGAATATAATACAGTAAACTAGAAACATCTCTTTAATTTGAAGATTCAGTAAACTTGAACAGCTTGTAAACTTTAAGCTCTCGTATGCACGAGCATTTTTAACTGGATCATCTCTACAACTTGGGCAGATCATCCCTCCACTCGTGATCTTCCACAGTCATTTGGAACCACCTAAACAGTGCCGTAGCGACCCCAAGGTGCGGTGAAGGATCGTCCACTATAGTTAACAGATAAGTTTATTGTGGTATATCAAGTTTACTGTTCCCATATTTTTTCTCTTTTATTTTCGTTTATATCTATCTATATCGTCAACTATATTAGAATAAGTATTTGTAAAGAACTGTTTGCGGATTATTTTTTTGTAACGTATTCTCAACTTCATTCATTTTAGCCCCAAGGAAATCTATTTATCTTTTATCTGTTTGTACATTTTCATGTCATTTTTTTATCTTCTTAGACAGTTTTTTCTGACATCTTGCTGTCATCTTATACTTATTTGAATAACTCAGCTTAAAACAACTTTCTTCAGTAGTATCATAAAAAATAAAAAGATTTCAGTGGCGTCCTTATAATTTCTTAGAAACAAATATTGTACTATAGTCAGAGTTAATGAACTTACTCACCCCTAGCCAAGGTATTTAACTATCATAATTTTTGCTGTGATAAACATTTATAAATTTTGTTAATTATTGAAATATCTTTTATAACTAATTAAATACAAAATTAAGATTAATGGTTGTTTTATTGTAAATTACATTTTTTCGTTTGGTATATTGTTATTTTGTTTAAAAGTTTACTAAATATTTTTGTAAATTCACTATCAACATGTAAATCATATCACAAATTGACGCCCAACGTGATAATATGGTTACAAACTTTGTGGGAATTTTAAAATCCCCTATCTATGATTACCCCTGTATAACTGTCTAAACGAATCATTGATTATTGCTAAACATATTTGAAATTTATGCAAAATTAAAATTAGCGTCCGACTTTTATTTGGGAAATATACAGTTGCGGAATATAACAGTTTTAATAACCAATCGACCTTGAAAATTTGAATGTTAAACAATCTCTTAAATTTTAATCGAATCCTTTGAAGCCCAATAAAAGAATAACAAATTTTATGTGTTGTGTTATTTACCTACCTTACTAAACACAACTGTATATATTATATCCTCTTCTTTTTCTTTTTAAATAAAATTGCCGAACCTGTCAAACCGTTGTTATATACTAAAAAAAACCGGACGTGGGATATAGTGTGGTTTTGCATCATTGAAAATAACTCTGAACTAACAAGGTTATAAACATGCTTTTTATCGGATACACCTTCTTTGTTACCAACCGTAATCTCAGATCTGATATTCTGTGAATAATTTACCTACCTGAACGTGTGTATATGTTTGTCTTTTATTATTGTATACCACAGAATTTGTTTATTGCAAGCCGCTTTGCATTTCAGTCGGATAACCTTATAATTTATTAGAAATTGTCAGTTGTTTTATCTATACATCTAATTGAAAATCCAAAATGAACGTTCCAAAAGGTGCACAATTGTTAAAATCTATAAAGAATGTTTTAGAACTTTCCATTATGATCTAGAAGTTCCACAATGTGTGCAATCGTTATAATCAATATGGAATGTCTAGACCGTTGTAAAAATGTCCAGAATGATCTAGAAAGTTCCAAAATATGTACAAAACGTTAAAATCTATAAAGAATATTTCAGAATGTTTTAGAACTTTCCATTATGAACTAGAAGTTCCACAATGTGCGCAATCGTTATAATCAATATGGAATGTCTATTCCGTTGTAAAAATGTTCAGAATGATCTAGAAAGTTCCAAAATATGTACAAAACGTTAAAATCTATAAAGAATATTCCAGAAAGTGCTAGAAAAGCGTGAATTGTGTACAGAATGAACTAGAAAGTTCCAAAAGGTGCACAATAGTTAAAATCTATAATATAGAATGTTCCAGAAAGTTTTAGAACTTGCCATTATTAACTAGAAGTTCCACAATGTGTGCAATCGATATAATCAATATGGAATGTCTATTCCGTTGTAAAAATGTTCAGAATGATCTAGAAAGTTCCAAAATATGTACAAAACGCTAAAATCTATAAAGAATGTTTCAGAAAGTGCTAGAAAATTGTGAATTGTGTACAGAATGAACTAGAAAGTTCCAAATGGTGCACAATTGTTAAAATCTATAATATAGAATGTTCCAGAAAGTTTTAGAACTTTCCATTATTAACTAGAAGTTCCACAATGTGTGCAATCGTTATAATCAATATGGAATGTCTAGAACTTTGTAAAAATGTCCAGAATGATCTAGAAAGTTCCAAAATATGTACAAAACGTTAAAATCTATAAAGAATGTTTCAGAAAGTGCTAGAAAATTGTGAATTGTGTACAGAATGAACTAGAAAGTTCCAAAAGGTGCACAATTGTTAAAATCTATAATATAGAATGTTCCAGAAAGTTTTAGAACTTTCCATTATTAACTAGAAGTTCCACAATGTGTGCAATCGTTATAATCAATATGGAATGTCTAGAACTTTGTAAAAATGTCCAGAATGATCTAGAAAGTTCCAAAATATGTACAAAACGCTAAAATCTATAAAGAATGTTTCAGAAAGTGCTAGAAAATTGTGAATTGTGTACAGAATGAACTAGAAAGTTCCAAATGGTGCACAATTGTTAAAATCTATAATATAAAATGTTCCAGAAAGTTTTAGAATTTTCCAGAATAATATAGAAGTTTCACAATGTGTGCAATCGTTATAATCAATATGGAATGTCTAGAACGTTGTAAAAATGTCCAGAATGATCTAGAAAGTTCCAAAATATGTACAAAACGTTAAAATCTATAAAGAATATTCCAGAAAGTGCTAGAAAATCGTGAATTGTGTACAGAATGAACTAGAAAGTTCCAAATGGTGCACAATTGTTAAAATCTATAATATAGAATGTTCCAGAAAGTTTTAGAACTTTCCATTATTAACTAGAAGTTACACAATGTGTGCAATCGTTATAATCAATATGGAATGTCTAGACCGTTGTAAAAATGTCCAGAATGATCTAGAAAGTTCCAAAATATGTACAAAACGTTAAAATCTATAAAGAATGCTTCAGAATGTTTTAGAACTTTCCATTATGATCTAGAAGTTCCACAATGTGTGCAATCGTTATAATCAATATGGAATGTCTAGAACGTTGTAAAAATGTCCAGAATGATCTAGAAAGTTCCAAAATATGTACAAAACGTGAAAATCTATAAAGAATGCTTCAGAATGTTTTAGAACTTTCCGTTATGATCTAGAAGTTCCACAATGTGTGCAATCGTTATAATCAATATGGAATGTCTAGAACGTTGTTAAAATGTCCAGAATGATCTAGAAAGTTCCAAAATATGTACAAAACGTTAAAATCTATAAAGAATGTTTCAGAAAGTGCTAGAAAATTGTGAATTGTGTACAGAATGAACTAGAAAGTTCCAAATGGTGCACAATTGTTAAAATCTATAATATAGAATGTTCCAGAAAGTTTTAGAACTTTCCATTATTAACTAGAAGTTCCACAATGTGTGCAGTAGTTATAATCAATATGGAATGTCTAGAACTTTGTAAAAATGTCCAGAATGATCTAGAAAGTTCCAAAATATGTACAAAACGCTAAAATCTATAAAGAATGTTTCAGAAAGTGCTAGAAAATTGTGAATTGTGTACAGAATGAACTAGAAAGTTCCAAATGGTGCACAATTGTTAAAATCTATAATATAGAATGTTCCAGAAAGTTTTGGAATTTTCCAGAAGAATATAGAAGTTTCAAAATGTGTGCAATCGTTATAATCAATATGGAATGTCCAGACCGTTGTAAAAATGTCCAGAATGATCTAGAAAGTCCCAAAATATGTACAAAACGTTAAAATCTATAAAGAATATTCCAGAAAGTGCTAGAAAATCGTGAATTGTGTACAGAATGAACTAGAAAGTTCCAAATGGTGCACAATCGTTAAAATCTATAATATAGAATGTTCCAGAAAGTTTTAAAACTTTCCATTATTAACTAGAAGTTACACAATGTGTGCAATCGTTATAATCAATATGGAATGTCTAGACCGTTGTAAAAATGTCCAGAATGATCTAGAAAGTTCCAAAAGGTGCACTATTCTTAAAATCTATAAAGAATGTTCCAGAACGTTTTAGAATTTTCCAGAATAATATAGAAGTTCCACAATGTGTGCAATCGTTAAAATCGATATGGGATGCACCAGGAAGTTCTAGAAAATTCTAAAATGTATGCAATCGACAAAATCGATTTCTGGAAGGTTAAAATATTTTTGAAATCAATTATATATTAACGATTTCTAGCAAATTCTAGATTTTGACGAAACATTCTAGAACTATCTACTATTATTAAAAAAAATACAGGATGGTCCATCGAACTTCCAGATTTACGGGACAACACGAATGTAATGGGAGTTTTGTTAATATTATCAAGTGATTTCTGTCAAACCCTACTTGTCATTTCGAAATCTATGCCGGTAGATAGAATTAACGGTTGCGAAAAATGTCAGGCATGTAGGAAAGCGTAAAAATAATGTTTCTACTAGCCTACGAAAAAGTCCAGTTTCCCGCACTCATTTTAGTTTTAAAAGAGTCACTTTTAGACTTTTTCGCACGCTAGTAGAAATAATAGGCTACCTAACACGTGCGGAAAAGTTATTTTACTATAAATTAATAAATGTGAGAGCGCGAATTTCAGGAGGTGAAAGGACAAGAATTTTCTGAAAAAGTTTACAAATAATAGACTTATAAGTATTTCTAAGTATTGCTGAGAATTTGACCCTTAGAACAAAAAGATAAAGGAAGGAGTATATGCAAAATGACCTTAAGAAAGGAGCTTGCATATGGCGGCCAATTGTCAATTTTAATTTCCGTTTCCATTGACGTACCGAAAAAAAAATAAAAATTATATCAAGGATTTTATTTTTAATAAATTTCAACCAATCAAGATAAATAATTTAGTATTTATAAGAACCGAATGATACGCATATGCGCTCATTTTTGATATTTCTATGCAATTATTGCTTTGACAGTATACTGTAAACATAAACAATGAGTCATAAGCTTTAAAATGGCCGACTTCCGTCGCAAATTTTCCTTAAAGTTAATATATGACTGACTCCTTCCTGTTTCTTTTTGTTCTAAGATTTGACCAATTCTTTTTCTTCTTCTTTTTCATGTTGGTCCCAGTGCAGTTTGTTATCCAGTAATAAACCTGAATAGTTTACCTTCCAGAGGACACTTCACATTGGGTCTCATCGCTCCTCAATAGTGCACGCAATTTTTAAGTTGTGCAAAATCTTTGTTAGCTACCCGATAGTATGTGGATGTCGAACTGCACCGCCCATGCTTAAATATTCAATAATGTAACCTACATTTGGTCTTTTGATATCAGATATTGCAAATAGTTTAATTTCTACCACAGCTTTGTCATGATTTTTAATATTAAACTGGCTGGCTTACTCAACCGTATAACATACTGGCTTTTGTGATTGTCTTTTGATATATAATTAATTCTATAATTTGCATGATCATGTAATAAATCAATGTTCAGGTGATATTATCTCCACTATACCGAATCAATTCCACTTATCAAAAAAAAATAATCGTACCACTATGTTATTAATTACGTTATTATGGGTTAGAAACAATTTATATTGTTTCCTTAGTTCAAATTGATTGGACAGTTAATTTTCTATTTTTCCAGTTTTGAGTAGTAATACACACCTTTTATTTCATGGTTTTTCACGTTTCATCTTTTTTACCGCTTTTTAAAGAAAAAAAAACAACTACTCCCTGGGCTATATACCCCACTGGACATTGACTTACATTTTAAACCTGGTCTATGGAACTTTTTATCATGGAACCTGTTTGGTATTTTCATTCCATTCTGAATCAACAATGACATTCCACGGTAGTTATAGGATCTATATCTTTAAATAAAGGAGGGTGAAGCCCAACAGCTTCATTCGTACTTAGTCCTAATTGGGTCCATTTGGCTTCCTCCTACGCCTGTCTCTTTAGTTTTTCATCCCATCTACTTCTGTGTTCTGTGAGCAAGACAGTAGTGTCAAATGTCAAATATTAAAAACATGGCGCTTTCAGACATGCGCCAAAAAAAAATAAATTGACAAAAGAAAGGAGTTTCACTTTTTGTTAGTTTGGGGTATTCTTTGATAATATTCTAAATGTAAAAAATAGGAAGACGAGAATTGATAAAAAGTTGAATGTTTCGAACCATAAACCATAAAATTTTGGTAAAATCTACCTACACTATTAGTGTATTCTGTTTACCTCTGAAATCCTAAAAATTAAAGTTTGTTTTAATGAAATACTTCAAATTTTTAGTAAAAATAGTCATTTGGAAATTTTCGTTGCAATTAACGCTACCTATAACTAATACGTAGCCATAGCCGATATTTGACAGATAAAAAACAGCTACAACGATGCTTGTTGTAGCGAATCAGCTGTCATTGAGTTTTTAATTAACAATTTTTAAAATAAAAGTGGAAGTTTTGTTATTTTTTATTTGTCCAGGGCCATTTTGCTGTTAGTAATATTTTTATCCATAAAAGTGTCGATCTAAAAGAGGAAACTACCAATGACTCACATATCTGGTATACCACTACAGCAAAAAAATTATACATGAATCTTATTAAAATACATAACTTGAGACAGTTACTTTTTTGTTGTATTAAAAAACATTTTTTTTATTTTTAAGGGACTGAACTCTTCTAAAAACACAATATTTTTTGAAGTACAGAACCCTTACATCATTAACATCTCTTTTAGAGTCTATATTTCCTATCTATCCTCTTCGTCTATCATTTATTTATCATCTTAGATAGGGTCTATAAACATCCCTATTATCTTTTATGGGTGTAGGTGGAGGGCTGTAAATATAGTAAATATAGGCAAGTTGATTGTGATAAAGTAGGTGCTTTGCAACTATTTCATCTCTGATGTCTGATTTAGGTAGAAAGGCTATCTTTACTTCTCTCCATTCCTTTGGAATATATTGCAGAGCAAGGGAAGATCTGCACTAGATGAGTAACTAGTTACGGGCCCCACTGAACTAGGGCTGCATATATGCCATCTGGTCTTGGTGCTTTGAAGGGGAAGCTTATTTTACCATATTCTCATCAATTACTCGCTCACTGATATACCAGTCAGGGCTTGCGTTATTCCTTTTCCATTTCCGGTTAAAAGAAAGTGTATTCTGAAGCCTTGCCTATTGAGGCAGGTGTAGTTATATCTATTTTAGCTTCATTCCACTCTTTTGACAATTTTCATATTTGGACAATAAAGTTGGGAACCGTTTTTTTTTACCTGTAGATTTTCCACACTTGACTTTTACTAAATTTCTTGTACTCCTCTAAATGTTGATTTAATTTTCCCTTAGCTACCACACCTTCTAGTAGAAAACCTCAACAAGCCAGGCTTCTAAATTTTTTGATATCTGCCCAAATAAACAAAACTCAAATCAAATCCCTAAGCTACAATTTCTTGCTGTTGAAAATTCTAATAAACACCTCAACAAGTGTAATATTAGTAGTGCGTTGGGCGACAATTTGTAATATTATTTGTGCGTTGGGCGACAATTTGTAATAGGAGTTACCTGTTGATAGTGAATTATAAAAATATTTAGTTAATTTTTAAAAAAATAACTATATACCAAAAGAAAAAATGTAATTTACAATAAAACAAACATTAATCTTAATTTCGTCTTTAATTAATTGTAGTCAAGTGGTCATTTCTTTAGAATATGTTGCAGGCTACAGTCGTATTTTATATCTTTAGAGAGTTTTTTTTATCTGCTGTAACCATATTATGACGTTGGGCGTCGATTTGTGATATGATTTAAATGTTGAGAGTGAATTTACTTTTAAAAAATTACAATATACCAAAAGAAAAAATGTAATTTACAATAAAACAACCATTAATCTTAATTTCGTCTTTAATTAGTAGTAAAAGATATTTCAATAATTAACAAAATTTATAAATGTTTATCACAGCAAAAATTATGATAGTTAAATACCTCGGCTAGGGGTGAGTAAGTTCATTAGCTCTGACTATTGTACAATATTTGTTTCTTTAAGAAATTATAAGGGCGCCACTGAAATCTTTTTATTTTTTATGATACTACTGAAGAAAGTTGTTTTAAGCTGTTATTTAAATAAGTATCATAAGATGACAGAAAGATGCCAGAAAAACTGTCTATGAAGATAAAAAAATGATTTGAAAATGTACAAACATATAAAAGATAATAAGATTTCCTTGGTGCTGAAATTAATGAGGTAGAGAATACGTTACAACAAAATAATCCGCAAACAGTTCTTTAAAAATACTTATTCTAATACAGTTGACGATATAGATAGATATACACGGAAATAAAAGAGAAAAAATATGGGAACAGTAAACTTGATAGATCACAATAAACTTATCTGTTACAATAGTGGACGATCCTTCGCCGCACCTTGGGATCGCTACGGCACTGTCTAGGTGGTTCCAAATGATTATGGAAGATCACTAGTGGAGGGATGATCTGCCCCAGTTGTAGAGATAATCCAGTTAAGAATGTACATACGAGAGCTTAAAGTTTACAAGCTGTTCAAGTTTACGGAATCTCCAAATTCAAGAGATGCTTCTGGTTTACAGAATCTTCAATTAAAGAGTTGCCTCTAGTTTACTGTATTATATTCCAACTTTTTGAAAATTACCAGTGTCAAACACGTGTTACATTTACTTTTCTGGCACAAAAAGTACAAATCAGCATAGTCCGAAATCTACAGTTAGATGCTAACGTATTTTAATAGATTACAAAAGATACATTTTTACATTAAATTTACTTTTTAATAATCTTACACACTAATCAAAATTCCAGAAATGTACTTTTACCAGCCTTTTATAAAAAATTATCATTAATACTTTTAATTACCATAAAAAGATTCTTTGAATAATAATGAAATATGTTGAAATTCTCATCTGATATAATAAAATATAATATAACTTTCGATATTTTATAAATATCTTAACAAAAAGGAATTATAAAATTGGAAAAAAACATACCTGTATATGACAGTAAATCAATAGAAGAAATGAGACTGGGAATAATTATTAAAACCTCTTGAACTCGATAATGCCAACTCATTAGTACACCTCGTAGCGTAGCTACTTTGAACTTCCAATTATAATTATAGAGACCGTATTCATTATTTTATTATTAAAAATGTTTTAGGATAGATGGAGCTAGCGGTATTAATTGAATTTAATATTTAGGATACCAGGTGCTTAAAATGTTAACAGGTACTGTTACACAAGCTAAAATTCTTTGCTAACATACCTTGCTGTTCAAAACTCTAGTAGAATGCTCCAACAATCTACTATTTCTTGTATTTGTACTTTCTCATTTAATTTTATTCCTTATGTTCTTGGTTTAAAACTCTGAAAAACTTGCAGATTTATAGAATTTTGTACAATTATTTTTTGGTTCAGCTTATTGAGTTTTCTATATGCAAATATTTTGATGAACTGCCTCTACTAATTCCTAAGAAGTCTATTTGTAAGGTTTAATATTAATTGTGCTTTGGATATTCAGTCATTTAATGTCCAGAACGTTCTACAAATTTCCAGAATATTCTAGAAAATTCCAAAATATTGACAAAACGTTAATATCGATATGGGATGTTCCAGGAAGTAAAGTGTGTTCAACAATATAGTGCCTACAATAAAAGGGCACTGATGGTAATAAACCACTTTTATTTTACTAGAAAGTTCCAAAATGCATGCAATTGTTAAAATCGATATGGTAAAAATGGCCAGAATGATTTTGATAAGGATTTCTGGAAATTTTTTGATTTTGACGGAACATTCTACGAGTATTAAAAAAAATGCAGCCTCGAACTTAAAGTCTATTTTTAAGGTTATACTATTGACGGTGATTTGAATATTCATGGTTTTGTCACTAGATTAATATTACAATTTGCTTATAAAATTAAACAGATTAAAGATATAATGTTTATTAATTAAAAACAGCTATACTTTTTATAAACAGTAACATTAAAATTAAAAAATGTTTCTTCCTTTTTATCTCTTATATCCGTTTATATTTTTGTGGTTTACGTACATATTTTTAATATTATTCTAGTAACTATCATCCTATAATCTCTAGGTGAAATTACAAAACCAATTACTACAAGGATCTGATTCTTATTGCTACCACAATAAGATGAAAAAATAAATATTAATTTTTGGTGCAATGTTTGGTTTAAGTGATTAAAAAATGATTCACCGAACATTAAAATCACTAAGTCCTTAATGGCTTACTTAATTCTAGGAATTATTTCATTTTATCAATAAATTTAATGGCAATTTAGTTGGACTCTTATGTGCTGAATCATTTTACGTCAAGGTAGTTCTTTGAATTGAAAAAACTACTACATAATCTGTCACTTATTGATAAATTTCGAAATATACCGCAATCTCCCACTTTTAAATGTCACAAATCTTGGTTTTCTTTGGTTTTAGATAGAAATCAAGTAGCAGTTTCCGCATTTTACTTTTTGATATAAAATTTACCATTTACTTATACCCACATTATAGTGGATCAATTGTGACGTATGTATTCTATGTTTAACCAAATCAATTTAGTTTCTTATCAAGGCTGATTAGTTTGTTCAGTAAATAAACAAGTCTGAAAAAGATAAAGTCGCCAAACATTGAAAACTGAGGGAGGAAGATAAAGACCTAAATAAAAGGCATTATTTATTACTGATCAAGTATCATCTAATATAACAATATTTTTATTGATTAATTCGTGACTCGTACACTTCTGAAGTTGTACACTTTAAAAATTCAGGTAAATTTCTTCTGGACTCGTACACTCTACAAATAATGACCACGCTAATTAAAGTAACTAGTAACCCTGGTTATTAGTGATCTCAAATTTTTCTGGACTCCAGAAGTGTACGAGTCACGAGGACAACAACTGAATAACGGAACAACAACTGATGTTGGACGACCTGTACGAAATTTGTCTTGAAGTGAACTACGGCCACGATTGAATTCACTATATCATCGATAAACACTGGTCCTTGATGAAGCTTCCATCTTCCAAATTCATCCATGAACTGTTGCTGAGTTAATCCAGGTCGAAAGTTGCAAAAAATAACTGCACGAAAATGTTCACGATTTAATTGCATTTTTGGGCCGAGATGAATCTTTAAGTTACTGTAAACAACACAAATATCGCTCGGTATGTCAAAATGTTCTGAGTACGTATAACCTCAAAAATGTCCAACTTTACTATAGAGCTGTCAGCTGCAATATTGCAACACCAGGGTTGCCAAAACCTGAAATACAGGGTGGTCCAGAATTATGTACATTAATTTCTAGAGCTGATAGAACATCAAAAAATAAGGGTAGTTCTTCATGTATACTTTTTTTCGAAACCGAATAATAAGGGAGATTTAGCCCTTTAAAGGGGTTAATTAAAAATCATATTTTTTTTAAATAACAACAAAGTTCAAACTTGGGAATCAATTACAAGGCATAAGAATAATTAATTTTAAAATATAATCCACCCCACCCAACTTTCATGTAGGGTAGTTTTGGGGATTAGGCACGGTTTTTTACTTTGTTTTTACGCCAATTTTTTTCAATATTTAAATATTTAAAAAAAATATTTGAAATTAAAATTCCTTAGACATTTTTACGCAAAAAAGGTCCTCTTGTAACAATTCGCTAGATATTACCGTTTTCGATTTATTTAAATTCAAAGGTCTGCATGAACACCACTTTGGTCAAAAAATTTTTTCAATAAAATTAGTAGTCAAATCGTAGAGGTTATCCATGACTCGAATGTGGGTGGTACGAATAGTAGCAATAAAACTCGAAGTCAAACCCACAATATATATATAATTTAATGGTAAAAATTACATCAATTCAGCGACATGTTTCGGTCTACTGACCATCATCAGGCTATAAGAGAAACACAAAGTTAGAGCGAAGTACTAACATGAGTCACATGATATTGAACAAGTTAAAAAAGATTAATTAACATATTGTAGAATATGGTACATAAGTAGATTATTGATAAATTAATACTAACTAAACAATGAAAGTAAACAAAAAGCAAGTTAATGTTAATAAAAATATATATAGTATTGAAACTCACCTATATATGCAGACAAGGTTTAAAGAATCATAATAATAAAATTATTTGAAATTTAGAGAAAAATTAGTAAATTTAAATGACATACATGTGGGGTTGAAAAAAGAAATATGAAAATTGAAAAATATGTAGATTAAAAATTTTTTTATTTTTTATATGGTTAAAGAAGGGTATGAAATATGAAAAATTGGCAAATAAGAGCAAAAACATGAGTAATAAAGAGAGGGTTAAATTAAAAAGTAAGTAGAGAGATCCTCCTAAACGGGGGTTCAATCTCTTGCAAACTTTATTGTATAAACCACAATCATCGGGTGGTTTAAGAATATCACCCTTGAAAAGAGGTTCAAACCTCCTAATAAAGAAGGGAAGAAACAATATGATAATCGTCAAGATTAACATCGATATCCATAATCAAAGTTACAAATAATTAGTAAAAAGACTTTAACTAATCTACAAATCACCAGGAAATACAAAAATTGTCAATCAATACGTGAAGGTCTATTCAAAAAAGAACAACCCGAAACGTCAAAGTGAATTAACATATATGAAAAACAATAACAAAGTATTACAAATTTTCAAATGATATGTTTAGAAACAAATAATTCTCATTAGGCTGAATCTGTTCATTTAAGCAATTGAGAGATCTATCCAAAATAGCGGACCTAATTTCCAAGGACTCCAATAAATTCAATCTGACGCCTTTATTACAATTATGAAGTAATTTAACATTATTAAAATCACAAGAATAATTTTCTTCCAAAATATGATTAGCAAAGGATGATGGTGAGTTTTTAACTTCTGAATCGGAATATTTCTTAACAAAATTTATGTGTTCTAGAATACGATATTCAAGTCTTCTTCCACACTGGCCAATGTAAACCGCATTACAATCTGAACAAGATAATTTGTATACTCCTGATTTGTGTAAAAGTGGAACTATATCTTTAGTGTTAATCAACTTGGATAAAGTGTTTTCAGTTCTAAAAGCTAAATCTACATTATACTTTTTAAAAACATTTTTAATCTTATATGAGAAAATACCAGTGTAAAGTAAGGATCCAAAATAGGATCTTTGAATTGCTACTAAAATTAGTAGTATTTAGAATTGATAAAAATAATTGTTATTGGTGTTTATCCTTCATTTTTTATAATTTTTGTCTTAATTATGGCGAAGTATTGAAATTCTAAAATTCTGCTTGTGTAGTACATGTATAGGTACCTTTGAGTTTAAATAAATCGAAAAGGGTAATATCTAGCGAATTGTTACAAGAGGATCTTTTTTGCGTAAAAATGTCTAAGAAATTTAAATTCTTAAATTTAATATTAAACATTAAATATTAAAAAAAATTTGGCGTAAAAACCCTCACCTACCCCCCAAAACTACCCTACATGAAAGTTGGGTGGGGTGGATTATATTATAAAATTAATTATTCTTATGCCTTATAATTGATTCCCAAGTTTAAACTTTGTAATCAAAACTGCTTGGTTGTTATTTAAAAAAATATGATTTTTAATTAACCCCTTTAAAGGGCTAAATATCCCTTATTATTCGGTTTTGAAAAAGTATACATGCAGAAGTACCCTAATTTTTTGATGTTCTATCAGCTCTAGAAATTAATGTACATAATTTTGGACCACCCTGTATAAAAGGCAACCCTCGCTTATGTATGCCCAGCTGTAACTTCTTAGATTAGTTTTTATCTACAAACTCTAAAACTTTCTCCTTTTCCAAGATCTCCTTTATATCTCTTGTAGAAATAACCTTTTCTACCTCTAGCTCCTTTTTAAAACTAATTTTTCCTTGAACCTCCCTATATGTTGTGCGAATGTAGATTGTGTAAATCTTCGGTTTTAATCAGCATCTGGACCTGTTTCTCGAGTGTTTTCACATCTCTCTCATCCACCTTGGAAACTAAGGATTTTTCCAGAAAATAGCTCCTCTACCATTGAAATTTATTGTACTAACCCTTACTATGTGAAAATCCATCTTTTTAAGAACAGCAAACAACTAAAAGGTTGAATGAAACTTCCACTATTTATTTCACAAACAAAATGTAACTTCAATATGTCAATCTGACGATGCCATTCCTAGCGAAACGGCTGTCATTGAATGTAAAACGTAATTTAGAATAAATAGTGGAAGTTTCATTCAACCTTTTAGGTGTTTACTGTTCTTTCCTCTACCATTGACACTTCGGGTTGCAGCTACAGCTCAAATTACAGCTTTTTCCATGCAGTGGTTAAAGATATCTTTCCAGAACTCTCGTATCTATCTTGGTTGATGAGGCAGGATCAGACTGAGGTGGACCCAGAATCGACCTTTATAGGTGTTTAGCGTTTTGGCCTGTGTTTTTTCTTGTGAATTTGCGATTTTTTGCTAATTTCGTATCGAACTCTAACCTAATCTAACCTAACACGTTTGTAACAGCAGTTTCTTTGCTTGAATTTGAATTTGTAGAATAAGTAAATGATAAAAATCAAAACATACTTATATCATTTTATATCTAACTACACGAGCATAAAATCAGCTTACAAGTAAGTTTAAACTACTGCGAATCCACTACACCTTACTAAAGTTATTAATAGACTGAATATTTACCCGTGTGAAGACCTTCCTCTAATCCGGTTAAAACGGCGACAGGAGAAACCATTTAAAAGCAGGCTAACAAAGTAAATCACGATGATGAACGTGAGAATTATGTAGATCTATTTTAAAGCGAATTATACAGGGTGTTTCAAAAAAAGGTAACACCGTCTCTAGGATAGGTAAAAAACTGAAAAATAATTGGGGTTTGCTTAGTAAAATTTTTTTCTAACGCCATCCGTTTTCAAGATAAAGGGCGTTGAAGAAAATAAAAAATTACACATTTCTTACGATTTTGCCGAAACTACTGGCACCATTGCAATGAAATTTTATACGAATATGTTTTGGAAGCTGATATATCCCATGAATTTGTTTTTATCACTAACTCTCATAGAGGGCGCTAGTTACACGATTCATACAACGTATTATTCAACATAACTTTTTTTAGGGTAGAATTATTAGTCAAAACTCCAAGTGAACATAAACATCGTTTAATTCTACACCAAAAAGGTACTCTTGGTAAAACTCGATATTATGTACCGTTTTCGGAATATTTTGATTTGAAAATTATGAAGTAATAACTATAAACTAATGATAAAGTTCGCTTTTCTCTAAATTTGCCATGTAAAATTGACATTTATTGATTGTTATGACAATAAGTCAACAATAAATAGAGTTTTGAAACCTTGTTATTTGTTTTTAATATCATAAGTTTTTTTAATTAATAAATTTATCATTAACTTATACGAGGAGCGGTTATTACTTCGTAATTTTCAAATCAAAATATTCCGAAAACGGTACATAATATCGAGTTTTACCAAGAGTACCTTTTTGGTGTAGAATTAAACGATGTTTATGTTCACTTGGAGTTTTGACTAATAATACTACCCTAAAAAAAGTTATGTTGAATAATACGTTGTATGAATCGTGTAACTAGCGCCCTCTATAAGAGTTAGTTATAAAAACAAATTCATGGGATATATCAGCTTCCAAAACATATTCGTATAAAATTTCATTGCAATGGTGCCAGTAGTTTCGGCAAAATCGTAAGAAATGTGTAATTTTTTATTTTCTTCAACGCCCTTTATCTTGAAAACGGATGGCGTTAGAAAAAAATTTTACTAAGCAAACCCCAATTATTTTTCAGTTTTTTACCTATCCTAGAGACGGTGTTACCTTTTTTTGAAACACCCTGTATCTCACATCTGATCACTGGAGAGTGATAACAATAATTTACAATTAATAATTTTATAAATAAGTTATTGTTAGAATGATTAAAATGTTATAAACTTATTAGTGATTATTGGAGCAAGATATGATTTTAGTATAAAAATCTCTCTTTCATCGAGTTATTCTAATTATTTTGATGAATATAAAAGCGTTTATTATATCTAATAATGTTTTTTTTTGTTATAGAAAGCCAATCGATAGAAAGTATACAGTGCGTCCATAAAGTAACGCATAAATTCATCATTGGCTGAATGAACAATAAAATTAGAAATTCCCGAAACAGATTCAGAATCATAATCTAATATACAGGGTGAACCACTTTTTTTTCAATTTCCAAATTGCCTTTGCTGAGCTGATTCCAAAAATGTATAATATGTTATATTATATATACACTCACAAACTGCTTCCATTTTTAGTCACTACTATTTGTCACGTTTATCGAAAATCAAATAACTGCATTTCTAGAAACTTAAGCACTATTTAAGTCAAAATATCTGTCATTAGAAGCTGTTGCCATTCGGAGGTCGTTAAATAACAATTATCCCTTTCTAATCTGGTTACGCCTATGACGCACGTTAATCCTCTTAGGCCTACTGTAGTAACAATGAAAGATCATAAAATAATGTGATAGTCCAAGAAATTTAATAAATTTTGTATTGAAATTAACAAAAACAATTAAGAATGCATTACAAATATTGAAGTTTTACCGCACGTACTGTACTATAGTTTTTCATACCGAATTAGTTTTTATTCTCGGAATTTACTCTCTCTTGATTTTCAAATACAGTATAAATGGAATTATGTAGTTATGCAATTAATGTGATACACTTCCAAAATAAACAAACAAACGAAAATTTACAATAAATGTTCAAATTGTTCTCCATTGACCGTTAGACAATGACTGAACCGGGCATGGGCATTACTTTCGTCTCTAAAGGGCCCCATATACGGTACGATTCGTCTGTACGACCGATCTGATGAAAATCGTGACGATTGATCGCATAAAAAATGACGCTCATACACAAAACGATTGGTCGTAACGATCGATCATTTATTTGTTTGAAACTGAAGTATAAACACGTGTTCAAATAATTCAATACGTGCCCCATAAAATGGAAAATGAACTTCTTTTCCTTACCTATGTGGCAGTAACTTTGATTCGGCTACATAAGAAAAAAAGGAAACCTAGAAAAATGTGGGTTAAGAAATAGCCACACACTGTCGATTCATCGTTACGATATTCATGATTGCATGGGTTTTTGTTGCGATTTCCGATATCGTCTACGATGAAGTAAATCGTTAACGATCTTGATATACACTATCGATTCGTCGTTTCGATCGGTCTGAAGCGACGGATCGTACAGACGAATCGTACCGTATATGGGGCCCTTAACAGCGGGTGTAGCATAGCGGGTGTTATGCTCTATATTTCTTGTCTGATTCGGTCTTGTAGTTGAGGGATATTTCCCGGTCTGTTTAAGTAGATTTTAGATTTTAAATAACCCCATAAAAAGAAGTCTAATGAGCTCAGATCAGGTGATCTAGCAAGCCATTCCACTGGTCCCCTTCTTCCTATCCACCTTTGTGGAAAAGTTGTGTTTAAAAAATCGCGCAAAGCTACTGCGAAATGTGGCGGTGCGCCATCCTGTTGAAACCAGATTCTGTGGTCTACATTAGTGGGTATTTGAATATCAGGAAAAAGCTGGATCAGATCAGGAATTAATGTATTTTGTAGGAAATCCAGATATAATGCTCCTGTTAAGTTTTCATCAAAAAAATATGGACCAATAATTGTATTTCTCACAATACCAGCCCATACGTTAGTTTTTTGTGGTCTTTACATCCAGTGTGGATTTTCATCAAACCAATAACGGGTGTTTTGCCGGTTAACATGACAAATAAAACGTTGCCTCGTCCGAAAATAAAACGTTATCAATGAAATTCTCATTTTGGTTCAACATATACTCACAAAATTCAGTTCTTCGGTCAAAGTCGTCTTCAGCCAATTCATGGATGAGACGTACTTTATAAGGATGGTATATTACCTTTTTGAAAATGTTTGATACCGAAGACTTTCCAATACACTATACACTATACAGTGTAGGTTTTCTACAGCCGACAAAATTATGTCTTGTTGAATATTTTCATCAATTTTTGGTCTACCTTGCTTTGGTGCATCCCTCATATGTCCTAATTCTCTGTATTTTCGCTCTATTCTACTTACCGTAGATTGTGAAATAGTTTCACGATCTGGGTGCATTTCATGAAATAATCGGCATAGCTCTTGTTGAGTCCGCATCTTATCGCCAATACCAATCATCATTAATATTTCAATCCTGTCGCTTTCCGTTAAAGGCATGCGTTACTTTATGGACGCACTGTATAATATTAATTGAAATAAGTAAAAATCTATCCAATAGTTTGTTTGAAATACATTACAAATTTTTATTGAAATAATGGTATTTTGTAGACCAAAAAGACCTAGTATTTATTAGGTACTAGACATCACAAGGAATATGACAAGTAATAATTTTTCTTTCCTATTTACAAAAATATTATTCAATCTCATGTATAAGAAGTTACATGAGAAAAGATGTAAGACATCCCAAAACATCTGGTTTAACCAAGAATGTCAAATCAAATATCTTTATTGAAATAGGTAACCCTAATATTCAAACAATTCTTTTTACAAATTATAAAGAACAACAATAAAATAAAATAAACTAATTACATCTAAACTGTTAAATTTACACTTAAAAATCCTTAGTGATGTCTCAAAAAGAATGTAATACCCAAATATTCGAGAGACTTATTCAATCTATTTTAGTCTATTTTATTGTAATATCTGATATTGATAATAAATTACTTACTACTATTGTTATTATTTGATCCCGTTTAAATTTATCTTATTGTTACAGGTGACATTCGGAGCGGAATTGGTGATTCACATTCCTGGTAATTTAGGTCAAAACGGTGTTGTTTACAGGCTAGATTATTTTCCTCCTATTGGTTACCCAGCACCAAACACTACAATCGCTTCCAAAGATATTCGAGATGTTATCAAATTTTCTCAAGCCTTACCTGGCACTAAATACGACTTCTGGTTATATTATTCCAACGCGACACACAACATGCTCACCTGGACTGCCAATTTTACAACTGGTATGATAACAATTTAATTTTCATTTTACTATATTCATTTAATTCGTGTATTTTTATCTGTAAGTATCGATATGACATTGTTTACTTAATTGCATCTTTATTTGTGTCTATTATAAACGGCAACTTTAGTTTTTCTATCAGCGAAGTAAATCTAAAGTAATAACTATCAGAGCAAAGAGTGTTTATTTGATGAATGCTGCCGTAACCCAGTGATTGCGTGAGTAATTTTTAGTAAGATAACTGTAGTTGCAAATATTTTTTTTACGATTAACACAGAATATTTTAAACTACAGTTTGAACTAGAGAATTGTAAATTTCGTAAATTCCGTTTTTCTGATTATTTTACACGGGTCGGGTTGCTCTGCTCAATCGTTCTACCATAAACTATTCTCTTCCATTCTCTTGGTCCTTTTACATTACACATTAATCTCTCCAGCCATGCCGTCCGAATTTTCGCCTTCTGCGCTGCCTTCGACATGTGGTTATTGCACGATAGCTGGTTACCCCACCACACATCTAGGTATTTCACCGATTCCTCCACGTGAATTTTCTTTTCCTTCACCATGACCTCCAACTCCCTCGCCTTGCTACTTTCCTTCACCAGTAATCCCACTGTCTTCTCTTCCACAATCTTTCTACACAACACAAATGAAATACAAAGACTAAAATGAACAAGAAGTGTAAGCTGTAATCCTCTACAATTCCTCTTTGTGAAACAAAATTACCTGAATCAGGTCCTTGTACATTTATGATATGCATCTCGGATTTTACAACTTAAGGGTCTTACTGGTTTTATTATAATCCTTCAGTCAATATCCCAATACCGATTCCTGAGGCACTCCAATCTTCGCCCTCTGGAGTCAACCAAAGCCAGATAATCCTCTTCTAAGTTAATTAGCTCCTTCTTCATTCCAAGCATAGACAACGCCCCAACACTGCGATTTTGCTGATCCCATTGAACCCATTCTCTACGTCGAAGAATACAATGTTTTATTTATCTGCCCTTCCTAGCAATTTCTACCAAGCTCCTCACCCTGCCCCCATTTCTTTCCGCTTCATATTCGGGTACCTTTCTTAAGAAAATTCAAATTACTGCATCTCCTATTCGCCTGTAATTACTTCCATAACTCACCCCCTTTACAATTTACAGTCTCAATTTAATACTACAAAGTAATAATAATAATTTATAAATTTATTGTGTCCAAAATTAGGGATTTTATCACTGCGCCATGTTTAATGTTCCATTGTTAAAATAAAACCGTGACTTTAAACAGCTGTAAATATTGCGAGAATTACACACGTGCTCATTTGTTGAACATTATAAATAGTCAAACAACTAAATATTTACCGTTTCTCTCAATTTGTAAAGACCGATTATAGTTAGAAAATTACTATTACATAAATTATAGATTTAACAGTGTGATTTTTACCTCAAAATAAAACTATTGTATATAGTGGACAAACATGAGGTAATTTTTATATAACGAATAGGTTTAATTGCGGAAACGTGGTTTGCCCAATTAATAGGAACAAAAACACAGACCAAAATGAATAGCCCACCACAATCGAAGCGAACAGAAAAGCTTCATTGCACACAAAACAATAAAATTTAACTGGATGAAACACTCTTGATACATATAACAAACAGATGAAATCTATTAAACTAAAGTCCATGCAGGTAAATCTACTTAAATAGGAAATTTAAAAACTGAGATACTAATTATTTAGGTAGAAACAAGTTGATAAGAATTAACTTCTTTTACAATAGTTGTTAAAATCACATAAAACTAATGAAGCAGCGAATTGTAAACTCATTTATTTAAATTCTTCTTCTCCCCGCATTCCTTATTGGCGATCATCATTGGCACCAGGTGGCGCTCCAAAACTTCGGAAAAACAAAGCAAACGTCATTATCTAGTGTTGAGTGTTGATAAAAATTATTTTACTAAGCGTGAAATCCTTCAAAGTAAATTTACTGCAAACTTAGGTACATTATATTTGATGATAGGTTTCCTCATTTTCAGTCTAAATCCCCATGTTTTATCTGTTTTTTGGGAAACAATGCAAGGATACATTTGCAGATGAATAATAAGAAAATATCGTACCCAAATGCTTTTTGTTTATCTTCTAGTATTCTTTCTACCTCAATTATTAGTATTCTCTATAATATTCTTGTATACAGCTTGAAGACTACTGATGATAGGCATATAGGATTCATTTCTTTGCCATTTTATTTGTTTTCCACGCTTCTATTATTATTTCCAGTAAACATTTATTTCTCTATTCCCTGACTTTTACTAGCCTCTCTGCTCTTTGGTTCTGGATGTCTTCATTTCTTGATATTCTCTGCTCATTTTTATTTTATATTAGTCTCAATACTTTGTTCCACAAGTGTCTGTTGTTGTCCCAATAGTTTTGGTTTAATGAATCTCCGAATTTCTTCCTTGTTCTCTTCTGGATGTCTTCATTTCTTGATATTCTTTGCTCATTTTTATTTTATATTAGTCTCAATACTTTGTTCCAGAAGTGTCTGTTGGTGTCCCAATAGTTTTGGTTTAATGAATCTCCGAATTTCTTCCTTGTTCTCTTCTGGATGTCTTCATTTCTTGATATTCTTTGCTCATTTTTATTTTATATTAGTCTCAATACTTTGTTCCAGAAGTGTCTGTTGTGTCCCAATAGTTTTGGTTTAATGAATCTCCGAATTTCTTCCTGGCTCTCTCTTCTTAATAAATAAATAATCTTTTATACTATCTAATACTAATAAATATCCTTATTTTTTTGTAGTACCTGATCCACCTTCAGGCTTATCGGTTGACGTCAGAAGTGGAAAAACTGCCATCATTTCTTGGGAATCTCCATCCCAAGGAAGCTTTACCAGTTTTAAACTAAAAATTAATCCATTAGTACACATCTCCGATCAAAAACAACAAGCTCTCATTATTGATAATGTCGATAATAACATGTATGTGTTGAAGGACCTCATACCAGGAGCAACGTATCAAGTGCAGGCTTTCACTGTATTCGAGAACAAGGAAAGCGTCGCATACACATCCAGGAATTTTACTACAAGTAAGTAGTTTTTTTATTATAATATATTTAATAACAATGTTATAAGCTAATTTGATGGCTAAGGTGCAGGTGGGATGTTCTGTTCTGCTGTCCAGATCAGCTGGTGATCTGGAAAATCTTGTAAGAGTCGAATTTTTTGGTATTCATGAATTGTTAGATGTTTGACACACACTATGGTCGTACAGTGTTCGTTGCCGAGTATGTATTTTATATTATTCTTTGAAACTGCTGTACCATACATTGTTACTTTACACAACTCTTTGTAGCAGTATTCTTTCAATTGCGATATACAGTTTGCAACATTTTGACAGTTCTTAATTTAGTTAATTCTCCATGTAAGTTGAAAATAAACTCCTAGTGATGAATAGGTCCAGAAAGTTTGATGTTTTACTTGGATCTGTTAGCCAATATGTTGAGGTGCCAGTTGACAGAAGGTGATCATTGTAGAAAATTGAATTTACTATTTTTCTGCCTTTAGTAGCTGAAAGTATAGATATCCTCCCAATGAAATTGCTGCTAACCTTTCTTGAAGTAAGTATAATGGTACGACTCCAAGATACTTTCATTTGTATCAAATATAATACAAAATATCATGGTACCTAGTTTGTTCTAAGATATAAATTAACACATCAAAAACATCGTGGTAACAGTGTGTATTTATTAAATTATTAGTAATTACTAATAGTGTCATTCTAAAGAAATACTTGCCAAGGTCGTTTAGATGCAATTGAGAAAATGTTGGAATATAAATAAAATGTGCATTGTACTTTGTAGACATGAAGTAGAATCTAAAAGTGTTTGGAATGCATTATATTATAGGTTTTATTCTGTAATGCATTCTGTAATGTTTTTATTACCCCGGATCAGCACAAAAAAAAATTAGAACGCAAACAATATTTTAATTTTAAATTTTAATATAGTTCTCTTTTTTTAATACAAGTATTATATAGTTTCAATAACATGTTTGATGCATCATAAATATAAATACATAACTTTCTTTTAAATTTCAAACCACTTTGAGTTTTTTTTTAATATTCGGAGTAGAAATCCAATGAAATTAGATAATTTCAGATCATCTGATTTCAATACCACCAATCAGCACAACAATTAAAACAGAGTTAGGCCTGTTTTCAATCATTGTACAGTCGGCTTTAGAATAGCATATACATGTTAAATGTGAATTTCGTTTACCTACCGAAGTTATAAAAACGCCCTTTAAACGCCTACATGGTTTTTGGGGATTAAGTTTATTTACAAGGGACAGAGGGACAGCAATTTGTCAATAAAATACCTTATGCTGCAAACATTAAAGATGTGGGCGTGGACAACTGTTTAACTGATTTCAAATTTATTATTATTTAAACCGTGATTGGTTATACACAATAGATAGGCCGTCCTTAAAATTAATTCATTGTAAACGATTTGAGTTTGAAAATGTGTATGCTATTCTGAAGCCGATAGTACATACATACACTTGTCAAAGGTTAACACGTTGTTAAGTAACAGAGGTTTGACAAACGTTTTTGCAACCGGCCATAAAACTACTAAACAAATAACTAAGTAAATATAAGTAAGTAAATTTCATATTGTTTGGGTTAGCTATCAGTGGTGGAGCAAAAAATACAAAATAATAGTCTTCAGTAAAATAAGCTTACTTCTGATTTATAATAACATATGGTTTAAGTTACATAATAAATAATGTTTCATGACGAACATTAGTTCCGGCACCATCAATCAATGATAACCATAAATAAACTCAAATGTGTCTATGTTTATGTTAAATCATTAATATTTAATTATAGTAACAAGAATAAAATCAACAATTTATGTATTGAATGGGTTTTATATGCAGAGAAAACATTACAGTACTTTTTAGGACTTAAAGTGTTTCTACTTCATTAGAATTCATCACCCGCTTCTATATTAGTTACTAGAAATAAGTCGACTTATAGGTTTGTTTTCACATCAAATCACAAACTTAGTTTGACTTAGTGTCATAGCTCACTTGGTAGAGTATCTGATAAGAGGACCCCAAGGGTACGTGCTCAATTTTCGTTCTAAACTTTTTTCTTTACTATTTGTTATAAACAATTAGTTTTAAGTCCGATTATGATGTAAATAATAACAAAACGAAGGGAAATTAATAATTACATTTGTAAATCATAGGATTCACGAATTAGAAGGCGTATTAACAGAAAAAGCTTTTTCGCTAAAACCGGAGTGATTATTCAAAACGATCCTAATTGTAAAATAGAAAAAGCAAAAAAGAAAAAGATATTTGGACTGGACATCGTATTTTCGAGTGTTCATGATTTTACAATATGGCAATAGCTTCCTTTAATAAGGTATTCTTGAATTTAAAAAAAAAAACCACGACCACGTAGAATCCGAAAATTGCGTTAAAATTGCTGAATTACTGATAGTTTCCAGCAAAAATGGCATCTATAAGGTTTTACGGCACCACTTCCCCTCGAATGCAGATTTAACATGGTTCTAGACGTTGAAACGAAGAGTTTTTTTATTATTCTTAATAAGATGGACTTCCAAAAAGTAAGAGTTAGTACAATAAAATTATGTTATTTTTGGTAAAAATGGTGTAGAACCACTAATTCGACCACGTAGAATCCGAAAATTGCGCTAAAATTGCAGAATTACTGATAGTTTCCTGCAAAAATGGCATCCGAAAGGTTTTACGGCACCACTTCCCTCCGAATGCAGATTTAACATGGTTCTAGACTTGCTATCCAGAAACTGACTGCACCAGTCGATTCAGCGACTAAAAAAACCCTAGTTTCCATATTTTCAAGCATTTTAAAGAAAAAAAAAATTTCACTTAAGAATTTGGCAAGGCTAAGACATTTGACTTTGGTGTCTTCAAAATTTGGTCAAAATTTAAATTATGTTATTTTTGGTAAAAATGGTGTAGAACCACTAATTCGACCACGTAGAATCCGAAAATTGCGCTAAAATTGCAGAATTACTAATAGTTTCCTGCAAAAATGGCATCCATAAGGTTTTACGGCACCACTTCCCCCCGAATGCAGATTTAACATAGTTCTAGACTTGCTCCTTAAAGGTTCCTGATGAAATTTATCTATCTTGAAGTTTTCTCTAAAGAAGATAGCAAAAATGGTAGGATTCTGATGATTTCAAATTTATTTTTTTAAGACACCATTTATCTCTAAGTATATCATTCATCCAAAATCTTAGTATTTGAAACAATGACCGAACAGTAAAATAAGTATTTCCAAACTACTTCTTAAAACAATATTTGTATGTACAATGCAGTCCATATAAATATGGTATCAATTCATTGTTATACGCCATTTACAATCAACCCGCAGTAATAAAACAACTTAATATTCAAAGGGGAGAAAAAATGGCCCAAAATAACCAGTATATTTTCGGAAATATTTATCCATAAAGATAAGATCAAATTAAAAGAATGATAAAAAATAGCCGTCAAACAAACTAATTTCAAACAATATTTATAATTACCTTTGTTTTTTTTTAATTACAACTCAGTAATTTTTAAGTTATTTATAATGGGATGAGTTTGATAATCATAACAAGCTCATTTCGTCCTATTTTCCAAGTATCCGCTCTCAGAGAAAGACCAAAGTAACCCCACATTTATATATAAGACGATAATGACATTTCGCAAATTAAATTTGTGCTAAAAATCTAATAAAACTTGATAGCGTGACATTACTCAATTATACGCCATTAGGATTGCACATAACTAATTTTGAAATAAAACATTTACCGTTTAATTGCTTGAATAATGAAAATAAATGTTAAATATATTATCAACTTAAAATTAAATTGTGTGAAAAAAATGTGATTATACGTAATGCTACTTATAGAAAGTCGTTTTTTTTTCCAATGATTATATCGACTCATTATTACAAAATTTTAGTTAACCCATACATTTTGAATAAATCTATTATCATATTATCTAACACTATTTTTTAACAAGGGACATTAAATATAATTAATGCATAATTAGATTTAATTGATTTAAATATAATACAAAAAAAATTCTATAAGATTCGATTTTAACCCGAATATATTTTGTAAATATTATTTATTCTCTTGTCTTCAATATACCTTTTATGGTATCAAATTAATTCTGCTCCATTCACTTATTAGCAAAAACCTATACTATTGTAAGTCTCCTCCTTAACTTTATTTAAAGGCTCTAGTAATTTTATTCTGATTTATATTGTCATACTTTCTAGATCTGTAATATTAGTTGGCAAGGATTCATCCCTCATTTCTCCCTGTACTTAACAAGTCATTGATTTCAAATATAGAATATGATACATTGAAAAAACAGGACATAGTTTGTACTGGAGACACGTGAATCACCCTGTATATTCATGTTTTATTTCAAATAGCGTAGAATTGAATATAAAAATCGAGGTATCCCACCCTTTTTTATAATTCAGTAAACCAGCAGCAAAATTAATTGTATTCTATACGTGGTTCCCACACTGTATGATTCAAAGATATTAAAACAATGTTTTTTTTTCTGCAGAGCCTAACACACCGGGAAAATTCATAGTATGGTTCAGGAACGAAACTACTCTACTAGTTTTATGGCAACCTCCTTATCCTGCAGCTATTTACTCTCATTATAAAGTATCCATCGATCCTCCGGATGCAAACGATAGCATTCTGTATGTAGAAAAAGAAGGAGAACCCCCGGGACCAGCTCAGGCAGCTTTCAAAGGATTAATACCCGGGAGAGCGTACAACATTTCAGTACAAACAATGTCCGAAGATGAAATTTCCACACCCACTACTGCCCAATATCGAACTGTTCCTCTAAAACCGCAAAGAATTTACTTTGATAGAGATAAAATTACTTCTCATTCTTTTGTTGTACATTGGGATCCGCCTAGTGGCAAAAGGTAACAATTTTAAGTATTACTAAGGTTATTTGTTAGTTTAAATAAACTGTAAATGTAGGTATCTATAACAAGATAAGCATCCAATTAAGATTGCACATTACTACCCAAAGGATAAAAAGTTTGGCAAAAAATTTGATATTAAGCTTATTAGCATTTTTACTAAATTTAGATTTATTATTATTTTATTGCTGCCAGAGGCATTATTAAATTGTTTTGGTACAAATTTAGCTTTAAGTTCATCAATTGCTTTAATTTTTGACTGATTTTAACTTTTTTTAAGTGAATTTGACAAATATCAGATATCTTTGGGAACAATCAGAAAACCACCTCCTGTTCCAAGATCAAAAGAAGATCCAACGTTTTGGGAATTTAAAGATAATCTGGAACCTGGTAAAACATACTCTGTTGTGGTAAAAACAGTTTCAGGAAAGGTGACGTCCTGGCCAGTCAGTGGCGATGTGACATTAAGTAAGTTTTGTACAAATTAACTGCGTCATTATCAGTTATTTCAGTTTCTTTAGAGATAATAATTATTTCATTAAACTAGTGACTGTATCATTTCTGGTTTTTATTTTTTTTATTTATTGACCAACAATAACATTTGTTTCATAAGTTTTATGCTAAACAAAAGAAATTGATTCTAATAGCACACAGTATTTTACACTAAATAAAATTATTATTCAAATTACACAAAATTGCATTAACCTACAAATAATGTTTTTACCTGCTTTACATGTTTTGTTAATTAGAATAATTACTAGCTGTAATGCAAACTTATAATTAAATTATTCCTGATAATACTTTATTAAAAAAATGTATTTAAAACATTTTAATGCTGTTAACAATAATTTTAATTATAATATGTAAAAAATCATAGCATAACCTTAAATAGTTTTAAAATCTCTCAACTTACCTAATTTGGTTGTTAAATAAATTTTTACCTGGTTATATCTAGAACCACTGCCAGTAAGATATGTGCGTTCAACTACTGACGGAAAAACTGGTACAGTGAACATTTCCTGGAGTGCAGATCCAGCTAGTACACAAGAAGGATACTTAGTTTCGTACCATGAAGCAGAAAGCACTACAGGAGATAGTAACACTATAACTACAAATCAAACTGAAATAAGTCTAGAAGCTTTATTGCCAGGCAGAAATTATTCGGTGACGGTTCAAACTGTTTCCAAAGACCAACTGGTAAGTACCGTTCATTCTCTGTTGGTAAGTTCTGAGCTTGATAATTGTTGAAGAATATGGAATGAGGGTTTTTCTTTAATTGCAATGCAAGTTGGAGAATTGGGTCAGAAGAGCTTGTGTGCGGATGTTGATGATGTGACAGTTTGGAGATAAATGTATTAGAACAAGGAATGGAACCCAGGAGAGCTCCACAAAGGGGACAAGGATTGAACGAGTTATTGTTCAACTTTAACAGCTGGGGAGCTGAGGCATCCTATATCTGTAAATTGAGAAGGGTGGAGTCCAAAAACTTCATCCGCACTAACCTGGACCTTATTTGGTTCATTATGCTTCCTCCTGAACCTGCCTCTTTAGTTCGTAGTTCAGTCTACTGGTTTGAAGTAATCGACGACTTTCTTCAGGGGAATCTATTGGCCAGTACTCATTTAGTTAGGATTTCCGTTTAGTTGAGAGACCAGAGCAGTCACACAACGTGATGTGCTCAACCGTAAACCTCTTTTGTTCACATCCTGTATAGGTGTTTTTGGAGTCTAAATTGTTTTCCAGGAATCTTCTGGCTGTGTAATCATTTGGATAGCTTAGTAACTTTTTGAAAGACTACAGCCTGCTGTGTCTTCACATTTTTCTGTAGATGGGAGCGTGATTTACTTAGGATAGTTATCGTTGAGTTAGGTCTATGGAGGATTCTGGTTAAAAGGTCTCATTGACGTTCTAGCACTGTTTCCGAAATTATTTTAAAACTTTTTGCAGCTGATAAGGTGTGAGTATAGAAGATTGACGACTGGAAGGGACAGCGGAATGCTCATTACTTTTCTTACCGACATGCCAGACGTTGCCAAAGGTTTTTAATATCAATGA
Source organism: Ophraella communa (assembly GCA_035357415.1). NCBI lineage: Eukaryota > Metazoa > Arthropoda > Insecta > Coleoptera > Chrysomelidae > Ophraella > Ophraella communa. Next base: position 27,155,728 of record CM068994.1, on the reverse strand, counting down.
AAATGGCAGCAAAGCATGGTTGATTGTATTAGTGACGATGGTTTGAAGATAAGAAATTTGAATAAATTCCTCTGGGTGGATGTTGGTATGACTGGAATCAAGTCTCATATTCAGTCTTTGTTCAAGAGAACTACAATTTTGATTAGAGAGATGAAACAATAGAATTCTGTATTTGAAGTGATAATTGTTGGGTCTCGGAATTAGGATAGTGATGGCAGATTTTTAACAAGATAGTGAAAGGCGGCAGTTAAAGAAAGAGAAGTGGAGAAATAAGTACTTCAGGGATTTGAAGATATTTGCAGAGAATCCTGGGGCGCTGTTTTTACTGAATTGCACCTTTTCGATGAGTTGTTTGAAAACATAGGAGCTGCGGGTGATGTTGAGAAGGCTAGAAACTTCCCGGACATGGCAAGTGGGATTGTTGGGGAGATGTGAAGCTGGGATCTTTGCTAATCTGTTGTCCGGAAGTTTAGATGGTTGCTATACTCCGGGTCACAGTTATTATGCAGTGTGGCCGGCATAGGCCAATGTAAATCTTATGGGCGAATATTCAACACTGTTGTCGCTTTGGTTAAATTTATTGGTAAAATTTATCTAAAAGCATAATTATAAATATTCTTAATTACTCACTAAACGATTTTCAAATGAATAATTTAGTCAACATTTAAATCATAATAGTAACACAATGGCAAGTTATATTCCCGCGCCAGTTGGAACCAAATTCGAAGAACATGCCGATATGGCAACGCCATCGTCCATAAACGTAATGCTGCATAATAACTGTGACCCGCTCTATAGAACGGAAATGGGACTGGCTGGGGAAGGAAAATTTCCCAATTAAAGGGAACCAAAAGTATACAAAGTTAAAACAAATTTCCAATTAACTGATCTTATTGCACAACATTTTTACTTTTAAAAAATTACAAGGGCAATTGTAAATAATCTAGGCATCGCACAGAGTAAATTCTTTTACTTTTTCCGCTAATCACTTTGTACAGATAGTGATGTGTTCTTTAGCTACTAGTACAAATAAATTTGTATTAAAAAAACTCCATCATAAACCATTAGAAACACTCGACTGACGGTTTTTGTTATTTTTAGTCATCTGAAGAATCTCTTTATGTTGCAACTAAGCCAAGCGCGCCCGTTATAGAGGATTTAAGACCGATGATCGACGGTCTCAATATCAGCTGGAAATCCGATGTGAATTCAAAACAAGACAAATTCGAAGTGCAATGGATAAGAAACGATACAAACGAGAGAAATATAAGAACCAGTCTGGAATCTAAGATTATACTAAGCCATCTTTATCCAGGTGCTGGATACCTGGTTAAAGTTTTTGCAATTTCTCACGGATTGAAAAGTGAACCTCACGAGTATTTTCAACCTGTATGTAAGTAAAAGTTATATTTCAGTAAACAAAATGATAAAAAGCTTTGATCAAAAATGGGAAAATGTTAATAAACATTCGTAATTCTGTTAAAAGTTTATCTATTAATTTTTAAGTTCAAATTTTGCAATAAAATAATTTATCTTTTAGGTAAAATGATTATTTTGTCATTTACCATCATTTTTGTTTTCTAATTGATCTCTATTTTACAGGATGTTACTTGCTCTGATGACAGAGCTGGAAACCTTTGATTTGAGTTTTGTTAATATTTAGCAATAATAAAGTATTAAAAATCAGTAAAGTTAATGTTCTTTTAGTTCCGAGACCACCAAGAAACATGTCCATCGAAAACACTACCACTAACTCGGTGATTGTTCAGTGGTCAGCTCCGACAGATTCGTTAATATCCGAATATGCGATTCGTTACAGAACAGATTCAGATAACCAATGGGTTAGATTACCAGCTGTCCAGAACACCGAAGCTGAAGTGACTGATATGACCTCAGGAGAACGATACACAATCCAAGTGAACACAGTCAGTTACGGTCTAGAAAGCAATGAACCGCAGCAGTTGAATTATACCGTCAGTAAGTAGTTGTGGAAAAACAATTCCATCACAGTTTTCAAATATAAATCCAGTGTCAAAATCCTTCTTCCGTAATTGATATCAATTTATTTTGTATTTTAGGGCCGAATTCGGTATCAAACGTCAAACCTATAGTTGATTCGAATAATGTAACGTTGGAATGGCCTAGACCAGAAGGTAGAGTAGATGTCTACGTTGTAAAATGGCAAGAATCTATAAATCGATCAAAAACGAATAAGCAAAATATTAGTCAGAGCCTAAACGGAACGGGTCCCATTAGAATGCTGATTAGTGATTTAATGCCCGGAGTCGAATACACTTTCGAAATTCAAGCAATTTCGAATGATTTAAAAAGCGAAATCACCATTGTAAAGGCACGGACAAGTAAGTAAAGATAATTTGTCATCAAGTTTTATTGAAAGATTTCCCTTAATTGGATCAAAAGTAGTCTTTGCGCAAGAAATTGTCAACTGTTTGCAGTAAATTATCTGCAAATGCAGTATTTCGTATTACTTTTATTAATAAAACAATGGTTTTCGTAGTAATTAAAATATATTTCTCTTTTAGTGCCGTTGATCCAGTCTGAGGTTGTGGTGGTAAATAACCAGCAGTCGACAGATACCATCAGCCTTAGATACACACCAACACCAATCAGTATTTCTAGATTTGACACCTACAAGTTTTCCTTATCGGATCCGGGTATTCCTGATAAAGAAAAGACCGCTAATGATTCAGATAGATTTGTTACATTTACCGGACTGATTCCTGGTAGATTGTACAACATAACTGTATGGACTCTCTCAGAGGATGTTGCCAGTCAACCCTTGCAAAGACAGGACAGATTATGTAAGTTGCATTATATTTAATTTATATATATTAATAAAACACTAAGTCAAACCACAATAAATTTAATGGTAAAACTGTAAAAATTCGCGACTAGCTTCGGTCTTAGACCATCATCAGGCTAAAAATAAAAAGATACAGTGAGGTAAGGACAAGAACTATAACAATAATAAATATAAAGTTGGACAACATAGTAAAATAACTGAGGCACAAAAGTAATAAAGAAAAGCTTACCTATTATGTAAAAGTCAATACACTTATATAATATTAAAAGTTACATCAGTCAAAATATATAAATATGAAGGTTAAATAAAATATAAAATATAATAAATTACGTAGTAAAATAATATAAATAAGTGATTAAGTTAAAATAAACATAGAGGGACAAAACGGGATTTTTTAAAAAACAACTAAAAGGTCAAAGGAAAGGACGTAAAATATGAAAGGATTGTAACATTCTTATACCTAAACAATTTACGAACATCGAAAGAAGAAAAAAGAAACAAATAAGAAATAAAGGAATTAAACCGTGAAGGATAAAGTTATACATAATGTTTAGAATATACTGAGATGAATAACTAAGCTCAGTAAAATTAAAATGTAAAACTTACCTTATTTCATCTAAAGTATTCAATATAATAATCTCAAATGTGAAACATTCAAATAGATGGAGAATGTATTTGACAAACTTATCTTGGATAGGATCCATGGTATTGTTCAATAACAATCAAAATATTTCCAATTCAAATAACATGTCCCAATTCATGTAACAATTTACAATTGACCTAGTTTTCTTTTGAAATCAAAGTTATAATCTGAAACAATAAAAAGGAATAAAAGTATAACTATTAATCTCATTTATATGTTTAACAAACAAATGTGTAATTTAAGTAGTTAAGTGTTTAAATATTAGTTATAAAGTGAAAGTACTTACCTGTTTACAAGTAGACAATTGGTAGTCTTCGATATTAAATGAGTATTCAGACAAATTATCACAACCTGAGATGTACCTAAAAACACAAAGACTATAAATAAATGTATCAAACAGAGGTGAAATCAGTGTAAAAACTCTTAACTTTACCGTGATGGACAGAATAACTTGTTTTAATGATAAAAACACTCATATCGTGAAAACTGAAAAGACTATTTCAAACCATAATTAATAAAGATTGATAAAAGACATTTTAGTTAGCAAAAATGTATGTAAGTTAGTAAATTAAGTTTTTATATTAGTTATAAGATGTTAATCTTTGATAATATCAAGAGATATTAGTTAAATCAGTACTTATAATAGTAAATACCGAATTCAAATAATAGAGTAACTGGAAAGCTTAAATTTTATTTCTTAAAAGTTAAATTAGTATTTAAATTAAATTTATTGTACTAATTTTTACTTTTTGGAAGTCCATCTTATTAAGAATAATAAAAAACTCTTCGTTTCAACGTAACTTCCGAGTTTATTTGAAAAAATATGTTTTAAATTACAATGACGGCCGTTTCGTTTCTATATCAGAAAGAGTGCCTTTAAACAAGACAAAACAATAATCAACATATCTCAAGTAGAATAAAATGTTATTCTTAAAACTACAATTCAAGAATACACCCTCTATTTTATTTAACCTACATATTTACGAGTATATATTTTGACTGACGGTACTTTTAATATTGTACAAGTGATGACTTTTACATGATAGGTAAGCTTTTCTTTATTACTTTTATGCCTCACTCATTTTACTAAGTATGTTGTCCAACTTTATATTTATTATTGTTATAGTTCTTGTCCTTACCTTACTGTATCTTTTTATTTTTAGCCTGATGATGGTCTAAGACCGAAACTAGTCGCGAATTTTTATAATTTCATCATTAAATTTATTGTGGTTTGACTTAGTGTTTTATTGATATTTGATATCAGCCACATTAGAGTTACGGATCATTCCTTCGATTATATTTCATTTAGTTGTATTTTCCAGATCCTGAACCAATAACCGGTATAAACTCTACCTACATTTCCAACACAGAAGTTACCTTAACTTGGTCTCTACCTCACGGAGAATTCAACGCTTTCGAAGTGCAATATCTAACTACGGAAAATATTTTTATCCAGAATTTGACAACGCACAATTCCATTACTATAAGCGATTTGAAACCTCACCGGAACTATACATTTACTGTGATAGTTAGAAGTGGAACAGAGTCTAGTATTTTAAGAAGATCTCTTCCGGTATCTGCTATTTTTACTACGAAGGAATCGGTTCCGGGAAAAGTGGAAAAGTTCGAACCCGTGGACATCCAACCTGCCGAAATTCATTTCGAATGGGCTCTGCCTATGACTGAACAAAACGGAGTCATTCGTAAATTCACCATAACGTATGGTCAAGAGGTAAATTGTGCAGAAATGTACGTTTTCTTCTATACATCAAAAATTTTTGTTTATCCATAGGGATCATCTCATACGCTCTTCCAAGACTTCTCCCCAAATGAATTCAGAGGTAGTATTAAACAGTTAGAACCTGGTAAAATATACGTCTTCCGCATCCAAGCAGAAACCAAAGTTGGTTTTGGTCCTGAAAACATTTGGAAACAAAAAATGCCCATCACAGCGCCTCCCGAACCTCCTCCACAAGTCGTCCCTACCGAAGTGTGTAAGAGCCCTACATCAATCCAAATACGGTTTAGGAAAAACTACTTTAGCGATATCAACGGACCCGTAAGTTGTTACTGATATCTTTAATAAATTAATTTTTACTTATAATCAATTGTAGGTTATCTCATACGCCATCATAGTAGCCGAAGATGATTCCAAGAATGCTTCAGGTCTCGAAATGCCTAGTTGGAGAGACGTTCAAGCTTATTCCGTTTGGCCGCCGTATCAGGTCAACGAACCGTATTACCCATTTGTAAATAGTTCTCTTCTAGTTGAAGATTTTACTATCGGTGGACAATCCTGTGATATAAGACAAGTCGGATATTGTAATGGTCCGTTGAAGTCAGGGGCTACGTACAAAGTAAAGATAAGAGCATTTACAGCTGCGGATAAATTTACAGACACAAGTTACAGCTTTCCAATTCAAACAGGTAAATAGAGTAGTTATCATTTTGCTAAAACTTCATAATTTTTCCTAGTTTACTTACTATTATTTCTCTGGTTATCACTTTGTTGGTCTTGTATTTTGATCCGGCTCCTTCAGAATATTCCATGCATATTCATTAAAGATCTTATTTTAATAATTTAGATGTACTATCGGCTTCAGAATAGCATATACATTTTCAAACTCAAATGGTTTGCATTGAATTTTGAATTTATTTTAAGGATGGCCTATTTATTGTGTATAACCAATCACGGTTTAAATAATAATAAATTTGAAATCAGTCAAACAGTTGTCCACGCCCTCCATTGTACCTTGAAAGCAAAATTGTCGTTTCCAGTGATTGTACTTATACATTTGGTCAAAACGTCTTCTTCCAAATTTCAATATTGGGCTGAAATATATACAGACGATCATATTACGAAGGAAAAATGAAATAATTTTAAAAAATTCCTACAACTCAACGGATAGAAATTAAGAGCTGAAATTCGGCATATATATTTTCATTAGTGTATTTTCGTAGCCTAGTGTATGGGTTTTATGTGATTTTCATAGTCTTATTTTAAAAATAATTAAATATGAAAATCAAAATAAAAAAATAACGTGTTTCCAAAACCCATACCTCCCTCGAAAATACACTAATGAAAATATCTGGCGAATTTCAGCCCTTAACTTCTATCCGTTTAATTCTAGGATTTTTTTTTTAATTATTTCATTTTTCGTTCGCAATATGATCCCCCTTGTATATATTTCAGTGCAATACTAACTTTTGTAAAAAGACCACTGTAAAATCACTGTAAACTGTCTCGAACTACTTACCTTTTTTTTAATTTTGCGAGTTTTTTGCTTTCAAGATACTATGTTCCTTTCAATTCCTTTATTTTACTTGAAAATCTTAAACTAAAATTACAATTTCAATAAATAATCTCAAGTTCTAACCCGTTAATCAGTTAATATTTATTTTATGCTCACCAAAGGATTGCTTAAGTTCTGTAAGTACTTATAAGATTTTATCCATGAAATAAACCAAATTTTCACTTGCTTAATAATTATGCTAATTGTACAAGCTTTTATTTTGGATCAAATGTTATTTTTCAGATCAAGATAATACGCCAATCGTACTTGGTGTTATTATTCCTGTTGTCCTAATCGCTCTTCTGTTTATAACTGTTATCGTAATTAGGAAAAAGAGGGCAGCTGGTAAACGAAAGGCGACTGACGTTCGGGCAAATGATAGTTTGTCTTTGCCAGATTCTGTTATTGAAACCAGTAGACCGGTGAGGATCGAAAACTTTGCAAATCACTATAGGATCATGTCCGCAGACTCGGACTTCAGGTAAGCCTAAACCAAAACAATCCATGTTTTCCTTCAAGTAACTATTAATTCTCATTATCTTTTTTAACCCCTTTATTGTTTTATGGTAATTAAAAGTTTTTCTAAATATTAATGATACCTTAGAGCAAATAAAATGTCCTATCCTGTCACTGATCACGTTTCCTTCACTCCTTGATGAATAAGTGAAATTAACAATAGTAAAATCTGAAATCTGATGAAAATAAATAAATATACTATCTAAACAATCATTTATTAATTTGTTTATTAGTATAAAGGGTCAATTTGCTAACTGCAATTAAGAAAATACTAAATAGATAAAAAATGAGTTGTCTGTAAACATTATTCATGATTAACATTAATTATTTATTATTATTAATATTATCAATAATAATTTGTTATAATTGGTAATGTAACAGTTTATACAAATTTTATTTTATTTTAATATAATTACGCTGATAAAATAATTAAATATGAATAAAAAATTAATTAAATCATCCACGTTCAAGTGGCAGAACCATCCGGTAAGAAATATAAATGTGTACAAGCCGACGCTTGGGCCGATCGTGTCTCTCGCTTGTTCCGTGCTTTTTTGTTTGTTTTGTGTAAATTATGTTTATTCTGTTTAATAACAGATTTAGTGAAGAATTTGAAGAACTTAAACATGTGGGACGAGACCAGCCTTGTACTTTTGCGGACCTACCATGCAATCGGCCGAAGAACAGATTTACAAATATTTTACCCTACGATCATTCTCGATTCAAACTTCAACCCGTAGATGACGAAGAGGGATCTGACTATGTAAACGCAAATTACGTACCGGTAAGTCCACAATTTCCATTTGCTGGGAAATCATTCTTAATTTATTTTTACTTTAAGTCTTCATTCTTTAAGCCTTGTGGTGAAGCCTAATATCTCTATTGTTCGTAATTCTCTTTAGTTAACAATAGTATTATTTGCTTCAAATCTTGTTTGGTGTTCCTGATCGTCTTCTTTTTATTTTTTTTTATGTTTTTGTCTTTCAAAACTGTTTAAACAAACTGAACAATAGTATTAACTTTCAATTATTTTGATCGCTATTATACTTCCCAGTTTTATAGTTGTATGGCATATTTTATTTATTAAATTTTCTTTTGTTTTGCATAATAGAAGCTAAGCACTTGTCTGTCCTTATTGTTATAGTTCAGTTTAAGCAGCAATCAAACTTGATACCAAACTGTTAGAAACGTACACAATATTCAACGTTAATAATATACCAAGACGATAAATAGTTGGCTATTTTTCATTTTTTTATCAATTTGATGCGATATAATTTTGGCTAAAGCTAAAGCTCTCGGGCTTCAATCAATTGATTATTAATTTCAAAATTATGTCTAATCAAATTGTAAAATATTCGAGAAATTTAGCAACAACAAAAATAGCTGAGTATTAATCAATGTCGTGTTATATTTAGGAAGATTATTTTCCGCGAAGATTAAATTTCAGATAAGTAAATTAGAACAAAACTTTATTAACAGAACACAATAGTATATTGTGTATCTAGTCTTTACACACGTGGTGACCACTATACTTTTTCTACGACCTTTTTTACTTAGAGATTGAATTAAAGGAAAATTTTACTAATTTTCTGTATTACAACAATAATTATTATGAACAGTTATACTGCAATTTTGTAAATTGTCAAAATGTATATTTAATTTCTCTTTCTCTACAAAATTAGTGCTGCTTGTACTGTTGGTATAAGTATTGACAACACAACTATAGTTATTCTCATTTGTTAAGATTTAATTGCAGACATCTATCTTTTTAGTTAGGGATCCTTCCACGTACTATTTATTAAGTCGGAGGGTAATTAATTACTATTAACGGTGAAATAAATCCCATAAGAAAAGCATGGCACTTCACACACCGATTCGTGAAATGCTTTACACATTTTTATCGATGTGTGACGTTAGTAATTCACACACAGGAGTAGAAAAACATATTTCCATTTTGTAATATATATATAAAATTATGACAGACCTGCGTGAGTGGTATTTGAAATTTTTATTTATTACTAAAAGAGGAGAAAATTTTACAAAAAAAGTTCATCACCGGAGTTGTAACTCCATTATATACCTATAATTTTAATTTTACGTTGAAAATAGGGTTCCGCGCGGCCGAGGTATAATCTTATCTAGACTCTTGAAAGAATATAACCCTGATGTAAAAAACATTTAATTTCATTTTTGTTAAAGTTGTTCAATTGTTAACTGACTAATTCAGAACAATAAACAACTAAAAGGTTGAATTAACTTTCACTATTTATTCTTTAAATGCAATAACAGCCGTTTCGCTATCGATGCTGACGATGCTATTTCGATAGAGAAACGGCTGTCATTGCATTTAAAGAATAAATAGTGAAAGTTAATTCAACCTTTTAGTTGTTTATTGTTCTGAATAAGATGAACTTTCACACAGTAAGGGTTAGTACCATAAATTTCAACTGACTAATTGTTTACTTACTTAACCTAAAATGAAATCTGTTATTTTAAATACTTAGTTTAAATAATATACCTAAATTGTTTTTCCCTGGAGGCCTATTGTTATTTACACAGCCACAAAGATTCCGCAGTAAAAATTTATTTTTATTTGTTTATAACGATTAACAAAAATTAACTAAAGTTCAGGATTTTTCATTTTTTGTTAACTTAGATAAATCATTATAAACAAATAAGACGCCCGCGCGGGACAATAGTTTCAGCGTAAAATTAAAATTATACATAATAATTTTCTCCTCTTCTAGTATCTTTTTTAATATTGGCGCCATCTTTAATAGTTTCATAGTAATTGCCAAAAATCGCAGACCATCTTTTAATAATTTAGTTTTTTGTTAACAGCAATTCAAAAATCCTCCATTCTCAGAATTTAATTCTGAATCCGACAAACCAAACCCCATATTCTTTAAATTTATTCTAATTCTTTTTCGCAGGAAACTCACCTCTCGACTGGACTAATAATACTGCTAAAATAATGAATAATTTTTGTAGGGTTACAATTCGCCGAGAGAATTCGTGGTTACACAAGGTCCCTTGCATTCTACAAGGGACGATTTTTGGCGAATGGTATGGGAATCGAATTCCAGATCAATTATCATGCTTACCAGATGCGTAGAAAAGGGTAGAGAAAAATGTGATCATTATTGGCCGTACGATACAATGCCCGTGTATTACGGCGACATATCTGTGCAGATATTAAACGAATCGCGATATCCTGATTGGAACGTGTGCGAATTTATGGTGTGCAGGGTGAGTACAAACTTGTAAATTCCAGAAATAAAACATACAGATTAAAATAACATTTAAACAAACTTTTGGTTAAGCAGATACTTTTACAATTCTTTATTTAGTACTTGCACTTTTTAGTTTCAATAGGGAGTTATCGCGCCTTAATAAAGTTTTCCTTATATTGACAGTTACGCTTGCGTACAAAGGTCTTTGAAATAAGGAAATCTAATAAGTTAACGCTTTGACTTTATTTGAGTCATATTAAGGACAAATAAAATTAGTGAAATTATCTTAATTTCTTCTTTTTCTGTAAAGTGTCAGAGTGTGATGTATATTTTAAGAAATAAAGTGGAAATTAAATGGATTAGCGGATAACCTAACATTTTTATTTGATTATATTTGGTTTTAACAATTAATTGTAACTAATAATAACACATCGTTCAATAAGTCACGGGACTAACTAGGAGAAACACGTTTTTTTCGAAAAATTCTTTTTTATTCATCAACATAATCACCTTTAAGTGCGATAGTATTAGTAGAGAGACCTCTTCCGAAAAATAGAACAATTAAAATGAGTAGACGCAACGACCAGCGCCATCCTATGGTTGTGTTAAAAATATTAATAAGTTTTGGCGGGAGTATATTTGCTTTCATTTCTATTCGTAGTTCCGTATTCGGTGTTTCTTATTTCATCTTATTTGTAAAATTTGTTATTTTATCTAGATTAAAACTAATACGTGTTGGCGTCAACTGTCAACTTATTACACAAGTGCCGGGGCGATAACTCTTTATGGCCCATACTTTATTAAGGTTTTACCTTATTAAAATAAGTAAAAGTATAACCTTAAGCAAGAGTGTGCGATTACTCCCTAATATTAAATATTTATTCTTCTTGTTTCTAAATTCTTTGCTTATACGTCCGCAGCGCTTGATGATGGTTTAATGTTTTAGGGCGAGACGCAAAGAATTGTGCGCCACTTCCACTTCACCACTTGGCCAGATTTTGGAGTGCCAAATCCCCCACATACGTTAGTTAGGTTTGTTAGAGCGTTTAGAGAGAAAGTACCGCCGGATCAGAGACCAATAGTTGTTCATTGCAGGTTAGTATTTTGGAAAATAATTAAAAACAACTGAAACTAATAACCAACAATAATTTTATAGTGCTGGTGTTGGTCGATCTGGTACTTTTATTTGCCTCGATCGTATCCTTCAACAAATCTTGAAAAGCGACTACGTTGATATATTCGGAATAGTTTATGCCATGAGGAAAGAAAGAGTGTGGATGGTCCAGACTGAACAACAATACATTTGCATTCATCAATGCCTTTTGGCTGTGCTGGAAGGTATAGACTTGTCGTCATCGCCTCGGGAGATTCACGAAAACCAAGGCTTTGAAGGTGAGTGTATTTGATAAAAAAAACCACTAACGTAAGGCAGTTAAGTATTAATCAAGTCAATTTCCAAGGTATTAAAAAGTTGTAAATAATTTATAATATTGAAAATTTTTGTTTTAATAAAGAATCGCTGGAAAAAATGTAGAATCTGGTGAACTCTCCAATTTTTACAAACATTTTATCACAGCTCTTTTTAACTTTTATTCAAAGTTTGTTTTATATTTTAATATTTTCACTTCTCAACGTAATACACATGCAGCGTAATGTTTATTTCATTTTTGGGACTAGCACTTTGCTTCCTTGTTGTCTTATGTCCTTTTTGGGATCAAAGGACATGAGCCAAAATTATGTCTACTAAAACAGCAGCTAAAGCAAGTTTTCTTAGTAAAATAGAAATATAGTCAAACAAGGAAAATATTAAATTAATAGATAGATAATAATTTGTTAAAAAACGTAACATTAGTGATATATATATATTATTTTAAGCCTAGACCCACTCTATTTAAAAAAGTTGTACACCATCGCTGCATGTGTAAAACCTACGAATTAATAAATAAATGTACGAGAGTTAAACGTAGTTGCAATCAGTGCTATTCTTTCTTCATATTTACTTATTCTTGAATCTGTTATCCTCCATTTTTGTGCTAGCAGAAATGGTTTCTGTGTTTATAAGACGTTGTAAAAAGCTGCTATTCTGTGGTTCAGGCAAAGGTGTCGGTACTACAGTTGACTCATCCACCTATGCACCAGGGGAAAAATTGAGGTAGAAAACATTAATGAGGCTCCCAGCTGTAACGCTTAGTACATGTTTCTTATTCTCTTGGTAACAATTTCTCATATTTTTGGCATGTTGGATGTTTTTATTATGTGAACATGGTTTTTTAGTTACATAATTAATATTAAAATGTTACTTACTTACTTCTGTTGCTTTTATGTCGGCTATTTATTTAGTTTCTATGTGTCTCAATTTTCTTAGATTCTTTAAAGGTTTTATATAATCATATAGAAAAGCTTTAAATAATCCACTAATCACATCTAATTTTTAAATTTGTCATATAATATTTACTCTTAGAACAAAAAGATACAGGAAGAAGTATATGCAAAATGACCTTGAGTCCAGAAAGGAGCTTGCATATGGCGGCCAATTGTCAATTTTAATTTCCGTTTCCATTGGCGTACCGAAAAAAAGTCAAAATGATATCAAGGTTTTTATTTTTAATAAATTTCAACCAATCAAGTCTGTGAATACAATTAGTGTTCTAAATAATTTAGTATTTATAAGAACCGAATGATACGCCTATGCGCTCATTTTTGACATTTATATGCAAATATTGCTTTGACAGTATACTGTAAACATAAACAATGAGGAGCTTCAAGATGGCCGACTTCCGTCGTAAATTTTTCTTGCAGTTAATATATATGACAGACTCCATCCTGTTTCTTTTTGTTCTAAGTATTTACTATACAATTTTCACAACTAACATTGAACACAGAATACTATAAAACAGAAGAAGAATATTTGTTGTTCTGTGGTTATTTTAAATAAAGTTGTACCATGATTGATGATGTTGATTGCTTAATCACATGCTTAATTAAAAAATGGCAATTTAGCAAAGAACCTATTTGTGTGAATTGATCGATTCTTAGATACTTACTGCTACATATATGAACTTCGGTTAGCCACAATACTGAAATATGATGAAATAATGGCCTGGCAAAGGACAAAGTTAGACAGAAATTTTATTCGCTACTAGCGATTATCTCAATGCTCTTATGGCCGTATTCATAGTCATCCCTTAAGTATGAGTGTGAGGGTAAGGGTAGGTTGAGGGCACTTGGGTGTTTCATAAACAACCCTCAAGATCTAAGGGTCCCTCAAGTCACCCTTAACTCAAGTGAAGACGTGACTACCCTTGAGGGCACCTTGAGAATTTTATATTCGACAGATTTGACATATCTTATGTTCTGTATAGGTTATTATATTACATTATTGACATTTTTTATGGTAGTAAATAGGTATTACATATATAATAAGAAATAGTTATTTATGTTTAGGTAGTTTGTTATTAAGGAAGAATAGTTATTATATTTATAGACAGTTTGCATACATTTTTTTGAAAATGGAAGAATTTGATGAACTTTTTGAGAGTGATGAGGAATTTGAAGAAGTAAATCGTTTGCCTAAAAATATATTAGGGACATGCAGAATCCTTTGGAAACGTTTGAGGAACGAGAATTCCAAAGATGATTTAGATTTAGCAAAAACTGTGTCACCAATGTTTTACTGCCACTTGTACTACAACATCTGATTAGACATAGGGTGTGTTCGGGGAGCACGCTATTTGCGCCATTTGCCGCTATCTACTACTATTCCTCGTTTGCGTTATATGGCTCTTGGCGCTACATAGCTCGAAAGCGTGATCCCCGAACACACCCATAGCAATCGACAAATTCAATAATAAAGATATCAAAAAGTATGTTATTATTTGGCGCATGCTCACAACCATAGAACGGTAAGATAAGCCAGCACAACCAACACAAATGCATTAAAAACCCCGAAAACGTGTTTACTCACTTAAGGGCTGGTTAAGTGACGTTTATGAAACAAGTAAGAGGTTGAGTGCTAATGCCGGTATTCATAGTCAACCCTCAACTTGAGCACTGAGGGAGACTTGGGTAAGGGTCACTTAGCACTCAACCTCTTACTTGTTTCATAAACGTCACTTAACCAGCGCTTAGGTGAGTAAACACGTTTTCGGGGTTTTTAATGCATTTGTGTTGGTTGTGCTGGCTTATCTTACCGTTCTATGGTTGTGAGCATGCGCCAAATAATAACATACTTTTTGATATCTTCATTATTAAATTTGTCGATTGCTATGGGTGTGTTCGGGGATCACGCTTTCGAGCTATGTAGCGCCAAGAGCCATATAACGCAAACGAGGAATACTACTAGAAGATAGCGCCAAATGGCGCAAATAGCGCTCCCGAACACACTATGTCTAATCAGATGTTGTAGTACAAGTGGCAGTAAACATTGGTGACACAGTTTTGCTAAATCTAAATCATCTTTGGAATTCTCGTTCCTCAAACGTTTCCAAAGATTCTGCATGTCCTAATATTTTTTAGGCAAACGATTTACTTCTTCAAATTCCTCATCACTCTCAAAAAGTTCATCAAATTCTTCCATTTTCAAAAAAAAAATGTATGCAAACTGTCTATAAATATAATAACTATTCTTCCTTAATAAAAAACTACCTAAACATAAATAACTATTTCTTATTATATATGTAATACCTATTTACTACTATAAAAAATGTCAATAATGTAATATAATAACCTATACAGAGCGTAAGATATGTCAAATCTGTCGAATATAATGGCCGTATTCATAGTCATCCCTTAAGTATGAGTGTGAGGGTAAGGGTAGGTTGAGGGCACTTGGGTGTTTCATAAACAACCCTCAAGATCTAAGGGTCCCTCAAGTCACCCTTAACTCAAGTGAAGACGTGACTACCCTTGAGGGCACCTTGAGAGTTTTATATTCGACAGATTTGACATATCTTATGCTCTGTATAGGTTATTATATTACATTATTGACATTTTTTATGGTATGTAGTAAATAGGTATTACATATATAATAAGAAATAGTTATTAATGTTTAGGTAGTTTTTTATTAAGGAAGAATAGTTATTATAATTATAGACAGTTTGCATACATTTTTTTTTAAAATGGAAGAATTTGATGAACTTTTTGAGAGTGATGAGGAATTTGAAGAAGTAAATCGTTTGCCTAAAAAATATATTAAGGACATGCAGAATCCTTTGGAAACGTTTGAGGAACGAGAATTCCAAAGATGATTTAGATTTAGCAAAAACTGTGTCACCAATGTTTTACTGCCATTTGTACTACAACATCTGATTAGACATAGGGTGTGTTCGGGGAGCACGCTATTTGCGCCATTTGCCGCTATCTACTACTATTCCTCGTTTGCGTTATATGGCTCTTGGCGCTACATAGCTCGAAAGCGTGAAGATATCAAAAAGTATGTTATTATTTGGCGCATGCTCACAACCATAGAACGGTAAGATAAGCCAGCACAACCAACACAAATGCATTAAAAACCCCGAAAACGTGTTTACTCACTTAAGGGCTGGTTAAGTGACGTTTATGAAACAAGTAAGAGGTTGAGTGCTAAGTGACCCTTACCCAAGTCTCCCTCAGTGCTCAAGTTGAGGGTTGACTATGAATACCGGCATAAAACTCTCAAGGTGCCCTCAAGGGTAGTCACGTCTTAACTTGAGTTAAGGGTGACTTGAGGGACCCTTAGATCTTGAGGGTTGTTTATGAAACACCCAAGTGCCCTCAACCTACCCTTACCCTCACACTCATACTTAAGGGATGACTATGAATACGGCCATAAGTGACCCTTACCCAAGTCTCCCTCAGTGCTCAAGTTGAGGGTTGACTATGAATACCGGCATTAGAGACGTCCAGGTTTACAAAGTTCTCTCGAAGGACCCTTAAAGGTCTATACCTTAATTCCAGAAGGAGCCAAAAGAGAATATACTTAAAGTGTTAAAGGAAACCATCATGAATTATTTAAGGTACATTTTCTGGGTTTGCAAAGGTCTAGTAACCCATTAACTCCTCGCTCTCTGAGCCCAACTGAAATCCTATCAAAAGAGACGTCGTTGACTACTTCAAATCAGTAGGATAATAAACTAAATAGGAATGAGGCTTTTGGACTTCACCCTCCTTAATAGGAGATGGTTATAATCTAAAAATGAAGATTATTACAACTAGTTACAATAATTATGTAAGTCTGGTCTTCTCTTGGTCTTGTTGCAATTTAAAAATTAATAATTATATTATTCTAAAATTAATATATAACATTCACATTAAAAATAAATAGCAGTTCAGGTTTAATGGTAAGTAAAATAAAAAGCCTCTTGCTATAAGTGTAACTAAAAAATCTTATGTTTGCATGCATAATGCACTTTTTCAAATCGCATGCGTATGTGGAACAAGTTTTGAATTTCTATTCCAACCAGTTTTTACGAAGTTTGTTGTGTATTGTGAACCAGAATTGCCGTTTATATAGACTAATGGATCCTTAAAATTTTATTGCATCACATCACGTTTTTTAAACGTTGACAGGTACTATAAATTTTAAATTATAAAGATGCATGTCGCACGTACAAAATAAATTTTAACTTTGTTTTGGATTTTTTCGAGTTTTTTAAATATATTGTCTTAATGTATGTTAGAAACAGTTTAAAATTAATAAGAATAATAAAAAACTCTTCAATTGAACGTAACTTCCAAGTTTATTTAAAAAATTATTATTATAATCTGACTAGGCCGCGAAACGGCCGTCATTTAAATTTAAAACATAATTTTTTAAATAAACTTGGAAGTTACGTTCAATTGAAGAGTTTTTTATTATTCTAAGATGGACTTCCAAAAAGTAAGGGTTGGTACAATAAATTTAAAATTAATATATTGGATGTTTTGTTTGAGTAATTTCATTGCCTGCTTTAATCTTCTCAACTAGAAAATATGAATAAACACATTTTTTTTTATAGATGACGAAGGAATAGCCGAATCTGGAATGTGAAGAAATTACACAGCTGCTACTAATTTGCTCGGAACAAATTAATTTATAAGTAATGGTCGAAATAGATTTTAAATTATGACGTAAATTTTTGTTTTAAGTATTTAACAAATTCAATTTCTTATTGTTACATAACAAATTTTTGTACTGTAAAATAATAGATGTACAAATAAAATAATATTTTTCGTTTTTCCAAATTTTATTTGGAACAAAGTTGTTAATTTGTATAGGTACGATGCTTTTGTTATGGATATTAATAATAATTACTGTTACCTATTATGTTGTCCCAGCTTTACTCCTGTTGTTAGTAATTTTGAAGCTGAATCTCTAATTAAGATTATGATTTCAACAAATTGAGTTAAAAGGATATATAATTCAAACTAAACCCTTCTCTCAGTGCGTCATAGTTCATCGAATTCTTTCTAACTCATTAAATAGAGGACTTCTGTTAAGAAATTAGTGTTGCCATTTCCGAATAAATCCCTAAAAAAATCACTAAAAACATACTGACACTTTTTATTGCTTTCAGTCATTATGTTAGGATAAAAAAAACTCAATAATTCCTTTTCATTTGATATCAAACTGCATAATAGTATAATTTTTCAGATATTGCAAAAACAAATTGCTATACATTTGGTTTTATGCAATACCTTTCAATTCGAACTATTATGCACTATTTTGTTTATTGTACAGTAATGAATTGGTCTACCAGAACCGAAAGTGAGTTGAGATGGCGCTCGCGCTTCTCAGGAAATTTAAAAAAGCGCGGGCAAACCCTTTTTCGTTTATTTTCTAATTTCTTTCATTAAAAATTAAATACAAAACTAAAAAAACATACTTTATTGAAAAATACATAAAGTGGTTTTATATGAAACATAAATGATGTAAACAATATATTTTAGTTATCATATACATAAACATTATTATGGTCCTCCACATAATATATGGCCTATTGGACAAATTACAGGAGCAATGAAAACATACCAAACGTGGAATATAGAAGTGGTTCTTAACTTTTCAACATTTTTTTCATTTTTTGCTGATAAATATTCAGCAGCTGTACGATTGAACTAAAATGTCGCACTGAAAGAAGGGTTTGGTTTGAACTTGTATATTTAATGTTCATACATTAAAATATTTAATTATTAAATATTTATATTCACTCAAAACATTATACATATTATAGTTTAAGGGGGAAGCTTTTAAAAGCTAAATAGAGTGTTACATTTATTTTGAAAGTAGATAATTTTTTCTATGGTTAGTAATTCAGTAATATTTCATAAATTTAGGTATCAAAAAAACGAATAAAAGTGCAATATTTGTTTTATCTTTAATACTTGTCCTTCCTTAGCTGGTTAAACAACTTTACTTACTCAAAAAATTGTAAACCTTGGATTATTATTTCACACCATTGTGTTTTAAATAAAAGTAATATTGTGTCACTGGAATATTCAACAACCTATAAAACTTTTTTGAAACAATCCAAATTTTATACAAGCAAGTGAAGAAAAGTATACTTTTCTTAATATTTTGATTCTAAAGATTTTAATAATAATTTTAATTTTTTTAAATATTATTCGACAAGATTAAGATCTTACCAATATTTTCAGTTTCTATTTGATTACCAATTTTCTGATATTTTCGTTTCTTTTTACATTCTTTAAAATGACCTGTAAAGTATTTACTACTTTCACATTAAATACGTTTGTGCCATTGTCAATTGTCTGGCAGCGGTATCGAATGATAAAAATTCTTGCAAATTGATTATTTTTAAAATTAATCATTACTGTTGAGTGGCACAATGTAAATCTTGAGTTAACCATAACCTTGAACTAAGTTTCCACTCATTTCCTAAAAAAGAGAAGTTGAAAGTAGAAATTAAGTTTGAAGGAACTTTTTGTAATAACAAAATAGTGTTTTTAAAAAACAATTTCAATACTGTATTTCCTTTTTTTCTTTCTGTATCTTTAAAATACTCTGCCAAGTAGTAACTAAGTTTGTTCAACTTTCAGTAATTTTTTTTATTATAAAGAATTGTCAAAAAATATGTAGTTCAAGTAAACTCTGATATTAAATATTTATCAACTGATGATTTATCAACTGATGATCAATACAAAATTTTTTAACTAAAAAAACATTCAAGTGCAGTATGAATTTTGTAAAATATTGTGGACCAGTTTAAACTATAAAATGGTATTTGTAATTGAACTAAACAACTTTTTCGTATTTTAATATAGTTAAAAATACTGTGATAATTTCTGTATGACTTAGCGTTAAGAAAATTAAGAATAAACAACTTGTTATATTTATATGCTTCAGTTTTAGACTAACCAATGGATTCAAATCCAATTGTATTATGCTCTGTACTTAATTTTACCTTTAAAATAAAATATTTTATCTAAACAATGTTTTTTTATTTATTTTTCTTTAATCCCAAAAAGGGAACAAACTCTCAATCAGGAACCAATCGAGCTACAAGATCGTGGATGGCACCAAAAGAAGCGTCTTTTTAATAGATTTAAAATGACACATCGTTCATCTCATTAATCGCCGCCTTATAGAAGTTATCACCAAAACAAATTTGCAAAATCTATACGTATAAAACTCTAAATTGATTCATTGACTGATTGTAATATTTAATATTGGAGGTTGTATGGAATAAACACTTTTCACACTAAAGACATACTATATTTTCTATGAATGAATTAGAGTACAACGGGTACAACACTTAATTACTATAAATAAATTCAATTAATGCTGTATTATGTTAGCAACATAGTGAACTTGATCGTGAATATCATATATTGACCCGGTCGTCTACGCATTGCTGTGTATTTATGTTTATCTTTTGTTTATTCAACCTTTGTTAAAGACACGATGTGACATTGAACGTGCCATACTATAAACAAACTACGGTGGTCTAGGCCATCGATATTTCTAACAAACAATTTAATTAAATATACAAAATATACGGGGTGTTCACACCACATGATTGTTGGCAGACGACTAGAGCCCAAATGGGTAGATACCTTGCATGGTATAGGTGTGCACTTATAATAAAGAATTCTTCGAAACCCCATCCCCTGTATTCAACATGCATCACAAAAAGTCATCATAACACCAACTGTTTTGGGAACTGTAATATCTAATATCATGGAAGATGGAACTGGAAGGCTGGAGGCATTCAAGTTCCTTGACAAACGCAGAAAAAAATCACAATCAGCTGGATAAAGAAACAACTTCGTCATATGGAGTCTACGAAAATTCTTTCAATACTGCTATGATGGTAGACAAATTACATTGATAGTTGACAAGAAACCACTTTCAAGAAATTTCTATCCGGAAAATAATTTACCCGTTTCGACAGGTACATTATGCGCATTAGGCCTCGTCTGCACAGCGAATATTCACCGCGCGATTTTTTTCTCGCAATTCTGTAACACATTCAATACAATAGGAGTAGCCGCACCGGCGGTATAAAAACCACGCAAAAGAAAAATACCCACGAATCTGTGCTCAAAAATTCAAAAATCTGTGTTCAAAAATTAAGTCCCAAGGGTCACCCATGAACACGTTCGAAAAATTAATTTGTGTAGAAAATTGCATTATGAACCTAGTTTTTCTGCTCTGGCGTTTGGCCTAAATAGAAATACAAATATCAATTGTAACGTAATCAAAAGGCCTTATTAGAAAATTAACACATTTAACAAGAATCTTATTAATCAATGAGAGGAAAGGTGGTTTATTTAAATTTAAACAGATAAAGGAAAGTAGTAAAATTTTAAATTATATTTACATAAATTAAATTTGTCAACAAGTCACCTGATACATAATATAAGATTTAATAATATAAGATTTACCATACAGACGAGTAGGTTGATGGTTTCTATGTATTATCTAGATATGTATTCATGATGCCTATAACAAATTATTCAAAATTAGTACTTATAGAATTTTCACTGAAATTTGCTTACATCTAACTATACAATCTGAAAAATAAAAAAAAAATAAACAAATAATGGGGTTATGAGTCAAATGACAGTGACAACAATTATCACCTGATATAGGGTAGCTTTTAAAGAGATATTTTGTTATGTCAACTATGACAGAAGAAAAAGATTAACGTAATTTAGATAAATTAAATAATTACAGATAAAACACAAACAATTCAATTTAGAAATATAAGATGTAATGTTTTCTATTCTCAAAGCAAATCTTTACTAGATATTATTAAATTTATTTATAAACAACCATAAGGTTAATTTGATTGGACAAGGAATGATATAAAATTTAGAGATATAGAGGGCGAATTTTAATATAAAAAAAAGGAAAATCGGGGTAGTTATTGATTTTGAAAAAAAGAATTAGGGAGTTTTTGGTTTTTTGTAAAGATAAAAAGGTTTTTTTTTTGTTAAGAAAAGTTGTTAGAAAAAGATTAATTAAAATCATATGTGAAATTTTGTTAAAATTGTAATTAGATAAATAAATAGTGATTTGTGACCAGTGAAAGTTACCTTTTACACGTGCTTTAAAGTAAAAGGTGGTCCTGAGTGATCTTCGTAACATTTTGAACCGGATTCCACGAGGGAGGAAGGCGTGAGATCCCCACGTGCATTCTACCACAGTCTACAAGGCAATATAAAGGTATTCATATTGTTTTAAAACATTGAAACAGTATCAAACACTACTAGAAGAAGTATTAAAAAGGTATTTAATGAATTTTTGTTATATAAACTTACCAGTGCGTGAGAAACTAAATTTTCAATAACGTTGAGTAATCTATCGTTCATTTTTGTATAACTGTACTTACAAAAAGGACTACCAACTGTAAAACTTAAAAAACTCACTCATAATTGTTATGTGAGTTGCATATTTAACTGTAATAGGATTAGTTTCATTAGCGTGAATGTGTGATGTATGAAAGAACATTTAAACAATTTGAATTTGTATTTGTATAATGAAATGTGTCTTTTGAAACACTTATATAATAAAACACTACATTGAATGTAATTGATCTGTTTTTAATATACTAGAAAATTTAATAATTAGAAAGTTTATTTTTGAACATAATGATAATAATAAAACAAAATAACAATTGATATTTGGCGTTCAAGTAATTAAAATAGTAAAACAATAATAAATCATAATACATAGAGCCTATGAACCCACAGAACCCTGAGAAAGAGAGACATTATTAATTCAGTAAGTAAAAAGTTATGTTAGTGTCTGTAATAAAATCAAATTCATTATAACATAATAAACATAAACAAACACACACAAAAACATAACACAATATAAATAAAACGGCAACAATGCATTTTAAAATTTTTTAATATGATTGTTACAGTATTCTCTCTAAGAGATTCTAGCTTACCACCTTATTAGATATGTAGATGTCCAATATAACTAGTTAGTAGCTCTAAAAAATTGTTTTTATGGTAACTTCACCTGCAGATCTACTTCAAAGCATGTAATAACTTGATCTTGATCATCATTGATTAAGGAAAATTCTATACTAGCTGCTGCCTAAAAAAATCGATAATCATGCAAAATAATTAATTCCCATACGATACAGGGTGCTCACGAAAGTGGTAGCAACCGCTATACGTCAATAAATGAGCAACTATGCTTTGTGACTACTAATGACAATCCAGAAAAAGTTTTATTGAATGTAAAAATTTCTGTATCCTAGTAAATTTGAAATGCATGGTTGCAATATGTATTTGATTTTTTTTATTGAGTATAAATCAGCAATCATAGTATAAATACCCTATAAGCTAATCTGTTTACTTAGGAACTGCGATAGGTCTTATATTATGACTTGATGAGCGCTCTTCCAAAGAAAAGAACTCCGTAACCTAATTAGAGATCAGCTGGCTGTCTTCTTTTAAGTCTTCTTATTATATTGTTATGTAGGTTCAAGTAGAGGGTTTGTATGAGTTTCTAGCTTCTCGTGATGATTGGTACTTCTTTCGTGAATGACTTCTTTAACTGTAGAGATTCCTAGATCTTTGTGTATCATTTCATTTGTGATTTGAATTGAATTGGATAGCGTAATCTATTGGCGTCCAGCGTAAAAGTTGCTACCACTTTCGTGGGCACCATGTACATTTTAAGTGTGACAGTGAATTCTAAAATTTTGTGATTGGCAGGCAGTCTTGTCCCTTTGAGGTTAGTTTGTTAAAAAAAGGGAATGGGTACCCGTTTCACTTGTCGGTTTGGAAACTACTATAAAAAAATGGTACCTGACCTAACCCATTTATTATTTTGATTTGTAGTGAATAGAAAAAGACCTGAAGGAGCTAGTAGTGACAGCGATTATCAAAATGACAATGTGCAAAGAGAAGAAGATCTAAAGATCTGGAATCAGATCCCAAACTTATCAAGGACGACTGGAAAACGACTTGGAAAATTAGTGGTCTTTGCGGAAGACGCCTTTTAAAAAGAAAGTTCAATTATACATGGTTAGCCTATTCAACGCACCACGAAGGGTCATTCATTTTAAGGCCATTTTGCAAGTTTTGAGATATTTACCACCACTGCAAAAACCATATGGGAACCCACTTCCATACAGTGGCACTGAAATCTGCTAAATCATTTCTCGAAAATGTGCCTGTCGATTGGCAACTCAACAAGTACTGGCAGGTCACTACTACTATGAATGGTACTAGCAGTCAAATGATTTATATACTAATTTGTCCATTACATTATCAACCCCTTGCAACCTCCCCCTAGTTTATGTGTTGGCGACGCCCTTGTAATACAAGGTGGTCAAACTAAAATAACACCTAGATTTTCCGATGTTAAAATAGCTCGGACCTTATCGAGTAATGTGATCTTGAAATAGTGGAAGAGTGCTTACTTTTGTGATAAGTTTATTAAATGCTGGTGTATTGGTTACGCTTCGTCATTACGAAGTCAAATAAATTCAAAATATTTTGTATAAATAATTTATTAATAATGAATGCTTACTGCTGGAAACCAACTCTTGAGTATTAGGTCATACACATAAGAAACATATTCGCCTTCTCCTAGGGGACAAGCAGTGTTCTGTATACCATCACATCCGTCTTTTTGACCAGGGGGATAGTCTATGGTTATTCCTGCATAAAGAGCTATAAGTTTGACTGTAATTGATGGTACGTAGCCAGCTAAAGAGCAAAACAAAAAATTCGACCGTTATTATTTTCTAACGACCACACAGAAAAGTATCTGGCACCACTTTAGGATTTAGGGCAACGCTCCCCCGGTGGGGGGCGGATGAATGGATAGCTTATGAGTAGAGGATTATATTGGTGGGAATCTTACCGCGCGGAAACGCCCCCTAGCGGAGATATAAAGGAAAATCAGATAACACATTTACCCACTGAAAATCCATTATAAAACAGGTTATCTGGTTCTAACCTATCCTAATCTAAGGTAATAAGTAGGGGAATTTTTTAGTGGCGGTCAGGTAGCCTCGGACCGCTTCCTTAAGACATGGGAGGTCAAAAAAAATTTATGCGAAATATTTTTCATCGATTCAATTCAGCTCTTCAACTGATATTTTGATGGACTGTTCCTAAAAAAAGTCGCAGGTTCGAGTCCTGGTTGTGACTCACATTTGCGAGCATTAATTGCAATGAATGAGTACTAATGAGTGTGTTCTGCTTACAGATGGAGTACAATCTGATTAGGTTAGGTTAGGTTAAGTTAGGTTAGGTTAGGTTAGGTTAGGTTAGGTTAGGTTAGGTTAGGTTAGGTTAGGTTAGGTTAGGTTAGGTTAGGTTAGGTTAGGTTAGGTTAGGTTAGGTTAGGTTAGGTTAGGTTACGTTCTGTTAGGTTATGTTAGGTTACGTTCTGTTAGGTTAGGTTAGTTTAGGTTAGGTTAGGTTAGGTTGGGTTAGGTTGGGTTAGGTTAGGTTAGGTTAGGTTAGGTTAGGTTAGGTTAGGTTAGGTTAGGTTAGGTTAGGTTAGGTTAGGTTAGGTTAGGTTAGGTTAGGTTAGGTTAGGTTAGGTTAGGTTAGGTTAGGTTAGGTTAGGTTAGGTTAGGTTAGGTTAGGTTAGGTTAGGTTAGGTTAGGTTAGGTTAGGTTAGGTTAGGTTAGGTTAGGTTAGGTTAGGTTAGGTTAGGTTAGGTTAGGTTAGGTTAGGTTAGGTTAGGTTAGGTTAGGTTGCTAGGTTCAGATAATGTATTTTCAATGGGTAAATGTCTTATCTGATTTTCTCCTATATCTCCGCTAGGGGGCGTTTCCGCGCGGTGGGATCCCTACCACTATGTTTATCTCTTCATAAGCTATCCACCCATATGCACCCCCTCCGGGGGGGCGTTGCCCTAAATCCTAAAGTGCAGCCAAGTATCACACTCTCTACTCCCATGGAAAGTGACCTTTATGGTATTCCTGAAACTCGAGAATCCTGTAAGATTTACAGATGTAATAATTATTAACTGTTCTCCATTATTGATATTATTTACATTAAAACTGGATTAAAAACCAATTTTTTATAAAAAATAAAAAAAAAATCTACGAGAATCGAACCTAGAATCTAGAAAAAACACATTTTTTAAGTAAATGGTAGTTGCATACTTTTCTCAAGGTTATTTATTATATATCTAGTGGGTAGTGGGGTAGAAGACAGAGAGGCAATAATTTTTTAATTATAAACAGCAATTACTAGGATAGTTGACAATTTTTGGAAACTGTTCTTTCTTATTTTAGTTCTTTACAGCCTAGTGATGGTCTGACTCAGACCAAAACTAGTTGCAATAATTATATTACTACAATAAAAGTCTGTGGTTTGACTTTATGTTTTATTGAATCTTTTCTATTGGATTCAACCACATTCGAGATGGATAAACTATCTAATTTCAATAGTATATGATTATAAATATTTATATATAAATTTATTAAAAATGTATGCTGATTTGGAATATAATAATTCTCTATTTAATTCATATACTACAAAATTAAATCAATCTGGAAGATGGATATTGAAAGTACAGTTTGTGCAATTATTAATATTAAAATCTAGCGAAACTCGTAATAGTATATTACATAACGAGTGTGGAAAGTGAAGTATTACGCACGAGAGAAGTTTAGCACGAGCCGCGTAGTGGCGAGTGCGGAAAAGTAACGAGTGCAAGAAATACACTTTCCAACGCGTTGTGTACACGATTTTTCCTACGACCCCAACATTTCTTATAATAATAAATATTTTAAATTTATTTTAATTGTTAGTCATGTTAAAAATTAGGATTTAAACGAGTTTATATATTGCATGGAAATATAATTAAATAAAATCAAATAACCACCTTTCTCAGGAATTCACATCAAAATTATTTATTAGCTAAATGACATTTTAATTTTTTTTGTGGGCTCTATAAAAATTAAAAGTAAAATGGTCAGTCGGTGAAATTAATTGAAAAGTAATGTAATAATAATAGACACAAAGATAATTGTGAACAGAAACACAAACATAACTTCAAAAATCCACATTCGACACATGCACAGAACATAAACACAATATAAAAAAGAGGAATAAACTGTTCTTCTTTCTAAAAGTGTTTTTATAAAAATAATAATACTGAATAAAAATATGTTTATTTTTTAAAAATTTAAAAACCTATAAGAAACTTTTTTCTTTATTCTTACTTTATACAGAAAAAATTGTATTGGCAATTACAAGACAATATTTGACACAAGGAAGATTTAAAAAAAAATTAAATGGTCCTTGCTTTGACATTCATGTGTTTTTACTATTGATAAATTTGACGTAAATGTCACAGATCATAGAACTATATTTTTTTACTTTTCAATACGTGTATTGATATTTACTTTTCAATACGTGTATTGATATTAGCTACTTTCTTAAGTACAAATAAGTGTGCAAACTAGCACTTTCATATGTGGTCGTAGGAAAATACTTTTTCATCCTGAAATTAGTACGTAAAATTTATCTCTTTGTAAAATAAATTGCTATGCAGGATGAGAACTACTTACCTCGTACTGATGATAACACACAATAATGTGGAAATCGGTCTACGAGTAGTGTTCTTTCCGTTGATTTGCAAACCAACAGAGATGGTTTTAAGTATCGACGAAGTCGATCGCCATCACGTTTTCTATTGGAATGTAATTCAATGTCCGTTGGGGCATATAGCCCAGGAAGTAGTTGTTTTTTCATAGAAAATGGTCAAGCTTGGTATAGAAACTATTAAGGCAGGTAGAAACAATTTTCTACTTTTCAGTTTTAAAATATATTGAGTTTGCATTTACAGTTGTAAGATTTCAATGTTAAATAATTGTGGATTGATTTTGAGTCTTATTGCTACTATTTATATTATCCATATTCGAGATTTGGATAACCCCTTCAATTTAAATATTTAATTATAAAAAATAAGAGTCTATGGGTACTGAAAATCAAATATTAGGACACAAAGAGCTTTTGAGGTTCTGCAAGAATAATTAAAAAATGTACTTAAGATTATGCAACCACCATTTATTTACGACATGTACTACTTATTATTATGCAACCAACTTTTGCTGGTATTTAAAAAATACTTTTAATACAATTATTATATAAACAATTTTATTAAAACAGATATTAAAAATAGTGAAGAAAATTAAATTATTTTTACATATAAAAACTCTTTTTTGTGGAAATATAACAATATAAATAGTGAAAAAGTGAACTTTTTTACTTTTCATCTATTTTATGGATTAGTAACAGTGATAAAAGTAAGTACAACAAATATTTTCAAGAATTTATCAATATTACCGGATTGTAGGTCAATGGTGTTCACGTTTTCTTATCTCGTTTTAGCATTTAAAAAATAATTCAATAAGGATATACCTGTAACTTGACAGGTAATTTGTTTTGGCAAATTGATTAACTTATTAGTAATCAGTTGCTATGGAAAATCGTAGGCCATGACATAAAAATAGATCAGATCCAAGGGTGCTAATGATAAGGATGTTTAGTTAATAATTTATGAAAATTGGAACTAAGTACCTACATAACTAAGAAGATACATCTCCTTTTAAAGGGTATTATAATCTGCAAATTTAACAACTATTTACTTTTCCGTAGGTAATCATTATTTAAGCACGGTTCTAGAAAGGACTATTTTTTCTTACGTGATGTAAAGTTGATCGTAAACCGTGCAATTGTTCCTGGTACTGTTATACAAGGAGGTTGTACACACAAATGGCCGTCGCTTACTATAGTTACTTCTGGCAACGAAAACTGATCCCTTCCTTTACCTAAGAAAACCTTAGTTAACTATAATCAATAACTATTAAATCAAATTTATATTTAAATATTAAAGTATAAAATTTAATAATAAGTATGTATACTCACATTTTTGTACGTTAGTGTGGTTGCTATCATTAAGAGAAAACGTAGTTCCAAGAAGTAAAACAACGCAGAAGATTGAAAACAATTTCATTTTTGTCAGATCTTATATTAATGAATACTATAAAAGTACCTAACTAAATATAAAATCATTTAACATGATAAGATGATGAACAATTGAATTTAACTGATAATAATCTTCGATAAAAAATATGTTGTTTGCGAGTATTTACTTTGTATACAGTGCGGTCCATATGTATGGACTACATTTTAAATAACTAACGGCGTGGTGTAGCACCTTGTTGGTACAATCGTAAGTAAGAAAATGTTTTTTTCAATTAATTGAAATGTTTAAAATGTCCATTATTCACTTCTTGACAGTAACCGAGGCGATTTTGAATTTTTTAGTGGCGGTCAAGTAGCCTCGGACCGCTTCCTTAAGAAATGGGAGGTCAAAAACATTTTATGCGAAATATTTTTCATGGATTCAATTCAGCTCTTCAACTGATATTTTGATGGACTGTCCCTAAAAAAAGTCGCAGGTTCGAGTCCTGGTTGTGACTCACATTTGCGACCATTAATTGCAATGAATGAGTACTGAGTGTGTTCTGCTTACAGATGGAGTACAATCTGATTAGGTTAGGTTAGGTTAGGTTAGTTAATTGAATTTAACTGATAATAATCTTCGATAAAAAATATGTTGTTTGCGGGTATTTACTTTGTATACAGTGCGGTCCATATGTATGGACTACATTTTAAATAACTAACGGGGTGGTGTAGCACCTTGTTGGTACAATCGTAACTAAGAAAATGTTTTTTTCAATTAATTGAAATATTTAAAATGTCCATTATTCACTTCTTGACAGTAACCGAGGCGATTTTGAAATTCTCGTACAACATTTTGTATTACCTCGGGGGATATTTTGTTAATTTCTATTTTTATTCCCACTTTTAAATCAGCAGTATGGTTTGGTCCATTAAAATATACTTAAGATTTTAAATAAACCCATAAGAAGTAATCGAAAGATGCCAAATCGGGGGACCTAGCCGGCCATTCGATCTTTCCACGTAATCCAATCCAACTATTCGGAAAAACCGCGTTTAAATAATTTCTTATACGTGCAAAATGCGGTGGAGCTCCGTCTTGTTGGCAGGGTTACCTGCATTTTTGTTTTCGAGGTATAGAAAACTTTTTTCTACGTTTTCGACGGTAGAATACTGTAAATGTCATAAAATGTGAGGTTATACAGGTTAGGTCTTCTGTAAAATCATGGTAAATTCACGATTTTAATACTTATACCTTGTCCAGTATAAATATAGGTGCACGTCATCAAAGTATACAAATCGCTCTGTTCGGTTGACTTCCTTCGCTCGTTTGCTACTGTCAATCAGTATCTTTTTTCAATGTAAATTTGGTAAATATTGAAATTCGTAGGCCGCAAGTTATTACAAAAAATAAATAAAAGCTTTAAGAAAGGTTTCAAACGAAAATTGCGCTATGTTGTCGCGTTCAAAAATGGCGTAGTATTGCAGTCAAATAAAAAGAAGAATGTTAGAGAAACTTCGTTTGACATTTACTAGATTTAATACTATTTTAAATGCTTGGCAACATAGTCCCATTGGGACAGCTGTGACGTGCACCTATATTTATATTGGACAAGGTATATGTTGTGAATTTTTAACTTGTTTTATAACGTAACAATAATTATGGTTACTATTTTTGGTTATCTTCCAGTTTAACCATCCGCTAAAAATTCTCTGCGCATGTACAAAATTTGAAGTATCAAGGATAACTTTATTGGTTGATAAGGAGCGGCAAAGTTTAAATCTCGAGCTGCGTTGCCACATATTTATGAATAAATAAAGTGAGTGAATAAACATTGGAAAGACGAAAATTATAGACATTATTTAACAGATTGCGTAACTTAAGTTATGTAATCGAGTTAAGTAAATCTATGAAATAATGCATGTTGAACATACAGTATGTACATTTTGCAGATAAAGTTAATTTATTATAAAAAGAAGATTCAATTATAGGGTTGATTTTGGATTTAAATTTTATATGCATGTAAACATAATATGCCTTAAATAAATCAGAAGACAATATAAAATTTTAATTATATATTATTTAATTTTAATATAATATGCATTATTTAAAATGTTTTTCCTTATAGTTTCTACTGCATTTATTGTGGTAGTTTATATTTTTCATTAATTTAAAACCATAATAAATTAAAATCACAGAATACCATGAAAACGTGAGATTTTTATATTCGCATATTACAATATATTTAATTCGAAATAACGAAGGGAAGTACCTACCTACGTTATTATTCATATTTTCAACTGCTGTTCTTAGCATCTTAATTATTACTTATGAATTTTAGCAGTAACGCTCCTTATTAACGTGAGTTTTTTTATAATCAAATTTACTAAATCAAAACTAAACTATTCGCTTTCAGGAAAAAATGTTTGAACTGACAACACTGTGCGGCTCTCCCGCTGTAAATTTCGAATATTTTTGTACATGCGCAGAGAATTTTTAGCGGATGGTTAAACTGGAAGATAACCCTATTTTTAAGTAGTAGTTTTTCATTATTAACAAGGTACAAAAAACAGAGCCTCCCATTCCATGATTTCAAGATTTCATCTTTAGACAGAATTTGAGGTTAAACAACAAAATTACAAACATCGACATAACCTTAAACTAGACTGCTAATACCTAATGACACAAGAGTACGAACATTTTATTCATAGGCGTAGTTGGCTTAAGAGTTGGGTGTTTTGTACTTTGGTGTAAGAATAGACCCATCTCGTTAATGGCACAAATTGAATACTCGTGCGCGAACCTACTCCCACTCTCGTAGTTCCCTCTAAATGTTCGTGCCCCTTATAAAGTTGTGTTGGTATGACATGCAAAAGTAATCAGTAATCCAAAGTAAAGTAAATCCAAAGAGAAGTCTAGGTACACACACAAGTCGTTAGTATTAAATACACAAAGACAAGAAAAACACAATAACAACTAGCAAGCGGCGTATAAGAACGAAATAAAAATTAGAACTTCTCCTTTGTGGTTTATGGCCTGGGCTGCCGCGGTTATACGGCAAATAGAAGCTAGCTTTTGACAGCTAAAAGGGTTTTTTTCATTTAAATTGTGGTATTCCTGGGTAGCAATACGTTGTGTTCTATGGCAAGAAGTAGTCATACTTTAGCAGTGGAAGGGGAAAATTCAAAAATATTTGCGCACGAGTATTCAATAAAGAGATAGGTGTATTACAATAATACGAGATTGTTCTTGAACATAAGTCTGAAAGGTATCCCTAAAAAATACAGCTGAAAAATTATTTAAAGGCAAAGCATTTACTGGAAAGTACTAAGAAGAAATCGATGATCCATCTACATTTCAGTTTGCATCGTCGAATGTTTAGAAGAAATACAACACTCAATTACTATAATAATTTTTGATGCGATATTTGAAACTTTAAATGTAAATATTCAGAAAGTGGATTACATTCACATTTCAAATGGACTGGGAAAGTAGTGACGTAAGTGTCAAACCAAATGACTCCAAACAACTTTTTTTGTGGTATGTATTATAGGTGTTATTGACCATTTTATTGTATTTTCTTGATTTTCCGGAGTTAATTACTGTTTTTTCATTGGTAAGTGTTCATTCATATGCTTTACATTATCACTAAAATAGGTAGATGAAAATTTCCGTAAAAATATTATAACATAACCTTCAAAGTTGTGCATTGTCATAAATTTTGAGAATACTTACTAAAAGGGTACTTTAAAAATCGAATTTGGAAAGATTTTGCTTATATGTATTTAATTATCATACTTGCGTTATATTTTAAAGTATAATAATAACAAGATAACTCAAACAAAAGTTATTTCTGGAGATTTATAATGTTGCCGTTTGGAATCATTTCATTGACATTTCACATTTTAACAGCATAGAACACAAATTTTGACGTCACACTTTCCCAGTCCATTGACGTTGCCATTTTAAATTTTGAAAAGTACGAATCCACACGTATTAAAAAAATATGTAATAGAAAATACCTTAGAGACGATTAGAGTTGACGCATCGAATAAACTAAAAACATAAAAATTCTCGAGATAATCGCCCGACGCTTATAAAACATTCAATAAATATCCGGTTTCAGTACAATTGATAAAATCTTAATAACGTTGTGATCTTAATAACGAGACAACGCAAAGATTAAACGAATTTTATATATATCACAAATATTCCTTATACCCATCCACGCCATCATTCAATTAAAAATAACCAGGTACGGACTTAAAGGAAACAAAGAAATTGAATATGTTAAGAAATAATTTATAACCCATTTTTTGTACTCCAAAAAGTTAGTTCTTATTATCTTGTTTCTAATGATTTTTATGAAATGGTATAAATAAATAAAGATTCGGTATATTTCTGGACATTAAATGACAAGATTTGACCAATGCCGACCCTGAAAACAATCGTATGCAGCTAGCTTTAATGACCCCTTTTATTTTTGTGCTAGTGAAGCAGAAAGTATCATAACGATAAATATGCTATCATTAAGTTTTCATTTTAATGGTTGTTGTCATATTCACACACCACCACAATAAAGTTGCTTGTATCAGATGGTCGCTAACAAATAATTAAGAGAGCAAGCCAGATCGTAGAAACGAGAGTGGGACTGTCAGGTAGGGCAGATGATACATATATCCAGACCGAAATATTTTATTTGTGTGAAGGTATAATATTATATTAATATAAGTTATGAAGACTTCTTGAGATCGTATCTGGAACTACATTCCTCTAAGGTGAAGTGCGGGATTATTTAAACAGTCTTAATAGTCTCAAACGTGGTTTGTTAAAGTCAAGTTCATACTTTAAAGTTTTTTATGATGACATATTATATTGTAGTTAACATTAATAGGAGCTAGACCATGGCTAGGAATCTTATATGTAAATAAAAGTTCATTGTTATTAGTTGAGGTTCCAGCCGCAAAAAACGCTGGTGTGCTTTCATATGTCGCATCTGTCAAAGAATTTTCGTGTTTTGTGAATTTCATTGCCATTTTGTGTTTATAGTATGTCAAGTTCGGTTACCCTTTACAGTAATTTATAATGTATAAGAAGTATTTGTTACAATTTGTGATTAATTAGAGATAAAAATTGGTTTTCAATGTTGTGTTTCTGGATGCAATAACTCCGATAAAACAGGATATCAAATGCATCGAATTCCTAAAGATAAACAAGTAAGTTGAATTAAAATATATAAAATAATAAAAGCCTTAAAATAATAACTTTTTAATATTTCACGGTTATTCAATTTTTAATTTAAATTAACCGTGAAATTTAATTTTTTAAATAAACCTTGAAAGTTTTATTAAACACTTCTTTATTTAATGTTTGTGTTGTGTCTAAAATACTTTAACTGTGAGAACTGGGATTAATTAATAATTTTAAGAGAGAAACATCTTATAAATATTAATTGAACATTTAATTTCAGCTATGCAATCTATGGTTGTCATTAATTGGATGATTAGATTTAAAAGAAAAACCATTGTCTAGAATTCATGAATTACATAGAGTTTGTCATGCACATGTAAATAATTTATTGAATGTAATAAATATTTCATAAAAATATATATTTGTGTATTATTGAAGAGACCTGTACGTGTACTCTATAACAGAATAGAAAGGAAATTTCTTTCTATGTTAGGAACACAAAACAGTCTAACAGTCTAACATCCCAGACTTTAGATTGTTTTGTGGGTTAGACTGTTTTGTGTTCCTAACATAGAAATTTCCTTTCTATTCTGTTACAGAGTACACGTACTGGAGATTTTTCCCATTAAAATATTAATCAAAACCTATTAATATTTAAATACATTTAAATTTCCCGCTTTATCTTATAGTTCTTGGTTCCAGACGCAAGGTGCCGCAAATATCGTTTTGGTGTCGAGGTTCTAATGGCAGTTTCCGATCTATCTCAGTATATATATATCTCTTATCTATGAGCTAGACTTTTGTGTTGAATGTCTTATAGTCTGGTTCACATGTACACCGAGGAGAATGATTCAATAAGGATGTGTTACTATAGTAAAAAGTTTACTATGGCTTATTACAATATACTTAAAACTTATTTCCCGTTTAGGTCTTGATAATGAGAAAGTGAACAAAAACCATAGCAATGTGGTTTGTAGATGGTAACCATTAAAAAACTTTAAAGAATTTCCGTGGCAACGCTATTTTAACAAGCAGTAGTCAATTGTTTTATTTAAGTTGTCATTGTTGTAATTTAAGTATAAAGTTTGTTCAATTCAATTCTGAAAAATGGTTAGATTAACGGAAATGCATAAAATAACAGTTTTACAAATGATTGGTTACGGAGATAACATCCGAACACAACAGGAAGTAACTCGCCTATTTCATGAGAAATTTCCTAATTTACCGCCTATATCCCAATGAACAATAAGTAAAATAGAAAAGCAGTTTCGCGAGTTTGGTCATGTAAGGCAGATAAAAAAAGCAGCTGCCAATGCACTGAGTGATGAACTCAAATTAGATGTGTTGTTTGAGTTTCAGGAAAACCCACATACATCGAGTAGACAGGCATCCACTACATTCAATGCTAGCCATACATCGATACCTACTCAGGAGCTCATGGAAGACGATTTTGATAGGAGAACTTTTTTTTGTGAGCAAATGATGGACATGTTGGATAACAATATTATCCAATTAGAAGACGTAATGTTTTCTGATGAGTGTACTTTTTTACTTAATACCCTCAAAAGGTTAATGTTTGGGCAGGGATTGTAGGAAACAATATCATTGGTCCCTTTTTTATTGAGGGCAACTTGAATGGCAACAATTATTAGGCACTACTTCAAAATGATGTCATTCCAACGTTGGCAAATTTATATCCTGATCCAGGTAACCCTCAAGTTCCAGCGAATACGATATGGTTTCAGCAGGATGGAGCACCACCACATTACCAACTTAATGTCCGGCAGTACCTCGATACAATATTTCCCAATCGGTGGATAGGGAGGCGAGGATCGATTGAATGGCCAGCGCGATCACCTGATCTTACATTATTAGATTTCTTTTTATGGGGATATGTGAAGAGCCATGTGTACAAAACTAAACCTTCCGATTTAAATGACTTAAAAGAACGAATAACGCTTGCGATTAGGTCGATCACGCCTGATATGTTATATAATGTTAAAAGACAGTTTTATTTGAGATTAGGATGTTGCCAAGACGTTCGTGGAGAATATTTTGAACATCTACTTCATTAACATTCATAGTTCTTTTTCGTGTTCTACATTTTATTACGTTTTGCATTACATTTTAGTTTTTGATTGTATTGTAGCGAATTTCGATAACAACATGATATTAATTTTTTTTATGTTAATTTTTGCATCAAATTTAAAAACAATAACATTTTTGAATAGAGAATGAAGAGACCTTTCAAATGATATATCACAAGCCTATACTTCCCATTTAAAAAATTGGGGGTTGTACCTGTCATTCTAAGGGGGTTGAAGGTAGGGGTTGCATTTTCACGTTAAAGAATGTCAAGTTATAATTTAAATTTGACGTGTTTCGGGATTTTTTATAAATATGTACAGTAACTGAAATAATGAATTTATTCCATTTGGCTTTTACACACTGATCTATCAAATTGCTTAGAAAATGTTCCATTACCAATTAGATCCCCTCTGAAAATCCATAATAAATCAGAATAATTGAATGCAACTGTTTCCAATTTATAGGGTATTCTCTACTAGTATTTCCAATAAATTTTCATACATTAACGTTAAACCGTTTTAGAGTAATGTTAAAAAAATATTTAAATTTTTAACTTTAGCACCCTGTAACTTTTTTTGTGTGCACTATTGCATATAGGTAAGTGGGGTTCAATATTTTTGACCCCAGAATCTGTGGTATAATTTATGACCATTCTTTTCGGGACACCCTGTATGTGTACCTAGAATTGGGGTAGGCCTCGAAATTTTTTTTTAATATTATTAGGCCTCCAAGCTAAAGAGGGTGGGAACCGCTGATCTACCGGTGACTATTTAAAAATTTTATGAAAAATCTTACACACACAGGAAATTTAAACACTGACTTTTATTGTTTTTGATTATTTTATGAAAAACTTTAATGTCCCTCATACCTACCTGATTTTTCTGTCATTTATATATTTTTATTTAAAACGAATAGATTTTAAGAAACCAATAGACAAAAGTTAATGAGTTACGATGATCGTAAATTTCATTATTTTAGATGATCGTCAAAACGTGTTGTGCTCGAAATAATTGATTGCCTATAAACTAAGTAATGTTGTTAATACGAAATTTTTGAATACGAATATATATTTCCCAACGCGTTTTGATATCGATGTTTTGTAAAAATGTTTCCGTTGCTATGACACAAGTCGTAAATTTTAGAATACATTTCTTTGGCATGTGTACGTTGGCACTTTATCTGTATGTATAAAATTATTTATATCTACGGGGCACATTTAAAAGATAACCTTAAATATTGTCATAATCAATATTTATTAAACTTTTAACTGCAAAAGGTTGGTAATAAATGTCAAAAGTAGAGGTTAAATTAAAAAAAATACTAAAACACTTACTCTAAAAGGTGATGCTATTAATAAAGAAAACAATTTTTATAGTTTGATAAATTTTATAAAACATATACCTAACCACTAAAAGGTTAGGTAACACTTTTAGTTTTAGTTTTAATTTCAATGAAATTGATTTTTTGCACAGTGATTAATTTATATTAATTAATTAATTTATTAATTAAATATATTTATATTTTTTTAGGAATTTTAAGAATATTTGCAAATTTGTACGTACCTCTAATTAAGGGTTGCAAGATGTAGTCAGTTGCCTACATTGTGATCAAATAGTATATTAAAAAAATCGTCTTGCATACAAATTTACGTAAATTTATACAAATGCAACAACTTAGTGTTATTGGGTATGAAAATGTAGGAAACAATTTTTATCAAACATAAATGTATTGAACACTTTTGACAATTTACTCTTGAAAAACCTTTGCATTTATCCTTTTTACATCGAGAAGAGTTTTATTTTTTTTTTGGATTCAAGCAACGAAATTTAGACATCAAGGCCATCTTCAATAATATTGAACTCTATAAAGCATCAAATACAACAATTTACTTCTCAACAGATGTATTTCATCCTCGACTAGTGAACTCATCATTTTCATCACTAAAGCTAACAGACTACGTTTCTAATGGTGGATTTATGCAAGAGTTTTAAGTCTTAGTCATAAATCATAAGTTTGATGTAATAAGTCATAAGTCTTAAGATAAATCCATTGCATTTATGCAGAAATGTCACATCATAAGAAGACTCCCACTCATTGACCAGTTTCACGCAATCGCATTAATTCAAAATTCAACTCGGCTTTCAGCTGACCTTTTCTAGGTTATGTTTATATTTCGATTTTTTGAACAGCAGATAACAGATATCTAAATAATGATAGAAAATGAAGGATACGAGGTTATGTTATGTTTTGAATTTCTTTTGAAATGCAATTGTTAAGTTAACAGATATGCGCAGAGTGAATTTATCACAATTTTTGGTCATAAGAGATGAATGTTGGTCAACTTTTAAGACTTCTAAAACTTAAGACTTATGACCAATTGTATAAACATTATAATTAAAAATCAATGATTGAACTTTCTTATGACTTATTATACATAAAACGTATGATTTATAACTAAGCCTTAAAACTCCTGCATAAATCCACCATAACTCACATTGGTTCTAAAAATTAATGTTTCGAGAAATTGTACAATAATCTTACACAAACTAGTCAAATAACTACAACTGATTTTTGATAAACTTATTTTCGACAGCACAGTAAATAACACAAATTTCTATAACGAAACATTTACTACTGAACCTCCTGAAAGTATGTAACTAACAATTATATAGAACATAGCGGCATCTTACTAGTACATAGAAAAGTATCACCTTTGTGACAAACTATTGACAGGGACCTACAGGAAGCAAACGTTTTTATTTTGTTTATCCCGAACTTTGTTGTTAGATGGCACTGCGGTCTTACATAATGTTATGATATATTCAAACGACTAAAATTTGAACCAAACATATTAAAGCAATTTGTAAGATCATAAGATTATTAAAATGATTAATTGGTTACAATATGAGATGGTTTGCAAGACTATTAGTGGGATTCTGAGCACAGCTGTAAGGTCTGTAAGCAAAAATCTGTACAAACTAACATGGCAAACCCTATAACTAACAGATTCTGTAGCTTATAGGAAATGCTCGGAATAAACCTACAATTTAAAATACATAGTTTTGCAGTTATACTAGTTGCCTATCTTTAAGTAACACGATTTTTTAAATTCATATAATTTTGTTTTAACATTCAATAATTTTGTAGGTATCGATATTATTTTGATTGTGATTTGTGATTCATAACTATTGGGACATAAACTAAAGATAGATTGTTTGGACCAAAATATGGCAACAGGTCTAAATATACCTCAATAAAATATTACTGTGGCAAAAAAAGTAGAATATTTTTTTGGTTTTTTGCTAAAAGTTCCACTGTGTATTTACCGATTTTTATCAAAACAGAGGTATAATTTTATACATGCATATTTATATTTTGTTTGTTGAGAATACTGTACGTTGGCAGAACTGTAACTGTCATGGAAAATCTCTTGGAATCAAATTTTGGACAGGAATGACGTGATATGGTTGGATATGGTTGCTTTTTTAGAATTCTAATAATAGACGACTAACTTTTGTTGCTGATAAAAAATGACGTAAACATACTGTAGAATTTTCATATAGTCGACCCAAAATTTCATCTTCTTGATGTTTGTTTCGGACGACCACCTTGATTTATTTTAAAATGACTCAGTTTCACTCAAACGATGAAATAAGTTTGAAAAAGTTTTGTGATTTGGTTGCCTCCTGTCTGGATATAACAATTCATACATTTTGACAGCAAACCGCGAGCAAAAATGTTCTTTTCTTATACACAAGAAATGTAATTTACCAGCAATAGTTATCTGGCAGTCCAAAGTATTGATAAAGTAATATTTGAAAACCTTTTCCGATCCTCTGAACTGTTGATTTGTGTTTTTCTCGAAAATGAATGTTTATGTCATATTTTCTAAACTAGACATAATGGATGAGTTCTATAAAAGGGAAATGTTGCCAAATTAACGAGCAAAAAAATACTGAAAAAGGTTAGTCGCATAAGGAAGCAGTTTTTCCAATATATTTTTGGTTTTTCTTATGTATTTTGGGCCCCTTTATCACCCGTGTTGTACCCAAAAGATATGGAGGTCTTTTAACATATTTTTAGTTTGTAGTATTTTACTTCTTACAGTTGACGAAAAACTAAATGTCAGCTGTCAACACATACACGTATCATTAGATATTGTCCTGTTATTATTTAGCATTGTTTGGCTTCGTGTTTTTGTATTACTGATTTTTTATTCTAACTTTATCTGTTAGTGATTTGTGTTACTCTGATCTGCTTTTATTATTGCAAATATCCTCGAGAAGAGTTAAACATTTTACAATCTTTCTAGTCTAGTATCAGTTAGACATGGATTCTATAGTGCTTTTACCTAGAGATGTACCCGGGGCAATGTTAAAAGAAAATTTAAGTTTAGAGGACCATTCTGTCAACGAATTAAAACGTTGGTTGGAGTGCAGATCCCTTAAACAAACTGGGTCAAAGGATGAACTAATTAAGAGGTATGTCGATTGAATGAAACATGATTTAATGTCTATTGTTCTTATATTTGAATTTTTTAGAATTAACACTGCATTGATAATGGAGGAAGGAATAAAATTTTTCTAGGCATAGACCAAGGAAAATGGTATGACATGAAACGAAGTATTCTTCAAAATCCAAGTGCTTCAAAGAAGGGTCCAATTAATGTATTTGAAGAAAATTTGATTTGGTCAAGATTTCCATCACGTCCCTTGCCTCAGTATTTCAATAAAGGCCATATATTTACTTATATAGTGAATGACAGTATTGAAAACGAAAACCCGGAAGTTATTGAAAGAGATAATGATTCCATTGTAACAGTAAAACCATTTAGAAGAGGTTCACAGTATGTAGAGAGTGATCACCTCA
The DNA here is from genome assembly GCA_035357415.1 of Ophraella communa. NCBI lineage: Eukaryota > Metazoa > Arthropoda > Insecta > Coleoptera > Chrysomelidae > Ophraella > Ophraella communa. The sequence continues at coordinate 27,114,690 of CM068994.1, read as the reverse complement.
GTCAAATTTACGATTCTCTTGTTAGGTATTATAATTATTGTAAGTGTAAATGTCAAGCTTCATTGGACAAAAAAACAAAACATGATATTATAATATGCCTAAATAAATAAATAAATAAATCACTAACAGATAAAGTTAGAATAAAAAATCAGTAATACAAAAACATGAAGCCAAACAATGCTAAATAATAACAGGACAATATCTAATGATACGTGTATGTGTTGACAGCTGACATTTAGTTTTTCGTCAACTGTAAGAAGTAAAATACTACAAACTAAAAATATGTTAAAAGACCTCCATATCTTTCGGGTACAACACGGGTGATAAAGGGCCCCAAAATACATAAGAAAAACCAAAAATATATTGGAAAAACTGCTTCCATATGCGACTAACCTTTTTCAGTATTTTTTTGCTCGTTAATTTGGCAACATTTCCCTTTTATAGAACTCATCCATTCTCGTTAAGATTATTGAAGGCAAGTTCATTTTATAAGTTAAAAGTTTTGTTGTGTTGAAAAAACTTTTTTTTCAATTCCCTTGCTGAATTATGAAAACAGAATAATGGTCTTATTTTTATTTACTGTAACATTACAATCCTATTTGAGAAGGCGAAAACAGTTAATATAAATAATTCATTCCAAAGCTTGACTTCAAAAAGCTTGCTTTGGCTTGGCTGGGTATTTTCAAAAGCTTTAGTTTGATTTCAAGCCAAGCTCAAGCTAAGATTTTAAAAACCAAGCCAAGTCTGTGAATCTCTGCATGCATAGCAAAATAAATTTTGAAATTAATTGGTTATAATTTTATTCTGAGGATATTCCGCAGCTTCCAGCGTTTTTATCATTATAGAACTAAACTACAAACCCTCAATCATCACGCATTACCATGTCGACGTTCCAATTAAATATATCTAAATAAAAATAAGGGAATATACCACACCACACATTGTTTCGAAGATAGCCGATGGTGGCTTATAATAGATTATAAGATTTATTACCTCATTATGTAAATGTTTGTGATCCTACAATGGGTAATCGCTGACCACCTTGAGGTGCACACTTTCCGTGCTAAGAGTATATAGTGAAAGCGCCAAAAATTACACATGAGATGCGTTTTTATTGCCTCGTAAATGTTTCCCACACACAACGTGAAATCGTAACTAATTAAATAAATAAATAATAGATAAGAAACATCATTAAAATCATCTGATCAATTTAATTTATCGATTACTAGCTTTCCTTCAAAGGGGTGTTGGCCTTTTTGGACCACCTGTTGCAAGAGATTTTCATCCTTCTTTGAATGGTATACTTACAGTTAATTATTTTAAAAGGGTCTTTTTGAAAGACATTGATGATGTACATAAGATATCTGAGACAGACAACCCAGATACATGTTAAATTTTTGTTCTACAGTTAAACCAGAAAGTTATGTCGCTCGCGCTTCTTAGAAAAATACAAATAGTGGGTATGTATATTATAAAACATAAATTATAAATATATTGTTAAAGTTAAAACGTAATTGCGGTCCTGATACCGAATCAAATCAAACTTCAATAGCTATCGTTACACACAAACTTATCACCAAACTATAGTCTAAAATAATTGTTCTGCAACCCACTGGTACACAGTTTATAATAGTCCGGTAAAATAAGGATACAAACTCATAATCCGTCTTTTTTTGATGGTATAAAACTTCCCTCAAAAGTCTCACATAATCACTTGTCGCGATTTAAGATATTTAAGGTCAAAGGTCACGAGAATCAGTTTTTTGGACATATCTCGTTTCCCTTACACTGTATGACATTTAAGGTGGTTAGAAAAATTGTAGAACGGAAAATTCTCTTCAATTTTTGTCCCAAATACTTTTATGTACCTTCAACCCTTCTTGAGGTAGAGCGCAAAGAGTGGACCTCTTAGCTATGTATACGATAAAGCGAGGTATTGTAGTTAATTTACTTGGAGGATAATCAATTCACGTGAATGTGCTCTCAGCCCTCGCGCTCTTTCAAACAAGCGCCCTGCACACCTCTACCCCAACAGCAACAATAGATATATTTGTACAACCTCTATAATTATTGTTTATACTAACAGTGTAGCTATTAAATATTAATAATACTTATTTAATAATACTTTAACTGATCACTTTTTATTTATTTCTAGCAAAACATAAATTAAAAATCCCTTTGTTAGAGTATATTGTAAATGGGTCTATTCTTTCTTTAAAAGCTTTTCTTTTTCTTATATTTTCCATATTTATTAAATTAATAACCTCCTCAACAGCTTCTACACCTATTATCGCAAACATATTTTTTAGGTTATACTACACTTAAACAAGGCTAAGGGTAGGTATAACTTTATACCGAGTTTTTATTCCGAGTATAAGTTATTCCATATTTATTGGTAGACATTTTGCCTATTCCGAAATTATTGTCGCTATAATAGTATATTGTTTTATTAGGAGTAAAAGTATAACTTTTTGTGGCGAGTCTGAATGTTTGATGGCTGAACGTTAGTGAGGCCGAAAATTTCAGACGAGCCACAAAAAGTGCTTTTGCTCCGAATGAAACATGCTATTTTTTCCGCAACCGGCATCTATAGAACTAATTAATATTTAAATAAAAATTCAAAACGATCGCAACGAAGTTGATAAATTCAGAGAATAATAATTATAAAACTGCGCACTACATTTCCGTGGTTACTGGTTTTGTGATTGCCAAGTCAAAAACAAATTTGACAGTTAAATAATATTTTACAATGTCAGAAATATTGTAAGTGATTTAAACCAACAATTGGACTGTGCATTAAAATTTCGTTTGTTGTAGTAAGGTGTACTGAAATTTTCTTTTAGATTATATTATGTCGGATTCAGAACCCAACAGTACACCGCCCGACGTTGTTGACATTGCTAAGGCAGCTACGAATGATTTAATTCCAACTAAGTCAAGTAGAGTTTATAATCATGCTTACGAAAGATTTCTCACATAGTGCAATGATAAAACATTTCTAGCTATTCGGAAAATGTGCCACTAGCTTATTTTTTTGACAGCTAAATTAAAAATGAAAAGTTCAACAATGTGGTCTCAGTATTCTATGATAAAATCATTACTGAATATTAAACATGGATAGATATTAGCAAATATATGAAACTACGTGCTTATCTGCAGAAGCAGAATGAAGGGTATACTCCCAAAAAGTCAAAGGTATTCACAAAAGACTAGTTTGAAGATTTTTTAAATAATGCACCTGATGAGCAATATCTAGGAATTAAGGTTACTTATAATATTCTAACCTGCATAAATACAATCAAGTTTTTAAATACATACTACTTTTAGGTTGTTCTAATAATGGGCGTATCTGGAGCATGTAGATGCGATGAAATGGTAAACATGACAATAGACGATATAAAAGATTTAGGATCTGTTATTCATATAAAGATTCCTGATAGTAAATCTAAAAAGCCACGATCGTTCACAATTATTGGAGAAAAATATATAAATCTTTACAGAAAATATACTTCTTTACGTCCACAAGCTGTGGAAAGCCGACGATTTTTTTTGAAATTTCTAAAGGGAAAATGTTATCGCATGGTCATGGGAATTCATACAATTAGTAACGTACCCAAAACAGTAGCAACTTATTTAAAACTACCGAATTCAAAAGATTACACCGGCCATGCGTTAAGAAGAACTTCAGCTACTTTGCTTGTGGATGGAGGAGCTGATATTACTTGTTTGAAACGGCATGGAGGTTGGAGGTCGAGCACTGTCGCTGAAGGATACATTGAAGACTATTTGTCTAATAAAAAACAAACTGCAGAAAAAATCTTGATGTCGAATTCTTCTTCACTGTACCTGAATGCAGCTTCTCATGGGCGAAATTATGTCGACGTTGATGTAACAGAAGCAACAACAAGTAAGGAGTCACAGGAAATTTTGTCGATGAACTCTTTCAACTCTGCACAAAATTCGCTTGAATTGGAAGTGAATAAATCAGGTAGTGCATTAAATATGTGCGGTGCAACCTTAAATAGCTGTAATTTTACTATTAATAATTATTATCGATAATAAAGTTTAAAAGTTCAACTAATAATTATTTTCCCTGTTAAAAATTCTACTTTTTTGTACGGCCGTCAGCGTACAAAAAAGTACTTTTTTGTCCGCTCACGGCCGTACAAAAAAGTGGCGTATGTGAAATCATACTTCAACTTCATGAATTGACGTTAATAATGTCTACTTTTTTTGACGTTTGCGGAGTGTGGAAAGTGAAGTATTACGCACAAGTGAAGAAGAAACGTAACGAGTGAAAGAAATACACTTTCCAACGCGTTGTGTACACGATTTTTCCTACGACCCCAATATTTCTTATTATAATAAATATTTTAAATTTATTTATAAAATTTATTTTAATTGTTAGTCATGTTAAAAATTAGGATTTAAACGAGTTTATATATTGCATGGAAATATAATTAATTAAAATCAAATAACCACCTTTCTCAGGAATTCACATCAAAATTCTTTATTAGATAAATGGCATTTTAATTGTTTTCTGGGCTCTATAAAAATTAAAAGTAAAATGGTTAGTTGGTGAAATTAATTGAGTTATGTAATAATAATAGACACAAAGATAATTGTAAACAGAAACACAAACATAACTTCAAAAATCCACATTCGACACATGCACGGAACATAAACACAGTATAAAAAAGAAGACTAAACTGTTCTTCTTTCTAAAAGTGTTTTTATAAAAATAATAATACTGAATAAATATATGTTTATTTTTTAAAAATTTAAAAACCTATAAGAAACTTTATTCTTTATTCTTACTTTATCCAGAAAAATTTGTATTGGCAATTACCATACAATATTTGACACAAGGAAGATTAAAAAAAAATTAAATGGTCCTTGCTTTGACATTTATGTGTTTTACTATTGATAAATTTGACGTAAATGTCACAGATCATAGAACTATATTTTTTTACTTTTCAATACGTGTATTGATATTTACTTTTTATATTTTGCACTTATAAAAATCTTCATTATAAAACGCATTTGCGTATCGTAATGTAACTTTTACGCACGCAAATTTTTGTTTTAAATGGTTGGCGACATGAGTGAAGTTTCTAAAGGCAAGACTATTGACAATGACATTTGTGGCTAATAGCAATAATTTATTAATTTTATATTGTTCTTTAAGAAAGTATCTGTGAATATGAATATAATATTTTACTTATATAATATATTATTATTAGTATATTATTCATTTTAAAATATTTTAAAACATTAACATTTGATAATCTAAATGTCACAACTGTCAAATTTTATAAATTACACAGTGCTGCCGACATACTTTTTAAAATAAAAATTTTCGTAATTACATAAAAATAAAAAAATAATTTAAAAAATGGTAAAAAGGGCAAAATATAAAAAATATTATAAACAACTTATTTCATATAGTTGTTGTAACACTCGTTCTTTAAAAAACTCATCGCTTCGCGATTCGTTTTTTAAACTTGAACTCGTGTCATAACAGAATTCCATATGAAATGCGTTGTTTAATATACTATTTAAATACGTGTTTTGATATTAGCTACTTTCTTAAGTACAAATAAGTGTGCAAACTAGCACTTTCATATGTGGTCGTAGGAAAAAATATTTATTCTCGGTACCTATAAATATTTATACACCGTTTATTAGTACGGCTGCTAATGTTTAAATAATTAACTTTATATCTAAAAAATAATGTAAATTTATCTGAAAAACGTAATTAAATACATTTATTATTATATTATGATCTATTCAGACAGATAAAAGAAGGTTGATGAAAAAAATATGCTTCATTTAAGTCCCAGTATAAGATTTTACGAAAATGCCAAAATCTAAGTATCCAATAAGAAATATAAAAACATATTCTCATTTATGCGAAGACGATAAAGGCAGCATACTTAGGACTGGTGCACAAGTACCACCGTCCGCGAAAGTAACTTTGCGAAGATCACAAGATCAAATGTGCTTAACTCTGAGCGGTAATGTACACTCTCGACAAAATCTTTTTAATTGCCATTCTGCTATTCATTAAAAACATTTGCTTTAAAATAATATTTAGATATCTGATACGAGTTTCTTGGGTACAACATGAATAGACCGTGGGTGTGTCAGAGTCAACGTTAGCTAGCTAGGCTAGCTATACTCATGGACGTTGGATACGATGTACCACATATCTGGGGTCATGACCCGAAAGTCTCTAATGAATGAGAAATACGTATAATAAGGAATGTATATTTCGAGATTTATGGTTTGACCAGAATTTCAGAAATTCTTTTAATTGGGCGATAGATGACAAGTCGAACATTTTATGTGGGAATTAGAGAGCATTTAGATATTGGAACTAAATACAAATGCATGTTTTAAATATTTAAAGCTCTAAAGTTCATTTAAAAAAATAATTAATTAGATAGAATTTATATCTGTATCGATTAAATTGCAAGTGGAATGTATGCTTTAGTTCAAATTCTAATGATAAATATAAACTGCTTAAAAATTGAAGTGGATATTTTTTAAATTTTAGAAAATTGCGTACACAAATAAAATTTTAAATATACGGGGTGTCCCAGACTAATTTATCCAGGGTGTTACGAATATTATAAAATCTACCCGACTTTATATTATTTCTTTTAAATAGCTAAATTAGCAGACAAATTTAATTTGAACTGTATTTTTATTTAAAAATATATTGACATCTCTTTATTCAATAATGACAACTTCAAATTCCGAAAACATAAAATACAAACAATGCCACCTAAAACTGGCATTCCGTTGAACTCCTATATTCTCACACCAGAAACTTTATCTAACAGAATATAAGTTTCTGAATCTATAAAATTTAATTATATGAAATAGGGGTTACAATCGATTGGGAGGCTGGACTTTTCTTCCATACCTTGTAAAAACCACTTCTTTTCTTTCATCATTTTTTAATCTATTTTTATTATCTGCTTGTTTTGTGTCTTTTGAGTACTTGACAAAATTATTTCTTTCTTCATCATCATACATCTCAAGAAGATAAATTCTCTGTATAGGTCGTAAGAATTGTCCATTTGCAGTTTTTATTTGTACCAAACGAACGATGTTATCTTTTCCAGGTAAAATTTTCTCTATTCTTCCTATAGGCCATTCTGTTCTCTTTACAAAGTCATCTTCGATCAATACCAAACTACCAACTTTTATGTTTTGAAAATTATTAATTTTTCGGTTTTCCATTTTTAAACTTCCCAAATATTCCTTTCGAAACCTGACTGTTAAATCCTCGGATAATTTTTTCTTGTAAATTAACCGTCTTCGCAAATATTTTGAATCTACTTTATCTAAATCTGCAACTCCAATTTCACGATTTTCTTATATACTAAAATTCCAAAATAGTAGGCACTAAATTCTCAGAAATGACTGTGAAGTTTTTGCCTTAATCTGCCTCTTGCAGTGGCGTACGAAAATTATACTAAACAGATGTGGAAAAATTAATTATTTAAAAACTATATCCACAAATAAGAATTAAATTACATTATATTAATTATATAAAAAAAATATACACTGTGTCCACGGATGGAGTTGCTAAGAGGAGAAAAACCTTTATTATTAATTTTATGACAAAGTTATTGTTATAAAAAATTTGCATCCTTTGGAAATAAGATTGACATAAAAAAATCTGAGATCGGATGTACAGGGTGTTAGCAAAGTAATAAAACGTGAAAATGTTTCATGAGAAAAGTAGGCACCATTATTATTATTAATGCAGCCGTGTGCATGAGATTTCGATTTCAGACCTACGTTTATTGGACTAAAACCACTACCACCACAAAAAGTTTAAAATTACTTACAGTATTGTATTATTCATTATCATCTGAAGAAAACTCGTCGGATGATGAGCAACTATCGCGATCGCTACTATTCAAAGTAATAATCAATGGTTCAATTGCAATGTCCATTCTAGTGTCGAGATCCCACATTTTGTCCTCTTCTTTTGTCGCATGTCTAATGCATTTCTTCCATGACTCGGGTGTGACATTTTCTATCGCAGTAGCTAGTAGGCCTTTTACCTCATTCATTTTAAAAGTTAAGTTTTCCCTCGCCACTTGGTTTTTTATTTGAGCCCATATTAGCTCGATCGGGTTTAGCTCACAATGGTAAGGAGGAGGCGGTGTACAATTATGTTCCTCTCACGAGCCATTTCGTCGACAACATATTTCTTCAACTGAGGTATATGTTCCCTTGCAATATTGAGTAATTGTACTTTTAACATATTATCTTCGAATGGTAAATTTTATTCAGATAGCCAGTTAATGATATCAGCTTTTCGCCAGGCAGTTGTAGGTGACCGCTCCATTTGTCTGCTGTGGTAGGAGGCATTGTCCATGACGACGACAGAGTTTGGTTCAAGGTTTGGTATAATCTTTAAAAACCAACTTTCGAACTTTTGCGCGTCCATTTCCTCGTGGTAGTCGCTAGTTTTCTTGGACTCGAAGAGTAACAAGCCGTTTTCCAAAAAACCCGAATCGCTGCCTATATGAGTTATTATGAGCCTCCTTCCTTTGCCAGCTGGCGCTTTTAATCCTGTTGAGAGGCCTTCAATAAAAGCTTGACGGCAACTTTTTATTTCTAAATCTTGCCATACCTTTGAAACAGTATGGCCTTGATTCAACCAAGTCTCATCTAAATAGTAAATCTTTTTACCTTCACGACGATACTCTCGGATTTTTTCAAGTAATTTCTCCGCCACAAAACAATTTCTTCTCTTTCTATAAGAGCACTTTTCCTACCTCTTTTCATAAATTTAATGTTCATTTGCTTTAATGTGCGCAATAAAACACGTCGTGATATTTTGGGCATCGATTCATCGGAACTTATTTCGGCTGCGACTTTTTTTAAAGTTGGGATTTCATTTCGGAAAAAGAACGAATGGAATTTCCTACGAATAGCATATTTGGTGCAATCATCAAGCTGAATTTGTTTTCTTCCTCTAGTTTCAATGTCTTTAGATACATTATCACATTTACCTTCATTTTCTTTAAATGTTTTAAGAATTCTGTGAACACTTCTCGTCGACACTTTAGTTAAATCACTACACAGATTAACTACGTCATTATGCAACATATTCTCATTCCGTTCACGGAGCCCACAATACACATTGTATATTGTTGTGCGAGTACGCCCCTGGCGCTATGACCAGACGCGAAGGAAACAGATGATGCGAGAGTCTTCGAGAATATACGGCGCCCGATGAGCGAAGCATCTAGACTCGATACGATCGAGAATAGACTGGGGTATGCTGGAACAATACTTACCTAGATATAAAGGACCGATTCGAATATTTGAGTTAGTTACTAGTATGTTGTTAGATAAATGTGAATAGAAATATTGTCTTATATAAATTAAAGTATTGTAAATAAATTGTGTTATATAAATTAAACAGTGTTAGTGATTTAAATAGTATAAAAATAAATTAAAAAGACTAGTAAAAATAAATAAACGTTACATTGGTGTCAGAAGTGGGATATTGTAAATAAATAGTGTAAAATAAATATGTCGAAAAAACTTTGTGACTTGAAAGTGACAGAATTGCGTCAAGAGCTGGAGGATCGTGAATTGGAAACAACAGGAAGGAAGACTGAGTTGTTGGAGCGACTTAAGCAAGCATTGGAAAATGATGGTTTAGATCCAGAAAATTATATTTTCGTAGACGACTCTTCTGCTACAATTATTTCTTCCTTAAATAAAGTTTCTTCCGATATGTCTTCTTTGAAGAGTGATATCTCTTCCGACATGTCTTCTTTGAAGAGTGATATCTCTTCCGATATGTCTTCTTTGAAGAGTGATATCTCTTCCGACATGTCTTCTTTGAAGAGTGATATTTCTTCTTTGGAAAATAAAGTTTCTTCTGACATTTCTTCTTTGGAAAAAAAAGTTTCTACTGATATGTCTTCTTTAAAAAATGATATTTCGTCTTTGGAAAATAAAGTATCTTCTGACATTTCTTCTTTGGAAAACAAAGTTTCTACTGATATGTCTTCTTTAAAAAATGATATTTCTTCTTTGGAAAATAAAGTTTCTTCTGACATTTCTTCTTTGGAAAACAAAGTTTCTTTGGATATTTCTTCTATGGAAAATAAAATGTCTTCATTTGAAAAAAAAATTGAAGAGAAAATAAGAGAAATGGAAAAGCAAATGGAAGAGATGGAAAAAGGAGGTAAAGAAGATATGGAAGAATTAGGAGAGGAAAACAAGGACGAAATGAGAAGCTACAAAGTGGAGCGGAAACCGAAATTAGAAGGCAACGAAAGTTCTGTTCGTGTTAAGGCCCCAACCTTTGACGGAAAGATGTATTGGGAAAATTATCTCAAACAGTTCGAAACAGCTGCAAGAGCGAACGGATGGTCCTAAAAAGAGAAGGCAATAAACCTCACCATCGCTCTGAGAGGAGACGCTTTGGATGTTCTTCAGACCATACCAGTGGAGGACACAGATAATTTTGAGCAACTAAAGAAAAGCTTGAACATGCGATATGGTCACGAACACTTGGAGAACTTGTACCGATCGCAGTTAAAGACTCGAAAACAGAAGCGAGAAGTGACACTTCAAGAGTAGAAAGTAGATATTGCCAGATTGGTAAGATTTGCTTACCCTTCAGCTCCAGAACAAATGATGGAATGTTTAGCTGTTGAAGCATTTCTTGATGGACTTCGTGACCACGAAATGGCAAAGACACTCCGTTTAGCTCACCACAAAACATTAGTTGACATCTTGTCTGCCGCGCTTGAGTATGAAGCGGCTTCGAAAGCTTGTGGAGGATACAGTAAAGTAAGGTCCGTAACGGAAGAGGAAGATGAAAATAAGTTAGACCAATTAGTAAATATGATGAAGAACTTTACTGATAAGAAAAAGAAGAAGACCATCAGGCGCTGGAATTGTGGTGAAATAGGACATGCTCGCAATTCATGTAAACGTCCTGGGGTCACTACGAATCAAGAAACTACTCCACAGGAAAAACTAAAACGGGCCGGCCTAGAGGGGGCAGCTTCGACCCAGAACGTTTCCAAAGACCCTCTCATATTAATAGCCTCTTTGAAATGCCGCGAAGACAGTGTATATGTAGATGGTGAAGTCAACGGTAAAAAGTATACACTATTGGTGGATACTGGAGCGACCAGAACGATTATACGGCCAACAACTATAAATAGCCGTAAGAAGCTTTTACCAACAAGGCTACGACTGCGAACTGCCACAGGTGACAGAGCTAACATCCTTGGAGAAGCCCAGGTTCAAATAGGAATTGGCTCAGAAAAGTTCACGCATACTGTTATTGTTGCTGATATTGAGGAAGATGTCATATTAGGAATGGATGTGATGAACTTACATGGTTTCCAACTGGATTTCAAGAACAGAGTTATCAAAGTCGGTTCCGAAGATATATTCCTTCATCCATATGAGGACAAAACCGTGCCAGCCGTTGTCCAGGAGGATACTGTGGTACCTGGTAGAAGCGAAACGATCATAGTGGCCAGACTGCAAGGAACTATTGACGAAGGAATACCTGTGATGATGGAACCATGGAACCATGATGAGGAGGTCGGTCGAGGAATTTTGATATGAAAAGGATTGGTCACTTCTGCTAAAGAAATTCCAGTACGAGTTATAAATGTCAATGATCACCCAATTACGATCAAGAAAGAGACCAAAGTTGGAACCTCCGTACCAGTAACATCTATAATTCGACAGACAACTATTCCCGATAATTCCAACGATAAGTTTGAACAAATGGTGGCGGTTGCTGGTACATCTTTAAACCGAGAAGAGAAAAGAAAAATGAGAGATTTTCTTCATCGGTATCGCAACATTTTTGTACCAAGGGGAGGTAAGACAGGACGTACCTCTGCTGTAAAACATAAAATCGACACGGGTGATGCCAAGCCAATTCGTCAATCAGCTAGAAGACTACCACAGGCAAAGAGGCAAGAAGCTGAAAGGATTGTTCGAGAAATGGAAGAAGATGGAGTGATAGAACCTTCTACCAGTCCATGGGTCTCTCCGGTAGTCTTGGTCAAGAAAAAGGATGGAACTACGAGGTTCTGTGTAGACTACCGTCAGTTGAACAATGTTACCAAGAAGGACAGTTATCCTCTGCCTCGAATCGACGATACCTTGTACACTCTAGCTGGAAGTAAATTATTTTCTACCTTAGATTTGAAGTCTGGTTATTGGCAGGTAGAAATGGACCCAAGAGACAAAGAAAAGACAGCCTTTACCACTGGTTCTGGATTATTTCAGTTCAATGTCATGCCATTCGGACTATGTAATGCTCCTGCGACATTTGAAAGACTGATGGAGAACGTATTGAGAGGGTTGTCTTGGAAAACGTGCCTGGTCTACTTAGACGACATCATAGTCTTGGGGGAGACATTCGAAGAACATCTGAAAAACTTAGAAGATGTTTTTAAAAGACTTCAAGCTGCCCAACTGATGCTGAATCCAAAGAAATGTCAGTTATTCCAAGACAAAGTTAATTATCTGGGTCATATTGTCAGCAAAGAAGGCGTGTCTGTAGATAAGGACAAGGTCGCTTCTATCAAACAATGGCCACAACCAACTGATAAACATCAAATAAGAAGTTTTCTTGGTTTATGTACATACTATCGCAGATTTATCAGAAAGTTTTCAGATATTGCTAAGCCATTAACACGCCTTACAGAGGAAACGAGAGAGTTCTGCTGGGATGAAGACTGTCAAACGGCTTTTAAAACTCTGAAGAAGCATTTAACCGCAGCACCGATATTAGGCTACCCACAACCGGAAGGAGAATTTATTTTGGATACAGATGCCAGTAATGTCGGAATTGGAGGAGTCCTTTCACAGATTCAAGATGGACAAGAGAGAGTCCTGGGTTATTTTAGTAAAGTGCTCTCCAAACCTGAGCGGAATTACTGCGTTACGAGAAGAGAACTTCTGGCAGTTGTGAAGTCTGTGGAACACTTCTACCAATATCTTTATGGAAGAAAATTCTTAATCCGGACGGACCATGCAGCCCTAAAATGGCTAATGCAGTTTAAGAACCCTGAAGGTCAAATTGCCAGGTGGATCGAACGACTCCAAGAGTACGACTTTAGGATCGAACATCGAGCTGGGATAAGTCACAGAAATGCAGACTCCCTTTCCAGAAGACCGTGCCCAGAAGAGTGTTCTCACTGCAGTAAGACAGAATTAAAAGAAACTGCAATACTACGAACAACTGTAGTTAACGACGACTGGGCACCTACTAGAATTAAAGAAGAACAAGATAATGATCCTGTTTTAAAGAAAATGAGAGAATGGAAGATAGAAGATCGTCGACCTACTTGGCAAGAAGTGTCAAAATTCTCTACAGTCCTTAAATCATATTGGGCCCAGTGGGAGTCTTTCATTTTGGAAGGCGATTTATTAAAGAGAATAATTGAAAATGATGACGGTTCCGTTAACAGAAAGCAATTAGTTATACCAAAGAGCAGAGTAGCCGAAGTACTACGACAGTTACACGACAGTCCATCAGGAGGTCATCTTGGTGTTAAGAAAACCCTGCAGAGAGTTCGTGAAAGGTTTTATTGGATGAATAGTTCCGATGATGTTAAGGACTGGTGTAAGAAGTGTACCATCTGTGCTGCTAGTAATGGACCTCAGAAAAGAGGAAAGGCTCCCATGAAACAATATAACGTTGGTAGCCCATTTGAGAGAATTGCTTTAGATATTGCTGGACCGTTCCCCACTACTGAGAATAAGAATAAATACATGTTGGTGGTAATGGATTATTTTACGAAGTGGGTTGAAGTCTACGCCATTCCAAATCAAGAGGCAGCAACTGTCGCAGACGTGCTAGTGAAGGAGTTTATTTGCCGATATGGAGTGCCCTTGGAGATTCACAGTGACCAAGGAAGGAACTTCGAAAGTCAACTCTTTCAAGGAATTTGCGACAATTTAGGAATGAAGAAAACAAGAACTACAGCATTGCACCCACAATCGGATGGAATGGTAGAACGCATGAATAAAACCATTGGCAAATATCTATCAAAAGTAGTATCCAATCACCAAAGGGACTGGGACCAGTATATTTCGCTCTTTGCAATGGCTTATCGATCCGCCGTCAATGAATCAACAGGTCAAACACCAGCAAAAGTCTTGTTTGGACGTGAGATGAGGTTACCATGAGACCTCGAGTTTGGATGCCGACCTGGAGAGGATATAGCCGGAGAAGACTATGTAATACAGTTACGAAGAAAAATGGACGACATGCATGATTTGGTTCGCTCCCATCTCCAAGTTGCCAGTGACAGGATGAAGAAACGGTATGGTACCCAAGCTATAGAGGGATGTTTCCAAGAAGGTGACAAAGTCTGGCTCCATAACCCAAAAAGACAGAAGGGGTACTCACCAAAGCTACAACAATCTTGGGAGGGTCCATACATCATCAAGAAAAGAATCAATGACGTCATATACCGTATAATAAAGACCCCGAATGGAAAACCTAAGGTAGTACACCGAAACCGACTGGCGAAATTTGAAGGAGATCATGACCAGAAAGAAGAAGTCGTAAATCAAGTCCAAGATACACCCGACCTTGCTTTCGAAGAATTTATGGGTGCATATGGAGGTACTGGGAAAGCTAGATACGGCGTGATTATTGAGAAACAGCAAGACCTGTTCACACTTCCTGATGACTACTCATTGGCCCATAGCGTTTCCGCCATTATTAGCGACGGCCGAGGATTAGCGTCTGTCTTTCGAAGGAAGTTTGGTCGATTGTCAGAACTTCGAAATCAGTTACCAGCCACTGGGAAGGCTTTGATACTTCGAGATGACTCCCGTTGCCTCTTCTATCTGATTACCAAGAATACCTACCAAGACCAGCCCACTTATCGAAATATATGGGAATCATTACTTAACTTGAGAGAGCACGTATTGGAGTCCAACATACAGAAGCTAGCCATGCCGAAAATAGAGTGCAACTCATTGGATTGGAGGGTCATCCGAAATATGGTGGAAGTAATCTTTCAAGATACCGAAGTCCAAGTGTTGGTATGCAGCCATTCGCCCCGTGTCCAGCTGACATCAAAGACCATTCCATGTTATTTCCATGCAACTGGAAATTGTAGACGAGGATTCAGTTGCAAGTATCTCCATCCAGTCTCAATTCCGTAAAAGTTCCAGGAGGAACTATCTCTTAAGGAGGGGGCAATGTTGTGCGAGTACGCCCCTGGCGCTATGACCAGACGCGAAGGAAACAGATGATGCGAGAGTCTTCGAGAATATACGGCGCCCGATGAGCGAAGCATCTAGACTCGATACGATCGAGAATAGACTGGGGTATGCTGGAACAATACTTACCTAGATATAAAGGACCGATTCGAATATTTGAGTTAGTTACTAGTATGTTGTTAGATAAATGTGAATAGAAATATTGTCTTATATAAATTAAAGTATTGTAAATAAATTGTGTTATATAAATTAAACAGTGTTAGTGATTTAAATAGTATAAAAATAAATTAAAAAGACTAGTAAAAATAAATAAACGTTACAATATAATAGTTTTTTCTCCTTCGGATAAATTTGGACGTCTGCGTTTACTTTGACTGCTTTCACTTTCCATATTGCTCACAGTTCACAGCACAAAATTAAACTGATTTATAATGATATTTCCCTTGTTTCAGTCCTTAAACAAATCCCTTGGTTTTTACCTGATCTGATATGAAATTACCTTTTTTTTACTGTTAATCGTTTTCCTAGAAATGTACCTGCCTAATTATTTGACGTCTACTACATTATTACTTCTTACGAATGGATTAAATGGATTAACTGTATAGAAAGTGTATTATTCCTCTTTTATGTTTATCTAGGGTAGGTATTATACAAAAATATCATTATTTATTATATTATTGAAAAGGGTATTTCCAATTTTAGAATTTTTACAACAGAAATTCCAAAACTGTCATCAGTGTTGAAACAGACCTAATTCGTTATAACTGTATTATAATAACAGATCAAAGAAAAAAAAAATAATATTTACATTACGTATTATTCAACGATTGTGGCAACGTGGCACTAAAATTGGTACAATACGATTATTTTTCACCTATATTTTTCTTGTATATTAAGTGGTGTAGTGGAAAATAATTTTTGAAAATTACACACAGTGGATAGTAGAGTGTGACTTTTGGTGCAGAGTAAGAAAAAAAACAATAAATAAGTTGAAATCATATTACAGGTAGCCCACAAAAAGGGTAAAACTTTTTTGTCAATATTTGTTTATAATTAGTAAATCGATAAATAAAACAAGTCACGTTCGAATAATTTAAGGTGTTGCCAGACTGTATTAAATATCATTTAAACAAGGGATCAAAGCCGATTGATAGCAAATAAATCATCCGAACCGTTGAGGTGTGGTTGTTTGCTTCCGCAATCAAAATGGCTACACAGAATAGTGATCAAGTTGACATATTAGTTATGTTTAAACAAATAACAGAACAGTTGCAAACAATGGATAAGAAACTAGACTTTCTAATGAACGAGAATCAACTAATCAAGGAAGAAAATATGAAACTCAAAGAACAAATTGTGAGCCATGAAAACAAAATTGATTACTTAGAAAGAGAAACTAGGAGAAGAAACATTATTATCAAAGGAGTAATAGATAGCGAAAAAGAGAGCAGAGAAGAAACGAAAATAAAAACTGTCAATCTCATTACAAAGATAGGGGCATCAATAAGTGAGGAATTTGATATTGATGAGGTTAAAAGAATTGGGGATTACAAAAATAATAAACATAGGCCAATTATACTAAAATTAACAACGGGTAATAAAAAAGCAGAAATACTTAAAAAATCTAGAGAACTGAAAGGAACAGATTTATGGTTAGATGAAGATTATTCTAAAGAAGTTTTAGAGGAAAGAAAAAGTCTAATCCCACATTTAAAAGAGGCCAGAGCCAAAGGTTATAAAGCTAATTTGAGATATAATAAATTAATAATAAATAACGAGGCATTTGGTGTCAATGATTTAGACATTAAAGAAAGAGAAAAGGGAACTACGGACAGCAATAAGAGAACAGCAAGTGAAAGATCACCAGTAAATAACTTATCACAACAAACCACAAAAATTTCAAAAATATCAAAAACCAATAAATTTATACCTTAATAAACGTAAAGATGAAAACTGCTATGAAACTGGAGATGAATCGGCTACGACAAAAATAAAAAATGAAAAAAATAAAATGAAATTGAAAATAGGAACTTGGAATGTTAGAGGTTTAAACGGAAAAGAGTTTGAGTTAGAAGAAGAAATACAAAAATTAGGAATGGATATAGTAGGCGTAACTGAGACAAAAACAAAAGGACAAGGGGAAAAATTACTTAACAACGGGTATACACTAATACATAGCGGAGTAGATCAGAAAACCAGAGCGCGAGAAGGAGTTGCATGTATCATGAAAAACCAGATATATAATCAATTAAGAAATTGGACTGCGGTATCCGAAAGGATTCTAAAAGTTGAACTCAGGATAGACAAAGAAAATATAACAACCGTTATAGTAGTGTATGGACCCAATGAGGATGACAAAGTAGCATATAAGGATACATTTTGGGAGAAATTAACAGAAACAGTAGAAGATATATCAGGTAGATTAATAATTATTGGTGATTTAAATGGAAGAGTAGGGATAAAAGATGAAACAACGGGAGATGTAATTGGTATACACGGAGAAAGCATAAGAAATAATAATGGAAGAAGAATAATAGATTTCTGTATAATTAATAATTTAAAAGTGACTAACACATTTTTTAAACACAAAAACATACATATACAAGGGAGGTAACAAGTAGACAGGAAAGATCAATAATCGACTATATTATTATAAATCAAGAATTCTATAAAGAAATAAAAGACACACGTGTTAAAAGAGGTGCTGAACTCTTCACAGACCACTATCTATTAATGTCAACAATTAAAATACAGATAAAACCAGTAGTTGACGATAATAGACATAGAAATAAGGTAAAGAAATTGACGATAAGAACATACAAACTAAGACAAAAAGAAATTGCTAAAAGGTATACTGAAAAAATCGAAATTGAAATGGAAAAAATCAGTACAAACAATATTAATAACTATTCAATAGAAGAGTTATGGTCGTTATTTAAGGAAGTTATTCTCAATACAACTAAACAAATTTGTGGAGTTTCAGTAATAAATAATTGTAAACAACAAACTTCTTGGTGGAATGAAGAAATAAAAATGGAAATAAAAATAAAGAAAGCAAGGTGGAAAAATTATTTAAGAAACAGAAATGCCGACAGTTATGCAGAGTATAAAAAGCAACGAATTAAAGTAAAAGAATTAGTTAGAATACAGAAACAACAAAGTTGGGAAGATTTTGGAGAAAAAATGGAACAAGACAGTTTAGGAAATCAAAAATTGTTTTACAAGACATTAAAAGCACTTCGAAAAGGCAAACGAAATATACCGACAAGTTTAAAATCCAAACAAGGAGAAGTATTAGTATCTGAAACAGATATAATGACAAGATGGAATGAACACTTTAAGGATATACTAAATACAGAGCAAGACATGGAAATATCAGATGAAGAAGTAACAACGAAAAACGAGGAATCAACAGTAAATAATCCAGAAAACGAATTCAGTAAAGAAGAAGTAGACAAAGCAATAAACATGCTAAAAAGAGGCAAGGCTGCAGGTCATGATGGCATTACATCAGAAATGCTGCTAAATCTGGGTGAAAATGGAAAGGAGATTTTAACAAGGTTATTAAACAAAGTAAGGAAAGAAAAATGTATACCCAAAGACTGGGAAATAGGCATAATAATCCCACTACACAAAAAAGGTGATAACAAAAATTGCAATAACTACAGGGGTTTAACATTACTTAGTATCGTTTCCAAAGTTTATGAAAGATTGTTAGACAATAGATTAAAAGAGATAACAGACAAGCAACTTGAGGAGTCACAAAGTGGATTTAGGAAAGGAAGAGGAATTCAGGATCACATTTTTACGATTAACCAGGTTATTGAGAGAAACAACGGAGAAATCTATTTAGCTTTCCTAGACTTAGAAAAAGCGTTTGATAGTGTATCAAGGAAACTGATATGGAGAAGTCTGAAAAAACGAGGAATCAACAGCAGCCTTATAGATAACATCGCTAGCATATTCAAGCACACACGTAATTATGTTAGAACAAATAATCAGCAGTCGGAAGAGTTTGTCACAAGAGAAGGTCTAAGACAAGGTAGTGTGCTAAGTCCAACTTTATTTAACATAATTATAGATGATATTACGAAGGAAGTAAACAAGAAAGCAAGAAAACTTTTAGTGGGGTATAGAAATATGCAACCGGTGTATTTAACAGAATGTTGCTTCGCGGATGATTTACTGATTTGCGCAAAAAACGGCGAAGACTTACAGCATAACATAGATTTATGGAACACAGCCTTGATGAAAAGAAACTTAAAAATAAATCTAGAAAAACCAAAACCATGATTATAGGAGGAAAAGACACGGAAGCTTGGCAATGAAAGTCTAGAAATGATAAATAATATTAAATATTTAGGAATTAATTTACAAAAAAATGGTAAAAACGAAGCAGAAATTAACAACAGAATTGAAAATACTAACAAGTTGTACTACTCCATAAACAATTCCTTTCTAAGAAAAAAAGAAATATCAATAAAAACAAAAATGACCGTATATAAAACCATTTATAGACCAACATTGATCTTTGGTTGTGAGAGCTGGATACTAAACAAACAACAAAAAAGCAAAATACAGGCAATGGAGATGAAATATTTAAGAGCTGTAATGAGTAAATCGAAGATGGATAAAATTAGAAACGAGGTAATAAGAAAAGATCTTGATATAGAACCAATCCTGGAGACTATAGAAAGACAACAGTTAAAATGGTTTGGACACATAATAAGAATGGATAATATCCGACAAACAAAGAGAATTTGGCAAGCAAAAACAACAAAAAAAAGAAAAAGGGGACGACCTAACAAAACATGGAACGATGTAATAGGAGAAGCTTTACAGAAACAAAACATATCATGGACTGAAGGTCAGCAGATGGCAAAAAACAAGAAGACATGGGCTAAATTTGTTTACAGTTAAAATAACACAATACCTTGACACCTTCGGGTATAACAAGGTTCTGATTATATATATATATATTATTCAACGAATGTTACGCTCATGAATGTTAACCTAACCGTGCTCAGCTGATGAAGCAATATTTATATCTCTCTCTATCTTACGGCAAATTTAATCTACCTCTCTTTTTTCCGCCCCACAAACGTCTCTGTGTACGCAACGTTGCCATTTATAAATTTTAGTCCCAGAATATAATTCAAATTTTTTTATATTTAATAAACATTGATGTTGTTGAATATATTTCATTAGCAGGAAGTTTCTTTAATATTTAATATTTTTTAGTATTTAGTATTTAATGAATAAAACACGTTGTCCGTTATTCTATGACCATTTAGTTGCGTGTGTATGATTTAAATAGAAGATGATAAAATATATAGAAACCCAACCTGACAACAATGTTTACGTTTTAATTCAATAATATTTCTGAGAATTTAGTGCCTACTATTATGGAATTTTAGTATAGAAACATCGATGGTGATAAACAGGCCAAATCATTAATATCTTCTGACAAGTAAGTTAATGGTCTTGCATTCATTACTGCTTCACATTCAACTAGAACACTGTATAACTCTTCATAATTTAGACAAGCTTTACCTAATATTTTTCGTAATATTTGCTTTAAAATTCTAATGAGTCTCTCCCACCAGCCACCGCACCACGAACCAGTAGATGGTGAGAATTTCCATTGTATTCTTTCAATAGTGCTGTATTTTGAAATTTCTTCCCAATCTATTGACGCAAACGCATTATCAGTGCCTTTAAAATTTGTTCCATTGTCACTATACCCTGTTACAGGTCTTCCTCGTCTGGCTATAAATCGTCTGAACGCTTGAAGGAAACTTTCTGAGGATAGTGATCCAACCAATTCTAAATGCACTGCTCGATATATAGCACAGGTGAAAATACAAATCCAAACCTTTTCCTGATTTTTTAGAAATAGAGGACCAGCCATATCTACTCCAATCACTTCAAAGACTGTTGCATCTCGAACACGATCTTCTGGTAAAGGTACCGTTGGAGCATTTAGTCGCTTTATATTGAATCTTCTACACAGGCTATATCTCTTAAACGAATAAAGATTCTCGAATGGGACATAAACTGATCGATTCCATTTCCAATACACTTTAATATGGCGTGGAAAAAATTATCCCCTAAATATTCATCCTTTAGTTACAACCCCCAACTTTAAATTTCTTAATAGCACCCCGTACATTTTTTTATAATTTTGGATTTGGTCTTCCATTGTGTATTCAACAAATTTTTCAAAAATAAAGAAAATCAAGAAAATATTAGTTTATTTTTTATTTTTGTTAAATTAATCGAGTAAGCCTTAAAGCTTAAAGGAACAATAAAAATAAATGTAATTAAAATACCAATAACTAATTAATATTATTTACATTAGATGTTCGAATTGTAGTCCACCTGCTGCAACACACATCTCGAATCTTGCCAGAAGATTTCTTGTACGTGTGGCTTGAATCATTGCAGGAGTAATTCGGCGACATGCTTGTCTACAAAACCATTTCGATAACCACCAAATAGCAAACAACTCCCCAGAAACTATGTGGGCGGCACGCTCACCTGACTTGTCTTTGGGGGAGCGTTAAAAGATATGGTTTATCAATCAAAACCGCAAAATGCTGCTACGGCGATTAGAAACGGTAACTCGATCAATTAGTACGTTGGATACACGAAGGTTTCAGTCAAGAAGAAGTTGCTACACGGCTAAATGTGTCCCAAAGTGTTGTCAGTCGTGCATGGAATCGATAATTGAAAACTGGGTCTGCAGCCTACAGGCATAGAGGAAATTGCATCAGCGGCGCCCTGTGTTACTATTCCTGTTCGACGACAAGTTTTATCCCTTGATGCCAAAGAAATCGTCAGACATGTTCATCAGAAGCTGGTCCAAAGGGGTTGGGCTTTTACTCCTGCTATAAGAGAAACCAGCGATTTGACAGGGATACCGGAATCATCAGTGAGAGTTCATATTTCGAGGCCAATTCATCCGAGACGAAAACGATACGATAGTTGTCTTTCCAGAACCACTGATGCCGGTGATAAAGATTTGATAAGAACTATCTACTCTATGTACGAAGAAAACTTGGTGCATGGTATCAGATCATTGCAAACAAGACTAAGGAGCTCCACTGAGATAGGGATATCAATTGGAAACCTATGGACACTTTTATCCAAACTAGGTTTCAAATACTGCAAAATTGACAAAAGGCAAGTTATTATGGAATCCCAACGGATTAGGCAATGGTGTTTTAAATATTTGACTGCCATAAGTGATTACAGGTTTTTACAAGGACCAATAATCTATTTGAATGAGACCTGGTATGATACCCAGGATATGCCGGCAAAAGGATGGACCGAAGAAGGCTCCAGGCTCTTCAAATACAAAAGCGGAAATCCAGGAATTTATGCTCCAAAACAACATGTACTTTGAAGAAGGATATAAAAAACGCAGCTTTTAGAGGTACTAAGGACATTTAACATACAGAAGACATATGTATGTGACACAATTGTAGCATCCAAAGGACATACAGTTCTTCGTCTTCCTTCTTACTGTTGCGTATTCAACCCGATTAAGCATATTTTGGAGACAACTAAAGAACAAAGTGCGGACCCAAAATACTATACCTACATAACAATAAACCATGTTATAAAAGTGGAGGATTCATACAGGGCATTTCATACTAACATAGAACCCCTTATAATTAATGTAGGCGACGATAGTGATATAGAAATAATTGTTTCTACTGAACTAACAAATTTATTTTGTGCAGATAAATTGAAAGTGCAAACAATATTCTTTCCTTTATATATTAATTGTAACGTAAATTTAGGTTAAAAAACAAAAGTATCAGGTTGCAAAAATAATACGTAATTTATAATACGCAAAAATTATTAATGAAGAGCAATGTCGAGGAAATGTTACTTTAGGTCTTGAAAAATAAGACTTTGGTCTTCCCAGATAGCACAAACGTTCTAAGAATGTTGCAGTAAGGTGCGAAAGTTGAATATTCTGGAATATTCTAAAGAATATTTATAGTATGTTCCAGTAATATACCAAATATTTTAAGAGCTGTGATTTGTTTATTTATTTTTATGTGTTTTATTTATAAATTTAAAATTTACATTTAAAATGTACATAGAACGTTCCAATAATATATAAAGTATGATGTGGTAATATTCCTAGCATATTTATGCACAGATTTTGAGAAAATTAAAAACAATGGGAGCATTTGATACACATTCTCAGAACATTTGATATTTATTCTCAGAACATTCAATATCTTATTACTAGAATATTTCAGGAAAGTTAATAGAATGTGGAAGTCAGTCCACTTTGAATGTTCATAGAACGTTCCAGTAATATATAAAGTATGTTGTGGTAATATTATAAGAATATTCAAACGTTCCAGCAGATGCTGGAAGATTATTATCACCATTAGTCCCCTTTGATTGTAGGCACTATATTGTTGAACACACTTTACCCTCCTTTTGTGGTACCTGCATCCCCAGCCTTACAGTGATTTTAAGATCACATTGTTCTCTAGCATCGTTGGGACTCAGAAAACTGGGTGTTCCATTAAAAAAAATATTGATAAAGAAGGTGGTATATTAGTTTAATATATTATTATTTAATATATTATTATTTAATATATTAGGTTAATATTAGATTGTAATTTGAAAAAAAAATGTAAATAAAACTAAAACATCGACCTGTTTCGGAAATTTACAATATCATTGTTTATTTATTCAACTGATTTATGCGTTACTTTATGATATGTCGCCATGAATGTTGGGCTGTTAGAATGTTAATAATTATGACAAAACTTTTCGTTCATTATAAAATAAAGTGTATATCAAGCACAATGCTGTCTTGTCCATATTTACTGTGTTAATTTAAAAAATTAAATTTACAGTACTATTACACCGATATCCACTAAAAAAGTTTCAATTATTTTCCATAATTTGTAAAACTAACCAAAATTCAGATAAGCAATAGATAATTAATCTAACTGTACTGTCCGATGTAGGCGATATTTTAATTATTTTAAACAAAATTTCACATCTCATTACCACCTTTAATGATATTTTTTTAGGAATAAAAAGTAAAAAGAAAAAGCTGGAATCGGTCACATAATAAGTTACCAAAACCGCGACAGCACAGAAGTTAAAATTAAATTAATTACCATCAATCACGTTTAGAACATTAAAAATCTATTCAATTTTGTATTAGGCAGTGCCTTCCTCTCTCATTTTGCGGTGTGTAACAACGATACTAATATTGTTACGAACATAATTAGAAAAAAAGATGGTTTTACGGGCTTTCACTAAGAATTTACGGTAGTTATGATGCCTCCTACTGTCTGACTCGTTTAATAACTGACTTTTAAGTGTACAACATAAACGCGTTTATATTTTTAATACTATTTTACTTCTTTTGTATTAACAAGAATTGCTTATTAGAAACATTTTATGGGCTGCAAAATGTTTTATTACTATTTTTTGACGATCTTCCAAGAAAAATCAATCATGATGCAACTTTCTATTTGTGAAATTCGAACGCAAAGCGTAGATCAAAACGAAGTAAAATTTTGTTGTAGGTAGATAATTGGTTTGAGACAGATACATTTATTAAGAATAATAAACAACTCTTCGTTTGAACGTAACTTTAAAGTTTATTTGAAAAATTAGATTTTAAATTACAATGATGGCCGTTTCGCTAAGATTAGCATCGTCAGATTGACGGAACTACGAATAGAAATGAAAGCAAATATACTCCCGCCAAAACTTATTAATATTTTTAACACAACCATCGGATGGCGCTGATCGTTGCGTCTACTCATTTTAATTGTTCTATTTTTCGGAAGAGGTCTCTCTACTAATACTATTAACAACAATACTTTTTAATTTAACAGATCTGTATCAATCTGTATTTGGTGAGAAAGTTTTAAGAAAATTAAGAAAAGAGACAGTAGTTCTGAAAATCAGGAAAAGAGCAGGAGTTTTGTCTTCAGTTTTTTTAGTTTTGTTGGTGTATATCATCTTTGGTTTTGTGCTTCCAAATAATTCTGTCCCTAAAATGGATTCAAACTATCAACCCCACTTATCTAAAAGGAAATGTTGTGTGCCTACATGTACAAATCGTGAAGGCAAAATGCATCGTTTTCCAAAAAATGAACCAAGTGTGTTTAGTGAGTGGATTTTAAAGATACAGTCTTTAAATTATAAAGACTTGTCAGTTGAAGACATTTATAAAAAATATGTTGTGAGGAACATTTTTCTAGTAACTGCAAAGTTTTAGGCACCAAAAGAGGTCTTATAAGAACAGCAGTTCAAACTTTAAATTTACCTGGTAAGTGAATAAATCAAATTGTAATTTATAAAGAAAGAAAACCTGTACTAGCAGATCATGCAAACGTTTTTATGCTGAAAGGACTGTATAAACAGTGGGAGCAACCATTAGCTGAAGGTTCTAATCTGCAAATGTCAAAGTATAGGTTTGAAGGTAGTATCGACGGTTTGTGACCAAAGTGAAAATAATGTCAGAGCTATTAGACTGCTAATGAGTGAAACGAAGGAGGAATACTTAAAAAGAAAAGAAGAGAATAGAAATTTTGTTTTTGTGATCAATGAACAAGAAATTATTCCCATATTTGATATCCCTCATATTTTCAAGTGTTTGAGAAATAATCTTTTGAAACATGACTTGTATTTTAAGCAAAATAAATAAATAAATGATAATTTTTTGATTGTAAACATATATATTTACTTTAGTTTCGTTGAAATGTAGCTGTCTGTTTTATCGCAGAGTACTTCTTATTGACAGATAGGTGGCACTAGATATAAATTTAAGGAATCTGTATTATCGACAATACTTTTTAACACAACCGCTGCTACATGATGTCGCATACGGATCTAGACAGTAACTAGGTTCTTGCCATTCTATTCATAGTTCCGTATTTGGTATATTGAAGTTACATTTTGTTTGTTTGTAGCTAGGTACCTAATGTTGTTTAGGTAGTATTAAGGCTAGACCAAGTATGGAAGTAATAAGACATAACAATATTAAATCCTAGATGTAAATACCCCAAACTAAAAAGACGCGAAACTGCCAGCTTTTATTAATTTCATTTTTGTTTGCGCATTTCTGAATTCGCCATGTTAATAATTAGGTAGTTGTCATTTATCAGGACTGTCGTGCTCACAGAACAAAAAAAGTATTTTAAATTCTCTGGTCATGCTTCACTTCTCTTTGATTACTGCATTTCAAAATGTACTTATAATAAAAATAACGTAAATTGTTAATGCATAATTGATCTTTAAAACATTAAACATTAAAAACATTAATATCTACTGATACTATGCAATATTGGAAACGTTCAGAGAACAAAACTGATAACTCAACCGTTAAGTGAGCGCTCAGTGAGCCACGAATGCTTGACGTATGTCTGCTGAACGACCATTTTTTTGGAAGGTATTCGCGTTTTCCAAAGTCTAGGCGCCCTCTGGAGGATAAATAATAAACCTACTTTGTGAGTAATCGCAAATTATTTTCAATTTTATTTTTGATTGTTATGTGGAGTAAAAAATGTGGAGGTTGATGTTTGATTCTTTTATTTGTATTTGTAAACTTACCACCAAACAATTAAAACACACAACTCAACCACTAAGTTCGACACCTCAAACAAAAAGATTACTCACAATCCTCCATTTTTGTTTACGTTTCTTAGCGCCCTCAACGGTAGTCGAAATCGCGAATAGAAGTAGATCATATTGATAGTCTTGGGAATATTGAGAAATTAAAATTATGGCTAAAAATAATTTAATTCTTGCATTATTAGACGATGGCGATCTAATTGAAATGAACCGAAAATAGCCCATGTAGTAAAAGATTTACAGGAACCTTTATACGATTATAACGTGAGAAGACGAGGTATTCGTGAAAAAAACAGAAATTACTATGAAGAAATAAATAATATTAAACAATCTTTGTTTACAAATACTAATACCATAGATAACCCACCCACAAAAATATCGTTCGTTCCATCAAGAGTCCGAAACTATCAGAGATTGTTATTAGCGTGCACATGTGGATTTTATTATTCCAACAACAATCTGTGACAGTTTGGTGACAGAATAAGCAGTTCCAATGCTACACGCAAACGGTTTGAAAACTGTAATAAGAGTTTGTGAATTTATAAGGAACTGCGTAAGCGCAAAGGAACTTGATCAGATTTGATCATTCGAAACCACGTGTTTGTTCATTTAATTCAACCTTTTCCACGTATCACATCGTCATATCGGGAAAGCGTTCATTGTAGGCACCACTTGGGAGCGTATGAAAAACTTGGCACCGAGAAAATATTTTACATTTATCTTTGGTTTTTTAGGCATCAAACAGCAAATTTCTGAGATGTGGCTGTAAGATTAATATTACTCTGAGGAGTTTAAATATAATTATTATTAAAATGACTGATTTTCATAGTAACTTGTCTTCTCTAGTTATTATAAGAGGACGTTACCCAAAGAACAACATTGAAACATAGAAAGCGATCCTGAATCGTACATAAATCGAAAACGTCAAACTATATAGTACTACAGGGTTCCAATCTTAGAACAAAAAGAAACAGGAAGGAGTCTGTCATATATTAACTTTAAGAAAAATTTGCGACGGAAGTCGGCCATCTTGAAGCTCCTTGTATGACTCATTGTTTATGTTTACAGTATGCTGTCTAAGCAATATTTGCATATAAATGTCAAAAATTAGCGCATAGGCGTATCATTCGGTTTTTATAAACACAAAATGATTTACAACACTAAATGTATTCACATACTTGATTGGTTGAAATTTAATCAAAATAAAGACCCTAATAGAAATTTTCTTTTTTTACGGTACGGCATTGGAAACGGAAATTAAAATTGACATTTGGCCGCCATATGCAAGCTCCTTTCTGGACTCAAGGTCATTTTGCAAATATACTCCTTCCTGTTTCTTTTTGTTCTAAGGTTCCAATATTGCAATATTCAATATTACCAATTGCTTGAATTTTAATATAAATGAGAATTATAATGCTTGTGTTAATAAAATAATAATACACTCAGGTGCAATAGAAAGTTTCCACTTTTTAGTAAGTAAAAAATTCATGAAATGTATAACATTTAACGTGATTTAACCGAATATAAAACAATGACCACCTATCCCCTCACTGTACATCAACCATTAGAATTGATTTCAATTCTAATGGATGATTCCAGTAATTCAATCAGTTTTGCCACTACAAAATTTTCAGGTCTAAAATGTCTGACATTTTCTAGGCCTTTTTGGGTACGATTCAAACTCGAAGCGAAGATATTTTTTAATTTTAAAACTTTCTAGATGGTACCGAATATCTGAACGGAGCTATTAATGTTGTAATGAAAAAAAATAAATAACCTAGGGGATTCGAACTTTTTACGTTTGCCGCATGGACGAAATCTGTCAATTCTATGTCACATGTCTTATTTATTTTTGATATTTGAACCTCGATTTTGTGTTTTTTTCAAATGTGAATCAGGCTACTGTGAAACATGTGACATAGAATTGACAGATTTCGTGCATGCGGCAAACGTAAAAAGTTCGAATCCCCTAGGTTATTTATTTTTTTTCATTACAACATTAATAGCTCCGTTCAGATATTCGGTACCATCTAGAAAGTTTTAAAATTAAAAAATATCTTCGCTTCGAGTTTGAATCGTACCCAAAAAGGCCTAGAAAATGTCAGACATTTTAGACCTGAAAATTTTGTAGTGGCAAAACTGATTGAATTACTGGAATCATCCATTGAAATTTCTTTCATTTGTCAAAAATATGTGACTAAGGTATCAATTTTATTGACAGATAAACATTGCTGTGTATCAGTTTTTGTGATTGTATCGTAGTTTTTTTTAATTATTCTGGATATTGTCCTGTTTTATACGTCTCTTGATGCCTCTAAGAGCCGAAGATTCTGCAAAAGCTATAGCTCTTGTAGAAGATGGCAGCAGTTTGCGTTATGTTGCTAGACTCCTTCATTGCACCCACACAATGGTTCGAAAATGTATGCAAAGGTTTAGAGAAACTGGTAGGAATACACGAAGGCCAGAATCTGGCAAGAAACGAAAAACAACGGCCGTTGATGATCGTTTCCTAACCGCACCTCTACGTCTGTTGAAGCAAGAAATCAACTTAGAGAGGTTCGCGGTGTTGATGTAAGTGTGTGGACAGTTCGCAGAAGATTAGCAGAGGTAGGTTTAACTGCTTGTAGACCATCACATGGACCAAAATTGCTTTGACAGCACACCGATACATTAACGACATTCTGCAAGACTATGCTGTTCCATTTGCTCCATTTATTGGAGCATGTTGCAAGAATTGTAAATCAATATCTGGATGAAGTTCGAATAACCCGTATGGATTGGCCAGCATGCTCGCCGGACATGAATCCAATAGAAAATGCTTGGGATGTGTTGGATAAACGCGTAAGGAGTCGACCGGTGTCACCAACTTCGCTGCAAGAACTTCGCATTGCACTTCAAGAAGAGTGGGAGAATATCCCTGAAGATTACTTTCGTATTTTAATTAACAGCATGCATAGACGCATGCAAGCTGTAATTAGAGCTAGAGGAGGTACTACGAGCTACTAAACAATCATAACTCGCTCGTGCTTCTTATTAAATGTAATTTCGAATTTTTGAATTTTCGGGTTGCGCTCAAACATTAGCTGTTTTTTTGTGAATAAATATACCCATCTACTCCATTTGTATTGTTTTCTTTGGTTTTTTAGATGCTTATGACGTTAAGAATACTAGATATAGAATTTATAGCGCAGTTTTTGTGCCTGCTCTGTTAAACCTTAAAAATATTTGTTGGAAACTTTTTATTGCATCTTAATCTTAATCTTGGGAGTGAAATATATCAAGGATAATCCCTTAGAGCTAATAAAATTTGGGATTTAATATTGTAATGGCTTATTACTTCAATCTTAATACTATCTAATCAACATCTTATAAAACAAAATGTAACTTCGATATGTCAATCTGACGATGAGAAACATCAAAAGCTTGAACAATTTTTTATTGTGGATATGGTAAAGTACTGTATTAAATTTTTTATTTTACGTAATAAATGTGAACCATGAACTGTTTGGTTTATTGTTAAACAAATGTTATTTTCAAATAGGAAAACCATTGCTGACGCAGCCACCATTTTTTCAACTTTTAACACTAGCGACTTCGCCATATTTTCAAATAGTGAGCTATTTTAAATTCATGTTTGTTTATTCCGGATTTTCTGTAATATCTTCTAAAAAAGGACCAAAACCAATAAATGTTCAAGTTGTATTTGTTATATTTGGTATACTTGTCATAAGTTGTCAACTTGACATTACATTACGCTAAAAATCTTTGTCATTTTGGTTCTTTCTACGACAGAAAAAGTTTTTTAACAGAATTACTCGGATTTAACATCACTAGATGATTAGAGAATATATATTGAACGAAGACTGGGATTATTCGATGGATATAAAATGCCGAAAAGAGCTAGAGCCGTGAAATTGATAGCAGTAACCTTTACTTTGTGGAAGTCTTAAAAATAGAAATTTTTGGAGAAAACTTCCAGTATTTATTTAAAAAATTGCTTTTTTTAACTCAATGTCTGACGATGCTGGTTTTCAGCGAAACACTGGACTTTGATAAGACGAAAATTGTATATATTTTGAAATTTTACACGGACTTCGTTACTTATTAAACTAACATAATTGAGATAATTATATTAAAAAAAATATTTTAAATTGTTTTAAAGGTTTGTTGGTTTTGATATTATGAATAAATAAAATTACAGATTACCATTAGAACAAGAGATTTTAATATTTACTGAATAATATAATTTGAATAGAGAAAACAAACCTCTTTGATTTCTAATTTTAATACTTTTGTTTTTAATTCCGTATATATACTTATTCTGCTAGTTTATATTTTTTTATTTATTTGAAACCATATGAAAAAATTAAAATCACAGATTACTATCAAAAGAAGAGAATGATTTATTATTAATCGATTTTGGCAGTAAAAGTCTGTTAATTAAAAAATATTAAGGTTCGTTTTTTTAGAATCAATTTAAATCTAAAGCTAAAATCTAACTAGGCAAAAAATATTTAAACTGAAAAGACCGCACCTTCAACTTCGCCCAAAAATCAATAAATTTGACATACCCGCGCACGCGCTATCATTGCACATATATTGGTCAAAAGTTAACAGAATGTTAGCTAATATAGCTTTAACAAACGTTTATACAACCGGTCCTCAGTGTATTACTTGAATGCATAGTATATGAATTCATAACCTCATTCTTAATTAATTGAATTTTGGAAAAATAGTCATATCTTTAGAATATGTTGCAGGCTACAGTCGTATTTTATATCTTTAGAGAGTTTTTTTTATCTGCTGTAACCATATTATGACGTTAGGCGTCGATTTGTGATATGATTTAAATGTCGAGAGTGAATTTATACAAATATTTAGTTAACTTTTAAAAAATTACAATATACCAAAAGGAAAAATGTAATTTACAATAAAACAACCATTAATCTTAATTTCGTCTTTAATTAGTTGTAAAAGATATTTCAATAATTAACAAAATTTATAAATGTTTATCACAGCAAAAATTATGATAGTTAAATACCTCGGCTAGGGGTGAGTAAGTTCATTAGCTCTTGTACTATAGTACAATATTTGTTTCTTTAAGAAATTATAAGGGCGCCACTGAAATCTTTTTATTTTTTATGATGTTACTGAAGAAAGTTGTTTTAAGCTGAGTTATTTAAATAAGTATCATAAGATAACAGAAAGATGTCAGAAAAAACTGTCTATAAAGTAAAAAAAAATAAAAATGTACCAACAGATAAAAGATAAATAGATTTCCTTGGTGCTAAAATGAATGAAGTTGAGAATAAGTTACAAAAAAATAATCCGCAAACAGTTCTTTAAAATACTTATTCTAATACAGTTGACGATATAGATAGATATAAACGGAAATAAAAGAAAAAAAACAGTAAACTTAATATACCACAATAAACTTATCTGTTAACTATAGTGGACGATCCTTCACCGCACCTTGGGGTCGCTACGGCATTGTCTAGGTAATTCCAAATGACTATGGAAGATCACGAGTGGAGGGATGATCTGCCCAAGTTGTAGAGATGATCCAGTTAAAAAAGTTCGTGCGTACGAGAGCTTAAAGTTTACAAGCTGTTCAAGTTTACTGAATCTTCAAATTAAAGAGATGCTTCTAGTTTACTGAATTTTCAAATGAAAGAGATGCTTCTAGTTTACTGTATTATATTCCAACTTTCTGTATATGACAGTAAACCAATAGAAGAAATGAGACTGGGAATAATTATTAAAACCTCTTGAACCCGATAATGGCAACTCATTAGTACACCTCGTAGCGTAGCTACTTTGAATTTCCAATTATAATTATAGAGACCGTATTCATTATTTTATTATTAAGAATTCTTATGGAAAGATGGAGCTCGCAGTACTAATTTAATTTAATATTTAGGATACCAGGTGCTTAAAATGTTAACAGGTACTGTTACACTGCAAAGTGTTAATAATTATGAATATCAGCTCCTTTTAAAGTTTTATTTTTACTACCAAGCACATGACTTTTGTAGTTCTTGCGTTTCAATATAACAAAAAATTAATTTTTATTGCAGATATTCGAAATAGGGTTAATAGGTTTAAAAAAAAATAAATATAAATTTTAATTCTCATTTTTTATTGGGAGTCTTATGCAAACGTACAGTGACACACAATACAACAATCACAACTGGCCCTGGTCCCCTAATAACAAAGAAAAAAATCTAATGAAAAAAAACATAGAACATATAGCAAACTATATAACAATATGTACAAATGTTTATTTTTTACAAATGCCCAAACATGGATATTTCGGTTTTTGGTTTTAATAAATACAATTTACATAAAATAATTTACAAACATTATAATACATAAGTTTGGTTGAAGGTTTAGCCATTAGAAAAATTACGTGTTTTAATTTAACAAACTTAAAAACAAGTCAACTTTATAATAATTTTATTTTTTGATTTATTACAGCCATGTGTATTCACCAATCATAGTAAAACT
This sequence comes from Ophraella communa, assembly GCA_035357415.1. NCBI lineage: Eukaryota > Metazoa > Arthropoda > Insecta > Coleoptera > Chrysomelidae > Ophraella > Ophraella communa. The sequence goes on along the minus strand of CM068994.1, from coordinate 27,081,288 downwards.
TGAAAATTGTTAAAAATTTAAATTAAACTTTCTATGTGTGAACAAAATAGAAAACATTTACACCTTTTTTTGGTGCAGTTAACAGAAAACTAGAATAACTTGCTAAAATGCTAAAATATAATAATATTTCATGGGAAATTGCGTTATTTCTATAATGGATAAAAATCAAAATCCAGTAAATTTAGGTAAAATATAAATTGGTTAAGCACATGAAACATCTACTAAATAATACAAATATAAAGAATTCTGAGTGGGATATGGAAAAAAAAAGTTTGACTGGGTAAATAAGAAAGCTTGGAATTTTTAATTCAATGACAGAAGGAGGTTGTTTTACTCCACTATTATTTGACATATTTACAGTTAATATTATATATATTTGATCAATATTTAAAAAAAAAACTGGAAATACACTCTAAAGGAATATGAAATAAGGATCAAATTATACATTTATACTGGACAAAGTATAGTATGGTGTCAGATTTATTTGTAAATTTTAATATGAAATGTATCAGCTTTGAATAGAATTGATGAATGCGGCTTTAATTAAGTTTTTAAAATAAAAGGCTAGATATTACTAAGTAAGGATTTTTCTTTTAATTGTTATGGGAGATATAAAAAAATGTTAGCGAAGTTTTGTACTACAAAAATAACTCGTTTTTAATCACACCAATGTAACTAATTACTTCAACCAATACTTATGAATTATTTAAAATGTCTCCACGATAAAATTGGTGGCCAAAGCAAGGAACAAAACTAAAATAAATGTTAATGTATTGCAAGAAGAGTCTACTTGAATATTTCTGTAACGAAAGTGCGGACGATTTATTGTGATCGAATCAGATTAAAAAAAGATATATATTAATAGAAATAGAATATTCGTCGACAGTGAAAATTTAAAATAAAAACATTCTATGCGAATAAAGATATTTACATTAATAAAATCATCTATCAATTGCACTTATCAGTGGTTAATGTCTGTCCTCTTTAATATTTTAAATAAAATATAATAATATATACTGGCCGGCTATATTATTTTAATACTACTTTACAAAAATTAGAGTAGCATTTTTTACATATCACCAGAAAAAAAATATTAAATACTATTTACAAAACAATCGAACTACTATATACAATAACAAAAAAAAATAATAATTAGGTCGCATATTAAACAGTTTTCGAAAATAAAATCAGTTTCTCCAGTTAATAAATAATTAAATTTAATATGTTATCTAATATTTGCTAATTTGTATAACAAACAAATTCATATTTTTTCATGTTAAAAGGGAAAATTATTTTTAAAATGTTTTAACTGAAAACTTTCTCTGATAATACTTTTCAATGAATTTGTTAATTACACCCAACAAGACGCCATTTTGTTGTGAGCATCCTATTGATTGAACATGATTTATTGAAGATATTAGGAACCAACTTAATCCAATTAAAATACCTTGTCAAGAGTTTGTAAATGGGAATAAAAAAATGTAATTACTTTCGAATGTCATTTATCTAATATAACTCTTTTGAACAAGTCAAAAGTTACGTTAGAATAACAAAAAGAATAACTAGAGAAACGATCTTTATAATTACACACACCTACCGCTGTGTTCATCAAAGGCCAAATACATATTTTTCTCTCAACTGGTAACATAATTTAAAACAAATAATAAAAAAAAACGGTCAGAGTAATTACAAAATAACACGCAGATTAAAAATATGACTCCGTAGAAAAGAAGTCTCCAATTTCCTCAAAACTGATTTTGGTTATGTGGTTTAAGAGACCACCTAGACGAATCTTTGATTACACCGAAAATTTAAAGTGATTAGATATCGAATAGAAAGGCAATTGGCACGTACCGACCAGAAGCGCCACAAAGCAAATCCTCTGTCAAAAAAAAATAAAAATATCTATCCGCAGTATATAACTTACTAATAATAACGTGGAAACGTTTTGCCTTTGTTAAAAATACGTAAGATACGTTTGTGATTCGGTGGACGGATTGACCTCAAAGAAGCTACTGAAATAATTTAATAACTATTATATAAAACTAGTTACACGCAAATTGGCCAAAATTCAATTTGATATAATGATATTACTGCACATTTTTCGATTTATATAGCAGCCACATTTAGTTAAAAATAATTATATGAAAGTTACCACATACCTACTACTTATAATATATAAGATTCATTTTAATTTGTTACCATATTAATACATTTTTAATATTTTAAATTCAAGAAGCTGTCATTTGGACCGGTAGTAATTGCAACCTACTGTGCAAACTCATAATTAGAATCTGACACGTACGAGCAATCTTAAAAACAATTTAACTAACCTACTATCTAAGCGAATATCATTTAACTTCTATTAGTTGGTGGCCTGTTTTTTTAAGATTAGCAGCTAAAATATAGCTTTTTACGTCTTCTACTTAAATAATTTAAGAGTTTTAATAGGATTAGGCGCTATGATCATAAAGAGCACTTTAACTTTTGCCCACTATGTGATCGTGACTGATTTTCCACTTGAAAGATATACTATTACATACCGAAACTGAAAAGTCGTACCACAAAGGCGGCTTTGAACTGTTCACGTAGAGAAATGAGTTTGCATATAACATCAGATATGCTCATCACCAGAGATGGACTCTAAACGTTTGAAAGTTTATCGAAATGTAGATCAAATTGATTAAACTGCTAGAAATCAGCCAAAAAGACCAGCGAAGTAACTCATAACTTTATTGACGTGTGAATTCAGTCAACAGGTAAAACTAAAAGAAGGAACTTGGAGAAAAATTAATTTCAGGGTACTACTACAGATGATTTCAAAATAAATAGTGGAGTAACAAAGATAATATGACTAGAACAACTAATGGCTGACGATGTTGATTTTCCAGTAATAGAAAGTATAAGAAATAAATGATAACAAAACTAAGAGAAATAAGGAGAAAAAATATCCCCGGATAACAATTATTCATAGCTAAGGAAAACGAGGAGATACAGGAAGAATCCAGAGCGTACGAAAGACGCAGAATCCTGTTGGAAATCAAATTATTGAGATTGTAATGTAAAATAAACATATACAAAAGTCCAAAAATAGGGAATGATAAGAAAAGTTACAGATAAATGGATTGTTATGGGTCTTAGAAGTTGGATATGGCCCAAGAAAAGATGGAGAAATGGAATAGAAGAAGACTTATCAATATCACAAAGTAGAAAGTTCTATTCAGAGATCGGAATGTATGGAAAGAGTTAACAGCCACTCCCAAAACACATAAAAAATTATGAACTAAACTAGGGGAGTAATCCACCTAAAAAAAAGGGTTTCAAGAAAGTTTTCGCTATGATTTTCAAGGAGATTCACATCTCTTTCATTTTTTTTATTACATGTTTTGTTTTTTATTTGCACTAATGGTCCTATCCCAAAGGAAGAGATGCAGGAAGAATCCAGAGCGTATGGAAGACGCAGAATCCTGTTGGAAATAGAATTATTGAGATTGTAAAGTAAAATAAACGTATACAAAAGCCCAAAAATAGGGAATGGATTTTTATGGGTCTTAGAAGCTGAAAAAGGCCCAAGAAAAGATGGTGAAATGAAATAGAAGAAGACTTATCGATAACACAAAGTAGAAAGTTTAATTTAGAGATGGGAAAGTATGGAAAGAGTTAACAGCTACTGCCAAAACACATAAAACATTGTATACTAAACTCGAGGAGTAATCCACCTAAAAAAAAGAGTTTCAAGAAAGTGTTCGCTATGATTTTCAAGGAGATTCTTATTTCTTTCATTTTTTTATTACATATTTTGTTGGAATGTAGAAGATATAGAAGTTTAAAATACTGTTATAAACTATATTTCTGATATTTTTCTTTGTATTTACTGAAAACCGTTTGAATTTTTTTTTAAATTTAACCGCTAATCTTTTAAAATCAACATTTTGTCGCAGATATTAAAACTTACTACGTGCCGAACGCAGTGAGGTACGTAGCAACAAATTAAATCCAAATTTTATTAATTTAACACCTTAATATTTAGTTTTGCACTATCTTTTTTCGGCAACAATGTTTTATATTAAAAAAAAAGAAAGTTCTATGACAATTGTCAGTTACTCTTTTTATTTCTAGTTTCAAAAAATATGAGCATCTATTAGTTGATATAACAAAGATTCCTTTCGGATGCAGTTAGTTTTAACTAATGGTGCTTTTGGGTGGTTTCAAAAAATGAGCAGTAAACTATTAAAAGCAACAGTTTGGTAGTGACTCGGCGAAAAAATATGGGATTGTGTATTGTGGTTGCTGTAATCATGTAAAACGGGTAAATAATCTTTGTGGGTGAGATTTTTGGGGCGAACGGGCCAGTCCGCGCCTGATAAGATATGCCGATCACGGCGCTGCAGGAAACAATTTCAGAACTACATAACACCAATGTTTTCTTTAAATGTGTAACCACGCTTTGCTCCGTTAGATTTTTATTGATTGTTCTTGAGGAGAGTTAATTGTTGAGCATTGTTTTCGAGCTTGTAGATCTAGATCGCCGTGGGAATTTCGATTTCGGATTGACAGGTACCAGAGAACAATACACGTCTAATGGATAGTGTAAAAAATCGAGAAAGGATGACCTGCCGAGGAAATTTTGCTGACCTAGTAAAGTGCATAATGCACCAACAATAATTGCGATGTAATGGCATAAACGATAAAGAGATCGTCACTTATAGGAATGAAGCGTACCGAAAATATTATAAAAATCAATCAAAATCAATTTTAAGGATGTTTTTTTACCGATTTCTTCTGGTAACTCGCTTAACGTGACCTATATCAATTTCTGATGTAAATTTAATATATTGAAAGTTTTTCCCAGAACAAATCGTTGACACGATCCTCTTCTTTCGTCCGATTCATCAGGTACTCCTTATTTCAATAACGGAAAACTACCTGTTTCTTTTTTATCACATTTTCGTTGTGAGATCCAGAGGAGCGGGCCTGTGCAACTTTATCCTTTTGATTTCTCTATCTGAATCGCAATCGCTTTCTTCATCCGCTTCACTGCCGTTTCCCCTTTCCGTCCCTGAACCGGATCTGACACTGTGAGCTGGCGAAGATCCTCTGTCGCTGTTCGTCTTCATACTCAAATCCAAGGGATCTTCTTGTATGATCGTATCTGTCGAAATGGGGGTCGTTCGTTCTTCGGGCGTGGGAGATCGTTGGGATTGGAGGATGGCGTCTAAGAATACGCGTTTTTTGAAAGCTTCTACGCCGTTGTTGGGGCTCCGCAAGAATCTGTTATCATTGGCTGGTTGCAGCAAACCGGGGTACAGAGGAGGATAACCTGGAGGAAACAGCAAACCGGGAAGACCGGGAGGTGGTAAGAACGCAGGCGGTAAGAAACCGGGAATTAACGGAAGTCTCCTGGCGTCGCTGACTTCGACTGACGAATCTGAGTTGTGGGATTCCGGTGAACTGACTTGCGGAGATGCTGGATGCCTGTATTCATCCAAGCCTAATAAAATAAGTTCTTCTTTCGTTTTTTGGATGCGCATTAACGGAGAAGGATAGTTGTTCATTCCGAGCAGTCCCATGCTGAGCGGAGGCTGGGGAAGTGGTGGAGTTTTTTGCGCGTTCTTCATATTTTGCGAAGCGTGCGCGATGTGTTGGTGCTGCTGTTGCTGTTGTTCTTGCAGTAAACAATGGATCTTAAACCAATTGGAACGTCTGCCATAGCGGGAACCGCTTTTAGACATTCCCACCATCATGCATTTTCTGAGTCTGCAAGCTTTGCAGGCCGTGCGATTTTTCTTATTGATGACGCACTCTCCGTTGTTTTTGCATTCCGTTATCGATGTCAGGTTGTTGTAGGACCTTCCGAAGAATGACTGAAACAAAGAGAAAACCATGTTAAAAGAAATTTTTATTACAATTATTATTATAATTATTATTATTTAATTACACTCCGCCAAAAAAGTATCACATCACCTATAAAACGACAAATATTGTATTAAAAATAATGATTTTTTTTACTGTTGTTTCTTTTGGTTTTTTAAGTAAGAAATAAGTATCTAAAGAAAAATGCAGAATGTACGAAAAACAGAGGGTTTATTTAATTTTTTTCATAAATTAGAAGTAAGCGCATAAACAGCATTGATTTAAAATAAATAAAAATCAAAAGTAATGGTAATTTAGTAAGACGTATTGTCCTCTAGCTCTTATAACATCTAGACAACGTTGTGGCATACATCCAATTAATCTTCTCAGATAATCTTGATCAATATTATCCCATTCTATGGTTAACAACCGTTGCAGGTCCTGAAGATTAGCTGGCGTCACATTACCGGATCTCACCCTTCTGTAAAGATAGTACCAAACATGTTCTATTGGATTTAAGTCCGGGCTGCGCGCTGGCCAATCTAAAACTTGTAAATTTACCTCTTGAAGGTACTCTGTAACGATTCTTGCGACGTGTGGGCGTGCATTGTCATGCATAAAAACGAAGTCGTCACCAATAAATGGGGCGTAAGGAACAACATGCATCTCCAAAATTTCTCTTATGTACCTATCAGCAGTTAAGGATCCTCCATCTAGCTGTACCAATTCGGTTCGACCCCTTAAAGATATTCCGCCCCAGAGCATAATAGATCCTCCTCCAAAAGTTTGTCGCCGGTTTTAGGTTGCATTGAAAATAACGCTCGCCATCTCGTCTATAAACTGGTATTCTTCGATCCGAAGTGTATAAACAAAATCTTGACTCATCCGTAAAGAGTATGTTACCCCAATCGTCGATATTCCAGTTTACGTGCTCTCTTGCAAATGTTAGTCGTGCTATACGGTGTTCCCTTGTAAGTCTCGGGGCAGTGGCAGCTACTCTGGCCCTAATTCCAGACTGTCTTAAGATGTGCCTAACAGTTTCTGAAGACACACGTACATTTCGAGTCTCGGCTAAGTCATGTTGAAGTTGACTTGCAGTCACATGTCTTCGACGCAAAGCCTGAAGGACTAAAAATCTATTGTCTGCATGCGTAGTTGCTCTTGGCCGACCTGTTACAGCTCGTATTTCATAAAGACCAGTCTCTCGGTACCTTACTACCACTCGTGATACTGTCGACTGATTTACACCCACTAAATTTGCCACATATCTTTGACTCCTTCCATCTTCAATGAGGGAAATTATTCTAACCACTTGATCCCTCGTTAAATTAAAATTTATATTGTCACGACCTTCCATACTCGATATTTAATACAAAATTTTAATTTAAACGCAAACTGTATACTCTTTACCAAAGTAAAATAAAGACTGATAATATAAAAACCAGACAAAATAGAAATTATCACTTTTTTTTCTTAAAGAGTAAGCTGTATTTACAAATTGTATTTAAATATTTATTCTAGCCTTAATATTCTTAAGGGCCATAAAGAAATAATTTAAATTAACCAAATGCGGTGATAAATATTTGTAATTTTATAAGTGATGCGATACTTTTTTGGCGGAGTGTATTTTGGAATAACACCTGTAGATGACAGAATGATTGGTAGAGTTCTAACTGACTTAAGTTTCCATTGTCTTTGTATTTCTATAGAGAGTTTAAGTTTAAACTGGTGTCCTCTGAACAGTTGATTTGATTTAAAGTAAAAATTTCGTTAAGATTACCAACATTGTACTTCAATAGTTTAAAAGTGGTAATCAAGTCCCCACGTTGCAGGCGAAATTCTCAGCCCCCCAATGAAATTCGAGTGTCTTTCCTCGGAACATTTTCTAACAGATTCTTATCGCGAACCAAATTGGGACTCCAGGTGGGACTGACGTACTGAAGAATAGGTCTTACATAAGTTGCATAAAGTACAAAATGATTGAAAACCACATTTTTCGACACTTAATGGTATGAACCATAACTTTTTATAATAACTGGCCTAAAGCTATCGGGTACATAGGAATAGAAATGAAAGAAACAGCAGATAAGCTGGCAAAAAAGAAGCCGAGAGTCGTATCTGGGACTAGAACCACCTTGTGTGATCAGCAGTAGCACAATCCTAAGAAAACTAAGAAAATATGTGGAGAAGGACTGAGACAAGCTAAAATATTTCTGGGAAACTATAACCAGAAGAGATCTCTTAGCTGCTTCAACCTAAGTAAAAATGGCTCCGGATCTTAACAGGAACACTAACCCGGCATTACTGGTTAAGAAGTCACGTGAAGAAACTATGGATAGAAAATGGAGCAACATGCAGATTTTATAAGGAAGAGGAAGAAACCTCCATACACATACTCTCGGATTGCCCTGCTTGCAAAATTCTAGGGTCAGATACCTAGGAGCACACGAAATAGAAGAAGAGGATTTGAAGCCCGACGACGTCCTAAAACATCAGACCTATAGCAAGTAAGGGGGACACAATAGATGTTATCGATCGCAGTGCAACTATAACCCTCAACTTCATACATACATTCATACATGCAAAGCTATCGGACGATAATTGCTAAAGCCAAGTTTGTCAATTTTTTTAAAAATGGGGTGACAGACGGTAGTTTCCAGATAGAGGGCAAAGAATGTTGTGCAAAAGAAGTATGCCTTACTTCTGCACAATTCACAGTTTTGGGGTTAAATCATCCAAACCAGGTGAAGAGTTTGTGCGGAGTATACACAAACAAAACCAATTAATTAGTCAGCCAGACGGAAAATCATCCGGAAAAACTGACTGACAGTTTAACAAATTCAATAAACAACTTTTTCATGTTCTGTATCTCTTTATCATCATTCAACAAAATCAACAATGGCTTAAAACCATACCAGCATGTAATTCGACCGAGTTTTCACGGTACGTTGATTCCGAAATCGAAAATACGTGACGTAATCGTCCATACGTCACTTACTTCCCTAAGACGGGCATTGTGCGTGTAGTCTAGCGCCACCGAGCGGAGTAACGCAGAGGCGGAACATCCTAAAACGAGGGTACAGAGAAATCCGATAGAAAATAAAAGTTAACCATTAAACAATAGCAAAAGATAATGACATATTAAGGTTTATCAAGAAGTACGTTAAATATTTAAGAGTAGGTGTTACGATAGTAATAATTATTTGTTTTATTTCAATTAACGTACTCGGCTACTTATACAGGGAGAATAAAGTACACAATTAAATTAACAGATTAAATGATTAAGTAATAGTTAGATTTTGTGGTACAGGTGGATATTTTTAAAAAACTGGAGAACGGTGAAGGCGTTATCAGACATTCTATAATAATATGTTCACCAGTAAAGTTGCAGTTCCATGCTGAACAGAATTATCGATTGTTAGATGCCATAAGGTAGGTTTAGTGTGACCAATTAGTCTCAAAACCGCTAGGTTTTGCAGCTCCAATAAAGTAAGGCTGGCTTAATGAAGGTTAATTTTGATGTCGGAATTTTGTCGGAATGATCTTGCCATAAAGATTTGACCTTTTGCTTGATGACTCGCTTAAGATCGGATGCAATTTGGATATTATCTGCAAAGTTTATTTCCCATTATACCAACATAAGATGGTGTTCATAGAATGGTAACTGTTTTATTTTGGAAAAACGAGAGTTGATAGGTATTAAGAATATTCTGTACAAGAGAATGGTCACTGAATTTATCTTTAATGAAGTGTTTAGAAGCAAGGGAGTCTGTACATACGCAGACATTTTTGGGAGCGAAAATATATTTCTTTGAAAGCCTGAAGTATACTAGAAAGTTCGCCGGTATATACAGTATAAGTTGATGATACTATGGAGGAGAAAATTGAATCGTTACAGCACAATCGACTCCTGGTTCATTGTTTGAGGCATCAGTACCTACACAGTACGAAGTCGTAATCATTGTGGTTTTCTGATTAGATTGTTTGGTGCTTCATTTTTATTCAGAGTTGTGAGAGGTGTGTGTTGATATAAGGAATGTTTTTCGTCCATGAGGCCATTAAGGGAACAGACAGTGATAATGCTTAAGAAACATCAAAAAGTTGCTGACGTTCCATCCATAAAGGAGGTTTAATTGCTTCGCAGTAGAGATATAGTAATTTATAAATTGATAAATGTTTAAATAAATTCTTTAATAAATATAATAGCAAGAGGGTACTTCTATTACCAATTGTTCAAATTAGTATCCCCTGATAAATTATAATAAACAGTTTCTTCTTTCAATTGGCAGCTTGTTATCAACCTTATCGAAAATAATTGAAACTAAGTAAAAACCGTTTAATGACTTTTATTCTTAAAAATAATATTTTGACGAAACAGCAATATGGGTTCCTTCTGGGCATCTTCACTAAACGATAAACTTTTCACGACTTTTTGTAATATTTTGATCAAGTTTGAATTTTATGACATCTGTGGTCTTTCTTTGGAGTTGTTTAGTTCTAACCTCACAATTGGTGCGCATATAATATGATAAACATTCTGAAAGCCTACTGGTTAATGTGGTGTACCCCAAGGCTTGGTTTTGGGTCCAATTCTTTTCGCGTAATTTATTAAATATACCACCAACATAAAGATTAATGGTAAAACTACTCTATTAGCAGATGATAAGAGTGTCAGCTGGAGCAGTTCAGATAAAAAACTTTACATTTACAAAGGTATCTTCTTACTATTAAATTCTGGGCAGATTCTAATAAACTCTGTTTTTACAAATCTTACAAATCTTACAAACCCATTATATTAAATTACACACTAAAGTTACATTTGTAATCAATTCGCTGACCAAGTGGCAATTTGGTACGCAAGCTAAGTGATCGTTCACAACGCAATTTGACGTCAGAGTTGAAGCTGAAGTCGTCGAAATTTCTAACAAGCTGCTGATTTGCACTTCGTGACGACCATGGGACATGCGCTATAAAAATTGAATCCAAATTATGAGTTCTCTCTTACCATATGTTGAAGGAATCATGGTACGATCTCACATGAAAATTTCCAAATTTCCAAATTTCCAAATTTCCAAATTTCCAAATTTCCAAATTTCCAAATTTCCAAATTTCCAAATTTCCAAATTTCCAAATTTCCAAATTTCCAAATTTCCAAATTTCCAAATTTCCAAATTTCCAAATTTCCAAATTTCCAAATTTCCAAATTTCCAAATTTCCAAATTTCCAAATTTCCAAATTTCCAAATTTCCAAATTTCCAAATTTCCAAATTTCCAAATTTCCAAATTTCCAAATTTCCAAATTTCCACTTGGCCAGCAAATTGATTAAACGAACAGCATTATAAAGTTTTTTTCTAGTTTTTCTATATCATTGCGAGTTATACTTATCCTTCTTTTAAGCTATTACAACTGTTCTTGTAATTTTTGTAATACCAGTTGTTTATCCACAAACATTGTTGTTACTTTCTGTGATTTTACTTTAGGATTTCAACAGTTTTATCTTCAATAAATAAATATAAGACTGTACAATTTACAAACAAGACTAATTGCTAATTTTCCTGAGAACTAGACTTCATTTTTGGGAACTTTTCAGTGATTTCAGCTGCATTGTGACAAATTATTTCTATTGCATTCTTGCTTACCTACGTCCATGTTTTTAACTAGAGCGTGTAATGTTTATATCCAAACAGAAGCCATTTTTTATGTTAATATATTCCGAATGTTTACATCTTGTGAATGAAATTGTTTCAGGTTGTGTTTCATTATGATTTAGTTGGACAAATATGAACAGATGTTATGATAAGTAACCCAAAACATATATCTAAAGATTACGACTTACATTTATTTGTTTTTTCATAATATTAAATCGTTTATGTATTGCAAAAAACAATTTGTCAATAAATGTCCTACATAATTTAATAACTTGTCAAGGATGGAAGATTTTCGAATCCTCCTTAATATATCCATTAAGAAATTGTTCATTTCCTTTTTACCGTTGCGATAGAAATGACAAATATCCTGCCAGAAAAATGTTAGGAAATTAAGAAAATAATACAGTTTAAGCTGCAATTTATGTAAAATCTACTAAATTCTAGAATTAATAAACTTTTATTTTTATTTAAGTCTGTCATATGATCAAAGTAAATAAACTCTATGCACTTGTTGATTGATATTACAAGAAGTAATTAATAGAACACCGACCGATTTTATGTTTAGAAAGTAAAATATTTGAGATCCGAACCTTCAACATTTCAAAAATAACTGACAAGCCGTGAATAGTAAAAAAATCTTCCCATATGCTTACCGTAATATACATACGTTAAATTGATGATAACATAATAGAATTCAAAGCAAGAGCGAACAGAACGATCGGCTGACAACCGAATCAAAAGTTAGTTTTTATTAATGTTAATTCACGACGTGTTTGTTGTCAACAGACAATTGAAATGAAAAATATCAACAATGTAGGTCTTGTTCTGATAATGCGAACGAATATAGAGAGTTTTGAATGCAGATCTTTTAATAATAACAAAGTTCTGAATGGAGAGAAATTATTATGGACCAGTTAAATTGCGTAATTACGCAACTAATCACCTACTTAATAATTATTCACAAATCAAAATTTCTCTTTGAAATAAGGATTATAATTTTATATTTTCTAATCAAGGAATATTGTTTGAAAAAGTAACAACTTCATTTATGTTTTGTAAGTTTAGACAGTTGCTACTTAAGCTTTGTAGGAGGCTTGTTTTAGACACCTCCTTGACAAATATGACGAGGGGTGTGAGGTTTAACCTAACCTCAATTACTCCCTGGTTTTGAATCTCCAATTTCGTAATTTCGGAATTTTTTGCAATTGTCGACTATGATAGCTTGCGCTGTCCATTACTTTAACGCTGTTTGGCGGAATGTTGGGTAACAGACAATTTTTAAACCAATCTTCAAAAAGCTCTGCTGTCGTATCTTCATGATAATCAACAGAAGAGTCCTTAATATTTTTGTCAGAAAGCCACATAGCGTTTGGGATCCAACCATTTTCTGATCCTGCGTGTAATATTGTGGTTTTCTTCCCTTTATTTGATGGTGCTTTTGTTTTACACTTATCAGAGGAATCAGACCATCCTTTGGAAGGGGTGTCATGCGTGTCAAACCTCGTCTCGTCGAGGTAGAGTAACGGCCGATTTTCAGACCGGTATTTTCTTATTGACGATATATATTCAGAACGTCAGTTTATTAAATGTGTGAATTCCATTATTACTTGTCTCTTGTCAATTTAAAGCCCATTGCTTACAGTCCATTGCACATAGTGTAGATTTTTCGCCTTATCTTTTTCCCAGTCGTCTAGCGACTTTTTGTGACGGCGGAATTTTTTATAATGATTTTGCGTCACAAGATAAATGAGTCTTCTTTAACGCTCCAATGGAAGAAGCACTATTACTTTTTATCCACGGACGCCACATACTGCCTATTATGTACGTTGGGGTATAAAATATTTGCTATTAATATCTAATAACAAATAAATGTTATAAAATTATTGCACGCCTTAACACAAGTGAACACTTCCAATGAAATACAAACACTAAAATGAACAAGAAGTGTAAGATGTAATCCTCTATAATCCCTCTCTGAAAAACAAAATTACCTGAATCAGGTCCTTTTACATTTATGATGTGCATCTCGGATTTTACAACAGGAACTTCTTTATAAGAAGTAAATATTAATTAATATTAATTGAGAGAATGTGAGATGAACTGATGCAATGACAAAATAAAAATAGTAATTATGGACAGATTTTATGGTTGCATTGAATATCTTTGTTGCTGACATCTTGTTTTTCCTTCTAAAGTTTGTTCAGTCAGTTATTTCTTTTCCAAAAACATAATCAAACCACATTTTTCTAAACGTACGTTTCAACGTTTTAAAAGCAGAATCGGAAGGTTGAGTATTTGTCTACTTTTGTTGAATTTGACTTCGGTCACATTTAACCTGATTCTATTTGAGTATCACCATTATTGCGACTTAATTTGCATGTACTTATATATTTGAGAATTCAGCAACATACAATAGATTGCGTGTCCGAACTTATGTAACATATGATAAAAGGAAATGTTATCGGCATTTCATACAATTCTTAATGGATTACCATAGTTAATTTAACATGGCTGATATGTCTCTGCAATAAAGTAATACTTTAAAGAGGTCAATGGGTACTTTGTTTGAAACCGTTACAAAGTTTAGTGAAAATAAAGTGCATTATGATTTTATCACAACAGGTCTATTGAACCGAATAAATACTTTTTAAGAAATCACTTTTTGTTTCTGATTCGGTGGAATAATGTATATATAAAAAACAATTAACTAGATTAGCGGATAGAGGTAAACTGAAAGGTCGGAATCAATCAGGTGGATATCATAAATAAATTATAATTGTTACTAAATATATTTTGTTACAAAACTGGGTTAAAAGCAGTGTTAAGACTAGACCAAAGTGGTTGATGCGAATTATCTATTAAAAAAACGAACAGAAGAAGAAAATCTCTCAAAAACAAAATAAATTTTATAACATCAAAGGTAATTTCAAGAAAATATAGTTTTCATTCGGCTGTATATATTTGTTAAGACAATCAATGATGAAAATCTAATCTCCAAAGATTTTAACAGATTCACCCAAATGCCTTTATTTTTGATCACCCTCGATATTTTCCCTCCCAGATCTAACAGTGGTCTATACATCCTATGGAATAACTAATTACAGCAGTAGATTCAGCGTCTTAGTTAAGCCCTTTTTTAATATTTTCAAGAATTTTTCGAAAAAACACAATTTTTACTTAAAAAAATGGCATAGCAAATATCTTTGAATTTGATGCTTTTAAATTTTGATCAAAAACTTATTAAAAAAGGTTCAACCCACATTTGAGAGATGGATAGCTTACAAGATTCAAAAACTTATTGTTGTTTTTTTTATTAAGAAAGTTAAAATCCACTAAATCAACCACGTAGAATACAAAAATGGCATCAAAATTTCAAAATTCTTAATAATTTCCAAGAAAATTGACTACTTTTGAATTTTGCTGTACTACTTCACCCCCGATACTTTCCCACCCAGATCTAACAGTATCGAACAACTGATTTATATTCTGAATGGTTTCTGATACAATTTCTGCATTCTAGAATGCAATATTCAAATCTTCGTCGATATTAACCATCTATACTTCATTACAATCAGAGCAAGATAATTTGTAAACTCCTGATTAGTGTAGCAAAGGTATCAAATTTCTAAAAGCGTACTTAAAAATTAAAAATATCTTTTAGTTGCAGTATTGACAACACCAGCTGTTTCAAGTTAGTGTTTTATTGATGTATATTAAATTTTATCATGTCTAATATGGTACAGCTTTGACAAGACCTGTATAACCAATTGGTGCTTCAATTTTTTTGATATTATTTCGCAAAATAACCTAAATTGTCCTATAATGAACGGTTTCAGTGCCAAGGCTAAAAATTTCACGGCAGAATGACCTGAAAAACCGTAGGTATATGTCACAATGTTGCGTTAGTGTGGGTGCAATGCAAGAACGCAAGCAGGTAATCAAAAGCTACCAAACGAGCAGATCGGTGTATTGTTTTAAATTCAGGAAAGTAATGCGTCCGACAGAGTCGGTCTTAACAAATAAATACAGTAATTAATCAAAAAAAATATTGTACCTAACCTAAAAATAATAAAAAAGAAATTTGCTACAATTTTAATTATTATTAGTCAAAAATGTTCCTGATGTTCCTTATTATAATTTTTTTGCAATGTGCGGATACGATGTGCGCCACCGTTACTGAGTAGACACGATATTGTTCGCTCCGAAATATATAGTCGTACAACTCGAAAATAAAAGTATAAAATACATTAATTACTATTCACATTCCTAAATAATATATTTTCTTGTGTATAGTAATAAGTTAATTTTGATTTTTACGGTATTAATTTGAGTACTATAATGGCAACCAGAAGCAATACCAAGGCCAAAGAAGACGATCTACAGTCAGTGGTAAAAACATTGGTTCTTAAAATGTGCTCATCAGAAGATTTTATTAATCAAATTACAAATTCAATTGTAAGTACACTAACAGATAAACTATCACATAAAATTGACTTATTGGAAACTGAAAATAAAGAATTAAAACAAAGCATCAACAATATACAGAAAATTATTGACACCAACAGTGATATAAATCTTAAAGAACGTAATAGGTCATCGCTAAGAGTCTTTGGGATTGCTGAAACTAAAAATGAGAATTGTAAAGATTTAATCATTGATTTACTGAGTAAAAGAATTGGAGTTAGCATTAGCCTATTAAATATTGATACCTGTTATAGAATTGGTAAATATAATACAAAGACGTCTCGTCCGATTTTTATCAGATTTGTGCAATTTGAAATTAAGAAGCAGATCTATAGTCTGAAGAAAAATCTCAAAGGATCTGGAGTTGTAATACGAGAAGAGTTAACGAAGAATGAACTGCATTTACTGAAGGAATCGATTAAAATATTGGGTAATGGAAATGTATGGTCTGTAGGTGGAAACATCTTCGGAAAAAAAGGTCAAAATGTTTTTCGTATTAAATCAATTAATGATATTAAGTAAACAAACTGTTACTATAATAAGTAATAATCTTTTCAAATAATATAAGTATTAATGTATTCAAATAATATATACATTTTTTTTATTTTCTTTCAATGTTTTAAATTGATATAGAAAGCGGAGCGTTCGTGTTTTTTTTTCTTTAAATTTTTTTAATTACTTTTATTTCTTTATTTAGTTTTAATAGTATAAATAAGTCAAGTTTTTTTTGTAATTTACGTTTGCTGGGACTATAACAATAATATATTTCACTGCTTGTTTACAAGGGATATCCAAAAAGTATATTTTCAGTGGTTTTATATTTTTCTTGGGTTTATATAATTGCATTGTTTTGCTTGTGAAGTAGAAAGGTTGTAATATAAAAAACTATGCTTATTAAGATTATATTCTATATTTATTAATATAATACGATTTGTGTAATGACACATCAAAAACATTTAAAAATTCAACATGTCAATATAAGATCCTTATCAAAGTCTATAAATGATATGAGGCACTTTGTAATTTCTAATCCGTGTGATTTATTTTGTTTAACAGAAACATGGTTGCATAATGGAATTCCAGATAACATTATTAATATTAAAGGGTATAATTTGTACCGAAATGATCGAACCTCCCATGGAGGAGGTGTTTGTATTTATTTAAAAAATTGTTTTTCTGCTGAATTGATTCCTAATTTAAATAATATAGTAGAACAGCTATGGATAAAAATAAAATTAAAATCGGGTAATATAGCGATTGGTGTGATATATAGGCCACATTCTCTTGAAGTATCATCATTTTTATCATATTTAGAGGATACTTTTTCTTCAATAATTCCAGCCGTTGATAAGGTAGTATGCACTGGTGATTTTAATATTGATTTGCTTAACTCTCTTAACAATAATGTATGCGATTTTTATTCGGTTTTGGATGAATTCAATTTAAAACAAATCATTACATCTCCCACTCGTATAACAGATACAAGTGCAACACTTATTGATCATATTATTACATCTGTCAATGAAGTAGTTATAGATAGTGGTGTAATGTGCTTTGACCGCACCGACCATCATTTATGTTTTTGTACAATAAAAGCTGATTTTCATTATCCTAATTCCAAAACTTTAACCTACAGAGATTTTAAAAATTTTAATACTATAGAGTTTGAAATGGATTTGTTTAGTATTCCTTTCTTTTGTATATTCGATTTAAAAAGTATAGATGAAAAAGTTAAGTTTTTAGTTGACAATATTTTAAAAGTATTTGACATTCATGCACCTGTGGTAACAAAGAAGGTAAATAAGCCCTTTGCGCCCTGGATGACAGATAACCTAAAAATTCTTATGAAATTAAGAGATAAAGCATACACGAAATGGCAAATTACTCGTTCGAATAATGACTGGGACTCTTATAAGCAGTTACGAAATTTTACCTCCAAATCAATAACTAGAGAGAAAAAAGCTTACTATTCTTATAAGTTTGAAAAATCGTCGAGTCGTCAATGTTGGAATATATTAAAAAGTAATTTTTTGTATGTTAATAATTCTGTCTTACCTGAGGAACTCAAAAATCCACATACAATAAATGATTTTTTTATAAATTCTATGCCGCCAAACCAAACTTTAGAGTCGACTTTATTAAATTATAAAAACAAATTTATTTGCGACAATCAATTTAAATTTCAACCAGTAGATGAGATAACCATATATAAAATAATTTTACAAATCAAAACAAACGCTATCGGTGACGATCAGATTAATATTAAAATGATCAAATTATGTTGTCCTCATATTTTACCCTATATTAGACATATTATTAATGAATGTTTGAAGAATGGTGTTTTTCCTTCTTTGTGGAAAAAAGCTGTGGTCAAGGTCATACCAAAAAAGTCAAATCCTACTGACTTTAAAGATCTTCGTGGAATAAGTATTTTACCTACACTTAGTAAAATTTTAGAAAGAATTATGGACTGTCAACTTAGAACATTTTTAAATCAAAATCAATTATTTCCCAGTACACAATCAGGCTTTAGAAGTAACCATAGTTGCACAACAGCTCTTCTTCATGTGACTGATGATATTATAAGAAGTATCGATCAAAAGATGTGCACAATTTTAATTCTTCTAGATTTTAGTCGAGCGTTTGACACTCTCAACCATAAAATACTTTTATCAATTTTAGGTTATATCGGACTTTCAAACGAGTCACAAACATTGTTTGGAAGTTATTTGTCAAATCGTGAACAAATGGTTAAAGTAGATGGCGCTGCATCGGATTATAAGTATGTGGAGAGAGGTGTACCCCAAGGATCTATTTTGGGGCCTCTTTTATTTACTATTTACACTAGTCAATTAGTAAAATATTTGAAATACTGTAAAATTCATTCATACGCTGATGACACCCAACTGTACTATTCATTTAGAACGGATGTTAAAGAAGCATGTGAATATATTAACGACGATATAAAAAGGTTTGTTGAAGCAGCAGAAGATCATTGTCTCATAATTAACTCATCTAAATCCCATTTAATGCTGTTTGGACCAAAATCAATTCGTAATTCTTTAAAAAGCCAGATTAATATTAAGATAAAAGGTAGTTCTCTTGAATTAGTGGATAACTCAAGAAATTTAGGAGTTATTATTGATACAGATCTCAAATTCGAAAAACATGTCAACATCTTAATACAAAAAGCTTATAATGCAATAAAATTAATTTACAGCTGTAGACACCTTCTTTCAATTAAAATTAAAACAATGCTTTGTGAGAGTCTGGTTTTGTCAATTTTTAATTTTGCTGATTGCCTGTACGATTCTCATTTAAAATTAATTTATCAACAAAAGATACAAAAAGTGCAAAATTCTTGTATTCGATTAATTTTTGGTATTCGAAAATTTGAAAGTATTTCTCAATGTTTTAAGAAAGTTGGTTGGTTAAATATGAAAAATCGACGCATATTGCATTCAGTATGTACTTTTCATAAAATTATAGAAAAACGTATACCGATTTACTTATACAATAAAATTACCTTTAGGACAGATGTTCATACACTAAATTTAAGGTTCAAAGGTTTAATAACGCCTCCAGTACACAAAACTGAATTATTTAAACGTTCATTTAGTTACAGAATTGCCAAATTGTACAATGAGATACCAGAAGGTTTTAAAGCTTTGAATGGCCATCTATTCAAATATAAAATAAAATCAACTTTGCTTCGCGAGCAAAATAGTGCCCAGCCTCATGTTTTGTCTATTACTTAGAACTTAGAACTTGGAATATGTATATTTATTGTGTTGTAGTACCTAGTACTCAGTGACTTATTTTAGTTGTTTCAATATCAGGTTGAGTGGAAGAACAACGATACTTTTTCACTCATCTATTTTTTTTTCTTTCTTGCTAGTACTCAATGTTAGTTGAACTCCGCCTTTTATTCTGTAAAATCCAAATGTTTATTGTACTGTATTTACTGTATTTCATCTTATAAGAATAATAAAGACGCTTATTATTATTATTATTATTATTATTATGTCTGGTAATTATAAGAGATTAAACTATAAATATTTAACAATTTAATCGGTTTTTTATTGACTGGATTTGTGTCAGGATCCAATCGAAAAATAACGAATCAGGCGGATAAAGTATATGTCTGTGCCGCTCTTCATTAACAGTAACTGGCTGCTCCTGACCAGAAATAGAAGACGTAAAACCCTGGGGTGGTTACCTTGATAAAACCTCACTTAGAACGATTTTAACATTATTTTATTTATTTTAATTAAATCACCAGTACATTCTTTTGACTCATAATTTAAATTATTTTTATTCGTTTAGCCGAATTATCAAAATATAACTGAACCCACATAAAGGTCAACTATCAATTTTAGATTACAATGTTGTTTATCGTACATGACCAAACACCATATAATTTCTCACGTACTTACAAACAAATCTTCAATTATTTACTTATTATTTAATCAATAAATATCAATTAATATACGGCGTGTATTCATCACAAAGACCTAACTGATCAAAAAGTGAGATTTGAAAAATAATTTAGTTAAAAAAATGATTTTTAAATTAGTTTTGATCGATTTTTTGGACAATTAGCACTAAACTGTTATTTTGGGGTTTCACTTACAATAAGGCCGGTCCTGCATTTGATTTACATAACGTCAGCCCTCCCGATTTGTAGTTAATTGCATACAATTAGTTGTAGATTACACAGTTGGCCGGTGGAGCGTTAGGAAAGTGCCAAAGTGCTATGCGTGCACGTTGAGCCGGCCGGTTACGTGTGTTACGTCACTTTCTGTTTCCGACCTACTAAACTGAATGATCATCAACCGTACCGGTCCAAACCAGCCTTTAGGTCGGTTCAATGTCGATCTGAATCAAAATTATTCAGGAAGTTCGCGACCAGAAGCTAGAACTTAATTTATTCTTTTAAACTAACTAAAGTATAGTTTATTGTACCAAAGCTTAACAAAACATCCCCAGGTTATTTAAAAAATATTAACTATTTAGTTTAATTACAGTTGTTTCGCTTTTTAGACCATCGTCAGTGAACCATTCTTTGTACTTAAATAAAGAGATTCCGACAAAGTAATGACTGTTATAGCAGAAGTAGATACGATTCCCAAATTTTGGACGAAGTACGTTATGGAAAATCCTAAAAGAAATTGATTTTATAAAGAAAGGAAAAACCAATGTCAATGTCACAAATTTTTATTATTATAAAGGTTGAAAATCTAAAGCGCAACTAGTTTCGGCCTATAATAAGGCCATCATCAGGCTACAAAGAAGAAAACAAATTACAAACAAATCAGAGATTAGTAAGTACAATTCCTTACCAATAAAAGTTACAAAGTAAATGGTTAAATATAATCAAGAAGATTTTACGATTGCAGTTGATTGTGTAACATTGAAATTATAACAAATAATTCATAATATAAAATTAATGTTTAAAACCAGGATAGAGTATTGCATTATATAGAAAGAAAAGAAATGGACATTGAAAAAGAAAAATGGTAGATTAAGTAAAGAAAAGAGCATTAAACTCAATGAATTAATTATAAAAATTACATAAAAATTAGCGGGGGTTGAAGCAACCCAAATGTCGAAACTATTTCTTCTAGACCAAAACGGAGATATTAGAATCTGGTTATGAGACCATTTAAAGAAAAATATTAGGAAAAGGAATGACTTTTCCAAACTCTCTGAAATTGGCGTTCCAGAGAAAATAAATGTTCCAATGGGTAATCAGTAGAGAAAAGGAAAACCCAATAAGAAAAAGTAATATTAATGGATACAAATTAAGAAACATGGTGAAAGAAAGGCTGATGAGCATTGTCCATATCCAATAATTAAACGAAACCATTAAAAACTATTAAATAGTTGATTGCACCAGCACTTAGGTAATTGAACTATTTTCAACACGTGAAACTAATGGTAATGGCGATAGACACCAAAAAATCCGAATATAGTCATAGAATATGACAGGAAAAGTTGAAAGACACAGATCATGGAACCTGAAATCAGAAATGTGTCCAGATAACTAAGAAAAATGCAATAAAAATTATGTTATTAACTAGAGGACAAAACAACTACAATAATACAATCGTTCAAGGTACAGGACAATCAATTAGCATAAATACATGAGCAATAGCACATTACAAATTGTTAACTTACTAACTTAAGATAGAGACCATAAAATTAAGTATGATAAGTATGATTTTAAATATGAGCATATAAAACGAAAATTTTTGAATGATACAGAAGAAACTATTTGCTGGAGAACACAATAAACAATATAGTATAATTTTTCAGCTATTATAAAAAGTTTTAGCTTTTCAGCAGCAGTTTTTATTTAAATATGTCAGTTTTGTGACTTTGGCAATTCAAAGTGATAATAAATATGAACAGTAACAGGCAATTTTCCGGTTTTTTTGCATCCTCCAGTAAAAAAATGATACTTATGCTGATAGAGTATATATCGAAAATGTTATAATAATAAAACCAAATACTCAGAAAGCTTGGGCACATACCCGAGCATCTTTCAAGCAGAAGTCCGCGCCATCGAAAGATGTGTGGAATTCAATATTGGAAGAAACTATCGCAGACAAGAGATTGTGATCATGTCGGATAGTCAAGCAGCCATCAAAGCGCTGAGTTCAAATATAATCAGTTCGAAGATGGTTTGGGAATACCTAGGCAAACTAAATGAACTAGGCCAGAAGAACACTGTCACCCTCCTATGGGTCCCGGGACACATAGGAATAGAGGGGAATAAAACAGCAGATAAGCTGGCAAAAAAAGGAGCTGAAACCCCACATTTGGGACCAGAACCATCGTGTGGGATCAGCAGTAGAGTAATCTTAGGAAAACTAAGAGAGGAAATGGAGAAAGAAAAATCCGAGTACTGGAATCAGCTGGAAGGACTGAGGCAATCTAAGATACTACTGGGGAACTATGACCAGAAGAGATCTCTTAGCTGCCTCAACCTCAGTAAAAGGCTCCGTATTCTAACGGGAATATTAACCGGGCATTGCCGGTTAAGAAGCCACATGAAGAAACTAGGGTTAGCAGATGAAGCAAAGTGCAGATTCTGTGAGGAAGAGGATGAAACCTCAATACATATACTCTCAGAATGTCCTGCCTTGCAAAATTCTAGGGCTAGATACCTAGGAGCACATGAAATAGAGGAAGGGGATCTACCTGATTTGAAGCCCGACGATGTCCTAAACTTCCTCAGGAAAATAGGACTCGAAGAGCTGCTATAAATCTGAGAAAACATCAGAACATAGCAAGTAAGGGGGGACACAATAGATCCTATGGGTCGCAGTGTAATCATCACCCCTAACTCATTCATACATACATTCATTCAAAACCATTATTCTTTTCAACGAGTAAATTTCTAATATCACATTTTAGTAACCTCTGTGTTTTATGATTTGATACCTATCGTTAGTGACCTTTGAACCCGCACGTTAAGAGCGCTTTTGACTATATCCCATATTATTGGGGGCGTTCAGCCGAAAAAAGCGTTTGACAGTGCTTGCAATCGCTGAGAAAAAACTAAACAGTTGCCGGCCAGGACACATTTGCTAACTTTAATCAAGCTCTAACAAAATCCGCCATTTTACTGACAGTAGGTGTTATTGAGATTATGTCTGCCAAACTACTTGCTATTTTTAGTATGTTTTTAATTTCTATTCTTAAAATTATTAATTTATCCTTTAGAAACCACTTACGAACGCCATATTGTTTGCAAGCACTTTCAATCGCTTTTTTTTACTGAACGTTCCCATTAATTGAGTAGTAAGAGTAGACCAAGTACTAATTAGAATTAAGAATAATAAAAAACTCTTCGTTTAAACTTCCAAGTTTATTTGAAAAAATTATGTTTTAAATTACAATGACGGCCGTTTCGCTGATTAGCATCGTCAGAAGAAGAATTTAATACCCAATTATGTAAACATAAAATGTAACACTCAATCATGTAATTTAAAACATAATTTTTTCAAATAAACTTGGAAGTTACGTTCAAATGAAGAGTTTTTTTATTATTCTTAATAAGATGGACTTCCAAAAAGTAAGGTTTAGTACAATAAATTTAACTAATTAGAATAGTATTTAAATTTGGAACTACTTTACTATTACTATTAGGAGGGTCAACATAGGAAACTTAATTTTGGAAACTCCTATATATCCAATTTTGGGAAATATTTTAATAGATAATATAAAAATAAAAATCTTTAATTCTAGTCATACAAACAATCTTCTATTTTAGTATACACCGAGAAAAAGTTAACTATGGCTGAAAATCTTTTTACTGTCGTTATTAGATTGCCTAACAACAACTGTTATCCGTACTACTAGAACTGTAAGATATATTTTACCGTCTAAATTTTTACTGTGGTAGTAATATTTTTTACTGCAACAGCTAGAAATTAAATACATACTATTTATATTACCATTACAGTAAACCTTTCTTTTATAAGCTTAGGTCGTAAACGCACTACTCTCTTAAAAAGAGCTAAAAATAGAGAGCATTTGATTTGTTGTGTGAATAGTAAAAATACGAAAAAACTAGTTACCTTGCATCCTTCACAGGTAAAAGCACCAAAATGAAAACCCGCCGCCGGTTCTCCGCACACTTTACAAGTTTGATTCATCTGAAAAGAATAAACTTTGTTAAAAAAATACTTAAGCCAAATAAATGTTCTACTATTTGTTTTTAGTTTCAGAACCAACCTTTTAGTGACGTGTTTAGCTAGATGGCATTTACATTACAAGCCGATCGACTTGAACCTGTATTCACTTGTAGTGTGCACTTAAACTAATTAAAAATTTGCACATTATACGTTGTTTGTTGTTGTAGTCTATTATTTTGGTCAAGGGAAATATGAGAACTAAACTAGAACATACCGTAAAAAAGCATCCTGTATGACCGATGAAGCTTGAAGTTTTCTTTTGCAACCAAATCAGTGGAAGTGATCAAATTTGTATATTTGTATATCAACGGTTCTACCATAAAATATAACGTAACATTCATTCTCTAGATATTTTTTTAATAAAAAATGAATTATTCAAAGTTATTAAAATGTTATCGATACATTTTTAGTTTCGACGAAAAGTTTTTTATTTGGCAAAAATACCAAAACCTAAACTGGAATGTGATAAAATTACTAGTTCGTAGGACGAGTGATTTTCTTATTCAGTTTGTATGAGTAGTTTTTCCCAAAATAAAAAAGTTTGAGCCTTGGGAAATTTTACAGGACGAGTGGGATTGTTTTTTGTACAATTCTGTACAAAATCTACTTTATTTAATAATTTATCGATATCTTTTTATTTAATCTATTTTCGCTGTTAGACTCAACAATGACAGAAGATTAAAATTCAATTTGCGTGTATTTTATGTTGCCTATCTAAAACATTAATAATCAAGAGGCAGAAAGGAAGTGAGTTTACATATAATAATATTAACAGAAAGAACACTACTCGTAGACCGGTTTCGACATTATTGTGTCTCCTCAGTACGAGGTAATGTCGAAACCGGTCTACGAGTAGTGTTCTTCCTGTTAATTTGCAAATCGATAGAGATGGTTGTAAGTATCGACGAAGTCGGTCGCCATCACGTTTTCTATTGGAATGTAATTCAATGTCCGTATAGCCCAGGAAGTAGTTGTTTTTTTGATAGAAAACGGTCAAGCTTGGTATAGAAACTGTTAAGTTTCCTTACCCTGGGTTCAGGTGGAAACAATTTTCCACTTTTTCAGTTACTTTTTAAATTGTTGGGGATGTCGTTATTTTATGTGTCCTATTTGTTAGTGTGTTTTTGATGATCTCTCTTGGGAAGTATTTAACTTGACATTTAACTCTGAAGATGGCTTATTTTATGGTTGAAAGCGCTTAGCTAAGAAATTTTATTAATTATTACACTTATTGAAAATACAAGTTTTCTCTCTTTTTCGCCAAACTATCTAAAAGTTTTAAATGATTGCAGAACCAGGTTAGTTTTAATGTACCTACCTATTTGATTTTTTATTGTCGTTTAGAAGAATTAAATTATGATAATAGTAACAAAATATATTTTAAAATAGGTATTTAGACAATATAAATGTTGATTTGTAGTTACTTATAAGTTAGACAATTAATGGACTAGTTTAGTAGGATCATATTAATCAAAATGATAGGAATATATATTTAGGATAAGATACCTACTTACTTATATTGGTATTCATTTTGCAATTAATTTTTCTCATTTCGTAAAATTTAACAATAAATATTTAGTTTTAAACGTAGCGCCAACTAATAACCAATAATGAAGTGTGTTTAAAAGTCAACGTTGTCACATTTTAGCTACGTTCATTTCAAGTATTCTTAAAGAACTGGCGACACAAAACACCGTGTTCTGTGACTAACTGATTGTACCAGTTGACAAGATATATGACAGGAGAGAAAATCGTGTTTATCTGTAATAAACAAACAAGACCCCTATTCTTGACGGTGATAGAATAGAACAGCCAATAGAAAGTGGGCGTGGTTCTATTTATAAATGCCAAAACGGTATTCTTGAAATTCGTTCTCTCACTGTACCAATAGAAGGGTTGCTCCCCGAGAGAATAATTACTTCTATTGGTTATTTTTGAAGGAACCGCTATAACACCAAGAGAAGGTGTTAGGGATTTTTATTTTCGAACCAAAAATAGTATAGAAGTAATTTCTTTCATAAACCAAACACAACCAAACAACAAATTAAACTAACGAAAATGACAGAATATTTTATTTAGTGTTTTACTCCTTATTTGATAAAGTGTCAATCAGATAACAAAAATATCGATATGTCTATCTTTTTTTAATGACAACAAATAAGAGAGAGAGAGATAAGTTTCTCGGTTAATATTAAAGCATATCGACAACATCGCAAATTTTCTACCAATCTTATTGAAACACGTCACTTACCACTTATGACGTATGTAACCATTAAATTTAAATTTTAAAAGCCGATTATGGCTAGAGGATTAATTTTATAAAAATTTTATTTGTACAGTTGAACCACTAAAAACCTATTTCATAAGATGCAAATATAAAAAAAAATCACTAAACTAGTCCATTGTTCAATAGTGTTATTGAATTTTTGACATTTCTATGATGTTATAAATACTAATAAAACGACTCGTAGATTTATCAGTATAAAAAGGAATGATTGGCTAGCATTTAGCACAAAAACATTGAAGATTAAGTGTTTTCATTGACAGGTGAAAAAAATAATCAAAGGTAATACCACGAGTCCTTAAAATTTTATCGATAAATTTTTATTTGGCAAAAATACGAAAACAAACTGAAATGTGATAAAATCCGTAGGACAAAACTGTGATATTTTGACAGGTGAAAAAAATAATCACTATAAAACGGAATGATTGGCTAGCAATTAGCACAGACCATTGAAGATTAAGCGTTTTCAATGGAAGAAATTACAAAACTGTGATATTTTGACAGGTGAAAAAAATAATCAAAGAAAAAGAAATGTTTGGCTTAATAAAAAAATTATAAATGATAATTAATTCTGCCTAGAAGGATTAGGTAGTTATATTTGGTAGCAAGCAGATTAATAAATATCTAAGATGAAGTGTATTAATATTTAATTTGAAAGTGTAAGGATGTTCTTGATGACCCCCAATCTAACCTAATAGTTCCTAATTTGCAGCCATTCTCATCAAATTATATTAGATTAGTGAAACTAATGTTAGAATTTTCTTAAATCCGTGTCACGAACTCTTTCGACCTCGATAGTCCAATAGAGTTCCACTCATAAAAAACACAGGTAGATACATAGGCGTGGACACAGATACCGAATATACCTTTTTGTCATTTGGTAATAAGTTATACACGATATAAAATATCAAAGCTATAAAAATGTTTTGTTTTTAATTAAGGAAATAAAGATTTTTATAGTGCTGTATCGTAAATCATGAATTTGAAATTAGCGATGTTTTTTTCATAGATTTCTTCAGAGTTAATTCGAAATTCCGATCTACGACACTGGTCAGGATGACCTGAAAATTAAGCGTCAAACAATATTCTCAAATAATTAGTTTCTAATATTTAAATAAACACATTTTATTAAAATTTCAAACAAATCCTTCTTTTAAAATATACTCTCTATTAACTAATGATTTTTTTACGCTTCTAGCTATTAATCATTTATGTGCCATGATTTTTTTTCAATTTAAAATGACACTCGTCTATTATTAACTCTTTTAGAGTCATAAAAAATTATTGATTGCTGACGTTTATGAATTAGAACGGTAAATACAGATTCCTGATCCTCTTAGTGACTTCAGTTAGGACTAAATACAAAGCACGGACAACGTAAGCCAAAAATATAACCTAAAGTACCTTCTTCAAACCATTAGAAGAACATTTAATCGCAACAATAAAAAATTAAAGAAAGTTTAAATTAATTTGGTGCTAGATTTATATCTAATTATTCAAAAACGAAAATAACCTTCTCCAAACAATTAGAGGAAATTTTATTTGCATCTTAATAACAAAAATAAATGCTTGAGAGTTTGAGCCCTTAATATTAAGTTTGTTCATACTGTAATCACAAATCCAACATGTTGATTTAACAGGTTGGTGACAACTAATCATGTACTTGTAGCTGACCTGTCGCTAACTGACTGACAATATTTTGCAACGGGTGTGACAGATGTGTGACGGATGAATGTGACGGGTGATTGTGACAGATGCGAGAGAAATGCATGTATTTTGATGTAGCTGCTTGTCATAAAGGGTAGAGTCCGTGAATGAGGAAGAAGATTTTGACAGGTACTTGACATGATACATAATTATTTTAGGTTGGTAGTTTTTCGAGAACATTCTAGTAATATTTGGATTTTAGTAAATAGTTGTTTCGAGAAAAATCGAGATGTCAAAATTGGAGAGTAGTGTTCGTTCAACCTTTGGAAATTTAAGAGTAAAAAGTGACAGGGTGACTGACAGTTAGTAATTTGTAACCAGCTGAATTCTTGTATTCAAACAATTTGTAAATAAATTGTGTTTCAAATGTTTCAAAAAGTGTTTCAAATTGGTGTCAGGTGTGGGGTGAAGAAGCAAGAATGCCTGGAAAGAAGTTACGTGAACTTTTGGTGGCTGAGCTCAGAAGAGAGTTGGAAGAATAGGATTTGGATATCACCAGGGGAAAAACTGTTTTAATCAACAGATTACGTGAGTACTATTTAAGTATAAATATTGACCCTGACTCGGTGGAATTGGAAAATCCTATGCACAAAGCAATGTCCGAGCTTTCCAGTCAGATAAAGGGGCAACAAGAAGAGCTGAAAGATCAAATAAAAAGCCAGTAAGAAGAGCTTACCAACCGGATGAAAAACCAAGAGAACCAAGCTCAGCAACTAGCCGAACTTACAAATAGAATTACGAGCCAGCAAGAATAACTTACCAACCGGATGGCAAACCAGCAAGAAGACCAAGCACAACAATTAGCCGAGCTTGCCACTAGAATTTTCAGTCAACAAAAAGAGCTGAAAGATCAAATGAAGAGCCAACAAGAGGAGCAGACGAAGAAATAAGAAGAACTGGTCCATCAAATGAGTGAAGAGTTGTCAAGTTCCTGTCAAAATCTTCTTCCTCATTCACGGTCTCTACCCTTTATGACAAGCAGCTACATCAAAATACATGCATTCCTTTCGCATCTGTCACAATCATCCGTCACACATCTTGTCATCCGTTGCAAAATATTAAAAATTCATGGGAATTTGTATCACAGAATATAAAATTTGTAAATTCTGTTAAAAATGTGCTATAAATTCTTCTTGGTTATATTTCAGCACTGATTTAAAAAGTTCTTCTTTTTAGGTATTGTTGTTTCCCCAAGAATATCTTCAAAAGTTGAGTCTGTAGAAATTATTCATATCTCTAAATCAATTATAAATGCAGAATAAGTCTTGGATAATTTACTTTAAATGTATCTTCAATCAGTTTTGACTGTCGTCGAATTGTGAGAATTTTCTGTACGAACAACTGATAGTTTGGTGGAAAACTGTCAGAAATCACTGAGAATAGGCAAGTAAACACTGAGCAGACTCATGATGTCACCAATATGTTACTGATTGCTGTATGAACAAAACCTATTACTATTAACTACATTGATTTCCCGATTAAAATACACGTAAAGTTTGATTCTTTTTCTTAAAAATTAAAAATAAGCTTAGTGGTATTTTATTATGCAACATTGGTCAAC
This sequence comes from Ophraella communa, assembly GCA_035357415.1. Classification (NCBI taxonomy): domain Eukaryota; kingdom Metazoa; phylum Arthropoda; class Insecta; order Coleoptera; family Chrysomelidae; genus Ophraella; species Ophraella communa. Next base: position 27,051,065 of record CM068994.1, on the reverse strand, counting down.
AATGGAGTTTCTTCAGGTTTGAATGCTCTACAAGTTACTATGAAAAAGTTTCAGAGCACTTAATGGCTAACATCTATATTTCTTGAGATATTGGGATTTTAAGTTGAGTCAGTATGGAATTTTTATGCATTATTGAGTTAAATAATTGTATAATTGCCTTTTTTCAGTTACAAATCATTGAAAAAGCGAAAAACCCAAAATTTTAAAAGTAAAATTTTTAAAAACAATTTTAAATGAATTTTTTTATTAAAACATTTTTTCAGCATTTCGGGATGAGATAGAAAAAAAATTAGTTCTATAAAAGCATCCCAATAAATACATTAAAAAAAAGAACACTAAGAATTTAATTTAAAAAACAATTGTGGACTTGTTATGCTTTATACAATATGAACATTTGAGTTTAGGGTTACAAACAATTAATATACAAAAATGTAGCTACACATTTGTGATAAAAACAAAATCAGATTTTCTAAGGGCTATAAATTAAAAATCGTATGAAATATCAACAATTAATAGAAATTTATCAATTACTAGATCAATTTTGAAAGTTTTTCATACTTGCATTTTTAAAAAATAGATTTACCTACACATTGTAAAAATCAGCACCTTCCTTTTTTTCTTGTTTTCTATATGAATGTACAATAATGCTAACCTTAGAAGATTCAGGATGATCCCTTAGGATAAATAATATCAAGGTTTTTATATTGTTGTTGTTTTTGTTGTTGTAAATCCATCAATACCTGGTGTAGTCTAAATAATACTTTTAACTTATAAAACTGTTTAATACAATAAACTTCATCTCATAAAAAAAGCTAGTTAGAATAGCCCTCCTAAATTTGATTTTTGTTTTAAACTAAACTTTATAATTTTTGTACTAACCTTACATTGTTGAACTATAGTGGACATTCTGTTCAAACAATATTCTAAAATTTGTATATTTCTATCACTTATCGATACTGAATCAGTCATTGGCCAATACCTATTGATCCTAATTCATAAAATTTGGAGCAAACAAAATCCTTGAATTACACAAAACAATGAAAATAATTTGAGTATACGCAACAGTGATTTCCTCTAATTGTTTGATTAAATTAATGGAGCAGCAAACCAAATCCGTTTAATTATTCTCGTTAACATATATGACCGAAAAAAAAAACAAACTTACTTTTGAATTTACACAAAAATAACACCATCCCGTCTGTCGAAATCGGCCAGTTTTTTCCATAGAAAAAAAAACTATAGATAAGTTTAATAAACAAACAAACACATTCTGCCTACGATCTAACCTGTCCTGAACTTTAACCACACTAAAATACCTGTCGATTGACTAAAAACTAATTAGATGTACGAGTATATTTATTCGGTTTAAAATTTTAGAAGCCAAATGTCACGCTCAAGTTAATCTGCCGTATAAGGCATTTGAATCAAACAGTATCCTAATATATTTCCTTAAATTTGATGTTTTCAGGTTAATACAGTGGCACAGCAAATCGTGGGTTTTTGGGGCATTAAATATTTTAATAATTATAATTAGTATATTGATAAATATGTAGAATCCGGTGATTTTTTTAGAAATGTTATGGTGTATTTATAATTTTTTTCACTGAAACAGTTAAAAATATTAAAATCGCTAAGAAATTAGGCTCAAAATAAACATAACCTTACTTATTGCAAATGCGATAATTATATCTAACCTAACATTTTTAGGTTAGGTAACACTTTAGATATAAAGAAATTTGTTTTCCTATTAATGTATTAAAATTATTTGGCTATGTTGCCAATATTTGTTCTTTTATATAAAGTATTTGTATAGATAAAAGTATTATACTTAAATTGTATTTTTTTAAGTTTTTTAAATTATAAAATTTGTTTTTTCTAGTTGTGAACTACTAGTTTTTAATATTGTTTTACTATAGAATTTTAGTTAATTCATGTTTTTGTACGATCAAACAGAAATTTATGTAGGTTTATTTTAACATTTGTTAATTTTGTAAAATCATTCAAAGAGGGAAAAGGTACTTTACTTCCATGTTATACACATGATTTTTCCACCTCCTTTAAATAACCAGTCATTTTTATACTTATATTGTATTTTAAGTTTTTTAAATTGTAAAATTTGTTTTTTCTAGTTTTGAACGACTAGTTTTTAATATTGTTTTACTATAGAATTTTAGTTAGGTAATTCATGTTTTTGTACGATCAAAATAATATCCAATCCCCAGAAATTTTAAAGGTTTTTTTTGACATTTATTAATTTTGTAAAATCATTCAAAGAGGGAAAAGGCACTTTACTCCCATATTATACACATGATTTTTCCATTTTTAAAATAAAGAAAATTGAAAAAAAAAGAAAATAATCGGGATTAGAAAGTGTGATTAGTAATAATTTTATTTTCGGAATCATTATAATGTCCTAGACCCTTGATTACATTTTTCCGTTATAATTTGACCTGCTAAATATGTTGAAGGTTAAAAATTCCTTACAGAAAATATTCCACCTTTTTAAGATCTATTTAAATTAAAGTCCACTTCGATTCTTCGTGAATTTACAACAATTTAAAAATCAATATCATTTGATAAAGTGTATCGGCAAATTTAATTACATTGGGTACCTACGTAGTTCACCATTTATTTTTATAGCATATGGCTGACCTGTTTACAAAATTTGATCAGAATTTAAATTCCGATTCTTTATTGACAATTTTGCTGTTTAATTTGACTGTTTGATTCCAGTTCAAATTTTTAATTGGCCGAATATGTTCCTCATTAATTAGTTCAATGGTTTTATCAATACTAATAAAACGACTAGTGGTTTTACCAATATAAAACAGAATAATTGGCTGGCATTTAGCACAAAACATTAACACAAAAGATTAAGCATTTTCATTGAAAGAAATCACAAAACTCTGATATTTTTACAGGTGAAAAAAATAATCTGGAATAAATTGAATAAAAATAAATCACATTTTTTTCCAGATTTGCTTAAAGGTAGTTTTCCAATACTTAGCCTAGTAAATACTATACTTCAACAACAAACATTTTTAAAACAAAATTGAACTTTCATCTGTGAATCTGATGATGACTTGTCATTGGAAACAGCTGTCAATATGCAAATAAAATTAAATTGTATCAAATCTAATGAAATAATGATTAAACAAACTGTTTTATTTTTTAACAAAACTTTTTGCTTGGCTCAATCTGGGCATATTCGTAGCTTTCTCTTTTAAAATAAATTCTTGTATTTTGCTTCTAGTATAGCCCGCTGCGTCGACACTGGTTTATGGTGTCCATTTTACGACTCGGATCGTGTTTGATTCAAATAAGCATTTCCATATATACCGAGTATTCGTATAAAATAAACATAATTTAAGAATCTTGACAATTTCAACTTTTTAAAACTATTTCAGACAATCAGATAAACAGTTTTAATAATTATTATATTTTATGTTAGTTCCGATTGTGAAATAATACATATTCATTGACTTTTAACCCAAAATATCTTTCAGTTCAGCGTATGGTATTATTTAAATCGATTTCTTAATGTATTTTCCGCTAATACGAATTTGAGGTCGATCTCTGACATAGGTGTGTCCCAACATTTTTTTCTTCTTACGATAAAACGATTCTAAACGATAAAAAATGGTATTTTATTGTTTTAGCCCTTAATCTGTGAAAGTTAGTCATGTTAAGAAGATTCAACTTTTTAACAAAACCTTGAAAGTTCGTTTAGAGATTTTCTTTTTAGCTCAATGATAAATGTTTTAACATAATCATCTTCATATAATATCATAAACAGTCCATATGTTGGACACACATGTCTGTTTTTGTGTTTCTTAATATTTTCTCTTGTTTTTTTTAAGCTTTACTTGTCAAACAATCTAACGGAAGATTTGACACCAAGACGCCAGAAAAGTCTACTTAATAAAAATAAAAACAACAAATCAATCTAAACTAATTTAAAAATCATTAGTTTTAATTAATTTGGTGCTGCGAACCTCGCTTCGCTCGGCACCTAACCTAACTTCTGAAAAATACTACTATATATGCAACCAAAAATACCACGAGCAAATATAATTTAATTAATTTAATTAGCTAATAAGCTAATTTAAAAAAAAAAACTTGAACATTTTGTGGTAATTAAAAAAAGATAATTGAAGTAATCCAAATTAATTCATTTGTTACTATATTATTGATCCTGCTGTTTCTCTAAAATCACTTAATCCTGCTTACCTCGCTAAAATTTAAATTCTCTTTTATCGCCGAGAGAAAATGCAACATCCTTGCAGGAGGATTTTGATTTTGGCAGTGTTATGTTATTTGCTTGATGATCACCTTAATTAAAAAAATAATTAGTTTAGATAACATTGTGTTATAATAAAAGATTATAACCTTAGAAGAAGGTTTTGTTGCATAATTATCCCATGCTTTTGACGAAGATTCAAAAAAAAGGAAATACCAAAATGTAGAATAAAGAAATATATTTTTTATCTACTCCCATATCAGTATTGCCTTGATTATGTGACGAACTACGCCTGGTTAAGACCACAGTTATATATATTTCTGTTTATATATCTGTTTATGTTTAAATTCATGAAATTAGGATTGCCTGTCAAATTTCAAAGCTGTAGTAGGTCATAAATTAGAGCGTCCTTCTTGTAAACAATTTATTTTCCAAAAATATAAAACGATTTTGTTTTTTTCTTTTTATATTACGCCTACTTTTAAGTACAAAAGAATGATTAGTTTTTCGACTTTTTTTATTATTCTCATTTTACTTTTAACATTAACACAAAATAGTTTTTAGAAATTCTTAAATTTGGTATATAATTATAAAGTTTCTATAACATGTTAAAAATAAACGTGTACATAAACCCCTTCTTGGTTTTTGATATGTCGTAGATGAAATAACCTAACGGGTAGTGGCTCAGAGATTAGAGCGATCGCCTTGTAAGCGTAGGGACATGGGTTCGGTTCCCGCGTACAACAAATTTATTTTCCAAAAATGTATTACGATTATTTTTATGCAACGATAACTATATTACAAAATAAATACTAAGTTATTAACAATGTAACTAACACAATAAATGGTTTAATTAAAAAAATACGTCAGTGAGTAAAAGAATAGTATTTAAATAATGTAATTGAAGGTGGTGTAAGTTCCTTAATAGCAAAATATGCATAGGATAATGTTTATGCTAGTTTGAATTACTTTTGGTGAAGATTTAACAAACATATGATATTTTACAGTGAACATTGGTTACTGTACGCAAATAGGTATTGGACGGTTTGAAATATATATTTGATTAAAATTTACAGAGAGATAAATATATTGAATCAATTTCTACTCAATGAGGAATGTTCTAAGGTATTGTTATTACTCGTACAATTGTTATGTCATTGCAAATACATTTTACAGTGAAGTTTTGCCAGAAAATTTGGCTGTTATGGAAATAATTATGATGTAAATCACTTAAAACAGTATATTATCTTTACTGAAGAAATAAGAACATAGTGAGAGGTAACCTAAATACTGAAGTCAATATTTTGTCAAGTATTTGATTATTCCTTTTGTATGTATTACTGTTAATGTCTACAATTTTAATTTATACTTTTTGTAGCAAGAATATCGAAAGAGAAGCAACGGTTCAAAATAAAAATACAAACAATCGTTTTCACTTTCCTTGAATCCATTTCAAATATCATTTAACTAAATGCAGATTTCATAAGTGATAAGGTGCCTATTTAACGCTATTATTGCACAAGTGCAACGAAGCATTAGCTTTATGCAATACATTGTCTAGCAAATTACTATATTATTGTCAATATAAATACTGACTTCTTTTAGGTCTTGGCCGTTCTTTTCTCAAGTTTATCTCTTACACACTTACACTAATTTACTTAATTTAGTAACTGGAGTTTTTTTTTTAAATGAAACACGAAAACAACATTTATATTACTTAATTAGGTAAACACAGTCCGTTACTCATGGCCGAATTAATTATTATGTTGCTCTAAACGCCATTAATATACCATAAACAATAATATATTACAATGAAAGATAAAACTTCGATATCATAGATCAAGGTGTAACAATAATTAGAACTTAATGAAATTTATTATGCTAACCCTTACTATGTGAAAGTCCATCTTATTAAGAAAGGTAAACAACTAAACGGTTGAATGAAACTTCCACTATTTATTCAAAAATATGTTTTAAATTCAATGACAGCCGTTTCGCTAGAATTAGCATCGTCAGATTGACTTATCAGATTGACGTATTTTTGATCAAATAGTGGAAGTTTCATTTAACCTTTTAGTTCTTACACTGTATGACATTTAAGGTGGTTAGAAAAATTGTAGAACGGAAAATTCTCTTCAATTTTTGTCTCAAATACTTTACCTTTAACCCTTCTGTCGAAAAGTGTATATAAGTAAAAATTTAATTGCTGCATGGACGAGAAGAGGATGATGAATTTTCAACACTACCATTATCTCGGCGGTATTACAAAATCGTCAAATATCAAAATTTATACAAATCGTGCAAGCCGTTTTCTAGATAATTGAAGCGTTCCATACATACAACTCACTCTGTAGAAATTGATTGTTTTTGAAAAACGTATATAAAATTAGATACAGACAAAACTGAATAGCGACAAAAATAGCAATAGCTTGGGATCTTTCAGATATAGAGCTGAAACGACAGTATTAACAGTAATAGAAATAATTTGGTTCCATTTGAGTGTAACATGTCTATCGTCATGTCACCTTGCACTATTACCGACCTTAAACGATACCGCTATTATTACCGTTAAAACCGACCCCGATTCACTGTTAATGCTACTGTACACGAGACACCCCTTATAGACGCTAACTATTTATCTGTTTGAACGAGGCCAATCAAAGAACGCGTCTCTCGCTTGCAATTGAATAACGAACGTATTCCTTCCTGACAAATGACACAAAACACAATTTCCGTCTTGAGCTAGACTATTTATTGAATCGCCCAACAATTTTATATCCTTTTCAACTAATACGCTCGTCTGAAGAGTCTGAAAAAACGCTCAAGTACTCATCTTGTGAAATTTCCCCTTTTGGTTGTTGGTATGTAGACTTTTTTCTATTCTCTTCATTGCTAGTTACATAATTATGCTTTAACTATAATAAAAATCTTTTTTATACCAGTCACACACAATTTGTACACATACTATTTGAAAACTAATAAAATGTATCAGAAGCGTGCTTTCGAACACGTGTCTTCAATAATTGTTCAAGGTAAGCTATTACTTTTAGACAAAATATAACAATTGATCAGTAAACAGCTAGACATTATATTTTCCGTAAGTTAAAAACATAATTATTGGCAAATTTTAAGTTCATAAAAATCTTAGAGAGTAGTCTTCAACCACGCTATTAAAACTTGCTTTAGAGTCAAACAATAAATAATAGTTATTAAACAAAAACCACTTCACTGTAATATTTTTAATGTTATAAAAAATCAATTTTTCACAAATATGCATTTAGTACAAATACATGATTTTTTCAAAGTTTTACTAAAACTAGGTAAATATATACCTTTTTTATTCAAATCACATTAGCATATTGATAATTTTTTTGCATTATAAACAGGACCGGCTTCACCGTCCTGTACACTAATAATTTTCAATATTGTTTAAATTTTCAATTAGTTTATTATATTTATTGATGCTGTGATGGAAAACTTGAAGATAAGACAATTTATTTGTTGAAATTTAGTAATTTGCTGTCATATCTGAAAAGTCTGTCCAATACTAACGCCCATACCTCCATGATTCCTTCTCACACACATAAAGGTTTTAGAAAGATACAACCCGCTAAGTTGGAGTCAAGTTATTGCCAAGATACCGCTAAGTTGGAGTCGCGTTACCGCCAAGATACCGCTAAGTTGGAGCCCAGTTACCGCTTTTGGAAGGTCCCTATGTGTAGACAGTCCTTCAAACCACTTCTGAGCTGTTAAGAATACTATTACATCCCAAGCAGCCAGAACCATTAAAGAAACTTTCATCTCTCCACGAAGAGGCTGAGGCCGCCCTCCTAGACAGCACAGAAACCTAAAGTTAAGTCCTCTTTTTACAACTCCAGTTCATTATCAGCAAATACTTACATTTTCAATAAATAATCTATATTTTTAAAAAACAGTTTCATTTGTATACCTTAGACTATAAGTCTTAAGGGTGTAGCGTGGTCGGTCTTTATTTCAAGTAGCTTCTTTATTTGTTGTTTAATTAAAGAAATTACAAGGTGTTTATATCTTTCTCACCTTAGTTTTTGTGTAGATTGTTTGCTTAATCGATAGCGTTCAAAAGATAGTGGCGCCCTTATTACTTATACATCCCAATCCTTCCTATAGTGAGCAAGTACACATACCCTACATAAAAAAGATCGATGTATATACTACACTAGTTTGTTAAGAATTTAATAAACCAAATTAATTATAACTAATGATTTTTAAATTAGTTTAGATTAATTTGGTGCTGCGAACCTCGCTTCGCTCGGCACGCAGTGATTCACTTATAATAGTATCAAATTTGTACCAATTTTAACCCATTTATAAACTATTTTTTCCAGCACAATTAAGTTTAAATTTGGTATTATTATCACTGCGGCCGAACGAAGCGAGGTTCGCAGCACCAAATCAATTATAACTAATGATTTTTAAATTACTTTTAATAATAATTTAATAATTATAACTATCAAGAATTGAATTTAATACGTACATCCATATAATAAATTAATTTATAGAAATAGTCCCGTAGTAAGTATAAAAAAAATCAATAGTTTATCTTATACTTTGCCTCAATACACACGTATCAATTTATTTATAACGACTAACATAAAAATTATGCAGCTGTCTAATCGTCTAACATTTATGAATACCAGCATGACTTTGCGCTAAGTTGTTCTATTGGTAATGCTGATGCATCTAATATGGATGAAGGCAAAAATATAAATAAGCTCGAGCTTTACATGGAAGGAAATAAACTTTGATAAATTGGTTAATAGTTGTTACAATCCGAAAGAATGTAACATATCGTTGTTATGTAATAGAATGCCCTAAGTCATTAATCTTTAGGTATTTTGGTTGACAGGGCCGATAAAGGGTGCTTTTAGAAGAATGTAAAAAAAGAGGCGAGTTCAATAGAAATATTTTTAGAGGAAATATGGACTATGGAATTGCTCGATTATATTTTGTTTAACCAGATCTCTTTTTAATGCTGATTAAGTAGTGAACTTCCAAGATTTGTCTGCCCATTAACAACACACAACAAGACGTCTTAATTTCTAGCTATTCAAGAAAATCTAGTTCATGTTTGGTCTAAAAAGTTAATTTTTTCAATCTAATTGTATAGAAAGTACTATTTACAACAATTAAATAGTTATAAAGAAATGTTTAATAAATGGAGAAAACATGTTAATTGCAATTGGTTAATACCAATGTATTCTTTTGAAGAAAAAAGTTAATATTTAAATCAATCAAATGATAAAACCTTTTTTATAACAAATATAACTTTAAAAAACGGGAACACCACAGTTTAAACATAAAGAGTATGTTTTGTAATAAAATAATTGTGAGACGAATGACAAATTAGTACGTGTGTTAAAAATTAACCTCAACAAATACAAATTATACAGTATATTGTGACTCTCTCTCTCACTGCGTGAGAGGCAAGCACGTATACCACCGCGCCACAATTAGGCGTTGTAGAAAACGCTCATATTGTAGAATTCATACCATTATGTATTTGCCCGCCTTTATTATGAGGTAATCAGAATCGGATGCTTCTTTTAAAAATCGAATGTATTCTTTGTGTGATGGTGTTTTAGATTATTTTTCTGTATAATTTATAGAATTTTGTTTGAGAAAAGCTCTCACTTTCCAGAATTGGTGAACTTTATGGTATTAATAAATAAGAAAAAATCTAAAGATAAAATGGTGTGTAAAAGAAGCATTCCAGATTATTTTATCGAAATATTGTAGTTTTTCTTTGTCATGGATCAAGTTGCAACTATTTATACAAAATAAAGAATTAAATAGTATACAAATGAGAGCAGAGAAGACGAAAAACGAAAGTAATTCTCAAGAAATACTAAGGAAATTATTAAAACCATAGTAGTTATATAACAAATATAGCTAAGGCTTTAAGCACAATATCATTGGGTAATCTGCAAAGTTAACAATCAGAGGAAGAAATATTTTAAATTTGTCCTTTTATTTCCAGCATTAGGTGAAGTAATAATTAGTTTTCAATGTCGCTGTCGCCTTCAATATTTTTTAACCTGTTGTTCCTATGTTGTATACCTTATTGTAAATAACTTAAACACAATTAACAGCACAGAGAAGACCGGCTCAGTCTACACCAGATGGTAATGCTTCAAAAACATCAAACATAAAGGAACTAAATCAGGAAAACGTCATTCGCAAATTTGAAAATATCAAATCGCTGCCACTCGAGCTTTTCTTACACATGATGCATCCTATTTCATCGTCCATTGTACTTGCGTCAAAGTCCATTAGAAAAAAAAAGGTTATTTAATAAAGCACGTCATATTAGCAATTTACATATTTTAAAAATTCAAGCCGAACACTGTGGATATTGTTCGATGGTTGCAAGAGATATTTCTGGTAAAGAATCAGCTTGAGTATTAATAAACCCTGGGTGGTATTCAAAGGGTTCTTTTCTTTGAAATTGATTGGATAAATCTGCAGCGAATAGCAAATGTTTCGTGAAAATAAAGTGCATAGATTTAGCTGTAAAAAATTTCAGTAATAATATATCAAGAGAGTGAGAATAAATTGAAAATAATTTGATAGATCTTTGGAAAACTTTTTGCCAGGCAATGGTCACAAGGGGCCGAAAGGCTCGATTATAAAACTATTATAAAACTATTGAGACATTTTTTGAAACAGTCAAAACATATTCTGTTACTGTCTTCGGGGTTTATTTTGTAACTATTCCGTTAAATTTTAAAGGCCGTTAAATAATAATATCGGAATAGATATTCTGTAGGCACAGTTTTTAGAGGACCGTTAAAAATAGTGTACAACATTTGGAAACATTTATATAAGTTAGCTTTGCCAATCAAAGAAAGCAAAAAAGAAGAAATTCCAACCTATAATAGTAAAATATAGTTAAATTTGTGGTTTATTTCAATGAATATTATATAAGAAAATTTTACAGAAAAGAAAATTTGGATGGACAAGCAAGATAAAACCTATTGATTTATTTAAATTAAATCAACTGTGGAGATGAATTACAACGAAACTAAATAGTCTGTGTTCACCTAAAACAATAAAACAGTGGAAAGATGTAAGTATTTAAAAAAACACTATACTTCTGTTTTATAATACACTTAATCAAGGGGAAAATCTGTATCATAATGAAATATATTACATTACAATACAGATTTTTAAACCTTTAAAAAAATAAGGTATCTGTGTTAATGGCTATCATTATAAATATAAAATACTATTATAATATTTAGGAACATTTTATAAGTTAAATGTTATTTTAGATTTTAAGTGAAGGGAGGCAAATATTAAAAGACGGACAAGGGACATCAAATTTGGTCCCCAAGGTACAGGAGGAGGTGGTCCAGTTAAACCTTTGACTTATAAGAAAGACTATTGGCCCTAATTCTAAATATTAGTGCAGAAGGAGCAGATTTAGTTGAGGCTGGAATCTAACAAAATTTAAATAATTCAGTTGAAGAAATACCAGATAGATTATATTTATAAATATTGAGTCTGATACGATACATATTTATAATGAGACCCAAAATACACCTTCATATAATGAAGCTGGCAATGCACCTATATATAATGAAACTGTAAACATAGTAGTATATATTAAGAAATATTCATAGTATTTTTTTAACTCTTTTTCAAAACTAATTAATATTTATTCATTTAATATTATTTTAAGGAATTCTCAACCAAGGAAGCACCTTAATTAGAAAAAGTAAACTTGCCTATCCCTGTTGGAAATGTATCAAGAGAAGAAAAAAGAAATAAAATACAAAGAAAGAGGATTAAAACTAGAAAAGTTTGTGCTGAACATGCAATAAACTCACACAATAAGCAATTGCAAACTTTCCTTTAAAATTTTAACGGAAATTTAATTAGTGAATACCGAAATAATATTACCCTCCGTTAAAATCTTAACGCCCTCTAAAATTTAAAGGAATGGTTACATAATAGACCCCTTTAGCTGCCAAAATTTCAATAACTACTTTAATGAATATTAAAATTACGTCTGCATAAAAAATGAACACCAATAATCGAGAAAATCGATACCTAACTCCTTATGAAAGTGCTTTGGTCGTTGACTTACTTGAAAAAGGCTAGACCCAGATTCAAGTGACTAAAAAAAAGAGTCATGTGACTCAATAAACTATCGCTCGTGCTCACAGAAGATTTTGTGAAACTCGGCCAACGATAAGGTCGTAGAAGAATTATAAATGCCAACCAAGACCATTTTCTACTATTCTGGAAGCTAAGACAAGTATTTTTCACCTCAACTTTGCTACGACAGGAGTTTATCAGACGGTATAACTTCTCAATTAACTTTGACATTGTACAATCAGCGACAATCAAATCAAATTTGAATGCTAGAGTGCCAATTAGAACTTTTGCTTTGACATCAGCACATCGAACAAGATTGAGGGATATTTTAAGAAGATTTACCGAGCAAGAATACACAGCCAAAGTTGAAATCATTGGATGACTAGCAGTTAGCCCTGACGTTAAGACGTTAGATGCTTTAGAGCGTAAATCAATCCACCTATTACCTTAAACGAGCTGTCTTTACGGTTGGTGCAGGTGTGGGAAAGTCTGAATCAAAAATTATGGTAGAAACCCAATATTAAGTAAGCCAAGAAGGTGTCAACGTATCATCGATGCCACAAGAGTAGTATCTAGCTTCTCTTTGAACTATATTTGTTATTTTCATTTTTCCTAGTTTTTGTTAAGCACTTTGCTGGCGAGTGTATATAAAATATAAACAGTTAGCAAATGTTTTAAGTAAAAACTCTCAGAAATTATTTAGGAAGAAGTTCATTCCTCCTATTGATCTAATACGTCGTAACTGCTGGAATCCAACATATGTGTCTTCCATATCGAAATAAAATGAAAGTCCAGCAATTCGAAATTGATTACAACAAAATGTTTAACACCGCTTTATTCGAGACTGTTGAGAACGCCCCCTTTATTGCCAGTTATTAAAGCGTATAGAGCTATAATTAAACTAAACTATATAAATAATTAATTTTTTTTATATATTGATTGTTCATTTCGTTAAATAAATGTTTAAAATAGAAGTAATGAAGAGAAATGCAATCGTTGAATTCTAATTATTGGTTGTAGCTTAATTTATGATTATGATTTCATTAGTTAAGTTAAAGAACGGTATGGCGCAACTGTATAAGTAATTATATCATTCATAAATTTTGTGCCAAAAGAAATATTAAATGTCTTGCTATCATGACAGTTCCAATTATTTATTATGTCCGTAGGTTTGTAAATTAATGAAAAATATCGATAGGTTTTAGATAGACTGAGATATAACCTAATTATAAGTTTGAACAGGCAAAAATATAGACGTTTACTGTTTTATTTTGACACATACACATATAACAACGTAATTAGTATAGTAAAAATAGGGGAAACAGTCAATAAGCCTACAAAAAAATTCTCAAGTAAAGTAACCATAGGCAAAAATACAGAAATATTCTGTCATTTTTTATAAATAAATTGTTTTAACCTAAAAATTTCCAGGTATATCTTTGACAGACAATAAACCTTAGAGAAATCATGCTAGCTGTTTTGATAATAATTAGAGACTATTATTTAAAACATTAAAGTCTGGATGTATTTCCCACTAAGATAACATTATATCAAGCTGATCTTAACAATAACTGAATATATTTGTGTTACAATTACGTCTTATCTATGTATGAAATGAAGACTCAATCAAAGTAAACAGTTTAATAGTGAAGAACTTCCAAGATGTATTTGTTTATTAAGAACTTTAAATTGTTGATCTGCTGGGCATCTAGCGCATTAGCACATTAGCATCCAAAGTCTAGGTAAATAAAACTACGTAAAAATAGAAATTCTCACTGGACACCAGTTAATGGAGCATGTGAGAACATTGAGCATAGCTGAAACAGTCGAGCGTTGATTCTATGAATTAGACCCTACCTCAAAAACTTCTGTGATCTGAACTTCATCTAGACGAGATGGAAGAAGAAAAGTTTGAGTGCATTCAGGAATAGTTTAATAATTTGAACACATTTCATCAATTTTTCAGAGCGTAAAATAAATTTATAATTTTAACAACTAAAGGAGTGGAACATATTAAGTTACAATTTAGGCTAACATTATTACAAAAATGGTTCTATTTAAATAAAATTACAACACAATGCAACAAAACATTTTCAAGATCATCTCAGACGTTTGTCTATATATAGGAAACGATGCTGCAGATCGTGAAACATCCCACAAATCACAATTTGCAATTATGCAACGTTTTTTTTTGCTGTCCACGTATTTTACCAATAATACCATTGTATTAACCAACAGACAATCTACATTTCGCCTATGTTCGACCCGAAACAAAAATTCTAATGACAACGATCCTTGTATTTCTTCATTAAAGATTCACCACCTACAAATTGACGTTTGGTCTGTTATTTCGTTATTACCGATGATTAACACTCCTTTTTTGTCGGTTTGGGACACCCACTGAGAATAGAGGAAGATTTCATAGCGTATATCCCTTACGGTCATTGTGGGTGTTTTAACAAATAAGAAACAATTCAGATTAATGCACCGGAACTTTGTTAAGAACAAGTCCAGTGCAGCCGAACGTTTTTGTATTGGTTAAGATTTGACAACAAGAGATACAAAATTTATATGTTTAATGGATTTGCAGAAAATTATAGATAACTTTTTATAAAGCGGAAATAAACATTAGTTTTGAAGAATAAATAGTGCAGTGGTTGAATAATTGGTAAATGAAACATCTTATCTAATCCGAATTATTCGAAATTTTGCATGCGAGTGTATTTTATTATTACTGGAAGCAAATCACATAAACGTCGGTTGTGTGTCGACCCACTTATCTGTCGTATTTTTTATCTCTCTCAATTCCAATTTCTCCATTGAGAGGTTCTGGCTCGAGTACAGCATCAGCGTGTGCTCAAGCATCGAAGAGAATGCGTTATAAATATTTATATAAAAATATAAATTGTCCGTAATATCTTGTAGAGACATTAATTGTTTTAAAAGATCGAACTACTTGAAATGACCGATGAATTTATAATGATCAGTCGTAAAAAAACAATGCTTATGCTTCAACAGGACTGTACTTAAGAAAACTGAGACAATTTGTGTTTTTTTTTTTATAAAAAATTGTTGTATATAATTCACTTTGTAAAACTGCTAGTCGATTTTAATAATTTGACAGATATATTTCACAATAAGGAGAAAGTATTTATCAAAGTACAATAGTGGAAAACTCTCAAGATAAATTTCTTGATTCATAATTACTTGGAAGTAAAACTGTGGATAAGGATGTTGGTCCTGAAAAATGTAAACGCCCTTTGGATAGGGCTTGAATCAGTCCTTGAAATCTCAAATTAATGGTTGCAAAAAAGTTTCTAGAATGGTGGAAAGGTACACCTGAAAACAATTGGCCTGGCATAGAGTGTGGACTGCAGGCCGAGGGTTAAACGGCAGAGCATATTTTGTGGTACTGCGGAGAGCTCGAAGAACTAAGGATCAATTTTGGTCTGCACCCAAGGTCTTCATATGGAAGTATCGTCAATGACCTTGATGAGCTTCATAGGGCTGATAGAACTACTATAACCTAGGAGTAAGCTACAATAGATCTTTCAGGTCGCAGTGTAAGGAACGTTGAACGACCACTCACATTGAACCTAACCTAACACCTAGGCCAAACAGTTCATAAGAGGACATTGGGCAAACTTCACGGCTAACCTACTCTCATAGGAAGAAAATCAGTAAGATAACAACACTGTTATTAGGAGACTCTAGGTTCAATATGCATTTAAGTCTTATCACAATGGATATGCAAAGTTTGCAGTGTATCAGGTTGCTGTAGGGCGGCAAAAACAACAGTAAGTTTTTCTGAGATATCTCAAGAAAAACTTTACCAAAACCCTGGCAGAAGGTAGAAAGAACTAATTCATCAACAATTCTCCATTAAAATGCGAGAGTATGTGTGTTACAGGGAAACGTTTACCACTACACTTGGTTTAGGTTTATTTTCAATACTAAAAAGTTATTATAATGCAAAAAAAAACAAAAAACGTATTTGTTGATTCTGGTATCGATAAATTTATTTTTATATTTTGCACTTATAAAAATCTTCATTATAAAACGCATTTGCGTATCGTAATGTAACTTTTACGCACGCAAATTTTTGTTTTAAATGGTTGGCGACATGAGTGAAGTATCTAAAGGCAAGACTATTGACAATGACATTTGTAGCTAATAGCAATTTATTAATTTTATATTGTTCTTTAAAAAAGTATTTGTGGAGATCAATATCATCTTTTAGTTATATAATATATTATTAATGGTATATTATTCATTTTAAAATATTTTAAAACATTAACATTTGATAATTTAAATGTCACAACTGTCAAATTTTATAAATTACACAGTGCTGCCGACATACTTTTTAAAATAAAAATTTTCGTAATTACATAAAAATAAAAAATTAATTTAAAAAATGGTAAAAATGGTAAAAAGGGCAAAATATAAAAAATATTATAAACAACTTATTTCATATGGCTGTTGTGACACTCGTTCTTTAAAAAACTCATCGCTTTGCGATTCGTTTTTTAAACTTGAACTCGTGTCATAACAGAATTCCATATGAAATGCGTTGTTTAATATACTATTATTTTGAGACTTTCCCGGGTAACCAACATCCACTACTCTGCTCGGTTTCTCTTATGTCCTGTCTCGAAATTTACACTGCAGAACGCACAAACCAACTTGACAAACAGATGCCCCATCTGATGATTGACATCTATGATCTCCTGTCATTTTTGTCATCTATCATCTGTACCATTGCCATTTAAAATAACGTTCGCGGGATTAGTACAACGAAAATAACCAATACGACAGTTTAAGTGACGTTTTGTTAAAAAACAAAAATATTTGTAGGTATGTTCACCACATGGCTATCTATTTTTAAATCTACAATAAATGAAATAAATCGAATATTAAACTTATAGAATGTGTTTTTCATAAACTTTGGTATTTCCTGATACCTCCCTGAACTCGTTTATTATTTTCAGAGCAGCAGGTTTACTTTTTAAATATCCATAAAAACAAATCTTTATTGTTAATATAAAAAAATAACAGTCCTCTGTCACAGACAGAAAACGAAATATATGCTAGTAAGTAAAGACATGACAGATTACATAAAAGATATAAAAATACAAAAAAACTGGAAATTTCAAAAAGTAACAGCCTTTAATTATAACTAATTTGTAAATATGTTTTGACGCGGTCATACATTTATAATAATAGAGATTTTAACAATAATTGAGTTTGAAAAAACACAAGGCTGAAAACACACAAATCTGCGATAGGACCAACAATGACATTTGAAGCTGAGACAATGTGCCTAACGAGTAATAGTGAAGAGAGGATGAGGATTGCAGAGAGGAAAATATAAAGAATAATATTTGGACCTGTTAAAAATGATCATGGAAAGTTCAAAGTAATGATGAATCATGAAATCAGACAAAAAATTAACGGAGAGAAGTAAGCACCTGGAAGCCACATTAAGGAAGAGCGAAAGGAAGACCTAAAATGAGATGGAAGGACCAGATATGACTAGATATTAGAAATATGGATATCGAGAATTGGAAAGAGGACATAGCAGAAAAAAAAACTTGGAAGAACATTACTGGGAAAGCAAAATCGCAGCAAAAATTGTAAAAAAAGAAAACAGACAAAAAGAGGAGTGATCAACCGTATAAAAAGAATCCAAAGAACTCGATAGAGCGGCCATCATTTCCATAGGAATGAATAGTAGTAAAATTGAGTAAATTATAACTTCCAATTTGGTTTTTGAGGTTAGGTTAGACTAACATTTCAATCTTCATCGGTATAATGAGATTGCTTAGTACAAAATTGCAATAAGTGACAAGGAGTTAAGTTTTTAAGCTGATCATTATTAATGATCCTTCGTAATAATCCTTTCGTATGATAAATGCCGGTTTCACTTCTAAATGGTATAAAATAAAGTTTTTATTGATTTTTAATTTGTATTTATTAAAAGTCAGACACATATTATTTGTAGGAACATTAAGAACCTTACACGGATAGCCTACAAATCAGTAGAGAACGGGTGAGTAAAAGTAAAATTTGTTGAAATTATTAACGTACACATATTATTTATGTTCTCACGTTTCACACCGAACCATGCCCTCTGGCGTTCGCTGATGAATATAAAACAACATCGTTCGAACGGGTATTATATATGTAATATTCACTCTCATACCTATTTATACGATACGTGTACTACGGTCCAATTTAAATTAATTTTTTTTATACCTTAGAGACGGCAATGCGGCTCTAATTACTAGGCCGATATAAATCTGTGACTCCTAACGTTAATAGAAACAGAGATTAACACAAATCAAGACTCGGTTTACCGAAGCGTTCATTAGACTAAAATTTTGCAGAAGTGTCAATCATTTATTTCAATTCACGATAACACAGAGGTGAAACGATAATAATAATAATATATTTATTGCTTCTATTGACAATAATCAAATAGAAAGAGTTCCAATTAATGCAATAAGAAAAGACAACAACGTTTATGAATAATCAAATAATAAAAAACAAACAAACAGCCTTCTCAACTCATTCAAAACAAAAGTTCTCAATTTTAAAACATTAGTAAAATAGTATGCGACAGCTTTCAAACTATAACATATCTAGAATGTTTGATAACGAAGAATTCAGGAAGGTAAAATTTGTTTTCCAAAGTTATAGACAACTTTCTATAAGAAGACTGCACATTAAGAAAAACTAAAGTATTTTATTTATTTTTTTCAATAGTAATTATTATACAGTATTGACAGACAAATATATACCTAATAATTAATTAATTTTGTATTTAATAATAAACAATACCACATATCGCTGGTAGTTAGGTTGCCGATGTATTTCGTGAAGGTCGCGCAAAATCGGCTGTTATCACAAAACATCAATGCATTGCGTGAACTAATAATACAAAAAGAAAATCTTTTGAAAACCAACAAAGCCATTCTTATTTAAAAAGTATTGTTATTATTTGCTATTCCTGGAATATATATTTTAGTGGTAATGACTTCTTTAATAGTAAACCCTTAATTAGCAATAAAAAACTGCTGAATTTATTGTTAGCAACCAAATACCACAAAAAAGTTTTTAAATTTGTAGAACTTTTTAACAGAACAGACAAAATATAGAAATTCTATTCATATACTTATTGTATTTGTTATTATTTTGCCCAGTGTCTCTTTTCATCGAACCATTTTTTGGGATCTAGTCACTGAGGACTAGATCTGAGGAATATGGTGGATGCAGCAGCAATTCAACTAACTCATGCGTTTTAGCCATCGTTTTCATTTTATTGTTGAAACAGTTTGAAAAGATTCACTGTTGATTGTTTTCCATGTTCCTCAGAGACCTTCCCAGCATATGTTTGAGTCTTTGGATGCTTCCGAAGACTTTCACTCTTTGCAGTCCACTCAACTGACTGCCGATAGCAGATAGACTTATTGCTCATAAACATGTCCAAATAAAGCTTTGAAGCATCGATGCTTCGCATCAAACAACGCTCTGGTTGAAGTAAATACTGCACCAATTTGGAAACCAGCTTTTTCATACTCAAAAACTCCTTTATAATGGGGCAAACACCACAGCACACCCTCCTAGCAGATTAACTCTTATCTACAATTTGTATCCAAGTTATATTATTGCGCCCACCCACTTGAGGGCGTATCTGTAGCGTGACGTTACAGTATCGCCCAATCGGAGGAAACGTGAACTGTCTCCACATATTTATAAACTAATCATGATTTGTCATTTCATTTTTAATTGTTAACCGTTAACGTTTGAATTTTGAATTGTGTTTCGCCTGTGCTTTTTCCGCTGATTATCGTTAAATTGATTAATTAGTTATTATTTGTGAAAGTTTCTTCCAGTTTATTGAATTTTATATTTTAGTTTATGAACTTTTTAATTGTTTTCTGTATTATAAGAGAATTAGAGCAGTGTAAGTATTGTGTATTGTGTGTTAATATTTAAATGTTAACAATTATTTCATAATTATATAGTGTAGCATACAATATCATACTATAATATTTTTTACTTTTTTTAGTATAATATAAGCATGGCATCTCGTAAAAGAACGTGTTGTGTTCCTAGTTGTACCGATCAAACAAGTAAGAGGCATCGTTTCACCAATGATCCCAACTTAATTAATATTTGGATGGAGAATATAAACAATCCTGTGTTAAAGGAGAAAACTCCAAAACAACTTTATGGCAATTATAGAGTGTGCCATCAACATTTTGACCAGCAGTTTCATAACGCAGGATTTCAGAAAGAGTTGAAACCATGTGCATACCCAACTCTACTTTTATCTGGTAAGTAGATACAACTTCAAGTTATATTGTAAGTGAATAAAATTATTTGATTTCAGATACTTTAGTTATTCTACCATCATCCACAACGGTGTCTTTGGAAGCTCCATCTACATGTGGAGAAAAAGCCTGCAGGTTGATAATTAGATGCACTATCTTTTTTTGGTGCAAACAAGTGAATAAAATAGCTGCAGGCAAAGACTCCAAATATGAAAAATATTTAAATAGGGTCAAGAATGCCTCCTACACTGACCCAATAAAAGTACAGGCACACAAATCCTATATAAATAGAATCAACAGAAAAAAATAAATTTCATTTTTTATATTTCTTATGTATTTATATATTTTTTATGTATATTTATTTAATATAAACTTGATTAACAACGTCGAAGTTTTCTTTAAAACCCAACTTTCCAAAAATATTAATAAAATTTGTATTGTTATGTATAGTTCTGTGTTCTGGGCTGCACGTACACTAGCGCTCGCAACATGAAGCGGGTGGGCCCAGTACTAAATTATTAGATCTGGTAATTAGTAGAAGAGTTAGCCTGCTAGAGGGTGTGCTGTGGCAAACACTACCTTTTGATAAATACAAAGTTCTAGCTACCTTTTGAATTTTACTTTGCGATTTCCCATGATAATCCTTAAGACCTTTTCAATGTTTTCCGGAATAACTGCAATATTTAGACGCCCAGAGCTTTCAGCAGCAGCATCATCGGTGGTTGTATTTGAAGTCAGCATACCAGTCAATCATTGTTGACTTATCAAGAGCAATAAATAGTGCTTATTAAACTTTTGCAAATATCAAAAGTACCGTCAACAAACTTCAATATTCACAAGTAAATCCCTCAACCCAAATGTCATGAAAGCCTGCATGAAAAGTATGTTCATTTGATCCATCATTTTTTGTTGGAGGTGCCATCTATATGTCAGGCCCGGCACTTATGGACCGATGATGAAGCTAAATATCTTTAATATGAAGCAAATCAAGAAGTTAGCAAATACATTGCTCTGAGAAAGATCCAAAGTTAACATTAAGAATATTATAAGATCAAGACAAGCAGTCACAAGAGATTTGTGTACATCAAATTATGATTTGAGATTATCTGATGAGAGGCTATGAATTAAAAATAATTCTACTCAAATGGTTCTACTATACAAATAATTGAAACTTGATGAAATTGTTAGTGATATTCAATTATTCAGACAGTTAACGATGAAGAAAATAAAAAAAATAAAGTTAGGTGAGGTTAGGTCTCATTTATACAACATTTTATTAAATGATTACCTAGTATTAGCGGATAATGTTCGAAAAAAGAGGACCGGTGTGTGTTCATTGGATATTTAAAGTTTATTTCTGGTTGGGTAATTATCTGTTGTTGTCGTGAGAAAAACGCCAAACCGAATCATCGAACTATTAATGTCCACTCGGATATTTCGTGGACGGGTAATGAAGCTAGGTCGATCACGATATGGGTAACGTTACCACCTACCATATAATGAGTAGATGGCACGCCGGACGATCCGTAAAAGTAATCGCGGGTCCGATCAAAAGACAGAGGTGTTGAATTGAGGCTTCACGATCAGTTGAAAAGGTGGCGCTGCATTTTCAGTTTACCGGGCCGCTAAAGACCCCGCGCGTCCAACCCATCAATCATAGCACACCTGATATATATGTTCAGATCTAGATTTCTTTGTTCTTTGCCGACGGTGCTCTTTGGCGCGATCGATGCCAATACCAACAAAAAGGGACTTTTTTGTATTTTTGATTAATTTTTATCAAACACTGTGCAATAAAACTGTATTCGATGAAGACTGTTGAAATGTAAAGCAATTGTTTCTATATGTTACTTTATTTTTAGGTTTTACTAAACCCAAATGTCTGGACTTTTGTTAAAGATGATACAACTATTATTTATAATGACTGAGTGTTTAATGCTACTTTATTGTTGATCAGCAGCTTTCAATTTTATAATTTAATACTTTTATTTAAGTATAAAAGACTTTAGACTTGTACACTCTAAAAGATAGGAAACTTTTTTTCTTAATTTACTTATTCTACACTTTTATAGGTATTTGCAGGAACAGATGTCCTTAAAAAATTTTTAGGATTCGTATCAGTACCTTGTGGAACCAAAAAGGGGCCTTAGCCTTCATTAAAAACATTAGAACTGATTCGTTTTGAAGTAAAGTAAAAAGAATAAGAAATAAGAAAAAAGAATAAGACCATTCATTTCAGAAGCAAAAAGAATGCTAAAAAAACAGGTTAATGTGGTAACTGTGATGTTAACAAGAGAATTAACAATTCAACAGATAAAGTCTCACAAAATAGTCTAACAATGAGCCAACTAACAAAAAATCTAAATTTTATTTAATGGATTTGTAATACAACATGGAAAGCCTAAACTTGAAAACTGTATGAAATCACAAACCACTCAAAAAGAGCGTGGAACAAGCGATACAGAGGAATAATCGGCCCAAGCGTATTCGAATGCTAAAGCTTCCGAATCTCATTGATAGATGGCGAAGGTATACCGATTTAGGAAACAAAATATGAATCAATGTAAAATTTTGAGGGTGTAACAAATGATTTTGTAGACGATTAATTTCGAACAAGGGGTCCAGAACCAGAAAATCGGGTAATAATGGCAAAAATACCCATTTTTTAAAAAATAATGATGATTTTTATTCCAGCAGGTGATAAAACCAAACTAGAAACGGTAAAAAATATTGTTACAATTTTTATTTAAAGTTCAATTAATATTTGTTTCTTACGATTATTTAATTAATTTACTAATACACAAAGTCTTATGTAACTAATAATGACTACTTCAAACAATAACAGAGTCAAGTAAAGTCTGGTTTTACAAGCTGCCAAAATAAAAATGTAATTTTCAATTAATTCAATTAATTTATAAAAGTAAGTACTCTATTATTTGACTTTATCACGTAAAACTATCGACAGATTTGACATTTTTTTGACATTGTCAATGAGTAACTGTAAAATGAAGTTGTTTCTTCAAAATGTTGCATACAATAAAGTTTATTCTTTCCATAAATTGTTTTAGCAAATATTTTATAATAATATAAGCAAATTTGCAGCACAAAACTACAAAAAGGTTGCTGTATAACACTTCTGTATCTGTATCAGTACACGTAGGCCACATTTGGCTCATTGTGCGATTAAAATAGTATATTATTACACAAGTAAAGAAACAAGTAAAGTAAAGAACAAGTAAAGAAGGTTTTTATCCACGAAAATGAAAGTTGCTGCACGAGCCGCAGGCGAGTAGATGTAATCATTTGAGTGGATAAAAACCTTTGCTTGCGAGTATAATACTATACTTTATCTACGATGTTGTATTTTGTTCTGCTCGCCACTTTAAAAACTTTTCATAAACATATTCGTACTTGTGCCATGATGTTTGTGGTAGAAGATTTTCTATTGCAGTCGTTGCAATATTGCGAATGTCAAGTGATGTACAGGAAATCTCGTTCTCTTCTGTCGACATTTTCTTCAGTCACAGTCACAAAAAACTACCTTAAAACCCACGAATTTCACTATATGTTTTTGCTGTCAATTGTGTGATTTTGTTTGTTTGAATTTTTGGTTATGTCACCGTAGCAATTAAAAGCTGTTGCCAACGTAATAATGGGGAAAATATAAAAATCCCAATATGTTCGGTCCTCATTCCAGTGGATAAAAGTTCCTGTCAATTTTACCCACAGCCTAGAACCAATCAAAGCTCTCCTTTAGGTTATCGATGGGTAAAATGAAAATTTACAGTGGGGTTTTTACATCAATATGATTGTAGATAAAGTATATTATGCAATGAGCACAAAACAATGTCTATTTTGTTGAGAGCTGCATACTATACTTTTTCCAAGACAACATCGTTCACGTTTAATACATGTATACATTGCAAAAATGTTGAAAAGAATAAACTGATAATATTTTTTTACTGCGAATTTTCCTCTAATGGGCTTTCTATCAGAATTAAAACATAAATTACTTCTATTATATTCGGAGGTAAGTCAATATCACTACGTTTCTATTTTAATTATAAGTTTTTACAGAAACTATGAAATTATTCGTTACCTACTAAAACTTTGACAGAAACGATGTTGACATTTCATCAATTTGTCGCTAGACGTCATAATTTGATAAGCCCTCGTGATTTTAGAGTGAACCTAGCCCTACATCAAATATTCCATTTCGTATTTGTTACTTAGCAACTTGCCCAGCAGTCGATGCAAAAATGAAATAGAAGTTACTGTCATAAAATTGCAATTTTTCTTATATCGTATGACTATAGAAAGAAGTTTTTTGACAAACTATCAGTTGTGTAACAATAATTTATATAATTACTACCCCAGTTCAGTTAGCTAGACGATTGTATCATTACCATCACAGGAATAAAAAATTCTATATATTTGTAACCTTAGATAATACTTGTCCCACCATTTTTTTTATCACAAATGATTCATTTATTTATATAATATCAAAGCCCCTCCTTATATAAAGGAAACTTATTTAAAAAGTCCATAGCGATATTTTTATTGAGGAAGTAGTATGCCGCCATTGCAGGACAATTATTATTACCCATTGTATTGAAATGTTAATGAATCTCAAACGGTTAAACTGCAGTAGGTAGGCTTAAATTTTCCGAGAAGAATTTTTAAGTCGAAATCGTAAATTAATTAACATGTTTTATGTGTCTATATGTACAGTGTTCATCAAAATATACTTTACTGAAGATGCAAAGGAGTATTATTTAGTACTAATGATAATAAAAAAAATTTAAAAGTTTACAGTTTCAAGCAATTACATCGTTTTGAGGTGTTAATTGTCTTGAAAAATTGAAAATTGCAAAATTTTCAAGTTTAAAATCAAAACAGCCGGAAATTTTTTTGAGGGAATGAATATTTTGAAAATTTACCGAGTTATGAATCAACCGTCAAAAAATATCGTGCGCGACGAAAAAATTCCGGAAATTTTTTAGTTTTAGTAATAAAAATTAAGGCATTGTTTAAAAAGTAGACGTATGAAATTTTCAACAATTTATTAGCAACTTTAATGTTGTAAACCGCAAGCTTTGGTTTGCTCAATTTGAATGGAAAAAAAGTTATAAATAAACAAAATAGTGAGCTCGCGCGACCGCAACTTTTTCTAGAAGCAAGATAAAGAAACAATTGTTCCATATGAAAGTTTCTAGTTTAAAAAAGGAACAAGTTGAGCTTGGGTGGACATTATCTTTATAAATAAAAAAGTTCTTATAGTTTAATCAATTAAATTATAAATAACAAATAGGAGTCCCATTTTACATATTTTCACCCTCTAAATTCGGATACTACATGAGATCAAAATACATAAAAAGAACTTGGATGGAACCGAAGACTACCATCAACCACGGTCACCTCCCGATGGTGCCTGGATTATCAAAAGAATATAGAAATGAAAAATACAGAAACAAAAGGGACAACTAAAACAAACTTCGGACAAAACTATTGCTAGAATATTAAAAGAAACAGAGAGGACATATGAGTGGCTCGGAACCAAAAGTGCCTATACCACAAAACTGCAAATATTGAAGTAGGTTCATAGTTGGAAATAAAAACATCAGTTTTAGCTAAGTGCAGAGGTGTCTATACGATATTTTCAATATAGCACCATCTATTAGCGGAATCACAAATCATAATGTCACATTACGTTTAAGCCATACGTGCCTAAGCTTCAGTTAACATGGCGGCCGAATTCGATAGCGAAAAAGATTTCAGTGATTTTCACGAAGAAGAAGCAGAATATATCCCCCTGAAAATGATAGTGAGGTTAGCTTTGATTTGCTTGAATGTGTAGAATATAAATGAATTTTCAATTTGTTAACACAGAAATTTTGTGGTTAAAAACAATGTGGAATAGGCTTTTTAGGCTCTACTTAATATAGAAAATTTTGTTGGGAATATCTGTTGTGTTGCATAGGTAAATACCTTTGAAAGCTTGACTAATGCGGAGAGAAGATATTCAATTAAGTAACTAACTTTGTCAACATAGAAGTTTTTTATATCTGGCCACAGCTTCTCTACGTGCGACCAGAATTTGAATTGATAAAGCGAAAAAATATTTTAATTCCTGAAGATTGGGTGAATGTTATTAAGGATGCTAAGAAAAAAACCCTAAATTCTGCATACATAAAATGAAGAGAGAGGATTTTTTCAGCACAAAAAATTTAGAAAATGGTAAACTAAACAGAAAGAAGACACCAACAAGAGAAAAAGTGGACTGGTTGAAAATATCATGGATCCAACTCCGAAAAAAAGAACCTAGAAAGATGTACTTCAAGTATAACTATAATAAGGACTCCCCATTTCATGAAGTAGATCTAAAAAAGAATTCTCGAGGTCATCCTTCAACAAATGCATTTATAGAATTAGATTTATTATTTCCTGAAGAAAGAAAAAATATTTATTATCATTATTGAGTTACATTCCTCCGATACACCAAGAATATTTTCGGAATCTAAAAACAAAGTGAGATAGATCTTGGATTTGCAGATCCTGCAGATGAAGATGAAGCAGAAAATCAGGATGATTAGTGATATTTTTTACATTTTTCCATGAGCATCCACAATGATGACTAGACTTAGTTTAAAATTTTTGTGAAAGCCAAAAGGGCCTACACTTTTCTTTTTTTCCTAGCAGTGAATATCTGAGGGAAAAAAAAATTTATTTTAATGTGAATAGCGTAAAATATATGTCTCCTTTCCAAAAAAGTCTTTGAAATATATTTCCCAGCCAACCTGAATTTTTGAACTTTAATCCTTAATATGTCCGAACTAGAAAAATGTTGGATAGGCACCTCTTGTTCTGAGCCACTCATATGTAGAAGCGAAAACCAATAAATGCAAAATCGGATTTTAAAGGATTTTAAATGGTCTGTTTTTAGGCTGAGTTCGGTTCTGTTGTCATCAATTACGAAACGTAAACGGATAAAAAGCAACGCAAGTGACACCGGCGAATCTGTTCCGATATACCTACAACACACTCCATTAATTGATGTAAGCATTAAACCTCGGCGAGAAACAGTAAATACGCATAATTAACCACTAATAATTGTTTTTTTTGATGCCGAGATATAAATTGACATTTCGAAATGTCAGTAATACACAAGAAAACACGAAATATAATCACGATTAGCCGTATTTTTATTGGGAATGCGCAATAATTATGCCGAATGGAACGTCATAACATTTAAATAAATGTATGTAATCTGTTTAATGTTATCAAGATTTAATGTTGTGAGAAAAAGGAGAAAGACCATCGGGATTTTAATATATCATCATCGAAGAGAACTACAAAAGATCAAAAAACTTTATTATTATTGTTGTTTAAACGCTAACAGTACCGCGTCGTCACTTCTCGTTTGAAAGTTAGTAAAAACCATCTAGGACATTATCTGGGATATGTGAAAACGAGCAACATCGCCTAATTTCAGAAATATTGGGTAGTGGAAGGACGGATTTAAATCTGTGCCAGGTAAAGAGTTACATATGACCGACCACCCTAATTTTCCTTGTTTTATTACAGATAGTGGGATAGGCACATATTATTTTGAATTGAAATAACTAATAATAGTTAATATACAATTTTTTTCAAATATTAGACAGTTAAAGTGTTTTTTGACATATTAAAAAGTCTGTAAGATAAATGGTTTGCACTTTATTTTGGACAAATATAACAAATATCCCTTTTGAACCAAATTAATAATAACTAATGATTTTTTAATAAGTTTTGATTAATTTAATGCTGCGAACCTCGCTTCGCTCGGCACGCAGTGATTTATTTAATATTATTATAATTGAATCACTGCGTGCCGAGCGAAGCAAGGTTCGCAGCAGCAAGTTATTTATAACTAATGATTTTTTAACAATACCAAATTCAAACAAAATTAATCTGGAAAAAACAGTTTTTAAATTAGTTTAAGTTAATTTGGTGCTGCGAACTTCGCGACTCTCGGCACGCACTTTAATAATCACTTACCTTGGATGACATTTTCTGCACACCTTGGTGGTATTAGAATTAGAACCTTTCAAACTGTACGGACCAATATATTCGAAGTAATATCCTTCAGGACAAGTAGCGTTCTTGTTCAAACACACATAGTTGCTCTCCTTGATGATGGCCAGTTCGAATGCATCGCATCCTCCTCTTCCCAAGTAACTAGATGGTTCAGAACAACCACCCACGCAGTTCTCGTTGCAAGATGCACATGTATGATTTTTCATAAATATTTTGAACAAGGTGTCATTTGATTCGGATTATTATGTAGATCATTTAGAAAAAGGTTTCCAAAAACCTTTTAACTAAGTAATATTCTATAATTCGTAATACGCCGAAATTATACATTATTTTAAAAAACTGTAAATAGAAAAATGTTGATTGTTGCATTTCAACTCACTATCTCCTTTAAAAAACGATAAAGAAATAGAAACTATTTATTAAAACGTAAAAAAATAAGTAGATAGCTGATCTGAATAAAGTAATCTCTAAGCCTGTAGTTCGACTTATCATTTTTTGGCAGACGCGGCCACTGCTGTATGCTCTTAAGAACTAAACCTAGTCGTCAATATCTACGAACAAATTTTATATTGCTGTTAAATAACCATGGTATAAAACTAGTGCATACGTGGATGCCAATAAATTAAGTTTATGTATGTTGGACGTGTGAAATTTTATAGTTCTCTACATAGTTGTGAACAATTGTACGCATGACTAGTTGAACCATGTAATTTGGTTTTTTACAGACGGCCAGTAAAACGTTTCTAACGGTACGACTATATAATTTTGGGAAATTTAAGAGCCAACTAAGTGCGAACAAACTAAACATTATGGCCGATTGTTTGTTGGAGTTTGAGGCTTCCGTTACTTCAGGTGTGAGAACTTTGAAATTTTTTGGCAAGAACAAAGCGAGGATAATAAAATTTGGATGCATTTGTTAGATATTTAGAAAAACGTAGGAAGTTTTGAATAAAAATGAGGCAGAAAGCAGGTAGCGGAAAGAAAAGGATTGAGTTTGCAATAGAAAACTAAAATCCGTCTTTATAATCCGTCCTTAATTGTAGTATTTAAAAGATATTAGTTTGGAAAAGAAATTAAGTCAATTCCAAAGAAGTAAACAATAATTTATTTACTTATTATATTAATTTTTACTCATCTGAAGAATGAATGAAAAAAAAACTAGTAAAAATATTAAAAAAGGATTAAAAAGATTATAGGCAATTCCTAATTCTTTAATTATGTAATTTTAACTAAGAATGTTTATAAATAACAAAATTTCAGGTTACGTATTTCTTTCAATTCATTAAGATGAAAGTGAAAAACATACTTAAAATGACCTAAATGTCAGTTTTACAAAATTTTTTCTTGGTTAATGATGCAGAACCTAATTATATTTTCTGTTTTACGAATTTACATTTTTAATGTTCTATAGATGTTTTAAATGTTGACGGTACATTCGGATATTGTACCAAATTTTTCTACCAACTCTATACCATTCATGGTTATATAAATGGGCAATATGTGCCTTTAGTGTTTGCTCTTCTGCCTAACAAAAGTTCCTTAACATATTGCAATATGTGGAAATTTATTAAAGACAAATATAGAGATCTTGGTCTTTCATTGGAACCAAAAGATGTAACTATATGCAGACTTTGAAATATCACTGCATATTGCACTGTATAAAACTCTAAATAGTTCTGATTAAAAACACGCCACACTTTTTTTACTCAATATAAGTACTTTATTTTTAGTTCGTATTGCAGTTGAAGCATATTTTTTGTTAAAAATTATTATCTTCCAGTGTCTTTACTCAAACAATACAAAAATGAAACACTTTCGGCGTTCATTCTTCTAACCAATTATAATTTTTTACCTTTTTAATGTTTCTTTAACGACTTAAGAATCTCGCAGCCTTTTTTGTCGATATTGCTCTGTGAATAAAAAACGGTCGTATATTAAATACATTTATTATTGACGTACAAATATTGTGTTGTAATGTAGGATTTGGTCTTTTGTGTTCGTACTTTCTAATGATTATAAAATAAATACCTTTTTATATTTTTTAACGCGGACGTCCCTGCTAGAGAGTCATTAGAATAAGACACTGTGCATTATGCGTATACACTGTAGTTTTTTAACAACATTGACACTAATGAATTGTAAATATCCACTAATCGATATTTGATGTTGAGTGATTGGTTAACACTACAGTACAACCGAGGTTTATAGTTTCTCTGGGGACCACTTAATAGTGGAGATCAATAGAAACGAGGAATTGTTATAAAAAAAATTTTAAGCCAACATCTTTTTTATATTTATTAACGCTAGTTGATAAAACTAAACCCAGGAATTTTTACTGTTTTAATTATTTAATTGGTATTAGGATCAAAATATCGTAAAAAATTAAAATTTGCATTATATACATTATATTATATTTTGACTTCTACATAGTTTCCTTAATTTCGGAATCACAAAAAAGGTTCACATACAAGTTGCGATATTTTGTTTGCACCAACCAAAAATGTAGCAACAGACTCTATTTTGTATAAAGAAGTAAAATTATAACAAAATAAAAAAACTATGTATTAAAAATAGATCTTTTTTATTCAAAATTTCCACTAATGTTCTTAGTAAGATGGACTTCCACAAAGTAAAGTTTACCACAATCAATTTCATTTATACAAATTAAAATATAAAATAAAATATTATTGTTTCGAATTCAGGATCATTCTGATTGAAGACAGCCGATATATTTCATATTTACTAATCTATTTAGATAGATCTGTCATGTAAGGTCAACTTTACTGTATTTTAGGTAATTTTTAGCAAGCAGTTACAACATATTTTACTTAACTGAATCAGAGAAAGTTATTAAGCTAATGAAAGTAGTGGTGTTAATGGTCTATTCCATTCTATTTATTCAAAAATTTGCAGACTTGCTTTAATTGTCCACAGTGAAACTTATGTACACGGAAATGACAATAAAATCACAAAGTGTTCTATATATAAAAGAAATTCCCTTTCAGACCTGAATTTTTTTTAAGAATGACAAAAAATATTTTTTTGTTTTAAGCTTGCTGATTTCAGTGTCCTGTGTTGTGGCGCATACCGTATTAATAGATTATGTATGAAGATATCTCAATATATTTCGACAGTAAATAATACAGTTTATGGTTGCGGTGAACAATTGGTACACACGAATTTCGAAATTTAATAACTTCAAAATTAAAAAACTTAACAATATATGAAATAATTTCATATTTGCAAATAGATAGAGATGGTTTTAAGTATCGACGAAGTCGGTCGCCATCACGTTTTCTATTGGAATGTAATTCAATATCCATTGGGGCATATAGCCCAGGAAGTAGTTGTTTTTTCATAGAAAACGGTCAAGCTTGGTATAGAAACTGTTAAGTCAAATTTAAATTATAACTTGACATTCTTTAACGTGAAAATGCAACCCCTACCTTCAACCCCCTTAGAATGACAGGTACAACCCTCAATTTTTTAAATGGGAAGTATAGGCTTGTGATATATCATTTGAAAGGTCTCTTCATTCTCTATGCAAAAATGTTATTGTTTTTAAATTTAATGCAAAAATTAACATAAAAAAATTAATATCATGTTGTTACCGAAATTCGCTAAAATATACTCGAAACTTATTACAATATACTTAAAACTTATTTCCCGTTTAGGTCTTGATTATGAGAAAGTGAACAAAAACCATAGCAATGTGGTTTTTAGATGGTAACCATTAAAAAACTTTAAAGAATTTCCGTGGCAACGCTATTTTAACAAGCAGTAGTAAATTGTGTTATTTAAGTTGTCACTGTTGTAATTTAAGTATAAAGTTTGTTCAATTCAATTCTGAAAAATGGTTAGATTAACGGAAATGCATAAAATAACAGTTTTACAAATGATTGGTTACGGAGATAACATCCGAACACAACAGGAAGTAACTCGCCTATTTCATGAGAAATTTCCTAATTTACCGCCTATATCCCAAGGAACAATAAGTAAAATAGAAAAGCAGTTTCGCGAGTTTGGTCATGTAAGGCAGATAAAAAAAGCAGCTGCCAATGCACTGAATGATGAACTCAAATTAGATGTGTTGCTTGAGTTTCAGGAAAACCCACATACATCGAGTAGACAGGCATCCACTACAATCAATGCTAGCCATACATCGATGGCAAACATATTAAAAGAAAATAAATTGCATCCGTATAAGATGATACCTACTCAGGAGCTCATGGAAGACGATTTTGATAGGAGAACTTTTTTTTGTGAGCAAATGATGGACATGTTGGATAACAATATTATCCAATTAGAAGACGTTATGTTTTCTGATGAGTGTACTTTTTTACTGCTAATCGGCAAAATTGCCGCTACTGGTCCACGGAAAATCCTCACTGGATGAGAGAAGAACACACTCAATACTCTCAAAAGGTTAATGTTTGGGCAGGGATTGTAGGGAACAATATCATTGGTCCCTTTTTTATTGAGGGCAACTTGAATGGCATCAATTATTTGGCACTACTTCAAATGATGTCATTCCAACGTTGGCAAATTTATATCCTGATCCAGGTAACCCTCAAGTTCCAGCGAATACGATATGGTTTCAGCAGGATGGAGCACCACCACATTACCAACTTAATGTCCGGCAGTACCTCGATACAATATTTCCCAATCGATAGGGAGGCGAGGATCTATTGAATGGCCAGCGCGATCACCTGATATTACATTATTAGATTTCTTTTTATGGGTATATGTGAAGAGCCATGTGTACAAAACTAAACCTTCTGATTTAAATGACTTAAAAGAACGAATAACGCTTGCGATTAGGTCGATCACGCCTGATATGTTAAATAATGTTAGAAGACAGTTTTATTTGAGATTAGGATGTTGCCAAGACGTTCGCGGAGAACATTTTGAACATCTACTTCAATAACATTCATAGTTCTTTTTCGTGTTCTACATTTTATTACGTTTTGCATTACATTTTAGTTTTTGATTGTAATTGTAGCGAATTTCGGTAACAACATGATATTTATTTTTTTACGTTAACTTTTGCATTAAACATTATTGAATAGAGAATGAAGAGACCTTTCAAATGATATATCACAAGCCTATACTTCCCATTTAAAAAATTGGGGGTTGTACCTGTCATTCTAGGGGGGTTGAAGGTAAGGGTTGCATTTTCACGTTAAAGAATGTCAAGTCATAATTTAAATTTGACATGTTTCGGGATTTTTTATAAATATGTACAGTAACCGAAATAATGAATTTATTCCATTTGGCTTTTACACACTGTATAGCTCTCTTTCTCAATGTATGTTTTGCTATCAAGTATAATTTGCGATATTTTGTAAACTTTTTAAGAAACATTACATTTTAGGCAAAAAAATCCTTTTCAGGTACCGTTTATTACGGTTTATTTTTAGCAAATTTACGAAAAAATAACTGTATACCTGCGGCATTCAAAGAATTTTTTTAAATAGACACAATAAAGTGTACAAAGTCTTTTAGTAATTCAAGGAAACATTTGACCCACTATAAAAAAGGGTTTTTAGGTGCATATTGACTCATAAAGTAAGTACGGTTTTCAGGGAATTTTAAAAAACAATTACACTAAGTGCTTCGTTTGTTGTTGGACGATTTCTAGCGTGGAT
Organism: Ophraella communa; assembly: GCA_035357415.1. NCBI lineage: Eukaryota > Metazoa > Arthropoda > Insecta > Coleoptera > Chrysomelidae > Ophraella > Ophraella communa. The sequence continues at coordinate 27,016,626 of CM068994.1, read as the reverse complement.
ACGCGCCACTGAATTCACCCAATGTTCCATATTTAAGTCAAAACAAGGTCGGACAATAATTGATGATGTCCATTTGAACATCATTTTCTCTGAAGCACCGGCATTGGTAGTCATAAAATTAATGGAATATATTTGTCAACTGCGATGAAAACATTTTAACGTTTAAAAAATTATTTATAATACCTACGACAATAATAACTGGTATTTAGTAAAACTGATACTAATTGTATAAACATGTCAAACGGTTACAAGATAAATAACCATTTGCACACTCTAATTTTTAAATTATCAACAAAGTTAGGTATGGGTATTAACATTTTCTCTCATTAATTATAAGTCGCTGGTACTTTTCCCCAAGTCAGTAAATGGAATAGTACCGACCAACAGTGTTTTTTATTTAACTTTAACATTATACAAAAAATTGAATCAATCTTTTTATGGCGGACCATAATAGGTACGTATATTATAAAAGTTCAACATCTTTGGTCTTTAGCAACTTAATTTCGTGTGGGAATATAAAATGCACCTTATAATTATCAAATGTGCATTAATTCTCTTCGTGCGTGGCTAGTACGACCTTGAAGCTCTTTTTCACCCGACAAAAAACCTTTCCATAATTTTTTTACAGGGAGACTCTCTAAGTCAACCTCAAACAATACAATAACAAACATAAAAACTTATAAAGAAACATCGGGGCATTTTTATAAAAAAAAACAAATGTCATTCTTGTTTAAATAGTCTTTGATTTTTCGGACAATCTTATTTGTTAACTACGACATAAAGAAACAACTATTTTGGATTCGTTATTTATGAAATATTTTGAAGCACAACCTATTAGTGTAGATTTGTAACCATCATTTTTTAATAATTTTATTAATATAGTGTAGTTACATTTTCTTACTATCCAAGTCATTGCTATCTAATTTTTCCACGATTTCTTTTGCAAGCCCTTAATTTTTTATTTTCCTCACGTTAGGCGCCAAATGTGCGTGCCTTGTATAATAGGTATGCACTTCGTTTTGTTCCATGGATTGTTTCTCAGTTTTTATTTGAAACATAGCTGACTGATCAGGTTGTAATAAAAAAAGACAAAAGTCAATAAATATTTTCTGATCAAGGAGACAACTGACAGAATGACATTTGACTATGACAAGAAAGAAAGAAAATGTAAACACGTAACATATTATCTCAACCTTTTGGTATTTATCTGTGGCACAGTGAAAAGTAGGAGAGTTGGCCTTTGTAGTGTCTTTTTTGGCGCCTTTATGAACTTTGCGCTCGTGGCCACTGCCACCTTTGCCACCCCCTAGATACGGCCATGAAATTAACATTTCATTATCAGAAAGTTTTTATACGTAATAATTGTTGTTTTTTGTCATGGTTATTGATAAATTTGCATACATCAAAGAATTAAACCAGATATTTTAGCGTAATCTCTTCGAACGAATCTCCCTGTATATTATTAAGTAATAATCGCATCAAAAATCTTTTAACATACCGGTCGGCATAACATTTGACATATTTCACCGATTGCTATATTATTTACAAACACTGTTGTATAATATGAACCGTTGTTCATAGAATATCTAATTAGATGTCAAAATATTTAATAGAGTAAATATTGAAGTTCGATTTCTGATTAATAATTTCCAATATTTGTTATTTTTTTTAAATCACCGTTTATAGCTGTTTGTTCATTAGTTATTTCCGCATTACAGAAATTCGTAAATGTAAAATGGTCATTACGAAATTATTATTATTTTTCGAGAAAGTTTTTTGGAAAATCTTCGAAATTAACTTTGTGGTTTTTACCAGTACCAAAAAAAGTTTTTGTTGATGTAATACTATCTTTTCTATTGGAGGAGTTAGAAATAAAGATGTGACTGAAGACACAAGCAAGAGGCCTATGGTTAGAATACTTTCGAATGTTATAAAAGGTTTTGTGAAGACCTAGAGAGCATAGAAGATGCAGAGACTGTAAAAGTCAACAAAGTAACTACGAGACAAGTTTTACATGTGCAAAGTTGGTCCCAATCATTGGATCTCTTCATATTTTCTTAAGAGACTAGATGAGGAACTAGAAATGATGGAAGACTAACACCCGTATGCATAGTCGATCTCTGGCGAATCGCCGGCAAAATTACGGCGTGGAGTCGGAGATTTCATGGAGATTCGCCGGCGGAGAGACGACTTCAAATTTTACGATGCATAATCAATCTCCCTCGCGTCTCTTCGCCAGCGGTATGCCGTCGAACACCCTAGGTATTGAGTGTGCCCGAAGGGCTTGTTTTTAAAGTTTTATTGGTTTTGTGATGATTTTTAAAATTTAAAAGGTTTGAAGGTTATTATCTTTTAGGCATGCCAATCTTTTTGTTCGGCAAAAAGGGTCAAAAACAATCACCCTACCTTTTATAACATAACTACATGATGTTAACAGGAAAACAAAAAGGTATATAAACAAACAGGATAAGTTACCACTGCAAGGAATCTGAAAAAACTGACTACCAAAATTATTACTGTATTGCTTAAATTTTAATCAAAGCAGTTCTCTAAAAGGGTATAATAAATATAGTTTTCTCTTTTCTTAAAATAAAAATAATGCAGAAATTCTAGCCATGGCCAACATAATCACTCCAAAGTTACTATGACCGTACCATACTTGCAGAAAAAAGGGCTCATTCTTCAAGTGTTGAACTGGGAAAAATAATCGCGTCATATGAAACGAGTGACAATAGTTGTTTTGGACCCTTACTTCGTGGAAGACCAGCACTTTAAACACATTTTGAATAAAATCAAAAATTTGCAATGTTATTTAATTTATCATGTTTAACAAAGCTTTAGTTTTTACTTACATAATATTAGAAACCAATAACACTTAAAATATAAATATAGGATTACTAACTTCATTTTCATAAATTCATTTTTTTTGTACACCTTCCAAAGTTGACATATTTCGTTTAGGTTTTTATCATTTTTGCGCATCAATATAAACTAATTTCATTTTATCCATGAGATCACTGTAATTTGTATTCAATAATAAGCAGAATGAGTGGTTTATCTGAAATATATAACGACGAGAGAGGAATCAGAGGCGTAACGAAGTGTTTTGCGAAGGGAGATGTGGATTATCATTAATCCCAATAAATTCTTACAGCCACGAAATGTGGAAACTTAAAATCAAGAAATTTAAATCTATTAAAAATAAGTAAAATTAATTTGGTAACATAAGTATATATTGTGAATGTGCAAAAAGCAGAATTAAGGTGAAAACCAGCAAATAAATTCAATGTTTGAATTAATCGAATAAAGAATAATTTACAGTGCGATTGAACAACTGCTGCAAGTAAATTGAAACGGATCTGTGGCAAAACAACATCGTAAATAAACCAATCTATATCGTTTAAATGATTACCGTCGCTCCGCCTCTGTCGGACTGAATATGTGTAACACGATATATGTTTATTCGTAAAATTAGCATAAATATGTAATTCTGGAAATCACGGTTCATCCGAATAACCACCTTTTAGTCATTAAGACAAAGTAGTTCGCGGTCAAATATTCTTTGAAAATTATAAAAAGGAATTTCAGACGAGATCGTCAATGAAATAAAATATAAATGAATGCGAGATTGTGTCCAATTTCGATTTCATGGAAACGCTCTTTGTAGGTGTGTATTTGTGAGCGTGTGTGTTCAGTACTTTCACAAAATACGGTATGTCACTGAGAGAGGCTTGAATTTGTTGTAAAAAAATTCTGCTAAGTAAACGTTAGATAATTTTTTCAAACGTTGAAGTGTAGGTGCAAAATTGTAATTTATACCTAGTATCAGATATTCTAAAAAGAAATTTAATTTTACTATATAGTCACAGTGTCACAGGTTTTTATTAAAAATTTACAGGAATAGCGACTAGTTTCGGCCTATAAACAAGCTATCATCAGGATATAGTAAAAACATAGGTGAGAGGTAAAAAACATGCAGATTACAATGTGGTTAACAATAGACCTACCTTAAAAATTAGTCACATCTAATGTTCACTAGATCAAATGATCGATCGAACCATTATATATTAAATATTAAATGGAGTATATGGTAAAACCAGTGACATAAATAAAATGTGACGTAAAAAATTAAAACTTATAGAAATTAGGTAAGAAAAAAACATTATATACGTGATATAGTTGTAGTTATAGATATTGTTAACCACATTGTAATCTGCATGTTTTTTACCTCTCACCTATGTTTTTTTTCTAGCCTGATGATGGCCTGCTTATAGACCGAAACTAGTCGCTGTTCCTATAAATTTGTAATAAAAACCTGTGACACTAATTTTATTTTTCCTTTATTCATTGGTTTGTCACATTTGATATATGGATGATCTACTTTTATATATGAATTAGCTTATTATTATTTTGCATTTCTATTTGTTAATTAATGTGTTTAATCACTATTAAATGCATAACTTGCATTGTCCGTGCAACTTATTTGTAGAATTTCCAAAACAATTTATCTGATATACATTTATGTTTTTTAAAGCCTTTTACTATTTTTTATTTTGCTTTTTGTCTCAAATTATCCTTTGATTCAGGATGTTGGTTCCTTCTTGCTTTTTGACTCAGTGTTTTGCATTTTATCCGTTTTTGACTTAGTTTTATAAAAATTTTGGACTAAATTTTTCTCCCATACCTATGTATTAATTTTACTTGGGTTTATATTATTTATGATAGACTATTTTAATTTTTAATGCTTCATAACTCGGGTTTTAGTTTTTTCTTACTTTTGGATTGGATTTCATCATTTTTACAATTGTTTGACTCAGTTTAATAGTTTTTCATATTTTTTTATGAAATATCTGTCCCATATGTCTTTAACTAAGATTTTTCTAACTTTTACTCTACTTTTGTTGGATTTTTATCCTTTATAACTCAGTCTTTTGACTTTTTTTTTCCTTTTTGGTTTGATTTCTTGAGTTTTACCATTTTTTGATTTAGGCTTTTGTAATTTATGATGTATTATTTTAGGTTTTTATTCTTCATATCTTAAGTTTTTCTTGATTTTTACCACATTGAACTGTTTTGTAATTCTACATAAATTTTGACTACATTTTTGTCTATATGTCTAGGACTCAGGTATTTATAATTTATGAACTAGTTTCTTATGGTTTTCATTTTCATTCATAATTTAGTTTTTTGAATTTTCTTACTTTTTGACTTGATTTCTTGAATTTTACCATTTTTTATTTCAGTTTGGTCCCATATCATGTTTAAAACTCAGGTTTTTTTATTTGTTTGTGTGTTTGTTTTTTGTTCTTTGGTTCCTATAATGTTTTGATTTACTTTTTATTGTGTTTTATCATTTTTTGCATAATGTTTGACATCTTTTTGGTTTCATGTCAAATTTTGGCTTGGGTTTTGTTATTTATCAGCCTGGTTTTTGGTTCATTGTTACTTTTTGACTGTTTCCTGCGTTTTACCATTTTTTAACCCTGTTTTTTAATTATATATCGCTAAACCAGGAGGTAACTATATATGGCTAACCCTCTGGTCAGTTAGCTGCACAATCCACAACCTGTTTACCCGAACCCTGCTAAACTATTTAAGTCACACTTCCACCTATTACTTATTTCATCTATTATTAAATTTTCTATAAAAAAGTAAAAGAATTCGTTTATTTTATATTCTAAACATACCATTACTCTTAACTGTTTATGTTATAAAGATTTAACTTAGTTTCAAAATTAATAATAAAAAATTCGATTGCTTAAGCCAAAATCCTGCATAGACATATTAGTTTATTTGTTACACTGTCACTTTTATTTATTAAGCCGTTCTGTTACACCGAAAGATACGTCCGTTAAACAAATTAAAATATTAGTTAATGCTCATGGATAAATTACAAACAACCTAAGTAGATTTTCGGCTGAGCGAATGAACCTACTTTTGGGTTCGATTACTTTTTTCAAAATATAGCTCGCAGCCATTCGAAATTCATATTGGTTGTGACAGTTGAATAATAGAAGTTCTAAGTCGTTCCCACGTGTTTTTTTCTTCTTCTTAACCAAGCAATTTCGATTTGTATAAATATTGTACTTCGAACTGACATACCAGGCCGACATATTCTTATTTATTACAGATTAAATCCAGTGTGTGTACAATTGTTAGAGGATTATATTAGATCTGGGCAGAGGTAGGAAACTTATAATTTCAATTATGTAAATGATTTCTACCACCGCTCAGGCGAGTGACTTCATTGTCGCTCGGTCTAAAGTCTAAAAAATTGATTTACAGTTAAGTCTCCTTCGTTCTAAAATTAAAATTTTAAAGCCCCTAAAAACCTTTGCATTAACAAGGGGATAAAAAGTTATCAATAAGTTTTAGTCGTTGAAATAGAGTGAAAAACAGCCTGTTAAGTTATCTACTTCGCATGTCCGTGGTAAAGTTTTTACTAAATTAGTTCAAAATGTTCAAATGGCTTTTATAAAATTTATCATAACTTGTATGTTTATTTATAAAACTATTATTAACGTATTACAAATTTATTAAATAAATTAAAAAGCAAAAAAAGGTTTTTAAATAAAATTAATAATCAGTATTTCCTCCATGGGCCTGTATGCATGACTGTAGGCGATGTGGCATGCTATAGATTAAATGGTCGAGGTGGAATTCTCTCCCATTCTTCACGAGCAGCATCTTTCAGTTCTCGTAGAGTAATTGGGGGAGGGTTTCGCTTCTTAATGCGTGTTTTAAGAATGCCCCAGGCATGTTCAATGACGTTTATGTCACGGGAATTTGATGGCTATCTTAATGTGGAAATTCCTTCTTCTTCCGAAAAATGTTGTACTGCAGCTGTTCGATGTGGAGGTGCATTGTCATGCATAAATACAAACCCATCACCTACCGCCCCCCGGAATAGACGCACAACAGGATTTAAAACTTGATTCCTCGATGAACATAGCACCAGTGATTCTTCTCTCCCAAACCAGGAGAGTCGCCCGTGTACCCCTCATAATACCACTCCAAGCCATAATACTCCCACCTTCAAATGGAACGCGTGGTTGGGCTGTTTCTAATCGGGCTTGTCGTCCTGGGGCCCTCCAAACTAGCGTTCTTCGCGAATCAGAAACCAAGCCAGTTCTTGATTTATCAGAGAACATCTCGTAATTCCAGTTAGGACCATGGTGTAACATTTCTTGAGCCCATTGCAACCTTACAATTTTTTGTTGATAGGTTAGTTTGGGAACACGTAGAGGTCTTCTGCGATACAAATTTACCGCATTTAATCTTTGTGTAATTGTTTGCCTTATTGAGATATTCAGTCCTTCAGGTCTAGCAATATCTTTGGATATGCCACTTGTAGATTCCTGTCGATTTCTTCGAGCTATCAATGTTATCTGTCGGTATTGTGCTGCTGTTGTACATCGACTTCTGCCACTTCTGGGACGATCCTTCACATCATTTGTGTCTTGGAATTTTTTTTAATTTTTGATACAGCACCCTGAGTAACACCAACAATATTCGCGATATCACTTTGACTAAAGCCCTGTTGTAACAAAGCAATTACTCTAGACCTATTAAAATATGATATCATGTCTCTGGGCATTTTTAAACAGCTCAAATGAAATTTAAACAAGAATTGGAATAATGTGAAATCAATTAAATATGACCAAATTAATACAAAAACGAATCAAATTTAGTATTATTTTGTTTTAAAAATGCTTTAAAATAACTATCAAGAGTTTTTTAAAAACCATAGGCGTAGATATATTATTTCTAAATATCCCAAACTTTTGGACATATGAGTATTTATAGGAAGCCCATATTAAATCAAGATGTTGATAATTAAATCTGATTCTTGCCATTAAATATGTAAATTCGTTGATAAATTAAGACTTTAAAAAGTCACTGTCGAAATTGCTCGACCACCATTTGTGATTGTTTGACAATTAAAATTTCCGTGAACTAGCCAAGTGACCCATAACATTTTTAACACATCTCGCATTGATGTTTGTCATTCCAATTAGTAATATCTAATCAATCACTCACGTACATTCTAAATACATTCAAAATTTTACTCCTTTATTTATGTAAGAGAAAATAAGAAACATCATTTTAGAAAGGCGTTTTGTTCGGTGATATTACGAAACTGTTTGTCTTCATTATCGCTAATGTGGTGTGGATTAATTGAAAACGTTACAACTATAAGTCACAAAATAAATTTCTATTCTATATACCTTCTCAAGTTCTTTTTTTAAAAATAATTGGACTACCAAGTATAGATAGATAATAAATCTGTCAATTTCTTATCGTCTGCTTGTTAACTTGTAGATTGGAACTACTTAATTAATAATAAATCTTGAAATTGGGATTTATACGGTCCAATTTATTTATTTATACCATTTCTTTCGTTGAATTTACATATTTTACAGTGGATTCTGATTCTTAATATAAAGATTTTCTACTTCAACCATTACTTTTGTAATTTTTGTATACAATTGCTACCTTTATCCTATACAAGGTGTTTTAAAAAAATTAACGGCTTATTTGAACGTCGTTCAATGTGTCAGTGTTTGTAATTTTGTTTGGTATACCCGGTATAATTCAATAATTTTCCAAGCATACAGTAATTAGCAACAAAGTTAACATTAAAATTGTTGTAACATTTCCGGGTAATCATTTTACGTTAACTTAGTATTTATCATGTTTTGCCAAAAGAATGCAAATTTAAAAACGATAATATAATTGTAATGATTGCTGAATATCCTTCAAACTTTTTTAAGTAAAAAGTTTTGTTATTCTATTTCATAGTTTTTTTTTAAATTTTTTTCTTCGTAATTTGCGTAGCGCTACGTAATAATTCCGGCAGTTAATGTTTAAAGAAAACATCCTTAATTGTTTCAACTGCAGTCCTCAACAGATTGTTTAAAAAATCTTCCACTGTTTTGCGTAGAAAATACAATGGCCATTCTAAGACTACAAGGAAGACAGGAAGATCAAAGTGTGTTTAGTAGGAATTGAGTATTATTGTTGTAATGCTGAAAGTTTTATTTAAAAATAATCTCCCAACAATACAGTCCCCATAAATTTTTATCGGAGATCATAAAATTAGAATATTCTTTCTATGAATATACTTTATTCTAAATTTTCCGTTGCTTATTTCTTGAAAATATTTAAATCCACCATTTTTCTTCTTTTATTGCAATCTGCATAGTTAAAAACTTTTATTTAAACAATATACTACTCAGTATTGTTATAAAAGGCAAGAAATAGTTGAAAAGAAGGTTTTGGCTTCATTGAAGAATACCAGATAAGTATCTACAGGTTTGTTTGACACGTGATCAGTAGAATCTCAAAAGCGTTCTAGGTATTGTAGTCAACAAATTGCCTGTGTAAAACTACGGAAGCGTCAATTGACTTCAACACATTGTGGTGCGGTTGACCACAACTCAAATACTTAACAGCATCGACAGGGGTGGCTCTTCCTCAAAAAAACAAACAGCCATTTGTGAATTTTTGAAACTTTTGTTAGCAACATGAAAATAATAATTGTTGAACAATAATTCTATAATTTGGAAGATTTGTTTAGTGTTTTTAATAAGATGGACTTCCGCGAAGCAAAGATTTAAATAATTTTATGAATTAAAATGGAAAAAAATCAATTGCCAATTGCCTATTGCCAGGGAAATTTATAAATTTAAAAAGATTTATACCACTATTAATCTAACCTTAGCACTTTGGACAATATAAAGTTTTTTAATGTAACATTATGACATAGAATTGACAGAATGTGTGCAATGCAAATATCATCAATGTTTATAGGTTCTTTCTTTAGAGTTAAACATTTGGATCATAAAAATGATTACGTTTTAATGTTCTTTCGTATTGTTTACAGTTTTGCTGTCACAAAATTTCATGTTTAGTAATCCCCTTGTTATAAGGGTTAACAGTTCTATATTTATTTTATTTATACTCTGTTTCAAACAATTTTTTTTATTACACAGTAATACATTCAAGAATTTAGAATTTTGTCGAAAATGTTAGAAAACAAAACATGGAACAAAACTACAGAATTTATAATTTAGATTTTTGTTCAATTATTGTTTACATAGAATTTACAGAATGCATGCTGCAAATATCATCAAAGAGGATGAAACTTTAAGCAATTTGATTTCAATTTTAACTGAGAGGCTGTAAATTTACCAAGTAATTCTTCATATCATAAATAATCTTATCATTTAGTTTATATATACCATTATATTTTTGTGTTTACATTATCACCTTAATTTTTATTTGCTAGTCTCAATTCTGTTTAAAAAATCTCGTTGTGTTCTGTTTCGGACCTTAGTAAGGACCTGTTTTAACCCTTAGACCTCCGAGGTATGGACTAAGGGGCGTGTAATGCTCCGTAAAATTGCCATGAGGATTTAAACATTTCGGATAATCTTTTTTATAATGAAGGACTAATAGAGAGATTAGGATTTCTTGTAAGAACCAACAAAAAATTCAGCAGTATGAAAAATTTGTTTGGATACCGACAGATAACCACATTAAAAAATTCAGTAGCCACATGTTTAACGTGTCAATTTATGTTTGTTAAAGAACAAAAGTAATATACAATTGGAAAATTATAATATCTTGTGCTTGCAACTAAATTAAAAATGGTAAATACTTTATTCTGAAGAATAAAGACCTTTTGCTGTTGTTTTAAAAACCGGAAATTGCTAATTATCACTGATATTAAGACACAATTTCTAAATGTCGTCAGAACATCTGCCAACAAACATTGTCGATGAAAAATTCTTAAAATAAACAGTTTAGGAATCAATGTAAATACGCTGTGACTTATTCAAATCGGTGCTAAATTGATAATAAACACTATTTAGGTATCGGTATGTCGTAAAACGTATAATTTCATTTTAACATTATAGCAATGTGATTAATATTATTTACTTTGAATCACAGTATTATAAAACTAATATTTAAAGCCTCCTATATATGGTAAACAGGTTAATAAATACGTAAAACTAAAGTAATAAGAGTAAATGGCGACTAGAATACTTGTAGAGCACTTTAGTACGAGTTACTTTAAATGTCTAGTTAATGGTACTAATTTGTTTGATATTTATTTTACTATTAGGTATTGACAATAAGCTTAAACTGAAACCATTTAGATCATAATACATATTTAAGTTTTAACTAAATGCTGTGTTTACCGTTAAGGAAAAAAGTCGACAAAACCGGTTAATAACTTTGGTTTTTGGCTTGGAAATCAAATTTATATATAGATATTGATTCGGTTTTAATCGCAAATATTGCAAAGTAAAAGTATTTATTTTTGATTAATTATTATTGAAAAAATAAATAAGCATATTAAAAGTTAATAACAAAAGAGAAAATGATATGAAAACGTTTTGTAAAACAATAATCTAACCGAACATGAAATTAAATAAAATGATTTTAAACTTTAAGCAAGTAAAAAAAGGAGTAGGATCTGATTTGCTTTCAATTTTAATATTTTTACGAGTTTGTTAAAAATATAATTAATAATAAAAAGAAGTAAATCATCCATATCACAAATGTGACTGATCATTACACAAAGAAAAATCAATGTCACAAAATTTTTTATTTAAATTATTGACAGCCACTAGTTTCGGCCTATCTATAGGCCATCATCAGGCTAAAAATAAATACAGGATAAGATTTTCATTAGTAATACATACCTTAAAAAACTTACAAAGTGATACAAGAAAAAATATCATAAATTCCACCATTATACCCTTTCTTTTTCATAACCACTTAATATCAATATTTCAATCTCTATTTTATTATTTACTTACTTAGTATTAGTTTAGTCCCATAATTTAGTTACTTAAGTTTTTTCAATGACACATTATTATCCACTTTTTTTTAAGTTCATGCAAGCATGGTGGAATTTATGATATTTTTTCTTGTATCACTTTGTAAGTTTTTTAAGGTATGTATTACTAATGTAAATCTGCATTTCTTCTTATCCTGTATTTATTTTTAGCCTGATGATGGCCTATAGATAGGCCGGAAACTAGTAGCTGTCAATAATTTAAGTAAAAAAAATTTGTGACATTGACTTTGATTTTTCTTTGTATAATTAATAATGTTGTTACCACGGGAATTTTATTAAAAGGTTTGTCAGTTGAAACTAGGACGTTAGGAATTGAGTGCATACATATTAAAACGCTGAGGATTTAGTGCAGACTAAATATTTAAGGTGTATTTATAACAATGAGAAAAAAAAATATTATAGTGAAACAATATTGGGCAACCATCAGTCATTAATTAGACTATGTAGTTTTTCGTAAATTGCAGAAAACTTTTTGGGAATATAATTGTTTCTTCAGGCAGTATACGCTTTTTTTGGATAGTTTTTTGTTCAAAATTTTAATCATTTCTCATAATACTTAAAATATGACATAAGCGTCCCTTAAAGTGACATTTATATACCGGAAATGTAATATTTCGTCTGGAAATTTTATTTTTTTATAATTTGAAATGTGACATTATTGGATACAGTCTGTAATAGGTATATAAAATTGAAACATTTATTTTGAAAGTTATGTCTGAATATTTTGATGTTTTAATCATTTTGGCAAAATTTAATGTGTAATAAATAAGAAATCATTATTTGTTATCAATAGATATTTCACGAATTAAATTTTTTGTAGGTTTTTTCTTAGAATTTATCAGTTAGTACAGTTCAAAAACAAACAAATAGTTGTAATTGTAATAAACATTTGTTATTTTTAGCAAAAAGTGTAGTTGTAGAAAAATAATAGTGTGCAACACGAGCCGAAATACCATCCCCCAGTAATTTTTCAAATTAGCACTTTTTCGCATTTGTTACACAACATACTATAGTTTAATGTTTTCTAAACTAATACTGTACAGTAAAGTTCCATAAAAATCTAATATTACTTTTTCCCAGTAATACATTCTGATTTAATATCTATGAGTATTGTAGGTAGCTTTTGGTAAGAAAAGTAAATCTGTTTAATTTGAAAACATATTTAATATTGTATTTACGTCAATATACTATAAACTGAATAAACAAACATGGTTGAATCTAATCAGAAGTATCGACTAATGAATAACAAATAATTCGGTGATTCATAGAGAAAAAAAGTAAATATTTAATTATAGTTATATTTTCTTAAATAAAAATGTGTTTTATTATAAATATTAGAATTGCCAATAATTTAAAATGTCAACTGAAAAGTTTTGTTCTCGACCGCTTATTGATATCTCCGCGCGAGTTTTCTACTCTATCCGCCTATATCGATCTCTTGAAAAGTGATAAAGCCTTGTGTATGTTTAAAAATGTAGTAACTAAAATCCTATTAAAAGTAAATATTAATAGAGAAAATGAATTAGAAACGTTTTATAAAACAATAATCTATCCTAACAAGAAAATCAAAAATCATTTTTAGCTGAAAAAAGCTAAAAACGGAGTAGGATATGATTTGTTCTCAACTTTAACATTTTTATGTATTTTATTTAAAATTTGATAAAAATATAATTAATAATGTTGTGACCATGAGAATTTTGTTAAAAGGTTTGCCAGTTGAAACAAGGATGTTACGAATTGAGTGAATACACATTAAAAAACCGAGGATTTAATAGACACTAGGTAAATATTTAAAAATATTTTTATAACAACTAGAAACAAATAATAATAAAGAAACAAACATTAATTAGTAACTTATTAGGAGTATAATTTTTTGCAAATAGTAATCAAAACACGCTTTTTGGAATAAATTTACGTTCGGAAACTTGATCTAAAAGCATGGTCAATTAAAATTGACATTTCCTGTTGAAGAGCTTTTTTCGTGATCGCTCATTGATATCTCCGCGCGAGTTTTCTACTCTATCCGCCTATATCGATCTCTAGAAACGTAATAAAGACTTACCTTAAAAAAAGTAGTGTCCTAATAGTTTTTCACAGAGTCCTTGCAAGGTCCTTTCACGTAGGAAACACTGAGAAATCTTGTCACTTTGCACACAAAGTCCGTCCACTAATCCACTTAACAAACATTACACTTTCACTGGTGCTAATTTGGAAATCACCACGACTTGATGTCTAAATAAATGTTTGTGTTATCAGTTATCACGGATACATTAAAAATAAAGTCCAGAATCAGCTGATGCGTCGGTAAACGACTGAGATCTGATCGAAACAGTCGTCTAGTCAAGCTTCTGCAAAGATCTGTTGAGAAATGACTAAGGAACACCTCCGAGTTTGAATCGACGGGCAAGAGGGGACTTCTACCTGTTGAAGACATTGAAGAGGTGTGGTGGGGTCTATGGGAGGGGTAACTTATTGATATTTGAATTAGTGTCGTTCGCATAGTATCATGTTATAACTTCGAGTCATTGGTGTAATTCTGAGGGTGGGGTGCGATTGTTGAGAAGGCAATTTTTATGCCCGGTGGGTTCAGTCGATGTTTTAAATTTGAGTTGGGTATCGTTTCACGACGACACTTCGCATTTACGCAATCGCTAATTAAAAAATGCGTGCTAATTAATTGGAAATGTCAATGATCGATAATCAATTCCAACACCAATTCGAAAATGTTTTATTAACATTATTTACTATTTATTAACTATATTCAGTATAGAAAAGTAAAAAAGAAATAAATATACAATTTACTATAAAAACTTAAACGTATATAAACAGAAAACATAATATGGATTTTGATACTGTACCCTAAAACGTACTTTTACGTACTTGATTTCAAACCGGAAAATAGGATTTTACCGGATAGTAGCAGGTAATTTATCTCAAGATGTGTTACTATCCTGTAATGAAATCTGATAGGCTTCTATATATTAAAAATTAATCAAAACTCAGTTAGGTCTCAACCGTATGAATGTACATTTATTGAAAAACAATAAACAGAACTTATTTATTGCCTATATTAATATTAACGGTTATATTGTCATTCCCAAGAATGAATTAATCTTGAGCCATTTCGTGAAATTCGAATAATGACATTGACAGTATCATATTACATATTTAAAAACAATATTATGCCAGCTAACTTGGCATTCAATGAAAATTTCAAAAATAGCAAATTCCGATAAATATATTAATATTTTAATTTTGTCACTGCTCTTTTGAGTTTTAAGGTCCATTGTTAAATAAAATGTTGTACGTCACACTTTCGGTAAACTTTTACAGTACTCGTTTCGAAATATCTCACTAGTACTGTAATAGTGTACTTTCCGGACTAGTAACGTAAATATCTATTAAATTACTAATACTACTACTAAAATAATTTCAATATTAAATAGTTAACCAGTTAGCGTGAGGTTTACAAAGACAAATTATTTTTAGAAGATGGGAAAGAAGAGGAGTAACCAATCAATGAATAGAAAATATAAGAAGTCTTTACAAAAACACATGAAATTACGTAAGGATTGAAAATCTCGAGTGTGAAGAATTTAAACCCAAGGAAGGATTAAAGCGTAGAGGTCCAACACTATTCAACATAATATTGGAGGATGTTGTGAATGAAATAAAAGATAAAATCAAAAAAGTCTATGTTGGTTATAAAAATTATCCAATATGCATAACAGAATGCGCTTTTGCTGATGTCCTGACTTAAGATTCCCAAAATAGATATACAATATAATCTCTGAAATATAGAGCTAAAAAAAATAAATCTAAAAATTAATACACAAAAACCAAAGATAATCAATTAAAAATTTAGACAATGCAACAAAAATAATATAAAACACTTCATTCCTATACTGGGTACACATTAATTAACTTTAACTTATGGATATGAAAGTTGGATATTGACAAAAAGAGAGAAACGGAAAATACAAGCAATTAAAATGATGTACCTTAGAGCAGCTAAAGGTGTAGCAAAAATAAACAGAGTACTAAATGATAAGAGATGAGCTAGGAAAGTCAGGTAAAATAGAACGCCAACAACTAAAATGGTTTGGACATATGATTAGGATGGAGGACGACAGACCTAGGAATAGATTTTGGCAAGCAAAGAGTACAGTTATTTCATTACTGTATTTTTGGTTATAAAAGCTAAAAAATGGATAGTGATAGTGAATATTCCAATACACCTCCAGATATTGCTGAGGCTGCAAGAAATATAACTTTAAATCTGCTTCCAGAAAAATCAAAAATTAAATATGAAAAGGAATACGAATGTTTATACATTATTGTAAATTGAGAAATCTCAAAAAATATTCAGAAAATTTTTTATTAATTTATTTTGGAGACAAAAAAAATCTAAAATCATTTACTTTGTGGTCAAAATATTCTATGTTAAGACAAACATTAAAAATAAAAAATGATATTGATATTAGTGAATATATAAAACTAATTGGCAAAAAAGTCTTTGACTTTTTCCAGGAAGAATATAGAAGAATTTATTCGAAGTGCGCCTGATGAAGACAATTTATCTAGAAAGGTAAGATTTTAATATGATTTAAAATGTATCCAATTTAATCTAAATTTGTTTTCAAAGGTTGTCTTGATTATGAATATTGCTGGAGCATGCATAAGAGATGAGTTAATCAAAATGAAACTTGTTGATATAGAGAATAAAGAATCTCTCTTAATAGTTCGCATTCCAAATTCGAAAACTAAACAAAGTCGCATGTTCACAATAATTAATGATACCAAAGGAAGGTGTACAAATCAACTTGTAGGAATGAATACAATTGGTAAAATCCCCAGTGAAATTGCCAAATATTTAAACTTGTCAGATCACAAGTCATACACCGGGCACTGTTTTTGACGTACTTCTGCTACATTATTAGTACATGGTAATGGTGATTTAATACAACTAAAAGAACATGGTGGCTGGAAAAGTAGTAATGTAGCTGAAGGTTATATTGTTGATTCAATTAAAAATAAAATACAGATGTTTCAAAAATATCCGGTCAGTCAACCTCCCAAGTCCAAGAAAATTTTGAAATTACGTCAAATCCTTCTAACTCTACTAATAATTTTTCTAAAATATCAACTTCTGGAATAAATATTATAAATTGTCAAAATTTTACTTTCAATTTTAATATTGTTAATATTAAAAATACTAATTAGTTCACTAAAATGTTAATGTAAACTGGTTCTAATAAAATGTATAACAAAAACTATATATTTTGATTATCGTGTGATCGCAGAAAAAATCCAGTATGTAATTAGAGCGGAAAAATCTTTGTCGCTTTCGATAAATTTATCTCAAGCGACAAAGTATTACTTTCCGCTCTTAATAGACAAATAGCTTTTCTGACACTTGTATTAAATATGAGCCATATTATTTCGTCCAACTCCATATAAGCAGAAACAATGTTCTACTAAAAAACTTTTTCTTCGATAGAAACCACCATAATGATAAAGCAACCTTCTTAATTTGGGTAACAGTTATTTTGGCAAATACCGTACTTGTTTCATGATCATTGAGATCTCTGCCATATTATTATCACTTCATCCACCTCATCAAACGATATTTTGTAATTTACTAATGATATTTTTTTACTTTAGTGTGCCAGATCAATTAAAATATATTGCTTGTTGCGTATTGCCAATTGCCCCAGTGTATGAGCTTACTTAAATTTAAATTTTAAAAGTTTATGCTTTGGCAGAATAGACAGTACTGCGAATATTACCCACTCCAAATAGAAATAATTTATTCGGAAGATGATTTTTTTGTAAATATAGATGAAACTGCTTTCAATAAAGCATTGTGACTTACACATTTTTTGAGATTTGTCGATGCCTTACTAGAACTTACGAAGAACCAAAGTCTGTATTTATTTTTTTCCAATTAATTTTATAAACAAATAAACAATTTTTAACACTTGGTTAAAATAATGAGCCATCTTTCATCTATTGTTTAATCCTCTTAAATTAAAGCGCAATATTATCTGTGCCAGAATGAAACTTCAGACACACCTAGTATTGATAATAAACTAATCATTTTATTATACGAATTAGAGAAACTTATACTACAGTGTCATATAACAAAAATATGAAAACCTGTGTTACTTTATCCTTTAAACAAACTATAATATATTATTAATAATTTAGACACTCAGTTTTTGTGCATATTGAAATATATAATTATTTTTATTTAGTGACAAGGACCTCACCTGTGTTTTAATAATTCGTTTAGTATAAAACTAGTGATAAAGTCACTATAATTAATGCTTCGTTAAAATGTTTATTTTTATCATTTTATTCATAGTATGTTCGAATTAAATATGATGCTAGTGGACCTAAAATATTACTTAAGGAGAGTAGATAGTGATTTATTGCTGATAATACGGTATCCGCCAAAATAAGCAGTACCGAAACAGAGACTGCTGTGGAGTTGTTTATATAATATGGATTTGTCATATTTGACTAAATTGTCATTAGTTGATATATTAATAGTACGCTGCAGTTAAATTTGATTTAAAAATGGTTGTAACAACGGAAGAAAAAGTGTTTTTGGTAGAACATTATTTTCGTTCATACGGAAAAGATCGTAATGATGGTCCAAGCTTAGAACAGATGTCAATAAAATATCAACAAAAATTTAATAAAGCAGCTCCTAGTAAAAGTGTGATGTTAGCTGTTGTCGATAAATTTCGTTGCAAAGGTAGTGTATTGTGTCAACGTAAAGGTTTCTCAGGTCGTCGAAAAACAGTATGCACTAACGAAAATGAAGGACGTGTTTTTAACCAAGTTATGCAATCACCTCAAAGAAGTCTTGTAAAAACTGCATGTAAACTCAACATTAGTGAAACGTCTTTACGTCGCATGTTCAAATCAATTGGTGGTTATCCATACCGTATTCAAAAGTTGGACAACAACTAAATGCTACGGACAAACGTGCAAGAGAAATTTACTGTGGTCGCATGTTGAGTTTAATTTACGAAGATCCCGAATTTTTGAAAAACAGGTTTTTCAGACGAGAGTCACGTTCATCTTAGCGGCTATATTAATCGAAAAACAACCAGATTCCTTGGATTTGAATGTCCTGATGTCATTGTAGAGAAACCACTCCACAGTCTTCGAGTTACCGTTTGGTGCGTGGTATCTGGTAATGGAATGATTGGTCCTTATTTCGTTAAAGATGATAATCAGAATCCACTTACTGTCAACCAAGAACCAAGAACGTTATAGAGAGAAAATTATTATACCTTTTGTGAGGGATCTAAATTACTTTTGCCGTGTACGAAATCTACAGTTTCGCACACAATGGTTCCAACAAGATGGTGCAACGAGCCATACAGCATGTGCGCACCTTAGACTTACTCCGTCAGCATTTCGATAATAGAATAATTTCTCGGGGAACAGACTTCGAATATCCTTCTCATTCACCTGATCTGACGCCACCTGACGCATACATTTGGGGCATAATGAAGGAAAAAATATTTCATTCCGAAAATCCGCCGGCGAATATTGCCGAACTACGGGAAAGAATACAAAATATTTTTTGGGCAGTTCCATCAACCACTTTTTATAAATATGTTTATTGACTTACAAAATCGATATGAAGCTTGTTTGCGTCGAAATGGTGATCATTTTGAACACTTACATTACAGAAATTAAAAATTAATTTTTATTTTTATTTTCGGTACTGTAATTTAGGCATCGTATTTTTTATTGTTTTGCAGCCTTGAAATATTTACCATTGCGCTGTTTTTGCAGTAAATTTTATACAGACCATGAAAATATCTATTTGAATAAAAAAAATGAGTGAAAAACTCATAGCTGAAAGATACTCATTAAAACGGACATCAAAGTAAATTATTTCGTTGCAATATTCTGCACATGATAGCCGATTGGAACTAATAGTGACATAAAGTTTGATGTTAAATAAATGAAAATTCCAGTAGAAATTGTAAGGCACAACATAGAAGTAAGATAATGTAAAACAGACAAAAAGTCCACAACAAATGAGGGATATAAAACTACGTCGTAAAGGCGACATGAAAAACCTCTGAAGAGATTTTTGAGAAACTGTAGCAAATCTTATATAATGAAATGTTAATCAGGCGCATGTATGTACAATGAGATATTATTTCATATACATTACATACATGTTTTTTGTTGAATTAACGTACATTAGACAACTTTGCATTAACATTGTGTACATTGTTGATTATATACGAGGGTTGCCTTTTATATTCCGGGATTAGAGAACAAAAACAAATATTAATATTAATATTAATCATGGAAAATCACTTTATTGTTTTTCAAAATATTCCCCATGAAGATCTATACAGGGTGTCCAGGAACTTAATGTCAAAGATTCGGGAGCAAATAGAAGAGGTCAAAGTGATGTTAGAAGTTCAAATAAATTTTTGTCATACGAGCCTTCGTTTCCGAGTTATGGACCTCTAAAGTTTCGAAATAAAAACCTTTGTTTTGTCATAATTTCTAAACTATACATTGGAATACTAAAAAATTCCAGTGACGGATTGCATGCATCCATGGGCTGTGTTTGACGGTATAAATGAATCTACATTACGTACAGATAAGCAGAGCTTGTGCCCATTGGTTAATAATCCGTAATTTTAATGTAATATTTAAATTTCAAAAATAAATTTTACAATCCATTTACTAATGAAAATGTACTCTTGTCTGAACTCGATAAAATTATAAGTTGTGTCAATTATTGATAGTTCTCTTCAGAATGTCTGTCTTTACAAAATATGGCGATCAGATCTAAAAGTTCAAATTTCTCCTAAACCCGAAAAGAAGATACCAATGAAATTTAACATCTATTTTAAAATTAATTGTATTCTCAGTGTAATTTTATAAAACCTTTACTTTATTTACATCTACTTTTAGTATATTAAGCTTAAATTACAGAATTAAAAGATATTTTTCTTAGACTTAGTTAGAAATGTTTAAATTACAGAATTAAAATATATTTTTTTAGACTTAGTTAGAAATGTTTTAATTTAATACTTTTGTTCGCAAATGTTTAAAATGTACCATTTTTGGAATTGGTCGGCAAGAAAAAATGTCCGGTGGGGCTAAGACTTTACATAAAATTAATAGTAATACGGCAGCTGTATTCTATGAAGTTAGCAAGGCTTTTTTAAAAATCAACATCAGTTTTTGTTGAGTTAATTTAGGTATATTTACCATTAGAAATTGAACTAATACATACATTCGACGTGCAATTTAAGCGTTACAGAAATTAATTCTATCTAATTAATTATTTTTTTAAATTATCTCTAGATTTTTCCGATGTGTGTATAAACAAAAACTGATTGTCAAAGTTTAGTGAATGTCACTAAGACTTACTGCAACATTCTCCAGGTTTTGCAAAAGATATTTCTCAAAAATCTTCTTGGAGAAATGAGAAAATATAGGAAATTTTTTTATACGAATATACTAGAAGTTAAATAGATAATTATAAAAACAGCATAAACAAATCAAATCTGCAAATCCAAACTCACAATTATACGACAAGAAATAAACCAACTTACGTTATTCCAGCAATGAAAAAAAAAGCTTTTTGTTTCGTGGACATAAGCCAAATAATATACCCCATTTTTTATTCTAAAATATTTGCTTTTGTTTAACAATACACTGTTGAAAATACTTAACAGCAGGAATATGAATTAAATTAACACATGTCTGTGTTGGAAGTTATTAAGAAGACTGATAGGACTGCTAATTAGACCTATTAAACTTCTTTTTATTAAACAATTTTTTCAAAATTTTATAAAAAGCAATTAAAAAAGAAAGCAGACCGACATTAAAAATGAATTTTATATTTTTATTAGTCGAGAAATTCCAGAGGGCTGTCGTCTATATAACAATAAAATTTATGAATGGACACTGAACTCTATTGCGGGTGAAGCACAAAGGCATTGTTAAATTTATTCATATTTTACGATCCATTATTATTAAGAGTAATAGTATTAAAAAAAAAGAAAACTAGTTTAATATTCTTTTATTCGTTCTGATGATCACCATAGACATAGACGAGCCCGGAAAATAAGGCAACTCCTATTTAAATAATACAAAATAAAAACAGACAACAAAAATGTAGAAATTACTCACAGAAATGTTAATCTTTCTTTGATTAGTTAACTCTTTTAACAAAAATATGGTCACCAGTTTGAATTTACAGGGGTGCCGGCAGAATTACATAAAATTTTAGAATAATGACATTGTAATTTCTTTCCTTGTTTCTCCAATTTTTTAAAAAATACAATAGCAGAGCTTTTACACAAAAAATGAAAGATGCTGATCTAGACACTTCTAAGGATTTTTCTTATAGGCAACTATTTGAACATGTTATACAAGAAGCCTAAGAAAATTAACTCGGAGGCGATAAATTTATTAATTAAAAAAACTTACAATAAGAAAATTAAAATAAAGACAAAGAACATAACATAAAATTCAATTAGAGTAAATGTTCAAAATGTCCTCCGTTTTCACGAATACACAAGTCTATCCTTTTTTCTAAAGAATCCATTAATCTTCTTAACTTAATGTCAATTTTACATGGCAAACTTAGAGAAAAGCGAATTTTATCATTAGTTTATACCAGGAGCGATTATTACTTCATAATTTTCAAATCAAAATATTCCGAAAACGGTACATAATATCGAGTTTTACCAAGAGTACCTTTTTGGTGTAGAATTAAACGATGTTTATGTTCACTTGGAGTTTTGACTAATAATTCTACCCTAAAATAAGTTATGTTGAATAATACGTTGTATGAATCGTGTAACTAGCGCCCTCTATGAGAGTTAGTTATAAAAACAAATTCATGGGATATATCAGCTTCCAAAATATATTCGTATAAAATTTCATTGCAATGGTTCCAGTAGTTTCGGCAAAATCGTAAGAAATGTGTAATTTTTCATTTTCTTCAACGCCCTTTATCTTGAAAACGGATGGTGTTAGAAAAAAATTTTACTAAGCAAACCCCAATTATTTTTCAGTTTTTTACCTATCCTAGAGACGGTGTTACCTTTTTTTGAAACACCCATATAAATAAAAGAAGCTGGCAAGAAACAACAAGGTTACCTCTAGACCCGCAAAAGAAGGACCAAAGAAGAATAGAGTAAACAAGTTATAACAATATAACTTAATTAGATTGTTCCGCAGAATTATATAACAACAATCGTACATTAGTAGGAAGAATATAAAAAATTTGGTTTTGGCTTGTATTAAGGCATCTAGGCTTCAATATATTAAACTTAAAAATATAACCCGGGACAGTCAAATCAAGAAGCAGACTGTTTAAGCAGAAATCCAGTCCTAGAACCTTGTGACAATACTGATGATTTTTTAAAAGTTGTAAATTTAATTAACCTGAAAGATATAAAGAATGACCAACACACAAATCAAGATCTGCAAAATGAAAAGTCAAAGTTTATACTGAAAAATAATATTTACTACAAAAAAAATAAAAAACGAAATAAAATAATACTCTCAGAAGCATTTAGCAAGAAATTAATTAGAGAAGTCCACAATACTTACTGCCACATTGGAAGAACGCAGATGATAAATAAAATAACGCCATTCTACACGGCAAAGAATATCGTCACAAATATTAAGCAAATTTGTGATGAATGTGATGTTTGTATTAAAAACAAATCTAGAAGAAAATCAAGATTTGGTTTGATGTCACATTTAGGATCAGCTACACGCCCATTTGAAATTATATCAATTGATACCATTGGAGGCTTTGGAGGATCATCTACTGGTTGACCATTTTACTAGATATGCGTATATATTGACATCTAAAACTCAAGGTTCCAGTGATTTTATCAAGTTAATAAAAAATGTGACACAAAGCTATAATATTGATATTATATTAACAGACCCTGGTATTAATTCCAAGGAATTTAAAGACTTCCTGAATGAACGAAACATAACAATAGTATTTACAGCTGTAGATGCACCATTTTCAAATGGACTCAATGAGAGACTGAATCAAACTTTAGTAAATAGGAATAAACGAAGGTGACAAGAAAACAGCTTGGACAACAGTTGAACAAAAATGTGTAACTAAATATAATGAAACAGAACATACAGTCACTAAATTTAGTCCAAAATATAATCCAGCGGGTTCAAGAATGTTTGGCTAATTGAAGAAAAATCGCTGTACATATGGTATCTATTAGTTTCATTAGTCCAAATGTAATTTTACATTTTGTTTCTTTCAAATCTACGCCAATGATTATCTGCACTCTTTACGGGGGTAGATACGCTTGCTATGGACACTACAGTCCTTTTAAAGGGACCGATCTTGTAAAAACAATATTTTGAGTGAACTTTTCTTAATCATAAAAAAATATATTTTTTTTTGAAGATGCCGACAAGATTCTGGTAGAACACACAAGTTGGTTTGAGATATTTTATGATATTGATCTTTATGAGTAAAATGGTTTACGTACTGGTGCGATTCAGAAACATGACTGTTATTAATGTTAACCTCACTTTTGTAGGGATAGTACAAACAAATTTTTTAATCAGTTGATTAATGTTTAATAAAATTCTTACAAAACCGAAATATTTAGGTTTGGATAACTTTTATGGAGTACCTAAAGATTTGACTGATATTTAAAATTGTGTAGCTCAGTGAACCAGTGTGTTTTTTAAATAGAAAGGAATTCGGTGTAGACTTTCTTAATTATAAGGCATTTAAGATTACATAGATCAATTAAATTTATTTTATTAACCCAAAAGCGTGACCTGTTTCGGTCTAAGCCATCATTAATCTAAAGTCAGAATCAGATACTTACTTATGAACCAAAAGAGTGAAAACCCAAAGTTAATAAATATAAGTAATATCAAGTTTACTTGATTATACAGATCTCAATGCATTAAAATAATAAAGTTTACAAACAAACAAAATGTATGTCAATCTGACGATGCTAATTCTAGCGAAATGGCTGTCATTGACATTATAACGTATTTTTGAATAAATAGTAGAAGTTTCATTCAACCGTTTAGTTGTTTACTGTTCTTAATAAGATGGACTTCCACATAGTAAGGGTTGAGGTGGTTAACAAATAATTTCAAAGAACTGCCAAAATATTTGTTTAAAGAAAATCTATTGTACAAATAATTTTCCATAATAAATACTGCACAAACAAATGTTTTGTTTCAAAAACATTTTACGTTTACTATTCCGTATCAATTCCGAAAAGTATAGATATGTATAATAAATAATACTAATTGATTTTTATACTTCACACTTTAATTGTCAACAAATGAACAAAGTACAGAATATAATCGATATCAAAAATTGTTAAATTCGTTTCAAAAGGTTATAGCCAGACGTAGTATGACTCACCTATTCTATTTAAAAGTAATTAGTAATTATTGTAACCTGAATTGTAGAAATAATTTTTATTACTATCATTAATTTAAACATTGTGTAATCACGAAAATTGTTATTTGTAGAAAAACCCCAGAATCACCTTGCAAACATTAGCTAAATCCTTTTGAGACGATTATTTGCTAAATATAAATTATTTCTGTAGAAATATTTCATATTAACTAAAAAAAAGTTTGTTATTGCAAAAGAAAGCAATTCATCTAGTTTAAAAAAATACAGTGAACCCTTGGGCATCAAAAAGATTTCAAAGTACCTAGGGCATGATTTGAAAGTATTTATAAATTCTTCGAATAATGTCAACAGGCAATTGTTAAACTACACAACAAAAAATACCTATTTAAAAATCATCGTTTTTAAAAAGCTATCTTTTATTGATTGACTTGTCAGTTGGGTTAAAATTTGTTCTAGATGTTATCGAAAAACAAACAAATCTCTCAGAGATCTGCAAAATAAACTGTAACTGTGAAACTACCCGTAGGCAAATAAGACTTTTTACTTTTTCTCAACACAATAATAGGACTACATTATAAAGTTTTTATTGTCCAATAATAGTATATACCATTTACATAACAAAAAACAAAAATAATTATTAATATTTAAATTACCACTTTACAATTTTATAGTAATAATCACAAAGCTTTAAAGTTATTTTTATATTTTGTACTTCATTATAAAATGCATTTGCATATCGTAACGTAACTTTTACGCACGCAAATTTTTGTTTTAAACGGTTGACGACATGAGTGAACTATCTAATGACAAGTCCATGATTTATATTTTTAATGATACACCTTGTATATTTTTATGATTTTAAAAGCTCCTTAAGCTTTCTCAACGAACTATACCATGTAGGGTCTTTTATGAATTGTACAGGGTGAAAATTTGAAATTATTTATATACTTTTGTTCAAGATAGTAAATACATAAAATACTTGACGTAATTGATTTTTTACATTAAAACAAATGCTCAAAATGTTCCTCACCTTATTGTTGACAATAACACAGTCTCCTATAAAAGTCGTCCAGAACTTTTTTTAAAGCTTGAGGTGAAATAGCCTGTATTTCTGTAGTTATCCTTTCTTTGAAGTCTGCAATGCTAGTTGGTTGTGTTGCATATACTTTGTTCTTCAGATAGGATATGACCAATAAAATGATCACCTATGATACCTGTTCAAACGTTCAACTTTTGAGGATGTGTCTCACGCATCCAATGAGGATTCTCCTCTGTCCAATATCTACAGTCTTGTCTCTTTACTTCCCCGTTCAATGTCTTCTATCTATGTTGATTCATCGGAAAAAAAAATTTACCAACAGCTATTTAATTTCTGTTCAATTTATTCATAATTCGTTCGCATAAATCTATTCTACGATCTGGATTGTCTTCTACTAGTTCTTGCACAAAAGTCAATTTATATAGATGAAGTTTTTCTTTATGGAAACACCTTAGGACGAGAAATTTGACGTGAACTTGACGTCTTTTCTTATTACGATAAGCTTGAGAACACTTGCAAAAGGTACATGTCTTGCAAATTCATTTTACAGGCATTTTACCAAGAATACTTTCGATAGTGACAGTCGCGAACTAAGAAGTGTAGAATCATCTGCAGTGGATAATAACCAGCCTTTAATTTTCCAAAACCCCGTGCCCTAAATGTTCCACGGATAAGTAATTACTAAGCAGTGAAGAAAACAAAAGAAACAAAGATAAATCTACCAATTTAAAATATCAAGATAATATAAAGATAGACAATTAAATGAAACAAGATAATTTAGCACAGCTTATTGAGTATGTGCTGCATATGTTTTCTAGTTTAACTTACTGTTGCCTTTAACTCAAGTAGCTTTTAAAAGTTGATTTACATTTCTCTTGTCCCAATGTTTTCTAGAGCGTTGAAAAGTTTTAAGTGACTTACTGTGTCGAAAGCCTTTGATAAATCTGGGAATACACTTAGGCAAGGTTGACCTTCATTCATTGATTCGTTTATTTTTTTAGTTAGAGTAAGTAACGCGTCTTCAGTAGACACATTTTTTCTAAACCCGTATTGATTTTTTGAAATTATATTGAATTTATCTAGATATGAATTTAGTCGAGCTTCTAGTATGTTTTCAAAGATATTCGAGACTGATGTTATTACGGATATGGGGCGATAGTTGGTAGCTATTTGAGAGTCTTCATTTTTGAAGATAGGTATAAAAACACTTTTATTAAATATCTTGGGCGTCAAAGTATTTAATAACTAAAAAAGTTAGGGGACAAGTGTCAAGTCGGAATAATGATTTAAATTATAAATGTCAAATTTATGTGATTTGACAGTTATCTTAATTTTTGAATATGAGCTATAGTTGGGGACAAATAGCATTGACATCATAAATGAGAAAGTTAAAAAGAGTATTCCGTTGAATGCAGCAAGAAATAAAGTATCTATTACCAGGAAATTCAATAATTTTTGAACAAACAGGGATTATGTTATTAGTGCAAATACCACAATTGTGGATATGGCAGATTTTATGACAGATTATACCTGTAATATACGTTAATTGGATGGTACAGACTATAAAGAATCTTTTAATAAAAAGTCACTGGAATACTGTTGCCAAGGAACGACAAGAAAGTTGTTTGAAAAGCTATGGACCTAGAATTTAAAGGTGCAAGGGACGGACGAGATTACAAAAGAGATTTGCTGCTTTAAGTAATAAAGAACTGTAATCAGTGCAAAAATGTTGGGACGTAGATTCACCTGCAGGCTTGCAAGAAAATTCTTAATGTTGCATTCATGAAAGTGTCTGTAAGAAACAAACTGTAAGAAAAATATTACTATAAGAAAAGTGTATGGGGAAATATTGTCAATATAGATATAAAATAAATTTAACATTTTTGACGTCTTCAACGAAGTGCGGTTTTCTCTTTAATGGTTTGACATGTCCAAGTTCTCTGAATTGTGCATGAATTTTGGACACAGTACCTTGTGAAATATTAGGCAGCTGAGGATACCTCTGATTAAATAAGTTTGCCACTTCACCTTGACTTCTGCAATTATCGCCGTAACCAATCATCATTAAAATTTCAATCCGGTGAGTCTCAGTTAAATATTTCATTATTACTTGGCAAGATATTAGTTTTTGATTAAGAATTGACACGTATTGACACTTATTGAAGATATTTGAGGTCTGCATTCAGCTAATTAACAATAAAATCATTATTTAAAGTGTGAAACATTTTGTAGAAACTTTCAAGAGCTTCATTTGAGTTGTTAAAATTGTTTTATTTTCATATTGGAATCTAATACAGTTAAATAAATTGAATCAAAAAACAACCTATCGAAATAATTTGGAATAAGTAGAAAATTTAATTTTTAACAAAATGTATAACAATAAATTTTAAAACGATCACTAAGTATTACATATTATAATGTGCCTTGTCTTGTGCTCTCTTGCTCTTAGCAGATAATAAATTTCACCGTTATTGGAGAATTAAACTAGAATAATATTTAAACCATAAACCGATAGCTGAGTAGGTAGAACTGTATACCTTAATAGCCGAACTGACTTTGTTATCAACATCAATTTAAGATATGAGCGAACTTTATTTGCAGTTACCTGACGAATACAACTGGTGAATCACCAGATTACCGACTATTATTACCCATTAACTCTGGTTACGACGGTAGCTTTTTCTTTGGAACCAGAACCACAAGTGGCATTACTTCTTCGCACAATAACTAACACGTTATTTAACTCGTAGAAAATGTTTTTAAAATTAATTTTTATTGGTGGGACATGAAGGATTCAACTTAAAAATGTATATATGTGGTCGCAAAGTATTATAAACTTTGAGCTTTTTGCTGAATGATTATTTTTATTTGTTATAATTATAATTTACGCTGAGAAGGCTAAGAAGTGGAAAATACGGTAAGCAGAAACCACAATTTACAACATCTTGATGCAATTAAATTGTTTTTTTATGCTAAAAGATGACATTCGGTTAAGTCAACGATTAGAAGGATTATATCAAACAATAATAACATTTCAAAGCGGGAGCGTTTAGAATTGCCCCAACAGAAGTGTGGTGGAAGATGTTTTACTAAACTTACTATCTTTGCATATATATCTTTAAGGGCATGTTATATTAATAGTAGGTAAAATGTTTTCAACAATATAGTGCCTACAATAAAAGAGGACTGATGGTAATAAACCACTTTCATTGCGTTCGACTGTTGCTTATGGTCAAAATTTGCACACAGAATCGGTTCTTGTATAATTTGGGTTGAGTATAATCAATTATATTTGTGTTCCCGTAGTAAGAATTAGTTTGTGCTGTTTAATAATTTTTGTGAAAAATGTTTCGTCCTTGGGAAACTGCATCAGCGGCGCCCTGTGCTACTGTTCCTGCGTTCGACGACGAGTTTTATCCCTGGTTGGATTCCAAACAGTTTGGGATATTTGAAGAACATTCAAGATTCGTCGTTGGATTACAACCAAGAAGAAGGTTCCGCAGGCTCTTCAAATACAAAAGCGGAAATCCAAAACAACTAGTACTTTAAAGAAGGATATAAAAAAAAACGCAGTTTTTAGAGGTTCTAAGGACATTTAACATACAGAAGACATATGTATGTGACACAATTGCAGCATCCAAAGGACATACAGTTCTTCGTCTTCCTCTTTACTACTGCGTATTCAACCCGATTGAGTATATATGTGGAGAAAACTAAAGAACAAAGTGCGGACCCAAAATACTATACCTACATTATGTCCTTCTGTAATTGCATTAATCCGGCAAAATATAGATGACCCAGACGCTGATTGTTGAAAAAGAACAATAAACCATGTTATAAAAGTGGAGGATTTATACAAGGCATTTCATACTAACATAGAACCCCTTATAATTAATGTAGACGACGATACTGATAGTGAAACTGATATATTAACATATTTAAATTTTATTAAATTTTATTGTGAATATCTTTTAATATGCGTTTCTATTAAAAATGATTTTTGCAAATTTAATCCTGACCTGCATTCTTTACGCAAACTTGCCAACACCCGGATATTTTTATGTAAAAAGCTCAGCTAGGCATACATTGCTGCTATATAATGTTGCGCTAAGGAACTGATTATATACCTCGACACAGAGGAATCAGGAGTAATGAGTATGCTGATAAATTGGTCCCAAACACCTCATTAATAGGACCTAAACCCTTCCTTGGAAAAGCAAATAGATTGTGCACGAGAAGCGAAGCTTCTCGGTCTTTAATGGACCTCAATAATAATAACTCTACCAATCCATTATTGTTGACTATCATGAATAGATGAGCTCTAATTATCATAAAGCCACTATTTGACTGCTACAGTATTTTTGCCGCTCAAATGATATTAAGTTTTGACAACCTCCTTATTAAATCTGATCTTTCGATATGTCATAGGGATTTTTTGTTGGTTTTTACCTCACCATCGTATTTCTAATAACCTTTTAAATTTAAATTTTGTACCAAAAATAGATTCTCTTCTGCAATAGCAAAACATATTTTTAAAACCATCCATAAGCTAGCAATAAACTAGATTTGGAAACCTTTCAATTTCGAGAACGATTTAAAGAAATTTCATTTTTTATTTATGGAAAAAGATTAGATGCTGTGTATTATTGTAGTTTTACCCGAGCTTGATTTTCAAGGAAAAAATAGTACGACTTAAAAATTAATCCTGAATGAATTTCTACTAATTCTGTTATTATTGTTAAGAAAGGGTTTATGTTTATGGCCTTTCTATTTTACAAATAGTACACTTTATGATTTATAATAATTGTTATTGTTGCTTTCGTTACTCATATTTCTAGTTTAGCTTGTGGTATATAGTTCGGGTAAAAGTATTGTTTTATTGTTAGTCAACGGGAAGTGAGTAACGATGATAATTCCATCATAAACGACCCTTAGTTTAAACCAGGAGTGGCCAACCTTTTTAAGTCGAGTGCCAATATGAGAACAAACAAAATTTGGCGTGCCACTAAAATTTTTCGACATACTAATATGGATACTAATATATTAATAATATACGGTACAATATGTATTTTTTATGTAAATTCCACATTTTTCCGTTTAGTCAAGATAGTGGAGGTTTAAAAAATAACGTAATAAGTAAAACATAACAACAAACTTACTTTATTTTTAATAAAAATAAAATAAAAACGTTAAACAAAAAAACTTAAATATTTTCTTATTATCTAAAATTCAAATTATTAAACAGTTACTTATTTAATGTGGTATTTGAACTTGTATTTTTTTAATTAATTCATCTATATTGGGATTAATTTCGGAACTAGCCAACAGAATTAGATTTTTTAAATGCATGTCAGTTAATCGTGACCGATATTTTGATTTTATTATGTTCATAATAGAGAACATTTTTAAAAAAATTGATTGTACTAACCCTTACTTTTTGGAAGTCCATCTTATTAGGAATAATAAAAAACTTCGTTTTAACAAAACTTCCAATATTTATTGCTTTCTTAAATTTAATGACAGCCGTTTCGCTAGACTTAGCATCGTCAGATTGACATTTTGTTTGTTTGTAGCTAGGTACCTGATGTTTAACATCTAGGCTTTAATATTGTTATGTCTTATTACTTCCATACTTGGTCTAGCCTTATAACTACCTAATAAACATCAGGTACCTAGCTACAAACAAACAAAATGTCAATCTGACGATGCTAAGTCTAGCGAAACGGCTGTCATTAAAGTTAAGAAAGCAATTTTTTAAATAAATATTGGAAGTTTTGGTAAAACGAAGAGTTTTTTATTATTCCTTAAAACATTTTTGCTCACAAACCTACGTTGAACCAAATCTACAACAATATCTCAGAGCTAACTCGTGTAAATTAGGAAAATTGTTTGCTGGTACAAATTTCCAAAATTCAATATAATTGGGATCAGTAACAGTTGAAATAATTTCCCTAAATTTGGTTTTTAGTATAGTGTGGTTCTGTAAATCAATAATTTCGATCTGTATTTCAGCTGAGTAACAATTGATATCTTGCAGAGAAATAGAAAAAGGATTTATGAAAAGGTCAACATTCATTTTGTCTTTTTGAAAATCTTCAAACCGGGTATTGAATGAACCTAGCAAAATAGATATATAAGGTTTTTAAATCTGTCATAATTTGGAGTTCTACTGACCTTGTTGGCTAATTCCTGCATTAATGTGAAATGTGTCAATCTCTGTTCTCCAAAATCGTTACAAAAAAGCATAAGTTTATTCAGACAAGAAGATATATGACCAACTAGAGTAGGAAAAATACAATTTTTTCCCTGTAATCTTAAATTTAATAGATTTAAATGTCTCATAATATCAGTGAGAAAAGCTAAATCCCAAAGCTAAAGTGTTCGGATTTTTATGTCAGTATATATAACAAAAAATCTAAAAGGTTTGGAAGTAAATTCAACAAGCATTTGTGTTACCAAATTCCAACCTTTTTAAATCCATAAACCAAATAAACTAATTATTTATTCTTAAGCATTCCTGCATACCATTAAAAAATTATTAATATCGTCGGTATAAACGTATATGCATGAATTATTTATACGAAATTATTACAAATAAATATTGTTTTAAGGAACTGGGTAACGTGAGCAATTCTCAGTCACGAAATATTATATTAAACTGTTTGTACATTAACAAGCCATTTATCTTTCCATATATTTATTTTTATATAAATAAAGATCATATTCTGGTTTCTTATACGTGTCTCTAATTTTATAAACACCCACTCAAAAACGTCTAATTTATGTTTTATAATTTGAATAAATCAAAAATTAGTAAGTTAATTAACAAGTGTTTTGTTCGTCCCATTTTTTTTCTTATTCTAAATTATTATCTAACTTTTCGAGCTGCGTTTACCAATTGAATATTTATCGGTACTATACAGATTGTCTCAACGTATACGGAAAAACGACAAATTTTACAGATACTTCACTTCTGTAGCTTGTAACTACTGCTTGTAGTATTATTAACGAAAATAGCCTGAGAACTTTAATTGTTACTAATTTAAAAATGGATAAATAAATTGCAAAATAATAAACGTATTTTACAGTGCAAAAAATAGGCTTGTATTAATAATCGTGATTGCGTTATCAAAGCGATGTCTGGTACGTTAATATTCTCAATATATGATGTCAGCGGTAACATAAAATTTATAGTTTCAACGAAAACTAACCCCTAACTATTTCCGACTACTTTTGTTGACGATAGTACACAAGAAACACAAACTTTTTGGTGTCTAAAACATCCTGACAACGTAGAAACAGGTTTTCAATGAATTAAATGTATTGTACTAACCTTTACTCTGTGGAGGTCCATCTTACTAAGAATAACAATTTTTACTTTCAATAAATGTTTCCTAATAATTTTAATCCAAATTATTCTTCTGATTATTATTTTTAAGAAACAACAAATTTATTCATTTTAAGGTATCCTTGGTTAATTTATTAATTTGAAACAGCTATGTGCCGAAAACAGTTTAGCATTTCATTAGATAGTGTAAAGTGTGTTCAACAATATAGTGCTTACAATAAAAAGGGACTGATAGTAATAAACCACTTTTATTGCGATCGTCTGTCACGGTTTATTGCTTATGGTCAAAATTTGTACACAGGATCGGTTCTTGTATTTGTATAATTTGGGTTGAGTATAATCATTTATATTTGTGTTCCCGCTTTGAACTTATTTTAAAGAAAATGGTAAAAAATTAATCATAAATAACAGTTGTTTGGACACCTTTAACACTTCCGAATTCGAAATCTCATATTTTTAACATTCGATTAAGAATTTGAATATTATCACAAATTAATTTTATAGAAATGTCATAAAATATAAATTGAGACATGCAGCAGCCATTCAATAAAAACGTATTTATAATAAAAAAATTCATAATTAGTTAAAATAACGGTTTACTAATGTTTAATTTATTAGACGTGAGCCAACGAGCTGGAATTTTTATTCAAAATAAAACAGTTTCACATATATGCAACTTTAGACAGAGTCATAAGTCAAAACTAATTTTTTTATAGCAGAATAGAAGTTTTATCATGTAATATAATTATCCATCACACTTTTTTCCTAACAATGTTAACTCTTTGGATATTCTAATACCTAAGTATACAAGATGAGTAAATGACAGTTCTGAAAGTTCCTGCGTAACGCGTATCTCTTTTTCTTTTATAGCCTTACCGGACTGATATCTTGTTCTTTTTAATGACCTTGGGGAACGAATAAAACTCAAAAGGAGCCAGGTCAGAGGAATGAGCTTGGTTTGAAACTGCAATGTTGGACTTGACTTGAAAGGTATTCACTGACCATGTTTGATTATCAACTTTTACGATATTTTCATCTGTTTTGGACGTGGGAGGGTGACCCGAGCGGTTATTATCTTCAACGTCTTCTAGTTCATCTTAAACATGATTGGACTACTCAAAAACTCAAGCAGGTAGTAGATACCAATCGTCGAATTGAGTTACAGAAAAGAGTAAGTTCGTATCGAAGATAGTATACAAACAGGGCAAAATAGACTGTTTTGGAAGCTTAAAAATAAAGCTACCTAGTGACTAATATCTCAGCGTACAACAGAAAGAACTTTCGTCAATGTTTAATTCCCTATGGAATCTCACATTCTATACTCTATTGGATGGCATGAAGACATCATCAACAACCCTTATTATGTCGCTAAAGTCGCTGTTAGTTGAAAGTACTCTAGATTATTAATTAGATTAAGATCGATACAATCGAAACCTTT
The DNA here is from genome assembly GCA_035357415.1 of Ophraella communa. NCBI lineage: Eukaryota > Metazoa > Arthropoda > Insecta > Coleoptera > Chrysomelidae > Ophraella > Ophraella communa. The sequence goes on along the minus strand of CM068994.1, from coordinate 26,981,488 downwards.
TGATTAGTTCGATTATTGTAGCTGTTGAGTGATGTTTGTTTAAGCTGTAGTAAGAGAACGGTCACTCTGGGATAAGGAATGGAACAATATTGTCTTTAGTGACGAGTCTCGATTTTGTTTAGGCATGCATGATGGTCGAGCGAGGGTTAGAAGACGACGTGGTGAATGGAGAAATCCACGGTTTTTTGTTGAAAGGCATGTTCTTCAAACTGTTGGAGTTATGGTTTGGGGTGCTATAGCTTATGGTTCGAGATCACCTTTATTATTTATCAGAGGTAACATGAAAGCGCAGCGTTATATTCAAAAAGTTTTAGAACCCCATCTTTTACCCTATCTTGACACCCTGGCAAATCCAACTTTCCAATAAGATAATGCCCGACCACATGTCGCAAAAGTCACAATAGACTTTTTTTAACATAATGATGTTACATTGTTACCTTGGCCAATTATCCCCAATTGAGCACGTGTGGGATATGATGGGTAGGAGATTGGTGGTTGCCTGGAATGAGATACCGCAGGAGGACATTGGCCACCTGATCAGAAGCATGACTAGGTGCGTTGGAGAATGCGTAACACATCGGAGTGCATCCACACATTATTAAAGGTAAAAGGGCTTATCATTTACTTATTATGCTTCAGTAAGTACTTATACAAAATTTTATAAAAATAAAATCAAATAAACTGGGTGTTCGAATTTTTATGTCACTTAGTATAATTGGTGGACTTTTCCACAGCCGCTATTTTTAATACCAAGTTTAAAGAAAAAAAATAGCAGCAAGGACCTGGTAAAAATGTTATAGAGGCTCCAAATTTAAGGGGAAAAATATATAAACACGAAAATATTCAAAATGGGGATGCAATTTAGGGGTTGAAAACGGTTTTCTGCGATTTACGACAAAACGTGACTTAACGGAAATTGTTCCACCCAAAAGATGTAGATGGTAGAAAAATCTAAAACTTTTGTACAGAATACTTTTCGACATAACCTCAAATTAACCGTCAAAATGGCGTAAAACCGATCTTCCAGTATTTTTTTTTCTCGCGTTAAAATAATTAAAATTGCATTTGAATAAGCATATTTTTTTTGCAGTTCAGAAGACGACTCTTTTCTGATTGAGTTATGTACATTTTTTGTAAAAAACAACCTGATCTTCCATCTTGATTGAAGGGAAACACAAAATCAATGTCAGATTTTTATTTTTAATACAATAGCGACTAGTTTCGGCCATAGAAGGCCATCATCAGGCTTAGTATAAAAAATTGTTAAATTAAGTTCAAAACCATAATTGCTCGAACAAAATTTTTAAGTAACAACAAAATAGCTAATATGGTAAAATTATTAATGAAAAATTGTGAAAAGGAAGAACAGGTGTGACATCAAAATTATAGTAATTAATATGAATAAGTCTAAGTGTAAAATAAATTAAAAAAGCTATATGCTATAAGTTTAAGACAACCGGTAGGGTGACTTCTTCAACCATTTTATAGAAATGTTCATCTTTTTATAAACTTTTTAGTTTTTGTTGTTACTCAAGCATTTTGATCGAGCAATTATGGTTTTGAACTTAATGAAATTTATTGTACTAATCCTTACTTTGTGAAAGTTGATCTTATTCAACCTTTTAGTTGTTTAATGTTCTGTTTTGAACTTAATTTAACAATTTTTATACTAAGCCTGATGATGGCCATCTAAAAGGCCAAAACTAGTCGCTATTGTATTAAAAATAAAAATCTGTGACATTGATTTTGTGTTTCCCTTCAATCACTGTTTAGTCACATTTGAGAAATAGATGATTTACTTCAATTGTCTTGATGTTTTTTTGTATTTCAAATGTCTGTAAGTGTTATTTTATGTTTGAAATGTCCACTTTAAACTGGTCCATGTAAATTGGTGGTTGATTTATTTTAAAACAGCTTAAAATTTCAAAAAACCGAAAAAACGTCATTCTCAATCATGAATTTCTCTACCATCTACAACGTTTGTGTAGAACAATTTCAGCTAAGAGTAAATCATAGAAAAAACCGTTTTCAACCCCTAAATTGCATCCCCATTTCACCAGTTTGAATGTTTTTGTGTTTAAATTTTTTCTTTTTTAGCGTTAAAAATTTATTTTGGCTCCAGCCTACATCTGACGATTGTATCGAAATTCCGGTATGCCTTTTTTACTAAGCTATTAAGTTTGTTGATATTTGTAGATTTTTTTTGTTCTCTGCTATCTAATTAACAGTAATAAAACATAATTAAAGTATTGACGTAAGAAAAAAGGAAGCTACCATTACCCAACCTGTATTTTATTCTAAAAAAATCAACTCTGTATCTAAATATATGTATTACAACAGCATAACTCGGAATGATGCACTACGATATAATCAATTAACATAACAAATAGATTTAAAACAAAAAAAAACTTCAGCATCCTTGAATCTGTCAGGAGAAACGTAAGAAAACAAATTGTAAACATTGAGGTATGTCGAAGATTGGATTGCCTGAAATCATCATATAAATTAAGTGGATGGTAATCGGTCATGTGATTAGAAACTGGTCAGTTCAATGGTTAGATGGTTAATTGAAGGGCGGTCTTTGCAACACGCCGTACTTCCACCTAACTTCATGCATGTAAAATATCGATTCTTAAGTGTCAGTTTAACTGAATTATTAATATCGGCCATTATAGCAGACCTTGGCTTTAATTGGTATTGGATTATTATTTTCAATCAAGTTGAAATAAGTAAGTGGTAATGAGGCTTCGAATGACCTACGTAAGTAGTAGTGATTGGTTTTTGTTTACCAACAGATTAACACTAGAAAAAATGGCTAATTTCGTCATGAAATATGCATCTTTATTATTTAATAATTATATTTTATTAAAGTTATATGTAGATGACTGTATTGTTTTGTTTAATGGCAGTCAACAGGATGTTCTTAATTTTGTTATAGTTCGTTTGTTTGGAGTTGGCAGCACAGAGAATTCATTATAAATGCAATATGTCAATCTGACGATGCTAGTTGTCTAGCGAAACGGCTGTCATTGAGTTTTAAAAAAGCAGTTTTTTAAATAAATAGTGGAAATTTGTTAAAACGAAGAGTTTTTTATTATTCTTAATAAGATGGACTTCCAAAAAGTAAGGGTTAGTACAATCAATTTAATTAAAACATCTTAGAGAGAAGAATTAACCCGATTATATAAGAAGTTACTAGAGAAAAGGTGTAAGGCATTCCAAAACATCTGGTTTAACCAATATGCTCTAAGAATTTATACCATTCATTCTCACACAAGATGGCCGATTTCAATAGCTTATTTCACAGAGCTTTTAATACTGATAATAATACACTATGTTAAACAGATTGCTATTTCTTTATTTATATAAAAGGTTTTTTAATAGATAATTTTAGATTTGTTATTTGTGTCTTTTCAACTTGATTCTTCTTAAACTGATTCTACTTTCAGTGAATCCTTACACTTCTTTGGACCAATTCCTTACAAATTTTGGCATATCCTTAGAAAATATAATATCTTCTGTATGTTTCTTGTGGTGTATTTTTTTGTTTTGTTAATTTGTTTGGGAAATTAAACCACAATTCTTTTTCTTTTTTTTTCTTTCAACGTTTCAGTAGCGTCCCAGCTATTTTTATCAAGAACTTTAATTTTTAAATGTTTTGGTCCTTTCTGACACTTCGAAAAAAATTGACAGACAATCAATAATAAGAATAATAAAAAACAAAGAGTTTTTTTTATTATTCTTGGGGTGTGTTCGGGGAGCACGCTATTTGCGCCAGTTGGCGCTATCTAGTACTATTGCGTTATATGACTCTTGGCGCCACATAGCTCTAAAGCGTGCTCCCCGAACACACCCTTAGTAAGATGGACTTTCAAAAAGTAAGGGTTAGTACAATCAATTCAAACAATAATATTTTAAAGTTTAAGGCTATAACGGTTTTGTTGTCAAATTTTAAAGGAAAAAAATTGTCAAATTTTGAACTACTTATTCTAACAAGTTTTAAATATTCTTAGAATGCAAGAACAATGCGTTTTGGCTTTGGCTTCGAAGTTTGATACGGAAATTTGCTTAAGATTTGGTACTGAAATCCATTTTTAGTGAAGTACTGGCCTATTAGTTGTTCTTTTTTTTCCACTGATAGGCCATCAGCTTAACTGTCAGATTGATCAAACCCAATTCCTATTTGACATATTGATATCTTCTTCTGCAAAAAAGTATAGTCAGATATTCGTACTTCGGTTAGGTCCTCCTTGGTTTTTAACATTGCAATTTTGTGATTCTCTTCTGGTGGAAAATCCTGTATACATATTGTGGGAAAAATATCAAAGCATTTTTCTTTTAACTTGTTTTTGACATTGACTTTTTCTTTTAGTCTTTTTATGATTATATTTATTTATATTGTTTTCTACTTCTACGTACATCCGACCCAAGTGTATCATTAAGAAAAACGTACGTAATACATGACCGCGAACTGTCATTCTCATTTTGATAGAATTATCTACACACAACTTGAATGAACACAATAGATAGTTCCCAAAACGTATTACATAAAGGTCACAAGAGGAAACTAGAATTCGATATCCATGAACTATCCTGCAAGTGTTTTAACTTTACGAAAACTGCAATAATGGTATTAAGGTAGCAAACAAAGTGTATTGTTTTCACTTTTAATGGAGTTCCCACATTTAGACAATTTGACATTGAACTGGATTGTAATTGCGGTGGGACGCGTGCGACACAGTGTCGGCGCTCTTTCAGAAATCTCCGTTTTATTTGTATTTTTTATGTTTTCTTAAATGTTAAATAAATAAACATTGCAATTTAAAGAAACATTATAGTTAAATCTTACCGTACATAAAGGTACTGCTGTGATAGTATTAGATTCATTATTAGTTTGAAAATCATTGGGAAAAACTAACATCTTGGAAAATTGGAAAAAGTATAATTTTGGAATGGGTTAAGGTTCATTCATCAATTTTACCCACTGAACATGTTGATGAATTGACATAATTTGCCATAACTAGTGGTGAAGATTTGATTTTGTGATGTAGAGACTTCCGAAATGGCAGGATTATTTGCGTAGTTCCAAATGGTGGCGCTGTTGTCAAAGTAGACCTGTCAACTTAGTTTTTTATATTAAAATATTTTCATATTAAAATTATTATCAGGGTCGTACACTTCTAATTTGAAAATATAAAGAAATACTTCATCGGTTAATTTATTAATAATCTTTCAATAAAATATTCATTTATCAAAGTTCTTTTTTGATAAAATAATTTGAGGTTAGGTTTAATTTACATCATTTACCTTTGTATAAGAACATTACTGTAAAATGAATTGATTGTACAAAATTTTTATTATTAAAAAACGCAGATAAAATGGTGGTTTTTGTAAAATAATACGCTTGTAACTATTATACTAAAACCAATAATGAATGAGAGTAGAAGTAGGCCCAGTTGACAGCAAATCGGGGGCGTGCTTATTAGTTTTTGAGAGGGTTAAGAATGAAAGAAAAATTCTTAGTGCAATTATTTTAAATATTCATGAGGGGTACTAGAAAATACACCTTATAAATTTTTGATAATAGAATATAATATAAATGTAAAAAATACAAAACGAGGTAAATTTACATGCTATCTTCAGGGTGTATCTACAATTCATACTGTATAATTCACAAACCAATGATACGCTCGTGATTACATTAGTGTGGCCTGCCACGATGTGATGGAAGTTACGGTAAAGTGACAAAGACAGAAATATCGTTGTGTACAGCGTTGCCACTAGTTGTAATATACCTAACACTATACAGAAAATAATGAATTTTAACTGATTACAAGCTCATTACTGACTTTTATCATAAATAATACCCTTTAATCGTACTAGTATTATGTATTATCTATAATTTGCCACAACCTACAACTCTACTGCTTACTATATTTTGATTCTGCTATAAACTGGTAACGTAAAATTTAGATATGACAACGCGCTTTAGTATAGAAGGCTTAAGATTACTTTATAGTAAACTCAGAATATCCATAATATTTTTGGCTTACTAAAAAAATAAAAAAAGTCATTTCAAAGTGCGTTGGAAGGTGTACTTATATATAAAGTATAAGTTCTCCGTCTATGCAGGTTGAATTGCCACTGCAGATTAAATTCGACCTTGAAAAATTGAAAAAGCATTGTTTAAGGAAATTGCTAAATTACACAGTTATTTATGTAGAGCATGAATGTGTTTACACTACATTTCGATTATTTACTACAGTCACGTACCGATTAAATAATCTTACAACATGTCACATTTCCTGTAGTTCCAGATTTCTAGAAAAAAAAGATGTTTTTTTTGACATTTGTAAGGTGAACAAATAAAATCATATCTCTTTGTGCAATTAAGTTGACGAATATGAAAAGTAATAGTAATATTATACGCGTTCGGAAAAATAGAAAAAGAAAAAGTACGACTAATGAATAAACAAAAACTATTAATATTTCTAATTAATTCACTTTCATTCGTTTAATTAGATAAAAAAATATTATCCTTTGGTAAAATAAACGTCAAATTAATACTTTTATAAAACAAATTGTATGAGTTTCATTATCTATGCAACCAAATATACACATTGCTATAGTTTTAGTTCCAAGGTATAATCCATCAACAGTAATAGAAAGATCAAAAAATGGAGAATTACAGGAGTTAAACGTTAGGAAAAATTTTAAAAACACATTACTAAAACATAATGTTTTCCAAGTTTCAAATAACTTCCTCAATTGTTGTTACAATAACCATTTTACTTTAATTTTCATGAAGCCCACGAAAAAAATTAGCTAGTAAATAATTCTGATGTTAATTCCTAAGAAAAATGGTTATTTGATTTTAATCAATTAAATTTCAAAAACAAAATACAATAACAATTGAAATACATTTTTATAAATAAAGCTAAAAAATACATAATTATAAAAAATATTGGAATGTTAGGAAAAGTCGTGTACTTAACTCGTTGGAAAGTGTATTTCTTGCACTCGTTATATTTCCGAGTAATATTTCGTTCGTAATATTTTTCCTTTCACAGTTGTTATGTAATATACTATTTTTCATACTGTACGGTAAAGTGCCATTTCCCGGACTCATACGAGTACACTTGTACTTTACAGTACTCTTTTCTTTTTTCAATTCTCCCAATGTTTTTTGAAAAAATAAGTGAATCAACATAAACTAAGCTTTTATTCTAGTTTTTGAAGATTGACATTATCTGTACAACTGCTGTTGCCAGCAATATGTATAAATGGAGCTGTTGATGGATTTACAGTGTTTTCTGTAATCGCGGAAGACGTGTGGCTGTAATGTAGCACTTCAAGAAAAGTTTCGCCCCTTTGGATCAATCTTGCAATCTTGTCTTTGCCGCCAATCGATTCTTCTATATACTTTTCTGCAACTGAAAAACTCTTCCATCCACCGTGCTGTTTTAGAACTTTAAGGTCAGCTTCAACGTTGAGGATGTCCTCCTGAAGCAATGACCTGTATACTTTTCTGGTTGGTTTAGTTTTAAGAACTCAACTATCTTCTTAGGTGCTCCGCCAACAGTATGTTTACCAGTTCTTTGAGACAGACATTTTCCTTGTCTATAACCCACCAAAAGAGCTTTCAGGGAGACGTGTTGCCGTAAATTCATGTATCTTCTAAACACATCCAAATAGTGAGCCTCATCACTGTTAATCACAGTGAAAGCTCGTCGAATTTGCGTTTTTGTCTGTTTAATCTTAACTACTAGCTAAGTACCCGTATCCTCCACATCACTAACTTCTAAATTATAGATCTCTTCTCTTCGGCAACCTCCAGCAACTTCAAGTAATGCTATTCTAATAGATATTCTTTATCTGGAACGTCCCTCATTAAGCTTTCAATTTGTTCCTTTGTCAGCACCTTCGACTGGTTTGGCTGATGGTCTACATTTTGTTTTTTTTTAAAGCTATCAACTTTGGGAAACTTGATATGTTGACATTCTCATTAACCATAATAATTGATTATAACATAGAGTATTTGGACCATAATGAAGAAGGGTTGAATGTTTTTGACTGAAAATTTAAATTGTTTAAAAGAATACTCCGTAAAAAAACTGTTCTTACCACATACAAAAAGTAAGCCAACATCACATTTTCATCAGCACTACGTTTCAAATTGTGTTGTTCACGCCAGTTGCAAAACAGCGCATATTTTTTTTCATATCTTTTCGCAGACTTAACTGGAATGATTTGCCCTATCGCTTCCGCAGTTTTCTCAGCAATTTCATCTAATTTCAGATCTATTTTCCCCGCAGGTATTTCGTATGTATAGAAAAATTTAATGTCTGCCTTTATTTACATTGTTACTTAGTAACCGCTTTTCATTTTTTATTTATAAAGCAAATCAACCATGTTAAGAATAAATCAAGTAACATAATTTTTTCACAGCAGTCTACAGGACTTCCTAAGAAAATGATCAAATATGTCATTTCATTTTCATATTTTATTGCGCTTAAAACCAAAGGCAGTATGAAAAAAAAATATAGTACGATACACGTCCGTAAGTGATTATTAAAGTACTCAATTAGTAATAAGTCACTTCCCGGACTTGTAACGTAAATAACTAATTTATGTATGGTTTACAGATTTTTTCCTATGATTTGCAAAATTGATTGTATTTTAAAGTAAGAATATCTCTTATATTTTTGCATCTTACTTCATTTCAAGACGATGTCGATATTATCATTTATATGTCGCTACAATTTAATTACAGAAAATGATGTTACGTATGAAAATGTGCTTCATCAGATCTGTCAGCTATAAATACTGTTACTGTTTGCGTTTCTATTATATGCAAATAACTGTTGTTCAAATTGTAACGTACGCTGTAGCTACGACTATATCTTATGGGACACGTTACTCGGTACAACAACGAAATCGTTACATTTAATCCAAGTAGGTGAATATATTCCGGATTGAAGTTAGCCATAATTTCTCCTTCGGAAGTTACGAAACGTCAATGGATGGCGCGGACGTGGCGCCACGCCATGTCGCTTCTTCTTTACCTCGAGTAAAGATTGAGTAGCTATAGCTATGGAAATGTTTATGTTAGTACCAATTTTAATTGGTTTTTCTCTTACCAATGTTATTTTCAAAACTTAGTGCTGGTTAGTGTTCCAATAAAAGCCTCATGTCAGTTGGATTAATTATCTTGATCATTTCCTCAGTAATATTGTCCAATTTCCAAATATTTTCTTTTTCTTTCAAAGCCTCCAAAGAAGCTGTTTAACATGTATTTTAAAAAGTTACATGTTTTTGAACTCTTGCCTTTATCTGTGCCCATATTATTGTTTGCAATTTCAGCAAATGCATATTTTTAAAATTCCTCTGTATAAAGAGAGCTAAAGGAATATATTTGATTTCTTAAAAACCCGTTATGAAACTTGATATTTGTCAAATTCAGCAAATTTTGTAAATATTTTTTTAATCAATTTGATGTGGGTAATTTTTTAATTAATCTCTAGTAACAACTTGCATTATCCATTGGAGTTGCAGAGTTTTTAGGAAGAAGATCTACAATCATTTGTTTAATTCATTCTCCAAAACCATCAGTATTCATATGCTCGTGTTGGTCTCCTGTCAGCTTTTTAGTACAATAAGAATAATACAATAATTTGTTAAACTGGTTAATGCCGGAGGACATATTCGTTTAATAAAAAAAATGCAAACGGGAGGCACTCTGTGTTCTGTAGAAAAAATATTTCATGTGACACCTCGAAACTTGAAGCGCACTAAACATTATTTTCGGTTATTTAGAGAAGAGAATAATGCAATAAAAAAATACATTTTTAAAAAAAATTCTAATTAGGATTAAAATGATCCCCTTTTCTCTGCGTAAAATATAGGAAGAATTTACGCTAGCCAATTATTACAATCGCAAGTTTAGAGAAACGGCATCGTTTACAAGTAGAATCCAGCTACCCACAACACCAGTAAAAATTGTATCTTCTATGCTGTATATCCATTGAATGGGATCAAGTGTCATCGTCAGGTAAATTTCACTGTTCGTTTGCAGACAGATACTTCCTTGATAAGAGTGATAAACTATAGTAGGCCATAGACGATGTGGCATATGCCTGATCGCACCACGTTAGACCAGGAAATCTTGCATTTCATCTACAACACGACAGATTTTTTTTGGATTAAGACTTAGCAGGATACAGTTTGATAAAAGTAATGAAAGTAATTCAATAATAATTAAAGTTTCTGATATAATTTTAGATCGAGAAAAAATCGGAGGAATAAATATACATTTTCTGAAGCGTCACAGAGAGTTTGTAAGTAAATAATTATAAATATAGTAGACAAATTATAAAAAGATAGCCAGTACTGGTTCAAATATTTTAAAAGTTAAGTTGTCATTGTCATTGTAACAACTCTAAGTTAGACTATGTTTAAAGGTTTCTTTGGTCTATACTATATATTATATTGTAATATTCAGAAAATTTTTTATTCGAAATAAATTGATTATTATTATATGTTTTATGTTCTTAATTATTGTATTTATGTTTATGGGGATAAAAAAAATTATTTAATTGTGTATATTTTAATTTAATTTTACCTTATTTTGATTTTATTTATTACCTTTTCTTTTAATATTTAATATTACACTATTTAAAACTTCTTCAATCTACTTATAGCTGTCAAAAAACTTAATTTACTATGTTTAGTTATAATTTAAAATTTAATGAAATTATGATTTACCTTGTATGTAAATTGTATGAGCATAAGGAAACTCTATACCTTCAGTAGTCGGGTCAATTGATTTAAAACAAATTTAATTCACTTTTATTAATGATATAGTAAATGCACATATAAATCTTAATACAACCCTGTTTTTTTTATTTTTGACCTTCAAACATTATGAGATTATAAAATATCGATTCTTTCTTTGAAACTTATACATCGATTTAGTTTATTTCTCGCTACTTCAGTACTAGTTCAAATTTTGATAGATGTAACTTGAATATATCATCAAACATGTGTTTAAATGTTTGAAAAGTGATAATATTTAAAGTGTATTTTAAAAGTAAACACGTACCGTAATTAAATCACTCTCCAGAAACTATTCATACCAGCGCTCTCCAGTTTGTGTTCCATGTCACATGTAACCTTGTAGACAAGATGGCGTCAGTGGTCCTCTCCGATCAATGAAACTTCTTGAAGATTTATTGATTTTTTAATCCAGGAATATATAATCAGGTAGGTGGATATTAAAATCACTTCCATTTATTTAAGTTTCCCAATTTTATTTGTTTGATTCAACCTTTTCTAATGGTATTAACTTTAAAATTTTTAATTTGACAGTTTACTTAGGTGGTAGTAACAATTTTATTCTTCTTATGAATGGTCAGCCATTAAATTTAACCGATTTTCAATTTTTGTCGACGTGGACTTGCCTTCGTAAGAAATGGAACTCCTCGAAAATTGAAAATTTCCCGGTATTTATACTTTATGCCCAGAAATGACATAAATGACATAAAAATTTAAATTCAATTGTTTTTTAAGTCAATTTTTCGAAATGTTTCAATAAATTATTTTAATTAATTCTACCTTCTTGTTTGAGTACTTGAGTGATAATTAAACCTAAACTATTATTATTATTAATAAAATAACTTTCCTAAATTAAATTTCACTTTTTCCCTATTACATTGTTCAATGAATCGGAGCGATATAATGGCGGCTATTTATAATTTTATAATGAGATTTACAAAAATTATGAGCAAAAATACCTTATACCTAAACAATTTTTACATAAAAACATTCTTTAATGCTCCAAATATCACTGGATAACTTTTTCTATTGCTGAAATTCTATAATTTTATTTTAAATTACATTTTAAATTAATTAAATTCCGCCATTTTTAATCCAGATTTTAGTTAATATTATAAAAATAACACTTATTTCTACTAAACAAACATACAAATTTGGTTCAAAACCCATCAGAAACACATACAATTATTAGCAACAAACAAAATTATATGTTATCATTGCATTCTCACATTTAGAGTCTAATGTGTCTTTTCACTTTGTAAGTTTCTATGAAAAACTGAGCTTTGACCAATAGTTTTTTTTCATTTATAGGTATGTTGATCCATTCCTTTTTGGTTTTAATATTATAGCATTGATGGATAGGCTGTATGCAGAATACTGCACCATAACTAAGATTATTGCATTGTATAGTTTCATAAAGAAAAAGTTTGAAAGGTACCTAAAATTAGGTACTAAGCTCTTAGCTTATTTTTAATGTTGTTGACCTGCAAGTTCCACTTTAAATGCTAGCCTCTGAACTTGACTTTAATAACTTTTATTGATTTAGTAAAGTTGTTCATTATTAACCAAGGTAGAATAATATAGAGACAACTTAAGTATAACTAAATACCCATCCATTTGAAAGAATGTTGGGTTAACTGATGCAAAGACAAATTGAAAAAATATTTTCCTTACTTATTTAATAGTTAAAAATGAAAATCAATTGAATTTGCTATGTAGAGTATGCGCAAAAATAAACGACAATGAAAAAATAAAGCTTTATTAAAATTGCAAATAAATAACAGCATTTCAAATAATGCGAATTTTAATTTTTTCTTCTATACAAAATGGGTTCAAAGTGCTCACCATGGCGTTCGTTTCTCAGTCTTTAGTGGTCCTCAATACAATACAATGTTGAGAACATTAAACAACGAATTATTTAAAAAATTAGCTTTTATTATTTAATGACAGGTTTCTACTGTCATTGTCTGATTGACATATTATTATAAACGTTTTATTATATATAGTATATAACAATACTAGCAAGGTAAGAGGGTTTTTACTGGCAAATGGAGAATATAACTGACGAGTCAGTTACCTCCTTGAGCCAGTAAAACCCGTTAGCTTGCGTGTATTGTTTTATATTTTATTGGTTTCTCATTTGTAAAAAGGTTAGATAAATTCCAAAAAAATCTCAATAATTACCTTTTGAAATCTGCAAATGACAACTAAACGTCATATTTTTCAATAAATTTTTTTAGGAAAACAAACCTGCGAACAGGGGCATTTTCTTTCATTTCCAAGCATAGACCATTTGCCCATAAAGTATTAGTGCTGAATCTAGCTGATAGTTGATTCAAGTAGACCAACAAAACATCTTCAGTTATCCCAATCACACTAATGTAAATAATACTACTAAGTTGTAAAAATTTTGCAAGTTAGGTAACTGCCAGTTTTACAAGTTAGTGACTTGATAAAATAAACTTTCTTGATTAATATTGTGTTTTTGGAAACTGACGTTTACAAATGAGATACAAATAAAAAAGTTTTATTGAAACGTTTCTTTGTTTGATATTCATAGTATGATGGACTTTGTAAGGGTTACAATAAATTTGAGTTTGTTACTCCCATGTCTACTACTTTACCACACTTCTTGAATATATCAATTTCTAGCAATTTGGGAGGTTTCTGTTATTTTTACGGAAACGGCAAATATTTAAATGAACTTTTTTGCTACATTTTTTAGCAATTTAGAAGTTTTCTGATATTTTTACGCAAATATTTAAAGCGACTTTTCGCTATAGTTTTTAGCAAATTAGTATTTTTTGTTAATTTTACGGGCTTTTAGCAACATTTTTAAGTAATATGGGGGTTTTTTGTTATTTTTACGGAAGCAGCAAATATTTAAATGTACTTTTTGCTACATTTTTTAGCAATTTAGGAGTTTTCTGTTATTTTTGCGGAAACGGCAAATATTTAAATTTAATTTTTATATTTTGCACTTATAAAAATATACATTATAAAACGCATTTGCATGTCGTAATGTAACTTTTTATATGCTGCACTTAAAAAAATCTTCATTATAAAACACATTTGCTTATCGTAATGTAACTTTTACGCACGCAAAGTTTTGTTTTAAATGGTTGTTGACATGAGTGAAGTATCCAATGACAAGACTATTGACAATGACATTTGTGGCTAATAGCAATTTATTATTTTAATTTTGTTCATTAAGAAAGTATTTATGAATATGAATATCATCTTTCACTTATATAAAATATTATTATTGGTGTATTATTCATTCATTAAGTTATATAAATCAATAATATTTTTGTATCCTATCATAAAGTAACGCCCTTCCTTATTTTTTATATCCGATGAAAAAAATAGTTTTTGTAACTTTGTGTGTAGCCTTTGTAGATAAAACCGAATTGGAACTTGCCGATAACTTCATTCATAACGACGATAACAATTTCAAGTATAATCGAAAGTAATAATGAGAAATTATTCACACGTCCATTTCACATAATTATAATTTTTAGCTAGTTTCAATTTCGGGATGATTACAGCTTTAAAAATTTTCTAAACACTTCTTGCTTGGTCTATATATGTACTCTTCACCTATCGTCTATACGCGGCTCTTGACTCGCGCTGACCTTTTGCCCTCTCTCACATTACCATACCCCAGAGATTGCTGGACCAACGGTGGAGAGACGGTGTTCTACTCTTGTGTGCAGGTGCTCGCATCGTCTGGGGCGCTATGACGACACGTACCTTGATTCGTCCACAATTAAAACACTTATACGTATAATTATAGGTTAGTTTTATGTACTGCCCACGCGTAAGTGAGTACCCCCTCTAGACTTTTACCTGCCCTGCGTGCTTTACTAAATCATAATGTCGTTTTTCAAGAGATCGCTTCGAGACCAGGAACTATGGGCGATTTCTATATTACTAATTTATTGTTTTTGCATACGAAAAATTTTCATGGGAAACTTTCGATTTTGGCATCATTTGCTTCGTACACGAATTCCTATGCCGTCGATCAACAAGACTAGTATTAAAAACAGCGAATAAGGAAGTTGATCGATTTTTTGGTCGAATTTGTTCTTGCCAATTAAAAAAAAACTTGTTTAAAAAACTTATGTATGTACAAAGAAGTGATACTTCTTTGATATCAATAAAAAATAGTTTTTAATTTCCCGCAAATAATTAATTACCATAAAATAATAAAAATTTCTGAAATATATCCAAGATAATCCCTTATGGCTAATAACCACCAAATTATAAAAATAAATTTGTATCCAGTACCTACAAATCTGTATGTTTCTAGGGCGTGACGAAGGTGACAGTATCTCCAAAGACAAACTCTCCTATTTTTCAATAATTTCACTGCACCCCAGATGATGAGCATCAAGAGCAGAAGGTTCATATAATACGTTACGTACATATTTTTTCTTTCTTTTTTGTAATGGACAAAAGTATAGTAATTTTTACAGTAAATGGTATTGGCTTATTAACTGCCGATTTATTCTCATTGTGTAGAAAATCTTCAGGTAAAAGATGCAAATGTGCTACAGGGTCGAATTTAAGAAATTTGAATTTTGCATAATATAGGAGATATACAAGTAATTTATTTAAATATTACAATTCTGTTCTATATTTAGTTCAGTGTCGCTATCGCTATCCTCTTCTGAATGAATTATAATTGGCGCAATTGATTTTACAGAAAGGTACGAGTTTTCAACATTTATAACATGACTAACAGAACTTTTCCAACTCTCGGCAGAAATGTCATTCATACAGTTCCTAATAAATTATACCACACTATCACTTAAAGTAAGAAAATAATTTTTTCGGGCACACTCGATTTAAGTTGGTGCCACATAAGCTCTATGGGATTGAACACGCAGTAGTAGGGAGGTAGTCGTAACACTGTATGTCCCCATTCTTCTGCAATTGTATCACAAACATACGTTTTTTTTAAAGAAAATGACTGCAGCACTTGTAAAATTTCTTTTTTTGTATAATTTTCCTCAAAATATGTGTCATTTGCAGCCATGAAGTTTTCTCCAATTTCGTATTCTTTGAGCCAGGAATTTTTTGCAATTGTCGATTATGATAGCTTGCGTTGTCTATTACTATAATGCTGTTTGGCGGAATGTTGGGTAACAGACAATTTTTGAACCAATCTTCAAAAAGCTCTGCTGTCGTATCTTCGTGATAATCAACACAAGAGTCCTTAATATTTTTGGCAGAAAGCCACATAGCGTTTGGGATCCTACCATTTTCTGATCCTGCGTCTAATATTGTGATTCTCTTCCCTTTATTTGATGATGCTTTTGTTTTACACTTATCAGAGGAATCAGACCATCCTTTGGAAGGGGTGTCAAACCAAGTCTCGTCGAGGTAGAGTATTGGCTGATTTTCAGACCGGTATTTTCTTATTATATATTATTATATATTCAGAACGCCAGTTTATTAAACGTGTGGATTCCATTATTACTTGTCTCTTGTCAATTTTGCGATATTTAAAGCCCATTGCAGACAGAGCTCACCAAAAAGTAGTAAGGCCACAGTTGATGTGAGTTTCGTCATTGATGAGCCGCTGTTTCAAACTTTTGATTGTAGGGACACGCTGCTCATCGTACATAGTGTAGATTTTTTGGCTTATCAAATCTTTTCCCCAGTCGTCTAGACTTTTTGTGACACCGGAATTTTTACGCTTTTTTCTTGATTTTATGGAATTTTCAACAATTCGTCTAACTGAAGTAAGAGGCACCTTCGTCAAATTACTGGTTACTCTTACAGCAGCACCCGCGTTATATCCTTGCTGAAGTAAGGAACTATATACATTTTTTATAATGATTTTCGCGTCACAAGATAAGTGATTCTTCTTTAACGAACCACAGGAAGAAGCACTATTACTTTTTATCCACGGACGCCACATACTGCCTATTCTGTACGTAGGTAGTATTAAGGCTAGACCTAATCAACATCAGGTATAGTCTTTCTATTCTCAATGTAATGACCATGAAATAAAGCAATGTTGTCAGATATATTTTCTAAAATTGTTGGGCTCACTATACAAATGTCTCCCATTACTTCAGTAAACTGTTAGCTCGCGATGTTCTCAAAAAGCTAATTTGGAAATTTAAAAACAATACATAATATAAATTTATTAGTAAGCATTAAAAAAAGTCGCTCGAAATTGCTGTAAAAATAGAAATTAATTAAAACAACTTTTTATATGCCTACTATTTTTAAGAAAATTTTGTATATCTGACAACGCAGCACATCACAGCACAGATGTCCGAGCTAATACAATCGTCAAGTTAAATATTGTCTATAATATAATGGAGTAAAGGGTCACTTACTAAGGCGGACCACTGTAACATAAAAATATTTAGGGCGTGGCTTATACAGAGATATTAGTATTCAGTCTCGATTCAGGGGCGTGTGTGAATTTTGTTTTAAAGAAATAATTAAAATAATAGTAATATCTAATTTCTTGGTCGAGTGAGTTAAGTGAATTGATATCAATATAATATTTATTTGTTCGTGGACTTGAGTGAATTGATATCAATATAATATTTATTATTTGTTCGTGTAGTTGAGTGAATTGTTATCAATATAATATTTGTTCATAGACTTTGGGGTGAGTTGTTTTAAATATGTACGCGTGTTTGAAAAAAGAAAATTCTGTAATTTCTGATAATGCGGTTATCGCGAGATTTCACGAATTGACGAAAATCGGGTTTACAACGATTTACAAAGTAATTAAACTAGGCACTGTTACGGATCATTCTTTAAAGCGAAAACGTTCAAATCAAAAACTCAGTAAGGTTGACAATGCTACGAAACATGATATTAAACGGATTGTTTACGGGTTTTATAAGGACAATATGGTACCAACTCTAGAACTGATTCGCGATAAATTGCGGGATATTCCTGATTATAACTATCAATGTTTAGAAACACTGCAAACAGCTTTTGCCTAATATTCCGCCGAGCTCGGTAATTGTAATGGACAACGCGTCGTATCATTGGCGAATATTATCACCACGAAAAAAGATGAAATTTTAAAATTCATGAGAACTAAAAACATTGATATTCCTGATAAGATTCCGGTAAAAAAAGAATTGATTGAAATGATAAAGAGTAGGAATTTCCAAAAAGAATATGTCATTGATAATATTTGCAGTAGGTCCGGTCATACCCTTTTGCGATTACCTCCATACTATTGTATCTTCAATCCAATATAAATCGTTTGGGGTACAGTAAAAAGCCGTTTACGGAAGTTTAATCAGTCGCCAACTTTGAGCGCAGTCATCCTTGACAATATTCGGCAAGTATTTAATGAAAATTATAGCGGTATATGGGAAAATTGCGTAGCCCATGTAATAAAAACCGACAAAGAATATACGGATTTACCGCCTATTGCGAACATAGCACCAATAGTTATTCATCTTGAAAACGATTCAACTTCAGAAGATTCTGACAATTCCGGTTATTCACAATAGTAGTATATATATAATTGTAGACAATCTTCTCAGATTGTCTGGCTAAATGAGCATTATTTAGAAAAAATTGTATCACAAATTTGATGCAGGTTAATTTTAATCCACTATATTAATTTGAATTACATTTAAAAAACATTATTTCACAATATTCGAATTTATAAAAAAAAATTAGGCACGCCATTGGGCGGCTTTTTTCTTCAAAGGGATTGAAAATATGGGTCATCACATTAACATTAGAAAGACTATACCTAGCTACAAACAAACAAAATGTAACTTCAATATGTCAATCAGACGATGCTAATTCTATAGCGAAACAGCCGTCATTGCATTTCATATTTTACGAATAAATAGTGAAAGTTTAGTTCAACCTTTTAGTTGTTTACTGTTCTTGATAAGATGGACTTTCACGTAGTAAGGGTTAGTACAATAAATTTCAACTGTAATTGTGATTTTAAACCTAATTTTTTCAATTAAACTTGAATGTTGTGTTAATACGAAGAGTTTTTTGTTTAGAAATATATAAAGAAACTGTTAAAACTCCAATTCCGAAGATTGCAGATCAAGTTAAAGTATAGAGATATTCTACAACTGAACGTGAACATATAACATTATTTGGAAGAATAATTAAACTGAAGGAAATCATACATAACACAAATGTAACTCAACAGTGAATAAAGGAAAGTGCCTAAATCAATGTCATAGAGTTTTATTATCAAACTATAGAACAGCGACTAGTTTCAGCCTATAAGCAGGCCATCATCAGGCTGATTTTGGTATTTTCCTGTATTCAGAATAATTAAAGTTCCAGACTTACCCAGTAGAGTAACACACTTTTTTGTGTCAGAAGTAAAGAAAATGATTATTTTGCGCCCTCCTTAATTTACAGATACCTTGAAGCCAAAATAACTTACGCACGGTTTGCTAAATCATGTGTACTAGTTTTAAATGGCGTTTGTTAGTTATAACGTCGCTCTGACATTTCCTACAATTTCAATTTATTCCGTACTGTTCGTAGAACTTTTCGCTAGTTAACGGGGGCGGTTCAAAATCGAAATCGTGACTGATGAGGCAATTCATTCTGTATTAAAATTGAATTATTATTTTATAGGCTATTCTATTCTATTTTATAAAATAATTATTTAAACTAGTTTTATGCGTGAGAAGATTGGCCCAGATAAGTCATCTAATTATTTATTTCCCTGAGCTACGTTTTACTATACTTTTCAGTTCTTTATGGCACATAATTGTTTTCCAAAGTGTGTGATATATTGCTCTTACGGTTCAAAATTAAAACCTACGCACATTCGAACATCGGACGATTTTTTTAATGGAATCAGAACTCTGTAAAATGCTTGTAAAGATTATTTCAACACAGAATAGTTGAATAACAGGATATACGTATAAAACCTTTTAAGATTTTTTTATTAAAATAGTGAAATTTGTTTGTCTTGTTACGAATATAATTATACGTTCAAATAGACAAACTAATATTAATTGATTTATATGAGGTGTACGACATTTATAGTTTTCAATAAACTAATGTAGGTAATGAGGTGGGCTACAATATCGGTATTGACATCACACCTGTGTAAACTACTTACTAGGTAGGAAGAAATTATTTGAATAGATATGTCGAGTACACTTTGAAATCTTTGTGTTTTTAGATATATAATACTTGAACGTTGCCGTATATGGAGTCATTATCGTTAATTAAAATGAATAATTACTGATTTTGTTGAGAGCAGTACCGGAATCAGCAGAAGACTCTAAATCTGAAGATTCTAAAACAACGTATTTTATAAAATTTATCTCATAGATAATTGTCATAATGCTTTATACAGGGTGATTGATTAGTGTGAGGAAGCTCAGTAGATCTGTTATAGTAAAATTTACAAAAAAAAGTTATTAACAAAAGTTGTAGGCAGCTTTAAACTCCACATTTTAAAATTAGTTACAATCTTACAGGGTGTTTCATAAGATGGTGGCATACCAAACTTATGTTTTTTTAAATGGAACACCCTGTATTTTATTTAAAATTTGAAATCTGCTTAACTTCCACCTCACAACAATGTAAAGTTTTATTATGTTATACTGGGTATTTAAAAAGTTATAACCAATATTACCTGAAAATCGTATCAAGTTTAACCCCCTGTATAATTAAAAAGGAGTATAGGAACATTGATCTATTGCAACCATAGTTTTTTAATAATTGTTAAAAATTATAAAACATATTCGTTTTCATAATATTCGTTAAATCAAATACAGGGTAAGTCAAAATGCTAGTACATTATTTTCTTGGTAATTTTAAATGGAACACCCTGTATTTTATATCACTATCGAAAAGTACTAATATCATACTTCAAATTTTATGAAGTACTCCCTATACCTAAAGTTATCAGTTTTCTAGATATTTTTATTTTTTCATCAAAGTATTGATTTGGTAGATATTTTAACGTTTACCAATAATTATTGTGAGTTGGCCATGATTGGTTTGTCAGAAACTGACAGTTTGACATTATTGTTTATTAATTTAGTAATAGCGTTACAGAAAAGAAAACAATTTATTTCAAATAAATTTTATATAAAATAACCGACTGAAAATTAAGAAAAAAAAAATTAACAACAGAGAAAAATAAAAAACAACAGTAATTTTAACTTATCTTACTTAAGTAAGATGTTCAAAATGACCTCCTAAAATATTTATGCATGCTTGAAAGCGGTCATTGAAAGAGTTGCTTACATTATTAAGTATTTGTAAAGAAATATTTTGAAATGCAATTCGGATTCTATCTTTCATATCATCCCTTGTTGTTGGAGGTATTTTATACACTTCGTTCTTAACGTAACCCCAAAAAAATGAGTCCACTTTATTAAAATCTGGTGACCTTGGGGGCCACCTGACCAGTCCATCCCTTCTCCAAACTGATCATTAAGTTCACCACGTACTAATTCGTTGTGGTGCGCAGGAGCACCGTCATGTAGAAACCACATTTGTTCACGTATATTAAGTGGAACCTCTTCTAATAATATCGGTAACTGATTTACGATAAAATCTAAATAAATCTCACCATTTAAGTTATATTCAAAAAAATATGGACCTATTACATAGTTACCGACGATACCTCCCCACACATTTAGAGACCATCTTGTTTGACTATGTGTTACTATGTGGTATGGATTACTTGTTGAATAGTAGTGAAAGTTATGCCTATTAACAGAACCGCTTCGATGGAATGTAGCTTCATCACCAAATAGGACATAATCAAAAAATCCTCTCTTCTCATTAATTTTTTCTAAATCCCCTTCACAAAACACTATTCGTTTCTGAAAATCATCATTGTTTAATTCTTGATGCTTTTGAATATGATAAGGGTGCATCTTGTTTTTAGATAGAATGTTTTGAACAGAGTAGTAACTAAGTTCTTGTTCATGGGAAATGCTCCTTATACTTGTGTGTGGGTTTTCTGTAACTGCCATCAACACACTCATTTCATTTTCCTCTGTCACACTCGGTTTTGTTCGTTCATGTTTTTCATATTTCACTGAACCAGTGCGGTTAAATCGATCTTTCAATTTTTCAAATGTATCTTGTCTAGGTTGCCGCCTATCTGGAAACCGTTCTTGATAAATTCTAGCGGAGAGTAATGAATTTTTATTGCATTCCCCCAAAATCCAGATCATATCTACCAATTCATTAGTAGTAAAATTCATTATTTCTAATTTAATTTAAATTGATATTGTTGCTAATAATAATTGTTGCTAATTTACGGTGTACCACAATACTGAATTAATAAACAATAATGTCAAACTGTCAGTTTCTGACAAACCAATCATGGCCAACTCACAATAATTATTGGTAAACGTTAAAATATCTACCAAATCAATACTTTGATGAAAAAATAAAAATATCTAGAAAACTGATAACTTTAGGTATAGGGAGTACTTCATAAAATTTGAAGTATGATATTAGTACTTTTCGATAGTGATATAAAATACAGGGTGTTCCATTTAAAATTACCAAGAAAATAATGTACTAGCATTTTGACTTACCCTGTATTTGATTTAACGAATATTATGAAAACGAATATGTTTTAAAATTTTTAACAATTATTAAAAAACTATGGTTGCAATAGATCAATGTTCCTATACTCCTTTTTAATTATACAGGGGGTTAAACTTGATACGATTTTCAGGTAATATTGGTTATAACTTTTAAAATACCCAGTATAACATAATAAAACTTTACATTGTTGTGATGTGGAAGTTAAGCAGATTTCAAATTTAAAATAAAATACAGGGTGTTCCATTTAAAAAAACATAAGTTTGGTATGCCACCATTTTATGGAACACCCTGTAAGATTGTAACTAATTTTAAAATGTGGAGTTTAAAGCTGCCTACAACTTTTGTTAATAACTTTTTTTTGTAAATTTTACTATAACAGATCTACTGAGCTTCCTCACACTAATCAATCACCCTGTAGAATAATACCACGAGTCTATAGAATGCTTCCACGAAAACTGTTTTATCATATTTCAGTTTGTTTGAGTAGTGTTACCTAAAATAAAAAAGTTTGAGTATGGAAAATACAAATTTATCTTCTAAAATTTTACAGGACAGGTGGTATTTGAGAAGATTAGTTTTTGAAGCTTCCTGTACAAAATAACTCTATTTAATATATGATATCATTATCAATAATTTTACTAAATCTATTTTCGCTGTTAGACTCCATTTTTCATTATAAAAGGTAAAGATTCAACATCCCCAACCTAGGATACCAAATTGCAACTAAGATTGCACCAACAAGAAATACAAAATTTTAAGGTTATTTAATGTCAAGAAATCAACTCTTCTTCCTCTTTTTCTTTTATTAGATCTGTTGACCTGTTTCGAACATTGCCTTGTAGCATATCCTGTGTGTGGACTGCCAGCTGTCCCTCCATCTCTTTGGAGGTCTCCCCAGTGGTCGTTTTACTGCTGGTCTTCCAACTAAAGCTATTTTCGGTAACCTGATTTCATCCATTCTTCTTACGTGATTGTGCCACTACCTTCTTCTTTGTCTTCCTCATCTTACTGCATCTTGTACTTTATATTGCTCCCTTACTTCTGTGTTCCTGACTCGATCTTGTCTTGTTTTTCCTACTATTGTTCTTAGTATGTTCTTTACAGCAACTCTCAGCATACTTTTTGTTTTATTAGAGAGAAGAGATCAACTAAGAATCTGAATTTATTCAGCGGACCCCACAATTTATTCTTGACGTGGTTAACTCGTTAGTGCTATCTTAAATGTCTATCTATTATAATTCCTGTGTATTTGATTTGTTATTTTTCAAAAATTTGTGTTTGGTCATCAATTGTTAATGGTCAATGGATTTCTTCTTTCTTTTTATGACAGTTTCACAATTCTATCGACTATTTCACTAGACTATTTTTAACTGACAAAACATATCTCAGCGACCGAAGAAATCAAAAAATGTCCCATTGAACACGAAGAAGTCCAGAAGATCTATTTGGAACCAATTCTCTGAAAAAATTGGAATAGACACAAAAAACATAAAACAATGAACTATTCTCATTGATCTTTAGCTGTAATAGCCTTGCTGACCAAGAGTTAATTAAATTAACGAGTCACTCAAATGCAAGCTCGTTAAAACCTTATCTGCAGCCGGATTCCAGTAACCACGAGAAGTTGATCGAAAATCTCAAGGCAACAAATGAAGCTGAACCTTCGAGTTCCCAAATGTTACATGCCAATAATACACAAAATCATTCTTTAGTAGAAAAGAACGGGCAAACTACTATAACATAATAATTGTACATTTAATATTGTTAACAAATAAACAAAGATTATGTTTCGTTGATATTGTCTTGTTTTTCTCGTAAAATAGTCAAATTTTCCTTTGGTCTTATTCAAGTTTGTGGCTTTTTGACAATTTTCGCTCATGAAATTTTAACAAAATTATGATATTATATACGATTTAATACCTAATGATATTTTATTACACTCTTCACTGTATAGAAACAAAGTACAATCATTAATTAATAACAATTACAATTAACTATCTCTATAATAATTATTACGGATTACGGAATTTTATTAAAAAAGTGTAGGTTTAATTTCGACAGAAGGCATTAAAACAATCACGTTTGATTAAATAATTATTAACAAAACTGTTTTACCCACGCCAAAAAGTAAGAACCGACGCTGAGCCTGCTGTTAAAATTCTCTCATAGTGTTAGTTCAATTATTTTTACTACGTTGTTTTACATTCTCATTATATATAATTGCAGTAAGTAACTAGCTTTAAAAGTTTTTATTATTTTCCGTCCAATGAACGTGCGCACTGGTTGCATTTCTAATATTTTCCCATCGTCAATAATAGATCATAAATAATAGGTACGACCCACAGATGTATGTCTCCTTTCAACTAACCGTTTGCAACAACTTAAACCTAATTTCAAAGAAAACTCATTTTATGCGCTTAGAATTACAGACCATTGCAGTATTTTTAGTTGTTCAACAAATCATACAGTTCGGTATACGGGGGAACTACAAAGTCACTAACAATGATAGTTTGTCAAAATATGTTCGCTGGAAAGAAACTTGTAAGTGTAATGTACCAAAGAAATTCAACTTTGTGAGAAAATTCATCACAAATTGAGTAATAAATCTGAATGGGATGAAGACACCATACATAATTTAAACCAGAATGCCATAAAGTGGTATACGGACGGTTCCAAGCTAGACGAGGGAACTGGGATAGGAGTTTTTGGACCGAGAGCCAAATACTCAGAAAGCTTGGGCACATACCCGAGCATCTTTCAAGCAGAAGTCCGTGCCATCGAAATATGTGTGGAATTCAATATTGGAAGAAACTACCGAGATTGTGATCATGTCGAATAGTCAAGCAGCCATCAAAGCGGTGAGCTCAAATATAATCAGTTCGAAGATGGTTTGAGAATGCCTAGGCAAACTAAATAAACTAGGCCAGAAGAACACTGTCACCCTCCTATAGGTCCCGGGACACATAGAAATAGAGGGGAATGAAACAGCAGATAAGCTGGCAAAAAAGGAGCTGAAACCCCACATTTGGGACCAGAACCATCCTGTGGGATCAGCAGTAGAGTAATTTTAGGAAAACTAAGGGAAGAAATGGAGAAGGAAAAATCCAAGTACTGGAATCAGCTGGAAGGACTTAGGCAATCTATGATACTACTGGGGAACTATGACCAGAAGAGATCTCTTAGCTGTCACAACCCCAGTAAAAAAAATGCTCCGAATTCTAACGGGAATATTAACCGGGTTAGCAGATGAAGCAAAGTGCAGATTCTGTGAGGAAGAGGATGAAACCTCAATACACATACTCTCAGAATGCCCTGCCTTGCACAATTCTAGGGCTAGATACCTAGGAGCACATGAAATAGAAGAGGGGGATCTACCTGATTTGAAGCCCGATGATGTCCTAAACCTCCTCAGAAAAATAGGACTCGAAGAGCTGCTATAAATTTGAGAAAACATCAGAACATGGCAAGTAAGGGGGCACACAATAGATCCAATAGGTCGCACCCCTAATTCATACATACATACATACAAGTGTAATGTAGATGTAGATGAGAAAAATACCATTATGGTGTTATGGATGCCTGACCACGCAATGGACAAGCCAATCCAGCAAGTAAGACATCAAGTTCCTATTTTATGGAATCAGAACGTTTCTGCAGAAAGAGTAAGAATGCCCAGATAGTCAATACTTCTTTTGAACTGACTTCCACCTATTTGCATCTCTTAGATTTTTGAGAAATTTCTGATGTATTCCTGTCAAATGTTTTTCTTGGAGCTTTGCGATTTTCATTAAATAATACCTCTATCTATTTCTTAGTCTTCCCTTTTAATGGTAGATGTTTGTAACAGATTTTATTTTGTCTTTCATATTTCCTGTATCTGTTTTCTGTTGCCCACTTTCTTCAATAATTGGTTTTGCTTTCTGTTCAGGACTTAAAGTTGATCCGGCAACGCTGGTAGTGGACGGAGCTTCTCACCTCGCCGAATGAATAGGGGATGAAAAGAGAACATTTTTAGTAGAATATGATCGACCTTGTTTTGGTTCAGGTCGCATGGCATATATTTTTAATTATAAATGTTTTAAAACGATATGTATGTTGGTTGTAATATTATTGTATGTAATAAACAGAAATAAAAGGGATTTATATCCGAAACATATGGTCCTAAGAGAAGCCGGATTGGATTTCTGAAGTTTAGTTATAAGTTATAACCGAAAAGTTGGAGGTTAAATTGGAATCAACACGTGGACATTGGATGAAATTTATTGGTTACATTTGGGAGAATAGTCATACCGGATATTGGTGAGTCCGATCCTTTATTTTATATCCTTTTCTTAATTTTATACGATTTGTGTAAGTAGAGTCGCTTATTTGAATAAAATAAATCGTAAATAATTACAATGGCGGAGGAGGTAAAGAAACTAAAAAGAAAGAGGGCTACGGTTAAAAGTAAATTGACTAATTTTGAAAAGTTTTTGGAGGGTTTTGATGTTAGTAATTTGCAAAGTGAGGGTACAGAGTTAGAAATTAGATTAGGTAGAGCTAAAGAATTAATAGATCAATTTGAAGAAATTCAAAATGACATTGACCTATTAAGTCTTGAGGAAGATAATGAAGTAGAGATATGTGAGAGAACCTCCTTTGAGGATTCTTATTTTAAAATAATTTCTTTGCTAATAAACTTATGGGTGGGAATAAAAATAATCAAAATTCGCCAGAAGGAAGTAGTATAAGGTCAGGGGTGGCTCCTCAAGCCAGGCCCAAATTACCTCATATACCTATTCCAAAGTTTGATGGTAATGTAGAACAATGGTTAGAGTTTAAAGAGACATTTGAGTCATTGGTACATAATAATAGTGCAGTTTCTAATGTCGAAAAATATCATTTTTTAAAAGATGCTTTACAAGGTGAACCTGAAAAAATGATTAAAATGAGAAAAATGACTGCAGAAAATTACGAAGTTGTGTGGAAACTATTATGTGATAGGTACGATGATGCACCGTTATTAGTTGGACATCATTTAGATGTATTATTAAATTTTAAGAATTTAACTAAAGAATCTGCTGTAGGTTTAAGGAAATGTTAGACGCGATCATTGAAAGTTTATTTGCACTTGAAAAATTAGACATCATCATTGATTCTTGGGATCCAATAATTGTGCATTTAATGAGCAAAAAATTAGATCAAAATTCATTTAGAAAGTGGGAAGAAGTTAGGCCTAAGCGGGAAATAGCTAATTTAGAATTTTTTAAAGAATTTTTAAGTAGTAGAGTAGATACCTTAAAGAATATTGAAAGAAATAATCCTAATAAAGATAAAAGAAGTGAGTTTAAAATTGAAAATAAAAATAATTGGGTAAAACAGAAAAATTATCATAAAACATTTATAGGTACTGAAACAGGTACACTTTGTATTCACTGTAAAGGTAGACATAACATTAGTAATTGTGCAAAATTCTTAAGATTAAATGTATTTTCGAGATTCCATCAGGCAAAAAGGTTAGGGTTGTGTTTGAACTGTTTACAAAAAACTAATCATTTCAGCAAAATGTGTAGTCTTGATGGGTGTGGTAAATGTGGGCTGAAGCATCACACACTGTTGCATTATAATTCCCCAGTAGTTGGAGAGGTAAATAATGGCCAGTCAGGTAGTAAGCGCGGATGTAATGAAGGTCAAGAGAATGGTGAGCATGAGGTTGTTGAATGTGGAGAAGGGCAGTCAGTTGGTAGTGGAACTTCTAATATGACACATGTAAAGTCAGTATGGTTGGAAAATGGGGATGAAGTTCCTGGAGAGATTTTGTTGTCTACAGCGTTAGTTCAGGTAGTTGACGGTCATGGATGTAGGCATACATGCAGAGCTCTTTGGACACAGGATCTCAACCAAATTTAATCAGTAGAGCAATGGTGGAGCAATTAAATTTGCCAAAGGAACCTATTGAAGTTACGTTGGCTGGCATTGGGAATAATCATTCACCAATTGGTTTTCGGTGTAATGTTGATATCTCATCCTGTCGAAACCGGTATCAAAAGAATATCTCTTGTTTGATTGTTGATAAAATTAGTGGCTTAATTCCCAGTCAAAATATACCCCGTTCAAAATTGAGTATCCCTGGCAATATACATTTGGCTGATCCTGAATTTTATAAACCAGCTGAAGTACATTTATTATTGGGTGTGAATTTCTTTTATGAAGTCCTTTGCGTTGGTCAAGTTAAGTTGGGACCAGAGCATCCAATTTTGCAAAAGACGAGGTTGGGATGGATAATGGCTGGAACTATGTCTTTTGGAGACAGTAAAATTCAGGAAAATAAGAGAAAGAGAGAGAATAAATGTCATCTTACTCTTTTGGACATTCAAGGCCAGTTGGAAAAGTTTTGGAAAATAGAGGAAACTCCGGGAGTTGAAGAGTCTTTGTCTATGGAAGACAATGAATGTGAGAAAATGTTCTGTGAAAGCATGCAAGTTGGAGCGGATGGGAAGTTCATAGTGAAAATTCCTTTTAAGGAACCTGTATCTAAATTGGGAGATTCGAGACAACAAGCGTTAAATAGGTTTTATGCTTTGGAACGAAAATTGGAAAAAGATGGAAATTTAAAAGAGATGTATGG
This sequence comes from Ophraella communa, assembly GCA_035357415.1. Lineage (NCBI taxonomy): Eukaryota > Metazoa > Arthropoda > Insecta > Coleoptera > Chrysomelidae > Ophraella > Ophraella communa. The sequence continues at coordinate 26,952,483 of CM068994.1, read as the reverse complement.
TAAATTTATGGATGAATATAAAACCATGGGGCATATGTCGTTATCACAGTATGATCCAAAACAGATCTCGTACTACCTTCCACATCACGGGGTCCTTAATAGTAATAGTGAGACAACTAAACTGAGGGTTGTTTTTAATGGATCAGCATCTTCCAGTAGTGGACTGTCTTTAAATGATCTCCAATATAATGGACCAAAGTTGCAGGAAGACTTAATGACAATCTTGTTAAGATTCAGGCAACATTTTGTAGTGGTATGTGGGGATATAGAGAAAATGTATCGTATGATTTGGATCAGTCCGGAACAACGTTCCCTACAAAAATATTTTGGCGATCGTCTCCTCAAGATGAACTCTGTGAATATACCTTAAACACGGTCACCTATGGCACCAAGTCAGCACCGTATTTGGCTATAAGATGTTTGAAAGAGGTAGGACTGAAGTGTGCAGAAAGCAACCCAATGGTGTCTGCAACAATCCTGAAAGACTTTTACGTGGATGATATGTTAACCGGTGCAACGACCAGTGAGGAGGCCATAGAGCTATGCCAAGAGGTATCTAGAATCTTATCACAAGCTGGTTTAAACTTAAGAAAATGGGTGTCAAATGTCCCTGCAGTTCAAAAGGCATTAGAAGGAGTCAAACGAAATCAAGAGGTTATTCAATTTGGTGAAAAGGATCAGAATAAAACATTGGGACTATATTGGAACTTTAGGGAGGATCATTTAAAATTTCAAATAGACTTTCCTAAGGAACTTACAAGAAATACAAAACGAACTATTTTGTCAGAAATTTCAAGAATTTATGATCCCTTGGGATTGGTGGGACCTGCTGTATTGCTGGCAAAAATATTGCTCAGGAAACTCTGGCAGGAAAAATTGGATTGGGATGAGTCATTACCTATTTCCTTAGAAACGGAATGGAGAAATTTGCGTGATGGCTTTGATTGTTTAAATAAGGTGCAGATATGTAGGCGAGTAGTGTGTCAGGATCCTGTTGAAGTGCAACTTCATGGGTTTGCAGATGCATCAATGTTGGCATATGGTGCATGTGTGTATGTACGGAGCGTTAATAAAGCGGGAATAGTCTCAGTTCATTTACTGTGTTCTAAGGTCAAGGTGGCACCCCTGAAAACACAGACTATTCCAAGACTTGAACTATGTGGAGCCTTAGTTTTGGCCAAATTGATGGCAAAGGTAAAATCATCTTTATCGCTGGAAATAAATAGAACCATCTTATGGACGGACTCTACAGTGGTTCTCGGATGGTTGAGAGCTGACGCTAGTAAGCTACAGGTCTTTGTGGCAAATAGAGTGACGCGAATTCAATCACTTACACATATTGGGGACTGGAGACATGTTCGTTCGGGACAAAATCCAGCCGACCTGTTGTCGCGAGGATTAATCCCAACAAAATTAATTGAGTCCGAAAACTGGTGGAAAGGCTCGGAATTTCTGGAATCAGATGAAATAGAATGGCCGAAATTGGTTCTATTAGATGAGATAGATTTGCCAGATCTAAAGTCGAACGTAGCAACTCAAGTTGTAGTACAAAGGTTCCCATTTGAAAACTTTAGTTGTCTGAATAAACTTATTAGGGCAATAGCATATTGTTTTCGCTTTGCTAAAAAACAGGGAGCATCTCAACCTCTAACTTCTGCAGAGATAACCCATGCAATGGATGCGTTGGTATTAATGGTGCAAAAGGAATCATTTGGAATGGATATAGTAAATTTAAAAGGGGGCAATACTGTGTTAAATAAAAAACTTCAAGGTTTAAGTCCTGTTTTAGATAATAACGGATTCCTCAGGGTGGGGGGCAGATTGCAGTTAGCAAATATCCCTTATGCAACCAAGCATCCAGTATTATTGAGTGGAAAACATAGGTTTAGTAAGCTTTTATTCGAGATGGAACATCGTAGATTACTTCATTGTGGACCTCAGATGTTGTTGAGTGCTATTAGGGAAAAATTTTGGGTTTTAGGAGGCCGCAACTTGGCAAGAAAGGTAACGCGTGAATGTGTGAGATGTTTCAAAGCCAAACCCATCCCTGTTGAACAAATTATGGGTGTACTACCAAAAGATAGAGTTCAACCAACTCCTCCTTTTTATATTACCGGAACTGATTACGCAGGTCCTTTTATTCTAAAAAATAAATCGGGTAGAAAACCACAATTGTCAAAATGTTATATCTGTCTTTTTATATGTTTTTCGACAAAGGCATTGCACTTGGAAGTTGTAACAGATTTATCTAGTGAAGCATTTATAGCCTGTTTCCGACGGTTTGTCTCCAGAAGGGGAAAACCCATGAAAATTGTGTCGGATAATGGTACGAATTATCTTGGGGCTAATACTAAGCTAAAGGAATTAGTAAATTTTGTAAAATCTGAGAAAAAATGGAGAAATTTTCTGGGCAATGAAGGAGTTTTGTGGGAGTTTATACCGGCTAGAGCGCCTCACTTTGGAGGACTTTGGGAAGCGGGTGTACGCTCATGTAAGCATCATCTTAAAAGAATTGTAGGTACAACACCTTTTACTTATGAGGAATTTAGCACTCTTCTTACACAGATCGAAGCAGCCCTAAATTCCCGACCCTTGGTACCTTTATCCTCAAACCCTAATGATTATGACGTCCTAACCCCCTCTCACTTCCTAATCGGACGCAGGTTAACATCGCTACCAGATCCAGACGTACGAGATATTCCCACCAATAGACTATCTCGTTGGCAGCATTTACAAATGCTATACAGACATTTTTGGACTCGTTGGTCATCCGAATACTTGTCAGAACTACAAACGAGGACTAAATGGACTCATCAACGAAAGAATTTGGAGATTGGACAGATAGTGATTATTAAAGAAGACAATCTTCCACCCTTGCAATGGAACCTGGGCAGAATAGTGGAAAAGTTTAGTGGGCCAGATGGCAATGTTCGTGTCGTGATGGTAAAAACTATTAATGGACAATATAAACGACCAGTGACGAAATTATGTCCCTTACCTTTTGACTCTGAAGAGTGAATATTGTACTATTTACAAATTATTTTTTTTGTTATTGTAGTTAGAACTATTTTTTTTGAAAGTATCTTTCAAGGTGGGGGGAAATGTTCAGGACTTAAAGTTGATCCGGCAACGCTGGTAGTGGACGGAGCTTCTCACCTCGCCGAATGAATAGGGGATGAAAAGAGAACATTTTTAGTAGAATATGATCGACCTTGTTTTGGTTCAGGTCGCATGGCATATATTTTTAATTATAAATGTTTTAAAACGATATGTATGTTGGTTGTAATATTATTGTATGTAATAAACAGAAATAAAAGGGATTTATATCCGAAACACTTTCTTTCAAAAGTGAGCTTCGTACATTTTACTTGGTTGTTTAGGTAGCCGGTAAATTCTTCGAAAACAATTATTCGAAAAAAATATCCGAAAATAGTAGTATTGGTAAGTTTGGGTTAGGTTTGGTTGGTATAATATTAGCAATATTATTTAGACAAATATTGGTGAGTTTGGGTAAGGTTTGGTGTGTTATAATATTAGCAATATTATTTAGACAAATATTGGTGAGTTTGGGTCAGGTTTGGTTGGTACAAAAAAAGGCATTTTGCTTATAATCCGAGCTTTAATAATGATATATGAACTCTCGAAACATGTTTTAATAAAATACAATTTTTGACTGAAATGTAACATAACAATGATAAACTAATACACAATTTAAAATTTGTTTTCGAATTCGAGTGATTGCTTTCGAAGAATTGTTTTTCGAATAATTGTATTCTGATAATTGTTCTTCGAAAAACTGTATTTGAATAATTTACCTCGAGCCGGTTGTTTATCCTCATTTTAAATTAATCTTAGTTGTTATTGTCAACATAACCTCACAAACCTTTTGTTCTTCTTCTTGTGACTTATTCTTCTTGCCCTCTGTTATGTCGGACTACAGTTACACTGGAAAGTTTTTAATTCAATATGTCTATGTTGAACCCGCCCCCCCTTTTTCTTTCTTTTTTAAAAACATATAAAAAGTTAAAAAGTTAATTTTAGACCACAAATTTTATACATTTTATCCTACATGTTTTTATATTTATTTTTTTATTTTTTATCTGTTGGTTCGTTTGAAAATGTTTGTAATTTTATATTTTATGTTTTAGTTGTGGTCTTTATATTTATATTTGTATTAATTTTTACACTAAGCTATAATTTTTCTTTTCTTTTAATTTGCACCACTAAAATAACCTTTTTCATAGCCTGCTGATGGCCTTAATGTTAGGCCGAAACTAGTTGCTATTTTGTTTTCCATCAACATAAAGAATAAAATTTTGTCACATAGATTATGTGTTTTTCATTTAGTTTACCTCTATCTTCGTTTTATACATTACAAAGATATACACATATAAAATTACTGGAACATTCTAGTAGTTTCTATTTTAAATTATATATAATATACAAAACAAATGATTTTAATAAAACAACCTATAATAATAAAAATAAATAAACTTAAAAACTAAGTTTTTTTTTAAATTAAGTTTATTCTTTATGTATGTTTTTAATAAATTTATTGCAATTTATGCATAAGGAATATTATTTATACTATTTATGTTTATTACAAAAGTTAATTGTAACTATTAACTATATGGTTTTGTTATATATTTAATAAAAATATAGTAACATCTATTGTACTATATACTTATATTATACTTTAACCTTTTTATTATAGTAGAAGTAGTTACAAAATATATGTGATATAAAGATTTCTTGTACTTTATACCTGTGATTAAAACGTTTTTGATTAATTGCGATAATTACTTAGCAGTTTATTGTTTTACTTTGATCCTTCAATATTTATTATCGCATTTATTAGTTTGTGGAAAAATTCGATTTGAACTTATACTATAAAATATATTTCAACACCTCTCAACCTTGTTGCATTTCTATAACAAATGAAGAAATACCGCCTATAGTTCTATTCTTAGATTAATGATGTACCTGTTGAAGTTCTAATAAATTAGGACAATTGTCTTTGTAATGGTTTTTTTACAGAGTTGAACTAAACAATTTACTTGACCAAAATATATTAAAACATTTGTTTTATTCAATTTAACAAGCTCACTTGCTTTTAATTTATTATATTCTTACCTGGTACACATAAAACGTCTACTTTTTAGAGCTTCCTATTAACACACGTCAGATTTTTTTAAATGTGACATTTAATTACAATTTTATTGTCTATTTTCGACTAAACCAGTGTAATAACTATATATTTCTTCTTCCAAGCTACACATCATTAAAGCCCACAAGGTAAATTATATTTTAAATACATAAATTAATCAACAAAATGTACACTTTGTATAGTTAATTACACAATTACACTTTACATAAAAAACGTTGAATGTATAGAGAAAGAAATAACACCAGCAACATTTTTGACAACAATTATGTAACAAACTCCAATTGTGGATTTTTATAATCAGTATAAATACAATTTTATTCTATTAATATAAATAATCAAATTTATGTGACTGAGTTACAGAAACTAAATGTTCTTATTAGTGCCAGTTCGGTTCTGCGTTTAACTATTGTGTAAAACTACAAGCAAATTCATCATTAGTTCGTTGACTGCTATTATGATAATTTGGAATATATTTCTATTTAGAATTAAATTAGTTTAAGTACAATATGGTATACCTAAGTGAAAACGGAAATTACAAATGAAAGTATATGCAAATAAGCAGATGAAAAATGAAAAACATTATAAGTATTTGTAGTAAATACTTTGAAATCAGCACACATATCCCTTGTTTCTTATTTTATCTCATTGTGGGATCAGCAGTAGAGTAATCTTAGGAAAACTAAGGGAGAAAATGGAGAAAGAAAAATCCAAGTACTGGAATCAGCTGGCAGGACTGAGGCAATCTAAGATACTACTGGGGAACTATGACCAGAAGAGATCTCTTAGCTGCCTCAACCTCAGTAAAAAAAGGCTCCGAATTCTAACGGGATTCTGTGTGGGATTCTGTGAGGAAGAGGATGAAACCTCAATACACATACTCTCAGAATGCCCTGCCTTGCAAAATTCTAGGGCTAGATACATGAAATAGAGGAAGGGGATCTACATGATTTGAAGCCCGACGATGTCCTAAACTTCCTCAGGAAAATAGGACTCGAAGAGCTGCTATAGGTCTGAGAAAATACCAGAACATGGCAAGTAAGGGGGGACACAATAGATCCTATAGGTCGCAGTGTGATTATTACCCCTGACTCATACATATTTTATCTCATTAGTTTTCTTCGGTATCTATATTTCCAACTTCCTGTGTTATTTGATCCTCTGCTATGTTGATTTTTTAAATACATTCTCAAAAAACTCTGTACCTAAAATATTTGAAAAATAGTAATGCTCACAAATATCACTTCTAGTAGCTGTAGAACCTAGATTTTGGTTGTGTGACTCAGTAACTTCTCCTTTTCTTGTGCTTTAAAGAAGGGAAATCTGGGAAACAGCTTTAAATAACAGAAAATCCAGCTTCCAACTCACTATAAAAACTAAAAAACCACCACGCATTTAAAAACATCTTTAAAACATATTTTTAAAAAATCATTTAAAATTGTCTCCACATTTTTCTTATTATTATGTCCATTTATTTCTTTGAGAATTTCTTGGTCTTAGTAGATTCAATTTAATGAAATTACTTGAGGAATTTTGGTGTAAAATTTTGCTGTTTAAAGTAAACGAGAATCGATGTTAGCTCAAACTTATGTAGTGTCCAAAATTGGATTTATCAATCCTAGTAAGCTGTTCGTTAAGGCGTGTCTCTAGAAGTCTAATGGTCCTACGTATTTATAAAACAACATTCTCCTCAGTTAAGTTTGTATATCCCACAATTATTCAATTTTTGTACTTTCGTATTTTTAGTTTTTGAAAGTTGTGATTTGATGGAATAATGAGATTTTAAGATATTAGCAATTTCTGTTGATGCTTTCCCTATTGACATTGAGCGATAAATTGGAACATCAATATTATTTTTTAGACAGTAAATCGCCTCCTGTTATGGAGGCAATATTACCAAACATTGGCAATTCCTATGTAGTAATTTAGTTCCAAACATATGATTCCAAAAGAAGCTAGGGAAGTTGGAACATTTCATAAAGCCTGGAAGACAGACTTCAGGAACGTTGTACTGAAAGAAAATACGAGTAGGTATCGAGCTGTTTATAAAATTACATTCCTGCATGCAGCAGAAAGTCAAATTTAAACAAAACATCTCCAGGATTTTGCATAATAGCCGCAAGACTCTTCTATTTTTGTTTTCATTTTAAAATGTATGAAAATTTCAGTGCCCTTTACAATAATTGTAAGTTGTTGACGAAGTACAAACAAGAGGCAAAACAAAAGTCGAGGACATCGTGAAGGAGGTAGCAAAGATGAAATGGGGATGAGATGGCCACGTAGTCAGATGCGAAGACAACAGATGGACACGAAGAATCCTAAAATGTAGCCCAAGGGAGAAAACAGGGGAAGATGTCAAGAAAGTTTGGTTATTGACATAAGGGTAGTGGCAGTGGAAGATAGAGAAAGATAGAAACAATCAGAAGAGACCTAAATTCAGAAATGGATTAAAAATGATTAACAAAAGAGATAGGAAGAGAGCTGATGGTCTGATGCCGAAAGCACTCGACATACTTAATAAAGATTGTATGTTTCAATACGGTGTTTTTTTTGGTTACTGAATTCCACTATGTACACTTCTCCAAGCACTATCGTCAACAAGAATGGCCTGACATGGCTAGGGTGAATTTTCGTTGATACTACAAATTCCATGTTACCACCCATATCAGACGTTGAGAATATTATTCTACCAGACAAATTCAACATCTGATGACTCTCCTATTTTCTACCCTGTAAAATACGTTTATTATTTACATTTGCCTAATGCATATTTTCGTTTTAAAAAGTAGCCTACATAATTTTAGCATATTTAGAATATTCCTTTAAATCATGTCAAAACAACTTTTAATTTTATTACGACACTTCTATGGCAGCAATCATTTAAGCAGGATGTCATTAAAGGATTAGGTATTAAAGGTTTGATACCTGTCCTGGCTTTCATAAAGGAGTTTTTAGAAATATAGTTTATTTAGGTAGGTAATTTACTAAAATTTCATAAATTAAATGTTTTATTCATCAAATGTAAATATGAATATAACTTTTAAGGAGAATCTCTGTTTCCGATTCCGGGTCATGAATTTAAACAGAAAGTAGTTGATTTGTGATTTCTGATTTAAATCATTTTGAAAACGATTCGTTGCAGCTCTGTGTCCAAAAGCAAAATATTAGATTTCAGCAAAAAAGTATCCTCTACGATAATTAAAAAACAGATAGACTTCAAAAATTATTTTAACACAATTAGGTATATTTTGCTAAAATATTTGTAAATCGTACTGCCTAAGATAATCAATCGATGTCAAACATTTATATTGCTGAAAATTAAATTATTAAAATAATTGTTTGGTGTGCCTGCATGCTGGGCTATAAATGTGGAAAGAAAGCGGAACAATAATTTCAGTTTTCCCAGGGAATTGAAACGAAAACATCGGTATACTATGGCCATCCAACTTCTTTATAAATCACAAAACAGGTTTACGAAAATATTACCTAGCTTAGGAGCGAACAATAATAATAACAATACAAATAAACTAGGATTTAATCGTTATCGTAATCGTATTCTTAGTTTATAATCTGCCACGCATTTCGGTATTAACAGTGACAAGCACTGGCGTATAATAAAATTCAAAATAGTGTCACCATTTTCAAATGCATTTATGGGTCTTTAATATCCAATAACCCGTTGTGTTAAAGAATTTATGAAAATTAATAGGTAATAAAAGAATGCCCACCGTCAATATTTTATATTTATTTTGTTTTTACAGCTCCGGCAGGCATTTCTAAAATGTAACTAATATGTATGTATTTTAATTGCTTTTGACCTCATCCTACATAGATTATCTCGATAATCTTTTCTGTATCTGTGAATTAAAATGGAAATAAATTCAATGGGGTACATAAACAAACATGGACTGAATTGCCACTGAGAATTTAAATTACTATGCAATCGTCTTCAATAACTGCATACGATTTCAAAACAACTTTGAAAAATGTACCTATCTATTAGATTATCAGATATGATCAAAATCTGAATTTTAAGGTATGTAGTTCACTTCGCTAACTCTTTATATATGTTATCCTTTATGATCATCCTTCTTTGTTTTCTGTTTTCCTTTCACTTTCTTACAATTTTTATCCATCTGTTACTCTTCTCAAAAAGCTGTCCTCTTTTATACTTTCTGATTGTAGTACCATAAATTTTTAAACATTGATCCACGTCTTTATATGATATATTTATTATTACATGCTCGGTACTATATTTTGAGGCATTATTTTATGTTAATCTTTGTTTTGGTTGTATTCTATATCCTTTCTAGGTGGTTGCAACGAGTATTGTTTTATAAAAATTTTATATTAAAGATATTAACATTTGTGCTACAAATCAATGAATAATAAGCATATTAAAAGTTTAATTCCTGAGAACCAGATCCTAAGGGTAATACAAAAAGGAATCAGGCTTCAGGTAAATTTAAAAAAATATATTTTGGCTTGTAGTGTAAAAGTAGTAATAAATTTCTGATATGGTCTAGGTTTTCTTGGATTATCTCAATTTTTCGTACCAGTTAGCAAGTTCTAGTCTTGTTCATTAAAAAGATCATAAAATATGCTAAGAGTTCCAAAATCGTTTAAAAATTCGGGATAGTTTCCTTAATACATCATATCAAAGTTGGCCCTTATTTTGGGAATATAGAAAAATGCCATGCCTCCACATTTTACCTCATAACAAAGAAACAAGTAATTTTAGAAACTTAGAAACTACAAAAAGTTGATGTCCCTCAAAATAGTCTCGAGCACCAACCTGCCTATCTAGAAACAATGAAAATTTTCGAAAATTCTTCCAAAGTGGCTGAAAATTTTGATCCAGACTAATTTGATTTTTCTATACAAAGAATTCTAAAAATTTATTTAGGCCTGCAGCGCATAGTAGATCAAGGATTTTGACATGGTCTTACGTTTTTGGTGATACCAAGTAATTTAAACCTGCCAAACATTTATATAATAGTCCTCTTATATTGCTTTTTAACTTCACAGTCATTGAAACATTTTCGAAAAAGGAAAACAGAAAAAACTTGACAACTGTGAGCTAAAAGAGTAATTTTTCATCCCACTCCGCGGGATTAGAGGAAGTACTTATCTCTTACTTACCTCGTACTGATGACGACACAATAATGTAGAAACCAAAAAGCGAGTGGTATAACTTCCCTTTCAAATGCAAAACAACAGAGATGATTACATCACGATTTCTATCGAACCAATATCTAGTGAAGCATATAGCCCAGGAAGTAGTGGTTTTTCTTTAGAAAACAGTCAAGCCTAGTTTTGAAACGACTTTAAACCCCGAAGGGGCAAGTTTAAAATTTATTTAAACTGTGGGCTACTAAAGTATCAACAAGATGTGCTATCATGTAAAGAAAGGTGTTATGACTTTTTTTAAAGTATAGTGAATTTGATGGTTAATCTGATTAATTAACCTAAATGAAACTGACACTAGGAACCAATCCAAAAATAACTTTTGGTTCGAACTGATGTATGGCAAGGTAACCGCTTCCAAAGCTTGTGAAATGAGTGAGACGAATGATGGGACTTTGATTTCTATTCTAGATACCAGACCCATCAGCAATAAATTAGAATATAAAGTTCGAGAAATATCAAGATACTAGGGAAAAAAGTTCATATCCCACTAACACACAAAGATAACCATTTCCTTGATGAGCTATATTTAGATAGGGTTGTGGAAGTTCATATTATAGATTAAAATAAAAAGCGTAAATTTCGTTCTTTCAAATCAAATTATTATTCAAAAGTTATAATAGAACTATCTTAAGAGATTTATGCACAAATTAATATCCATTTCATGTTATTTGCTCAAATTTACATAAATTCAAGGAGATGGATATGCCAAATTTAGCACATTTCAAACATCAATTTTATTAGGAAAAAATGATCAAAAAATAATTTAAATAACTTTTTCATGAATGTAAGAATACAGATTTTCTATATATTATCAAAGAAACATTCAAATATGTTAAAAATTTTTATCATTTTATGTAAATTTAGGTTAAATTTTGCAAACTAAAACAATTGTTTGCTAATTTAATGTCATTAGTGTCATAATTAGGGAAAAGGTATAAAAGGCCGTGCATTTTGGTGTTCGTCCTCTTATTCTCTATTATTCGCTCTTATCTCTCCGATTGGCAATTGAAGTTAATCACGACATCTTAAGTACGGTGAGAATTGGTATCATAACCCCATTTTTTTAATCAAAAGTTGAGTTTAATTACGTTATTTAAGAAAAATATTATCATCAAAGTAATTAAATAAAATCAAAGTACTTACCAAATAGTTCGATTCATCAAAATCAATCTGAATTCTGGTAAGATTGATAAGATTTGTTTCATCTTTGTTGGACATCAAACCAAGCTGATAAAACTGGGAAGATCGTTACCAACCTAAAGACAGTTATTTGAGGTATGTTCATTAAAAACATTTTATTTGTGTGCGCATGACTATTTAAAAGTAAATTATGGACAAATATTAGCATAGATTAAATATTTTTTAAGGTATTTCTGTTGTATTAGGTAAAACATTGCATGTAATAGATCTTTGAAATAAATTAATAGTTTATAAAATTATATATAATTCCGTAATTACAATTGGATGTTTTATAGAGTAGTCAAATTGAGTTTTACTTGAATCCTACTCAAGATAAAGAATCGTGTCTCGAAATAAATCAAATTTTTACTGATAAAGCAGATTTTTATTAGAGCGTTCATTAAAAAACTCAAACATTTCATTTTTTAAATATACAAAATAAAAACAAAAACAATCTATAAAAACAAAACCATCACAATATGTCAGGCTTTCTTGAATGTGTATCAGTTAAATTTTGGAAAATCCATGTGTATCCATTCTTGTAGGTATAAAATTATTAGAAAATAAAAATGTGGACATTTTATTTTTGTTTTATTTAATAAAAGAATACTTTAAATTACTAGATAAAAACTAGCATCGTCAGATTGACACAATGAAGTTACATTCAGCGAAACCACTGTCATTGAATTTAAAAAAAAACAATTTTTTGAATAAATAGTTTTGTTTAAACAGTTCTATTTTTAATGTTCTTAGTAAGATGGACTTCCACAAAGTAAAGGTTAATACAAACAATTTCAATACTGTAAATTAATCAAACATCTAAGCAGTCTATTGTACAATTCAAATTTGTTGTATTTATGCCTTAAAATTATGCATATTTTTTGTTTAAAAAAAAATCTAAACGGCCTTTGGTGGGTTTTTGTTGGCCATCCCGTACAAACCACAAGTTTCGAGTCATCCGGTATAAGAAAATGATTCAGCTTGTTGCTACTTGTACCCGTGAAAATATCAACAAGTAATTACGACTAGATGGAATAATGAGAATCAAGAACACAATTCATACGAATAATACCTTCTTGAAACAACAGGGTAGAGTGAAACGTGAAGTCTACGTTAAGTCGAAGCACAAAAATAGACACAAAAGAGAAACAATTTCTATTCGCTAGCAATCTATAAAACAATAGCTCCTTCAGAAACGGGCTTCTTTCCAACGCATGATTTACTCCAACCTATTACCATTGAAGCGGCTGCTGTCACTCTATCGAAGTAAAGTGTTGCTGGAAGGCCATTCGTATAAGAGAATAAGTAGCCTTCTTGTCAGACCATCTAGACTTCAATCACATGCGTTATTACATTTTTACCATTGACACAATGGTCCATATATTACTGAACAGTGGTAAGCGGGAGCAGGTCTTCACATCTCTTGACCGCGAGTTTAACCGTTTTGCAGAAGAGGTTACGCCATATACAGGGATGGGCTTGGCGTATTTTTCACCAACATCGTCAGATTGACATAATTATGTTGGTTATTTACCGACACAGCTGTAATTGTAATTTTAAACCTACTTTTTTCAATTAAACTTGGAAGTAGAGTTAAAATAAGAGTTTTTTATTATTCTTCGTAAGATGGACTTCCAAAAAGTAAGGGTTAGTACAATAAAAAAAATCCAGTATCTACTGAATACACTATAAATATGGCAGCTGGAAGCTGCTTTCTTATGTTAAAAGAAAAATGTGGACTGTGCAGTATCAGACCACAGTGTGCAATATGACGTCACAGTCGGCTCTGCCGCTTTTTAACGGAGTACTGTAATGATTGGTTTTTAAAAAATACTTAAAAAGAAACAAAATAACATGTCATTGGTAACAAGCTCATTCAAATAAAATACCAAGTAACTAGAAACATCCAAGAGGAAACTCTTAACTTCAAATGGTCTGTAAATTATTTTAACACGTTCTAATGACGATCCTGTTAAAATCAACTCACTTTGGCTTGGTAGCTTTGGAATATTGTTGTCGACTCTGCCGACCTGTACAGACCGACAATTAAAACTGATTGTTTGTTGCCAACTGGTGGCTATATATCAATCAGGGTGGGCTTTCAAACGTTTTCTCTTCGGTTGAAGCAATGAGGAAACGTTTTAAGACACAAAGTTATTTTTAGTATTTCGTACAAAAAAAATCTCGTATGTATATAGTGGAGAATTTACGATCTATATGGTTTATTAACCTTTTGAAGGAGCTGACAGTTTTATTGGACGCTTGAAGTTTTTCTAATTCGTTGGAATAATTTGTATACAAAGTTGTTTAATGGAAAATTCGTATTACACAGTAGAAGAGCTGGAAGTTTGACTACATAGTGGGAATGAATTGAAAATTACTGCAGTTTTTTTGAAATGTTAGATAAACCTGCAGAAATTTTACTGTTTTATAACAGTTTTTGAAAATAAATATTAATAAATACATTTACGATATAAAGAAATTAACTGATTTGTTTTACTAACCCTTACTTTGTGTAAGTATATCATATTTTACAATACCCACTTACTTTTTGATGTTAATAAGTAACTTTATTTTTGTTAGTTTCCTCTTCTGTTTCTTGATATTGAGGTTAAATGAATCCATTACTCATTACCGCTTTCTGTTGTAAAATTTGATATCTTATTATTGTTTTTGGTCATAATATGAATTACTCTTTAATTTTGTAAATATTATGTATACCTTTTTGCACATTTACTTATCCTCTTTAATTCTTCACTTTCATACATAAAGTCATAAAACACAATGTCTTTACTGTCATTTGTCTTTTAATATCATTTGTTTTCTGTTGCCCCATTGTTTTCTGTAATTAATAATCAATTCTAGTTTCTACCTGGTTGATTTTTATTCCTACCATTTTCAATCAACATCCATTGACTATTTTTAGGACTGTCTCTCTCCCTTACCTTGTAAACCTTAATTGTTATCTACTTTCATTACTCACTCTTCTATTATTGGAGAATTTATTAGAGCAAACCGGATTTTTATTGACAGAATTTTTTTTTATATTTCATGAAGGTGGTTATAGTATTTTTCACAGTAAATGGTATTGGCTTATTAACTGCAATAAACTACCCGATTTAATCTCATTGTGTAGAAAATCATCAGGTAAAAGATGCAAATGTGTTTCAGGGTCAAACTTAAAAATTTGAATTTTGCATAATATAGGAGATATACAAGTAATTTATTTAAATGTTACAATTCTATTCTATATTTAGTTCAGTGTCGCTATCGCTATCTTCATCTAAAGTAATTATAAATGGCGCAATTAATTTTACAGAAAGGTACGAGTTTTCAACATTTGCAACATGACTAACAGAACTTTTCCAACTCTCGGTAGGAATGTCATTCATACAGTTCCTAATTAATTCAACCACACTGCCACTTAAAGTTGGAGAAGTATTTTTTCCGCGCACACTCGATTTAAGTTGGTGCCACATAAGCTCTATGGAATTGAACACGCAGTAGTAGGGACGTAGTTGTAACACTGTATGTTCAAATTCTTCTGCTATTGTATCACAAACACGTTTTTTTTAAAGAAAATGACTGCAGCACTTAAAGTTCTTTTTTTGTATAATTTTCCTCAAAATATATGTCATTTGCAGCCATGAAGTTTTGAATCTCCAATTTCGTATTCTTTGAGCCAGGAATTTTTTGTCGACTATGATAGCTTGCGTTGTCCATTACTATAACGCTGTTTGGCGGAATGTTGGGTAACAGACAATTTTAAAACCAATCTTCAAAAAGCTCTGCTGTCGTATCTTCGTGATAATCAACACAAGAGTCCTTAATATTTTTGGCAGAAAGCCACATAGCGTTTGGGATCTAACCATTTTCTGATCCTGCGTGTAATATTGAGATTCTCTTCCCTTTATTTGATGGTGCTTTTATCAGAGGAATCAGACTATCCTTTGGAAGAGGTGTCATGCGTGTCAAACCACGTCTCGTCGAGGTAGAGTATTGGCCTATTTTCAGACCGGTATTTTCGTATTGACGTTTTATATTCAGAACGCCAGTTTATTAAACGTGTGGATTCCATTATTACTTGTCTCTTGTCAATTTTGCGATATTTAAATCCCATTGCAGACAGAGCTCGCCAAAGAGTAGTGAGGCCACAGTTGATGTGAGTTTCGTCATTGATGAGCCGCTGTTTCAGACTTTTGATTATAGGGACACGCTGCTCATCGTACATAGTGTAGATTTTTCGCCTTATCAGCACCTTCTTCAAATTACTGATTACCTTTGATGCAGATTTTCGCGTCACAAGGCAAGTGATTCTTCTTTAACGAACCACTGGAAGAAGCACTATTACTTTTTATCCACGGACGCCACATACTGCCTATCCTGTACGTTGGAGTATAAAGTCTTTGCTACTAACGTCTGTAATAACAAATAAATGTTATAAAATTTTTGCACGCCGTAACACAAGTGAACACTTCCAATGAAATACAAAGACTACAAAGACTCTCTGAGAAACAAAATTACCTGAATCAGGTCCTTTTACATTTATGATGTGCATCTCGGATTTTACAAACAAGATTTCTGCCATTATCACTCCAAACCCTGATATAAGGTACGACCGCAATCCTAGTAGAATGTTAAGCAGTTTGGACACCCTATCCTCATATAGCTGGGCCTTCAGCGCGGACTTCGTTCTCTACTGCATTATTGACTGCCACGTAGTAGACCGTTGTAAAGAATTGATTTGCCCCCAGCATCGTCAAAAAACTTCTGAAAAGCCACATTGATGTGTACGAATTTTGCATTGGCAGGCACCAAACAACATCTGTTGTTTGGTGCCTGCCAATTGCCTTGATTCGCTACCAAAAGCTCTCGGTCCCAGATACTATAAGCACATTGAGCAGGGGACAGTTTCTTCGAGAAAAATCTCGTAGTTGTTCCAACTACGTACTACACGTAAACAAAAGTCAGGTTTTGAAGAGGAATAAGGGACATTAAATGTAAAAATAGACTGCAATGGAAAGAGAGAAAATTAGCCAAAAGCTACAATAAATAAAGTAGCTATAACCCCTAATAATTGATCGGTTATGATCATTATTAAGATGAACGTTTCCATAAAGAAAACATTATTTATTGTTGCTAGTTTTAATACAATACAGTACAATTAGAGTATAAAATAATAGCTACTTAAATATTCTTGGACCAGAATCTGTAATACCAAGAAAAATGTACTAAGCAGTGAAAACGAGAAATAAGAAAATAGTTTAAAAACTTTACATTTTTTTATCGTTTTATTTCCAGTAACTACATTGCTACAAATTATAGAGGTAACGTTTGGACAAAATACATGCAGTAATTTATGCAGTAGAAATGACATGGGCGGACTTACATTTACATATTTATTGTTGCCTTTTCACTTATTACCAAAGAACAATCACTATTAACGACCACATTATAGTTTAATCTGTGTCTATCTTGAATGTTTCTTCATTAAATGGAGTCCTTATTTAAAAATAAAAAAAATTGAATAAATAATTTTAAAGACAACCAAAAAATTCATAAGAAAGACGATTAAAGTATGAACAGAGGTACTGTTGTGCCTGAGGCGATATATTAAACAGTCCCCCTAGTTATAAAGTGAATAAAAAATACTTTGTTTTTTTTTTTGTTATTTTCACCACGTTGGGTGCCAAATATGCGAGACTTGTATAATGAGTATGCACATCGATTTTATTCCATGAATTGTTTTTTGGTTTTTGATTTGAAATATAGTTGATTGATTAGATTGATGAAGAATAGTGTAATAAAAGAAAGAAAAAACATCAATAAACCTTTAAAGGCGAAATTATTGTTTTTTTTTCTGTTTTTCTCATAGCTATGAGAAAATAATACCAGACATTATAAGTAACACCCGTATAAATCTAACGGTGCTTGGGGTCTACCCCCATATCTTGTACCAGATTATCAGAAGGATCTTTGCTGCGTTCAGACAATGTCCTTCCTAACTGTCACAGCGTGAGTTTGAATAGGGGTAAAACGTTTAAAAAAAAGGTGATAATTCAGTGAAATATGTAGTCGATATTAATGGTGGTACCGAAAATTCTCTATGAATAATATTTTACTTGTAGGTACCGAGAATCGGTTAGATTATATCT
The DNA here is from genome assembly GCA_035357415.1 of Ophraella communa. Lineage (NCBI taxonomy): Eukaryota > Metazoa > Arthropoda > Insecta > Coleoptera > Chrysomelidae > Ophraella > Ophraella communa. The sequence goes on along the minus strand of CM068994.1, from coordinate 26,934,795 downwards.
CGACCCAAACAGGAACAAGTATAATAAAACAAAAACTTTAAAATGTGGAATGTTATAAGCTTGTTTATTTTTTTATGTATGGCAGCTGTTTCGATAAAACTATCATCGTCAAATTGGCATATTGAAGTTACAAATTATTAACAATTAGGAATATACAAATATACTGTTTATGTTGATAAGAAAAATAACCTCTGCGTCATCAGAAATCATACAAACCTTGGCGACAAAGATACTGTTACCCTAAATAAATTTGCCAATGAAACTGAAGATCGATGAAGAGATCTTTAAAAGTGAAACCGAACTCTTTCTACCCATTAAAGTGTATTTTATGAAGCCAATAAAATCAATGAGCTGTTTGAAATATCAGTTTAAACAGTTGGATTAAAGATAGGCCTGTTTATGTTTCTTATAAAAGACGAATTTCATCTGTACTTTTTTAATAAATTTAAAATTTTATTCAAAATTATTTTATTTCAATTGTAGAAGAAAGAACTAATAAGAAAAACTTTTAAAAAGAATAAAAAACAATTCTCCAGATCAACTTTTTGGCTGGATATACAGCTACCGCAGGACTAGATGTGTAATAGGTTTTAGAATCCTTATCCAGATTCTTCAAAAAGATTTTATGTTAGTATCATATGCTACTAATCCCAAAAATATACATTAGAAATACTTTAGTATAGTAGTTTTTGAGGAAAATTATATAAAAAAAGAACTTTTACAAGTGCTGCAGTCATTGTCTTAAAAAAACGTTTATTTGTGATACAATTGCAAAAAATTGGGACATACAGTGTTACGACTACCTCCCTACTACTGCGTATATCTTGTATATCTCCTATATTATGCAAAATTCAAATTTCTTAAGTTCGATCCTGTACCACATTTGCATCTTTTACCTGATGATTTTCTACACAATGAGATTAAATCGGGTACTTTATTGCAGTTAATAAGGAAATACCATTTAATGTGAAAAATATTATAATTAAATGAAATCGCTCTCATTTTAATACTGAAAGTTGGTGGAACTGTATTCTTAAAATTTAAAAATTAGTTTTGTATTTTATTTATCTACACATTGGACATATGAAACACAGACATAACTTGAATGGCGTAAGGCATTAAGAGAACTCATTGATTTTTTGACATGACAGTACCCTGCCACAAAATCCATTATTCTAACAGAGTTTCCGGTGAAAAACAACAAAAATTACCATTTGGAGATAAATGTGCCCACAACTCAAGCAGCCTACAAAAATTCGCATGTTGCATTGCAAGCTCAAGTATACGGGGCGAGTTTACAAAAAACAAGCCGGCTTTTTCACAGACAGCTCGTAAACTAGTCCAGTGGATTCGATGCACTTGCTCCGTTAGCTGCTTCTAAAAACGCTCTGGAAAAAGTTGAACTGCTGGCGATCACTCACATAGAACCTAACCTAACCTAACCACGGCTCTCGAGCGAATTATCTTGTAAACTAGCAACGTGAACCCTCAGTATTCTATGCACAGCTAATATCAGACGACAAAACATGTTTTCCACACGCCAGCTAGCTGTCTACTGAGAACTAGGGAACTTTTGTTTGTGTATTCGACTACTAGTGGCTACTTACCGGCTTTTTAGAGCCAGACTTGTTACTTAAGCCTTACCAATGAATAATATATCCGGCTTATTGCTGGTTGCTCCTATCAACTGTGAACAGAGCTTTACAGTTGGCACTATAGAGTAAATCTAAATTTTAACAAAACAAATAACCTATTTTATTACATTATTGTTCACTTAAATTAAACAAAACACATTAAAATTAGATTTAAAATAATTTTCTCCAACTACAATTATTAAAAAATGAAATATTTTCTTTTTTAAATATCTTGCAACTTGAAACAAAAATCAAACAAAAATACCCAAATAAATATGATTGTTTCTGCATCATTTCAGTGGATATCCTCCTCCCTTAGATAACAAAAAAAAATATTTAAGTATTATTCGTTTCGTCAAATGTAAATATCAAAAGAAGACTGGCCTAAGATGCGTGAATTCGATGGCATAATGAATGTGGGTTTTAACTTTGTTAACACGTCTGTTTTGCATGCACTTAATCGTTGTGGAGGCAGCAACTTTTCGTCTACCGCAGAGTATTCGAGGACTTCTTGTTTCTGGAACAATTTACAAGGCATTCGCTTCATTAGCTACTTGTGCCTACAATCCAAACAAACACTCTTTAAAAGACAATCTGATAAGAATTAGTTATACTATAATAGCGTTAGAGAAAACCAACTACAATGCCACATAACATGTATACTTCTGAAGTTTTATATAATTTATAAAACAAATAAAATTTCTTAGCTTAAATTAACCGACTATACGTTTTTCAAATCAAATCCAAATTTACCAGTTCATAAAAAGTAAATTCTTAATGATACACTTCCTTACTACCAACATATCATGTGTACTTCTTTACTTTTTCTTATTTTTTTGCTATCAACTACATTTTCAATACCCTTCTATACTGTATTTGAAAATCAAGAGAGAGTAAATTCCCAGAATAAAAACTAATTCGGTATGCAAAACTATAGTACAGTACGTGCGGTAAAACTTCAATATTTGTAATGCCTTCTAAATTGTTTTTGTTAATTTAAATACAAAATTTATTAAATTTCTTGGACTATCACATTATTTTATGATCTTTCATTGTTACTACAATAGGCCTAAGAGGATTAACGTGCGTCATAGGCGTAACCAGATTAGGAAGGGATAATTGTTATTTAACGACCTCGGAATGGCAACAGCTTCTAATGACAGATATTTTGACTTAAATAGTGCTTAAGTTTCTAGAAATGCAGTTATTTGATTTTCGATAAACGTGACAAATAGTAGTGACTAAAAATGGAAGCAGTTTGTGAGTATACGCCAGTGAAAAAATTAAAACTAGACCATTTATCGCTCAATGAAAAGAGTGCTGTAGTGAATGTGTACCACTATTTTAAAAATCAAAATCCCTCAAACACTATTGACAGTGTAGTTGAAACAACATCTAAGGCAATGGGATATGGAAAATCTACAATATATAGAGTTCTAAAGGAGGAAAAATCAGGTGGAGTAACCTCACCAAAGCCGAAACCAGGTAGACAAAAACTATTAAAAGTCAACGTGGATGAGTTTTTTAAAAATGCTATTCGTAAGCTTGTTCACTCATTTTCTATAAACAAGCAAATACCAACTTTAGATAAAGTTTTACAAGCCATTACGAATGATGTTGATTTACCCACAATAAGCCGGGATAAACTATGGAAAACGTTACATGAGTTAAACTTTAAATTTGAAAAAATGGGCAGACACTCAATGCTAATTGATTCTGAAGAAATTGTATGTTGGAGAAGACAGTACCTCAGAAGAATACAAGTTAAAGCTCAAAATAAAAACATTTATTATTTAGATGAAACATGGGTTAATGAAGGACATTGTGTAGGAAGAGTTTGGAAAGACAAAAATATAAAATCATCCCATCAAGCTTTTCTAGATGGATATACAAACGGTTTTCTTGAGAATGGTTTACTCTTATTTAAATAAAAAAAAACCGTTGATTATCACGAAGAAATGAATGGAGACGTGTTTGAGGAATATTTTGAACAGATGATTCAATTCATACCAAAAGGATCGGTTATTGTAATGGACAATGCAAGTTACCACTCCAGATTACTTGAACCTTTACCAACTACTAAATGGAAAAAGGATGAAATTGCAAAATGGTTATCTTCTAAAAATTTAGCCTTTGACAATACAATGCTGGGGACAGAATTGTTAACTATTGCTAAAAAACATAAGCAAACTTATAAAAAATATAATATTGAGGAGATAGCCAAAAAACGAGAAATTAAAATCCTTCGTTTACCACCCTACCATTGTGAGCTGAATCCGATAGAATTGATATGGGCTCAAGTTAAAGGTTATGTTGCCAGAAATAACACTACTTTTAAATTAGCTTCAATAAGGCAATATCTGAAGTAACAAGTGAAAATTGGCAAAAATGTATTAGACACGTTACAGAAATAGAAAAAAAAAATGTGGGAGCTAGATAACATAATTGATATTACTATAGAGCCCATTGTAATTTCTCTAGAATCAGATGGTGAATCTTCTGACATAGAGTGCGAGGAACCATAACTTTAAAATTATTAATTTATGTACTTTAATTTTAATATTGCCGTATTTTTTGCATGTTGCTCGTCAAATTTTATCCTTGCGGTTGGTTTTTTTTTCTCATATACCTACTTAATTGTTTTTTTAGCTCCTCATATTAATTTATAAGTAATTGTAATTATCTGTACATATTATATACATATTTTGTAAATCAACATATGCCTAAAATAATATTGACTTTTTCTTCATTTTACCTAAATTAAAATACTACTTACGAATTATGTTTATCTATCTAAAATTGGTAATCTAAAACAAATTAAATATTTCTATTTCCATATTAATTTAATTTTGAAAACGCACGTCTATGGTTTACTGCCTTTAACACTGATAACTGCAAAACATTTCTGGGAATTTACTCTCTCTTGATTTTCAAATACACTATAAATATTTCTAAATACTTTTAGTAACTTGTACCGTAACAAAGTTTTATATTTTTTAATTATTAGTTCTATTTGTTTTGTACTCTATATCTATTAAATTTTTTCTAGAAAATTCTAGCCGCTCTGTAGTATTATTTTTGATATTATATCATATTTTTATATTTTCTGTATATTGGTTAATAAAAAAATATTATTAATATTATTACCTCCTACAGGAAAATAACGATTTTTGTAAGAATCAAACGAATCTCAGCAGCTTCATCAGTCAATCATTCTCGAATAGTAGACAATAACAGATTCCGAGTCTTTAACAATACATCGTGATAACTTAATTGTAATCCAATAAGAAATCATCCATATTATTTCTATTAAGCTACTATTTATTAGTTCTGGCTATAGAAACCGCATTGGCATGTGCATTGTGCTTGCTTTAACTATAAATCCTTACAATGCTTCCTTGAGAAATTGTATTAGGAATATATGTTATTTTTAATCGTACTTTACACAGTCAGCGCGGTCAATATGTTATTGTGAAATCGATTATTATTTTCGTGTTCAGGCAACTAAGAAATCGATTTACGGTCCACGTGAATAGACTACCTAAGTCGTGACGTCACTGGGCGGAGTTTATTTTTCCAAACAAAACAAAAAATTTAAAGCCCATGCATTTAAACCACCTTTACTCTTTTTCTTTTCAATTTATTTCTTATTGAGAATTAAATAAGAGAGGTTGTAATTTGGTCTGTTGAGTGTGTGTGTATATTTATTGAAAACTTCAAGAATTTTTAAAGGTAGGTGTTTTTCTGTTATTTTAACACTAAGAAGCCTTTTTAGGTTATATTATGGATTTGAATGGTTTTTAATAATAAAGATTTTAATTAAAACATTGAATTATGTATAAAATTATAATTTATTTCTAGAAAGAGCCCTTTTCGCAATGGTTATGTGTTTTGTACCTGACTGTAAGCATTACAGTGAGCAGAGAATATGCAAATACTTTGCTTTTCCATCCCATCCAAAAGAAAAATGGATCTCTTTGATAAGGTAGGTAACTAATATATAATATTATTAATATAAAATTTTAATAAAATTAAAAAATATTAATAGGAGACAAGATAGAGAGCCATCAAAATTCTCATTAGGTTGGAGTTGTCAAAAAAAATGGGCCAACTTTAAAACTAAAAGGAAGTTAATCTTTGATTCCCCTGAAAAACGGTATGTATTACATTTATATTTTTACAATAATATAAAGATATAGGTACTCTTTCTACCTTTAATAAGGTAGGTTTGTTTTACAAGTACTTTTTTTTGCAGTAAACGAAATCCACCATTAACTGATAATAATGGAACCAGCAAGACCTTCAACTTCAGTGCCAACTTTAATTTCAGAACCATCCACTTCTAAACACCCTCCTGCACATTATTTCTTAAAACAAGAACTGGAAGAAGTTACCAAAAAACTGAATAACTTATGTACCCATTTCAGTTTTGAACATATAAAAAATAATGATTCACACATACTTATGTATACTGGTATACACAGCAATGGTTTATACATGATTCTATTTGAATTAGTGGACAGTTCGAAAATTATGCTGGGTGGCAGGTAAAATTATTGCCAAAAATTGATCAAATACTAATGACGTTAATGAAATTACATTTAAACTTGCCACATGAAGATCTAGCTATGCGCTTTAATTGCAGTTCATAAAACATTTTTTGTTGTATTATTTTAAATTAATAAAACAGACCTTATGAAAAATATTATATTTTACAAATTTTATAAACAGTATAAATTTTAAACTAAAAAATCATAAAAATAATTGTATACATTGTCAGACCCAATATATTTATAATAAATAAAAAATGTTTAATTTATATATACTACAAACTACCTATTATTTCTATTAGGTACTAAATTTAACCATTTAATAGTTTTGGGAGGTACCTAATGATTTACATAAAATGTTTCCAATAATAATACATTTTCTTCCCAAGAAGCATCATCATCTACTACAACTGTTACAACTAGTTTTATAAAGACTGTCTGGATACTTATTTCTTTTGCATGAAGAAATAACTACTCCAAAATTACTAGCAGTAAGTCTAAATTTTCTGATTAAAAACCAGTGTTCATTGGTAACTTGTCCTACTGTTAGAGCAGCAATATGTTTAATGTTTATTTGAGGCCAAATTGAATTCTGCAGATGAACTGATATCTTCAATAATGGGCAAATTATATTGAGTACCTTAATCTGCAGCATCTCGAAAAAGCCAACTAAAGCCCACAGTATTACTATATAAACTTAACTTGTTTTTAATGCAGTCATTTGCTCTTGAATTAAAGACTCTTCAACAGCAGTATATGGTTTTTGAGAATATAATTCTTCTGTAGTTTTTACTGCTCAATATTTTTGTTTTGGCGCATTCCATGTACATTCTCTATCTGTTACTGAAATATTATAGTGTCCAAATAGAGCCAATGCAGCTATATGGTGACATTTTATTCCTCTAGGGCAAGCACAAGTTGCGGAAACAATATCACCCAATTTATTCAATGTAATCTGAAATAAGTTAATATTTAGTAGATATTACCATCATATAAAAAAAATCCAAACCTACCTCAGCTTTTTAAGTTTTTTCTTTCTTACTGGCATATATATATCCCCTCTGATCATCATCAAATTAGCATCAAACTGCATATTTTTTACATGGTTCGACTCCAATGAATTTTCACCTCTTTTAATTATTTTACTATCATTGTTTAAAAGATCCTTAATATTTGAAAGCTTTAAAACATGTTTAAAAGCCATATTTTAATCACAAAATCTAAAAATATAAAAAATATTTCATAAACAAAACTTAACCTTAATTTTATGAAAATAGTATTAAAACACCTACCTTTAAAAATTCTTGAAGTTTTCAATAAATATATACACACACACTCAACAGAACAAATTACTACCTCTCTTATTTAACTTACAATAAGAAATAAATTGAAAAGAAAATGAGTAAAGGTGCTTTAAATGCATGGGCTTTAAATTTTTTGTTTTGTTTGGAAAAATAAGCTCCACCCAGTGACGTCAGACTTAGGTAGTCTATTAACCGAGAAGTATTTTATTAGTCGTTGGCTCGGTGGGAGCGAATGTATGAAGGTAAATATGAAAAATTGTTCTTTTACAATGACTCGGAATTTAAGACTGGAAAATTCTAGTCGCTGGTTCTTTATTCCATATGGCTGTTTATGTAAATACAATAAACAATTACAGTCAACAATGTTAGAATACGACCAAAATAATAGCCACAAAGAAGACATTATTCCCGATAAATTGTTATTCAAGTCTCATTATTGATTATATCCATCCTACTTAAGGTAATTAGAAGACAATTGGACTTACATAAGTTAATGTCTCATAACGTTAGATATTGCATAACAGTTTAATAAAAAGTAGGCTTCTTACTTAAGGCCAGATCAAATAACAACTACCCATTGAAAACCCGTAACTGATGCAATTTTTACATTAATATAAATAATAGGAATTGATTTAAAATAGATACAGAGATTGAGCATCAAGAGCAGAAGGTTTCAGATAATACGTTACGTGCATATTTTTTCTCGCTCTCTTGTCATAGACAAGTCATTCTGCCAGTTGTTTTCTTGATCCGAATAACAGTCTGTAACTAACAGTCAATAAATTCACATATTTCGCCTTTAAAGATTGAGATTGACGTTTTGTCTCTTTTTTTTTTACAACCTAATTAATCAACTATTTTTCAAAAAACACTGAGAAACCATTCATGGGAACAAAGCGATGTGCATACCTAATATAAATGGTTCGCACATTTGGCGCCCAACGTGGAGAAAAATGCAATATTAAAGAATATTTTATTGATTTTATAAATACTCGCGAAAAAAACAGGTGAAGGGCTTGCAAAAGAAATCATAGAAAAATTGGATGTAAGAAAAATTGGAAAGTAAGAATGTAATAAGCAATCTTATGATAATGGGTCTAATATGCCGTATTCACCAACGATTAATATTTCACTAATAGTTGGTTAAGATATTTACCAGTTAAATCACTGTATGGTATTCACTGTGAAATTTTATTCCTCATCAGGAAATTAATGTTAACAGCCAAAATTCGGGCTGGTAAAAAGATAACAAGGTTTTAACTTAAAAAAGTAAGGTTAGTTTAGTCAAGTCAACAATTCATTAACAATAAAAAAAATGGAAAGACTAGATATACTTTGTTTTAATAACTTATTGGGTTCATCTTTAAATTGTGATAGCGAAAATGAAGAATGTAAATGTAAAAATTCGTAACAATTTATTTGAAGAATTCGAAGAAGTTGATTTTTAAATTGATTTGGAATAAACAAACAGATTTTTCACGAATTGCTAAATAGAATTATTGAACCAGTAAACGATAGAAATAGGCCAACATACATACGTTCTTAAACCAATGATTTGATTGGGGTTGCACTCGCATGCCAGCTTCTGCTAACATTATGTTTTTCGTTTATTGTAATAAGATATTTCTGCACCAACGACATTATTAGTTCATTTTCATGCAGCCTATAATTTGACGCCCTCTTTTTTTCTTTTTCCATTATTATTTGACGCAGTATTTTCGTTTTAAACAAAATAAAAAATAAAAAAATAATGTTAAATCCTTAATAAAATGTCAATTTATATTTCCTACCAACATAAATTTCTAGTGACTTTCATTTAACAGCCTGTTTGTTAACCGAAAGTCAGTTTTCGTTAACAGTTTGATTAACGGTATCCACCTACGCAAATAGGTGGCACTGTCTTGTATATTGCCACAGGTGCAATAGTACCTAGATACGGCTCTGCAAATTATTGCCACGGAATTTATTTTAACACTCTAATATCCGGTTTTTATACTGATTTTTTTGAAATCCAATTACAATCCAAAATGAATATTGTAGCCGTAGTAAAGATCCAAATTTTGCGGATTTTGGTTCTTGACTTTCTTTACGATTGGTTACGATGTCTAGGGTACGGAAATTTTCATTATTTACTTATTATGCTTCAGTACCTAAATACTTACACAAAATTTTATAAATATAAAATCATTTAAACTGGGTGTATTGGCCAAAAAAAATGTTTTTAAAATTCAAATAACGTAAAAATGATATTAACGCAGAATTCAGGCAGAATTTACAGGAAAGTTTACGTCTTTATAGGGCAGCAATATTGAACTTTTGAGGTCACGAACATCATCATCATACAAATCCAATCTTATTTTACACTATGCAAAATGCATCTTATTTATCTCAAAGTCAAATAGGCCAGTCCATTTGGAAATAGTTTTGGCAAAATTTTTGTTGATCTGCAAGAGAAAAACAAAGAAGTTAAAATGTGTATTATGTATTTTATAGTAGTTGTGTAATTGACTAATTTAAAAAAATAAAATATTAATATATTTATCGACGTTTGCTAGTTTTAAAATAAGCGTTTAATGATGCCAAGATAGCTGGCATGTACTTGGTAACCAAAGAAATAAAATATTGCTGTTTTTTAATATATAATTTTATACTGATAGTGATTGTCATTATCACAGAACTTGAAACCACTTTTCAATAGAGGAAATAACATGAATTTAATACGATTCAATAGTGAAAATAATTAAATTAATTTCATTAATTTATTGAGGTCCTCTATGATCGCAGTATCAACGGACAGAAAAAGAGAGAGAGTTTTCAGAAGACTGCCTTTAGGCATGGAACATTCGCGGTTGCTGGGAGCGAAAATTTTAAAAAATCATATTTTTTCTACTTTAAAAAGTTAAGGTTTTACCTTTTTTTAGTTACAGTGTGAGAATTTAAATAGATTCAAATAAAGTACTAACAAAAATAACCACTGTTTTCTTGGGATCCCAAAGAACATCCTTAATTTTTGGATGATTCTATATAAACTGGCTAATATTTCCCTGCAGAAAATACGTACAGCGACTGGTTTAAAATCACAAAAAGTGATTTCGTGCAAACTTAATTCGATACGACATACAGCGTGTGCTACAGTTTTGTATTTATCATTTAAAATTTACATATTCTCGTAGTGAACTTTATTTCACGCCCGACAAACTGTTTAAAGAATTTACGAAAAATTGATTATTTCTGCCGGAATGAGTCTATAACTGTTTATGTTATCTTTTTGTAGTTTGTTCTTCCTTTTCAAGGATATCTGCAATTTGATGAGTTTCATTCTTGCTTTTTAGAAGGGCACATTTACAATAACCTGTTTTGACTGCATAATTTACTGATTAACCAATAAACCCATTCATAAGACTAAGAAAAATAAACAAATAAACTTTTGGACAAAACTTGCACGTTTATTAAAACTAGCTGTCATTGAATTAAAAAGCTAATTTTTTAAAAAAACGTGGAAATTTTGAAGGTGCTTACATTCTAAACAGAAACAACATTTGGGGTCACAGTAAATCATTTCCATATGTAGTATTTTGCAGCTAGAGAAAAATAGAGTTCTAAGACTTCAAAAAACATCGTTAAATAGGTCAGAAATAAAACCGAGCAGTAGCACAGAATATGCTATATTGTTTTATCTTTTCCATGACCTTTTCTGGATAATTTTGTGTCCAATTCAAACCCCTAGTCTGAGAATTTTCTTTGACATTTCCACAATTTTATTTGGCTAAGTAAGTAGTTTCTTTAAAAGTTTACAGCAATATGTACCATCTATTCCTATTTATGATTGGAATGGAATACGAAAACTTCGTCTAGAGTCTTTTTTAGGCCGATTGGCTTCCAAAGAATTTCTATGATGTAAGGTCTGTTAAATGCAAAACTGTACACATTGACCTGCAAGTGGAGTTTCTCTTACTCCCATTTCCTTGACAAACATCTTTAGATTTGAGATTACCAAGTAGATTTTATGACTTAAAATGTTAAAGTAAAACTGTCAAAGAAAGTAGTTTGTAGCAGGAGAACCTCAAAGATGACTGCAAAGAGCGCCTGTATAGTCTACTGCCAATAATTTTTGTTGGCCTTCATACCAAAGAAAAGCGTTTAAAAAACTTAAATATGTCTCTTAACCAAGCTACCAACCTTCGAGAAAGTTAAAAAATTAACATTTATTTGATAATCTAAGCTTTAGTTCCAAAATATTTTGGTAGTGGGTACTGTTTCAGAAATTTCTGACATTAAAATCGCAATCAGTGACCCAAAAAACCTCTCGCTACCTATTTTCACCAAAATTCATTTAATATTGCCCGAGATATTAAATATTTATATATTTTTAGCCAAAAAAACTGTTTGACCAATTTTTACAGCATTCTGGACCAATTCCCAGTAACCAAACTTGTTTACTCGGACACTTAACACGTTTCTTGAAAATTTTTGAAAAATTCAAGTTGATTTGCCTGAAATTACTGCATCACTTAAAAAAAATAAATAAAATTTACACACATCAGTGAAGTAGTTATTTTTTTTCAAACAAGTCCGGGAAATGGCAGTTTACGGTACACTTATACTTTACAGTACTCTTCAATTCTCCCAATGTTGTGTGAAATAATAAGTGAATCAACATAAACTAAGCTTTTATTCTAGTTTTTAAAGATTGACATTAATTGTACAACTGCTGTTGCCAGCATTATGTATTAATGGACTTGTTGATGGATTTACAGTGTTTTCTGTAATCGCGGACGATGTGTGGCTGTGATGTAGCACTTCAACAAAAGTTTCGCCCTTTGGATCATTCTTGCAATCTTCTATATACTTTTCTGCAAGTGAGGAACTCTTCCATCCACCGTGCTGTTTTAGAACTTTAAGGTCAGCTCCAGCATTAGCCAACAACGTAGAGGATGTCCTCCTGAAGCAATGACCTTTATACTTTTCTGGTTGCTCTAGTTTTAAGAACTCAGCTATTTTCTTAGGTACTCCGCCAACAGTATGTATACCAGCTCTTTGAAGCGGACATTTTCCTTGTCTATAACCCACCAAAAGAGCTTTCTGGGAGACGTGTCGAGAATTCATGTATTTTCTAAACACATCCAAATAATGAACCTCATCACTGTTAATCACAGTAAAAGTTCGTCAAGTATGCGATTTTTCTGGTTAATCTTAACTACTAGTTGAGTACCCGTATCCTCCACATCACTAACTTCTAAATTATAAATCTCTTCCCTTCGGCAACCTCCAGCAACTCCAAGTAATGCTATCACTTTGAGTAATAGATATTCTTTATCTGGAGCGTCCCTCATAAAACTTTCAATTTGTTTCATTGTCAGCACCTTCGACTGGTTTGGATGATGGTCTACATTTTGTTTTTTCATAAAAGCTATCAACTTTGCGAGACTTGATATATTGACATTCTCATTAACCACAATCATTGACTTTACCATCGAGTATTTGGACCATAATGAAGAAGGGTTGAATGTTTTTGACTGAAAATTTAAACTATGGAAAAGAATATTCTTTAAAAAAACTGTTCTTATCACATCCAAAAAGTAAGCCAACATCATAATTTCATCAGCACTTTTTAAATTGTATTGTTCACGCCAGTTGCAAAACAGCGCAAATTCTTTTTCATATCTTTTGGCAGACTTAACTGGAATGATTTGCCCTATCGCTTCCGCAGTTTTCTCAGCAATTTCATCTAATTTCAGATCCATTTTCTCTGCAGATATTTCGTGTGTGCAAAAAAATTTGAAATGACTGCCTTTATTTATATTGTTACTCGGTAACCGCCGTTCATTTTTTATTTATAAAGCAAATCAACCATGTTAAGAATAAATCAAGTAACATAATTTTTTCACAGCAGTCTACATGACTTCCTAATAAAATAATCAAATATGTCATTTAAGTTTCATATTTTATTGCGTTTAAAACCAAAGGCAGTATGAAAAAAAAATATAGTACGATACACGTCCGTGACGTGATTATTACGGTACTCGTACCGTAATAAGTCATTTCCCGGACTTAACTATTTGACATGTTTGCATTTTATAGGAATGGAATTTATTAATTTCTGAAATTTTGGGAACAAAGCAGAAATTATAAGGATTCATACCAAACTATACCATAGATCCTGTTGAGTTTCAACTCAACATGAATTTGTTTTAAACTTGTTTACTTTGTTTACTTTTATAATTAATATAATTTTGATAGATGTCAAATAAGATTGTCAAATAATATTTTGCAATTAAAAACCGTCAAAAAAAAACCTGACAAAAAATACTTAATAAACCCAGACCGACTAAACCCAGACCTACCAAACCTCGACAAGAAGACCCTAATTTTTATTAGATCCTGTCTGAGGATATGTAAAACATTACCTTCATTAATTCATTGACAGCTGTTTCGATAAAATTATCAGCGTCAGATTGACAGTACGAACAGTACGAACATCAGAAAACCGTAAATTTTGCAGTTAGGACAATTGCTCTTAGGGCGGCAGTAATACAAAACCTTCCTGCGTCCCTCATTTGCTAAAACTTCAAAAAAATACACGCATTTAGATAAAACTGGGATGGAATGTTCTGAAATGAACACCCTGTATAAAGATGTCTGTAAATTGTGAATTGAATATGAAACGATAACATGTTAGAGGTCACCAGCCACTCTGCCGAAGTGAAGAAAAATGACGAAAGCATAAAACTGATGATAATTTCCACACGATCTTCGAGTAACTGCTCCAGTACTCACTTTGTATGTGGAAAGCAGAACATACCGAAGCGAAATTATAAGTCATCAGCGAAACACAGTTAGATCGTGCACCTCAGAGATGGTCTATTAACAAGTTTAAGCCGCACGATGATATTTTGGAAGTGCTCATTAAATTATTACGGGCCCAATAATTGAATGATAATTTTAAATTATATATCGAACGAAAGCGAGTGTGATTTAATTGGAAACAAAGATTTGTTTAGTGGTAGTTATAGTTACCTATTCGGTCGGTATGATTGATTTCGATGAAAGTGTGAGAATTATTGTGTTATATGTGTTTATAGGTAGATGTTGCTATTAGCTAGCATGCCAGAAGGAAGAGTAACATGCAATTTTTTGATTATACTGCCCGACAAATGTAATACCGACAAAAACGATTACTAAATCGTCAATTATTGTCTTATTTTTATAATTTTATAAATACTTTGTCTTTTTAATCAATATAAGTTAGAGATAATAACAAAAAGATAATAAATACAACAAGTCATTACGTAACCGCCATTTTTAAATGACGATAATTCAAAATCAAGAAGTAATGTTATTCCTACAAACTAGTCAATTATTAGTGAAAAGTATAGAGGAATGAAACCACAATCTTGACAAATTTAAAAATAAAAAATATTAAATACAACTATAGTGTATTTGAAAATCAAGAGAGAGTAAATTCCCAGAAATGTTTTGCAGTTATCAGTGTTAAAGGCAGTAAACCATAAACATGCGTTTTCAAAATTAAATTAATATGGAAATAGAAATATTTAATTTGTTTTAGTTATTTATACCTAGATTACCAATTTTAGATAGATAAACATAATTCGTAAGTAGTAATTTAATATGGGAAAAATGAAGAAAAAGTCAATATTATTTTAGGCATTTTTTTTAGGCATATGTTCATTTACAATATATGTATATAATATGTACAAATAATTACAATTACTTATAAATTAATATGAGGAGCTAAAAAAACAATTAAGTAGGTATATGAGAAAAAAAAAACAACCGCAAGGATAAAATTTGACTAGCAACATGAAAAAATACGACAATATTAAATCTTAAAAAATAAAAATCTAAAAATAAATTTAAAGTACATAAATTAATAATTTTAAAGTTGTGGTTCCTCGCACTCTGTGTCAGAAGATTCACCATCTGATTCTAGAGAAATTACAATGGGCTCTATAGTAATATCAATTATGTTATCTAGCTCCCACATTTTTTTTTCTATTTCTGTAACGTGTCTAATACATTTTTGCCAATTTTTATATGTTACTTCAGATATTGCCTTATTGAAGAGATTTTTAACATCTGATAATTTAAAAGTAGTGTTATTTCTAGCAACATAACCTTTAACTTGAGTCCATATCAATTCTATCGGATTCAGCTCACAATGGTAGGGTGGTAAACGAAGGATTTCAATTTCTCGTTTTTTGGCTATCTCCTCAATATTATATTTTTTATAAGTTTGCTTATGTTTTTTAGCAATAGTTAACAATTCTGCCCTCAGCATTGTACTATCAAAGGCTAAATTTTTAGAAGATAACCATTTTGCAATTTCATCCTTTTTCCATTTAGTGGTTGGTAAAGGTTCAAGTAATCTGGAGTGGTAACTTGCATTGTCCATTACAATAACCGATCCTTTTGGTATGAATTAAATCATTTGTTCAGGCCCTTAAAACCAGTAGTATATTCTTCTAGAAAAGCTTGATGGGATGATTTTATATTATTGTCTTTCCAAACTCTTCCTACACAATGTCCTTCATTAACCCATGTTTCATCTAAATAATAAATGTTTTTATTTTGAGCTTTCACTTGTTGGATTTTTCTGAGGTACTGTCTTCTCCAACATACAATTTCTTCAGAATCAATTAGCATTGAGTTTAACTCATGTAACGTTTTCCATAGTTTATCCCGGCGTATTGTGGGTAAATCAACATCATTCGTAATGGCTTGCAAAACTTTATCTAAAGTTGGTATTTGCTTGTTTATAAAAAATGAGTGAACAGGCTTACGAATAGCATTTTTAAAAAACTCGTCCACGTTGACTTTTAATAGTTTTTGTCTACCTGGTTTCGGCTTTGGTGAAGTTACTCCACCTGATTTTTCCTCCTTTAGAACTCTATATATTGTAGATTTTCCATATCCCATTGCCTTAGATGTTGTTTCAACTACACTGTCAATAGTGTTTGAGGGATTTTGATGTTTAAAATAGTGATACACATTCACTACAGCACTCTTTTCATTGAGCGATAAATGGTCTAGTTTTAATTTTTTCACTGGCGTATACTCACAAACTGCTTCCATTTTTAGTCACTACTATTTGTCACGTTTATCGAAAATCAAATAACTGCATTTCTAGAAACTTAAGCCCTATTTAAGTCAAAATATCTGTCATTAGAAGCTGTTGCCATTCGGAGGTCGTAAAATAACAATTATCCCTTTCTAATCTGGTTACGCCTATGACGCACGTTAATCCTCTTAGGCCTACTGTAGTAACAATGAAAGATCATAAAATAATGTGATAGTCCAAGAAATTTAATAAATTTTGTATTGAAATTAACAAAAACAATTTAGAATGCATTACAAATATTGAAATTTTACCGCACGTACTGTACTATAGTTTTGCATACCGAATTAGTTTTTATTCTGGCAATTTACTCTCTCTTGATTTTCAAATACAGTATAGTGGAAATATTAACCAGCAAATATTTTAATTTTTTTAATATTCAATTGCATGTCAAAACCGATATTTAGTAAAATTAGAAAATATAATTTTTGCCCTAGCAACTACCACCCTTGATACACTTTATTCCCTGTAAAATAAATTATGTGTCCTAAATAGAGGACTTGACGCTAGTACAGTTGTAAGTAAAATATGTGATTTGACTAAAATACCTCCTACGACAGCGAAAAGAATCGTGTCAATCCCTATTAAAGCCAAAAGAAAACGAAACTTGCCGATTCTAGCAAATATCTTGAAGAAGCCGACAAAGACTTAATACGAAGAAAAGTCTAATTGATGACGAAACTCAGATAAGTTGTAGCATCACTAATCTTTGGAGAATTCTATCTAAAATGGGATTCAGATTTCGTACAATTGATAAAAAGCAAGTTGTAACCTTTACAGTTCCCAAAAAGACAGGGAGCCAATTTGTAACTACAAAACTCTCCAAAAGAGATCTCGGCTGAAAGACCCTCTCCAGGGGGTGGTTCGACTCCAAATTTATGCTCACTATAGGAAGGATTGGGATGTATAAGTAATAAGGGCGCTACTATCTTTTTGTACGTTTTCGATTAAGCAAACAAACTACACAAAAACTAAGGTGAGAAAGATAGAAACACCTCGTAATTAGTTTAACTAAACAAACAAATAAGGAAGCTACTTAAAACAAAAGACCGACCACGCTACACCCTTAAGACTTATATATAAATGAAACGGTTTTTTAAAATATTGATTATTTATTGCAACTGTACTTGCCAATAATCAACAGAAAGGAATTGTAAAAAGTGGACTTAACTTAAAAGTTTCTGTACTGTCTAGAAGCTTCTTCGTAGAGAATTAGGGATGAAAGTTTCTGGGTGTTTATCTACTGGTTCTGGCAGCTTAAGATGTAGTGGTTTTCTTAACGACTCAGAAGTGGTTTAGATTCAGGCTTCTGCGACCTTAACATCAGCTCCAAATGGTTTGACAACAAGGGCGTTATCTTACAACTTGGCCTAAGCTTGACTCGAACTTAGCTCTAACTTAGCGTTAACTTAGCGGTAACTTAGCGGGTTTTGTCTTCCAACAACCAAAAAGGAAAGTTTAATAAGAAAATATGGTGCTGAAAGCTTCCAATAATTTATCTCGACGAGACGTGGTTTGACACGAATTAGTTGTATTATATAGCAAGTTTTTAATTTGATTTAAGTAATACTTAGAATCATATTAAATTACATAAAATTTAATACATAAATATGTAAAATCTGGTCCTTAATACTTTCCATGTTTATTGACAATCTCTTTCCTACACAATAGGATTAAAGCAGGTAGCTTAAGTGCAGTCAACCATTTTTCTTAAAAAACACTTTACCTCCTCGAGGAAAGCATTGGCATCAGGATCTGCTAAGATAAGTCAAACACTATTTTCCAGTTCTTTTTGCGAAGATAAAGCAGGTAGCTTAAGTGCAGTCAACCATTTTTCTTAAAAAACACTTTACCTCCTCGAGAAAAGCATTGGCATCAGGATCTGCTAAGATAAGTCAAACACTATTTTCCAGTTCTCTTTGCGAAGATAAAGCAGGTAGCTTAAGTGCAGTCAACCATTTTTCTTAAAAAACACTTTACCTCCTCGAGGAAAGCATTGGCATCAGGATCTGCTAAGCTAAGTCAAACACTATTTTCCAGTTCTTTTTGCGAAGATAAAGCAGGTAGCTTAAGTGCAGTCAACCATTTTTCTTAAAAAACACTTTACCTCCTCGAGGAAAGCATTGGCATCAGGATCTGCTAAGATAAGTCAAACACTATTTTCCAGTTCTCTTTGCGAAGATTTTTATTGTACCGTCAGTTCTACTAATATTTTGTATCTGAGTACTATTTTTTTGTTTGGTTACATTCTCATTTATTGCGCAAATTTTCCCATAGACAGTTGTCATACAGTCATAAAGTTTTAATACCATTTAGATTTTAACGATATATATGTAATTTTAATAATAATTATATTTATTCTGTTTCAAATTCAAAATTTTCATTTACTAACTGTCACGGCACCAAGGTAATTTCTTTATCGGGTTTTTTACTCAGATAATTTCTCTGTCATCTTCTGTCTGGGATTGATCTCTATCACAATATCTTATTTATAACTAAAAACTAATAAATTAAACTTAGATGTAGATTTAATCATAAAAAGATGTCAGTGGCGTCCAACTAGTAATTTCCTAAAGAAAACAATTCTGTAAAATAAGCATACTTTCCTTATATTTGCAGAACACATTAATACATTTTTAATTTTTAATTAACATCAAATTAAATATTAATTACCAATTGGCGGTTTACGTCTTTTATTTATTACAATCTGCAGAGATAGTGAACTTAAATAATTTTTAAATATTACCATTTTAAAAATAAAAAGAATTCGACTGCTACTGATAGTATCTTAATTAATCCACTGTTAGATTAAATCTGTCATTTAGAGTTAAGCAGTGTATATGAGGAACATAAAATATCATGGCAAATTATTCAACAATACTTAGATTTGGAATCCGTTAGCTGAAGATAATCGTGTGAGCGTCTAGCATATCGTTCTTGTAATTACATTTCTTTGATTTAGCCGCATGTTCATAACGTCTACATACGCAAATTTCAACTTTTGATTCACTTCGTTTTAATGATAACAAACTTTTTTATTTAAAAAATCTCTCTTCTTTTAAATTGCTTTATTACTAAACAGTAAAGGTACTCGTACATTTCAGCCTTTTTCCTGCAAGTCTACTTTGAATTGCTAGCAAAATTTTGTCCATGCCTTCGTACATTGCCGCAACTTATGAGATTTTTTTTTCGTCATTTGACAAGTGTTGTCAGTTTCTGAATATTTGAGGTTACGTTACCTTTAATTTAAAACATGAATTTTCATACAAGTACAAACTGTAAGTACACACGAACTTCGGAATAAACATATAGATATTATCATAAAATACTTCAACGTTTATTATGCTTATAGAACAACAGGATAGAATCAGCTGACGTAAACTGACATTTCTGCCAACATAGATTTTGGGTTGTTCGATCAAAATTCCCTAAAAACAGGCGAGATTGCGCGGATTTGACCTTGAATAAATAGAAATGGTTCTATACTTTTGTGCGCCTTTTTGTTGCAGTCAAAAGTCTGAAACGCATGCGCAGTTGTTTCACAAAAAAAGCTAGCAATAGAATTGCGAGCAAAAGGCTGAAATGTACGAGTACCTTAATTGTTATGTTAGTGACACGTTTAATATAAACGTACAACAACATTTCTTGATATACTATGACTTTAAATAAAGAAAGAAAAAGTTAGAAGATGAACAGGCAGCAGATAGGAAGGACAGAGGAATGACATATTATAACGTTCAGATCTTAAGAAACATAATAAATTTATAATAATACAGGTTTTAAAAATAATTATAATAGAAAATTATTTTATTTGTCAAATTTGACATTTCACCAATTTTCTTATTAATTTTTGATTGTTTTATCTTGTACATTGGTTCTATTTCTATATTTAACATTTTTACCCACATTCCATGCCATATTTTGCCACCAAATATTTTCCTGAGGACCTTTCTTTCCACACTTGAACCATTACTTGCTCGGCCTTGTTCATCGTCGATGTTTCACTAGCATATAATACTATAGGTTTTACCACTGTCTTAAATATTCTTATATAAGCCTTTCTAGATATGTTTTTACTCGCCAGTAAATTGTTTAGAGAAAAGAGACAGCGATTACCGTCCATAATTCTAGCTTGAACGTCTTCCTTCATATTCAGTTTCCTGGCTAAATACTGGAATGTTTCTACTGCGTTTTCTCTTCTGTGGTTATTTCCAGATAATGTCCTTGTAAGTATTCTCGGTCTGCCCATTCCATATTGGCGATATTCTTCATTTATGTATATTCCTTTCTTTCTTGCTTTTTCTTCTAACCTTCTTGTTATTTCTTTCAATTCCTGTTCACTTCTGGCTATTAGTACTATGTCGTCAGCGAATGCTAAGCATTGGCGTGTTAGTCATCACCCTGGTCCTAGACCACTTCAAAAACCTGCAGTAGCGCTACATCCAACGCCCCCTACTTTCCGAGAACACATTAGCCAAAAATGCCTTAAAACTTCCTTGACTAATTAACCAAAAAGGAAAACCCCTACCTCCCACTTCGCTTCAAGTAACCCCACCTTGAGGAATAGGAAGTATTCCTCAATACATCTCCTCTGGCGATTCGCTAACATCCAAAACCGGGGCTTAACCCTGCCACATATCTCCCGCCCCTTGGACATACAAGCAAAATCTGTCATTTTTTTCACAAAATCCCAGGTAACCTTCTCGAGGAATCATCAAAATTCCTCAAACTACCCCGTTAGCACCTGATAGCTCCTTGGCGCTTTATAAGGTTGTCGGTTTTCTGTGGTTCCCTATAACATTTACCGAATGGCTGACAAGAAGGGAATAATACAGCCACAGCTCTGTACCCAAACCCCCACGAAGTCCAACTCACCACCAAATTTAAGCCCGTGGCTTGCTATCCTCCCAAAAGACACTTATCTGTCGTCTTGAACCATCATTGCCCCTACAATCACAAGATTTCTCTCAATATCCCACCTTGGACAATACGACATTCATCAAATACGCCTCCCTAGCCCTGTAGAGGATTTTAAATCTTAAATGTGGGCTTATTTTCTTATTTTACTTGGTAGTAAACCATTAAATCTCTCTCTCTCCTACGCACTCGTGGTCTTTTTAAGCAACTCAGTTTCTTTTAGCAGAAAATCGACAGACTTATCGCAAAAATGCGAGCACTAGTAAACACGAACTGTCTTTTGCTTTTGATTGGCCAGATTATGTGAACGATTCTATCAGGCTCTTAGAATTTCCCCAAGAGTATCTCCAAAAAACGAGCGATGTCTATATAGAATGGACGGAAATCTGGAAGATTAAAATAAATTATGTTAAAAGATTTAATTGAAGAAAGAAAAAGAGAAGTTAAATATTTAAGTGTTATGTGGAATGAGCTTAACCCTAGCCTCCTAGAATTATGTTGGGTTCATGTTTGATAGTTAGTTGTCAATTACAATACGCTGTCAATAAAGATGCAGTTTCGTCTCCACAGAAAAGTATACAATTATTGGAGAAAAATACTAATGATGCTACACTGCGGATAGAAGATAATATGCAAAAGCAAAGTTCTTCCTTGCAAAATATGATTGAATATCTCTTATCTCAAATTAGCCCCAAAGAAAATGGATCAGACAGAACAAGTACTAGTCAAGAAAACAACTCTCAAAATATTACTATTAGTTCGGGTTCATCAAAAATGTCTGGAATACATCTGTCTAACGCAGTTCCCAATCCTGAAAAACTTGTGGAATCATTAACTTATTCCCAATTCAGAGACTTGGGACGAAAATTTGAAAATTATTTAATTTTTCAAAAGTTAGAATTTACGACAGGAAATCATGTGATTTTTTTTTAAATCAGGAGATGTCTGATGTTGTTAGACTGGTTTAGACTGGTTATGAAATGTAAAGACAGAAATGATTTGTTAATACAAATTCTGCTGAATATGCTGGAAGAATATTTCAGAAAGAAAGAAAACAATCGACTGAGAAGAGGCCAATTTATGAGCAAAAAACAGGAAGAAGGCGAATCTTTTCCGGTATTCTGTGGAATGAGCTTAACCCTAGCCTTCTAGAATTATACTGGGTTCATGTTTGATATTTAGTTGTCAATTATAATACGCTGTCAATAAAGTGATTTATCTGAAACCGTTCTAAGTTATTAGAAATTGGAATATATCTCATGTTATGTTTGAGAGAAAGTTGACATGGCACAAACATATTGAACATATAGTCAGAAAAACGAAGGGTTCGGAATGTGCTCTTTAGTCCTTCATCTTCAAAGAAAGTAAACTGAATCTACGACACAAACTGACACTGTACAAAACAGGCATACCTACTACAAAAAATTAGGTACGCATCAACAGTTTGGGAAAAAAACATTACGACTGATCACTGAAGCCCATTGGTTTCTACGTATAGCAAACATTCGACGCGACCCCATGGTGGGCTCAATGAGCCATAAAATCCGACTAAGAAACCAAGACAAGATTACTAAATTTACTAACCACACAAACCCACACTTGAGGAGGGTACTAAACTACCACCAGGACGAACATCAGAGGGCTGGGGCCAAAATTGGTTCTCCGGAACCCAACTGAGGAACTCAAGTGAGATATTTCTTGCACATTAAAATTCAAAATTCGGCAAAATTCAGCTGTATAGCACAATTTCAAAAAAAGGGCAAACGTTCTCCTTTGAATTAGGAATTCCTCATTGGACAATGCTACTCCTAAGTTTAAATTTTCACAAACTTATGACAGCAAGGTGTTTAAAATACTATTATCTATTAAATCGAACGCTACTGGTGTAGATAAAATTAACATTAAAATGTTACTGTATTGTTGTCCACATATCTTACCTATTATCACGCATATTTATAACTTCTGCTTTGAACATAACGTTTTCTCAGACTTATGGAAGGAAGCACTGGTGATTCCATTAGCTAAAAAAGATAACCCTGAACAATTATCTGATGTTCGTCCCATCAGTATCCTTTGCACTCTTTCTAAAGGTCTCGAAAAAATTATGCACAATCAAATAAAGATATTTACTACCCTCAATAATATTATCCCTTCGAATCAATGAGGTTTCCGTTCTGGCTACAGCTGCTCTACTGCCCTTGCTAACATCACTGATGATATTTACAGAGCAGTCGATGATAAAAGAATGTGCATTCTTATTCTTATTGATTACAGTAAAGCTTTAGATAGAGTTCTTCACGATTTGCTCGTATCATTATTACATTACATTGGCTTTGATCATTCGTCTTTGACACTTATTAAAAATTATCTATTCAACAGACTTCAAAGTGTTGTTATAGATAAAGTATTCTCTTCAAAGAAACGTTTAATTAACGGTGTGCCTCAAGGTTCTATTCTTGGCCCTCATCTATATACTTTATACACCTCTCAGATGTATCACTCATTAAAACACTTTACTTCACACTTTTATGCTGATAACACACAGCTTTTTATAAGTTTCACACCAGAAAGAATCCCAGAAGTCCTTGTTAGCATGAACGAAGACTTAGTCTCTTTGGTAAATATCTCCAATAAATACAACTTGGCAATCAATTCTACTAAATCAAAAGCTCTAATTTTTGGTAATAAATATGCACGCGAAAAATACACACCAGAAATACGTCTTTTTATCAATAACGATCTACTCAACTTTACTACATGTGAAAAAAATTTGGGTTTGTGTATTGACACCAATCTCAGATACAAAAATCACGTTGCTAATTTAATAAAAAAATCATTTTATTCTTTAAAACTGATATACTGCAATCGGAAAATACTCAACCGCAAATCTAAAATGATCCTTTGTGACTCTTTGGTACTATCACGTCTGAATTTTGCTGATATCGTATATGGTCCAGCTTTGTTGCAAACGGAATGTAAACGTCTTCAGCTCATACAAAATTCGTGTGTTCGGTTGATTTGTGGTGTTCGTCGTCGCCAGAAAATATCATGTTTTAGTGATATAGGATGGCTCACTCTAAAACAAAGACGTTTTCTCCACTGCTGCGTATTTTATCATAAAATTATTACATCTAAAACACCTTCATATCTTTACGACAAAATAGAATACAGACATCAAGCTCATTCATTAAACTTAAGATATTCAAATAAATTATCCATTCCCAAATATAAAACTGTTTTTTTTTAAATCATCATTTTCCCTACAACGTTGTCCTTATTTACAATTCTTTACCTGATACAATTAAATCCCTATCTTTAATTAACTTTAAAAAAAGATTAAAAACACTGATTTTAGATAATAGTTTGGATTCTCAATTGTGACATTTTGGCATGATTCTTTGGGTACTAAGATTATTACTTTGGTTTATAAATACATTGAATTTAATATTAGAGTTATAGTTATAGAGCATAGTTAGTAATATAGGAAATTTAATTTATTATTATTATTTTCTTTTTTCCCTCAGAATTAATCTGGTGGGTTTAAAAAACTAAGCGGACCCTCGGTCAAGCATAGATTTTATTCTGCCTAGAGTTGGTTGTAATTTTGATTTAGAAACTTTCTGACTATAGAGCAAGTATCTAGTATAACTGACTTTTGTATTGGTATATATGTGTTTGGATGCAGTTGTAATTTCTGGATGCTGTCGTGTAGATTTCTTGGTATGACTCCTGTGTTTGACAATATTATGGGTATTATGATTACTTTTTCCTGATGCCACATGTCTTTTATTTCTTCTGAGAGGTGTATGTATTTTTCTATTTTCTCTCCAAGCTTCTTTTGCAGATTGGGTGTGTTAGGGATGGAGATTTCTATTAGGTAAGTAGTTTTGTTATTTTTCTGTGTTAGTGTAATGTCTGGTTTGTTCTGTGGTATTGTCTTGTCTGTGATAATTGATCTGTTCCAATATAGTTTAGTGTGTTCGTTTTCTAGTACGTTTTTTGGTGAATATTTATATGATGGAACGCTTTCTTTTATTAGGTTGTATTTTTTTGCGAGTTGTTGGTGTATGTGCTTCGCTGCGTTGTCATGTCTTCTAGTATACTCTGTGTTTGCCAAGATGCTGCAACCACCTGTTTAGTGATCAATAGTTTCTATTTGTTGCTTGCATAGTCTACATTTGTCTGTAGGAGTGTTGGGATCCTTGATTATATGTTTACTGTAATATCTGGTGTTTATTGTTTGGTCTTGGATAGCGATCATATATCCTTCTGTTTCTCCAAATATATTGCCTTTATTGAGCCACATGTTAGATGCCTCCGAGTCTATGTGTTGTTGTGACAGATATTGAGGAAATTTTCCGTGTAGTGTTTTTCCTTTCCAGTTTTCTTTTTTTGTTGCTGGTGTTTCAATTTTTTGTGTTGGATTGTATGTATGGTTTGTATTATTATGTATTATGTATTATGTATTATGTATTATTATTATTATTATTATTATTATTATTATTATTATTATTATTATTATTATTATTATTATTATTATTATTATTATTATTATTATTATTATTATTATTATTATTATTATTATTATTATTATTATTATTATTATTATTATTATTATTATTATTATTATTATTATTATTAACCCAATCAAAATTACCAATGATCTCAGAGACTAAAGAACAAAAAATGTTACCTACTTGATTTGAAATTGTTAAAGTGATTGTTTAAGAATTGCCGAATAAGAATTATAAGAATACTCAATTCATAGAGCAAAAAACTGAAAACAAAGAACAACCAACTGTTTTACTGTTTCTTTAACAAAATTGTCATTTTTTAAACCGAAAAGAAATCGTTAATGATGACTGTGTCGCGACTTCAGATAACCTTACAGTTCACGATCACTTTATAGCAATAAAACTTCCTTACACGAAAAACTAATCTTATTGTCTAAGAAATTAAACCATAAACTTTATCCACAAGATGTTAATAGTCGTGTACTATTTTATGCTATTAAATTTATAAAAAGATATAAATAATATTTCTACTTTTAACAGCTTTTACGCCTGATATTGTCGTCTATAGAATGCAGCTTAACCCAGGAGCGGGTTTTTATTGCAACATTAATTTTAAAATTGAAATCTTAAAATACGAGAGTATTCTATTAAGATCAATAATCAAATAGGGAATAATGTAATTGAGAATTGGAAAGGTACCAAAGAATGATACAGTAGAGAAGAAGGTTGAAGATATTCTAACTGGAAACTGCCCTCTGAGGTACCACTTCAAACAAAATGGCTTCAGTCCCTAAAAGAAGTTGCTCTAACGACCTAATATATTGGGGAATATGACCTCTAGAACGATGCTCAGCTTCGCTAGTCAAAATCTTCCGTCGATTGATTGAGAATTTATTTTTTAGTTATTTGAATGAAATATATTTTAATCTGAGTTGGGTTTAATGCTAAGTTATGAGGTAATCCTTAGGGTAATCTCTATTTAATGTGATTTTTAATGCGAAAAAGGAACAAAACAATAAAAATAAAAATCATTTCCTATAGCCAGGCGGCGCTAAAATCACTGGAGTCAAATCGGATCGACTGACTGGAGATAACGTTCAGCCCAGGTTTCGGTGCACCAGGTGCCGGCGGGGTGCTCGCCGATGCCAGATTTAGATTCAGTGGGCCAAAAAAACCCCAAAATGATTTTTGGTTGACCTTCTTTGATTGTGTCAGGAAAACCCCCGGAGATGACTTTTAGGGTCAGGTTCTGGTGCACCTGGTTTATCGACGGAAACTTGAATGGTGACAAGTATTTGGATCTACTAAATAACGAAATTATTCCTGCACTTCAACAGAATCGGCAATTACCACAAAATATTTGGTTTCAACAAGATGGAGCACCTCCCCACCATGATAGACGGGTTAGGGATTTTCTGGATGAGAATTTTCCAAATTGATGAATTGGACGTAGAGGATTCATGCTCGTTCTCCGGATCTTAGCCCGTTAGATTTTTTTCTTTGGGGTTATCTAAAATCACGTGTTTACGTTAGACGACCAACAAACTTACAGGAATTGAGACAAAGAATTATTAATGAATGTGAACTAATACGTGAAGAAGTCTTGGAAAGAGTGACTCAAGAATTTGTTAATAGGATGGCATATTGTCAGCAAGTAAACGGCGAGCATTTTGAACATTTGAAGTAAATTTGTTTCTCATTATTCTAAAATAATGAAATGTACATCTATTGTACTACTAACAGTAAGTTATTCCTCGTTTTTACAAATTTGTTTACACTAAACTCAGTATGTATGAATTCATAATAACAAGCTCTTTCAAAATCTGTAAAAATATATAGGGTGTCCCATTTAAATTAAAGAAGTTGATGGCATTTCCGGTTAAACCGGAAGTATATTATTATCAAAAAAATGTACATCAGATGCGTTTTGTTCCATTGCACTTATCTAAAATTTTCTTAAATATCGTTCTTTTCGTTTAAAAGATATTTACTTGGTTCCATACTTTATGATGATGGCATATTGTCAGCAAGTAAACGGCGAGCATTTTGAACATTTGAAGTAAATTTGTTTCTCATTATTCTAAAATAATGAAATGTACATCTATTGTACTACTAACAGTAAGTTATTCCTCGTTTTTACCAATTTGTTTACACTAAACTCAGTATGTATGAATTCAAAATAACAAGCTCTTTCAAAATCTGTAAAAATATATAGGGTGTCCCATTTAAATTAAAGAAGTTGATGGCATTTCCGGTTAAACCGGAAGTATATTATTATCAAAAAAATGTACGTCAGATGCGTTTTGTTCCATTGCACTTACCTGCAAATTTTCTTAAATATCGTTCTTTTCGTTTAAAAGATATTTACTTGGTTTCATACTTTATCCCAACCCCGTATAGTTATTAAAGATATTACTCATTAAACAAAATAAATGAAGAATACTAGAAAAGTTTGAGTGGCAATAATTGTTGAAATAAGATGATTTACAAAAATAAAAACAACACGCTGCTTACAGAGCGTGTTACGTGCATGATAATATATACTGACCTTAAAATGTTATTTAGTAATTATTCTACCGTTTACTTTCCTAAATTTGTTTATTGATACTTTATTTAATTAATTTAAATTTAACATAAAATATGTTTATGTCTGATTCCTTTTAATACTTGGTAGGTACTCACGGATTTAAAAGTTAATGCATAAATAGATATAAATTACTGTAGGATTATAAAAGCATTTTTTTTACATTATTTACTTGTTTTTTTTTCAATCGATATCGTATTGAAACATTCCGAACGAACGAACGGCGGAGATGCACACTAGCTGAGCTTGGTTAAGAAAAAAACACGCACATTGTTTCATCATATATGAGAGTACCTAATTTGCATCAAAAGCATACGTATTCAATAACAACTAAAGATGTTATAATGGGTAGAGCTATAATTTAAAAGGATTTTTTATCATCGGAACGATATTACATGGTCTACGTTACATATCGAGTATCGGTACACAAAGATGTATTATATACCTACGAATTTTTCGATATAGCTAATTGATTTTAATGTTTAATTTTCTTAGGTAAGACATCAGAGAGTTGCGACAGAATATTTAATATTATATAAATATTTGTAGAGAACAATCGTCTAATGTGTTAACCTATCATAAAAACCAAGTTTATTGCAAAAGACAATATTGAAAGATTAACAATAGTCCGTTTAAACAACTCTTATTTTACTTTAATTTTTTTCACAAACCGTAACCATCGGTTATTTTAACTAACTGTACTGAAGGTATTCTATTTGTTCCTGTTCTTTTTTAAAAATTGTACGTTTTAAATTTTATATTTACTGTAATTTACAGTACTGATTCTTTTTTTTTCGGACTGAGATGGGAAACTCATGTCCTAATGGGTCCCATACAGTACTGGACTCACTTCCAAAAGGATTCCTACACCTCAAAACTCGCCATTACGACATAATTCAAGGCGAGCGGCAGTCTTTTATACATTCCTCTCATATAATTTACCCCACTTTTCCCTAACAATACTATCCACTACTGCGCTTACTTCCAGCCATTCTTTCTCCCCTTTCAACATTATGTCCATCATATTCTCCTGCATCTACCTGCATCTCCAACTTCTTTTAACACCCGAACACGTGTTCCACTTCATTCTCCATCTCACACCTCTCCTACATTCTAGTCTCTTCCCAATCTTGGGTAGATACCCTCCTCTGGACCAATGTTTTTCTAAGCACCTGGGTCAAGAAGTAGTTCACATCACCAACTTTTCAGACCATCCCCTTTCTCCTACCCTTAACCCCTTTCATACTCCTTTATTTCCTCCTTTACTCAATCCTAAACTACTTCTCTTATCGCAACTTTCCACTGTTACCTCTTAGCACTAGCCATCACTTCCAATAGATAGTACCTTGATAGTAAAGCTGCTGGCATTATACCCATTGTCCTGTACCCCTGCACCATCCAAAGCAAAATCCCTCATTTTTGTCCTCGTTCTTTCACCCCATACTTTTGCTCTGTGCACCGTATTCTGCTCAATCATCCTACCAATAGCTGTCTTCTTCCACTTTCCCTGCTCTTCCTCATTACACATCAGCCAGGCTGCTCGTACTTTCATCTTCTGTGTCACCTTCAACATATGGTACTTGAAGAATAATTAGCTATACAATCAATATAGTGGGATACTGATTAAATCCTAGAAGCTCTTTAAAATTCTCCTTTAAATTTGAAAACTCAAACATTGTTGACATTAAAAAGATCGTTTATTACTTTTATCTGCGCCAAGGCTCAAGTTTTAACCAAGCAGAGAAACGTTCTGGAATGGTAATATTATCACTCAAAATATACAGCTAGAGAAGCTAGAGGTTAGGTTAGGTTAGGTTAGAATAACAAAGTAACATTACTTTGAGCACCTGGGCATTGAGGGGAATGAAAGAGCAAACCTTCTAGCTAGAAAAGGTGCTGAAGAAATATTTATAGGTCCAGAGCCATTTCTAGGCATAGCGAATAACGTAGCCAGAGAAACAATCGAAATAGGTAGATCGGAGACGATGTTCTTGATGGTTTAAGATACTTAAAGGCATTTGTAGAAGATCTCTTTAAAAAGAGGCCTCAAGAGCTGCTGAATATGGGTAGACAGGACCTGCAAATTAGGACTACTGTCTGGACATCTATAATAGTATATTATTTAACGAGCGGTAATGTAGGTCATAACTCACGCAGATGAAGTTTGCAGCACGAGCCGCAGGCGAGTGCTGTAATTCATCAAGTGAGTTATGACCATTACCGCAAGTTGAATACTATACTTTATCTTCGACTTTAACAATAAATAGTAAAATGTAAGTATACAGAAAGAACTGTAATAGTAATAACAATGAAATAAAAGTTTTAAGTAGTAATTATTCATTTTGCTTAGTGATGAGATTAACTGTAAAATTTGAACAACCAGTAAACTGAAAATGTGGAACTGAATTATGCAAGTTTATTATTTTGTTTTGAGTTTGTTGCATATTTATGTTGTAGAAGAAGTCCAACTGGTTGAGCAGTTATAGAACCATATATTTTATTTGCAGTATCTGTCTTATTCCTTTCGGAATCATCAATGTATCCCTCAGCAACATTAGTTGATCTCCAACCACCATGGCGTTTCAGTGCCGTGATTTAGCTACATGCTTCTCTGATTGACGTTTAAGAAACGCATGTAATTTCGAATAATTTTCTATATTTATTTCAATATATTTAAATTGAGTTTGCTTCTCAGTATAGAGTAGAAAGTGCACAGAGACTTACTGCTCAGTTCTTTAAAATATGCCAAAAGAACATTTTCTGTAAAAGAGTTTATATTATTACTGATACACCAATTTTAAAAATTTTTGTAGACGGCTTTATATTTGTTTTGTGACTTTTCGGGTTATAAATTTTGTACTGTAGTATTAGCTACTCAATTCTGGAGGTGTACATAATAATTCATCTTCACTTTCTGAATTCATCTTTCTTAACACCTTTATAATTTTTAACAGATTTAAAAAAGTCAAAATATCTTTTTAAAAATATCAACTGACATTACTCCCCTCAATTACAATAATGGACTATTCCGTTTCATCGAATGTAGATTCTACAGCCACCTTGGGTATTCGGTTCTTAAATAGTGATTTAGAATTAAAATTTAATTAATTCGATGGATTGAGTAGACGTTTATGTAAAAAATGAGCAAAATTAAAAAAAGGTTTGGTAGGCACATGGGATCGAACCGCCATTGATTCCTTGACAGTAGGTTTATAGTT
This sequence comes from Ophraella communa, assembly GCA_035357415.1. Classification (NCBI taxonomy): domain Eukaryota; kingdom Metazoa; phylum Arthropoda; class Insecta; order Coleoptera; family Chrysomelidae; genus Ophraella; species Ophraella communa. Next base: position 26,902,938 of record CM068994.1, on the reverse strand, counting down.
ACTATGACAGTATGGTGTAATAACTCACTAGAGAGTTATTATAACTCACGCTTTTTGTTTATGAATACTATTAATTTTTCAAAAGCAGTTGAATAATTAATGTATAATTTAATAGGAGTAGATAAACATATTTATCCTTAAAGTATAGCATAATAAACTAGCTTTTAAGCTATTTCTAAGCACACCCTATGAGCATCTCCGTACAAACAAGGAAAATATTGGTTTTATACAAACGATTGTATACTGACATAAAAGTACGAACACCCAGTTTAAATGCTTTTATTTTTATAAAATATTGTATAAGTAGTTACTGAAGCATAATAAGTAAATAATAAAAATTTCAAAATGACTGCATTGCTTTAAATCCCTTTTACCTTTAATAATGTGTGGATGAACCCCGATGTGTTACGCATTCTCCAATGCGCCTAAGCATGCTTCTGATCAGGTGGTCAATGTCCTCCTGTGGTATTTCATTCCAGGCAACCACCAATTCCTCTCGAAGTTCTTCTAGAGTCTGAGGAGGACGTTGGAAATTGAGCAATCTCCTACCCATCATATCCCACACGTGCTCAATTGGGGATAAGTCGGAAGATCTTGGTGGCCAAGATAACAATGTGACATCATTGTGTTGAAAGAAGTCTATTGTGACTCTTGCAACATGTGGTCGGGCATTATCTTGTTGGAAAGTTAAGATAGGGTAATAGATGGGGTTCTAAAACTTCTTAGATATAACGCTGCGCGTTCATGTTACCTCTGATGAAGATTAAAGATGATCTCGAACCATAAGCTATAGCACCCCAAACCATAACTCCAACAGTTTGATGAACATGCCTTTCAACAAAAAACCGAAAATTTCTCCTTTCACCACACGGTCTTCTAACCGTCGTTAGACCATCGTGCATGCCTAAAGAAAGTCAAGACTCGTCACTAAAGATAATACTCTTCTGGTCTCTGCACCACTCAAGGCGATTACGTCGGTGTTTTGGAGTTAAAGACCAAAACCTCTTATTCGTCGGTAAACACTTGCATGCCAATAGGTCTTCCGTGTCTTGCAAACCATTCATTTGCAATTGACCTGGTAGTGGAGAAACGGTCCCCTAAGGCCAATAATCTTAGGCGGCGATCTTTACGGTCTGTTGTTCTACGGGGGCGTCCAGAGCCCCTTGCTCTTAGCGTACGGCCTTCTCGAAGCCATGCCTGACAACACCTAACCACGGTATCTACACTGCAATTTCCCGAAAAGAAAATCCAGCTTCCCGAAGTACCACTATACGACGAAATCGTACAGGTCTCCATACCCTAGGCATCGTAACCAATCGTAAAGAATGTCAAGAACCAAAATCCGCAAAATTTGGATCTTTAAAACGGCCACAATATTTATTTTTGGATTGTTAGTGGATTTCAAAAAAAGCCGTATAAAAACCAGAATTTTCAATTTTTATGTCACTTAGTGTATGTTAACAACAAATTGTAAATGTTTAACAATCTAAATAAGAGGTGATAGCAGATTGTATTTCTATTATTTAAAAGAAATCCCGTTAGGACCTTATTTATTCTTTTATTAACAATATTTTTTTCATCGGTTTACAGTTTTAATTTGTTTTTTATTGACCATTTTCTACGAACAACTGGTAGTTGTTGTAGCTCTGAATGTACTGCTAATTGCTGCGGCAATTAACGAAATACTTTTCAAAAATATGTCAATATAATTCCGAGAGCATTTTTATTGTTAAAGATAAAATCTAATGTAACGATATTTTTCTGGTGTTATTGTAGGTAGGTAAATCTTTCATGTTTCGCCGACAAATCCGAATATTATTCCTTTCATTAACACTTCGGATTTATCCAAAGAACGCGATCACTCATAGTGTGTACAAAACACACACGGCGGCACATAACCTCAAAAAACGCGTGTCGGCTTTATTTACAAATGCACGCTTTTCAAATGGTTTCTCGCTTAGATGGTTGATGCACATCTGCCACAACCACTATCAGCCACAGTGGCGTGAGATGGTATTTAACGGTAGAATGGAATCCACATTGAAAAGAACTTTAAATAGTATTTGCTTGCTTGTGTATTGGTCGCATATTGAATAAAAGCGTTGTGTGATAAATATATCACTAAACTATAAGAGCCTGGGAATAAATTAATACTTTTACATTTATCGAATCATTTGTATAAGTAAAAGGCAATTAAATTTAAACGAAGTAAATCATCCATTTCTCAAATGTGACTCCGTAAATGAAGAAAAGAAAAGACCAATGTCAATGTCACAAATTATTTATTGTTATTAAAATTTTTACTGTTGTTATAAATTAAAATCATTGCGTTTGCAACTAAAATTTGCATCCTATTCGTTTTTCATAATCTCAATAGTGTTCAAGTGTGTTACTTTAATGCAGACTTCACCACAAAAAGTTATTCCTTTAATCGAAAATGGATTTGGTCAGCGAGCTGTTACTAGACAATAGACCCATCTCGTTAATGGCACAAATTGAATACTCGTGCGCGAAACAACTTCCACTCTCGTAGTTCCCCCTAAATGTTCGTGCCCCTTATAAAATTGTGTTGGTATGACATGCAAAAGTAATCAGTAATCCAAAGTAAAGTAAACCCAAAGAGAAGTCTAGGTACACACACAAGTCGTTAACACAAAGACAAGAAAAACACAATAACAACTAGCAAGCGGCGTACGCGAACGAAATAATAATTAAAACTTCTCTTTTGTGGTTTATGGCCTGGGCTGCCGCGATTATACGGCAAATAGAAGCTAGTTTTTGACAGCTAAAAGGGTTTTTTTCATTTAAATTGTGGTATTCCTGGGTAGCAATACGTTGTGTTCTATGGCAAGAAGTAGTCATATTTTAGCAGTGGAAGGGGAAAATTCAAAAATATTTGCGCATGAGTATTCAATAAAGAGATAGGTGTATTGGATATGACACGCGCAGCAGTTCGAAGAGTGTGCCAACGTTATGAGGAGACTCAATCCTTTCATAGGCGATCTGGAACAGGCAGAAGGCGATTTACAACTGCTCGTGATGACCGCTTTATTGTGTCAACAACATTAAGAAATCGTCAAAGTCCAACGACAGCTCCATGGTGTGCGAGGAGTGGCTATTAGTCAGTGGACAGTAAGACGAAGACTGCAGGAAAACAACCTGACCCCTAAAACACCGTTGGGTCCAAAACTTACTCCAACTCATCGGCAAGCACGCATGCGTTTTGCACGGGATCATCTGAATTGGACGTTGGAACAATAGGGATCTGTTCTTTTCTCAGATGAGACCAGAATATGCCTCCATGGTAGTGACCAAAGAAGGAAAGTGTACCGAAGACCTGGAGAGCGATTTGCAAATTGCTGCTTTAAAGAGCGGAGTGCTTATGGAGGTGGTTCCTGCATGATCTGGGGTGCGATTTCTATGAGAGCACGAACCGACCTTGAGTTAATTCGTAGGGGCGACCGTGTCCACGGAAGAGGAGGTTTAACGGCTGCCAGATATATCGAGAAGATTTTAGTAATGCATGTGGTACCTTACCGACTACATTGGAGACGGATTTACCTTTATGCATGACAACGCAAGACCACACACCGCAAGAATCTTGCTAGATTATATTGCAGAGGTCGGTTTGCGGGTTATGGAGTGGCCATAACTGCAAAAAACAATGTTATAAAGTTAATTATAATATAACTCACGTTTTCAATAGACTTCATTGTATTACTCAACGGAGTATGAAAGTTATTTTTTGTTACACAGTGCGCATTTTATATGACACATATTGGGTTCTTCCATTTTCCTTTAAATTGGTGATAATTATATCTTGAATTATATTTTCATAAATTATTTATTATTCCAATTTAATATTCAAATCAAATTTAAATTTCAAACTGGATATATCCGACATTATATCATTTTAGTAAGTACCAACATAATTTAATGAGCACAAAAAGTTCTGAATAACTTTATTTAAAAAACATAAATAGAATTATAATAGTATATGATTCAATAAGCTTATAATAATAGCCATTACATGCGAGTAGAATACTATACTTTGTTCACGACTTTTAAATAAAATTTACTAGTAATTATAAAAAATCTTTATTTTATGAAATAAAGTACAATGTCGAAGCAGCATTATCATTTGAGTTCATACTTAAATTACTCCTTATTTAAGTCAGAGAACTATTATAAAGCCAATATTTGATTTTGATGTAAATATTGCTTTTATACTTTTTTTTACACAATATTGTTTGATTTTTTAGTTTTTATGTAACATATAAAATACTCGTATTGAATAATATTAGTGTGTATCTGGGTATAAAGGATGTGTTCGGGGAGCACGCTATTTGAGCCAGTGGGCGCTATCTAGTATATTCCTCGTTAGCGTTATATGGCGCTTGGCGCTACATAGCTCGAAAGCGTGCTCCCCGAACACACCCAAAGTATACCATATACCAAAGTACATTCTGTATAGGCAACACTTATTACGCGTGTGTGTATTGGAGTGTATGCTACCGTGTTATGAACAAAAAATATTCTCCTGTTTTGACGTCATACAGTGTATAATGGTTCATTATTCACTAGTGTTACAAAGTGAGTCATGTTGTCAATTTTGTCAAATAACTATTTAGCTTTTAATTTTGTTAATTCTTCCTGCATAATTCCGCTTAAACAAAGACAAGACCAGTGGAAGAATACCAGAAGATTTTTACTATTTCATTCAAGAAAAGCTTAAGTCGACCTTCTTGGTAATCTATTATTTGACGTTGCTTTAGAATTTTGAGGTTATGCTATAGGCTACTTTACCTACGCGTAATTGATAGCTAGCCTTTTAAATAACACAAATTTAGCAGAAAAATACCCTTTCTGCAATTTTAAGTAATAATTATTGAAAGAAAAAACATTCTTGAAAATTGTTCTGCTCTTCCGAGCATATTTATATAAATCTGTAGCTAAATATTTTCTCTCTTTAGGTTTGTTTTCACATCAAATCACAAACTTATTTCTTACAATTTTTAAACTATTCGTGTGCGCAAGCCACGTTTGAAATAAATCCCGAACTGATCTCTGATTAATGTGAAAACTATAGACAAAATGTGTATGAGTAAATAATCCTTAAGGTATTACCTAAAAAGAAGATTTAAAAGAAAGAATCATCAGCATACATCATGTCTTTTTAGATTGAATAGAGAAAAAACCACAAAAAATATAGAAACTATTTGACATAAGGTTTGATACGCGCATGTGCCAACAATCTGCTGGAAATTAATTCTCAAACTGCTTTACTGTTACCAAACTGTCAGGAAACGATATGAAAACATCCAACTAGTGATTGGAAGTCAGTTTCCAACTAATGAGCGAATACAAACCTTAACAACAAGTTTCAAACCAATGTGAAAACAAACCTTTTATCTGTTAACTGTTTTTAAAAAGAATATTGTTAGTATACATATATATACGATGACTGTGCTCGTAAACAAAAACAGATAACAGGCAACGTTTATTTAAATTTTGAAACGAACGCGACCGATTAAAAATTTAAACATGATTTAATGAACATTCGAAATAAATCAAGAAACCATCACTAATTATATTGTAGGATAAATATTATCGTATAAGATAAGTCAAATTTCGATTTCTAGGAACAAAATTTATGAAAATATCTTGATTCCGTTATAATATTATCGACGAACAACCCAATTATAATGCCTTCTTATTAGCAAAAAGCTGTTGACATATGGATGTGGCCGCGACCAAGCTAGAGATTGACCTTTGACCACATCTTATTTGCATTTAACTTAGTTTCTTTGAGAATACAGTTTTTAAGAATTCGAAATTTTAATATACCGCTTGTCCTAGTTAGAAGAAGTTGCATCTTGTAGAGAATACAAGTATTTAGGGACACTATTTGACAGATAGGGAACGGACAATAAAGAAATAAGAGCACGAAGAGCTATAAAATGTTTGAATGGTATTCTATGGAGCACTGAAATTAGTAAAACAGGAAATATAATACACTCACCGACTTAAAATTCGATTAAACTTAAATTGAAGCTACAGAAATGGATGCAATTAGACGAGCAATGCAGATCTCACGATTGGATAAGTTTAGAAATGGGGAAGTTAGACCGCGCATGGGAATAGAAGGCACTATAATGAAGGATATAGAACAGAAATAATTAATATGGTATGGCCACGTCCAACGGATGCAAGACGAAAGAATACCAAAGCAAATAATGCCATGGATATCATCAGGAAGACGAAAGAGAAGAAGGCCCAAGAAAACATGAATGGAAGGCATTAGAAGCGGATCAATGAGCGAGAAAAATCTGACAGAAGGCCAATGGGAAAATTGAAATAGTGAAAGGTAGGAATTGGACAACGTCGGCAGACGTTCTAACCCGAAGTTTTCTGGAGAAACCGCGCTTTTCGATTTCTATTGCTTCTCTAATTATTATTAAGGAATGGATATTGGCTTAGGTTCGACTACTAGGGAAGACAATAGTATTGACATGGGATCACCTGGAAACGCATCCTAACGGCTCTCGTATGTTACCTGTCAAACATTGACAGATATATAACTGATATAAGTTACATTGTGCTTTTATATTGATTTATTAAAACGTTATTAGTTATCTGTAGTGTATTATTGTCATCAACTACATTACATGGTGCCGAAACGAGTGTTTTAAGTAACGGGGAAACATGTCTGATAACGAAGATAGCAAATCCGGTCTCAACATTAAACCACCAAAGTATTTCATAATAAATACCAATGAAGATGTGGCAAGAGCGTGGAAACTGTGGCTACAGCAGTTCGAATGGTATTCCATCGCAACTAATCTGGAAGTAAAGAAGCCAGCGGTTCAAGTCGCCGTATTTATGTCATGTATCGGGCCCGACGCTACGGTCATATACAACACATTTAACCTATCAGAAACCGAGGCAATAGATCTCAAAGAAATAAAAAAACGATTCACCGGTTATTTTACGCCACAAATTAACGAATCATTTGAAAGGTACGTCTTCAACTCGATAGTACAGAAAGAGGGCCAAGTATTTGACGAATTTCTCACAGAACTCCGAAGTAAAGTGAAAAACTGTGAATATGGTACCTTGGAAGATAGTCTTATTCGTGATAGAATTATAGTTGGGGTAAGAAGTGACTCCCTAAGAGAGAAATTGCTTGCTGAACGTAATCTCACTCTAAAAAAAACTATAGACATCTGCCAATCGGCGGAGCAAGTTAAAATGCAAGTTAATACAATGAAGCAGGATGCTACAGTAGACTCGGTTACCTGGAACAGAAAAAACACACATATGAAGAACAGAGAAAACAAAAGTGAAGAGACATTTCATTGCGGAAGATGTGACACTACACATAGCCGGAGAAATTGTCCGGCCTATAAGAAAATATGCCTGCGATGTAAGAAGAGGAACCATTTGACCAAATGCTGCAAAATAAAAACAGTGGATTCACTCCTTGAAAATGAAGAGGAAGAAGAATTTATGGTATCGTGTATAGATGCGGAAAGAGATAGGGATGTAGAAGATTGGTTTGAACAAGCGACCATGCCAAATGGAACCATTGTCAACTTCAAGCTGGATACAGGCAGTCAGTGTAACGTGATTACGCGCCAAATAACAGACAAGATCCAAGCACGCCTTAGCCCATCTACTACAAGATATTTAACATCATTCTCTAATCATAAGATGCCCGTGTTAGGAGAAGTTAAAATGGAGACAATAATAAAAGGGCAGCAAAGACTGATAAAATACCTAGTTGTCGAAGAGGAAGTTACTCCCGTGCTTGGCAAGTCAACATGTGTTAAATTAAAATTGGTGAGGCGTATAGAATCTCTTTCAACAAATGATGATTTATTCGAAGGAATAGGCTGCCTTAAACGATATGTATATGACATTGATTTAGTGGACAATCCTAAATTACCAATATGCCCAGCACGTAAAATTCCCCATACAATAAGACAAAAAGTGAAAGCTGAGTTGGATAGCATGGTTGCACAGAAAATAATCAAACCAGTAACAAAGCCTACACCTGCAGTTTCACCCATGGTTGTGGTAAAGAAAAATGACAAAATAAGACTTTGCCTAGATCCTTCTGAAATAAATAAAAATTTAAAAAGGAGACATTATCCGCTTAACACTCTGGAAGAAATTGCTGCAAGAATTCACGGATCAAGATGGTTCACACTATTAGATTGTAAGAAAGGGTTTTGGCAACTGCAAGTAACGCCTCGCACTTCAGAGTACCTTACATTTAGTACCCCTTTTGGAAGATATTCCTGCCTGAGAATGCCATTTGGCCTGGCATCAGCACCAGAGGTATTCCAGCAGGTCATGAGCTCACTGATAGAAGACCTGGACAATACAGAAGTGTCCATGGATGATGTACTTTTACACGCTCCCTCCAAAGAAGAACTGGATAAGATAACACAGAAAGTACTGGAAAAATTCAGAAAAGCAGGCCTTAAGCTCAATAAAGAAAAATGTATTTTTAGTACACAAGAAGTGAAATTTCTGGGGCATATTGTAACAAGTGAAGGCTTAAAACCTGACCCAGAAAAACTGGAGACCATTACCAAGATTAAGAGACCAGAAAATGTAAAGGAATTGCAACGATTTCTTGGATTAATTACTTACATGTCAAAATTTATAAAAAATATGGCGGAACTAACCAGTCCTCTAAGGCAATTGTTACATAAAGATGTTGAATGGGTTTGGGACCAACCGCAGGAAGAGGCATTCATGAAACTGAAAGAGCTATTGAAAAACCCCCCTGTTCTTGGATATTATGATCCTAAAGCACCAATCTTACTATCAGTGGATGCTAGCAGTTACGCTTGCGGAGGAGTACTGATCCAAAAAGAAAAGCCTATTGCCTACTGCGCTAAATCCTTCACTAAAACCGAGCAAGGCTATAGTCAACTTGAAAAAGAGGCTAATGCAATTTTGGCAGCCTGTAAAAAATTTCACACATATATTTGGGGTTGTAAGGAATTAACTATTGAATCGGACCATAAGCCATTAGAAACAATTTTCAAAAAACCACTCACCAGTGCACCACCAAGACTGCAAAGAATGTTATACCAGATTTTACCATATAATCCCAAGGTGATATATAAAAAAGGTTCTAAGATGTATGTAGCTGACGCTCTGAGCAGAGACTGTGAAAGGCTAAGTAGTGAAGATTTAAACCTGGAAAACCTGCAAATATGTGCTATTGTACCATTTTCAAAAACGCGCAGAGAAGAGCTCAAAACAGAAATAGAAAAAAGTGAAGAACTTACAAGCCTAAAGAAAATAATACTGAAAGGATGGCCTGAAAAAATAGAGGAATTACCTAATGAACTGAAAAAGTATTGGTACTACAGAGAAAATCTAAGTGTGTACAATGACATAATATTCAAAAATGACAGAGTGCTAGTACCCAAATCTATGATCCCCATAGTAATGAAACAGTGTCACCTGAGTCACAAAGGCATACAAGGGACATTAAGGCTTGCACGTGACAATGTATTTTGGCCTGACATGACAGCTGATCTAACAAACTATGTGAAAAGATGTCAAGCTTGTGCTAAAGTCCAAAATGACAACCCAATGGAACCTATTGTTGTGCAAACTGCACCAGACTGTCCATGGAGTATAGTAGCAACGGATCTGTTTCAATTAAAGGGCAAGGATTACATAGTAATAGTAGACAGCTACTCAGGGTTCTTTGACTTTAAAGAAATAACAAGTATGAACAGCTCCGAAATTATTAAGAATTTAAAATGTTGGTTCGCAACACATGGCATACCAGACATACTTTTGACAGATGGTGGTAAACAATATGACTGTCAAGAATTTAGAACATTTAAAGGAATGGAATGATTTTGAACACAGAATTTCAAGCCCCCATTTTCCAAGATCAAACGGTCTTGCCGAGCGTTACGTGCAAGAAGCAAAAAAATTAATAAAAAAATGCACTGAAGATAATACAGATGTACAACTAGCGTTACTCCACCATAGAAACACTCCCAGACTAGACCTTGGATCACCAGCTCAGAGGCTATTCAACAGGAGAACCAGAACTTTACTGCCAACTAACAGTAAACTATTGAGACCCAAAATAATTAAAAACGTCACTGCAAAACTTCAAAACATAAAACAAAACGAAAAAGAAAATGCAGACAGAGGGACAAAGGCAAATAAAGAGTTTGTAAGTGAAGAAAAAGTGATGTTAAGAAAGGGTCACAGTAACTGGGTTCCGGGAGAAATAGTAACACCAGAAGGTCACCGCTCTTACAAAGTCAAGACTCAAGACGGAGCTACTTATAAAAGAAATGCGTGGCATTTGAAACATGCCGCACCTCCAGAAGTTCCAGTCATAAAACCAGCCAGTTGCCCGGAGACCATTGCAGAGGCGCCTCAAGAGGCCACACCGCCACCGCCGCTAGCAGACACACTGCCGCCGCCCACCACGGCGCCCACGCCGGTACTGACGGCTCCGCCGCTGACTACTCGCAGCGGACGCGTGGTAGTCCTACCTTCTAGGTACCGTTGAAAGAAGGGATGACATGGGATCACCTGGAAACGCATCCTAACGGCTCTCGTATGTTACCTGTCAAACATTGACAGATATATAACTGATATAAGTTACATTGTGCTTTTATATTGATTTATTAAAACGTTATTAGTTATCTGTAGTGTATTATTGTCATCAACTACATTACAAGTATGATCAGTTTGAATTTTATGTTGGACAAGAGCATTGTTTGAGTCTAAATGTTTTACGGATAGGGAATGTTCAGAAATTCTGGTTTGGATTGGACGGTTAGTTTGACCTAGGTAAGTTTGAGGACAATCACTACATGGGATCTCATATACACCATGACTTTCATTTGGAAATTTTTTTTTACAGACCGGACCAGTAAGTTGTTAAGATGGTTTGGATAGTTCTGAGAACCTTACTAATTTTGTCAGCCACACCTTTGATATATGGAAGGATTACCCTATTTTGTAACTGCTGATTGGAAGATTTAGGAGTTATGGAACCAGAATCCGTCTGACAGATCTTTGGATATGATTTTTCTCGAAACAATTTTGTACGAGGGCATTTTCAATAGAAAGAAGTTCTGTTTCTCTGTTTTAACAAACGAATTGAGTTGGGAAGGATGATGATGTGGTTTGACGTTTAAATAACGGTTTTTATGTGTTGGTTTTCGATATACAGTGTTGGAGAAACCATTTTCAGGATTTTTAGAAATAAGAATATCTAGAAACGGTAAAAAAAGGTTTTCTTTTACCTCCATTGTAAACTGAATACTAGAATGTATACCGTTTAGATGGATTAAGAAAGAGTCCAATGCTTCCTTTCTATGAGGCCAGATAACAAAATTGTCATCAACATAACGTAGCCAACAAGTGGGTTTTAATAGGAAGGAATGCAGAGCAATCTGTTCAAAATTATCTATCGAAACGTCGAGACAAAAGTTCTTCTGAACGCGGTTTTTCCAAAAAACTTATTTCTCATATATATTTATAAGTTATATTAATTATACAAAAATGGTAAAAAGAGAGAAGCAAAATTAAATAAAATAATTATCTGTGTAAATTTTTATAATAAAAATGAACTGTATATCACTAAAATCCAAAAAATCTTTTATGAATCAATGAAGTTCCATAATAACCATACAGGGGTGGTGCCCTCAAATGATTTTCCGGAAATAATTTAAGCTCTAAGTGAGAATGTTAGCTGTATTTTTAGTGGCTTAAGTCAAATTGTAACGCTATACCCTTATCTGTAATAAGCTATTAATATTTAGAGTATTATAGTAAAAAAAAGAAAAAGGTAAAATAATAGTTCAATCAAGAATGTAAAAAACCTATTAGATATGAAAAGAAAAGAATGGATAGCCTATAAAAATTTCATAAATAAAAGTGGGTGAGCATAATGGTAAAATTCCAAGCATTTTCTATAAGCTACAGAATCTTTAAGGTATAGGGTTTGCCATATTTTTACAGATTTTTGCTTACAGACCTTACAGGTATGCCCAGAATCTCACTATAAATAGGATAAAACTAAACTTACATCTAAAATAAAGGTTGAATATCCATTTGGAAATGATGTTGATATTGTATTAACGACATCAGTAATTTAAGATTAAATTAATGCTAATTTTACGTTTTGAAACGTACCATCTCGGACAATCTGTATGATGTGTGACCTACACGTGCTATATTAAGACGTAATTAAGAACATTGCGATGATCTTGTGTTAGGATTTTCAGTAATAAAAAGAAACTGTTAAATTGTACTTTGTTTATTTGGGTTGTGAACTACCAGCGACCGTTTTAAATTAACATAATAATTTGAAACGTTTCACGATTATTATTAAGTGTAGGTGGTCATACCGTTGAAGAATTTTATATTTCGGGAGATTTTTCGTTGGACACTTGTATAAATTAGCTTCATATTTATATGATAAATACGACAGGTGTAAAATTGTTAAAATATGAATCTGAATATTAATTTTTTTTTATTTCTATTTAGCGTTGTTGTTTATTTTAAACCGGTGTTTACGGTGACAAATAATATGGTATTTATTTTTTGTCATATTGGTTATTTAAAACTATTGTTACCAGAGGGCTTAAATGAAATATACATAGATATATATTGAGATAGATATCTAATAGTTAAAAATTTAATAAGTAGAACTTACCTTATAATTTACAATAAAAGGATATATTAATAAGTTTTATAGAATCAGCATTTACTTTTTCTTTTGTACATCTAAAGTTTCCAAGTTCATAATTTTCACAAGACATACATTTAAAATAAACAAAGAATGTAATGGGCATTTTATATTGAATAGGATCCATATTTTGCTATTTTATAACAATTAAATATTTCCAATCCATAATAAGTACACTTTTACATAACAATTTTTTTTTTGTCCTAGTTCTCTTTTAAAATTCTAAGTTTAATCTGAAACAATAAAAAGAAAATAAAAATCAAAAGTATTAATGGTTTTCACATGTTTAAGAAATCAACATGTAATTTTAGTTAGTAAAGTATTTAAATTAATATTATAAAAAGTAAGTACTTACAAAAATATAAAAAGACAAATTTTAGTCTTCGATATTGTACAAACAAGTATAGCAATAGATCATGAGTACCTAAAAAAGACACAAGAACAATTAAAAACATTTAGCAGGTGTGGTGAAATATAGTAAACTAATTCTCATATCAATAGTGTTGGTCTTAATCACATAATTTTTTTTAATAGAACACTTAAAGAGTGCACAGTGAAAAAAACTATTGAAAAATTTAGTTTATAAACATTAACAAAGGACATTTTATGTAACAAAATGTATGTAGGATAAGTGAGTAAAGTGTTTATATAAATTTTAAAATGTTAATCTTTGTTAACACAGAGACTCTTATCTTATATAATGTGTAAGAGATACAAATGACAAAATCTTTTAAAAGTTTAAATAATAGTTGTTAGGGTTTAAAAATAGTAATTTTTAGTTAACATAGGATTAGTTTAATTGATTTATAGTAATTTTAAGTACAATTGATAGTTTTATTTCAAATTTTAAAGTCTAGAAAATATGACAGCTCCAGCAAACTGCCTATTTTTTTAATAATAAATTTACAAGGAAAAAGTCTATTTAAAATTAAAGAAATAAATTTTTTTTTGTAAATATAAGGATGAGATCTCACTATAAGTTAACAAAGATACTATTAGTTTTGTAATTTCATTACCTTCATATTCAAGAATTTTGGTTAGAATTTTGCATTTAAACAATGGAATTTCGTTTTTGACATTTTTCCTGGAAGCCTATAAAAAGGCCGGAAAATCGATGATTCACTCTCTTTTGATTTTGGTAGCAGAGCAATTAACATCGTATGTATTAATTGATTACTAACTAGAAGAAAATTTTTTGCATTAATTAAAAGCTGTTTATGTTAAAGTAATACATGTAATATTAAAAATACATGCAGTAAAATAATCAACCATTATTAAATTACTTACCAAAGTAATAAATTGGTCAAATCAGAGACTGATTCCAAAAGAATTTGAAAGATTAAATTTGAGCATTCTTTCTGCAACTGGTCCTTAGCCGCCATATTGTGGTATTACTGTTCCGAAGGCAGACGAGGAGAAGCCGATCCGAATTTTTCGTGCCATTCCATTTAGACAGTAGCAATTTTTAGAGAACGAAATTTATAATAAAAGGTACGTGTCATAGTTAAGGTTTAGTATTTGTGTATTTGTTATTTTGTGACTGTAAATTAATTTTATTTGTATGTATCATCTCCATTCTTTTCATATAAGGCTATTCATTTATTTATTTGTACTAAACATATGAAAACCAATTAACAGTTTTTGTAAAATTTCTTTGAAATACTTGACATTAAATTTATTGTGTGTTAATTATTAAATAATATTTTAATTTGAATCCTACCCTGATAAGAGTCAGATTTTAAATTTAAATTTCAAAACAAATAGTCTGAGCTAGTTAAAATTTTGATAAGGCGCCCAACCATAGAATTACAGAAGAACAAGTAAACTTTATATAAAATTAAATTGTATTTGATCATTAAAATCAATCAAAACATTTGACAAAATCAATAAAACAAAATTATAAATTATAATAATCAAACCAATTAAAACATATCAAATTAATAGAACTAAGTGGGGATATTGATAAATTAACTATAAACAATTTAAATAATAATAATCATTAAATATAAATCATAATAAATTGACAATACCAACGTGGGATATTAACAAATAAACTAAAATAAATCAAACATAAAAATTAAAAGAAAAATTAAATCATTGTAATATATATAACGATGGTTTAAAATTTTTTAGTATTTTACTCATTTTATATTTTTCAACATGTCAAAAGCTTTTAAGTTTATAAAAACCCATAATTTATTTTTTTTATTCGTTTATTGATCAATAAATATGATATTAGTAATTAGAATGGTTATTTCTTTCGTTTTGCCTTCTTTGGAGGGTTTGGTAATTGCTTTATTTGTCTATTCTTTTGGCAAATTGCATAAAAGCTATGGTAATTACTAACGGAAAAAACATTAAGAAATTACTAAAGTTTTAATACATTCTTTAGACTGCATAATGAATACAATGAATAATTTGATATAAATTGTTATACGCCACACAAACGCCACTGTACGTCATTTTTTAAGGTAGGTCATAGTATTTTATCCAAACAAATTTTGGCCTATGGTAGTACGCATTGTTTTTTTACTGTGTATTTTCTAGTTTTGAAGAGGTTTTTAATACATCATTGACATATTGTTAAAGCAAAGTTATGTTTAAATATGATTAATTTGATTTTAGGGCAAGAAAAAACATTACTTAACCTCAAAATCTTTATGTACCGTAAACTTTTTCATATAATTTTTCAAAAATAAAATCTGCTATCTAGAATTTGAAACCCATATTGTTCTTATTACTAAATTTATAGGTTATTGATATATCCCAGTTTTCTTAGCATTGGATAGTGCCCGAAGCTATCTAGTATATTTCAGCTTAAAATTTTGGTAACACTAGCATTTGTCACATATAAAAAATCCATTTAATATAAATAAAGTTGAATGGTGAGCCATTAAAGTCTATTTGAATGTAAATGGTGCCGAATTTAACTGGAAGTAATGCTTATTTATAACAGACAATTTTTGTAGACGACAAAATTGGATTTGGAACACCTGTTTTACCGTTTCAACTTTTAAAATTGATATTATTTTCAGTGACATTTATGTTTTTTATTTACGGGATTATCATGGGATATTTTCGGTGTTTTTAACAAGTTTTTTGACGTATTGAATATTAGCCTAATAAGTGATTAAATAAAATTACAATTATGAAGATATATGAGTTTCTATATTTTTTTTATATTTAATTTGACAAATATTCTAATTTATTGAAAGTAAAAGCTACAACTTAACGTGTAGTTTTTTAGAGAATTTTATTAAATTAATTATAATTAAGTTCAATGTCATGTTTGTTAGAATTTTGGGAAATTTTCTCTGAAGTTAAACGTTGTTCTGGTATCAAACATCTGATTAAGAAAGGCGTACCAATAATGTTAGTATCAACATCGCTGTTAGAGCCGTCCGTGTACCAGCCATTACAAGATTTGATCTATCACATGATTTTTTCTGCTGTCCTGACTCTGACACTGCTCTGCCCTACATTCTGGCATTTTACTAGCCTTTTGTATGGACCAGCCATCGCCTCCCTTTCCACCAGATGTGAAGTGGAGGAAAATCTATTAAAAATTTGATGGCAGCGGTAGAAGTGGTGGATATAGCTCCCGTTATGATTAAGCATGCCTGCCATTGAAGCTTCTTCAGCTTCTCCCTAGTGGTCTTCTGCTCACATTTAGAGCACTAGACTGGAGCACCATACGTAATTATAGGCCTTAATAATGTCAGATATAGTCAACACATTTTTTGGGTTTCATTCCCAAAGGGATAGCTTTGTTTTACTGCAAATTCTCTCCAAATGAGCGTTCCATGTAAGCCTTTTATCCAGCGTAACCCCTTATAATATGATGTGTCCTTAGACCAGCTACTTCTTAGGATTAGGTGTCTTCTAAATTATTACATATCAATCTTCAACATCATTTATTACTATTCTTTTATAGACCAATTCTTTAAGTATATGAATCAAATGTCATACTACAATAACACTGTACACTTGAACCCCAAATACCTGGTTATATTTATATCATAATATGTTTACTAAATGCGCGTCCAATATTCATACACTTAGATAGTTTACAATATTATAGGCATCTGAAAATAAAATTGCAGCGCCAATGTGGGCAGTTGTAGAACTATAAATATTGACATTGAAATATTTACGTTGTATCTGTTGTGTGTTTAATTGTGTTTCTGAAATATTATTTTACCATAAAATAATAAATATTTGTAAATAATCACATAAAAACAAACACAAAACAAAGGAGAACCTGAGAACTATGTTCAGATTTTTAGTTATTCTGATTGTCACCAGGCGCCGTAGCGCTTATTTTCATTCTCTATAACGTCTACATATAAATACATATATAGAGGATGGATTTATTCATCACACCCTATATTTAACTTCATTCTATTACTTAATAGTTTCTCCATAGAGGGCGGATATTTGTCCAGTTTATCCAGTATTGATTTAAGAAGTACAAGTTGCCAGGAGATGAAAAAAAATGGAAAATTATATTAAAAAAACTAAGAACAATAAATAACTGCACAGTTAAACTAAACTTCCACTATTTATTAGAAAAATTCGCTTTAAAATTCAATTACAGCTGTTTCGCTATAACCAGCATCGTCAGATTGACATATTGAAATTACATGTTGTTTGTTTGTAACTAGGTACTTGATGTTGATAAGGAGTTAAGGCTAGACCAAGTAAGGAAGTAATAAGACATAACAATATTAAAGCCTAGATGTTATTAGCCCTAAGGGATTATCCTGGATGTATTTCACTCTAAGATCAGTATAACTGTGCAATGATATAGAAAAACCAGGAAAAAACTATATCATGCTGATCTTTACAATAACTTAATATATTTATGTTACAATAATGTCTTATCTATGTATAAAATGAAGACTCAATCAAAGAAAACAGTTTAATAGTGGAGAACTTTCAAGATTTATTTGTTCATTAACTACTTTAAACTGTTGATCTGCAATTTTAAAAATAATAACTTCGGCAACATCAGCATTAATATCATTTAAAACACAAAATAGTATTGGAACAAAATTGTTAAATGTGAAAACAAAATTTCCAAAATTTAAAAACATCTGGTTAATTGTCCAAAATGTAATGCAGTATATATAGGTCAAACACAAAGAAATTTTGAAGTAAGATTTAATGAACACTTAAGAGCATATAGATTACAACAACCAGATAAGTCGAACTATGCAAAACACCTACTGGAACATCCAAACTCACTTATACACACCAATGACATTCATATACTACACATTTGTGATAAAAAACAAAATTTAGATTTTCTAGAAGAACTTGAAATTAAAAGACATCTAGCAAATCAACAGTTTAAAGTAGTAAATGAACAAATAAATCTTGGAGGTTCTCCACTATTAAACTGTTTACTTTGATTGAGTCTTCATTTTATACATAGATAAGACATTATTGTAACATAAATATATTAAGTTATTGTAAAGATCAGCATGATATAGTTTTTTCCTGGTTTTTCTATATCATTGCACAGTTATACTGATTTTAGAGGGAAATACATCCAGGATAATCCCTTAGGGCTATTAACATCTAGGCTTTAATATTGTTATGTCTTATTACTTCCTTACTTGGTCTAGCCTTAACTCCTTATCAACATCAAGTACCTAGTTACAAACAAACAACATGTAATTTCAATATGTCAATCTGACGATGCTAGTTATAGCGAAACAGCTGTAATTGAATTTTAAAGCGAATTTTTCCAATAAATAGTGGAAGTTTAGTTTAACTGTGCAGTTATTTATTGTTCTTAGTAAGATGAACTTCCATAAAGTAGAGGTTAATACAATCAATTTTATATTAAAAAAAGTTTTAATTCATAGTGAATAAAAAAGGAAGACTGTTAAAATAGAAAAGCTGCAGCAGTTTGGTAGTTTTGGAGAAATAGTTTTGGAGATGTTGAGAATAGGAAAGTAAAAATGTATATTAGTACCTACTAATTGAGAAGGAAATGTGTTAAAAGATAAATAAATAAAACTATAAAAGAAATAAGGAAGATAAAAATAGTAAATGGAAACTTGGAGAAGGTCATCTGGTGGACGTTTAAGAAGTTTGAAGAAAGAATATCCATAAGGAAATGACAATTCAAGATTAGTCAAGTTTAGATTTAAATTAAATCATTCAATTTTATTAAAAAAATTAATAATTATTATAAATAAAATATAAAGTTAAAATTAACCCTAGCCAGGGGATAAACGAACAAGCCTACACAGACGATCTGGTGATATTGGTAAGAGGAAAGTATGAAGAAGTCATCTCTAAAGTGACTCAACGAGCACTTAACATTGTTACTAGGTGGTGCGACAAGGAACAACTTTCGGTCAACCCTAGTAAAGCAACAGTTGTTACTTTCACAGGAGGTGGAAACTGGATAAACTCCAAATGCCCGCCCTCTATGGAGAATCTATTAAGGAAGCGAATGAAGCCAAATATCTAGGGGTTACGCTGGATAAAAGACATTGATGGAACGCTCATGTAGAGAACCTTTGCAGTACAGCAAAGCTATCCCTTTGGACATGCCGTAGAGTATGCGGCAAGTCCTGGAAAATGAAACCCAAACAAATATATTGGCTACATCTGACAGTAATAAGGCCTATGATTACGTATGGTGCTCCGGTCTGGTGGGTTAAATGTTAGCAAAAGACTACCAGGGAGCAGCTGAATAAGCTTCAACGGCAAGCATGCTTAATCATAACGGGAGCTATGTCTACCACTCCCACCGCATCGAAATTCTAATAGATCTTCCTCCACTTTACATCTGGATGGAAAGGGAGGCGATGGCTTGTGCATACAGAAGACTAGTGAAATGTCAGGATGCAGGGCAGAGCATATGAAAACAATTGGACTGGCAGAGAGTGCAGACTGTGAGGGTCAGGATGAAACGGCGGAGCATATTTTGTGTAACAGCCTAGAGATTGAGAGAATACTGATCAATAAATTTATTTTGCATTAAGTCAAGCCCAATGACTTCATGGAAGGATCGCCAACGACCCTGATGAGCTTCATTAAAGGCATAGAACCTAATCTGACCTAACCTAACTCTAGCCAGAGTTTTTGCATCTCAATATTTCTGATTACAGAAGCTATGTAGGGACATTCTTGAACAATTTATTGTTTTATAACCTATTATTTAATTTTAAAATCGCCATATATCCCCACATTTCAATTAATTTTTAGTGAAAATGGCATTCACCAATTAAAGATATTGTTAAATGCATTAATTAATGTTGCGATTTATTTATGATTAGTTGTATCACAGCAGAATATACGTTTAGTAATATAGTAAACAATAAATTCGCCATGTTCCATTTGGCCGCGACAGTAATAATCGTGTGTGCAATGAAAGTGCGATTTCGAGAAAAAAAATGATCGTAATATAACAAATACCGCAGCTAAATCTTTACGATATCTTGAGGGATATCTTTAGGAGGACAGCGGGAGGTCAGACTGGTTTTACATTCAACTGCATTAATTTAATTAAATTTTATTTCGCATGTTTTAAATGCTTGGCAGCTGTACTATGAAAACAGAGCACTTAAAGAAGAAATATCATACAATAAAAATATGCTAATGGTTTGCCACACATACGGAATTTTTATTACGCTTTTTTGGGATCTTGTTAATAATCTACCTTACACTAAATGTTATCGTTAAGGAAATAGATAAAATAAATAACATAAAAAAATGCTCGTTTGGCTTGTCAAAACAGGTACGTTTTTCGTAGCGATTACAGTGTTTTAGCAGTAAGGTGAAATCACTATTTTTGCTTAATGACCATTTTGCAAAAAGTGCAATTACCTAAGTGTTTAGTATTATTTGTATTTTTTAAAGTAAATAAATTTTTTACATAAAAAAAGTGTATACCTAAAAACACAAAAAAGAGGTTCTATTCTGTGTCCAGAAGATAAAATAATAAAATCTCCAGGTACCCATTCAAAAGTACTACAGGGTACATCGTCAATAACTTCTGGCACTTCTAAGGTTTGCATTGCAAAATTTTTTCGTTTGGATAAGCTGAGTAAGTTAAATATATTCCAAACGCTGGACGTCTTAAAATTGAAAACAATGTAAAATTTGATATTTCATTAAATGTAGATGACAATCCTCAAAGTAGTTCAACACAAATGGGTGGATATGCTGGAGTTTCCCAACAATCGGGATAAACTATTTAAAAAAAAAGGAAAATAACCTCCCCACAAAACTGAACTAAATCAGGAATTTTCTGAAAATAAGCAGGATCCACATAGACGATCTCGATGTTGTTTTTTTGGTAGTGCTAAATGCCGAGGAATCAGAGGAAAATATTCATAGAAGAAGTGAATCTGACCTTTTTAAAAAGAGAACTTCAAAGGGCGGCGGGCAAATACTCGACGCATTTTACCCCAACTACCTACTAGAACGAAAAAGGTTCATAATCCAACATGAATATTCGACACAGAATGTTCAGAAAACGTATTTCCTTAATCCCTTTATTACCAATAAAATCTGCACCTTCCAATTTGATATTTTTTTAATTAACAGGTATTTTTCTTACACTTAGGTACAATTTTCTCATCAGTTTTGTTAATAATTGTGAGTTTTAATGTTGTTGTGTTTAAATGAGTATAATTAAAAGTTGTCGTAATAGAGATTTGCCATTGTTAGAAAATTATACATTTTCTAAAAGTGGTAGGTTAGGTTAGGTTAGGTTTGGTTAGGTTAGGTTAGGTTAGGTTAGGTTAGGTTAGGTTAGGTTAGGTTAGGTTAGGTTATGTTAGGTTAGGTTAGGTTAGGTTAGGTTAGATAATTATATAAAAATAAATAGTCTTAGCAAAAGAGACAAAAATGTAAAAAATGAAATTGCGTTTCTAGAACGAATAATTTTATTACCTACTTACCTGTCTGAAAGTACCTAAATTCTTGCGTCGAAAATTATTCCTATAATAAAAACATAATATTTCTAACCGTGCGTCAAAAGTTCCTGTCCTACAAATTTACCTGTCGAGAATTCATACGCCCTCAGAGGGTGCAAACCAAATTTTGATTTGTCGCTATCTATATGTATACGAATAAGTTGGAATATTTTCGTCTGACGCCGGTCTTATTTGATTACGTCTTAGGTTATATAAAAGAAGATCTTTGTTCAAAACCAACAAATCGTGTTTAAAATCCATTGACTCCTAAGCAAAAATTATGCCTGCTTTTAAGATATGTGTTTCCATTATTACTAACTACATCAAACACAAAAATGTTTAAATATTATTTAAATATTATAAAACGAGACTGCTTAAGAAAAACAGTTTTATTTTAAAAATTATTCTACAGTCGAATGCTCCCCTTCAATATACTCCCCTTCCCTCGCCACACACCGTTCTATTAGTTTTTTCCCATTGGTCAAAGCAGTGCTGAAAGTCTTTTTTTGTAAGAGCATTTAGGAGCTCAGCCGATATTCGCTTCACCTCTTCCATCGACTCGAACCGGGTTCATTTTAAGGCAGATTTAATCTTCGGAAACAGGAAAAAGTCACAGGGTACTAAATCAGGCGAGTACGGCGCGTGTTCGAGCACTGGAATGCCTCTAGCGGCTAAATATCGTTTCACAGACAGCGCGTTATGGTCAGGTGCGTTGTCCTGGTGCAAGATCCTCGTAGCGTTGCCAAAATTTTCAAATATTAAGTTTGGTTTACAGTTTGACCCTCTGGAACCCATTCAGTCATCACGATGCCGTTGATGTTGAAAAAAACGATTAGCATGGCTTTAAATTTTGATTTCGACATTCTTGCTTTTTACATTCTCGGCGATGCAGGAGTTTTCCAGTGTATGGATTGCCGCTTAGTTTCAACATCGTATTGGAATATCCAGGTTTCATCGCAAGTGATGAATCCATCAATTCAGGCTCTTTATCTAACCTTTAAAAAAAATCTGAGCAGATCTGTTGACGGATGAGCTTTTGGTCAGGAGTAAAATGTTTTGGGACCACAGACTTTTTTCATTTTCAATTCGTCATGTAAAATTTTCTTCTTCCATCCATTACTAAAGTAATTGATGATCCCATTAGAGTTAGTTTTTTAACATTTCGAACACGCTTTCTCTACAAATATTCCACCATTTTTCTTTTTTTCTACTTTACAATCAACAATATTTGATTGATATTGTTGTCATGCGATTTTATCCACAGCCTAGTATCGGCACAATCTACTTGACGCATTACTTTTGTCTTAGAATATTACGAAAAGAAAATACGAGTATATTAAAATTAGGAAAAATAAAATATTCTGGATACTTTCTAGATGGATTATAAATATTACGTATCCGATATTTTATTTTTTTATGTCAATTTTTGCAATAAATTTAAAAACCCTAACATTTTTGGATAGAAAAGGAAGAGACCTTTCAAACTACAGAAAAAAACATTTAGCTGGCGTAATGGGTCCCTTAATAGTGACCATTGCCAAGGTATTATAAAGCAATAATGGACAAGTGAAAAATACACGAATTTATGCGTCAGTTTATAGAAGTAACTCGTCAAAAAAAAGTTCAAACAAAACGTAAATGTTTAATTATCTTACATTACGTTACTTTTAACATTTCTTCTATGCTTTTTTGTTATTTTTACTGTTAATCAAATAAAAAAACTAGTAAATATATTAATGTTTTAAAAAAGTCATTTCGAAGGCGCAAATATTGATAAAAGTAATTTTCAAAGGTAAAGAACTAATAATCTGAATTAGTTTCTATGAGCAAAACAAATATATATCTAAGCATTTGAATGTCGTCATACATCCTTGAATAAGGTGTACTGCAAAACGTGAGAACTACAAATATTGGGAGTGGACCTTACAATATACGTGATACATGAACATTAAAAATATCCCTGATTTTTGTTTATACCATTTTAATCCCTCAGATAACAATTAAAGTTATAGGAACTATCGTTTTAAAAGATGGAAAATGTAATTTATTGTAGGACTAACCCTTACTGGCGATAAAATGATTTCTCGTAATAGTTGAGTATCTAAAAAAATTATAGTTTTGAAATAAAATAGACAGATCATCAAGAATCCTTCTAGCAGACTAATGGGCCTCATAAACGAGGAGTTCAAACGGAGGCTTATAAGTCCAAAATTTGTTGTTAGGTTAAAAAACCGTATCCATTTTGTCTACGCAAGTAATCAGTGCAAAGTAAAGTCGCTTAGGGAGTCAGTGAGAATAAGATAATTGGTTTCGTTTGGAGGAAATGCTATTAGAGTAGCTCAATGCAGAGTACTTGGTTCAGAGTAGAAGACAGATGATCTTAGAGGGATTTTTAAAATACGTTTAGAAGTTGCTGTAATAATTGCAGCATCAGTTTAAAATATTGGCAAATAATCTAATTATAGAACTCATAGATATCAATCCGTCAGTAACAATTGAACATGATTCAAGCAGCTTTTAATTTATGCTCATTGCAAAGTCACTATAATTATAATACAAATAAAATGGTTAGTTTAGGTTAGGTTAGGTTCAGTCCCTGAATACAGATTTTTAAGAGATTTTTAGAGATTACTTTATTTAGATTTAGATTTTTTTACAGTATCTATTTTGACTTACATCAACTCGCTCTCTACTTTGTTTTTTGTTTTAATAAATAACCTAACCTAACCTAACTAACTTTTAATATTTGTGTGTTTTTATTTCTTTTTTGTATTATTTAAATAACTTTGGAAATATGGCAGATACGTCAATATCTCAGGTCTTTTTTATTAACTTTTAATTAATAAACAATTTTAGGTTTTAATAAAAGCCCTAGCTCTTTCTTAAAAATCAGACTACCTGTTTTTAGTATTTTAAGAGCTCTGTAAAAATTATAAATATTGGAGAGTTCAGGAATTTTTTTTAGTAAATTTAATGATCTTTTCAAATATTTTTTAACATTTCGAAAATCTTGAATATTTCTAGAGATATTAAAAGAACCAAACTCTGACTTTGTTTACTTTATTGCTTTTAACTTTTTTTATTTTTTTCGGCTCCCTTTGGAAAGGGAGCCGAAAAAGTACGAGGAGTAATAAACCCGAATTAAGTATGCAAAACCTTTACAGGGAGCACCATGAAATTTTTGATAAATAACTTACTTTAAATTACATTTCTTCCGTAAATCTAAAAACCAGGTAGATCGACCCCGTATTTGTTTCAGTTGTAGCAAAGTTTAGGGTTTTCTTCATTGTTAAAGGATTAGCAGATAAGCAATATCGCAATGCAGTAGTGTGTATTTTGGGGAAAAAATACGTTTTAAATTATAATATAATCAAAAATGAAAAGAAATAATTGTTGGAATACATTTATTACTTACATTTTATTCTATATCCGACTCGGAAGAGGAAGAATCGTTGTTGACAATAGGGTCGATTAAATCATCACAAATATTGTCAATTTTCCACATATTTGCCTATACTTTGATAACATGCTCGATACAGTTTGTCCAATTTTCCTTACTAACATAACTTACAGCACTCTCAAACAATTTCACAACATCGTTTATTTTAACAGTAGTATTTTTTTCCAACTTCCCCCTTTACCTGAGCCCATATTAATTCTATAGGATTAAGTTCACAATGATAAGGGGGAAGTCGAAGAACTGATATACCACGAGAAAAAGCCATTTCTTCTACAATGTAGGTTTTGTATTTATTCTTGTTCATGTTTGCAATTCTGTAAATTTCTTTTCTTAGTGGATCTTTTGGAAACTTAATATTTCTCGTAATAAGCCACTCCAAAAGCTCTGCTTTACGCCAACGACTTGTGGGCAATGCTTCTCGTAACCGTGAATGGTAACTTGCGTTGTCCATAACAATAACAGCCCCTTTTGGAATCAGATCCAACATTTGAACAAAACCATTCCTCGAAGACATCCTTATTCATATCTTCGTGATAGTCCCTCGTGCGTTTTGAAATAAAAGTTAATAATCCACCATCAAAAAAACCTTCAGAACTTCCAACATGGACAATGATAAGTCTTTTTCCTTTTCCAGATGGTGGCTGCAAATCTAACGACAAACCTTCCACGAATGCCTGCCTTCCGCTTTTAATGTTTTCATCTTGCCAAGATTTGGAAACTGTATATCCAGCATTTATCCATGTTTCGTCTAAGTAGATTTTCAAATTTTGTTCTCTGCCATGTCGAATGCTTCTTAAATAGTCTCTTCTCCAAAAAACTATTTCCGGTAATAATGTCATTCTGGAGAATTTTGTATAGTCCGTATCTTCTTGCACTGATGTCATAATTTTGTCAAGTCTTGGAATTTCCTTTCGTAAGTAAAATCCATGGACTTTACGCCTTAGTCTTTGTTTTAATGACTTATCGATCTCAATTGGTTTTCGGCCTGAAGGAGTTTTAGGCGGTTGCAGAGTTCCATTCTTGTTTTATTTTAGTAATCTATAAATTTTTTATTTAGCAACACACAACTAAGCAGCCGTTAATTCCACAATATCATCAACACTTGCATCAACACGGTATACCCTCTTAAAATATATTTTGGTACGTCTATGAAATCTACTTAAATGAATGATTTATTACTCCTTGTCCTTTCTATATAGACTATAGTAGATCTGCATAATATTTCGGATCAAATGACACCTTGGTCGTAATTTTCGGTGAATATTCAAAATATTTATGAAAAATCGTACATGTGAATCTGACTAACAGTTCAAAAGGGATACTGTAGTTATTTGTTATAAATTAATAAAATGTAAAAATCACATACTGTAGCTTAAAGAAGTTTTCTGTCGTTTGAAATGTGGCATGTAATTTAAGCCAAAACGGACCGGTCTGTGTCATTAAATGAATTCCCAGGCGGGCTATCGCTGCGAGAAAAGTTATCGCGTATCGAAAATCCTGCTAAAAACGGCTGTTACCACCGGCATCAAGTATTACACAATAGCCTCATAATTACCGGGACCAAGAAAACATTACGAACCCGATTGCGGAGATAACTCGCGTAATGTGCAACCACAAATGCTCCACGTCCCGTTTTATGCTTCGGCCTTATCTGATTTCGCAGTTAATGTTGCCAACGACATATGTTCTATGATGTCAATAGAAATTCGTTTACCTGACAATGATTGTCATTGTTATTTTCCCTCGGCTGTTTGATTGGATCAAAACAATTAATTTTGTGTTGGATCTCACTGCCAGCATCATCGTCGTCATAGTCGTGATCGCACATAAAAGTTCTCTAGGTACGTTCTGATATTGACGCACAGACATTGAATGAATGAAACTATTGTGCAAGAAAACGATTTAAATTTTCCCTTTTTTGATTCAATAAAAATTAATAGATTTAAATTAAGTTTGTTAAAGTTTAAAATGGAATAACAAGTAAGATGTATTCTTTGGGACATTTGTAAATGTTGGGGACTTCTCGTTTGAAAGTTAGTAAAAATCATCCAGGACATTTCAGCATTTCTAAAGTCTTAAGAAGGTTTAGAGAAACTGGAAGTTATAATAGAAGACCAGTTCCAGGACGTCCCAGGTGTACTAATCATGCAGATGACCATTATTTAAGAATTCAGACTTTGCGAACTGGTCATGTTACAGCCAGGCAACTCTGCAAAATGTTGTCTCTGAAGATCGTAATGTTAGAATATCTGTCAATACGGTTTGAATCAGATTAAGGAATTTTGGATTCAGACCCAAAATGCCTGTTACTGCTCCATTGTTAACCAGAGCACACCATGTAGCACGTTTAAGGTTTGCAAGAGAACAATGGAATACCTTCAAGAGGTTGGTTTAGATTGGCCAGCAGATAGTCCAAACCTAAACCCGATTGAAAATGTTTGGGACTACCTGACAGGCGCATAAGAACTCGTAATATCGCTCCAGACTACCTTGATGAGCTGGAAAATGTTTTAAAGAAGAATGGGAAAATTTGGATTTGGATTACATAAGTTTTCTTGATAAGAAGCCTTCCTTGGAGAATGAGAGATGTTATTAGAGCCAGAGGTGGCAATACCAGATACTAAAATGTTAAATTTATCGTTAAATTTTTTTATTTTTTTTGTTTCATTACTTGATTTTGATAGAATAATTGTTATTTCCAATATTTATCCCCATAATAAAAACTTATGCCATACTTTTTGTAAGGAGTGTAGTTATTTATGGCATAAGTGGTAAAAGTGATATCTTATTTTGTGAGAAGGGAAGTGGCACACGACGCAGACGGCGTCTATCCCTTCACAAAATAAATTCACTTTTAGATGGTTTATAATACACTTTTTTTTCTACAAACCTCAAGTTAACGCATACCTATTTTACAATAATTAATTGATAGAATAATAGTAGCAATAAAACTCAAAGTCAACCCACAGTATGTAATTCTCATATGATATCTTATATGATTTTACTTTTGCACATGTTATATTTTGTCTTATATATTTGACTTTTGTATTTCTTCATTCTGACACATTGTGTTCTTCTCTTAGAGCCTAAAGATGGTCTTGTGACCGAAACATGTCGCTGATGAAACATTTTCATTAAATTACATACTGTGGGTTGACTTTGAGTGTTATTGCTACTATTCGTACCATCCACATGTGAGTTATGGATAACCTCTACAATTTTTGATAGAATAATAGCCTCAAAATGATAAGTTTTGAATCAAATTTCATTTAATCTATTCATGAAACAAATTGCCAAGGTAGTCAAAAGCAGAATTTATTGACAATTAAGGTCAATAAATCAAAATCATCGATATGTGTAGGTGGTAGTTTTTATTTGTTAAATTGTTATAAGAAACCCATTCCTTATATTTATGTCTTTTATTTTCTCTCTACATCTAAGTTCCTTCTTTGATTAGTTATTCAGTTGGTAAACCTTCGGGATGTATGTTGGTACTAGACAAGTTCCATTTTATGCTTTCTTACTTTAATTATAACTGTCCTTCATACGTATAAAGTTCTTCAAGTGCGCTGGTATAGTTTTTCTGTTTCGGCGAGTTGAAATGTACTCTATGCTATTCATCTTAATATACATCGCTTTACTGCTTAGATTGAGAAGACTAACAGGAACCTTTACCTACAGTTTAGGATCGACCTGTCTTCATGATTTCAATGAGATCGAGATCCTTTATCTGATTGTTTTTTACAATCCATCCAATTTTCTTCCTCACTTGTCTCATTTTTCTTGCTTCTTTTAGTAATGTAAAACTTTTTAACATTTTAATTTTCCTCTGGGATACAGTATTCTTTAGTATGAATTTGGTCCCACTTTTCTATCCACTTTAATTTAAACCGCACACTCAGACTCTATTTTCGTTAATAGCTTCTAAAGTTCCTTTCTCCTCTTCTTTTTTACATCATAACCCTCTTATTCATCCCTTATTCTTCACTTATTCATAGATGTTTAAGTTTTAAATTCCAGAAATTAATTTACAATTTCTAAAATCTGCACATACAGGCGAGTTTGTAATGATTTTGTGACATATTTAGCTTGCTGTTTTGTCGTACTTTTACTTATTGTAATATTAAGTACCTTTAACGTTTTGCTTTAATTTTTAATTTTAACTTTAATCATTTAATGTAATTAGACAACCGACACTAATCGTTCTTTGTATAACTATTTTTTTATTCTTCTGACACCATTGTTTCTTTATAGCCTGATGATGGTCTGAAGAGCGAAACATGTCGCATTAATTTGTGAACCTTACTATTAAAAATTGTGTATAGACTTTGAGTTTTATTACTACGATTACTACTATTAAATCAAAAATTATTCTTTCTCGTTTCTTCGTTCCTCGATGGAAAGTGATCCAGAAAATGAATTTCTACCACCGGAAATTGAAAAAGTTCTCTATAATGCTGCTTTTGAATTACTAATACAAGTTTTTATACGATCTTTTTTTGAAATGGTGAGATCAGAAAAATGATTTACTTACTTGTAACACCAGTGTTATAAAATGGCATTTTAGACACTGACAGCATCCGTTAAAAATTATTTTTTTACTGAATTTTGTAGAAAAAATATTTATTATCAACAAAATACAATAATTACCGAAGTTTTAATTGTTTAAATATCGTGATGTTGAATTTAAAACTTGGAGAACATCATACTCTCTTGTATATTATTGTTTGTGCTTTCTGTAAACAAAAAAATTACCCATTCAAAAGCTGTATTTCTTGGAGTATAGGTGAGTGTTCTTATTTAAATTTCGATATTTCAATAAACGGAATTCCATTGATGAATATACACGTTTTTGGAAACAGGAAAAAATCGTATTTCATTAGAAAAGCAAATCGAACAAATGTATTCCTAATAAATATGCAAACAATGTTGACGTAACGATATTTCACTGTCATTTTTTTCGGTGTTCACTCCCATCTACAAGTCGCATACGGTTTTTTAAAGTGTCTTAAACTTTCTCATTTATTAATACACAAGATTATTTTAATCTCTATTTCTTGTTACCACAGAGATTTCTCTTAAAGGATCATTATTCATAGATAGGTACATTACCTTTAACCGAATCCATTTCTTAGATGAGGTGTCAAATGAACAAATCCAAGCCATAATGGATGATGCGTACGGGCATTTTTGCATAAATAACATGTGTATGTATATTCTGCGATTATTCCAAAAGGATTCCGGTAATCTGATGTTATTAGGCCTTTTTTTGTGAAAGTCGCTGATTAAAATGCAATTATTTATATTAATACCAATTATTTATCGCGTTTTAAATAAGCATAAGTGTTTTATAGTCTTTAAAAGGTCAACGTAAATGGAAAATCTTAGTTATGGTCAAAACTCGATTTCTCATATTAGGCCATTTTTACAAAAAAAGAATGATTGCTGCTGCCTATACAAGACCAAATAAAAATTAGGACTGCTTAAAATATAAATAACATATATTACTATGGTTTAATTTTACTTTAATTTTTATGTTTGATTTATTACAGTTTTGTTTGTTAATATCCCACGTTGGTATTGTCAATTTATAATGATTTAATTTTTAATGATTATAATTTTATAATTTTGTTTTGTTTTATTGGTTTTGTCAAATGTTTTGATTGATTTTAATGATTGAATACTATTTAATTTTATATAAATTTTACTTGTTCTTCTGTAATTCTATTGTTGGGCGCCTTATCAAAATTTTAACTAGCTCAGACTATTTGTTTTGAAATTTAAATTTAAAATCTGACTCTTATCAGGGTAGGATTCAAATTAAAATATTATTTAATAATTAACACACAATAAATTTAATGTCAAGTATTTCAAAGAAATTTTACAAAAAACTGTTAATTGGTTTTCATATGTTTAGTACAAATAAATAAATGAATAGCCTTATATGAAAAGAATGAAGATGATACATACAAATAAAATTAATTTACAGTCACAAAATAACAAATACACAAATACTAAACCTTAACTATGACACGTACCTTTTATTATAAAGTTCGTTCACTAAAAATTGCTATTGTCTAAATGGAACAGCACAAAACTCGGATCGGCTTCTCCTCATCCCCTGTCAGAAATGCAATACCAAACAATATGGCGGCTAAGGACCAGTTGCAGAAAGAATGCTCAAATTTAATCTTTCAAATTCTCTTGGAATCAGTCTCTGATTTGACAAATTTATTACTTTGGTAAGTAATTTAATAATGGTTGATTATTTTACTGCATGTATTTTTAATATTACATGTATTACTTTAACATAAACAGCTTTTAATTAATGCAAAAAATTTTCTTCTAGTTAGTAATCAATTAATACATACGATGTTAATTGCTCTGCTACCAAAATCAAAAGAGAGCGAATAGATGTTAACTGCTCTACTACCAAAAACATAAGAGAGTGAATCATCAATTTTCCGGCCTTTTTATAGCTTCGAGGAAAAATGACATCGAAAAACGAAATTCCATTGTTTAAATGCAAAATTCTAACCAAAATTCTTGAATATGAAGGTAATGAAATTACAAAACTAATAGTATCTTTGTTAACTTACAGTGAAATCTTATCCTTATATTTACTAAAATTTTGTTTGTATAATTTTCTAAGTGACTTTTCCTAAGAAAATTTTAGATTCAAAATGCACAACTTTCTTGAGCTGTCAACTTATTTTAGACCTTCAAAATTTGAAATAAAACCATCATTTGTATTAAAATTACTATGAATCTGTTAAACTAATACTATTTTAGCTGATAACTACTATTTTAAACTCTAACAACTAAAATTTAAACTTTTAAAAGATTCTGTTATTTGTAGGTACCACTTATGCATTATATAAGATAAGATTCTCTGTGTTACAGAAGACTCACAACTTAAAATTTATATAAAACATTTACTTAACTATCCTACATACATTTTGTTACATAAAATGTCTTTGTTAGTGTTTGTACACTAAGTTTTCAATATTTATTTCATTATGCACTATTAAAGTGTTCTATCAAAAACTTATGTGATTATGTCCAACATTATTGATATGGGAATTAGTTTACTGTATTTCACCACACCTGCTACATGTTTTTAATTGTTCTTATGTCTTTTTAAGGTACTCATGAGCTATTGGAATATTTGTTTGTACAATATCGAAGACTATAATTTGTCTTTTTATAATTTTGTAAGTACTTTCCTTTTATAATATTAATTTAAATACTTTACTAACTAAAAGTACATGTTGATTTCTTAAACATGTGAAAACCATTAATACTTTTGATTTTTCTTTTCTTTTTATTGTTTCAGATTAAACTTAGAATTTTAAAAGAGAACTAGGAAAAAGATGAATTGTTATGTAAAAGTGTACTCATTATGGATTGGAAATATTTAATTGTTATAAAATAGCAAAATATGGATTCTATTCAATATAAAATGCCCATTACATTCTTTGTTTATATTAAATGTATGTCTTGTGAAAGTTATGAACTTGGAAACTTTAGATGTACAAAAGAAAAAGTAAATGCTGATTCTATAAAACTTATTAATATATCCTTTTATTGTAAATTATAAGTTAAGTTCTACTTATTAAATTTTTAACTATTAGATATCTATCTCAATATTTATGAATAATTTTTTTCTAAAAACGTCAGTAAAAGTATAATGTATTAGAAGTATTAGAATACTCCTAGAAGCAACTGCTGGAACGTATGAATATTCTTATAATATTACTAGACGACCTCCAAAGACAGCTTTTCCATGACAATCGCCAGAAATCCACTCAGATGTATGCTAGTAGTGAAACAGATTATGTAATTCAGATATTTGGGTATCGACATATCAAGCAATCACGAACCAGTTAAAAACTTAATGAGTCAAATTAATAAGGCATCAGCATTATCAGGATGCCTGCGGGATATAGTATGGTCGAATCCTTATATGAAAACAGTCAACAAAATAAGAATCTACAATACATGCATTAGACTGATCGCCTCGCCACCTATGGCATAGGTTAGGCATAGGTGGAGGTAGACGAAACAAATGTTAAGGGTGGCATAAATGAAAAAATGAAGAACAATTTTAGGAAAAACGAGGGGAAGAACGAGAAATATAGACATCAGAGACCAGTGCGATATTCAGGATGTTGTAAGATGAGGTAAGCAGAAAAAGAGACATTGGTACAACCATGTTAGATGCATGGACGAAAACAGACTACCAAAAATTGTCCTAAAAAACAATCCGCACGGTATGAGACCTCTCAGAAGGCCACCTAAAAGATGGGGGGAAAGTTGGTAATCTAACTCCCAGGAAAAATGCTGAGCCACCTCCAAAACGTACAGATCGACAGATTGTAAATAAGTAGAAGAAAAAGTAGATTACCTTGGCAACTTTTTTATGAATTGATTAGAAGAAATTGGATTCAAAACTGATAATCTCGAGGCTATTATTTTATCAATTAATTAATGTAAAATAGTTATGCGTTAAATTGTAGAAAAAATAGTGTATGTTATACCTGCTCAAAGTGATTTTATTTTGTTTGAAA
This sequence comes from Ophraella communa, assembly GCA_035357415.1. Lineage (NCBI taxonomy): Eukaryota > Metazoa > Arthropoda > Insecta > Coleoptera > Chrysomelidae > Ophraella > Ophraella communa. The sequence continues at coordinate 26,869,212 of CM068994.1, read as the reverse complement.
GGCGTAGTGTCCCAAACTTCCCTTCTCGCAAAATAAAATAAAAATATATCATAAATAACTTTTTTATTATAGTGCAATTTAACCCCTTAAAAATAATTATATAGTCGCTTAAAAATATTTTTGAGAACATGCCTAATTCTAGTTCTTGTTTTTTGGCCCTACATTTTCATAAATCGAGATCTTTAAGTGACTTAAGATGCTCATTCACTCTCAAGATAAGAGAAATAAGGTCCAGACGAGACAGAAATCGTTCATCTAGCTAGCTAAATGGTTCTTAGTCGGTTGAGATTGAATCGAACGTGTTTGTCATTCTTTAAGAACATAGTGTGATGTTTCAGATAAATAAGTGTTGTACTCTTAATAAAAAAAACCTTAAGTGGTCATAATTTACTTAAGATCTCGATAAAGAAAATCTTTTAATTTAAATCATTATTTAATAGACTGTTTGAGTAAAGGAGTTTTATTTTTAAAATCTATTATCTAGTGCTCCCCTCCAATGTACTATCCTTGTTTTAAATTACTCCAGAATGTCGCAACATCTTATTAAGAAGGGTAAACAACTAAAAGGTTGAATTAAACTTTCACTATTTATTCGCAAAATATTAAATGCAATGACGATGCTAATTCTGTAGCGAAACGGCCGTCATTGCATTTTATTTTTTGCGAATAAATAGTGAAAGTTTAATTCAACCTTTTAGTTGTTTACCGTTCTTAGTACTTTCCATTTTTCACCTCAAACCCAGGTAAATTAGACACACCAAAAAACTTCGGAATCAAAACAAACCAACCCTTCTGCATAAAGTGAGGTTATATCATAGATATTAACTTCCAGATATCGACCTAACCGCCAGTTGAAAGTTACAGAAAAATATTTGACATTTTAGCTGTCAGATAAAGTTAAACTGTTGTTGGTAAACCGACTTTTCCAAAATAACTGGTAGTTAAGCATTAACTGACAGATAAATTGCTATTGAAAAACCGACCTTGAATCTTTTTCTCAATTCATTAAAGTACTAAATCATTATCTTCTGTATGTTCCTTATGCTGTATTAATTTTGTTTTGTTAATTTTTTTTACATTTAAACCGCAATCCTTTTTTTATCTTTTCATTTCGACGTTTCGGTATCAAGAACTTAATTTTTTAAACGACAATTCGAAAAAATTTGACAACTAGACATTCAATAATATTTTGAAGATTAAGACTACAAAATTTTAGTTGTCAAAGTTTAAATTACAAGAGGTTCAGAGTACAAATAATCAAAAATATAACATATAAGTACATTACAATTCAATTATTAGCTTATATTTATACTCACAGTATACTTATTAATAAATAAGATGGTTACAATTAGCATAGTCAAAAAACTGTTTTAGTTGACTCAGAAAATTATATTTTGCTTGTTGACAGTTAAGAGCCTTTATCCTTTGAAAACATTGCTTGGTTAGTGAATGATCATCCATAGCCTTTACTTTATTTAGCCACAGCAATGTCGATTTAAATATAAGGTATGGTGTTCGTTTCTACTCTTACGATATAGTTAGGAGTGCAAAATTGCAAACATAGTAACCTTTTGAAAAAGTTTACCTGTACTTGTTCAAGTAGATCAGCATACTGTAATCCCCAGATATGTTAGAGAGGACAAAACTATTGAATTATATAGTTCCAATCGAGCGTTTCAAGAATGTAATTTAGAACGACACATTATATTAATTACAGCACCTGTACTTTGAAGAGTCCTAGATACTGCTCTCTTTTCCATATTCAAAAACAAGGTTGACGATGAAAATGTGACACCTAAATATGTAAAATGTTTTACTATTTCTAAATATTCGTTGTCATATTTGAATTTAAAATTATAATTATCGTTATAGCCACCTTTAATTTGATTGTGTCGGTATATAATTTTAGCGCGTTTTCAATTTACGGCTTATATCAATGGGAGAATCTCCTAGTATTACTATATCATCGGCATATAACAGAAGTAAAATATCATGATGTCCATCTATGTTGATACCAGTGTGCCCAGCAGATCTAAAAAAATCCTCCATGTCTGACAAAAATAAAGAAAACAGTAGAGGAATCATACAATGACATTATATGAATGTCTAGTCATTTAAAAACCGAAACGTCGAAATAAAAACATAAAAAAACATTGTCGTTTAATTTCCTAAAAAAATTAACAATACTAAATCGTTGTGAGCTTTGCTGAGAGACTTTAGAAGATTTAGAATGAAATCGCATTGGAGCGGACAGAAGCGAGATTAGTATTATAATTAACCGTGAGCCATCAGCATACGAGATTGGCAGATTGAAGAAATTTACGTACATACTACATACACATCTGAACTCGGTGCACTATTCATTAAAACCCTTGTCACCTGTTGAACACGGCTTCTATTCAGCGAAGAACCAAACAAAGAAAATTGATTAATGAACACGATCAAGATTTCTACATTGATTTATATTCGCTTTTATTGAATTAGTTTAATTAGGTTGCTTGTAAAGTAAATTAATTAGTGTCCATCGCGTGTATACCGGTAGCCGGCTATGTGAACGAGTAGGCGCTGACAGTAAATGCAGGTTTTCTTGCACTTCGCACCTCTTCTGACTTACGGTCGCACAGCCATGGGCATCATGCGATCGACTTTACACACTTTATTCACTCGAGATTGTTCGGAATAAAAAAAATGTTAATTAACAACCTCCATTTGTTAATTTTGCAACGTCAACATACTTCACTGTCACGTATTTTAAAAGTAGATGTGATTTATGCTTTTTTAAATTAAAAATAGTCAGTGGAGTTTAATAAACATAAACACATAAACAGAAACACAGGAATAAAAACGAATGCGGGGTTGTTGAAGAAAGCAAAGGGTCAGGAGCACCAAATCAATGTAAATTTCTCTTTTACCTATCGTTGAGTCTTCTTCAGAAGTATTATATTTAGGCTGTTCTTTGTTAATATCCAACTTTTCTAAGTGTCTTTTCTACTGGAAAAAGGCTCTTCTTCAGCCGGGAGGATATTTAAAATTTTCTAATTGGGTGATAACAAAATTGATAAATAGTTTTTATGTAGATAACTGCGTGACCAGTGTTGATAACGAAAAAGATCTTAACGAATTCATTTTGGAATCCACTCAGCTGATGCTAGAAGGAAAATTTGATCTTCGAGGGTGGGAGCACACTTTGATTAATAAAGTGGAAGAAAAAAGTATTGCTCCTAGAATAAAATGGAAATTTAACCCTCCTGGATCTCCTTGGTGGAGTGTATGGTGGGAGCGTCTGATAGGCCTATTGAAACAGCTGTTGAAGAAACAACTTGGAAAAGCTTGCCTATGTATGTATAAGTTAGGGGTGATAATTACACTGCGACCTATAGGATCTATTGTGTCCCCCCTTACTTGCCATGTTCTGATATTTTCTCAGAATTATAACAGCTCTTCGAGTCCTATTTTCCTGAGGAAGTTTAGGACATCGTCGGGCTTCAAGTCAGGTAGATCCCCTTCCTCTATTCCATGTGCTCCTAGGCATCTAGCCCTAGAATTTTGCAGGGCAGGGCATTCTGCGAGTATGTGTATTGAGGTTTCATCCTCTTCCTCACAGAATCTGCACTTTGCTTCATCTGCTAACCCTAGTTTCTTCATGTGGCTTCTTAACCGGCAATGCCCGGTTAATATTCCCGTTAAAATTCGGAGCCTTTTTTTACTGAGGTTGAGGCAGCTAAGAGATCTCTTCTGGTCATAGTTCCCCAGTAGTATCTTAGATTGCCTCAGTCCTTCCAGCCGATTCCAGTACTTGGATTTTTCTTTCTCCATTTCTTCCCTTAGTTTTCCTAAGATTACTCTACTGCTGATCCCACAAGATGGTTCTGGTCCCAAATGTGGGGTTTCAGCTGAATTCCACACATCTTTCGATGACGCGGACTTCTGCTTGAAAGATGCTCGGGTATGTGCCCAAGCTTTCTGAGTATTTGGCTCTCGGTCCAAAAACTCCTATTCCAGTTCCCTCGTCTAGCTTGGAACCGTTCGTATACCACTTTATGGTATTCTGGTTTAAATCCTGTATGGTGTCTTCATCCCATTCAGATTTATTACTCAACTTTGTGATGAATTTTCTCACAAAGTTGAATTTCTTTGGCATTTCCCAAGTTTGATCAAAATGAAGTGATCGGGGTTTTTCCCTGATAATTCCTTCTTTGATCATTCTATATATCGTTTTTTCTTCCTTACACTTTCTAACAGAATGTGCAGTGGGGTTAAGTTTAAAATCACCTCCATTGCAGCAGTGGGGCAAGTTCCCATTGCTCCAGTGATACATGAACAGGCTAGTCTCTGAATCTTCGAGAGATTTTTCCTCGTCGTACTCAGATTAGCCCTTGCTCCCCAAGCCACTGCCCCATATGTGATTATTGGTCTCACTATTGCTGTGTACATCCATTGCAGAATACGTGGGTTGCATCCCCAGTTCTTTCCTGCAATGTTCCTGCACACCATGAGGGCCTTGGTCGCTTTGTGTATTACTTCGTCTTCGTGTTTATTCCAGAGTAACCTACTATCTTGGATTAGCTCTAGATATTTGACCTCTGTTTTCCACTCGACGATGTTTTTCCCTATTCTTATGATTTTTAGATTAGGTTTCTGTTTCCTTGTAAAGGCTACTAGTGTGGTTTTGGTGGGGTTGATGCTGAGTTCCACCGAGTCACACCATTGTTTCGCAATGTTCAGTCCTCTTTGAACAATATCACAGAGGACATTTTCATACTTCCCTTTTGCCAGGATAACCATGTCGTCGGAATACCCTTGACATGGTATGCCTTCCCTGGTCAATTGACTAAGTAGACTGTCCACAGTGAGACTCTTTTTTATTCAGAGCGTCTTGGATTTCGTCAGTTAGTTGTATTAAAGCGGTTTCCGTGGACTTTCCCGCTTGGTACGCATGCTAACGGGGGTGCAGTGGCACCTGTTCCAAGATTTCTGTTCTAATGTAATTGTCTACAGCTTTTTCCATCGTTTTGAGAACAAACGATGTGAGGCTGATCGGTCTAAGGGATGGGGTGCGTAGTGTCCCCTTTTCCCTGCTTTTGGGATGAAGGTGATTTTGGCCCTTCTCCACGCTTCTGGTATGTATCCCAGTTCAAGGCTTGCCTAACCTATGAAGAGCTCTCTTCAGTTATATGCGAATGTGAATCTGTAATAAACTCACGGCCGCTTACCTATATAACAGACATGAAAGATGAATTAGTTGTTCTAGCCCCGTCTATGTTTCTTCAAGATGTCAAGGAAATCGGAACACCTTGTATGGACCAAATTGATGCTACGTCTCTTAATAGGCATCTGAGATACATTCAGAAAATAAGAATGAATTTAAGAAAAAGATTCAGAGAAGAATACCTAAGCCAGCTAGTATTGCACATGAAAAGAAAAACGTCCAGAGAAGTTAATAAAGGAGAAATTGTGATTATCCAAAAAGAACGTTTGAAGAGACTTGATTGGTCTTTGGGTATAGTAGAACATATTTTTCCTGGAAAGGATGGAAAAATTCGTCTGGTGAAAGTTCGAACTTCAACGGGTTCTTTGATGAGACCCATTCAAAGACTTTACCCCCTTGAAAGCGAGACCGAAGAAGATACTTCTGTGAGATGTGAGCTGCAGAAAAGACACTTAGAAAAGTTGGATATTAAGAAAGAACAGCCTAAGTATAATACTTCTGAAGAAGACTCAACGACGGTAAAGTTTCACGCCACGCGATAATCAAGAAACAACTGTGAGAAAAGTAGTTTTTCAAAAACTGTCAAAACCATGAATGCAGAACAATTTGAAAAGATTTTGGCCGCCATGCAAGGAAATCAAAAGGCCTTAATCGCTCAGCTACGTCAATATCACTCAGGTAATCCGGTTTCAACAATTTTTGTACCCCCTTTCGAAAATTATGACAAACAAAAAGAAAATTTTAATATAAGGAACGTTTTGAAAATTCTCTTAAAATTAAAAATTTATTTGAAAACAAGTTTACTGCAGAACTTTTATTGAATTCCATAATAGGATCATCAACATTTTCGATCTTATCATCACTCGTTGCACCTCAAAAACCCAATAATTTTGAGTATGATATACTGATTAAGAAACTTCAGACACATTTGTCCTAAGAAAAATATTCTCGTTTCACAACATAAGTTTTTATCAATTTTTCAAGAGGAAAACCAATCGATAGCTGATTTCGTCATTCCACCTTAAATTGTGATTTTATTTTATCTCGCATATGTAAATCCAATATCTCAGACATTTTTCTAATAGCTCAGTTTATTAGAGGCATCAGTGACACATCCATTCGTGAAAATCTTCCTTAATCCGATGAAAAGGAATTTGATAATTTGGTAGAGAAAGCGCTCTTTAGAATCCTCTAAATTAGATAGCAGAGAACTTTCATGCAATAGCAACAAACCTGCAGAGACAACCAAGAGACGTCCAAGTACATGTTAAATTTTTGTTCTACAGTAGTAAATTGATCTACCAGAACCGGAAAGTGAGTTAAGATGGCACTCGCGCTTCTCAGGAAATTTAAAAAAGCGCGGGCAAGCCCTTTTTCGTGTATTTTCTTATTTCTTTCATTAAAAATTAAATACAAAACTAAAAAAACATACTTTATTGAAAAGTATATTTAGAAAGTAGTTTTATATGAAACATAAATGATGTAAACAATATTATTATAATTATCATTAGTTAACATGATTGTGGTCCTCGAAATAATATATGGCCACGAATACATATAACAAGGATGTGAAACTCCTATGCCGAGCTATAAGCGCCCGTGGCTGAATTTACGGCTCCTATCTGGGCGGAGTCTAGTCCACGGTCGTTGCGTACTTTGTACTGCGCATCAGTTCGAACATCATACGATCATAACTATTCGAAAACACATGCGGTTGGTTATCTCGCTCGCACAAAGAAAAAGACAGCCTGTTGCGCAGTACGGAGTACGCAACGACCGAGAATTTAACCCTGTCCAGATAGGTGCCTTTTCTCCTGCTACCGTCTCCACTCGAGTTTCACATCCTTGTTATATGTATTCGTGTATATGGCTTATTGGACAAATTACAGGAGCAATGAAAACATACCGAACGTGAAATATGGAAGTGGTTCTTAACTTTACAAAAAAATGACAAGATATAGACTAAAAGGAAGCATAAAACAACACATCGTTTTTTAACTATCGTTACACACAAACTAATTATCTAATTATTGAATTTATTCTAAAAACGCCACAAAAAACACAGTAAATACAACTCTTCAAAACAATAATGGCGACTGAATACTTTGGCAGTTGACACGTCACATTTCACATTTACTACAGAATATGAAATAAATTTTATGTTCTAAGGTTTGCCGTTGTGTCAAAAATTCCATGCTCCTAGTGCCATCTGCGCTAACTTTCCAATAATATGACAGAGATGTGACATTTTATACACTTGTGAACTAAACAAGGATAGAGCTAGCAGGACTATTTTATTGGACAGTCGAACAAAAATGCTCATGTACTTGACCGTCTCGAAACCTGCAAATATCAACAAAATGTTTAGCGTACAAAGCACCTAACCGGTGATTCAATACGCCCAAGGTTCGGAGTTAGTTTCGAAGTTGAAAATATATAAAGAATTGATGATATCTTTTAAAAACTTATATTTTTCAATCTACATTGACAATCTATATCAAAATTAATATGACAGTTATTGACAACTAATTTTTTGAAATAAAATACAAAGTGTTAAAAAAAATAAATAAACACTAGCATTTTTCAACAGTAAACTAATTTAAAAAGGTAGGGCTTTACTTTAAAGCACGCGATAGATATGATCATGGGACATGACAATCGATAGTACTCTACGAGCTGAGTCGATCGACAACCCTTATAATTGGCGCATGCGCAGAATAAAAAAAAATTATGAATTTTTTAATTTCCCATTATAAGTCTATGGGGAATGCGAAAAAGACTCAATAACGGCCATAACCTTTAATTAAAACATCCGTTAAATGTATATTCACTAATCCCAGCAGAAACAATCAAATCAAACCTAACCAACCCTAACCAAACCTAACCTAACCTAACCTAACCTAACCTAACCTAACCTAACCTAACCTAACCTAACCTAACCTAACCTAACCTAACCTAACCTAACCTAACCTAACCTAACCTAACCTAACCTAACCTAACCTAACCCTACGAATAAATAATAAAAAGGAAGGAGTATAATACGATTTGACGATGTCCGCAATGGTTCTTGCATATGGCTGACTTAAAGTTTCCGGTTACCAGTGGTGTCACACACAGGGTATTATAAACTTATGTCTCGTATTAATTATTAAAAAAAATAACTGTTTTCCGCTTGTAATTATCTGTACAGTAATATACATTGTCATAAAGTTGTAGGAATACAAATTTAGATTAAAAACTTCTAAGCAGGTAATTATAAATAGTTGACTTAGTTGGTCTATATAAAAAATAAAGGAACGTCTATGATAACAATGTGGTTGTCATTAAAATATTTTGTTAATTTTTAATAATTCAGATAAATAGAACCCTACAGATGAAAAGTAATTCCCATTCAAGAGTTGGGTTAACTACTTAAATCAGAAAATATTATATAAAACAGCATGAAAAAACTATACATGTCAAATGTCACGATTCGAATGAGTCATATTTGGTTCTTCAATATGGCCGACTTCCGTCGCGATTATTTGCTTAATTAAAATATGACAACATTCTTTCCTTTCTATACTTTATTCGTAGACCTAACCTAACCTAACCTAACCTAACCTAACCTAACCTAACCTAACCTAACCTAACCTAACCTAACTTTCGTCGCGATTATTTGCTAAATTAAAATATGACAACATTCTTTCCTTTCTATACTTTATTCGTAGACCTAACCTAACCTAACCTAACCTAACCTAACCTAACCTAACCTAACCTAACCTAACCTAACCTAACTTTCGTCGCGATTATTTTCTAGATTAAAATATGACAACATTCCTTCCTTTCTATTCTTTATTCGTAGACCTAACCTAACCTAACCTAACCTAACCTAACCTAACCTAACCTAACCTAACCTAACCTAACCTAACCTAACCTAACCTAACCTAACCTAACCTAACCTAACCTAACCTAACCTAACCTAACCTAACCTAACCTAACCTAACCTAACCTAACCTAACCTAACCTAACCTAACCTAACCTAACAATAATTATAATTATAAGTTTTACTTTTAAATTATTTATAAATAACATTTTCTTTGTTCTATGGATTAACCAAAAACTATTTCATTTGTTTACTTTTATCTAGCTCCAAATATTATTGTTAGCCATAGTAAACGGTATTGTTATATTTCCCCACAATCGACTTTTGTTATCCTTCTAGGATATACAACCGGAACGATCCCATACAGAGTGATAATCTGAGGTAATAAAACCATAATAAACCGACTTAAATGGGACCATTTTGAAAACTGACCAGGTCACCATTCATTAATTTCTACTCAACCGCAATATAATAGAAGCGAATTCCCAATTGAATGTGTACAGTTAGAGTGTTTTGTTGTAATTGTTAGTAAAATGAGGATCTAGACCACCTAAAAGGTGTACCTGAAACTGTCAAGTCATGTCACTTTAACAAAAGAAAAGTGAGTGCTGATTTAAACACATATATCTCCAAAAGGATTCTGTTTTGGGATTTCCCAAAAATTTGTAAACATTGTTTGTGGACTTTAACAGGAATTTATGGGTTGTCAAATATTTGAATGATGTCATCTATATGTTTTTATTAGTTTATTTATCATCTTTTATTAGAATGAATTAAACAATAATACAAAAAGAAGAATCCTTGCCGTTTCGAAATATTTATTATACCCATTATAACATTATAACCAAGAATGAGGTAAAAAAACAAAAATACGAGAGGGTTTTTTAGTGATACCAATAGTTTTTTTAAATAAATAAAATTTGATGGCGAATGTTGGAGTGACCGCATGACTTTGATGAAGACAGGTGAAAATCAGTTTGTGTATTTCTTCTGGGTGGCCTTGTGGTATATAAACTGGCACTTGAAACCCGTGCGGAGATAAAAATAACTGATGTGTGCACTACGACCGAGACCGTATGACTGGGCGTAAAACAGAAGATGTGGTTTCAACCTTTTATTGATGAAACAGATCCGTACCACCAAATATAAATAAATGAATAAAAATTCAAATCAATGTCACAAAATTGTATTGTTGTAATCACAGGTAATTAACAGCAACTAGTTTCGGCATACAAGTAGGCCATCACCTGGGTAAAAATGTAAACAAAAACACCTTAATACGGTTATTCTGTACAAATATTCGTAACAGCGTAAATTTAACATCGATGTTATTAAAATCGCGATGTTAAATCAAATTTAACAGCGCGGTTAAAAATCGTATTCTGTACAATATTACATTGCGGCTAACTTCACTTTTATTAGGTTATCGTTATATTTCTTGAAAGATATTTATTATTATTAGTTTTATATATTTATTTTTATTATTATTATTATTATTACGGAATGATATTGTTCATTTTGATTTACTTCTTGAAAATTTATAATTCTATCACATACACAGTTTGACAGTTTCAAAATACATCGATGTAAATTACAGTAAGAGCGTACAGAATAGCATTTTCATCTCTCGGCCTTGAAAGTTTACAGCGCTGTTACCGCTAACATTTTTGTACAGAATAAGCCCATAAAACATTGTTTTAAATTAAATAGAATGAAATAAAATAAAACATCCACCATGGTTACACATTGTGTTGGATAAAGAACAAAACTAGTTGTTGTGTTAAGTAGACCAAGTTGTGTCAATACATTTTCAGTTAAGGTCCTAGTTAAAAAAGTTTAAAGATGCATTATTGATAAATAATAAATAAAACTAAGTATAAATAAAGAGGGGAGATACACTAAATTTTTTCGTAAAGTATAAAATAAGTGTAAAAATATCAAAATACAAATTTTGTGGGCATGAAATTTATTCCAGTGCCAAGCCAAGCCTACCTATTTTTTTTTCAAGCTAAGCCAAGCTTTGTTTTGAGGTACCAAGCTTTTTTAAGCTTTTTCAAGCAATTAAGCTTGAAAATAAATCATTTATATTAACTGTTTCCTCAAATGGTATGCCTTTTTGTAATGCTGTAGTAAATTAAAAATAAAAGCATTATTCTGTTTCCATAATTCAGCAAAGGAAATGAACTTTTAACTTGTAGAATAAACATAAATATGAGAATTAATCTGAGTAATTTCTTTTCTTTAATCTATTTCGTCATTTGGTCACAGTAAGGGAGTCTCGCGGAAACTTTTTTTTACCATTTTGGATAAATTGAGGAAGATTTTTATTGTACTAACCCTTAATATGTGAAAGTCCATCTTATTAAGAACAATAAACAACTAAACGGTTGAATTAAACTTTCACTATTTATTCGCAAATACGTTTTTAAATGACGATGCTAATTCTATAGCGAAACGGCCGTCATTGCATTTAAAAACTTATTTTGCGAATAAATAGTAAAAGTTTAATTAAGAGTTTTTTATTATTCTTAATAAGATGGACCTCCAAAAAGTAAGAGTTAGTACAATAAATTTATTTTTATCTTTGTCATTTATTAATAAATACACTCTTATTAAAAAATATTGACGAGTGTGTTTTGCAAATTCGAGATTACAGACCTGCCGTACGACATCAGACCCAAATGATATAATATAGACAGTCCATAGGTCCCATAAAAAAAGCCTGAAGTCTTAAAAAATTTAGTGTTGTCGCACACAAGAGTTCACGATTGCTGTCAGAGATTATAGTTCGGTAAAATATCACCGGCTACGTGATATAAACAAAACCAACATTGTTGCATCTTTCACTTTATTGGAATTTATTTATTAATATTGGCAAAGCGTATGTAATTTTATATACACACATGACTTTTTGTTCTGTTTACTTTTTTTCAGAGCAAATCGGGCATTGCATTAAACACCAACTGACCAACTGCACCAAACAATTTTTTTGTTGTTTGTCTTCAAGCAATGAAAGTTGGAATTGAGTACTAAATAATTAAATATACAAGGTTACATTGTGTTTAAAAGCCACCGTACAAGTGATTTAAGTTTCAATGACAAAAAATGTCGCTTGCAAACTGGCAACGTTGAAGTGACATTAAATGTCTCTCGTAAAGTAGTAGAGACTTTTAAAATCGCGAGAGACTTTTTTCCGATTCGGCGCATTAGGTTACTGTCAAAGGTGTTTTCATGAAGGATAACCTTACTTTTTTAACCTTCAAAAAGTTACGATTAATTACGTGGTGGTGAAAGTTTTTACAAGCTTTATTGTTATTAAAAATGGACTTCTTGGAACATCTTTCTGAACATGTTAAATGATTTAGAAGAAAATAAGGACGAAGAAGAGGTTGTTAGAAGGAGGAGAACCCCAGTGGACCCATTCAGTTTGAGTGATGTTTCATTTATAAAACTATTTCGGCTTGACAAAAATTCGGTTAGAAATTTATTATTGAGGGGTCTAGCATTGCCGACGAGGTAGATGGTGTAGCTTGGGACATACTGTTTTCATCAACACACTGATCTTTTTTTGAGCCAGTCACTTCGAGAGCTTTTTCATTATTTTCGAAACTCTAAAATGCAAATTGAATACATGTATTAAGTGAGTAAAATTTGCGTGAGGTGATATGTGAACAGCCCCTTACAAAGATCTCACAAAACTTACAAAATCTACTGGAATTTCCACAGTCCCCACTACGGGCTGAAATGACGCAGGGCCTAAAATTTCCAACAGTTTGGAATCTGTCTTGTCTACTTCCATAACAGCCGGAGGTCCTCCACCAGTTCTTTGGGCATATTTTTTCTGATCTGAGACTTTTGCCCGTATCTTTTTTTCATATCAATCCATGTCTGCACATTAATGATAGAATGAAGATTATAAAAATTAGCACAATAGGATGTGTTTTGAACTAATTTACTTACATTTCGCCATTGATCCACCCTCTTTGAAGGCCCTAAGCTATTCAAATGAGCAGCTAATTGATCCCACATATTTTTCGCTTTTTCTTTTGTAAACGTTTGGGAAAACTTTCCCCTATGCAGTTCCTCATTCTGGCCCATAAACTCCACCAGAAATTATTTTTGTTTTTTGTTGACTTATTTCTTATCACTCATTGTATTTTCGATTATACAAAAATAAGTATAAACAGTTGATAATTATGTGAGGTTAGAACGGGTAGAACAGTTTCAACGGGAGTACCAACCATAAATAGAAAAAGTTACTAAATATTCTAACCTTTTCAAGAATAGCAATTTTGTGTCTGCGGTCGACTTTTTTATTTGACATTTGACGACTAGCGACATTTTTTTGTCATTATCACTAGTGACATTTTCCAGCATCGGGCCCCTGAGGTCATTTCCTCGTGGTAATCATTGGTTGACTTTGATAGAATGTCTAATAACCCATTTTCTACAAAACCATGTTCACTGCCAATGTGTGCGATTATTAGTCTGCGACCTTTTCCCGTGGAGTATTTACTATATATACTTGCTAGAGCGAGTAGAATACAATTTTTCTGCAGCTTTCTAATGGAGCAATTTCTTCCTTCGTAACGGTCTGACCTATAGATGACGACACTAGAATTAAATCCATTTCATTTTTAGATAGTATCAACCTTCAAAAGATTCGTGTAAAAATTTAACAGCTGTCGGACTATTAGTTTGTGAGATATTGCATTTTTAGTGAAGCAACTTTTGTTATTTTCAAAAAGATGGAAAAAAAAGAATTTCGTGTGCTTATTAAATATTGTTATTTGAAAGGAAAAAATGCAGTTGAAGCAAAAGCTTGGCTTGATAATGAATTTCTGGACTCTGCGCCAGGAAAATCAACAATCATTGACTGGTACGCAAAATTCAAGCGTGGTGAAATGAGCACCGAAGATGGTGAACGCAGTGGACGCCCAAAAGAGGTGGTTACCGACGAAAATATCAAAAAGCTGACACTCTAAAGATATCTAAGGAACGTGTTGGAGATATCGTTCACGAATATTTGGGTATGCGGAAGCTCTGTGCGAAATGGGTGCCGCGCGTGCTCACAATCGACCAAAAACAACAACGAATTGATGATTCTGAGCAGTGTTTGCAGCTGTTAAGTCGTAACAAACCCGATTTTTTGCATCGATATGTGACTATGAATGAAACTTGGCTCCATCACTACACGCCTGAGTCCAATCGACAGTCAGCTGAGTGGACTGCGGCCGGTGAACCGCCACCAAAGCGTGGAAAGACTCAACAGTCAGCTGGCAAAGTTATGGCCTTATTTTTTTGGGATACACACGGTATATTGTTCATCGACTATTTGGAAAACGGAAAAACAATCAACAGCGACTATTACTGTGCATTATTGGAGCGATTGAAGACCGAAATCGCGAAAAAACGGCCCCATATGAAGAAGAAAAAAGTGTTGTTTCATCAAGACAATGCACCGTGTCACAAATCATCGAAAACGATGGCAAAATTGCATGAATTGGGCTTCGACTTGCTTCCTCACCCACCCTATTCTCCAGATCTAGCCCCCAGCGACTTTTTCCTTTTCTCTGACCTGAAGAGAATGCTCGCGGGAAAAAATTTGGCTCTGATACTGAGGTAATCGCCGAAACTGAAGCCTATTTTGAGGACAAACCGAAGGAGTACCTACTACAAAAAAATGGTATCGAAAAGTTGGAAGGTCGCTATAATCGCTGTATCGCCCTTGAAGGCAACTATGTTGAATAAAAAAAATGAATTTTGTCAAAATATTGTGTTTTACTATGGTAGACCGGGGACTTTTCAGCCGACCTTATATAGGTACCATTAAATTAAAAAAAGATTAATTCATCTTTCCCGAGAAAAATGAATTTGTAGCTGCTTGTACAATTTTTCTTCCGTCAGAATCAACTTCTTCTAGCTTCTAAGTAAAATTTTTGTTTATTGTGAGGGATACTGTACCTGGAAATGGTAACATCAATTTCAATTATGTTTGTTTTGTTAATTTTATTAAATCATTTTTGACAATCCATTTTTTCAATCATCTTAATCCGTTGTTTTCCTGTTTCCATATAGCAAACATTTTAAAATAAATCTTAGCTATTTAGAGATTGGTTAAGAGAAGCTTTATCCTTTTTAAAATTTTTAAAACGCATCAAATTTGCTAAGTGAATTTTTATGGAGAGTTTACGCGAACAAAGGACCCATAATTTTATCGACTGTCTTTTATTGCCTCTATTATTGTTTTTACAATTGCGAAAAGCTATTATTTTTACCGAGCAATAAAAAAAGAACTTTAGTATTTTCAGTTATCTAATATGTAGGTACTGCGGATTTAATTGAAATTACATTGTGTACAACTTGAGTCATGAAATGTCACAAAAATTGCAATAATATATCTGCTTATGTGCAACCGAATTGAGGTCTATTGTGTACAATATTTAATCTGAAATTGCATCTGCTATTGCAAAATCGACGGTAAGAAAATTGTGTTTGTGATATCCATTGTAGTTAAAGGTGTTCAATTAAAATACTGGAAGCAAATCGAAAACTCTAATTTAATAACCGGCTTACATAACATTGTTATCTTGATACGGAATTTTATATATACAAACATCGGTGATTGAATTCAAAATGGACCGTAAAACATCAAAGTCCGTATCGGTATTGAATTATTTGATTGAATGTATGAAAATAAAAAGAAATCATACTCGGCTTATCCGAGTCCAACAGTATCAAGGGTGATTAATGACCATACAGACAAGACTATTATTGATAAATAATTACAGTAGCCGGATTTTTTGTGAAACTATATTAAAAATGAAGGCATATTGGTTAGTAGCTCGGAAAAAATAAATGCAACAAGCACAAATATAAATGGGAAATGTCAATTAAATGAATCACGTGTTCTGGTCCATCGTCCACGTTTTAGAAAAATTCTCTTGGGAGGAAAGATAAATCCATTGGATTTAAAAAGGCGTTAAATACCTTTTTGGTCACTTTTCCTGTCTGAGAACATAGCAATGGTATTTCCTTGTACCTTTTGCCTGATTTGAAAGGCCCCGCAGTAAATTGGAGCTATTTCTGCTTAGAACGCTTACCGCTCTTAATTAAGAAATATTTTACTCTTGTCTTTCACCATGAATAGACAAGCTCTGCTGGATTGGTACTCCATTTTCCCAAGACTCCCTTCCTGTGATTATAGTTTTAAAAATTTCGGCATCATTTGACGCGTTGGCACTTTGGTATGTTTATTATTGAGGACCCTGACTACTCCAGCCTGCTCTGTCTTTGGCAACCACACTTCAGCATAGCTCGTATAACATGTGTATAACAATAGTGTTGTTTTTGGAGTAAACCCCAATTCTAACCGCACCTTTTCCTACAATGTGTCATTGAATTTAAAAACATATTTTTCATTACTGTTCTAACTATTTTTGAGTTTAGCTGTACTACTTCACTTCACTTTTTATTGTACATACTGTTTCTATTGTCATTTCCTCATCTTCCTTTTTAGGTTTCTCGTGTGAGAAGTGAGTTCAAAGAAAAAGCGCTTTCCTCCCTTAAGAGGTTTTATCTTCCTTTTAAGAGGGCTTTATGAAGCTTTGCGGCCATTAGTGTGTTGCTTTTCCTAATATGTTTGTTGTAAATAGTAACGTTTTGGTGTATCTTTGACAGTTTCCATCTTCTTTCACTTCACTGAAGAGGTTTTGGAATCTGGACAATTGAGTTTTCCACCCTGGTGCTTCCTTATTAAATCTTGTTAAGATCACTGGGCCACTGAAGTCAAATGCCTCAATAATTGCCCTGTTATGCCCTTTTCTGGAATTGAGTAGTGCCTTCTCCCAACTTCTAGTCGTAGTAATAGTTTTTTGTGTATTTTGTTAATGAATTTATTCACCATATGTAATGGACAGCATTTGGAAGTAGATTTTTCGTAGATATATATTTTAATTTAAAGAAATTGTACCTATCCTTAAATTATAACCTACTACATTGTTTGACATAAAGTTATTTTACAATAAAATGGCGAAATAAATTAATAAATTGTTGTTTAATTTGTATTATGGAAATGCTTTGGTTTTAAAAAAGAAGAGAGGAAGAAAACAAGAGTTTTAAGATAATATTTTATTAATGCAGAAACAATCTCTGTCTTTAAAATTTCCAATTTTTTCAAACCAAAAATGTTAAGAACTTCTAATTTATATAAATATGTACATCTTTTTAGTGTACAATTGACACAATTAGTAACACTGTATACAAGACACCTACTCGTTGTCATTTCTCTATTATGGGTGTACCAAAGGAACCAGAAATAATTTATTCCAATCCAAAGGTAATAGACATGTAACTCGTTTTCGATAAAAGATTTTACAATAATACGTCAGTTGTTGAACGTTGTAAAATTAGAAAGAAAGCAATCATCAAATACGTCAAATTAAGAATATCTACAATTAGTTGTACCGTTAGATGGATTCAGTAATATCCAACGATTTAACACCAGGCACACCTAGTACACCAATTTCCCAGGTGTAAAAGGAAACGGAACAGGACATGGACATACATTCGGGGGAACTAAAGAGGCACAATCATCAATAAAATAAATATTGGTACTACATAACTGTTGCTGTAATTTTGTTTGTGTTTTGTTAAAAAAATGGTCTGATTTTTATAAAAGCATCTTGCTTTACGTCTTTTTTTTGAAATAACGGGAACGTTTCAGATGTATAAAAGAAAAAAGTCTCGACTGTCATAGCGGTTGTGTAGTTATATTTAAGTTACTAAAAATTTATTTATCGTCAAAAAGATTAACAGGGATGTGGACTGTACTCAAATGAATATATAATTTTACTACGAAAAGATAGTTTCTATAATAAAAATAATAAAAAACATACCTAATATTTTCTTCAATAAACAAGGGATTCATTTTTGTAATTAAATATGAGCCTTAAGTCACTTGTTGCTAAACAAGAATATTCCTTGTCAAGTACTGAGGTGTTTGTTGATATTTGGATAATATTACTACTGTGATTCTCGTGAAATTTCTATAAAATTTGATCAATTATCTTTTTGAATCAATTTTTAAAGGTTTTCCCATAATGGAAAGTGGATATATTAAGGCAGATAGTACAAATTTACCAAGAATTGATAACTTTACGGTAGCTCATTTCTTCGCAACAAATAGTAACTTTTGCTCTGCTGAATTTAGAAATGTATAGACCTCCTTGTAAGTAATATACTCATTATACATTATAATAGTAATCGTGGGTATATATTATTAACTCGAAAATTTAAAATGAGTATAATAAAATAAAATAATATGATTTTGAGGTTATGTTTTATGGTTTGGGCTATATTTGGTACTTATGCATGGTTTTAAACACTTCCCCAAACATTGTCGACATACCTAGTTACATGCAACTGCTAACCAGTAGGTATTTTGTAGGGAATTGGACTGTTTTTGTTCACAAAAAAGTGTTGGATAAAACTTGCCAAGTATTTTTTAATTCTAAAGTTCTTGTAGTTCTACATACGTAAGTGTTTAAGACAACAGAGATTATAATTACCGCTTCTGGAATATCAAAGAATTAAAAAGATCTTTAGGTATATAGTACTGATCTTATAGTCCAAGTAATCAAATTTAAAGCTATTTTATATTCTTTGATTTCTTATGTATACATTCATACACATTGTTCTAGTCATGGCGATCATCAATTTTTTTGTTTATTGCACAAAAGTGTTCAGAATATGTTTTCCCAAACCAAGCTCTTAAGGCGGCATCCCACCGGACGCTCTGTTCTGCTCCGCTCTGCTCTGTGCCGAGCTGTGCCGAGCAGCGCGGCGCAGAACGACACAGAGCGGCGCAAGTTTGCGCGCTATGTTCGTCGAGGAGCAAAAAGTTCCAGTTTATATTGACATGCGCACGATGGAAACGAAAGTAGCTGCTGTTATAGTAATTAACCATTTTTTGCAAGAAAAACGAAAAGAAATGTCGTTATTGGGTTACACCAGTATTTAAAAGTAGAGACATTTATGGAGGAAATAATATTTTAAGTGATTTAGTTGCTGGACAGTTTCAACATTTTTGTCGTATGTCGTTGCAGGATTTCGAGCACCTGTTAACAATGATTGAACCAGTCATAAGAAAAAAGGATACTAATTACAGAGTTGCTGTATCTGCTAGAGAAAGGCTGGCAATCACTTTACGGTTCCTAGCAACAGAAGATTCATTTAGCAGTCTCATGTATACATTCAAAGTGTCCCAGCAAACTGTATCAATCAATTGTATCAATTTCCTCATGATTCCACTCAAAACTCATTTCAAACAAAATGTAAACACAAAATCAAATCACGAACACTAGTCCCACTGAACGCGCACGTTTCTTTGAAGTACCGACAACCAACGGATAATGTTCGCCCTTGTTCGAACTTGCACGACGCGGAGCAGTTTGTCGATCCCACCAAACGCTCAAGCCCTAAACGCGCACAATCGAACGAAAACGAACGGCACGGCGCAGAGCAGAGCGTCCGGTGGGATGCCGCCTTTAGGCTTCGCAGTCATCATTCCTTCTTTTCCTCGTTTCCCAAGATTCTTATTACCTAGACGAATAAATTAAAATTGAAAGTACTTATCGTTGATTTACAAGTATTTAGGTTTTCTGCATTTAAAAGTGATCACGGTTTCCATTTGTTTCTTTATTTTTTTCATATCCTCCCGGTTTGTCAGTCACGATGTCTATGATATTTTCAGCATTTGTCTAAACACTCACATATCAAATCCTTCCACTTTTTTGGTGGTGGTGGCTTCAGTTGAAGTCCAAGATTGTGCACCTTGTAAAAGCACCGGGCAGACAGATTCATTAAACATAGTTAATAAGTGAATTCATACTACTGCTGGTATATTATAAAAAATAATTAATCTTTGCTAATCTGACTATTAAATTTTGGTAAGAACATATTCTAACGACTATGTCGTCGCGATAAAAACGTATACTTAAATGCAATATGCCAAGATATCGAAGATCACTCCCAAAACCTCCACAACAGAGACCTATTTCAAAAGATAAAAGTCATTACCAAAGAATTTAAACCGAAGACATCGATGATAAGAGGTGACGATAGTAATTTGGTAACGGATATCGACAAGGTCACAGAGCGGTGTAGGTTTTACTGTAACAGCCTGTATGGTGATGGTGACAAAATCACTGTTCCTCATGCTCGTCCTGTGAGGATTTGGAACCAGAGATCGTAGTCGGAGGTCAGACAAGCAATTAAAAAGCTGACAAATAACAAAGTAGCCTGTAGATACAAAATCTATGGCAAAGAACTCAAACATATAGGTGATACTGGAATTAATATCCTCTGTGAACTGTGTAATCAAGTCTGCAAGATTGGTCGATGGAGTCAGGACTAGAAAGAAAAGGGTCCACAAAAGAGTGGGGAAACTACAGGACTGTGGCATTTATATCCCACGCAAGCAAGATTCTCCTGTATGTAATTAACGAAAGGTTGAAAACATACCTCAACTGGCAAAGAACAAGCAGGATTTGTAAAAGGCGGTGGAACCAGAGAACAAATTGTTAACATCAGACAGATAATCGAAAAATTCAAGCAATTCATGTTACTTTTGTTGCTGTGCTTCATTAATTCATTAATTATTCCAAAACGTTTGACTGTGTGGTATGGGAATATCTGTCGTGGAGCGTTTTAGGGGAGATGGGTGTCCCCAAACATCTAATAAGTCTGATAGCAAACCTGTACGCTGATGGGGAGAATGTAGTCAGGGCCAACGAAGTTAAGTCAGGTCCGCTCAAACCCAAAAAGGGGTAAGGCAAGGATGTATTCTGTCCCCGGTACTCTTTAACATCTACGGAGAGTGTATTATGCGGAAAGATTAGGAAGATTGGCTTACTTTCATGGTATTCAATTATATAAATGTGTGATAATAAAAAAATTCAATGAATAGATTTTTAGATATTTTATAAAGTAAATGTAAAATAAATGGCGATGAACGTCATAGAATTCGTCAATGAAACCAACAAATTATTTTAAAAATGAAAGTCATCTTGAATCTTCAATTTCATATTCTTTGAGCCAGGAATTTTTTGCAATTGTCGACTATGATAACTTGCATTGTCCATTACTATAACGTTGTTGTGCGGAATGTTGGGTAACAGACAATTTTTAAACCAATCTTCAAAAAGCTCTGCTGTCGTATCTTCGTGATAATCAACACAAAAGTCCTTAATATTTTTGATAGAAAGCCACATAGCGTTTGGGATCCAATCATTTTCTGATCCTGCATGTAATATTGTGATTCTCTTCCTTTTATTTGATGGTGCGTTTGTTTCACACTTATCAGAGGAATCAGACCATCCTTTGGAAGGGGTGTCATGTGTGTCAAACCACGTCTCATCGAGGTAGAGTATTGGCCGATTTTCAGACCGGTATTTTCTTATTGACGTTATATATTCAGAATGCCAGCTTATTAAACGTGTGGATTCCATTATTACTTGTCTCTTGTCAATTTTGCGATATTTAAAGCCCATTGCAGACAGGGCTCGCCACAGTTGATGTGAGTTTCGTCATTGATGAGCCGCTGTTTCAATCTTTTGATTGTAGGGACACGCTGCTCATGGTACATAGTGTAGATTTTTTGCCTTATCAAATCTTTTCCCAGTCATTTAGACTTTTTGTGACACCGGAATGTTTCCCACCGGAATCGCTTTTTTCTTGATTCCATGGAATTTTCAACAATTCGTCTAACTGAAGTAAGAGGCACCTTCGTAAAATTACTGGTTACTCTTGCTGCAGCACCCGCGTTATATACTTGCTGAAGTAAGTAACTATACACATTTTTTATAATGATTTTCGCGTCACAAGATAAGTGATTCTTCTTTAACGAACCAATGGAAGAAACACTATTACTTTTTATCTACGGACTCCACATATTGCCTATTATAAATGAACAAGAAGTGTGAGCTGTAATCCTCTACAATCCCTCTCTGAGAAACAAAATTACCTGAATCAGGTCCTTTTACATTTATGATGTGCATCTCGGATTTTACAACTTAAGGATCCAATTGATTTTATTATAATCCTTTAGTCAATACCATTTATTGTGAAAACTAATATACATCATACTTTTATTGGATATCGTCAGATTTGTGTTTTAAAATATTTTTATTCACTAATCAAGGTAATTGATTGTTAAAGTTAATAAATCTCGACTATCTTACTACCTATAAAATATGACAACACAAAATAACAGACACTTACATGGTAAGTAGTCGATACGCCACTGACATATGAATTGTTTATCCAACAAATTAGCGTTTGTTATGTTTTCTTTGAACACCTATTTCTAAGGTGCTAAAACGTTTTTGTATCGCCGGTCTCGCTATAAAAAATTATGTTTATAGATTTTATGGCAGTTAATGTATACTTGTGTGCATTTTATTTCGCAATATTGTCACCCATTAATTCAATAAACGCTATGTTTCCTTATTGTAGTATAATTGAATATATCGTATTGTAACTTCTAAAAATCCTCTGACGGTTTACTAATAAAGCAAAAAGATATCCACCTGATGTATCGATAATAATTGGAATTATACTTTAAAATAGATCTACGGTTTACTGGCTGTCATTATGTTAGCAATATCGTATATCTGAATCAATCATGTCCGATAAATATCCCAATCAAAAAACAGTTCATCTGGTGACAGATAGATTATGGCATTTAACTTTAAACTGGCTCTTGCTAATAGCGGGATGCCAATCGACTAAGCCGTAAATAGATTTATGGCAAATAGTCTTTGAAAATACTTCGTGGGGCTAAAGGATTATAAGTTCCCTCTGTGCTAGACATAGAAGTAACCGAAGGGGGAGACAAAGGTTGTAATAAGTCACACTGTGTGATATTACACCATTCTCTCTTTAAATTCTTATTTTTATGCTTATTTACATTGAAGATTACTTGCATTAAATTTCTTCTTTATAACTTAATGCTACTAAATTTTCTAATGGGTAATAAAAACAGTAGGTATCATCTACGTATGTAATATTTTTAATGACTTTTATCTTTAGCGTTTTGAGAATCGTTTTATTCCGATATTGCTTCATAAATTATTATTGTTATGGCAGATATATTAATTTTATGTTTTGGTACGTATGAATCACCATACCAATAAGAAGATTCAAATATTTTAGACTCGACTAATCAGTTCTCGATCACCAAAGTAGCATTTCGCGCACTAGATACAAAAATAACTATTTCTTTGAAAAACTTTATTTGCAGAAAACATATTTTTACTTTTTATTGTATCTTTATTATCACTTTCTATATTGAAAAAGAATGTATTAAAGGATGAATGTAACAATTTAATACAGGCTGAGCACAGTAAAATGAATAACATACTGTAACACACTTTGGGGTTATTTTGATAGTTTTTTTATCGAAATATAGGGATATATTATGGTTTACAACTTCTTCTTTTTTATTACTAACAATACTGTCAACTTTCGCTAACCAACTAACTTCAATTTAGTCTTCGGGTGTCGTACTACCTCTACATTAGGTTGTTGATAAGCTTGGATATCCTCCATGTTCCTACGAAGGTCTTCTACACATTCTTCCCCAGCCACTGCTTCACTAGGTAAGCAGTCAAACAGTCAAACACCAAGTCGGAATTCTTATTTCTTTAACAAAAAGGATCTTCGTAGATGCTTGTCCAAAAGATTCATTATCAACTGATTGAATAGCCATTACGAAGAATAAAAGGTATTGATCTCAATATTTTTGGGTTTTTTTTTGGTCCGTATGGTGCTCTACTGGCTGGAACCACATAATCGAAAGGAATCAAACCAACTCATAATTTTATAATGATCAATAATAAAGTATTTGATTCACCAACCCTTTCCTAACGTTAGGAATTGCCTAAATCAAATTTAGGAATTTCTAACTATAATTTGCGTTTCACGACGTGCTAGGTAATACCTAAGGGAAATAGGAAATAACTAATAGTAGGAGAGCTAGCACTGCCTAAAGCGTTTAGGAAATACTTAACCTCAAAATAGTTTGTCATTTTTGTTAACAGCATTGAAAGTATAGATTTTGTGTTTGTTTTTTTATTTATAAAAATATGCGAGCTGTACGTTTTATAGAACGTCTTGAAAGGTTCGATAAATAAATTTGTTAAGATGACATTTGTTGGAACAGCTGTCATTAAATTTAGTTTTTCAATAAAAAGTGGAGATTATTTTTCTTCTTTTTCCCCCTTCTCTCACTATTTGTTAGTTTATGATCTCCGCCCGTTTGGTTTACAGTTTAAAATTAAACAGTAATACCAATTATACGCAAAATTTATCCAAGTCCAATTTTTAGCTAGGTATTTCTTACCTAAGAATTTCTTAGGTTGGTGAAATCCATTTTAGGTAGGAAGTACCTAAAATCAAGTTGGTGAAATCGGGCATAATTGATCTAGAAAAAGTTTCAATGGTTGAGCTGTTGCGTTTTTGTTCGGATTTTAGTCAAGTTGACAACTAGTGTAATGATAAATGCAACATGCGGCACAATTTCACAGCCCTTTTAATGTCGTTACTGTTTATTTTGGCGTATACTTTATATGGAAATTCAGTAAATTTCTTGCTCTAAAATTTACAAAGCTTTAAACCGAAGAATAGTAGCATATAAAATGTTTCCTACCCGCCCATGTTGCTTCCCTGTGCCTTTAAGTTTCTAGAAAATTGCGGCTACTGGAACGGGTGTTGTAAATCACTGTTTACATGCCTAAATAGATTCATCATGACTGGTTGAGATGAGCATATATTTACGATCGTTTTACCATTTTGATTTTGCGGTAAACCTTCCGATTATGCTTCTGACTATTCTTATTTATGAAAGGGTCGTTGACTGTCAACGTTCGACGTACAAATAAAAAAAAAGAACTTGTTTTTCAACTGAAAATTACCCATTATCTATTACAAAAACTCGACAAAACTACATTACAAAATGTAAAGATTTTGTTAAAGCTTTTGTGTTCACGTCACTGTTAACTGATTTGGACAATTTAGTTGCAGTGACAAATAAAGTCACTTGGCAAACGTTGATGTTGAAGATGAAGACATTCCTATGGCATGTGTTTTAATGTCTTTTTTTAAATATTTTAAATCATCCGGTAAACTGAGAACTTCTTTCACAGAACGTAAAAGGCCAAGCAGCTGTTTTCTTTCAAGTATATTGCTGTGAAAAATTTTTTTGCATACAGGGCACAGATCACTGGGGGCTTGTAGGTCAAGAGGTAGAAGTTATGTGTAATATTTTTCTGCCAATACGTAGCTTTCAACTACTTATTTTATGTCTTCTCGATATAACTAGGTAAAATTTTTTAACATTTATACCACCATTTGTTTTAAAAAGTGTTGCACTCTACCTGCAGATGTGCCTGATTTTTTACTTTATTCTATGCCAATTTGTTTCCAGTAATGCTATTATGCAAAATCTGTGGAAATCTCTATTCCTACTAAATATACAAATCAACATTATAAATATTGTCACTCCACTTTTAGATAATATTTAATTAAAAAAATAAACATGCTCGATACAGTTTGTCCAATTTTCCTTACTAACATGACTTACAGCACTCTCAAACAAGTTCACAACATCGTTTATTTTAACAGTAGTATTTTTTTCCAACTTCCCCCTTTACCTGAGCCCATATTAATTCTCAATGATAAGGGGGAAGTCGAAGAACTGATATACCACGAGAAGAAGCCATTTCTTCTACAATGTAGGTTTTGTATTTATTCTTGTTCATTTTTGCAATTCTGTAAAGTTCTTTCCTTAGTGGATCTTTTGGAAACTTAATATTTAATGGACCTGTTTTTTGTCGTTTAGATGGTCCTTGGCTTATCGATATTGTTTGGTACTTGCACAATTAACATTCAACAAATGTTTTAAATTTATTCCAACTGTTTACAATATTATGAAATCCATACAACTTCATACAACTTTACTCAAAGAACTAATACTAAGTACTGATTTAATGTACCTACTTTCTTTTAAAATAATATTCCCGATAATGTTTCTAAGAAAACTGGGTTGTTTGGAAAATCCTCTCAATAATCGAATAATCTGTAAATAGGTGTAATCGTATTAAGCCGATTACAGTAGGCCACTTGCCATTTAAAATTTCTGAGAAAAATTCCCCAAACACTACATATAGGAGTAATACAAATAAAAAATATTCATTTTGCTTCTTTGAATTTAATAAAAATTGTAACGATATCTTGCTATCTTGACTTTAATTAATTTTTTAAAAATATATTTCATTGTAATTTATTTGTGACAATATTCAAAGTTTGAATACAAAAAGAACAAAAATATATAAAATAATTATTGTTACAGATTGGTTTGTTTTCTATTATGAATAAACTGTGTTGCCTTTCTTTATCAAACTTACTAAAATTTATGTACCTCAATCACTTTTTTTTATTAAAATTAGTACATCCCGTTACCTCTGACCTAAATCGTATATTCTTTAGCATAGCTGCAACTCATTCGTTCAATACAAAATGTACCTTACGGTATACCCTCTTAAAATATATTTTGGTACGTCTATCAAATCTACTTAAATGAATGATTTATTACTCCTTGTCCTTTCTATATAGACTATAGAAATTTTTGATATAGATTCACTCTACAATACTTGACCTCGTTGAAAAGACCTAAAGTTCTTCCTTCAGCACCATTTTTCCATTCTATGTAGGACAGTTTAATGAAAATGAAAACCTGGAAAACAAGGGTAACTGCTGTCGCCAACTGACGCATTAACATCTATTTGTAACGAATTAAAACATAATGTTATAATATTTACATGTAGTTTAAAACGTTATTTCAAGTTAACTAAATCCGATATCAAATCGATCATTCTATTTGATCATATTATTACATCGTTAGTATCCAATACATCATTTCTTTTTGTCAACGCTTTCTTTACTTTGGATATACTTTCACAACATCCCCGTATACAAGACAACTTTGTCGATTGTTGACAGTATAAAATTGTAACGTGTTTAGTGAAGATAGATTTAGTGTGAAAATGTTATTGAAACCGTTTATTGAAGAGGAGGGGCTGCGATTCCCAGATGTGTTTTTTTTGATCGATTGCAAACCATTTAAATAATTAAAAGGCGATTTTAACCCCAAAGGTGCCAGGTAAATCTGATTTGATTATAAAGAAAGCAAGAAATAACAGCTACCAGTTTTAGGTAAATTATTATCACAATTGATAAAACGTATGCAAACCTTAAAATTTGAAAATAGAAAAAGCCAGTTAATATTTTTAATAAAACATTCTATTTTCGTTTGTGACTGAAAAAATGCCCATTTTTCTTCTCAGTTGGGTCGTCCGGTGGACCGAACTAGTCATAGATAATAAAAAATAATTATTTAGATTAGAATCATTAAACCGAAGCATATTTCTTGTAATACCAGCTCATAAATATTATCCGACTAACCGTGTATAAAGAAAAAATATTCCGATTTAAATGACAACTGATCCCATTTGAGGAATCCAGCGGAGTTTCGAAGAAACCCTTATGTGAATACGAGAAACATCGAAAAATATATCTCATGGCGCGGACACCATAGGCGTAACTAGCGTTGGGCTAAGATTCTCATTCTATATAAATATTATAATTATCAGTAGTCGAGAAGATAATTTAACTTATTTGTAATGGTTCGGGAAAAATAAATTATATAAATATCATCAAGTATACTTAGTACAAAGACTTGAAGCCGAACCAATCATTAATTATGTTTTGTGTTCATGAGATTTATATATTTTAATAAGTGATTTTTTTTAACATGATGTAGGGCTAGTTATAATATTTGTCTTGTTAAATATTACATTACATACTTTTTAACTTCAGTTTATTTTATTCTGAAATTAAATATTTCCCAGAATGTAAATTGTTTTTAATTTTTGTGTAGCCTTTCTTATTTTTAATAAAAAAAAATTATCAACAAATTTTACGGAATGCAAAATGTTTAATCTCTGTCTTATGGTCTAGATCTCTTGCACTTGATTGTCCATGTTATTCCCTCCTTTTGAAGAAATTCCATCTTTTACATTTTACATCAAAATATTATCTTTATTTATTGCTGTATCTGTAATTTTATCCTTTATAAGTGACCGACAAGAACCCCTATCACCAGTATGAGTGGTTTATGGTTATTTAAAAAATTTTTTTGGATGTAACATTCTTTTTGTGGATAACTTCAATGAAAGTCTAAATCTGCATAGTCTCATCTTTTCCTGAAGAGTAAATAGAGTGTGGCCTAATTAGATTAGCTATAGCTGCCTCTTTTAGACCTAAACAGGGTTCATTTATTTATAAATATATTTTTCTCTTATCTTCTTACTCTTGGATTTCTCGAATATTTTATGTTGAACAAGTTTCCATTTCTATTCATTTTAGTGCTCCACAAACTTTATTTGTTTATTTTGCTACGATTTTAAATTTGCTTGTCTTACAGTTATATAGTTCCAATTTAATACCATAATAGACCAAGACCAAGCTGTACTACTATATACCTTCTTTTATTTTTAAATGAGGGCAGAGGAATGCGATATTTATAATCAAAATAACTGATACAATAGCAATGAATAGATATATTCGGTTTACTCATGTAAATGATATCTGGAAGACAGAATAATTGAGCAAAGATCTAATTGCCATCAGTCAAAACAACCAAAATCTATTTGAAAACAACTAATAAAGTGTCATAAAACTGAAACGACTGCTAGAGCACAGCAAGGATGATCAACTGTATAGATAAAATAAAGAAAACAACAAGGGAATATCATAAAATGGAAAGGATACATATAAATCTGCTAGTTTTCGCGGATGACCTCGTTCTTCTCGCAAATAAGGTAGAAAATCTACAACATATTCTTGAAGTATGGAGCCAAGAAATACAAACTAGAAATAAATATGGACAAAACAAAATGTATGATGAACGCAAAGAACCACAAGCCATAGAAATTAATATGGAACCAATAAGAATTCAACAGATTTCACAGTTAAATATTTGGGAATATTAATAACACTACATGGAAAAATAGAAGCAGAGATAGAAGACACGATAAAAGCTTCCAATAGGATATATTGTAATGAATATTATGATTAAATGATTTTTTATTGATTAATTGATTTGTAATTATAAATTGGATTGATTAATATTTGTTATTTAAATGTTCTAATAATAGCAAGATCTTCTTTTTTTCAGGGGTGCTTTGTTTTGCAAGTTTCTAGTTGGATTATTAGGTGTATATGAATGAAAAATTAATTAATTACAATTACAAATTTATTATAAAAAAGAGTTAAATTAAAACAGTAATAATAAAAGTTTAATAATGAAACTAATTAGTAGGAAAAATAATAAAAAAGAAATGCCTTTTATTAACTATAAAAGAACTTACTTGATGTTGAATTTGTGCTAAATTAATTAATGTTATTTATGTAATGGTAAGGTAACTACTACAAAAAATTCAAAATGTTTACAGTTATCTGACCTTAATATGTAGAGTCCTGCTTTCTGATTGGTGAAAAAAAACTGTAGTCGCTCTATAAAAACGAAGGTATTCGTGGAATCTCCAACTTTGGCAAATTGTCGTGATTGTTACACATTTGGTTTCTTGTGTAATATAATTGTTCCTTGTTTGTTCCTCCAAATGGATATAGTTCAGTGTTTGTTGGACTATAGTTCTCTTAATTGTATTATGAATAGTAAGTACACTTATAATTTCTTCTTTTTTATGCGTCAAAAATGTTTTAATTACATGCACTTTTGATTAGTTCTGGTATTAATTTTAGACTTATGTTCTTAATGTCACTATTTAGCACTTTGTTTCACTTCTTGATTGTTTTAACTTGAATTTTTAAAGTCACTATTAAATACTTTATTTTTACAACTTTTAAAAACTGTTTGTTTACTGACATCTTCTATGGTTGACTTCCAATCATATACTCCCCCCACGACCTCTGCTCAAGTCCTTTTATAGATTTCAAACTTTCCAGAAACTTCGTTATTGTTCTATGGATATTTCTAGAATACTACATGCATCTCTCTCTTTCCTATATATGACTAGACTTACTGTCGATCATTCCAGAACACAATATACTAAAAATATATCTGTCTCCTTTTTACACATTATATACCTATTTAGTTACTCGAAGTTTCTGGTAGGTTTAAATAACAAATTTATGTACAAGATATAATATTGATACATTAAATAATAAAATTATTTAAAATTTTCTTACAAATACACAAAATATATAATAAAATAATATAATATAATAAAAGTTATTTGATTAAGGTAGTATTGAACAACTTCTGTTGATATTATGCTCATTATACTATTATCGATGATTTAATTAAATATTACAATATTTACCAACATTAATATAATATAGATCTGAGGTGTGGACACTAAACAGAAAAGATAAGCAAATAATACAGGCTAGTGAAATGAAGTGAAGAAGAACAGTGGGTGTAAATCTGACAGATAACGTGATAAATGTAGAAATAAGAGAGAGATTTGAAGTTGAAGCAGTCAAAAAAGAATCCAAGAAAAATCGGTGAGATGGTAAGAATGCAAACCACAAGGTTGGCAAAGAAAGTTTGGAAAATGGGAAAAAGAAACAGAGAAAACCAAGGACAGATCAAGGCGAAAATGGAATAAAGAATTAGGGGACTACTTGGTGTAAATGGGGATGGATTGGGGTGGGGAAATAAGATTATGGAAGACGTGGAAGAGTAACAACACTAACCTCTACACTGGCAGGAAGCTGGTAGAAGGGGAATTGATTGTGGTTGTAGGTTCTATTTTATATGTCCTGATCCACGAAGCCACCATTGGACTATATTAAAAGTTAAAATATGTTTTGAGCAGAATTTTCTTGAATATTGCCAATTTGACTTAATTTACCCGAAAAAATATAATTAAAATCTAACAAAAAGATTTTTCATCTTGTTATTTCTTGTTATAAAATTATTTTTTTGAATCGAATATAAATATTTTTTTATTGGGATTTGTTGGTATTTTTTTTTATTTCAAGGAATAGTAAAATAAATTTCAAGGATGCGCTACTGGATCGAGCCTTATTTATAGCCCCACTCCGAATATCGCTCATACCGCGTATTAAACATATTCTAGTCGAAACCATATGAGAAATGATCTTTTACTTTTTATAAAATATCTAACAAGAAATTCGAATAATCTTGTGGCACATTCGTAAACAAATTCCAGCTCTGAAAAAATACCTTAATAAAGATACAATTACTACACTTTATCATTTCAAAATCGGTTTAGAATCTCATTAATTTTATAGGTAAGCTTTCAGAGCGCGAGCTCAAATATAAATTACCAAATAGATAAGATCTTGGCAAGCGGACGACGACGATGGCCGATGGTGAACATTACTGTCTTCTTCTCCTTCTTATTCTTCTACTTCCCACAAAAATGACCGAGCTAAAACTTTACATAGTTGTATTTACAGCTGAAAATGCCGTACTGTAGGTACGACGTTTTCAGTTATAAAATTTGTAGCGTTTGTTGCCTGTGACGTTTAAAAAGAACGAAACGGTGAAACATTGTAGATGCATTTATAATTCGTTTTATACGCCGGATTTTTTTGCGAGATCGGATTATCGGCTCTAAGATTTATACCTAACCATTTAAACATTTACAAATAAAAATATTTGCAAAGACTGTAGACTTTCTACACACTTTGAAGTAATTTTACCTAAAAAATTAGTAAACGAAATGAAAAACCCAAAGTCTATGTCACAGAATTTTATTCTTTATGTTGATAAAAAACAATAATAGCAACTAGTTGCGGCCTAACATTGAGGCCATCATCTGGCTATAAAAAAGGTTATTTAGTGGTGCAAACCAAACAGAAAAAAAAATCATACCTTAGTGTAAAAATTAAAACAAATATAAATATAAGGACCACAATTAAAACATAAAATATAAAATTACAAACATTTTCAAACAAACTAACAGATAAACATTAAAATAAATATAGGATCATATAAAATAAAACGTATGAAATTTGTGGTCTAAAATTAACTTTTTATATAATTAAAAAAGAAAGAAAAATGGGGTACGGCGAGTTCAACATAGACATATAGATTTATAAACTTTCCAGTGTAACTGAACAGAAGGCAAGAAGAATAAGTCACAAGAAAAACAACAAAAGGTTAGTGAGGTTATGTTGACAATAACAATGGACTAGTTTAGAAGGATCATATTAATCAAAATGATAGCAATATATATTTAGGATAATATACCTACTTACTTATATTGGTATTCATTTTGCAATTAATTTTTCTCATTTCGTAAAATTTAGCAATAAATAATTAGTAAGTTTTAAACGTAGCGCCAACTAATAACCAATAATGAAGTGTGTTTAAAAGTCAACGTTGTCACAGTTTAGCTACGTTCGTTTCAAGTATTCTCAAAGAACTGGCGGCACAAAACACCCTGTTCTGTGACTAACTGATTGTACCAGTTGACAAGATATATGACAGGAGAGAAAATCGTGTTTATCTGTAATAAACAAACAAGACCCCTATTCTTGACGGTGATAGAATAGAACAGCCAATAGAAAGTGGGCGTGGTTCTATTGAAAATGCCAAAACGGTATTTTTGAAATTCGTTCTCTCACTGTACCGATAGAAGGGTTGCTCCCCGAGAGAACAATTACTTCTATTGGTTATTTTTGAAGGAACCGCTATAACACCAAGAGAAGGTGTTAGGGATTTTTAATTTCGAACCAAAAATAGTATAGAAGTAATTTCTTTCATAAACCAAACACAACCAAACAACAAATTAATCTAACGAAAATGACAGAATATTTTGTTTAGTGTTTTACTCCTTATTTGATAAAGTGTCAATCAGAGAACAAAAATATCGATATGTTTATCTCTTTTTAATGACAACAAATAAGAGAGAGAGATAAGTTTCTCGGTTAATATTAAAGCATATCTACAACATCGCAAATTTTCTACCAATCTTATTGAAACAAGTCACTTACCACTTATGACGTATGTAACCATTAAATTTACATTTCAAAAGCCTATTAAGGCTAGAGGATTAATTTTATAAAAATTTTATTTGTACAATTGAACCACTAAAAACCTATTTTATAAGATGCAAATATAAAAAAAAATCACTAAACTAGTCCATTAAGATTAATTTAAAATGAAGATAAACAACGTAGTAAAATGTACGAAGCTAATTAGTCACCCAAAAAAGAAAGCAAAACCAATTATTAAAGAAAGTGACAACAGAAAACAAATAAAGGAAATATGGATGACAAAGTAAAATCTGTTACAAACACATAGCATTAAAGGGTATTAGTGTATTTTAAACTCAAAATGGTGAACCAGTACCTAAAAAACGGTTAAAAAAGGGACATTATAAGTTAACAACATACTACAAAATATCCCTGAATACAATAATGTGGATCTTTTGAGAGCTATTGCAGCAAATCTATAATAAATAAAACGTGTTCAATTGTTATTTCTTTGTACTTCTGAAATTTAATTATAAAAAAAATCATTTGACTTTATATCAATATTGTTATTATTTAATTACTTTTGTAAAATTATTAGTTAATGCCGAAAATTATTTCCTTTATTTTTAATTAGCAACAAATTTGTGTCGCACAAAGATTGTATAACTATACATATGATTAAAAATTTAAAATATTTTATTTGGATGTTGAAATTTACAAACATACTTAGATCGGTATTTTTTTTCGGCAATTAACTGTGAGGTAAATCAATTTTAGGAACTTTGTACATAGGTATTTCAAGTTTTAGCTTTATGAACTTTAGTAACATATCCATTTGACACTTTAAGCTTTCGGTATTTTAATTATTAGTAGAAACAAGCATTGGGTATTTAGATTTTAAGGATTTTGAACGTAGGTTATTTAGCATTAGTTTTTTTAAATTCAGACTTTGCAATACGTACCTACCCGTCGGACCGCAGTTACAGTGGAAAGTTTTTAAATCTATAAGTCTATGTTGAACTGCCCCCCCCCTTTTTCTTTCTTTTTTAAAACATATAAAAAGTTAATTTTAGACCTCAAATTTCATACGTTTTATCCTACATGTTCTTATATTTATTTTAATTTTTATTTGTTAGTTTGTTTGAAAATGTTTGTAATTATAAATTTTATGTTTTAATTGTGGTCCTTATATCTATTTATATTTGTTTTAATTTTTGCACTTTTCTTTTCTTTTTTCTTTTTGGTTTGCACCACTTTTTTATAGCCTGATGATGGCCTCAATGTTAGGCCGAAACTAGTTGCTATTATTGTTTTCCATCAGCATAAAGAATAAAATTCTGTGACATAGACTTTGAGTTTTTCATTTGGTTTCCCATTAGTCACATTTGAGATATGGATGGTTTACTTCGTTTTTAAAAAAATAGTTTTTAAAAGTGTGTTTATTACTTATTTAAGAAAAGCGCTTTCGGCTTACAAGGCCATCAACAGAGTTTCACATCAAATATGATGAAAAAACTACAAAACTCTTTTTAAAAATGGTATAGAGTAATAAATTGCAAAATAACTTTTTCATTTACTTGCTAAATTGCGTTTTAATTACAGATTTTCTTCCTAGAATTATTTAAATGCATTTAACTTCTTATTTATTATTGTTACGCCTTATCAAATCTTCCATATTTATTGTTATGGCTTATTAAGCAACAAAGTATGGCGTGTCTCTTCAACTAACCAGGTAGTATCGTTTAATACGTATAAAATAGTATGCCACTTAATTATAATTGTTGCTTATAGTTCCAGTAAATACATTGTTGATAATTAGGATTTATTTTGCTGAAGTAGTATTAAGTACCTTTTTAAACAATTATAAACTTTAATTTTTCGCATAAAATATTGCTAATAAAATAATGTACAACTTTTTATTTGTACAAAGTAGTTACGTAATTATTATATTGGTAGATTATTCATAATTTTATAGTATCTAAATTATTTAATCTATTGAGATCACTAACCAAGGGTACAAAATTGAAACAGTTTGCAGGATGGCAGCTAAAGAGGACATAGCAACCCATTTGTTTCACATATTGGAATGCTGGCATAATAGTCGATACAGTTCCGCCAGTTCGTGACTTGAAGGTGTCTAAGCACGTGTTTTCAGGGGACACTTTTTATTCACTGTTCTCAGAGAATGTGAATATGTATGAGGATATTTTAAACAGGAAGGAATATGTTGGTTTGTTCAAAACCCCCTAACAGTTTTGCAACATGTATGGAGTATGGTTTTATACTATATCCTTTAGAGATCCTTTTCTTCGTTTTCGTTCCATCTATCTTTGTAGATGAGCGTTCTTAAGGAAACCTGTGGCTATACACAGGAGTTTTCTGGTCCTGGCTACGTATATTTTGACTGCTCTGCTATCCGGATAATTCAGAAATTTTTTAGAAAGCGTACAATCTTTTTCTTCCTTCCATCTACTCTTGAATTTGTCAAGAAAGTGTTCCTTCAACCACTGCTGATGCTGGTAAGCTGATTAAAGTAGTAGGTTCCAAAATCCTTTGGAAAGCAGATTTCTTAGATAAAAAGGGAGCTATGGGACAGTCTTTCAAAATTCCATGACTTTTTATTTAGCCTAAAGTAACCTCTTTGCTTTTCCAGGCTTCGGTAATGGCCAAATTGAGTTTAATATCAATGCTCCATGTACAGCGTGTCCACGGATGGAGTATCCTATAGGTGGAAAATGTTTAAATATTAGTTTTAGTGAAAAATGTTCTGAAACCCCATAAAATAAAACAAAATTCAAGTTTATCAAAATCCTTCTGATTTTACAGCCAGTTTTATTTATGAAAACCGTATGAATTTTTGCCTTAAGTTCGAAAATAATGTATTAATCTAGTGAGTGACGTTTACGTGTCCCAAGTAACTGTCAACTTTTATAAACAATTTTCAAATTGTCATTCTTTAATATATATTTGACGACAATGTTAACTATTCAACAAAGAGTACTAGTACTTTCCCTTTTTCACTTTGATCAAACCCAAGTAAATTAGACACACTAAAAAACTTCGGAATCAAAACAAACCAACTTTTCTAAATAAAGTGAGGTTATATAATAGACCTTAACCTCCAGATATCGATATAACTGCCAGTTGAAAGTTACAGAAAAATATTTGACATTTTAGCTGTCGGATAAACTTAACCAGTTGTTGATAAACCGACCTCCAAAATAACTGGAAGTTAAGCATTAACTGACAGATAAATTGCTATTGATAAACCGACCCTGAATCTCTTACAGATTTCATATTTAATGGGTTAATTTATCACAATGTTTGAAGAGATTTTTTTTATTAAAGAACTTACCCCCTTTAGATTCAATAATTTTAATCTTCTTGAGTAAAAAAAACGCATTTAGCTTGAGTCAGAAAAAATGATGAAAAATTATTTTTATTTTTCTTTTAAGATAAAATAAATACCCTTATCTTATACCTGCTAAATACATTCGATCAAAAGTAGTGTTTGACTTTTCAGTGTGTGTGATTGATAAGTTTCAACAAATCTTCTCGCCCATTTAATTAGGAGAACGGTACCGTTCCCATAAGGTAAAATGCCACGTGTTATGGGTCTCAGAAACTTGCTCAGTGGGATATCATACTCGTTACCCACATAAATATAGTTAACATGATAACTGTACGTCAAAGTTGCTGGTGGTTGATTTTGGGACACGGTAAAAATGTATCAACGGATAAGGACAATTTAAAACCAAACAAGTTTTTTAGCAAAAAGTTTGTTATCCTTCTTTCTGACTATTTTAATGTGAAAATTATGAATTATGAATCAAGTAAGTAAGTACTTCGATACTATTTAATTACTTTAGTGATAATAATTTTGTTAAATAATTTGATTAAACTTTCAGTTTTAATTAACAATAAGGTTATGGTACCAATTAATTGCCAATTAACGTAGTCAGCGCGAATCAGAGAGCAATAAGAGAGCGAAAAATGAAATCCACGGCCTTTTTATACCTTTTCCCTAATTATGACATTAATGGCATAAAATTGGAAATCAATTGTTTCGATTTGCAGAAGTTAACTTAAATTTCCATATAATGATAAAATGTTTTTACATATTTGACTGTTTCTTTGATAATATACAGAAAATATCTATTCTTACATTCATGAAAAAGCTATTTAAATTATTAATTTAATTAAATATTAGTTTTTCCTTATAAAATTGATGTTTGAAATGTGCTTATTTTGGGCATGTCAATCTCCTTGAATTTATATAAATTTGAGCAAATAACATAAAATGAATCTCATAAGATAGTCTAATTTGACTCGCTGACGATGCTAAGTCTAGCGAAACGGCTGTCATTAAGGATAAAAAAGCAATTTTTTAAATAAATATTGGAAGTTTTGTTAAAACGAAGAGTTTTTTATTATTCTTAATTAGCAATTTTTTGTTTTGTTTTAGGTTTCCTTCATAAAATAAACTTTTACAAGATACAAGCTAGTCTATAAAATTGCTGCAATTATTTATTTGGCAAAGTCCTTTGACCCCGTAGATATAGACCATTCTATTCTTATGTAAACATTAGAGGAAAGTAGACTAAAGTATTCTTTTTAAATCAAATTTAGTAGATACGAAAAAGTAAGTTAAAACAGTTAGAATTCATAAAATTTGGAATAATACAAGTTAAATTATGAAGCCCATCTTGTAAAAATAAAAATGTAGTTTGAATATCGTTTATTTAATTTAAAAATATTATATCTTCAATACTGCATATAATAAATATAGTTGATGAAATCCAATTAAATAACGTGATAATAGATACTACGAACCATTAACAAAGTCTGCATCGTAGGCGATTAGCATAAAAATAAAAATTCGGAATTACGGCCTATCCACAACACTTTGTATTGACATTTGTGGTGGATACCATCCTCTCCTCCGTCAGGTAAAACTTCTCTATAATTCCGGCAAAAGTCGATCCTTTTGTACTATCTTAGTCCTGTGAACGGTTGCACCTAGTTATAGAGGATGATATGCAGTGCAATATGATTAATTATCTTTTGCGGTAAGCCCAACAGATAGTCCATTTGTGTAACGTTGCGCATGTGACTTTTTCTTCTTAACGATCCACCGTCCATTGTTACCGGAAGTATTAGAAGAAGAGAAAAAAATATGTTGAATAGGCCAGAGAAAACGTTATTAATGATCTAGATCTGGAGTTTGAATTAAACGCTGTCAATTTGGCGTACAATGGTTTGTGCGGCTGCCGAACGGACTGACACTTGAGTTTGTTTAAATGATTGTTGATTCTTTTCAATTTGGGTTTATTTAAAAGCGGTTTTTTACCGTACACCTCATGGGCGGGTGAAGAGAAATCATTAATTTTGAATAAATGGCAGTTTTATGTGGAATCTCTTTGTGTGTTTTGCTAGATTAGTTGTCAAAGATTTAATTCAAAATATAATCCGTCTAGAAAGTATCCGGAATTTTTTGTTTTTCCTAATTTTAATATATTTTCTTTTTGTAACATTCTAAGACAAAAGTAATGCGTCAAGTAGATTGTGCCGATAGTAGGCTATGGATAAAATCGCATGACAACAGTATCAATTAAATATCGTTAATTGTAAACAGACGTGGGTTTTGTAAAATAATGTCGCAAGTAGAAAAAAGAAAAGTGGTGGAATATTTGTATAGAAAGGGTGTTCGAAACGTTAAAAAACTAGTGCAACGCTTTAGTGAATTTAGGACGACAAAATCCGCGCCTAGGGTTTCGAAAACTGGCCAGCAGATTTAGAAATCAACGAAGAATAAATGTGTGTCCACAAACTGTGGCATGGCACTGAAAAGACAAGGCTACATATCAAGGAAACCAAAAAATATTCCTGCAATAACACATCTACAAAAGCAACGAAGAATGGAGTTTTGTCAACGTTTTCAAGGAGAAAATTTCAGCAATATTTTTATATCTGACGAGTCTTAAAATCTTAAAATTAATGAAAAATATGAAAATCTAAATGGGTAAGTACGTGGACCAAATAATTCAAAGCAAGATTGAAAGTTTTAATAAAAAATATTAAACTGTTCCTTTAATAAATAATAATAAAGAGTTGGATCAAACGAGTAATAATAATTTTTCCACTACATTAAATGCGAAATTTTATAAGAAGTTTATTTTCAATCTACTAAAAGTAAGTAATCCTGCTTATAAGAAAATGCCATTAACTTGGTGGTAAATATTTTCATTGCCGTCTTTCATCACTGCACAGAATCCGCATAAAACCAACAGATGCATTCTGCGGGTTATCAAATAAAAAATTAACACGTGTTCTCGACCGATTGGGAATCCTTTTTGGAATGTCACATGAGAGCGAGTGAAGTCGATCATTAGTGAAAATGAGAAGTGATCTGTTTAGTAATTTGCATCAAGCACGCACGCAAAAAGGTACTGCGAAAAGATGGAACATAAGAGGCGCCCAGAATAATAAGAAGATACATTTCTCAGGTGTTCGATGTAGCATACCGCACACCAAATATTTTTATCGAAAACACCAGCGTAGATAAAGGACAATTAATAAGTAATATGGACAAATAACTGGCAAAAGTAACAAATAAAATTATTGGGACCATTTTTTAATAAATACAAAATGCAATATGCAATATTCATAATTATATTCCCATAAAAATATATTATATATTGAGATGAATAGCCAAGCTTCAGTAAGAATAAAATGTAAAACTTACCTCAATATACAAATATAAAAGAATATCAGGATAATTTTTATTAATATATCAGCTAGTTTTCCTTATTTCATTTAAAGTATTCGCTATAATAATCTTAAATGTGAAACATTCAAATAGATGACGAATGTATTTGACAACTTTATCTTGGATAGGATCCTGTAGTATTATTTCATAACAATCAAGCAAGTCCCAATTCATATAGCTTTCTCTGGAAGTTAAAGTTAGAATCTAAAACAAAAAGAATATAACATAACCTGAGAAATACTTAAAAATATAAAAACTGTGTAAATAAATACTATCAGACAAAGGTGAAATCAGTGTATAAACTATAAATGTTACAGTGAAAGACAGAGTAACCATATTTCATTATCAAAACTCAGATAGTGACTACTTAAAAGACTATTTCAACAACTGTTGATAAAAGTTGATGTGAGACAATTTAGTTAGAGAAAATGTATGTAAATTCGTAATTTAAGTTTGTACATTAGTTATAAGTTTGTTAATCTTTGATAATATCAAAAGATCTCATTTAAATAAGTACTTATAATAGTTAATATCTAGTTCATATAATAGATTAAAATAAAAAGCTTAATTTTCATTTTTTTAAGTCAAATTAGTATTTAAAGGTTATAAGAGGACTATCTTATGAGATTTATGCATAGATTAATATTCATTTTATGTTATTTGCTCAACTTTATATAAATTCAAGGAGATTGACATGCCCCAAAATAAGCAAATTTCAAACATTAATTTTAGAAGGAAACTTATCAAAAATAATTTAAATATCTTTTTCATGAATGTAAGAATACAGATTTTCTTTATATTATCAAAGAAACAGTCTAATATGTAAAAAGATTTTATCATTTTATGGAAATTTAACAATATAAAAACTATAAATAAATAAATCAACAAAATCAAACCATCACAATATATTTATTATATATAAATATTATATATAAATATAAAAAGCATTACCCGACATAGATATTCCCATTTTTAACAAAAAGCACGCCATTCATTACAAGCCTAAGCATAACTCCTAAATAATGATACAGCGTGGCCAGCAAGAAGTCGGAACAAAGAGAATCGATTGGTATTCTTTGTCAATCAATTCGATAAAACAGAGTTTTATAAATGGAACGCTTATTTTTTTCAATCCAATATCCAATCTTTCATGTATTTTTATAAAATCTTTTGGATACAGTATTTCCTTAATTAATTCTTCTTCTATATGTATACCTCTATCTTGCAAATAACTTATTGTTTTCTGAACGATTTCCATTGCTGTATTTCATTCAGAATTATCCAAGAAATTATATCAAACTTCTTCAGATGCTCACTCCACTCTTTTGAATAGTACAGCACCGTTTTATAATAAGTTGTTTTTGTCTTTTTAATTTTTCATTTTTTTATTGATTTGAAGGCCAAAACACTTTGCGTGACACAATGACCTTTGTGAGCTGTGATTATTACATTATGTCTCTCCAGTGGTTTTTCAAAAAGGGAAGATTCAAAAAATCAACCAACAATTTAGGTGGATTTTTTTCAGCAAAGAAAAATCGTTTCAGGGGATTCCACAATGTTAATTTTTTTGTGCTGGAAGTAAAGACAGTCATCAAGGCAGTAAACTGTTGTGGGTGTCATCCCAGATTGAATTTAATCGCTCAATGCGAACTGTGTATAGTGAAAAATATTTATAATCAATTTAGAAACGTATCAATTTAAATTTGCAAAAGTGGTAACTCGGACATTTTTGTCCTAAAACAGAC
This sequence comes from Ophraella communa, assembly GCA_035357415.1. Lineage (NCBI taxonomy): Eukaryota > Metazoa > Arthropoda > Insecta > Coleoptera > Chrysomelidae > Ophraella > Ophraella communa. Next base: position 26,827,531 of record CM068994.1, on the reverse strand, counting down.
CACCGGTACTATGCCTTCAAAACTAGGGACATATCCCGGTGTATCGGGATGTACGGCAACCCTATTTTAATTTCTGTTCTTTTAATGTAAATAAAACTTTTAATAAGTGTTTGGTGTGCTCTCTGTAATTAACCAAAAAGTAATACAGTATCCGTGCCATTATTTTTTTACCAACATAACAATCTGATTGATCCTATGATTAAATTAATGGTTAAAATATCTCCAAACATTAACCCTAGCATGTAAATTAATCTTTCATGTCATCGTGAAACGAACACAATTGAACTCCCAAAAACCGGTTTTTAAATCACACAGTTATTATTAACCAGTCATTCTTTTATCAATCAAATGAAAGTGAAATGATTCTTTGTCGCACGCCCCTGGCGATGCTCATGTTAAGAAAAAAAAACCCTAAACGAACGTTCACTAAAATGATATTTGTTTGTCCTGCACTTCTTCTGGCCACCGAGTGTCTGACACAATAACACATATCTCCAGTTTTTATTTTTGATGTTTGCTCCGGGTTTAGGTAGTATTTATTTAAGGGGTCCGAAGGAATGTTGTCTTTTAAAATTTGTACGACCGCCTTCTTGGTTCGACTTCGCGCTTTTTGTAGGTCATTTTTCTAATTTTAATCTAATTTATCACTGGACGTGACAACTTACGGGTATCTTTTTGTTTTTGTAAGAGGTATTCGCCGATCTGCACCAAAGAGAAAGAGCGTAGTTTTGGCAAAAATATAATAGCAATAGAAGTTGTTTAATACTATCTTAATCCAATAAATGTTATTATGTATTTTTAGTATATTGTTTCGTTTAATATAAAAATGTCTAATGTTGTAAAGTCTTTCCAATATTAATTGCTAAAATCCATTTAAAAGTGTCATACAGACTACCAGTCTAGAGATACAGAGTGGATGTTTAACGGAAGAAATATGTCGTTTTAATACCATTTTTTTTTCTTTGAAGCCTAGTAAACTAACTCACTCTGTATGACACTTTTAAATAGATTTTAACAATTAATATTGGAAATACTATAATAAAGTATCCGCCAAAATAAACAGTACTGAAAATAAAAATAAAAATTAATTTTTAATTTCTGTAATGTAAGTGTTCAAAATATTCACCATTTTGACGCAAACAAGCTTCATATCGATTTTGTAAGTGAATAAACATATTTATAAAAAGTGGTTGATGGAACTGCCGAAAAATATTTTGTATTCTTTCCCGTAGTTCGGCAATATTCGCCGGCGGATTTTCCGAATGAAATATTTTTCCTTCATCATGCCCCAAATGTATGCGTCAGGTGGCGTCAGATCAGGTGAATGAGAAGGATATTCGAAGTCTGTTTCCCGAGAAATTATTCTATTATCGAAATGCTGACGGAGTAAGTCTAAGCACAGCTGTATGGTTCGTTGCACCATCTTGTTGGAACCGTTGTGTGCGAAACTGTAGATTTCGTGCACGGCAAAAGTTATTTAGATCTCTCACAAAAGGTATAATCATTTTCTCTCTATAATTTACTTGGTTGACAGTAAGTGGATTCTGATTATCATCTTCAACGAAATAAGGACCAATCATTCCATTACCAGATACCGCGCACCAAACGGTAACTCGAAGACTGTGGAGTGGTTTCTCTACAATGACATCAGGACGTTCAAATCCAAGGAATCTGGTTGTTTGTCGATTAATATAGCCGCTAGGATGAACGTGACTCTCGTCTGAAAACCGTATGTTTTTCAAAAATTCGGGATCTTCGTAAATTAAACTCAACATGCTACCACAGTAAATTTCTCTTGCACGTTTGTCCGCAGCATTTAGTCGTTGTCCAACTTGAATACGGTATGGATAGCCACCAGAAAATAGCTATTTCTATAGCGAAACGGCCGTCATTACATTAGTACTTTACGATTAAATAGTGAAAGTTAATTCAACCTTTTAGTTGTTTATTGTTCTGAATTATTTTTTTCACTAAAGTATTTTAGATTCAGAATAAGGGTTAAGTGATGTTATTGGGTTTATTTTTTTCATTTAGTACTTTCCAATTAGAATAGGGATGTCCACTTAAAAAATGTCTATTTTTATATAAAATTCAGGTTGGTGTTATTGAATATATTTATAATAAATCTACTTATTAGAACTATGGCTGTAAAGTGTTGTACAAAAACATTGTTAAGAATCTAATTGCACCTTCTGTAAATGCATCCCAATGTCCTGACGACTTAAGTTTTTGGAGTGTTTATTCTAAGAAGAAAACCAAGAATGAGACATTGGAATAGCAGCTAATTTATCACAATTTTTACCTGTGTATCTCTTATAAAAAATTTATGGAACAGCGTTGAATAGAATAAAGAAACAGAATGATACCTTCAATAAATTTAAAAAACCACAAGTAAGGATCTGGAGCAGGACAGGATTGTAGACATTTTATGGGTTTACAATTTTTTTTAATTTGAAAATTTGTTATTTCATCTATCTGATGACCCAAACAACAAAAACCACAAATTAGTGGTTGGTATTTTATCTGTGAAATGATCAAGTGTATTTTTTCCTATAAATCCGTTTTTTTTAAATCAGATAAATTTGTATAAAAACAAAAGAAATATATATAATACTACAGAATTTTCATTAAAAAAATAAATTACGAATTAATAATTAATGATTTGCTCAAAACAAATCTCGTAATCTAATTTTGTGACTAACCCCAGGTGTAAGTTTATTGCTTCTTTTGCTTCCTATAAATATCAAAGTATTAGAGTTATTACGTATGATATTTTTAATGGGAATATTAACAGCACATGCGAATATATAACAGGAAGCATGAAGAATATCTCCAAATTAAATTTTCATAAAGAAACCATGGGAAAAAGTAAAAAAAAGTAATAATATTATAACTCTGCGGAAATATAAAGAGAAGTTTAAAGAAGTTAGGGCTTTTATTAATAAGAAAGAAAATATAGACAATGTAGAAGTAGGAGGAACAAGAAGCTCAGAAGCTTGGGAAAAAATAAAATCATTACGGATGTAAGAAGTTGCTCACAGAACAAAGACCAGAATTTATCAATGATGGGGAAGAATGAAAGAAAAAATGGTCACAACAGACAGAGATATAAAACAAGCAATAAAGTCAATGAAGACCAATAAAGCTGGAGGACCAGGAACAATTGTGGCGGAGCTAATAACAAAATGTATAATACAGGAATTAAGAAAATGGCAATAAATGGATATGACAAACCTAAACAATGGGAGGAAAAATGTATAGCAATAATAGAAAATAGAGAAAAGATTGCGAAAACTACATGGCAATAAGCGTTATACCTACAATGGGGAAAAAGTAAGATAGGATCATCAGGAATAAAATAGAGAAAAGTATACATGGCACAGTAAAATCGGTAAAGAACAAGCGGGTTTCACAGAGATCTAAGAACAAAGATATACAAATGACCTTAGGACGGCATACGACACTGTTCCTACAAACAAAATAATTACCAACATAAAAAAGAACAAAAGGACTATATACTAGAGGAAAGCTCAACCCTAACCATTTTAGGTACTTTTAAATCACGCACTAGCAGCTTGAAAGACAAAATGTAGGGTTATAGGAATACCGATAAGGGGTAAGTATGTCTACACATTGTGCTTAGCTGCCGACTCAAAATGTCTAAGTTATCAGTTACACGGTAACAAAGCTAAGATAAGAATACAGATATTTGAGGCTGGAAATAAATATGACGAAAACGAGATACTTAGCAATATTAAAGAAGACGAAAAGAATGTGGGAATAGAAGGAAATCAAGAAATAAATGAAAAGAAGAAAGGTAAATGCTTGAGCTTAATAATATAGAAAATAGCAACAACAAAAAAAGAAATAACAACAGATTAGGACCAATAATATCTTCTGTAAGATAGCACCATATCGTAATCTGGAATATTTATTTTATTTTATTTATAAATAAATTCATTTTTTATTAAATCCAGATATTTTCTTTCGTGTCATCAAAAACTAAATAGATGCTTCATATAAATTTAGGATTTTTTCTTAATATTAATATTTTACTTGGGCCGGTCATTCCCTGCCGAAAACCCCAACAATCAAGAGTGAAACTGAATCGCTCTTGATATAAAACTAGAAATCCTCCTGGTGGACTTTTGCCTTGATCTAGAGTCATTGATGTCACTGCCGTAGATTATTGATGACAAGTTCAGATCAGGTGGTTAGTTTTCTCACACCCACCACAGCATGAGAGGGTAAGACGAAGGCTAACATAAACTACGGCGGTCTAAAAAAGTCACATTTACGTCATTCCGGACTTGAAATATTTAGCTTTACCTCTATTGTATCAGATATGGTCAGGTGGTATTAGTATTTCGGAATAATAATCTAGATATGGTGTTGATACAGATGTGGTTTGAATCTTTTACAAATCGTGCAGACCTTTTTTAATATTTATACAAGACGTGTCAATTTAATATTCCTAAAAAGACATTTTGAACAAAAATAATAATATGAAAGTCAACAATACGAATAAAAAATAGAGAAATGTGTTTTATTGGTTGCTGTTTACATAAAAAGTAATGTCAATTAAACTGTAAAATAAACTACATTTAAGAAAACTTGTTTAAACTTTTTAGATGTTTCAATTGATATTAAATATAGAGAAAATCTCTCAGATTTAATGAAATCCAATAGAAAAATTTAATAAAAATTGTATTAGAGTTACAAAGCAGTAGTGACTATTTTATTGCTTTTAATTAGATGGATTTTAACAGAGTGTTATATCCATGTGTTGTATAAATTTGTGGTTGTCAATGTAGCCTTGATATTTTTGATTTATGTCAGATTTAAAAAATAAATTTCAACACGTCAGTCACAAGTATTCAATTTGTCGATTTATTTGTACCTATATTAATAGACACAACAAATTGGCGACGAAGATGGGATCCACCAAAAGAAAATTGGGATCGTATACATATCGATTATGCAGGTCCATTTCTAGGGTTTTTTTTCTTAGTCCTTGTAGATGCAAAATCTCGATGGACTGAAATCAAAATTGTCCGAGATGTACCAACTTCTGAAAAAACCATCGAACTACTTTTAGATATTGATAAGATTTATTTAGGCTGAATTTTATATTTAATTTCTGTAGTTTATTAATTTATCAATAACCCCTCGTTGGTTCTATCAATTTATAATGATTTACTTAGTTTGATTTTGTTATTTTATAATCTTTCTTAGATTTTAATAATTTGTACTGATATAATGTTCTATATGATTTTATACTTATTAAATTGGCTTATTTTGTAGTTTTAATAATATTATTCACAATTCTTATATGTTTTATCTGATGTTTTAGTTGAGTTTTATAATTGAATATTATTTAATTTTATATAAAGTTTATTTTTTTCTATTGTATTTTTCTATGGTTGGGCGCCTTATCAAAATTTTAAACTAGCTCAGTCTACTTAATTTAAAATTGAAATTTAAAATCTGACTCTTATCTTGGGTAGGATTTAAATTAAAATAAATATTTAAATATTATAACACAATGAATTTAATAACAAATGTTTCTCAAAGAACTCATACAAATAAAATAAAAACACTATCAATTGGTTTCCATATGCTTATTACAATGAAATTTATGAATATCCTGATATGATGGAAATGGAGATGATATACAAAAAATTAATTTACAATTACAACAAAATAAAAACAAAAATATAAATCCTTAACTATCGGACGTACCTTGTATCACAGAGTCTTTTCAAATATTGTCCTCGTCATGCGCAACGTAACGAACACTGAGATCGGCTTCAACTTCGTTTACTCTCGGAAATGGAACAGCATACCCAAAAAGACAAGATGTCTACCACTCTTTCGATGTATCAATGACGCTTGAATTTAATCTCATAAATTCTATTGGAATCCGTCTTTGTTTTGTCCTATTTATTACTTTGGTAAGTAATTTAATAATGTTAGAATACTTTTATGCATGTATTTTTTGATATTACATGTATTAATTCAACATGAACTGATTTTGATTAATGCAATTTTTTTTTTTAGTAATTAATTAATACATACGATGTTAATGGAGCTGCTACCAGGATCATAAGAGAGTGAATCATCGATTTCTTGGCCTTTTTATAGGCTTCCAGGGAAATGACAAATATGACATAAAAAACGGAATTCAATTGTTCGTTATTTCCAAAAGTTAACCAAATTTTTCGAATAAATTTACAATTCTAATATTATCTTTGATAACTTACAGTGAGATCTTATTCTTATATTTACTAAAAATCCATTTATATAATTTTTAATTAACTTTTTCCTGTGAAATTTTGGATTTGAAATAGACAAATTTCTTGAGCTGTCAATTTATTCTAGACTTTCAAAATTTGAATTAAAATTATCAATTGTACTTAAAATTACTATAAATCCATTAAACTAGTTCTATTTTAACCGATAACTACTATTTTAAACTCTAAAAACTAAAATTTAAACTTTTTAAGGGATTCTATTATTTGTATTACTTACACATTATATAAGATGAGATTCTCTGTGTTATCAAGGACTCACAGCTTAAAATTTATATAAAAAACTTACTTAATTATCCTACATACATTTTTGTTACATAAAATGTCCTTTATTAATGTTTATAAACTAAGTTTTTCAATAGTCATTTCACTATCTAAGTGTTCTATCATAAGTTTGTTTGATTAAGTCCAGCACTTTAGATATGAGGATTAGTTCACTATATTTCACTATATTTATTACATGTTTTTAATTGTTCTTGTGGTTTTTTTAGGTACTCATGATCTATTGGAATACTTATTTGTTCAATATCGAAGAATACAATTGGTCTCCTTATACTTTTGTAAGTACTTCCTTTTTATAATACAAATTTAAATACTTAGTTACATAAAATTAAATGTTTATTTATTAAACATATGAAAACTATTAATAGTTTTGATTTTTATTTCCTTTTTTATTGTTTTAGATTATAAATTTGATTTTGAAAAGAAAACTAGGTCAATGGTGAATTGTTATATGAATTTGCACTTATTATGAATTGGAAATATTTGATTGTGATAAAATAACAAACTATGGATCCTGTCCAAGATAAGTTTGTCAAGTACATTCTTTGTTTATTTGAATGTTTGTCTGTGAAAATTATAAAATTGAAAACTTTAGATGTAATAAAAAAAAAGTAACTGCTGATTCGATGAAACTTATTAAGATATCCTTTTATTATAAAGGTAAGTTTTACTTCTTAAATTTTTAACTCTTAGTTATTTATCTCAATATATTTAGTTTTCATGGATATCCTCGAGTTAAGGTTTCTGATAATGCAAAAATTTTCCAGAGTCAACAATTTATACATTTTTGTAAATTACATGGTATCTTTCAAAAATTCACTGCACCGGGACATCCATCAACAAACGGCTTAGCTGAACGTAATGTCCAAACAATAAAAACCAGATTAAAAGCCATGTCTGAAGATCGAATTCCTATTTATAAAAAAGTGCAAGAAATTCTTCTTAAATATCGTGCCACACCTCTTGTCTGCGGTAAATCACCAGCCGAATTGTATTTGCATAGGAATATAAGAATAAAGTTAGATGCACTACAACCACCCAAACATTCAAGATCACTAAATGAATCGCCTGGTACAAGACAGTTAAGCGAGGGAGACAGAGTTTAAGTTAAGTTTTATGAAGGAAATAAATGCGTATGGAAATTTGGAACTATTACAAAAAAGTATGGTATACTACACTATCAGGTACAACTAGATGATGGTTACTCGTTAAAAAGACATATTGATCAAATTCAAATAACAAAGGTTCCCAAAGATAAAAGTAAATTCCCAAATGAAGTCACTATTTTAGAAAATCCAATATCATGTCGTAATGATCAGCTGTTACCTCAATTTATACCACAAGGTCAAGATCAAATATTAAATCCAAGTCAAGACGAACAATTATCAAATCCTGTCCAACCATTCAATCCAAATCAAAACGAGCAAATTTCAAATCAAAACGAGCAATCATCGAAACCAATTGAAAATGATATAGAAATAGAGCATGAAGAATTTATTAACCAACCAGAGACTATACATATACACCCCGAAGAAAAAAATCAGTCTCATCAATCTCAAGGTCAATTAAGACGGCCAACACGGAATAGACATCCGAGTAGTCTATATCAAGATTTCGTTATCTAATATTATACATATTTTATACATATTATTTATTTATTTATTTGATTGTTAGAATAGTATTGATTCTTAAAATAGCGAGGGAGAATTGTTATATCCATGTGTTGTATAAATTTGTGGTTTTCAATGTAGCCTTGATATTTTTGATGTATGTCAGATTTAAAAAATAAATTTCGACACGTCAGTCACAAGTATTCAATTTGTAGATTTATTTGTACCTATATTAATAGACACAACACAGAGTAAGGGTAAGTACAATAAATTTTATTTCGCGAAACAATAATTAAATTATTCTACACGTTAGATAGACTATAAATAAATGTTTGTATCAATTTATATTTTCCAACCGAATCAAGAAAGGTGCCAAATGCCTCATACCTGTTCTAAAATCAACGTATTCACGAGTAATCCAATCAACCAAGTGTCGAGACGAGCACACTGATGCAATTAGCAATCCGCCATAATAATAGTTACGTCTTATTCTGGTTGTAAAACGTCCAAGTGTGTTACTAACATGTATACGTTTGAGAAAAAGTCTGTTCTTAACGAATATCTATTAAAGTTTAGTGGTAAAGCAACGTCATAAAATCGTTAGGTTTCAAGGAAAATTGGAATTTCAAAAGATGCCGCTAGTAGTAAATGGAACGAAAAAGAGATGTAATATTTGCAAAAAGCTATTCGGACGTTATTAAACATTTATTTATTTAAATTAATTATCTAAAAGAAAATATAAAAATTGTCATATTATATTAAAATCGTATCAGCTTATTAATTTTAAAAAATATAATATAAATATAATATAAAAAGTAAGGACGAATCCATAGTTAAACCAATGTATGTGAGAAAAGTTTAAACCCCTGGGGCCCTATTCTTGAAATCGTAGGAATCGATTCTCAGGAGAAATTGACGTCATTTTCTCTCTATTTTGCAATAGGTCTATTCTTGAAATATTTCATAGGAATCGATTCTCCACAAATATCGAGAATTGATTCCCCATGTCATTTGGTGGAGAAAACTGAAATTCTCCTGAGAATTTGAGTTGTCATCTGCCAATAGTGCCTGTTTTGCATTTTGTAGTAGTTTGTTTATAATCTATTTGTTGATACTGAATATATTATTTTTTTGTGTTGTGTTCAATAGAGTTAAAATTAATAATTTTGTTCTTCAAGGTGTCTTTGAAGCTCCCGGTATCGAATTTAGATGGAGGCTTATTAACTCCCATCGCTGCTGAGCCTCCTTATGCGTAAAACTACTTGAAAATTTACCTTTTAAAAGTTACATGTCAGTTTCAAAATATTCGACTATGTATTTTTTCTGAGCTTCGCTCATAAAATTTCTTTTCGCCATAATAGAGGAAAAAATACACGCCCTTTATTAGCAATACAATAAACAAAACAGCAAAACACTAACAAAAGGTATAAGTTATATTCACGAACTATAAAAATGTCAAAAAAGTCAATTCTGCAAATTAATAAAAGAAATTATAATACAAAATCCGAATATTTGATTGGTTATGTAGTTGAAATACTTGAATTTAGTTACTTTTCCTAATTCTCTAGAAATTGAATTCCCACACATTCAAGAATAGGACTGGCAGTTCTCAGGAGAATTTTTTTGGAGAACCAATTCTCTGGAGAATCGATTCCTACGATTTCAAGAATAGGGCCCCTGATAGGTACCTATGTCAGTTAATTGTGTCATTATTTTCTTAGATACAAGAATGACCCAAGTTGTGATCAGTGTTTACTTTTATTTTCTCTTTTTTGTATTTTGCAATGATGATGTTGATAGAAAAAAAATATATAGAATTGTCAATGTCAAATATTTGAAAATAAAAAGGTAATCCTTAAATAGATTTTTTCTACAAATGTCAAAAAACTACAAGGTTCGAGCATTGGCAAGAATATACGAAGTGACCCTTTTTTTTCAATTTTCTTTGTTACTATGACACTGTGTGCAACATACTTACGCACACTGCATGTAAACTTTATGGGATTTTTATATTTTAACCTTTATGTTCCATAATCAAGCAAAAATCCAATAAATCATTTATTTATTAATGTATAACAATAATTATTAAGGCTTTCAAATTGTGAGCAAATTTAACACTACCTAATGTTATTTATTATTTACAATATTAACATTAATGGTGTAGCCAGTCCACGAACCAATATTTATTCCCAAACCAGATAAGTCAGATTCAGCCCGTGATATTCTAGTTTTGGGAGTTGGAAGACTATTCACTGCCGTAGAGGTGACAGCACTTAATCCTGAAATTTTACAGTCTAAAATTTTTTTTTCATATCTGAATTTTATTGTTGATAGAATTTTCCACGTATCACTCGGCCACAGTCGAAGATTTCCAACCTCCATGTCGCTTCAGAACACATATATCGGCCCCCGTATTAGCAAGGAGTGTGGCTGATGTTCTCGAAAACAATGGCCCCTGTAGGCATCAGGATTTGGTAATTTAAGGTGTTTTGCTATTAAGCTAGGCATCTTTCCAATACAATTTCCAACAACTTGGTTAAAACATCTCTTATTTTTATACTTCAAAAACAATCGGCGACTGGTAGCATAACTTGGACGAAGAGCCGCATATTTTCTGTAAATGTCAATATAATCCAAATGTGAAACTGTAAAAATTCGTTGTATATGCGTTTTTGTATCGGGTACTTTAACAATCAAAATGGAATTTTATCTTCTACGTCATTGACCGTCATTTTAATGAGTTCCTCACGGCGGCAACCAACAAATAGGTTTCATCATCTGCCTATTTTATGAATTCTTCAACTTTCTCTCTAGTCAACACCTTAGATTTCTTAGGATGGTTTCCAACTGACAATTTTTTCAAATATGGAACCAACTTGGTAAATTTCTTGAAATCCACGTTTTCCATTATTTCACAGTTTTAAATATCACGCACGAAATTGACGCAAATAAGAATTCACTCCAAAATAATGAAAATAATTAATTATATAATTAACTTGTTGATCAAAATTCTTCGCCTAATCAATGAAACAAAAATAATAATAAAGAATACCAACTTTATTAGAACTTTGTAGTTCAACAATATTCAGTAAGTAGTCTTAAATAATGTTTAAATTTCTATTAAATCTTTTATTTCTAACAAAAGTAATAGTTATTATGTAAAGATGATGCTAGTCGTTTTTTGTTCTCACACGTCAGGAATTCAGTGGAATGTCGAGAGACCGTTTATTTGCCAGTCATGGTATTAAATTTGGGGTAGATTCTATCTGAGCCACATTTTTGTGACTGCTTACATTCATATATATTTTCTTCTTTTAAGATGCTACTCTTGGTTACGTAAATATTCTCTGAAGGATCTTGACAATTTGTCTGGAGTTTACACAACGAAACATCAAATCATTTTTATTTTCGATAACTTGTTAGTTATACCATTAAATATATAGTTATTTGTTCATTTACAGTAATAATTAGGAAGGCAGTGAATAAATAATTTGAAATGCTTATAGTACAAAAGTTTTTTGGCAAAATTGTTTATAGTCTAGTAGAGAAGTGAGTTTCCTTGCGAAACAGAGTTAGAATACAGTTAAAAATATGGGGTTTGGTTTTTCGGATTCAGAATTCAAATCTGAGAATGGAGAATTTTTGAATTTATCTTCTTTTTAAAAAGATGGTCTCCATTTTTTGGCAAAAACTATGAAAATATTAATGATAGCCCTAATATTAAAAAGGATCCTAAAAGAGAAGAAAATTTCACACAAAAAGTCTTTATCAACGGAGCTGTTTATCAATTATTTATAATTTTAATTTTGAGCTGAAAATAGGGTGCCTTTGCTCCGCCAGTAAATAAAGCAAAGGAAAATAATTTTTTTATAATATTTAATTTAAATTTCGAAATCTGAAAAAATTATAGTTTTATCTAGACAGTTAAAGGAATGTAACCCCGATACACAAAAACTAACAGTAATAAGGCCTATGATTACGTATGGTGCTCCGGCCTGGTGGGCTAAATGTCAGCAAAAGATCACCAGGGAGAAGCTGAAAAAGCTTCAACGACAAGCATGCTTAATCATAACGGGAGCTATGTCTACCACTCCCACCGCTGCCATCGAAATTCTGATAGATCTTCCTCCATTCCATATCTGGATGGTGCATACAGAAGACTAGTAGAGCAGTGTCATAGCCAGGGCCAGAGAGATAATAAAAAATCATCCGATACTGGAGATGGTACCAGATGCAATGCAACCTAAATACAACTACCACAAGCCATTCATTCCCAGGAAGGGACGAATGGGAAACGAATAGTTTGAATCTTATAATGGCTGACCAGTGTTGGTACATGAACGGCTCTAAGACCAAGAGAGATGTTGGAGATGGGGTATATGGAGGGAAACCAAGTTTTTTTAATTGTTAACTTACTAATGGTTTGCTTACCTAAGCTAATATAAATATAGTTTAAATAATGTGCATCAATTTTTTTTTCTCTGGTGACCTATTCTTACACAGTTAAAAAGATTCTGCAGTAAAATTTGCAAAAGTTTGTTTATAATTTTGGTTAATGATCTTATGAGTATAAAACTATTAAACTATGAGTATTAAAAAATTATAGACGTAAAAAATGATAGAAGAGTATTTTTGGGTACTTAATGTTCAACAGAAATAATCAATGGTAAAATAACAAAACGTTGATAAATAGTGGGCTATTTTTGTTGGATCCAAATTACGAGCATATTTTAATATCAATTTGACGAGACATATCTGTCATTATAATAAGCTCTTGTCACTAATGAATAAGATTGAATTTTTAGGAACCGTCAAGCCGCCATACAATACCTATTAAAGACAGATACAGATAAGAAACGTTATAAATTTCTTGCAATTATGTCTTAAACATGCTATATAGTTAGTATTTGCTACTAACCCAACTATACTGATATAGAAATAGTGTTTATGGGTGGAAAACAATAGGTAAACCCCAAAACCTCCTATTTATGAAACGAATTTTGCAATGCAAACTATGGAAATGACGAAATTTATTGACTGTTTAGTCTGTAATCCTTTTGAGTACCTAATAGAATATTATTACTATATCTATTTGAAATCAAGTATAGTCGAGATCATTTTAAGGTAAATAAGTGGTTTTCAATTTCCTTTTGATGACAATTTCAAAACTAGCGGTTTCCAAAATTTATGTTACACCAAATAATTAAATATTTCACGGTATTGGTATGGAAAAAAGTAATTTTTCGCGCTAAACTATTTTTATTGTAACACGCTGATATTGTAACAATGAAAATCGAATCCTATCACCTTGAAAAAACGTATTCTTTTATAACCAGCACTCCGACTGGTTGCATTTGTAAGAATTGATTGATGCGCTTGAATATATTTACGTCAAAATCTATATTGGATTGATAGTTGATCGAAGAAAGGTCAACTGCAGGTGAGTTTTGTTGAGAAGAACAAATTCACAATTCGGTTCGCTGCAACGGAGAATGATCGATCGACGCTCGCTTGAAAAATGGTATAAAATTATTTCGAACGAGTTGCAATCAAGAAAAAAGCTGCTTAGTTTGAAATTAGAAAAAAAAACAATCTTTTATCTATATTTACTAGCTGTTTTTTTAATTACTTCTCCAAAATTTTATAAAATACATTTAATATTGTGATTGGTCTACAATTAGATATTTCCTTTTTATTGCCACCTTTATTTACTTTAACAATTTTTCCAAGTTTTAACTAATCTGGAAATACTGACATTTTAATGTAGTGGTTTATTATAGATTCTAAATAATTGACAATAAGGGCTATAGAATAATATTTGTCTTGTAGAGGTATTTTATCTGGACCAGGTGATTTATTTTTATCCAAATTCTTTACAATATCCATAATTTTATTTTCTGTGGTAGGTCTTAAGAACAAACTATTAATAATAATAATAATATATACATAAATTACAAGACGAGTGGTAAAAAAGTCAGCTGTCATCTAAATTTTAAGGGAGAACGATTAACAGAGAAAAGCTAATGAAATCTTGCCGACGTTTCGATGATTTTTCCGAGGATTTTTCTTCTTCTGGCGGGTTGTAACAAACAAAATATAGAATAAGTATATGAATTAATAATTACGTATTTTAACTTGAATTAAAATTAAACTTTAAAAATGACAATGATTAGCAGGTGATAACTAAAATAAAAGAAAATTGAATGTCCAACACTACAATATTCTTTGATCCGTTTTTCGGCAAATTAGGGATCAATTGATCTTTAAACCAGGCCTCAAAGCCTTCTGCGTCCATTTCGTCGTGGTAATCGTCTGCACCTTTCTTTGCCAGAAAAGTTTTTTCTGCACCCTCAAGAAAACCATCTTTCCAACCTGCATGAAGAAGAACAAATCTCGGTCCTCGTTGACTTGGAGCCTTCAGTCCTGTTGTCAGTCCTTTGACAAATGCATCTCGGGCATTTTTTAGGGTAGTGTCTTTCCATTCAAAATTTATACTGTGGCCCACATTAATCCATGACTCGTCCAGATATATTACGTTATATCCTTCTTTGCGGAACTTCTTCACTGATCTTAAATATTTGTGCCTCCAGGCGATTATATCAGCTCTTTTTATTAGAATCGAGTCTCTTCCTCTCTTTCCATAAACAAACCCCATATCGTTAAGCAAACGTCTTAGCGTACTTTTAGAAAAATTTGGTGCATTTTCGTCTGAATTTATTTTAGCAAGAACTTTTGCCAGTGTTGGTGGAATATTTTCGGAGTAGAATTCATGCACAGCTTTTCGTATTTGCGATTGGATACCTTCATCGTAGGTGATCAGTCTTGAATTCGACTTGAATTCGACTTCGTTTTTTTGGCGATGTCAAATGTCCAGTAGCGGCTTCGCTTTTCAGATTATACAATGTTCTCACACTAAGGCCAGTCATTTCAGAAATCAGTTCTATTTTCGCTGTCACACTTTTGTCATCTTTTGTATTCAACGTATACGTTAAAATATTCAATAAAAGCCTCTTGGTTTGACGATGAAGATTTTCACCTTGTTTAAATTTTTCAAACGGTGCTGCTAACTGCATGGCTGTTGCTTCAATAATGCCCTTTCGTTTATCAGCAGAAACAGACAGGTACCTGCCTATGTTATTACTTACCTGTACATTTACTTACCTCTACATTCCAGGAATATTACATAACGGTTTACGAGGATGAAGGGATCATACAGGTAAAAATAATTAGCGTCTTTGTAATTAAATAATATTTTCACTGGCAATAGGAGTAGGATTTGTCTGAAAAATTTAGTAGAGACCTAAATAATCCATCAAGTGATCAGGTATATACTGATTACAATCTACATAAATAGATTTGAATTCCATTTTTTAATAATATTTATTATATAGAATACATCTGTTTTGCAAAATTCATAATAAAACGTTTCTATGAAAATAAATTGGCTGAGTTAATTGTGGTTCAAGCCGTAACCAAAACGGCAACAATGTTGAATATTCGCCCATAAGATTTACATTGGCCTATGCCGGCCACGCTGCATAATAACTGTGACCCGCTCTAGCAGATCAACAATTTAAAGTTGCTAATGAACAAATAAATCTTGGAAGTTCCCCACCATTAAACTGTTTACTTTGATTGAGTCTTTATTTTATACATAGATAAGACGTAATTGTAAAACACAAATATATTAAGTTATTGTAAGGATCAGCATGATATAGTTTTAGGGCTAATAACATCTAGGCTTTAATATTGTTATGTCTTATTACTTCCATACTTGTTCTAGCCTTAACTACTTAATCGACCTCAGGTACCTAGCTACAAACAAACAAAATTTAACTTCAATATGTCAATCTGACAAGTAGGTATCAAGTATCATTCAACCTTTTAGTTGTTTACTGTTTTTAATAAGATGGACTTTCACACAGTAAGGAGTTACAGTCTTAGAAGAACAAGAAATATTAAGTTAAAACGCAATAACGTTTTTGTTTGTTTTGTTGAATTTAAAAAACCTTTTTTTAGTTTAAACTTAATGATTTTGTTTACAAGATTTCTCATTGTTTTTTCATTGTTTTTAGTAGTTTTAAAATAGTAAAAAAGATTAGGAATATTATATATAAGATCAGATTTTGCGTTGTAAATTATTATTAGAAGATTATTATTAGAAGATTATTATTAGAAGATTATTATTAGAAGATTATTATAGATTATTAATTAGAATTCATTCAATCAATCATCATTCATCTTTAGTTTGATATTTAAAATATTTAATAGTATTGTTAAAAGTAAAACATTTTGTAAAGTAGTAATTAAATAAAGTTTTTAAAAAAGCCTCTTCGAATTCGTTAAACATAATTGGCGCAGTCAGTAGGATGGTAAAGAAGATATATTTGAATAAAAGAAGAAATTAAAATTATTTTCCAAAGTAGACGAACAATATATCGTTTACGTCCATTTTAATGGTTTGTTGGAGGACCTACGTTGGAAGAAGAAATAAATGTTATTAAAATAAGAAGATATAAAAATTTTTAAATAAAGTATTAATAGCTAGAGAGGGATCAGCCTTGTCCACTCTTATTAGCAAGAATAATAATAAATTATATGAATAAAGAAGAAAGAAGTAAGAAGTAAGAAGTAAGAAGAAAGAAGTAAGAAGAAAGAAGAAAGAAGTAGAAACTACCCCGCTAGAGAGAGGATCAACCTTGTCCGCTCTTATTGGCAACTAGAATTCGAAGAAGTTCCGAAGAAGAAGTAGTTTATGTGAGTAAATCCTATTATACCATCCATATATTTTTACCTTATATTTTACCTTGATACATTTTATTTAATGACAGAAATTGTTAATAATTTAATTGAACAAATTAGTAATTTAGATATAAATAACGAAATGGCTCAACCAAATTATCAATTAATAAGATACCAAGCAGATAATATTCCTCCATTTGATGGTAACCCCAAACAAATTAATAGATTTATTAGATGTTGTGAAAATTTTTTAAATAACCATAAAGATAGAAACAATGTTAATGCACCAATAAATATTTGTTTATTTGATACAATATTAAGTAAATTAACTGATAGGGCTGCAGATTTGATTGCTTCTCGCACAGAATTAGATACCTGGTTAAAAGTTAAAGATTCATTATTAGTAACATTTTCTGATCAAAGATCCATAGATTGTTTAGTACAAGATATAATATCATTAAAACCAAATCGTAATGAAAGTCCACTAGATTTTGGATTAAGAATTCAAGATTCGCGTAGTTTATTATTTTCAAAAATCAATTTAAGTGATGATAGTAGAGAATTAAAACTATTAAAAATTCAACAATACGATGATTTGTGTCTAAAAACATTCATAAATGGATTGAACTATCATATGCAGTTGGTTGTAAGACTTAAAAATCCTGATTCAATAGAACAGGCAATGGCTTTTGTTAAAGAGGAAGAAAACTTTTTATATTTTAAAAATAATTCAAACAATAATAATAATAATAATAATATTAGAAATAATTCTCGCAATCAAAATAGTAATTTAAATAGAAATAATAATAATTATAATAACAATTTCAATAGAAATAATTTTAACAATAATAATTATTATAATAGAAATAATAACAATTTTAATAGAAATAATAATAATAATAGAAATAATAATTTTAATGGTAATAATAACAATTATAGTAGTTATACCAGTAACGGTCAATCAAATTTTAATCCAAGTCCCACTAATTTTTCAAATTTTAATTCCCCATCATCTTTTAAAACTCAGTCTAATAATCCTAATTTCAGGCAAAATTTCAGACCTAATTTCCCAAATGCCCAATTCCAATCATATCGTTCAGATAATATTCCAAGTCCAGAACCAATGGACATTTCTTTTAGTAACTCCCGAAGGACCAGTAGTAATCGTCAATCCAATAATTATTTTACATATCAAAATAATTCAAACAATAATAACAATAATAATATAAATAATTCTCGCAATCATAATAATAATTTTAATAATAATAATTATAATAGAAATAATAACAATTTTAATAAAAATAATAATTATCGTAGAAGTAATAATTTTAATAGAACTATTAATAATTATCATGACAATTATAGTAATTATAATATTTATAATAGAAATGAACAAATGCAAAGATCTTCTAATTATAATAATAATTTAAATTATTCAAATAATCAACAACAATATTATAATAGACATACAAATAATTTTAATAATCTACCGAATTTCAATTCCCGACCCTTCTTTAATCCGCAATCGAACAATCCTAATTTCAAATCTAATTTTAATCTTAATTTTAATCAAAACTCCAGAACAAATTTCAATCCGAGAAATAATAATTTCAGACCCCAATTTCAATTATTTTGTCCAAGTAATATTCAAAGACCAGAACCCATGGATACGTCCATCACATCTTCCAGTAATTCTCGTAGAACTAACAGTAATAACAATAATCGTAGTTCCAATAATTATTTCAAAAATCAAAATAATTCTCCCCCAAATTTCAAACATAAAGAATTATTCACTCATCGAGTCAATTCCAAAGAAAAACCAAATGAAACCCAATATGATGAAGAAATGTTAAATAATAATATAAAATGCAATATTATTAAAAATAAGCCCATTGATAGTTGTAAATTAGAAGAATTTGAGTACTCAAGTATTTATAAACCTGAAAAAAATAATAGTGGATCTGCAACATTAAGTAGAATTGAATTAAATACATTTGAGACGGCATCGCGAATTAATAATGTAGGCGATATTGATTTTGACATAAATGAATTTTTAAGAGAGTTTGATGAATTGCAAGAATTAAATAATAATAATAATGAAAATATTCAAATAAATGATATACCTTTAGAAAATTCTGATACTGAAACAGCACATAGTAACGAGTCATCACCAGATCAATGTTTTAATATTTTAGATGAAATTATAAATAACAAACCTTATCAAATTATAGTAAAGAAATCTCCGTATTCCCCATATTTTAAAAGAAATTTAGAAACCTTTGATGGAAATAAAATTATTAGAGTTACTTTACCAGACGATCCGAAAATGATAATTAAATTTTTAAAAGAAAATGCTTGTAAAAATACACTATATATTTATTTTTTATCCCCCGAATTAAGAAATACATTTCAAGAAGTATGGAAAAAATATTTTACTAAATTAAAATTAATAGAATGTACTAAGTTAATTAATAATGTTATGCCAGATGAAAGAATTGAGTTAATAAAATATAAACATGAAGGTAAAACAAATCATAGAGGAATTAATGAAACTATTCAATTTTTAAAAAATAATTATTATTGGAAATCAATGAAAAAAGATGTAACTAAATATATTAATGATTGTGAGATTTGTCAAAAAGCTAAATATAATAGAAAACCAATTGCTGAACCATTAATTTTAACTAATACACCCTCTAAACCGTTTGAAATAATACATATTGACACTTATAAAAATGGAAATCATAAATTTTTAACTATATTAGATAAATTTTCAAAGTACGGTCAAGCATTACCTTATTTTGGCACTGCTGTGTCAGCTTGCCAACAATTGGTACAATTTTTTACATATTTCGGTATACCAGAACAAATAGTAGCAGATAACGGCGGAGAGTTTAAAAATGATATATTAAAAGAATTATTAAAAGCTCATAATATTAAAATACATTTTACCACACCGTATCATCATGAGTCAAATTCCCCTGTAGAAAGATTTCATTCAACAATTACGGAACATATTAGAATTTTTAAAAGAAAAAGATAATAATAGTGATATAAATTCTTTAATGCCATATGCAATTATTGCTTATAACAGTACAATTCATTCGACAACCGGATTTACCCCTTTTGAGTTAGTGTCAGGACATACTGTTAGTAAAGATCCCTTGTCAGTATTGCCATCAGCGGCTTACACACAATTTGTTAATTCTCATAAAGAAAATACCCAAGCATTGTATTCAGCAGTTAAAGAAAAATCATTAAAACAAAAACAAAAAGTAAATGATAAAATTAATCAGAGTAGAATAAATAGAAACCCTCCAATTGGTTCAACAGTATATAGAAAATTAGAAAATAGAAAAGGAAAACAAAAGAATAAATTTGATGGTCCATATATTTTAACGAAAATATTAGAAAACGGTAAAATTGAAATTGAAAATCCTCAAACAAAAAACAAATATATCACGCATTTGAATGAAACTAAAATAATTCCTTTAATTACAGATACTTGTTTGGTTGATTCGGAAAATAGCGAATCAAACATAGAATAAATTATTTAATTAAATAAATTCAATTACATTATAATAAATTTGAAAGCTCAATCTTGATATGAATATAAAAAAGTATATTTAATTAATTTCAAACATATTTATATTTTAAATTGATAAACAATTATTATATTAAACAGTTTATGTTATCTTCAAGAAAATTTAAGTTACTATATTTTATAAAAATAAATACTTTGCATAGATTTTATTTTTTAATTTATTGGTAGGAAGCAATTGAAATGTGATTTTGAATTATCATTCTAAAATAAAATTTGAGTTAGAAAAGAATTCATTATGAAATAATATTTAATTTTAAAATGCCAATATTTTAAAAATGTATCAATCCTTTATTCCTTTAATCCAATCCAATGATTTAACCCTTCCTTTACTCACAGAAGATGATTGTCGGACTATGTAATTTTTAATAAATATCTAAACATTTTCAATAGTGTTAAAGACATTTTCTAAGTAAAGACATTTAGTTTGAACATTTAATTTTAGTAAATTTATGAACTTTTTTAAGTAAAAAATTAAGAACTTTAAAAGAAAGTAACATGGAAAAAGGAAGATGGATAGTTTAAGAAGATAAGAAGATTGGAGAAGCTCAAGAATTCGCTTCTTTCTAAGGAGGGAGGAGTTACAGTCTTAGAAGAACAAGAAATATTAAGTTAAAACGCAATAACGTTTTTGTTTGTTTTGTTGAATTTAAAAAACCTTTTTTTAGTTTAAACTTAATGATTTTGTTTACAAGATTTCTCATTGTTTTTTCATTGTTTTTAGTAGTTTTAAAATAGTAAAAAAGATTAGGAATATTATATATAAGATCAGATTTTGCGTTGTAAATTATTATTAGAAGATTATTATTAGAAGATTATTATTAGAAGATTATTATTAGAAGATTATTATAGATTATTAATTATAATTCATTCAATCAATCATCATTCATCTTTAGTTTGATATTTAAAATATTTAATAGTATTGTTAAAAGTAAAACATTTTGTAAAGTAGTAATTAAATAAAGTTTTTAAAAAAGCCTCTTCGAATTCGTTAAACATAATTAAGGGTTAGTACAATAAATTTCATTTTCTATATCTAATTTTTATATAACTTTTTTTGTAATTATTTTTTTAACACTACTTACCGTTTACTACCTTTAAAAACAAAAATGTAACTTAAATATGTCAATCTAACAAGGATAATTTATAGAAGCAGCTGCCATTGCAATTAAAAAAAATTATTTTTTAAAATTAAAATGAAAGTTTTCTTCAAAACTTTCTTTGTTTTATGTTCATGTTAAATCATTACATTTTTTGTTTCTAAAAAAACTTTGTAAACTGTTCAATAGTTCATTCATAAAAAAAATTATTATAATTACCATTTTGTATCTTTTAAATCAAATAGTATTTAACTTTTTTTATGAGACAAAGCTTAATCTATGGCAGTTCAGTGTTCAATGTAACATCTGCCCCATTGAAAAAGCTTAAAATATACAATGTTGTATATATAAGTTCCTAACTACCCAGTATTCATACAGATTTGACATGGTTAATTACTTTTATTTTGAACTCGTCTCACTGTATTCAACTGAATTTCTGTGATTGTTAACTTAAGCTCCAAGTGCCGACCGTTTGGTAATAAAATTTGAATACTGTACGTGAAGTAGCGAATAGAATCATACAAAATAATCACCTTCCGTTGTTAGATATTTAATATTAAGCTTCGTTATGCAAAATTATTAGTTTAAAAAATAGTATTCGTCGTTTTCTAGAATTAGAATACACTATTTGTTTGTTAACGTCCATAGATTTACTGCTAGAGAAATAAGTTTTATAATTTTATAATTAGAAAGTCATTAAAACGACGTATTAAAAACGCCATCTCCTTGTAAACCCATAGCCATAGAGTGCGTGCTAAACAGATAACAGAAAAGTACCAAGCAGGTCTATGACCTTCGAGCACCTGACACCCACAGCTTCGAACATACTCCTAAGTATTTATACTCGATAAAACAATATTTTATAGCAAATAATTGCAATATTAAAGCAAACCTTACGTGTAAACATACAGCAGGTTTACTATGACTGGTAAACTGTCGTTTGTAATTTATATAATTGCAGACTGGCATTCAGATTTTTGTCTCGAGGCATTTAATTAGAAATTTTTATTGTTTAGAAACTTGTACAATATTTTATGCTAAAGAGCCCGTTTGTAGTGTCCTATCTTAAACAGTTATTTGTTTAGCGTATTTAACATTGTCAAATACAAAGTTATGACATTCATTGATCATGTTTTGCAAATACGACATAAATATTGGGAAAATTGGACACTTGTACAATGACATAAGCGACAAATTGCTGCATTAGCATTGATATCACTGTATAGTGAAACACTTGTATGAATTTATTTTCAAAGAAATTAATATTAAGTGAAATTTTATTTCCAAAATTTATTTCATAATTTATTTTTAAAAAGAACAATATAAAAAAGAAGTGTAGAAATATTTTCCTAACCTACCTAAAGCTTTTAAAAAAAAGTTCCTATCAAAGAAATGTTAGTTTTGCAACCACAATTTTTATTATACCAAACTGAGCAATTATTTAGTATTTTTTACCAAATCATAGACCCAATATCAGAGGAGACGAAACTTATTTTTTTATTTGCTCATTAACTACTTCTGATCGACTGTTCTTGATATGGCCGACTGAAATCTGTAGTATTGTGATGTTGCATGCTCTCCAGACTTTCCAGACTTTTGTTATTGTTAATAAATATTGTGACCATAATATGCTACGCCCTTAATATCGGCGGGCGAATACTCGACACATTTTACCCCAACTTCCTGCTAGAAAGAAAAAGGTTCATAATCCAACATGAATATTCGACACAGAATGTATTTCTCTAATCCCTTTATTGCCAATAAAATCTGCCCCTTCCAATTTAATATTTTTATAGGTAAATTTCTTACACTTAGGTACAATTTTCTCAGTTTTGTTTATAATAGTGAGTTTTGATGTTGTTTTGTTAAAATGAGTATAAGTAAAAGTTGTCGTGTAATAGATTTTCTATTATTAGAAAATTATACATTTTCTAAAAGTAGTAGATTAGGTTAGGTTAGGTTAGGTTTGGTTAGGTTAGGTTAGGTTAGGTTAGGTTAGGTTAGGTTTGGTTAGGTTAGGTTAGGTTTGGTTAGGTTAGGTTAGGTTTGGTTAGGTTAGATACTTTTATAAAAATAAATAGTCCTGTCCAAACAGCAAAAATTAAAGACAAAAATTTTAAAAATAAAATTGGGTTTCTAGAACGAACGATTGAAAGTCTAAATTTAAATCAAATAACAAGACTTGCTTTTGTAAAATTAGTGTTATAGTAATCAGTTTTCGAAGATAATTTTATTTTATTACCTACTTACCTTTCTGTAAGTACCTAAATTCTTGCGTCGAAAATTCCTGTAATAAAAACATAAAATTTCTAACCGTGCGTCGAAAGTTCCTGTCCCAAAAATTTACCTGTTTTCTTGCGTCGAGAATTCATACGCCCCTTAATATTATTATTTTTGAATTTTAACCACCTAAATTATACAATTTATGTTATGGAATGTTTAACAATTTAACTATTTCAATCGGTTAGATCAATGAAATGAGTTGCTCAATAAGTAACAATGCTGAATGATACCATGTGCAGAAGCGGTTAAACTATGAAATTTGACACAGGCTCCTTAATTATTTCAAGCATTGTTGCCGAAGCAATTGTAACGAGATTTTGAAGTTATATTAGTGTGTTTTGGCTAAATTATAAGTAATATTAAGTGAAATTTAGTGAAAGAAATGGTTCGTCATTGCCAAGTGTGTAAAAAACCGAACACTATATAAGCACCATTTTTTTTCATTGTTTGTTTACAATAATTTCATCCAGTGGCGTAGCTAGATAACAGGTCTATAGACAAATAAATTGAGAATGCGACACTTTCTTACTATTTCATGCTACTGTTAGAAAATGTTGTACTGGTGATCTTTTAATTACGTCAACAAGTCTCAATAATCCTATTCCAACTCAAAATCAATATCAATAATTTTAAACAAATACTATACAAATAATAGTTGTTTCTATAAATTATTATTACCAGATTTACATATTGAAGTTGAGTAGACCAAGTATTGAAGTAATAAGACATAACAATGTTTTCTGCCTACCTTCCTGAAAAATCAATCACATGAACACCAAAAATAGGGTGGAAAGTATTGTTTATCAACCAAGAGTAAAAAATTGTTTACGTCTAACTGCTACCAATATATCCTTTAATTTATATTTGTTTTTAAGTAATTGCAATAGTATAGTGCTCGCGTGTGACAAAACAAATCTCAATAAGAGTGCATTCGATATTTAAAGAAAGCGTCCGATTCTGAATACCCTATGATGACGATAAGCATATACGTAATAATATAAATTCTGCAATACGAGCAATGTTTTCTTAAACAGCTGCTGGCGCAGTGGTATACGTGCTTGTCTCTAGAGGAATCAGAGAGAATAAGAGGACGAAAACCAAAATGCACGGCCTTTTATACCTTTTCCCTGATTATGACACTAATGCCATTAAATTAGCAATCAATTGTTTCAATTTGCAAAATTTAACCTAAATTTACATAAAATGAAAAAAAATTTTAACATATTTGAATGTTTCTTTGATAATATATAGAAAATCTGCATTCTTACATTCATAAAAAAGTTATTTTTCCCTATAAAATTAATATTTCAAATTAGCACTGTGCTAATTTTGGCATGTCCATCTCCTTGAATTTATGTAAATTTCAGCAAATAACATGAAATGGATATTAATTTGTGCATAAGTCTCTTAAGATAGTTCTATTATAACTTTTGAATAGTAATTTGACTTGAAAGAATGAAAATTAGGCTTTTTATGTTAATCTATAATATTAACTTGATAGCAACTATTATACTACTTGTTTAAGTGAAATTTTCTGATATTATCAAAGATTAAAAAACTTATAATTAATCTACAAAATACTATTAACATACATTTCTTTTAACTAATTTGCTTAACATTAAGTTTTATCAATTGTCGTTGAAATAGTCTTTTAATTGGTCACTATTTAAGTTTTGATAATGAAGTAGGGTTACTTTGTCTATCACTGTAACATTTATAGTTTATACAATGATTTCACCTTTGTCTGATAGCATTTATTTACATAGTTTTTATATTTTAAGGTATTTCTCAGGCTATGAGGTTTTACCTGTTATCGAAGCACTACAAAATGTTTACATGCCACAATGTAAGTACTTATAACTAATATTTAAAAATGTACTACCTAAATTACACATTTGTTTGTAAAACATATAAATTAAATTAATAGTTTTAATTATATTCTTTTGGTTTTAGATTCTGACTTTAACTTCCAGAGAAAGCTATATGAATTGGGACTTGCTTGATGGTTTTGAAAGTATTACAGAATTCTATCCAAGATAAAGTTTTCAAATTCATTCTCCCTCTATTTAAATGTTTTACATTTAAGATTACTAAACCAAATATTTTAAATGAAATAAAGAAAAGTGGCTGATATATTCATGAAAATTATTCTAATATCCTTTTATATTTTCATACTGAGATAAGTTTTACATTTTCTTTATACTTGAGATAAGCTATTCATCTCAATATATAATAATACAATAATTTTTGTTTTGATCTGATATTGATTGGTGTTATAAAAATCGCTATGAAAATGCATGGATAAGTCAATTGATTGTCATTTTTGACTAGGTATACGTGGATATAACAACTTTACTACCTCAAAAAGAGACATTAAAGTAAGTTTAAGAATCTCTAATAGTGAAAAAAAGTAAATGATGAATTTGTGTGAATACTTTTTTCTTGTCATCACAATAAAATTTAGACAATATAGTTTGAAATACAATCAACTAGATAAATCTAAAACAATCTCTACAACATACATCGCATAGCTATTGGGAAACCCCGTAACGAATGATAAACTTGCATAAATAAGAAATATCATTTAGCGAGAATGGCGTTTTGATGAACACAATAATAGCAATAACGTGAAGTGTCATTATAAGATGTTTCTAACCGATGTAGGTTACGACTGATGGACATTTCTCGTAAATATAATCAATAAAATTGATGATATGTACTCGACGTTGTTTCATTTGAAATTTAAATATAATTTATATTCTAATTCTACAAATAACAATAATGAATCATAATATCGATAATGGATATGTGTATCGTTAATGTGCCTATCAAAATATTTGCTGTTTAAATTAGGCTAAGGTATTCTATTTCATAATTATTAGGATAACAAACCAAATGAAAGATAATTTTCGTATTACTAACATTTCTTGGTCAACACGGTGAACAGTTTCTTTATTTATTTACTTGTTGTTTATCAGTTCATATTATTAAATATAATTTATATTTCATAACTTAAAAGGATTTTAACTGCCATTTTAGGTCCAAATAACTTAGCTTATAATATTGGATGTGTTTTTACTGTTTTATTCTTATGGAGAAGTTAGCTTCTCACAATTTCTTGAAAAAGAGAAGCTGTCGAATTAATTTTAAGACAGACGTCAACACTAGATAGCTATCCCATAGAACAAAATATAACTTCAATATGTCACTCTGCCGATGATAATATATCGAAACATCTATCATTGAGCTTAAAACTTCCCTTTCTCAAAAAAATCGTGGAAGTTTTGTTGAAAAGTTCTTTATTTAATATTTTTCAGTTTTTTGCAATTTTTTTATCAAATGTCAGTATCTGAATTGCTGCCTCTATAAAGTTTCTATCTATTATGCAATTCATTTTTAAAAATCAGAACTATGGACCATGGATTTTCAACTTGATAACTAACCCATATAATTTTTTATTTGCTCAACTTGTTAACAGTTTGTGTTATAATACATTTATTGTAAATTGTAAAGTCACATTAATATTTCTTTATAAAAAAGTTTCTATATCCAGGCTAATCCCTTAGGGCTAATAACATCTAGGCTTTAATATTATTTTTAAACAACATCAGATCTTAAAAAAACGTGATGTTTTTAGCGAAATAGCTGTCATTGATTTAAGAAAGCAATTTTTTGAATAAAACGTTTTATTTTTAATCTTCTTAGAAAGAGGGACTTCCACAAAGTAAAGGTTAATACAATAAAGTTCTTTCATGATTTTATTCAAAAAGTAATTTTATTATTTTAATAACACTTAAAAGACAGCCTCAATGTATGTAAATATAGATGACATAGATCAATTGTTCTAATTCTGACAGTACTATCGGCTACAGAATAGCATATACATTTTTAAACTCAAATGGCTCGCATTGAATTTATTTTAAGGATGGCCTATTTATTATGTATAACCAATCACGGTTTAAATAATAATAAATTTAAAATCAGTCAAACAGTTGTCCACGACCACATCTTTAATGTTACACAGAGAGGGATGATATTGAGTAAATGTGTATTATACAGTACGGTTTTATTTGTTTTTTATTGCAACCACTTTACTGATTCCTTTTTTGTGACAACGTTGGCTATTTACACGGATTTTGAATTTTGTTTAGTGATTGTGACTATTTACTGGATTTTCTTATTCTACGACGACATTGGCACGGATTTTGGTTTTCTATTTAACTATTGTGATATTTTAATTTTAAGATATCAAATAAAATATTAAGATTTAGATAAGCGCTAATTTCTTTATTTTTTTATCCTCTTTTCACATAAGTTAAAAAGAAAGCATCATTACATTTGAAATTTCCCAAAAAAATAAAAAAATAATCGACTTTTTTACGTAGAACTCCCTAGCGGAGACAAAATTGTTTAATTTTGGTATTTTTGTTATGCATCTGATTAAACAGAAGAAACTCTTTTAAATGACGCCAAAATCATTGAAATCGGTTAAAAAACAGAAAAAAAGTTATATGACATTTGTTTATAACAAGTTTGAGCCTTCCCCACCCCCCTATTAGAAGAGTATTGGCAAAAAGTCCCCAACCAACATTTTTCATAATCTCATCAAGATTTCAAAAATTGTATTTTTAGTAAACCTTTAGTATATTATCTCTTTCGGAGTTAATCACAATAAATATTATGTTTTTGAGTGTTCGTTGCACCCCGTAGCGGACGACTTTCAAACTTGACAAATATTTCTAGCAATTTTGCATGATCCATTTTTTTATAAATTTTTTTTCTCCTAAAAGTTGTAATATACTACCTCGCAGACCTTAGTGGGACAGCCTTTATATAAAATTTTATTACTATTACTATTCCTTTATTTTTAATGATTTTTTAAAACCCTTAAACACCCCTTTAACATAAGCCAATAAGTTTAATTTAATAAAAAATAAAAAGCATTGATCTTATAAATGGTTTTGTTAATTTTTGTTTAAATCTGATATCTATTTCTTTTTTTAAAAACAATTATTTCGGAACAACATCACAGAGTTGGTTATGCCACCACCTCTTCCAAGTGTTTTTCTTATCATTATTTTTTATTCCTTAGTAAGTAAGTAATTGTAGGCGTTTTAAAAATTGCCACTACTATCTTGTTGAAGCAGGGTGTTTTTATAACTTCGGTAGGTAAAGGAAATTCGCATTTAACATGTATATGCTATTCTAAAGCCGACACATCAATATAAAAGTACGTCAAATAAGACACCAAATAAATTGTAAATATCCGTTTCCAAAAAAAGAAGTGATACCTACGGAAAAAGTGGCTACAACTTACATACAACTTTTGAAAAGAGGCAGATCAAATAGTATAAGTATGTATCTATAAGACATTGAGGGGGAAAGCTACACAAACATAGATTAAATCAAAAACCCAGGCAGTATCACCCATAAAAGTACGAATCAAATCTGAGTTCAACCCCCTTTATTACATCTGGTGTAAAATTTACAAAAAATGAAGCAAAGAATACTGAACAAATTGCCAGTTTAAGGATTCATGTTGAGAGTGATATAAGATGTTTACACTAATTTGATCAAAGTTTTAGATAATGCTATATTAATAGCATGTGCTTTTGTCAATTTGCAATATTCTACTATTAAATACAATTACAAAAGTTGGTCTTCATTAAAAATTTAAAGTACACGATCATATTAAATAACTACATTTCTTGTAAAAAATCTGAACTTAAAAATTGACTAAACCTACTAGGCAGTTTTAACATTTCTGCTTCTGATAAGCAAAAATTTTTGTTTGATACTAGATTCCTGGTACCAGCTTTCTATTATGTTATTATTTGGTTTAAAAAACAGAAATTTATGTATTCTTTTGCCACTGTTATGTACCCAATTGTAATAAGATCCATTTTTCTAGAAATTTTGTTGTCTCATAAAAAACAATTAAGTTTAATTTTACACCTTTTGTGTTGTAACTTCTTATATAATCCGATTAATTCTTCTCTCGAAGAACAATTATCATTCTTTGTGTTAGCTTTGTTGAATTACTTTGTTAGATACATTTTCATTGAAGACTTCCACATCTGTTGTCTGATTGGTCTTGCTCATGATGAGGAAAATAATCATTTATAAATTAAAATACGAAAAAGTAAGAATACGTTTTGTAAACTTGTTCTTAAAAGTATTTAATACCTGGATTAAAACAGTATAACTTTGTTAGGGTAAACGAAATCATTCTCTAAAAATTACCTCACGAAAACAATGGGACAGAAGATCGCCAAGCTCAACCTAATAAAACTCCATTACTAAAGAAAGTCGTCATCGTATTTTTTGTCGGGCAAATAAGTGTCAGTAAGCATGAAATATTTCGTCATGAATAAAATAGTATAATGAAATATACATACCAAAGTTGTTCGGAAACATCCCTCTCCGAATCGTTCGTCTACCTATGTTTATGTGACTTTTTGCGCTTCAGAGCTTTTTCTTAATAAAATTTATCATGTGTTGCTCATTCTATTGTTCATTTTCAATGTAAAGCTGTCCCAGACATTATCAGGTTAAGATTTCCGAGCCCATCGGGCCACTTTATGATAGTAATTCCAGGACTGGATTTTACAACAAATTGAGAACCTTATACCGCTTATATTATATCATTAAGAGGTTAAAGGAGTGTTAAAAATACTTTTAACACAAACATCATACAGAGTTTTTGGTTCCTGTTTTCATAATAAATAGATAAATGTGATATTTATATAAAAACACATTTTGACATCTCTTGTCAAGTGACGCTGAATCACCTGGTTACCAACAAACAATATCGTTTAAAGCTAACGCATTTTATTTATTGTTATATCTAAAGTTTTTGCAGGTGTTTACTGTCTTGTATAATGTAGAATAATAGTGAGGAATTGTGTCTTCCTGAAGACATTGAAGAAATTAATTTTCTTAACTGGTGTAGATTTTAAAACGTTGAAAAAAATGTCAGCGAAATTGTATTCTTAGCCTATCCAAAAGAGAAGTGTCAATGGATTTTGCCAACCTTATCCATCCTAATCTCCACTGTTTCCTATCTGCAGTGTGTTTCCCCTAGGTTCCTTTTTATCATTGCCTCTCTTATTTCTGAATTCCTTTTCCTAGGTCTTCCTCTTTTTCTTCTTTGTTTTGGCAAATTAATTGTTTTTCTTCTATTTCCATCATTTCTTTTATTTCTTGATTTGGTATTCGATCTAAAATTGTTTTCTTACATGCTCTCCTCCAAAAAATCATCCCGGTAGCCTCTAATTTTTGTCTGTCTTGTTTAGTTAGTGTCCATACCTCTGAGCCATAGGTGGCGCTACTTTCTACGAACGTACTGAAAATATGTTTCTTGGTTTTTCTTGAGAGATTATCATTCCAGATTACGTAACTGTTTTATTATATTTTTACCTTTCCTGATTTTGTTTTGGATATCCTGAGTATCTCGTCCATCTGCTGATAGCGTAACTCCAAGATATTTATATTCTTTTATATGTTCTATGGTTCCTGAATCTGTTAATAAATCGTGGCCAATGGCACCAATTACCATATATTTTGTTTTTTCTAAATTTATTTCTAACCCCCTCAAATCTAATTCTTCTATCAATAGTTTGCACCTTCTTCGTCTTCTGCCAAAATTGCTTTATAATCGGCAAAAAGTAGACTGTGTATGATCTCCATCTGTAGCGTAATTCTTCGTTTACCCAACGAGAAACTACGTCGCTTTATAGTTAATAAACTTTTAAGACTTTCTAAAAATATATTTCTTTATCTTCATGGATACGTTTGAATTGACTACAAAAGTTCAACCAATCCTTAATATCTCCGTTAAACTTTTTAAGTTCAATCTTTGGAAGTTTAAGATTTCTTTTTTTATTAGACGAAGTAATTTGACTGGATACTTCATCGGTAGACTCTTCTCGTATCAGTTGTTCAACCTTACATTTAAGAGCTTCAAATATTTGAAAGTAGCAATTCAGAATTCATATCTATTATTACAGAATCATCTTCTAACATAGAATCAAATATTCGTTGATTTATCTCGTTCAAGCATTGCGCCTTCTATTCGAGGACATGGAAACTACCTCAAATCTCGAATAAATCTCTTTCAGCTTCATCTATTTGGCTGCATATTTTGTCATAAATTATATCGAAAGATGTGCGGTGAGCATCTAGAGTTTTCACAAGTTTATCCCTCTTGATTCAGAGACTGTGGTACTAGAGCTTTAACATATAATGCTTCAAAATACGGTGTCCAAGTGAGTCCTGTCAAGGTCGCCAAAATGTAGCATAATTCTTCGTTTACCCAAGGAGGAACTACGTCGTTTTGAAATAAACTTGTAAGACGTAAAAATATCTTTCTTTATTATTGACAATTAATGGCAATTCTAATCAGAATCGTCTCCATACAAAAATACACAACTATAATATGATTACACTAATTGAAAAATTGGAACTAGTCCTAACACCATCTTTAATCTTTATTCCCATTGAGCTACATATTTCTTCTTCCAGTTTACCATCGTTTTTTCGATATACATAATTTTTAAAGCGGACAAATAAAAGTTATAGGCCCCAATAATCAAAACCCCTTAGGCTTGAACAAATCCAGAAGTTTATATATGAGGCGCCAGATGAAAACATTTGATGATAAAAGTTGCTACTACTTTCGGAATATAAGGAGCCTGCCAGCGTGAAGAACTACACTGTTTCTTAATAGAAGACATTTGATTGATTTGATTGTTCAAAGTCTAGACACAAAAAAGAAAATAATATGCAAGTCAGTGTTTTAGAAGATCTGTTATTTGCTAGCAGAATCTGGAGCAAATATAAAGGATATTAAGAAGCAGGGAGGATTCTACAACAGTAGCTGATCAATATATTTCTTATAAAAAGGCTATTGCTAAAAGAATAATACCAACAGAGCTTCAGCGTTACAGTTTTGTGGTGTATTGTTCAAGAATTAAATGTTAATGCCCATAAAATGATGAACTTAGCTAGTTCAAATGTTACAATGCTCTATAACATCGCCAGGTTCTAATTTATATAAGCAGTTGCTCTAATTGTACATATAATCCACGTACAAATGCTATTTGGAATTGCTTTAAAGTTTGTAGAAAAGGGTTTTTGGGACGCTAAATCGACTGGTGAAATCAGTTTTTGGTTAACGTGTATATAACACACTTCAATAGAGGCGAAAGAACCGAGCCGCAATCATAAGTGGTGAGCTCTGCATAGAAATGTCGATATTTTTGCATTTATAGGTACCTCCATTTTCGAGTTCTACATTTCTAATAGATTTCCAACAGAATTTAAATGTTTCTATATCTATTCTAGATACAACACTCTTGACAACCATTTCAAATGTCATTTTTAATGCAGGTTTTAAACAAATTCTGTATTACCTATTACCTATTAGAAAAGCTGAATAACATTGATAACTCTTTAATAACTTAATAATATTTTTTAATTAAGGATAATAAAAAACTCTTCGTTTTAACAAAACTTCCAATATTTATTTAAAAATTGCTTTTTTAAAAGATTCAATGACAGCTGTTTCGCTATGAAACAGCTAGCGAAACAGCTGTCATTGAATCTTTTAAAAAAGCAATTTTTAAATAAATATTCGAAGTTTTGTTAAAACGAAGAGTTTTTTATTATCCTTAATAAGATGGACTTCCAAAAAGTAAGGGTTAGTACAATCAATTTAATATTTTTTAAGATAGATATTCTTAAATACATTTTTATTATTTTATTTAACGTCGAATTCATTTCAAAAGGGAGGGTATGGTTCCAGGTAGGTCCTACCCTGCCCCGTCCGTTAGATCTAGTTCAGTGGTAAGGGCAAATGATATATTGACGTATCCGACAATGCATTCTAGTGGCTTGTTTTGTGTTTGTGCATTAAAATTGTACAATGTTTGCAAGCAATGCACTACAATAGCAAAGTGCAATCTGACTCAATATCTACTTATATAGATTTATAGACTTCTAATGCTTTTGTAAAGTATCGACAGCCCATTGTGTTTTTATTGGGTGCAACAATATTATCACTGGTGCTGTGAGAATTTATTGGGGTTTTTTGTTGATTAGTGTTTTCAACGAGCTTGACCACTCGTGTGGAAATCGGTAAAATGGCACCGAAGCATCTGCTTATCTCTGCTGCGGTAGATATTATTGTGCTCGAATTTTAAACGCTTTATTATCGTTACATTTTTAAAATGTTTGAAATCTATTTAAGTTTACAATGAATTTGCACGGTTTAGAGGTACACGAGTAAAAGTTTTGTTCATGGTTTTTGTTTATTCTTAATTTGGTCATATTTTTACTTAGACTACATTAAAATTGTCTTTTTAATATTAATGCATTTGAAAATTTGTGAGTGTTTTAAAGTATAAATTTGTATTTGTATCACGCACGAGCATTCATTTGCTTCTGTGATTATTCATGTTTATTTATATATTGAGATAAACAACTAAGATCAGAAAAATTATTAATAAGTAAAACTTACCTCAATGAGTTATAATAAAAAGGATATCTTAATGATTTTCATCTAATCATCAGCTACTTTTTCTTTATTGCATCTAAAGTATTCAATATAATAATCTTCAATAGTAAACATTCAAATAAATAGAGAATGTACTTGACAAATTTATCTTGGATAGGATCCATGGTTTCAATCAATAACAATCCAAATATGTACAATTCCAATAACTAGTCCCAATTATTCATATAATAATGTACAATTGATATAGTTTTCTTTTGAAGTTAAAGTTCTAATCTAAAAGAAATAAAAATGGAACAAAATCATATAAAATTCATATGTTTAACAAATTAATGTGTAATTTTAAGTAGTTAAGTGTTTAAATTGGTTTTATAAAAAGAAGTACTTACCAGATTACAAGGAAACCAATATTTGTCTTCGATATTCAAATAAATCATCACAAACCTGAGATGTACCTACAAATACCACAAAAACAGTATAAAAAAAGTATCAAAGTTAAATTCAGTGAACAAATCCTTATATCTAAAGTGTTGGACAGCATTAATTGAACTAAAGGTAAAAACACTCAAATAGTGAAAAGTGGAAAGACTATATCAATCCATAATTAATAAACATTAATAAAGTACATATTATGTAACAAAACTGTATGTAGGTTGATTAAGTAAGTTTTTATATTAGTTATAAGCTGTGAATCTTTGGTAATATTAAGAAAGGGGAATTGAATTATTATTTTAAAATAGTGTATACCTCGGTGTATACATAGTTCAAACAATAATCACTTAAAAGTTTAAATTTTAGTTCTTAGAGTTTAAATTAGTATTTAAAAGTTGAAATAGGATTAGTTTAATAGATTTATGAGTAATTTTAAGAGTAATTTATAGTTTTAACTCAAATTTTGAAAGTATAAAATGAATTTGACAGCACTAAAATCAGCCTATTTCAAATCAAAATTTTATAGGGAAAAAGTGAAATTAAAATAATGTAAATGAATTTTTAGTAAATAAAAACGGTTAAACTAGCTTTATATTATCAAAGATATGATCGGAATTGTAAAATCATTACCTCATTATCCGAAAATTTAGGTTAATTTAACATATAAGAATATTTAATCATATTATTAAATCAAGTAAACAAACATTTAAATAAATATAAAAAAATTATATACAAAATTAAATCATCACAAATTGTTAGGCCCAACGTGGAGCTATGATAAATTAGACTGATAAAGATTAAAAAAATTAGACAAAATTAAACCATCTCAATATGTATACTCTCTTCGGAGTATAGACTCCGAAGATGATTATCTCTTAGCTAGTAACAGCGAAATATATGTTCGGCTGCTTTAGTATCTTCCTTGCTTGGCTTAGCTGCTTTTTTTTTGCTCTGAATATTTCTTGCAGTTTGTTCAAATTCTACAATCTGTTCTACAATCTGATATATTGACGTCCACTGCCTCCTCTACAGTTAATTTTTTGGATTTTGCCAAGAAATCATTTCTGCCATACCTTTTGGACCTTCATCATCATCATTTCATCATATTTTTGTTCATAGAATATTCAGATTATATTAGGTTTGTTCCAACCTAGCAGAGAACCGTTCTAAAATGGTAATTTTTGTGCGCAGTGGTGTTGTGCGTTGCGCAGTGCACTAATTTGGTCTTGTGAATGGTAATATAACCAGAACGATTCTCTGCTTGGTTGGAACAGACCTATTATAAATTACCTCACAGATTTTTGTTTAAATCTTTTTAGACTGTAAATACGGAATCTAAAAATTTTCCTTCCTAAAAATCGAGGCCTAATAATATACCTACTAACATTTGAAATTAAATGTAACAAATCAACCTTATGACAAAGTTCGGTATATAGGTTGTTTTAGAAGATATCAAAAAATTTAATTAACAAAAATAGTAGATGTCTTTAGGGTCCATATTTTGAAATTACCTTAAACTATACAGCAGAATCGCAGCGGTATTTCAATCTGTTAACGTTGAAATGCTGAAAAATGTTAGTCAATTATTTGAACTTAGACTGCAGCATTGCATTGATGTTAACGGTGAACACTTTGAACGTTTAGTTTAATATTATGGTTAGAATTATACTTTTGGAGACTTGTTTTATTTAGAATAAATTGTTTATTAAAACTTATTATTTTTAAGGATTGTTTGTTACATTAAACGTATATTCCTTTCACATAATAGGTTAATAATTATGGTTTACAATAAATATTACAAAATAACTCTGTTTTCATAAACTTTGGGTATAGGGAATGCTTAACAAAAATTAAAGTTACATAAACGAAGATTCTATTTATGATATAAAATACAGGGTGTTCCATTTGAAAGAAGAGAGAAAATGAAAGGTTCGAGTTATGGTCCACCCTGTATACAAAAGGGAAAATAAATAATATTTAATAGAATACGGTGATATTGTATCATATTACGAAATTAGCCATAATTTTGTATTTTAAACTCGATTTTCGTGTTCTACGTAATCAAAATAGTGGTTATAAACCATTTTTATTTTTGATGATAATCAAATTTTTGTTGAATTTTGACAAAAATCCAAGGCTATAGCCTTGCTCATTTTTTTGACTAAAAGTCTATTTCCCTGTTTTTTGTAACTAAATCATAAGGATTACCTGGACAGTATATGTCGTCTTTGGATTAATATAAAAGGCTGTAACTAGGACATCTCAGTGTTAATGCTTTATTTTTTCCTTTGTCTACTTTAAAAGCTAGGATAAATTTTGAACCTGGAACAGGTTATATTCAATTCATAGTCAGTACCTAGTATGCATGTAAAATTATAAGTTAACATGGAAACCATTTTGCTGTTGCCTGCTGTTTTAAATTATAAATGTTTATTATAGTGTTCAATTTCATTTTAAACATTCCCAAATAATATCTGCATTTTATTGAATAAAGAAAAAATAAATGTTTTGTGTTTTTCTTTTTTATGCTTCATTTTCTCATTCATAACACTAAATTCCAACTAAACATCTTGCACATATCACAGTTGGATAATGCTATGTAAATGTTATGTAAAAACCAACGCAAATTGTGAAAATATACTTCAAAATTAATTTTTTTTTACTTCTGGTTAATTATAAATATAGACAATTATATATTTAAAAGCAAAACAATAAACTAAAATGTTGAATCTGGAACCGTTGGCGAAAATGATACCGAAAACCGTTTACACTACCACTACACCAACACACACTTTTATATGCCTGACGCGCGTTTCGATAACCAAGTTATCTTCGGTCTCTGAAGAAGATAACTTGGTTATCGAAACGCGCGAAACATATAAAGATATGTGTTGTGTGATATTGAACTGACGGTTTTCGGTATCAAAACAATAAAATTAATATATTTTGACGTTAAAACGAAAAATAAGGTTAGGTTATGTTGAAGTGAAGTTTGTGTTTGGATTTGGAGAATAGACATACGTCTCAGAAAAGAACGCCACCAAAACTGTTGAACTAAATTGACAGGTTGGTGCAATGTTCAAATATTGCATGCAACAAATCTCAAAAAATATACCTTTTTAAACATATTTTGCTAGTCGTATGCTTTCTTTAGGAGTTAAGCTTTTGGCGTTAAAATTCGTGATCACAAATTGTCACTTTTTCAAAACATACCATCACTTAAAGGCCAATATCTCTTTTATTACAATATAAAACTCAACCAAAAAACCTTATCTCCTAGAGAAAAGTCTATACTATATCCTGTAAAAATGAATATGTAATTTAAAGGCGTTCTTTAGATTTGGTGTTTACAAAATGATTGAAATTTGTGGTAAAATTCAGACTTGCCACCCGTTTTCAGCTGTCACATTTTAGACGCCCCTGTTAAGCAAATTATGTAACTCATTGCGCCATTTTTCCTAGAGAGCTTATAAACTAAAATTGGTAAATGGAAAAGCTATTTTTAATCTACTTTCAGCTTTTTTCTGGCGTACATAAAACCGTCGTATTTGTTTAAATCGCACATTCATCCTTTTTATTATGCAATCAGACTAAGCATTTGATTTTTTTCTCAAGGGTCCCCAACACTATTATGAACTGTAGCTGTACTTCATTAACCATCACTACCATAAAAATTACCCATTTTTCCATGTCACCGTATTATAAATAATTGACCTACTCGAGTTACCCGACAAAAAAATCGACACAATGCAAATATCTAGTTCGAGTTGGGTACTCGAAAAACACGTCAAACAAAGACCCCTATCCGTATCTAATGTCTGCGACAATTTACAATACTTTTTAAAGAATTTTTATCGAAGTCGTAGGAAAAAAATGGCGTGAAATGTATTCCGGGTCTCGTTGATATAAAGAGTCGGTTGACATATCTTAGACAGACTATTTGTCACAGCCCCAAACCGCACAGTTGTCCTAGAACGCCGTGATTAATTATTTTTCGACCCAGATTATGTAACAGAATGGAACTGCAGTCAACCAGATCGATTGTCAAGACAAAGGAGGGTTAAGTATATGGTGTCACGAGATCGCTCCAAAGGACTGATCTTGAATGCCAAATGTTTATGTTTGGGACAATAATAGCTGAGGATTATTGTCATTTATAAGGATAAGGTCCTTTTTGCGTCTTAACGAATTTTCGGTAATGACTTTTTGTGACAGATATCAAAGGTACCATAGAATCAATGGTCATGTAGGTATTTTTACACTTATTTATATTTTTATAATTTTTTGTAATTTGAATCCATTTTATTGATTTAGTTCTTTTCTTATTCATATCATCCTTTATCGCTTAATTATTTTAATTTTTCTTCTTCAATTTCCCAGCTCATTTGCCTACTCCATAACTAAATTCAATTAAAACAGAAGCTAAATAAAGTACTCATTTACATATGTACTATAGCAGCCCATTCTTTCTTATTTTGTGCTATTTTTGTAGTTTTTTTGTAGTTTTTTTCTTAAGGTCTCGACTATACGAGGTCTGGCTATTAAATGACGAGAATGCGCGCGCAGAGGGCGTCCTAAAGGGGTAGGGTGGGAAACGAATGCAGTGTTAGATAGCTGAAAGTGTGTACTAAAAAGTCTGTGAACGAAATAGCGAAGAGAAGAAAATCTTTATCGCTATTTACTTAGAGTACCAGTCCTGTTTCTCAGTCACTTCACCTTCTCTTGTTCTTATATCTTCTTGCCTTCTATATCTGCTTAGCTGGTTTTTTTCATTCATACGGTTTACATGATTATGTGATTCTATTCTGTGTAGAATTGATTGTCCAGTACTATGCCGTTTTTTCTTCTTCTGGTAGTGCCTATCCGTTCAGGAGATAGATGATCATTATGGCAATTTCGACTTTGTTAACGGCTGCACGAAACAAGCCCGTGGACGTCATATTGAACCAAGTTCCTAGGTTATGGAGTCAAGAAATACTTGTTCTTTAAGGTCCTTGTCTACCATACACAGTTGAATGCGTTTTGGTAATCTATACAGCATAAATAGACATCACTGTTAAGATCTCTGCACCTCTGGAATGGAACCTGGTTGGCAAAAAGGGCTTATCGTGTACCCAAGGAGTCATGAAATCCAAATTTCCTCGCTACGTGTTCATCACAATTGTTGTAAATTCTGATCTTATACTGATACTGATATTGATCTTAGAGGGAAGTACATCAAGGATAATCCCTTAGGGCTATTAACATCTAGGCTTAAATATTGTTATATCTTATTACTTCCATACTTGGTCTAGCCTTAATACTACCTAAACAACATCAGGGACCTAGCTACAAACAAACAAAATGTAACTTAAATGTCAATCTGACGATGCTAAGTCTAGCGAAACGGCTGTCATTATAGTTAAGAAAGCAATTTTTTAAATAAATAGTGGAAGTTTTGTTAAAACGAAGAGTTTTTTATTATTCTTAATAAGATGGACTTCCAAAAAGTAAGGGTTAGTACAATCAATTGCATTATTTATGCTCATTATTTTTTGACACCATCACAGTCCACCAGAAATAGGTAGAAATAGTTTGAGCAAGTTTTTTTTGGCCTTGGAAAATAATCCCATTTAGCCACGATTATTTTTTAATTAGCTGCATTTTCTCTCTCTCTCTCTTTCTCATACATGGCCCTACAATGCAACAAAGAAAAGATGAGGTACAGCAGGATAAACAGGGCTACAAAACTTCACGCTAAGGTGCCCTTCGTAGCGACTTAAGTACACAAACAAGACAGACAACGGAAAGTAAGGTGATTTTACATACGGAAAGACAATAGGTTTACAAGACTTTTTACCATATATTTCAAACATCCTTTCAAATTTTTCTTTTACAAGATTTTAAAAACTCCCACAAAACATTACTAATTTTTATATTTCGACGTGCTAGGTAGAGCAGTGAAATATGATTCTGAGGCAAGGTTGTATGTTCATTTAATAGAGAATGAATCAAATAATTTGTAGCGACCCTATTGTGAGCACAACTAAACATCCAGTGATTTAAGTCATCATAATCTCCATTACAATAGCAAAAAGCAGTATCACTTAATCTAACTTTAAATAAATAAGAGCGAACTGTTGCATGACCGACAAGGCATCTAAAGTACATGAGATTAATTGACCTGTTTTGCAGTATGAATTGTTGCTCCTGTTACAAAAGCGCAACCATTCTATTTCCTAGTTTTGTTTTAAGACCTTCTTCCTCTCTAGTATCTCTCCATGGTGACCAATTAAATTCTGCACCAGATGAGATGGCTTCTTTAGCTAATTGGTCAACTTTTTCATTTTCAGGAATGTTGGAATGTCCTTTAACCCACATAAAGTAGATCGAGATCTTTTTTTCTTTTAATTGTAACACCTCCTCAAGGAAATTTATGGTACTAACCCTTACTGTGTGAAAGTTCATCTTATTCAGAACAATAAACAACTAAAAGGTTGAATTAACTTCCACTATTTATTCTATAAATACTTTAAATGCAATGACAGCCGTTTCGCTATCCGCTATTCCGATAGCGAAACGGCTGTCATTGCATTTAAAGTATTTATAGAATAAATAGTGGAAGTTAATTCAACCTTTTAGTTGTTTATTGTTCTGAACCTCCTCAAGGATTTTGTCAATAAGGATATGTTTTGTGGTATTCCTTAGAGATAGTAGTGCAGATTGAGAGTCTGACATAATGACGAACTCATTAAATTTTAAAGTGTTCTCGTTAATAAAAACTAAAGCCTGATGGATGGCTAGTAATTCTGTAGTAAAAATTGAACAATTGGAGTGTAATTTAAACTTAAGAGATTGATCATTGTTTTGAGCAAGTAAAAAAATAAATTGTTTCGTCTCCTCTGATATTAGGTCTATTCTGCGATGCAACCTTGTTTTACTTGGCCTTCTATTAAAACAAAGTTGTACCAAAAAATATCTATACATAATAAGCATTTTATTGGTACGGTTACCAAATCGTCGAATATTAGAATAATAAAGATTAATTACCGCTTAAAGTTACTAGAAGATTACAAAATAAAAAAAGCATTACCCAATAATACCAAGTATAATGGAATTTGATTAATTCCATTATAAATGTGTACAATTTTTCTAAGCGTCTAACGAGACATGTGCAAAATCGAAAATTTATGAGGTTAGATAACATCTTTCATTCCAACAAATGTAGAATACACAAAACCAACAACTATTTTCCATAATCCTATTCAGAAACATCTAAAGCTTTTTATTTTGTATTCACATACCACCAAATATGTATTTATAGACGAATACAATGACGAATCAGCGTTAATAAAATAAATATATTAATCAGCGTTATTCAGGTTGATTCGACCAAATTGAAATTAAATTTAGATTAACAAGCCGAGATGTTGTTTAAATATTTCGTAATAGAAAACCTGTCAGTAAGTAACAATCGCAATACTAACGAAGTTCCATACGCAAATCGATTAATACCGTTGATTTCTTCTAGATCTCGATACGAACCGTAAAATTTGACTGTTTCATTTTTAATAAATCAACGTTTAGCTGCCGTTTTAGCTTCCAGCGTTTACATAATGAAGAGATACTGATTTTCTCCAGCGTAAAATACCTTTGACGACCATTTACTCAAACAATCACTCAGTAATGAGATGATAACATCTTTAGTCACCCATAACGAGTAACTATAAGCTACTGTTCATTACAATGGTCGTTTAAATTAGTGTTTATTCAAATAAGCAGCTTTTTTTCTCTCATAGAAAACCGTTATACAGTGTGACTCGTTTTTATTTAAATAATTACAAAGTTAATTTTCTTAATAAAATTTACGTTATAGAAAATAGCTTGGGCTTCTTTCATTCCTATAAAAATTTCTGTTCCTTTTTCCAACTTTATAAATGTGTAGAAAGATTGTGGGAAAGACGGTGGAAAGTGGCCGAAAAAAAGACAGATTACTGGTGAAGAGACGCAGCCAGGCGAGGGAGTTGGAGGTGATGGTAAAGGGAAAAAAATTCACATGGAGGAATCGGTGAAATACCTAGGTGTGTGGTTGGAGAGCCAGCTAGGCATGACTGGGGAGATTGATGTGTAATGTGAAAGGACCGGAAGAATGGAAGAGAAGAGTTATTGGTAGAACGATTGAGCAGAGTCTGTACGGAGCCGAAGTGTGGGTTGGAAGAGCTGGTGTACATGAAGGGATGAATCCACTACTGAGGATTCAGAGAGGAATGTTGCTGAGGGTGGTGCAAGGGTACAGGACAGTGGGAGGGTTGGCAACATCTTACCAATTGGATGTGATGGCTAGAGCCAGGAGACTACAGTGGAAGGGCTCGATGAGAGAGGAAGTTATGGATTCGATGAAGGAGGATGTGGAAATAAGGTGGAAGTAGTATGAAGGAGCGCTAAAAAGGGTAATTGAAAGTAGGAAAGTGCCAACTGGGCATGGGTCAAGAGAAGGTTATCTTTGCAGGATTAGGAAAAGAGAGACTGGAGTGTGTGAAAGGTGTGAAGTGGAGGATGATGTACGACATTAAGGGGGGGGGTAAAGTATTTAATTTTTTTTTTTGCTTTTTTTTATTTTTTTTTAAATGAATGCTTAATACTTTAAGAATATTGTCTCAAAATTTCAAGTGGATCGGAGTAAAATTGACCAAGTTACGAATATTTTTATACCTGTCGGATTTTAATCGACCCGAGCGCTCTATTGTTGCCTGGCAGATGTTTAGCTCTCTACTATACTTTTTCTTTCCCCCCAGTTCTATTTATAGAAATTCCGACTTAAGTACAAACGTCCTTATGCCTGTACTGTATATTTTGTATACTATAT
Source organism: Ophraella communa (assembly GCA_035357415.1). Lineage (NCBI taxonomy): Eukaryota > Metazoa > Arthropoda > Insecta > Coleoptera > Chrysomelidae > Ophraella > Ophraella communa. Next base: position 26,783,812 of record CM068994.1, on the reverse strand, counting down.
ACTATATAACTGAGCAAAGATGCTTCACGCAAAACAAAAATGAGAGCTTGGACCAACTTATTTGGAAAATCTCACCAAAACACTTGAGTGAAACCTCTGTCATCGTTGAAATTGCAGCTTATGTGGCAGCCAGTATCTTCAATGAAGGTTCTTTTGCTTTACTAACCTTCATGGAAGGCATGGGAATTAGTAGTGGACCAAGTGCTCATGACTGGGCGCGATCAACTGACTCCATACGTATAAGCCGAGCCGATCAGGAAGCTTAGAGACAAACCAAAGAAGGCAGGATTCTTCGTAGACAGGCGCAAAAAGATGCTTTAGACATCATGGATGATAGCAACATCCTTTATGGACCTGGCATTGATGATTCAGTGTGAGGTAAGCCGATAAAATTTGCTTATAAACGTTTTATACAAGATTTTTTAGTGTTCAAAATTTTAAAGCGTTATTCCCACAAGTTACTTTTTTAAAGTCGGTGGACATTATAACTTCCAAACTACTGCACCGATCGTTTTGAAATTTTGAACACTATTTCTGTCCATCACTTAAGAGGCCCTGACGAAAAGTTTTTTTCAAATTTGTTGATAGTTGTTATTTTACAATAACAAATTAGGGGGCTTTTTTCACGAAAAATCACGTTTTTTCTTTCAAAGTACTCCAAAAAAGTGAAAAATTTAAATTTCGAAAAAACCCCACGTCACCTCCTGGGGAAAACTGTTATCTAACGAATGAACTTTGATTTTTTTACTTCAGATGATCCAGCACCAAGTTATGATGTCCACCGCAACTCTCCTTTTTTTCGAGGCACGTCGAAATACTTGCTGCCATTACCGTATTTGTTAATATTTTTTTGTGAAAATTTTACAGAACATCCTTTAAATGTGATACTTGAATGTATCATTGGATTTAATAAAGAAATTTCAACTGGTTCCTCACAAAAAATTCATAAAAACATGCCTTTTTTTCAACGAATTAACTATTTCATGCTGATCTTTTTAATAACTGAATGTATTTTTGTTAGATTTACCTCCTATGTATGTATTGTAACGAAAAACGTGGGGATTTTACTAAAACTATTTATTTGAACGATAACAGGAACAATAACAGGGTAAAGACAAAACAACTTAACGATAAAATACAACTACGGCTTATTTATATGATGATTTATGTGCGACGTCGATAACTTCGATTTGAATTTCGCGCTAAACTGACTCCTCCCGCTCGGCCCCTCCCTTTATATATAATTCTATGTTTCTAAAATTTACGACGATTTGTCATTGTTTATTTCTAGAAACATCTCCACTTTTCCACAGCCTGACCTTTCCCATTGCGGGCAACAGCATCTTGTCAAAGTGACACCCGCAATGTTAGGTCAGGTGGCCTCGTTTATGGAGACAATTCGTTACAGTATTAAAAACTCAATCAAAACAAACAATTTAATAGAGGAAGACTTTAGTAGATTTATTATTTCCATATTTGGTATATAATAAAACCAATAATGATTGAGAGTAAAGCACATTGTCATATCTAAATTTTACGTTACCAGTTTATAGCAGAAACAAAATATAGTAAGCAGTAGAGTTGTAAGTTTTGACAAATTATAGATAATACACAATACTAGTACGATTAAAAGGTATTATTTATGATAAAAATCAGTAATGATCTAGTAATACTTATACATTTCCTGATTACTGATCAGTTAAAATTTATTATTTTCTGTATAGTGTTAGGTATTTATTACAACTAGTGGCAACGCTGTACGCAACGATATTTCTGTCTTTGTCACTTTACCGTAACTTCCATCACATCGTCGCAGGCCACAGTAATGTAAATGCAAGCACGAGCGTATCATTGGTTTGTAAATTATATAGTATGAATTGTACGTTTTACAGGTAAGTTGTGTTAACAATTGGTGAAAGTAATAGTGATAAGTGTTCAAGCGTTACATAATTATATTTCTACTTCGTTCTCAAACTATTTGAAATAATTGTACTAAGAATTGTTTTTCTATTCTTAACCCTCTCAAAAATTAATAAGCACGCCCCCGATTTGCTGTCAACTGGACCTACTACTACTCTCAATCATTATTGGTTTTAGTTTAGTCTTAAAACTACTTAATTAACATCATTGAAAAAAATAAATGTAACTTTAATATGTCGATCTGACGATGCTAATTTTTCCGAAACGGCTGTAACTGCATTGTAATTGCCATTTTATAATAAAAGAAGGTCTGTTAATTTTTTTTTATTTTTTAATGTTCTTAACAAAGTTATTTATTTATGCATGATCACAAAATGATAATACTCATTTTGTTGAAGTTCAATTATATTTTGGTATTGTTTAAAATCAATGTTAGAGGAATATAGGGGCAATTTAGATGTAGCTAGAAGGATGGGAAACACTGATAAAAGGTGATATATAATAGACACCTTTATATATAAACAGTTCATATTTCGCAAAAAGGATTCCATTACACTTGGCAAACTGAAAGGTGGTACACTATATTAGTGTCATCGCAAAGTAAATAAATGACCAACCTCTTTGAGAAACTTACCTGATGTCCCTTTAATAAAAAACAAACAAAATGCAAATATCTGGTCTAAGTTTAACTGGTTGCCGAATGGATACAGTGCCGGAGTAACAACGTTCTTAATTGTGGGGTTTTATATTCGTTAACTGATACTTTCGTTATATTTCTAAATACCAATTATAATTTTAAACTGCAAAGTAGTAAATATAGTTTTCCTATACTTAAGATACTTTTTAGGGATATACCTAAATTATACTTTAACATTGTATAAAATAATAAAAAGATAAATTAAAGAGATATTCTAAGGATAATGAAATTTCCTATTTCAATTTATAAAGAAAAATGGGCTTTTCTCGGCAAATTTATTCTGTTTTTCGCTAAAATATATTTGTAATGTTTTTTTAATACTCTACGCTACTGCGTTTTAGTTTAAAAGGATTCTCTTTCCGAGGTACTTGAGTTATGTCAATACAAGGTATTCAGCTTTCAGGGATGCACGACGAATCGATATGCCACTTTACAAAGGCTTTTAACAGTTTTCCGTTACAGGGTCCTTAACCATATGATTAATATTGCCGGTGGTACATTAAACAGTTTTCTAATGCCTGCAATCGGCCGATATTTAATAAAATACACATTCTTATAAATTAAATAATAGTGTACACCTAATTTAAAAATTTATTGTACTAACCCTTACTCTGTGAAAGTAATAAACAACTAACTTTTACGTTTAAAAAATTCGATTTTAAATTATATTGACAGCTGTTTCGCTAGACTTGCATGTTCAGTAAGTTTAAAAGAATAGTTTTTTATTATTTTTACACCTAATATATTTACATATTGTAATCCTATAAAATCTACTTTTTTTATTAAACTAAAGTAAGTTCTGGGTTTGTCATTCAGACAAATTAAAAAATAATCGTTGATTGATAACTATAAGTTAATATCGTTAATATCTTTGCATAGTTGGTACTGGTTATGTTATTTTAAATTAAGAGGTAGAACATTATAAATTTTTCCTGGTGAAAATTCAACAGAGCTGTGGCCAATAGTTTTTTTACATGAAGGTGTATTGGTGAATTTTGTTTGCTTTTAGTTTTTTGGCATTTTTGAACTGATTGTATTTAATTTTTTTTTATATGCAACAGATAATAAAAATTAAAAAAAAAACTTTTTTTTACTTTTATTTGCTGACAAAATACTGCTTAGAAATATTGTTTTACTTTGAATATAGTTTAGTTATATTTTCACACAAATCAACTACTTAAATTTGTCCGGATAATTTTGTATCTATCATTCTATTCTATTTTTTCTTGGTTCTTTTTCCGATTCTTCTCAGTTTCTCGGGTAAATTATTTATAACTAATAAAATGTAAAATAAAAAAAAAAACATTTCAAACCTTAGGTAATTAAAGGAATAAAAAACTAAACAACTATATACAATATACAGGGTGTTTCTTAAGTAATCTAAAATATTATATGGGGCGCTTCGTTACTCAATTTTAAGACGAAAAGTTCATATAAACATGTGTGATAGGTGTTGTCGTTTATGAGATACAGGGTGTTGAATTTATTGTAATAAGTCAGTTCTGATTGTACGTGAAATTAATTTTTCCGGTGACGCTACTGGTTTTTAGAAGTAATACGCAAAAACATGCTTATTCTAAGTGGCCTTTGAAATAATGTTGACAAGTGTCAAATTTGAAAACCAACGCAAAAATCGTACATTTTTATTTGATTGACTCTGTGTTTAGTTAATAACTATGCCAGTGTTTACTAATGTTGAAATGGCTAATATGCATTTTTTGTACGGATTAGCGAATGGTAATGTCTTAGAAGCTAGACGTACGTATGCTCAGCGTTATCCAAATAATCGTTTACCATGTTCAGATACGTTTACTAAGTTACATATTCGTTTACAAGAAACTGGAACTTTTGCTAAATCGAAGAATATTATTGGACGACCCAGAACTGTGAGAAATCCCCAATTGGAAAACCAGATTCTTCAAATTAAGGACCAACATCCAGAAACCAGTACAAGAAAAGTTGCAGATGAAGTAAATGTTAGTAACAAAACTATTTGGAATATTCTAAAAGATTATTAATTGTATCCATATCACGTTCAACGTGTTCAACATTTGTTACCTACTGACTATCCATTACGCATACAGTATTGTCAATGGATTTTACGTGAAATCGCGAGCAATCCGTTTTTTTTGGCCAATTCTATTTACGGATGAAGCCAACTTTTCTAGACATGGCATTATGAATTTTCATAATGACCACATATGGGCAGATGTAAATCCACATACCATAAGTGTAAAACGATTTCAACAAACATTTTCGGTCAATGTTTGGCTTGGCATCATCGATGATTATTTAATTGGACCATTTTTCCTTCCTGTACGGTTAACCGGTGAGACATACCAACATTTTCTAGAAAATGAACTTCTACTTCTTTTGGAAGATGTACCTATTATTATTAGAAGGCGCATATGGTTCATGCATGACGCATATTTTTCAGTGATTGTACGCGAGTTTTTAAATAATGTTTTTCCAGGCCATTGGATCGGACGAGGATCTCCACACCCGTGGCCCCCTAGATCACCTGGACACAATCCTCTGGATTTTTGTGTGTTGGGATATTTGAAATCGCTTGTTGACACAACACTGATATTAAACGTACAAGATCTTCAAAATCGTATCATAGACGGCTGTAATGTTATTCGTAACAATCCTGGTATCTTCGAACGTATTCGACAATCCATTAGACATCGAGCGGATTCTTGCATTTTAGCTGGAGGTGGACATTTTGAACATTTGCTCTGAAATGTATTATTTTTTCTTTATGTTTAACACATGTTGCTTGTAATAAAATAATAAAAAAATATAAATCAGTAGCGTCACCAAGAAAAATTAATTTCACGTACAACACCCTGTATCTCATAAACGACACCTATCACACATGTTTATATGAACTTTTCGTCTTAAAATTGAGTAACGAAGCGCCCCATATAATATTTTAGATTACTTAAGAAACACCCTGTATATTTAAAAAATTAACTTTTCGATTATGGATTTCAAAAATATAAAAATATAAAATAAATAAACTGCGGTTTTGTTCAAAATTATTTGTTTAGTGTTGAACTTCCACTTCGCAAAAAAACATGGATACTTTTCGTATTTAATATCATAAGAGAAAAAAATTTGCCACCAAAATTTTCGACTGGTATGAAAGTTTGTTACTTGACAATTTACGCGAATGAAATTTTCACAAAATCTTGAGACGTGAGCTAAAATTGCCAAAAAGCAACAAATTTTTAAATAAAATTGTAGAATCAATTTATTCTCTGTTCTAAATAAATTTAACACAACAAATTTTCTGTTAAATATAATAAATTTCTTTATTTCTGTTCTTCTTAATAAGATTCAATTCGTATGCTCAAGGTATCCATTGTAAATACATACTCAACAATAGATTATTTTCATAAACAACATGTTTACGATCAAAATATTGTCAAAAAATAACAGAAAGAAATAAAACCAATTCTTTTCAGCTTGTGAGGTTTTGCATTCAATGAAAGGATTTGCTATCGAAAAATGCCACCCCCGGTACGATAAGCAATATACAATTAATAACGTTCAGTACATTTAAAAGGCAGTAAAATCGTTCTTACTTACAAAAACCGTCAGTAATTCATATTTCGTGCACAGGTATGAGATTCATTTACATAGCGATACAATAACTTCAAAATAAAGCAAACAAAAACGGTCGACTTTTATTTACTTTATGAATGCGCCCGGTTGGAATACAAATACACCAATTACGTTCAACTTGATACGGGGGATACTAAACAAATCGTGTGTATATTATTCTCTTCTACCGCGAGGTGTCGAGAAAAATTAAATTTATTGTACTAACTCTTACTTTTTGGAAGTCCATCTTATTAAGAATAATAAAAAACTCTTCGTTTCAACGTAACTTCCAAGTTTATTTGAAAAAATATGTTTTAAATTACAATGACGGCCGTTTCGCTAAGAAGCATCTTCAGATTGACATTTAAGTTACATTTTGTTTGTTTGTAGCTAGGTACCTGATGTTTAGGTATTATTAAGGCTAGACCAAGTATGGAAGTAATAAGACATAACAATATTAAGGCCTAGATGGTAATAGCCCTAAGGGATTATCCTGGATGTAATTCCCTCTAAGATCAGTATAACTGTGCAATGATATAGAAAAACCAGGAAAAAACTATATCATGCTGATCTTTACAATAACTTAATATATTTGTGTTATACAACTATGTCTTACCTATGTATAAAATGTAAACTCAATCAAAGTTCTCCACTATTAAACTGTTTACTTGAAATCCTTTGTCCTCTGCTGTTGTCCTTAGTTGTTGACGAACTTCTATCAAAGCTGCATGAATCTTGTTTTAAGATTCAAGGTTATGCAGATGACCTGATCATTACCATAAATGGCAAGCATGATAAAGTTACATACAAATTGCTCTAAACATAATAAAAAAATAAGGACTTAAGCTCAATCCAGGCAAAACTAATTTGATACCGTTCAGCAGAAGATGCAGGAACTCTCTCACAACTTCAGGTATGAACAATATCAAAATAACATTTTCCAGGGAGATTAAATATCTGGGAATGATCCTGGACCGAAAAAAAATCTTATCCAAAACCTGCTGCAGGACGATTGCGCCTGAAAGATTTGTAGAGTTATCGCCTGTAAAAGCAAAAAATATAAAGTTGACCGCAGATCTTCTCAAATGTGCGAAACCTCTAGGAAATCGGTGGAACGGTGAAATGCGAATGCGGAGCATTGTTCCTGCAAATAGTTTAATTTTCTAGCAGGGGTTGCTCTGGCTCCTTATTAAATTAGAAATACTGTCGTTCTAGAGTTCAAGTAGATTAAGGTATGGACAAAAGATCTTAGTAGGTCGAATTGCAGTGAAGTCTTACTGGCTTGTACAACTTATGTCAATCTAATCTGATCAATAAATTTAAATTCACTATTATTATTACTATTATTATTACTCAGATGTAGGAATAGATAGAGTAGACTAGGTCATTTTCTTTTTTAAAAGATAAATTATGGGTACATCAAAATTAAAATAAAAAAGAAACCAATATTTCCAAAACCAATAAATATCAAAATATAAATATACAAAATACCACATTAATATCTAGACTATAAACTGGCCAAGACACTTACTATGACAGTGGCAGAATAGGCTGATTAAAAAATTAAAAACAACCTACTCCAATCTCGCTGATAGACCTTATAACAAGTAGTAGAACACTGAATTATTCTGCTTTAATAAAATCTGTGAAAACGTTTTAGAACACCATTAAATGAAAGTATACCGTGACCAAGTAGGTACTGGAATCAGCTGGAAAGACTGAAAATACAACCAAAAGAGATCTCTTAGCTGCACGAAACTAAGTAAAAAAAAGAAGTTAAGTCACATGAAAAAACTAGGGGTAGAAAATGAAGCAAAGGGCAGATTCCGTGGGGAGGAGGATGAAACCTCAATACACTCGCGTAATGCCCTACCTTGCAGAATTCTAGGGCCAGATACCTAGGAGCATATGTAATAGAATAGGAGGATCTACCTAATTTAAAACCCGAAGATGTCCTAAAATTTCTTAGGAAGGTAGGACCAGAAGAGTTGCTATAAGTCTGAGAATACTTCATACCCTTTGCAAGTAAGCACAATAGATCGCATAGGCCGCAGTAAATATCACCCCTAACACCATATATACATACAAGTATACCGTTTTAAAAACTTTATCACATTAAATTACTACTTTTATACTCTTCAAATATTTTTTTATTATCTTGGGGTCTACATCAGGGCACGTATTCTTGACCTAGGAAGTGAAGCTTTCCGAGAGAAGATATATTTTGTCTTTGTCCCTGCAATGACAAAGTAACCAAGCAAAATAAAAATAAAACACATGTTCTCTCGTGAAACTCTACTTCCTCAGTCCAGAATAGGGGTTTGTGGAACGCTTGGCTGTAGGTAACATAACTTTAGGTAACATGTCAGCTGCAATTAGGTATAGAATGAGAAGGGAAGAAGGAAACTTACATGCGCATATATTAAGGACATTGGTATAGGTGAAGAAACAAAAACCTGCACTGGCCCCTGGTAGGGCAAAACAATTAAAAGAAGAAAAAAAATTTCATTGTATGTCATTATTAGTCTCACTGATGCTTTGCAATTTCGCTATATCGTTTCCGATAGTTTTGTTCCACCACCATATCTCGCCATTTTTCCTATTTTCTTATTGCCTGTTATCTTTTACCTACTTAACATCATTATTATTTTTGTTTCATTTCTTTGTCATCTTTTTTAAATTCCGTTTAGCCCTCGTATTGAAAGCGATTATATGATCCAATGATTCACCATAAAAAAAAACGGCAGTGCTTGTGTAAAGAACATCTCAAGTGTTGTTACCTTCAAGTAAACCACAAGGTAAAAGACATAATTAACTCATGGTACGACACTTGGCACAATGGAAGTATACATAAACAACTACCCTAGATTCAAAATATATTGCGGTTACACATGCATTGTGTTATTATTGTATTAAGGATTTGCATGTCTGTGGGCCTTTTGAAACGAGATAAGACGATGGACGTTAAGGAAAATAATAACTTTATTCAGGTAGGTTCTGAAGTGTTAATTTCAAATGTTATTTAGCACACCGTTAAGCGTGTCAATCATAACAAAAATTGCTTTTGCTATTACTTTACCAATTTTCAAAATATTGTTTAATATGGGATGTTTTTGTATTTAATATATTTAATATAATTAATGGATGAATATGATTTGTTCTACAAAATACATTACATGTACTTTAACAATAATGCTCTTTATATGTCAAAATAAAATTTTATAATGAAATGTCAAAATATATTTCCAAACAAATAAATTTTAAGCAAATTTAAAGTCTGGTTTAAAAAAGTTACAAATAAAAATAAAGAAAAACTCGAAAATTGTAATGGACTATTGAATTTCAATTGCTCACATGCCAAAAAAAGTTACTGCGACGTCTCACGTTTGAAAAATGATTGCTCCAACTGCCGATTTCCAACAGCCTATGATAGTTTTGTAGATTTACTGCTGTTCCATGTGCTGCTGACGATCCCAACTATACACTAGTTAGGAATGTTGTAGAATTATTCTGGATACCGGACTTACTACCCTTTATTGATATAAAGCTATACTGGGTGTCCTAGACTAATTTATCCAGGCTATATCTCTTAGACGAAGAAATATTCCCCAATGGGACAAAAACTGATCTATTTCATTACCAATACACTTTAATATGGCGTGGAAAAAATTATCCTCTAAATATTCATCCCTTAGTAACAAACCCTAACTTTTAATTTCTTAATAGCACCCTGTATTTTTTATTTTTGTTAAATTAATCAAGTGAGCCTTAAAGCTTAAAGGAACAATAAAAATAAATGTAATTAAAATACCAATACTAATTAATATTATTTATATTAGATGTTCGATTTGTAGGACTTTTACCAAACTTTTAACAAAAATTCAAATAATGACGATATCATGAGGTTTACACGGGCGGTAAGCTCTGTCAAACAGAGAAATTATCAAATTTTTGCTGTTTTAATAGTCTTCTCTTGGTTACATCTATCAATGATTCACAATAAACTACTTCTGAATTTATACATTAAAATTCGAAATTTATATGCCAAGTTTCTCTATTAATTTAAAGTTTTTGAGTAATTTTTCCCTCTGTACACAAAAATGAATCTCTTAACTCTATTCTAGAACCCTTTTTAAAATCATTAAACTCTTCTTGGTACTGGAAAATACTGAAAGAGTTTAATTTTGCTTTTCTTTGTGTTGGACTATATCTTATAAATTTAACCCACCCTATCCTAATATACATCTGTATTACTTTATACAAAAACTATAGTATTTAAAGTACAAAATCACTCTTTACAATTTTTAAAACAAAAATTACATTTTTTAAATATATTGTAATAACCCTTACTTTTTGAAGAACTTGAAATAAAAAGACATCTAGCAAATCCACAATTTAAAGTTGTTAATGAACAAATAAATCTTGGAGGTTCTCCACTATTAAACTGTTTACTTTGACTGGGTTTACATTTTATACATAGATAAGACGTAATTGTAAAACACAAATATATTAAGTTATTGTAAAGATCAGCATGATATAGTTTTTTCCTAGTTTTTCATTGCACAGTTATACTGATCTTAGAGGGAAGTATATCCAGTAGGATAATCCCTTACGACTATTAACATATAGGCTTTAATATTGTTATGTCTTATTACTTGCATACTTGGTCTAGCCTTAATACTACCTAAACAACATCAGGTACCTAGCTACAAACAAACAAATGTCAATCTGACATGTGAGGATTTTTTAAAAATAAACAGGACAATACTTTCTTTTTACATTAAAATCACCCTTTTTAACCAGTGGGCTGTTTCTAATAAACAATCACAATCATCGTCAGATTGACAGCTAAATTTTGTTATAGGAAATTTACTATTTCATTTAAGTAGTTGTTAGACATGTAATCAAAAAAGGTCTTAAAATTATTAAAGCCTCAATGTTATTTGACCTAAGAGTTTATCCAGGATATAAACAAATTCTATCAATTATTACCTTACGAGTCTGGACTTATTTTCACGATTATTAAAGTAATAATTATAAAATAGCCATAGATTCTCCTATATCGGGGTACGTCGGGGATCTATTAGCACTGGTTTTAAAATTTGTCAGCTTTAAAAAGTATATAAATTTATAATAACAACAAGGGTGCGTTTTTCTTATATAAAAACTATATTTTGTATTATGATTTATAATATTAACCCTTATTTCACAGATGTTGTACATTTTTTGATAAAAAAATTTACAAAAAATAAAATTTTGAATCAAAACAACGCAGAAGGTACATCTAGAACCTTATCTCTCATTTCTACAGTAACTAGAAGCGATTTTTTTTATTTTGTTTAGTTATTAAAGCACTATTTAAAAACGTTTTTTTTATAACAGACATGAACCAACTGATTTATTTTATTTTAATGATTAGATTAGGTTAGGTTAGGTTAGGTTAGGTTAGGTTAGGTTAGGTTATATCCATAATTTAAATTGTTGCAATTCTTTTAATTTTTAGCCCAATAAATAAATATTATGTTCCAATTAGTTAATTAATTATTTACTTGCAAATTATTTCCCCTTATTATTTTTACTTCTTACACTTGTGTTAACCACATTATGAATAAGGAAGTCAACATTTTCTTCTTGTTGTGAAGATAAAAACAGGAAGTTAAGTGTTACAGTTAAACAAACTATTTAATTTTTTGCTTTAATTCAACCTACAAATATTTATAATAGTTTTAACCTTAGCTGTCATATGCAAACTATTTTTTAATGAAGAATAATAGCGCTGCTTAAAGTAATATTACATAAAAAATTGAATCAACAGTCAGTTTCACAATCACAGACACAGCTGAATATTCGTATTTACTTACTTGTCAGATGGGTAAACATATTTATTACCTTCGAATTTGATAAATTACTTTTATTATTCCGAAAAATTCAATCCAGCTCATAAAAATAAAATATTAGTATAAATATCATTTAGGAATAATGGGGATTAAAATTTTTGACAAACATTTAATTCTAAATAAGTAAATAATTTATTGTATCAACAAATAACATTAGGTACAAACAACATTAAAATAAATTTTCGAAAATATTTGTATAATTACTGGAAAATAAAAAAGTTTTATTATTACATTAAAGCTGCTTGTAATTTATTAATTTGATCCTTTAAAGACTATATTTTTTATTTATCCCAAGTCAACTGCTAAACAATATTGATTTATGGTATCTTTAATTCCACATGCTTCTATCCAATCTGCGCTGTTTAATTTTGAGAATATTTTGCTGAATATCGAGATTTGTATGTAGCTAGGTACCTGATGTTGATTAAGTAGTTAAGACTGAACCAAGTATGGAAGTAATATGACATAACAATATTAAAGCCTAGATGTTATTATCCCTAAGGGATTATCCTGGATGTATTTCCCTCTAAGATCAGTATAACTGTGCAATGATATAGAAAAACCAGGAAATAACTATATCATGCTGATCTTTACAATAACTTAATATATTTGTGTTACAATTACGTCTTAAGACTCAATCAGTTTAATAGTGGAGAACTTCCAAGATTTATTTGTTCATTAACAACTTTAAATTGTGGATCTGATAGATATCTTTTTATTTCAAGTTCTTCAAGGAAATCTAAATTTTGTTTTTTATCACAAATGTGTAGTATTTGAATGTCATTGGTGGTATGCGTGAGTCTAGATGTTCAAATAAGTGTTTTGCATAATTTGACTTATCTGATTGTTTTAATCAATATGCTCTTAAGTGTAACGCATCCCAAAACATCTCGTTTAACCAAGAATGTTTGAATTTAAATTATGTAAACATAAAATGTAAAACTCAATCAAAAGTAGCACAAAAAGAAAGTGATTTAAAACAAGAGATGCTCTACACATGAATCCAGTAAAAAGTAGAACTTGAGGCAGCCCCAGACTAAGATATCCCCATAACGTGTAATGGAGGGACATTGTGCAGCAGGCTTAGGTTCGTGTAAGGCTAATAATGATGCAATACGTTATGAAAATTTTATTTTATTTATTATTTTAATTTGGTGTGCGTTTTGCAAATAGTGACATTTAGCGTTTTTTAGTAAGTGTTCGAGATTTGGGATATTACTTCTAATCTAAATAATTTTATGTTTTTAAGCAATTCACATATTTAAAAATTCCTGAAAAAGGTAAAAAGAAATACGAAGTTGGAAGAAATAATGGACCATTGTAAAAACAAGTGACAGAAAGATGTTGAATCTTTTAACAACTCGTCCTCCAGTAACGCTGTAATAGTCCAGTAAAACGAATATTTAAACTACCATTCAAAAAGAAAACCTGCATTTTTAAACTTAAGATCGTTTTGACATAAAATTATAGTATACAGTTAAAAACTGATGAATTCTATTTAGGGGAAGAAAAACAATTATTAAAAACTAACCCCAAAATCACTATTTCCATATCTCAAAGATGTGGAAAAACGCTTCAGATGAAAAATGTTGATATAAAATCATTTCGAACCACTTTTAACGTATTTGCAATCGAAATCCAGATCTAAGTGACATGAAAATCCCAGTTTAAGTGATTTTATTTTAATAAAATTTGGTGAATTTATTTATATTACTGAAATAAACAATTGATAAAATTTTCAGCCTTATCAGTTGAAGATTCCGGTTTTTATACTGCTTTTTTTGAAATCCACTAACAATCCAAAAATGAATATTGTAGCCGTAGTAAAGATCCAAATTTTGCGGATTCTTGATATGATACTTTTGACATTCTTTACACCTGTACGATTTCGTAAACTTAGTGAGTTTGATAGGGGTCGTATAGTGGGATAGTGGGACTTCGGGAAGCTGGATTTTTTTTTTCGGGAAATTGCAATTAGAATGCAAAAAAGTGTAGACACCGTGGTTAGGTCTTGTCAGACATGGTTTCGAGAAGGCCGTACGCAAAGTGCAAGGGGCTCTGGACGCCCCCGTAGCACAGCAGACCGTGAAGATCGCCGCCTAAGATTATTGGCCTTAAGGGACTGTGTCCTCCCTTTAACTCTAAAACACCGATGTAATCGCCTTGAGTGGTGCACAGAACGGTCACTCTGGTATCAGGACTGGAACAGTATTGTGTTTAGTGACCAGTCGAGTCTCAATTTTCTTTAGGCATGCACGATGGTCGACCGAGGGTTAGAAGACGACGTGGTGAAAGGAGAAATCCACGGTTTTTCGCTGAAAGGCATGTACATCAAACTGTTATTCCCAATTGAGCACGTGTGGGATATAATGGGTAGGAGGTTGCTCAATTTGCAACGTCCTCCTCAGATTCTAGAAGAACTTCGAGAGGAGTTGGTGGTTGCCTGGAATGAGAATGGATTTTTGTGTACATAGCACCCTTGTCCACTAACTATAAAAATATCAAAAATATATCAAACTGTGTATATTGTGTGATTGATAAAGAAGTCGTGAAGTTTTTATAACATTTTATTGTAATACAAAAGAAACATTAACTGAGACAATTAAGAAAATTGACCAATACGTGTGTTTTTTCTCCTGTGTGTGTTCTTTTTATTTTCTGTAGTGGATTTTCAGCACTTGGTCCTAATATCTCGACCATCTATATATAGTCTGGGTCAAAAAATTTCAACTGCTCTCTTAAGTTCGACATTTTTTCAACTGTCAAATTACCACATTTGAGTAGCATACTCAGGGGTAATTTCCTCAGCTTGAACCTGTCTAGCAAGTATTTTCTGTATTTTTTGCTATGATTTTTGTTCTTTGGTTAAAAATACAGTTGAAAAATTCATTACTTATGTGGCCCATTTTTGTAAATGTAACATGTAACACAATACCTTTATCCACTAAAAATTACACTGTGTTACATGACGCCTTTATCATCAAGAAAGTTTTCTAAAATATTGCAAATATCAAATTTTCCATAGTTGGGGTGTTATATCTATGTTAGGGAAGCACAAAAATGGCAAAATGTCAAAATTTATACACTTACGTCTTCAATTATATACTTATTTAAGTTAAAAAAATTTATTAAATTGTTTGCTATCACTACTGTTTGTTTTGGCGAAGACTCTAATTTATCATAAAAAAAATGATTAATTTTATTTTGTTTTCTTAAATCATACTTTTCAAAACGTGTTTGTATCAATAAAAAACTAATTTATTATCTGTTTAATGTCTTACACACCTCATTAATACATAGAACTTAATGCATAAATGCAAGTTAGTTGTAAATAGCATTATGAAGAATTTACTTCTTTTGTACTTGTATTACTTGCTTTTTCAGATAAGTCGCTAACAAACTAATTTAACCATCGCTAATTACATGGGAGACGTTAATGAATACTAAATAAGTCGATTAGTTGCACTTTTTTCTGGTAGTTCAAAACAAATTCATCATATTACGTCGTACTGACACATCTACTTGCTGATGAACTCATTAACTCACTAATTGTCTGTTAGTTAGAGAAACAGTCTCATCAGACATAATAGTTGTGACATAAGGAATGCTTTGTTACAGAAAGGCTTTCAAGCCCACGCATTTTTTATAGTTTAAAATCGAAGCCTTTTAAATTGGTCGAATAACGAACTAATCTACTTGTTGGTCAAATAATTAACCCCACAGCACAAATTGGAAAAGTTAATAACTGGGAAAGATAACTAGATTATACAGCTGAACACTTAACAGTTTAATTTTGTAGTACAATAAATCACTGCAGGTCACCATACCATACAGGTACAGTATGCGCCAAAATAAAAAGTACTGAATTTAAAAAAAGCCATACGTTTTTAAAATGAATCTGTATCTTCAGCATCCTTCTACATTAAATTTCTATTTCACGCTTATCCGCATGATACCCCGCTCATACAGAGTTATAAATTAGATTTGTTTATTGAAATTTGTTTATTGTTTTTTGGCTATGGGTTCCAGCCTGTCACCTTTTCTTGCTGAAGTTTTTATGAATAACCTAGAACCACACTTTCTATACTCACCTTTTGGAAATGACATAGTTTTCTATTACAGGTATGTTGATGATTGCATCATATTGTATCAAGGTACTATGTTATCGTTTGATTCTTTTTTGAACTATGTTAATGGTTTGCATCCTAGTATCCGGTTTACAGTGGAATTGGAGTCTCATAATCAGATTCCTTTTTTGGATATCTTGATTTCAAGGAATCTTGTTACACGCCATTTAGAGTTTGAGGTTTACAGGAAACCTACAACTATAGATTGTCTTATTAATTATTACTCTTGCCATCCTATGTCCCACAAATTAGCTTCTTTTAACAGTCTATTTCATAGATGCTTTTCCCCCCTGTCCCCCCTGTCAAACTCACTAAGTTGACGAAATCGTATAGGTCTCCGTACCCTAGGCACGTCTTATTCGTCGGTAAACACTTGGAATGCCAATAGGTCTTCCGTGTTCTGCAAACCATTCATTTGCAAAGGACCAGGTAGTGGAGAAACGGTCCCCTAAGGCCAATAATCTTAGGAGGCGATCTTCACGGTCTGTTGTTCAACGGGGGCGTCCAGAACCTTGCTCTGTGCGTACGGCCTTCTCGAAACTATGCCTGACAAGACCTGTCTACACTTTTTTGCATTCTAACTGCAATCGTAACCAATAGTAAAGAATGTCAAGAAACAAAATCCACAAAATTTGGATATTTACTACGGCTACAATATTCATTTTTGGATTGTTAGTGGATTTCAAAAAAATTAATATATAAACCGGAATCTTCAACTGATAAGGCTGCAAATTTTATCAATTGTTTATTTCAGTAAAATAAATAAATTCACCAAATTTATTAAAATAAAATCATTTTTATGGCACTTAGTATATTTTCAAAAAGTGTCATATAGTTCATGAAAAATGGAATGTTTTGTGAAAAATTATTAAGAAGAGAAGGAGAAGAGTAGGTATATATAAAATTTTGCATACTATAAAAGAAAAGGAAAACGGAAAATGTAGTACATTTCATGGAAAGTGCACTAATAAAACTAAAAAGTAATTTTCGAAAAAAGAAAGAAACACATTAGTTAAAATGGTTCTTTTGACGTTTGTGTGGTATGTAAATAAAGCTTCTGGTCATTGTCGAAGAGGAAAAACTGAACTGAATGAACAATGTCTTAAATAAGTTGAAAATTGTATCCAGTACTGCCATCTATTCGTTAATGTTACTAGTGCTGAGAAGGAGAAAACTGCAAACTTAAAATAAAACACACCGTTGTCCCGTGCCTCCTGGCGCATGAAAAACGGCATAGAACACAAAATGGGATAGTACGTTGATAGTTGGCATGATGACATGAAACACTTTGTTGTTCCGTGGCGTATGACAATTGACAAATGCCGTTTGACATACGACGTAGCTTTCCGGCGGGCACACATTTCAAGCACGCGCAGTTTAATCATGTGAGTCAAATACTGTAGAATGGACTGCCTTAAGAAATACAAGGGATTTTGTCTTGCAGCCTATCTAGTTTTATCTGAGATATTTTCCTATAAAACTAACCGTAATAGCGAAAAATTCATTTTTTTGACCTTTGACATTGAATAAAATGTTTTCCATGCAATGCAACGCTTGGTAATTTCTAAATCCTAATTATAATTATATTTTGAACAATCTATTTTCAGCTTGTAACTTTCTGTATCATGGAATGTACAGATTTTCTTATTACTTAAAAGTCACTTGATAATGATTATGTATCAAGAAAATTATCAAAGTTTATGTTAAATAAGACTCCTAGGTGACTTTTGCGTCATCTTAAGGTAAAAAAAATCAGTGAGAAGTATACTAACCATAAAATAAATATGTCATCTGTAATTGATAAGAAAGGTGTGGATAGTCAAATAAAATTTTCTTATGAAATTAAAGAGCTTTTATTTTAATTGGTAATATTAAAATAATTTAAACACTGATATAAATGTAAGTAAAAATATTTTCTAGAATCTATTTAAGGATAAAATAAAAACTTTCTTTACCTACATATCAAATTGTTGTATTAAATGTATCTAATTAATAAGTGACTAATTCAAAATAATTTCGGTTGTAATTTACTCTCGTCAAGTGAATAATCCATTGATTTCTTATAATTTTATGAATTCTTATTAAGTAGTGTTGATCATAAAACTTTCTATAAATGTTCATAAGTCCTAATAAATATTTAGCTTTTACTAATTTATCAAAACCCATGAAACGTTATAAAAGAAACAAAGTCGTATTTTATAATAAAACAGAATAATTTTCTTTTATTATTCGGCCACAAAAACTAATCGCAAAACACCGAATTAATTTACGGCGTATTAAAATAATTTGCTTAACCGATGATACTACTTTTTTTACGATTTCTATTGCCCAACTATTACCGATAAATTTGAAAATTCGATTCGCTGGAATCGACGATGATATAAAAAAATTAAATTTTTATTGTATGTCACAACCGCCGAAAATTTATTGCATGTGAGAGATTTTAAGTTTTATCTGTTTGTTGTCGTGTAGGTGACCTCCAAAAAGAGTTATTTGGTCATAAAATTAATTGGTGTTAGTTTCTACACCTACTAGTCCATTTGGGGCATAGATTCGGCATTGAGGATGATTCGATCGTGTGGACGGAGTCCACCTACAAGGAACTTTTGGGATAAATGTCATTTTTGGTTAATAAAAATGATAAACGAGATTATAGTTAAAGAAACATCTATTTAAAATATGCACCAGTTAGTAAACTTATTTTTATTTTAATATAAGAAAAAATAAGCATTTTTACTTTTATTGTATATTTTATAATTACAATCATGTGTAACGAATATCATGATTTTAATAATCATTCATAGTTTAATTAATTTGTATTTATAGATATTTGATATTGATATTATTTAGAAGTTGCTAATACAGCATGATCTTGTTAGGTATTTAATTAAAAAATAATAATTAATTATAACTACAAATTTATTATAAAAGAAAAATAATTTGTTTATCGGATATATTCAATGACTAATAAAAAAATTATAAGAAATATAAAAAAGGCCTTTTATGAAACTGAAAAGAACTTATTTCATCTATAAATTATGTTAATAATAAAATGATACATAAAGTTGTTATCAAAATTGATTAATTATTGAAAATAAATTAAATTTTTTGCTTTTAAATATTTAACTTTAATTAACTAATACAAAAATTTAAAATATTTTACAAAATTATCTGACCTTAACTTGTAGACTGGATGTTCGTCGTACCGGGCCACAATGTAGTTGATCTATAATTTTTTTATCTACACTAAAGATTATATCCGGGTTCTTAATGTCGTTGTTAAGAAATGTTGGTTATCATAAGGTGATATGTAATACAATTTTTCTTTCTTACCCATTAAGGATACAATTTATTGTTTGGTGGTTATTATTGTTCAAATGTTATTATTACTGGTGAGTTATAGCACTTAAAGTTTTATATACAGTCCTTAAATGCACTCACTATAATGTGACTTTTCTTTTTATTCTTTAGACATTTTATTTTGAAGATTGTTTGCTTTATCAGAATCTCCGATGATTTACTGCCTTCCCTTAATAGACTCGTCCTTACGACCTCTTCTTAAGTCTTTTTATACCTTTCAAAGCTTCCAGAATTTTCCTGGAGGTTCTACGAAGCTAATCATGTTCTAGAACACTATCAGTATCTCTGTCTTCCCTATATACAACTAGAGATACTAACACTATGCACTGTGGAACTTCCTAGAACAAATTCAGTACAAACATTTCTGTCTTCTTTTTTCACATTGTTTAAGTATCAAATAAAAAATATTGATAAATTTGCAAAATAAAAATTATTTTATTATGTGTATGACTTAAATTTTGAATCGAAACAGTATAAGATACATATTTACTACAGGTTTATTGATCTAGATATAATTTAAATAATTTTTTATTGTCAGTTAACATAAATTGGTTAAAAATATAATGATGAAATCAATTTTAAACTATTTGACATGACATACCTACATCTTTATAAAAATATAAAACAATAAAAAATCATTACCAGTTATATACTGATATCACTCAAAATCAATTATTATCTTTAATATTAGTAAACTTTGCTTTTATATTAAAATTAATTTCTATTCATTATCTACAATTGAAATTATTTCAGTGTTTTTACAAATTATTATCAGAATTGTCAATTTCATGTTAACTTGTACAAAATAGTGACCGCATATTCAAAATATAAAATAACAGTTTTATTAGATTGAGATTGTATAAAACAACTTTTGTTGATATTATATTTATTAGACTGTCTTTTTAATCTTATTAACTGTTTCACATGATATTTATTGTACTAACCCTTACTTTGTGAAAGTCCACGTTAGAACAAAAGTCAAAGTTTTGTTCAAACATTTCGTTGTTTATTGTTCCTAGTATAATTATTGTAATAGTGAATTTTATAAAAATTTAAAAAGAAATAAACAGAAAATTTGAAATTGACAAAATAGTTAAAACAAATTAATAAATGAAAAAAAAAGTTCTCAAAATTAGTGTATCCATCTATCGCACAAATTACGTCGTGATATTGTTAAATTATACCTCAAATAAGCTGTCCTATTTAATTTTTATTCAAGTTTTTCCAGATTTTAATTCTTTTATTGATGTTTTAAATATTTTTTTAATAAACATCATTTTGCTACAACCCTAACCTTTACTAAATAAATCTCAAATCCATATGAACAATATACAAAAAAATATTACTTTACATAATTTTTAAAAATTAATTAGTATCCCAGCAAAAAAATTAAATATAAATAAATAATCAGTATTTTCTCCATTGGCATATAGGTATTCATGACTGTTTGCAATTGGGCATGCTATCAATATTATTTGGTCGAACTGTAGTATTTTAGTAGTTATTCATCTTCTATTATTGATGCAATTAAAAATTTTTATATTTCAATTTTCCATCTTTATATGTCCAAGATATTATTATATATTTTTGTTGGGAAGTTTTGGGTAATTAATAGGATATACTGATTTGGATTCAGAATCAATTCGGTATATATGGCGAGTGTTTGTTCCTTTTGCTAACACACCTACCAATAAATACAGTATTTTATTTGGTTTTTGATACTAGCCTGTAGCTAGTCATAAAGTTTTTATAGTATATTCAAAGAGAAAAAAATCGTCTCAAATTTCTAAAAGGTTTTTTCATTTCATCGATGTATATATTGTTGTTAAAACTTATTAAACTATTTACTTAAACATTTTATTACCCTCAATTTCAATCCGCTATTGTTTGGCACAATAAATAAAAATATTTTTTAAGAATATTTTAATAAGTCATAAAATCCTGCCAACATTAATTATCTCAAGTTTTATATCATTCTTTAGCGCTATTAGCAATTTATTCATTCGACTGACGTCTGTTTTTGAAAGTCTTAATATTTTAAAAATAAAAACTAATTACACCAAATTAGAATGTTGATAAGTAAATGCATGTATCATAATAAATATCGGTTATTCAAGATCCGGATGCTTTGTTGCACATAGCAGACCAAGCAGAAACTGTAAAGAATTTAATTCTGCTTTATTTGCATTAATTATTATGTTTATCTGTATTAAATGCGACAAATGCTACATATGAAACAGGATACTTTATAATTCATGCCGTTTTTTTATGACATTTCACGAATCAGTTATTTTAATTCAAACCGAGTAAATAATTTATTTAAATTTACATTCGAAAAGGAAATGATCTGAATTTGTATTCGATGAATACAGATTTTCAAGGAATTATTATCTATTGTAATAAATTACAATTATAATGTATGTACAGATTGCATAAATATTGTTATTATTGATGTAATTATTAATTTGTTGTTTTATAATTTGAAATTTTTATTTTTAAAGTTTTGTGGGGCTATTATTTATATTTAAATTTGTTTCAATTTTAATTTAATCCTTTTTTAATCTAAAACACCTTAAAATTTCTTTATTTTATTGATCCTTCTGTTTGAAAAAATAATTATGTTATCAAATTTAAAATATGTAATTTTGTTTATCATTTATTATTAAATTTTATATATCAAAATCAATTATTTAGCATTATAGACTCATAAACTCAGTAGTCAGTTCAAATGTAAGATTTAACAATATTTTATTTGTTAACTTTGTTTTCCCTAAAAGAATAATATACCCTTGATCTCTTTAATGATACGGCTATGGCAGATTTTATGCGCATCAACCCCGCACATAGAAACACGTGATCCTTAACGGTTATTTCTGGGGTAAAGAAGCGTGTGTTTATTAGTTGTTAAAAAGTTTCTTAATAATATGATGTTCTCTAATCAAGATTATAAAAAATTATTCAACGATACTGAAATATATTACTCACAATGTTTTTAGAAGTCATGAAAGTGATATAAGTGAATAAAGTTAAAAACATACCCTAAATCACTTGTTCCTGACGGTGAAGGATGGAAATTTTTTCTTGTGGCGGCTTTCCAGACTTAGCTTCTTACCAGTGAATAATTTACACCACGTGCAAATGCCTCCTTGTACGGATACCAAACAGGATTACAACCACTGGATGTTATTTTTCCTTCGTTTCTTCCAGATATTTTATTATTATTGCAGGTTAGTCAAAACAAATTTAATTTTTCTTCTTAGGATTTAATATTTATTATTTGGTACACAATTTATAACCATTTACAATTTTTCCAATAGATTTGTTTGAAAATACATTATATGATTTATCATATTACTTTTCAGCCATCTTTTATTTTTAACAGTCATCGGCCATTGTTTTTATGGTAATTTTTAAAATATACTGACGTGGAGTGACCTTTTGATCAAATTAGAATGCTCCCGAATTTTCTTTTTCAAGGGCTTATATACCCTCGGTCAAATTTTCATTATGGCTGCCTTTTCGAGCGTGTTTTGTTTTTATATAACCTCTCTTACATCAAAATTTTGAAAAATTGACTTTTTAATTATACATTTTCTGACCTTAAAATTATTACAAATTAAATCTGTACTATTTATTTCATTATAAATTAACATTTTTAGAATTTTAAAATCAATTTTTCTTTATTAAAACAGCTGGCTTTTTGGAGTAAACAATGTCAGCCATTTTGACAATTATTAATATCAAATTTAACAATTGTGAGCTAATATCTCTTTTTAGCCAATATTTTTAAGAAAATTTGAAATTTTTCATTTTAAAATATTATCAGTTAACTTTTATTTTCATTGAAACCGCTTATATTAGCTTTTATTTGCTTTTAAAATTTTACTATGTCATAGTGATTTATATACAAAATTTATCAAATAAACGAATTAATAACATTCAAAAACATCAAAAAATAACTTAAAATTAATTACTTTACAAAAACATACAATTACAACAAATAGAAACATCAATTAAACATCTAATACTAAGTTTATGTCCTTCTCATACAAGCACCTTTTTTAAAGTTTATAGTCAACGTTTTTAATCAACAAATCACTATTTATAGTGTTTTTTAATTGAATTTATCATTCATAAAGTCTTTGATCAAGCTTGATTAAATAGTCTTAGCTTGTAAACACAAACATCACTTTCTCACAGCTTTATTCTATCATGTAATATATTTCAATATCTCTCTTTTTAGGTTCTGTCTTAAATATTGTATTTCTATCAAATCTGAGATGTTCAGGACATAGGGACTACTAGACTTGTACTGATATCCGATACATCATACTACAAGACTCATCATTTGATACTTAAATGAATTTGAAAATGTTGTTTGGGGTAAGTAAAATTTGTTTATCAAATTGTAATCATTGTCTCTGATTCATTTAATTTGCTCAAATATTTAAATTAGTTTGTTGAGATTTAAATTTTTGTATCTTATTTTACTGACTGTATACATTTAAATATTCTCTACTTCATATAATAATTTTAAATAACCTATACCTTACTTATTCTCATTTTATAGCTACTTATAAAAAAATATTATTAAAATCATTATTATTATTAACCTTAATTATTATTTATTTAGCTTTTGATCTGACTAACTTAATATAACAAATATGGTTGGTTTCTTACTAATATTGTATTCTTATGATTTATTATTAACATATTCTAATACTTTTTTTTTTTATTTTTTTTATTTTTAGCTTAAACAAATTAGTGTTTTGGATTTTGATTCTTGAATCGACTACTGGTGTTAGCATTCATTCATTATAAACTTGTTTTATCAAGATGGTTTTTGTGTTCTTGTGTGTATTACGGTTTACTGGATTGGCTCTAATAAAGAAATTTTTGGTGTATTATTCATTTAATGAGAAGATTTGTAAATAACATTCATGTTTAATGGTTTACTTCAATTCAAGTTATTTATTTGGTAAGTTATATTTACTATTATTTTTTAAAACATTACAAATTTCCCCCAATTTAATTTTAACAAATTGTTACTCGGTAATAATTTTTAAAATTTAATTCCATTATATTTGATCCAAACCTAATAAGCTTAAAATTCCACTTTGTTATCTTTCAATTCTAACATATACCTTAATTGTACCTTATAAATAATCTTCATTAACATCTAACATAAATTCTAATTCATTTGGTTGTATATAACCACTAACTATTCATTGATAACTCATACTTTATTCCTAATTTTAAAATACAATATAATATTTACTTATTCTAATATCTACATCTTAAACTATCTTATATTCTAAATTTAACTAGATTTTTAAAATGTTGGTCTATTGATGGTATGCATATAAGTTTTTAACGTTTACCTTTCCCTCAATAAATTGTTATGTGGATTTCTTAAAATATAACTGTTTTCATAAGCTTTTTCGATTATAAATGGTCCTATAAACGGTAGTTTTAATTTTGCACACTCATTATTTCTTTTGTTGGCTACCTGTAGTGACCTTTCAATTACCCAATCCCCTTCTTTGAATACCGTTGGTTTCTTTAAATTTTTGTACCTCCTTTTTATATACCTATCTGCATTTCTTTTTAATTTAATATTAACCTTCTCAATTAAATTATTGTATTGTTCTTTGTTTTCTATGATCCATGGTCTGTCTGGTTCAATGTTTTTCATTAATTTTATTGGTGTTTCTTGTGTTATTGTACTTGGTGTATTATTTATGAAATATTCTATATTTTTAATATTGTTTTCCCAATTTCTATGTTCATCATGTGTTAAGATTCTAAGATATTTTATTATTTCTTTTATATACCTCTCGGTAGGATTAGATTCAGGGTGTCTAATACTTGTGAATGTTAAAATAATATTATTTTTATTCATAAAATTTTTAAACCTTTTATTATTAAAATAAGTAGCATTATCTAAAATACACCTTTTTGGTTTACCTACTTCTTCAAAATACCTTAACATTATTTCACAAATTACTTTAGTGTTTGTTTTACTAGTGGGTTTAATATAAATGAATTTTGAAAAATTGTCTACTATAACTAAAATATTTTTATTTCCCTGATAGCTTTTAATTAAGTTTGACATGAAATCTATTGATATTACTTCTAATGGTTTTTCTGAATTTATTGTTTTTGGTATATTTTCATTGTGAAAATTCTTTTCTTTGCTTAATTGACATATTCCGCAAAATTTGATCACTTCCTTAGTTATTGCTAGATCTTTCTTGCAAATATAGTTTTCCCTCCATATCATCCATGTTTTCCTAACTCCACAATGTCCATATGCTTGGTGAATCTCAGTTATTATTTGTTTTGCCAACTCCTTCGTAATGATGTACAATTCATTTTCTTGTAATCTCTTGTAGAAAATACCATCCTTTTCCAATGCCCTTTGTTTTTCTTTATCTGACAAACTAATTTGATTCTTCTTTATTTCCTCTAATGAAAATATACCTTCTTGCTGTTTTAAAATATTTAAACCTACTTTAATTAAATTTTTGCTTCTTTTATCTTCCCCATCCATTCTACTTAAATAATCTGCTACTATGTTTGACTTCCCCGTTACATATTTAATTTCAAAAGAATATTCCTGTAATAATAATGCCCATCTATGAATTCTATTGTTGCCAAATTTATTATTTAAAATTGATGTTAACGATTGGTTATCAGTTTCTATTGTGAATTTATTCCCTAATAAGTAAAATCTAAATTTAGTAACGCAAAAAATGATACTCCCTAGTTCTAACTCACTCACACTATAATTTTTCTCATGTTTTTTGGTAGTTCTTGAAATGAACCCAATAGGTACCTCTATATCTCCCTGTCTTTGTATTAAAACCCCAGCATATCTATTTATTGAAGCGTCTGTTTTTAATATGAATGGCAAATTGTAATCTGGATAGTAGATTTTTAATTTATTTTCAAAAACATTTTTAATTTTATTAAAAGCTTTTTCCTTTTCTTCATCCCATTTCCATAATACCCCTTTTTTTAACAAATTTATTAACGGTAACTCTAACTCACTAATATTAGGTACCAATCTTTTGAAATAATTTATTGTCCCAAGAAACCCTCTTAATGTTTTTAAATTGTTTGGCGATTTGAATTCTCTAATTAATTTTATTCTGTCTGGATCCATCTCTATACCCTTGTTATCTATTTTATATCCCAAATAAATTATGCTTGTTTTAAAAAATTGACATTTGTTCCTATTTAATTTTAAACCTGCTTCATCTAAACTTTTTAATGCAATTTGTAAATGTTTAATGTGATCTTGTTCATTATTAGAAAAGATTAAAATATCATCGATATAATGCAAAATGAATTCTTCATATTTGTTTAAAATTTGATGTAATGCTCTTACTAATGCAGAACATGCTCCTTGAATCCCGAATGGTACAACACAGAATCGATATATTACCCCATCTACTGAAAAACCTGTAAAATCCCTCGAATCTTTATGTAATGGTATTAACCAAAAACTATGAACCAAATCTAATTTCGAAAATACTTTAGCATTTGTTATCCTACCTAGAATTGCATCAATTGACATTGGTGCTTCATATTCAGGTACGGTATATTTGTTAATTGTTCTGGCGTCTAAACATATTCTGATGTCTCCATTCTTCTTTTGTACAACTACTAGCGGATTAATGTACGGTGTATTACTTCTTTCAATTATTCCATCTTCTTCTAATACTTCCAATTCTTTCTTCACCCTGTCTTTTAATTTGTATGGTATAGGATACGTCTTTACTTTAAAATTCTCAATATTTTTCACTTCCATCTTATGTTCATACTTGGTAGCTACTCTTGGCTCCTTGGACATAAGTCTTCTATACTTCGACAACAATTCCATTACTACATTGTAATATTTTCCATCACAATCTAACTCTTCATCTCCTAATACTTCTTCTTCATCTCTTCTTCCTACTTCATACCCATAATTTTCTTCTTTATACTTTTCATAATCATTTTTAATACAATTAACACTTTTCTTATTATCTTCTATTTCTTCCCCCATATTCATCGATATCCATATACCATCTAACCTTATCTTCTTTTCTTCATAATTAATTATAGTTTCTAATTTTTCTAATATATCATTTCCAATTATTACATCACAATCTAAATTAGGTACAGCTAGTAATTGACAATTTACAATGATTTTATTTAAATTTATTTTAATATCATATATTTTATTTACTTCACATAATTTTTTGTTGTTGATACCAGTTAATACTACCTTTTGTATTTTTATTTCTTTTTCTTTTATATTATTTAATTTTGAAATTAATTTTAAGTCTATTAATGAGGTTTCGCTTCCTGTATCAATTAAAATTTGAACTGTTTTGTCATTAATTTTACCCTGAATATACAATAACCCATTATAATGCAATTGATCTAATTTATCATTTAAGTTAATAAATTCATTGGGGTGGCATAACGCAAAACTTTGATATAGAAAGCAACATTTTAAAAATCCTGCTGATTATTAACACTTTCCCTAGTAGTGTTCCTTACTCGCTCTACAATAATTTCTTGTCCATGTTGACTCCTTGGCTCCCTGTCCAAGCTTCTTCGTCTTCCATTATCTCTATCGTTATGTCTACCATTACTTCTTTCTAAACTTCTTGTTCTATTTTCTTCGTTCCTTTCTCTTCTTGTATGGTTTACTCTTCTCTGGAATCCATTATTATTATTAAATTGATTGTTATTATTACTTCTATTATTATTGTTCCCAGCTCTATTTTGGTTACTGTTGATATTGTTATGATAGTTATAATATCTCTCTTGTGAATTTCTTGTCGTATTTTGATTGTTATTGTAATTATTATTGTTGTAATTATTATTTCTCCAATTGTTATTATTATTATAATTATTTGGGTTTTGATTGTTGTTGCGTCTCCAGTTATTTTCATTTGAATTGTTTGTTCTGTTCCTATTACTGTTAATATTTTCATTATTTGATCTCTGTTGCCTATTAAAATTAGCCTGTTGTCTTGCTGTTGTGTCGGTTCTTTCTCCTCTCTTTCTCTCTAGCCTCTGCAGATATTGGCATAAGTTATCCATTGTCTTAATGTTCTGTATTGCTATAGTTTCTGTAATTTGCTCTTTAAAATGTCTTGATAAATATAAAACTATTTCATCTTCTGATAATCTGGGATTTAAATGCATCACCAGAGCATACAACTGTAACACATAAGTGTTTGGAGAATTACCTCTGTTTTCATCATATTTTCCGAAATATAGTCTTTCTCTTATTCTGGATTGAGTATTATTCCCCAGAAATATTCCAAAAATTTATGTTCAAACTCTTCTATTGTATAAATTTCTTCTTCTTTGCTTATAAACCATACTAACGCGTGCTTTTCCATATGTTCTCGAATTGTTTCTCTCAGGACATCTGGCTCCTGTTCAAATCTTATTTTATTCTTCAGCATTTTCATAAAAACAATTGGGTGTATCTTCTTATAGTCTCCGTCAAATTTCATATTATTATTGTTTCCACAACTAATTATTCTTGTCTCCCCGGACATCTTCATCATTTCTCTCCTCATATTTGTTACTTTTTCTTCTTGTTCTTTCTTCATTTTATTTATATTGTGTTCCATTTCTATTAATTTTTGTTTATATTCTTTGTTTTCCATTTGTTCCACTTCTTCTTGTATATTTTTGATTTCCAATTTAAGCTCTTTCTTTGTTTTCTTATTTTCTTCTTCTGCAATTTTGAAATTTAATTTTATCTCCTTGTTTAAATCTTCCTGTACTCCTTGTATATTTTTATTTATTTTCATAACTTCTCGGTCAATCTTCTTGTTATATTCTTTTACTTCTTCTTTTATAACTTTTCCATTTTTCTTAATCTCATTTATTTGTTTCAAATAATTCTCTTCTACCTCCATGATTCTTCCAATCATCTCTTCTCTAACTTCTTGTTTTGTACTCCTTATTTCTTCTCGTAATTTACAATTTTGTTCCCCATTTCTCCCCTTAATTCATCAAATTTCCTATTTATATCTTCTTTATTTTCATCCAGTTTCTTGTTTATGTCTCTTCTCAAATCTTCATTATTTTTGTCTAATTTTGCATTATTTTCTTCTAATCTCTTATCCATCTTCTTCATATCTTCCTTCATGTCTCTTCTCAAATCTTCATTATTTTTATTCATGTCTTTCCTTAAATCTTCATTATCTTTATCCATTTTATCCATTTTAAATAGTTTTATTATGTTTTATTAAATATTAAATATAAAATTTTATTCTAAATAGTCAATTATATTACTTTAACCAGTCAATTTTTAATTATAGCCAATTAATTTATTATAACCAACAGTTTATCATTATAGCCAATAGTTTTTTATTAAAGCCAATAGTTTTTTATTAAAGCCAATAGTTTTTTATTAAAGCCAATTGTTTTTTATTATAGCCAATAGTTTTTTATTATAGCCCCACGTTGGGCGCCATTTTTGTAATAAATTACAATTATAATGTATGTACAGATTGCATAAATATTGTTATTATTGATGTAATTATTAATTTGTTGTTTTATAATTTGAAATTTTTATTTTTAAAGTTTTGTGGGGCTATTATTTATATTTAAATTTGTTTCAATTTTAATTTAATCCTTTTTTAATCTAAAACACCTTAAAATTTCTTTATTTTATTGATCCTTCTGTTTGAAAAAATAATTATGTTATCAAATTTAAAATATGTAATTTTGTTTATCATTTATTATTAAATTTTATATATCAAAATCAATTATTTAGCATTATAGACTCATAAACTCAGTAGTCAGTTCAAATGTAAGATTTAACAATATTTTATTTGTTAACTTTGTTTTCCCTAAAAGAATAATATACCCTTGATCTCTTTAATGATACGGCTATGGCAGATTTTATGCGCATCAACCCCGCACATAGAAACACGTGATCCTTAACGGTTATTTCTGGGGTAAAGAAGCGTGTGTTTATTAGTTGTTAAAAAGTTTCTTAATAATATGATGTTCTCTAATCAAGATTATAAAAAATTATTCAACGATACTGAAATATATTACTCACAATGTTTTTAGAAGTCATGAAAGTGATATAAGTGAATAAAGTTAAAAACATACCCTAAATCACTTGTTCCTGACGGTGAAGGATGGAAATTTTTTCTTGTGGCGGCTTTCCAGACTTAGCTTCTTACCAGTGAATAATTTACACCACGTGCAAATGCCTCCTTGTACGGATACCAAACAGGATTACAACCACTGGATGTTATTTTTCCTTCGTTTCTTCCAGATATTTTATTATTATTGCAGGTTAGTCAAAACAAATTTAATTTTTCTTCTTAGGATTTAATATTTATTATTTGGTACACAATTTATAACCATTTACAATTTTTCCAATAGATTTGTTTGAAAATACATTATATGATTTATCATATTACTTTTCAGCCATCTTTTATTTTTAACAGTCATCGGCCATTGTTTTTATGGTAATTTTTAAAATATACTGACGTGGAGTGACCTTTTGATCAAATTAGAATGCTCCCGAATTTTCTTTTTCAAGGGCTTATATACCCTCGGTCAAATTTTCATTATGGCTGCCTTTTCGAGCGTGTTTTGTTTTTATATAACCTCTCTTACATCAAAATTTTGAAAAATTGACTTTTTAATTATACATTTTCTGACCTTAAAATTATTACAAATTAAATCTGTACTATTTATTTCATTATAAATTAACATTTTTAGAATTTTAAAATCAATTTTTCTTTATTAAAACAGCTGGCTTTTTGGAGTAAACAATGTCAGCCATTTTGACAATTATTAATATCAAATTTAACAATTGTGAGCTAATATCTCTTTAGCCAATATTTTTAACAAAAAATGAAATTTTACATATTAAAATATGATCAGATAACTTTTATTTTCATTGAAACCGCTTATATTAGCTTTTATTTGCTTTTAAAATTTTACTATGTCATAGTGATTTATATACAAAATTTATCAAATAAACGAATTAATAACATTCAAAAACATCAAAAAATAACTTAAAATTAATTACTTTACAAAAACATACAATTACAACAAATAGAAACATCAATTAAACATCTAATACTAAGTTTATGTCCTTCTCATACAAGCACCTTTTTAAAGTTTATAGTCAACGTTTTTAATCACCACATCACTATTTATAGTGTTTTTTATTGAATTTATCATTCATAAAGTCTTTGATCAAGCTTGATTAAATAGTCTTAGCTTGTAAACACAAACATCACTTTCTCACAGCTTTATTCTATCATGTAATATATTTCAATATCTCTCTTTTTAGGTTCTGTCTTAAATATTGTATTTCTATCAAATCTGAGATGTTCAGGACATAGGGACTACTAGACTTGTACTGATATCCGATACATCATACTACAAGACTCATCATTTGATACTTAAATGAATTTGAAAATGTTGTTTGGGGTAAGTAAAATTTGTTTATCAAATTGTAATCATTGTCTCTGATTCATTTAATTTGCTCAAATATTTAAATTAGTTTGTTGAGATTTAAATTTTTGTATCTTATTTTACTGACTGTATACATTTAAATATTCTCTACTTCATATAATAATTTTAAATAACCTATACCTTACTTATTCTCATTTTATAGCTACTTATAAAAAAATATTATTAAAATCATTATTATTATTAACCTTAATTATTATTTATTTAGCTTTTGATCTGACTAACTTAATATAACAAATATGGTTGGTTTCTTACTAATATTGTATTCTTATGATTTATTATTAACATATTCTAATACTTTTTTTTTTTATTTTTTTTATTTTTAGCTTAAACAAATTAGTGTTTTGGATTTTGATTCTTGAATCGACTACTGGTGTTAGCATTCATTCATTATAAACTTGTTTTATCAAGATGGTTTTTGTGTTCTTGTGTGTATTACGGTTTACTGGATTGGCTCTAATAAAGAAATTTTTGGTGTATTATTCATTTAATGAGAAGATTTGTAAATAACATTCATGTTTAATGGTTTACTTCAATTCAAGTTATTTATTTGGTAAGTTATATTTACTATTATTTTTTAAAACATTACACTATATATCATTATTATTCCAATTGATGAAGTTGTTTTTTGAAAGAACTCGACTTCTTATTTTTATATTTCTATAACTACTACTACTACTACTACTTTGCAAACCGTTCTCTTTTTTTCGCGAGTATTTATAAAATGAATAAAACATTCTTTAATACTGCATTTTGCCTCACGTTGGGCGCCAAATGTGCTCGCCTTGTTATAGGTATGCACATCATTTTGTTTCCATGGATGATTTCTCAATTTTTTATTTGAAATATTTGATTGATTAGGTTGTAATAAAAAAAAGACAAAATAAATCTTTTAAGGCGACATGTTATATTGATTTATTGACCAGACTGTTATTCTGATCAAGGAAACAACTGACAGAATGACTTTTATCTATGACAAGAAAGGAAGAAAAAATATGCGATACGTTATCTAAACATTCTACTCTTGATTATATTTATTATTATTATTTAGGATATCGACTGCCACATCCCTTTGCCATCCATCCCCGGTCCTACTGAACAGATCTTTACAAATTTCCATTTTTTGCTTCAAAGAACAGACTTGTTGTCTTGTCCATTGAACCAGTTGATGCTGGGTATCTTGCTCTGGTATCCTCTTCTTCTTGTCCTTCCAGATAGTATGAATAGTATTCTGAGTACTCGGAAGAGAGATACTTTTTCTATTTTTCAAGATACAGAGTACCAATCCAGGTAACAAGTGATTTGTATTGGGGAATCTTATATCATAGTTTCAAGCTGAATTCATAATAAATGAACTGCAATACAAACATTAAATCATTATCCATACTATAGTGTATTTGAAAATCAAGAGAGAGTAAATTTCCAGAAATGTTTTGCAGTTATCAGTGTTAAAGGCAGTAAACCATAGACGTGCGTTTTCAAAATTAAATTAATATGGAAATAGAAATATTTAATTTGTTTATTCCTCAAACACGTCTCCATTCATTTCTTCGTGATAATCAACGGTTTTTTTGATTCAAATAAGAGTAAACCATTCTCAAGAAAACCGTTTGTACTGCCTATATGACAAATAATTTAATCTTTTACCTTTTCCTATAGGTTCCTTAAAACCAGTAGTATATCCTTCTAGAAAAGCTTGATGGGATGATTTTATATTTTTGTCTTTCCAAACTCTTCCTACACAATGTCCTTCATTAACCAATGTTTCATCTAAATAATAAATGTTTTTATTTTGAGCTTTAACTTGTTGTATTCTTCTGAGGTACTGTCTTCTCTAACATACAATTTCTTCAGAATCAATTAGCATTGAGTATCTGCCCATTTTTTCAAATTTTAAGTTTAACTCATGTAACGTTTTCCATAGTTTATCCCGGCTTATTGTGGGTAAATCAACATCATTCGTAATGGCTTGCAAAACTTTATCTAAAGTTGGTATTTGCTTGTTTATAAAAAATGAGTGAACAAGCTTACGAATAGCATTTTTAAAAAACTCCACGTCCACGTTGACTTTTAATAGTTTTTGTCTACCTGGTTTCGGCTTTGGTAAGGTTACTCCACCTGATTTTTCCTCCTTTAGAACTCTATATATTGTAGATTTTCCATATTCCATTGCCTTAGATGTTGTTTCAACTACACTGTCAATAGTGTTTGAGGGATTTTGATGTTTAAAATAGTGATACACATTCACTATTTTCATTGAGCGATAAATGGTCTAGTTTTAATTTTTTCACTGGCGTATACTCACAAACTGCTTCCATTTTTAGTCACTACTATTTGTCACGTTTATCGAAAATCAAATAACTGCATTTCTAGAAAATTAAGCACTATTTAAGTCAAAATATCTGTCATTAGAAGCTGTTGCAATTCGGAGGTCGTTAAATAACAATTATCCCTTCCTAATCTGGTTACGCCTATGACGCACGTTAATCCTCTTAGGCCTACTGTAGTAACAATGAAAGATCATAAAATAATGTGATAGTCCAAGACATTTAATAAATTTTGTATTGAAATTAACAAAAACAATTTAGAAGGCATTACAAATATTGAAGTTTAACCGCACGTACTGTACTATAGTTTTGCATACCGAATTAGTTTTTATTCTGGGAATTTACTCTCTCTTGATTTTCAAATACAGTATAACTTTTACCTCCCCTTTTACCCTTTAGAGGTTTAAATTGCAAACATTTACACTTTCTGATACTTCTACTTGTTAGTCCCATTAAAAAATTTAAAGTATATTTTATTTAAAACTTTTATACAAACTACAAACTCCAAGAGCCGAAAATCAAAAAAGAAACCTATATTGTCTAGATTTCTTGTTTCTAACTTTAGTAGATTAGCCTCTGCCTTGTAGAAATAGTCACTTCCTTAGTATTATCTACAACTAGAACCATTTTCAAACAGAAATGACCCTCAATACAATTCCGATATACACCAATTTCAATGATTTAATACCACAAACAACCCATCAATGAATAACCCGTTCACTTGTTGATTTAAGTCAAAAGATACACAACAATCTGAGATGGTTTATATGTATATACGCTACCTTGAATTTAATTTAATGAGGAACAAATCAATTTTTTCAAAAGATGAGTTAATGATATCATGGTTTTGCCGCACAATTACATCATTACCTTCTTTCGAGAAGGTGAATCAAATCGTGCAACTTCTCTCTTATCATGCGTTTTTTCTTGTTGTGTGCACTACTCAGTCATATTTCAATTAATGTTACGCAAATAATGAAATTTAAGACTGTTTCAAGTCTCGTTAGACGAGAGAAGAGCATTGTCCGTGTGTCGGTTGCCTAATAATGTGTACATTTAAAACTAAGCACCGAAGGCCATCTGCATAATTGAAATTTAAGTAAGGTGTATAATACTTGTAATTTGGAGTAAATTGTTTCTGGTAGTATTGATATGCCCACTCATTTTTATTATTTTTATAGACAATTTCAATATTATTTTTTACATTGAGATTTAGCACGTAATCAGATGTTTCGACATTAATTTTATGTTTGTAATCCAAATAAGTAAAAATTAGCATTTCATTGACTATATTAGCGAAATGTGCAAGTAAGTTAGATTTGAAGAAAGGAAATTGATGAGATCTAAAAAGTAGATATTCCAGCCAGGAAAGGTTGCTAATAAAAACATTACCGGTCCTTAGGTTTAGCTAAATAGCTAATAGCTTTACCAGAGGAAACAATATCGAACTGGGTATTTAGAGGCACGAGTTAGAGAGCTTAAGATACTAGATGCAGTCACTCTAACGACCATATATTAGATTGGAATGCAGAATATTCTGTACATCTGACTGCATCAAGTTAATCCTACTGAACGACTAAATCCCGAGGGTTAGTCGACTACCCACTTGAAACCCAACTTAATCAGACCTACTTATGTTATAAATAGCTATTTAAATTTTCAATCTAAATATCACAGGTAATATATCAATAATAATTCTATAAATCAATCTAATTATTTATATATGTAGTGGCTAAAACAGCTTTACAAGGGTTACTCCAGATCCATTTCTCAGAGTGAATCAATCTCCGTTTATTGGCTTTTTGCTTTCAGTTGTCAATTCTAGCTGACTTTAGGTCCCTTTACTTCCTGTAACCATTTTGTTCTGGGTTCTTTTATATCCTGATTTCCATTTCAGCATTGCATTTATCGCAATAGTCCTTGTCCTAGGAATATATGCTAGCAAACTTACCCTCTGCTGCTTTAGTTTCTTTAATTTTCTGTTGTATTTCCAAATTCGTTTAAATTTAATTGGTTTGCTTTCAACTATTTTCAAATATTCCTTTTACTTTTTGCTCATAGTCTGCAGCATACGTAATAACCTAACCTAACCTAACCTTTTATTTATTTCCCTACCGCCATTAATTGTCAATGTGTCCTAATTATTTGAGACACTTCACTTTCACAAATCTGCAATCCCCAACTTTAATCATGTCTCCTTCCAGCTGCTTATCAATTCTAATTATTACTGTTTTTTCCATTTAATTCACATTCTATCCCATTTCCTTTCTTCATAATTTCGTCCAGCTAATCTGCCATTATTTTTCTATTTATTGTTATTGTCGACAGCATATTTCATCATCGATTGATAGTGCGTCACACTGTTTTACAAATTGTTCAGTTACGTCTGTTCTAATAGTTATTTTCATTTGGCTTATTGTCATATTAGCTTTGCGCGCATGATGTTCTTTATGTGCAATTATAAGATTATTTCTCTTAATTGAGTCAAAAGCCTCTTTGAAATCTATAAAGAGAAGTTCTATATCTGCTATATTATTTGTTTGACAGTACCTATACGAAGGTTGCTTTTAACATTTCGGGATTTGGCAACCCTGGTGTTGCGATTTGGCAACTGATAACTCTATCGTAAAGTTGGACATTTTTGAGGTTATAGGTACTCAGAACGTTTTGACATAATAGCGCTATTTGTGTTGTATACAGTAACTTAAAAGATTCGGGCCAAAAATGGAATTAAATCGTGAACATTTTCGTGCGATTATTTTTTACAACTTAGCAACAGTGCATGGATGAACTTTAATTTAATTTTTGCCGATGAAGCTCCATCAAGGACCAGTGTTTATCGATGGTATGGTGAATTCAATCGTGGTTTTTTCGGAAAAACTGGACATGTCGCAACCGTACCACTAGAACAACGCAAAACAGTGAATTCTGTCTTCCAGGAAATCAGGAAAACCAACCGCTGAAGACGGATCGCTCTCCACCACGACAATGCGAGCTCCCACACATTGCCTCAAACAACTGCATTTTTGAGCACCCAAAACATCGATGTGATGAGTCATCTGCCGTATAGTCCTGACTTGGCACCGAATGACTTTTTTTTATTCCCGCACGTAAAAAAAAACTGAGAGGTCAACGTTTCTCGACACCTGAAGAAGCGGTTGCTGCATTCAGAATGCATGTTTTGGAGATACCTCAATCAGAGTGGCAGAGTGGCAGTCCCGTATACTTGATTAGATTTGCAATTATGCCATCTATTACTGGTGCTTTAGTATTTTAATCATTTCCTTCACTTCTTCTATTGTTGGTTCATCTTCATATCCATCGTTATACGTTATAGTTTTAACGCTAACTGTCATGTTAAATTTATTTTTATTTTTCGTTTATATTATTTATATATCAGTTATATATGTTATATATCATTTAAAAAATATTACCAATCTTTTAAAGGTGTTCGTTGATTTCCACTTCCTCCTTTCCTAATCGTACTGACCATTGCAGTAAATACTGGTATTATGCTGAAAAAAATATTGAACGCGAATGAGCGGTATAATCTCTCACAATCGTTACAAGGCCGATTCAAGAAGAAAAAAAAATCATTAGAAGATCTGATTATTTGAAGAAACGGATGATACTTTGTGTTGCACATTTTACGTTAACCAAGGTCGGTGTTATTATATTTTATACAGGTCTACGTGGTTTGTTTGTAAAATGTCGTGCTGCATTGTTCGCTGCATGTATTTATATATTCGTTAAGATAATTATCTACATCTACAACCTTTCAATTAATGACTTAACGGTGAATAAATTGTTGGTTTCTTTTGCGATGAGGCATTATTCGATTTCAGTTTGAGTAAATGGCTAACTCTCCGATCAAAAATTGAATAACTTTGTTTGGTATAGTCTTTTATTCATATGTATCCAGAGTTTGAACATAATTTCTTATTTACTTTAAATTTATGTACTGGGCACGTATTTTATGGTACAATAACCGATTCGCTACCGAACTACGATCTTGATTGAATTCACTATACTAGCGATATTTTACCGTTTTTGTGGTTAATCGTCATACAAAGAAGTGATTTCTTTAATACATTCTTGCTATACAATTCACGCAGGAATATAAAAAGTTATCCATCAAGAACTTTATCAACAGCATTTGTAAAGTGTGTTCAACAATATAGTGCTTCTGAGGTACTTTTATCTCAGGTATTGGCAAGTTTGGGTAAAGAATGCAGGTCAGGATTAAACTTGCAAAAATAATTTTTTAATAGAAACGCATATTAAAGGATATTCACAATAAAATTTCATAAAAATTTAAATATGTTAATATATCAATTCAGTTTCACCATCACTATCGTCGTCTACATTAATTATAAGGGGTTCTATGTTATGAAATGCCCTGTATCCTCCACTTTTATAACATGGTTTATTGTTCTTTTCCAACAATCAGCGTCTGGGTCATCTATATTTTACCGGATTAATGCAATTACAAAAGGACATAATGTAGGTATAGTATTTTGGGTCCTTTAGTTTTCTCCACATATGCTCAATCGAGTTAAATACGCAGTAGTAAGGAGGAAGACGAAGAACTGAAAGTCCTTTGGATGCTGAAATTGTGTCACTTACATTTGTCTTCTGTATGTTAAATGTCCTTAGAACCTCTAAAAGCTGCGTTTTTTATATATCCTTCTTCAAAGTACATGTTGTTTCGGAGCATAAATTCCTGGATTTCTGCTTTTGTATTTGAAGAGCCTGCGGAACCTTCTTCAATTGGCGACTACGGTAACTGGCATTGTCCATAACTATGACACTATGCGGGGGAATATTTGGCAGTAAAGTGTTTTCGAACCAATCTTCGAACAATTCGGCTGTAGTATCTTGGTGGTAATCCAACGACGAATCTTGAATGTTCTTCGCCGAAAGTCCCAACCTGTTTGGAATCCAACAATCTTCTGATCCAGCATGAATAATCGTGAGCCGTTTTTCTTTGTTCGATGGAGCTTTTGATGGGTATCGCACTGTTCCATCGGTCCATCCTTTTGCCGGCGTATCGTGGGTATCATACCAGGTCTCATCCAAATAGATTATTGCTCTTTGTAAAGATCTGTAATCATTTATGGCAAACAAATATTCAAAACGCCATTGCCTAATCCGTTGGGATTCCATAATAACTTGCCTTTTGTCAATTTTGCAGTATTTGAAACCTAGTTTGGATAAAAGTGTTCATAGGTTTCCAATTGATATCCTTATCTCAGTGGAGCTCCTTAGTCTTATCTGATAGTAGACACCAAGTTTTCTTGGTACATAGAGTAGATAGTTCTTCTTATCAAATTTTTATCACCGCCATCAGTGGTTCTGGAAACTCCACTATCGTTTCACATTTTACATCAAATGGTTGTCAAAAATTTTACTACGATGTTGTCACATTTTAGCTAGTGTTGCCAGTTCCCAAATTATAAATTGTACCATATATTTTGTTAAAAAAATGATTATTTTTTATTTTATTTAAATAAAATTAACTTATATATTTATGTAAATGTTGCTCCAAATAATACACCATTATTAATTAAATATTTTTAAGTAAACACAACAGAAGGTCATTTAACTAATTAAATAAACAATAGAATCCTGCTTATTTGAATATTTAGTAAATTTAAAATGTTAATTTAACAAGTAACAGACAAATAAAATTTACTCGTAACATGATACTTTTTTAGATCAACTTATAAATAAATAACCTCACATGGGAATCACCATCGACCATTATATTTATATATTTTTTTATAATACCCATTATCCAGTTTGAGAATCTGTGTTAAACCTTCGCGACCAGAATGTAGCGTATCCTTCAATAAAACTTCATGTTATTATATATGAAGAACCAAGTACCGCCCTCAAAAGATGCCGTCATTATCTTGGCTAGTAATGGGTATAGGATTACAGATATTTTGCTAAATAGTGGCTCGAGGCACTGATGCAGTAATGATCACTATCGCAAATATTAGAACTCTATTTTATAAGCCTTATTTAGAATGTTAAATACTTTCAAACTAAGTGTTGGGAAACAACAAAAAAATTTCTTCTCGCTTTCTTTCTATTAACAACTTTGAGGAAGTTAGTGGTAATACACTCCGCCAAAAAAGTATCGCATCACCTATAAAACTACAAATATTGTATTAAAAATAATTTAAAATATGATTTTTTTTACTGTTGTTTCTTTTGGTTTTTTAAGTAAGCAATAAGTATCTAAAGAAAAATGCAGAATGTACGAAAAACAGAGGGTTTATTTAATTTTTTTTCATAAATTAGAAGTAAGCGCATAAACAGCATTGATTTAAAATAAATAAAAATCAAAAGTAATGGTAATTTAGTAAGACGTATTGCCTTCTCTAGCTCTTATAACATCTAGACAACGTTGTGGCATACATCCAATTAATCTTCTCAGATAATCTTGATCAATATTATCCCATTC
The DNA here is from genome assembly GCA_035357415.1 of Ophraella communa. Lineage (NCBI taxonomy): Eukaryota > Metazoa > Arthropoda > Insecta > Coleoptera > Chrysomelidae > Ophraella > Ophraella communa. The sequence goes on along the minus strand of CM068994.1, from coordinate 26,742,878 downwards.
TATGGTTAACAACCGTTGCAGGTCCTGAAGATTAGCTGGCGTCACATTACCGGATCTCACCCTTCTGTAAAGATAGTCCCAAACATGTTCTATTGGATTTAAGTCCGGGCTGCGCGCTGGCCAATCTAAAACTTGTAAATTTACCTCTTGAAGGTACTCTGTAACGATTCTTGCGACGTGTGGGCGTGCATTGTCATGCATTAAAACGAAGTCATCAGCAATAAATGGGGCGTAAGGAACAACATGCATCTCCAAAATTTCTCTTATGTACCTATCAGCAGTTAAGTATCCTCCATCTAGCTGTACCAATTCGGTTCGACCCCTTAAAGATATTCTGCCCCAGAGCATAATAGATCCTCCTCCAAAGTTTGTCGCCGGTCTTAGGTTGCATTGAAAATAACTCTCGCCATCTCGTCTATAAACTGGTATTCTTCGATCCGAAGTGTATAAACAAAATCTTGACTCATCCGTAAAGAGTATGTTACCCCAATCGTCGATATTCCAGTTTACGTGCTCTCTTGCAAATGTTAGTCGTGCTATACGGTAATCCCTTGTAAGTCTCGGGGCAGTGACAGCTACTCTGGCCCTAATTCCAGACTGTCTTAAGATGTGCCTAACAGTTTCTGAAGACACACGTACATTTCGAGTCTCGGCTAAGTCATGTTGAAGTTGACTTGCAGTCACATGTCTTCGACGCAAAGCCTGAAGGACTAAAAATCTATTGTCTGCATGCGTAGTTGCTCTTGGCCGACCTGTTACAGCTCGTCTTTCATAAAGACCAGTCTCTCGGTACCTTACTACCACTCGTGATACTGTCGACTGATTTACACCCACTAAATTTGCCACATATCTCTGACTCCTTCCATCTTCAATGAGGGAAATTATTCTAACCACTTGATCCCTCGTTAAATTTAAATTTATATTGTCACGACTTTCCATACTCGATATTTAATACAAAATTTTATTTTAAACGCAAACTGTATACTCTTTACCAAAGTAAAATAAAGACTGATAATATAAAAACCAGACAAAATAGCAATTATCACTTTTTTTTTTAAACAGTAAGCTGTATTTACAAATTTTATTTTAATATTTATTCTAGCCTTAATATTCTTAAGGGCCATAAAGAAATAATTTAAATTAACCAAATGCGGTAATAAATATTTGTAATTTTATAAGTGATGCGATACTTTTTTGGCGGAGTGTATTATCGTTCTAGGTAAATAAAAAAATGTAAAGTATTTGAAATAGTAGGTATTAAATTTTCATTAAGAATATAAATAATAATTTATATACTGAGAATAACCAAATCAATCTAAACTAATTCATCACCTAGTTATCATTAGTTATAACTAATTTGGTGCTGCGAACCTCGCTTCGCTCGGCACGCATACCTTTATAATAATACCAAATCTATAAATTGTAATTTTTTTTAATAACAACAATCATGGCCCTGTTTAGAGATTCGGAAACATCTAAAAATATTTGAAATCAAAAATTTTCTCTGTATTGAGTTTGAATTGTATCTATAAACGCCTGGAAAATGTCAGACCTGAAAATTGTGTAGAAAATAAATAATAATTTATATACTGCGAATCTATTTCATTTTTTATTTAAACAATTCCCTTGTGGCTTACCCTTAGACTATGGTCGTTCTATTAGATCTACGCCTGTGAAAAAGCTCATTAGGGTGGATGCCGATACTTTCAAAAATCTGCAGTCCATTAAGGCGACTGTGTCCAGTCAGTAGTCCAAGCTCAATCCACAGGTCCTGTCTGTTCACATTCAGCAGCTCTTGAGACCTCTTCATAAAGAGGTTTCAAAGTTTCAAAAGTATTGTTATGGCAATTTGATGATTTACCGATGCAATTACCCCAGTTAAATTTACGTTTAAAAATATAGACCCAACTATGTAGTTTTCCAGAATTCCTGCCCACTTTTTGAGGAAACTGGGTGTGACCTTCATAAAAAAGGTGAGGATTTGTGTCACTCCAGTATCTTACGTTCTGGGTATTAACTTTACCATTAAGAAAAAAAGAGCAATTATCACTAAAGCAAATTTTTTTAAGATAATAAGGATCCTGTTCTATTTTATTTCTTATTTGCTCACAGAATTCAATTCTGCGATCTGGATCATCTTCTGTCAGCATATGGAGCATTTTCATTTTATAAGGATGAAATTTTTGTTTCTTTAAAACTCTCTTTACAGTTGATGAAGACACTTCACAAGTTTGTGCAACATTTGAGTTGGATTGTATGGGGTTGACTACCATTTCGGCCACTTTTTCGACTTGTTTGTCTTCACTAATTCCAGGTCGACCACTTCGCTTAGCGTCTGCAACGTTTCCCGTTCTATGAAATTTATCTAAGAGTTGTCTCAGGTACTGTCTGGATATTGGTCGATCTGGATGCCTTTCATTAAAAATCCGTTCGGCTTCATGCAGATTAGTTCTAGCCTCACCAATAATTAATATTGCTTCAACTTTTTCCTGCATAGTTCGCGACATTTTAAAAAACTCTTATTTATTATTAACGGATAATTTACTAAATCACAATAATGGTAAAGAGGTAAAATTTTACTATTTTTACAAATTATAATTAAGATATGAACCAAAAAGAAATAAAAATAAAAACAAGAATAGTATAGTGCCAAACATTTTAAATTTTTAGTACGCCAGTTAATAGCATTGTACCTACATTTAAAGCAAAGAATTCGATTCAAATAAAAAGTCGGTAAAGTTTTTTTTATTAGTAAATGGTGAACATTTTGAACATATTATTTAATTTTTTTTTATTATTAGAACGTATTTTTTTACCAAATAAAATATTTAAAAACTTTAATAATTTTATAATTTTGGGTTGAAAGTTGTAAATAAGGAAAAATAATTAGTTTTTTTTGGTATCATTGGAAAGAGTTTGAAACAAGCTTTCAAATGATGTATTACTTGCCATATTTTTTATGATTACATCACCTACTATCTACAAAAAAGTAATATACATTCCCTAGTTCACTTTTCCAAAATTTTAAATTTCTAATTCTAACGGTTCAAAAAATAAATGGGGGAGAAGGGACTTTAGAACCGCACTGTATAAGGAATACATTTCTTAATTAGGATTTAAACAAATTTTTCACAGAAAATAATTAAAATACTTCATTTTTTCTGAATACCTGCAATAAATACATTAAGTAAACTATATTTTTTTATAATTTTAGATTTTCCTTAGCCATTTGAAGAAATAATTAAACAAATAGAAGCAACAAACATAATTTATTTTAATTTGGCGGAAACAATAGCAGATTCATCCGTTCCAAACATGCGATGGTTGTTTCATGGCAAAAGATGATCCACATTGATTAAATTATTAAAACAAGGCCGTTCTAAAGGTCAGGACGTACTTTCGATCTTTATTTGCTTGCAGACAGTGTTGGAGTAGCAAAGATTTTAAGTTCGGTTCATATTTACGCCAGAACAATATTTTCTGAACAATATTTTCAGAACAAATTTGTAGTTTTTTAGGATAATAATATGATACCCATATTTGTTTTTCAGTACAGAAAGTCAAATTTTAATATATATTGGGCTATTCTGTTTATCATGGTCTATGACTTGAGTTTCGTCTCATGGAACAAAAGAGCTTCAAGACAAAAATAATATCTATAATATTAATAATAAAAATTATTTATTATCTTTTCTTACTTGGATTTCTCTGTGTATTTTTATATTTTGTCTCTTTTTATTACTTTTATTAGGTTGTTTTATATATTCCTTTGATTTGTTTAGGTTCTATAGCTCTACAAGATTTAATGTATAAAATTTGTTTATTTCTTAAGTTATTTATAGATAATTATAATTATACATAATTTAATTTAACAATAACTACCTATATTTTGCTATGCGTTGTTTAATTAAATTATTAAACAACCACTATGTAAGAAATACAGTAGTATTGTTGTAATAATTTAAAATAATGTCACTTTGTTAGTTGCCTATAATGTAATTTTTTTGTAAATTTCACATTGTTCTTTGTAAAAGATAAAAATACTTTTGAAGTGGTTTTGACTTTACTGTTTAGTTATACAGGGTAAGACTGAACATCCTACTTAAGTTTTAAAACAATAAATATTTAAGAAAACCAATGCATAAATCATGACACTAATAAATGCAGATTTGTAGACTGTTAGAAATTACAATGTAAATTTAAAAAATTTCAGAAAAGGACTAGTAGAAAAAAATGTGCATTTTCTTTAGTATCTAAATTTAATAAAAAATTCTTTCTTGTTTTATTTGTTGTTGTTTCAACTGAGCTACTTCATTACTGCATTTGTTTATACTAGTCTTCATGCTTCGTCTATTTTTATAGCTGTGTTTGTATTCTTAGCATAAAATCCGAAATAGTAAGTACGTCTTTGGAATTTTGCAGTAGTGGGTGATGTAATTATTTGTCTTAACTTATTTAAATTAGAATGCAATTTTTTGCTAACCTTGGATAAAATGTTTTATACAATTTTGAAATAGGAACTATTTTAGTTTCTTACTCGTTAAATGTCTACATCCTTGGTTTAATTATATTAAAAATAAGGTTTAGTTAGACAAAACGTACATCCTTTCCAATTTTTTATCCTGGTTCCATATTAAAAGCGATAATTTGCACTATTTACAGTCATTCCTTCACCAAATTTCTTGCGTTGTGATAAGAAATTGATTTGCCGATTATCATTTTTGAGCCCTATCTGTAGTTCCATTAAATTGAGAATAAAAATTAATTTACTACTTTAGAAAATATTCAATATATATTTCCCTAGGAAAATTGATCCCTACATTCTATTTTGGAACTGATTGAAGATGACTTCAGTTCAAGAGAAGATGCAAGTGAAATTGTTGTTGTAAGAAAGCAGGGCTGAGCTGCTCATCCACCAGTGGTTCTATCAGTTGACCCACTGTTTAAGTTATATAATAAATGAAGGTATATTACCAGAAAAACTAAAGATACAAGGTGAAACAAGGACTTGAAGATAAGGAAGAAAAAGTAGAGGAGCAAGCAGAAGTGTAAGGATTGAGAGCGGGTCAGTTAAAAAGACAGCAAGAGAAAAAAGTTAGCGAGAATAACTATGATGATGAAAGATACCTACTTGATAATGGGAGCTGATTTGACTGAGTATAAATAATGCCGTATGTTTTGTTTTTCAACATATCTTTCACTATAAATGTTATTTTCCAAAGACCAGCTTCTTCCTTTTACCATCCATTTTCTAAAACCTGTATCTAGATATTTCTTATCACAGTCGTTTTTGGGACATTAACAACCAATTGTTTTTACCTAGAAATTCTGATAAACTTTTTCTCGCTCGAGAGATTCCATCAAAACTCAAGAATAGCTCCACAAATGAGTACTTTACAGATTTATTTACAGATCATGGATACTTTAAGATCTTCAGTTACTGGAAGTAAGAGACGAGTTGGTTAACAACAAGTGACGTTTCTAGAAAAATGCCAAAAAAAGTCAGAATTTAATTATGCCAATCAATAGCAATTTTCTGCAAACGAAAAACAAGTTGTTTTTGCTATTTTTAAAACATGTCTTGTAAATACTTACTAATCCTCTCCAGAATCATTGATATTGTAGAGTTTAAATATTTTAAAGTATTAGCACAAAAGACCTTGCAGGAACAAGACGCTTTGTATGACAAACTAATAGATAATGCATCGGAGGAATATATTATTCTCAAGATCATAAATATTCTTCATAATGAGATAAAATCCTAACCACAGCAGAAAAACAATACTAGATTTATTGCTTTTCAAAAAATAGGGATTACCGACTAATCCTTAAAAATAACAAATAAATACTTAATCAATATAAAACAAATATTATTGCATCACGAGTATTTTACATCAAAACATACGTGATTTAGTTTATTTGATATCATATAATGTGGGTAATTCCAAATCCCCATTTACCAAAAAATGCTATACACAACAATTTTCTAAAAAATAAACTCTGTATTAAGTATAAAATATCTTAAAGATTTTATATTAATTATGTTAATCAGTTTCTAATTGATACTTATAGGGTTATTCTGCACAAATATTCGTAACAGCTGTAAATTTAACATCGATGTTACTAAAATCGCAATGTTAAATCAAATTTAACAGCGCGGTTAAAAATCGTATTGCAGCTAACTTCACTTTTATTGTGTTGGTTGCCGACTATTGTTCATTTTGATTTACTTCTTGAAAATTTACAATTCTATCACAAACACAGTTTGACAGTTTCAACACTCGTAACGTCGAATATTTTGGTCGGCGTTACTTTAACAGCGAAAATGTTGAAATACATCGATGTAAATAACAGTAAGAGCATACAGAATAGCATTTTCATAACATATCTGGACCTTGAAAGTTTACAGCGCTGCTACTGCTAACATTTTTGTACAGAATAAGCCCATTAGAACAGTTACATTAATTGTTGAATACTATTAAAAGAGTATTTATTTCATGTAAATTTCTTTTTGGCTGTGTTAAACTGGAATAATTATAAAACCGTGCCAAAAGAAACTCAATTCAGCAAAACAAGTTTGATACCGTCACCAGGACATGCAGGAAAATGGTCTGGAGAATAAGGGATGCAAGGAACGAAAAAATGTGGACCCCTTAGCGGGGATGAACACGGTAATAGAGGAGGTAAGGCTAGACTGAGAAAAAGAGGTAGGACCTGAGACCAATGCAGGGTCTTTCAGATAGGCCTTGGGAAGTGTAGGGTTGCTAACAATATTTTGGACGAGGTGGATTTTAGGAGAAAGATAAATGTGGTGGATGGATTATAGATAACACAAGAGAGGGGAGAATAATAGTGGTGGGAGACGGTCTGAGAGTGGACGAAAGTTGAGAGGGAAAGAAAATGACAGAAGAACCAGACTACTTACTGGAAAGGTTCTAGTAATGATAAGCTAGAAGATTTTTAAGAGTCAATACAGTCGAATATTTTCGGTTGCATTACCACTGAACACTGACTAATCAATTATCTTTTTCATAAAATGGACAAACCAAAGTTTAAAAATGTTACTACTACCAAGTGATTTATTAAAAAACAACCTTTAAGGATACCCACTGGTAGACAAACACTTGAACATAATAAATAAGTAGAAGATCTACATTCAATAAATAACAGTTTTAAAATCGTTACACAACATCCGACTGCTCGTAAATTATAGGGATTTCCCTGTTTTGCGTTTTAAAATCACTCATTTGCGTAGAAATTAAAACTTTAATCCAGTCACCTTGTAAATGTTTGCACTTGTGCTGAATCTTTAAATGCTTCATCAATCTCTCAACAATAAATGGCACTAGAAGAAACGACCTTGTCATTTTCATGAACAAATAATAATGACTAATAAAAATTGAGTTTAAATTTTAATACATGTATTACCATCATCATCATCATCATCCACAATTATTTGCTTTACATAGAAAGGTACACTGCAAAAAAGTAAATATATACTAAGTGACATAAAAATCCGAACACACAGTTTAAATGATTTTATTTTAATAAAATTTGGTGAATTTATTTATTTTACTGAAATAAACAATTGATAAAATTTTCAGCCTTATCAGTTGAAGATTCCGGTTTTTATACTGCTTTTTTTGAAATCCACTAACAATCCAAAAATGAATATTGTAGCCGTAGTAAAGATCCAAATTTTGCGGATTTTGGTTCTTGAAATTCTTTACAATTGGTTACGATGCCTAGGATTCGGAGACCTGTACGATTTCGTCAACTTGGTGAGTTTGATAGGGGTCCTATAGTGGGACTTCGGGAAGCTGGAGTTACAGTGCAAAGAAGTGTAGACATCGTGGTTAGGTGTTATCAGGCATGGCTTCAAGAAGGCCGTACGCAAAGATCAAGGGGCTCTGAACGCCCCGTAGAACAACAAGCCGTGAAGATCGCCGCCTAAGATTATTGGCCTTATAGGGGACCGATTCCCCACTACCAGGTCCATTGCAAATGAATGGTTTGCAGAACACGCAAGACCTATTGGCATGCGAAGTATTTACCGACGAATAAGACGTTTTGGCCTGTTTTCATACCGACCTCACTGGGTCTTCGCTTTAAGAACACCGACGTAATTGCCTTGAGTGCTGCAGAGAACTCTGGGATCAGGAATTGAATCTTAATCTTAACACCCTGGCAAATCCAACTTTCCAACAAGATAAGGCCCGACCACATATCGCAAGAGTCATAATAGACTTCTTTTAACATAATGATGTCACATTTTTACCTTGGCCACCAAGATCTCACGACTTATCCCCAATTGAGCACGTGTTAGATATGATTGGTAGGAGATTGCTCAATTTGCAACGTCCTCCTCAGACTCTAGAAGAACTTCGAGAGGAGTTGGTGGTTAAAAATGAATGTCAAAATGCATTTAATCACTCTGCTACAAAAAATATAAAATATACTGTAAGAAAAATGAACTAATAGTTAAAGATATCTTGATTCTCATAACTTGGCCGCTTAAATAATTGTAACATATCAAAAATTTAAAGTATTGTCTTCAGTTGTTAGATTTAACAAGTTTATTCCTATTCATGTTTTGTTTGTTTTTGTTTTAATAAATTCAGATTATCTTTATCTCAAGTATTTAAAAAATTCCACATGGCTACGTAGTGGCCTGCAAATGATAAAACTGCTGCACAACGTAAGATCGACCGCCTGCACGAGGTCTTATCTTTTAATAAAATCAATAGCACGAAAAAAAATCGCTTTCAATAACATATACTTAATAATCTTTACGTCTTAATTACGTTAAATTGTTTATTATAATATTAGATTTTTATAGTGTATGGTCTCATCGAGTATTAATTGCTATACGCAGATATCCAGTCACGATTTTTTATGAAGAATATTAGAACATAACGTAAAATTATCATAGATAAATAATGTCTAGTGCAATTAATACCTTCTTGACATTTCTGAGATCATATAGACGTGAGAATAGGTATATGTGTATACATACGATTGTGGTTAAACTCTATGACTAAATGCTTGATGATATAATCCAGTTTTGTACCCGGATTTTCACAAGAGGTTTCCCGGAATCTCGCGAAAGCTATGAGAGAGACACCTACATAACATCTATTTAGTCGTAAATTATACGAATGTTTATTTTTTTATTGAAATGTTTGACAGCATGAAATTATTTTCTTTGCATCTACGCGGTATCATATAATCAATGCACGTGCAATAGTAAAAATGAATGTCGATAGACTAATACATATATTTTTTTAAATATAAAAGATAATTAATTGCGCAAGATAAATATAGGAAGGTGTAATTTATCAACACAATTTGTTAATATAAAAGGTTTGTTCCCAAAGCGAGTTTCAAACATGTTAATAACATTTTTTGACGCGCAGGTGTGATCAGAATTTGGAAAATATTTATTAATCCAATCTGACATTTGTCACAAACTTAAATAATATAAATAAACTCAATTTTTGATTAAAAGTGTGGTTATGATACCAGGCTTCAATTGCCAATTAGCGGAATCAGAGTAAAATCAGAGAGAATAACAGAGCGAAAACCAAGATGCACGGCCTTTTATACCTTTTCCCTAATTATGACACTAATGACATTAAATTAGCAATCAATTGTTTCAATTTGCAAAATTTAACGTAAATTCACATACAATGATAAATAGTTTTAACATATTCGAATGTTTCTTTGATAATATATAGAAAATCTGAATTCTTACATTCATGAAAAAGTTATTTAAATTATTTTTTGATCATTTTTTCCCTATAAAATTGATGTTTGAAATGTGCTAATTTTGGCATGTCCATCTCCTTGAATTTATGTAAATTTGAGCAAATAACATGAAATGGATATTAATTTGTGCATAAATCTCTTAAAAGGGTTTTATTATAACTTTTGAATACTAATTTGGCTTGAAAGAATGAAAATTGGGCTTTTTATTTTGATCTATGATATGATCTTGATAGTAACTATTATACTTGTTTAAGTGAAATTTTCTGATATCAAAGATTAACAAACTTATAACTAATGTATGAACTTAAATTACTATTTACATACATTTCTTCTAACTAAATTGCTTAACATTAAGTTTTATCAACTATTTTAGTTTTGATACTGAAGTAGGGTTACTCTGTCTATCACTGTAACATTTATAGTTCATACACTGATTTCACCCTTGTCTGATAGCATTTATTAACACATTTTTTATATTTTTAGGTATTTCTCAGGTTATGAGGTTTTGCCTGAATACATATCTATATCATAGTCATAATTTCTGGTAGAAAGCGATTTAATCAATTCAAAATGTACCACTCTATACACTGCACCAGTGAAGGTAAGTATTCAAGATTCTTCACCATCTTTAAAAAAGAGAGGTTCTGTCATAGGTATCTACACCTTTAACATCGAATTGAAAACTTTGATGTACAAACCATACGTTTAACTGTAATATCTTTAACAAACTTTCATATCTTCTTCACTATTTGAAACAAAAGAAATGTTTTCCGCAATATTAGCATTAATACAATTTTATATTTTTACCCTTAGAAGATCAAAATACGTTTACGTTTTTAAGAATATCCATGTTTTCAGAAACATTTTATTTTGTGTTGCTATGTACAGACAAATTTCTAATCTCATAGAAATTTAAAGATAGGGACGTAGTCCAAAAATAATGTCCCAATGTCCAACGTCATGATCATAGACTCTCTAATATCAGCCTTGTCAAGAAATCTATGAGGAGGTCCCGTAGGACAAATACGCAGAGATTTAAAAATAAAGGAACTACCCACCCTTTTGTAAAGTTAGCCAAGACTTCAAGACTTCACGGTTTAATGCTACAAGAAGAAGACATTTCTATTTCACTATTAGAAACATCGAAGTCTTAGGTTCAGCTCTCCATAAATTTCCCTTAATTACCTTTAATATTTGTTGATCTAAGTTACTTATTATGTCTAATAGTATTTTCTTTAATTTATTTAAACTTATTCTGATTTATATAAACACTTATTATTTATCTGTACAACTTCTGAACTAAAAACTGAACCTGCTTCTCCGCAAAACAGTATTTATACTCCGCTACTGCTTCTTAAAGTCATTGGGGTATAAACCTGTAGGTTCTTTTTCGTTCTCGAAGCATCCCGATCATCGGTCGGTCGTTTTGCAGCGTAAACAACTTCCAGTAGCGACGGTCTCAATATTTTAAACGGCGTCAAGCATCACATTTATTTGTGCGACCTTTAATATTTTTATTTTGTGATTTGTTTAACCTTAATATTGGTCTAAATAAGTAAAATTATTGAATTATAAATTTTAATCTTTGTTTTCATTCCTATTAAATTCTTCTACAATATTTTTATTACACCAAGAGTTTTATAAACTAGCATAATTTTTATTTTATTTCTTTTTTTTTCTGGTTTATTTTCAAAACATATTGAACGAAAATATCTTCCTATATTTTCTATTCAGTTAATTTATTATTACCACCTTTTTTGTGTATTAAAAGAAAAGAAGAAAAATTAATATTACAATGTATACCTTCTCTCTACACTATAACACACTTTTAAGTGTTTATCGCAGTTTCGATGCTGAAATTATCTTCTTCAGAGACTTAATTACATCTCGGTAAGCAATCACAAAGTCAAAATGTTTCTTAGGTCCTTCAATTTTTGATCGTTGCAAATAATGTTAATTTATTAAATAATTAATTGATTTTTATCTTGGCATTCCTGGCTACGATTCTTTGTTGCCTTCTCTGTAACCTCTTAAAACTAGAAAATTATCACATGTACAGGGTCAGTTAATATATTTTAACAATTACTGTTTTTACTAGAAACGAAGTAGAGATCAAGTGGTATGCAAATAAAAAAAAAATTCAAATGGAAACACCTGTATATTTTCATAATTTTTTGTGGACTTTGTCTTTTCCATTTCATATATTTAAGGATTAATTGGTCTAGCTGTCATATTTATTAATATATAAAACCTATAAAATGCTAATACTAACATTTTTTTTTGGCATTTCTTGATTCAGAAATGTTAAATAAATATAATTAATTACTCGCTATAAAGGTATTAACTTTGTTTATGGTTAATAATTCATCGATCATAAGAAACTTCGCTTAATTATATAAATAGTTACATAATAATCAATTAATACATTTTTATTTAAATAAAAAAATTTAAAAAAAATGGGCTCAACCGGGATTTGAACCCGGGACCTCTCGCACCCAAAGCGAGAATCATACCCCTAGACCATTGAGCCTCAATAATAATTATTAATTAAAATGTGTACTGCCAATATATTTAACATCATTAATTTATAAAAACCTGATTTTAAATACAAAATGTTGTAAATGAAATTTAATTTGATAGCAACTGTCTTTCTGCGCAATTATTTAACTGTCTGTTAAATATTATTAGTTGTTATTAAAGATAATAAAAAACTCTTCGTTTTAACAAAACTTCCAATATTTTATTTAAAAACTGCTTTTTTAAAAAACTCAATGACGGCTGTCATTGAGTCATTGTTTTTTATTTTAGTTTTAAAACTGAAAAGCCATAAATGCCAAGATTTGATGAGTCCTGAGTACTACTTAATTTGTAATTTATAAGTGACATTACATAATATGAGAGTTAAATTGCTACTGAACCCCAAAAATTGGTTAGGTTCTTATTTTACCCTGTTCACTTGAGTTTAAAAATTTAATACGCCACAAGCAGATAATAATGGCAGGGTTTTTATCAATAATATTTAATTAGTAAAATCTTATATAGGGTGTTTTAAAAAAAAGTGTATTTTGAATGCAAATAACGTCGATTTTTTTAATGGAACACCTTATACCGGGTGGTGAATGGTCGGACGCACCATAGGAAATCCAATGGAAAATCATAAACTCTTAAATTCCTGCTTCCCAAATCATTTTAGGTGAAAACTCAATAGGAACTTTTCTTTAAAGAATTAAATACTGCATCAGATGGGACTATTAAAAATATTTTTCAGCTTTTGGTAGTTGACAAAATTGACCAATTTATTTACCATTCTTATACAGCATCAAGACAGCAATAAAATGTCAAAATGACTAAAATATTTAGATGTCAAATCATTCAAATAGTCAAAAAAATAGAAAACAAAGTTATTTATTGTTAAATAAATACAAACGCTAAATAAATTACAATAAATGCTCAAATAAACCACCGTTTTGGGCTAAACAATATCCTAATCTATCATAAAACTCTCGTCGAACATTTGCTAGAATGCGAGGCGTTATTTTTGCACATTCTTCTCGGATGCCTGTCTTTAATGCCTCTAAATCTGGAAACCTTACCGTGCCGTAAATTTTGGATTTTACATCTCCCCAGAGATAAAAGTCATTTGGGGCAAGATCTCCAGATCTTGGGGGCCATTTAATAAGACAATTTGGTCCTATCACACAGTTATTAAAACAATTATTGACCAATTCTTTCACTTCACGGCTGTTGTGAGCAGGACAACCGTCCATTTGAAACCAAATTTCTTCTTCTTCGGGAGCTACTTCTGCGAGTGCTGGTAAAATTTCTTCTTGAAGCAAATCCAAAAACCTTCCTGAGTCTAGATTTTCCTCGTAGAAAAAAGGTCCAATAAGATGATGCCCCAGTATTCCTGCCCAAACATTGATTTTTTGGTGATATTGAGTACGAGTTTCCACAACAATTTCAGGCCTTTTAGTTGACCAAATTCTACAGTTTTGCACGTTGGGTTCATTGTTTATCGTAAACGTACACTCGTCTGTAAAACAAACATTTTTTAAAAATTTTCGGTCTGCATTCGCCCTCTCCAGCATCTCATAACAAAACTCTGCTCTTCTCTCATAATCTCCCTCAAGCAACTCTTGATGACATTGAACTTTATAAGAATGGAAGTTATTCTTTTAATATTTTTAATGCAGTTGAATTATGCATGTCGAACTGCTGTGCGATTTCTCGAGAACTTATTCTGGGATTTTCAATAACTGCAGATAATACATTTGTGGTATTTTCATTTTCAAACACATTTATTTGAATGTTTTGGTCATTTTTGTTACACTTGCATAAAGGAAGCAATGTGCCAGTGTTTTCAAATTTTGTGATTATTCTTCCAATTGTAGTATGGCTTGGAATCGGGCGGTTTGGATATTTCGCGCCAAATAAAGCACTTACCGTGCGCGTACTATTGCCGGAATAAAACATTTTTACAATTTCTACTCGTTCTGAAACGGTGTACGACATTTTTTACGTTTATTGTTGTCACTAATTGAATAATAGAATGACAATCTTGATAATAGCTTTTAAAGGTAACGTCATCTTGACATATCATTGCTGTCTTGATGCTGTACAAGAATGGTAAATAAATTGGTCAATTTTTTCAACTACCAAAAGCTGAAAAATATTTTTAATAGTCTCATCTGATGCAGTATTTAATTCTTTAAAGAAAAGTTCCTATTGAGTTTTCACCTAAAATGATTTGGGAAGCAGGAATTTAAGAGTTTATGATTTTCCATTGGATTTCCTATGGTGCGTCCGACCATTCACCACCCGGTATATTTTTATTTTATCTGAAAGAACTCTTTCGCTTTGAGAAAATGTATAGTTTATTAAATCGTGGATGAAAAATAAGTGAGTTATTTGGATTTTAATGATAATTGTTTATTAGATAGAGATGTCTACACAAAAAATTACAAAAAAAATAAAAACACAAACTTCAATGATATGTACCAAAATTTATTAAAAATTAACTTTATAAATTATCTAATTTAATAAAAATCCTCAAGATATGTGTTGTCCATTTTGGTCTAGACATTTTTGTAACCTGAATGAAAAGGTCTGAAAAGAATTTCGCATCATTTCTGGGGTAATTTCTTGGAATGCTCGGACAATGTTACATCTCAGTTGTTCTAGAGCTTGTGGAATAGGATTATAACACCTAAATCAAATAACTCACTCATTTTTCTTCAAAACAAATTATAACTTTGATTCTCAAAGGGAAAAGTTCGTCTTTCAGATAGAATAAAAATATATAATCGTCGATTACAAAATCGACGATATTTGCATTTAAAAAACACCTTTTTTTAAAACACCCTATATTTTACTAACTAAACATGTATACTGAAAAAAACTTTATATAAAAACAAATTTTTCCTCGAAAACCGCACCTCTCTATGATTGTTAAGTTCCGAGATATTTGCAGTTAAAATGGGTCAGAAACTTCTGGGACACACGGTATTATATAATCTGATTTATATATTATACATTTATTCTTGTAGAAAAAAGTTAATGCATTCCTAGTAAAAAAAAATTAACCACTAAATCTTTACGATGTTCTAGGAAAAAAACAAAATTAATCTAATCGGAATACCCACAATATACAGTTCCTCTAAATTCACACAAATAAAAGCAAATTAAAGATAAATAGTTAGCGAGATCCGTGAGTTTTTAATTTAATTAATTAAGAGTAATAGGTCTAATAATAATGATTATAGATATAGTTTGAAGGCCAAACGTACAGAAAACAAGGGGAAAATGTTAAAATCGAAATACCTAACCTCAAAATTTTAAAAATGATAATTATATCAGTGGAATGTTACCAGAAAAATAGTCTAAGCTGCATTGCATATGTAACAATGACGGAGATCGTAATCCATTTTAATGAGGAACAAAAAAAAATACTGTTCATTGTAGGTGGATTTCTTAATAATGCATCGTGATACGTAATAAAGAAGATTTACGACCTTGAGATATCAAGGCTACAATAATATTACTAATTAATGCTAAATGAAATAGCCTAAGAAAAGTATAACAGGATGCGAGAATTTAATAGCTGTTATTTGAAATATTAACAATATAGATTGAATTGAATACGGAAAATTGCCGCTGTTAATTGCAGGTTATGTTGTTAGCGTCTACAAATCAGGGTCGGATTCAAATGATATAATAATGAGGCGTTTTTTTTTATCTTCTTCTATTTCTACGACATAATTCGTATAGGTAACCGCCGGGTATAATCATAGAGCTTCTTTTTAATTGAAATAATTTTCGTAAATCTTTATACTGTGTTAAAAAAAGGAAATATAGTTTTGAGCAATGTCATTTGAAGTGGTTTAAATAGTTATAAATACAAGGCGGCAAAAGTGTATGAAAATTGCTTGCAACTTTAAGTTAAATTACTTATTACGAAAAATAACTGATAATTGATATACGAGGGTTGTCTGAAAAGTTTCCGACCTCAACATGAAGATGGCAGCACTCGTAAACAAAAGTTGAGGAATGTGTTTGCGCATGCTTTGAAAGGTACCCACTAAAATTTCAGCCATTTTGGACGCGCAGTTGTTGTTTGACAATCATTTGAGTGAGTTGATGTGAGTGTATTTATGAAAATGGAAAAAATCAATTATCGAATATTTGTTTTTGAAAGGCAATACGCCTACGCAAATCGAAAACGAGTTGGACGCTGGGTACGGGAACTCTGCACCATCATTTACCACCGTGAAATTTTGGTCTGCTGAATTTAAACGTGGCCGTACCAGTTTGGGTGACGATGAACGTTCGGGACGTCCAAAAACTGCAACCACTGACGATAATATCACCAAATGGTGCTAGACAATCGTCGAATTAAAATTAGAGAGATAGCAGAGGCTATAAACATGGCCAAAGACCGTGTTTGTCACATACTGAATCAAGATTTAGGCATGAGAAAGCTTTAAGATTTGTCAATCTTAAATGCAATCATAGTATTCATTTCTAGGCTTTATTTTGACTTTCTTCTACCTTCTACCTTTGTACACAAATAAAGTTCATCTGATAAAAATTTCTCGATTTCTCCTCATTGAAAAACTCGGGATTTTTTTGCATGGAATCCGTCTAACTACCGTTTCAATCAATGTTATTTTTTATGTTCAGGGTAGCTTTCAACATCGAATAGGTAGACCATAAAGTTGAAGGCTTTATTTTTTATGAAAGATCGGAAAAATAAACTATCAGCACACCTTCAGAGAAAGATCCTATATTTTTTTTCTGTATATTCCAACAAAGCTTGAACATCCAAAATAAGACACAAAGTGACTTGGAGACATCTCTCAGGAAATGTTGAAAATAAGATAGATCACATACCGGCAATCAATAACATTATGAGAAAAGTACAGGACACAAGGCTTGGGGAGCCAACATCAAGGAAACGGAACAGCAAAGAAATGGTATAGAACAACAAAACACACCAAAAACTGGAATATTAATATAAACTGGAATATAAATAAACTAGAGAACATAGAGTTAAAAAAGGAATTTGCAGATCAAGTCGCTGGACGACAATTACAACAAAAAAGAGCGATAACCCATGTAAATGAGAGAGTATTAGGAAAGGAACCATCAAAGAAAATAAATCAAGATTGGTACGATCAAGAGTGTGAGGTAGCTAGGGAAACTAAGAATAGAGCGAAAATCAAATGGCTTAGTACACAAATGGATGAAGATAAAAAGAAATATAAAAGAGCAAGGAATGAGTCAAACATTTTATATAAAAGAAAAAAGAATGAGTGGATCAATAAAAACTTAGACGATATTGAACAGGACAGGCAAAACCAAAAAATAAAACAATTTTACAAAAAAATAAAAAATAACAAAGCAAGTCCCACAACGAGAGGTGTCAAAAACAAAGATAGTATCACTGAATTCGACCCAGACAAAAAAGTAAAATCTGGGAAGAACATTACAGAAAGACTTTCAACAAATTAGTGGTTTCCACAACATGAAGATCTGACGACTGAACTACATGACATAACAGAATGCCCTTCAGAAGAAGAAGTAATACAATAAATTAGAAAACCGAGAAACGGCAAGGCAGCTGGACAAGACGGAATAGTAGCAGAGCTTATAAAAAATGGAGGAGAAGAACTGCACAAACAAGTTTATTTACTGATATGACAAATATGGACAGAATACAAAGTCCCAGGACAGTGGTCCACCGGCGTAATTGTACCTATATATAAAAAGGGGGAAAAGAGCAATGTAACAACTACAAAGTAATAACCCTACTGAATACAGGTTACAAACTATTTACTAAACAACAGACTCAAAAAACATGCTGAAAACATCTTAGGTGACTACCATCAACGCCATACACACAGTTGAACAATTATACCAAAAATGTCAGGAATATAACAGGGATCTACATACTCTGTTTGTCGATTTTAAGAGCGCCTTCGATTCACTAAATAGAAAGAAAATGCTAGAAGAAAATACCATCTAAAATTAGGAAGTTAATAGAAATGAGCCTAGACAACACAAAAGCTACAGTCACATTCCAGGGGAAGGAATACTTAGAAAAGCCAGTCTTAACAACAAAAGCTTCATGACCAACCTCATATAAATAGTTGCGTACGACGATAACATAACCATAATATCAAGCACAAAAGCGTCACTTATCAGAGCTATAGATAGATTGGACAAAGAAGCAAGAAAATTTGACTTGCAAATAAATGAAGACAAGAGTAAATAATGAAACTAACCAAGAGTAATGAAAATAACCCAGATAAACATTTAACTACAACCTACCTCAAATACGAACGAGTTACAACCTTCAATTACCCAGGGGTGACCATCGGTAAAACAGGTAAAGAAAGACTTGCAGAAAGAATCTTAAGAGGTAACCAAGCATACGGGAAAAACAAGTCTCTGCTGAGAAGTAAACAACGAAAGATGAAAACCAAATTAAATACCTATATAAAACTCTCATAAGACTTGTAACATATGCTATGGAGACAACCATAATACATCAAAAATAAGAAGAAGATTTAAAAAGATTTAAAAGAAAATTAGTTAGAACGATGCTAGGCCCAAACATAACAGAAGATGGATAAAGAAGATTAAAGACGAATGCGGAAATAGAAGAAAGATTAAATGGGGAAAACATAGTTAAATACATAAAGGCACTTCGACTAGAATGGCTCGGTCATATAATGAGAAGAGAACCAACAGAAATCGTGAAAACAATTACCGTCTGGAGACCGCTAGGACCAAGAAGCAGAGGAAGACCGAGGAAAAGGTGAAGAAGAATATGAATATCAAAGAAGAATATGAATATCAAAAAATGGAAAACAAAATGTAGAGATCGAAACGTATGGAGAAGGATAACAACCACAGCAAAAACACATATAAACTTATAGGGCAAAACGAGGAATAATCCACCTCGACTAGAAATTGGATTACAAAAATGCTTCCTGAAGTGTTTTCGCCTTAATTCCTTAGAATTGTTAGGCGCTGATGATGATGATATTCCACGGTAAAAGATAAAATTCCACATCTCGCGCCTGGTCTCTTATCTCAGGTAGTGTTAATTGCATCAATTCATCCTCACTTTGCACTTACTACGTTCGGCTACAAAACACCAGCCGCGGCATTAAATCTTGTGCTTTTATGCCTAGTAAAACAAACAACTATTGTTTTAGGAACATGTTAGCCTATTATTGATATTATCTACTTTTGTTCGAGTTAGAGTAAGCATTCTACTCAATCACAAAAAGAACCACTTTTTGAACAGATTAATTCCATTATTTTTGCTACATAAAGTATATATATTTTACTCCCCATATTATCTCGTATTTTCTCTCAGCTGAACTTGGCTGCTTATTCCGAACAAACGCACTAAATAATAAAAGGATTATCTGTTTTAACATTAATTATAGCTTATGCTCTGCGGGACTGTAAACGTGCATTTAAATTTTGAATTTATTCGAGCAGACTTGAACAAAAAAAAAGGCCAGTAAGGCACTCGATTTAAATTTCCTTACTCCAATATCACCGGTCGTTACTTTATAATATTATTACCTCGCTAACAAAAAGACAATTTACGATATTGCCATTGGTGCAGAAAAAAGACCCGGTTGGATTTTAATGAAACGACCTCGATTGGCAAATGATACAAACGATCCTTTATGTTAATAAAAGTTTATTTATGTGGATAAACTGGATGTCGTTATCATGTTTTAATTAGTAACTATATTAAAAATGAAATTTTTGACCGGTTCGTTATAGGAGGATCTGACTTGATATTAATATTAATATTCTGGTTTCTTTGTGTTCTATAAGCCACGTTTGCAACAAAAGTTTCCAACAAGTTCATAACAAAAGTTGGTAAGAAGGATTGTTAAACAAATTTATTGATAATTGACAATTAAATATCATTACTTTTTCGTCAGAGTAGAGGAGCTTGTGGTAGCAGCAGTAGCTCGTATTGCTATTTAAGCAAGAAGAGGTGACCTAGAAGGTTGTGGATAAGATATGCTAACGATAAAACTTAATAAGATTTTGAATTTTCCCGCTTCTTCAAAAAAATTAAACACAAATACTCAGACAATTCAACATTTTATCCACGGGTAATAAAACTACATCAGCCATGAGTGGAAAACAGAAAATGGGAAAGTGTTCTCAATATTGTTGAGGTTCTGTCTTAGAACATAAAATAGTAAGGAAGTATTGCTCGTTCAAGGACAGGGATGGTTATCCAAGATGGCTACCGGAAGTTACTTTTTAACAGTGCCGTCCTTTATTTTTTTGTAGAAAAATAATGTCCTTATTGAAACATACCTATTATTATTCAGTATGGACACTAATCATTATATATTAAAATAACCATTTTAATAAGGAAAGTAGAGGAAAAAAAATAGTATAACATCGCCTAAAATGGGGGTACTAGATTTAAGGAAATAAAACCAGTTATATTCTACACAATTTTTATTAAAATTTTTCATTCTACCACTATTGGCCCTTAAATTGAATTTTGTGTAAACATGTCTAATTTTTTCTACATTATTTATTTTACTTTTACATATATAATAAATTCTTGTTTTTACATATACTTCACAGATGCTTTTTATAAGTTGTTTCCTACAAGGATTTTCAGAAGTAGATGGTAGAGGTAGAGTTTCAGGAACAGGAACTGGTGAAATAGTTTCACTGCTAGTAGTTATTATCTCTTCAGCATATGGGTCGTTAGTCCTTACCTGCATAGAAAAGGTATATATTAGTGAAATATATGTTTAAGTAAAATATCTGTAAATAGATTTGAAAAAAAATATAGATTTGGTCAATGTTATTAAAGCAATTTGTGGATGTAATAATTACTTACATATTTCATTCTTGCGATTTTAATTGTAGGTATAGCATATTTGGTACTAGTAAAACAATTACTGAAGAAATTCTATCAAATGATTGTTCTGTAAAATTTTGTGAACCTAAAAAGCTATTCTTGCCTGGACTCCAGTTATCTTTATCCACAATATTTAACCATTTAATATTTTCATCCCGTGGGAAACTGTGAATGTAATAATGTGTTAATTAATACACAAATACATTTATTGTACAACGTTGCTTTAGAATACTTCATAGACATAAAAATAATTGACATATACAGCTAAAAAATTGTAAATTAATGATAATTAAAATAAAATAACCTTTTTCCATTATTGATACGCCTATGTCAATTTAAGTAGATAGGTTAGGGATCAATACAAAGTATTAATTTAATTTAAACATAAAAATATAGTTTACGTATATATAATGTATATTTATTATAATAATAGCTACTTACCAATACATAATTAATCCAAATTTTTAACAGAAAACTAAATTTTTATAACTTGTAAACAAAGTATGAGTCATAAATGGTTATCCAATATGGCCGACTTCCGTCGCCAGATTTTAACATTGTAGATATAACACAAACTCCTTCCTTACTATTTTATGTTCTAGGTTCTGTAGTCTCGTCAACATTGTTGACATTTTGAAGTAACCTTATTTGATTGGTAATGTGAATATGAAATGTTGACAACAAATGTTTACGCAAAAATGTTTCTGACTTTTTGAGAAGTCGTCAACATATTGTGTTGACAACATCCTTACATTCCGGTGTAATCGTGGCTCTATATGGTCTACTATGGAAATATTTATGATAAGGTTAAAGAATAAGTATTGGTTTTGTTTCTTAAGGAAAAACGAATTTTTCTGGACTATATAGGATTTTGAACTAAATAAATATTGTACACAATTAACAGTTTGCGAAAAAGAACTTATTTATTAAGATAATGGCTACAAAAACTCCAGCCTATTTGTACAACAAAATATCTTATCGTACTGATGTACATAATATAAATATTCGGTTTAAGAATAAGCTCACAACTCCACACCATAAAACCAATTTATATAAAGGCTCGTTTTCTTATTATATGCCATGGCTATATGCCATGGCTATATTTTATATATACAGTTTTTACATTGCTATTAATTTTTATTTTTAATGTGTAAGGGTAAATTAATTTTTTTTGTACAGGTTGAGTGGAAGAGCAGGATTCTAATGTTGCCTCGCATATTAGAAACTGAACTCTATTATTATTATTATATGGGTAATCTCGAGATAAATATTTCTTGGTATCTTACTAGGGGCCATGGCAATACCTGGTAAGTTTTATTCTCTGATCTGTAGTGTTTTTCTCGTGATGCGACATGTTTCCATAATTGTTGATTTTTGTATCGTAGGAAGAAGATGATGTAGCTTTGTTTGTTCCGCTGCAAGGATGTTATAATCACCAGGGTGTGTTATGTCGAAGAAGTATGCTGTTTTATTGGTTTTGTCTAGAAGAGTAATACCTGGGCGGTTGCTAGCAACTGTTATGTCTGTTTGTATTGTAAAGTCCCACATTATTTTATATTCTGAATTCTCTAAAATTGGTTTTGGTACATATTGGTAATAGGGCACTTTTTTTTCTGTATTGAATTTGTATTTATGGGTAAGTTCCTGATGTATTATAGCTGCACTGAGGTTGTGTCTCTTCAAATATTCAGTTTGTGCTATTTTTTCACATGCTGATATGATGTGCTCGATTGTTTCTGGCTTTTTATTGCAGAGCCTGCAAGTATCTTGAACTCCTGGTATCTTTTCTATATATTTTTTGTAGTTTCTTGTTCTTGTTATTATTATTATTATTTTTCCATTATTCTCAGGATTTTCCATTCCTGGTGTTTACTATAGCGAGGTACGGGTTGATCACCAAGCACTTTCGTCTATTCTTGACTCAAGAATCTTCGGACTATACGTGTAGTATTCAATACAACAGCCTTCTGCATAAGCTTGTATAGGTTGTTATTCAGTGCAAGGGTCTTGAGGCTTTTATGCAAATCTTTTGGAATAACACCAGTGGCGGACAGGACAATGGGTACGATAGTTACTTTGTTGATATTCCACATATTCTTGATTTCATCTGCAAGGTCAGTATATTTTCTTTTCTTCTCAGTGATAGTGGACATTAGATTATGAGTGTTTGGGACCGCAATATCTATTATTATTATTATTATTCTTCATTATTCAACCATAGTTTGTCGGCGTTTTTCCCATTTATCAAGAACACTCCCTGTTCCTCAGAATAAATGGTCTTCTCTTTATCCTAGAGCTCGTCGGATTATGTGGGCTGTTTCCAGGAGCGCAGTTTTTTGTAGTGTTCTAATTGTGAATTTATTGTTGTTGCCAGGAATTTTGTTCAACAATTCTCCAAAGTTATTATATATTGTTCCTGTTGCTCCTATTATGATGGGGATGATAGATGTTTTAAGTCCCCACATTCTCTGCACTTCTATTTGTAAGTCTCGGTATTTTATTATCTTTTCGGACTCCTTCTCCTTCCCTGTAGCATCTGATGGAATTGCAACGTCGATTAGTAGACACGTCCTATTTTTGAGGTCCTTGATTATTAGATCTGGTTTGTTCGCCATCACTGTCCTATCTGTTTGTACTTGCATGTCCCATATTACTGTGATTTCGTCTTTTGTTTCAACGCTTTTTGGGTTGTGTTTATACCATGCGTCTTCAGTTTCTATATCATAGAATTTGCAAATATTATAATGTAATGCTGAACATACTTTGTTGTGTCGCTCTAGGTATTCTTTTCTTGCAAGGACCGGACATCCAGTGATAATGTGCTTAATTGTTTCATCATACTGTTTACAGAGTCTGCATCTGGAGTCGATTTTTTCTCTGAAAATCTTCTTTCTTATATAGTTGGTTGAAATGGCCTGGTCTTGTGCCGCTATTATCAACGATTCAGTCTCACCTTTCAAAATTATTATTATTATTATTATTATTATTATTATTATTATTATTATTATTATTATTATTATTATTATTATTATTATTATTATTATTATTATTATTATTATTATTATTATTATTATTATTATTATTATTATTATTATTATTATTATTATTATTATTATTATTATTATTATTATTTAGGTATCAACACCGCACTGTCAGCTTCATCTAAAAATGAATAAATTTGAAATACCAGCGCACGCGCTATCGTTGAACATTCACTTGTCAAAAGATAACATGCTGTTTGCTACTAGAGCTTAAAGCAAGCGTTTTTGAAACCGGATCATAGAATTGCAACGCCTGTCATGATTTTATTTTTATAAAATTGTATATAAGTACCTACTTACTGAGGCATAATAAGTAAATGATAAAAATTTCAAATTTATTGCATTGCTTTAAAGCCTTTTTATCTTTTATAATGTGTGGATACACCCAGATATTCTCCCACGCGCCTAGGTTTGCTTCTGATCAGGTGGTCAATGTCCTCCATGGTATCTCATTCCAGGCAACCACCAACTCCTCTCGAAGTTCTTCTAGAGTCTGAGGAGGACGTTGCAAATTGAGCAATCTCCTACCCATCATATCCCACATGTGCTCAATTGGGTATAAGTCGGGAGATATTGGTGGCCAAGGTAACAATGTGACATCATTATGTTGAAAGAATACTATTGTAACTCTTGCGACACGTGTTTGGGCATTATCATGTTGGGAAGTTAGATTTGCCAGGGTGTCAAGATAGGGTAAATGATGGGATTCTAAAACTTCATGGATATAACGCTGCGCGTTCATGTTACCTCTGATGAAGATTAAAGGTGATCTTAAACCATCAGCTATAGCACCCCAAACAATAACTCCAACAGTTTAATGAACATGCCTTTCAACAAAAAACCGTGGATTTCTCCTTTCACCACGTCGTCTTCTAACCATCGTGCATGCCTAAACAAAATCGAGACTCTTCACTAAAGACAATATTGTTCCATTCCTGATCCCAGAGTGACCGTTCTCTGTACCACTCAAGGCGATTACGTCGGTGTTCTGGAGTTAAAGGGAGGACCCACTGTGGTCGGTATGAAAACAGGCCAAAACGTCTTATTCGTCAGTAAACACTTCGCATGTCAATATGTCTTCCGTGTTGATAACAAAATCAAATACTTAGTAATTATAATTTATAAAAAAACTTGGATAATTTTATTGATTCAATTTATTTGATTTCATCTACATAATAATCAATCAATCCTATAATCGATTTGGCCACTTGTGTTCCAAAGCTCATCAAACTAACCATGAATTTAACGTATAGTTTTGCAACAAACAGCTTGCGAAAGATAATTATTTTTCAATGAATATTTTCGTTAAATTTACGATTTATATCTTGGTATTCATCCAGCAATAACTACCTCTTTTAAAAAGCCTCACTATATCATTTACCCGGTATGTACATTGCAATTTACAAATCGTCGTTTAAATTTTAAATTATTATTACTTACTTTTAACTAGATATTGTTACTGTTTCTAGTTACACAATTTATATACCATCATCGTCCCATCACATTGTCGATCATGGGAGCATTATTTCTATTCGTGAATATGCACACCAATAATTATACCATCAAGCGTATCATTTGATCAGAAGGGTAAAACAAAATAGGATTTTTCCCATACGTCACTCATCATCGCACATCGAAATGTGCACAACGCTTGGCATGCCAGTACAATACAACCTTGAACCAGTTTTGTTATTGTTGCTGGCGTCTTTATTACACTTGCTACCAACCATCGCGCAAATTGGACAACGAATTGACAAGCTGTTATTGTTGAAAGAAACAGTAAGCTGTAAGCCGTTGTAAGTTCATTTTTACAAAAACTATACTTATAGGTACTATTTATTGTTCTTCACAAGAGGTACAGTTCCTCATTACTTACTTGGTATCTACAGTGTGAAAACCACTTATAGAATAAAATTATTTGTGGGGTTAGTTTAGAATATTATAAAAAACGCTGGGAAGTGTCAACTTTGAAATTCAAATGTGAGCTTTTAAAACATAAATTTCAATTTACAAGTCTTGCATCGTCCATGATCTATATTTTTAATAAAACACCCTGTATATTTTTAGGATTTTAAAAGCTCCTTAATAATACGATCTCAACGAACTGTACCATGTAGGGTCTATTATGAATTGTACAGGGTGAAATTTTGAAATTATTTATAATTTTGTTCAAGATAGTAAATACATAAAATTGTAAAAATAATAATGTTTTACACTTTAAATAATAATTTTATTTAAAATTAGCTGAATGTAGACCTCAAATTTCTTCATTAAGTATCAGTATTTTGGGTTTTGTTAAAAATTTTTTTCATGAGTAGGTAAAAACTGTATAGATTATTTTTTGACGTTTCTCGAAACCAATAGAAATTTTCAATTTTAGTAATTCATATACGTTCTAGCGAATCAAAACATTGGTATAGTAAGAATAATTTACTTACATTATTCCAGCGAGAATAATTCAATGTACATTGTTCTTATTGAATGACAACCAAATGACAACGTATTTTCTTGATCTGACGCGTCTGTCATAAATTTTCAAGAAATTCTTAAAATGAATCCCAAACGTTTCAGTGAATCATCAGTCGATAAAATAAATAATATAATCATTGAAAGTGCATGTAAGAATACCATGATAAGTAGCGCGTCGATTTGGAAACAATTCCAATTATTTTGCGACGAGAGGGGATATAAATTGGAAGAAAAGACATCAACAGCAAAACTAGCCGTTATTTTGAAGGACTATGGGTTCAATATGAAAAAACGTAATGGAGAAGACTATAAAGAAGCTGTGATAAAGACAATGTGGAATAAAACCGTAAAATTAATGCAAGATATGTACTACGACCAATTTAATAGAAGAATCGACCCATTCAGTGATATAGAATTCAAATCCGCCAGAGAAGCTAAAAACACCAAGCGTAAGTTATTACAGAAAGAGCCCGAAAAAAGGAAACAAAGTTTTGCAAGTTTAAGCAAAGGAGAAATCTTGGACATGATAAAACTCTATGACGAAAACACACCATCTGGCTTGCAGAAAAAATTCTATCATATTACTTCATATGAACTGGCATGGCGTGGTGGAGAAGGTTCTCAATGTTTAGTGCATTATTTCAAAGACGAAACGAACAATGCGGTATTGACCACCACAAGAATAGAGTATAATCCTATATTTTCCAAAACGGACCAAGGGGGAGCAGAAAAATGTGCGGACAGTAAATGGTTAATACCAAATACCGAGAACCCTGATATTTGTCCTGTTCGATTGATCAAGAAATTACTCAGCAAGCGAAATGCAAACATCAAAACTGACAGGTTATTTTTAACAGTTAATATAGCTTGGGATTAACCATATTCTACAGGATGGTACAAAAATATGCCGATTGGGGTGAACAAGATGTCTAAGTGGATGAAAGAATCTGCAGAGATGATTGGAATCGATATTAAAAAAATCAAAATTTCCAACTATTCCGCACGATCAACTGCAGTGTCTCACCTTGCCAAAGCAGGTATCAATGAGCAGGAAATTATAAAAATCACAGGACACAGCTCATCCAATTCATTGAAACCTTACCTGCAATTGGATAATGAACATCATTCAAATTTAATTGATAACCTGAGGGAGAGTGGGGAAGCATCATTAACTTTCAACACATCAGAACAAAACAATGTTGAAAAATCCTCCACACAAGGACACAACATTTATAATAATTGTGTATTTCATGTTCAAAACTTCAATGCATCCTATTTTGAGTAAATCATTATGTTTATATTATTGAGTCGAGTGATATAAATGTGTTGAAATAAAAATATAAAACCTCAAAAGTGATTTTGATTGTAACGTCAAAAATTAATCATCGAATACCACACGAGATAAATTAGATAATAATTCTCCAGGCATTTTCTCAAAATTGTTGCCATCTGGCAACAAGTTTTCTAAAATCTGTCTAATTATTTTCAATTTATTCTCACTCTTGTGATATTACTACAGATAACTTTGCTAATATAATTAAACTAAATCGGTAAATCATCTCTGTCAGTTGTTGATGTGTTGACATTTAAATATCGTAGTTGTCAATTCTTAATCAAAAACTAATATCAGAGGTATCCTCAGTTGTCTAATATTCATGCACAATTTAGAGAACTTCGACATGTCAAACCATTAAAGAGGAAACCGCACTTCGTTGAAGATGATGTGAAAGTGGATATTATGTTGTGTCGTGGAGAATCGAACGTCAATTTCATGTCAAATTTCTCGTCAAAATAATGTGAGTCAAACAAATGTCCTAAGTTGTTTCCATAAAGAAAAATTTCATCCATATAAATTGACTTTTGTGCAAGAACTAATAGAAGACGATCCAGATCGTAGAATGGATTTCTTCGAAAGAGTTATGAATAAATTGAACAGAAATGAAATAGCTGTTGGTACAATTATTTTTTTCGATGAATCAACATTTACATTGAAAGGGGAAGTAAACAGACAAAACTGTAGATATTGGTCCGAGGACAATGCTCATTGGATGCTTAAGACACATACTCAGTATCCTCAAAAATTGAACGTTTGGGCAGGTATCATAGGTGATCATATGATTGGTCCTATTTTTGTAGATAGAAATTTGACAGTCGAAAAATATTTAAGCATGATAAGAGACGAAGTTGTTTCTGAGTTCGCCAACTTATTTCACAACGCAGTAGATCCGAGCCTGCCGGATGAAAATATCTGGTTCCTTGGATTTTTTCTGTGGGGTTATCTCAAGAACAAAGTATATGCCACACAGCCAGCTAGCTAACCTCAAAGAAAGGATTACTACAGAAATACGGGCTATTTTACCTCAAAATTTAAACAAAGTTACGTCAAAATTATAAAAAAATTCAAAAGTTCACCCTGTATAATTCATCTACATGGTATAGTTCGTTAAGATCGTATTATTAAGGAGCTTTTAAAATCATACAAACATACAGGATGTTTCAATAAAAATATATCATGGACGATGCCAGACTTGCGTGTATCACCCTGTACATTTAAATTTATAAGTATTTAAAAAGCTCACATTTGAATTTCAAAGTTGACGTGTCCCAGCGTTTTTTAAAATCTTCTAAACTAACCCCACAAATAATTTTATTCCATAAATGGTTTCCACACTATATAATTTTTTTCAAAATACTAACTTCGACTTTCATAAATTTCTTGCAGTCAGACGTATTTTCTGTTAATATCTATTAATGGATTTCCCACTAAGAAAGAACCCATAAACATTGGCCCCATATACAACATTTGACAATCAATTTTCCCTGGTCATGCCGTCTGTGAATCATGGAGGTAATAGTTATGGAGGTGTTCTATTGTGTTCTGACAAAACGATAGCGAGCAAAAATTGTCAGTGGCGTACAGTGAAATTTCTTTAACATAAATCACTTAAACGTAAATATATAAGTATCTATAAAAAGAACTTTTTAAACTTTATATGAACAAGGTCAACTGTAGCGTTGATTGAGTATATAACAAGATACGCGAATCCTATGCTTTAAAATGTTCATGATCCCCCACTGTTTTTGTAAAAATGAGTTGCCGTAGTGATGCGCTTCTAGCGCGAGAAACGAAAACTAGCCACTTTTGGCATCGTGTTGATGAGGAAACAACAGCATATTGCAATTGGCATCGGTGCGGTTTGAGATTATACCCATTTACAATATTTAGAAAAACCTTCTACCTACTGGTGATAACAAGAACAATATCTAGACGTCGACTGACAAAACTAAGAGGGATTTTAGATGGGTAATCAACAACGTCATCTCATTATAAGAGGGATTTTCGGCTACAAATAGTTCCATAAGATCGCGCTTCTTTCTATTTATTCATTCAACGACTGTAGACAAAAACCGACGGGACGAAATACAATTAACTAACAGCTAACAGCTTAACAGGCTCAGGCAAGAAAGTTGACACAGAAGTAATGCCCCTTACAAATGCTTGTTGTTCATTGACACATTATCAAAGTTTTTGCTGAGAATCTAAGAAGTTAATTAACTAGTAATTTTAATAAAATGCTTTATGTTTTTAACAAACCAAGAAGTAGAATCTCTTTATAAAACTTATTTTAAAAATCATACATCGAATAAGCAGCACTAATCCGGATTTATGAAAGATTTGGGAAGAAGTGATGTGTCTGCTTCATTTATTATCAAAAGGGCAATTGATAAAGTTAACAAAGAGAAAATAGAGAAAGTGGAAATTCTGTGACGGATCTTACAGTGATATATATTGGCACCCAACGTACGCTATGCTTGGTGTAACTTCTCACACACCACAGTATTTGGTGGAGGATCCGTTATGGTGTGAGGTGGTATTTTTTTGACCGCACGTACATACCTAGTCGTCATACAAAATGGAACTTTTACAGATACATAGGTATTGGAGATCCTGGAGCAACATGTAGTACCATTCGTCTGATATATCGGCAAAAATTTCTTACTAATGCAAGATAATGCCAGGTCTCACGTTGTACAGGTAGTCAGAAATTATCTAGAAGAAGTAGAAATTAACACTATGGAATGGCCAGCAGGTGGTCCGAAATTAAATCCGATGGAAAATCTCTGGGGTATCTTTGGTAGGCAATACCAAACATCTTACAGGGGAGAGAGGCTAATCCAGATTTGGAGAGAAATAGACCAAATACAATTAATTTCAAGAATGGGCCGACGATGTAAGGCTGTTCTACGTGGTAGAGGTGGAAACACTCGTTTTTAAGCCTTTTTTTCATATTTTAGTTTGCTTTTCTAAACATTAATTTTGTTAGAATTTTATTTTTCATTTTTTTTTCTGTTGTACTTCAACCTGTATTTACTCGTGTATTTATATTTAGTTGTTAAAGTTACCTTAGATATGACTTAGTTTGTTATGAAAATTATTTTATATTTTAACAACTAAATATAAATACACGAGTAAATACATAACAATTGGAACTTACACTGTCAAGAGATTAAATTTTGGAATTAAAACCGCTCCAAACGAATTTAACAAAATTATTGACTAAGTAGTCAGCGATTTAGATGGAACTACAGCTTATTTTGACGATATTTTAGTTCAAGGCTCAACAATAAATGAATGTAAGAAACGATTGGTTAGAGTTTTAGAGAAATTACGAAAATTTAACCTTCACTTAAATAAAGTGTACATTGTTTCAAGAAGGAATCAAGTATCTAGGTCACATCATTTCAAAAGAAGGTCTTAAAAAATCGGATGATAAAATTAAAGCAGTGCAAGAAGGTCCAAGACCCAAAAATATTGAACAAGTACAACAGTTTTTGGGTATGGTTAGATATTACGATAAATTTATTCCAAATACATCTACCATGTTACAACCACTTAATGAATTATTACAAAAAAATAAAAAAATTCAATGGACTCAAGAATGTGAAGTGCATTTTTAAAAGCAAAAGAAGAAATTGCCAGTAACCGTGTTTTAATGCCATTTACCCCAGAGTACCCTGTTATATTAGCAACGGATGCAAGTCCTTACGGACTATCTGGAGTTCTCTCTCACAGACTACCAAATGGTTTAGAGAGACCCGTAGCTTTTATCTCTAGAACACTGACCAAAGCTGAAAGAAACTACAGCCAATTAGACCGTGAACCTACTGCAATATACTGGGCATTCAAGAAAATGTTTTAATATATCTATGGAAGAAAATTCGTACTTGTTGTTGATAACAAGCCTTTAATGACAATTTTTCATCCTAACAAACAATTACCTGTCCTTTCTGCGACTAGAATGGTACGATATGCACAGTTTCTATCGGGATTTGATTATAGCATAGAATATAAAAATTCTTCTGATCATATCAATGCTGATTACCTCTCTAGAAACCCACTAAAAATAAGTAACCAGGATAGAAATGCAGTTGACGATGAACACATTCAAAATGAACAAACTATAAATCACATTTGTACGTATAAACTAAATTACGAAACGATACTGGAAGAAATTGAAAGAGATACAGAATTGCAAAAGTTAAAACAAGATCTGTTGGTAGGAAAAATTAAAGATCCAGAACTATCTGTCCAAGAGGGAATCATTTTTAGAGGGAATAGAGTCATTATTCCTAAAAATCTACAATTGGCAATGTTACAAGAATTACATGATACACATATTGGCATCGTTAAAATGAAATCTTTAGCAAGAAGGTATGCCTACTGGAAAGGTATTGACAAGGATATAGAAAATTTAGTTGCAAAGGTGTAAAGCTTGTTGTGAGGTGAGAAAAAATCCACAAAAAGCACCTATTCATCAGTGGGAAGAGCCATCGAGAAATTGGCAGCGCATACATATAGACTACGCTGGACCGTTTCTTAATCATTTCTTTTTAATATTAATTGATGCAAAAAGCAAATGGCTTGAAGTTAAAATGTCTAAAAATTCACCAACGGCTATACATTTTTTACGTGAAATTTTTAGTTGTTATGGCCTGCCAGAGATACTTGTAAGTGATAATGCTTCTATTTTTAAATCCCTTGATTTTATAGATTTTTGTCAACGAAATGGTATAAGACAACGACTTATAGCTCCAGGACATCCAGCAACTAATGGCCAAGCAGAAAGGTACGGCAAACGTTTAAAGAGAAATTAAAAAAAAAATGATACACGAAAAATTACATAAATTTTTATTTAAATACAGATCAACACCACTTATTAACGGTAAAACTCCTGCAGAAATGTTATTTGGACAAAATCCTAGAACAAAGCTAGACCTAATCAGACCTCAAACGATAGACAAAAATAATTTTCATAACAAACTAAATCATATCTAAGGTAACTTTAACAACTAAATATAAATACACGAGTAAATACATAACACAAATCAAATTGATTTATTGAAATGGTGCGCTAATTTCTTTGAGAGGTGTATTTTGAAAACAATGAATTTATTATTATTATTTTTAAACGGACATTTTTATTCTTCTAGAAACATAAATTTTCTTATATGGATCTATTCCCATATATTATCCTTGAAAGTACGCCCTTGTCTGGTTGTCTGAGAGCTGGCAATCCGCGTGTAAGAAACCTAATCTTGTCCCACGAGCGGCTTTTCATCATCTCGGCCGAGGCCTAATTGCTCACAACTGTATAATTAAATAGCTTTACAAACTTTATATACATCTACTTATTTCTCAAACTTGTCCATCTGTTAATTATTTTTCATTGTGCGGGATGGTAGAAGAAGTGCAGACATGCTTTTATTAAATGGACTTATCGTGAGAGCAACGGCAAATTGAGGATATAAATTGCGGTGCAAGCTCGACTAATTTGGAAAATCTGGTCTAATAAGAAGTTGGATTTGACAGCGTTTAAAAAACGTATAAGATAAATTGAAAGTTCGTGAGATGTTTTTACGACGATATCATATTCAGATATTAATTTTAATTGAGCTAGGAGGCTCTTTGATTACAAGTTTATTATGAACTAACATCGCAATTCACACTTATTGTTGCACATAATTTTTAATTAGACTGCAGCAAAACCTGTTACACTATTTTAAAATTTTAAAAATTGTTTCTTTAAAAAAAACTTATCTGCCATTGTGTAATTAATCTTAACAGTTTAATGCACAATGTGGTAATAATGTTCAAATTCAAATGTCTCAAAGTCAAACTTAACTGGCATGCTGTCTAATAGTTGCTAATGGTTGCTTTAAGGAGCAAATGTCCTGCTGCAAGTCCAGCGGCACCAATACCTTTGATAACATTTTGTTCAAATTATTGTTCCAAATTAGTTTTTACCTACCTCCTTGGAAAATTTTAGTTCGATATTACTCCTAGTTGTAGGGGTTAGAGAGTATTTGCGTCTCCTGGTGAACGGTATCAAAATTGTTTTGCCTGGATTGACCTTCTGGCACAATTTTTTTGAAAAGTTTAAAGCAATAAAAGAGATAACTTTATCATGCTTGCGCCTAATAGTGACGACTAGGTCATCTGCATACCCTGGAATCGTAAAACCAGAGTTATACAGTTTTGACAGAAGGTCGTCGAAGACTTAATTGCTCTGTCTACTTTTTTCAGTAAAGAACACTTTTTTAAATGCCTATCAAGGCCATCTAAGTACATATTTAGTCAGCCTAGGTTCAAGGGTTTATATCAAATTATTTAGGATATCTACTTCCATCGAATCATATTTTTCAGAAATCTTTCACGAGACTTCCCCTGTAACAAAATGTTAAATAATACATAAAAGGACATTGCCTGTATAAAATTACGACTTTAATAACAATTGATCCATGGAAGTTGAAAAATTAACTTTAACGCCTTTTATTTTTTGTCCACAGCAATTTTTTATTGAGATGTGTTCTGCCCTATCCCTACATTTTGTTTCAAACAATCCGCCTTCTGCCTATATCCCTATAGTTATGAATCACCCAGTATTTTTAGATACATTTAGTATACTAAACAAATTACTGATCGACAGATTGACAATACACATGTCCAAAAGTTTGGAATATTTATAAATAATATATCTACGTCTATGGTTAATTTAAAGCGTTTTTAAATCAAAATACTACTAAATTTAAGGATAATAAAAAACTCTTCGTTTTAACAAAACTTCCAATATTTATTAAAAAATTGCTTTTTTAAAGGCTCAATGACAGCTGTTTCGCTATGAAGCATCGTCAGATTGACATTTAAGTTACATTTTGTTTGTTTGTAGCTAGGTACCTGATGTTTAGGTAGTATTAAGGCTAGACCAAGTATGGAAGTAATAAGACATAACAATATTAAAGCCTAGATGTTATTAGCCCTAAGGGATTATCCTGGATGTATTTCCCTCTAAGATCAGTATAACTGTGCAATGATATAGAAAAACCAGGAAAAAACTATATCATGCTGATCTTTACAATAACTTAATATATTTGTGTTACAATTACGTCTTATCTATGTATAAAATGAAGACTCAATCAAAGCAAACACTTTAAAAGTGGAGAACTTCCCAGATTTATTTGTTCATTAACAACTTTAAATTGTGGATCTGCTAGATGTCTTTTTATTTCAAGTTCTTCAAGGAAATCTAAATTTTGTTTTTTATTACAAATGTGTAGTATTTGGATGTCATTGGTGTGAAAGAGTGAGGTTGGATGTTCAAGTAGGTGTTTTGCATAATTTGACTTATCTGGTTGTTTTAATCTATATGCTCTTAAATGTTCGTTAAATCTTACTTCAAAATTTCTTTGTGTTTGGCCTATATATACAGCATTACACTTTGGACAATTAATTTTGTAAACACCAGATTTTTTTAATTTAGGTAATTTTGTTTTTACATTTAACAATTTTGTATCAACATTATTTTGTGTTTTAAATGATATTATTGCTGATGTTGCCGAAGATATTATTTTTGATATTTTATTGGAAATACTTCCACAATATGTAATATTTTTATAACTTTTAATTTCTTTAGTTTGTTTAGGAAATATTAGTTGTAGTGCCACTTTCTGTTCTTTTTTATTAATTAATGTATTTATCAAATGAATTGGGTAGCCATTAGATGTAGCTATTTGTTTTATGATATAAATTTCTTTATCAAAGTTAATTTTGTCCATTGGAATTGAAAATGCCTTATGTATCATAGAATTATAAGCTGCTAATTTATGTGTTATAGGATGATTTGAATTATATGGTATGGTTACATCTGTTTGTGTTGGTTTTCTGTATATTGAATAATTTAGTAAATTATTAACTTTTTCAATTTTTAAATCTAGAAAATTAATTGAATTATTTTCTTCAACTTCTAAAGTAAAATTAATTTTAGGATGCAAGGTATTAATATAATTAAAAAATATATCTAATTGTCGTTCGCTAATAACATCTAGGCTTTAATATTGTTATGTCTTATTACTTCCATACTTGGTCTAGCCTTAATACTACCTAAACATCAGGTACCTAGCTACAAACAAACAAACAAAATGTAACTTAAATGTCAATCTGACGATGCTTCATAGCGAAACAGCTGTCATTGAGCCTTTAAAAAAGCAATTTTTTAATAAATATTGGAAGTTTTGTTAAAACGAAGAGTTTTTTATTATCCTTAATAAGATGGACTTCCAAAAAGTAAGGGTTAGTACAATCAATTTTACTACTAAATTTGATTCGTTTTTTTTATTTAATTGATTTGGGTGCTTTCACATTCCAATTATTCTTGTTTAAATTTCATTTGAGCTGTTTAAAAATGCCCAGAGACATGATATCATATTTTAATAGGTCTAGAGTAATTGCTTTGTTACAACAGGGCTTTAGTCAAAGTGATATCGCGAATATTGTTGGTGTTACTCAGGGTGCTGTATCAAAAATTTAAAAAAAATACAAGGCGCAAATAATGTGAAGGATCGTCCCAGAAGTCGATGTACAACAGCAGCACATGACCGCAGATAACATTGATAGCTCGAAGAAATCGACATGAATCTGCAAGTGGCATATCCAGAGAAATTTCTAGGCTTGAAGGACTGAATATCTCAAGGCAAACAATTACACGAAGATTAAATGCGGTACATTTGTATCGTAGAAGAACTCTACGTGTTCCCAAACTAACCTATCAACAAAAAGTTGTAAAGTTGCAATGGGCTCAAGAAATGTTACAACATGGTCCTAACTGGAATTACGTGATGTCCTCTGATGAATCAAGAATTGGCTTGGTTTCTGATTCGCGAAGAACACTAGTTTGGAGGGCCCCAGGACGACAAGCCCGATTAGAAATAGCCCAACCACGTGTTCCATTTGAAATTATTATGGTTTGGAGTGGTATTATGAGGGGTACACGGACGCCTCTCCTGGTTTTGGAGAGAAGAATCACTGGTGCTGTGTACATCGAGGAATGAAGTTTTAAATCCTGTTGTGCGTCTATTCCGGGGGGCGGTAGGTGTGACAATACACCTCCATATCGAACAGCAGCAGTACAAAATTTTTTGGAAGAAGAAGGAATATATCCACATTAAGATGGCCATCAAATTCCCCTGACATGAACGTCATTGAACATGCCTGGAACATTCTTAAAACACGCATTAAGAAGCGAAACCCTCCCCCAATTACTCTACGAGAACTGAAAGATGCTGCTCGTAAAAAATGGGAGAGAAAATTTTGTTTTGAATATTTTTCACCTCAAAACAATAAATCATTTTTTTGTATGTTTATCTGACTTCGAGATTTATTTAGTATTGGTCAGAGTTGTAGCAAAATGATGTTTACTTATATCAAAAAAATTATTTATAAAAATTAATAAAAAGATGAAATATTCCATTATTCCAAACCTTTGGACATATGTGTATAATATAAAAGTAATTGTTAATATCCTTAAGATATTGTTGTTTAAAAATATTGTAACATGTACAATATTGATTTACTAAATAGTTAAAAAACAAATATGCATTATACGAAAATTTAATCCGTCTCGGTATCATCCTGATCGGTCGGGATGTTTGGAGATCAAGTTATTTTTTCTGCACCAGAACCAGACGGTGTGTAATCAGTATTTATCGCCCCCGTAAATTGTTCGTTATATCTTTAATGACGCTATTCTAGTATAAAGTACACCGGTTCGAGTGTGTGGTCTTTGGATCTCGTGCTGTCTGGACAGCTATTCTACACTAAATACATGACAATTTATATGCCTTTCTATTGCCTTAATAACTATAAATTTAGATTGTTCGACCGTTCAGTTTGACATTCACTACCCGAATGGATAAAAAAAACTCAATGTAGGTCTGGAATATTATTTGCAAATCCTTTTGTTTATGGACGGAATCTCTAAGATTATTTTTACAGGCGTATGAGAAATTTAAATTATTGTCTCAACTTTTATACATATATAAATTTAGTAAATTTAATAGTTTAAGGTTGTTGTTTTGTTTGAATTTTGTTATGTTTGCATTGCTCTTAAATAGCCGTATGCGCCAATATCCAAAATCAATTGTTAAATTTAACCTTAGAACAAAAAGAAACAGGAAGGAGTCTGTCATATATTAACTTTAAGAAAAATTTGCGACGGAAGTCGGCCATCTTGAAGCTCCTTGTATGACTCATTGTTTACGTTTACAGTATGCTGTCAAAGCAATATTTGCATATAAATGTCAAAAATTAGCGCATAGGCGTATCATTCGGTTTTTATAAACACAAAATGATTTACAACACTAAATGTATTCACATACTTGATTGGTTGGAATTTAATAAAAATAAAGACCCTAAAATAAATTTAATTTTTTTACGGTACGGCATTGGAAACGGAAATTAAAATTGACATTTGGCCGCCATATGCAAGCTCCTTTCTGGACTCAAGGTCATTTTGCATATACTCCTTCCTGTTTCTTTTTGTTCTAAGAATTTAACAAATGGTAAAATTTAATCAAACTGTCAAATAACTTTTCCTAATATTTTGGCTGTCAAATTTTGATTGTTGATTACTTATGTTGTCAAAAAATGACAGATACAAAACTTAAGAGTGGAAAACATTTTATCCACAACTATTAATTAATATATGTGTTAAATATGCAATTTTTTTCAAGTAATGCCATGATTTTTAATCAGACTCAGATGGCAGACAAAACTATCTCTGGCATGAATTTTTACAATTAGAATCTAACTATTAATAATTATTATGTAAGTAAATAAACATAAATTAATTGTGTATTAATAATGTTACCATTAATAAAAAATATTGTTAATTTGAAATATATTTTACATTTTTTTATAAACTTATATACATAGTAGTGGATAAAGTATAGTATTCAAGTCGCCTCCAGTTCTTGTTGCAATTTCATCATCGTGTATACGCTTGTTAAATAATATACTATTAACCTGATTTAACCTAACCTAACCTTACCTAACCTAACCTAACCTAACCTAACCTAACCTAACCTAACCTAACCTAACCTAACCTAACCTAACCTAACCTAACCTAACCTAACCTAACCTAACCTAACCTAACCTAACCTAACCTAACCTAACCTAACCTAACCTAACCTAACCTAACCTAACCTAACCTAACCTAACCTAACCTAACCTAACCTAACCTAACCTAACCTAACCTAACCTAACCTAACCTAACCTAACCTAACCTAACCTAACCTAACCTAACCTAACCTAACCTAACCTAACCTAACCTAACCTAACCTAACCTAACCTAACCTAACCTAACCTAACCTAACCTAACCTAACCTAACCTAACCTAACCTAACCTAACCTAACTTAACCTAACTTAACCTAACCTAAACTAACCTAAAGTAATTCTAACAATTATAAAAATTTAAAAGCTAGTTGAAGCTAATTATTAAAGGAAAGATTAAAGGGAAGACATCAATCGAGAGGAAAAAACTGTCTTGGCTAAGAAATATAAGGAAATGGACTGCCCCAAATTTCGAAGAACTATTAAGAACTGTCGAAAATAGAGAAAAAATTGAAATGGTGATCGCTAACCTCCATTAAGGAGACAGCACTGAAAGAAGAAGATTCTGGTAATATTTATTTTGAAACATGAAGAAATAAATCTATAAAATTGCTGCATCATTGCTGATCATTCATCATTCATTATAAAAAAGAATATAAGAAGAAATGGTTTAAATTTAAAAAAGTCTAAAATATAGAAACGAATATCAAAAAATTGCTTATGCCCGGTTTCACCAACGATAAAAAATAGCGGCCTATTCGTCGAATAAAGTTATTTAATAATAAAACTGATTTGCGTTTCACCAACGACAAATAAGGTTTATTCTAAGAATAAACTCCAGATAAATTATTTGTCGATTATCGGGCAAATAAATATTTATTCATCCAATAAAGTGACAGGTTAATCTCACTTTATGTGAATTTGTATGTTCGTTATTAAAGTTTTAATCCAAATTAAAAATTTGAATATAATTTAAAATGTATTGTGAAAGGTAAATGCCGAAATCAATATTAATATATAATATAATATAATATAATATAATATAATATAATATAATATAATATAAATTATATATTATATAAATACATTTTTAATACTTAAATTGTTTGAAAATGTGTAACAAGTTTATTTGGACGCTAAGACCGTCGATGTAAATAAACAGTTTTTGCGTTGGTTGCAATATTAACTAATAACATTGAATAAATTTAACCTACCTCGTATTTTTAAAAATCCTCAAAATTCTTTTGATAAATAATTTGATAGCTTATTCAGATAGTTTAATTCCTTTATTATGTTGAAATATCGCCTTGTATTAAATAATTTCATTATATTCTTGTATATTGATAGTAATATTGTCGTTGGGTTATTGTTTTTTGGAAATCTTTTTACCATTTTAGCCTGATGAATGCTATAATTCATTAGGGTGCTGGATGTAATTCATCCCAAGCTCCCTTGAGATATTCTCTAAAACATTTTATTAGTATTAAGTTAAGTAATTTAGTTTTTTTATTCATACCTGTCTCTTAGACATATGAGTACATCTGTTTAGTATATTATTTGTAAACATGTCAATATTATGGAAATGATTTCTTCTTCTTTTTTGAAGAATAGATCTAATGAATCTACGGTTAATAGATTTTTGGTAGTTCGATGGTAGTCGATCGAACGAGTCATCGATTGTTTCTTGCTCCGTAGTCTTTGTCAGTGTCTTTACTTTGTTCCGTGTTAAGTAAATTTCTCTTTATAAAGTTGACTGACTGTAATGTCATAAATTGAACGAATATCCGTTTTTTTTTGAATGAAAAAGAAACGGCGAGGGGAACGTGTCGTGCATGATGTCGTTAATTAAGGAATGTTTGTCTGCTGTGTGTAGTGGCGGTTTCCTAATTTATTTGTGGTATTTTGCTACCATCCCAATGAAGGGAGATAAAAGAAACCAACCCACATCCACCAGGAAGCCTCTGGATTTGGTATTTTTGTGGAGTTCTGCTAGTGGAGAGCAGAGATTTGATTATTCATTGGAGCCATGCGGCCTGACCCGTGTTAGGGGAGTTGGAACACTTTGCAGCACATTTCGGAGGGCTTGTCCATCTTCAACACCCTCTCAACATACAAATTCTTGCACAAGATTCAAGGAAAACCCTCACCTGGAGTGTTCTTCTGGTATGTTATGGAAAGGTAACTCAATGTTAACTTTTAAATTGTGTGATTGGTACTGGAAGATTCTGGTAGAAGGCAGTTGTGACCTATACCTGGGATTGTGTCCTATACCTGGGGTGATTTAAGAAACTACTACCGGCTTGAGAAGAAGACGGCTTGTGGATAAGTTTTTGTTGTTTTTATATTATACTTAATGAGTAATGTTTTAATTTTTTTATGTTTACGGGGGGGAAGAGAATTTCAATTAATCATATGGATTTTACTAAAGTTTATTAATTTTTTTAACATAACATTTAAATTTCCGCATAATGTAATATGCCTGTGTACAATACCATATAACATTAGAGCACTTGACTATGATGTGAGAGTTGATAGGTATTTTCTTACCCTGTTGTACGCCTTGGATCCAATGCCTATAACCCTGGGGATATAAACCATATTAGTCTACGGTATTATATATGGGTATACTTTTTCTTTGCCTGAATTGTGGGTAGAATTAGAACTAAGTTTTGTTAAACTAGTAAGATACTCATTAGAAATATTTTTCTTAAATGTAAACCCTTATTATTGTCACTGATATCTGATATAAAACGTTTTAGTTCAATAATGCCATTTTAAAGGTAAAATAAATCAATTGTTTAAGTATAGTACTATGGTCTAAGTCATTCATGTTGAATATATATATTTAAAGATTTCTCGAGTAATAGTATAATATCAATAATTTTGGAGTTCATAATAAAGTAAGCATAAGTTAAAGGTTGTCTTTTCAATTTCCTATCATTTGTTAGATTTAGATTAGGGAAAACTACTGTATAGCTCAAATAAATCTAACTGGCGCCCTTATAAATATCCCAGATTTAAGTTACTCACTCCCGTCTCCACTAGAGTGAACCGGAGCAACAAAGGTTGAGATCTGGGCAACCCTAACTTAGTATAAGCACCAGAGAGGTGGTTATATTTTTGGCGCCCAACGTGGGGGATTGGATTTGAACCAATCGTGAGGATATTGGACCTGCACTGATGCAGTTGGGATTTTAGGTGTGATTGCTTGGTTGTCCCTCCTCCTGTAAATGGTGCCTGGTATAATATTCATGATTATTTATTTCTGAGAAAAAGCATTAAAAGCATTATTTAAAAAAAAAGAATTTTCCTTCAGAACATAGACTAGACCTAGTATTTTTTTTTGAAATTGTTTTGTGAAACTGGGGCATATTACTCATTATTCTAGACAATATATTACTGGTACTTATGAAGGTTCTTTTAGGGTTATTTTGGATAATTCTCTAATTTGTGAATATAATATTGTTGTTTTGATATTGATTATTTTGCTTTAAGAGTGAACTATAACTGGTGAGTTATAAAACTAAACCTTATATTAGTAAATATTTTGGAGGTTGAAAATTTTTCTCGTTTTTATATAGTAAAGTGAACTTTTTTATAATGGCTCGTAAAATGATTATCAATCGCCTTGACAAAGAAGAGTTAAAGTACGAGTTAACTGTACGAGGTATTGGTTTGGGCAATTGTGAAGAGATGAGACATAGGTTATCAGCAGCACTTCAAATGGAACAAAATGGAGACAGTTTGCATTATCCAGCATACCCTTATCTATTTACAGAAGATGAAGAAGCAGTAAAGAAGAAACTGGAAGATGTGAAGCAACTAGTAAGTGATTTCACTGGTAATAGGGACTCCAATGATGCCAAGAAAATACACACTAAAGTGGCGTTCATATTTAATAGATTGGACCGAATGATTCCTACCACTTCTGAAGAACAGGAAAAGAAAGCAAATTTAGTGGCCTCGGGCTTAACAGTCTTCAGTAAATTTAATGCAAAATTAGATAATATAGAAGCTTCTGCTAGACCAGTGCCTG
Source organism: Ophraella communa (assembly GCA_035357415.1). Taxonomy (NCBI): domain Eukaryota; kingdom Metazoa; phylum Arthropoda; class Insecta; order Coleoptera; family Chrysomelidae; genus Ophraella; species Ophraella communa. The sequence continues at coordinate 26,699,696 of CM068994.1, read as the reverse complement.
TTTCACTCGCCCACTTGCAGGGACAAATTACTGCTCAATCCTTCAACCCACCTGCGAATTCCTCTATGGTTGATGAATCACCTGCTCAAGCAGCACTTAAGATGGTACCACCTCATAAATGGGATATAAAAAAGTTTTCAGGAGATGGAAAAGGAGCATCAATTACTGCGTTTCTGGAGAAAATAGAAGAGCTACGAGTTGCTCGAAATGTTCCAAAAGTTATGTTACTAGATTCTGGAGTAGATCTTTTTACTGATAAGGCATATCAGTTTTATAAAGATTGTAGGACAAGAGTATCATCTTGGGATGAGTTGGTAGAAGAGTTTCGCACTGAATACCTTACTGCTCATCATTTGGATATTTTATTTGAGGAGTTACAGAAGCGGACGCAACATCCATCAGAGTCAATCGGAGTTTATTTGGCAGTCATGGCAAGCTATTTTAATAGAATGCGTTGTCCAATGTCTGAAGAGGCGAAATTGAGAATCATTATCAGGAATTTACATCCTTTTTATCTTGATAGGTTACGAGATCCACCTCCAAATACGATTGCAGAGTTAAGGGAGCAATGTAGGAAGATGGAAAGTAGAAGAGATCTTATCAATAACTACGTTGAACCTTCTGGTAGGAGAACTACTATTATGGAAAGGGATTTGGCATACATTGATAATAAAGAGGAACCATCCACCTCCTATGCAACTACTAGGCAGATATCTTCAACTACTAGCGAACATATTGTTTGTTTTCGCTGCAAGAAACCTGGACATAAAGCAATTGGCTGCGCCTTGCCTAAACAACGTAAGTGCTTCAAATGTCAACGTGATGGATTTACTGTTAGAACCTGTCCTGACTGTAATAAGGGAAACGGCGGACGCCAATCCTAAATGGTCGAGGAGGGTTGGCGACGACAAGAGAGGAATCGACTAACCACTTACAACCGATTCTAGACTATATTTTGGATCATGCTGAAGGTGATGAGAGACCTTTTCTGAAAGTTAGTATCCTTGGCGTTTATTTAACGGGTTTGTTGGATTCTGGTGCCTCAGCTACCATTCTAGGGAGTCAAGGTTGGTCATTGTTAAGGAAATTGGATATTTTACTGGACACTTCAAAGAAGACGAGTTGTCGAGTAGCAAATGGGCAATTTTGTCAGAGTATAGGGGTTTGTGAATTACCATTTAATTTACGGGGTGTAGTAAAGTTAGTTAAGGTTTTGGTTGTACCGGACATACCGCATACTTTGATTTTAGGAACTGATTTCTGGAAGACTATGGGGATTGTACCAGACCTCCGCCATAATGAATGGTTCTTTTCTAAAGAAACTTCCCATTTGAATTCAGTGAGTCATTTGAGAAGTCAAACCGTGTTGACTGAAATGGAGGAAAATCGTTTAAAGGCAGTGATTGATCGAAACAGAGTGGAAATGGGTGAATCATTAGGCTGTACAGATTTAGTCGAACATTCCATTGTGACACATTCTCCACCCATAAAACAAAGGTATTATCCCGTCTCGCCTGTCATACAAAAACAAATTAACATGGAACTCGATGATATGTTGGCTAAAGGTATAGTAGAAAAGTCTACTAGTGGTTGGTCATCACCGATACTGCTGGTAAAGAAGAAAGAAGGGGGTTTTCGTTTTTGTGTAGACTTTAGGAAACTTAATTCAGTAACTGAGAGAGATGGTTATCCCTTGCCTTATGTCTCCCATACTCTGGATAAGCTACGAGAGGCACATTACCTTTCATCCCTAGACATAAAGTCTGCATATTGGCAGGTGCCAGTAGCGGAATCCTCTAGACCATACACAGCTTTTACAGTGCCGGGAAGAGGGTTGTTCCAATTCCGACGCATGCCATTTGGGTTACATAACGCTCCCGCAACGTGGCAACGTTTAATAGACAGTGTATTAGGACCAGAATTAGAACCTTATGTATTTGTGTACCTAGACGACGTGGTAATTGTAACACAAACGTTCGAGAAACATGTGGCTATCTTGGAAGAAGTATTCAGAAGATTAAGAGAAGCAAAGCTTACCGTGAGTTGGGATAAGTGTCAATTTTGCAGACCCGAGATGAAGTACCTTGGATATGTAGTGGATCGCAATGGTCTTCATGTGGATCCAGACAAAGTATCAGCCATGCTTAAGCTACTTGCACCGACCAATGTCAAGGATGTACGAAGGATCTTGGGAACCTTTTCGTGGTATCGGAGGTTTATACCTGACTTCGCTTCATTGGTTTCTCCTATCTCTGCTTTGGTTAGGAAAGGTCGAAAATTTGTTTGGTCAGTCGAATGTGAAGAAGCTTTTCAGAAGATAAAAGAGCATTTAGTGTCTGCACCAATTTTGAACTGTCCAGACTACGATTTACCTTTTGAAGTACACACGGATGCTTCAGCTTATGGATTGGGCGCTGTCTTGGTACAGAAGAAGAATGGGGAGGATCGAGTTATCTGTTATCTGAGTAGGTCACTTAATAGGTTAGAAAGGAATTACACTACGACTGAACGTGAATGTTTGGCAGTTATATGGGCCATTGAGAAGCTGCGGCCATATTTGGAAGGGACCCGGTTCGAGGTTTATACAGATCATTGGAGTTTGGTTTGGTTGCACAACCTTAAGGATGTTACTGGTCGATTAGCTCGATGGGCATTAAAACTACAGCAGTATGACTACACTATTAAGCATAGGAAAGGTAAGGATCACGTCGTTCCAGACGCTTTGTCAAGAGGCGTACCTGTGATTGATTCGTGTAAAGTTTTTGAGATGAATGTTGGGCACACTGATAGATGGTATTCCAGGTTACTTGAGAAAGTCGCTCAAAACCCTCTGAAGTTTCCGAATTTTTGTCTACATCAAGGGCAACTTTATAAGTACACTCAACCTGAATTTCGAGGACTTGGTAGTGCGGGAGATAGTTGGAAAGAAATGATCCCTAAGTATCGACGTAAGGAGTTGTTGGAGGAAGCTCATTTAAACCCAAGTTCGGGACACCTAGGAGTTTACAAGACTTATAAACGTTTAGGCCAACGTTACTTTTGGCCGAAGATGAAGAGTGACGTAACCAGATTTGTCAAGAATTGTAAGGAATGCATCACCTATAAACCCAATTTACAGAAGCCAACTGGTCTTATGGTATCGCAACCCACGGTATGCCAACCTTTTGAAATGATTTCTACGGATTTGATGGGACCACTCCCAAGATCCTATAAGGGAAACCAGTTTATTATGGTAGTTACGGATTATTTTACTAAGTACTCTTTAATATTTCCATTGAGAGACGCTAAAGCTACGAAAGTGGTAAAGTTATTGGAAGATGAAGTCTTTTTGGTATATGGGGTACCTAGAATTTTGCTTTGTGATAATGGTGTACAGTATACATCTAAAGAATTTCGGAGGCTTGCGGAAAGTTATCATGTGAAGATAAGATATAATGCGAACTACCACCCTCAGGCTAACCCTACTGAACGAGTTAATCGTACCATTAAGTCTATGCTTGCGATATATGCATCAGAGAATCATCGAACATGGGATGTGAACTTGGCTAAGATTGCTTGTGCTCTGAGGACTGCCGTACATGAGACAACTCAGCATACACCATATTTTATGAACTTTGGACGTCACATGAAATTGTCTGGTAAAGATTACAAGAGTGATATAACCGATGTTACTGAGAATATCAATCCTGAAAACCGATCTATGGCTTTTAAAGAACTCTTTAAGGATGTTAGAAACAGGATAGCCCATGCTGCCGCCAGAAATAAGAAAAGATATGATTTGCGGAGGAGAGATGAACAGTTTTTACCACATCAGGTTGTATGGCGGAAGAATTATCCTATGTCTGATAAAGCTCGGTACTACACCGCTAAATTAGCTCCAAGGTACATCGGCCCATTTTACATTAAAAAAAGAGTATCTCCATGGACTTATGAAATAATGGACGATAACGGTATTAGCAAAGGTGTTTGGAATGTTAAGGATCTGAAGTCAGCTAGAGCTGATGAAAATTTACTGGAGTAAATTTTCTTGAAGTAAGGGGGAAATGTAACAAGTTTATTTGGACGCTAAGACCGTCGATGTAAATAAACAGTTTTTGCGTTGGTTGCAATATTAACTAATAACATTGAATAAATTTAACCTACCTCGTATTTTTAAAAATCCTCAAAATTCTTTTGATAAATAATTTGATAGCTTATTCAGATAGTTTAATTCCTTTATTATGATGAAATATCGCCTTGTATTAAATAATTTCATTATATTCTTGTATATTGATAGTAATATTGTCGTTGGGTTATTGTTTTTTGGAAATCTTTTTACCATTTTAGCCTGATGAATGCTATAATTCATTAGGGTGCTGGATGTAATTCATCCCAAGCTCCCTTGAGATATTCTCTAAAACATTTTATTAGTATTAAGTTAAGTAATTTAGTTTTTTTATTCATACCTGTCTCTTAGACATATGAGTACATCTGTTTAGTATATTATTTGTAAACATGTCAATATTATGGAAATGATTTCTTCTTCTTTTTTGAAGAATAGATCTAATGAATCTACGGTTAATAGATTTTTGGTAGTTCGATGGTAGTCGATCGAACGAGTCATCGATTGTTTCTTGCTCCGTAGTCTTTGTCAGTGTCTTTACTTTGTTCCGTGTTAAGTAAATTTCTCTTTATAAAGTTGACTGACTGTAATGTCATAAATTGAACGAATATCCGTTTTTTTTTTGAATGAAAAAGAAACGGCGAGGGGAACGTGTCGTGCATGATGTCGTTAATTAAGGAATGTTTGTCTGCTGTGTGTAGTGGCGGTTTCCTAATTTATTTGTGGTATTTTGCTACCATCCCAACGAAGGGAGATAAAAGAAACCAACCCACATCCACCAGGAAGCCTCTGGATTTGGTATTTTTGTGGAGTTCTGCTAGTGGAGAGCAGAGATTTGATTATTCATTGGAGCCATGCGGCCTGACCCGTGTTAGGGGAGTTGGAACACTTTGCAGCACATTTCGGAGGGCTTGTCCATCTTCAACACCCTCTCAACATACAAATTCTTGCACAAGATTCAAGGAAAACCCTCACCTGGAGTGTTCTTCTGGTATGTTATGGAAAGGTAACTCAATGTTAACTTTTAAATTGTGTGATTGGTACTGGAAGATTCTGGTAGAAGGCAGTTGTGACCTATACCTGGGATTGTGTCCTATACCTGGGGTGATTTAAGAAACTACTACCGGCTTGAGAAGAAGACGGCTTGTGGATAAGTTTTTGTTGTTTTTATATTATACTTAATGAGTAATGTTTTAATTTTTTTATGTTTACGGGGGGGAAGAGAATTTCAATTAATCATATGGATTTTACTAAAGTTTATTAATTTTTTTAACATAACATTTAAATTTCCGCATAATGTAATATGCCTGTGTACAATACCATATAACATTAGAGCACTTGACTATGATGTGAGAGTTGATAGGTATTTTCTTACCCTGTTGTACGCCTTGGATCCAATGCCTATAACCCTGGGGATATAAACCATATTAGTCTACGGTATTATATATGGGTATACTTTTCTTTGCCTGAATTGTGGGTAGAATTAGAACTAAGTTTTGTTAAACTAGTAAGATACTCATTAGAAATATTTTTCTTAAATGTAAACCCTTATTATTGTCACTGATATCTGATATAAAACGTTTTAGTTCAATAATGCCATTTTAAAGGTAAAATAAATCAATTGTTTAAGTATAGTACTATGGTCTAAGTCATTCATGTTGAATATATATATTTAAAGATTTCTCGAGTAATAGTATAATATCAATAATTTTGGAGTTCATAATAAAGTAAGCATAAGTTAAAGGTTGTCTTTTCAATTTCCTATCATTTGTTAGATTTAGATTAGGGAAAACTACTGTATAGCTCAAATAAATCTAACTGGCGCCCTTATAAATATCCCAGATTTAAGTTACTCACTCCCGTCTCCACTAGAGTGAACCGGAGCAACAAAGGTTGAGATCTGGGCAACCCTAACTTAGTATAAGCACCAGAGAGGTGGTTATAAATGATTTTAATTATATGTATATATATAATTTTGTTGTTGTGACCAAACGCTATCAGTTTTTTGTTCTCTACAGTGTGCTTATATTTTTCCACTATTGTAAAAAGATTCTCCTTTTCTTCTTCTAAATAATTTTTACTTCTTTCGCGCTTCGTACTCATATTGTAAAATTAAATAAAATAAAAGCGGCAAAGAACGACAATGCGCCAAGATTTAAATTTAAAAATGTGGGGTTATGTTTTTTGACAAATCCTTGCAAATAAACGATTTGCGCATGCGCCTAAAAGTATAGTCCGTGAAGAAATTACTACATTATAACTTATTTGTAGTTTTAAAAGCGTTATTGAAACAGAAATAAATTTAATACACAAATAAATGTTATTCTTCGATTTATTTGACGTTTGTGAAACTGGGCATTAATAAGATAAACAAAATAAACAGATAAATTAAAAAAATAAATATAAGAATGTAACATTGAAATATAATGAGAAAAGTAAGCACATATGCAGTGAACAGTTGGGGAGATAAAGAGTTTTAAAGAGCTGACAAAGTAAGGTAGATCGGTTGTAAATTTATATTCTTCGAGCTCTTCGTGTAAATATTTGTACTGAAATTTCGATTGAGTATCCACTTGAAATGATATCAACCATATATCGAAACACATCTGGCATACCATTGCGTCTTCTTGAAAACAATTTAACATAACGACGAAGCAATAATGATTATTATACATTCAAAGTAACAAAACTTTTCATAAATAATTGATATTGCTCTTGAATTCATAATAGAAATATATAACAGTCGATATTAGCATACAATCATTACATAATATTAAGTTTTCTTCTGTTATACCGATCAATTTATCACGTAATATAATATGCTTGTAACATTTCTACCCCTGGTTAATGCAACTGTTAACCATTTGTCATTTCGGAGCAAGGAGTGGCCATGATACACATCTCGGTAACTAACGTCGATTAAAAATGAACATTTTATTAACATAAATGAATTCATTCATCGTCGTGTACCGCAGAACTGTACAAATGTACAATGCACAATCGAAGGGCATCTGTTCAGGATGCACATACATCATTTTTATATAAATGCGTAATTCATCTCTTGCGTAAGACGAAAATAAAACTGGAAAGATTCGAGATAAATATTTTTTATAGTATTGTGGTTTTACAAAACCATTGAATTTGAATTATAAGTAGATTATATTATATTGTCAGTTACACTTCTCTCACTTAGGTCTAGCAAGATCAGCAAGATAAACCCAAAAACCCCAATACTTTTAGGGATGTTGAGGAGCTTTTAAGATGATATACTCCTAATCCGATCGGAAGTCTTCTATGAATTTCAACCGTTTGCAGAACGATATTACGTAGTAAGAAGACTTTTGGTAAATTCTATATCTTTTTTTGTTCATTTCGTGATAATACTTTGCTCTTCCAGGTAGAATATCTACAAACCTCTTAGCTTGCCTCAGTGTTACAAGTTTAAAAATATTTAGAGTATTCATACCTGTTGATTGATGGTCAGTAAAGCAGTGTTCTTAAATTACTGAAATAATTCCAGTTGATTAACATTATTTTATTTTTATTTATTGTGTTTACTTTTTCAAACACACTTCTATAGTTATAAATAATAAAATCAAATACACATATCTATGGTGGGTTTAAGGTGATCTTTTGAGGAATCCAAATCCATTTCTGTATTTTTTATATTTAAAAATTATACATGTTAGTCTACAAGTTTGCAAGAGTTTGCTTATGTTTGATTTGTCAAATGCCAATTTCAATGGCAAGGTTAAGGCTATTATTTCTTCTAAAACTAGTAGGAGCAGTACTAAACTAGGTGGTTAATTTAATTCTAATTAGCTATATTATTTATTCATGAAGGTTAGGTTAGGTTAGGTTAACACGGTGGTTCGGGATGGAACCCACTTAGGCCAGAGGCCCGTTGTGATGCCGTATGGGGTGGTTGCCACCCCCACCACCATCGTGAGAACCAGTAGCTGCTGTACCCAGACAACATTGACTCTTACTTTAGTCGCCAGCTCATCTTAGGCTTTACGGCATTGTATAGCCGCCTTGGAGGTCAGGTAGAGTTTAGAGACTTAATGACAGCTTGGCTGTCACTTATAATAGATATTTCATTGGACTTGAATCCGGTTTGAAGTACCCATTTTGCTGTTTCATTAATAGCTACCATTTCTGCCTGGAATACACTGCAGTAGTCCGGCAAACGGAATGATAGGTTGAGGGGTGGGGACTCTGAGAAGACTCCACTTCCTACTCTCCCCTCTAGTTTTGAGCCATCTGTATAGAAGAGCGTCCCATTTGGCTTAACTAGGTTCGCCGTCCACTTCTCTTTGGACGGGATGTCCACCGAGAACTTGCGGTCGAACATCGGGGTGGGTTTCGTGTAGTCTGTGTTGTTTAAGATAAGACTGAATTCCTTCAGAATCCGAGTGGCCGTAGTTTACCTTAGGCCATGGTTTTATTCATGAAATTTTGCGTAAATATTCCTCTAAAAATATAAGGCATTATACCTGTTGATGTAAGATCTTCCTTTTCCTTTCTGATTTTTTTCCGATTTGCTCTTGAATGTTAAGCAAGTGCTTATAAAATTACAACACATTGTTGGATCTCATGGAAATTGGAAATTAGATCTGAAAGATAATTGCCAAATAGTTGATACAAACTCTGTTTGAGGAAATAAACTCAGGTCTTACCAGTAAAGGCCACACAACATCTCAGGTAGGATTTCGTATAAAAACTGCATGTGTTAATTTTATTGAAGACACATTTTAATTCATATTTGAATTGTTTTAGGCCTTCTTTTCTCTACTTTCTTTGCTTTACCGTTACCTATATCTTCGGTTAGCTTGCATCATCTTTGTCTTCTTCTTTTTATTTATGTGCATGCAAGTTCTAAGGGATAGAATTTGCGTATTTATCCATTGAAACCACAAAAGGGCATAGGATCAAGGAAAAATGCATTTGCCCTTTCTTTTACAAGGCTATCTGCTTCGTCTGTGACCTGGCATCCATATAAAGATGACCCAAAGTGCAATTTAACATAATCTTGGTTAGGTTAGGTTAGGGTCAATCTGATTATGCTTCTTAGCAAAACGGCGGTCATTGTAATTTAAACCTAACTTTTTCAAATAAACTTGGAAGTTACGTTGAAACGAAGAGTTTTTTATTATTCTTAATAAGATGGACTTTCAAAAAGTAAGGGTTAGTACAATAAATTTCACTGTAAAAAATCTTATGTTGTATTGTATTACATTGACCAAAATATTTCCAGGAGATAGAATTAACACTCCTCTAAAAAATGTCCCTTTTACCTTAGGAGATGTGATTTTCAATCTATTTTCTTTTTTTTTATATAAAAATAACACAATGTTTTTAAAATGTACTTTTAAATAAAGAATTTTAATAAAGTATTAAATATTTAAGTAAAGGACTGTAGTACTTAGTACACACTTTGGATAAAGTGGAGAAAAAGAGGTAAACTTGTATTTTTAAGTGTGTATATATTTTAATAATTTAAAATTTCATAGCTAAGCGCTTTCAACCATAAAATAGGCCATCTTCAGAGCTATATCTAAATTGGAAAATATGTGTATAAATTATATGAATTTGGTTTATATATAAATAAAGTAACTTACGTCAAGTTAAATATTTCCTAAGAGAGTTCATCAAAACACACTAGGTCACATCAAATAAGGACATCCACAACAATTTAAAAGTTAATTTAAAATTATAAATAAAAATAAAATCTAAGTTAAAACTGTCTCAGTAATAAAATTAAAACGATATACAAACTTCGAATCGATTGTCATTAAAAATTCAATGAAACGTTTTTATAAAGAAATGTTAATAATTATATTTAAATTAAAAAATGTATGTTGGTTGGTCCAAAATAATGACCGTAAATATTAAATTGCTTTCAAAGTATTTCCAACAAGCAATCGATAGCAAATCTTTAAACCAAACATATTTATAAGTATTTTTCGGACAATTACACTTAAACTATAATAAATGAGATAAAATTGAAAACAAATATAATAAAAAAATATAATAAAAATAAAAACAAAAATCTTTATATCACATTAAGCAATCAAACCTGTCTGATAAATCAATCAACATAAGAGGAGTATTCATCATGAGAGCTCCAAAGAAACTTAAAAATGGGTGTAAATTTACAATTAAGGTGTACTTGAGTGTTAACACAATTAGTAGGATTCTTATTCATTTCTCTGCAAATCTCCAAATCCTCCAAAAGGTCTATTTTATTATAATTGTTGTTGGGTAATCTATGAAGAAGAATGCTATTTTTATTAGGAGAGAAATTGTGGCCACTGAAAGAAATGTGGTGGCCAAAACTAGATGTATTAGGTCTATCCAAATGTTCTTTAATTCTAGGTTTTAAAGCCCTGGTTGTTCTGCCAACATAGGAAACAGGACAATCTTCGCATTGCAATTTGTAGACACCACTTTTAGAAAGTTTGGGAATATCATCTTTGGTTTTAGAGAAAAGTGATTTAATGTCATTTTGACTCTTAAATGAAATTATCAAATTGGAAACATTAGCAGTAAGAATTTTAGATATGTTATCAGAAATCTTACCTAAATAAGGAAGAGATCTGTAAATTTTATCAATAGGAGAAGAGAGTTGTTGATTAAAGGCTAATTGTTTTCTAATTCTATATTTAATTTTCTTAATAATTCTGCTGTCTATAATATGAGGAGAATAACCATTGTTAATAGCTAAGGTTTTCAAAATGTTAACTTCCCTGTTAAAATTAAGATCAGACATAGGTATTTTTAAAAGTCTGTAAACATAACAATTAATAGCTGCCATTTTGTGCCTGTAAGGATGGTTGGAAGAGAAAGGAATCAAATGATCGGTCTGAGAAATATTTAACTTGACGTAAGTTACTTTATTTATATATAAACCAAATTCATATAATTTATACACATATTTTCCAATTTAGATATAGCTCTGAAGATGGCCTATTTTATGGTTGAAAGCGCTTAGCTATGAAATTTTAAATTATTAAAATATATACCCACTTAAAAATATAAGTTTACCTCTTTTTCTCCACTTTATTAAATATTTCTTAATCGATACTAATATAAGTGATTTTTCTCTATACAGTAAGAAGAAAAAGGCCAAGGTCAATCCTCCTGAATAAGAATGATCGTTTCCCATATCAATTACCAGTTTCCATCATACCTTGTCGCAGTCACGAAACCCTATTTTTTATCTTTTTCTAATGCTCATTACGTAACATCTTTTGTGGAACACATAAATGTATTAAGATTTTTATAAAATTTGCGAAATTTTATACATGTAATATGCTTAAAAATAAACATTTCAAACACTCGATTCTTGAAGTATTATGATTGTAAAGGTTCTAAAACTTATATTTTTAAAAACATTTGGGTTTCTTAGATAAAAAATTTATATGAGTTATTTGCAGTCTCTTCAGGGTTGTTAACCACTCAAGTAAATTGTCCTACTTTATCATGAACAAGTTTTTATTTAAATTTTAAGATGTACAGTGGAGAAATTAGGAATAAAAACATAATCAATACAAAACTGAAACCAAGACGAGTTAAACAATCTGTATTTAGATATTGCCCAAAAGCTTCATCCACTTAGACCTCATTAGGTCAATTTTTCTTACAGTAGTTGACGAAGTTTATTCTTTTCTGGTGTACATTCTTTACATAGAGATGTGTTACTCAATTTTATCCTGTATAGCTGCTTTTGGAGATCCCAGTGGAATCTCCGTCAATAGTCTGAGTCGTTTTTTGATCATATTCAGGAATATTTTGGCGGGGTACTTATTTGGGGAACTTAGTAACTTCTTTGAAAGTCTATGCCCTTCTGTCATCCCATGTTTCTTTAAATAATGACTAGGTTAGATTAGTCGCTGCTTTTGGAGAGTTTGGGTCCAAAGGTTATAGATCGAGCTGCCTTTCTGGCCAGAAAGGGCCTTAACCAGCATAAGACGAAAATCATCCTAGTGTGAAAAATAGGTCACTATATCCAGAATTAAGAGATTAGTTAGGGGAGATGAACTAGGAAAGGTACTAAGGTGATTAAGGTGGAAAGAGAGAGAGAGAAGGGTAGATGTTTTAGGTGTGGTGCTAGACACAAAGTTGCGGTATGTAAAGAGACGGCGCTATTTGGTCACTCTTAATGTTTATGATGGGTTGGTAAAGGAAGATAAGAATACACTGGGCGTCACCCTCGCGTAATGAACCTAAGAAGGAACATACTCAGTGTAATTGCATTCGAAGAAGATCTGGTAATAGCAAACACTTTTTATAAGCTGTCGGATGGACATACCAACTTGAGACAATTAAGAAAACTGTTGTATGTTCAACCAAGCGCTTGATAAAATGAAAACCTTTTATTGATTATATCGTAATGCAGTTTAAAACATTTACAAATCTTTTCCAAGAATTCTTACCCCCAGTTAATATCTTAATCAGACTTTCTAATTGTTATATTTTCTTCATACTTTTCTATGGGATGCAGTTATGGAAATTAATCGAATTAAGACAAGGAATAATCAAGAACTTAGATAGGTGGAGGATGAGAAGAATCTCATTGGCAAAAAGAGTGAACTAACAAGGTAAAAACACGAAAGAAAATCTTCAAAATAGAACCAGAAGAAGAATATTTCCAAATTATTTAAATAAAGTCAGGTAGGTAAAGAATAGGAAATCGAAGAAGAAGAAGAATAAAACACACACTTAAACCTTGGTTTCTAACCAAAACATTTTGAGTTTAATACAACCTATAACCACTGTATCTATATCTGAATGCCTGTTTATCTGCAAATATTATTAAGAAGATTAAGTGACATAAAAATCCCCAGTTTAAATGATTTAATTTTTATAAAATTTTGTATAAGTACTTACTGAAGCATAATGAGTAAATGATAAAAATTCAAAATGATTGCATTGCTTTAAAGCCCTTTTACCTTTAATAATGTGTGGATGCACCCCGATGTATTACGCATTCTCCAACGCACCTAGACATGCTTCTGATCAGGTGGTCAATGTCCTCCTGTGGTATCTCATTCCAGGCAACCACCAACTCCTCTCGAAGTTCTTCTAGAGTCTGAGGAAGACGTTGCAAATTGAGCAATCTCCTACCCATCATATCCCAGACGTGCTCAATTGGGGATAAGTCGGGAGATCTTTGTGGCCAAGGTAACAATGTGACATCATTATGTTGAAAGAAGTCTATTGTGACTCTTGTGACGTGTGGTTGGGCATTATCTCGTTGGAAAGTTGGATTTGCCAGGATATAACGCTGCGCGTTTATGTTACCTCTGATGAAGATTAAAGGTGATCTCGAACCATAAGCTATAGCACCCCAAACCATAACTTCAACAGTTTGATGAACATGCCTTTAAAAAAAAACGTAGATTTTTCTTTTTAGCACGCCGTCTTCTAACCCTCGCTCGACCATCGTGCATGCCTAAACAAAATCGAGACTCGTCACTAAAAATAATACTGTTCCATTTCTGATCTCAGAGTGACTATTCTCTGCACCACTCAAGGCGATTAGGTCGATATTCTAGAGGACCCAGTGTGGTCGATATAAAAACAGGCCAAAACGTCTTATTCGTCGGTAAACACTTCGCATGCCAGTAATGGGTCTTCATGTTCTGGTAGTGGAGAAACGGTCCCCTAAGGCTAATAATCTTAGGCGGCGATCTTCACGGTCTGTTGTTCTACGAGGGCGTCCAGGGCCCCTTGCACTTTGCGTACGGCCTTCTCGAATCCATGCCTGACTAAACCTAACCACAGTGCCTACACTTCTTTGCACTCTAACTGCAATTTCCTGAAAAGAAAATCCAGCTTCCCGAAGTCCCACTATACGACCCCTATCAAACTCACTAAATTGACGAGATCGTACAGGTCTTCGTACCCTAGGCATCGTAACCAATCATAAAGAACGTCAAGAACCAAAATCCGCAAAATTTGGATGTTAACTACGGCTACAATATTCATTTTTGGATTGTAAGTGGATTTCAAAAAAAGCAGTATAAAAACCGGAATCTTCAACTGATAAAGCTGAACATTTTATAAATTGTTTATTTCAGTAAAATAAATAAATTCACCAAATTTTATTAAAATAAAATCATTTAAACTGGGTGTTCGGATTTTTATGTCACTTAGTATAATTATTTGATTGATGTAGGTTCTTGTTAAGGGCAGGTATGTAACACTGACACGTGTAGGACACGTGGGATCGACTATAGCCCATAAACGTATGCAATTAAAACAAGTATTATACATTTATTTAAATCAAAAACAGGGTCCTCGCAGTATGAATCATTATGAATAATTATTAAAAATATAAAAGTCTTTATAAATCATTCTAGCTGACATCATTAAATTTCCAATTATTCCTTAATATACAGAACTGTTTGTTGGTAGTCTATATATCAAATAAAAACTGTAATATTTATTATTTCTTAATATTAACGCCGAATATAAATCAACGTGTTGAAGAGCGTTAAATACGGGCATTTATCAGAAACGTATGTAAATTACTTTTAACGGCTAGCCGAAATGTCAAACGTCAAAAATTAGCTTTATAATAAAGCTAGTTTTTTTGTGAATTAATTTACAGGAAGGATTTGACACAATTTTTTATTTGTGTGTGCGCACCGCCTAGGAAAATTAAGAAAAACAAACATAGTTACTTATATAACATAATAAATGAAAGACTGTAGACTTTGTACACTTGATGAAATAATAAAGGAAGGAAATTTTTTTTGTATATTAAAAACCGTAGGTTAAATGTGCAAAGTTTTATTAAATTCGGTAACTGAGCGCTTATAAGGCCATCATCAGAGTTAGTTCCTAAAAGGTGGTAAACATAAAAATAAGAAAAAAGTGTAACTTACGTTAAAAGACAAAACCTCTTCAGAAGAGACATTACAACACATTAAAATATAAATTATATAAATTAGGTAAATTTTTAAAAATAAAACAGTTTTAGCATTAAAACATCTCGAAGACAATAATGTATGAATGTGAATTAAAAACTAATAACTATTATAAAAACAAAAAAATAAAGTGGAAGTAACTACGTTATTATAACATTTGTTGATTAATAAATTAATAAATTTATACAAGTATAAAATCTCATTTTTGATCAAATCCTTAAACCTGAATATAATTATTTATTTGAACTTTCTTTAAAAAATGTTTAAGTAAATCTTAAAAACGCCTTAATAAAAAATAAATATTAACTAATTATTAAAATATCGCTGCACCATTTTTTTTATTTTTAAAACATGTCTTTTTAATTTTACGTTGAGTTAAATTTTTTTACTTAAATTAATTTGAAAAGTCCGCCATTTAAGATATGTCGTCACAAGGGTAAATGTGAAGTTAGCATCAAATAATGACAGCTGAGCTCCGTGCATCTCACATTACGTACCACGTCACTTGCACTGAGTTTGTTTATACTTGGTATTTGTTCATTGTTGATTTGTTTGTGAATTTATTTTGTGATATTCCGTATACTGTTTTTTATTATAAATAGAAAAATGGCATCGTTTGTGAAGGCAAATTCATAGTATATTGTGTAACAAGTGCGCAAAAGTGCTAATTTCTCACGAGTGTGAAAAGTTGCGGCACGAGACGAAGAAAACAAACAAACGATCGTGTTGCACACGATACTTTTTTATGAGCACTTTTTCTAACATGGCATAGCTTTTGGCGGTGAAAATTTCTGCATTTCATTTAAATAAATTACTAAAGATCGTATTTAAAGATTTATTAAATATTACAGTAGGTAACAAATTTACGTTTTAAGAAACGTATTTTAAATTTAACTTTCCTTGCATGGGATTTTTCACTTAAAATTGTAATGAACTGTAAAATGGAAACAGTTCTGGATCTTTATCCCTGGTGTTGGTGTTTCCGACAAGTTTTCGGTTATTGTTAATAAGTCATTCATAGCTGATGTTGAGGGAACAGAAACAGAATCAAATTTTCCTACGACCACCATCCAAAACACTATTTTGCACATTGGTTACAGTACGCAAAATCAGCAATTTCTCATAGCAACAAAAGTTGTGAGAAAAGTGACATATGGCATAGCCAAAGTAACATAAAGCATAGCCAAAGTGACATTAGGCATACCCAAAATAAATACCTGCAGCAAGTTGTCAATCTCGTTATCTAGTAGAGTCGATGAATCATTACCGAAAATAATTTACCTCATGTGGATATATTTTTATGGTTCACGAATTTTTGAAAAAAGACCAATCTTCTATGTACGGGTACGACTTTTGTTGGACTCTGTCAAAAAAGTACTGCAGCTACTTTTAATTTACCCTTGTGACGTATTTGTACCTAGTGTTGCATACATTCTGTAAATTTGTTTTATCGTTTTTTTCTGTTAAATTAGAAGAAAATAAAAAAGTAAAATATATTTTCAATATTATATTATCTCTAGTTTCAGAAAAAAAATAAAAATGCCGTCTTTAATTTGCCTCATTGATAAAATTCATTAACTCTAAAACCTCTATTCTTTATATCAAGGAACAAGATTATCCTACCATTGCATAAACATCAAAATATCAAAAATTACTTATTAATGTTTTAAAAAACGAATTAATTAAACTATAATTAGTGTTCTTTATTTTAATAACTATTTATGATCCAAGTAATATCATTTAATAAACAATTGTTCTTTCCATTGATGAAACCAATTTTTGGCTGAATTTTTTAGAACAAATTATAAATATAATAAAAAAATTTATTGTATTTAGGGAAATTTTTGGTTCTGTGTAAACCTGACGAAGAAATAGAGGACATAAAATAAAACTTTATTATAAAGTGAGGATAATAAAAATTACCCAACTATACACTCCAGATTTGGAGATAAAAGAAAGTTCGCGATATTCATCGTAGAAATCGCAAAGAAGACCAAGAGCACGATATGAAGAATATCGAATACATACTAAGTGCATGAATACAAAAAGCAGCTCTACGAGGAAGCAAAACGCCAACACAATGTTTCAATTGCCAAGAATATAACCACAGAAAGTCAACCTGTCATATGGAAACGAAATGTATCGGATGCGGAGAAAAACACCGATCTAATAAAGGCGAAATACCAGAAAGTCACCCCGCAACATTCGCCAACTGCCAAAAAGATCACCCTGCCAGCTACAAAGAAACACCAGCCGTAAGGAAACCAGACATATTCGAGATGATCTTTTCGTCCTGTACCATGAAGGTACAGGACGGACTTTTGAACGAACCTTGTCATTATTAAAAAGATAAAGGCATTAGCAATAGGATCTAATTTTTAAGGTCATCTTTAGTCGCAGACCACCGGCTAAGGATGCAACTATCAAGAGGCAGCGAAAAACCCACACTGGAGAACGACAAAAAAAACTTAGATCAGAGAATAGAGGTTAGGTTAAGTTAGGTTAGTTTAGGTTGGGAAAGAAAAGGGAATAATAAAGGTAAGGATTAAGGAAGACGTAAGGAGAAATGGGGGTTTTAGAGAAAACCAGCATGGGTTCACGAAGAAAAAATCGTGTATCTCAGCGCTAGGTAGAGTGGTGGATTTGGCGGAAAAGGCTAGGGAGGGCAGCTGGAGAAACAAGTAGCTGGCACTACTACTGTTTTTCGATGTGGGGAACGCGTTTAATAGTGTCAGCAAGGGAGCGGTGTCGAGCGCGTTGTTGAGGCTCGGAGTGGCTGGGGGGTTGGTTATATAGAACAGAGGGAGGAGTGCCCCAGGGATCGGTACTGGGACCGACGCTCTGGAAGTGTGTGTTTGACGAGGTTTGTGGGATTGTATGCGAAGACGAATGTGAGATTACGGTGTATGCGGATGATGTGTGGCTGGTGTGTACGGCAAAGGGGAGACAGAGATAGAAAGAAAGGCGGATAAGATGTGTAGCAAGATTGTGGGGAAGATAGAACGATGCGAATAGTACGAATGGATGAAGAGTGTGTGAGGGACCGCCTCCCGTTTTGTAGTATGCTAGAGTAGTAATTCTGAGGCGGGGGTAACGGCGAGTTTTGAGGTGGGTTTGGTTGCTAGGCATCCTCTCGAGGGTGAGTCCAACACTGTTGGGTTCTGGATAAGGATCTATCGAACATGAGTTTCCCATCTCAGGTTGGGTAAGACTAGAGACCATTTTCATCAAGAAGTGAATACCTAGAAACTATCCCTAAACCACGATAGTGAAAAGAACCAGCAAGAGTCCGAGAACTAAGGCCTCCAACGGATGGAAGTTCTTTCAGTATAAATACAAAACTGAAAATTTAGGTAGTAGCCCTTGTGTAGTCTACTTAATTTGTTTTTTTTGGCACTTTAGTAATAAAGAAATCCATAATAAACTTCATTTTGTTCAAAATATCCCAACTTCATATAATACCATTATTATTTTCAATGCAACTTTTTTTCCCTTTAAGATACTGTTGGATTTCTTCCAAAGTTTTACCTTTAGTTTCTGGTACGCAAAATATGATGAACAGCAATCCGATGCAGCAAAAAATTCCGAACGAAATGAACGGGACGTGCATTCCATACGTGTCGCGCGTAACTTGAAAGAATTTGGACACTGTAATGATAAACAAAGCCGCAGTAAGATCTGCTATGCACACAGCTGTGGTTTTAACCCCCTGCGTAAAAACTTCCCCAAGTAAAACGAAAGGAATTACTTTGAGTCCAGACGAAAAACATATCACAAATAATACGAGTGCGATCAATGGGATCAGATTAAAACTAATTAAATCTACGTCAGTACAAATCTTGAGATAAAAGTATATTCCTTCAGTCAAAAGCGAAACTGCCGATCCTACCGTTGAAAATATCAATAAAGGTCTTCTACCGGATTTGTCTACCAGCATAGCAACTATTCCGGTTACTATAAATTCCACGACGAAGAATATTATGGTGGCCACTTCTTCGGATAAACTTGTACCGGCTTCTTTGAAGATGTTTTGGGCGTAAAAAGTAATAGCTGAGTCACCGCTGAACTCCTGACAAGCTCTCAGACAGAGTACAATAATTATTCCCTTTCTATTACTTACTATACGAATTAGATCTAAGGGATTTCTTTTGGTCGAGTTACTTTCTTGTATGCCGTTTTCTATTCTGAGTATTTCCTTGTCCACGTCAGTTTTCCCTGTTAAAACTTGCAGATTCTTTCTGGCAGCTGCAAAATTAGAACAAAAAATTATATGTTATACATCAGTAACCAATTGTTTTAGGGAAATAAAAAAAAATGAATTAAAAATTATTCTAAAGTGATTCACAAAAACATTTACATTTTCAGTCAAAAACATTCAACCCTTCTTCATTATGGTCCAAATACTGGATGGTAAAATCAATGATTATGGTTAATGAGAATATCAACATGTCAAGTTTCCCAAAGTTGATAGCTTTTTTGAAAAAACAAAATGTAGACCATCAGCCAAACCAGTCGAAAGTGCTGACAAAGGAACAAATTGAAAGCTTCATGAGGGACGCTCCAGATAAAGAATATCTATTACTCAAAGTGATAGCATTACTTGGAGTTGCTGGAGGTTGCCGAAGGGAAGAGATCTATGATTTACAAGTTAGTAATGTGGAGGATACGGGTACTCAGCTATTAGTTAAGATTAACCAGATAAAAATGCATATTCGACGAGCTTTCACTGTGAATAATAGTGATGAGGATGATCACTATTTGGATGTGTTTAGAAAATACATAAATATACGGCAACATGTCTCCCTGAAAGCATTTTTGGTGGGTTATAGACAAGGAAAATGTCTGTCTTAAAGAGCTGGCATACATACTGTTGGCACCTAAGAAAATAGCTGAGTTTTTAAAGCTAGAACAACCAGAAAATTTAACAGGCCAATGGTGGAGCTGACCTTAAAGTTCTAAAACAGCACGGTGGATGAAAGAGTTCTTCAGTTACAAGTTGCAGAAAAGTATATAGAAGAATCAATTGAAGGCAAAAACAAGATTGCAAGAATGATCCAAAGGGGCGAAACTTTTGTTGAAGTGCTACATCACAGCCACACGTCTTCCGTGATAACAGAAAACATTGTAGATCCATCAACAACTCCATTAATACATATTGCTGACAACAGCAGTTGTACAATTAATGTCAATCTTCAAAAACCAGAATAAAAGCTTAGTTTATGTTGATTCACTTGATTTCAAACAACATTGGGAGAATTGAAGAGTACTGTAAACTACAAGTGTACCGTAAAGTGCCATTTCCCGGACTTAAATGAGTCCGGGAAATATATATCCCGCGCCAAAGTGCCTGGAATAGGAATAAAATACCTCTATAGCCGCCAAAATACTTCTATAGCCGCCAAAATACCTCTATATCCGCCACAATACCTCTATAGCCGCCAATTATTGTTCGCAATAAAAATTAAATTAAAAAAATTACTTTCGAAAGCTGTACTTACTCACCATCTTTTCTTCCTCTCATTATAAGAAAATAAGGAGATTCCGGCATAAACGAGAATGTCGCTAACAAACTTAGAGGAAACAAACAAGATATCAGTGCTGTCATTTTTAAACTGCAATAAGCACCAATTATATTAATTAAGAGCATTCCTCCGATCCATGACATCGATATTAAAGATCCCAGGAAACCTCTTATTCTAGGATCCGAAATTTCTCCTATATACAAAGGTACCGCGCAGAATCCCCAGCCGTCGGAAATTCCAGCTATCAACCTTGCTGTTAGAAGCATTTCGAAATTGATTGAAAAATATATTAATATCCAAGATATTAGATAAGGTATTGTCGTTAATAATATAGTTTTATGTCTTCCTATAACGTCTACAAATAACGTTGTCGATAGAGAGCCTACCACGATGCCGAATAGAGGTCCTGTCGCCAACCAATATCCTTTATCTTCGTCGATGGGAATGGGTGAAGATTCGTCGAGGAGTTCAGGCAATGAGGGCGACGGCCAACCATATTGCATGCCACTAGCTATTATTGCGATTGTGGCTGAAAACAAAAAATAAAAAAGTTTGTGGTTAGAATTAAGGACATAAACGTTTTACATTTTATAGCTAAATATAGTATTTTAAAATAGGTATTAGAATATTAGAATATATTCTCACAAGGAACTACATCCATAGGCAATTTTACCGAAGAAAGCATTCCTTCTGCACTTCTATTAGTGAATTCTTATTTTGGTTTAAGATGATATAGATAGTTAGGAAATTAATAATTTATTTCACCTCGCAATTCTTTTGTCCTGTATGAATTGACTTGAAATTTTAACAGAATGTAGGAAATAGCTCATAGATAAAAAATCTATATCTAACCAAAGGACGAAAATCCTTCGAGGATATCGAGCGAAAAAAGGTTTAATTTATATTGTTCTGGATTGTAACATGTCTATCGTCATGTCACCTTGCACTATTACCGACCGTAAACGATACCGCTATTATTACCGTTAAAACCGACCCCGATTCACTGTTAATGCTACTGTACACGAGACACCCCTTATAGACGCTAACTATTTATCTGTTTGAACGAGGTCAATCAAAGAACGCATCTCTCGCTTGCAATTGAGTAACGAACGCATCTTTTATGGCAAATTACACAAACACGATTTCCGTTTTGAGCAAGACCATATATAGGCCAATACGACAATTTTATATCCTTTTCAACTAATACGCTCGTCTGAAGAGTCAGAAAAAACGTTCAAGTTACTCATCTTGTGAAATTTCCCCTTTTGGTTGTTGAAAGATACAACCCGCTACGTTGGAGTCAAGTTATCGCTAAGTTGGAGTCAAGTTATCGCTAATTTAGAGCCCAGTTACCGCTTTTGGAAGGTCCCTATGTGAAGACAGTCCTTCAAATCACTTCTAAGCTGTTAAGAAAACTATTACATCCCAAGCAGCCAGAACCATTAAAGAAACTTTCATCTCTCCACGAAGAAGCTAAAACCGCCTTCCTAGACAGCACAGAAACCTAAAGTTAAGTCCACTTTTTACAACTCCAGTTCATTATCAGCAAGTACTTACAGTTTCAATAAATAATCAATTTAAAAAAAAACAGTTTCATTTATATACCTTAGACTATAAGTCTTAAGGGTTAGCGTGGTCGGTCTTTATTTCAAGTAGCTTCTTTATTTGTTGTTTAATTAAAGTAATTACAAGGTGTTTCTATCTTTCTCACCTGAGTTTTTGTGTAGTTTGTTTGCTTAATCGATAGCGTTCAAAAGATAGTGGTATTACTTATACATCCCAATCCTTCCTATAGTGAGCATTAACTTGGAGTCGAACCACCCCCTGGAGAGGGTCTCTTAGCCTTGATCTCTTTTGGAGAGTTTTTTTTTGTTACAAATTGGCTCCCTGCCTTTTTGGGACTAAAAAGGATTACAGGGTGCTCTGGTGAATATTGTAATAATAGTCCACCAGTGATCGAAGAAGACGAAGATCTTAGAAGGGTTGATTACGACAAAAAAGTATGGTAGCCAACTTTACCAGAAAATTGGCACCCAACGGAAAATAAAAAAGCTAATTCATATTATACATAATCATCTTGGTACACTGCATACACATGTCTGAAACAGTGAGCAATGAAGAAGAATTAATAATAAAAGTAACAAAATTTAAAGGATGTCTAGTACCACTAATTTTAGATAAGTGTTGTCTAAAATTAACAATTATTCACTGGATGGTATATAATCTAATGATTTTATGCACAGTTTTTATAAAAAACGAATTAAAATGTATGCCTTTTTTGGTATAATAGTAACATTTTTATATTAGTTTTAGCCTTAATCAGAGATACGCGTTTGCCAGTATGTAGCTAGTTTAAAATTTATACATTTCCATTATACTTTGGATTTACAAATATGGATATATCGGCGATATTTAAGATCTCTTTGAAAATACGTTCTGCTTAAGTTGGGCACTTAAATTAATTCAACACTCAACCTTTTATTTTACCATAAATAGCACAATACAGTCGCCTAAGCGTTGATTCAGTGATTAAAATCTCTAGATAGATTTCGATACCCAATGTGTATTGTTGGATTGGCAAATAAAGTTTCGGTTCTAGTTTTACAGAAGCAAAGAGCGAAAAAGTTCTATTCCTTATAGAAACATCACAGTATTCAATCTTTTGTTGCCAAAAAGATTTCCTGATATTTAGTCGCTTGTTTTTGCTTCGCTTCGCGGTTCGTTTTTTAAACTTGAACTCGTGTCATAACAGAATTCCATATGAAATGCGTTGTTTAATATACTATTGTAATACTGGTATTTAAGAAAAATCCAAAAACACGTCCATTTATGTTGGAAGGGGTAAGCATTATGGCTTATATAAATTTACTGGAAAATCTACCCCCTCACCCCTAGCAGCATCCTTTTTTTAAATTACTTTTCATATTTTTTATGTAAAATTTGGATACTTCTCTTTGAGCTGCATGATTTCAAAAATGTATAATATTTGTAGGTTAAAGTGGTTAGTTTATGAGATAAACAATTTTTCTTTTAAAAGCACAAATTTTACTTATTTTTTACTCTCACCTTATTTGCCTGTAATAAAAGTTATTAAAGGTGGATACTTTTATCTGAAAAGCTGATATACATTATAATAAAATCTACATTGTATGTTAAACTGGAGAAATAAAAGAACAGGAATGTTGACTACTTTGGTAATCAAACTACGAGTAGATTAATTATTTCACACAAGTTTACTCCTCCCAGAATAAAAAATGTGTTAGAACATAAAAAAGATTGCATCCTCTAGCAACCATAAATAAACTGTCTGTTCCTGCTAAAGGAAAAGAAGCATTGACATTATTTCAACTCCTTCAAGCAGTTGTAGATATCGAAGGCATAAATAAGTTGAAATTATTTTAACTGCTTTTAAGCCCATCTCATCTATGTAGATATCAGAGGGTTCTAATGAAAGATTAGTACTTGTTTGGTACAGTTGCTTAATCATGGTTTTGTTAGTATGTGAATTCAATATTATTGACAATCAAGATCTGCTTTTTAATTTTTACAGAGCAGAAAATAACAATCCTTCGTAGAAAATGTAAGATTTTTTTTAATGTTTTTAATTTCAATAATCCTGTAAGACCCATTAACATTTATAACCTCGCTTATTTACATAAAGAACCACAATTACAAACCTTTACCTTAAAAATATAGTAGCTTTTCTAATATTATTAATTTAAAAACATCAACTTTTAATAGGCATATACAACAGACCTCCTTGCATCTCAAAAATGTTGAATCCCAATTAGGAATTACTTTTGTAGAAAATTATTTTTTGAATATTATTGGAGAAGATACTAAGGAGGTGAACTTTAATAAATATCATCAATAATGTGATGATTACTGTAACTCTTCGGAATTAATATGCAGTTAAACAATATTATATTTATAGTTTAATGCATCAATCAGTTATTGCTTTAATCTCCTTATTCTCAATGAAAGGTTAAAAATGAATATCGAAATACTTACCACTTAAACTAGAGAGGTATTGATAAAGAACAGTTTCTTCATTGGTTGCCATATTTCAGTTGGTCTCTAAAATTCCCGTTTTGAATTTCTGATTTAACTGCGGCATTGCAATTGATAAAGATATTACTTACCGTTTCAACAAGTTAGCTAAAAATACTTATTGTTGATTAAAAATTCTAATTCCTGATGTTTGAGATACATTTTAAGAGGCTTATAAAAGTCTTTGTTATCTTAAATAAGGATTAACAGACACATACGTCATTATCTATGGAACGTAGAACGTTATTTTAACATAAATAAATAAGAATTAGGAAAAATTTTGTCTATTAATATATTGTGCTTATCTATAAATAGATGTGCAAGTATTCTGACATCCCTATTATAAAATATTAATTTTAATAGTTACTTTCTGGTTTGTATTAATCTTTTTATTGTTTTATTTTATCACTGCATACTTGTTTAGTAGTGAAACTAAGTATTTTTTATTTTATTTTATAGATGTATTGCTTAATTTACAATCTACATCATTAAAGAGTATTAAGTAAATGAGATTTAAGTTTTGCACATAAAAGGGAAATATCCAATGATATTTCACCTTATTCTATTGCTCTTTAGTTTTCCAGCAGGTCTGAAGGCCAAGTTCTAGCAAGTCTTCTTATGGTAGGACTATTGTTGAATAGTTCTTCTACTAGCTGATTGGTATGATGCATGGTGCGTTCTTTGTATGACGCCGAGGCTTGATGGATTTCGTCTCTGATAAAAGGAATCTGTGAGTCGTTGTGCAGTGTTTGATTACTAACATACCATGGTGCATCCACTATCGATCTTAGTAGTTTTGACTGTAATCTTTGAATGATGCTCAGTGACGTTGGTTTTGCACATCCCCAAAGATAGAGTCCATAAGTCCATATAGGTTTAAGCATCGTTTTATAAAGAAGGATTTTATTTTTTAGAAAGTTTTGATCGTCGTCCTAGTAGCCCGTACATCTGTCGGAACTTTGTTTATTTTCTTCCATGTGAGCTGTTAGTCCAGATGGATGCCAAGATATTTTGCCGCTATTGCTGTAGGTATACGTACATTATCTATCTATGTGTTGTGACGTGTTGTAAATGTTACTTGCACTGATTTTGTCTTATTTATTTTAGTTCGCCATTGTGTATACCACACAATGAGTATATTCAGGTGGTTTTGCATGTTTTGAGAAGCTGTTGTAGTGTCTTCGTCTACTGAGACGTGTCAGCCTGTCAGCCGTGTAAAGTAGTAAAGTATTCATAAATCACTTATGCAATACTTTTTGTGACTAGTGTATTTTAAATTTAAGTGAAAAACGCTCCGTTTTATTGACTCAACTAGACGATTTTATGTTTTAAGACACTATTTCAAGGTAAAATTAGGAATGAAGAAAAAAACAAAAAGATTAATGACAAGGTAATTCACTAATAATTAAACGAAGTAAATCATCCATCTCTAAAAAGTGACTTGGTAGTTGAAGAAAGGAAAAAACCAATGTCAATGTCACCAATCAATTTATTCATAAAATATAGTACTGTTGTTACAAAGCTACTAGTTTCGGTCTGAATTAAAAGACCATCATCAAGCTGTATGTAGTACACAGATTTCAATCAATTGGAATGTATTGTGGTTACAAATTTTACTGTCAAATTGAAGATGTTAATGACATTGAATTAAAATTATATGCATAATAGTTATATTCAATAAGGTGACATGGAAAATAAAAATAAAAATTGATGAAATGGTTATGAAAAGGTAGAAATTAATTAATCAATTCCATCTAATTGAGGAAAAAGTCCATTAATAGAGGACAGTTACCTCCAAAGTATAAAAGACGTGGAGGAGGGTTAGAAGAATTAAAAAGTTCACAGGCACCCTTATAACGGGAAACTGTGGGGTTTATAGTTGAAAGGTTATGAAATAGAACCTCGTAGTCTATTTTGTAGACATGAGGGGAAAGAAGATAGGTTTTACACCAATTACCTACCTGCACAAAAATTGTGCAGAGTATAGGAAAATAGGTATAAAATACCAACGTAAGGTCAGAAAACCTTATAAGTGGGTACGGGAGGATCCATGACCCAAGATAATAAATCAAGATGAACGGAATTAACCACATCAAAAGATTTCAGGAACACGTGAAGCGCACTAATAATTATCTCTATCTATTTATCCATCTACAAAAAATTGAAGCTCCATGAATAATATCTATTTAATCCTAAACTTAATCTAAAATGGTTAATAAATTGTCTAAAGTATTACATTGGCTTTAAAGTATGGTTATTATTTCCAAACCCAAACTAACTAATATAAGGATATTCATATTTTTGGTCATTTCAAGAATAATATCCTTTTCCCGCTGTCTGTCATGTAAATCGTAGAAACAGCAAATCATGAAGGTCGACCAAAGCTTAAATTTAGATACGTATAGCACGTGCGAGGTGACCTGACCCGAGGGACACGACGGGAGCGTGCCACACGTGTGGTTACAAAGATTAACGAAAGAGGATAAAATAAAAAAAAATTGACAGCTGCTAAACCACAAAACCTAACTAAATTTTCATCTGCAGCAGAAAGAATATAATAAGTTAACTCAGAATGATTTTACTTTTTTACTTCATTGATCTCAAGCAATATAAAACATACCATAAAAAAAGTTGTTTGGAATCATTTGGTTTGACACTTCCGTCACTACTTTCCCAGTCCATTGGGAATATTTTATCAAGAAAGCTGCTTATCTAGAAGTATTGCCATTCTAGAGTTTAGATGGATTCAACTAGGGCAGAACAGGTCGAATTGCAAAGAAGTACACAAAAATATGTAAGATGTCTGCATCACCCTGTATTTCAATCTATATTTGATTACTGATGAAATTGAACAGTGTAACAAAAAGAGCATCCGCTCGGAAATGTCGGTGAAATAGTGAATCAGAGGAAACAGATCAAGGTCGTACTTATGAGATACAATAAAATTATGGCAAGAAATTGTCTATTGTTTTCATTG
Organism: Ophraella communa; assembly: GCA_035357415.1. Lineage (NCBI taxonomy): Eukaryota > Metazoa > Arthropoda > Insecta > Coleoptera > Chrysomelidae > Ophraella > Ophraella communa. The sequence continues at coordinate 26,672,108 of CM068994.1, read as the reverse complement.
AATCATTCTGTTACGGTTCTTGAATTTTGTTACATAATAACTAACAATCCATTCAGAATTAGGTTAAGCGTATACTTGAGAAACATAAATATATAAGTATACAAGTTTTAAGTAGACGACATCTGATAAGTGAAGATTTTCAAAATAAACATTCTAAATTCGTTTGATTGATATATAAATACAATCAGAAATTTGAAGATTTCACTTGAATTACGGAGATAATTATTTTCCTACTTAAAAACATGACGCATCAAAAATTAAAATGTCTAGAAATGCCAATAGTTTTCTGTATCTCATAACAAGTAGGAGATAGTTTAAATAGTACATAAAATATACTGTGGTAATGTCATTCGGGGCCGGATTATCAATTGCCAATATTACCCATCAGTTAGGTATCCGTCAGATAAAACTAACTACCAGATAAAGTTCCAGTTTGTTCGGAAGCGGTTTATCAACTCGTTTTTATCATTTAGTTACTTAACTGATATATAATGAAAGTTGGCAATGCTGATGGATAAATGTAAGCAACCTCATTGGTTGTTACAACAACAAGGTCATGTCACATTAATTGAGATGTCACGATCGTTTTGTAAGGTTATTGTTGATTATTTTTGTTTATGCAAAAGTTTGTGTTTTTACTTTTTGAAGAGTTTTTGATTGTTGATGAACATGCACTTTTTGGGATGATTATATTCTGGATAGTGACGAGGATGAGGATATTGTGCAAGTTCTTGAATACGAAAGGAGATCGTATACAGTTAGGAAAAGAGTAGACAATTACGAAAAGTGGGATTTTCATGCAAGATTTAGGATGACAAAAGAGACTGTTCTGCCAATATTAGAACTCATTGAGGATTCACTTGAGTTTTGTACTGATAGGTAGGTGATTTTCGATTTCCAGATTGCCCCACCCGTTTTTTTATTCTCGATGACATTTTTATGTTTATTTTTAAAAACAAATTTCTCTCATCTGCTGTGAAATTGCATCCTCTCTTCTTAGTCGTACTAGTACTTTCCATTTTTCACTTTGTTCAAACCCAAGTAAATTAGACACACCAAAAAACTTCGGAATCAAAACAAACCAACTCTTCTGCATAAAGTGAGGTTATATTATAATAAACCTTAACCTCCAGATATCGACCTAACCGCCAGTTGAAAGTTACAGATAAATATTTGACATTTTAGCTGTCCGATATAGTTAACCTGTTGTTGATAAACCGAACTTTTCAAAATAACTGGTAGTTAAGCATTAACTGACAGATAAATTGCTATTAATAAAGCGGCCCTGAATGTCTCCACATTTTTAGCTGTTGCTCATAACCACTTCAAACGGCGTGTCAGTAGTTAATTTATGAATGCCAGTGAAGTTTAAGTTTGGTATCTGTTGCATTATCATTATGAGACCACTACCTACCTAACCTATAGTAGTATGCGTTATTGTAAAGAGTTAATTTTCATATTTTAGGATTTTTAACACATTTTCTTTGAGTATTCTATAAAACTCTACTAAACAACCTTGATATGTCCAAAATCCCTCAACCCGTCAACGTGCAGGTTGATTTCAGTTTGCCTATCAAGGACTACGCCAAATTCATCTGTTTTCATCTGTTTCTCGGTGCTTGTAATATTTGACTGTAATTTGTGCTTAATACTAGTTTCTTGCTAGATATGTTGAAACATTAAAGAAGTCTACAGCCTTATATTCACACAGGGGGAGTATTGATGTATCTTAGACGGCCTCCTACTGAGTCAAGAAACCTGGCCGGATAGCCCTGGTAGCTTAGGCCACAAAATACGCAAGAAGAAGAATTTATATTTATAATCAATAAATATAGAGGATAGAAAGTAGCAAGAGTAAGTGTCACAAGACGTTATAAATAGTAGAAAAGAAAAATGAGAGCATTTGACTACGTAAATAGTAGAGATTTTAAATACTGCATAATTTTTAAGTACATAAGTCACGAAAAATATTAAATTTTTCAAGCTCATTTCAATCTGTTTGTAACCTGTGGTATTTACTGCCTCCAAGTTGTCTTTTTACCCTTCTGTTACTCTCGCGCCATCTACTATTTGCTGCTTACTGCTCTGTAAATAGGATTGTTATACAGTACTAGAAAAGTTCTTTATTACTTTATGTATTTTTTTGTGTCACCATACTTGTACGTGATACAGATGTATAAACTTCTATGGAGTCTAATATAACTCTACACTGAATTTTCAATATTCTTCTGTGGGACCACATTTCTAAAGATTCTATTTTTCTTAAATGTTGTTTTTTTAGTGTCCAAGCTTCTATTCCGTATAGTAAGATAAAAAATATGTAGCATCTCAGAGCCCTCAATCTGAGCGGAAACTGAAGGTCTTTGTTTGTAAGCATTGTCTTCATTTACATAAATGCTTGCCTTGCAGTTTCAATTCCTTTGTATTGGTCATTTTTGTCATCAACCCAGATTCCCAGATATTTGTATGTCTCTACTTTTTAAAAATAATGATAATTTTGCTGTTTTAAACTATTTGTCATAAACTTTATTGTACCAACCCTTACTTTTTAGAAGTCCATCTTATTAAGAATAATAAAAAACTCTTCAAATGAACGTAACTTCCAAGTTTATTATAAACATAATTTTTTAAATAAACTTGGAAGTAACTTTCAATTGAAGAGTTTTTTTATTATTCTATTTGTAATAAATTGAATAAAACAAATAAACCAATTGTGTAACCAGAAGAAAACACTAAAAAGGAAAATTTAATTTAATTTTCATGTGTTCACTGTGTATAATCTTTTAATGGGCTCTGGTTAACAATATAAATACATAAATAAACCTGATATAGTATTTAATTTAAATTTACAAAACTCCGATCGCGTCGCAATCTTAATCTTTTAAAGATTAAAGACAACATTTTGAACACGAACTGTCTCACGGTCTTCTAAGTCGATCGAAAATCAAGTTTAAGTAGCGAGTTAATGTGATCTGATTAAAAAATTTGAATATTATACAAGATAACATTATGAGCTGAATACAATAGAGAGGCGCGCCTGATATTTTAGATGTTTTACCACTAGTATTATTATCTTGATTTATATTAAAATAATGTGCCCAAAATAGTTGTCGTCGATGTTATCTAAAGAGCTACTGAATTTGGGCGAAATATTAAGACCTTATTAACGCCAGTAGTGCAGAGTGTAGAATTGCACAATAGACTAAAAACGTTCAAAAATAAGTTTTATTGTTTCATGTTCTTAGTAAGATGAACCACATGGAGATGGAGATATTTTTAGTAGTACTAACCCTAAAAATTTCTTTAACGGTAAAGAAAATCAAGCTATCAGTAAAATTGTGATTCATGCTATACTCTATCAATTACCAAATTATATTGTGGTCTGAACTGATACTTCTTACACCCCAAAAGATGTTGGTGGGGCTTTCTATATTCCCTCAGGTGTGACGGACTAGTTAAGCAAACTAATTAGTGTAACATTTTAGTATAATATAAATAATCACCTTTTACAGTAGAGGCACTTAATTTATGAATTATAAGTAATAATTTCTAACGTTAGTATAACGTTTAAACCTGACCGTGCATTTTTATCGCCATTTTTTATCCTGTTTATAGAATGTTGTCATTTCCATTCTGACGCTGCTGTTCAGCAGAGGTAGGTGTTGTGCGAGTACGCCCCTGGCGCTATGACCCAGACGCGAGGCAGACAGATGATGCGAGAATATTCCGGAATATACGTTTCTTTCAACGGCGCTTGATAAGCGAAGCGTAAGAAGCATCTAGACGATTCCCAGAATAGACTGGAGTATGCTCGAACAATATTTACCTATATAAAGGACCGATTTGAATATTTTAAGTTAATTAGTTAGTAGTATGTTGTTAGATAAATGCGAATAGAAATATTGTCTTACATAAATTAAAGTATTGTAAATAAACTGTGTTATATAAATTAAACAGTGTTAGTGATTTAAATAGTATAAAAATAAATTAAAAAGACTAGTAAAAATAAATAAACGTTACAGTAGGGTATTAAATTTAAGAATTCTTTTTAGTTAAAATTTAAATAACAATATTCATTAGTTTTAATATTTAGCGCAGAAGCTATTTTAGAATGTTTGTGTTAAATTCTAAAGAAAAAGGGCTGTAATACTTCCAGATTTATTATCAGTATTAAAATCATTAGAAAAAGGTTTTTCTACCATTTTATCAATTTGAAAACACTTTATATAAGTATAATTTTGGTATGGGATTTTACCTAATAAGTGGTACCTAATGATGAATTGGCCAAATCCGCAATAACTTCTCTAGAAGATATAGACTACAAGCTTTGTGCAGGTGTTAAGGTATACTACTCATTGAACGCGAATTTTTAGGGACCAAGAGAAATATCAATAGAAACAAAATAACTGTAGATAAAACCTTATGTCAGTTTAGCGCGTGCATGTGCTTCTTGAGCCTGTTGTGTTTTGTTGAAATACCCACCACGAGTTTTCTCGCATTGTGTATTTTGAGCTTTAAGCAGATATTCTGTTACTTTTGACGTTAGAACTGCTATAAATTACTTGTCCATTTATTCATGTGCAACTTTATGGTCGATTTTGTCACAGACGTGTTCTTGTCCTTAGGCTTACCTACTTCTATTTGAGCTAGTTGGTCCACCTCACTATGACTGGGTCCACACAATTGTGGGCTTGTTTTAGCTGCCGACTTCTACCAAGGCTTCTAACTACTCCCAGAGCAGCCTTGAATTGATTTCTAATGCGTTTATCGCCTTTATGAATACAGCAGAATACAGAATACAGCAAAAGTCCTTCCTTGTCCCTTTCGCCAGTTGATTTCAAAGGATCAGCAGTAAATGCAGCTATCTCTGCCTGAAACACATATTAAGAGATGAATAGACCAGTACAATAGCTTAGAATCTAGCGGATTGTAGTTCAACCTGGTTTTATCCAGTAAATCTGTTTGAGGTTCCTCCCACACGATTTACCATACTCCTATCAGAGGTTCCAGAAGGATTTCCTAGCTGCTAACGGAAGTAGTTAGTTGTTCCCCAATTTGAATTAGTTGTTTACATTTTTGGGATATGTATAAAACTATTTAATTTTGAGTTAGTAGTATTTAAGGTAAACTTAACTGTGGCAATATTTAAGTATAATCTTTATTATTTTTATTATATCTTTGTTTATCTTTATATTTCCCCCTAAGATCAGCATAATTGCAAGAAAAAACTAAATCGTGCTGATATTTACAATAATTTATATGCATTCATCTCAATCTCAGTATCATGTCTCATCTATAGAAATATAAATTCGAATATTAATCAAAACAGTTCGACTATATGTGTGCCTTAGAACAAAAAGAGTTAGGAAGGAGTATTTGCAAAATGGCCTTGAGTCCAGAAAGGAGCTTGCATATCGCGGCCAATGGATGAGTTCTATAAAAGGGAAATGTTGCCAAATTAACGAGCAAAAAAATACTGAAAAAGGTTAGTCGCATAAGGAAGCAGTTTTTCCAATATATTTTGGTTTTTCTTATGTATTTTGGGCCCCTTTATCACCCGTGTTGTACCCGAAAGATATGGAGGTCTTTTAACATATTTTTAGTTTGTAGTTACAGTTGACGAAAAACGAAATGTCAGCTGTCAACACATACACGTATCATTAGATATTGTCCTGTTATTATTTAGCATTGTTTGGCTTCGTGTTTTTGTATTACTGATTTTTTATTCTAACTTTATCTGTTAGTGATTTGTGTTACTCTGATCTGCTTTTATTATTGCAAATACCATCGAGAAGAGTAATTCTACCCGGATTTGTATCTTCGTTGTGATTCCACAATACAAATTGCGATGAAGCATTGTGCATATCAAAATTGTAGAAATAATACAAGAAATTTAGTTAAAAGACGAAGAAGGAATTCTATTAAGTTTATTTCGTTTCCTAAACCCAGAAAATGTCCGAGCAGATGCCTCAAATGGATTGATTTATGTGGCAACCAAAATCTGAATTTTGCCACAATCAACAAAACCACCTATATTTGTAGTGAACATTTCGCTCATAATTGTGTAGATCCAAAACCTTATTGTAATAATGAATCTACTGAGGTTGAGGGAAATGCAGAAATAACTCAAGTTGATGTACAAGAACATGCTAGTGTCTCAGACAATCAGATAGATGTTGACAATCAATCTAAGAATTTCCTAATTAAACCCACTACAAATATGTTGGAACACAATTATAGCTCTACTAATTTTATAAGGCAAAGAAAAATGCTAAATAATAACAAGACAATATCTAATGATAAGTGTATGTGTTGACAGCTGACATTTAGTTTTTCGTCAACTGTAAGAAGTAAAACACTACAAACTAAAAATATGTTAAAAGACCTCCATATCTTTCGGGTACAACACAGGTGATAAAGGGGCCCAAAATACATAAGAAAAACCAAAAATATATTGGAAAAACTGCTTCCTTATGCGACTAACCTTTTTCAGTATTTTTTTGCTCGTTGATTTGGCAACATTTCCCTTTTATAGAACTCATCCATTGTCAATTTTAATTTCCGTTTCCATTGACGTACCAAAAAAAAATATATATATATATATCAAGGTTTTTATTTTTAATATATTTCAACCAATCAAGTGTGTTAATACAAATACTGCTTTGACAGTATACTGTAAACATAAATAATGAGTCATACTAGGAGCTTCTTCAAGATGGTCTCCTGTTTCTTTTTGTTCCAAGATGGGTGCTAATATTTTTTGACAGTTTCATTGACGTTTGTGTCATACAATCTGATAGTACTCAAATTATTATCTAAACAGTTTAGAATACGTATTTAAACATGTTACTAATAATAATTATTATTTTATACGTTTTCTTTAAAATATTTCTAAAGATATATATAAAATACGGTATAGTAAAACTAATTTTTTAGTGGAAATTTCTTTAATCCTCGAATTATTCATCGTTTCAGATAAACTTAAACGGGAAAAATCCATCGATCAAACCGTATTGAAGAAAGAACAAGAACTCTTAGACAACATTGACGTTGACGACGTCTTTGACGAAGACATTGACAAAGATGATCTGGAAGATCTAATAGACGAAATAGAATTGTCTGATGTTTACGATGAGTATGATATTGATTGGGATAAGGCGTCCAGTACTACATCAGCACACAACCCGACAGCAACTTCTACAACTTCAACCACCACGGAAAAAAATCTGCACACTTGATATTGCACAATACATTTTAATGCAGCCAAATTTACCCAAATCAACTTGGTACAAATAGCTAAATATTCCTAGGAAATATGTTTACGATAATAAGAATGTAAAAAAAATTGAAAACCTGGAAAATACTATTTAAGTGTAATTAAAATAAGAATTTAGAAAACATATGCAGTATTAATACAACATATGGAGCATTCCATGCCAGTTCATCCTACCGATTGGATTTACATCTCCGATTTTGCTAAAATTTGGGCATCTTTTTGTATCCTTCGAAAAAGGTTTCTATGAATTTTTTCAAATTTTTCAGCCGATCGAGAGATATGAATTTTCGAAAATTTTGGGTATTTTTTTTTAAACAGCCATAAGTGAAAAATTTATGCAAAAAATTATTCATCATAAATTTGATTGTTTTTTTTTTCATTCCAAAGTTAAAATAAGAAATTTTAAAAAAGTCCCAAATCGGACAAATTTTTCACCAAGTTATGGCTATTTAAAAAAACCCGAAATTTTCGAAAATTCATATCTCTCGATTGGCTAAATGAAAAAATTTGAAAAAATTTATATAACCCTTTTTCGAAGGGTACAAAAAGATGCCCAAATTTTAGCAAAATCGGAGATGCAAATCCAATCGGTGGGATGAGTTGGCATATGGAATGCCCCATATTTAGTTTTTTCAAACAAATATCTAACCTTATACGGATTATTGTACAAATTTTTGTTCTCAGAATCTTTGCCGCATTCATTTTTGATTAAATTTAGTATAGGTGCGCTTCTGGGCGTGAATTTTCGATACTATTCCTATCAGCTTTACTGATCTAAACGAAAACAATAAGTAAAAGCCTGTAAACCGTCTGAATATGTGCATATTTAGTGGTTCAGAATCACGCGACAGTTTCCTGTCTCATAAGTTTGACCAGCGTGTAACATAGATTTAAAATCGTTACAAAATTCTCATTTGTATTCATCTCTTTTATACTAAAGATGCAACTATCGTGAAAATAATCTCGTAACACTTCCTTATTGTAACAAATATAAAACAGTATAACGTGTAGATGTAGATACACAGGGAATATTAGTTTTGATAAAGTTTGGGTATCCAAAAATTACTGTAAAAATATCTACAACGATGTTTGTCTTATTTGGATAAATCTTCGAAAGAAATTATTTAAATTAAATTTAATTTAATATATTTAAAATTACAGATTCAATGAATGTAAGTCTAAGTTACAATATCCACCCTTAATTACTTTTGTAATACTGGTATTTAGGAAAAATCCAAAAACACGTCAATTTATGTTGGAAGGGGCAAGCATTATGGCTTATTTAAACTTACTGGAAAAGCCACCCACTCACCACTATAGCAGCATCCCTTTCTTTTTTAAATTACTTCTCATATTTTTTATGTAAAATTTGGATTCTCCTCTTTGAGCTGATTTGAAAAATGTATAATACTTGTAGGTTAAAGTGGTTAGTTTATGAGATAAACAATTTTTCTTTTAATAACACAAATTTTACTTATTTTTTACTTTCGCCTTATTTGCCTGTAATAAAATGGGTTGTACAACAGTTCAAACTCTTTGATCTTTTTAACTGCTTTTCATTCTACTTCAAAAATCCAAACAACAAAAAACTCTACTTTTTATTAAAGTTTGACATTGTCAACTAGAATTTGTAGTCACTATTGATAGTCATACAACAACATCACCCCCCATACGAAAACTGACAAACCCTCCTGGATCATGGGCAAAAAGTGACCGAGAAAAAGCTGATCTATTCTAGCAACAGTGTTTACACCACAAAACAATGATCCGGTACTAGAAGTAGAAGAAACAGTGAATGCACCATTAGAAGAACAACCAGGATTAAGACCGTTCACACCAAAAGAAGTTAAAGATGTAATCAAAACTTTAAATGAAAAAAAGGCACCAGACATAGATCTTATAACAGCAAATATGTTAAAAGAACTACAAAAAAAAGGTTTAGTAAAACTTCTATATGTATACAATGCGGTCCTAAGAACTAACTACTGGCCGAAATCACTTAAAATAGGGCAAATCATAATGATTCCTAAGCATGGGAAAAAACCAGAAGATGTCACATCGTATCGACCCATAGGCCTTCTACCAACAATAGCAAAAATACTTGAAAGACTAGTACCTAACAGACTGAACAAAGACTTAGAACCAGAAAACTGGATCCCCAATCATCAGTTTCTCAACAACACAAAAAAGCCACCGTATAGTAAATATAATAAGTGAATCTATAGAAAACCAACAATACTGCACATCTGCTTTCTTGGACATAAGCCAAGCTTTCGATAAGGTGTGGCACGTAGGTCTACTTTATCAAATAAAAACAGTTCTCCCAAATAACTACTTTAATCTGCTGAAGTCATACCTATACGAACACAAATTCGAAGTGAAAGTCAACGAAGAACACTCCAACCGTCTACCAATACTATCAGGTGTACCTGACGATACTGCCATCTTTGCAATTCACGAAAATCCAGTAACAGCTTCTACAAATCTACAACATCACTTGATCCTACTAGAAACTTGGGCTAGTAAGTGGAAGATCAAAGTAAATGAATCCAAATCTACACACATAACTTTCACCTTACGAAAAGGAACCTGCCCACCAGTGAAAATGAAACAAAATAATATTCCCCAGAGCGATAGTGTTAAATACTTAGGACTCACATTTGACAGCAAATTAAATTGGAAGCAGCACATAAAAAAGAAAAGAACACAATTAGACATGAAAACCAAAGAACTAAATTGGCTTATTGGCAGAAAATCCTATCTAATCCTAGAAAACAAACTATTAATATACAAAGCAGTTTTAAAGCCGATTTGGACTTTGGAATTGAGTTATGGGGCTGCGCCAGCAAATCCAATACAGCTATCATACAGAGAGCACAGTCGAAAATTCTTCGAGCTATAACTGACGCACCTTGGTATATATCAAACTATACCTTGCACACTGACCTCAAAATCCCCTACATAAACGAAATAATCCGAGAAAACGCTAACAAACACTACAACAAACTGGAGGACCATCCTAATCCACTCCTGCAGCCACTACTACAACCATTTGACAACAGAAGACTCAAAAGAAGTTGGCCAATAGACCTAAAAGAAAACTGAGGTAACATCATTGGATGTTAACCTCTCCAAGTCATTAAATGTACATACTATTTACCGTTGCTATGTACAAGTCATCATATTGGCTCATAGATTGTATTATATTTATTCTGATTGCCAATAAAGGAAAAAAAACTATTGATAGTGTACTTTGATACATTATTTATTTTGTTTCGCTGAAATGGTTTACTCTTTGAAAGAAAGAAGTAAAATTTTAGTTTTATACTACCAAAATAATAATTGTACAGGAGCTGCTGCTAGAATATTTAACGAATTACATGACAGAAGACATGCAACTCATAAGTATGTAATTCTACTGATGGAGAAATTTACCACAACAGGGTCTGTTTGCAATAAAGTGCATAAGCGAGAGGGACTCGTAAATAACGAAGCAATCCAAGTGGCAATTTTAGGGCAAGTCAGCGTAGAGGCTCAACAACCCCAATACAGTTTTCCAAGTTCTATCTAAATTACAATCCACAATTTATCTATAAATTTATAGCAATCGTTTAATTTTTTTTTATCTTAAGAAGCATCTCATTCAATATAAATATTAAGCAAAGCTAGAAACAGAAAATTGATATAAACTTTACTAAAGTGTGAAGCGGTGGTAGCAAATACCGAGCTGCTATGACTTAATTTTGTTAATCAAATAAACCCCGAAGAGAAATATAGAATAATAAATCTTGATCATAACTTAACTTCTATTATCTTGTGAAATATTCTGGCCGTTGAATAGAAACGGGTTAGTGTCATAGACAATAATTCTCGGTTGATGTTGGAATCCCATAAGAATTTATCATAATAATTCCTTAAATAAACAGAGACTCATCTTAGAAAGTTATTTATATGAAGCGTAATCAGTGTAACTTTCTGGTATTAGCATATTCTTATCTGAGCTCGTGCAGAGAGCAAAATTAACCGATGATGAATGTGTACCTCAAGTTTCCTTACGGGGGGGCCCAGTGACGCGATGACGTGAGGTGATGAGATGACAGCCAGATATTATTTTGAAAATTTACTGAAGTTTTTGTTTCTATAAATGGACTTCGTCTAACGAGTTCCGACCGTACTGTCTTATTAATTACTGCTTGCTGTATTTATACCAGCGTATACAATAAATTAAACTTCCAGTGTTATTAAGATTAGTTGAAAATGTATGAGCTGCTTTGGAACAACGTACATATGTTTTAAAGTAAAAACTGTATCAGATCAGTAATTAGAACATTAAAATTTATATGTTTTTTGATAGTATAAAATAGGCTATTTGACAGGTATTTGAAATATATACACAATTCAATTTTTACCATTAAATTATACATACAGTGTATAAAATGGAATAAATTCATTATTTCGGTTATTGTACATATTTATAAAAAATCCCGAAACACGTCAAATTTAAATGATAACTTGACATTCTTTAACGTGAAAATGCAACCCCTACCTTCAACCCCCTTAGAATGACAGGTACAACCCCCAATTTTTTAAATGTGATATATCATTTGAAAGGTCTCTTCATTCTCTATTCAAAAATGTTATTGTTTTTAATTTTAATGCAAAAATTAACATAAAAAAAATTAATATCATGTTGTTACCGAAATTCGCTACACTACAATCAAAAACTAAAATGTCATGCAAAACGTAATAAAATGTAGAACACGAAAAAGAACTATGAATGTTAATGAAGTAGATGTTCAAAATGTTCTCCGCGAACGTCTTGGCAACATCCTAATCTCAAATAAAACTGTCTTCTAGCATTATTTAACATATTAGGCGTGATCAACCTAATCGCAAGCGTTATTCGTTCTTTTAAGTCATTTAAATCAGAAGGTTTAGTTTTGTACACATGGCTCTTCCATATCCCCATAAAAAGAAATCTAATAATGTAAGATCAGGTGATCGCGCTGGCCATTCAATCGATCCTCGCCTCCCTATCCACCGATTAGGAAATATTGTATCGAGGTACTGCCGGACATTAAGTTGGTAATGTGGTGGTGCTCCATCCTGCTGAAACCATATCGTATTCGCTGAAACTTGAGGGTTACCTGGATCAGGATATAAATTTGCCAACGTTGGAATGACATCATTTTGAAGTAATGCCAAATAATTGTTGCCATTCAAGTTGCCCTCAATAAAAAAGGGACCAATGATATTGTTCCCTAAAATCCCTGCCCAAACATTAACCTTTTGAGGGTATTGAGTGTGTTCTTCTCTCATCCAGTGAGGATTTTCCGTGGACCAGTAGCGGCAATTTTGCCGATTAGCATGACCGTTAAGTAAAAAAGTACACTCATCAGAAAACATAACGTCTTCTAATTGGAATATATTGTTATCCAACATGTCCATCATTTCCTCACAAAAAAAAGTTTTCCTATCAAAATCGTCTTCCATGAGCTCCTGAGTAGGTATCATCTTTACGGATGCAATATATTTTCTTTTAATATATTTGCTATCGATGTATGGCTAGCATTGAATGTAGTGGATGCCTGTCTACTCGATGTATGTGGGTTTTCCTGAAACTCAAGCAACACATCTAATTTGAGTTCATCACTCAGTGCATTGGCAGCTGATTTTTTTATCTGCCTTACATGACCAAACTCGCGAAACTGCTTTTCTATTTTACTATTGTTCCTTGGGATATAGGCGGTAAATTAGGAAATTTCTCATGAAATAGGCGAGTTACTTCCTGTTGTGTTCGGATGTTATCTCCGTAACCAATCATTTGTAAAACTGTTATTTTATGCATTTCCGTTAATCTAACCATTTTTCAGAATTGAATTGAACAAACTTTATACTTAAATTACAACAATGACAACTTAAATAATACAATTTACTACTGCTTGTTAAAATAGCGTTGCCACGGAAATTCTTTAAAGTTTTTTAATGGTTACCATCTAAAAACCACATTGCTATGGTTTTTGTTCACTTTCTCATTATCAAGACCTAAACGGGAAATAAGTTTTAAATATATTGTAATAAGTTTCGAGTATATTTTAGCGAATTTCGGTAACAACATGATTTCGAGTATATTTTAGCGAATTTCGGTAACAACATGATTTTTATGTTAATTTTTGCACTAAGCAAGCTTTAAAATTGCCAGATTTTTCAGATCATGCAGGATATAATGGTTTTGATATTAATAGCGCATGTCAAACAGGATCCTGAAAACAAAAGTTTATAGGAAAATAATAAGAGGGAGACCCGCGCTGGATTGCCAATATCACAGGATATCTCTGCACAACCCAGGTTACAGAATAGAGAAAATAATAGAAGGAAAACCCAAATTGTGCAGGAGGAAAATCTTTTGTCAAGGACAGACCTCCCTGGAGGCATATATTATAACAGACCATGGCTGAGTTTTCTGGTTTGCATTCCTAGATGATATTCCCAGCATTTATAATTAACATAATCCGATATTTCATAAGTACTGTAATAGAAACGACAGTTCTCTCTTTCCTATTTTTCCATTATTTTGAGATGATACTTCAGTGAAATAATCTATGGTCAATTTTGTATTTTTGCTCATTTTTCGAAGCCACTTTGCTCTTTCAAGTGGTGTATATACAAATATTTTAGCTTATTACACAGTGAATTAGTTTTCAATCCTGTTCCAAGGAATAAAGTCCCTTTTTTGAGTGGATACTGTAACCTGGCAATAACATCAAGGTAACAGTTTTTTGTTGATTTCTTAATTCCCTTTCCGATAGCTTATAGACTTATAGACTAGCTTTGACAAATAAAAGAACTGACTCAGAGCTGCCTGGCTCTGTCAGAATATAGTTGTTTTTCCTTGTTTTAGTGCCTCTGCCTTTCTTGGAAACTATAGTGTGTATTTGTGCCTAAAAGATAGTCGGGCGTAAACCAAAATATTTATGAAACCAATTTATAATCAACTAAGAATATATTTTAAATCAGCTCAGTCTACGGTGAAGTATACATTCTGCGATTTTTTTTATTTTGGTTTCTGCGAGGATAATTGATCGGGAAGGTTCCCACACGTCTGATTTTTCACGGGTAGCTAAGACACAATAGTAAAGTTGCCATTTTTGTCGGTATCTCTAAAACCAAAGAAATATTTTCGATGGTATCATCGGGTATATCTCCACGCCGAACCAATTGTCCCTGGCGATAAATGTGTATAATAAAAGCAGGAAGAAAATAACAAACCGAATGATGCCGGCAATTATTTTAGAAGTAATGAAGAGTTCACACAAGAATGCGGCGCTTGTGATCGCGGGTTATCGATAGTCGAAAATCAGCCGCGATCGACTACATTAATCAGGACCGGCCAAGATTATACTGGCAGGGACGGAATTCATTAAAAACCTAAAAATTAGTTTAACTGATCTTTTGAAAATATTTAAGGTCAATAAGAGTATGAAATACTTTTGTAAAGTTGTTGCTAATTTACGATGTACCACAATATTCAATTAACAAACAATAATGTCAAACTATCAGTTTCTGACAAACCAGGGAGTACTTCATAAAAATTGAAGAATGATATTGGTACTTTTCGATAGTGATATAAAATACAGGGTGTTCTATTTAAAATTACCAAGAAAATAATGTACTTGCATTTTGACGTACCCTGTATTTAATTTAACGTACATTATAAAAACAAATATGTTTTACAATTTTTAACAATTATTAAAAAACTATGGTTGCAATAGATCAATGTTCCTTTACTCCTTGTTAATTATAGAGGGAGTTAATTAAACTTGATACGATTTTCAAGTAATATTGGTTATAACTTTTTAAATACCCGGTATAACATAATAAAACTTTACATTGTTGTGATGTGGAAGTGATGCAGATTTCGAATTTAAAATAAAATACTTAGTGTTCCAATAAAAAAAATAAGATTGTAACTGTAACTGTAAGATTGTAACTAATTTTAAAATGTGGAATTTAAAGTTGCCTACAATTTTTGTCAATAACTTTTTTTTGTATTTTTTACTATAACAGATCTACTGAGCTTCCTCACAATAATCAATTACCCTGTATAGCATATGAATGACCACCGGAAATTTTTCCTTGAAAATATCAAATAGAGAAAATGTATTAAAAAGAAGTTGTCCAATTTACTACAACTTTGTTTATAACAGTTGCATGAACCTCTACTCGGTGACGTTCTAACTATTTAGCAAAACACTATAATCTTAAAAATATTTAACTGAAACTGGGACATATAGCCCAGGAAGTAGTTGTTTTTTCATAGAAAACCGTCAAGCTTGGTATAGAAACTAAGTTTATTTACCTTGGGTGCAGGCAGAAACAATTTTCTACTTTTCAGTTTTATAGTGACTGCTTCTTATCTGAAATTATTTTCAGTAGTATTTGTTTATCTTAATAGTTATTTGTATGCTAAGGCCGCGAAATACCTCTTTAACGTACCGAAAGAACAGTTATCGCCGAGGCCGCTTGCGGCCGAGGCAAGATAATCTTGAGGTCGTTAAAAAGTTTCGCGGCCATGGCATACACACTATTTTTCGTGCAATCGTTAAAATTATTAAAATAGATAGTTGTAAATAAATATATTATTGCTCTAAAATCAACAGCATTTCAATTCATTTAACAATATCACCGTGTGCTATGGAAATGATATGTTTCAATATATATTTTGACAGTTCTTGTCAAAACGCAAAATGTCTGATACTGATAGCGATATGGTATCTGGTTTGAATGTAGGCAATAACCATTATTCAGAAACACTAGATGTAGTTGCTTCAACTTCTGGAGTAAATATAAGTAATAATACAAACTGTACAATTAATGTAAATATTCATCCTAAATAATATAACTTATGTATTTGTTGGTATTCAACAAAAAATAATCCTTGTCTTTGTAGTATTTTAGAAATGTCAAATTTGGAAGTGACGTTTGGTTTCGCGGCCGTTGCTATGGGTAACGGCCGCGAAATTAAATTTCGCGGACTGTGCTGAGAACGCGAAATACTGACTTCGCGTGCGATTGCACGAAAAAATATTTTATTAGAGCTTGAGACGGTCCTGGTAGTGGTACGATATGAATCAATGTGTATCGATGGAATGAGTATCGATTCGGCTTTAAAGATTATGATCACGAATTTCTGTAGGAACACGATATTGTATAGGTTAAATGCCACCTTCATTACTAGAGTTCCTTGCTAAATTTATTGTATTTACACCAAGTATATGGCAGCCAATTATTGTCCGGAAACCGGAAGATTTATAGAGTTGGGTGGAAAAGATCTATAACTCGCAATTAGTTGTCACATCAAGCGAATATCGGAGACAATATGCTAGAAAGTTATCATTATAGGGTAAGAACATAAAGAATGCTAAGAATTCGCGATTAATAAAATTTGTAGGGAATTTGATTTAATTTTAACAAAGTGTTTTAAAGTTAGTTGGGAGAATAAGTAAACAAAACTTATTTATAACTCTAATTTTAATTATCCTCTTAAATTTACGTTAAAAGGTCTATGAAAAAAGTAAATAATTGAACTGG
The DNA here is from genome assembly GCA_035357415.1 of Ophraella communa. Taxonomy (NCBI): domain Eukaryota; kingdom Metazoa; phylum Arthropoda; class Insecta; order Coleoptera; family Chrysomelidae; genus Ophraella; species Ophraella communa. The sequence continues at coordinate 26,655,241 of CM068994.1, read as the reverse complement.
TTTGCAATAAAGGTAAGTGACTATTTAAATAATTAATAACCAATCAAAGAACTGCATACCTATTGTTATTGTTATTATTTACAACTCAAACCTGTCTAAATTAACATAATCTAATACTAGGAGTCCTGGTAGGAAGAGTGATTTTATCTTATTCAGTTTGTTTGAGTAGTTTTACCTAAAATAAAAAAGTCTGTAAAATAGAAATTTAGTGGTATTTAAGAAGATTATTTTTTTGAACAATTCCGTACAAAAACCACTTTATTTAATAATTCATCGATATCCTTTCACTAATTCCATTTTCGCTGTTAGGCTCAACAATGACAAAGGATTTAAATTCAACTTGCGTGTATTTTATGTTGCCTTCCTATGATCTAATTTTTTAAAACACTAATAATCAAGATACAGAAAGAAAGTGGGTTTCTACATAATATTAGTTAATAAATACATTGTTTTTTAAGAGAAAATTCTCATAATCGTTTGATCTTTCAATAATTTCAACAAATATTATCTTATCACACCATAACTTACATTTTTTATTGAAAAACTTCCTGTTCTTCATATCAAGGAACAAGATTATCGTACGAGTGAATAAACATCACAATATCACAATATTTATTTATTATTTAATAAACTTGTGCTCTCCATTTATGAAACCAATTTTTGGCTGAATTTTAAAGAACAAATTATAAATATAATAAAAAATTTATTGTATTTAGGGACATTTTTGGTTCTGTGTAATCCATTTTAAAAATTTATGTAATTTATTATAATATTAAGATATTTTTTTAAACACCCCGTATTAGAGTCGCAATAATAGATAGTTATAAACCCGACCACATTACCAGCCACCAACAGAAATCGTAACAATTATTAATCAAGAATGTAGGTGGATGCAATACGTTCATTACAAAAGAGCATCTGCGTTTGATTGTATTCGCAGATTACAGAGTTATTTTCTGTGAATAAGGTTTGTTTCCTCTGCTTTAGTTCCAAATAAGGGGACGCCTGTGCGAGATGCTGCATAAATTCCCACCGTAATAGCAGTTACACAATTATTGGAGATCTTGACGAATGATGTGTTGTTTAAAGGTTAGGTTAGGTTGTGTTATTGTCTTCCTACCCGTTTTTGATGTATAAAGTACCTGCGTGTATGTATTGAGTCATTTTATCGAGAATTTTTTAAAGTACAATCCCAGCTTATAATTATGTAATGGGATAAATTTAACTAGGTATGATAAACTCTTTTTTCCGTTTTTTTTATGTTTTAAATGGAAAAATGTTTGTAAAGTATTTTCTTCTAAAAACTAAAGGTATTTCCGAATTTTTATATATTGTGATGGTTTGATTAATATTTATTTTCGTTATTATTTTAGTTTTATTTTGGAAATATTTTATTTATTAATTGTTAATTATATTTTTGAATGAAATTTTTGAATTATTAACTGATGTATGCTTTAATTTTAAAAGAACTTGACTCTTTATCTTGGGTAGGATTCAAGTAAAACTTAATTGAACTACTCTGTAAAACATTCGATTATAATAAGGAATTAATTTAATACATGAATTTTATAAACTATTAATTTTATCCAAAGAGTTATTACATGCTATTTACTACCTAATATAATGGAAATACCCGGTGAAATATTTAATAAATGCTAATACTTGTCCATGATTTAATTTTAGCTAGTCATGCGCAAACACAAACAAAATGTTATTAACGAACGTACCTCAAATAAATGTCCTTTCGTTGGTAACGTAACGATATCGATGCTGCTGTTCCCTGCTAATTCGACAATCTGCAATACATCTGCTTGGCAGCACGGCAGGAAAGATGTCCACGAGAATAAAGAAATCTTATCAATATTACCAAAATTCAGATTGAAATTGATGGATCACACTATTCAGTAAATACTCAGTGTATTCAGTGTATTTAATTACTGTGATTCCAATATTATTGCTAAATCATATAATTAAATTCAAATTTTTGTTAAAAGTGCGGTTACGCACGTGAATTTGGCGAAAGCCAAATTCACGGCCTTTTATACCTTTTCCAAAATTATAACACTAATGATATTAAATTAGCAATCAATTGTTTCAATTTGCAAAATTTAACCTAATTTTACAAAAAATGATAAAAATGTTTAACATTTAAATATTTTTTGTTCGTTGGGTACATCTGAAAAATGTAGAACTATTAATTTTCAAAAACTAGAACTACAGACTTCTTTTTTTTCAAAAATGCATTTAATTATAAATACTGCTTAGAATATTATCATCAAACAAATGTATTGGCTATATCTGACAGTAATAAGGGCTATGATTACGTATGGGGCTCCTGTCTGGGGAGCTAAATGTCAGCAGAAGACCACTAGCGAAAAGCTGAATAAACTTCAACAGCAGGCATGCTTAATCATAAAGGACTATGGAACGACTATAACCTAGGGATGAGCCACAATAGATCTTTCAGATTGCAGTGGAAGAGATGTTCGACGACCACTCATATTAAACCTAACCTACCCTAACATTATCCTCAGTTGGCAAAGTGTCAAATAATATTTAAACAAACATGCCGCATGAACAGAGAAAATACTTACCCAACTTTTTTCTTTTATGCCTTCCTATACATAATTTAATTCTTATTTTGCTTTTTTTATTGTCTTCTCATTTATGATATTTTTTATGCCCAACATGCAATTGAACAATCAGTATTGATGATATAAACACAAGCCAGATTTGACATAAATAAAATAAACCTGTAGGACAAAAGAAGAAAAATAGAATGAAATTAACACACTGACATAAAATGGATCAGTACTAATATCAAGAGCCAAATCGCTAAATGGAACAATATCAATGGGACGACCGAGGAAAACATGGTCAGACAATATGACAACATTAATTGACGCGAAAAAACGAAGTAAAACAACCATGAGCCTATTTTGTAAATCTATCAATGACCTTTTCCTCAAACCTAGACGTCTTGGTTCGAAGTTTGTGCATACTAAAGAGACAAAAGCATGAAAGGCGATTTTCTTCAATAGTGTTGCTACTATTGCTCTACTTCCCTCTGTTACCATTCAGTTATTATATTGGATAAAGAGTTGCTGTGAATTAGATGAGGCACCTTTACAACATCCGCATCACAACAATGTAAAGTTTTATTATGTTACACCGGGTATAACCAATTTTACCTGAAAAGCCTACTTTATCGATACCCCAAGAGAATATCTTTTATGTAGTTTAAAAAAATCTGTTTTCTTTAATACAAAATGTACATCTGAACATGTACACCTAAACTCTACCAGTCCATTCAGAAATTGAACTAAGGCATGCCTCCAAGAAAAACTGCACTAAACAGTATATGAAAATATGTCCAAAATAACAGTTAATATTGCTAATAGCTATTTAAATTATTGTTTTTTCAGATTTTTTAATTTTAAACAAAAATTATCTCACCAACTACACTGAACTAAATATAGTGTTTATTAAAATTCCAATCAGAAAGATTTCTTAATATTAAGACTACAATGGGTATTAAACCAACATTTCCAGCATATTTGTTGGCTACTTGTGTCTCGTTACATCTCGCAACTGATGCATATCGATTCGTGACTTACGATTTATTGAATGTAGAGATTAAATTATAAAAAGTGGATTTAGTTTCAATCAGTTTGTGTGGGATTGATTTCAATTAAATTTGATCGCATATGGTCAATCATGATTTTTTACTTTCATCAACCTTAGAGGAACTACTTCTCGATTGATTTACAACGAAAAATATGCAACAATTTACATGATCGTTTATGGATTGAATGGTTGCGTTCACTACTGATCGATTATTCCATTTAAATTGTACAGGGGGATTCACGCAGCTCTCCTTGCTAACCATACAGCTATGATATTTTTATCTTGAAACTTTTAAGCTTGTCTCTCTTAAGAAATATTTTTAAGTTTCTTTATCAGTATTTCGAAGTAAAGAAAGGGGAGTTGTAAAATAAGATAATGTCAACTTGACATTCTGGAAGAAAGTTTCAAGAATATCGATTAATTTATAACCTGACGATTTCTGCAAGCCAAAATAACAAAAATTGGTCGATAAAGTTTGAATTAGATTAAATGAGAGTTTTTTTAGTTCACATAACACTGCCTTAAAAAATCTGACGCGCTGGAGTATGTCAAAGCAACAATAATAAAGGTAAAAATATGTACATATTGATTGACTGATTGTTGGCATAGGACTAGAGCCCAAATGGCTGAAGGTAGAGACACCAGTTTTGGAGGGTAGATACCTTTCATGGTGTAGGTGTGCACTCCGAGAGGGTTTTTTGAAATTTTGTCCTAAACTGGGTAAAATAGGGGATAAAAGTTTGAAACCACTTCAGAATTCAAATGCGCCATCATTGTCAACTGCATTACGAACGAAATCGCGAATAAATGCTGGAATTGAATAATGTTTTGTTGTTGTTATCATCTAAGCTTTGCAACCCCCATTCAGCATCGTAGGCTCCTCTACTGATTGCCTTCTAAAGAAACATAAACGTTGGAAGGCAATGAGACCTATTGTTTTAGCTATATGTACAGTGGGTTCAAAGGATTACCAATGCAGAGGTGCTACGACGATTAAATAAAGAGCTAGAAGTTATGAACTGTATAAAAAGAAGAAAGCTGGAATATTTTTGGGGTCACATAACCAGAGGAAAAAAATATGAGCTGCTGGAGGAAGGATTCAATGAAGAAGAAGTATAGGAAGAAGAAGCATCTGCTGGATGAAGGACCTTAGAGAAAGAATTAATTGTAGTTGATTACAACTTTTCAGAGCAGCAGCCAACAAAGTGGTCATAGCCATTATGACACCCAACCTCCGATAGAAGATGGAACTTGGAGAAGAAGAACACCTAATTAGAAACAGATATGTTGATAATTATTTATTTACTTTCAATATTAATAGGCTCTTAAAGTATATAACAAGTTTAATTATTGAAATTCAAGAAGCATTACAACAATATTTCGGGAGGCAGTCCATTTGGTGATATAGAGGTTCAAATTTTCTCTGCTAAATTGCAACGGACAATGTGTTCTGTATTATATATATCAACAAAGAATTACTTTTCTCACCGTTTCTCAACCCGGAGACTTTTATTATCTACTAAACAGTTTAAAACATGTTTATTTTAAATTTTTTAAATATATATGTGATTTTAGATTGGTCACGCACCACATCTGAATCAATAGCAATTGTTTGTTCACACGCATTACTTTTATGTTACTATGTCCGTTGCATAAAAAAATATATAATTTGATTTATTATGTTTCTGAAAGACTTAAACAAGTAAAAATCGTTTCATACTTTCGCCAAGAATATTCCACCAAAAATAATAAATAAACTCATGGACAAAATTGACGCACCACTTTATTAAATAAGCACAAGTTTTCTTTCATGCGACTGATGTATTTGATAGCTTCATATAGACTTGTAAATAAAGCTGAGCAATTGGGAAGAAAAGACCCTATTTTGAGTAATTTTTACAAATTCGCAAAACATGAACAACACATAAAACACGTAAACACATAAATTAGCGTGTTTTAACCGATTCTAGTACCGTGTATGGCCTCCTCTACTTCTTATTACTGCATTCATTCGCCTTGGCATACTGGAGATTAGATTTTCGATAACATCTTGGGGGATATTCTCCCATTCTGCCATTACTGTATCTACCAGTTGATTATGGTTGACAGGTGAGGGCCTATGACTGCGAACTTTCTTTTTAAGAGCGACCCATAGATGTTCTATGGGATCTAAGTCGGGCCGTTGGCTGGCCATCCATTAACTGAATATCAACTGCATTTAAGTAGTCAATCACTTGCCTAGCCACGTGGGGACGGGCATCATCTTGCATGAATACAAAATTAGGCTCAAAGAAGGGGGCAAACGGCATCACGTGTTCAACTATGACATGTTCGAGATAATAATCCGCATTCATGGATCTCATACGAATAGGCACCAACTCTGTACGAACGTTAAAACAAATTCCTCCTCAAAACATAACAGTGCCTCCACCAAATGGAATTTTTGGAGTAATATTGCATCTTGTAAATCTCTCTCCTGGCCTTCGCCAGACACGCTCACGCCCGTCCGAAGATTTTAAGTTGACTCTAGTCTGATCTGAGAATAAAATGCTCTTCCAATCATCAACCATCCAGTTTTGATGATTTCTAGTGAAACGTAGTCTTGCAACTCTGTGTTCTCTGGTTAGTAAAGGTTTTTTCGCTGGTCTTCTATTGCTCAATCCAGCTTCCTTTAGGCGTCTTCTTGAAGTTCGAGATAATATCAGGACACTGGAAGCAATTGCCAACTCATTTTTTAACATTGTACCAGTGATTGTCCTGTTTCTAAGAGCAAATAGCCTCAGAAAGCGGTCATCTCTTGCATTCGTGTACCGTTTGCGCCCTTGTCCTGCTCTGCGATTGTAAGATCCTGTCTGATTGAAGCGTTGAACCATGCGACTTATAGTCGATTGATTTATTCCTAACAAATTCGCAACATAGCGCATAGAATGTCCTACTTCCAGTAAAGTTGATTCCTTTACTGCTTCCTCAACCGATAAATTTCTGCGACGATTCATTTTTTACCACTAAAACTCTTAAAACTAATACTACAAACAACACAACATCTTCTAGCAAATGAAATCTTTTGTTAATCAACAATTTTTCTAACAACAAAGTGCTCAACTTGTAAAATTATGACAATAATTATGCTCTTGTCACACGAAATTTTGACAGCAGGTGATGTCTAGATTATCAACAGACATCCATCCGTATTAGTAACAGAAACACAGTAACCTTAAGCAGATCGTTATCTTAAAATTAAAAAAAATATTGAGTGTTGCGTTAATTTTGTCCAGCAGTTTAAATAAAAATTTAGTACCTCTTTGAGGGAAACATGTTTAGAATGCAGGAAAAACAGCAATTTATTAATTAATTCAACTGGTTTTTCTTATTTACAAAAATCGGTAATCTTTCTCAAAGTAGCTAGTCTCATTGGCCATTATAGTTAGTTTTTGTAACTCTAGTGGAAGAAGCGAATTTAAATCTTGCCTGGTTATATAATTATTTGGAGGAAATTGGAGAAAACTTATGAATTTATATTACAGAATTATTTGAAAAACTGATACTAAATAAAAATATATGTGTCTAGCTTTGTATCTTTACTTTCACAACTATATTTCTTTTAAAATTATCAATAAATTAAAAAAATATATTTTTGTCCGCGACCGTGCTATAAAACCTTAATTGTACATGTGCTTGCTCAAGTATAATGTGACCCATTATTCACTAGTGAATAAAGAACCATTATACACTGTATGACGTCAAAACAGCACGTATGTCTAAACTTGTTATGAGAATATTCTTTGTTCATAACACGGTAGCATACACTCCAATACACACACGCGTAATAAGTGTTGCCTATACAGAATGTACTTTGGTAAATGGTATACTTTATACACAGATACACACGAATATTATTCAATACAAGTATTTTATATGAACTTTTATTTACATGCTATTCTGCAATTTTCTTTGTCTTTGCAGTCTTTTTGATTTGTGCTAATTAAGAAGTATTTAAATTTAAATATGTGTTAGTACATAAAAACTTAAAAATCAAACAATATTGTGTAAAAAAAGTATAAAAGCAATATTTACATCAAAATCAAATATTGGCTTTTTGATAGTTCTGACTTAAACAAGGAGTAATTTAAGTATGGACTCATATGATAATGCTGCTACGACATTGTACTTTACTTCATAAAATAAAGATTTTTTATAATTACTAGTAAATTTTATTTGAAAGTCGTGAACAAAGTATGGTATTCTACTCGCATGTAATGGCTATTATATGCTTGTTGAATAATATACTATCATAGCCTTGTTTACTGTAATATAAAGGCAGCTATTTTAATTTGAACTGTCACAATGAGATATTTTAAAAGATAACCTAAAAAGAAACAGATTAGAAAAAGGAATTTCCCGATTACCGCGATGAAGGTTGTCACACCAAAATTTTCTAGAGATACATAAAGTTTGCTGTAAAATAGTATTTAAAAAATACATTCTACTAAAAGTGCAAATTACTCTGGCAAACCTTTGATCAAATACTTTTTATTCCTATAGGTGCAGAATCTCTATAGGTGCAATTTTAGTACCACTGGCTCCCAGACTATTAGATGAGATGAGACTAAGTGACATAAAAATCCGAACACCCAGTTTAAATGATTTTATTTTTATAAAATTTTGTATAAGTAAATGATAAAAATTTCAAAATGATTGCATTGCTTTAAAGCCCTTTTACCTTTAATAATGTGTGGATGAACCTCGCATTCTCCAACGCGCCTAGGCATGCTTCTGATCAGGTGGTCAATGTCCTCCTGTGGTATCTCATTCCAGGCAACCACCAACTCTTCTAGAAGTTCTTCTAAAGTCTGAGGAGGACGTTGCAAATTGAGCAATCTCCCTTGCTGGCCACAGGTAACAATGTGACATCATTGGCAAAACAGTTGGATTTGCCAGGGTGTCAAGATAGGCTAAAAGATGGGGTTCTAGAACTTCTTGGATATAACGCTACGCGTTCATGTTACCTCTGATGAAGATTAAAGGTAATCTCGAACCATAAACTATAGCACCCCAAACCATAACTATAACAGTTTGATGAACATGCCTTTCAACAAAAAACCGTGGATTTCTCCTTTCACCACGTCGTCTTTCTTCTAACCGTCGCTAGACCATCGTGCATGCCTAGACAAAATCGAGACTCGTCACTAAAGACAAAAATGGTCCATTCCTGATCCCAGAGTGACCGTTCTCTGCATCACTCAAGGCGATTACGTCGGTGTTCTGAAGTTAAAGGGAGAACCCAGTGTAGTGTCTTTTTTCGTCGGTAAACACTTCGAATACCACTAGCTCTTTCCCTGTTCTGCAAACCATTCATTTGCAATGGACCTGGTAGTGGAGAAACGGTCCCCTAAGGCCAATAATCTTAGGCCTAGAACTTCACGGTGTGTTGTGCTACGGGGGCGTCCAGAGCCCCTTGCTCTTTGCGTACGGTCTACACTTCTTTGCACTCTAACTGCAATTTCCCGAAAAGAAAATCCAGCTTCCCGAAGTCCCACTGTACGACCCCTATCAAACTCACTAAATTGACGAAATCGTACAGGTCTCCGTACCCTAGGCATCGCAACCAATCGTAAAGAATTTTAAGAACCAAAATTCGCAAAATTTGGATCTTTACTACGGCTACAATATTCATTTTTTGATTGTTAGTGGATTTCAAAAAAAGCAGTATAAAAACCGGAATCTTCAACTGTTTAATTGTTTATTTCAGTAAAATAAATAAATTCACCCAATTTTATTAAAATAAAATCATTTACACTGGGTGTCGGATTTTTATGTCACTTAGTATATTTCGAAAGAAAAATGGTCATATGAATACTCCTATTTTATGTACATTGTAGGTTAAAATTTCTCAAATAAATATTTGGATTTTCCAAATATCTGCAAACAATTCAAAACTATTTTAATAATTCAATAAAAAATCAGCTAGTTGTTCGAGGTGGAATGTATTTGGGAAAATTAGATCTATAGAACTGTCTTATACCAAATAATAACATCAGACAGATGCAATTCGTTCTACTCCAGATACACACAGATTTTTTTGACTCAGTTAACGAAGTATGTAATTAAAATGCGGCTATGCATTCTAAAAATTCATTAGTTACTGATAATTTTCAATTTGCTTTGCGTCGTGGTAGGTAATAAAAAGAAAGAATATAATATGTAAATTTTGGATTAAAAATCATATTATGTCAAATAAAACATGAATTTAATTGAAAATGTTTAAAATAATATTCCAGTGATTGAAAAACTACCGGGTTTGAATATTAATTTACTGATTTTATTACAACATCCACGACATAATTAAAATATTTAATATACCTACAGTGTAAAGTATAATTACAAATTTAAATATTTTTATGGTTGGACATTTGATTAAACAAGATAACACTTTTAATAGCTGCTACAGAACAATTAAGAATATCTATTTAATTGCCAATACCCCCTGAAATGGTGGAAACAAAGACGATGCTTTTGTTAATTGTTTTATATGCCTATTATTATCACAGTTAATTTCTTTAATTAAGTGTTGAGATACCAAACCCCTAATGACAACCCCTGGGGATATTTTTATAAAATAAAAAAAATAATAAAAATAAAATATTGCTTAATTTAAATTTTAATAGTACAATTTGATACTAATTATTAAACAATGAAAACAAATATTGAACATTTTTGCGGAAGATAAATAATACCCAAAAATGTCTTACCTACGTAAAATTTTTTTTTTTTAATCCCTGTTTGCTATAGAATTAAATTTATTGTACTAACCCTTACTTTTTGGAAGTCCATCTTATTAATAATAATAAAAAACTCTTCGTTTGAACTTAACTTCCAAGTTTATTTCAAAAAATTATGTTTTAAATTACAATGAGACGGCCGTTTTGCTGATTAGCATCAACTTAAATGTCAATCTGACGATGCTAATCAGCGAAACGGCTGTAATTGTAATTTAAAACATATTTTTTCAAATAAACTTGAAAGTTAAGTTCAAATGAAGAGTTTTTTATTATTCTTGCTATAGAATTGCTATTTAAAAGGTGTGCTGAAAATTTTGTGTTTTATTATAAAACTAAAACATTTAACCGTGGATGAGATGAATAGGACTGTAGCTCTTCTTCAAGGTAGCATGCAACAACTTGATGTACCATAGTGCATGGGATTCTCCCAAAATTGATTGTAGGGGCATTTTCGTGAAACTAGTAGTCCAGCTGAACAGTGGGAGCACCAAATAACCTTAATACGTGACACTGTAAGAAATATTCTACATGAAACTAAGATTAAAAGTGAAGATAACTTAGATACAAGCCTCTTTTCAAAGGCAATCACCCAACAAAATTGGAGTGGTGCCTAAAATTCCAAAACTTTAATGGGTTCTGGAAATATATAAGTTCTATGACAGGTACCAGGATGTGGTAGTATGGGATGAAATTATGATTGGTAGCATAACACACTTTCTTTTTCCTGACCTATTACTTACAGCTCATCAGTACATTGACACTGTTCTACAACCTGAGGTTGTATTAAACATGAATTCTGTGTTAACTGACGATTTAACTAATTCAGATTAAAATTTTTTGCTCAATTAGAAATCTGAAATTTTGAAGTAAGATTCAATGAACACTTAAGAGCATATAGATTAAAACAACCAGATAAGTCAAATTATGCCTACTTGAACATCCAACCCCACTCTTACACACCAATGACATCCAAATACTACACACTTGTGATAAAAAGCAAAATTTAGATTTCCTTGAAGAACTTTAAATAAAAAGACATCTAGTTGATCCAAAATTTAAAGTTGTTAATGAACAAATAAATCTTGGAAGTTCTCCACTATTAAACTGTCTACTTTAATTGAGTTTACATTTTATTCATAGATAAGACGTAATTGTAAAACACAAATACATTAAGTTATTGTAAAGATCAGCCAGCATGATATAGTTTTTTTCTGGTTTTTCTATATCATTGCACAGTCATACTTATCTTAGAGGGAATTACTTCCAGGATAATCCCTTAGGGCTATTAACATCTAGGCTTTAATATTGTTATGTCTTATTACTTCTATACTTGGTATAGCCTTAATACTACCTAAACAACATCAGGTTCCTAGCTACAAACAAACAAAATGTAACTTAATGTCAATCTGACGATGCTTATTAGCGAAATGGCCGTCATTGTAATTTAAAACATATTTTTTCAAATAAACTTGGAAGTTGCGTTCCAACGAAGAGTTTTTCATTATTATTAGTAAGCTGGACTTCCAAAAAGTAAGGGCTAGTACAATAAATTTAAACAATCTTTTCGTATTAACAAAAACAGATTTTTATCTTGTTCTACATTTAGATTAAATTTAAAAATAATGATACTGTTATAATATAATTTACAGCGTAAATTGTTAATAAGTAATATAAATAACGTCGAATATCTATTTTTAAACATTGTTGTCTATAAATTATGTTAATGTTAATGAAATCGCATATCGGTTTTAATCAAGTTATTGATCACTCATAAATATCGTAACTGTATAATTTTCTTCTAGTCCTCACACGTTTAACGATTTAAATAAACCATGGATAAATATTAATTTAAAATTCCATTAAAATCCGACGCATAATTGTTTTATAATGGAGTTTATAGTGATCTTTATATTTAGTTTGCGTTATAAAATTCATGTTTGACATTGATTCTACCAGTTCTTCGGGCTATAAAACAAACAAAAATGTGTGACAATCAATAAATATTAATACTAGTCTTAAGAATCTTAGATAACTTTGGAAATTTGGGTACTTTATTTAGTAATATAATATTAATTTAAGCCTAAATAACCAAAAACTAATTTTCAAGTGTAAAAATGTCTCTTAGCTATCTTTTATTAAAACTTTAGTAGCATTTTTGTGCAATTTTATATTATACCAAACCTATTAATAAACACATTATGATGAGAAATAGATTGCAGATTATACAGTATGGTTCAAAGTATGCTACACAACCTATTAGATGCAGTGAAGATAAAATGCATCCAAACGGGACTTGACATTAAAATCAATAATACTAATCTAATGGTAATAGGTTAGGTTAAAAGAATCCAAATAAACGAGTATAGATCGCTGATGAACTTGGAAATAAAAGATATGTTCAAGGAGGATATAGTAAATTATATTAAATCGCAAAGAATACGATGGTACGGACATGTATGCAGAAGAAGGATGGAAGTACGGGATTGGACTGAAACCATCAAAGAGAGGAAGAAATGGAGGTTAGTAGCGGAGAAAGCAAAAACGGACAGCAGAATATAAAACGAAGGAAAAGAAAAGCGGAGTGATTCGCCGCAATCTACGGATTACAATTCCCTCGGGAATGTATAACCTATATATTGAGATAAATATCTAATAGTTAAAAATTTAATAAGTAGAACTTACCTCACAATTTACAATAAAAGGATATATTATTAAGTTTCATAGAATCAGCATTTAATTTTTTCTTTAGTACATCTAAAGTTTTCAAGTTTATAATTTTCACAAGACATACATTCAATATAAACAAAGAATGTAATGGACATCTTATCTTGAATAGGATCCATATTTTGCTATTTTATCACAATCAAATATTTCCAATCCATAATAAGTACATTTTCACACAACAATTCATCTTTGTCCTGGTTCTTTTTTAAAATTCTAAGTTTAATCTGGAACAATAAAAAGAAAATAAAAATCAAAAGTATTAATGGTTTTCACATGTTTAAGAAATCAACATGTAATTTTAGTTAGTTAAGTATTTAAATTAATATTATAAAAAGGAAGTACTTACAAAAGTATAAAGAGACAAATTGTAGTCTTCGATATTGTACAAATAAGTACTCCAATAGATCATGAGTACCTAAAAAAGACACAAGAACAATTAAAAACATGTAGCAGGTGTGGTGAAATATAATAAACTAATTCCCATATCAAAAGTGTTGGACTTAATCACATAAACTTTTGATAGAACACTTAAATAGTGCATAGTGAAATAACTATTGAAAAACTTAGTTTATAAACATTAACAAAGACATTTTATGTAACAAAATGTATGTAGGATAGTTAAGTAAATTTTTTATATAAATTTTAAGTTGTGAGTCTTTTATAACACAGAGAATCTTATCTTATATAATGTATAAGTGATAACAGAATCTTTTAAAAGTTTAAATTTTAGTTGTTAGAGTTTAAAATAGTAGTATCAGTTAAATTAGGATTAGTTTAATGGATTTATAGTAATTTTAAATACAAATGATAGTTTTAATTCAAATTTTGAAAGTCTTAAAAAAATGATAGCTTAAGAAACTTGTCTCGTTCAAATCTAAAATTTCATAGGAAAAATTCCATTAAAAATTATATTAATAGAATTTTAGTAAATATAAGGATGAGAGTTCACTGTAAGTTATAAAGGATACTATTAGATTTGTAATTTAATTACCTTGATTTTCCAGAATTTTGCTATGTAAAAACAATCGAAATCCGTTTTCTTATGTCATATTTGTCATTTTCCTGGAAGCCTATAAAAAGGCCGGAAAATCGATGATTCACTCTCTTATGATCCTGGTAGCAGAGCAATTAACATCGTATGTATTAATTAATTACTAAAAGAAGAAAAATTTATGCATTAATCAAAATCAGTTTATGTTAAATTAATACATGTAACCTTAAAAATACATGCAGTAAAGTAATCAACCATTATTAAATTACTTACCAAAGTAATAAATTTGACAAATCAGAGACTGATTCCAACAGAATTTGAAAGATTAAATTTGAGCATCGTTTCTGCAACTGGACCTTGGCCGCCATATTGTGGTTTTACATTTCCGACGGCAGACGAGGAGAAGCTGATCTTAGTGTTCGTGCCGTTCCATATTGACAATAGCAATTTTTAGAAAACGAACTTTAGAATAAAAGGTACGTGTCATAGTTAAGGATTTGTATTTTTGTATTTATTGTTTTGTGACGGTAAACTAATTTATTTGTGTGTATCATCTCCATTCTTTTCATATAAGGTTATTCATTGATTTATTTGTATTAAGCATATGAAAACCAATTAATAGTGTTTGTAAAATTTCTTTTGAAACATTTGATATTAAATTTATTGTATGTTAATTATTAAATAATATTTTAATTTGAATCCTACCCTGATAAGAGTCATAATCTAAATTTCAATTTCATAATAAGTAGATTGAGCTAGTTAAAAATTTTAAAAGGCGCCCAACTATAGAATTACAAAGAAAAAGTAAAAATTGATATAAGCTAACTAACCAAACAAAATATAACCAATAAAAAAAACATATTTTTAAATTATAATAATCAAACAAATGAAACATATCAAATTAACAGAACCAACGTGGAGATATTGATAAATTAAACTAAACAAATTAAATTTAAAAATCTATTAAAATTTAAAATATTACAATATATACATGATGAGAAATAGATTGCAGATTATACAGTATGGTTCAAAGTATGCTACACAACCTATTAGATACAGTGAAGATAAAATGCATCCAAACGGGAATTGACATTAAAATCAATAATACCAATCTAATGGTAATAGGGACGTACAACTGATAAACAACTGACCCCTGATTGGCAACAAATAGAAAGAGTCAAAAAGTACAAATATCTGGTAGTCTACAATTCCAAATTGGACCCAGACCAGGGATAAGGGCAAGAATAGATGGCAAGGGTATCATTCTTAACATTTTTGATGGTTACTCTGTGAGAAAAATCAAACTACTGCTCTTAGATTTGGGTTTGTTGAATGCTACGTCTGGTCCCATCTACTTTGTGGGATAGAAAAAGGACCTTTTTAAAGGCACAGATAATAAAGAAGTTCTAACCTTTTGAACTTTGGATTTATAGGAGAATGTTGAGAATTTTATAGACGACCAGTCAGTGACGAGGAATTCTTTAAAAGGTTGCCATTGTGGTTGCCAACCTCCGTTAATGGAGACGGCATAGGAAAAAGAAGAAAAGCAACAAAAATTTTACGAAAAAATTAAGAACCACTAAAGAGTCCATATTAAATATCTACTACACCATTAATTAATATAAAATGTATTACACTAAAGCATTGTTATCATAAAATGCTCTATGTGGATGTCGAACTGATGGCCTTAAACGAGACTTAATTTAAAAAAAGGGGATCATTTATCTTAATCGCACTAAAATCTAAAATTTAAAATAAAACATCGATTTCCTCCAGGTAGACGACCAGTGATTGATCCTTTTGTTTCTTTGAAGCTCATTTAATTATCATGTCAAATTTCGAAATGGCCTAACACATTTGTAAAACTGATGAGTAAATGATTTTGACGATATTGAAAGATTATACCTACTTAAGTTATATAGATGTTCGGAAAGTTCAATATATTCATCAATATTCTGGGTGAAACATTAATAGTAATTATACGTGCATTTTAAGACGTTAGTATGTTCGTTTTTTTTTGGGTTGTACGAGGATCGTGTGAAATGTGTTGTCGGGGCACAAAAAAATATTAAATTGTTAATAAGAAAAAAAAATTGTATATATTAACGTTGTGTTAATAACCGTATTGATTACGTGGAAAAAGAATGAGATTATAATTTTTTAGGTCGTTAAGAAATAACGAGCGATATTATTAAGACCAGTCAATAAATATTTTTGCTCATTAAAAATTATTGGTGAAAGAAATATTTAAAAAGAAAAACAGAGTAATATCTTCTGGTTTGTTAATGGTTGCCAATCAATTTTGGGAAGAGTTTCAGAAGCCTGTACCGACTACTAAGTATTTCAAGCTATTTCAAAATTTCAAGAAGAAGTTTCCGCAGAAAATCTCTAAAAATGGATTGTTTAAGAAGATTGGTGGTTTTCCCTATAAAATACTTTCTTTTTCACCTCATCGAACGTAAATATTTTATATAATTTCGAAATCCTTTACATTTCTTTTGGTTGTCTTATTCATGGGCGAAATAATCAAAATGGTACGAAAGCTGAGAGGTTACCGAATGAGCGTCAGGAACATATTCTGCAAAAACTACAGACCAACAAAGCGGCTAAATTAGCAACAATGTAAATTTGACAATATAAGCATATGGGAACAGCTATGAAATCCAGACTCTATAAGACTAATATCAGACCTATAATGACTTACATAGCAGAAACCACAAAAACCAGGCGGATGTTAGAGACAACTGAAATGAAAATACTTCGAAAGATTGCAAGAAAACACTTAAAGCGAAATGAGGATATTATGAGAACGTACGGGATAGAGGATGGAGAATTAGAGCCTATTCTAAGTTTTTTTCAGTATATATTATGTTTAATTAGTAAAATCTTTTAATAGGGTGTTTTAAAAAAATGTGTTTTTTAAATGCAAATGATTTTTTTAATGAAACAACCTATAAATTTTTTTTCTATATGAAAGACAAACTCTTTTCCTTTGAGAAAATGTAAAATTTGTTAAAGTTTTGAAGAAAAATGGGAGGATTATTTTTTAGGATAGGCTGTTATGTAGGCATCTACGGGTTTCAAACTAAAAGTAGGCTTTGGGATTTTTATAGATTCAACAAACTGACATAACGAACTGTCAAAGTAATTCATTGCAATTTGTTTTCGACTTATTTTAAATAATGGTGGTTCACGTAAAAAATCAAAAACTGTGTTATTGTATGCTAAGTATGAATCAATTGTTACTACCAAAAGCAGATTTCGTCAGGTATTTAGGAAACATCCACCTTCAAAAAACAGCATTAAAAAATGGTACACTGGATTTCTACAAAATGGATCAATGGAAAGGAAGAAATATCAAACACGTAATGGTGATATTTTTTTACATAGACTCTAACGTATTCAGGAAACACAAGTGGAATTTCAAAATCCGAAGTTCAGAGATGTATGAAGGTATTGAAGTTAACTCCTTATAAAATACAGATACCTCAAAATATACATGAAAGGAAATTTCAAACCAAAATTGTTTTGTCTGGGTCATTACTAGATTTATTTAAAGAAGTTTCTGATGTTTTACTTATACATATCAGATGAGGCTGGATTTCAAGGTAATTGAGGAATACGAAAGAAATTCATCAAAGTTGAATGTTTGGTGTGGCGTTTTTAAAGAAAAATTATATGGACCGTTCTCCTTTAAGAAACTACAATTACTAGTAATGTCTACACCTGCATGTTACAAAATTATTTATATCCACAACTGGAACAAGATGGTATCATAAATTCAGTTTACTTTCAGCAAGACGGTGCACCACACTCTATTCACTCGTGGCTAAAAATTCTTTAACAGAAACATTTGGATATAGGTGGATTGGGAAAGCTGGACCAATTGAGTGGCCTGCTCACTCGCCAAACTTGACGATTCTAGACTTTTTATATGATCTTTTATCAAATATATAGGTACTATTATAATCCTAACATTGTCCGAGCATTCCAAGAAATTACCCCAGAAATGTTGCGATATTCTTTTCAGAACTTTTTATTTAGGTCACAAAAATGTATAGAACAAAATGGACAACACTTAAACCATCTTGAGGATTTTGATTAAATTAGTTATAAAGTTATTTTAATAAAATTTGGTACATATCTTTCAAGTTTGTGTTGTTATTTTCTTTTGTAATTTCTTGTGTAGGCATCTCTACCTAATAAACAGTTATTATTAAAATCCAAATAACTCACTTATTTTTTATCCAAACTTTAACAAATTATTAATTTTTTCAAAGAAAAAGTGTTTATCTTTCAGATAATATAAATATATAGAGGGTGTTCCATTAAAAAAATCGACGATATTTGCATTTAAAAAACAACTTTTTTTTAAAACTCCGTCTATAAGATTTTACTAATTAAACATGTATACTGAAAAAAACTTTATATAAAAAGAAATTTTTCCTTTAAAACCGCAACTCTCTATGGTTTTTAAATTTCGATATATTTGCAGTTAAAATGGGTCAGAAACTTCTAGTACACCCGGTATTTCATTCAGGAAGTACATGTAATAACAGATTTTATTTTTAAGCCACACAACACTGAATTTGTTTAATCTCTGTAAATTGAATTGAATTTGATAAAAACTTTTACATCAAAAATTAACTTACGATACTTCTCATTTAACATTTCTTACAATAAAACGTTAATTTCCCATTGACAAAGACTATGACTCATTCAAATCCAAAATTAAAACTTTATCGCCTTTATATTTAAACGTCCCTATTCTGTTTTTATAACGAGTCAGTCAAATTTAGATACCCAAAAACAAAAGACTATGATGATATCCATACAATACGGCTTAAACAATAATATATATATTCCCAGTTCAGCTGTATAGATCACTTCCTTTTATCTTGTTACAAATCATTCACACATTCGGCATACAAAACAATCGCATTTTGATCGGGCGGCCTGTCAAAAAAAAAGAAGAACAAACGAAAGCTGAAAAGGCAGAAAGGTGTTGTCTATTCGGCATCAACACTTCTAAAATAAAAAGGTTTTAAATAATGACATGCCTAACAAAGGATTTCAATTAGTCAGTGTGTTTTGGTTCTTTTTAAAAGTTTAACTTTGATAGGGCTAGTTCTTATTCCACCTAAAGTGAAATGGATCGGTTTATATTTTGAATAGTTGGAATTTTATATAAAACAGTTGGCGTGCGAAGTAAAATATTCAAATTTAACACTTCGTAAGAATTTTTCACTTATTTAGAAGAACCTACATTTTTATTTATGAACAATACGTCATATTATTCCGGTTTAGATAAATACTTGATTCAACTTGGACCAAACACTATGATAGAATCGTTAAAAAAGCGGCAGAAAGATTTTTTAACAACAATGTCTTGGAAATTACATTGGCGAGTTGCTTACGATTCTTAGCTAATTTGAATAGTTATTCAGCACTTCGTATCAGTTTAAAATCCAGGTTCAGCTCAACACAGACCAAATATAACATTTACTCATTCTCTGATGTAGTTTAACTTATCGTGACCTATTGTGCCTTACTTGCCATTACCTCTATTTCGTCTGCTCCCACGTATCTAACCCTAGAATTTTACAAAGCAGGGCATTCTGAGAGTATGTGTATGGAGGTTTCGTCCTTCTCACAGAATCTGCAATTTGCTTCATCTTCTAACCGGCAATGCCCGGTTAATATTCCCGTTAAAATCCGGAGACTTTTTTTAATGAGGCTGAAGCAGACACTAGATCTCTTCTGGTTGTAGTTTCCCAGAAGTATCTTAGCCTGTCTCAGACCTTCCAGCTGATTTCCTAAGATTGCGCTGCTGCTAATCCAACAGGATTGTTCCGGTCCAAGATGTGGGGTTCCAGCTCCTTTTTTTCCATCTTTTCTGCTGTTTCGTTCCCTTCTATTTCTAAGTATCCTGGGACCCATAGGAGGGTGACAGTATTCTTCTGGCATAGTTCATTCAGCTTGCCTAGGCATTCCCAAACCACTGATTATATTTTAGCTCAGTGCTTTGATGGCTGCTTGACTGTACGAAATAATCACAATTTCTTGTCTGCGGTAGTTTCTTTCTATATTAAATTCTGCACATCTTTCAATGGCGCGGATTAATTTTGAGATCCCTAATCCATCCTGTTATACTTCACACAGTCTAATAGTTCTTGAAGTTGTCTGCATTTCGAATAGTCTCGAATCAGTTCACCATTGATCTTCACTCCAAGGTATTTATTTTGCAAACCCTGTTTGAAATTCTAATCAGAATAGATGTTAAATAACAGCAGGGATAGAATGCATCATAAAGAAATATTTGCAGGAAATGTTTTCACACATATAATTAGGATTACTTTTTTCATAATTGAGTATATATTTGTTTCATTAACAGATTAGATGTACTATTACTTCATCTTGGTCATCGAATGTTGAGATTGCCTCCAAATCATTGCAAAATTTTCCCAATCGTGATTGTTTGAGTAAAATCGAGCTGGTAAGTTTTCCTTGTACCACCTTGTTTAATTAGCAAGTTGTTATATTTCTCTCTACTATTTTATATTTTGTCGAAATCTCAATCTAACTCTTGGGAGGGCAGAATAGAATATAACTCAATAATATTAAACACACTTTCAACATAACTGTCTGTGAGCTTCGTTATCTTGGAATCATTGAGAGTTCAAGTAGGTTTTTATAAGACTTCTTTTACTACCCAGAAACACTTCTGACTACTCTTTACGTTTAGAAGCAGGCAGTGTGTAGTTAGAATTTTTAGTTTGCTATGGATTCCTCTAGACATGACTAAAATAATGCTTAATAGGTTATTGTATCTCCAACCTCACAACAAATTTAAATTAAATTGGGTTTTACAAACTAAACTTTATAAGGAAGATCTGCAAAACCTCTCCGAATCACGCTATTGTCTCAATTATGGTCTTCAGGTATTCCCGGAATATGCGTTTTATTTAGGGTATCAAATGGCTAATAAATTTACCGCAGGTTGATTAGCCAAATTTAAGTTTGCTCCAAAACTTCTTTACATCTTTCTTTTGATGGCAACTTTTACAAAATCGTTCAGAATGAAATTTGTGCCATATACAACTCATTGCAGCCCGAAACACTGGAACACATCGTTATGAAATGTATTCTATACGATACTATCAGGACATCACTACTTGATAATTTGCGCACATTTGGTGATTTTATAGCTTTGTTTAACAGTCTTTGTCCTAAAACACTTAAAATTATGGCGCTTTTTTTCATAGAAGTATTAAAACTGCGCTCTTTAGTTATTAACGAGTGAATCAAAATTTGTTTTTGTTTAATCATTTTACTTTTTTCTTACTTGCACATTGTGTTTTCTTTTTTTTTCTTATTATAGGTATTTCGTTATGTTTCATTTATGCTCCAGAACATAAAAAATATTGTACATTATTTTACACGGAAAAGCACCAGCATGGTCATACTTTCCACTCCGTATTTATTTGTCGGTAAAAATCAAAGCAAGATTAATTCGATTATCTTGGACAACCGTATCTAAACGAGCAAATCACCTTATGTACCGTAGAATCATCCAAACCAATTTTAATCGATATCACATTATTAGAAAATTATTCAAATGATCTTTTTTCGTTAGATAAACTTAATAGGGTTATCTAGTAAATGCTCGATGAAATAGTGTGTGTCCCACCCAGGAAAAATAAATAGATTAAATTCAAAGTTTTCAAAAAAAGAACCCGACAAAAGCCATTTATTATAAACCATTATTTTAAAATGTCGATCGGATTTATAAGAATTTTAGGTATCTTAGTATTTCTAGCCACGGAAATCTGGTTTAAGATACTGATACATATTACGAAGGAGTAATTCACGGGTTGGTTTTAATTAAGTGGATGTTTAAGATGAAAGATTGATGAATGAAAGTCAACTTACTAAATAAGGTAATGTTGATATGGGCTATAATTTCTGGAGATTTAAGAATATAGGTAGACCTAAATTTGGGGTTACAAATATGTTAGGTAATTCGAACATAATTATTATTATTTCAAGAAAAATGAAGAAGTTTTTTCCACATAATATATTGAGTTCATGTAATCTTACTTCAAAATTTTTTTGTGTTTGACCTACGAGTATATATACTGTACTGCATTTTGGACAATTAAATTTGATTTTTTTTAATTTGGGTAATTTTGTTTTCACATTTAACAATTTTGTTTCATCATCAAAACCCAAACACCACCCCCCCTCTCTCCCAATTAGATTACAATCTCACAAATACCCTTCCAATTTGTACCCAGAACTTTGCCGCTTGGATTCTCTCACCCATCAACTTGAATACTGGTCTCACCAAATATAATAAAAATGAAACTCACCCGCATATAATTAAAAACAATTTCTACAATATCCGTCGTAAATACCAAAGTTCGGAGTTTATCTACACTGACGCATCAGTAAACCAAGAATACCGTTCAGTAGGTTCATCAGTAGTCAGACCAATGACAAATTTTAAAATATCGTCTCCCAGAAGAATGCAGTGTTTACACAGGAGAACTATATGCAATCCACCAAGCTTTGCTGTATACTATGAGTAACCTAAAATCACAGTATGTAATTTGCTCAGATTCAACTTTATGCAAGAAATCCATTAGTTCAACACGTCCAACAACTGTTACATCAGCTCTCCCTCCTGAAAGTGAAAGTTATCCTAGTATATGTACCTTCACACGTTGGAATCCCTGGAAATGATAGTGCAGATAAATCAGCACATGAAGCAGCAACTTCTGATATACGCATCCATAGTGATATCGAAAATTTCCTCAAGAAGCTGATCAGAAAAAAAAAACAAACGGACTGGAGTAATAAGCCATCCATACTTAAAATATCCAAACCTGAAGCCTAGGGTTCACTACCTTTACCATCAAAGCGACAACAGCAAATTAAAATTTCAAGATTAAAACTAGGACACACTTTAATAGAATGTCCAAAATATCAAGAAGAAAGGAAAAGGAATAATATACCAAACCAAATAAGAGACGCTACCGGAGATTCAGAACAAATCCAAAGGACACTCCAATATCTTAAAGACATTAATGTGTATCATAAAATCTAATGTGACAAAGTTTTTGTATATTAGTCGTGAGATGTAGCTATAAAGAAGCCAACGAACTGGCAAGAAAGAGTTTAAACTACTAGTTCATACGACCAGTACCTTTCTGCAATATAGGTTGGTTTATTGACAGATCTAAGCTTAAGAAGAAAGAGAAAAAGCTCTAGAGGATAAGATAATCCAAGACACAAACTGGAACTATCAACTTCAAAAGTTCTAAGGCTCTAGTATCTACTAAACCTAAATAAAACTTACTTTAGAATTCTTGAGGGCTTTCTGTGAGAAAATGGTAGGAAAAAGAAACTAGAGCAAACAGGAGAATGTAGATTCTGTGGGGAACAAAAAGAAACCCCAAAAAATCTATTGCCTGCATGAAAACTGGTAGTTGGTAGACATTTTCTTTGGAGAAATGAGTCATGTGCCCATTCTTTTATTTAAAAAACGTAAATTCTCAGTGGTACACTACAATTTACCATTAACCAACCTAAAAGAAACAGAATTATTCTCCATCGTGACAATGCATGCATTTTTTTGAAAACATAACATAGTTCTGGGGGCTTAGTTTTGAAATATTTCACAAGTGAAACTGTTCATATTTCGAGTAACCCAAGTTGTGAACTAATTTCATGAGTGAAATGAAATTCGAATTCGAAAATTCACTTGCGAATTACTAGTTTATTTAGTTAGAATCGTTGAATTTTCGAAATTTTGTGTTGCAGTTTTTTACTTATATTTCCTTGTTTTGTTTTTTGAATCTAGTTTATAGTTTACAAAGTATACTAGCATTGTTTATATTAGTTATTAGTATGATATGTTTATTGGTTAGTAGTCCAGAGTGACGCAGAACGCTCATTTTTAACAAAATGGCCAATTTGGAGGAGGATCAGCAAATAATATTACCTAAATAACGTTTTTGTTGTTTATTAAGAAACTTTTTTTTATTTATAGCTTCAGCGGTCACTAAAACAATATTATTTTAGTTACAATTTTATATTATTGTAACTAAATCTGAGTTTCTGCTATATTTACAATTTACTAAAATCTGTGTGAATCCTATCTATACTACCTTTGCATTTCCTATCAAATTTTTTTAATTATTATAACGTATTACCAATTACCAAAAGTAGAATTAACTAGAAGATTTTGTCGACTTGGTGAAGATCGAACAACAAAATAAGAAATAAGGGTATTATTAACCTCACTTAATCTTCTGTTTTTCTGGCACGTTTGAACGAAAAATGTTAGTTATCTTCTCTTTCCAAAATATAATCAATATTTCATATATTGTGTTCTAAATAAAAAATAATCTGTTGATATCGAACGAGGCTTTAATTCTTCCAATAAAAATATTTTAAGAAACAATAATAAATTGTTTCTACGAATACATTTAAAACATTAACATTATATGGGTACGACAATCTTAAGGTATCATTTAGAAGTAAATATAAGGAATGTTATTTTTGTAGTGTCGTCGAACATCTCCTTTGAATTTAAACAATTAATATACCGCAATATTTATTCAGGTAGTTTGTTGACGAACATAACCTTATTTCTTCGTGATTGTTCATACATAAATTAGACATAATAAATGTATTATTCATACGATTATATTTATACGAGCTAAAAACCATTCCAACAATTAATAATTCAAAATGTCAAGTACGTTGTTGCAAAGACGATTTTCATTTAAAATGAAAAAAAAAGATTCTAAATTTTTAACACAAAAATGTTTTTATGTCCGGAAGGTATTTGAAGGTCTGTGGTAAGATTCAATCGTTGCACAGACAGGATAAAAAAATAATATTAATATCCATAGAAGTGTCATTGTATTTAAATTTTGTTTTTTTTTTCTCTAAATTTTTTGGAAGTAATATTTCTTAATAAACGTCAAAGTTTTTGTATAATACTAAGAACATTAAAAATAGAATTTTTAAAATACAATTTATTAAAAAAAAATTTAAACTCATTGACAGCTGTTTCGCCAAAAACAAGCATCGTCAGATTGACATATTGAAGTTACATTTTGTTTATTTGTAGCTAGGTAAAGTACGTTTCACAATAATTCGTTGACTCGGTACCTGACCTTAGGGGATTAGTAATGAAAGGTTATAAATTTCTCACTGTACAGTAAACATTAAAAGATCCGTAATCCGGTTTTCAAAATAGATTTAAATAAAACTCAGTAACATTTACTAAAACTTAAATTTATTTTGTAAAAAAAATCACGAAATTTTTTAAAAACAAACAAACAAAGTTTATTTATTAATTGAAATTAAACAAAACTGTTGAAACTTACGTATACGTATACGCTTTGGTCTATTTCATCTAATTGGCAGATGTTGTCAAAAAATGTTTCAAATAAAAAAGATGTAGTTTAATCATGGCCACATTTTAAAAATATTTTGTACAACAGGGTATCCCAAAAAATTGATTTAAATAAAATTAAGTTAACATTTACAAAAAATTAAAATTTATTTTGTAAAAAAAATCACGAAATTTTTTAAAAACAAATTTTAACTTTATTTATTAATTGCGATTAAACAAATGAACTAATTCTACATTATTTACAACTATTTAATCTAAATGTAGTTCAGTATCACTATCGTCTTCATTTAAATTAATAACTAAGGGTGCTACAGTTACATTAACATTTCGATATGTACCTTCAACCTTAATAACATGCTGAATCGAATTTTTGCAGCTATCAATGGAAATATTACTTGTCACATTTCTGATTAACTCTATAACACTTGAGTTTAATGTGGGTGAAACGTTTTCCGATCTAACTTTGGTTTTTAGCTGATGCCACATGTGTTCTATAGGATTGAACATGCAATAATATGGGGGAAGCCGTAACACTGTGTGGCCCATATTTTTTGCAATAGTATCACAAACGTATTCTTTTTCAATACCGAACGCTGCTACAACTTGTAAGAGATCACGTTTTGTGTACGATTCTTTAAAATAAAGGTCATTTTTTAACAAATACTCTTGAATTTCCCATTTATTGTTGTTGCTATTTGGTACTTTATTTAATTGACGGCTATGATAAGTTGCATTGTCCATTACAGTTAGGTATACTTTTTTCCGGCATATTCGGCAATAAATAATTCTCGAACCAATCTTCAAAAAGTTCTGCTGTCGTATCTTTCGTGATAATCTAAACTTGAATCTTTAATATTCTTTGCTGATAACAATAAAGCGTTTGGAATTCAACCTGTTTCTGATCCGGCATGTATTATTGTAATTCTTTGTCCTCTATTTGATGGAGCCTTTGTTTTGCAATTTTCCGATGAATCAACAAAACCCTTCGTTGGAGTATCATGGGTGTCATACCATGTCTCGTCGAGGTAGATAATTGAAAGGTTTTCACTTCTATATTTAATAGCTTGTAAGTAATGACAACGCCACATTCGTAAACGATATGACTCCATTATCACTTGTCTTTTATTAATGGTACAATATTTAAATCCCATTTGAGAAATAATTCTCCACAAACTTGTACGGCTACAAATAATTCCCGTGTCCTCTTTAAGAAACCATTTTTTTATACAATCTAGGGTTGGTATCATTTGTTTTTGGTATAGGACAGACATATTATATCGTTCGTCGGATTATATCTTTTTGTATTTCATCAACACATTTGGTATTATTAACGTCACTTCGTTTTTTTCGTTTACTTATTGGCTTATTGATAATATCTTTTACTGTGGATATTGGGGTTTTGGTTAACTTACATGTTTCTTCTGCTGCCTCGGTTACACTATAACCTCGATTATTCAATGTTTCAAACACATTTTTCACAATTTGTTTCGCATCCGGCGATAAATGCACTTTTTGCCCAAGGACGCCACATAGTTATAAACACAAGATAACTTTCAGAGGATAATGTTTAGTACAAACTAAAATTCTAGGAGAGAATTTTAAAAACCAATTACCCCGAAACTCCCACTTTCTCTTCCAAGATGATTAAGAAAATCAAAAATCATTTACTAATGATTTACTATTGATGGTCAGTAATAATAATTTAAAATTTTACCTAAAAAATAAAAAATCCAAAATATATCTTCCTGGACAAAAATAAATAATACCTTTCTGTAAATGTTCGAAGAAATATTAACCACGTTTTATTAGTAATCCCTTAAGAGCAGTTAAGAGCAGGTACCAAGTCAACGAATTATTGTGAAATGTACTTTACCTGATTGATTAAGTAGTTAAGACTAGATCAAGTATAGTGGCATAAAATCAATTATCCTAATGTCTTATAATCCCTTCCAGAATATGAACTCCGTAGTCAAAGCAGGTTGGAAGGTATTAAAAAAAATAAGAATTTCAATTCGCCCCTTTAAAGGGTTGTATCTCCCTTATTATTCGGTTTTATAAAAAAGTGTACATAAAGAAGTGCCCTTATTTTTTGACGTACTATTACCTCTAGAAGTTAATGTACATTTTTCTGGACCACCCTGTATTTGTTTTACAAAAAAATCAAAGCCTTTAATATTGCTATGTCTTCCATATTTAATACTAATTAATCAACATCAGGTACCTATAGCTTTGTAAAAAATAAAAATTTAACTTCAATGTGTTAATTTGACGATCCTAATATTAGAGAAACAGCTTTAATCGTATTTTAAAAACCAATTTTTTGAATAAAAAGTGGAGTTTTCGCTCAAACTAGTTGTTCTTGGACTTTTACAAAGTAAAGGTAAGTACAATAAATTTAAATTGTTTAGTTATTTCTTTTAGTTTTTTCTTTTTTTTTATAAACCCATTTAATTTTGATTCACAGCAATTCAATTTTAAAATTAATGTATATTTTTGTTATGTTTTATTACTTAAATTAAAAAAAACATGTATAATTATTTTTATTTCTTACACTTATTTATTAATTTTTATGCAAAAATCATATTATTATTTGTATCAAATCTTGCTTTAATATTTTAATAGCCAAAAAAAGTATTTACAGTTTCAATCGTCGATTAAAAATATTCTACATGATTTTGATATTCCACATTTTTTGCTGCTCTTTCATCATTTATATTTTTAATTGTTCTTCGATTAAAAAAAAACACACACACACATTTTCATTACCCACAATAACAGAATTAAACTTGGCGCAATAAAATTTTTAAAAGTCTATTAAAAAACAATTCGAACGGTCATGTTCCATTGTTTCACACAACTTTAATTTTTTCTTTATAGCGAAATCGCTTATAAAAAGTGCGCGTTATTTTCTGTTACAATATTTTATTTGGCACGCATGCTTTTTGATAAAGGCGGCCTGTAAATTACGAAGTAACACTCGAAGTGGTAAAAAGTACTTCTAGGAAAAGAACGTAGCGTACCGCTGTGCGCTCGCTGGTTGCAATCTGGCCATCGCGTATTGAAGATAATTCGCGCCAAGATTCTTCTTGTGAAATAATACTTGGCTAATATAAAGATTTACACTGAAACTAAATGAGTACCCAACCTGCAGATCGCACACAAGGCAATTTAAACATTAAAAGTATCATTAATTGTGCAATCTGTGTTCCCAGTTATTTTAACTTTTGGTAAACCATCGTGGAGAGTGGAACTTGAGCAAGCACTTGTACTAATAATTTCTTTAGATTTCTCAGTTCCTTCCAATGAAGGAACCTCACTATACTTTTCTGCCACGGAGGAACTCTTCCATCCTCTATATCTTTTGAGAACGGAAAGTTCCGTTCCCTCTGAGATCGGTTACCCTTAACGTTCGACATGCTAATAACGTTTTTTGCACGATTGATACCATTATAAATTATAAAATTAAACATTTTCGTCATATTGACTAGTTTCATTCATTTTATAAAGATACTTTGGTTGTTAGGTAGTACCTAACTAAGGTGCATAACAACAATGGAGAATTAATTTTTATTTAGTTGTCAATAATTTTAAGTACAATTTTGATTATTATAAATTAAAATATGAGCGAAAGTGAATTTGAAGAAATTGAACGGGCTTGGGAAGAAGGGTTTCCCGCAATTATTCCCGAAAAATCCAAAATCCGTTATCAAAATACCTACCAAAGTTTTAAGAAATGGTGCGAAGGCAAGAATTTAAGAATCGTTGAAAAGACTCTATTGGCATATTTCGTTCAAAGACATATGCAGTTAAAAGCTCCTGGAAGCCTCTGAACAGAATATTCAATGATTAAATCCACCGTTTTGCTTTATGATGGCATTGATGTTTCCAAGTTGGCTATAGGCCTAAGATAGCGAGTATTTTTACACGGAAGAAATTTGAAAAATTTCTGATGGAAGCACTGGATGAAGAATTTCTAATTCACAAGATAATGTAAGCTAGTTTAGGTAAAAGAAATACTCTATGAAAATTTTTTTCATAATTTGTAGGTCGCAATGATATTGGGAATACCTGGTGCCTGTAGAAGAGATGAATTAAATAATATTACTATGAATGACATCCAACAAACCGATGGTTTATTAACCACTGTAAATTTATGCTGAATGTTCGTTTATGTATTGGGTACTTGGATGCATCCCAACCATAGATAATAAATATATATAATACGGATAGATCGGAATCTTACGTTAAAGCTCGTGAACACACAATACCGGTGGCGTGACTTACGGCTGGAGGATCAATTAAAATTGGCGTGGCGGTTGTTTTAAACCTTTCATCACAGTTTATCTGTTTGAAGCATATGAACCAGATTTTATAGAGTGGGACACTCATAACAACTCACCATGTTAGTTGGCAGTAGTCAATTAATTTGGGGAGTGTGCTCTGAAACAGGTCTATTTTTATTAACTGTTAATTTAAAAAACAATAAATTACAATCAAAACTCAATTATTTTCAGAATTCGAATAAAATTTAATCAATACCAAATAACAGGGAGCAGGTTGTCTAGAGTGGTCCACTCTTTATCTGAAACACTGCATGAAAACGTCATTAGCACATTTGTGGGTTTTGCATAGTTCCAATAATGTTTAAGTTTATTTTTAATGTTTCGAATAAATGGTTTGAAAGTCATTAACCAAAATTTTAAATAAAACACTGTTTTAACACAACACCTAGTTTATTACTTATAAAATATAATACAAATTTATGCAATTTCAACAAAATAAATAAAATATCCAAAGTATTTCCTCATAAATATACAGTAATCTTATCTTATTTTACAGGACATTTTTTGATAAATTTCATATCTTTTAAATGCATACCTACTTTTTTTATTAGGTCTGTAGTTGTAAATTGTGTTCATGCACTAAAAAAATATATAATTACTTTTACAATTTCTACTAAATGATGCCAGTATCATTAATTTCGAAAACCAAAGGAAGAACTTACATATTCCAATAGAATTATCCATTAACAGCATTGCTTTTTATTTTTCATCCATATCTGCTACCAACATAGTCAGCTTCTGGTCCAAAATGTATATATGCTACAGACTCTATATGAAGCACGAATTCTATCAAGAGGTTTTTCCTTCAAATCCAAACGTCAGACAATCAAATATTACACAACTAAAATGATAATATAATATCTGTTTAGCTTATTCACTTCCATTAATATAGGATAAAATATTCCTAGAATACTAACACTTTTTAAGAATAACTTACTTCCTGGTTATTCGGGAAGCGATGCATCTGGAATCCTTTTTTAGTAGAGTTATAACAATTATTGACACAGCATACGAATACCATTTTGTAATAAATATGATAATTAATACAAAAACAATAGTTTATAAACGAAGTAAACAAATGCACACTATAAAGCATCAAAAGCAGGGCAGAATTGACAATCTTGATCTTGACTTGTTGATGCTCCCTTATCTTATCATTTCAATTATACAACAGAACTAAAAACTTTTAGTTCTGTGCATTTTACAAGTAACAGCGCTGGAGGGTCAACTATTTTCGAAATAACTGTCATTCTCATTTAAGTTTCCGGGGTATGATCCCAACTCGTGCCCACTAATCCCTTAAAAGGTACAAGAGTAAAGGTCTCAATCTGTATACCTAACTCGTGCCCGATTGAAAAATTTACCTGTTCAAATTACCATTCCATCTTGTCCAGACTCTATTACTGTGAGAAATGCATCAAGGAGAAAACATGATTTTCTAAAAAAGACCATAGATAATTTTAAAAATAAAAAAGATATCAACATTTACTTTCGTTAAAACAGTATCTTGGTATAATAGTATTAATAATATATAGGTAGTTCTAAATTTTTTATGTGCAATATATTTAATTAATACGTTTTATAGTAGTTTTATTTCAAATAAATGACAACTGTATGTATATGTAGATCTTGAATATTTAATTATAATAAATAAGAATTAGAAACCGCAGTTTAGAAAAGTATATAAAACTTCGTCCATTGCAAGTAAAATCAAATCATTTGTTCTTAAGATACGCAATAGGAAAATGTGGTGCTCAAGTAATAGGGAAAGGAACAATTGATGGTTGGCCTTCTCAAATTGCCAAATTCTTAAATTTGTTCCCGAGAACTATACACTATACATTCGTTCAGAAGGACATCAGCAACGCTCTTGGCTAATAAAGGTGTTGAGGTCCTCGAATTAAAGCTTCATGGAGGTTGGCGTTCATCTACAGTGACAGAAAGCTATGTAGAAGATTCTCTTCAAATTAAAATAGATTTTTCCAGAAAAATATTGTGCAATACTAGTAATACTACCAATGTATGCGATTCTGCAGGAGTTTCTGTTAGAAGTGAAACCACCGCCCAAACAAGTGGGATTTCATTAAATAATTTAACAAATTGTACCATAAGTTTCAATGTTAATAAATAATTCCTTAGTTTTCTTTATTCTTTCAAAAAATAAATTAAAATTAATAGATTTTTTACTTACCGTCGAGTTGCTAGTAAATGTCACCTACTAACGTAAAATCTCTCACGGTAAACAGTCAAAAATGATCAATCGTGCAAAAAATATTTTTTAGTAGGGATTTAAATATTGTTTAAAAGAAAGAAAGTGAATATAATATCATTTAACACTTCTTACCCCAGAAAATATTATATTTAATATTATTTTAAAGAAAATTGGTGAGAGGTTCCACGGTGAACATTTTTCTTAGTGTAGTCGGCGCGCAAGGTGTGTTATCGTCAAAATGGACCGCTGAAAATGGCTGTGCTGTCATGTAGCGCGGAAAAACTAGCCTAACGCGAATAATCACACGTGATTCTCATTGTCACGTTCGAAGTGACATAGCCAACTCGGTGAATTATGGCAATCTAGAGAATACGTGTGGCTTGTCAAGGGTCACTTGATTAGATATGGACGAACGAAGGTCAGAATAGCACGATTACGGTGAAACGTGTGTCGAGTCTTCTTTTTCTCCTGGTCGCTTCTATTGGTCGTTTATTCTTTTTATTTTTTAGGTAATTTCAACTTATCGGTATTTACCGGGAATAATTGATAATAAAAAACTTTCCTTTTTTGATTTGTTTTGTTTTGGTAAATTCAATTAGTGTGTTTTAAAGATTTTTAGCGTTAAACGAACGATGATAAATGTAATTATTAGTGAATCAACAAAATTACTGTAAGATGTCAGACAAGAAGTTTGAAATTTATGTAGTAATTCTTACTTTGTTAAAGTCATATTTTGTATACCTACGTAATAAATAGAAATTTAAATAAAACATAAAATAAACAGATATATAGATAGATAGATGTTTAAGAGGTGGCCAGAAGCCTATTCCACTGCGACCTTTTCAGATCAATTGTGGTCCTCGAAAAACTAGATTA
Organism: Ophraella communa; assembly: GCA_035357415.1. NCBI lineage: Eukaryota > Metazoa > Arthropoda > Insecta > Coleoptera > Chrysomelidae > Ophraella > Ophraella communa. Next base: position 26,622,258 of record CM068994.1, on the reverse strand, counting down.
CATCCCCCAGTCCGACTCTCTTAACGAAGTTTATAAGCTTTGAGACTGTAACCTTCATACCGCATATTTACCAGTCCGTCGCACTGACATAAGATGTGCTCTGGTGTTTCCTCTTCTAGGTGACACAATCTGCACAGATCCGTCTCTGTCAACCCCATCAGCTTAAGATGCCTGTTTAGCTTACAGTGACCCGTCAATAGACTTACTACAGTTTTGACCGTTTTCCTGTCTTTACTCAATAAGTCTGACGTAAACTTTTGCGAATGATCCATTATGAACTGTTTCGCTTGCCTTTGTCCTGGTGAATTCCACCACCATTCCCGTGATTTTTGTGCCACCCATGTTTTCATGGCCGTTTTTATTATATTTTTTGCAATGTCGCAGAAAGGTTCCGGTTCAATAAAAGGCATTGATGAGCCTAGTTTAGCCATTTCATCTGCCTTTTCATTGCCCTATGACCTGGTACCCAAGCTACCGTAACCTTGATACGATCCCCCAGAGTATTCAGAGCATGCACACAGTCCCTATACTAGTCTAGAATTGACCTCTACAGAATCTAGTGCCCTTAGCACTGTCTGACTGTCTGTGAAGATGTGAATGTTATCCCTTGTTTCCTTCCGACTACGCCGGCTCCCACGCCATACGGCGTCTTTGAGCCGTCCGTGTACCAGGTTGACTCCGCCTCTACGGCTATAACTATACAACAATGTTCTTTTCAACAGTTTAAATTTTCAGTCAAAAACATTCAACCCTTCTTCATTATGGTTCAAATACTCGATGGTAAAATCAATGATTATGGTTAATGAGAATGTCAACATATCAAGTTTCCCAAAGTTGATAGCTTTAAAAAAAAACAAAATGTAGACCATCAGCCAAACCAGTCGAAGCTGGTGACTGAAAGCTTCATGAGGGACGCTCCAGATAAAGAATATCTATTACTCAAAGTGATAGCATTACTTGGAGTTGCTGGAGGTTGCCGAAGGAAAGAGATTTATAATTTAGAAGTTAGTGATGTGGAGGATACGGGTACTCAGCTAGTAGTTAAGATTAACCAGACAAAAACGCTTATTCGACGAGCTTTCACTGTGCTTAACAGTGATGAGGTTCACTATTTGGATTTGTTTAGAAAATACATGAATTTATGGTAACACGACTCCCTGAAAGCTCTTTTGGTGGGTTATAGACAAGGAAAACGTTTGTCTTAAAGAGCTGGTATACATACCGTTGGCAGAGCACCTAAGAAAACAGAAAACACTGTAAATCTATCAACAACTCCATTAATTAATATTGCTGGCAACAGCAGTTTTACAATTAATGTCAATCTTTAAAAACTAGAATAAAAGCTAAGTTTAGTTTAGATTCAAACGAGTCCGGGAAATGGCACTTTACAGTATGAAAAAAATAATTTAATTGGGCTAGTTAAAACTACAGTGTATAGGAAACTATTTTATATCCATCTCATACTACTTTTAAATCGTATTTTTTACTATTTCTCTATCTAATCCATCAATATTTATTATTTTTACTGACGCATTGTCAAAAGAAAAAGTACTTTTCTCCATTTGTTAATTGACTAACGCTGCCCAAACTATCAATTTTTCAGTGTATATACCCAATCTGGCGTGAGCTAGTTACTCCAACTGTTTTATATCATTTGTTTACGTCCATTTATATATCATTTGTCAATTTTGTCATAACAATACTCTTATCGCATCAACCATCTGTATTGTGATCCCAATATCACTTTCCTTTTCTATCAAGATCGTATCAATAATCTTCAAAACTGATGGGGAGTTTGTATAAGAATAATTTTTCAAACATCGTACTCGTGAGTTCGAACGGATGCTTGAACTACAATGACAAAACAATTTTTTAATTGCAATATTAAAATTTTTTATTAGCTTTGGAATGATTTTAATTTAATACTATATTCTTGCAACTATAGGTCATGGTCGTATTACATACTAACTATTTTGTTTCTTAATAAATATGGTGACATACAATGATAATTAGTTTTCAAATAACGTGACAAGTAACTTGCAGTTATTAAGTAATTTCCTCTACTGGCGATAAAATGTTTTCTACTAGGTTCAAAAATCTTAATTTTATGTTTCTCATCTCAGATATTAGTTACTATAAAATATAAATGTTACTTAGGTACTTTAAACGAGGAACATCAATGGGTGGTTAGGGTGGAAACCCGAGTGAGTTTTGGCGAGATTTTGAGGCACCGCCACCATTTCTGATATATCTGAATTTTTGTTGACAATTTGGAAAAAGATATAGATTCAGGTGAACTTTTTAATAAAAATTTGATCAAGGGACACTACGATAATTCTGAAAATAAAGCTTTTTCAGTGGGAACTTCTGGACTTATAATAACCTATCATCACCTACCTTTTGTAAATACAATAATTACATTCAATACAGCAGATATTAAATTCCATAATTACACAATTTTTAAATTTAATAAAGGTTTTATTATTTAGTTTAAAATAAATAATTAAGAATAATAAAAAACTCTTCGTTTTAACAAAAAAAATAAAAATATTACATATTGTGGAAGTATTTCCAATAAAATTACAAAAATAATATCTTCGGCAACATTAGCATTAATATCATTTAAAACACAAAATAATATTGGTACAAAATTGTTAAATGAAAAAACAAAATTACCTAAATTAAAAAAATCTGGTTTTTACAAAATTAATTGTCCAAAGTGTAATGCTGTATATATAGGTCAAACACAAAGAAATTTTGAAGTAAGATTTAACGAACATTTAAGAGCATATAGATTAAAACAACCAGATAAGTCAAATTATGCAAAACACCTACTTGACATTCCAACCTCACTCTTACACATCAATGACATCCAAATACTACACACTTGTAATAAAAAACAAAATTTAGATTTCCTTAAAGAACCTGAAATAAGAAGACATCAAGCAGATCCACAATTTAAAGTTGTTAATGAACAAATAAATCTGGGAAGTTCTTCACTTTTAAAGTGTTTGCTTTGATTGAGTCTTCATTTTATACATTGTAACACAAATATATTAAGTTATTGTAAAGATCAGCATAAAATAGTTTTTTCCTGGTTTTTCTATATCATTGCACAGTTATACTGATCTTAGAGGGAAGTACATCCAGGATAATCCCTTAGGGCTCATAACATCTAGGCTTTAATATTGTTATGTCCTATTACTTCCATACTTGGTCTAGCCTTATAACTACCTAATAAACATCAGGTACCTAGCTACAAACAAACAAAATGTAACTTCAATATGTCAATCTGACGATGCTAAGTCTAGCGAAACTGCCGTCATTAAAGTTAAAAAAGCAATTTTTTAAATAAATATTGGAAGTTTTTTAAAACGAAGAGTTTTTTATTATTCTTAATTAGATGGATTTCCAAAAAGTTAAAAGTTAAAAGGGTTAGTACAATCAATTTAATTAAATAAATAAATTTCATACAAATAGACACGTCATAAAAATAAACTGATGTTGCCAGACAAAATTGTAAATAATAATAATAATAATAAATGATTTTATTGGTAATCCACTATACAAATTTAAATAATTTACATTATTCTACCCTAGAATTTAACAAGTAAAGCAGATACCAAATGGCAGAGTTCAAGCGGATAGTCTTTTGAAGACTTTGCTTGCTCTTCCACTCAACCAGAAACTAAATGGTACTTCTTGTGAGGAAAATACAAATATAAAAATACAAATACAAAATACAAAAAGAAAAAGTCATAGATGAGAGATAGTAAATATTAAAATCTAAAAAAAAAATTAATGAAAATTGAAGATTCACGCTAATTTTTTATTGTAGAATTATACGCCTTCGACGCCTTACCGTACCTGAAGCTTACAAGACTTCTGCAAACTGACCTTTTAACAAATCTATTTTTATTTTATTTTTAAAGGAAATAATGGTGAGCTGTTTATATTCATTTGGTATCCTGTTATATGCCTTTGTCACTTGATACGAGAATGATCTTTTAAACAGAGACGTTTGATATACTGGGGGAGTTAGTGTATTTTTAAACCTTATATTAATATTGTGAATGTCAGTCCTAAATTTTATTTTTTCGTATAGATATGGAGGTTTACGTAAAAAAACAATTTTATAATAAATGGTACAAGCATGAAGGAATCTTCTTTCATTCATTTTTAACCAGCCTAATTGCCGGAGATGTCTAGTTGTAGGTTGTCTACCCCTTATGCCACAAGTAAATCGTACGCAACAATTCTGTATTCGTTGTAATTTGTTAATATTAAACTGCGAGATACAAGGTCCATATACTACATCCCCATAGTTCGCATGAGATAAAATAAGTGACTCGCAAAGCTTTTGCCTGACCCTTGATGTCAGATAAAACCTATGACCATATAATAATTTTAAATTGGAAAATGACCGACGTAGTATTTCATTAACATGATCCTGAAAGTTTAAATGGGTGTCCAATATTAAACCTAAGTTCCTTGCCTGAATAATCTTTAATGTAAGATAAAATATTAAGAAAGTATCAAATATCAAACTATTCTGTAAGACTAATTTTAAAATATAAAGGTTTATTTTGATTTCGAAGTTTTTTGGTGTGTCCAATTTACTTGGGTTTGATCAAAGTGAAAAATTGAAAGTACTAGTACGACTAAGAAGAGAGGATGCAATTTCACAGCAGATGAGAGAAATTTTCTTTTAAAAATTGCAAATAAACTTAAAGATGTCATCAAGAATAAAAAAAACGGATGAGCTAACCTGGAAATCGAAAGTCACCTATTGATGAGAACAAAACTCAAGTGAATTCTCAATGAGTTCTATCATTGACAGAACACTCTCTTTTGTAAGCCTAAATCTTACATGAAAATCCTGGTCATCCCACTTTTCGAAGTTGTCTACTCTTTCCCTAACTGTATACGTCCTTTCATAATCAAGAACAAAATATCCTCGTCCTCTACGCTATCCAGAATATAATCAGCCAAAAAATGCAAAATCATCAACAATCAAAAACTCTTTAAGAAGTAAAAACACAATTTTTTGCATAAACAAAAACAATCAACAATAACCTTACAAATCGATCGTGACATCTCAATTAATTTGTCATGACCTTGTTCTTGTAACAACCAATGAGATTGCTTACATTCATCTATCAGTACTGCAAACTTTCATTATCTATCAGTTAACTAACTAGAGGATAAAAACGATTTGATAAACCGCTTCCGAACAAACTGGAACTTTATCTACTAGTTAGTTTTATCTGACTGATACCTAACTGATGGATAATATTGGCATTTGATAAACCGGCCCCTAATCAAGCATTTTCTTTTGTCGATATTTGTATCGAATCTTAAAATATTTCGAAGCCATTCCGTTCGGAATCACGTACATGTTCATCGGAGGTTATTAAGAATCACGTTGCATCGCTGTGCATCGATCTATGCGTAAAGGATATGGATTGCGTCCGAGTGCCGCTTCAACAGTTTGTCGAATCAGAACTTATATCGTATGCAAAAGTGGTACCACACCGGACGGTACCAATGGGTTCGGAGGATGTCGCTTTAACATTGTGTCTGATGAACTTTCAGACGCAACGTGAATTATTTAGGGATGTTAACTTGGAGGTAATGTTTGAATACTAAACCGGTCGATTTAAATATATACGATTCGGTTTTTTTTTTGTTTCGTTTCATTTTCCTTTCATTGTTAATCGAACAGTTAGTGTTTAATTAAAATAGATTACGATTTACAAATGGTTTTGTGGTTAAATTTGGCAACAACACTTGTAATTATGAACCTTAAAATGAATGGTGGTCAATAGAAAAGTTGTATATCGGGAATAATCTACTTTTATAGAATTTACTTTTTGATATAATCTAAAAATTACGAAGAAACGAAGATATTTTTCATTTTTAATTTTTGAATTTTTTTAAAAACAGTTCAATTTTTATGATACTTGGTGAAAATATACATTTCAGTACTTTAAAGACGTAAAAAACCAATTTTTCTTCAAAAATAAATTGTCGTTAAAAAAATATTAGAAGAAGGTCCTACCTAGCCTAATTTTTTTTCTCTTGACGTATTTTTCAATAAAAAAAATAAAAGTATATAAATACTTTCTATTGAAAAAATAGCTAAAAATCTACAAAAAAAATGAGGTTTCCAATAATGAAATTCTTAATAAATTTATTTAAATTTTTAGGAAAGTGTAACATTTTGCACGAGTTAAAGTTTAGCACGAGCCGCGTAGCGGCGAGTGCAGAAACTAAACGAGTGCAAGAAATACACTGTCCAACGAGTTATGTACACTATTTTTCCTACGACCACGTAAAAAATCCTTCAACAAAAGTTTTTTTTTTAAGTATAAAGTCAATTAAACAATATCACACACACTGAAAAGATTATCAACACACGTACTGAAAAGTATATCAACACATGTATTGAAAAGTAAAAAATCCTTCAAAATAATTTATTTTTATTTTTGACAGGATGACATGAACTAAAAGAATAATTATAAAATAATTATTATAACTAAAAAATTACAATACAATATTTGACACAAGGAAGATTTAAAAAAAAATTAAATTTTCCTTGCTTTGACATTCATGTGTTTTTACTATTGATAAATTTGACGTAAATGTCACAGATATAGAACTATATTTTTTTACTTTTCAATACGTGTATTGATATTTACTTTTCAATACGTGTATTGATATTAGCTACTTTCTTAAGTACAAATAAGTGCGCAAACTAGCACTTTCATATGTGGTCGTAGGAAAAACATATCTTTATATTTTGCATTTATAAAACGCATTTGCGTATCGTAATGTGTAATGTAACTTTTACGCACGCAAATTTTTGTTTTAAATGGTTGGCGACATGACTGAAGTGTCTAATGACAAGACTATTGACAATGACATTTGTGGGTTAATAGCAATTTATTAATTTTATAGGTATTGTTCTTTAAGAAAGTATTTGTAAATATGAAAATTATCTTTTACTTATATAAAATATTATTATTGGTGTACTTGTAATTTTAAAGTATTTTGAAAGGACCACAATAGATCTGAAAAGGTCGCAGTGGAATAGGCTTCTGGCCACCTCTTAAACATCTATCTAAAAGTATTTTGAAACATTAACATTTCATAATTTAAATGTCAAAATTGTCAAGTGTTATAAATTACACAGTGCTACCGACATACTTTTTAAAATCAAAATTTTTTGTAATTACATAAAAATAAAAAATTAATTTAAAAAATGATAAAATGGCAAAATATAAAAAATATTATAAACAACTTATTTCATATGGCTGTTGTGACACTCGTTCTTTAAAAAACTCATCGCTTCGCGATTCGTTTTTTAAACTTGAACTCGTGTCATAACAGAATTCCATATGAAATGCGTTGTTTAATATACTATTTACGCACGCAAATTTTTGTTTTAAATGGTTGGCGAAATGAATGAAGTATCTAACGACAAGAGTGTTGACAATAACGACATTTATGGCTAATAGCAATGTATTACTTTTCTTTATCCACATCTATTAATTAATATATCTGTTAAATATGCAATTTTTATCAAATAATGCCATGCATTACCATATAGAATTGAATAATAATGACAGTTCGATGGAATAATATTATTCAAGGTCATTGCTTCAGGAGGACATCCTCAACGTTGGCCAATGCTGGAGCTGACCTTAAAGTTCTAAAACACCACGGTGGATGGAAGAGTTCTTCAGTTGCAGAAAAGTATATAGAAGAATCGATTGAAGGCAAAAACAAGATTGCAAGAATGATCCAAAGGGGTGAAACTTTTGTAGAAGTGCTACATCATAGCCACACGTCTTCTGCGATTACAGAAAACACTGTAAACCCATTGCTGACAAAAGCAGTTGTACAATTAATGTCAATTTTCACAAACTAGAATAAAAGCTTAGTTTATGTTGATTCACTTATTATTTTAAACACCATTGGGAGAATTGAAGAGTACTGTAAAGTACAACGAGTCCGGGAAATGGCACTTTACCGAACAGTATGAAAAAAAGTACCTACCAAACTAGAAAAGTAAAATCTATTATTAGCCTGTAACCTTTTTTATAAACCCATAGTCGATATAGAACAACGAATGTTAACTAGACAATATTTAAAAATAATTTTTAGTATACCTATCTTCAAACATTTTAATGAACGCTATAACATTACTTTCATGTAAATATAGTAGGTGCACAATATCTATAATTTGACAAATTATTTTTGGACACATGAGAATAGGTTATTCTGAGTCCGGTTCTGTAACGCTCTCTAACCGGTCATTGATTTCGAGTGCCATAAAGCACCCCATTGAATTCAGCCAACGTTCGTGTATCTCAAAGATTGTGTATGTCTGTCGGCCGGACTACTACGGAACAGACCATCTGGTCAGTGGCCCATACATACAATGTAGAGTACCATCTTCGATGGTCTATCGGGATCGGTCTAAAGTACACTTGACGTTAAGCAGGCCCGTACTCCATATTAGTTACAGTATCAATAATTGCATGAAAAATTTCGAAAAATTGTTAAAATCCTCAAACCTCAAAATCTGACTTGGATAAAGTATAAAAAATAGAAACTTTCAATAGGAATCCGGTTAAATAGCATTTGCTTATACCGGGTGTTTCTTAAGTAATCTAAAATGTTATGTGGGGCGCTTCGTTACTCAATTTTAAGACGAAAAGTTCATATAAACATGTGTGATAGGTGTTGTCGTTTATGAGATACAGGGTGTTGTACGTGAAATTAATTTTTCTTGGTGACGCTACTGATTTATATTTTTTTATTATTTTATTACAAGCAACATGTGTTAAACATAAAGAAAAAATAATACATTTCAGAGCAAATGTTCAAAATGTCCACCTCCAACTAAAATGCAAGAATCCGCTCGATGTCTAATTAATGGATTGTCGAATACGTTCGAAGATACCAGGATTGTTACGAATAACATTACAGCCATCTATGATACGATTTTGAAGATCTTGTACGTTTAATATCAGTGTTGTGTAAACAAGCGATTTCAAATATCCCCACACACAAAAATCCAGAGGATTTCAACAAACATTTTCGGTCAATGTTTGGCTTGGCATCATCGATGATTATTTAATTGGACCATTTTTCCTTCCTGTACGGTTAACCGGTGAGACATACCAACATTTTCTAGAAAATGAACTTCTTTTGGAAGATGTACCTATTATTATTAGAAGGCGCATGTGGTTCATGCATGACGGAGCTCCTCCACATTTTTCAGTGATTGTATGCGAGTTTTTAAATAATGTTTTTCCAAGCCATTGGATCGGACGAGGATCTCCACACCCGTGGCCCCCTAGATCACCTGGACACAATCCTGTACAATAAAGATTTGCTACACTAAACGATTGGCTAAGTATAAGATAAATAGTTTATGAAAACTAGTCAAAACTAAACAACTTAATTTTTATTAAGTGGATGAATATTTTTGTTGGAATCTGCTTTCTTTTATTTATTTTTATGTTTTCTTTAATTAAGACAGTTTTATTACAGAATGATGGAATTCTCTCTATTGAGATTGAAAAAAATTCTGGAACAATTCTGCCCATATGCAATTTAAATGTATTTAATAAACTGATAAACTCAATCTATGTAAAATCTAAGTAAAAGATGATATTCATATTTACAGATAAAGAATTACTTTAACAGAAAGAGTAGATAAAATGTTTTAACTTTCTTTTATTCAATAAACTATACAATTTCAAACACATTAAGGATTAAAAACAAATGAAATTTTACGATTAACAATATTAGAAATATCTATTTTTTGTGCATCACAACTTGTACTCGTTTGCTTAAATACTTGTTTCGAGATACTGAATTGATTTTCAGGTCCGCCAAGTATAAACTTGGATACAGCAATCTTATTGCCTATTGAATCTTCAATGTAAGATTCCCTGAAAGGGATACTGTTATGCCGATTTCTACGGGATAACTCAAACAGCTGTTTGCCGGAAGCTGACGTTATCGACTTGGAGGTATTACGAGAAGCCAAGAAGCGATGTATGAAGTGAGCTGCGTTCAAGATTTGGAAACCTGCGACACTTGGAATGTATGAGGAACTTGGAAGCTGAAGTGGGCGATGTTGTTCTAGTTGGGAGCGATGAAAAGAAGTGGATTGACTGGTCTATTGGAATAATTAAAGAATTATTCACTGGACGAGATTCAAAGAAAAGAACTGCACTCGTGAAAACCATTAGCGGAGAATATTTGAGACCGGTTCGTAACTTGTATCGCTTTGGAATCAGACCTATCCACCAGTTCAACCAAAATGAGGGAAACAAATGATCTGCTTCCAGTTGAGAATGCTGAGGAATCTGAATCGGTTAAAACTAACTGTGAAGAGAAATTACCAATTTCATATCAAATATCCCATGTCACTCCAGACACAAGTTCGAATTATGTTACCAGGTTTGGAAGAGTAGTCAAGCCAAGAGATTATGCCTGAATAAAAAAACAAGCAACAATAGTTAGTTTTAATTACAGTCCAATTTATTAATTAAAACTGGTGGGAATATGAGAAAATGAGTAAAAAGGACTATTTTACGATTAGCAGCCTTTGCTATTATAAGGAAAAAATAAATACAAAATTATTATTATAAAAAGATGTGTCAGTTTAGAATTTTGGCGGTCCAGTCAGTTTTTATATGTAATTGGTTTAAGACGATAAATAAAGTCAGTTTAATTTGAAGTTTTGCTAGTTAATTACTGAAGAATAACTTGTTATTTAGTTTACCTATATCCTTCGGCTTCATACTTGCGGAGAACAGGATATGAAGGGAAATTCTGTTACCTGGATTGTTATCCGTTGATTTGATATTTGGCGATCCCGACCAGTCCTAATTAAAAGAAGTACTTTGAGTATAAAACACTTTACTTAGAAATATCCTAAAATAATGGTTGAAAAGCTTGTTGTATGGAAAGAAAAAGCGATTGAGGAGTCTCTTTCCTCACTGGAGGAAGAAATGAAGAAAGAAGATATGGATCCCAGCGCGGTTGAAGTCCTCTTGAAAATTGTGCAGGGACAATATCAGTCATATTTTCATGCTCATGAGAAACTGCTGGCTGGACTGCTGGAGAAGAATAACGAACAAGGATTTCTAACCCAGGAGGTAAAGCATGTTAACATTTAAATGCTTTGTGAGACTGCTCAACGAAGTTCAATAGTGCGGTTAACGACTGGGATACACACTTACTAACACGTCAGCTGCAGCAGTTTACTGGTGAAATACAAGATTGGTTACGGTTTTGGGCAAGTTTTGGTGAAGTGGACGCAAATGCGCAATTTTCCGATACCAAGAAGTTCGATTACCTTCTTCACTGTTTGCCGGAAGGATCGAAAGCGCGGAAGGCGATCGGCGGAATTCCATTTATGGGGAAAAATTACAAAACTGCCATTATAACCTTGAAAAACATTTTTAGAAGAGAGACTACTTTAGTAAAATATTACATGAGAGACTTACTTCAATTGGCGAGTAAAAAGAAAGACACGATGAGTCTTATGGATTTGGTGCCTCTGTTGACTGCTCAAGTTCGGAATCTGGAGGAGCTTGGAGTCAAGAGTGAAAAGTATGAAATGGTTCTTTATCCGGTAGTCGAGTGCTGTATTCCGAAGGAGGTTTTGAAAGATTGGCAGAAATCACCTGACTCTGCATGCATTTAAAACTTTTATATAGCCACATTTCGACAATTTTCTTCTTAATAATATGATTGTATAAATAGGTACAAAAATAAATATTTATTCAAATTATACTTATCATTTCACGACGTTCACATCAACTGACAACTATCAATACTGTCTAGTATCCAGTTTAATTCAATAGAGATAAGGGCATTTCGTTTATAGCATTGGTTGGTGTAAATTATAAAATACCTCTGATAAAAACATGAAGCTATACTATTTTTTACTCTATCTAGACAAAAATACTAAAAAAAACAAACTTTTTGATTTCTTTAAAAATATAAACGTCGATTTCAATTAAAAATCCTTTAATCATGTCACATGAATCATCAAAATTTTTATTAGAAAACATTATTTCGATAATTTTCGTGAGAATCGCCCAAGAATTTGTTATATTTCTTGAAACAAATTAACGTTTATTTATTGATAAATTAAGAATTGGTGTACCAGATTTTTTATATACATTATAAAATAATCTGAGTCATTAGAACACATCATCTGTGATACAGAGATTTTTTTTTATTGATCGTTGTTAATTCGTAGAAGGTCAGATTTTAGTAGGAAATAAAATTCTAATGGATGTTATAAAATGGATGTGCGGTTCGAAATTTTATAGTCCATCATTAATTAGACTAATAAAACCGGTGTATCATGGGGAGAGTATGGGTTTTAAGAAAAAACCACGTGTGCGTTTTTTCCGTTGGTTTTTAGTATATGTCACTTATTAAAAATAATATCTTTTATTCATAACAAACGTAATAATTTTTTAAATAAATACGCCGCATTTTGATCATTAATGTAGCCAAAATTCTTGGACCGCCCCGTAAATTTTAAAACAAAAAAGTTTACAAACATAATTTTCTATAATTTTAGATACTTACACCTTTTTAGAAAGTGGTTCATATTAATTTACATTGTGTAAGTTATTGTTGAGGTGTCTGGCAATGAAATTTTAATATTTAATAGAGCAAGAACAGTTGCTTTGCAGGATGAGGAATCGGAATCAAACTATGACAGGTTCCAGGCACTTTGACAGGGGATAGATATGTTCGAAACATTATTAAACTCATTATTTATGCTCTTCGAAATAAAATTGGTGATATTTTCATTTTTATGGATGGCAATGCTAGGCTCCATCGCATGAGAAGAGTACAAAATACACTGGAGATTAGGAATATTCAAAGATTAACATGGCCTGCAAATTCTCCAGACATGAATCCCATTGCACACATGTGGGATTTTGTTGGACAAGCAATATTAAACAAAATTAATTCTTCTTTTACCCTCCAGGGACTCAAACTTGCTGCCCAAGAGGATTGGAACAACACCCCAATGGATATCATTAATGCATTTTAGAGTGTTTTTTTTTTTATATTTCAAATTCATTATACAATATTTTTCATTAGTAGTTTCTTTTTGTTCAGTTAAAATTAAATTTAGCCAATTTGCTTCTTGACACCTAATAAGAGTCCAAGAATTTTGGCGATGTGAGTTATTTTTCGCTCTAGTACCAAGTTCATTGGATAATAATTAAAAACGCAAGATGCAGACTCGGCAGTACCGAAAATAAAAATAAAAATTAATTTTTAATTTCTGTAATGTAAATGTTCAAAATTTTCACCATTTCGACGCAAACAAGCTTCATATCGATTTTGTAAGTTAATAAACATATTTATAAAAAGTGGTTGATGGAACTGCCGAAAAATATTTTCTTTCCCATAGTTCGGCAATATTCCCCCTACGGATTTTCCGAATGAAATATTTTTTCCTTCATTATGCCCCAAATGTTTGCGTCAGGTGGCGTCAGATCAGGTGAATGAGAAGGATATTCGAAGTCTGTTCTCCGAGAAATTATTCTATTATCGAAATGCTGACGGAGTAAGACTAAGGTGCGCCTAGTTGTATGTCTCGTTGTAGCATCTTATTGGAACCATTGTGTGCGAAACTGTAGATTTCGTGCACGGCAAAAGTTATTTAGATCTTTCACAAAAGGTATAATAATTTTCTCTCTATAACGTTCTTGGTTGACAGTAAGTGGATTCTGATTATCATCTTCAACGAAATAAGGACCAATCATTCCATTACCAGATACCGCGCACCAAACGGTAACTCGAGGACTGTGGAATAGTTTCTCTACAATGACATCAGGATGTTCAAATCCAAGGAATCTGGTGTTTGTAGATTAATAAAGCCGCTAAGATGAACGTGATTCTCGTCTGAAAACCATATGTTAAACTCAACATGCGACCACAGTAAATTTCTCTTGCACGTTTGTCCGCAGTATTTAGTCGTTGTCCAACTTGAATACGGTATGGATAATTACCAATTGATTTGAACATGCGACGTAAAGACTAATGCTGAGTTTACATGCAGTTCTTACAAGACTTATTTGAGGTGATTGCACAACTTGGTGCATACTGCTTTTTAGTGCATACTGTTTTTCGAAGACCTGAAGAACCTTTACGTTTACACAATACACTACCAGTGTATGAACGAAAATAATGCTCTACCCAAAACACTTTTTCTTCCGTTGTTAGAACCATTTTTAAATCAAATTTAACTGCAGCATACTATTAATATATCAACTAATGACAATTAAGTCAAATATGACAAATCCATATTACATAAACAACTCCACAGCACTCTCTGTTTCGGTACTGTTTATTTTGGCGGATACCGTATGAACTACATTAAAAACTGAACTCTAAAGTGAACATTTTTATCAAAAAAAGCACAAAATTATTGATTTTTTTTCAAATGAACAATTTGAAAATTTACATCAGTGGATTCTGAAATGATGCTTCGTCTACTACTTCGTTATTAAATATAATTTGCTGTAAACTTTTCTGAAATAAAGGGTATACTTCGGGCTTTTGAAACATGGAGGAAAAGTGTTTCTCAAATGCCGATAAAATTCTGGAAAGATGGTTGTGTAATATTTTGTTGGCAACATCAATTTGTTCTTTACAGACTCTGCTATGTAATTTTCGGTAATGGATGATGCATTCCTCGTTCCATGTCTGTTTAAATCTAAAATATCTCAACTCCAGAGTCTTTCTACTAGCAAAGCAGCTGAGCACCGTCTAAAGCAAAGACCAATATACTTATTTGCATTAGGAAAATTTTGCAATTTTCGCTAGCATTTTAGAGAAGCCCACAGGTTGATTTTTTTTGTTTATTAGTTGCAGACAAAATAATTTTTAGTGAATATTATATGTTACAGTAATAGTTATTGACTTCAAACAATAGTATTTTATGTATTACACAAAAAAATACTAACAGGATAAAAACAAACAATGAAAATAGTTACGCACACGACAAAGTAACAGTAGTCATTTTTGACTGATTGATTCATTTCTCGAGGTCTGTAGGTAAAGGTCAATTTTTTCTACTTTATGAATGTCAGATTTTAGCTGTACCATTTATTTACTTTGTTTTTTTATTACGTTTATTATTTTTACAACCTTTAACAGTTAATACAATGAACTTTGAAAATAAAACAATAATTGGTTTTTTAAGTACTTTAATAAACAAATAAAAAAATATGTTTCCTTTTGAAGAAAAATTACCTTTCAACCAAAACTGAAAGACACCCACACCGTGCTGATTGTTTACCAAACAATTCCTAACGTTTTCAACCTTGTCTGCTCTATTAAATTAATGATTCAATACCCATGGGATAATTTTACTCACGAACAGACCGTCTAATTATTAACATTACAAAAAAAATGTAATTTCGATACACCTTTGTCCAATTTTTCGAAATGTTTTAATTTTAATTTTAATGATATCATCACAATATAAATTTATCCGTAAACGATTTCATTCAAGGATTTGATCCATATTTTTTTCTCCCACTTAGCTAAACCATGTTTTTTTTTATTGTTGTTGTTGGATATGTGGGTGCACATTAATTCAGACAATGGACGCATAAATCACGAAATATGAAACAAAAGAGGTAATCTGAAAGCAAGGTCACTCGCCATCTGATTAGTCTGTGGCAAATTATTGGTGTGATAGAAAGATAAAATACCCTTTTTCCGATATATTATCGTGATTCAGAGCTCGAGATTAATTGCTTTTAAACAGTGGAACTGATGTAGTAAGAAAATATTTAAAAATTTAAACAAGAAGATTTTTAGATTAAAATATTATCTAATTGTTCTGTTTTAATTTTAAGATTGGATAGAATTAATAAATGCTTAAAGATAATTTCATACATTTAAAACATTTATTTAGGGATTTCTTCAACTTGTTTGTTAATATTATAGACCTAATATCAGAGGAGAGCGAAATATTTATGTTTTTACTTGCTCAAACATTACCTATTTCTGGTCGACTTTGTCATCTTGGCAAATAATACACAAATAATACAACTCATTTAATGGAATGTTTAACCTTTGAACTAATTCATTCGGTTAGAAATGAGTTGCTCAATAAGCGACAACGCCGCACGACTTGTCTGAATGATACCACACGCAGAGGCGGTTATACTATGAAATTTGACACAGTCTCTTTAATTATTTCAAGAATTGTTGCCGAAGCAATTGTAACGAGAATTATATTGTTTTTTTTTTTGGGGGAAATTACAGGCAATGGTCAGTAAAATAAAGAAATAGTTTGTCTTTGTCAAGTGTGTAAGAGACCGGACTATTTTATCCCCATTGATATTTGTTTTTTTTACATTAATTTCATCCAGTGGCGTAGGGATGACGATTTCAATATTAAAATAAACAGGTAGGTATGGTAATTATTCCATTTGTTGGCAATCTTTCAAATCTTCTGATTGTTCGTAAGTATTTATATAATTACTTATTTTAATTATAATCTAAAATTTTTGTTTTTTAATTTTCATTCATATTTTGGTAAATATTACGTATTCGTTTCAACTTCGTGTGGACTAACTTATTTTTATGGCTATTTAAGCCAATACTCAAGGCCGTATTTATACCGACTATTCTGTTCAATTATTTTACTGAAACCTCGACATAAAAGCAAAGATTTTTTTTTCGTAAATCAAATAAAAGACTACTATTTTTTAAATTTTTTAATTGAAAGGTTTCAGCTCACTTATTAATTTATTGAATAGCATAATATAGGTAAACTTATTATGATAAAAATTAAAGAAGGTATAAATCATGATGATAATTTCATTCAAATATCGCAATATCAGTATCGATCTCATCGTCATCACTACTGTCTACATTAATAATCAATTTATTAACATTAGAAAATGACAGTAAGTATTTTACATCTAAGAACTTCCACTAAACTTCCACTATTTATTCGAAAAATTGGCTTTAACATTCAATTACAGCTGTTTCACTAATAACTAGCATATGTCAATCTGACGATACTGACGATGGTTTTTTCTGGCAATGTTCCTTTTCAACTGACCCCAAAGTAGCTCTATAGAATTTAGGACGCAGTAATAGGGAGGTAGCCTTAGTACTTCACGACCTGCTTGTTTTGCCAAACAGTCTTTTTTGGACGTTTTGGTACGTAACACTTCTAATAATAGTTTTTTTGTGTAGCACTCTTCATAGTAAAGATCAATATGTTCCAGAAAAAATTTCAGCTCATCTTTCGTAGAACTTGATGTGGGTACTCTTAGCCTCACCCTTGAATGATAGGGTGTTATCCATAATAATAATGCTCTTTTTCTTTAGTTTTGGAAAACCATTTCTCAAAAAGAGGACTATCCATATCTCAATGGTAATCCAGAAAACAATTTTTTATGTTTTTAGCGGAGAGAAGGAGCACTCCTTCAACCCAACCGTCAAAACTGCCACAACGTAGAATGCTAATTTTTTTTTCCTTGTTTGAAGGATCGTCTATACTGCATTTTCGCTTGTTTTGATCAGCCCATCCTTTTTTCACCGTTGCATGTGTGTCGTACCAGGTTTCATCCAGATAATAAATTGGTCTGCCGCATTCTCTATATTTTGTGAGGGTTTGTAAATATTCGTTCCTCCTTACAACCAGTCTCTTGCTCTCCATAATAGACTGACGTTTATCGATGGTCTTAAATTTAAATCCGTTGTTCCTCAAAAATCGCCACAAAGTCCTATACATTTGGAAAGGTTTTACGTAAACACAATGTAAAGTTTGGATACAAAACTAATAATAACTTAAGTTGTACTTTAATTAAAACTATAGATTCAATATCTATTCTACGTACACCTGGTGTATACAGATTGAACTGTGATGATTGTAATGCGGTCTACATAGGTCAGTCTGGGCTTCTTTTGGGTACTAGAATCAGTGAACATCGTAACCAGGTTGAGAAGTACAAACATTTTGACATTCCTACTTCTCCTTCTGCTTTTGCTAACCATATCATTACAGAAAACCATATTTTTTCTCAATCTAATGTTTCTAGGCTGCACAAATGTTTTAAAGGACCAAGGATGAACCTGTTGGAAATGTTTGAGATTAATGAGGTGTCTAAAAGTAATACTCTTGTTTGTTTGAATGAACAGTTGAAACTTAAAGATTCTTATATTTTTTTCAGTTTACCTTTTTAATTCCATCGTTTTGCAGCTCTCCACCACATAATCTCTCTCTTTGCTTATTACTTACAGCTTATTTATCTTTATTTAGTTTAGTATGCTAATATTCATAAACATCTACTATTTATATTTATTTATATTATATATTACATTAATGTATTTCTTAACCCATTTCTTCTTCTTTTTTTATAATAACATTGTAATAATCCATTTTTAGATTTTTAGACTTTAAGTTCATTTAATGTTAGATTCAATTGGCAGTTAATTTGTTTAAACTCTACCTTTGTTACCATTATTTATTGTGTAATCTGCTATGCTTGCAGTCATTTGTAATCATTGTCCCATCTTTTACTAGTTTCCTATGTATTGCAGACTTAATTATGTATAATTTCATGTTCCATGTAATGTACTCCTTTCTGACAAGTACCTTCATTCTGTGCATTCAGTTTCTCAAGTTGCTGTTAGACATATTGAATTCCGGTAGTTTGCCTTCATATACATTAAACCAGTGTTATCACGTGTGTTATGGACTCTTGTGCTACTGTGATACACGATGTCATTCCCTTACATTAAATTTTTTGTTATACTTATTTCCCTACACGGGTTAATTACCACTTACACCACGTGTTATGACCCACTGTCCAACACTTGTCACTTATCCATATATATCACATTTAATAACTATTAACTTTTCATACACTTTATTTCTGACACTTAAAGACTTTGATTATTTAATCTCTTTTGGCAGTCATGATGCACTGGCCAGCATGTCTTTGACCTGCCTCCGTTCAAGTTGCAGGTCCCATATATATTGTCCCAACATTCTTAATTTGATACACCAAGCTTTAGTGTATCTGTAACAAAATTTCAAAAATTTCATTATAATTTCCCTTATTATTAGTAACTTTTATAACCAGTACATAGTTCGTTTCTACTTAATCTAATTAATATACTTCTTACATTTATTTTATCCCCCCCACTTACTGTTTTTTTCAATGACACAATTTTTCATCTATACTAACTACATGCAAGCATGGTGGAACTTATAAATTTCAATATTTCACTTTAGTCTTTAAGGTATGTATTTGGAATCACTGTTATTCTGTATTGTTTATTCTTTGTTTAACTATTTTTAGCCTGATGATGGCCTACAAATAGGCCGAAACTAGTAGCTGTCAATCGATTAATAAACAATTTTGTGACATTGTCTTTGAGTATTTTCTTTATCAGCCACAAAGTTGTTCTCGGACAATCTATCACTTCTTTCCTTTTCAATTCGATTTGAATGCTAATAATAACTAATAAATAAAATAGCATTAAATAAGAATTCTATGAAAATATTAAACACAAACCTGTAAAGGTCAAAACCGTCGTTAATCCCTAACAAAAATAAGATAGTCAGTTCGCAGGATCTTGAAATGAATAATGCTTATTATTATATAAAGGAAATAATATTGTCTGTGCTTTTAAGCTTAAGTTCTGATTTTTGATTACAAGTTTTAGTTCTGAAGTTATAGTTTTGATTTTTGAATTTCTTTGTAATTTCTGTGTTAAATAAAATAATTTTTAGTAGTAATATTTGTATTTAAAAAAGAAGTTTCCAGAACGTAACTTGTGTGGTTTTTAATTGTTTTTGAGTGATAAGAACAAAGTTTCTACAACTCTGAAGCCGAAATATTTAGCTCGGCTGGGATTTACCATGGGATTTGCCCATTTGTACCTTATTGGTGAAAAGTTGAATGAATGTTAAATCTCGCCTTAATAAAGTTATGTTTAAAACTACTTCACCATTTATACAAAACCCTGGACATTTCTCAATATATTAAGGATAATTATTTAAGTAAAAAGCTGAGTACTAACTATTCATAAATAAAGTCCCTACAGAGATATTCCCATTTTTAACAAAGAAAATCGATTGGTATTCTTTATCATAATCATAGACAGTGTCTTGTTATCATTGTGACAAAGCAGAGTTTTATGAATGGACCTGATAATAGGTTTATGGTTAATATTATGGTTAATATTTTGAGCGTTTCAGTTTATTTATCCCACAATCGATTAAAATATAGTAATTATTTTCTCCTCAACAATTAAAACCGCGCTTTCCCATTGAATCATTACATTGCTGATGCATGAGGTAGGTGATTCTTCCGGGTCAACACGTATTTTACCCCGACAATACCACAAACTTTTTATAAAAATTCATTACAAATTGTTTGCGTGTACATGTGGGTGTTGTGTAAGATTTTATTTATATGGATTGCATATTATTACGGGATTTATATAAAATTGTGATTGATGATATGTTTGGTTCGTGATGAAATCAAACACCACGTTATCTATTGTGTACTGAGATTATATCTACAATGAAGTCATAATAAAGTACGTTTTTTTTTTCGTGAATAAATATTAAATTTTGAATCACGAACATAATATATGCATAATTTAGATGCTGCACGATATTACTGGAGTTGTACTGTGAAATTTTACGTGTCACAACATCCTTCGGCTAATCTGGTGTTTTAGTTCCTACACATATGAGAAGATGCCAGGATAGCAACAGCCCCAAATAACTTTTTTTCTTAAAAAAAATGATAGTATATTTAGTTGTAGTGGATAATAAATTGGAAATTTTGAATCTCAAGAAAATCTACTGAGAAAATTAAATTACTTGCTAACACTCACCTTCTCTTATTAAACAAATAATTTCAAATAATTTGAATTATTTTGTCTTACTTGTTAGGTTATTCAACATTCCATTGGTTTCTATTTAATATTTTGTCACCAAAACACTTTTTTATGGGAAATAGGTAGTATTAGAATTATCTGTCTGCCAGAGTCATTTAAAGTTATGTCCTATGTCTATTGTTACCTCTTTGCTATAATTATGGTCTTCCAAAAATACATAAACCAGACATTAGATCCCATTAGACCTATTTTAAGTTTTATTAATTCTCCAACGTCTAAACTTTATTTCTTTCTTTATTCTCTTTTGAAAAGTCTAACTAATTTTTCTAACCCCTATTCAATTAAAAATTCTCTCTCGTAGATTTTCTATAATTAAATTTCCTACATATTCTTTTACTTTTTATCTTGATGTCATTAACTTATTCCACAGTAATCACCCTTCTGATTGTATTTCACTAGTTAGGATATTGCTAATTTTCAATAAAGTTCCTACACATATTCTTCTTGATTTATGTTCTTTATTAGGCTTATGTTTAGAACAAAATTTCTTTAAATTCAATGATTCATTCTATCAACAACCTTCTAGTTTAACTATGGGTTCCAATCTCTCCCCATTCTTGGCTAAACTTTTTATGTATGATGATAACATTTTATGGTACTAAAGATATGTTGATGATTGTTTTGTGTTGTTTAAAGGCAGTCTTTCTGATATAGACAACTTTCTTACCTATATAAATTTTCTTCACCCTAGAATAAAATTTTTTGTTGAAATGGAAATTAATAGCCAGATTTATTTTTTGGATATTTTAATAACTTAGGACTTAGTTAATGATTCTTTTTGTTTTGATATTTTTATTGTAAATTCAGACTTTGTTTGAACATTATACATGACAATACTGCAATGTCATCAAAAAACTTTGTGGGTTCATAGTTGTATGTGGGAGATATTTCATCTAATGTTTTTAAGAAATATAATATAAATTTTGCTTTTAAAACAAATAACTATATTTCTCGCTTAGTTAATACAAAAGATCCTACACCTTTGCTACACAAATCTGGAGTTTACAAATTATCTTGCTCTGATTGTAATGCAGTATATATGTTGGTCAATGTGGAAGAAGAACTCACCTTCTAACTTTTGCATACATGTAATAAGGGCAATAGGTTGAATTTGTTAGAATATTTGCAGATTAGATCTTCTTTGTTAAATACCTCAGTCATTTGTCTTAATGAACAAATACAGCCCAATAATGATAACTAGATTTTCGTGAATTTACCTTTTGATATTATTAAGTGACTTATTTTGATACTTTCTTCTTCTGTTTCTTGATTGTCTGGATGTTGTTGTTAATCAGTTCATTACTCACAAATTGGTTCAGTTGTATTTTTTGATTACTTCATGTTGTAGTGCTCATATAATTACTCTTTATATTCTAAATATTATGTATAAGTTTATCCTTCACTCTTTGATTCCTCTATTTTTTCTTTGTTTCTTTCGATGTGCCTTAGGTATAACAATGTTTCAATCCTTTCTTTATTTTGTGTCCTTTCTTTTGGACTTTTAGTTAGTAGAAGTCCCGTTTTGTCTCTCTATGTTTCCTGTATGTTTTATTTTAACTTAATAATATATTTTACTCCGAAATTTATTATATTTTAAATTTTATTTACCTACATATTCATATATTTTGACTGATATACAAATGCATTGACTTTTATATGATCAGGTAAGCTTTTCTTTATTACTTATGTGCCTCACTCATTTTACTATTTTGTTCAACTTTATATTTATTATTGTTATAGTTCTTGTCTTAATCCTTACCTTACTGTATCTTTTTATTTTTAGCCTGATGATGGTCTAAGACCGAAACTAGTTGCATTTTTATAGTTTTAACATTAAATTTATTGTGGTTTGACTTAGTGTTTTATTGATATTTGATATCAGCCATATTTGAGTTATGGATCATTCCTTCGATTATCTGTCTGAGTATTCATATCCTCGTTAAAAATATTATAAAAGACTTCAAGATTTTTACACCTAAAAAATTACAATATTAATCAAATTTGTTCGTCCAGTGCCACACAGGGTGTGCATAAGTGTTGTGGCGGTACGACTACATGGTGAAATCATATACACTAAAAATGTTTATGGATTTTCGATGTTAATTTTTCTCTGTGAAAATGGTCAGGGCCATTATGCAAATTCTGAAAAACTTTCGAGAGAATTATAATTAAAAATATAATTATCCATGAAAATTACGGTGAAAAATATTTGGGTCAGAAATAACTGATACGAAAAAGCCCAACAAAAGGATAATGACCGGGTTAATATCATAAGAAACCACAAAAGTTGTTCGAAATGTAGAGCGACTTGCTTCCCATTTTGGGCAGGACCATTACCCTATAAGGAAAACGGTCGCAGGGCATGATTTAGTGCTCGAACATGGTATGATTAATGCACTGGATGTAATTTTTAAGAGACCTCACACCGATGTTGAATTATTTAACACTTCTCGTAAAAAAAAATCGGTGCCTACACAGAAATTTGTAAGTAGATTAAAGTACAGAAAATATTACAGTCGGTTAAATGCTGATTTATATCTGAAGTTGAATTACAATTATTTAAATAACCATAAAAAAATTCCGTGCGGTGTTTCATTGCGTACTTTTATAAATCACACTTTAATTTAAAAGTGAAAATCTTGTTTATGTAGGTTATTCATTCATCTTTTATTCTTAAATTAATATTTGCAACAAAATTAAATATTCTATTTAATGTATCTATTTAAACTAAGAAAACTAAATATCAAATATTAAAATTATAAAAATAATACCTACTCTACAGTTTCCAATAGAAAGCCTTTGAGCCAAGCTGTTAATTTTTTTATTGTGAAACAATAATACACTCAAAAGCAAATATAAATTGAAAGATTATTTAAAAAATAACTTGTATTCGTCATTTTTTTAAACCAAATAAAAAACTCAAAGTAAATATCACAGAATTTTATTGATGAAAAAAAATGTTTAGCTACTAGTTTCGGCCTAACATAGAGGTCATCATCAGGCTAAAAAAACCGTTATATTTAATTGTGTAAATTAATAAAGAAATAAAGAACATACCTTAGTTTAAAAATTGAAAGAAGATAATGTTTGTAAGGTTATGTTGAGGTCAGTAATAAGAAGGTTAATTTAATAATGATGATAACCAAACATTGTAAAAGATGTTTAGTCAATTTAAAAGAAACAAAAACACTTATTGAATAAAGAGTGGACGACGGAACAAAAACAATATATATATATATATATATATATATATATATATATATATATATAATCATAATCCACATATACCATGTAATGGTGTGTGGCATGGATAAACATTTAGTTTCCATATACAAATTTGGCCCATTCTTTTTTATTTTTTGCTATTTTTTTTGCTTCCGTCCATGTAGTACCTCTTTTTTCTAGTATTGTAGCAACCACTTTATCCCACGTATTTTTGGGTCTACCTTTTTTCTTTATTTTTACTGTTTTTGCTTCCCAAACTCTCTTTACCGGTCTTGTGTCTTCCATTCTTTGTAGATGCCCCCACCAACTAAGCTGTCTCTGCTCAATAAACTCCATTAAAGATATTATATTCAAGTCTTGTCGTATTTGGACATTTGTCATTCTATCCAATTTTGTTACTCCTCTAACCCGCCTTAGATATTTCATCTCAGCCGCTTGTAGTGAGCTTTTTTGCGTACTTGTTAGTGTCCAAGTCTCACATCCATAAGTCAATATTGGCCTATAGATTGCTTTGAAAACATTTAATTTTGTTTTTGTGGAGACTTCCCTTTTATTAATAAAACTATTACTTAAGCTGTAGTACATATTTAAAGCGTTTTTTATTCTGGTATTGATTTCTAGGTCTTCACTTCCTGTGTTTTCTATTTTATTTCCTAGATATTTGAAAGAATTCACCGATTTAATTTTTTGACCTTCTAGTTCTATATGTACATCATGAAGTTTAGTTGTCATAATCGCAGTCTTTTCTAAATTTATTTTCATACCGTATTCCTTCAGCGTTTGATGCCAGATTTCTAGATTTTTTGTAGCTCTTGTGGGTGTTCTGCGATTAGTACTATATCATCAGCAAAAGCTCCCTCAGATATTTTAACTACTTGCAAATTTTTATATCCAACTCTCAGTTTTTTTGATTTGTTTGAGCATATATTTATAATATCGTCTATAAATATATTAAATAAGAGTGGGCTCAAACTACCCCCTTGTCTCACTCCTTCTGTGGTTAAAAATGCTTCTGATTTTAAATTTCTTCTTATCACATAATTTTCATTTCGTTTATATAAACTCATTATTGCACTTTTCCGTTTATCCAAGCTGTCCCATAATTTCTCCCTAGGTACCCTGTCAAACGCTTTTTCCAAATCAATAAATCCAAATAAGCATTCTTTATCTTTTGAGTGTGTTTTGTCTATCAGCTGTTTGATGGTAAATACATGATCTTGTACACTTCTCCCTTTTCTAAATCCACTCTGCGCTTCGTTTAATGTGTTTTCAACTCTTGGTCTTAATCTAACAAAAAAAAAACAAAAAAACAAAATGGAAGACAAAAGTAAAATCTGTTATAAACACAGTTTATTAAATGGGAAGTAGCTTCATTAATATCAAACATCTCGAGTAAATTAATCCTCGGACATTTAAAACATTAATGTAACCTTAAAACGTTGGAATTAGAAAAAGTGTGATTTGCAGCTATGATATGGTTAGCAAAGGCAGATGCTGAATTGGGTGGATCAAAGTTTTTGTATTTATTAACATTATGTTCTTTTATTCTAGTATCCAGAAGCCCTCCTGACTCGCCATTATACACAGCATTGCAGTCATTCCAGTGTAACTTATATATTCCAAGGAAGCGTAAAATAGCCACAGTTTTTTATGTTAATCAAGTAAGATCTCATTTGAGATACTTATAGATGGTTTACTTCGTTTTATTTCTTTTTACCATGCTTGTTTAGTTGCACCTAAAGTATTTTAATATGTTAGTAACTTCATTATAACATATAAGAGTGTATAACTGCATTAATGCTGCATAACATATAAAACTGTATGGTTTACTTCGTTTTATTTTTTTTTACCATGCTGGTTTATTGTTGAATCTAAAGTATTTTAATATGTTAGTAACTTCAGCATAACATGTAAGACTGTTTTCTATTCCTTTAACATTATTGTACATACTTCTTTTGCTGCCTGAAATCGCACCTTTTGACGTGTCTCTTCCGTAATATTTGTAGCTAAATCATGTATTATTATCAACTCTAACATAAACTTCTAAAAAAGATTGATATATGGCTGTTTCTTCTACTTCAGCAGTCGGCGATAATTTTCCTTCAATAACTTCTACAGCTCAAGAAATTCCTTAACACAAAATATACATCTACTTCCACGTTGCCCAGTTAGATTTACTTTCAAGCAAGCCAATTTGTATTTTAAAACTCTTATCCAAATGACAATATAATTTGTACCAACAAATTACTACTATTTTTACTGTACCCTGTTCTAGGCCTATAAACTGTTGAGAGTAAACGTAGTACTGGTGATTCTATAAAGCAGTATTTTTCTCTGTAAAAAAGTATAAACTGAATAAATTCTACCGACTGATGACAGTTATATTAAAAAATACGAATTACAATATTATTTAAATGTTCAAACTGGTAAAGAAATTAATCTTTTTAATATTAACAGCTATTTTTGTCAATTTTAATGCCAGGTGTGAATATTAAATCATCCTTAATTGAAGTAATAAAACTTATTTTTTTATTTATGTAAAAATAACTGTTTTATATATTTAATTCTGTTGTTTTGATATATAATATCCGATGTTAGAATAAATCGTACGTAGGTAACGCGGTATTAACATTCCAGTCAGTCAGATGGACATCGTGTTTTAGTGAGTTTTTTTGCCGGACACTTTAAAAAAATGTAGATTCTCAGTTTGAATTTATTATATACAAACATTGCTCCTTTTATGTAAATTAGTTAGCTTTTCCACAAAAGAAATGTATATATAATAATAATAAATAATAAAATAAGTAATGTTGTTAGGAGCAGCTAAATGTTACTGCTTAAAATTAAATACTGAATCTTACAAGAATGACAAATTTTTGTATAATTATTTTTATTTTCTTTAATAATTTTCTGATTGTGTTTTACCTTCTTTTGTATTAATGCAGTTACCTCTTTGATTAATAAATAATAATAATAAATAAATATCAGTAAAAAATAATGTAAGCAAATTTTTCCTTTTAGGGAAACGGTACAATAAGATGTACATAGTATTATAATTACATCCATGTAACGCTGGATTTCTATCAGCCCTTTATCTCTAATTAAGCTCACCAAAGTCGTTGGGATATTCATATTCGTGAGCTGGATGCAAACCAAATTCATTGATGTTTAGTCTTTCATCCCTTTCTCATAATAGGACGGTAATTGGCTTTTGATAGTTGTTTTTAAGATATCTGGCACCATCTCAAGTACCGAATTATTTTTTTACTTTTGGCTCACCACACTATGTTGGCGTTTCACCACTATTATATATGAGGAATGAGGAAAGGGGGATCTAATTAAATCTCCATGCCACCGGTGAGAGTAATAGGCAAAGCTCCCATTATAATTAAGCACTCCTCTGTTGAAGCTTATTAACGTTCTTTATGGTAGTCTACTACTGACTTTTATTCCACCTTCACTTCTTATTTAATCATTGCTTGGTTTCATATTTCATCTAATCTGCATGGACATGTCGTATACTATTAGATACGTCCAAGATGAAAAAGGTTCTCCATATTAGCGTTCTATGTCAGGGCTTAATCAAACGTAACCCCTAGGTATTCAACTATATTCGCTTCCTTAATAGTTTTTCCATAGAGAGCACGTATTTGGAGTTTAGCTAGTTCACGTTATTTGTTACACCACCTAGTAAAAATATAAGAGAATAGGCATTATCTGCGTAGCCTTGTAATCTATCCTCTGGTTATAAAACTAATCGGCTTTGTCAAGAAGCTGAATCTGTTTGCTGAAATCTGATTAGGTGTGAGCCACAATAGACCCACTCACCACAAACCTAACCTAACATAACCTAACTCCTTAGTTAGTATTTGCTGTCCGCGTTACACTGGCGCAGTAAATACAGCCGCGTGTTACCAATCCCCACTTTCAGCACTAGTTACACAATATACTATTATTATAGAACTATATTATTTAAAACAAAACACAATTACAATGAAATACTTTGGCATTAGTACTGCTGTACAAATTATTTGATTTATTTGAAATAGTATGAAAACTGTGGAGGGTAGAGGTGAGGATGGCCAACTTTTATAGGAATTATGTCGAAAAACTGTTCAGTGGTAAGGAGCATATAGTAGATGGCGCAAGAGTAGCAAAAAGGTGAAAAGACAAATTGAGCTAAGTTGAAAAATGTAAAGGTACTCGCACATTTCAGCCTTTTGCTCGCAATTCTATGGCTAGCTTTTTTTGTGAAACAACTGCGCATGCGTTTCAGACTTTTGACTGCAACAAAAAGGCGCACAAAAATATAGAACCATTTCTATTTATTCAAGGTCAAATCCGCGCAATCTCGCCTGTTTTTAGGGAATTTTGATCGAACAACCCAAAATCTATGTTGGCAGAAATGTCCGTTTACGTCAGCTGATTCTATCCTGTTGTCCTATAAGCATAATAAACATTGAAGTATTTTATGATAATATGTTTATTCCGAAGTTCGTGTGTACTTACAGTTTGTATTTGTATGAAAATACATGTTTTAAATTAAAGGTAACGTAACCTCAAATATTCAGAAACTGACAACACTTGTCAAATGACGAAAAAAAAATCTCAAAAGTTGCGGCAATGTACGAAGGCATGGTAAAAATTTGCTAGCAATTCAAAATAGACTTGGAGGAAAAAGGCTGAAATGTACGAGTACCTTAATATTTTTCGTGACTTGTGACACTTACTCTTGCTACTGTGGCGCCACAGTGAAATAAAATAACTTTCTGTAATGACTGATTAAAATGAATTTGGTATCAAAACATTTTTTATAAAAAATGCAATCGGAAAAATAGGACTTACTATTGACTAAAATAATAATTAACTATCAAAACTGGAGAAGAAAAAACTTGACAAATTGAAATACCTCAATGCAACATTAATAATAAAGAAATCCAAGTTAACAGAAACAAAAATAAAACACAAACAAGTTTTTGAAATTCAGAAAATATCTTGTTAAAAAAGAAAGTAACAAAAATAAAAAAAAATCATTTTTACCAAGACAAAATTTTGAGAGACATTTTCAAGGCCGATTTTGGAATATTTAGTTCCCCATATTCCGACCGATTTCATGATTATCTTCTATTTTTAGTAAAATACTTCCCATTATGTCTAATTCTGCACATTTCTGATTTTATTTTTTTTTTATTTTTGTTCATAATTTAAGAGTATTTTTTGTTTGTACATTAAACTATAAACTGTTCTTTAAATTTTTATTTATATTTTCATTTTATTAAATAAAATCTTTAATATTTTACCTTATAGACCAAACAATGATTTATAGAGTTTTAATCACGTTAGGACATTCTAGAAGTACTTTTTTCAGTGTAACTTTCTTATTTTACCTTATTTAAATACGCACCCACGCATCCTCGTTAATGAAAGCACTGATCTATTTCAAAAACCTTACCGTATATTCCTAAATTACAACAACAAAGAACGGTCTTTAAAAGTGAAGGTAAATTATACTTCACATTAAAATTCTGACAACGTTTCATTAACTGGAACACTTAATTTTTTGTATTCAAGCCTGTGCCTACTCCCACCTCTATTCACCGTGGTTAATTTGTTATTTCGATTGTTCACAGTGTCGACAACAATTTGGTTTTGTTTTTATTTTATTTTTAACGCCAGTGGGAAGACTGCATATAATTAAAAATGTATCTCAAGCTTGCTCTGTAAATAAACATAACCTAAAAACTGCCAGTCTTTTATATCGATTTCATTT
The DNA here is from genome assembly GCA_035357415.1 of Ophraella communa. NCBI lineage: Eukaryota > Metazoa > Arthropoda > Insecta > Coleoptera > Chrysomelidae > Ophraella > Ophraella communa. The sequence continues at coordinate 26,592,251 of CM068994.1, read as the reverse complement.
CATTCTTCTTTTTTTCCTAACCATTTAAAGCATATTAAACATACACCCAGACGATTAAAAACAATAATTTTATTACCAAGTAGTTATTTAAATTTTTAATCTAGAAGTTTTTTTAATGTTTTTAAATTAAATAAAAATAAAATTGTTTCTTTAATACCACAAGAAACTAATCTGCAAAAAAATGTAAAGAAATAGATACCTATAGAAATGTATATACAGTGTGGAAACCACTTATGGAATAAAATTACTTATGGGGTTAGTTTAGAATATTATAAAAAACGCTGGTACCCGTCAACTTTGAAATTCAAATGTGAGCTTTTTAAACATAAATGGTATATTGTTACGGTTGCATTAGGAGTAGGATACAAGTGAGCATGTTTATTTATAAATATTACAAAAGAGATACTGAATTGGTGTACAACACTCGGGGGGAAACAATGATTAAAAATCATTATAAATCTTCGTTCGATTTTTTTTATGAAAATAAATTAATAGATAGAAAGATAATAGAAAAACTACAAGATGAGTTTAATTTATTCCAGATAATTATTCTATAAATTTTATAAATTTCTTACATTGTACCTTGAAAACAATTGATTAGTTTTAATTTCTAGATGTTAAGGACAAATTTGTGACCACTCCAAAAAACAGGAGGAATAATTTTAGAATTCCAAATTTCACTAAAATAAAATCACCCTGTACAACAAAATTCCAACAAACATCATTTGAGCTTACCAGTCACCATCATAAAAACTGATTTTTTTTAGTAACTTTGCTTTTACTGCCAACATAAATTTAATTTTTTTGTTCAAAAAGGAAAGCTGGGAAAACAAAAGAATTATTGGTAACCAAGGTTTTGTTGAATCTTGAATCGCTCTCTTGTTTTTTGTTCCTGAAAGCGAAAGGAGGGTAAGAAAATTTGTCCTGATAAAATTAAAATATTGTATGTGAAATTAAACAATTAACGCATAATCATGTAAAATAAATGCTTAAATCGATAAAGTGTGTGTGTAGAAGTGTATTTTCATAAAAATTCAACCTACCTGACAAGAAATTGGGGCCAAAGTGTATTGGCATCCAATACTAGCAGTTCCAGGAGGACAGGCAAGTTATTTAAGCCTCAAGGAACATATTCCTGCCCATTATAAGGTGACAACAGTTGTAAGGATTCTACATCTGAGGTATTTGGGGCCATTTTGCTCCAACACATCTTTAGCAAGAATTAAGTACCAGGACTCTACAACATACATGCATGGACCAAATTCTGAACATTTTTAAGGTGATATCAATTATTATCGTTCTATTTTAATATTTGACATTTTCGATAAACTCTAGAATTTCAACAATTATTATCGCTCTATTTTAATGTTTAACATTTTCGATGAACTCTAGAATTTCACACTGATTTTTTTTTGGCACTAATTCATTTGTACGAGATCCATAATTATTGTCAAATTTATTCGTCTCATAAAGGTTTTAATTAAATTAGCACGTGCTACAACTTTAATGTAGTTTGTTCCTGGAAGAGAGAACAGGATATTCAGGAATTTTCACATTCATACAGTTCAATTGAAGAATAATGTTTTATAAGTAAGAACACGCTATATCGTAATTTAAGGTACATTCCATAGGAATAAAAAAATTATAAAAAAATTGTACTCACTTGTAACATCAATTTATTTTGGAATCTTTCTAATGCATCTTTTTCAGCGACATTGAATAATAAATGTCTCTTTTGAATTTCTGTTTAATTCAAACATAAATTAATTCGGGAAATTTGTTTAAAGAAAACAACCACTTCCAAATTTGCTCTCATCAGCTGTGACTTTCAGAACTTTAACCTCACAAAACACAGCATTTGACCGGAGGTAATAATCATAGAACTCGAACCTACACACGTAACCTGAGCAGGTGACGTCACACAGGGACCGGAGGAACTACATTAAGTATCTCTTTCGTTATTTGTTTTTCATCATAAAAAATTTTTAAGAGTCTCATTGCTTTGAGCAGCCTGGTTTAATTTAATTTCATTGGCGTCATATTTGTTTTTAAGAAAATATTGTGGGAGGTCATATTGTTGTCTTAGGCGTACTGCTATAGGCAACACGTTTCACATAAGCCATAGTTAATTTGAAAATACAAAATACCTTGACAAAATATAATTTTATAGAAATAACAAAATATAACCCCACAATATATGGTATAGTTCGTTGAGGTGGTATTGTTAAGGAGCTTTTAAAATCATAAAAACATACAGGGTGTTTCATTAAAAATATAGATCATGGACGATGCCAGACTTGCCTGTATCACCCTGTACACTTGAATTTCAAAGTTGTTGGGTCCCAGCGTTTTTTATAATCTTCCAAATTAACCCCACAAATAATTTTATTCCATAAAAGGTTTCCACAATGTATTTAATTAATACACTGTTGGAAATTTAACCTCCAATTACTTATTTTATTAACAACATCTTGGTGATTCCATAATTCACCTTCTATTTTTTTTAAAACATTTTAAGAAATTGTGACTTGGCCATTGCAGCGTGAAGAAGATGAATTGTACAAGATAGAGGGTGTGAATACTAAGCCACCTGGTGCGAAACTATCCATCAACACTTATCCATCTTTAATCGCTGTTATTCGAGAAAAGAATTCCAGCTATCATGCAGGTATGGACTTAACACGCACAACTATATCGAGATATCCATCATCCAAGCAGGAATTTTACAGAATGCCTACGTTGAAGCAAAAATGCGAATACCCACTGGTAGATAAGGATTTAACGTGGTTTTCACATTATCGCTCATGTATATACGATACTTTTTTTTTAAATAAGTTTCTAAAATTCAATGCACATCTTTTGGAATAATTATAGCAAATAAAGCAATATACTGTAGCATTTTTTCTTTAAAAAAATCCTACAATATATTACTGTTCACTATACCTACTAGTAAAATACAGTGTGTAAAAGCCAAATGGAATAAATTTATTATTTCGGTTACTGTACATATTTATAAAAAATCCCGAAACACGTCAAACTTATATTATAACTTGACATTCTTTAACGCGAAAATGCAACCCCTACCTTTAACCCCCTTAGAATGACAGGTACAACCCCCAATTTTTTAAATGGGAAGTATAGGCTTGTGATATATCATTTGAAAGGTCTCTTCATTCTCTATTCAAAAATGTTATTGTTTTTAAATTTAATGCAAAAATTAACATAAAATAAATTTATATCATGTTGTTACCGAAATTCGCTACAATACAATCAAAAACTAAAATGTAATGCAAAACGTAATAAAATGTGGAACACGAAAAAGAACTATGAATGTTAATGAAGTAGATGTTCAAAATGTTCTCCGCGAACGTCTTGGCAACATCCTAATCTCAAATAAAACTGTCTTCTAACATATCAGGCGTGATCGACCTAATCGAAAGCGTTATTCGTTCTTTTAAGTCATTTAAATCAGAAGGTTTAGTTTTGTACACATGGCTCTTCACATATCCCCATAAAAAGAAATCTAATAATGTAAGATCAGGTGATCGCGCTGGCCATTCAATCGATCCTCGCCTCCCTATCCACCGATTGGGAAATATTGTATCGAGGTACTGACATTAAGTTGGTAATGTGGTGGTGCTCCATCCTGCTGAAACCATATCGTATTCGCTGGAACTTGAGGGGTACCTGGATCAGGATATAAATTTGCCAACGTTGGAATGACATCATTTTGAAGTAGTGCCAAATAATTGTTGCCATTCAAGTTGCCCTCAATAAAAAAAGGGACCAATGATATTGTTCCCTACAATCCCTGTGCAAACATTAACCTATTGAGGGTATTGAGTGTGTTTTTCTCTCATCCAGTGAGGATTTTCCGTGGACCAGTAGCGGCAATTTTGCCGATTAGCATGACCGTTAAGTAAAAAAGTACACTTATCAGAAAAAATAACGTCTTCTAATTGGATAATATTGTTATCCAACATGTCCATTTGCTCACAAAAAAAAGTTCCCCTATCAAAATCGTCTTCCATGAGATCCTGAGTAGGTATCATCTTATACGGATGCCATTTATTTTCTTTAAATATGTTTGCTATCGATGTATGGCTAGCATTGAATGTAGTGGATGCCTGTCTACTCGATGTATGGGGGTTTTCCTGAAACTCAAGCAACACATCTTATTTGAGTTCATAACTCAGTGCATTGGCAGCTGCTTTTTTATCTGCCTTAGAGGACCAAACTCGCGAAACTGCTTTTCTATTTTATTTATTGTTCCTTGGGATATAGGCGGTAAATTGGGAAATTTCTCATGAAATAGGCAAGTTACTTCCTGTTGTGTTCGGATGTTATCTCCGTAACCAATCATTTGTAAAACTGTTATTTTATGCATTTCCGTTAATCTAACCATTTTTCAGAATTGAATTGAACAAACTTTATACTTAAATTACAACAATGACAACTTAAATACAACAATTTACTACTGCTTGTTAAAATAGCGTTGCCACGGAAATTCTTTAAAGTTTTTTAATGGTTACCATCTAAAAACCAGATTGCTATGGTTTTTGTTCACTTCCTCATTATCAAGACCTAAACGGGAAATAAGTTTTAAGTATATTGTAATAAGTTTCGAGTATATTTTAGCGCATTTCGGTAACAACATGATTTTAATTTTTTTTATGTTAATTTTTGCATCAAATTTAAAAACAATAACATTTTTGAATATAGAATGAAGAGACCTTTCAAGTGATATATCACAAGCCTATACTTCCCATTTAAAAAATTGGGGGTTGTACCTGTCATTCTAAGGGGGTTGAAGGTCACGTTAAAGAATGTCAAGTTATAATTTAAATTTGATTCGGAATTTTTTATAAATATGTACGCAGTAACCGAAATAATGAATTTATTCCATTTGGCTTTTACACACTGTACTATGTATCTTATGAAATAAAAATAACTGAAAAACACAGGTGTTTATTAATATGTTTGTGATCCTAACTTGGTGTTTTGTGATCCTTCTATTGAAGTGAGTCGACTAGAACGGTTTGTTCAGAACTAGTATTCAAAATTGAGAATGAAAACATTTGTATATTAATTAATTTATCTAGACATATAATACAAAAATTATTATTATTACCACTATTGGTTACGTATCGCAAATAAGTGTTCTGTGTATTACATGTCACCAGTGTAATTTCAGAGACTTTTTCTCAAACAAAACCACTCCTTTCAATTGAACTAATGAAGAACCAATGAAGAACTAAAAAGTTCTAAAATGTTGAAATTCCACAAAGTAAGAGTTAGTACAATAAATTGTATCTGGTCAATTATTCAACTAAAATCCAACTCTGGATCTTCTGGTACAAGGTGGTGTGTCTCTTCCCAGAAATTCCGTACTTGTCTATCAAAATCAAGACATATTTTAATAAATCATTGTACACACAGGTGAATCGGTGTATTCATGAGTTCGGATCGATCCAATATTTTATTGTTGACGTACGAGTTTTCGAATCTGAACGTGTATTAATGTGGTTCAGTATTTGATATCGATGTGATGCCTCCAATAAATATGTTGGTGTAATTACAATGTTATAAAACCAAATCATAAATCAAGAGATACACTGTTGGGTGATGGGCGTTACCCCTCCATTAAAAAATGAAAAAGTATTTCAAGTTGTGTACAATACTCGATATTATGGTGATAAAGTTTTTTTTTTATTATTCGTATCAGACTTCACGTAATACATTTATTTAAGCAATTAAAAAGGTTGTTTATATCATATATTAATTGGTTTTCTTTATTTTTAATTAAGTCAGTGGCGAATTTACAGGTTTTAATTTTTGTCGTCTCTAAAGATTGATAAACAATAGATGTTTGAACAAAACTTCCACCTTTTATTTAAAAAAATAGATTCTTAAATGCATTGACAGCTGTTTCGCTACAAAAAGCATCGTCAGTTTGACATATTGAAGTTGTATGTATGTATGTATAAGTTAGGGGTGATAATTACACTGCAACCTATAGGATCTATTGTGTCCCCCCTTACTTGCCATGTTCTGATATTTTCTCAGACTTATAGCAGCTCTTCGAGTCCTATTTTCCTGAGGAAGTTTAGGACATCGTCGGGCTTCAAGTCAGGTAGATCCCCTTCCTCTATTCCATGTGCTCCTAGGTATCTAGTCCTAGAATTTTGCAAGGCAGGGCATTCTGCACTTTGCTTCATCTGCTAACCCTAGTTTCTTCATATGGCTTCTTAACCGGCAATGCCCGGTTAATATTCCCGTTAAAATTCGGAGCCTTTTTTTACTGAGGTTGAGGCAGCTAAGAGATCTCTTCTGGTCATAGTTCCCCAGTAGTATATTAGATTGCCTGAGTCCTTCCAGCTGATTCCAGTACTTTCTCCATTTCTTCCCTTAGTTTTCCTAAGATTACTCTACTGCTGATTCCACAAGATGGTTCTGGTCCCAAATGTGGGGTTTCAGCTCCTTTTTTTGCCAGCTTATCTGCTGTTTCGTTCCCCTCTATTCCTATGTGTCCCGGGACCCATAGGAGGGTGATAGTGTTCTTCTGGCCCAGTTCATGTAGTTTGCCTTTGTCTGTTTGTAGTATTATGGCTATTGACTTAGTATTAATTGCCAATTCAATCTAAACTAATTCATCACCCAGTTATAATTAGTTCATAATCATTGGTTATAATTAATTTGGTGCTGCGAACCTCGCTTTGCTCGGCACGCAGTGATAACTTTATAATAATACCATGTAGCTGACTGCTAAGACAATTACGCTGATTCATAAGAAATTCAGGATGATTGTCCAAAACTTTATTTTTACCTTTATTGTTAATAGTTAAGTTATCTGGTTTACCTTCCAAACAATTGGCTTTGAAGTCAAAAGCCACTCTCATTAGGTCAGTTATACAGCATAGAAAAAGGCGTTGTCAAAAGGCAAAAAACCAAAGTTGGAGTTTGCAATGGAATGGCTAGGGACACAAAAACTGTGAAATTGTATTGTATAGACACTCTTGAGCATAATTATCTTAGCAGTCAGCTACAACCAAATCAATTTTCAACAATTCTAAACTAATTCGTAACCTAGTTTCATTATTAACGCTGGAAAACTAATCTTACCTATAGTTTCAGATGTAAGAAATGCTCCCGCAGTACGGTTTCCATAAATCTATCTGCCAAGAATGCACGCATTTCAAGAAAGGCGAACAATGCCAAGATGATTACACCTCTGGTTACTACCCGAACGTCACCAGCAACGAATGCATTCCCTGCGACAAGGTATGCAGAGGGTGCACGGGTTCCGGACCCGATAAATGCATCGGCTGCCAAAACATGAAGCTCTTCTACCACCATGACGATTTCAACAGGACCAAGTTCTCTTTCACAGTTTGCCCCTCGGAATTTTCTTACTGCTCCGAAGTACCCACCAATGCTTACCAAACCCAACCCAAAAACACCTCAGAGATGATCATCATCATTGTCGGAGTCTGCAACTTGATAGGGTTCTTCTACTACTGCTAACGAAAGGAAAAGCTTAAAGAAAATTCTATGAAGATGACGCTGGCTCTAACTGATTTGGAAGATAACGAACCTCTAAGACCAACTAACGTAGCCAAACTAAGAATAATCAAAGAAATATAGCTACGCAGGTCCAAAATCTTAGATTGTGGTGCTTTTGGGAAAGTCTACCAAAGTGTTTGGAACCTTGAAGGTGAAGAAAACTCTCAAGTCCACCAGGCTTTGAGTATGTATCCGAGGATAAAACAGGCTTGAAAAAGCCTTTGTAAATACTGCTGTGATTGATCCAACCCATTTTGGAGTAAGGCTGGAAAAATTTCGTCCTTACTCTGCGATTTAAAAGGTTTAAAATCCTTAAACAATAAAAATTTTATAAGATTTAGGAAAAACATTACATTATTAAAGCCCTAAGGGATTATCCTGAATACGAAGTACTATATCCACGTTTGGATAAATTGTATTCTCACCGGAATAGACATACTTTTTAATGATCCAGAAATCGGTTTTACTAAAATTCTTTTATACGATAGGTAGTTAACATAATGTTAGCCAACATAGGTTTCACAAGCGTTTATACAACTGGCTCTTAATATACTAATCTAAACATTCAATAATTGGTGTAAGATATTCCAAACTTTTTATAAATACACCTAAAGGCTCAAGAATAGGTTAACAATCATGGTAAATAAAGAAAAATAAGAACAATGTGTAATTTTTTTAATAAATTTAAGAATAAGGGTGCTGGATTGGATTATTCTTTATGTCACTCTTATACTGTCAGTTCTTTAAGAAAACTCGTTCTCCCACGGTTGCGTTTAAGAGACAGATTATCTTATTCCACTCGAACAATAATATGTGGAATTTTACATAAACCGAAAGGGCCCATTAGATATATCAATGATTGGTAATCGATACATCTCATCATGTGAAGAGTACTAGTCCAACTATGGTACGATTTTTTCCATAAAATCAAAGTTGTGCTGATTCTAGGAGGTGTTAAGAGCATTGCAAGGTCACGTTTTGAGATTCTTTCCGACCGATAAGATCGACAACAAGTTGCAGAGAAACAGCTTCTAATGGTCGTATTTTGTAATAAGGGGTGTATACTCAACCGTATTACGAACGTTTTTATAGAATTCAATTTATTAAAGTTTTAATCAAAGTTTAAATATTAGATTATTTTAATCGAAATAAAGTTTATTACTTGAACTTTATATAAATTTCAATTGTTTTTACTGTATGATTTTTAATTTTTAAATAATAATAAACTATTTTATTTTGATTTCTTTTTAACTAATTAACATTTAGCCATGTGGCGAGGTTTATAAATATTAAACATTTTCCAGAACAATATCTACAAGTAAATCTTAATTATAACTAATCAATACAAAGTATATTGTTACGGTTACATTAGAAGTAGTATACAAATGAGCATGTTTATTTATAAATATTATGAAAAAGATACTGAATTGGTGTACAACATTCGGGGGGAAACAATAATTAAAAATCATTATAAGTCTTTGTTCGATTTTTTTATGCAACTAAATTAATAGAAAGAAAGATAATAGCAAAACTACAAGTTGAGTTTAATTTATTCCAGATAATTATTCCATAAATTTTATAAATTTCTTAAATTGTACCTTGAAAATAATTGATTAGTTTTAATTTCTAGATGTTAAGGACAAATTTGTGATCACTCCCAAAATCAGTAGGAATAATTTTAGAATTCCAAATCTCACTAAAATAAAATCACCCTGTACAACAAGGTTCCAATAAACATCATTTGAGCTTACCAGTCACCAACATAAAAAACTGATATTTTTTTAGTAACTTTGCTTTCATTGCCAACATAAATTTATTTATTTTTGTTCAAAAGGAAAGCTGGGAAAACAAAAGAATTTTCGGTAACCATGGTTCTGTTGAATCTAAAATCTCTCTCTTGTTTTTTGTTCCTGAAAGCGAAAGGAGGGTAAGAAATTTGTCCTGATAAAATTAAAATTTTTATAAGTAAAATTAAACAATTAACGCATAATAATGCAAGATAAATACTTAAAACGATAAAGTGTGATATAAAAGTGTATTTCCATAAAAAATTTAACATACCTGACAAGAAATTGGGGCCAAAGTGTATTGGCATCCAATACCAGCAGTTCCAGGAGAGCAAGCAAGTTATTTAAGCCTTAAGGAACATATTCCTGTCCATTTGAAGGTGACAGCAGTTGTAAGGATTCTACATTTGAGGTATTTGGGGCCAATTTTGCTCCAACACATATTTAGCAAGATTTAAGTACCAGGACTCTACAACATCCATGCATGAACCAAATTCTGAACATTTTTAAGGTGATATCAATTATTATTGTTCTATTTTAATATTTGACATTTTCGATAAACTCTAGAATTTCAACAATTATTATTGCTCTATTTTAATGTTTAACATTTTCGATGAACTTTGGAATTTCATACTGATTCTTTTTTGTCATTAATTCATTTGTATGGGATCCATAATTATTGTCAAATTTATCCGTATCATAAAGGTTTTAATTAAATTAGCACGTGCTACAACTTTGATGTAGTTTGTTCTTGGAAGAGAAAACAGGATATTCAGGAATTTTCACATTCATACATTTCAATTAAAGAATACGGTTTTATAACTAAGAACACACTATATTTTTATTTAAGGTACATTCCATAGGAATAAAAGTATAAAAAAAAATAAATTGTACTCACTTGTAATATTAATCCATTCTGGAATTTTTCTAATGCATCTTTTTCAGCGACATTGAATAATAAATGTCTCTTTTGAATTTCTGTTTATTTCAAACATAAAGTGGTCTGGGAAATATAGTTTTATAACAACCATTTCTAAATTAACCCTCATCAGCTGTGACTTTCAGTTCAGAACCTAATATCACAAAACACAGCATTTGACTGGAAGGGATAATCATAGAGTTCGAACCTACACACGTAACCTGAGCGGGTGACGTCATACAGTGACCGGAGGAACTACTTAAGTATCTTTTTCGTTATTTGTTTTTAATCATAAAAATTTTTAAGAGTCTCATTGCTTTGAGCAGCTTGGTTTAATTTAATTTCATTGGCGTCATATTTTTTTTAAGAAAATATTGTGGGGGATCATATTGTTGTCGTAGGCGTACCGCTATAGGCAACACGTTTCACACAAATACTTTGAGAAAATATAATTTTATAGATTTAACAAAATTTAACCCCACAATATATATTATATCATTATTTTATAAAACATCATTTTTATTGCAAAACAAGTAATGTTAAGCATCAAACTAGAGATATACATTTTTAATCATACAGTAGTCTATGTAAAATACAATTTACCAACTTTAATTCCTTTAGAAGTCCATTTTAGAATAATAAAAGCTTTTTTTTGAACATTTAATGTAACAATAATTAATTTTACTTTTTTAAAAATCAATCATAACTTTTTTATTATCTAATAAAAGTAATATAATATTTAACTCTCTCAACAATTAATTGGAGAGAGCCGGCTTAACTACTTCTGAATTTTAGTATTTTCATATTAAGGACTCAATTAGATGTAAGAATAATTGTCAAGGACCTAATTAGATGTAAGAAATACCGCCTATAGAAATACTAGTAGCCCGACAACAACCCCAGGACCTGTGGAATCCTGATGTGTCAAAGATAAGTACATTTTGCTATACGTTTATACCTTTCTTCATTTCTAACCTAGCAGATAAATCAAAAAAATAAATCTTTTAATTTTTTCATCAGTTTTATTTACAAAACTCACTTGGCTGTAAGAGCTGTAGGGTGTATCGTGTTCGGTTTAACTATTCATTTAGTTAACTTTAATATTTACTGATAAATTCAACAATTTATACTTATTTTCCAATTCTACAAGGTGTTTGTATCTTTTTCGCCTTAATTTCCTTGTGTTTATATTTATTTTTGTTTTTCCATAAACCAATAAAAATATAGTGGCACGCTTAAACTGTTATAACCACAAAACTTGACCTGCAGTGAAACGAATCGAATCACTCCCTGAGAGAGTCTCCTGCCAGGATTTGTTATTTTAGTGTAAAAACCACTTTTATAAATTCCTTTTTCTTGCTAATATTGTACAAATTAAACAAATTTACTTAATAAGCTGTAGATAACAATACTATAAATGGTTAAGTAGACACCTCGTTACTAATAAGTCCTTTCGTCCTGAAGCAGTGCAACTTTACAGAAAACAGTTAAGATAAGGATTTTTACTTTTTCACTACTATATGTGCGTGAGACCATAGAAACTACCATCGATGGGTCGCTTCAGATACAAATATACCGACTTATTATCTTTTAACCTGTTCACCCGGAAAAACGAATGGATTCTGAGATAGTTCATAGGCTGAAATTGCTGAGTGGATAGATTTTCATAAATACAGGATTGAAAAGTAAAAAATCTTGATACACACGTCCAAATTGTTGTATATTAGAAAATGTGGAACATTACCAAAACTAAAAATAACACCTATAGTTAAGAAAACCCGCTCGGATTGGTTTTGTTTCGCAATATTCAGTATACACGCAAATAAATATGTAAATGTAAAAAAATATATTTATAAATTGATTTTTATAAAAGATATGTTCAAAATTTGTACCATGGCGTTGCAAATAAACTTTATTACGTTTCTGAAGATCATTATACATGTTTATTAGTTTTCCAGCAATTTCTAGCGAATTTTCCGAGCAAAATATTGAATTTTTCATCTTACCCCAAATGTAGGTATCAGGTGGTGTTGAATCCGGTGAATAAGGTGGATATTCTGTGCGACGAGAAATTATTCTGTTACAAAAATGTTCACAGAGCAAATTTATTAAGCGTCTGGCAATATGGCTTGTCGCGCCATCCTCTGTTGATACCATTGCTTACTATTTCTTGTCCTCTCTTTCTTTTGGAAGATGATGTTATCTCCTTTCTCACTCCAGCTCGGCCCATTGTTCCTCCTTTTAAGGATTTTTAGTATCATGGCTATCTAGCCAAATCGGCTCAATTGCTTCAGTGGCTTTGTAGATGAATCGTTCACGGAAACGGTCCAGATATGTTCAGGACTGGCCTTTTAACACAGATACTTTCTATTCCTGTGCCTTTGGGCCCCGATTCATCTTCCTCGGTCTGTTGAGGACATTTTTGTCTCTAGAGTTTTTTTTTGTCGTGGTCAAGTATGTATGCCATACATACCTGAGTTTTAGGAAGATCTTTCCCCTCTATTGCTCCTTCCCATGGTTTGAGTCGATTGACCGCCGTAATCATCCATTTTCGGAATAGCACTATCAGGGTGCTTTAATCCGAGAGAAGTCTTTTTCCGATGCTATTATAATAATAATAAATATACTTTCTTTATAAGGATTATTTTACAATAAAATAGAAGCATATACGGCTTGGTAATCCGTCAGCCGGAAATTAAGTGCTCCACAAAACAATACAAAAAACAAACAATGTAAAACTAGGATTTACAGAAAATACAAAAATAAAGAATAACAAAAATACAAAAATTAATAATTAAATTCCTGGATTAATTAATATCTATACATCCAGGCTGCGCTCGCAAAATGTATGAGACCTACAGAAGAGGTGGATGTTATTTTTGGAAGGGCTTTAATCCCCATCCAAACTCTTCTGAGGCTCCTTCTGTTGAACGACCCCCTTAAGGGCTTCTTCGTAGAGCGTCCCAGTTCAGCAACTGTTTTACACCCCACCCCACTTAGCCTTTTGCTCTCTGGAAGCTCAGAAGTTTATCCTCCACCTTCTGAGACATTTCTCTTTCAGGAGTTAGTTCTACCGTCTCCTGCACCAACATATGTTCAATGAGAGAATCAGCATCCTCATTACGTTTACTTTCTTCACTAAACTGATCTGGGAGTTGCTAGGGAAGGAGAGTCTATTTGGTCAGAGCCCTGCATGACCGAGCAAGGCTATTTGCATCTGGTATCTGGCTGGAACCGAGTTAATCCATCAACCATCTATTCATTAACACCTTGATTAAGGATTTTTAACGCGGTTTACTTCTCGTGCATCTCCTTTGGTGCGACTTCTCTTCTTTGAACTGTCCGGCATGGGTGACCCTACCTGTTGCAAGCTACTGTCAACATAGTCTAAATATTCATTGAAGTTCGCAGGCCTCTTCACCACTGTTGCTTTTTACAGTTCCTGATAAGGTAGAGATGCATGGAGGGGGTATTGGAATATTATAATATTAATGTTTATACAGACCAAATAAATATAAAACTAATTAAAACTAAATTAATTAATATTTCCAAAATTAAATGACATAGGTAATAATATTTCAAGATCAATAAATTTACATTTTTAACCATATTTTTCAAACATAATAAGCTGAGTAAAGTATGAGCCAAAATAAACAACAAGCATAAAAAATTAAATAATAATAAAAAACTGCGAATTTTAAGTTTTGTTTCTATACAAAATGTGTTCAAAGTGCTCGCCATTGTGTTTCAAACAGTACTCATAACGCTTAACATTTTACTAAAAAAAGGCTGCTGTATTCTTCTGAAAAAGGTCATAAATTTTTCACGGAGTTCATCAATAGTTGCCAATAGTCTTGATGACTTGTCTTGTCTTGTCATGTGTTGCACAATCTGTATTTTAAAGGGATAACCATCAATCTTCTTAAACATTATTTGGGTTTCACTGAAATTCATGTTTGGAGATGTTCTGCGGAGCTTCTTTTTGGTGATTCTAACATTTGTTGAAATAGCCTTCCTTAATTTCTCGTTTGTTGTCACGGTAACTGAAAGGCCAGTACAGCTTTTGCGTTGAGTTAGAACGCTTCCTATTCGTCAAAATTTTGCAACGACTATTAACAAGTTCTTATTAGCCAGTGCAGGCTTCTGAAACTCTTTCCGAAATTGATTGATTGACAACCATTAACAAAGTAGGTCCTGTTTAACAATTACTATTTGTTATTTAATATTAAGAATAAACACAGGATTAAATATATTAAAACAAACTTTTATTTTTTGATCTCAAGTGATACATAAATTTGACATGGTTAATATATGACAAGTGACATTGTTCACTTGACTTACATAGATACGTTCGACATTCTACACTGAACGAGTACACTGAACACCTTCCCCCTAAAGGTTAAGCCTAGCAGGGGCTTTAATATGCCTACCGTATTTGGAACGCTTACAGTCGGGAATATTTGGAATATTTGTGTTATTGACTATATTATTATTAATTGGTTCAAAGAGATTATTTATATCGCTAGTAGGATCATTAGGGTGGTCATTGCTAGGATCAAGTATATCTCTATAATTGTATTCTTGGTATGTAGATGTCTCAGGCAATAATTCGGGTTCAATGTTAGCTGGGTCTGATCTAGTACATGAGGGTTTTATTTGAGTTGTGTTCCTTCTAATTATTTTATTGTTGTCTTCTTTTCTAATCCAGTATGATCTTGGCTCTTTAGCTTTTTCTAGTATTGTCGCTTTGTGCCAAATCTTGTCTATTTTGCTTTTTACGACTATTCTATACCCTTTTTTGTATTCTTTAACTGCCCGGTGACTTGACCTATCATAGTATTTCTTTATCTTTTCTTTTTGCTTCTTTAGCTGTTTATAAATGTGTTTTTGGATTTCGGGTTCTAATTGTTTGCTAGTTACTGGTAGTTGTGTTCGTAACATTCTGCTGTGCAATATTTGGGCTGGAGATGCATTTAAGTTTATTATTGGTGCATTATTATACTCTAGAAGAAGGTCTCTGTAGTCCTTTTTTCCATCTAAGCATTTTCTAAGTATCTGTTTTGAAATATTTACAGCTTTTTCAGCCAATCCGTTGCTCTGGTGATAGTGTGGTGTGCACGTCGAAATAGTGATATCTTTGTCCTTGTAATATTCTTTGCATCTTACTGAAATGAATGGCAAATTATCTGCTATTATGTGTTGAGGATATCCAAATTTAGTAAATATATTCTGCATAGCATCTATGACGGCGTTTGCTGTTTTATCCTTTAATGGGCTCATTTCTATCCAGTGTGAAAAATGATCAATCAATACCAAGTAAGGTTTTGAACCGAATTCTAATATGTCAGCTCCAATTTTATTAAAACGTGATTTTGGTACTGAATGAGGTAGTAGGGCTTCTCTTGTTGTGGCATCTGTTATCCCCATCAAAATTTTGTCCCTTAAAGCTTTATCTTCCACGGTTTCATCCGGGTCAACGACATTATAATTGCAGGATTTAATTAGATGTCTGCAATCAGTTAAGAAATGCTCAAAAGACTCACCTTCTTTCTGTTTTCTTTTGAGGAAGTTATACCGTTCGAAACACTCATTTACCCTTGGATTCACATATTTAGATATTAGATCTATCATGCAGTTATATTCATCATTCTGTCCTGTAGGTACATTGAAAGTTGCCATAATTCTAGCTGATTCCGTTCCCATAATATTTCTCAGCAATGATAATTTTACTTTATCGGCCGCCTCGTGATTGCCGGTAGCTAATAAATAGTCTTCAAACGCTTGCTTCCAAAATTTCCATTCTATAGCAGCGTTATGACCTTGCAGATCAAAATCTGGAGGTAGTTTTACTGACCCTAGGCTTAAATTTGCCATTTTTTAGGGGTTACAAAACAACTTTGACCTCACTTTTACAATATAATATTTTATACTTTCCTGTGTCACTATGTACTTAAATATCTTTTTACTTTCGCAGCGCCATGTTTAACAATTACTATTTGTTATTTAATATTAAGAATAAACACAGGATTAAATATATTAAAACAAACTTTTATTTTTTGATCTCAAGTGATACATAAATTTGACATGGTTAATATATGACAAGTGACATTGTTCACTTGACTTACATAGATACGTTCGACATTCTACACTGAACGAGTACACTGAACAGGTCCATTTTATTGAAGTTTGTCATAGATTTTGAATAGAAAAGACGGAATATTTAAACTTTATTAAATTAAAGTTTTTGGACATTTACAAAATATATTGACACAATTAAAATTGACTTTTTGTTCCGGTGTAGCATCTTCTGGTGAAACAGGAGAAACTAATTTACCTTCCAAAACATCAACGGCATTTGAAATACCTCGTACCTTCCATGTAGCCCAATTATCTTTTCCTTCAAGTAGACCTATTTGGACTTTGGCTGGATCCATATCTTATTCTACTTTTGGATACTAATTTTCTTATTACAAATCTTTTCTAATCCTTAAAAAAACCTCGAACCACGCTCTGCTACCACATTGAATCCTTTTCAATCTGCATACCCAAAAAATATGTGGCTGGCTTTATTGTAACTTTGAATTCTTCCTTTAGATCTTGTAAAAACTGATCTCTTAAACTGTCACAACTGGATGCTAGCAGTCCGTCATCTACACATAGAACCAAAATAAGAATACCTTCTTCAATTTTCTTAATAAAGAGACATGGATCTATATCACTTTGCTTAAAACCAAGACAAATTCTCGTATTCATATATTCCAACACCTCGGCGCTTGTTTTAGTCCATATAAACTTTTCTTAAGATGATATACTTTATCGGTTCTATCTTTAAAACCCTCTGGTTGTTGCATATATACTTGTTCATCCAATTCAACATATAAAAACGCTGTACAAACATCAAATTGTGTTAAACTCAGATTTTCACTAGCAGATATACTTAGAATCGATCTTATAGTGGCAAATTTAACAACTGGGCTAAAGGTTTGGTCAAAATCTTCCCCTTTCTTTTGAGAATACCCTTTAACTACTAACCGAGCTTTAAATTTTTCAACTGAACCATCTGGATTGGTCTTTAATTTATATACCCATTTACATGGAATAGCTTTCTTTCCTTTAGGTAACTCTGTTAAAGTCCAAGTATGATTTTCCTTTAATGACTCCATTTTCTTTTCCATTGCTATTTTCCACTCATAGGGTCTACTATCTTTAATAGCTTCTTGATAAGTCGTTGGCTCCTGTATATCTATTATGTCAGCTGCAACCATCATGGCAAAATCTTCAAATCTTAATGGTTTTTGTATTTGATTTCTATCACGTAGTTGTCTGTATAAAAAGTCTGATGGTTCTTCAGATTGTGCTCCAACACATTTGACAGCACCATTTCGAATCTTTTTGAGAGATTGTTAGAATAAACAATGTTTAAAAATACCATTAGAATTATTGTCAATTGTTTCATAAGACGCGATTATATTTCACATGCTTCCTGATTTCAGTGTCATTTGTTTTGGCGCCTACCGTACCTCTAACAGGAACAAAAATGGTATAAAGTTCCTTATTGTCAACACCGTATTGTCGGTTAATAACTCCCATTATTAAATAACATTAATGGTAAATTTAAAAATAAAAAAGCAATGTCTTTGCCCTCTTAACAATGAACGTTCACCGTATTATTTATTCAAGAGCGTACATCATCGTGAGATAAATATATTCAATATGTAGCGACAACTACCCATATAGATAAAATATTAATATTGCGACGATATAATTTAGTTGTCGCCTACGTCCTCGCCGGAAACAGTACAGGAAACTTAAATTCATAAAACACCATAAAAATGTTTGACACGTCTTTGTGAATCTACCTCTGATGATCTGAATTCAGAACTTGGAGTTTCGTCTATTCGAATAATAAATTATGCTAAACGACAAAGGAAATGGATGAACTATTGTTTTCATGTTACAAGTCGATTTTTGTACGTGTTAACGCCGCCGGTGGGATGGTCTCGTTCATGTTCCGGTGGGGGATAATTCCAATTTCGTATATCGGAATTAAAATCATTAGATTCACTTTAAAATATTTAAATATAAGTATTTCAATATTAACAAGAACAAAAAGATAACATTATGTCTAAATCATTTAATTTATGTTTACCTCAGGGCTGGTTTTTCAATTGCCAATATTATCCATCAGTTAGGTATTCGTCAGATAAAACTAACTAGTAGATAAAGTTTCAGATTGTTCGAAGGAGGTTTATCAACTCGTTTTTATCCTATAGTAAGTTAACTGATAGATAATGAAAGTTGGCAATTCTGATGGATGAATGTAAGCTGATTTTTATGTATAATACTTAGGTTATAATTAGATGATGTTTCCTCAGCCAGACATTTTTGATAGTTGCAACCCCTTGCCAGACAATGATGTAGGGTCGCTGTAGGAGCGAGCGCGAGACAGTATATGTATGATGGGTGCGAGTGAGATGGCGAGATAGGTCTATCGCAATCCTCAATGAAAGATTATAAAAAAAACCAAATAAATTATTATTATTCTCAAAAATTTAATTAAAAATATATTAATAACATTACAAGTTATTATAAAGCATAAAAAATAGATTGATGAAATTACAGATTATTATTATAGTGTACTAAATATTTTTTTATACTATAAAATAAGTAGAGTTATAATTTCATGAACATTAGGGGTGTCTGGCAAGGGGTTGCCACGATGTTAAGTGTCTAGCAATCAATAACGTGATTGTTAATAATATTTTGAAAGTTCTGCGTGCCGAGCTAAGCGAGGTTCGCAGCATCAAATCAATCTAAACTCGTTAAAAGATCATTCTTCAAAACTCAATTATTTCTAAATTTATGACAGCGTGAATAGGCTCATTGCTTTGTCCCAGAAAGGCCACAACTAAGGTAGGACCCATCTATTTATCTGAGTTGAGGGCTCATCCTTATAAACAGACTCTAAATAAATTATTAACATATATCTGGATTGAATCCCAGCGCGTATGTCCATAGTGTTTACGAACCTTTTTCGTTATATATAAAAATAGATTTAGTATACCTACAATAAAATTAACTTCGGAATTCTACTTACAATAGCAACCTGTAAAACAAAAGTATATACTCTTGGGTTGATAGCTTACCGTAATAAGTACGATTTTTAATAGGAGTATGTAACATTGATGGCCATATTAAATTGTTTCTTTTCATAATTATTCATAATAATTAGTTGTTTACCACAGAGACATCCAAGAGACGCCCAAGTACATGTTAAATTTTTGTTCTACAGTAATGAATTTTTTTTTTTTTATTTTTAAATTGCTTCAACCACGAAGGGTTATTAGCAAGGTGCAGTACAATTCAATATAGATTAAACAAAGAATAAGTTAATATAAAGTTACTAGTGTACAATTGATTAAATTTTGTTGATCATTCCAATGGCTATCAAAAATTTAAAAATTGGAACAAGGTCGGAATGTTCGTCAAGGCACTTCCTTATAGTTCTGGGTAGTTGGTGTTGTGTTCGTTCCAGTTCATATAAAGGGCAGTCTATAAGAACGTGGTTCACAGTTAACTCACTATCACAAGCAAAACACATTGGTTTGGGATCCCTCTTTAACAGATAGTCATGGGTTAGTTTGGTGTGTCCTATTCGTAGTCTGGAGATGATCACTTGTTCTCTTCTGTTTGCAGGAAGGTTCCAAGGTAATACGGTTTGCTTAATGGATTTTAGTTTAGAGTTTGAATTTTCCCATTTTTTTTGCCATTTATCTGTTATCTTTTTGAAATACTTTTTGAGGTCGAGATGGACGTAATTGCAAGTGGTCGGTGCTGTTGGATTTTCAATGGCTTGTTTTGCCAAACAATCAGCTTTTCCATTTCCTGGTATTCCACAATGTGCTGGAACCCAAAGAAACTGGATTGATCTGTCATTGTGTTTACATATCCTGAGTTCAGACTTAATAAGTGATACAATAGGTTAGGTTAATTATCTTATTATTGAACTTATTCTAAAAACGTCACAAAAAACACAGTTAATACAACTCGTCAAAACAATAATGGCGACTGAATACTTTGGCAGTTGGCACGTCACATTTCACATTTACCACAGAACATCAAACAAACTTTATGTTCTAAGGTTTGCCGTTGTGTCAAAAATTCCATGCTCCTAGTGCTCCTGCGCTAACTTTCCAAAAATATGACAGAGATGTGACATTTCATAAACTTGTGAACTAAACAAGGATAGAGCTAGCAGGACTTGACCGTCTCTCTGGTTTACCAGGAAACATTAAGTTGAAGATGATCTGTATGATATTTGACAGAGATACTGTCAGTGTGTCAGTACGGGGATCACAGATCTATATATATCTTCTTTTTTTTGTTAATGGTATTGTACGACAAGTTTGTCAATAATAATAAATGCAACCGTAGTTACTAACTAATTCGGTATTTATTTATTTATATTTTACTAAATACCACCGATGACCCCTCCTAAATGAATTTTAGAGTAGAGTAGTAGAGAAAACATAACTCCTTTCCCAATAAGGGAAGTTTTAATATAACAAAACATGTTTATAAATAAGTTATAAATAATTGCGTTGCATTTTGTGCAGTTTGTGTTTTTACTTTCTAAAGAGTTTTTAATGATTGTTGATGAACTTGCATTTTTTGGATGATTATATTCTGGATAGCGACGAGGACGAGGATATTATGCAAGTTTCTTGAGTACGAAAGAATGCTGTATACAGTTAGGGAAAGAGTAGAAAACTTCGAAAAATGGGATGACCAGGATTTTCATGCAAGATTTAGGATGACAAAAGAGACTGTTCTGTCAATATTAGAACTCATTGAGGATTTATTAAGTTTTGTACTGATAGATTTTCAATTTCCAGGTTGCCCCATCCGTTTTTTTTATTTTCTATGACATCTTTATGTTAATTTACAATTTTTAAAAGCAAATTTCTCTCATCTGCTGTGAAATGGCATCCTCTCTTCTTAGTAGTACTAGTGCTTTCCATTTTTCACTTTGATTAAACTCAAATAAATTACTAAAAAACTTCGGAATCAAAACAAACCAACTCTTCCGCAGAAAGTGAGGTTATATAATAGACCTTAACCTCCAGATATCGACCTAACCGCCAGTTGAAAGTTACAGATAAATATTTGACATTTTAGCTGTCGTATAAATTTAACCTGTTGTTGATAAACCGATCTTTCCAAAATAACTGGTAGTTAAGCATTACATAATAGTATTTAAAAAGATTTTACTGTAGGTTTAGGAACATAATCTGTACGTTTTTATTTTGTTCTCATTATCTATATTTAGCGAATATTTTTCTTTGGTTTATGTTTTCCATACGTTCCATATGTAATTGAGCCTTCGAGCTGTTTTGTGTACAAACAAATAAATAAATGTCTTTGGAAATAAAAGATACACTGACATTCCTAAGAACACCGAGTCAAAGCAATCCGTCTAGCTCATGGGGCTGTAATTGCGACGATTGGCGATGGTTATTGTGAAAGGTCATGGGTCGTGCGAACTGTCCCGGGCGGTGATTTGTCGCGCCGCGTTAAAGCCCGCCAACCATGGACTTTGACAGTAGCGTCATTTCAATCTATTTACAAAAGGTATCTTATCTTGTCTTCACTAAAATTTCCGACGTCTTTGATCAACTGAAAAAGTAACGGAATTATTTTTATTAACTTTCTTTTAAACTAATTTCTTTTCAGGCTAATTTCTTCTCAGCTTTTCTTTATTACTTTATTATTTTTTTGTATCACTCATTTTACTATGATGTCCAACTTAATATTTATTATTGTTATAGTTCTTGTTTTAATTCTTACCTTACTGTATCTTTCTATTTTTAGCCTGATGATGGTCTAAGACCGAAACTAGTTGCATTTTATAACATTAAATTCATTGTGGTTTGACTTTTATTGATATCTTTTCAGTCTGTTTTAATTGGGATTCACAGTGAAAAATATGACCAATTTAAAATATTTTGATTCAGTTATATTACCAATATTATTTCAATTAATTAAAAAGATATAAGAATTTATGTATTAAAGGCACAAGAAATTAATTTACAAATTATTATTAGTTCTAAAAAAATTACAGTAAATTAAAAAAATATTGTTAACGGTATTTGTGACATGAACTGCTTAGATCACCAGCAACAATCATCCCATTTTGTAAATTATTATTTGTGAACTTATTTATTGTCAATAATCTTTATTATTATCCAGTTTAGCGCATCGTTCCCTATGATGCGCTAATGCCTTTATGATGCATGAAAGAAATACTCGTATTCCTACCTATAAGCCATCTTTGGTCGCCAACTGCCTCACCTACACTAACGGTGATAAATAATATTGCAATTATATGCGTGTATTTAGAAGAGACAAATCTTTATTTAAATTCTCCCTCTTCACACTTAAAATGTGTAGAACATTATTAAGAGTAATGTCGAGTATTTTGAATACCACTCTGTTAGTAGCTGCACCATTGATGTAAGCCAATGGTAAAATTTTTCACTTTATTGAAAGAAAAACTAAAAAGATTAAACAGTTAAATTTCTAAACAAAAAATCCATTTTTACTTTTAAAATGAAAACCATTATCATCAAATTGACTTATTAAAAAAAGATACCTTATAAAATTCATGATCATTAATAAGCAATATAAATAGTATTATAATCTAAAAGAGGTTTATTTACTAATACATTTTTACAAAATAGAAAAAATATGATATAAATAAAAGTAAATTGTAAATTAAAACATAATCATCTTTGCAATATCATTATATAATTTTGGTCCCAAGTAATTAAACCATTTTTGAAATTAAGATACATATTAAATCAAAATGGTCTATTGTGTCCCCCCTTACTTGCAATGTTCTGATGTTTTCTCAGATTTATAGCAGCTCCGCGAGTCCTATTTTCCTGAGGAAGTTTAGAACATCGTCGGGCTTCAAATCAGGTAGATCCCCTTCTTGTATTTCATGTGCTCCTAGGTATCTAGCCCTAGAATTCTGCAAGGCAGGGCATTCTGCGAGTATGTGTATTGAGGTTTCATCCTCTTCCTCACAGAATCTTCACTTTGTTTCATCTGCTAACCCTAGTTTCTTCATGTGGCTTCTTAACCGGCAATGCCCGGTTAATATTTCCGTTAGAATTCGGAGCCTTTTTTTACTGAGGTTGAGGCAGCTAAGAGATCTCTTCTGATCATAGTTCCCCAGTAGTATCTTAGATTGCCTCAGTCCTACCAGCTGATTCCAGTACTTGGATTTTTCCTTCTCCTTTTCTTCCCTTAGTTTTCCTAATATTACTCTACTGCTGATCCCACAAGATGGTTCTGGTCCCAAATGTGGGGTTTCAGCTCCTTTGCCAGCTTATCTGCTGTTTCGTTCCCCTCTATTCCTATGTGTCCCGGGACCCATAGGAGGGTGGCAGTGTTCTTCTGGCCTAGTTCATTTAGTTTGCCTAGGCATTCCCAAACCATTTTCGAACTGATTATATTTGAGCTCAGCGCTTTGATAGCTGCTTGTTTATCCGACATGATCACAATCTCTTGTCTGCGGTAGTTTCTTGAATGATCCTGTAGAATGCAACATGTTGTATTTTCTAGATCACTCACTCTACCATTGATGCTTATTTATTTTTTGCCTTTGATACAATTTTCAAGTAAGTCATATGCAATTCCCCTAAATAATGCTCACATTTACCCATTACTAAATTTTTGTGATTAACTGTGTCAAATGCTTTAGCAAGATCGACAAAAATACATAATCCTGGGAGTTTTTGTTTCATTGATGTGCTGTTATGGGTCCTGTCATTTTCGAATTCACATCCACTGCAGAGGACTATTTGGCTGAAAGTATATTATGTCTACTTAAAAATATTTCCCTTTTTTAATTTTTTTTTCAAAAATTTTACTATACTTGAAATTATGAAAATAGATCGATAATTAATGACCAAGGAAATACACAACATAAAAGGAAGAAAACCTGAAGATTTGTTGTAGTTTAGTATCTTGTGCAGTACAATAAATACTACACATACCCACGTCCCTCCCAAAATTCCGAAAAGAATTTCCATCCGCCCCCCATCTTATCCGATGAGGGCCTCAGTACTCGGGTTCCTGCTGGTCCTTTGCACCATTGGGGTTCAAAGATAGTGCCTTGGCTGTCCTCTTATTTTCTTCAGGGCAGTGCTATGCACTTTTTTCCTTTTTTACTTTGTTTTTGCTAGCGGGAGTGTGTGGTTTTCGCTGCTTCGATGAAATGCTACCAAAAGCAACCTTAGAGAGTAGATCCACTAGTTATAGATGACCCTACTTAAGATCCTACTCATCTCTTAGGGGATGGTTAGAATCTTCCGTAAATGGTTCCTCGTCTGTCCTACTTATTGATGTGTTATTGGTCTTCTACTGAAACATAGTTTGTGCCTACTGCTGTTGCGTGAAGTTCGTCAAGAACTACCTCATCTGTTTCAATTGGTTCGTGAAGATCTTCATCATCTTGAAGTTGTCTGATTGTTTTGTCTGCGCGGGCTTTCTTGGTGGCGTTCGCGTAGTTGGTTCTTGTTGTCTCTTACTCGTTGGTTCTTGTTGTTTTGTTGTGTGTTGTCGATGTCGTCGTTGGTTCTTCCATCTTTTTCTTTGTGGCCTTTGGGCATCCATTGTAGTTGGCTGGGTGTTCCCCTTGGCAGTTGGCGCAGGTCGTTCTCTAGATGTCTTGCATTCTTCCGCTCTTGTGTTCTTCTGACATATTTCGTCTTCATGTGACAGGTTGTTTGTCTGTGGTTGAACCCTTAACAGTTGTAACACTGCGTCGGTGCGTTATTCTCCCTGGCTTTTTTCAATTTTATCCTGGTATTGAGGATGTATTGTACGTCTTCTATATTTTCCCATTCTTCTTTGGCAAATTCTACCAATAAGATTGGGAGTTTCTTTTTTGTTTCGGACGTAGAAAAGAGTTGTATTACTTTTCTTACCTTCTTGCCTTATTGTTGTTCAAGGTCTCTCGTTATTTCTTCGGTATCTTTTTCTGGTGTTAGTCCTTTTATTACTGCCCTGGCGTTTTTGGTCTCTGGGTCCATGAAGGTGTTCCAGTCGATCCCTTATAGTTGTATTTCCTTTAAGTATGCTGTTCCTTCATTATTTTGACTTCTGTTCTCTCGTTTTATTTTCTATAAGTTGCCTTGATTTGTCTTCTTTGAGTTTCCCAATCCTTGGGATTTCTTTTGTCGTTTTCACTAGTATTGGTGGTGGTCTTCGTGTTGTTCTTTGTGATCCTTACCTTTTCTTTTCATTTTTCTCCACAACATTGTTTTAAAATTTCGTTCAACGGTGTGTTGTGTTCCTCGATCTCCATCGTTTCTGTTTCCCATCCTATTCTGATCCTTGTACTGAACAGTTGTCCTGCCATCTCTCTCTTGAGCTTCTTAATCCCGTTTCTTCTTCTTTCCATTCTCCAGCGTTGGTTTTCTTTTTGTTTTTCATCAATTTCTTCGCCTCCTTGAGTTCCTTTTTGGTATCATCTAGTGCTTTCTTGGTTTCCTCTAGTTCCTCTTTATCCTTTTGTGCTAAATTAGCCGTCTTTACTTCCCATTCTTCCTGTCCTCCTCAGGTCCTGTGAATAAAATTAATTAAAACTCATCTTAAAATAATGCGCTCTGTGATTACAAAATCCCATTTGTTCCTTTTCGTTAGTTCTTCTGAGAACTTTGGACTTTTCCACTTGCGCTCTGGACCAAGCCTGAACCTAAAGAGCATAAAAGAGTCTGACTTAATGGGTGACAATTCTAGAAAATGAATTAGTAGGTTAAGTTAGAATTAAGCTGATAGTAAAGACTAGTTGTAGTGTAAAAACCATTTAACATAAACTGATTTACTTCTATTTATTATATTGTTTATTCCTTATTATTATTACAAATCTAGGAAAACTCACAGAAACTATAGTGGAGCTGTAATTAAATCTGACTTGCATTAATGGCATCCCAATTCAAATTGCTCGAGTTCATGATAACATTATAGTATATATAACACGCACACCTATTTCCAAAGTACAAAAAAAATAATAATAAAACGTGGTGAAAGATAATTTTTTGCCCGTCGAGAATTTCACAATTATCACGAATTTCCGAGTACAAAATTATACCTCGGAACATTTTACACTCATCATGAATATTCTGAATTTAATCGTGACGAATTCGAGATCTATATCACTGATCGTGTGAAACATATAATAAAACTCAATAACATGTGTTTTCTTTGTCCCGTAATATTTTTACAGAACCGCACCAGCTCCAGATTATAATTATAATGAAGCAAATTTCAATGCAAAAGGAATTCAATTATCTTTTTTTATAATTATAATGAATGAAGCACCCATAAGTACGTGCTATAAAATAAAAATCTTGGTTTAACTTACAATTCTTACGGTTATCGTTTGCAACACATACTAACAATAATGGACTAGTTTAGTGATTTTTTTTTATATTTGCATCTTATAAAATAGGTTTCTAGTGGTTCAACTGTACAAATAAAATTTTTATAAAATTAATCCTCTAGCCATAATCGGCTTTTGAAATTTAAATTTAATGGTTACATACCTACGTCATAAGTGGTAAGTGACGTGTTTCAATAAGATTGGTAGAAAATTTGCGATGTTGTCGATATGCTTTAATATTAACCGAGAAACTTATCTCTTTCTCTTATTTGTTGTCATTAAAAAAAAATAGACATATCGATATTTTTGTTATCTGATTGACACTTTATCAAATAAGGAGTAAAACACTAAACAAAATATTCTGTCATTTTCGTTAGTTTAATTTGTTGTTTGGTTGTGTTTGGTTTATGAAAGAAATTACTTCTATATTATTTTTGGTTCGAAAATAAAAATCCCTAACACCTTCTCTTGGTGTTATAGCGGTTCCTTCAAAAATAACCAATAGAAGTAATTGTTCTCTCGGGAAGCAACCCTTCTATCGGTACAGTGAGAGAACGAATTTCAAGAATACGGATTTGGCATTTTCAATAGAACCACGCTCACTTTCTATTGGCTGTTCTATTCTATCACCGTCAAGAATAGGAGTCTTGTTTGTTTATTACAGATAAACACGATTTTCTCTCCTGTCATATATCTTGTCAACTGGTACAATCAGTTAGTCACAGAACACGGTGTTTTGTGCCGCCAGTTCTTTGAGAATACTTGAAACGAACGTAGCTAAACTGTGACAACGTTGACTTTTAAACACACTTCATTATTGGTTATTAGTTGGCGCTACGTTTAAAACTTGCTAATTATTTATTGCTAAATTTTACAAAATGAGAAAAATTACTTGCAAAATGAATACCAACATAAGTAAGTAGGTATCTTATCCTAAATATATATATTGCTATCATTTTGATTAATATGATCCTGCTAAACTAGTCCATTGGACACACAATTTTTATTACAATATTAAAACCATTTTAATGTATATAACGGACGATTCCAAGCTAGAAAAGAAAACTGGAATAGAAGTTTTTGGACCGAGAGGCAAGTACTCAGAAAGCTTGAGGATATAACCAAGCAATCTTTCATGCCGAGGGCGCACAGGGCATTATGCTAGATATATTTTGATGGCTAAATATCCGTGGCCACATCGAAAGCTACGTATCCAAAAATATTTTTGTTTTTCGCACTGAGCATATGGTATATGTGATATGGTAAGAACAGCAGCTCTATGGTCGGGGTAAAAAATTCTCTCATTACATTTCAGGCGCAAACTGACAATGATGTTACTGTTAAGATGCTAAATTAGGTCCTCCATATCTTTTTACAAAGCTAAAAACAATAAGAGGAATGTTTCTAATGCGTAAATAAACTATAAATACTGTAAGGTTGTGATATATTATTTTTTTTAGGAAACCTATAGTTTTATTTTAATAATATTGTAGTATGTAGTATGGTTCACTTGTATCCAAAGAAAAATATTGACTAACTTTAAAATAACGGATCGTTACCAGAGGCAAACATGTTAAAAAATATCAAGTGAAACTTTTTATTGCTCATACAGACAGCGGGAATGTGACAGGTAGTAAGTAATACCTCAACCGCGTTCAAAAATTAGTGTCGCCGTTTAATACACACTTGTTTCTTATGACTTGCATTTTATCACTACACCTTTATTAAAGGAGAAATTTTCTCGCAATGACATCTAATTAATAAATATTGTTTATATGTTAAAGTATAAAATCCTTTCTCTCGTAATGTTCTTAAACAATGTAAAAGCTGTTAATCATCCGCTTGTAGAAACCGCTAGTACCTCCCTGTCTTTCACTATTTCGGGTCAAAGATCACCAAAGATAAAAAAATTAGAATAGTTTCTCTAATGTCTTAATATCGACGAGAGTGTAAAATAGTCTATTATATGTTAGATAATCTAATTTCGGTACTATCACGGTAGGTGTGATTCGTACAATAAAAGTATGGTCATTATTACATTGTTTTTGTAATTTGGTGTTTATGTAAAAATACTTTCTGTTATGCAACATATTTATACAGGGTTGGGATGAATTAGGGAACCTCCTTAATTATCTCCTCAACGATTTAAGAACATCCAAGGAATTCAAAATTGCTCTCAAATTTAATGAACAAATCCGGTAAAATCAGAAATGAATATCAACTTATTTGATATATTTTTACATTTTTGAATTCGTTGTAAAATTCTGCGTTTTAAACCAAATAAATGAAATTAATCCAGGTCACCAAATCACAAAATTTATAATTGTGAAAATTGTTAGGCTTTATTTACGAACACATCGCGTGTTCGTAACTCAAGTTAGAAGACCAAAATCCGCAACAAATGACAAGTTGGATGTGTTACTATCACTTGTAGAAAATCCACAAAAATCAATTACAAAGTTAGCTCTTGACTTTGACATAAGCCACACTTGCTTCGTGAAAACTTAGACTAGGAAAGAAAGAGGAGAGCGCATGGCAATGAAAACCTTATGCGTGTGAGTGAAGCCGATTTTCAAACGTTTGGTGGTAAACAAATTTGGAACGTCGAATTGTATTTTTTTAGTTTTTTTATTAATTTTCACCTTTTTTAATTACCTGAATAGACATTTTAAAATGGTTAATTGTGCAGTTTGTAAGTGCAACAGTCAGAGTGCTAAAAAAGAGGAAGGAATTTCATTTCATAGGTAAAAAGTATTTTAAAACTATTTCCTTAAAATTTATTTTTATTAATATTACAGCTTTCAGGTAATAGATGTTCAACTAAATCAATATGTTATGTATGATAACTTAAATTAATAGTACATACATTTTGAAAATTGTTTTCATTTAGTTTTAAAGATTATTTTTCAATTAATTGTTATTATTTTCTCATAGATGTAATAGTTTTGCAGTGGCGTGGAACAAAAACATATGTTTAAAATAGATAAAATAGATTAAAATTGTAATATTTATTAAATAAATATGTTTTAAAATGATTGTTGTTTTTTTGGAGCAGTACATATTTAAAGACTTTTTTAAATTAGATTTGTAATACGAAATAATGAAAATGATTATTTAATAATCGTATAAGAAAAATATTATGATACGCCTATGTCAATATTGTCCGCCATTAGTTTGGTGGTAAATGGGTTACATAAATTGATTCCAATGCGCAGTCCTCTCTCTTTCCTTGTCTAAGCGTGAAAATAATAAAATCCGAGAAATTGTAAGCAGACTGACATTTCATCCATGGCTAACTAAGTTAAAAACGATAAATTATTGATTAAAGCCTAAATTATTCAATAAAAATATGAATGAAGGGTTTTACTGTATGCAGAATTTCGCAAGAAATAAAAAACATGTAAAAAAATTTCCATTTCCATTATAATCGAAATTGGTATATTAAATTTACTAGCATTATTAAATTCCTTCTTAGAAAGTGATGAGCGATTTTATATAAAAATATTAAACCGTTGAGGAGATTTTTAGAGGGTTCCATAATTTATACTATCCCTGTATAGCTTTAACGTCAAGCCTTTTTCTAAGACAACAAATAATGTCCAGATAAATTTAAAATTAAACTTTTTACAAAATTTGGAATATTCATCCTTTATTTTAAATTTTTATTTATAAATATTGATCAATATACCAATTTCTCTGGCACTAGCTCCATATTTCTTTTGCTCAATCACAAATAGACCTTCCAAATCACTTCCTTGTCCATTTCTCTTATCTCCTCTGGATCATTCCCCAATAGCAAGATCATCGGGCAAAAATTACCAGAACAGTTCCTGCAGAATGCTGCTAACTTTGGCCTAAGATTTTAAAGAAACCAGACGAGTACGATTGCTTTTTTAAACAAGCCTTTAATTATCTGTTTTCGAATATGTTCCATTTAGGTGTTCCATACTGTATATACAAGAATGTTAAACATTTTGTTTTTCTGACAGATATGTTAATTTACCTATGACCATATAACGCACGGTAAAAAAACGCACAGCTGCAAAGTAAATCGCACGGCTTCCCTAGCAACCACTTAGCAACTGCCAATAGACTTCGCATTTTATTCAAAATCTCCTATTTACATATTTGAAGTTGTATTTCATAATATATATAAATAGCAAATAACATTGCTTAAATATGATTTTATTTAATATTTAGAGTTATATGGAGTTATATATACTAAGTGACATAAAAATTCGAACACCCAGTTTATTGTATAAGTACTTACTGAAGCATAATAAGTAAATGATAAAAATTTCAAAATGATTGCATTGCTTTAGAGCCCTATTACCTTTAATAATGTGTGGATTCACCCTGATGTGTTACACATTCTCCAGCCTAGGCATGCTTCTAAACTCCAGCATGCCTTTTAACAAAAAACCGTGGATTTCTCCTTTCACCACGTCGTCTTTTAACCCTCGCTCGACCATCTTGCATGCCTAAACTTCTTATTCGTCGGTAGACACTTCGAATGCCAATAGGTCTTCCGTGTTCTGCAAACCATTTATTTGCAATGCACCTGGTAGTGGAGAAACAGTCCCCTAAGGCCAATAATCTTAGGCGGCGATCTTCACGGTCTGTTGTTCTACGGTGGCGTCCAGAGCCCCTTGCTCTTTGCTTACGGCCTTCTCGAAGCTATGCCTGACAACACTTAACGACGGTGTCTACACTTCTTTGCACTCTAACTGCAATTTTCCGAAAAGAAAATCCAACTTCCCTACTATACTACCCCTATCAAACTCACTAAGTTGACGAAATGGTACAGTTCTCCGTACCCTAGTCAACGTAACCAATTGTAAATAATGTCAAGAGCAAAATTTGGATCTTCACTACTGCTACAATATTCATTTTTGGATTGTTGGTGAATTTCAAAAAAGGCAGTATAAAAACCGAAATCTTCAACTGATATGGCTGAAAATTTTATCAATTGTTTATTTTAGTAATATAAATAAATTCACCAAATTTTATTAAAATAAAATCATTTAAACTGGGTTTTTATGTCACTTAGCATATGTTTAATAATTAAAACTTTTAGATTAATTGGAATATATTTTAATGTAACAAAAATTGTTAAAAAGAGGGCTACAATAATCTAACGTTAATATTAACTTCGTTCGAAATTTATAAGAAAGTCTTAGGCTCTCAATGAAACATCTATTAGAATTATCATTTTAATTACTTCTAAAACCTCGCCTAAAACAATTAACATTTTCTAATTTGGTTTTAACATTTAAACGAACGATTTCCATAAATGTTTACCTCAAATCTGAATCTAATGAGCTGTAAATATCATATTACCAAGACGCACTTGACGTTAGATATTTATCAGTATTCCTATTGTTTAAATATCGCTTAAAGCTATGGCAGTACTTTACAATTTACTCATTTCATGCTTAATTAGAAGCATTCCATATCGAATGGTGTTGGTCACAACCTATTATTTATGGAAATAATATGGAAAATAAAGCCCAATTTGAAGATGATGTTAGAAACTAAATTAATCATTAGACAAAAGTAGGCGGACTTTTTTATTACGTTTAATCAGATTAGGAGGATCGGGCCGGTAATTTATCTTATTTTTAATAATCAAAAATTAAGTGATTGTACCTTTTAAGTCAAACTATCAGATAATTAGTTGGTTCAAGAAGAAGATTTAAAGAAGCAAAATTTATTTGATTTATAAGTAGATAAAAATGTGTTCACCAAATGTCACCGGTTGACAAAGTGAGTTAAAGTAAATTCAGGACTGTACAGAGTGATTCAAAATAATTGCAAACAATACGTTTCATAAACCTATAGATTTGCATGCTTCCTCAAGAAGTGCCATCCACTTAAAGTTAAGAAAAATGCATGAGTGCAAATTTTATTTTATTACTTGAAAACCTTATTAAAAAAAAATTAGAGACAAATTATTTTTTAAATAAAGGGAGGATAATAATAAAAGTTTTTTTATTTTTAAATTAGGTTCTGTTAAAAAGTTCTGCAAAAATAATTGGGCTATAATTTTTAACCCCGTAGATAATCAGAAAGCAAAAAAGGTTCCAAGGAAACTCAAAGTCTGTTTTATTAATTGTTGCAACTAGTTTCGGTCCTATAGGACCATTATCAGGCTGAAAGAATTATAAAAAAAAAAACAAAAAGAGGATCATAAGAGTACAATATCAAGTTAGACATTCAAATTGATTGATTACAATAACAAAGTGATAATATAGAGTACTGGGAACACACTGAGTACTTTGCCATAAACCTAACAACAAGATTAGTTAGGTTTTTTTTTAGTAAATGATATAGAAAAAAGAGAAATCTTTTCAAACTTTCTTCTTTATGTTCTGAAGAACTCATGGCTTTCAATAGATGTATCGGAGGAGCTTCCTTGTCGGACATGATGCTATAGCTATGTATTAAAAAGTATCTATCGAAAGGAAGCAAATTGATGGCGCCACAGTAGCAAGAGTAAGTGTCACAGGACGTTACAAATAGTAGAAAAGAAGAATTTATCCTGTGATCGGCTATGTCAAAATGAATTGTTAGAGTAACAAACGAAATTAAATTATATTGCGTAAATAGTTGAGATTTTAAATACTGCATAATTTTTAACTAAACTAAAAGTCACGAAAAATATTGAATTTTTAACTCAGATCACTTCATTCTTTTTATAGCCATTGGAGTGTTACTGACTTTACTTTTTCTTTTTACCCTTCTGCTACTCTTGCTGCTTCCACCCGTCAGTTTTTCGACATTATTTCTATACATATATTAAAATAGAAAAACTAAGGAAGGAGCCTTTCCCAAGTTGGTAGTTTACGACGGAAATTACGTCACAGCGGCCATTTGCAAATACCATATATATATATGATTTATTGTTATTGACGGTTTTTTTGATATTTAAGACAGTACTGTTTTAGTGTTTAGGAAACTAGAATTCAGAGACGTAGGTACACATATGCAAACCGGAAACTGCTGACGCCATTTTTAAACACCATCTGGGACTATTGGTATTTATGTACAACGCTCCTTCTTCCTTCCTTCATTTTTATATTCTAAGATACATATATTCAAGAGCATTCTTCTTTTCGATTATTAAGGGCAAAGTCAGTCAGACAGATAGCCACAGATGATTTCCTGTCTTTTCGGGATATTTAACCATTTAAATGACACCCTTATTTTTGGTTAACAAGAATTTTAAGATTATACCAATATTTAACATCCTTAAAATTTTTCACCTAAATATGTTTTCAAATATTTTAAATTGTATTTAAAACTCAAACAAAAATGAATCTACTGCCAAATTGGCTGGATTTATAGTGCAAATTAAGAGATACAACTTCATGTATAACAACAGAAAATATAAAATATTTTGATCGAATGCGATAATAATTTTTAAAAATTTTGCTACCATCTGCCATTATAAATGATATCAGGAGTCGCAACAGGGAGTAAGCAACGGTTATTGTTAGTATTAAAACAATTAATCAAAAATTAATATATTAATATTTCTAAAGTAAAAACAACATTCAAAAGAATAAAAATGGTTTTGTGGTGGGTGTGCCCGTATGTGTAATAATTGAGTTGTTACTTTGAAAGAATACATCTCTGATCAACAGGTGTCCAAATAGTTAAACGTATAATTAGGATATGTTGCAGACGAATTTGACCTTTTTAAAACCTTCTCACAGTATAGGTTCATTTTATTTACAAAACTCTTGTACACACCAAAGAAAAATATAAACATTAAAAACTATTCCAATGCTATTTATTTTTTTATAATTTTCACTGTCTATAAAAAGTATAACTACGACTAAAATCGGCCTTTAAGAATAAAGAAGGCCACTAGTTTAGTTCCTTACTGGTGAATTTATGGGAATGTTCTATTATAAATTATTTCGCTTGCCTCTGTTTTAATGAATTTATTCACCATTCTAGTGATTTTTGTATCACTCAATTTTTTGTGACTGTTTTTAATATTTTTTTTGCAATGCCATAATATGGTTCTGATTCAATAAATGGTGTTGATGAAACTATAGATTTCATCTGCCATATGCCTCAGACCGTAAAACCCTCGCTACTGTAATTCTGCCACCATCTTCCTAAGAATTCAGAAATTCAGGATAAGTTTATTGAAATTTATGGTACTAACCCTTACTATGTGAAAGTTCATCTTATTCAGAACAATAAACAACTAAAAGGTTGAATTAACTTCCACTATTTATTCAAGACGAGAAACTGATTTTACCAGTCGATTTAGCATCTTTAAAAACCCCCTATTCAAACTATAAAGCATTTGGAAAGCAAAAATGGTAGGACCACGAGCCCTAAAAATTTTATAGATTCATTTTTAGTTTCCATAAAAACTCTGAATAAATTTTAGGCATATTTGAAGGTTATCTATAAGACCCACATTAACTGTAGGTACCAATCTAAAAGTTTTAAATGTAACCAGGTTAGCTTTAAAGTAGGTACCTACCCATTGATCTTTTATTGTCGTTGAGAGAAACATGAAAATTAATTGTCCAATTTACTATTGAATTTTTGACATTTCTATAATTCTATTAATAGCAATAAAACGAATCGTGGTTTTATCAAAGGTAATACCACGAGTCCTTAAAATTTTATCGATAAATTTTTAGTTTCGACGAAAACTTTTTTATTTGGCAAAAATACGAAAACAAACTGAAATGTGATAAAATCACGAGTCCGTAGGACGAGTGATTTTATCTTATTCAGTTTGTTTGAGTAGTTTTGCCTAAAATAAAAAAGTTTGAGTCTAGAAAATAAAAATTTATCTAGTAAAATTTTACAGGACGAATGGTATTTGAGAAGATTATTTTTTGAACCATTCTGTACAAAAACCACTTTATTTAATAACTTATCGTTATCTTTTTACCAATTTTTACTATTTTACTTATACTGTTTTGATCTTTTAATAACATTAATAAAAAATTTGACAAGTCCGACTTTAATGACGTAATCAATATGGTCCACGAAATGCCGTTACCCCTCCTATTAACTTATCCTATAGGTACACTAGATAGTATTGACAGTTGTCAGATGTCGTGAGCGTCGTGAGAACAGAGTTATAATTTGAATAAATATTCATTTTTATACCTATTTTATACAATTATATTGTTAAAGAGAAAATTACCAAAATAAAAATTATTAGGTATATCTATTTAAAGTTTACCTACAAGACCACATTTGCCTGTAGGCATATAAAAGTTTTAAATGCATACAGAACCAGGAAGCAGGTTAGTTTTAAAATAACTACATATTTGGTTTTTCATTATCGTTTAGATGAATTGAATTTTGATAATAATAATAACAAAATATATTTCAGAATATTTAGATAATATACATAAATGTTGATTTATAGTAAGGTACTTATAAACAAGAAAATTGATTGTGCAATATTGATTTTTGACAGTTCTATAATTTTATCGATCCTGGTAAAACGACTAGTGGTTTTATCGCTATAAAACGGAATGATTGGCTAGCATTTAGCATAGAACATTGAAGATTAAGCGTTTTCATTGGACGAAATCACAAAACTGTGTTATTTTGACAGGTGAAAAAAATAATCACTTATAATTACACGAGAGCTTTTTTTTGTCGAAGAAAACTTGACATGTATCAATAAGAATTTTGTTGCCTGGCAATTTAACGAAAAAAACTGCCTCTGGAAAAATTACGAGTCCATAAGACGAGTAATTTTTTCTGGCACTTTTTTGAGTTGAATTACCTAATGACAACAAAATTCGAATTATAAATGTCAAGTTTACTTCGACAAAAAAAGAGCTAGAGTGTAATTCGGTAAGACAATTTAATGAATACCTCACCTTCCTTTTTTCTGGGATTGCTTGTAAAATTTTGCGTTTTGTGTCGCGTGCATTTCTCGCTTTCTTAAACTGTATGTCCGTGAACGGATTAAAAATCATCTTTAAAGTACTTCTCTTGTAACATTTTTGCTGAAGTGTTCCAAATCGTCTTGACTGCACTCTCTTTATAATCTTCTCCATTGTTCTCCTTCATGTTGAATGCCCAGTCACATAAAATAGAAGCTAACTCTTCAGTGGAAGTTTCTGCAATGAGTTCATATTTTTTTCCAAACAAAACATCGCAAATTGTCGCCAAATTGATGTAGTTGAATTCACAGTATTCCGAGGCACATTATCATTGATGGCTTTTCCAATTTCTCCACTCGAAGACTCTCCAAATCGCGATATTTCCACAAATGAAAACTTTTCTGACAACGCAACTTTGAGAAAAATTGAGAACTTCATCAAAAATTTGTTTACAATGCTGGTTGTTATGCTTTCAAAAGTTAGGTTCGTTATTGTCGCTGGAAAAGTTAGGGCAAACTTTTTTCGCTGTCATAATGACAAAATCACGCGGCTTATGTGATTTTTTATACGTGAATTAAATAGTCAATATGAAACGTGCCGTTGCTATGCAGGTTTGTAGTTAATAAAATAAATATTTTTACATTAATAGTTATTAAAAATTGCTAATTTATCTGTTCAGTATTAGTGATAGTATTTTGAAATTACTTTAAGTAGGTTGATTGAAAAAAAATTATGCTTTTAAAAGAGCTAATGTATAGAACATTAAATCTACGTGTGAGTCTTGCGGTGTTTTGTTCTTTTTTTCACTCTGTAACACAGTTTAGTCGCTCGGAATGAAACCATTTATTAAAATTTATACAGATCCTTATAATTATAAAGTAATTTATTAAATAGGTGCAATTTAGTAAAATGTAATAAATCATTTTGGAAGAAAAAGTGTCTGTATACATTATCTCTCATTTTTTCTTATGAAATTTTTTGGTAATTTAATTATAACGTATCTAGAATGAGGCTGAGCCTTGAGGAATACCGTATTATTTAAATGAATGGTTTGTTAGTATCTTCGTACCTCCCATTTTGATCTAATTAACGATAATAGAATATTCACTTGATGGAACCAGGTTCCTTTAAATTGTTCACGTATTATTTATGTACAAACAACAAAAAGTAGACCTCACGCAGAATAATGTATGTGCTCTAAAGACCCCACTTCCAAATTGATGTTTAATATTTTGTAAATTAGATCTACCCATTATTACAGTAGATTTAATTTTAAATTTTTTGAATAGAAGGCAGTCATAAATTACACCGAAAAAAAACCAGATAATATTAACATTAAAACAGAAAACAAATAAAGGAATCAAATTACCAGTAGTCGCTTTAAGAACTATATTTTTTAGAAACTATAGAATTGTATCTGTATCTGTTATTCTTAAAGAAATCGCCCCACACTTAGGCCATATCTGGCCCATTGTGCGTCCTTCTGAGATCAAGCCAACCAACCTACTTAGTTGAAGTGGCAGTAGCAGCTCTCTCAAGCTAAGCTGTGTCAACAAAAAACCTTTTTAGGATGCCTGTGGCTATACGCAGGTCCTTTTTGGCCATGGCTACGTATTTCTGGCTGTTTTGGTGTCCGGATACTTCAAAAGTGTATCTCTTGAATATTTCCAGAATGCGTTCCTCTACTAGATGAACCACTGGTGATACTGGTAAGCTGATGAGAGTGCCAGATCCTATAAGATTTTGGGAAACAGGTTTTTTAGCTACCTAACGAGTTAGCTATGTGGTTGCCTTTTGAGTTTCCATGATCTTTGCTGCAATCTAGACTAATCACATTGTTGTTACAGGGTTTGATAAGGGCCATATTATGTGGCTTTTTAATACTGTTTAATACTGTTTTAATACTGTTTCGCTAATAACTAGCGTCGTCAGATTGACATATTGAAATTATATTTTGTTTGTTTGTAACTAGGTACTTGATGTTGATAAGTAGTTAAGGCTAGACCAAGTAAGGAAGTAATACGACATAGACAACATTAAAGCCTAGATGTAATTAGCCCTAAGGGATTATCCTGGATGTACTCCTCTAAGGATGTATCCTCTAAGATCAGTATAATTGTGCAATGATATAGAAAAACCAGGAAAAAACTATATCATGCTGATCTTTACAATAACTTAATATATTTATGTTACAATAATGTCTTATATCTACGTATAAAATGAAGACTCAATCAAAGTAAACAGTTTAATAGTGGAGAACTTCCAAGATTTATTTCTTCATTAACTACTTTAAACTATTGATCTGCTAGATGTCTTTTAATTTCAAGTTCTTCTAGAAAATCTAAATTTTGTTTTTTATCACAAATGTGTATAGTCTATATAGAAAGGACAAGGAGTAATAAATCATTCATTTAAGTAGATTTCATAGACGTACCAAAATATATTTTAAAAGGGTGTACCGTAAGGTACATTTTGTATTGATCGAATGAGTTGCAGCTATGTTAAAATATACGATTTAGGACAGAGGTAACGGGATGTACTAATTTTAATAAAAAAAAGTGATAGAGGTACATACATTTTAGTAAGTTTGATAAAGAAAGGCAACACAGTTTATTCATAATAGAAAACAAACCAATCTGTAACAATAATTATTTTACATATTTTTGTTCTTTTTGTAAGAAGATTAATTCAAACTTTGAATATTGTCACAAATAAATTACAATGAAATATATTTTTAAAAAATAGTTAAAGTCAAGATAGCAAGATATCCTTACAATTTTTTATTAAATTCAAAGAAGCAAAATGAATATTTTTTATTTGTATTACTCCTATATGTAGTGTTTGGGGAATTTTTCTCAGAAATTTTAAATGGCAAGTGGCCTACTGTAATCGGCTTAGTACGATTACACCTATTTACAGATTATTAGATTATTGAGAGGGATTTTCCAAACAACCCAGTTTTCTTAGAAACAGTATCGGGAATATTATTTTAAAACAAAGTAGGTACATTAAATCAGTACTTAGTATTAGTTCTTTGAGTAAAGTTGTATGAAGTTTTATGGTTTTCATAATATTGTAAACAGTTGGAATATATTTAAAACATTTGTTGAATGTTAATTGTGCAAGTACCAAACAATGTCGATAAGCCAAGGACCATCTAAACGACCAAAAACAGGTCCATTATCTTTAAATGAAAAAACTCTGATATTGAATTGTTATATATTATCGAAAAACAAGGATCCAAGTGCAAGTGTTAATGATATTGTGGAATTAACGGCTGCTATGTTGTGTGTTGCTATATCAACAATTTATAGATGACTAAAAGAAAGCAAGAATGGAACTCTTCAACCCCCTAAAACTCCTTCAGGCCGAAAACCAATTGAAATCGATGAGTCATTAAAACAAAGACAAAGGCGTAAAGTCCATGGATTTTACTTACGAAAGGAAATTCCAACACTTGACAAAATTCTGACATCAGTGCAAGAAGATACGGACTATACAAAATTCTCCAGAATGACATTATGCAAACATTTGAAAGATGTGGGTTTCAGATATACAAAACATAATAGAAAATCTCTCTTGATAGATAAACCGGAAATAGTTTTTTGAAGAGACTATTTAAGGAGCATTCGACATACCAGAGAACAAAATTTGAAAAGCTTCTACTTAGACGAAACATGGATAAATGCTGGATATACAGTTTCAAAATCTTGGCAAGATGAAAACATTAAAAGCGGAAGGCAGGCATTCGTGGAAGGTTTGTCGTTAGGTTATTTAATAGAATATGGTTGTATCAAATTATGAAACTCTGTTTTTTCTTCAACGTACAATTTGATACAGAGGGTTTATTTACCTACGTGTTCATAACTTCTGAAGGACTCTGTATAACTTATCAAAACCTTGTATCAAAATCTTCAAAAAAATGTGAGCAGTCCGAATTCGATATAATATACAGGGTGCCTATTTAAAAAATCATATGTTTGGTTTGTAACGGAGTTATACAACACTCTGTATAGTTTAAGGTAATTTCAAAATATGGACTCTAAAGACAACTACTATTTTTGTTAATAACATTTTTTGATATCTTCTAAAACAACCCATATACCGAACTTTGTCGTAAGGTTGGTACTCCCTGTATAAAATTTATTTTATTTATTGGTCTAAGGAAAAAGTCGATATTTTATGTTTAACCTTACTCGAAACTCAATATTTTAAAAAACAGGGCCGTTGTAAAATTTATGTATGTGCTTATAAAAGTAAATTAAATTATTTGAATCAATTTGTACCGACTACTGTAGAAAATAACAATATCTTTAAATTTTAAAAATAAAACTAAATATAACAAGTCAAAATTAATTACAGTTGTAAATAAGTTGAAGAAGTTTTGTAAGTGCAATATTAAAAATTAAAAAAAGGAAGGTAATTAAAATAAATAAAAATATAACAAAATATAGTATTAAAAATTAGCCACACACATATTTTATTTAAAATATTATCAAATTATTATTAAATAATATTAGACAACTTTATATAACAAATAATCCAAAGCTGAATTGTATCTTTTACTTTGAATCTCATTTATTACAGTTAAAAATATTGGTTTCGATTTCTTCGATGATGAGTACAAATTAATTTATAATAAGTAATTTATAAAAATTTATAAAATTATACGTGACTACTGCGCCTTAATAAATAACATACACACACATATACAAGTATAAGTTTCTATACAAATCGAACATGATGATACTTCTATTTATTAAATAATGGCGTATCCGAGCTATACTGAGTTATCCTCTTCTAACGATCATTCCATTGTTGTTATTTAGCGATATTGTTTACAATAAATTACAGAGTGCATTGTATGTCGATGCACGTATTCTCCATCATGACCAATTAAACGTTTGTACAACGTTATGTTATAATATAATTAATTGTACCTTTCACTGAGAATTTTCGATAAAAACTGTTCCATGGATTTTAGAAAAAAATATAAATGAAAAGCGGACTTTAACGAGATGCCGATTAAATACGATGCTATGCTGATTACAACACAGAAAGAAAGAATATGGATCTATACACGGTGTTTCAATACAAACTTAATCAACCTACAAAATCGGAAATCAATAGTTTATTCAAAGGACCCTTCGATATAAATAATCTTATGGAAATTGGGTGTCTGTCAAATGGGGTGAATTTTTGATATGTTGTAGACTCATCCTTAATAAAAGTGCCGAAAGTATTATTAAAAACATCTTTAATATTAAATTACAATTTATAAACAAACAAGATATTTGCCTTAACTCAATAAGTGTTCAATATGACCTTCTTCTTCCGGTATACAAGTTCTACATCGTTTCAACAAGGGATAGCAAATATTTTGAAAAATTAAATGTTTTTGTCGAAGCTCGTTAGCAATTTGTAAAATTCGGTGCCTCAGTTGATCCTCACTGGTTATTTCCACAGAATAAACATTTTCTTTCATGTATCTCCAGAAATAAAAATCTAATGGATTCAAAAATGGACCGCGCGGTGGCCATTCAGTTGGTGCATCTGGCCCTCTTCCAATCCAACGTCCTGGATATTCTTCGCAGCACCAAATCAATCTAAACTAATTTAAAAATCATTAGTTATAATTAATTTGATGCTGCGAACCTTGCTTCGCTCGGCACGCAGTGTTTTATTTATTATAACTCATATTTAAATTTGATATTATTATAAGTAAATCACTGCGTGCCGAGCGAAGCGAGGTTCGCAGCAACAAATCAATCTGAACTAATTTAAAAATCGTTAGTTACAATTAATTTGCGACTGTATTTGCAAATACACTGTGACACTGTTTTACCACTGCGCCAGCAGGCGTTCTAGAAAACATTGAACATTGAATTAGAAAATTATAAAACATGATGACCATCTCTTTTTATTCGTAAAAAGAAAAAAAATCTCTAATAAAAAAAAGCTCTAACGGCGTTATTAAAATGTGGTGGCGCACCATATTGCATGAAATACATTTTTCGTCTAATTGCTAATGGGAAATTTTCTAAGCAAATTGGTAGATCATTTTGTAAAAATGATAAATAATGTTCCCCGTTTAAGAACCAATAACCGCGGTGTGTCCACCAAAAAATGATATAGTGTAATAACTTTTAAAATAACTATATTTTTGGGTCTGTTTTCGGGACATCATTTTGAAGGTGCCTTTGTTATTAATCTATTCAAATTTGAAAAAATATAAATAAGAACTAATATAGATTTCTTGACAAAACCTTAAATTTTTTAGTTAGGTACATTTTTCGTCGGTGTTCATTGTTCGATTTAAACCAAATTTTTGGAGTGAGAATAGTTGATCATACCCCAGAGGCCATGCATGTTTTTTTTTATATACATTTTTTTTTCTTTGAAATACAACATTTATTTTGGTTTATTTAAAAAAATTTAATGTAAAACTATGCATAGCTTATGGAGCATGATAATATCAATAAGTACTGAAATTTTGGAGTTAAAATTTTACTAATTTTAAGAGAAAACTGTACCTAAAATTTGAATTATTTGAAATATTTTAAAAGGCTGATAAACGCGTCCTCAGCGGCGAATTCGGGGATAGATTCTGTAGTACACTTCGAGTAAAAATTTGGATGAACATGTGGTCGTTATTATTTTATTGCATTTTGTTCAGGTAAAATATTCCCATTGAATTATTTGTTGAGTTTATGATATTTTATTCTTGTTTTCGGATGTGCGTGGGTTAGGCGTAGATACTTTTAGTTTGTATATTTATTCATTATAAACTTTTCTTGAAGAAATCGTGGTTGAAAAAAGGAGGTGAATATTATCACGATCAATAATTATTAGTTTATACCATTTTATAAATATTTTTTGTACAATTTGTTCTTGTACTTTGGTTTAAATTTCATTAATTATTTTTTTAAAAACTTGGAAACTTCGTTAGGTAAACTTTCCTTTAGTAAATAATATGAAAAAACAATCGGACAGTTGAATTTTTTTAGTTCAGACGGAAACATTTTTTTCTCCTACTTGTTTAAAGGTCTTATTTGAATGGAAAAGTGAAACAGACTT
The DNA here is from genome assembly GCA_035357415.1 of Ophraella communa. Classification (NCBI taxonomy): domain Eukaryota; kingdom Metazoa; phylum Arthropoda; class Insecta; order Coleoptera; family Chrysomelidae; genus Ophraella; species Ophraella communa. The sequence goes on along the minus strand of CM068994.1, from coordinate 26,548,571 downwards.
AAAAGTTTTAATTATAATTTGATTTCACATATTAAACATGATTTTAGGATTATATTATTTATTGCGTTGAAATTCTAATAAAATAAATCTCAAATGAGGTGTCGCACTTTGAATTATGTAACGATTAATATTTTTTTTAAAGCGGACGCTGAAATCGATGCTTTACATACACAACATTGGTTGAGCTGATAAATTCCCCATAAAATTACCTTTTCAAAATGTGTCACATATGGTACTTTCCTTACTCAAAATTGAGAATTGCAAGAGACACTCGACTTGTCCCCGCGTTTTTCTTATTATTCACTGGCATCACAGAATACATGTAGCTGGTGTATTCTGTGCTGATATATATAGGAAGAGCCAGTGACCAATTTTGGGTGGTCATTTCAAAAGTCACGAAACTCACCAATCGTCTGTTTATTATTTAATAAATGAATAAACCAGAGATTAATATATTATTCTTAATTGTTCAATAAAAATTATTTATTTAAAAATCTTCCTTTTAATTTTAGCACCTAACCAAAAGTCGTCTCTTGTCTAGATTATTGTTCAATAATCGTCCCTAAGGGGATCCAAATGATAAAATTACAATATTATTTCCTTTTAATACTAGTTGTACTTGTATCTGATGATAATTAAAACTTTTTTTTTAATTTTACCATCCTTGTTGGTTAATTTTTTTTGTAATCTATGTGGTATTAATTTCGATCAAGAATAATGACTTTTACTTTCAGTAACTTCTTTATTACAACCACTTTATCTGGACTTTCTCTTTCCTAAATATTTGTGGATATGTAGAAATACCTCAGTTGAGATTATTTGATTTTACTTTCATCCCTTTATCAAAATTTTTCATAATTATCATAATACAGAATGGAATATCTCATTCTAATAAGTATATTATTTGCATTAGATCTAAATCGATTATTTATTTTTTTCTATTAATTAAAACCTCTTTTAACGTACACTAATGGGTTTATATACTTTTAGGAAAAACAAGTAGGTAATTAAACAGTGAAATAAATTTTATGTTGTAAACCTGCTAACCATTTCGTTTTGTTGTAGTTTTAAAAATTTTATTTGTTGAGGGACCTCCGTAGTTGAGTGCGAAAAAAGAAGTCAGTTTAGTTTACCTATAATAAATTTTAATTTTAATTTAGATTTTAGATTTTTTTTTATTTTGGACCTCTTAATTGGATATTTCTTTTCGTAATAAAGTTTTTAATTTTCAAATCACCTTAAAAACTTCATTCCTACGTTCTGATTTCCCCAAAAACTAATCAGATCCATATTTTTACATTGTCAATTTTTGATGAAAATTTCGTCAAAATCTGGTCAGCCGTTCTTCCTAAACCGAAAATTTTTACCACACACATCAGCTTAGGTAAACACCTTGGGTATGTTCTGTGGGTAAACACACACAGATACTTTTTTTAATAATATGTTTTTCTGTGAAAATAAGAAAAAAAATAAATAGAACGTAAAAATGTTTCTAAAAAATATTTAAGTACCTATTATCTACGATTACTTTGTCATTTCTTCAAAAAATATTTTATTGAAAACTTTAATTTTCTCCTGTATAAATTGTGAAATCCGTAGTTTTTAATTTTGTATAAGTAATTCAATAGTTTATCGATAACATTTAGAGGTAATTAAAATTGAAAACTTTGTAACAAGTTTCTTTTTAATTTTTTACTTATTTTAATTCTCTATACAATAGGTATGAAATATTATTTTGAACTGAAATGTATGCACAATGATTTTTCCATTTTCTTAAGAAAGTAATTTCAAAATACACGTATTGCGAATATGTATAATAAATTCCGATTTGGGTCTCCGATTGTACTTAGTCCATCCTCGGGCTAATTTTAAACGGTAGTGGGGTATCGGACCATCTCTCTTAGAACTTAAGTTTCCTTGTCATCAGTTCGCGCCACTTTTAGGCGTATTGGCTCTTAATTTGTTTGGAAGAAACACTGGCCCTATCAAATAGTTATCGATTATTCCAGCCCAAACGTTTACTCTAAAATTAACATGATGATGACGCACTTTTTTAACTTTGGGATTTACATCAGCCCAGATATGAGTATTATGGTGATTAGTAACTCCATTGCTTGTGAAAGTAGATTCGTCGGTGAATAAAATATTTATAAAATTTATGTTGCGTCTATTTTCTTCTAAAAGCCAATTACAAAATCCAATTCGTTTAGCATAGTCTCCGGGAAGTAATTCTTAAACTTCTGTGATATGGAAGGGGTAAATTAACTGGTCCTTAACTGTTCTTCATACCTTCATACGAAGTACTCTTAATTCAGCCTTAATTTTTTCTGATGCTCGTGTCTGGGTGTTCGTCAACAATTTCTATAATATCATCTGCATTCGCAAGGTCTTTTGGACGATCACTATTACCGAGAACTTGTTTTTCTAAGTGCATGTCTCTCTTAAATGTCGGTGAATAGTCAGGAAAATTTCCCTATCTGGTACATTTCTATTAGGGAATTTATCAGCATAGCATCTTGCAGCCACCGCACCAAATCCTTCACATTCACCTAATTAGAAAATGAAAGTAATACATACAACCGCTATTTTTTAAATGAAATCTTTACCTAATACTAAGTGCATATCAGCCATTTCTGAGAAACTGTAATTATTCATTTTGAGTTATTAACTAGAAAAACTTTTCTACTTTTGAAATAACTAGTAAATAACATTAATTAAAATTATGTATTACATTGGATTTTTATTATTTTATTTCTATTTATTATGAAGTAACCCCAAGATGAGTAAATGTTTCTGTTCGCTTGGTGAGATCAAATCACTAGTCAACTACAAGAATTAATTCTAAAGTTTTCATATAATCCTTAATGGATGTTACAGTGCAGTAAAATTTCAATTCATTTAGCGTATAGTCAGTAGTGAAGTCAGTAGTGAACATTATCTGAAATATCAAAAATGAAAAGTAGAAAACTGTTTCTACTTGCACCCAAGGTAAATAAACTTGATATTTTCTATACCAAGCTTGACCGTTTTCTATAAAAAAACAACTACTTCCTGGGCTATATGCCCCAACGGACATTGAATTACATTCCATGAAAAATTTTAAACCACAGCGGACCCAGGATAGATCCCTGCGGAACACCTGATGGAGCTGTATATATGAAGTAGACGAAAATTCTGTAAATACGAATAAAAAAGCTCAACCAGAGAATGAGAAAGACCAAATGTGTTAAGCTTATTAAGATTATTGTTGTCAAGAGCATCGTTATCTTAATTTTTATAATCGGTAGGCACGCGATAAGATTGAGTTGTCAGACTGATAGATATGAGTAACATTTAACGATTTATCATTCGGTTTGCAAGCATCAGGACCCTTCTGCCCGTGAGGCGTATGGGCTTGTGGGTCGTGTGAAATAAATTTATTAGGCTACAAGTAATTATCGACATCGCGTGATTACGTTTGGAAATATACCGTGCGGGATACCTTCATCACTCAAATAAAACATTGCAAGTTCAAGTACTAGATGGGTTTTTCTCTAGCTATCTATATATCTAAAAATAATTCTCTTACTTTCTTTTTGTAATTAGTCGGCTTAATAATTGTAACTGATGACTGGTTGTTGTTTATGAGTGGTGATATTCATTTATATTTGGTATTTTCTAATTCGTATACGTAGATTATACGCAGGCACTACAAAACATACAGTAAAAATTCTGCTGAACATTTTGTCTACTAACAACCTTAACTATTGTTGTTTAAAAATATAACAGGTCGGCTGAAAAGTCCCCGGTCTGACCTATAGATGACGACACTAGAATTAAATCCATTTCATTTTTAGATAGTATCAACCTTCAAAAGATTCGTGTAAAAATTTGACAGCTGTCGGACTATTAGTTTGTGAGATATTGCATTTTTAGTAAAGCAACTTTTGTTATTTTCAAAAAGATTTGAAAGGAAAAAATACAGTTGAAGCAAAAGCTTGGCTTGATAATGAGTTTCCGGACTTTGCGCCAGGAAAATCAACAATCATGGACTGGTACGTAAAATTCAAGTGTGGTGAAATGAGCACCGAAGACGGTGAACGCAGTGGACACCCAAAAGAGGTGGTTACCGACGAAAATATCAAAAAATCCACAAAATAATTTTGAGTGACCGTAAAGTGAATATGATCGAGATAGCTGACACTATAAAGATATCTAAGGAACGTGTTGGACATATCGTTCACGAATATTTGGGTATGCGGAAGCTCTGTGCGAAATGGGTGCCGCGCGTGCTCACAATCGACCAAAAACAGCAACGAATTGATGATTCTGAGCAGTGTTTGCAGCTGTTAAGTCGTAATAAACCCGATTTTTTGCGTGGATATGTGACTATGGATGAAACTTGGCTCCATCACTACACGCCTGAGTCCAATCGACAGTCAGCTGAGTGGACTGCGGCCGGTGAACCGCCACCAAAGCGTGGAAAGACTCAACAGTCAGCTGGCAAAGTTATGGCCTCAGTTTTTTGGGACACACACGGTATATTGTTCAACGACTATTTGGAAAAGGGAAAAACAATCAACAGCGACTATTACAGTGCATTATTGGAGCGATTGAAGACCGAAATCGCGAAAAAACGGCCCCATATGAAGAAGAAAATAGTGTTGTTTCATCAAGACAATGCACCGTGTCACAAATCAATGAAAACGATGGCAAAATTGCATGAATTGGGCTTCGAATTGCTTCCTCACCCACCGTATTCTCCAGATCTAGCCTCCAGCTACTTTTTCCTTTTCTCTGACCTGAAGAGAATGCTCATGGGAAAAAATTTGGCTCTGATACTGAGGTAATCGCCGAAACTGAAGCCTATTTTGAGAACAAACCAAAGGAGTACTACAAAAATGGTATCGAAAAGTTGGAAGGTCGCTATAATCGCTGTATCGCCCTTGAAGGCAACTATGTTGAATAAAAAAAAATGAATTTTGTCAAAATATTGTGTTTTACTATGGTAGACCGGGGACTTTTCAGCCGACCTGTTAGGTACACTGATTTAAAACATTTAAGATGTCTTTAATTTGTGATGTAATGCATTGTACGCCACTGTAATCAAGATGATTCTTTCAAAGAAACGTATTTACTGAATGTTTACTTAAATCGTTCTTTAATTATGTTATTTGAAAATTTAAACTTTATGCTGTTGATATAAGTCAAACAAGTAGCTAGAAACACCTACGTAAAACCAGCAAGATTTATTTCAAATAATAATCGGCGTTGCCATCTCAGAGCAAGTAATAAATAACGTAAAACAAGAAAACAATTTAAATTTTAAAAACTCTATAAAATGTCATCAAAAATATTGTCATATTTCTAGCAAGTATAAAATTATATACGCAAGAAAGTATAAAAATTAGTAGTTATTATTTTCATATCTAAAGAACATTGGCAACTATGTTGACAAGTGTATTACAATCTTTAAATCTTCAACAGTAGCTCTTGTAATAATCATGTTCCAGAATCTCTACTTCTAAAGCCCCTCAAGTGTTTCATTATGAAAATATGACAGTCGAATGACTGGCACTTGCATTGGACTTCTTTTTATATTTACATTGACTAATAAGATCTTGATAGGTAAACTAAATAATTTAAGGTGCAGCCAATTAAATGCTGGTTTATGAGCGACTGTATAAGTACAAAATTATTTATTACCGAACTTGTTTCTATTCAATTTGTTATTTGTAGAAAAACTCACTTATTAAGATTTTTCTTCTCGGTTTCTGTTAAAAAATTACGTTTATTTGCGAAATTTTGAAAACCATGTCTAACAAATAGAATTCTTAATTGAATCTAATCTTAATTTCATTAAAAAATATCGAACCTGACATTTTAAATAAACTAATAGTAAATGTAATCAAGGATATTAGCTTTTTACATACGTCAGAATTCTATGAATAATTAGGATAGTGCCTAAATGTAATGCAAAACATAATAAAATGTAGAACACGAAAAAGAACTATGAATGTTAATGAAGTAGATGTATAAAATGTTCTCCGCGAACGTCTTGGCAACATCCTAATCTCAAATAAAACTGTCTTCTAACATTATTTAACATATCAGGCGTGATCGACCTAATCGCAAGCGTTATTCGTTCTTTTAAGTCATTTAAATCAAAAGGTTTAGTTTTGTACACGTGGCTCTTCACATATCTTCATAAAAAGAAATCTAATAATGTAAGATCAGGTGATCGCGCTGGCCATTCAATCGATCCTCGCCTCCCTATCCACCGATTGGGAAATATTGTATCGAGGTACTGCCGGACATAAAGTTGGTAATGTGGTGATGCTCCATCCTGCCATATCGTATTCGCTGGAACTTGAGGGTTACCTGGATCAGGATATAAATTTGCCAACGTTGGAATGACATCATTTTGAAGTAGTGCCAAATAATTGTTGCCATTCAAGTTGCCCTCAATAAAAAAGGGACCAATGATATTGTTCCCTACAATCCCTGCCCAAACATTAACCTTTTGAGGGTATAGAGTGTGTTCTTCTCTCATCCAGTGAGGATTTTCCGTGGACCAGTAGCGGCAATTTTGCCGATTAGCATGACCGTTAAGTAAAAAAGTACACTCATCAGAAAACATAACGTCTTCTAATTAAATAACATTGTTATCCAACATGTCCATCATTTGCTCACAAAAAAGTTCTCCTATCAAAATCGTCTTCCATGAGCTCCTGAGTAGGTATCATCTTATACGGATGCAATTTATTATCTTTTAATATGTTTGCTATCGATGTATGGCTAGTATTGAATGTAGTGGATGCCTGTCTACTCGATGTATGTGGGTTTTCCTGAAACTCAAGCAACACATCTAATTTTAGTTCATCACTCAGTGCATTGGCAGCTCATTTTTTTTATCTGCCTTACATGACCAAACTCGCGAAACTGCTTTTTTATTTTACTTATTGTTTCTTGGGATATAGGCGGTAAATTAGGAAATTTCTCATGAAATAGGCGAGTTACTTTCTGTTGTGTTCGGATGTTATCTCCGTAACCAATCATTTGTAAAACTGTTATTTTATGCATTTCTGTTAATCTAACCATTTTTCAGAATTAAATTGAACAAACTTCATACTTAAATTACTACAATGACAACTTAAATAAAACAATTTACTACTGCTTGTTAAAATAGCGTTGCCACGGAAATTCTCTAAAGTTTTTTAATGGTTACCATCTAAAAACCACATTGCTATGGTTTTTGTTCACTTTCTAATTATCAAGACCTAAACGGGAAATAAGTTTTAAGTATATTGTAATAAGTTTCGAGTATATTTTAGGGAATTTTGGTAACAACATGATTTTAATTTTTTTTATGTTAATTTTTGCATCAAATTTAAAAACAATAACATTTTTGAATAGAGAATGAAGAGACCTTTCAAATGATATATTACAAGCCTATACTTCCCATTTAAAAAATTGGGGGTTGTACCTGTCATTCTAAGGGGGTTGAAGGTAGGGGTTGCATTTTAACTTTAAAAATGTCAAATTATAATTTAAATTTGACGTGTTTCGGGATTTTTTTATAAATATGTACAGTAACCGAAATAATGAATGTATTCCATTTGGCTTTTACACACTGTATAAATGATGATAACTCGTACCTTTCTGTAAAATCAATTGCGCCAATTATAATTAATTTAGATGAAGATAGTGATAGCGACACTGAACTAAATATTGAATAGAATTGTACCATTTAAATAAATTACTTGTATATCTCCTATATTATGCAAAATTCAAATTTCCTAAGTTCGACCCTGTAACACATTTGCATCTTTTACCTGATGATTTTCTACGCAATGAGATTAAATCGAGTAGTTTATTGCAGTTAATAAGCCAATACCATTTACAGTGAAAAATGGAAAGATGTGCCATTAGCTGTTTTATGAAATAATTCTTTTTGTTTCTGTAGATAGATAAAATATAGTATATTGTTTAACGAGTGACGAAAGTAGCATTTTTTGAAGCGAAAGAACAGTTCTTGAGCTTTAAAAAATACTTTCTACGAGTAAAACACTATACTTTTTCTACAACCCAGAGTATATCAGCACATTCTCCGAAAATGAATTTACGTGATTTTCAATTCTCCCTTCCATAAATTTTGTATATATTTCTTCATACCTTTTTTTAGATTTTATTGAATGAAGTTTCTTCTGCTTAATTTTTATTTCTTCGGGTGTATGACTGTAATCTAATTCACTTTCAGAATCGGAGCTCATGATTTCAAATAAATACTTCTAGAGCAAACTGACAATTCACAAGAAACATCAAACTAATGAAACCTGGGCACTAGATAGAAATGGTGAAACGTCAAACTAATGAAACCAGGGCACTAGATAAAAATGGTTTTTAAATCCAATTTAATTTTTTAATTTATATATTTATTAAATAAAAAGTTGTATTCTAATTATAAAAATAATTCTTGTTTGCGTTTATTAATAATTTAAAATCGTAAAAACATTATATACCTATGCAAGCGCAAAAAAATGGTTAAAATTATAAAGTCAATATAAAGTCAATATAAAGTCACTTTCGTCTCTAGAGACGAAAATATATTCTCTCATTTGCAACGGAAATCGCGTTTTCGCTGAACATTTACTATTACAATATAACGTCATTTTATATAGGGTTGTAGAAAAATATTATTTTTACATAACTATTACACAAATTCATATAAAATTTAAGCTGAACGTATGGTTTCTATTATAAATGGACCAAAGTTTTTTCTTAATAATTCATTAACTCTTTTTAACTAAGCTCATTAAAGTACACATTCCGAAATTTAGTATGGTTATTAACCGAAACGTCTATGTCTTTGCATTTACAAGAATCGTGTTCAAGGAACAATTTTTTAGTAAGTAATTTATTTATTTAAATTAATATAAAGTACATTATAGAATATGGTTCCCTCTAACCAGTTTGTTCAAGTTCATCTTGAAAGTATATGTGTGTGTATGTTTTATGAGCATTCCGTCATGTCAATGCCTCTATTTGCAATGAATCTTAAATGAAATTTAAATTTATGGCCATTTTGCCATTACTTTCAAGCTAATAAAGACAGTTATTTTTTTGTTATTTTTTGAATATTTAGTTGCGGGTCAGCCAGGTGGTTTTATGATTTTCAGGAAGTTATAAAGTGAGATATTATACTGATATATAATAATAAAAAATAATCAGTAAGTTATATAAAATAAGATGTCAAATTTAAAAACAAGTAAACTGTTACATTTTAAAGAAATCACTGTTTGAACTCAATGACAGCAGATATATTTTATTCTAAGACCAGAAGTCTCCTAATTTTTTTTATTCTTTTAGTTAATTCCTAATAGTTAAAAAAATAAGGTTTATTGAATGAAACTTTCAAATTATTCATAATTTTTGAAATATTCCTTGATTAAGTAGTGGTTTTTAAAGTCTAAAACATTGTGGTCCTGTTATTAAATGTGGCAACAGCGCATCATCAGTGAAGTGGAAAAAGGTCAATAGACATTTAAGTTTTTTTGTCTCTGTAAGAGACCGTCTGATGATGTTAGAGCAAAAAATATATTTAATTAAATAATAATTAAATATATATTTTAATAATATATTTATCACCAGGAAAATTGCTTTAAAAATTAAATACCCGAAATTAATTATCAATTTTTTTTATAGAAAATATACAAATCAAGCTAAAAATTTGATATTTATTTTTTATAGAGGTAATTAATTTATTGATATTTGATAGGAGAAGACTTCCCCATTGTGCAATGATTTAAACAAATCAGGAAAAAACTATATATAATTATTTTTTTATTTCGATATTTTCAAGGAACTCCTCATTTGGTTTTTTATCACAAATGTTATTGAACATTTGTTGTACATTTGTCAATGTATTTGAATGTCATTGGTGTGTATCAGTGAGTCTGGGAGTTCAAGTAGGTGTTTTGCATAGTTTGACTTATCTGATTATTGTAATCTACAAATCCATTGAATTTTTCTTTTAAAAATTTTAGTGTTTGACCTGTATGCAGCATTACATTTTGGACAATTCATTTTGTAAACACTACATTTTTTTAAATTGGCTTATTTTATTTTTACATTTAACACTATTTAACTAACATCAGATAGGTAGGTACCAAAAAGTAACATAAGGTGAGGTGAGTGTAACGTTCTAAATTAATTTTAATATTCCCACCTCTACATTTGATTTATTGGAAAGGTTCCAGTTTTTTTCAAAAGCGTAAGTCGAGTTGCCTATGTTGTTAGTTGAAATTTTCAAAATTTATTTTATAGAATATATTAAATTATATTAGGTTTAAGTTTAATAGTATTGTTACGCCGGAACTGTAATAAGTTTATGTAGAGGTCCATGAGGAAAAAAAGAAGAAGACATACATCTAGAATCATCTAGAACTGTCATAAAAAAATCGAGGGATGTTTGGAACGGAAATAGGAAGAGGCGTGACAATTTTGACAGAAATTAATTTTTGAAGTATTGGGAAATTGAGTTGCGTTTTTAAAGTAGAATTTTAATTGTAAATGTTAAAGTTGTAAATAAAGTTACAAAGTAAAAGGAGTAACATTGGTGACAGCGGTGGGATAAAAAGTATTTGTTTATGGTAAATACTAGATCCACCGAATACGAGAAAGACATGGATACTTCCGGACCACCCGCATGGTTTTTGAAAATGGAAGAAGAGAAGGAAATACGCAGAAAGGACGAAGAAGTAGAAAAGGAACGACGCAGAAAGGAGAAAGAGGAAGAGAAGGAGGAGAAGCGTAGACGAACTGATCTAGAAGTTATGAATGGCCTAAGACAAATTAGGGAAGTATTTAAGCTAGAGGTAGGGCAGCTTAATAATAGAGTAGACTCTTTAGAACTACAACAAGAAAATTTAAAATCCAATTTAGAAAAGCAAATTAGAAGTGAAATAGTTAATTTAGAAAGAAGAATTCGTACCCAAGCTTCTGTCTCTAATATTGAAATTGAAGGCACCACCTCTTCCTCTTCAATAATCGAACCTGGCCCTATTCAAAGTATACTTTTTAGCAACCACATTAGCAAGAGCCTGAAACCACCCACATTTGATGGACAAACGGCATGGGAAACATACCGACTCCAATTTGAAGCTGCGGCCAGAATGAATGGTTGGACTGAGATGCAAATGGCGGCTTCATTAGTAGTGTCGCTTCGTGGACAAGCGACAACCGTCTTACAGTTTCTTCCGCAAGACACGCTCGATTATGCATCCCTTGTACAGGCTTTGGAGACAAGATACGGCCAGCAGCACTTAAAGGAGGTATTCCAAAATCAGCTAAAAGTCCGTAGTCAAAAATCGAATGAAAGCCTTCCGGAATTTGAAGCCGATATAAAAAGATTGTTGCATCTTGCCTATCCCCAAGCACCTAAGGATTTCCTGGAGCAGATTGGAAGACAGGCATTTGTTGATGAATTACAGGATGTGGAAATGCAACAAGCTCTCCGGCTACAACATCATAAAACCTTAAATGAAACTCTAATTGCAGCTCAGGAATATGAGGCAGCAAAAAGCATATCAAGATCTTTTCGTCCTCAATTAAGAGAGATACGATTCCAGGAAAACGTAGAGACAACTTCCACTAGCCACCCACAATCTGCTCTCTTACAAATTTTGGATATACTTCAAACTATGAGACGAAACACCCAATATGAAAGAAGAAAATGTTTTAACTGTGGAAAAATCGGACACATTCAAAGAGCTTGCAACAGTAGAGCCCGTTCGACTGATGGGGATTCGAGAAATGCCAGAAGGTCTCCTAGATCGCCATCTCGGAGCCCTCCACAAAGTCCTACAAGAAATAACTATAGTAGATATGCTTCGCTGAGAAGTCGTTCTCCCACACCCTGCCGACTTCCAAGCAATAATCAGGGAAACGAATAAAAGTTGACACTATGGGGCGGGCGTCAACTGTGCGTACTGAGTGCCCCAAAATCCGCACTTACATTTTGAATGGGAATGAACAAAATTTATTAGTTAGAGGGCACGTCGACAATCAAAGTTGCACTTTTGTCATCGATACCGGTGCCACAAAGTCTTTCATTCGAACAGGGATTGTGGATCGGAAAATACAACCTACTGAAAGGAGCTTAGTTCTTGAAACAGCTGCAGGACACACTGTTCCTGTTCGTGGAGAAATAACAGCAACTATAAAAATTGGTAATACTATGATAAAACACTTATTTCTGGTAGCCGATATTAAAGATCAATGCATCCTTGGTATGGATATTATGCAAAATAAATTCATCATAGACCTTCAAGATAAAGTTTTAGTAATTGGAAATGAAGAGATAATCTTAAATTCAGAAGAAGAGACTTCTCAGATAAATGTTATAGTGGACGAAGATACAGAAGTTCCCGAAAATTCTGAAGGAATCGTCTTCGCGAGACTTAGCAAAACACCAAAAGATTTACATTTGGGCATTGTGGAAAGTGAGGAACTAATGAATGAAGGAATACTGGTAGCTCGATGTCTCATCAATGTAGGTCAACTAATTCCTGTTAGAGTTGCTAATTTATCGAGGAAATCTTTTAAATTGAAGAAAGAACAAAATATAGGACTTTTAACACCGGTGAAAAGCATAATCAAGTGCGAAAATAGTTTCACAGAGAAAACAAATACAACTAACCCAGTTGACGACAGCTTCATAAAAGAACTAGTTAAAAATTGTGACCATCTAACAACTGAAGAAATAAGAAAAATTAAAAAATTTATCAGTGATAACTCCGACATTTTTGAGACGGGAAAATCTACAGGGCGCACCAGCCTAGTGCAGCATAGAATTTATACTGGAGATGCGAGACCAATTCGTCAAATGCCAAGGAGATTACCATTTGCTAAAAGAAAGGAAGTAGAAAACATGATTGTAGATATGATGGATGCAAATATTATTGAAGAAGCTTCTGGTCCCTGGTGTTCACCCGTGGTCCTAGTAACTAAGAAAGATGGATCCACTCGTTTCTGTGTAGACTATCGAAGATTAAATCAGGTTACACGAAAAGATAGCTACCCACTTCCAAGAATTGACGAGACATTAGATACTCTATCAGGTGCGAAATGGTTTTCTACCATAGACTTGAAGAGTGGATACTGGCAAGTAGAAGTACACCCGGATGATCGAGACAAAACGGCTTTTTCGACTGGCAGCGGTCTTTATCAATTTCAGGTCCTCCCGTTTGGTCTTTGTAATGCTCCCGCCACGTTTGAAAGATTGATGGAAATGGTTTTAAGAGGACTAACCTGGAAAACCTGTCTAGTATATCTTGACGACATAATGATCATGTCTAAAACTTTTGATGAGCATTTGAAAAATGTTAATGAAGTATTTGACAGGTTAAGGAGTGCCAATTTAAAACTAAATCACAAGAAGTGTTCATTGTTCCAAACGGAGGCATATTTTCTGGGATATATCGTTTCCGCAGAAGGAATTAAAACCGATCCGGAGAAGATTGTAGCAATCAAAGACTGGCCCAAACCAAGGAATAAAAAAGAAATAAGAAGTTTTCTTGGACTGTGTTCATATTATCGAAAATTTGTCAAGGACTTTGGTCGAATTGCTAAGCCACTTCATCGATTAACTGAAAACAACATTGAATTTAACTGGACACCGGATTGTCAAAACGCTTTCTTAGAATTAAAGAAACGATTAACCACTGCTCCGATTTTAGCCTACCCACGGGAGAAAGGAACATTTATTTTGGATTGTGATGCATCACAACACGGCATAGGCGCCGTGCTATCACAAGAACAAGAAGGCGAAGAAAAAGTGATTGCATACTTCAGTAAAACCATGGGAAAGGCTGAGAGAAATTACTGTGTCACTAGAAAAGAACTTTTGGCTATTATCAAAGCTCTTGAACATTTCCATACCTTTCTTTACAATAGAAGTTTTGTTATAAGAAGTGATCATAGCGCTTTGCAGTGTTTAATGAATTTTAAGAATCCTGAAGGACAAGTTGCTAGGTGGATAGAGAGACTACAGCAATACAACTTTGTAATAGTACACCGAAAGGGAAGTCTCCATAATAATGCCGATGTACTCTCCAGGCGACCCTGTTTAGAACGACAGTGCCGGTACTGTGAACGGCTTGAAGAAAAGGAGAACCCAGTGAAAGCAGTTAGTCTACAGATATCCACAATCAAGCCAGAAGGTAATGACAATCAGAATCTCCTTGAAAACCTTAGAAAAAGTCAGAAGAAAGACAATGAATTAAAAGTTATAAGAGAATGGCTTAAAAATGGAGTCAGACCCACTTGGCAAGAGGTAGCCAGATATAGCGGAAACGTAAAGAAGTATTGGGCTCAGTGGGATTCACTGTATCTTCATGATGGCCTATTGCATCGAAGATGGGAAAGCCCCGATGGAGTACGTATAGTTAACCAACTGGTACTGCCAAGATCACACATCAGAAGTGTGCTAGAAGAGCTTCATAGCAGCCGCTCAGGAGGACATTTTGGTACAAAAAGAACGCTGGCCAGAGTTCGGGAAAGATACTATTGGGTCAACTGTCGACGGGACGTAGAAGATTGGTGCAAGAAATGTGACCTATGCAATAGTAGAAAAGGTCCTAAAACAAGAAGTCGAGGGAAAATGGCACAATATATTTCTGGAGAGCCCTTTGAACGACTTGCAATTGATATTCTTGGTCCACTTCCTTTGACAGAAAGAGGAAACAAATATCTGATGGTGGTAATGGATTATTTTTCCAAATGGCCCGAAATAGCACCACTTCCTAATCAAGAAACAACGACAGTAGCAGATGCTTTCATAACCAACGTAATTGCGAGACACGGATGCCCTTTGGAGTTGCATTCTGACCAAGGACGCAATTTTGAGTCCGAATTATGGCAGGAATTGATGAAAACATTAGACATTAAGAAAACACGTACTACCCCTCTCCACCCACAGTCCGATGGAATGGTAGAAAGACACCATAGAACTATTTGCCAATACCTTTCGATGTTTATCTCTGAAAACCAGAAAGATTGGGACACTTTAGTTCCTTTATTTCTGCTAGCCTATAGAAGCTCTGAACACGAGTCAACTGGTTATAGTCCATCTATGCTAGTCACTGGCAGAGAAATGAAGCTTCCCCACGATCTTCTTTTCGGAAAACTTCCTCCTTGTGAAGAAGCAGCAGAATGTACATTTCCTACGTACATAGGTGGATTGAAAGAAAAATTAGAAATGATCCATAATTTTGCTCGTGAACGTTTAAAGCTCTGCAACGATAGGGTGAAGGCTAGACTTGACGTACATACTACAAACACAAGTTTCTCAAGAGGTGACCCCGTATGGCTGTTCAATCCTAAGCGCAGAAAAGGTTTGTGTCAAAAACTGCAACGAAACTGGGAAGGCCCCTACACTGTTCTCAAGAAAATCAACGACCTAGTCTATCGCATCCAATTGTCAGCGAGGAGCAAGCCCAAGGTGATTCATATCGAGGAGTTAGCCCCTTACTGCGGGCCTGATCCACCTTGTTGGCTTCGATCAGACAATAGCAGTCAGATTATTCGGGACGAATAATTAGAAAAGAGGGAGCAATGTTACGCCGGAACTGTAATAAGTTTATGTAGAGGTCCATGAGGAAAAAAAGAAGAAGACATACATCTAGAATCATCTAGAACTGTCATAAAAAAATCGAGGGATGTTTGGAACGGAAATAGGAAGAGGCGTGACAATTTTGACAGAAATTAATTTTTGAAGTATTGGGAAATTGAGTTGCGTTTTTAAAGTAGAATTTTAATTGTAAATGTTAAAGTTGTAAATAAAGTTACAAAGTAAAAGGAGTAACAGTATATTACTATTGATAATTATAGTAATTTTGGACATTATTTAAATTTTATATTTTTCCGTATTAACTACTTTCGTTCTATTTGATGGTTATTTTAAATTTGGTACCAAAATGTATTTCCAGCTAACGTCCCAGGTAGTACAAGGTTGCCAAGTCTTCATTGGTATTTCCCTGGTACTCCAAACGGGAATTTGGTTAGTTTTCTCCTGAAATTATCCTTCTTCATTACCTTGCGTTATGGAAAAGATAAACAGAAAAAAACCCTTTCCCCTACATCCTACTTTTAGGTGCAAAAACGTTTTTGTTTTATTTTAAAAATTATTCTTGTAACGCCATCTATTTTCGAACTTTTGAAATTTTTTTTGCCTCACTTCCTGCTGGACACATCTTGGTGGAGAGTCACGAAAGGAAGACCTTGTTAAATGGTGTGTAGTTGTTAGAAGATATTTTTACGATATTTAAGTCATCCATAGCTGGGTTAAAATTTTCTAGCAATAAATTGAAATTTGGTGAGATTTTGTTTGGATTCGGAATAGTATTTTGTGAGACCCCCAAATAACTTTCTTTATTAGGATCACACCAGGCATCGTCATTTATTCTTATTTGTGACACCCATTTCGATATACAGATTAAGGAGATTTGCCGTAACTCATACAAGTATTGTCTGTTGTTTGCTGTTACCATCTTTAATATTTTGGAGAGAGAAACAAAACCCCTAGTCTAGGGGTTTTAGTTTTGGGTTAAGTTTCCATTATTACCTTTTCACTTGGGTTTGAAGATTCCGCCAACTTTGGCAAATAATTGGCAAATAAATAAATTAATATTTGGTTCCCTCTGTACCCTTTATATCTGTTTTTAAATGAATTAATGGACAACAGATCACCTTCCTTCGCTGGATTTACGCAAGTTTTATCTATTTTGCATCTTGAATTATTAATTTTAGTACCTTCTTCATGAATCGTAGTGCTTATTTCTTTTTAGTTTTTTATTTTTATGATAGTGCTGCCTAGTATATACCTGCTCATACAAAAAAAAGTTTGATTAATGCACTTGCTTTTCGGTTTATGGTTTACCTTATTTTAGAGCACACTATAGTAACTTATAACATATTAGTTCAAATTTCTTTCTCTTTATAGTAAATTAAATAGATAATTTCTTATTTAATTTTACTTATAATGTTAAAAGGGTAACTAAGGTTAGCGGTTACTTGTCAGTAGATTTGCTAATTATTTCTTTTTGTGGCGCATGTCGGTTGAGCTCAAGTGATATGATAATTTGCTATATCAAATTGATATAAACTCCTTAATTTATTTTTTTTTCTTGCGTTTGGCCGTATCTATGAAGATTTTCAGGATTTATTTTCAAGTAAAATTGAAATTGGTCCCAAGCCAGTTTTTGGGGGGTACTTGAGGACATAAAAAACATGATTTTTTAACAAAAACTCCACTTGTTTAAAAAATAGCTAGTTTTAGAGAAATGGCTGTCGTTGAATTATAAAAGCTAATTTTTTAACGTGAAAGTTTCTTTCAAACGTGTAAATGTTTATTGTTTAATAGATAAAATTCATAGGTCTTGAGTTATGACATAAATATTATACAGGATGTTTCAAAAAAAGGTAACACCGTCTCTAGGATAGGTAAAAAACTGAAAAATAATTGGGGTTTGCTTAGTAAAATTTTTTTCTAACGCCATCCGTTTTCAAGATAAAGGGCGTTGAAGAAAATAAAAAATTACACATTGTTAAACTTTTCTGCATAACGCGTAAAAGCTGCACTAGAGTTTCCTAAACACTCGCCTAAAGTTAATAACATGTCGGTGTATTCAACATTTGAGTACATTTTGTTTAACAATATCTAATTTTACAAATAACAAGGTTTCAAAACTCTATTTATTGTTGACTTATTGTCATAACAATCAATAAATGTCAATTTTACATGGCAAACTTAGAGAAAAGCGAACTTTATCATTAGTTTATACCAGGAGCGATTATTACTTCATAATTTTCAAATCAAAATATTCCGAAAACGGTACATAATATCGAGTTTTACCAAGAGTACCTTTTTGGTGTAGAATTAAACGATGTTTATGTTCACTTGGAGTTTTGACTAATAATTCTACCCTAAAAAAAGTTATGTTGAATAATACGTTGTATGAATCGTGTAACTAGCGCCCTCTATGAGAGTTAGTTATAAAAACAAAATCGTAAGAAATGTGTAATTTTTTATTTTCTTCAACGCCCTTTATCTTGAAAACGGATGGCGTTAGAAAAAAATTTTACTAAGCAAACCCCAATTATTTTTCAGTTTTTTACCTATCCTAGTGACGGTGTTACCTTTTTTTGAAACACCCTGTATATTGACAATTATTTTCTCTTAATAAACGCAAATAGTAATTTTTTGTTAAATTGGTAATTTTGCTTAATAAATTATGGTTTCATAACCTTATTTGTGACTTTTTATATTATAAATTCTTATAATATCTGCTATCTTATTTATTATTGTATAATTAAAATTTTTAAAACTATTCTAATTTGTTATATAACACAATTTTCTACATCTTTTTTTTTTCAATTAACAACTTTAATATTTTTTATGTTTCTGGTATCACTTATTGCATTTGACCCTTTATTATAAAACTGTTTTAAAGTTGTGGACTTGAATCAGTTTGCCTAAAACTACTTTTCTTTAGTGTGTTTCTTTTATCAAATAGTACTTTTACAATCTGATGATTGTCTTAGAAGACCAAAACTAGTTGTAACACTAAATAATTAAAATAAGTCTGACTTGGAACCTATTTTCAACAATATTATGTTTGTTGCATATTTCGTTTTAATAAAGTTGTCTAAGTTTATTATTTATTAAAATTTCGGCACTTTGGCAGGTGTTAATAAACACTATTTCAGTATAGATAAATTTTCAGATCAATGCTGATGGGTAATAAATAACAGAAAAATCCAGGTGATGCAAATCTGAGGGAGCTTTATCAAAAAATCAGCAACGTGTGGATGTTAGTCAGCCCTTTTAAAAATTGGCGTTAGTACAAATTATGTAACCATTCATATAAATTGTACAATCTGATAAGAGTTCAGTGAATTATGTTGTGGTCTTGCTTCTGTTGATTTTACAAAGGGTCAGAGGCGTGTCTTATTTTTTTATTTCCAAACTCTGATGTTGACTAAGAAGTAAAAGAGATGACAAAAGTGTAGAAGAAGGAAACAGGAAACAGGAAAGAATACTCTCAAAATAAGAACACGAATGTGTTATTTAGTATTCCTAATACTACAATAAAATAATATTAAAAGTTTGTCATATTCTCTAAGCCACTGTTTGGATCAGATAAAAAAAGTTGCCTAAGGGAGGCGCCCATGCCCTGCACAACTCGTACGAGATGCTGAACAGATTGTGTCCTTTGCTGGCGCTCACAGATCGAGATAGCGTTGACACATGGGTTGCACTTTGAATATGTACATAATTTTGTTCTTTTATTTGTAATCTCTTTCTCGGGGTGTTTTCAAACCGCTCCGTTAACAACATATAAATTGGCCAAAGTCAGGGCTGCTTAAGGTTTATTCATTCAAAATGTGGCATTGTGCCGACCATTTCCAGGTGTTTTTAATGTGACAAGAATAAATTTTTCTCTTAAAACCGTTACGTTGGTAAATAAAGCTCAACAAGAGTTAAGGATATTGCTAAAAATTGTAAATACATTCCAATAAAATAAATTATTGTTGACCAGTTTACCAGAAAATAGACCCACACATTTACTAAATTTTTTTTAATGCAATTTTTGTTTATTTACAACATTTTTGCTATTTTATCAAAATGAAACAAGTTGAAAAATGTATGGTTTATTAGGTCTTTGGCAGTATTGTAGTATGCATACCTCTTCAATATAATGATGCGACGTAAATTAACAATTAAAGAATCAAATCGAGCTATTGGCATGTTCCAAAGTGGTAGTGTTCAACTGGAAGTTGCTAATTTGTCTAATGTTTCGCAAAGTATCCGAAATAGATTAAATAATCGATTTAATGAAACTGGTTCTGTGTTACGAAGCCCCAGGAAAACCGCAGCCGCAGAAGACATATTTGTTACTGTGTACATTTAAGATTTCCACGTCTCTTAAGAAGGGTTCCACTAACCCAAAACCACATACGGCAAAGATTAAACTGGGCAAGAGATCAAGTAAATTGGATCAATGAATAGAGGTCAGTGCTTTCTATAAGATGAATCCAGATATGCCAGATTTTTGGATAGTTAGAGTTAGAGTATGGGCCATACATAGAACACCTAGAAATCGATGACCGTTTTCAACGTACCTACCCTTTCCGAGAAGGTTCAATAATGGTGTGGGGTGGCATATGTTTTAATGGTAGTACTGACCCTTACATTTGCGATGGAAATATGAACGCAGAACAATACAGGCGGCATGTCATTAGTAACATTGTACCACAATTTCATGCTGCTATCGGTCCAGGCTTCCTTTTTATAGACGATAATGCCAGACCTTGCAGGGCTAGAGCTGTTATTGATGCGAAATAAACCAATGGAATTCCGCATCTTTTACTCCCTCCGTTATCTCCAAACCTTAATTGTATCGAACATGCTTGGGACATGTTTGACAACGAAGGCTAGATGAACACAGACCCGCTGTCGAAACAATGGCTGAGTTTAGGACCGTTTTACCACAACTTTGGAATGAAATTCTTCCAGAAATGCTTAACAACCTGATTGACAGCATGCAAAGACGTTGCCAAGCTGTTATTTTTAAAACCTAATCTAACCTAACCACACATTTTTTAATATACTAACTTGTAATACCTAAAATTTTCCAACACATGCAAATTTCGCCCAACATAAACGTTATATCTTTTATTGTAAGACTTTAATAATGAAACTTTATGGAATGCCTAAATAATATTTTATTTACAAACCCTGTATAAGAAACTACTTGTCTACCCTTCATTTTGTTCAGTGCGGATTATTTATATTTCCAGGTTTATTATGCTATCTGTGGATTTTCATTTAATGAAATATTCATTTAACTCTACCTAAACAAAGCATTATCAACGTGGAGAAAGAAGTGCTGCAATATGGGTATCTCAATTGGAGACGACAGATTAAATACCCTTCACTTGGCCGAAGATCAAGCCATTTTGGCCGAAGAAGAGAGTAATATAGACTACTTGCTACGAAAACTTGAAGAAGAAAACGCAAAGTGAAGCCTTGCAATCAATAAGCAAAAAAACGATTATCTAGTAAGTGGAGAACATGCAAAGAGTCTACAGATAAGCATTGGAGCGATAAAAACTACATAATGTTTCAAATACTTAGGGACCCAAATAACATCAAATGGAGAAAGCCAACGACGAAATAAACTCAGGAATGGGCCAAGCAAGACTAGTCAACTAAAAGAATTGCTATGGAACACTAAAATAACTAAACAAAATAAAATGAAAAGCATTGGATTGTACGGCGAAGAACTTTGGGAAACAAACAAAAGAAATGAGAATGGACATTGAAACTAAACGTTTAAATTGGTGTGAACATCTATAGAGAATGAAAAATGAGAGATGGCCAAAAAAATATAAGATTGGACTACGAGAAGAAAAAGGGGAAGACCGAGACGCTCCTGGAGGGAGGATAATAAAAAAGCAATGACCTCTAGTGAACTAAGATTCCAAGATTATGATTTCCTTCCAGCTACTGTAACTGACAATGCAAATATTATTTTACAACTTTGTTTTTTATACAGCAGTTTCAACATTGATCTATATCTTCTAATTCTTTAAGTGCCATCTCCGCGATGAAGGTTGGTAATCATCATAGCTATCTTCACTTTCGACGTGGTTTCTGGCAAGAGTTGCTTCGAGCTGCATCCAAACCATTTTCTCAGATTTTTCAGCCTTGAAACTCGTCTCCTCCCTATGCTTCTTTTGCCTTCTACCTTCCTCTGCATTGTAAGTCGTGAGATAATGTACCTCTCTCCACGGATTATGTGTTTTCTACAATATTTAGTTCTAGATCACAAAGGAATTACTCTGGAAAATAAAAAACGTAAAGCAACAAGACTCTGTTTCTGTACCTTATGGTTTTAGATAATAGACAGATTACACCTATGTAGTTATCGTTTTTAACATGAGCCCAAATATAAGATTTGTATCCTCTGCAGGAATAATGTGTGTAAATGTAATGGAAGATGATATGATTTAAGATCTTTATAAATAAAACACAAGGCTTGGTTCTGTCCAGCTATTGTGGAGATTGATCCGCTGCTGAAAGTAAAGTATTAAGGATATTGTAGCTGAAGCGATTCGACTCACTTCCTTAACTTTTGCTGTAGCCTTGTCATTCTCGGTCCAAACTGGTGACTGCTACCAGGGAAAAGTCGTCAAGCTTGTAGAACACGTCCCTGGTTGAGGCCTGCGTAGCGTATCAAATCCAACAAGCGGTGACATACCATCAGATTGGAGCTTTCTGCGGTGGTGGTCAACTTTCCTCAAAAAAAGGCAGACATTCTCATGCAAAATTCCACTTCGTTCTAGTATTTTTGTCTCAACGATGGAAACTTCTTTTTTCTTAAGGTTTTAACGAGGTGGATCGGTAGGATCATCGTTTACATCCCCCAAAAAACCGTTTGTCTTAGGATATTTTTAGATAGTTATTATTCTGCATTCTGTGTTACTCAAAGAATTCGAAACTATCTAGATATACTTCTGGAAAAACTCTCATAAAAGCCATCACCGAAAGATCTTAAATATTGTTAGTATATCACATTCATTCAACGATAGCGATGATTTGAGATTTTTTCAATGTAATAATTTGCTACTTGAGTGTTAATATGTTAACAAAAATAGCAACGTTTTTTTGGTCAGCTTGCGCTTTCTTTAGTTGTTTCTACAGTCATTGATTTCAACTATTTCAAAGAGAAGTTCGTGTAGAAAGGCGCCTCTGATACATATATTATGTTATTATCTTTGGCACGTACATCGTGACATGTCAAAAATCACGACAATTTCTTCGGTGGCATTTTCAGGAAAACTATAAATCAAACTTCTTGCCGATTGTCACGAACTAATTTTTACCCTTCTTCTGTATGTCTCTTACAAGATGGAAGTACATAAAAAATTAACACTTTTTTTGTTTTTATTTTTAAGTACGAGATTGTGTCTACATATATAATAATTTATTAATTTCAATATATACTAGGTGACATAAAAATCTGAATTTATTCAGCAATCTAAATTATTTTACTTTTTCTAAAATCAATTATTATAAACCATAAAAGTAAGATAATCTAGAAGACTTTTAATTAAAATTCGTGGTCAAGTTCTTTGTTTATTTGCAAATATGATTTTTTTAATTAAAGTTCCTGTCAGATTAGATAACATCATTACGTCAAATAAATTATGTGCATTCAATACTTTATTATGTGAAACTGTACCTTTAAATTTAAATACATTAATTTAAAAAAATAACACTCGAAGTAGGTAATAACATCCACACAATGATTAAAAGAATCTTTAATTATCGGCATAAAAATATCGATATCTTGGTTTGATATAAATGACTTTGAAAACGAATGAAGTAATCATCATCACATGCGGTCATCATACAAACATTTTCTTTTGCTTGGAGTAGGTACAATCCTTTGTAATCGATAGATACCCAGTAATTGTATATCAATGCCAATATTGTAAAATAAAATATAGAAATTGATTTTGCACTTAGGGTCATTATAAGTCTATAAGTATATACAAAGCCGGCAGTCATATGCGAACTAACATAAGGAAACTCTTTATGTAATTTACAAACAATTTATTTAATGATGTATGTAAATGAAAAAACGAATGATGATAATTTCGCTTTATTAAATTAGATTATCTATATTATTTGAGTGAAGTGATGAGTGAAATTTTCGATGTAGAAAACATCGAAATTTTGGAAAGATATTATATTATATTGGAATTTGGAATGAAAATACTTGATGAAAAAATAGCTACCTAATATTACAGAATAGAGAATAAAATATGCTTGGCTCTAATTATTTAAAAAAATTAAAATGATTCATAACAAAACTATTCCTATTTAAATAATAACAAAACAAAAAAAATAATTTAGTAAGAATTAAATATTATAGTCTATATGAATGAAAATCTTGTACAATACTTTTTTAATGTTATCTAAAATAGATAAATTCAGACCTATTTTATGCAAAAAACATTTTGAACTAATTCAAAATTTTAATTATGTATTTAAAAAGTAAAAAAAATAAGCTAATTCGTGTGGTTGCCAGGTTTTTGCAAAATGATAGAATGTTTTAAAAGCAACTTTCTGCCTACATTAATTATTTAAGAAAAATGAACACAGGAAGAAAACTACATTAAAATAATTTATTTGCAAAATCATACATAATAATATGCTGTTCAAAAAAGGAAAGGGAAAAGGCAAACTACAAAAAAATTATTAAATTAGGAACATATTTTATTAGAAGAACAAAATGTTAAAAAATCTTAATATATCTCACATAAACTATTTATAACAAAATAACAATCATTACAATTTACCCAATTCAATGAGGAAAATTTTGAAAAGTGTATAGAATATGCAAAAAGGGAAATATTAGTAAGTAGTGAATAAGAGTGTGGTTCTAATTTCCACATCATTTCTCGGAAAATAGTATTTGACAAAATTTTATATTCCACACTTATTATAAAATCTGATTCATCCCAAATATTTTTATAGAAAATCCGAAAGATAAAATATCGTAATTGTCAATTCTTAATCAAAAACTAATATCTTGAGAAGTAATAATGAAAAATTTAACTGTGACTCACCGGATTAAAATTTTAATGATAATTGGTTACGGTGATAATTGCAGGAGTCAAGTTGAAGTGGCAAACTTATTTAAACAGAGGTATCCTCAGTTGTCTAATATTTCACAAGGTATTGTGACTAAAATTCATGCACAATTCAGAGAACTTGGACATGTCAAACCATAAGAGAAAACCGCACTTCGTTGAATTTGATGTGAAAGTGGATATTATGATGTTTCCACAAAGAAAAACTTCATCCATGTAAATTGAATTTTGTGCAAGAACTAATAGAAGACGATCCAGATCGTAGAATGGATTTCTGCGAAAGAATTATGATTAAATTGAAGAAAAAGGAAATAGCTGTTGGTACAATTCTTTTTTCCGATTAATCAACATTCACATTGAACGGGGAAGTAAACAGACAAAACTGTAGATATTGGTCAGAGGGGTTATTGGGGTTACCTCAAGAACAAAGTAAAGTCCGTCTAGAAGGTATCCGGAAAAATAAAGCACAATTATAATTATAATAACCACAAACAATTCATCTCATTTACTTATACAACCTCCATTTAATTCTAAACACTTAAGTAAATATCCAGGTGCACCAGAAACTAGGTCACTGCCATACTGCTCGGTGATGATGATCCAGGCCTGTAAAACCAAACGAATCAAACCTTCTTTATTTCGTGGGTCTGCTCGTTCCACTTCAATCTTCATTAATCTTCATATGTATTCAATGGGACTAAGATCTGGTGAAACTGCTGGCCATGGAATTGTTGTCAATTGGTGTTCTTGCATCCAAGCTTGAGTAAAGGCAGAAGTATGGCATCTTGCATTATCCTGTTGAAAACGCCACCCCTCTGGATATAAAACATGAGCTGTTTCAAGAAGAAAACCATTTAAAAAATCACAATACTTTGCACTATCAACAGTGCCATCAACTATACAGAGAGGCGTAGCACCACGTTGAGATATTGATCCCCAAACCATTATTTTAGTGGGAAATTTGGAAATTTTAACGGTAACATTTTCTCTTGACAGGGTTTTAAGATAGTTTGCACCAATCTGGAAACAACTCTCGTTAGATATAAAAATATTGCTGACATTATCTCCTTGAAAACGTTGACAAAACTCCATTCTTCGTTGCTTTTGTAGAGGTGTTATTGCAGGGATCTTTTTTGGTTTCCTTGATATGTAGCCTTGTCTTTTCAGTGCCATGCGGACAGCTTCTGGACACACATTTATTCTTCGTTGATTTCTAAATCTGCTGGCCAGTTTTCGAAACCCTAGGCGTGGATTTTGTCTTCCTAAATTCACTAAAGCGTTTAAATTGTTTCCGCGAATTTTACACGGTCTTCCCGAAACTGGTCTACGTCTTATATCTGTACCAATTTTATCCTCTTAATTGTCTCATACACTCCACTTTTTCCGAGTTCAGTCAATTGCACTAGTTTTTTAACGTTTCGAACACTCTTTCTATACAAATATTCCACCATTTTTTTTTTTTTTACTTGCGACATTATTTTACAAAACTTACGTCTGTTTGCAATCAACAATATTTGATTGATACTGTTGTCATGCGATTTTATCCATAGCCTACTATCTACTTGACGCATTACCTTTGTCTTAAAATTTTACGAAAAGAAAATATATTAAAATTAGAAAAAATTAAAAATTCCGGATTCTTTCTAGACGGATGCAACACAGCCAACTAGCAAAGAAAGGATAACTACAGAAATACGGGCTATTTCACCTCAAACTTTAAACAAAGTTTGGGAGGACTTTTATAGGAGACTGTGTTATTGCCAACAACAAGGTGGAGAACATTTTGAGCATTTGTTTTAATGTAAAAAATCAATTACGTCAAGTATTTTATGTATTTACTTACTATGTTGAATAAAATTATAAATAATTTCAAAATTTCAACCTGTACAATTCCTAATAGAACCCAAAGTCATATTGCATTTTAAGGTTATTGAATAAAAAACTAAATTAAAAGCAAAAAAGTAAATGGTAATCCTTAAAACCCTACTGGGGTTTAGGTTGTATTTAAAATATAAATACTTGTTCATTTGCAAAAATTGCGAATGGTATGATATAAACCGCCCGATTAAAACAAAAACATTTCGAATATTGTGTATCGAACAATATGTAATTGTTCCTTATATATGATTAATTCGCTTTGAGACACAATCCTTACTCTAGATTTATAGCCCATGCAGTCCCAGGCTATCATATACTATTTGTTATATTACCGAGTTCAGATATGCCGATAACCCTTTTGCTTCCTCTATAATTACAGATTATCTAATGTTTATTTTTCGATCCTAATACTCCGTCGTGGTCGATATTAATTATTATATTGTTAGTGGCGCGAACTCACGTTGGTCTGATTTATGACCCGATCTCCGTGGACTCTGCGAGACCTTTCATTTAAATCACTAACGAGGAAATTCAATTTTAGCATTCCCACACCGGCGCACACGGAGAGTAGGCCCGAAGACTTCCACACACACTAGATGAGTTGATTTGTACCTGTCACTTTCGCTGACTTTTCTCGAACACGACTGGCAAGCTAAGTAATATTTTGCTGTAGAAAGAGATCTAGTTTTTTGTGGAAATCAGTTCGAGAGCATTATGCTAATTCATGACATTTATATTTAATTTTGATGCTTGTCGAGAAGATATCGATGGCTAAGAGGACAAATATTGCATGTCCATTTTTGTTATAAATAAGATACGTCGGGGTCTATGCTGGTCGAGATGAAATCTTTATTGTGCTCAAATATTGTATATGCTTTTAAAACGGTTTACTAGTTACTAAAGTAGCATTAAAGATATGTCCATTAAAAACACTAAAAGCTTAGTGCACAAATGTTCTATGTCCAATGCAATTTTTGTGCCGTTCACAAAATTAAAAACGTAACGACTCTTTTATTGTATGTCCAAAGATACAATATTTGTCCACAATATTGGAGGCTTATCAATCTATAGTACGTGTTGCACGTGCCTGCCATCTGAGGTAATTCCAGAAGACTACAGAAACTTTGTGGAGAGATTACCTACATCCGTAGAGGCTAACGATTTTGTTCCAAGTGATTCTGAATAAGAAACAGACTAAGGTTTACTTGTGTTTTACTTTAACCATGTTTTTTTATTAATAAAAATTTTATTTGCACTATCAGTATTATTTTAAACCTGATTTTATGATATTTTCACAATTGCAGTATGGAAATAGTAATATATTTTATGTCCTTATTCTACTTCATATTTATTGTATGTCCATACAGAGGGTTACTTTTAGCTTTTAAATGTGATTAATATTTAACCAATAGAAATAGAACTGAGTATTGTATAAAAGAAGGGTGTAACATGAACTTAACTGTAATTTAATTACTTTTAAAATAAGTACGGTTTGTCACGGTTAACGCAAACTTTTAAATTGATTTTACTGAAAACATCAATTTTGGACATACAATATTTGTCGTCTTAGCCATCGATATTTAAGGAAACTTCGACAAACTAGTGCAATAGTTCTACCGGACTGGGAAAAGTAAATGCAAGCAAAGAAAAATGCAAAAAGTTAAACTAAGTCGTAACAAATCTGTTTATTTATATGCTAAAATGGCAAATTTAAGGTATATAAATTATCTTTTTTACACGATTGATCATTTTTGACTGTTTACCGTGACAGATTTTACGTCAGTAGGTGACGTAGCAACTCTACGGTAAGTAATCCAACTCGACGGTAAGTACTTCAACTCGACGGTAAGTAAGGTAAAACCACCATATTCCGACGTATGCTGAATCGAGCTCTAATCCCGCCGTATTTCTTAGTGCAAACTTAGTCAGTCAATTTCTTTAAACTGACCAAAAATATCTAAGTGCAATCAATGTGTAAAATTGAAGGAGAAAACTACGATTATTTGGATCTAGTTGCATTTAGTTCTAACCCGGTCAGTCTAGGTATCACATTGAGTGAAAAACGTCGTCACTTTGGTAAGTAGATCGAATGTGATAATTTAAAATATTTTGAAAATTAAAAGTTTCTGTTAATCTGAGGGGGTTTTATTTTTCTTTTATGTGAAGGAAAAGGTGTTAGAAATTACTTTTAATTGGTTTTGGTTTATTATTGTGACACAAACTCGATAAAAATACGCATAAACAAATACGTCGAAATAAGGGCTCATTTTTGTTACCAGAGTTAATGTCGCCGTATTACGTCGAAATAAGGATTTTATTCTGTTGTATTCAAATCAAAATTTAAAATCTCAATAAATTGCAATTATACAAAAAATATATGTAAACTTTAAGTTAGGCATTAATAATAGTTATGAGCAAAATACGTTCCATACATTTATCAGTAGAACATGGAGCAATGTTATATGTTAAAAGAATGCAAGATTAAGAGTAATAAAAAACTCTTCGTTTTAACAAAACTTCCACTATTTATTTAAAAAACTGCTTTTTTAAACTAAATGACAGGCCGTTTCGGTAGACAATTAGCATCGTCAGATTGACATATTGAAGTTACTATTTGTTAACTTCCACTGTCAATGAAGGCCAGCCTCCATGACGCTTTAATCCAAGGACATCAACACCTGAACGAATGGCCAGTATAGTTCTCGGGATTAGGCAAATTTAAGAATTTGGCAATTTGAGAAGGCCAGCCCCCGATTTTCCCTTTCCCTATTACTTGAGTACAACATTTTCCTTTGGCGTATCTTAAGAACAAATGATTTGATTTTACTTGTAATGGAAGAATTTTTATATACTTTTGCAGAATTTCTAAATTTGGAATTTTATCGTCTGGTTTATCAACGACTGTAAAATTACGCTGGATGTTCGTTTTTGTATTGGGTGTTGCAAAGACATTGTATATTTATATTTAAAAACGGCGGGTATCAGGGTTGTGGTTACTACGCAAAAAATGATTTTAATTGTGTCTCAATCGAATCGAAAAGTGAACTAAGCTTAATTTTGTTTTCTATATTATTGATAACCAATTTTAATAGTTGTCTTATGTAGTATTCTATGAGTAAATCATCCCTACCTAAACCAGATTTTAAACGTTCTATAACTTTTGAGTCATTTTCATCACTCGGTGGGAAACTTTCAACAATTTTTCTAGCCTTATAATTAGGAATAGTAGATTGAACCAAATAATGAATTTTGTCACTACCATCGATAGTATTATAGTCATGAATTTTTCTAAACTGGTTCCAAAAATATATCCAATTTTCAATTTCTCCCCCATATTTTTTAAATTCAATTTTAGGTAGTTTATATCTATTAGTACAAATTGAACTAGAACTTACTTCAGATCCCTCAGATTTCGTTAACTTTTTTCCTAACTGTAACTTCAGTTTATTATATTTCATAAAGAGATTATCGGTTTCAGATACTTGTTGTTCAATGTCCTCTTCCGCAATCTCAGAATCCAACATCAAATCAACCAACTGCCGACTCAGATTATTCACCACTTCTATCTTCTGATCTAATACTCGGATCTCGCTTTAAATCTCTAATAAATTTGAATCATCCTTTGTAAGCTCTTTTTCTACATCTACATAAATTCGCAAGAGAGTGTTCTTGTGAACATCCAAAGATTTTCTTAATCTCTCCATCTTCTATAAGCAAATCTCGCCGGGGCCTCCAAAAAATGTAACGTACGAATATTTCTAGCCGAAATGTACGGACGTAGATGAAGATCGCTAAAGAAAACTTAGTGGAACAATAGCAAAATATTTGATTGCCTTTTTAAAACTTTATAAATCAGTTTATAAATCAACCATCACATAATCATTTTTTGGGTAGCAACCACAACCTTGATGCCCGCCGTTTTTAAATATAAATAAATATACAATGTCTTTGCAACATTGGGTACTTTTACAATCATTAAACCATTAATTTGTTGGATGTAATTCATAGTAATATTATATAATTCTTCTCCTCTACAGGAAGCAGATATTCCCAATATCATTGCGACCTACAAATTATGAAAAAATCTTCATTAAAGTATTCTTTTACCTAAACTAGCTTACATTACCTTGTAAATTAGAAATTCTTCATCCGGTGCTTCCATCAGAAATTTTTTAAATGGCTCCTGTGTAAAAATGCTAGCTTTCTTAGGCCTATAGTAACATTTTTTCTCTTCAAATACGCGATCAAAGTTGAAAACTTGGAAATATCAATGCCATCATAAAGAAAAACGGTGGATTTACTCATTGAATATTCTGCCCAGAGGCTTCCAGGAGCTTTTAACAGCATATGTCTTTGAACGAAATATGCCAATAGAGTCTTTTTATCGATTCTTAATTTCTTGCCTTCGTACCATGTTTTAAAACTTTGATAGGTATTTTGATAACGGATTTTGGATTTTTTGGGAATAATTGCGGAACACCCTTCTTCCCAAGCCCGTTCAATTTCTTCAAATTCACTTTCGTTCATATTTTGATTTATAATAATCAAAATTGTACTTAAAATTATAGACAACTAAATAAAAAACTTAATTCTCCATTGTTGTTATGCACCTTAGTAACTACCTAACAACCAAACCGATCTCAGACAATAATTGAAGTCGTCGCTCTGCTCCTCCTCCAAACAATTGTCTTCGATCGGTATAAAACCCTTACCGTGCTCCATACTTTTTTTTCTTAGGAGCCGTACATTTACGGGTCCCATCTTAACCTCTTGGACTTATGTGGACTCTCCTTTATTTTACTATGACCTGTTTAAAAATTCAATTCCCTGTATGAGCTCATAAAGATTCTTTGCTTATTGGTGGTGAAAACTAAAGCTTTATTAAACATAAAAAATGAATGCACTTCCAAGCAAATGGTCGGCTGTTTTTTCGGAAAAACTGGACATGTCGCAACCCTACCACTAAAACAACGCAGAACAGTCAATTCTGTTGTCTTCCAAGAAATCAGGAAAACCAACCGCCGAAGACGGATCACTCTTCACTACGACAATGCGAGCTCTCACACATCGGCTCAAACAACTGCATTTTTGAGTACCCAAAACATTGATTCGATGAGTCAGTCATCCGCCTTATAGTCCGGACTTGGCACCGAATGACTTCTTTTTATTTCCGTATGTAAAAAACAAACTGAGAGGTCAACGTTTTTCGACACCTGAAGAAGCGGTTGCTGCATGTTTTGGAGATACCTCAATCAGAGTGGCAAAAGTGCTTTGGCAATTGGTTCAAACGCATGCAAAAGTATATAGATCTTAATGGGGAATATTTTGAGAAACAATAAAGTGATTTTTAATGATTAATATTTGTTGTTCTCTAATCCCGAAATATAAAAGGCAGTATTATTACTGACGGAGCTAATATTTCAACTAGTATATAAATATAAAATAAATTCACCTTGTCTGCACAAATTATTAGTATCGGTCCATATAAAGTGAGGCGCTTAGTGTATTCTATTCCTAATACAATCTTTTATTGTTCAATCATTTACGATATATTCGGTTTAAACTAATTTAAGTAAGATACTTATTTGTTAACTAAGTAGTTTAAAACTCACGCCGTGTACAAGGTTAGTAATGCAGACCACTACTGGTCTGCATGCTAATTTTGCTCGCCATAAAACTAGAGAGACAAAGGCGTTTATGTAAATCCTGGCGATTTAATTTCACGTAGAAATTTCTAAGGATCGTTTTATTTGAAACAAAGTAACAAATTACAGTCTATTTTTGTACGGCGAGGCAAAGAAACGTGTACGGATTGAAAATGAAATAGAATAAATAAGTAACAAAGTAAACTTTTTATTATAATCTATTGCAAATTTATTGTACTAACCCTTAATCTGTGGAAGTCCATAATCTTACGAACATTAATCAAATAAATGAAAATTATGCTGTATGATATAAATATTAGTTGCAGTGCAATTTTCTTAGCTTTCTTATTAGTTTATTTATTTATTAAATGTAATGGATAGCCATTGGATGTAGCTATTTGTTTTATGATCTCAATTACTTCATTGAAGATATTATTATTGGTAGGAATGGAAAATGCCCTATGGATTATAGAACTTTAACCTGCTAATTTATCTGATACCTATAGGTTTGAATTACGTGATATAATTACGTTTGTGTTGGTTTTCTGTAGGTATTTTGAATAATTTAGTGTGCTAGATTGAACGATTTGGTTTTTTAGATTATCCGTCAACCATTTGTCAAAGACTTTTATTTTGTACATACACATTGTTATCAAAAATTAAATAATTTTGACACCGATGGATATTTCTTTCATCTAATAACTTTCTAAGTGGAACTATATATTCTTTAGAAAGAATTAAAGGGATTTATTGTACTAATCCTAACTATGTCCATCTTATTCTTCCAAATGTCAATCTGACGATGCTCATTTTAGCGAAACAGCTGGAATTGCATTTAAAAACCTAGTTGAAGTTCCACTCAAACGTTTAGGAATTAAAGAGCATAATAGTTACATTAAATGACAGAAGTCTTTTTTTTGTATCAGTGTTGAATTCCAGTATAATATGTGGGTTTGCGCCATCTCGTTTTTGATCCTCAGATAGGATCAGGATAGGATAGGAGTACTTGATGGGTTACTATTAAAGAAACTTCTTCACTTTTTCAAGTGTGTATGCCATGTTATTTAAAACCAGTTTGTTATCTTTAACAAGACATTCAGGGTGTACTTATTTTTTTAATTTTTTATAGGTTTCTTTCCGATTTTGCGTTAGATCATGGAAAATCAAGATTCCGGAACCCATGAGGTTTTTAATATAAATGATCGTGTTTTTCTTAGATTTAAAAGAAATTCCACTATAATGGGAACAGAACTTGATTTCCGTGGATAGAAATTGCCGACTTATCTGGTTATTGTAATCCATATGCTCTTTAGTCGAACTTTACAAAACTTTCTCAAATACTACACATTTTTGATGAAAAAAAAAGTTTAGATTTCCTTGAAGAACTCGAAATAAAAAAGACATCTAGCAGATCAACAATTAAAGTAGTTATTGAATAAATAATTCTTGGAAGTTCTCCAAGTTCTCAATGTTAATGGATTTAGTTAGTTTTTTATGCCAAATACAACAATATTATTAGTTCGTTTTTCTCTATCTATTTTTTTTAAAGTTTCTTGTTGTACACTCCTAATTCTTGAGTTTTTTCTTCAATTTTAAATAAAAGGTTTTTTTTTACAATAACCGCATCAAACTTAATGGTTATTAGCGGAGGAATTGTTAGTTGTTAGTTACATGGAATAGAAATTTAAAATACATCTTGCGGTACAATAGTCTTATGTCGCGTAAAAAGTTACATATGCTTTGTGCGGTACAGAATTTCGTTTACCTACCGAAGTTATAAAAACGCCCTTTAAACGCCTACATTAAATGGTTTTTGGGAATTAAGTTTATTTACAAAGGACAGAGGGACAGGCAATTTGTCAACTGTTTAACTGATTTCAAATTTATTATTATTTAAACCGTGATTGGTTATACACAATAAATAGGCCGTCCTTAAAATTAATTCATTGTAAACGATTTGAGTTTGAAAATGCTCATGAGTTAATCTGCTGTGTCCCAGACAAAGTATAGAAGTTATAACTTATGAAAAACGGTTAGGAGCTTGGTTCTTCCATGACTCGTAAGTTTGCTTGACTTCTTTTAGTTTGGAAGTTGTCTTTTGATTCTGTTAATATTTTGATATATTTATCATTCACTTTAGATTTATAATTTCCTTTTTAAAATGTTGAGTTACCCATCTCGGATTTTTTAATAGTTTAGTTATTTTAATCTACTTCATTGAATTGATTTTAGAGCTGATATTTAATTTTTAAACGAAGTAAACCAGCCATAACTCAAATGGGAATTTGGTTTTTAATTTCCCTTTTCAAGTAATAAAAAAAAGGATGATAAAATTTATCAATGTTCATCAGTTATTTAACAATTTTCAATACGGTTTCATAAAAAACAGTAGCACACTTGGAGCTGCTGTTGATTTTGTTGACTACATCTCAAGGGCTTTAGATTATAGACGAATTGTTGTGGCTGTTTTCATTGATTCGAGAAAAGCTTTTGATGTAGTGAGTATAAATATTTTGTTAAAAAAACTGTCGAATATGGGCTTTAGAGGTGTCATCTACAAATTAATAAAAACATATTTGCTTGATAAACAGCAATATGTAAAATTAAAAAATACAAGTAGTGAATGCCTTTCAAGCAGTTATGGTGTTCCACAAGATTTAGTACTTGGCCCTTTGTTATACTCGCTTTATGTCCTTAATCTTAAATGTGCGAATTTGAAAGCAAGATATTTCACCTTTGCAGATGACACTGTTGTACTGTACAGTGGAACGGATGAGGTAGCTCTTAAAACTCAAGTAAATGATGACCTAAAAACTTACATTGAATGACTTTTTTCATGGAAAAAATTACTTCCATGATTTCTGCATTGAATAAGAGCAGAAACTATTTAACCAAGGAAGGTAAGTTTAAGGTTTATAACGCCTTTTTTCTTACACATTTTCGATATCTTTTGCCAGTTTGGGGTATTTGCGACTCAAATAATTTTAGTAAAGCACAAATATTACAAAACAAAATTATTAAAATATTGTTTAAATATAATTGGCTCAATAATAACAATAGAATTTATTTGAAATTAAATTTAAATAAGTTAGAAGTTTTAGATTTTAAACAATGTAAAATGATTTATAAGATTCTACAGATACAGCAAAGAAGTAACATAAACATTAGATTTTACTGTGATGTCCATAACTACCAAACGAGGTCTCAAAATAACATTTATCAGCTGAGCACTAGGACTAACATAGGCTTACGAAATCCGATTATAGATGCTATTAAAATTTACAATAATTTACCTAGATGTATAAAGGAAATAAGTAGGTTATAATATTTTTGTTAAAAAATTAAAAGACTTTAAGTCAATTAATTAGAGTACCTAATATTTATCAAGTAAAAAAAAATATTTTTTTGTTAATTTTATTTATTTTATTAATTGTTGTTACTCGATGCCAGTGTTTCAAACACTGATTAGAGGTTTTGTTATGTTTTGTGAATAAACTGTATAATTTTGTTAAAATAAAGATTTTTTCAAAAAAAAGTTTATTTGATTTCTTTAATGAGAATGCAATAAGAAACTGAAAATCACAAGTAAGTTTTGTTAAAAGGTTCTTTTTCTAATATTTATTTTTTTTCGTTTAAATTAAATAAAGTCCCTCGATAAAAATTTAAAATAAAAAAGGTTGTGACAAGAATTGAAGAATAGATACATCTTATACAATTCATGTCTGACCAGTTACTTCCTTCCTCTTGACGCAAGTATATAATAATAGTTTGGGTCGCTGCACATGTATCAAACAATACAATTACAACCACCCATGAACTACCCACATTATCTCGATGTGCAACTTTTATTTCAACATTAAGACACTATAAGGATGATCGCTGTAGCCACCGACGCTAGTGAATCATTACTGTTCCAATTGTTTCATCCTTTCGTTTCATGCAGAGAAATGTTTATGTAACTTTTTATAGTGGGCAATAATCCAGGTGCAAATAAATGTTAAACTACCGTAGTTTATATTAAACTCGAGATGTTTTAAATTATATACAGTCTAATTGTAGTGTTAATTTAGTATGCCACTTTTAATAGAAGATTAAAATAATTCATGACAAGTAATATTTAGAGAAAAATTTAAAATAATTGTTTATCATGTCAAAAATAGGAGTGCAGAAGCAAATGATATTTTTAAAACAACATTTGATTTGATTTTAGAAAACTTATTATTAGCTGCTGTACTCTAGATATAAATTGTTGTAGTTGTAGACAGGACCTACGAATTATTATAGGACTACTGACTGGACACAGTCGCCTTAATGGGCTTATGAAAATAATTGCACTGTCAAAGAGTGCGGACTTCTGTAAGGCTGAGGATAAAACGGCTTAGCATATCTTGTGTAATTGCCGAGAGTTCGAGAGACTAAGGATCAATTAGATGACCTAAATAGGTTGGTCTCTAAGTCTATAGAGGACAAAGAGATTGCAATGGCTGCCTTTCTGGACATCGAAGGAGCGTTTAACAATATTACAACGAACTCATTGATAGATGTAATGAGTAGACGGGGCACACCTCAAGTGATAGGCAGATGGATAAAGGCAGCTCTAGAGAATAGGATTGTAATATCCTCACTAGGGCAAGCTATCATCAAAGCGAAAGCAGGTGGAGGTTGTCCACAAGGAGTTCTGTCACCACTACTTTGGGCAACCCTGGTAGACGATCTCCTCAACGAATTATCCAAAAAATACTTTCAGTGTCTAGGATATGCAGATGACACAGTGATTGTCATCAGAGGCAAATTTGCCGGGGTATTATCTGACAGAATGCAGATAGCCCTAAACACGGTTGAAAATTGGTGTAAGCGAGAGAGACTAACAGTCAATGCTCTAAAAACACAAATTATCAACTTCACGATAAAGACAACATTGGCCGGTCTAAAACCACTAACACTGGGGGGAACAGTGATTTCAGTTGTCAAAGAAATAAAATACCTAGGAGTATTCCTAGATCAAAGACTCTCATGGAACACACACATACAAAAAACCACACAGAAAGCTATATTGTCCTTGGGCAGATGTAGACGAATGTGTGGAAAAAATTGGGGGCTTAACCCCAAAATGACCATATGGTTATATACAAGAGTTATTAGACCCATAATAACCTACGGGTCAGTGGTATGGTGGACAAAGACACAGCAAACAGGAGCAGTAAGGCTGTTAAGTAACATACAAAGGTTAGCTTGCCTGTGCGTTACGGGGGAAATAAAAACTCCACTCACAGATTAATACATAATCAGCAGCCAATCGCATGGGGCTGATAATGGTAAGCTAATCGAGGAACTAAAAGCGGATAACATTTTGGGGCAACCCATTGATGCAACAGTCACGAGATATAGCTTTGCCAATAAATTTAAAATAGTTATACCAGGTAGGGAAGACTGGGAAAAAGGTGTACCCGTAGAGGCGGAGTCAACCTGGTACACGGACGGCTCAAAGACGCCGTATGGCGTGGGAGCCGGCGTAGTCGGAAGAAAACAAGGGATAACATTCCCAGTAAGTCTATCCCAAAATGCCACGATTTTTCAAGCAGAAATTACGGCAATTCACTACTGTGTAGAAGAAATGAAAAGCTTGGATAGGGCACTAGATTCTGTAGAGGTCAATGCTAGGCTAGTATGGGACTGTGTGCATGCTCTGAATACTCTGGGGGATCGTAGCAAGGTTACGGTAGCTTGGGTACCAGGTCATAGGGGTCAAAAGGCAATGAAAAGGCAGATGAAATGGCTAAACTAGGCTCATCAATGCTGGACCGGAACCTTTCTGCGGCATTGTAAAAAATATAATTAAAACGGCCATGAAAACATGGGTGGCACAAAAATCACGGGAATGGTGGTGGAATTCACCAGGACAAAGGCAAGCGAAACAGTTCACAATGGAACATTCGCAAAAGTTTACGTCAGACTGATTGAGTAAAGACAGGAAAACGGTCAAAACTGTAGTAAGTCTATTGACGGTGCACTGTAAGCTAAACAGGTATCTTAAGCTGATGGGGTTGACAAAGACGGATCTGTGCAGATTCTGTCACCTAGAAGAGGAAACACCAGAGCACATCTTATGTCAGTGGGACGGACTGGTAAATATGCGGTTCCTGACTTTAGGTGAAGAATATCCATTGGCAAGGGACTGCATGAAGGTTACAGTCTCAAAGCTTATAGACTTCGTTAAGAGAGTCGGACTGGGGGATGTAATCTAGTTTTTCGAGGACCACAATAAATCTGAAAAGGTCGCAGTGGAATAGGCTTCTGGCCACCTCTTAAACATCTATCTATCTATCTAAGGATCAATAAATTTGTTTTGCATCACCTAGAGCCTAAGGATAAACCTGATGAGCTTCCTCAGAAGCTGACAGAACCTATGGAACCTTATCGAACCTTACTTGATTTTGCAGACTTCAATGCATCGATAAAATAAAGTGAATCATGACATTTTAATTGAAAAATTGTTTTTATTTGTATCTCATTTGTAAACTTCAGTTTCCAAAAACACAATATTAATCAAGAAAGTTTATTTTATCAAGTCACTAACATGTAAAACTGACAGTTAACTTGCAAAATTTTTACAAGTTAGTAGGTGTGGTAATATTTGCAAATGTAAATTCCTTGTTGTAATTCATAAAGTTACCTATGACTTTTATGTCATTATATTATTAACGTCAATCAAACGCTAACAAAATATTATAACATTAATTTTGTTGATTAAAACCTTTATATGTAAGGTTTGTCTTATTATTACAATTTAATCAACAAAATATAGAAAGAATGGAAAGATTCCTACGTCCTGATAAACTGGATATTGATCCTAGTGATGTTGCAGCGAGCAAACAATTTCTGTATTGGCAAAGAACCTTTGAAAATTTTATATCTATGAATAATGGTGAAGCAATGGATAGTAGTATAAAATTTAATTTACTAATTAATCATGTTGATGCTAATGTCTACTCTTACATCAGTGATTGTCAAACTTACGAAGAGGCAATTACAAAATTGACTAATATTTATATTAAACCGCCAAATGAAATCCATGCAAGACATTTACTAGCCTGTCAAAATGAAGAAGATATTTCTACTTATCTGCAAACTTTAAGACTGCTGGCGAAAAATTGTCAATTTCAGAAAGTGGATGCTGAAACCAACAGAAACGATTATATCAGAGATGCTTTTATTACTGGCCTAAAAAGTAATAAAATAAGACAGCGCCTGTTGGAAAATGTTAATCTAACACTTGATCAAGCTTATAAACAAGCTCTATCATTAGAGACAGCAGAAATAACTTCAAAGAATTACACTGAATATCCACTTAATTCTGTGTCACATCAAGAACCATTAGCGGCAGCATCTGATAAAAGTCCACGGACTCGAAAATGCTTTTTTTGTGGAGGTCCCGTACACCAAAGAAAGTACTGTCCTGCCTCCGACGCTACTTGTCAAACTTGTAATAAAAAAGGGCACTATTCTAAAGTTTGCCGAAGCAAGAAACCGTCAGCTGCTATTGTTATTAATGAAAATGGTCCAGATTTAACAGCTACAGCGTGCATGATAGCTGCTTCCCCAGATTCTTTGAAGAAGTCAACTGTCATAGCGTACATAAAAGGAATTCGTGCCCATGCATTAATAGATACAGGCAGTTCCTTAAGTTTTATAGATGAAAGCTATTTTGCAATGTGCAATCTGAGGAAATATCCCTGCACTCAAGTAATATCTATGGCATCCACAACTTTAACATCTCAAGTAAAAGGGCAAACATATGTATCTGCTCAGATTGGGGACCACAAATATGACAATCTGAATCTACTTATAGTACAGAATATATGTACAGATCTAATAATTGGACATGATATATTAGAGCGACATTCATCACTAGAATTCTCTTTTGGTGGATCAGAAAAACCGATGAAAGTGTGTAGTGTTGCCGCAGCTTCTGTACCTGCAGTCCCTTTATTTTCCAATATTACTCCTGATTGCAAGCCTATAGCTATAAAGTCTCGGAGATACAGTCAAGAGACAAAACTTTTATTCAAAAAGAAATCAACAATCTTTTGATGGAAGGTATAATTGAAGCTAGTACGTCACCTTGGAGAGCACAGGTACTAATTACTGAAAACTCTAATAAAAAGAAAAGACTTGTTATAGATTATTCCAGAATGATCAACAAATATACTTTATTAGATGCATATCCGTTACCCAATATTGAAGAAATAGTGTCAGAAATTGCAAAATTTAAAATCTACAGTGTCATAGATTTAAAAAGTGCCTATCACCAAATCCCAATATTACCTCAGGAACGTATTTTTACTGCTTTTGAAGCTATGGGAAATCTGTATCAATTCCGACGTATACCTTTCGGTGTAACCAACGGAGTCTCTAGTTTCCAAAGAACAATCGATTGGGTTATACGTAAGGAAAATCTTAAAGGCACCTATGCTTACTTAGATGATATCACAGTGTGTGGACAGAACAATAAAGATCATGACGATAATCTGCAAAAGTTCTTAACTGCAGCGCGAAAGTATGGCCTTACTATCAATGAAGAAAAGAGCAAATTTTCCATTACATCTATAAATATTCTAGGATACAATATTAAAGACCATGTTATAAAGCCAGACAGTGATCGGCTACGGCCACTAATAAATCTACCACCTCCATCTGATCTACCATCATTGAGAAGAACCATAGGCATGTTTGCACATTATAGCAAGTGGATTCATAACTTTTCGGAAAGAATACATGTACTTGCACATACACAAAATTTTCCTCTGAGCAAGGAATTAATCAAGA
Organism: Ophraella communa; assembly: GCA_035357415.1. Classification (NCBI taxonomy): domain Eukaryota; kingdom Metazoa; phylum Arthropoda; class Insecta; order Coleoptera; family Chrysomelidae; genus Ophraella; species Ophraella communa. The sequence goes on along the minus strand of CM068994.1, from coordinate 26,507,517 downwards.
CTTTCGAGAACATAAAAGCCGATATTGCTAAGGCTGCCATATACGCTATTGATTATAGCTCTCCATTTACGGTAGAAACAGATGCATCAAATCATTCAATTGCAGCTACTCTCTCGCAGTCAGGCCGACCAGTCGCTTTCTTTGCAAGAACTCTTAATAACAGCGAACTTAATCATACTGCCATAGAAAAAGAAGCATATGCGATTGTTGAATCTTTAAGAAAATGGCGTCACTATCTTATTGGCAAACCATTTCGTCTAATCACTGATCAGCGTTCGGTATCGTTTATGTTTGATAATAGAAAAACTAGTAAGATAAAAAATGAGAAGATTCAGCGCTGGCGTTTGGAACTGGCGCCTTTTAAATACGATATCGTGTATCGACCAGGAAAACAAAATGAGGTTGCCGATGCTCTCTCAAGAGTTTGTGCTTCCACTCCAAAGCGAAATGAGAAACTTAAGTCTTTGCACGAGGATTTATGCCATCCCGGAATCACTCGTATGAACCACTGGATCAAGTCAAAGACTCTGCCTTACTCTTTGGAAGAAATTAAAAATGTAATCAACTCATGTCGAGTGTGTTCTGAAATAAAGCCAAATTTTTTTAGACCTGATCCTCAACCAACTTTGATCAAAGCTACTTCACCCATGGAAAGACTAAGTATAGATTTCAAAGGTCCGATACCATCAAACACAAGAAATAAGTACATCCTTACTGTAATTGATGAGTATTCTCGCTTTCCATTCGCTTTTCCATGTCCAGATTTAAGTTCTACGACGGTGATTAAGCACCTAAATGAAATATTTATGTTATTTGGTTTCCCTTCTTATCTTCATTCAGACAGAGGAACATCATTTATGTCAAATGAAGTAAAGAAATTTCTTAATTCAATACGTTCATTATTGTGCACCAGCACTAACTGTACTCCGCATGAACGAATGTTTACCCATACTTGAAGATCTTCAAATGGAGTTTCAATACCCTCTTGGTTAACTGATTCAGAACGTGTATTAATGCGCAAATTTAATCGTTCCAACAAATATCAACCAGATGTTGAAGAAGTGACACTGCTTCATGTAAATCCTGATTATTCTTATGTTCGTCTTGCTGACGGTCGAGAGTCTACCGTGTCTAATCGTAATTTGGCTCCTTTAAGACAAGATGGACAAATAATTTCAGATAACTCCGAAACAGGTATAGAAAACGTATCTGTTGATGACGAAGAGTTTCGTGACTGTTCTGATACTGAAGAAGTCAGAGACAATCAATCAGTTCTCGAAAACTTGAATGCTGATCAATCGACTTCGGAGGAAATAATACGGCAGTCCTCAAGAGAACGACGTTTACCTAGTCGTTTGGAAGACTATGTTCTTAATTAAGCCGGAAAGAATGTGGTAATATTTGCAAATGTAAATTCCTTGTTGTAATTCATAAAGTTACCTATGACTTTTATGTCATTATATTATTAACGTCAATCAAACGCTAACAAAATATTATAACATTAATTTTGTTGATTAAAACCTTTATATGTAAGGTTTGTCTTATTATTACAGTAGGATTATTTACATTAGTCTGATTGGGGTAACTGAAGATGTTTTGTTGGTCTAGTTGAATCAACTATCAGCTAGATTTAGCCCTAATACTATATGGGCAAAATGGTCTATGCTGAAAAACTGCTTGGAAATGAAAGAAAATGCCCCTGTTCGCAGGTTTGTTTTCCTTAAAAAATTTATTGAAAAATATGACGTTTAGTTGTCATTTGCAGATTTCAAAAGGTAACTATTGAGATTTTTTTGGAATTTATCGAACCTTTTTACAAATTAGAAACAAATAAAATATAAAACAATACACGCAAGGTAGGTAACGGGTTTTACTGGCTCAAGGAGGTAACTGACTCGTCAGTTATATCCTCCAGTAAAAATCCTCTTACCTTGCCAGTAATGTTATATGGGGCCATTCAAGTATTACGTAAGCAATATGAGGGGGTGGGGGGGTCTTTGTTTTGCTTATTTTGGATGACATGGGGGGTAGGGGAGTCTAGATAATGATTACGTCATCGGTAGTGTTAGATTCTCTGAACAAAAATGAATCTTAGTTAGTTGATATTTATGTTTTATTTTATAGTTTTAAAATATGATATTTATGCTCAAGACTCAACACGGTTGTAAAGAGGAAAAACTAGTCTTAACTCTGTTTTATGACTTCGGACACTTGAGTCATACAAAGGACTCTTTCTTTAATGAGTTTTGGTACTCTATCCTTAGAGTACTGCATGTGTTTATTTAAAGCATAGTTCATCTACTGCTAATACTCAAGCTCAGGATTTCGAGACGCTTCTCGAACTTGAAGAATTTCGACCATTAGCTAAAACTGACCATGGACTAGTAAAACCAGTGGTAATCATGACGGTTGATGGAGAGCCAGATGAAAATCCGCGTTATCAAAAAGTCATAGGGTTTGCTATACAACACTTTAAGCGATATGATCTCGATGCATTGTTTTTAGCTACCAATGCTCCTGGAAGAAGTGCGTATAACAGAGTAGATCGCAGAATGGCTCCTCTTAGTCGGGAACTGGCTGGTTTAATATTACCTTAAGACCATTTTGGGTCTCATTTGGATGAACGTGGCGTTACAATTGATAAACATTTAAGAAGATCTAATTTCGAATTTGCAGGAAATGTATTAGCTGAAGTATGGAGTTCAATGGAAATCGATGGCTATAATGTTACTGCAAAATATGTTGGGGCAGGTGAACAAGATGTTCCTGATTTTCCAGACATTAAATGGTATTCAGAACATGTGCGTGAAAGCCAATACTTGCTTCAAATTGTAAAATGTAAAAATGCAGAATGCTGTCGTCCAAGAAGTGGCCTATTTAGATTACTAGACAACAGGTTTCTTCCACCACCTGTAAAAGTAAAACAAACTGTTGATGACTTGGTTTTGGATGAAGGAGGGCAATTTCTTCATCTTCCAGTCAATTTAGCTCTACGCTTAAGTGCTTCACTCAAAGATTTCCTGCAAATGCCCTACGATTATTTTTGTCCGACGGTAAAATTAAGGATATCAAGTCGAACATGCAAAACGTGTGGTCTTTATCATGCTTCCGTCAAGTCACTAAATCGTCACATCGAGAAGATCCATAAAAAGTAAACACGCACACTGATAAGAAAGTTAGACCTGTAAAAGTCGCTGCTCGTCGTGCTAATGAACTGATGTGCATTATGTTGTACCAAAAATTTGAAATAAGTTTGTTACGTTCGTAAGATAAAATTTTTGTCACTTACTCTATGTTGAATACTGTATCACTAAAATCTAATCTCTATCCTAAATCTATTTTCTTATTTTTAAAATTATAATTATTACATTATAATTATAATATAACGAAAATACATTTTTAATTGAAAAATGTTTACGTAAGCATGGGGGGAGGGGGTAAGAGCTTTGCTTACTTTTGCTGGGATGGGGGGTAAAGATTTATAATAAATCTGCTTACGTAATATTTGAACGGCCCCTATACTATATTTCGGCTTTCGTGATTCTTTAATAGAATTATTTATGTCTTACTTAAAAAATCCGCCAGCAATTTGTTTGTCTACAAGGTAAACCCAAGACATTTTCATTAAAATCTGGAGTCCCGCAAGGTTCCAATTTAGGGCCATTACCCTTTCTTTTGTTTAAAAATGACTTACCAGGTAAGGTTAACTGTGATAATTTAGTATATGCGGATGATTTTTTCAGCCTGTTAAGAATATTATTGACTGCTTTGGATTTAAAAAAAATTAATGCGGTTTTTGATTAGGCAAAAACTAACAAATTACACTTAAATCTGAACAAATGTAAAGTAATGACTTTTTTTTAAGTGTATGTAGAGAAATGAAGGATTTGGGGAACTTTTACATATAATTTGAATTTTGAAGAACATATTAAAAATATTATTAATAAAGATATAATACTATTAGGGTTTTACCAATACTGATACAATTCTTTATTTATTCAATTCTCTAGTAAGGTCCCGTAGTTTAGAACATTACAAAATAAATTCCGAAAAAGTGGCTCATCAAATTCATGTTCTCCCTGTGATTTGCACTAATTACAAAACGTATAAATATTTCAAATGTTTTAAATCGAATGATGTAGTATGTAATAGATAATCTCCGGATAAATTAAACAAACAGGGGGCAGGACGAGATACAGAGATACGGTGATCGAGAATTGGAGAATGACTTTGCCCACCCGAGACGTTTAATATTTGTAACTTGTAATTTATTGTTATCGAGACATAGTAATTATTACGTCTTATTTGACAGAATTTACTCTGGATGATATATGGCGTCCAACTTATTTGTTCAATACATTTTTAATTACAGATCAAGTTGTTACTACTTTTTATATTTATTGTGAATGCTCGGTATCAGTTACAATGTAGTTGAGGCAAAGCCTTTTTCGATAAAGTCATTTTATAAGACTCAGTTTTAAAGAAGGCGAATACTGAAATTTATTTCTATGCATATTTTTAATATTAAACAAAAAAGAAAAATACTATTTTCCAAATTAACTGAACTCAATTTCTATTCAATAAATTTCTGACAATAAATTTTCATTTTGACAATGAATTAGCCCTTATTGTCTGTTATAGTCTAAGACGATTAAATGGTTCCATGGAAAAACAATCAGGGTGAGATCCAGAAATATCCAGAAATAAAACTATTACTTTCGTTTTTAAAAAAACATTAAATAAGGAACTTTTTTATAAAACGATCACGGTTTATTTAAAAAAAACCTTTATTCTCAATGACAGCTATTTTGATTTACTGACGATGAGAGAGGACATCAAAGATATGGACATTCAAAATATTAGATAATGTTCTATGTGACTAGTCGATCACTGCAACCTGTTGTGGCTCATCACCAGGTTATATTCGTTCTATTAGCCCTATGCCTCTGATGAAGTTTAAACTAGTAGAAACGTGTTATCCGATCTACCCAGTTCCCAGTTATTCCTTTGATTTGATATGCCTTGGAATTGCTCAGCACATATAAGTATTGCTGCAGTACCTTTTCTGGCTAGAAGGTTCCCACACTATTAGATTCAGTCACTTAAGCATTGCCTTGCTAACAAAAATTAGGTATAAATTTTTTTTCTGTAGTTGTGCTTAAGCAGCCCCTGCTTCTCTGTTGCAAAAACTACTGAAACTACTGAAAATTTTCGGTAGGTTATCCAACTTTTAGATCAGATTAATCATTGGTTTCTCTCCAGATGTGAAGAAAAATCTGTTAAAACCTCGACGGGAAATGTTCTCCAAATCAGCGCTCCATGTAAGTCTTAGATACTTAACCTCATTTGCTTCCTTAACAGTTTACGCCTCCTGGAAAATCTAATTTCTGTTGTTTAACTGGAGTTGACCGATAGTTTTTCCGTGCTTTCCTCTTTATAACCGCATGCCACTATCCCCTGATTGTCAAAGCTAAACCACGACCAAGTCTTCGATCAGTAGAGACCAGAGGAAAGAGGAAAGAACTCTCTTCTGTGAGCATTCCCCAGCAGCCTCTGCTCTTTTTCTTCGCGTCTTCCAGTGAAGTTAATAGGCAGTCTGTTCTCCAGCCTAGCTTTAATTCAGTAATATATTGTAGAGGGTATGCTAATTCTATATGAAGTAAGCACAATATTTTCATACTTCCTCCAGCTTCTTCGTATGCATGCCTATTATTATTAAAAGGATATTTGTCAGTGGTTTTTCATAAATATGCCTATCAATTGCTTTAGACAGAAATGAAAAAAATAGGAGAGGCGTTAGGAGGTAGATATCCCATTACTCTTCCTATAGAGGACATAACAAAAGAATACGATTTTCTTCAGAATAGTTGGTAGCAGAAGCGACTTGAACCGAAAAACAGTTTTTCAGTTACTTCCAGAAAATACCATAGAATGGCTGAGTATACCATTGTTTTTCAACCAGAAAATCAAACTATTTTCTCTACTGATCCTAAAAAGAAACAGCTTCTCAGTATTGAGTTTATACTTTAGCAGGTCTAGAAAAAAAAAGCCAACAACCTGTCAAGAAGTGACACGAAGTTGCATAAGATGTTTACAGTTACAGCCTTATGGTCACAGAGGTGTTATAATAATCTCTTCAAAATAAAAAATACAATAGTTATTTATGTAATAAGGATCATAAATACGATCATTATAGTACAAGTCGTGAATGTTATCCGATAACACGGCGTGTGCCATAATGATTGTTATGATTCGTATTACATACAAAATTTTATCTGATGGCATTTGTAACATGCTTGTCGCCTGTTACGTACTCATTACTATATAATACCAATCACCGTACCAATAGCCACTCCCAATACACCCTTATATATTACAGTTAACTACATATTATAGAAACCTTTTTACCGACTCATATTTGAGCACAATACACCAAAACTTGACTAGCGAGTCAAATTATGGATTGGTACCCTTGTGACAGCACAATCCCCACCCTGTCCAAAAAGTTAATAAATACGCTGAATATTCTTGTTTCGCCCTTTTTGCTGTACTCGCCCATTTGAAAGACAACGTTTTGACGCCTCATAAGCGCCCATGTGCTTTGTGGCCATATTTTTTCGACATTGGTTGACGAAAGATTCAACCCCCTAAGTTGGAGTTAAATCATCCCTAAGTTGGAGTGAAAACTACCTCTAAGTAGGAGCCTGACATCTCCAAGTTGAAGCCAAGCTACAATTAATCCAAACTAGAGCCCAGTTGCCGCCTATGTGTAGACAGCCCTTCGAACCACTTCTGAGATAAGAATAGGTACTACATATTACATTTTGAGCAGCCAGAACCATCACAGAAACTTTCATCCATCCATAAAGAAGCTGAAGCCGCCCTTCTAGACAGCGCAGACATTCAAAGTTAAGTCCTCTTTTTACAACTCCAGTTCACTATCAGCAAGTACTTATATTCTCAATAAATAAACAATAGCTTTAACAAACAGTTTCATTTGTATACCTTAGACTATAAGTCTTAAGGGTGTAGCGTGGCCGGTATTTCATTTCAAGTAGCTTCTTCATTTGTTTAATTAAAGTAATTACAAGGTGTTTCTATCTTTCTCACCTTAGTTTTTGTATAGTTTTTTGCTTAATCGTTCAAAAGATAGTGGCGCCCTTTTTACTTATACATCACAATCCTTCCTATAGTGAGCATTAACTTGGAGTCGAACCACCCCCTGGAGAGAGTCTCTTAGCCGGGATCTCTTTTGAGGAGTTATAGTGTTGCAAATTGGCTTCCTGCCTTTTTGGGACAGATATGGCTACAAATTGGCGCCTTGCCTCTTTGGAAGATTATTGCTGCCTCTTTGGAAGAATATTGCTACATTTTCGAAAAATTAAAAACTGCATTTTCGACATGTCACAATGACAACTATCTTTAGGGAGTAAGTATTGTGTAGTTTCAAATATTAGTAGGTGAGTGAGCTGTGCTGTGCCATTTCCTTCACAACGTCATCAGGTTGTAACGGCAATATTTATTTATCGCTGTCAAACTCAATAATTATTGTCAGGTAGAATTTAATATAATTTAAAAAATGAGTGATTCTGAAGCTGATAGTTTACCTTCTGATTTGGAAGAAATGTCGAGAAATATAGTGGACTCCCTTTTGCCGGAAAAATAACGGAGTGTATATGAAATGGTGTTTAATCGGTACGAAGAATGGTGTTCTGCTAAAAAAATCAAGAATATCACTCATGAAAAAGTATTGTTGGCTTACTTTGAATGCTTATCTAAGGAAAGAAAAACATCTTCTCTTTGGTCGTATTATTCGATGATAAGAAGTATTTTATCAACAAGAAAAAACGTCGATATTAGTAAGTACCTACAGCTGGTTGCATTACTAAAACGTAAATCAGAAGGTTACAGAGTTAAAGAATCCAAAATTTTTACTAAACAAGATGTTACAAAGTTTTTAACGGAAGCATCAGATGATACATTCTTTTTTAATAAAGTTGCCATGATAATTGGACTAACCATTACATGTTTTCCTTAATACAATTTCATTATGGTACTTAGTCCCATAATGAGCTTCCTTATGTAATAAAAATTGAGTGACATAACGTTGTCATTATGACATGCCATCAGATAAATTAAATTATGTTTCTTTTAGCAATTAGTTAATACTTCTTGCTTCTCTTGTGGTGGATCTAGGGTCAGCTTCTTGATGGGCCGTGACCTTTGAATAAGATGAATACGATGAATTTGACATTATTTTCGTTAATTATAATTAATCACTGATACAATTTTTAACTACTATATAAGATCAATTTATGTGTTTGATTATTTGAGTAATCAAAACATAATTGAACTTGTCAGAGTCATGATGCCATCATTAGAGTCAGGTCGTAATTTATAACTAAAAATGTTTTGTCGTACCTGAGCTAACTGACACTATATATCAAGTATTATTCATGAAATTATGTCAGGTCAAGTTTTAACAGACCTTCGTATTATTTTAATTCTAAAATATCAAATCATTATGGGGTGTAATTATTACAAAAATCGATATCGAATAAATTTTTTAGATAGACTGTTAATAAACGCATAATACAACTCTGTTTAAATCAATTTCAGATGAGTATCGATGTGGGAACATTTGATTGATACACTTTAAGTGTGACTTTCTTACCGATTAAAAAATACGTGAGTGAAAGAATCAGTTATACTGTTACGATAATATCTTTAAAGTAAAAAAAGAACATTTCATTGAGATATTTCTAGCAAATACAATTTAATGGCACCCTGTATGCTGTTAGATTCTCTTTGAGTTTCCATATATACACGCCGATAGATAAAAGCGCGCTTACAATGGCAAAAGTTAAGTGAGAGTCCAATAAAGATTAAAACACCATAAAACGTACACAAAAGAGTCAATAGAAGTTTGTAAAAAGTAACATATAGACCCATTAAGTTGGTGAATGTAGATCTGTTACATGTCGGTGGTTGTAAAGAGGATGTAAACGATCCCCCGTCGCCAATTTATCGTGTGGGGCATACTCGAGCACTCCCATAGGTAAGACTACTTTGCGCCAGTACTCACACGCATACGTGTTTATCTTCAAATGTTAATAGTACCAGAATCACTACTGACGGAACCGTACTATGATGATACCCTAGAGTTACAGTTCGAGTAGAAGTGATTGAACTGAATTCTAGCGGGATTATTTTTTATTGCGTCCACTGACTTTTCCTCGGTATGTTTGACACATTAATGTAACTGGTGGGTTTTGCTTAAATTTTCTCCGCACCGTGTGTGGGAAATAACTTTACTCCAGAGAACAATGATTTGATCTCATGAAACTAGTTCTTCTTCGGCAATATTCAGCATCTGCAATATCACCATTATAAGGTTTTTTGTTAAAATAAAAATATAAAAGATTAAAATAAAAAAATGTGCAATAAAACTTCAACATTTTAATTGTATGCATGTATGTATATAAACGTATTTTAAAAATCCCTCTAAGATCATCTGTCTTCTCCTCTGAACCAAGTACTCTGCATTAAGCTACTCTAATAGCATTTCCTCCAAACGAAACCAATTATCTTATTCTCACTGACTCCCTAAGCGACTTTACTTTGCACTGATTTCTTGCGTAGACAAAATGGATACGGTTTTTTAACCTAACAACAAATTTTGGACTTATAAGCCTCCGTTTGAACTCCTCGTTTATGAGGGCTTTATATGTATGTATGTATGTATGAATTAGGGGTGATAATTACACTGCGACCTATAGGATCTATTGTGTTCCCCCTTACTTGCCATGTTCTGATATTTTCTCAGACCTATAGCAGCTCTTCGAGTCCTATTTTCCGGAGGGCTTCAAATCAGGTAGATCCCCTTCCTCTATTTCATGTGCTCCTAGGTATCTAGCCCGAGAATTTTGCAAGGCAGGGCATTCTGAGAGTATGTGTATTGAGGTTTCATCCTCTTCCTCACAGAATCTGCACTTTGCTTCATCTACTAACCCTAGTTTCTTCATGTGGCTTCTTAACCGGCAATGCCCGGTTAATATTCCTGTTAGAATTCGGAGCCTTTTTTACTGAGGCTGAGGCAGCTAAGAGATCTCTTCTGGTCATAGTTCCCCAGAAGTATCTTAGATTGCCTCAGTCCTTCCAGCTGATTCCAGTACTTGGATTTTTCCTTCTCCATTTCTTCCCTTAGTTTTCCTAAGATTACTCTACTGCTGATCCCACAAGATGGTTCTGGTCCCAAAAGTGGGGTTTCAGCTCCTTTTTTTGCCAGCTTATCTGCTGTTTCATTCCCCTCTATTCCTATGTGTCCCGGGACCCATAGGAGGGTGACAGTGTTCTTCTGGCCTAGTTCATTTAGTTTGCCTAGGCATTCCCAAACCATCTTCGAGCTGATTATATTTGAACTCAGCGCTTTGATGGCTGCTTGACTATCCGACATGATCACAATCTCTTGTCTGCGGTAGTTTCTTCCAATATTGAATTCCACACATCTTTCGATGGCGTGGACTTCTGCTTGAAAGATGCTCGGGTATGTGCCCAAGCTTTCTGAGTATTTGGCTCTAGGTCCAAAAACACCTATCCCAGTTCCCTCGTCTAGCTTGGAACCGTCCGTATACCACTTTATGGTATTCTGGTTTAAATTCTGTATGGAGTCTTCATCCCATTCAGATTTATTACTCAACTTTGTGATGAAGTGATACACTTTCTAGCAGAATGTGCAGTGGGGTCAAGTTTAAAATCACCTCCATTGCAGCAGTGGGGCAAGTTCCCATTGCTCCAGTGATACATGAACAGGCTAGTCTCTGAATTTTCTAGAGGTTTTTCCTCGTCGTGTTCAGATTAGCCCTTACGCCCCAAGCCACTGCCCCATATGTGATTAATGGTCTCACTATTACGTGGGTTACATCCCCAGTTCTTCCCTGCAATGTTCCTACACACCATGAGGGCCTTCGTCTTCGTGTTTGTTCCAGAGTAACCTGCTATCTAGGATTAGCCCTAGATATTTTACCTCTGTTTTCCACTCGACGATGTTCTCCCCTATTTTTATGATTTTTAGATTAGGTTTCTTTTTCCTTGTAAAGGCTACTAGTGTGGTTGATGCTGAGTCCCACCGAGTCAACCATTGTTCCGCAATGTTCAATCCTCTTTGAACAATATCACAGAGGACATTTTCACACTTCCCTTTTGCCAGGATAATGTGCAATAAAACTTCAAAATTTTAATTAAAAAAGTGACTTAACTTAATGACAGCTGTTTCGAAATGATTTTCATTGTCAGATTAACAAATTAAAAATACCTTTTTTATATTTTGCACTTATAAAAATCTTCATTATAAAACGCATTTGCGTATCGTAATGTAACTTTTAAGCACGCAAATTTTTGTTTTAAATGGTTGGCGACATGAGTGAAGTATCTAAAGGCAAGGCTATTGACAATGACATTTGTGGCTAATAACAATTTATTAATTTTATATTGTTCTTTAAGAAAGTATCTGTGAATATGAATATAATATTTTACTTATATAATATATTATTATTGGTATATTATTCATTTTAAAATATTTTAAAACATTAACATTTGATAATTTAAATGTCAACTGTCAAATTTTATAAATTACACAGTGCTGCCGACATACTTTTTAAAATAAAAATTTTCGTAATTACATAAAAATAAAAAATTAATTTAAAAAATGGTAAAAAGGGCAAAATATAAAAAATATTATAAACAACTTATTTCATATGGCTGTTGTGATACTCGTTCTTTAAAAAACTCATCGCTTCGGGATTCGTTTTTTAAACTTGAACTCGTGTCATAACAGAATTCCATATGAAATGCGTTGTTTAATATAATATTGTTTAGTAAGATCAGAGACAACCAAGAGACGCCCAAGTACATGTTAAATTTTTGTTCTACAGTAATGAATTGGTCCACCAGAACCGGAAAGTGAGTTGAGATGGCGCTCGCGCTTCTCAGGAGATTTAAAAAACCGCGGGCAAACCCTTTTTCGTTTATTTTCTTATTTCTTTCATTAAGAATTAGATACAAAATTACATACAATGAATGAGCAAATGAGGTTATAAATTTGAAAATTTGTTATTGTTGATGAATGACAAAGGTTATAGAACGCACTAATTTTATATGTTCCGTGATAGATACAACTGTCACTTGTCACTAACACTTATGATTATGCATTCATGAAAATATTATGCTTATACATCCATTAAATCCGTCTTAAAACTGTTGTGAAAACTAGTTACAAAAAGTTAAAAATTTAAATTTGTAAATGTATTATAAATGACCCTGATAAGCTTGCTTAGGGTTCTACGGCTGAGCCTCAATAGATCTTTCAGCCTTAACTTTCTATAATTATTATTTCAAAGATTATCGGGCTTATAGCAATTAGTAAATCTTCTTTAAGGCGAATTTAACCATTTGCTATCTAAATCTTCTACGTAATGATGTTCTAATCGATAAATTAAAATTATTATGCATGAAATATTGGAATGCCCCATACTGCGGATGTTTTCTTTTAACTGAATATAGACGTTTGAGAAAATAGCAGGTCGTCACGATCTTAAACGTTATAAATGGGGTAACATGTTGTTAACCGGCTCCTAATGCATATGTTTAACCACTTAATTATAAACTGATGAGTTACTTCGTAAGAGATTAATTTTTTTAAACGCTCTTTCACACACATACACATACATTCAGTCAAAACACTACAATTAAAAGCAGTCATTACTCTGTTAAATAATGATGATTACCGCACAGCGCAGCGGTCGTTTATGGTACTACACAAAATGACAAACAAATCAAGAAAAGTATAAATTCTGTAAAATAGATCAATTGAATTGCAAAATTAATTTAGTTAATAGTTTATTAAAAATAAACTAAAAGAAATATACGGAAATTCTCTTTCAATATAAAAAAAAGTGGGAGATAGTTGAGCTAATCTTTTCTCTAACTGTTTACTGGAAGCATGGAATTGGAAACAGGAACCGTTCTAACTCAACGCAAAAACTGTACTGGTCGTCCAGTACAGCTATTTCGGGATAAGAGAACAAAAACAAATTTTAATCATCGAAAATTATTAAGGATAATAAAAAACTCTTCGTTTTAACAAAACTTTCAATATTTATTTAAAAACTGCTTTTTTAAAAGACTCAATGACAGCCGTTTCGCTATGAAGCATCGTCAGATTGACATTTAAGTTAAATATTGGAAGTTTTGTTAAAACGAAGAGTTTTTTATTATCCTTAATAAGATGGACTTCCAAAAAGTAGGGGTTAGTACAATCAATTTCATCGAAAATTACTTTATTGTTTTTCAAAATATTCCCCATGAAGATCTATACACTTTTGCATGCGTTTGAACGTATAACCGAAGCCACTCTGATTGAGGTATCTCCAAAACATGCATTCTGAATGCAGCAATTGCTTCTTCGGGTGTGGAAAAACGTTGAACTCTCAGTTTGTTTTTTACATACGGGAATAAAAAGAAGTCATTTGGTGCCAAGTCAGGACTATATGGCGGATGATTCATCAAATCGATGATATTTTGGGTGCTCAAAAATGCAGTTGTTTGACCCGATGTGTGGGAGCTCGCACGTGGTGAAGAGTGATCCGTCTTCGGCGGTTGATTTTCCTGATTTCTTGGAAAACAACTGGCAAACAATTGGTTGACTGTTCTGCGTTGTTCTAGTGGTACGGTTGCGACATGACCAGTTTTTCCGAACAACTTTTGTTGTATTAGGCTCATCTTGAAACACCCATACAGTCGACTGCTGTTTACTTTTGGGCTCATACGCTTAAATCCACGATTCATCACCTGTCACGATATCATAGACGTGTTTCGAAGCACCGCGATTGTAGATTTTTGATCTAGGTAAAGAGTGGATGTTATAAATAGGGCTAATTTGTTTATTGGGCTGCACGGCAGAAAATCCAGTAAAAATGTACTTGAAGACGGCGAATCGCAGCTCTGGTAGGCAGACAATAGTATTTGTACCTTCTGCCTTTCTCCTCTGATTAATTACTGCTCGTTGATGGTAAAGATGTGATAGTTTTTATTTTTATTGAATAACAAGTTGTAAACTTTTAGTATTTTTCTTAATAAGATTGCGGTTGAAAGAAAATATTGGAGATTTCCATAAAAAAATATTTATTTAACAAATAATAAAGGGAACAGTTGCTTACTGGAACACTACTTGTTACAGGATGTCCTTATATACTATCTTTGACCGTTATTTTCACTAAAATACCTTTCTTTCACTTTTCACTCCACTTACGTTGTTTTTAAACAAAATACTACACTCAAATAATTATTAATTAACTTTAACTGCCATTTAAAAAGTGTTATTGGATACCGGTATATATTACCGGCAAAAAGAACAACAGATTTTTTGGTTATTTTCACTTAAAACGAAAGAAAAAATGTCACTCTGGTCCACAGAAGTTTAAATTTTGTTAAATATTGTTAATATATTTGTTTTAGAAGCACTTAAACTTTTCTTGTTTAATTCAAAAATGATGTAATGTTTTTTGGTGTGCCCCACACCGTATGTATATTGTTCGCTTTTGTTCCGAGATGTTCTTTATGTTATTGATATTTTAAAACTGATCTTATTTTACGAACCTGTTGCATCGAAGTGCCAGCCAGCACCTGCCTGCTTATGTCGACCAATTAGAAACAATGTAAATAGAGGGTCTTTTGCTATTTTTTAAACTACAACGTTTGTTAAAACTTTATTTGCCTGAAAGGGAAAGAGAAATATTGCTCAAGACAGAGATAGAAAAACAGTAACATTCTAGGGAATGAACCGTATTTTTTATAAGGTACAGCCATGTAGCCAAGATTTTTGTTTACAAGATTGTGTACTAAAGAAATTTAAAATTTTGAAATATGCTTTAGAAGAAATTTAGAATAATAGTTATATTATGAATAAATTCTCCTGTTTAATTTTTGAACTAAAAATTGAACAGCGATCGTATTTTTTGAGCATTTCCTTCGACCAATCGACACGGGCATTTTTTTGAGCGATTGACACATTGTGTGGGATCCAACGCGAACAAATTTTTTTGACCGTCAAATATTTATGCAATATAGAATGTCTCCTGGTCCCACTAATGCCTAAGGTTGTCTCAATCTCATCTTGCAATATCAGTTCGCGCACAGCATCAATGGTTTTCGGAACAACAACTGATGTTGGACGACCTGCACGAAATTCGTCTTGGAGTGAACTACGGCCACGATTGAATTCACCATACCATCGATAAACACTGGTCCTTGATGGAGTTTCATCCGCAAAAGTTGTAAAAAATAATCGCACGATTTAATTCCATTTTTGGGTCGAGCTGAGTCTTTTGTTAATGTAAACAACACAAAAAGCGCTCCTATGTCAAAACGTTCTGAGTACATATAACCTCAAAAATGTCCAACTTTGCGATGCTGTCAGTTGCCAGATTGCAAAACCATGGTTGCCGAATCCCGAAATATAAAAGGCAACCGTATAGAAATTCAAGCCAATTCACTATTATTCTTGCTAAACATATTGATATGCCAGCAAAATTGTTAAGCTGTAATATTTAGCAAGAAAAATAACAAGATTTCAAATTTTTATATTTTCTAACTTCCATTCTGGCAAGATTCAAAAATTATAAGTAAATCTTCCTGCTAGAAAATTACCACCGCACAGGAGCGACCCACAAAATGAGAAAATGGCTAATTATTATAAATATTATATCCATAACTTTTTTTAAATAATAAAATACACATAACTTTTCAACAGAACGGATTTACTGCTGAAATTATTCAATATCTAATCTGGTAACATGGATTGTTGTCAAGAAGTGTATGCCAAACTGATTATTAGCAAATTGCCAATTCAATGACGTTACAACATATTAAATTATATTTTATCCCCCTAATTTACATAACTAATTTTTATTTGGTTGGAAAAATATTACTGTTATTAAATAAATACAGGGTCACATCAAATTGAATTGAATTATTATTGTTTCATTGGAATATTCTAGCCGATGTTACTTCAGATTTATTTATAGTGTTGACACAATTTAAAAACCGCCATGCATTGTTAATATTTTGATGAATCCAATAATTACTGTGGTGAAATGTACGTTCGTATAGTAAAATTTATTGATTTATAATTATTGCTTATTTTCAAAAGAAAAAAAGGTTAATTTTATGTAAGAGTAAACATTGGTTAGATTATGGGTCAGAGTCTTTAAGGCTGTTCTCTCGGTGCACTCTTTCGGCGTTTCCCTAATATCTCAGTTATTAGTAAATAAAATGATTTAATTTTTTTCTGGGACATTTAAAAGAGAACTGCCAACAATCTGTAGGTTTTATATTTTTATATTTCGTCTTCATTTTCTTAAAAAAAATTAAAAACTGAAATTTATTTTTGTCAAAATTCAAATATCAATTTTTTAAAACCTACAGATTGTAGCTGATTTTTTTTCCTATTCTTTTTCTATTTACAATTTTTTTCTAAAATCAAGACTTAATGGGTTTTAGAGGTAAACCATTTCAAAGAATTAATATTATTTGGAATCATTGAAAATATATCGTACTCTCTCACATTTATACATCACCACCACCACTAAATCAAACGGTAAATAGTAAATTTGCCAGGGTCTAACTTTATCTTAAAAATTTATTTATAAATTATTTGATTATTACTCGTAGTGAATCTTTTTTTATTTCGTGTTTGTGAGTTGTGAGTTTGTGAGTTGTTTTTAATTGTGTAAAAATAAGGGCAAAAAGAAGCTGAATTATAAATGAAAAAATCGTGCAGTTGCTAGCAAAAGGTAAGAAAATGTTATATACATATTAAATTGGATTTTCATTGCAATTAATTAAATCAATCCAAAATTATACAATTTTTGCCGGTAAGATATATATGAGTTTATAAATATTAAATATTCTGCCAATTAAATTGAAGATACGGAAATTGCTGTAAAATAGCCTAAAGAATGTTAAAAGAGATAAATTGCAGAAAAAAATGTTTTGCAGCATTTATAGTTTAAACAAAAACGCAACAGATATAAAGTTTCTCAGTTTTATAATTAAGAAAGCTTCTCTATTAGGCATTAAATAATTGCAATTAGAATAATTTTGCAAATGACTTTGCCACTATACTCTGTAATATTGGTAATAATTTCACTCGTATTTTTTATTTGCAGGAATCTAACTAATACTACTAATGTTTAATTATTTTTAGCGGAACCTTAACAAAAATTAATTTGTTTTAGAATAAATGATCAGCTCAAGGATGGGCATCTTTTAGAATTAGATGTGGAAAAGGAGGAACAAATCAGGGAAAACAATCAATTTGACAGTCAGAATATTGGCAGGAGAATTGTCGACATGTCTTACTTTCTCCGGGAACTACGTTCTTGTGAAAATCACTCCCTATTTGGTTGTGGTTTAAAGGACATGGACATAATTAATGAAACCAGAAAAGGATTAATAAGTATCTTCGCGATGAAGTGTAAGATGTGTGGTTGGGATAAAAAACTTTCAACGGAAGATGAAACATCGAAAATGAATGTAAATTCTGCAGCTGTCTTGGCGACACTTTCAATAGGATGTGGACATTCACAAATGACCGAACAGCAGGCTATCATGAACATTCCGCAAATGTCATTTCGCCAGTATAATATCCATAATGGATTTATTTCTAAAAGCATATATGAGGCAGCTTGGGACTCCATGCAAGAAGCTGGAAAAGAAGCAGGAAATTGGTGAAATTGATAGGCAAGGAAATGGGCTGATTACAGTAATTGTTGATGTAGTGTGGTCAAAACGGTTATACAAAGTAAATTACAACGCTTTATCAGGAACGGTATGTATTTTTTTTAATTTTATTTTCAGGTTAATATAAACTGATTTTTATTTGCTTTCTATAATTAAAAATATATTTTTTAGGCTTGTATAATTAGTGCCAAGACAGGAAAAGTTCTGTACGTTGCTTCCAAAGACAAATACTGTCCGATTTGTGTTCGAGTGTCGTCGAAAAATGAACAGCAGAGTTGTGGATTGATGGCGGACATAGTTTCTGCTGGCAATAGATTATTGCAAAACACACAAAGTTTAATATTAAACATGAGTAATAATGCAGCAGAAACTTATAACTCTGTAGTGGCTAAATTTATTGGAGGGAAAAGAATCAATTTTTCGGTTAGAGGTGGATATGGAATACGATGCAAAGCAGCCGCTGTATCATACAATAAAAGGGAACATTATTATGCCGCCATACAAAAAAAATTATCATCCCAAGAACTTGGAAAATATTCGCAGTCTTTTGCTTCTACATTAAAAAATAGACGAATTAAAAGAGCTCTCAGAGGACCCCAATTTAAAAAAAAGACAAAAACTGCACCGGCTGACAAGGAGTACGGAATGCCGGACAAAATGATTCAAGATTTAGACCAAAAAAAAACAAAACTTTTTGAACAATTTACCAAAATTAAAAGAAGAGATAGCATCAATTGAAAGTAAAACAAGAGGACAGGCCGGTAACGCATACTGGAAAGAGATAAGAAGTAACATGCTTACTGCTTCAAACTTCGGTACTGTATGCAAATTAAGAAAAACGACAGATCCCAAAAAAACAGTCCAAAATATATTATATTCTTCTTTTACTAATTCGAAGGCCACCAATTGGGGCAAAGAACATGAGAACCATGCCAAGGAAGAATTCGAAAAGAAATTTTTGAAAAATGTTAAGGAGTGTGGATTATTTGTTCACAACGAAATTCCTTTTCTAGGAGCAAGTCCAGACGGAGTAATTAACTCGAGTGAAATTATAGAAATAAAATGTCCTTTTTCTTGTGCCACAATAACACCCGAAATGGGCGTTTCTGAGGGAAAAATTAAATACTTGGAAAAAAAACAATATACATATAGATTCAAAAGATACCATAATTATTTTTATCAAGTTCAGGGGCAGCTTGCAATAACTGGTACTAAATACTGTTATTTTATTGTGTGCGGACTCCATTAGGAATGCTCACAGAAAAAATACAACGAGACGATAAGTTTTGGGATTTAATAAAACCAAAATTAAAAGAATTTTATTTAAAACATATTTTAGAGATAATTTTGAAAAATTCTGAATAATTAGTTGACAATAGATATTTATTTTATAATATTTTACAACCCATGATATTTCTTCTCATTAATAATTGGTTTATTTGCTTCTTTTATAACGAATGATAAGTGTTTCCTTTATTATGTTTATTTGTTGTTAAAATACCGTTAATAATGACATCTAGAAGGGATTAAAATTGTTAGTTTTTGTATAATCTTTCAAGTTAATCGATTTATAGGATTTTAACAATACAAAAAATTAGGTTTTTATTACAGTTTAAATATATTAATTTGTTTATTGCTATACCTGTCGTTGGAATTTCCAAGTAACTGTATATGGTCCTGGTTAAAACTTTGCAAATTTTATATAATTTTCTATCCAAGCCTACCTGAAGTGACGACGAATCGCTTATATTCCTATTTATATTATATTCAATTTTTACTTTCCCTAATTTGTATAAATTCTGTATATATATTTATAAATGATATCTTGTAATATTGATTTGAAAATATACTAGAAGTTAGCAAAACTTGTAAGTCCCATTTCCATTTAAAAAATAAAGATTCTATAAAAACTTGTGTATTATTTTAAATTTATAAATTAATATTTTCTGTCTTTTATATCTTGCAGCAATCTAGTCTTGAGTTGGTTCTTAAAGTGTCCTGATAAGATAATTATATTCATTTTTTTAATACTTAATAATTTATATAAAAAAAACAATTTTTAACCAAAATATAAGAAGGTTTGCATTAGCGAAACTCTATTTTCACAATTAGACATTTTAAAAGTTGAAACGGACTTTCAATGTCGATTCAATGCCGATTTTCTTTTCTGCGAAATTTTGCTTTTGAATTTCCTGTTATAGTTTTATAGTTTTTTATAATCTTTCTACTTATCGAAAAAGTGAAATTGTAATTGTTGGCTAAAGATTAATTTTTGTCATTCCGAATTGAATGACATAATCAAAATTCACATTATCTTGTTTTTTATGTGTTCAAACTATAAATAATGCATAAGAAAATAAAATATTTTATTGCAACAAACTTTTTGTGTTTATTGTTTAGCAATGTTAATAATATATAATAGAAAACGTGGGTGATTTATCTCATTTCCTACAAAAAATATATTCCATACAATCTTAAGCCGCAAACAGCACGCGATCTACAGAGATATATAATATCCATGTGTTTGTTCCAGGATTCTACTGAAATGAAAAGTATTCGAATCGAATAAATACGGTTGTCGGCGCTAGGTAAAATCCTATACGGTTAGGGCTAGTCCGTCTATTGGATCTTGAATATATTGTGCGACACAATATTCAATCTTATCGAGCGAAGAAAGAGGATAGAATAAGTTGATGTAAAATTCTCGTGATATGAGTTACGAATGTACAGCGTGCAGAGATTTTTTATGGGACAGAGTAGGTACCTCTCAACTTTGGTAAACTTAAAAGCGGTAGAACAGCCTTAATACTCGCACAATGTATGTAACAATTTTATTAAAATTAGTCAAATGTTAAATATCTTATTAGTTTTTAAGGACATTTGCTTACTAAGATTAGTGGTGTCGTCTCTTGAGTATAGAGTTAATAGTGGAATAAATTATTCGCTAATGCTGTCTAATATTTTTATTTTGTTTAATGACAAATAGTTAAAAATATCAGAAACGAATCAAACTAAAATGTTTTCAAATTAAAATTAGTATTTACCATTGTGCAAATTGTATTCAAAAATCCTCGAAGTTGATAAAAACATTTCTCCACCGACAGTCCAAGTTTGTGAATATGATGATTCAAATGACAGTGGTATGTTGAAAGACCTGTTAGACAATGTAGGTCGTGCCTGCTATAGTCTAACATTTGTTTGGAGACACTCTTCGAGGGATGTATGTCTTTGAAAGAACCAATCCTGGCAAATTATGCCAGAAGTCTAATGCTCTTCTTGCTGCCCAGGTATTTAGTGTTTGTCTGACAAAGGTTATCGCGAAGCCAATTGTAAGTATAGAAGTACATGCAGCACTTGTCCTTGCAAGAGTGCCTTCTTATTTTCCTTCCAGCCAGAATAGCCAGGAATCCAGACCAGCAATACTTTATTGCGTTCTCCTATTGAGGAGAGTCTTTTTTGGCAGTGTAAAACCAATTTTGACGTTACACGGTAGAGTTAACTGCTTTCAAAGCCGCTTGGCTGGAAAATTTTTATTGATTTGTGTGTGGAGCAATCTCTCCACACATGGGGCAATGGCGTAAATTTCCGCCTGAAATACGGTTGCATAGGATGCTAGAGAGATTGAAATTTCTGTGCTAGGTCTGCGCCCGTATACACCAGCACCAAAGTCTAATAGTGTCTAATAGTGTTTTAGAACTATCTGTGTACCAACAGCTGTACGCTCTTAATAGTTCATCCTTACGGAGGACTTAATCATCTCTATTTGTAAATAGGACAGGATAAGGTAGATCTTAGTTTACTGTTTCAGTGTCCACTAGCATTCTGCCTCGCTCTGTATAAACCTAATATGCATTTAAAGATATGCGCAATTCTGTATGTCGCCCATCTGGCCTCCCTTTCCAAAAATATATGGTGAGGATGTAAAACCAGCAGGATTTCCATGGCTGCTAACGGTGTGATGCTAAAGGCACCAGTAATTGCCAGACAAGCCCGCCTCTATAAACCAGAGAGATTTTCTTTCTGTAAAGCTTTTGGCCACCAAGCAATAGCTCCATAAGTTTCTTCTTACAGGATTCTTACTTGGAGCTGACTTCCTGCGAACAATTATATTACCTCCCCTATCATCAATTTTGTGTTTGACAGTTGGTTTGTCGAGATTATAATTTTGCTTTTACCATCTAATTTCCTTTTTTCCCGAAACTCTAATACGTATAAATTAATTCTCCAACTGTTAATAATTTATAATTTTTCATGTTCTTGGGTTTTATATAAGTGCTTTTCAGATAAAAGTATCCACCTTTAATAACTTTTGTAATTGTAATTGTAATTGTAATTGTAATTGGTATTAAGGAAAAATCCAAAAACATGTCAATTTATGTTGGAAGGGGCAAGCATTATGGCTTGTATAAACTTACTGGAAAAGCCACCCCTCACCCCTAGCAGCATCCTTTTTTTTTAAATTAGTTCTCATATTTTTTATATAAAATTTGGATACTCTTCTTTGAGCTGATATATGTATCATACTTGTAGGTTAAAGTGGTTAGTTTATGATATAAACAATTTTTCCTACGGTCGTTTATGGTACTATACAAAATGACAAACAAATCAAGAAAAGTATAAATTCTGTAAAATAGATCAATTGAAACTGATACAAAATAGTTATTTGTGTACCAAGGCCGTAATGTTGATCTTTTTTGGCCGAATCTGAAATTTGCGGCCGAGGCGTAGCCGAGGCCAAGCAAAGTTCAGGTGAGGCCAAAAAAGATCATACGGCTGAGGTGCACACAAAATTTTTTAAGCGAGTGTTTCATCAAATAGGTAACAACTTTTTTTTACAATTTTGTTTCTAAACAGAGACGAAACTGCAAGATTAGATTCAAATTTTTATTAACCAAATGAAAAGTGTATTATTAAGTAACAAAGATGTGTACAGAATTACTTACAGTAAGTATGATAAACAGAAGTTGGGTCATAACGAAGTTAATAAATTAGGGCATTATTTGCTATTAATTGTTATGTTAAATGTACATTTACTACATTTTGAAAATGTAATACCACTTTTAGACATGACATTGTTAACAAACATTTCATTTTCTTGATTTTCCGTAACAATGGTTCTTGCTGGAAAGCTGCTTACTGAAGTACCATTTAATTCAATTTCTTTGGAATTATTTTGAACAGAAGAACGCATACCTGAAGTACCTTCTCCTCCTGCAAGAATTCTATTTGAAATTTCCTTCTTTCTTGAAATGGAATCTTCAATGTAGCCTTCTGCTACAGAGTTAGACTTCCAACCTCCGTGGCTTTTTAACATTAAAATATCAGCCCCTGTTTCAACCAAGAGAGAGGCTGAACTTCTAAAAGAATGACCCGTATACTTATTAGCATTTGGTAATTGTAAAGTAAAAAAGCGGCCGTAAAGTAAAAAAGCGGCCGTAAAGTAAAACAGCGGCCGTAAAGTAAAACAGCGGCCGTAAAGTAAAAAAGCGGCCAAAAAAGATACACTTTAGGGACGTTAATAGATCCGTAAAACTTCATTTTTTGTGACACTCGCTTAAAAAAGTATATTATAAAATAATAATGCAAAATTGAATTAGTTAATAGTTTATTAAAAATAAAATAAAAGAAATATACGGAAATTCTCTTTCAATATAGGGGAAGGGGCAAGCATTATGGCTTGTATAAACTTACTGGAAAAGCCACCCCTCACCCCTAGCAGCATCCTTTTTTTTTAAATTAGTTCTCATATTTTTTATATAAAATTTGGATACTCTTCTTTGAGCTGATATATGTATCATACTTGTAGGTTAAAGTGGTTAGTTTATGATATAAACAATTTTTCCTACGACCAGATATGAAAGTGCTAGATTGCACATTTATTTGTACTTAAGAAAGTAGCTAATATCAATACACGTATTGAAAAGTACAATAAATGTCAAATTAATACTATTATCAATATAAATGTATGAGTTGCATTATATATGCAACCAAAAATACACTTACCTAGGTACCTATAAGTGCAATAGGGGTGATTGGCGCATACAACAGGAGTAAAACGTAAATGAAAATGTTCAAAATAGGTACTTTACTAACACATAACATTTCTCAAGTTCCAATTAATTTCACCAACTGACCATTTTACTTTTAATTTTTATAGATCCCACAAAAAAATTAATATGTCATTTAGCTAATAAAGAATTTTGATGTGAATTCCTAAGAAAGGTTATTTGATTTTAATTAATTATATTTCCATGCAATATCTAAACTTGTTAATCCTAATTTTTAACATGACTAACAATTAAAATAAATTTAATAAATAAATTTAAAATATTTATTATTTTGAAATATTGGGGTCGTAGGAAAAATCGTGTACACAACGCGTTGAAAAGTGTATTTCTTGCGCTCGTTACGTTTCCGCACTCGCCACTACGCGGCTCGTGCTAAACTTCACTCGTGCGTAATACTTCACTTTCCACACTCGTTATGTAATATACTATTTCTTTTAATAGCACAAATTTTACTTTCACCTTATTTGCCTGTAATAAAATGGGTTGTACAAAAGTTCAAACTCTTTAATCTTTTTAACTGTGCTATTTATTCTACTTCAAAAATCCAAACAACAAAAAACTTTTTATTAAAGTTTGACATTGTCAACCAGAATTTGTAGTCACTATTGATAGTGTACTTTGATACATTATTTATTTTGTTTCGCCGAAATGGTTTACTCTTTGCAAGAAAGAATTAAAATTGTAGGTTTATACTACCAAAATAATAATTGTGCTAGAGCTGCTGATGGAATTTTTAACGAATGACGGAAGACTGATGGAGAAATTTACCACAACAGGGTCCCCGCTCGTTGGATAGGTAGAAGAGGGCAGATGGTAGAGTGGCCACCTAGGTCACCGGATTTAACACCCTTAGACTTCTTTTTATGGAGGTATTTAAAAACAAAAGTTTATGCTACCCAACCAGAATCTCTGGATGATTTACGAGAGATGATAGAAAATGAATGTCGACAATTAAATCCAGCAGTATGTCATAGGCATTTCAAAATAGATTGTACCATTGTATGGAAATTATGGACAATAAATTTATATTCATAATTATTGTTTAATATTTACTGTTAAAATAAAAACTATTCCATAATAAAAAGT
Organism: Ophraella communa; assembly: GCA_035357415.1. NCBI lineage: Eukaryota > Metazoa > Arthropoda > Insecta > Coleoptera > Chrysomelidae > Ophraella > Ophraella communa. The sequence goes on along the minus strand of CM068994.1, from coordinate 26,482,564 downwards.
GGCATTTTTTGAATGTGCCTTAACATTTCTATATATAGACACAAACTATCATATTCACTAATAAAGTAAGTATAAAACAGTTAATTTGAAAGTTAAGTATTTTTGAAATCAATATGAATTACTGCCTTTAAAAATGAATTTCATTAAAGTAGATATTTTTATTAAGATACATATCTCTTACCTATAAAACCTAATCAGGGTGAGACATGTGACTACAGAATGGCACGTGCAATAAATAGAATAAAGCGTAAAATTGACAATTATATTGCCTACAACATATCTGTTATAAACATAAAAATATGTTCAATTTTATTTTTGTGTGAAAGGTCGTAGAAATAATATAGTGTTAACTACCCATCTTATTAAGAACATTAAAAAAATAACTGTTTATAAAACTTCCACGGTTTATTGAGCTATAAAGTTAGTGATCATCAAAATTAACATAATTTGTGTCTCGCCACATTTTTTGCTCAATCACCAAAGTAAATAAAATACAATAAAACCATCAATCTTTGTTTCACAGGTTTTCATACTTATTCGGATACTACGGTCAATGTAAAGTACCAGTAAAATATTTTCTTCGCGTTAGAAATACCTTTACACATGATTTATTATTGATTTGAGGTTGAATATATTCGTTCGGCGATGCCATTCAACATCTAGAACATTCATATAACTATAGTCGCCGTAACTAATCGACGTGAATTATTGCTATCATTTATAAAAGCCCGATACATAAATAAAACGTTCAATTAGCAATGCAATTATAGCACTGCGGTATATCGCACTGTTAATCAAATTATGATATCAGAACAACTACAAAGCTTCATTTGTGATACGAGAAATGTGGTTTATAGAAGTAAAAGAACTGGTTAAACGGTTAATTTCGTTTATTTTTTCTTATGTGGTATGGATTGTAATTCAGGAACAACCAGATTATGCTTAGATTGATACAAATACAGTTTTTAATAATTGTTTGTAAAAATTAAAGGCCAATCGATCGTCTTTCTGTATTTGTATATATTTGTGTGATAGTTTTGAAGACAAACGGATCCATTTGCCACAAATTTTTATATTTATAAAACTATTTAATATAGTTGGTGCAAAACAAAATTTGATTCACGTCACTAATTTCGTCTTAATTGCCTAGCATCGTTCCCAACTTTTGAATTAAATGTTCTTCGAGCATATATCGTGGGTATACTGCGAAAAGTAACCAAGTCATATTTTCTTAAATTCGACTTATTGTTACCAAATGACTTCAAAAGATCATATCTTTGTCAAGAAAATTTACCAAAATCAAATTTCAGTACATATTAATACATATTATTTATTAAAATTGGACTTGGTCAATATTTCTTGATAAAGATATGATCTTTTGAAGTCATTTGGTAACAATAAGTCGAATTTAAGAAAACATGACTTGGTCACTTTTCGCAGTATACCGACGATATACTAACGTAGAGACAGCGTCCAAATGAGCTTTGTTTTGTATCAGGGGGGGAAAATAAATGTCATATAGTGTCCAGCAATTTCATTGGTCCGTTTTGAATTTGCGTGTCAAGTCGAATTGTCACATATGTCATTATTGTCAATTTGTTTTGCATTTCGAAGTTATTTTTACAATTTAATAGTGTTTGGATATTACTTTTAAAGCCATTTTTTAAATTAATTTGAGTATATATTATATGGTGAGAGTTTGTGTGATTTGTAAATATAAATATGAAAATAAATCATCAAGGTCGTTTTACAAGTAAATATACATTAGCGTCTCTTATACTTGTTTAAAAATAGGAAAATGCATAAAGTAAATATACCGCCATAATAATAAGAATACTGAAAATCTAGAAATTTATGCCATAAATTCAACTTTCTATTTTATAAAATATCTTATGTTTCCATGTAAATAATTAATTACTATTACTACTTAAATTCAAGTCTAAAAAATATTTTGTTACGTTTCAAAATGTATTATAAAGGTATTAATTTCAAACCCCCTAAAAATGATACGACACTGGCTGTAGTGTCTGACAGTTTCCCCTCTGATACAAAACAATCAGTATTGGTTGCTGTCTCTACGTTAGTATATATGCTCGAAGTAAATGTTCCATTCAATAAATCAATATAAAATACTTAAATTTGTTTACATAAAATTGGTAGCCGTGATTGACAAGTCACGTCATTGCCTTTGTCACCTAATAGTATATATTTAGTTTTGTCATTTTGTTTATGGTTTTTGTGTTATTCTTTCTTGTTGTTATTTTGTAACGCCCTATTATAAGCGAAAATTAACGATTTTTTCTTAAAATTGCATATTTCGCTTTCTCTCTAGTTTATTTTACCCCTTTAAAAAGGGAAACATTGTTTTCAAATTCAGTAGAATTTTAGTTAAGTTTGCCATTTTCTATATTTTATAGGCTGATGATGGTAATATTTTAGCGAAACTAGTAGCACAGTTAATAAATTTAGTACGTTCTACGTTAGTCGATTCTACGTTTGGATAAAGAAGAATAAGATTCTGAGGAATATGATAGATACTGCCATTTCTCAGAATGTCCTACTCAAAAACAATTTTTCGTATTCACCAAATTCAGAGAACTGCATTTTTTGTTACTTCTAGTTCTGTGGTTAAGTTAAATGTGACTTTTCACATTTAACACCAAATAGTATTGAAAAGAAGACATTAAAATATTGTGGTTTTATTGATTCCTATTTAATCACTTCTTTAATTTTTCCATGCTAAAAGATTTTTTCTTATTTTAAAACTACATTTATTGCCAAGCCGATGGTGTTGCTATGGGCAATCCAGAAACTCCGTTACTGGTCGACCACTTTAGATGATTAGCTCCATTTCAGAAATTTCATATTTTTATTGAATTAAATCAAAACTTTTTCAGAATTTTAAATATTTTATAGCAGTATAAAATTCTTTTTATTGTGTGACAATATATTTTTTAATAGAAATAATGGAATATTTCATCTTTTTTATTAATTTTTCTAAATAATTTTTTTGATATAAATAAACATCATTTTGCTACAACTCTAACCAATACTAAATAAATCTCAAAGCCAGATAAACATACAAAAAAAATGATTTATTCTTTTGAGGTGAAAAATGTACAATGTATTACAATTTTTTTTAAATAAATTATAGACAAAAAAGGTTTCCAAATTAAATTAAGTATTTCCTCCATGACTGTAGGCGATGTGGCATGCTATCGATTAAATGGTCGAGCTGGGCTTGCGGAATTCTCTCCCATTCTTCATGAGCAGCATCTTTCAGTTCTCGTAGAGTAATTGGGGAAAGGTTTCGCTTCTTAATGCGTGATTTAAGATTATCCTAGGCATGTTCAATGACGTCATGTCAGGAAAATAAAATTTGATGGCCATCTTAATGTGGATATTCCTTCTTCTCCAAAAAATTTTGTACTGCAGCTGTTCGATGTGGAGGTGCATTGTTATGCATAAACACAAATCCCTCAACTACAGCCCCAGGAATAAACGCTCAACAGGATTTAAAACTTCCTGGATTTACACAGCACCAGTGATTCTTGTCTCCAAAACCGTGTACCCCTCATAATACCACTCCAAACCATAATACTCCTACCTTCAAATGGAACAAGTGGTTGGGCTGTTTCTAATCGGGCTTGTCTTCCTGCGGCCCTACAAACTAGTGTTCTTCGTGAATCATAAATCAAGCCAATTCTTGATTCATCAGAGAACATTACGTAATTCCAGTTAGGACCATGGTGTAACAATTCTTGAGCCCATTGCAACCTTACAGTTTTTTGTTAATAGATTAGTTTGGGAACACGTAGAGGTCTTCTGCAATATAAATTTACCGCATTTAATCTTTGTGTAATTAATTTCCTTGAGATATTCAGTCCTTCAAGTCTAGCAATTTCTCTGGATATACCACTTGTACATTCATGTCGCTTTCTTCGAGGTATCAATAATATCTGCTGGTCTTGTGCTTCTGCTGTACATCGACTTCTGCCACTTCTGGGACGATCCTTCACATCATTTGTGTTTCGGAATTTTTTTTTAAATTTTTGATTCAGCACCCTGAGTAACAAAGCAATTATTACTCTAGACCTATTAAAATATGATAATATGAGATTTTTAAACAGCTCAAATGAAATTTAAACAAGAATTGGAATAATGTGATAGCACCCAAATCAATTAAATATGACCAAATTAATGCAAAAACGAATCAAATTCTGTATTATTTTAATTTAAAAACGCTTTAAAATAAACATCAACAAACTTTTGGACATATGTGTATTTAATTATCAATAATTCGTAAGAAGGTTTTAACTTATTTTTTATTGGGAATATCTAGTTTAAACCTATTAAAATACCAAAAACAATCACACTTTTAGAAACCAACAAAATTCCCATTAATAAAAACTACAGGATACAGATAAAATCAATGTTTTTCGTAATGGTTTGCGTAAAATATGTCTGTTAATATATATATAAAAAGTAATTTATGTTATGAAACATTAGTGCTATTACCAAAAATTAGATCAAAAATATCATGTTCGGTGTTAATGTAATCTTGTTGGCATTTGATTCGTTTCTCTCACGTTCTAGTTGCAGACACGCAACCGACATATATCTGCTCTTAATGCGTGCATCAATGTTTGATTAGCTACACCAACGTTACAAGGTGAATCTGTATTTTATACATTACCCGAAGGCTTTAAACAAACATTTTGATAGAAATCAAAAGTAAAATACAAAAAGATAAACAAATACTGAAGAAAACAACTACTTCTTGGGCTATAGTGTTCCTCCCGTTGATTTGCAAATTTACAGAGATGGTTTTAAGTATCGACGAAGTCGGTCGCCATCACGTTTTCTATTGGAATATAATTCAATGTCCGTTGGGGCATATAGCCCAGGAAGTAGTTGTTTTTTCATAGAAAACGGTCAAGCTTGATATGAAAACTATTAAGTTTCTTTACCTTGGGTGCAGGTAGAAACAATTTGTTCTTAGTCTGTAGAAAGTAGATTAGTTAAAGCACAGTATTACTGAGTAAAAAAACATATGAATTAACTTCTTTGAAAAAGTTACTGACAGGAATATTAAAGGTATTTGCTAGTAGTAAGACTTTTATGCAATTGCTATTAATATTAATATGATTTAATTTTTGCTTTAATTTTTATGTTTGATTTATTATAGTTTATTTGTTAATATCCCACGTTGGTATTGTCAATTTATTATGATTTAAATTTAATGATTATTATTATTTAAATTGTTTATAGTTAATTTATCAATATCCCGACTTAGTTCTATTAATTTGATATGTTTTAATTGGTTTGATTATTATAATTTATAATTTTGTTTTGTTTTATTGGTTTTGTCAAATGTTTTGATTGATTTTAATGATTAAATACTATTTAATTTTATATAAAGTTTACTTGTTCTTCTGTAATTCTATGGTTGGGCGCCTTATCAAAATTTTAACTAGCTCAGACTATTTGTTTTGAAATTTAAATTTAAAATCTGACTCTTATCAGGGTAGGATTCAAATTAAAATATTATTTAATAATTAACACACAATAAATTTAATGTCAAGTATTTCAAAGAAATTTTACAAAAAACTGTTAATTGGTTTTCATATGTTTAGTACAAATAAATAAATGAATAGCCTTATATGAAAAGAATGAAGATGATACATACAAATAAAATTAATTTACAGTCACAAAATAACAAATACACAAATACTAAACCTTAACTATGACACGTACCTTTTATTATAAAGTTCGTTCTCTAAAAATTGCTATTGTCTAAATGGAACAGCACAAAACTCGGATCGGCTTCTCCTCGTCCCCTGTCAGAAATGCAATACCAACAATATGGCGGCTAAGGACCAGTTGCAGAAAGAATGCTCAAATTTAATCTTTCAAATTCTCTTGGAATCAGTCTCTGATTTGACAAATTTATTACTTTGGTAAGTAATTTAATAATGGTTGATTATTTTACTGCATGTATTTTTAATATTACATGTATTACTTTAACATAAACAGCTTTTAATTAATGCAAAAAATTTTCTTCTAGTTAGTAATCAAATAATACATACGATATTAATTGCTCTGCTACCAAAATCAAAAGAGAGGTGAATCATCAATTTTCCGGCCTTTTTATAGGCTTCCAGGAAAAATGACAAGTATGACATCGAAAACCGAAATTCCATTGTTTAAATGCAAAATTCTAACCAAAATTCTTGAATATGAAGGTAATGAAATTACAAAACTAATAGTATCTTTGTTAACTTACAGTGAAATCTTATCCTTATATTTACTAAAATTTTGTTTGTATAATTTTCTAAGTGACTTTTCCTAAGAAAATTTTAGATTCAAAATGCACAACTTTCTTGAGCTGTCAACTTATTTTAGGCCTTCAAAATTTGAAATAAAATCATCATTTGTATTAAAATTACTATGAATCTGTTTAACTAATACTATTTTAGCTGATAACTACTATTTTAAACTCTAACAACTAAAATTTAAACTTTTTTAATCCAAGCTTCTCAATGGACTAGAGTCCTTCTGTGACTGAGCAGAAATAACAACAAAATAACACATAATGTACTCAGAGCAAAGTTTATAACCTGACGATTACACCATCTCTTGTAATAACAGCTGGGCTTTTTGGGTCCAAATTCGTGCTGACAAGAGAGTACCACCCTCTTGTGGTTCAGCTCCTACTGCTGACACTCTAAGATCGTTATTTCTATTCTCTTTCCAACCGAACCCAGAAGTGTATTCTTTAAGTAAATCTGCGACTGAAATCTATTGTTTTCGAAGATTTTAACACCGATGGAAATGGTTTACTTGAAGTACTTTGGATTGCATTAATTTTAAAGAAAAATAAATGACAAGGTTAATTGATATTTAAGCTAATTAGCACATGAAACATGGAAAAACAAGAAAGAATTATTGCTATTACAAGAATACATGAATTGACTCTAACAAATTAACAATGTTGTATAAGAATAATTGATTAACTGTAAGAACTTCATTGGCAAAAGATATTAAACGTATACATTCTCGAATTTAAAAAAAATATGTTTTGTTTTATGCGAACACACCTTAACGCGTTGCCTTTTAATCCAGGAAACGTCAAAACATAAAAACTTTGTCTCTTTATAATGCGCTTTTAAATGGAACTTCATTATGCTCATTTATCTAATGGAACTGTCTTAACTAAATTACTTTAATAAAGATACGCTAATGAGGACATAGTGATAGGTATTGTTTCTATACCTATAAAGTTTCGTTAATTTTCTTTTGTGATAGTCACGAAATGCTTATACAGTGCTGTCATAATTTTATTCAACAATAATTCACTTTTATAACGCCATTTTCGCAAATCACTCACCGCATACCGTATATAGGGTCGCTACCAGCCAAATAAGGAAATATATTAAACTGGCTGTATATCATCGATACTTCAGCTAACCCAATCAGCTAGATTACTTTGTAAGACATTGTATTAAGAATGTGGCTAGAGCGCGAAAAAAATTTAATTTTAGGACATAATGGCAAGTAGCTAAATAAATATAGTCACTGCTGAATTGCTTTAATGCCAAATAATATCCAAAACATACGAACAATTACTGTTTATATTTTCATATTATAATAATGGGGAAGAATAATTAATATTTATTGTTCATTTTAAACCAAGGTAAAAAAGACTGGGACCACTTGATTAGCACTAAATCCCAATCGATTTGGCGATATGGCGTAGAAAAAATTATCCCCTAAATATTCACCCCTAACTTTAAATTTCTTATGTTGTGCTTATCTTACAGTTTTGCTTTAGTAAAAAATAAGGTTTTCATGGTGATGAATCATACTAATTCTTCTTCTTCTTACATATGTAGTTAGGAACGGCTGAGATGGGCTATGAATACCTTCCAGCCGTTCAAAACCCCTGGAACGGAAGGAATACTTCCTGCCCTACTCCAAACACTTGATCTGAATTAGTTAGAGCAGCCTTGAACTGGGATACATACCAGAAGCGTGGAGAAGGGTCAAAATCACCTTTATCCCAAAAGTAGGGAAACGCACCCCACATTCCTTAGACCGATCAGCCTCACATCGTTTGTTCTCAAAACGATGGAAACTGTAGACAACTACATTCGAACAGAAATCTTGGAACAGGTGCCATTGCACCCCCGTCAACATGCGTACCAAGCGGGAAAGTCCACGGAAACCGCTTTAACACAATTAACTGACGAAATCCAAGACGCTCTGAATAAAAAAGAGACCGCGGTATGTGCCTTTCTAGACATAGAAGCGGCCTTTGACAATACGCCACATGAGGCAGACAAAAGAGCACTGATTGAGAAAGGAGTAAATAGAACGACTTCCATCTGGATGTCGCAACTGCTATCTACAAGAATCGCAGAAATGGAGGCAGGACAAGACACTATCTTCATTAATGTGACCAGAGGCTGTCCACAGGGGTAGTTGCATCCCCACTTATGTGGAGTCTCACTGTGGACAGTCTACTCTGTCAATTGACTAGGGAAGGCATACCATGTCAAGGGTATTCCGACGACATGGTTATCCTGGCAAAAGGGAAGTATGAAAATGTCCTCTGTGATATTGTTCAAAGAGGGATGAACATTAAAAAACAATGGTGTGACTCGGTGGGACTCAACCCCACCAAAACCACACTAGTAGTCTTTATAAGTAAAAAGGAACCTAATCTAAAAAACATAAAAATAGGGGAAAACATCGTCGAGTGGAAAACAGAGGTAAAATATCTAAGGCTAATCCTAAATAGCAGGTTACTCTGGAATAAACACGAAGACGAAGTAATACACAAAGCAACCAAGGCCCTTATGGTGTGCAGGAACATTGCAGGGAAGAACTGGGGATGTAACCCACGTATTCTGCAATGGATGTACACAGCAATAGTGAGGCCATTAATCACATATGGGGCAGTGGCTTGGGGCGCAGAGGCTAATCTGAGTACGACGAAGAAAAATCTCTCGAAGATTCAGAGATTAACCTGTTTATTACTGGAGCAATGGGAACATTCTGCTAGAAAGTATAAGGAAGAAAATAATATATAGAATGATCAAAGAAGGACTTATCAGGGTAAAACCTCGATCACTTCAATTTGATCAAACTTGGGAAATGCCCCAAGATGATATGCCAAATAAATCCAACTTTGTGAGAAAATGAATCACAAAGTTGAGTAATAAATCTGAATGGGGTGCAGACACCATACAGAATTTAAACCAGAATGCCATAAAGTGGTAAACGGATGGTTCCAAGCTAGATGAAGGAACTGGGATAGGAGTTTTTGGACCAAGAGCCTCAGAAAGCTTGGGCACATACCCAAGCATCTTTCAAGTAAAAGTCCGCGCCATCGAAAGATGTGTGGAATTCAATATTGGAAGAAACTACCGCAGATAAGAGATTGTGATCATGTCGGATAGTCAAGCAGCCATTAAAGCGCTGAGCTCAAATATAATCACTTCGAAGATGGTTTGGGAATGCCTAGGCAAACTAAATGAGCTAGTGAAATTTATGGTACTAACCCTTACTATGTGAAAGTTCATCTTATTCAGAACAATAAACAACTAAAAGGTTGAATTAACTTTCACTATTTATTCTTTGAACACTTTAAATGCAATGACAGCCGTTTCGCTATCGAAATAGCATCGTAAATTATAAGGACTTGTGATATTACCTTTAATACCTTCTTTGATCATTTTGTATATTGTTTTCTTCTTACATTTTCTAGTTGAATGTGCAGTGGGGTCAAATTTAGAATCAGTTTCATTGCAGCAGTATGCACAGGCTAGTCTCTAAATCTTCGAGAGATTTTCCTCATAGTGCTTACATTAGTGCTTGTGCCCCAAATACAAGGGTTGTTTGCTTTTATTGATGTATGAACTAATTTTAACACTGCTTTAATATTGGATTTATGATTTCTTTCTAATTTAATTTTGTTTCAGCACATTTTTATTGAAATTCCATTAAAATTACTGCATCTCGGCTTATTATTGTCTCTTCCATATTTAAGTAACTTCTTTGGAAATTTATAATATTTCAACTTATTCTCAAGGTTTGTTTATTTTTAACATTTTATTTATAAAAAAAATTTTCTTCTTCACTTGACTTAACTCATTATAACTTTATAATTGTATTTTCCTTTTATTTTTACAGCCTGATGGTGGTCTGATGAAATCGAAACTAGGTGCAACATTTCAGATCTTTCATTAAACATTGTAGGGTCGACTTTGTGTTTTTCTTTGAACCTCTTTTGGATTCTACCCTCATTAGAGAAACGAATTACTTACATGATTTGTTAATAACATCTTTACATTTACTTACTTCGTTCATCTTATATAAAAATACAACTAATAAGCTGTGAACGCTTTGAACAAAAATCCACAAAAAAACTTCATACATTTTTTTTATAAATTATTAGATTGGTCGCAGATCAAACATGAACTTATTTATTATTTCAGATTATAGTTTCTGAGTAATACTAGCACACGATTTAGTATAGAATGGGCATTAATTACAAAAGATACAATCAAAGAATCGTAAATTTATTATTTCTCGGTATGTTCGTATTTGTTTTGGACCGTGAAGTCCAAAATTGTAGGGATGATAGAAGTAAAAAGTCCACACACTTCGTTTATATTTTACTGTAATTCTTGCGATTAGGACAAAATCAAAACCGTTAATAACTAATAATAATAATTATAAAGAACTTTTTTATTTTAATAAATAGTTGGATTTATTGGATACCTAAAGATAGCAGTTACCATCAGTAACAAATTATTCGGCTGGTAGATTCTAAATGCTCTGAACCGCCTTAGAGATATTTATTTCTGGTTGCGCTGCTCGCCCCTACTTTGAGTATTTACTTATCGAAAACAAATTGCACATATCATAATAAGGCGGAGTGAACGAAACATGGGCGTTCACCCACCAATTTATTTGGACGGTTCATCATGATACATTTTATTTATTGTAACTAAACCAATACAAATTGATAAACGAGTTTCAAATCTTATGCACGAAATATCATATTCGACATTTTTTATTTTCGTAGATCCACATCGATAACTCAACGGCTATAATTTAAATATTTTTAACAATATCGAGACCTAGATATTATTAGTCCTATGGGATTCTCCTTGGTGAATGTATTCCTCCAGGATACGTACAATGGCTGTAGTTCCGATTAACTCCCATCAGATTGATTGTACTAACCCTTACTTTTTGGAAGTCCATCTTATTATTTTTATACTTTTACTTTCCTTCATTGCATTGTGTATGATCCCTTCACCCTCCTCATATGTCCCATTAAATTTTCCCAACTCCTTCATATTTTCCTTGATTCTTCCCATAAATTCCCTAACATCCACATACATTGCTATCTCTCCCCCCTTACTATTATCCACCCCCCCAAAACCTAACCTAACCTAACCTAACCTAACCTAACCTAACCTAACCTAACCTAACCTAACCTAACCTAACCTAACCTAACCTAACCTAACCTAACCTAACCTAACCTAACCTAACCTAACCTTTTTTTTTTTTTTTTTTTTTTTTTTTTTAATAGAAGGGGAAAATGCTTTTACGCACACCCCTTGATGTTCTGGGATAGTGTGGGACTAAGCTGTCTACTACCCACTAAAAACCCCTTCTCTTCTTTCCTCACACCGTACCCGGGTATCATTTTTGAAAAAACATGCCTCCAGGTGCGGTTGTCTTTATCTTAGCCTTCCTTCGTCCTCTCCTTTCTGTGCCATAGTCTTTTTCACATAGTTATGTATTAATGTCCATTTTTCGTCCGATTTAATCATTATACCTACCATGTTCTTCTCCGTAAACTCACTGTTTAGCTCTACTTTTAATTGAGTACGGTCGCTGTCCCATCTCTTGCATGTAAATAAAGTGTGTGACGGGTCGTCTGTTTCCGCGCAGTACATGCAAATATCCGTGGATGTCTTGCCAATACGAAGGGTATAGGTACCAAAAGAGCCGTGCCCCGTGAAAACTTGCGTCAGATAATATTCTAGCCTCCTGTGACGGCACTTCAGCCAAGATTTTAAGTCAGGTATAAGCATTTTCGTCCACGCTGCCACCTCTCTGCCATTTTCCCATCTGCCTTGCCATTTTTCTAATACGTCCATGTTATTTGTCCCGAAGAAATTTGATTCCCGCTCAGCAACCTGCAGGTCAATTGGAGGAATTCCAGCCAGTACTTGTACTGCCTCCGCTGATACAGTTTTGTATGCGCTTACGACCCTTAAAAGCATTTTCCTCTGAGTTTTAATTAATGTGTTCTTGTATTTCTCCATCGTCATTGCCTTAGCCCAAATTGGTGCTCCGTATAATAGTATGGATGTCGCCACACCGCAAAGCAACCTCCTCTTATTATCATTTGGACCTTTTATATTGGGCATTATTTTAGACAAAGATGAGATGCTTTTTTCCGCCTTTTCAACAGTTTTATTTATATGGATGTTATAGGACCTGTTGTCATCCAACCACACTCCAAGGTACTTAAGTGCTCTGCTCGGCATGACGATTTGCTCACCAACCTTAAATTTTACTTCCCCGCGCTTACGTTTACCCTTTAGTATTATTGCCTCTGTTTTTTGAGAGGCTAATATAATCTTATTCTCTTCAAGCCAGTCTTCTATGTCTATGATTGATCTTTCTGCTTGATGTACGAGGTCACGGGTGTTATCGGCCTTCACGAGAAGGGCCAGATCGTCTGCATAGGCTACAGTAGTGCAGTCTTCACCAAGATTAAGGCGCAATATAGGGTCGTACAGAACATTCCATAGCACCGGCCCAAGTACGGAGCCTTGGGGCACACCACCGCTTACTTCTAGGATGTGATTCCCTCCGATTTTTATTTCTCTATTTGTGAAGTAGCTTTCTATTAATTTTATCAGGTATTGACTGATGCCAAGATCTTTAAGTCTGTTTAATATTATGCCCCAGGAAGCTGAATTAAAGGCGTTACGTATGTCCAGCAATACCATGATGCCCCAAGTTTCCTTACTTTCGTATATCCAGTCATTTACGAAGTTAATTGCATGGAGTGTAGATTTTCCTCTTCGAAACCCAAATTGTCTTGTCGAGATGCCGTTTTTATTCTCTATTTCCTTTAATAGCCTCTCTCTAATAAGTATTTCATACAGTTTGCCCATAACATTTAAAAGACAAATAGGCCGATATTCAGGGGGGGGGGCCGCCCTTTTTGTTCCCTTAGGAATGAGAACAACCTTTGACCTCTTCCATTCTGCAGGAAAGTCTTGTTTCCGCAACAGTCCGTTAAATATTCTTAAAATAAATTCGGGAAAGGTCTTTAGGGCGCACTTGATCGTCTCTGCCGTAATGCTGTCTAGTCCGGGGGATTTTTTAGATTTTAATTTACTTCCTGCCTCCTTAAGTTCGACCATTGTAAAGGGAACTGTGTTTGCTAATCCTTTCAGTCGAGTAAAGGTGCTATCCATTTTTGGGAATAAACTCTGTACAATATCAAGTTGTTGTTCTATGTCCGGCTGATATGGTGTCAATTTCTTCATAAAATTCATCGCGATTTTATAACCGTTACCCCACACATCTTGGTTCAGTTCAACGCACACCTCATTCCAGCAATTTCTTTTCGCTGTTGCTATCAATTTTCGTAGACTTTTCCTTTTTCTTTATATAAATTAAACGTCATCTCTGTCGCCTGGTTTGTCCTTCTGCCCCTTGCCCTTGTCAGTGTTCTTCTTATTTTATTACATTCCTCCCTAGCCTCCTTTATTTCGTTATTCCACCAATACGGTGTTCTTCTTTCTTTTTCTCCACCAGAGTACACTGATCCTGGACTTCCTTAAGAATGTTTGTTAGATTTTTTACTGTTGCATGTGCGTAATCTGCCAAGTTGTTGTTCCGAAATGTTTCCGTCACCATGTTATAATTTATATGTTTCTTTTTAGGTACGTATGCAGGTAAGTTACTGTCCCTATTCCAATCAAAAAATATGTGTTTATGTAGACTCATGCTTTCTTCGTTTGAAACCTTCCAGTTCGAGATCTTTGCTGCTCCTCGTGTGGTAACTAGGGTCAGATCAATAAACGAACAACTTTCTCGTCTTACGAACGTCGGTGTTAACCCGTCATTTAATACGGACAGGTTTAGCGAGTTAATCCATTCAACCATTTGTTCCCCTTTCCTATCTTCAAATAGAGATCCCCACATCGGTGATTTGGCGTTAAAGTCACCACCAATAATAGCATTTCCGCCATTTTTTCTAACCAACTCCATTATATTGTCCAGTTGAGTATTGTAAATATCAGTCCTAAGGTTGGGCGAAATATAGCAACTGTATATAAAGCAGTCTTTTAATTTTATGCATACACAGCCCTTTAACATCGTGTGCGATTTTACTCCTATAGACTTATTTAAGCATAGAATAGCTGCATCTTGGTCCTTATCACATATCCAGTCATTACGCTTTGTTATTTTTTTATTTGGCTCACTTATAAGGAGGACATCTATGTAGGTTTATTTTCGTTTGTCTAGGTAAATGATACTCCAGAGGTGGATACAACAGTTTATTGAAGCCTGGAACTTTTTCCAATTACAGTGACAACCTTTTTTCAATATCCCGTCACAATATTCTGCCCTCTCTCTTCATCGCTACCACGGAAACCAAACCCAAAAGTCATAAGGTGATTCTCGTAAAACATAAATAAAATCTTAACTAAAACTTCAATAAGACTTTAAAATAAAATTGCAACAATAATACTAAACAAAGTATATTAAAAATTCAGTTATCTACACTCGGCCATCCTATTGTGAATCCGACCCGGATTCACTTTGGTTATCAACCCAAGGTTTCATGAATTCTGCACATGTAGAAGTACGCACTGGTCCCTCGTGATGACCCACTTTTATTACGTCATATCTATCGTTGAGATTTACCTTTGTGACTTCATATGGTCCTAGGAATTTCTTATGAATTTTAATTCCAACTCCAAACTGGGTTCTTTTAATAGCCACCAAATCTCCTTCTTTATATAACCTTGGTTTTTTCCTTCTTAAATTATAAGTTTTTCTGTTTTCTTCCTGTACTTTTAAAATCTGTTTTTTGCTTTCTGCTCTGAGATTTTTTCTCTCTTCATCAAATGTTTGTATTGTAGCTTCTTCCAATAATTCCTTAATTAGTATTTCTTCTTTATTCCTCATTTTTACTCCTGTCAGAATTTCGAAAGGTGTAGTCCCTATGCTTCTCTGAATAGTAGAATTCAATGCTCTTTGTACACGCTCAACATATTTAAACCATTTTTTAGGATCGTTTAAACTGAGTTTCGTAAGAACTGGAATGATAATACGATTCACTCTTTCAATCTGACCATTTCCTCTTGGAACTCCAGTGGTTATTATTATGCTTTGAATACCTTCATCAGTACAATATTTTTTGAATTCTTCAGAAGTAAAAGCAGTACCTCGATCTGTTATAATCCTACCTGGGTTTCCAAAAACTTGTTTTTGTTTTTCCAACCAACTAATAACCTCTTTAGTAGTTGTAGATTTACATGCATATAGCCAGGTGAATTTGGAGAAATCATCAACAATCGCCAATATGTAACGATAATTTTTATTACTTGAAGGCATTGGTCCTAAATGATCGATATGATATGTGTGCAATGGTCCTTCCTGTTTAGGTATTGGATGTAACATCCCTTCCTTCTTTCCTTCCTTTCTGTTACCTAATATACAAGGTATGCAATTTTCCAAACATTTTTTAATTTTTTCTTTCAACTTTGGAATATAAAATTCTCTTCTTACCACTTCTTCTGTCTTAGGGAGTGCAAAATGACCAATTTCGTGTGCTCTTTTTATTATATCCATTTGCATTGCTTTCGGAGCTACTACTAACTCCTTTCCATTCTCAAATTTATAAAGTATATGATTCTTAACTAAAAAATTTTCATAATCTTCTGTATTCAATATCTTCTTTATTGCCAATATGTGTTCGTCCATTTCCTGTGCTCGTCTAAGTCGTTCTATAATACCATCTTCTTCAATCAACGTCTTCGTAATTTCCATAACAACTGGAAAACGACTTAAAGCATCTACGTGAGACATTCTGCTTCCTTTACGATGTTCAATTTCATATGAATACTCCTCCAATAATAAAGCCCATCTAGCAACTCTGGTGGTCAAATCTTTCTTGGTCATAGTCTTCTGAAAAGCTGAGCAATCAGTAACAATTTTAAATGGTATTCCAAGTAAGTATATTCGAAATTTTTTTACTGCTTGAATGATAGCTAAGACTTCGAGTTCATAACTACAGTATTTTTCCTCAGCCGGAGTTGTTTTCTTGCTCATGTAGTAAACTGGATGGAATTTATTATCTTCGCTCGACTTTTGCATCAGACAGGCTCCATAACCAAATTTGCTCGCGTCTGTATGCAGTTCCGTTTCTCCACCCTGCTTGTAAATGTTTAGTACTGGTTTACAAGATAAAAATTCTTTGAGTCTCTCAAACGCCTCTTTCTGTTCGTCACCAAAAATAAACTTCTGCTTCTTCCTCAAAAGATCACTTAAAGGTCTCGCAATAATGGAATAAGATGAGATGAACTTTCGAAAATATCCTGTTAAACCTAGAAAAGATTGAATTTGTTTAAGAGTGGTTGGTTGTGGAAAATTTTTGATTGCCAAAGTCTTCTCATTTGACGGTTGTACTCTCCCACCCTCAATGATAAATCCTAAAAATTCGATCTGCGTCTTTAGTAACTGACATTTCTTTTTTTTTATGTCTAGACCATAGTCTTTCGCAACCTGAATAACTTCTCTTAATCTCTCAAGTCCTTCTTCTTCTGTAGAACTAATTATTATTATATCGTCCATATAATAAAGCATAATATTTTTCAGCAACAATTTTCTAAAAACAGTACTCACGAATCTCTGAAAAACTGCTGGACTATTGCATAACCCAAAAGGACATTTTAGAAATTCAAACTGTCCGTGATGTGTAACAAATGCAGTATATTTTATACTCTCTTCTTCTATACCCACGTGAAAAAATCCATTCCTTAAATCTAGGGTACTAAAGTATTTAGCAGCCTGTAATCTATCCAACACATCTTCAATTAAAGGAAGAGGAAATCTATCCTTTACTATGTTTCTGTTAAGTTTTCTATAATCACAACATATTCTAGTACTACCATCTTTCTTTTTAACAAGAACAATTGGACTAGCAAAGTCGGATGAACTACATCTTATAATTCCTTCTTCTAGCCATTCTTCTATTTGTGTCTCAACAATTTCTTTTTCTGGTACAGCTAACCTTCTTGGACTTTGGTATATTGGCTCTTCGTTCTTCAATAGGATCTGCATTTTAACATCAGCTTCCATAATCTTCTCTGGATAATATTCTTTTATTAGTTTCTTTGCTTCTTCTCGATTTTTTTCATTTTTTATATGTGTCACATCTACTACATCATCTTCTTCTCTATCAGCTTCTTCGTCTAGTGTTATCTTCCACAAGAAATTTTGCTTTTCTTTCTTAAAAACAACAATTTCACCATCTCTAAAGATAACATCTATTTGATCTAAAACATCATTTCCCACAATCGCCTTGAAGTTTGACGCTTCAGCAGGGATAACATGGATTTTCAGAAGTAACTCTTCTCCATTAATGAAGACATTTCTATTGAAAGATCCCATTGTTACTACTTTGTTTGACCCAATACCTCTAAGATTGATAAATTCTTTATTTATTTCAATCTCTTTGAAGTATGCTTCATATACGTCCTGTCGTATCGCAGTGACATCACTTCCTGTATCGAGAAGTGCTATAAGTTGAACATTATCAATATTCAATTTAACACTATTTTTTGGAACCATCTCAACTATAGTCATTTTTGAACTTCCACTTCCAGTATTCTTTTCTGGACATTTATTAGATACATGACCATAACCAGAACAAACAAAACATTTAGGTCCTTTCGCTTTATCGGGACATTCGTTGGACAAATGACCTTTGCCTCCACAGTTAAAACAACATCGCATATTACTTTTCTTATGTTTTCTCTCGTCTTTGTCTTTCTTAGTTTCAGTTTTCCATTCCTTTATGTGTTTTTCCTCTCGGCTTCTCTCTTGAAACTTTGTAGTTTTGGAAGTATTAATTTGTTCATATAGCTTCACCTTTTCTTTGAATTCACCAAACGTTTTTGCACCATACAAAATAAGCTTGTTTGATGTGTCATCCTGTATACCATCAATTATGTATTGAATCAAAACTTCACACTCTATATTTGCTCTACTTCCGATCTCTCGCATTATTAGTGCATATTCTTGTACTGATTCTTCTCTCCGTTTTTTCCTTGTCATCAATAATTTGTGTATTTGAGCACTACTAACTTTCACTTCAAACTCCTCAATTAACTTCTTTTTTAAAATCATCCATTTTGTAATTCCTCTTTCTGACTGAATAAATAGCCTAGCAAGTCCTTTCAATGATTTTTTCGCAAATATCAGCTTCTGCAATTCATTCCATCCTGTCAGCTTGGATATTTCTTCAAAATCTTCAATCCATTTTCGAACTGGATAATTGTCTTTTCCATCAAAAGTTCTGATACTATCCTCAACGTCTTTGAATGTCAATGAAAACGAATCCTTCAGCTTCTTATTTTCATTACTCCTGTTAACTCCAATATATTCATTCTCTTCTTTATCGGAATTCACCTCGTCTTCCGATTCTTCTTCCACCTCATCATCTGTTACTTCATTTTCATCAAGTGACTGTAGGTCATTCATGAAGGAACAAATGCGTGCAACTACTTCTTCATCACTACCAGAATAATCAAGATCAAGTATATTACAAACAGCAATAAGATCAGGCAACTGCACTTTTTGCTTTACCTCATTTATTTTTTGCGTAAATTCTAAAGACTTTTTGTCTAAATGGAAACCAGAAAAGTCACGTACCTCTTTTCGGGTTTTCCTACCTTCCCCCTCATTTCCAAAGGCAACTACATGTAAAGCCTTTACTGCTTTGAGTGAACTACTGGAAATGTTTTTCCCGATTTTTGGCATATCTCCCAAAATAGGCATTTTATGTAAATTTTATTTTAAAACGCAATTAAAATAAATACGGTAAAATAATTACTACAAACTACAAACAGAATTCACCTTATGCCTCAGAATTTAGATTAATATGCAACAAGTCGAGTCGCAACTTATTTTATATTATTTGGGAAAAATCAAAATGAACTTGAATATTGTGACGTTTACAGAATTATTAAAATAAAATGTAATAATAAATCAAAATTATTAAAACAGTTAATTACGTCTTCAATTAGCAACTCGTGCAATATGATGGTCTACTTCGTATATTGAAAAATGTATCGTACCTTGTTTATTCCACA
The DNA here is from genome assembly GCA_035357415.1 of Ophraella communa. Lineage (NCBI taxonomy): Eukaryota > Metazoa > Arthropoda > Insecta > Coleoptera > Chrysomelidae > Ophraella > Ophraella communa. Next base: position 26,463,134 of record CM068994.1, on the reverse strand, counting down.
ATAATTACGTCTAAATTTTCTTTAAGTCCTCTTACTCTGTTCTACAGGCCTTACTTCTTTGTTTGGTTGTATTTGAAGTCGTCTACTCCCGTCCTTTCACGTCTCTTGCTGCTTTGCTCGAAGTATTCTTACTTCCGTCTTCTTCAGTTGAAACAAATGTGTCGTTGTCGTCTACAAGCTCTATTCCTGCGTCTGGTTGTGCTTGAAGTCGTCTTACTTCCGTCTTTTCTCGTCTATTATTTTACTTGAAGATCTTACGTCCGTCTTTATTCTTCAAAAATACATTCACCTTCGTGAACAACTTCCGTAATATGTTTCTTTCAATAAAATTTTTCGTTCGCCCCAAACGTCAGGAAAAACGTCAACTCGTTCACGCTTCAATTATAATCTTAACTGTATCCCGGTTGAGCCCCCAAAAATGTAGGTTTATTTTCGTTTGTCTAGGTAAATGATACTCCAGAGGTGGATACAACAGTTTATTGAAGCCTGGAACTTTTTCCAATTACAGTGACAACCTTTTTTCAATATCCCGTCACAATATTCTGCCCTCTCTCTTCATCGCTACCACGGAAACCAAACCCAAAAGTCATAAGGTGATTCTCGTAAAACATAAATAAAATCTTAACTAAAACTTCAATAAGACTTTAAAATAAAATTGCAACAATAATACTAAACAAAGTATATTAAAAATTCAGTTATCTATTATTTTTCATTGCCATTGCTAGGGCCAAATCGTGGGCGGCATACGATCTGCCTAAATTAGCCTGTAAAAATTTTAGTTTCTTCATACTTTTCTATTTATCTATTAACAAAGAACGCGGCACACTTAGCATTAATACTATAGCACATAAAAGTATATAGGACACATAACGAACAGGTAAAAATAAAATTTATCACAGTATGTTTGACTAGCATATATATCACAGAAAGCTATCACAGATTCCTTTTTCCTTTTTTAGACGCTTCACTAAGCAGTCTTCTAAATACCGGACATTTTGTTTGATCAGCTCTATGGCCTTTTGTCATACAAGACGTACAGAAAGGTTCATTCTGACATTCTTTAACCTTATGCCCCGATTGCCCGCATTTAAGACATTTTTCTTCCGTTTCTTTTCCAGTGCACTCAATGGCTCTGTGTCCGAATTGCAAGCACTTCAGACATCTTATTACATTTATTCTCTTACGCACACTGCACATGACCCAGCCAATTTTTATTTTCCCCTGCGCCAGAATGTGTTCAGCGACGTTTTTCCTCATAGCCACCGATGCAGCTTGGTTTCCGTAGTTGTTTAGCCTGACCGAAAGAATTCTAATATCACCTTCCTTAACCGAACTATTGCATTTTAAGATTTCTTCTTTTATCTCATTTTCTGTCAAACTAGCATCTATATCCGTTATATGCAAAACGATGTCGTTTCTTACCAGGCTTACTTTGGAATCCTTTGCTTTTTCTTCTATTAAAGCTTTTAGAATTTGCCCTGTACCCTCTTCTCCCGCAACTTCAATCATCAGGTCACCCTTGCTAGTTTTCTTTAAGGTTTTAATTTGAACCCCTACCTCATCTAAGTTTATCTTAGTTCTTAGGTCCTTTATTGTATCGGCGTATGTCTTCCCTTCCGTTTTCACTATAATCCTTTCATTTAATTGTCTTTTTTTCTCAGTAAATTTTATATTCTCGGTTTCTGGTTTTTTTATTACTATAAAGGTTCACTCTTAGTTTCACTTTTCTAAAAATAAACTCGAAACATTTCCTTAAATATCCTATATCCATACTTCCCACTGTTAAGACGTTATAGGTTTCTGTATCTAATTTATCTACCTCTCCTTTAAGCTTTTCTATGAGACCATAGATTTTTTCAACCTCCGTGATTCCAGAGTCATCGACCTTTGTAGGTAACACAAATATTGTGTTATTCTCTAATTTAACCGTTCCTTTCCTACTTTGACTATTTACTTGTCTCCTAATGTATTCAAGACATCCCTCTTCCATTCCATCCTCGATAATAGTCTTTATTTCCGGATATCTACTTGAAATTTGTTTGGAAATTTCCTCCGCCTTGGTTTGATAGTCCATCAATATTACTGTGTTTCCTTCCTGATTTAATAGATCTGGGCGACCATGTATCACCGTTGTCTTTATGTACGTAGATTCTGGCCATTTTAGGTCAATAATATTAGTCAGACTTTCATAATCCTCCTTTTCTTCAAGAGTCTCTGTTATTCTTCTCTTTTCCGAAATTTCCTTTTCATTTAGAATCCTGTCTATTTCTTCCGCATCTGTTTGTGTGCCAATTGTTTTAACTTCTTTTTTCTCTTTTTTATCAGCTTCTTTCTTTTTATTCATACAATCTGTCTCCAGCTTTCCTACTCTAGTGTACGTCCTTTTAAGAATTTCTGTCATGTTGACAATCTCTATAATTTTTGACTTTATTGACTTTTGTGTATTAGGATGACTTTTAAGTAATTTTTTTTAAATCTCGACCTTGTGCCTCCATCTTATTGACAAGTACCCTCATTTCTTCCTTATTATCCACTAGCTTTTGATCGCAGTCGTCCATTAGGATCGGGCTACTATTTCCCTTTGACGCTTTTTCAACCTTGTTTCCTCTTTTTCTTTTCTTACATTGTTCGGGACTGGATTCCTCTAACCTAACCTAACCTAACCTAACCTAACCTAACCTAACCTAACCTAACCTAACCTAACCTAACCTAACCTAACCTAACCTAACCTAACCTAACCTAACCTAACCTAACCTAACCTAACCTAACCTAACCTAACCTAACCTAACCTAACCTAACCTAACCCAACTTTTTTTTCGGGCTGAGGTGGAAAAACTCATGTTCGAAAAGAGACCAGAAAAATAAAACAAACTTATGCAAATAAAGTTCAAAGTGAAATGGCAAAAAGAAGCGTTCTCGTAACTTAAAATTAAAACTAATTTATTCAATATGTATGCGCATGCACACATCTAGACACCTTTTTTTCGATCGAGTTTCACGAGAACTATTTACCGTGTTAATACCAAGGCGAAATTCTGATGGCAGTTAAGAATAATAAAAAACTCTTCGTTTTAACAAAACTTCCAATATTTATTTAAAAAATTGCTTTTTTAACTTTAATGATAGCCGTTTCGCTAGACTTAGCATCGTCAGATTGACATATTGAAGTTACATTTTGTTTGTTTGTAGCTAGGTACCTGATGTTTATTAGGTAGTTATAAGGCTAGACCAAGTATGGAAGTAATAAGACAACAATATTAAAGCCTAGATGTTATGAGCCCTAAGGGATTATCCTGGATGTACTTCCCTCTAAGATCAGTATAACTGTGCAATGATATAGAAAAACCAGGAAAAAAACTATATCATGCTGATCTTTACAATAACTTAATATATTTGTGTTACAATTACGTCTTATCTATGTATAAAATGAAGACTCAATCAAAGCAAACACTTTAAAAGTGAAGAACTTCCCAGATTTAATTGTTCATTAACAACTTTAAATTGTGGATCTGCTAGATGTCTTTTCATTTCAATTCTTCAAGGAAATCTAAATTTTGTTTTTTATTACAAGTGTGTAGTATTTGGATGTCATTGATGTGTAAGAGTGAGGTTGGATGTTCAAGTAGGTGTTTTTCATAATTTGACTTATCTGGTTGTTTTAATCTATATGCTCTTAAATTTTTGTTAAATGTAAACAAACTAAAGAAATTAAAAGTTATAAAAATATTACATATTGTGGAAGTATTTCCAATAAAATTTTAAAAATAATAGCTTCGGCAACATCAGCATTAATATCATTTAAAACACAAAATAATATTGGTACAAAATTGTTAAATGTAAAAACAAAATTACCTAAATTAAAAAAATCTGGTGTTTACAAAATTATTTGTCCAAAGTGTAATGCTGTATATATAGGTCAAACACAAAGAAATTTTGAAGTAAGATTTAACGAACATTTAAGAGCTTATAGATTAAAACAACCAGATAAGTCAAATTATGCAAAACACCTACTTGAACATCCAACCTCACTCTAACACATCAATGACATCCAAATACTACACACTTGTAATAAAAAACAAAATTAAGATTTCCTTGAAAAACTTGAAATAAAAAGACATCTAGCAGATCCACAATTTAAAGTTGTTAATGAACAAATAAATCTGGGAAGTTCTCCACTTTTAAAGTGTTTGCTTTGATTAAGTCTTCATTTTGTACATAGATAAGACGTAATTGTAACACAAATATATTAAGTTATTGTAAAGATCAGCATGGTATAGTTTTTTTCCTGGTTTTTCTATATCATTGCACAGTTATACTGATCTTAGAGGGAAGTACATCCAGGATAATCCCTTAGGGCTCATAACATCTAGGCTTTAATATTGTTATGTCTTATTACTTCCATACTTGGTCTAGCCTTATAACTACCTAATAAACATCAGGTACCTAGCTACAAACAAACAAAATGTAACTTCAATATGTCAATCTGACGATGCTAAGTCTAGCGAAACGGCTATCATTAAAGTTAAAAAAGCAATTTTTTAAATAAATATTGGAAGTTTTGTTAAAACGAAGAGTTTTTTATTATTCTTAACTGCCATCAGAATTTCGCCTTGGTATTAACACGGTAAATAGTTCTCGTGAAACTCAATCGAAAAAAAGGTGTCTAGATGTGTGCATGCGCATACATATTGAATAAATTAGTTTTAATTTTAAGTTACGAGAACGCTTCTTTTTGCCATTTCACTTTGAACTTTATTTGCATAAGTTTGTTTTATTTTTCTGGTCTCTTTTCGAACATGAGTTTTTCCACCTCAGCCCGAAAAAAAAGTTGGGTTAGGTTAGGTTAGGTTAGGTTAGGTTAGGTTAGGTTAGGTTAGGTTAGGTTAGGTTAGGTTAGGTTAGGTTAGGTTAGGTTAGGTTAGGTTAGGTTAGGTTAGGTTAGGTTAGGTTAGGTTAGGTTAGGTTAGGTTAGGTTAGGTTAGGTTAGGTTAGGTTAGGTTAGGTTAGGTTAGGTTAGGTTAGGTTAGGTTAGGTTAGGTTAGGTTAGGTTAGGTTAGGTTAGGTTAGGTTAGGTTAGGTTAGGTTAGGTTAGGTTAGGTTAGGTTAGGTTTTGGGGGGGTGGATAATAGTAAGGGGGGAGAGATAGCAATGTATGTGGATGTTAGGGAATTTATGGGAAGAATCAAGGAAAATATGAAGGAGTTGGGAAAATTTAATGGGACATATGAGGAGGGTGAAGGGATCATACACAATGCAATGAAGGAAAGTAAAAGTATAAAAATTAGAAATGGAAATAAATATTGGTGGAATGAGGAGATTAGGGTATTTAGGGAAGACTGTCATCGAAAGCGTAGAACTTTCACGAGGGGAAGGGATCCGGTGGAAAGAAATAGGGTATGGGAGGTTTATAAGGAGAGTAGGAGAACTTTGGTTAGGGCAATTAAAAGAGAAAAAAGGGAAAATTGGATGAAGATACAGGAAGATTTAAATAACGAGGTTTGGGAATTTCGGGGTACTTGATTAATATTGTTAGGGATTTGTTCAGGGGAAGAAGGATTTTGATTGGTAAGGAGGATTATCAGGTGACGGCAAAACTCTTCTAGTTTTTTGCCATTAATAACTAATAATTAATAAATTGAAATTTTTGAGTATCTGACACTGAATGTAGTTGTCGGTCGTGACCGTGTTACCATAAAAACATTTTTGTCATTAACGAATATTCTTCGTACAATAAATCTCAATTATGTATCTTAAACGTAGGTACGATTCCTGCTGTCTCTTTCGCTGGGTATATTTTCAGGATATGCACGACGACGATACATAATGTCAACCGTAATTATTTTTGTTATTTGTTATGATTAAGTTTATGGTTACACAAACTACGTCGTCTTAACAATTTAAATAAATGAAAGCGAAATCTGAAGATCCTTCTGCTAATCCGCAATTCACCTTTTGTCGACCAGATGTACGGAGAAGTGAAAGGGTGTATCGTCAAAAAGATTTAAAGGAATACTTCGCTGAAATATTATTGTGATTAGATTCTACGGCGTGTGTTAGAGTCGAAGGAGGTATTGAAAACGCGATGAAAATTCTTTACTTTTAGTTATAACTACTTAAATTAAAGTGGGAATGGAAAATATAGTGTATGGGCAAAAATGATGAATGCATCATTCAATGAAATTATTTCTACCAGCACATACTCTGTGGACGTCCATTATCAAAAAGAAAATTTTCTAAAAAGTTCTGTCTTTTATGTTCTTCTTACCATTTCTTTATATATCCAAGACAGCTGTTTCAATTTAAGAATCATCATCTTTATAGATCTAGCTCCATCTATACTTGGCCTCTTCGGTCATGCTATTTGTCACCGATGCTGATGACACAATTTCTCTTAAAATAGTTCGAAGATTAAGAAGGATCTTTATAAAAACCACGTCTTAAAATTTGAGTGAAACTTTTTGTACGTTTATTAATTCTGACCGTTATTACATTCATTTGACATAAGAATTCTATGATGACTTAAGATACACATTGCCATTTTAAGTATAAAAATGTAATCTTAGTTCCTAATCCTCGACATCCTCCCGGGGCAGGGATTTTGTTTAAACTTTTTTAACAAACAAAAGGTCTTAATATAAAATACAATATGTCATGTTCTTACTCTACAACAGAAGAATCTAGTTCAATGAGTGGTACATAAGTCCTAACTTAAATAACAAATATTCTTATAACCCATAGGTACCCCATGAACTTAGTTCCGGCTCTGGTACATTGACATAAAGAAAATAGCCGCATAAAAAGTTTCTTATTACAATAAATTAATCTAAAAATCTAACTGGTAATTTTATTGAACGTCCTGATCTAGTAGAACTAAGAGGTAGAGTCAGAGGGTTAAGTGCAAATTGATCATTACATGGATTGCTTTGCTCCATTTCCAACGGTGCAGAAGATGTTGAAATCTTGCGCCATTCCAGAGTTACTGTAGATAGTTCTAAGGGGTATAATTTTTGACATGCTCTCACCTTATCTCCAGCTGTTGTATGTACCTTAGCAACTCTTGTGAATCCATCCTTTCCCTCGAAGACCTCCTTTACAATGCCCACAGACCAATGCAGTCTACTGCAGTCTGTTCCACCAGTACTAAGTCACCAATTTTCGGCTCCCTTCGATTTTCCTTTCCAGTACTTATCAGTAGTCCTAAATATTCATTCCTGAATCTTTTCCTGAAATCATTTCTGAGTTGTTGTAAGTATTTGTATCTTACATTCAAGTTTTTCTCATCAATTTTGTCTGGATCTGGTGTTTCGTTAGATGGCAGACTTTGGAGAAACATTGCAGGGGTTAGTGGTCTGACATCTCCCATCTCTATATATGTTAAGGGTCTGCTATTTATGACTGTTTTACAATCACATAAAATAGTGGACAGCTCAGTCCAGTCCACAGTTGCATGTCCTAATATTTTCTTTAGCATGTCCTTTACCACTCGTATTAAACGTTCCCACCATCCTATGATCAACTTCGTGTAACTCTGGACAAAGAATGACTAAATGGCGCTTCGAGCATTTGAAACATTTGAAAAATGCCTTACATGCTGAAGCCATATGGCCTCTCTTTAAACATATATAGACACCACCCTTTTTTCCTTTTCCGCATTCCATTGTACTGTGAGATTTTTCACAAAATAAACAAATAATGTTGTAATGCTTACCGTCTCGTTGTGTGACTGGTTGTTTCATTTCTTTTGACACCAAGCAAGCTGCAGTGGGGACTGAATCTGAAAGTGAACTTTTAGCCAATTTGCAGCTATTTTCTGCCTCTACCTCTTGTTTCAGAAAATCTAGTAACTGTGTCAATTTTTACTTTTCATTTCCAGTAACCCTACTCCCAGCTAATAGTGTACTATCTGGGAGAGCTGACTCTACAAGTGGGAGTAAAATACACTCATACTTATCTTTATGAATACCTAGAGACTCGAGAACCTAAAGTTTAACAACAATTTTGTCATATAAAGATGGAACATTACTTTTACAACGCACTAACAACAATAGTTCTCTCACATGAATTTCTATTAAAGTGTCATCACTTGCAAACCTGTCTTTTAATAATTTAAGCACTTTTGGATAATTCTCTGGTGTTGGCGGGTAGCTTACAACAATTTCCCTCGCTTTGGAGCCTTCTTCCATGGCTTGTATCAAATATTGAAATTTGTCTTCTTTTGCTACGGTCTCGTCGTCACTAATTTTTTTGAATTGACTCCAGAACGGGATCCATGATTTTTTATTTGTCTCATTGAACTTCCTGAGTTCCAATTTTGGAAGGTTAAGTTTTCCTGGGTTATGTTTCTTGTATTCCTTCCCCTCTCTTTCCTTTGTTTTCTGTTTATCTTGGTATTGTAGTTTCGCGTCCAACCACAATTTGGTTATTCTGTCGCATCCTTGACATTCTTCGCCTAAACTTTCTTCATCAAAATTCTTATCGGATAACAGAAGATCTTGGATTTTCTTGTTTAATTCCACCAGCTGGTTATTTTTTTCTTGGAGGAACTCAAAATCGACTTGAGATTCGATTGGCTGTTGGATGTTTCTCAAGAAGGCGCGTCGGTGATGAGCCCAGATTTGTTTTTCAACAAATTCACTCTCTGAGGTAACGAAATAATGTAATGTATATGTATAAGATACATTTGTAACCGAATTTAATGGTCCATAGTAAAACTTCATTGAACATTGAATAATGTTTTGTTTAATGCTATTTATTTAAAAAAAATTATGTTAAATATACTTTTATTGTAACAACGTCTTGCCAACCATTGAAAAACTCACTAGTATGACTATGAGTCACTATTTATGATACTGTAAATTTATGATATTGTAAAAATTATTGTTGCATTAAATTATTGATGGTTTGAAAATCCGCATGGATGGAAAAAGAAACTTAAGAGCGACATCGAAATAATTTCTGCGGTTGGCGCACCATAAAAAGCCACCATCAGTCACTCCAGTTATCGGAAATGTCGTGCGCTACTGGGTGGCATCGATAATAATACCAAATTATCTTCCACAATATCGATCGTTTCAACTAATAATGCGGACTAAATGGAACAAATGATCGATCAACTTTACCAATTTGGCTTCTCTGTTATTTCAACTAGTTTGCGAACTGAAGCAATTGCTGATCGGATATACGGAATGGGAATTAATGAGGGATATAATGCCATGCCATCTGACAAATAAGGATGATTTGTTTGTTTTCGAGCACAATCTTAAAATTAAATTGGCAAGGTCTCTCGGCTTTTATGTCTTAATTCGCTTTTACACAATTCATTCTGCTACACATATGGAACTGAAAACGAATCAGTAGATACTGTAAGTGTCTTCGTTAGAGACAGTTCGGGTTTTAGAAAATTGATTCTTTTAAAAAAATGTCTTATATTCTACGAATAATGCTACTAAATTGCTTCACTTCAAATTAATTGCTACACCGTTCGAGAAAGCGTTTGAATATAGACTAACTAAATTGTAATTATTTGTTCTTTGTCTTCCTTTTTGTTAACCAGTGTTGCCAGGCTAGCGAGTTTTATATATTCTCTAAAAATTCATATTTTAATAGAACTATTTACTCATTGGAAGAGTAAATAGTAACATACATTTTTATAAGAAATAAGTATACACTTTTGGAAATAAACACAATAAAGATATATCTGCAGGAGATGCTTAAGACTGACAGTAGGAACAAAACTCTAAAAATAATATACAGACGGTGTTAAAGTCACTGGAATCAAATCGTATCAACCTTACTTTGGGCACCTGGGCATTCTGCCATTTAGGGAAACGAAAAAGCGACATTCTAACCAGAAGTAGCGTATCCAGAGAAACAACACCGAACTAGTGTAACATGATATGTTAACTAAAAACTCAGTATATTTAAATTATTTATATGGCTAACGCCATCTATTGTATAGAGTTCTTAACATGTTAATTATTATAAACGATTCCTGTCAGTAATTCCAACTTTATACACGATCTTTAATATGGCAGAGTCCAATGCCAGGATTGATTCTCTTATTGCCATTGGTGTATAAAAAAATTTCAAAGACACTACAAGTTTACTACAAATTTACCTCAAATTTGCTACTGAGTTACCACTGAATTACCGCTGATTGGTTCTACATTGGTGTACCGTTCACCAGACCAACCCTCTCCTGGATCAACCATTGGATCGCAGATGTAAAAAAAGATAAGACGACTAACGTAAATAAATGCATTTATAATCTTATACAGCCGTCTCTACCCTTTTTCTTTATTTCCTAACTGTAATATCAAAATCATTGTCGTATCATAGTAATTATTTTTTGTTTGCGGAATATTACCTATGTAAATTTAATTTTTTTCAGACGCACCAAGGAAATCTCTTTATCTTTTATCGGTTGGTACATTTTTATTTCATTTTTTTCTTCATAGACAGTTTTTTCTGACATCTTATGATACTTATTTAAATAACTTAGCTTAAAACAACTTTCTTCATCAGTATCATAAAAAATAAAAAGATTTCAGTGGCGCCCTTAATAATTTCTAAAACAATTTAAAACATTGTACTTGAGTCAGAGAAAATGAAATAATCCACCCTTAGGCCGTGGCATGTATAACTTTTCGTATTTGTGTGGATAAACCTATATATATCCTGTTGGTAAAAATATATTTTTTATGAACATTAAAGATCAAATTTATTGAATTTAATGACATATGTCAATCATCTGACGATGCTAGTTATTAGCGAAACAGCTGTAATTGAATTTTAAAGCGAATTTTTCGAATAAATAGTGGAAGTTTAGTTTAACTGTTCAGTTATTTATTGTTCTTAGTATATAAGATGAACTTCCAAAAAGTAAAGGTTAACACAATTTTAATAGCACAAATTTTACTTATTTTTTACTTTTACCTTATTTGCCTGTAATAAAATGGGTTGTACAACAGTTCAAACTCTTTAATCTTTTTAACTGTGCTATTTATTCTACTTCAAAAATTCAAACAACAAAAAACTTTTTATTAAAGTTTGAAATTGTCAACTAGAATTTGTAGTCACTATTGATAGTGTACTTTGATACATTATAGGGGTGGCTTTTCCAGTAAGTTTAAATAAACGGTGGATACTTTTATATGAAAAGCGGTGTATAATTTCGACTGATATTCTTTAATTAGACTGATATTATTTTTCTTATCTTCTTTATCAGAAATGCGACAAATTTGTTAAGTTGATCGAATTTACTAATTCAATGTCACGAAGAAAAAATACATAGCAGTTCCATTGTTATTTCGATTTGTGAATCATGAAAAATGAATAAAAACAAGAATACTGATTTCAAACCTGAGCTTTAATGTATCGTGCGTATGTTATCATGTTATATGTCCGAGTATACAATGTTTGTGGGTGTAAAATATCGTCCAGTTTTCTTGCAGAATTGCACCTGATGCTTATTTATTTGTTTTTAACTAGAGATGGGACCGATCTACAAAAACAATAATTATATTTGTAACAGGAAGATATTAAGCCGTAAAATTAGTATTAAATAATAAAACATAAGAAAGAAAGTAATTAGTAGAAAATTAAAAGTGTGTGGGAATTTAGAACTGTAGAAACTGTAAAAAAAGAAAAGGTTATGAAAATTTAGAACATAAACGAAAAGTGGATGGGTATTTAGAATTTTTATATTGACATATTTTATTTTATTTCATGATTACTATTATATACCTTACAATTTCTACGACACTATATCCAAAGCTCTAAATTTCCAATAGGTACACTTTTCACTTTGACAGTTTTCTTCTTCTTCTTTCTAGTGAGGATTGCATCAACAACATAAATTATTTATAGAGCTACAAATAATTTTAATAAGATATTTTACCCAAATAATTTAACATTGTGTTACATAACAATTTAACAATTTGCCATTCTTTTATTAATTTGCTTTTGTTAAAATAACTTACCTTTCAGTAACAATTAATAGATTTTTTTAAATACTAAAAGAATTTGATATTAAAAAGATGTTTTCATTACTCAAGATCGAATTGGTAATATTCTAATGCAACTTTACACTTTGTATAATTATAACTCATCTCTACAAACTGTGTTTCTACATATGGCAATATAGTACTGGAAGCTTCTTCGATTATTCCAGTGGGAAGATTTATAACAGTAATTTGTCCATTTATTTGCAGCGTAAAACGTTGGGAGACTATTATAACTTTGCTTAAATATTATTATATTTTTGTATTGATTTAATTCAAATAAAAGATTAACTCAAAAATTTTCTCACATAAATTTGAGTTTAATTTAATAAACAAAAAAAAAATATTAATCCATATAAGGATCCATTCATTTGATTCATCCTACAGAACCAGGTGAAACAAATTATATTTAAGACCTGATAAGTTTTAGTAATCGATAAAGGTTAATTAAGATGAGATGTGGATCTGCAGAAGAATACTAAAATTTTCTTGGAAAGCAATGAAAACCAACGATGACATTCTGAAGAGGATAGGAAGAGATCGTGAGTTGCTGCTAACGATAAAATGCAGGAAAACAGCGTATCTGGGATATGTGATAAGCAACTTGAAGGAAAGATAGAGGGAAAAACGGGACTGGGTACAAATAGGATGTCGTGGATCCGAAATATCAAACATTGAACTGGGATAAGGACAACTGGATCCACAGCATTAGAGACAGAGTTTTATGATCAAAAATAATAATCCATTAGTGTATAGCAGCCTAAGAAGAATTAAAAGAATGTTTAAGTATTCGTCTTGATGATGGAGATTATGTGAGCAGACAAAATGACATTGCTAATACTCTTCGTATTTCGGGAACTGGACACTAACATCAGTAGCTAGAATCTGGTAACACCATAGTCAAGTTTAACGTAACAGAAACTAACTCATAGCTTTTTGAAGTAAAAGTTTTTTCTTAACCTTGTTTACAGTGAATTTGGGCTAACAAATGAAAACTACAAGAGGTTTTCAGAAATGTCAACGTAGATTATCTCAACAAAAACTGTTCTTTGTATAACCCTAGAGCACCATAGTGAATTCAATCGTGGTCGCAGTTCGTTCGCCAGCGAACTTTGTCAAGGTTGTCTAAAAGCGGTATGTGCGGAAAAAACGCACTAACGAAGCAGATAAAGCAATAAAAAATCATATAAAATCACGCAAAAGTGTAATAATAATAATAATATCTTATTTCTTAAAAGTTTAACATTTTTCAATTTTCTCTGTTTAAGTGCATCTCTTTTTTTCATGAAAAATGTGTTTATTTTATTTTTTGGGGTATATTGTAACGTGAAAGAATAAAAAATAACTTAATTGTGTTAACCTATACTTTTTGAAAGTGCATCTTACTAAGAACAATAAATAACTGAACAGTTGAACTAAACTTCCACTATTTATTCGAAAAATTCGCTTTAAAATTCAATTACAGCTGTTTCGCTAATAACTAGTATCGTCAGATTGACATATTGAAATTACATTTTGTTTGTTTGTAACTAGGTACTTGATATTGATTAGGCTAGACCAAGTAAGGAAGTAATAACACATAACAATATTAAAGCCTAGATGTTATTAGCCCTAAGGGACTATCCTGGATGTATTTCCCTCTAAGATCAGTATAACTGTGCAATGATATAGAAAAACCAGGAAAAAACTATATCATGCTGATCTTTACAATAACTTAATATATTTATGTTACAATAATGTCTTATCTATGTATAAAATGAAGACTCAATCAAAGTAAACAGTTTAATAGTGGTGCCTTCGATAAAAAAATAGAAAATAGAAAATAAAAATCCTCAATGTCCAGAATTATAAGGAACAATTAAATTACATAAAGAGTCAAAACCAATTAGACCTGTAGTTTCGTTTGTAAGCTCATAAATATCTCTTCTGTCTAACGATAGCAGATAGGTAATGTTTAAGGGTGCCTGAATATTGAGATCGGCCAGTTTTGCGAATAGCTGAGAAGTCCCGTTTGAGTGTTTGTTGCACTTGAAAAGAATATGATTTATGTCACATTGAGTAGAATTATCGCAGGCACATAATCCAGAAGGAATTATATTTAACCTGGCTAAGTGAGCTGGAAATGTACCATGATTAGCTTTCAAAGGCGTAATTGTAGAGGAGAACTTTTTTGGCATTGTATATTCAATAATATAGGGACTGTTTTTTGGTAACGTTGGGTGAATAGAATAGTATTGGCTGTTTGAGTGTTTAGCTATATCCTTCCATTTTTCTTCCCATTTTGTTAAAATTAGTTTTTAATAGAGCGGAAACAAGTCCTCAAATGTGAAAATAGGGTAATATATTCCATTGTGGGCAGCATCTTTGGCAATTCGGTCGACCAGTTCGTTACCCTCAATTCCTGTGTGGCTTTTCACCCAAAGGAATGTGATATCCTTACTAAACAGTTTATTTTTTATGGAACATACAATACAGTTTCTTTTGTGTTTCATCATATTGGAATTTAAGCTTTTAATCACCGATAACGAATCTGATAAGATTGCTGCCTTATTTATATTATGAAAATGTAGCCAATATAAAGCTTTTTCGATTGCAATAGATTCTGCAGTAAATATTGAACATATTGAATGCGGAATGCAAACTGCACAACCTGCGGAACCATCCTCTTTCTTAGAACCATCGGTATATATTTTAATGTGATCAATGTATTCACTCAATATAGATTTAAGTAAAACGTTGTTTATTTGTGGCGACTCTGTAAATTTTGGTATAATGACTTTATGTTTTTTTAATATTATCCGAAAATCAGCTCTGAATATTGGCAATCTTTTTTCATTATAATCAATGTAGGGGTATTCGTTAGTTTTTAAGAAAGCCTCTGCAAGAGGAGGAGAGTTTTTAATGCGCCAATACTTATTGGTTAAATTGGCAATGGATAACTCATACAGATGATTTAGAATAGTTCTGTTATTTTGTCTTAACTTTAAAATATATTTAATTGCCATGAGTTCGCGGCGATTTTGAAGCGAAATTTCCTTACTTTCAGCAAGTAGAATAGGAGTTGCTGTAGACATCATTGTACCCAAGCATATTCTCAAACATTTATATTGAATTCGGTCTATAGTTAACAAATGTGTTTTACTAGCGGCACCATACAAAACGCAACCATAATATACTATAGATCGCACGTAAGCTCCATAAAAAGTCAAAGCAACTTTTGGATCAGCACCCCACATACGGTTGGTAACACATTTAAGGATGTTTATGCCCTTCTTACATCTGTTTTTTATATAGTTAATATGACTTGACCATAATAGTTTTGTATCAAGGAAAATACCTAGATATTTATATTCTTTGACTATAGGAATCTCGCATCCAGACAGATTTGTTTTGTCAGGCGTACGAAACCTATGCCTAGAAAATATCATTATGGCTTTAATATTTGTTATGTCTTATTACTTCCATACTTGGTCTAGCCTTAATACTAGATACCTAATCAACATCAGGTACCTAGCTTCAAACAAACAAAAAATGTAACTTCAATATGTCAATCTGACGATGCTATTTCGATAGAGAAACGGCTGTCATTACATTTAAAGTATTTAACGAATGAATAGTGAAAGTTAATTCAACCTTTTAGTTGTTTATTGTTGTGAATAAGATGAACTTTCATATAGTAAGGGTTAGTACAATAAATTTCATTATCGAATTTTGATTTATTATTAACCAATGACAAAAGAAAACTACAGATTTTTGTGATATCCACTTCATTTGATGAGCAGTGTAAATTGTAAACAGCACTGTTGTTTAATTATATCTTTATTATTTCTTATGATTTCTCCTTGTATTCCCAATTTTAAATAAGTATATTATTAAATTACGCTTATAAACGATTAGCGTTATATAAATAACGGTGTATATATTTATTCCGTAAATGTCCCTGCAACTTGATGGATTCCAACACTTCAACACCCAACACCTATTTTACATCAAAATTATAATTATAATACGGTAAAGTGCACATTGAATGGGACCCGTTAAGAAACTGTGGTTACCTAATGGGTAAGCCAATTTGTAATGATTCGTAATAATAATCCTGCGATTTACAATGATCTATCGTCGTGTTGTGCCGCAGTGACGTACCAAATAGGCACTTTTTATCTTGTTCCTAACGTCTTCTCTACAATTTTTTAGAGTGGATAATTGTGATACTGAATAAATATATTAATAAAAAATAATTGTGATAGTAATCTAAAGAATTATCACCCATAATTCATTTATTTATTTACGGGCGAACCCATTTCACAAGAAGTCATTACAGATCAAAAAATAAAAATATACAAAAACACTTAACATATGAGATTATATAAAATACAGAACATACAAAAAATATAATTCGGTGTTTTCATTAGAAATAAATCAATGAAATTCCTTCGTAATCATATAGTAAATTATAAATATTTAATCCTAAACTCATTACAACGCAACAATTCTGGTTATTTTTTATATAATATCAAATTGAAAGTAAGTAAAAATCAATAAATTCAAATAGAAGTCGAAACGCACCCTCATTGGTCGTGACGTCAAAACTCATATCGATGACAGTTTGTTTACATTTAATGTGTGGTAATTGAGAGAGTTGGACTTTTATTTTTGATTTTATTGTAAATTATTGGTTTTACTTGTGTTATGCAATCATAAAATGTCATCAGTAGGGTTTGTGAAAGCATTGTCAAACAATTTACCATCCTTAGACATTTTCATGGTTAGATTAGGTAGAGTTAGGTTAGGTTTCAATGCAGCTGAATTTCGAAATGTAAAAGCAACAGCGTAAATACTTATTTTGTGCTTTTTGCATTAAAAAATGTCTAACTGACTTATTTTTATGAAAATCAACAAAAAATAAAGAAAAGAGATGAATAAATATAAATAAAAAACTTCGCACAATCTCGCAGATACAGTGTTTACAATAAAATGATGGCGCTTTCAATGACACATATGAGTAGTGACGCCAACAGTCGTTTACGTGGCAAATTTCTGAATTTGAATTTTAGGATGGAATAACTATGCTACAATTTTTTTTAATTTAAGTTTTTTTTGGTTTTTGGGGTAATTGATTGCTGCTCTATCTTCCTGCATGATTTTGAAAAAAATGGAAAACACCGAATTCGCTATAAATAAAAATATGTAAAAAAAATACACCTATAAAATAATACGCAACCAAAAGGAAGCAAATATCAATAATACAACTAGTTACCTAAGTATACTTGACACTAATCGTTTACAACTGCAAAAACTCGTGGAAAAATCAGGTTCGGGATATTGATTAGCACTCCTCAGTGTTCGTGGTATAAATGAAAATTGTGCATAATTCGTCCTGCAAAACGGAATATTAAAGGAAGTAACCTGCCTATTCTGGCGGCTAGGAACTTCTAAGTTAATTCTGGCTAACAAGTTGGGACACTCGATTAAAAAAATTTACTATTTTGAACAATATAATTAGGTCATGCTGATCACGCCGCTGTTTTAAAGTAAAAATATTTAAATTTTGCTGGATGGTTTCATAGTCTATATTGTTACGGTTGCATTGGGAGTAGTATACAAATGAGCATGTTTATTTATAAATATTATGAAAGAGATACTGAATTGGTGTACAACATTCGGGGGGAAACAATGATTAAAAATCATTATAAGTCTTTGTTCGATTTTTTTTTTATGAAAATAAATTAATAGATAGAAAGATAATAGAAAAACTACAAGATGAGTTTAATTTATTCCAGATAATTATTCCATAAATTTTATAAATTTCTTAAATTGTACCTTGAAAATAATTTATTAGTTTTAATTTCTAGATGTTAAGGACAAATTTGTGACCACTCCCAAAATCAGGAGGAATAATTTTAGAATTCCAAATCTCACTAAAATAAAATCACCCTGTACAACAAAGTTCCAATAAACATCATTTGAGCTTACCAGTCACCAACATAAAAAAACTGATATTTTTTTTAGTAACTTTGCCTTCACTGCCAACATAAATTTATTTATTTTTGTTCAAAAGGAAAGCTGGGAAAACAAAAGAATTCTCTCTCTCTCTTGTTTTTTGTTCCTGAAAGCGAAAGGAGTTTAAAGTTTTTGTAAGTAAAATTAAACAATTAACGCATAATCTTGCAAGATAAATGCTTAAATCGATAAAGTGTGTCATTTGAAGGTGACAACAGTTGTAAAGATTCTATATCTGAGGTATTTGGGGCCAATTTGCTCCAACACATATTTGACAAGAATTAAGTACCAGTACTCTACAACATACATGCATGGACCAAATTCTGAACATTTTAAGGTGATATCAATTATTATGGTTCTATTTCAATATTTGACATTTTCGATAAACTCTAGAATTTCAACAATTATTATCGCTCTATCTTAATGTTTAACATTTTCGATGAATTTTAGAGTTTCATACTGATTTATTTTGTCACTAATTCATTTGTGCGAGATCCATATTTATTGTCAAATTTATTCGTATCATAAAGGTTTTAATTAAATTAGCACGTGCTACAACTTTGATGTAGTTTGTTCTTGGAAGAGAGAACAGGATATTCAGGAATTTTAACATTCATACATTTCAATTGAAGAATACTGTTTTATAACTAAGAACACGCTATATCTTAATTTAAGGTACATTCCATAGGAATAAAAATATAAAAAAAAAAATTGTACTCACTTGTAACATCAATTCATTTTGGAATCTTTCTAATGCATTTTTTTTAGCTACATTGAATAATAAATGTCTCTTTTGAATTTCTGTTTATTTCAAACACAAATTAATTTGCAAAATTCGCATAAAGAAAACGACCACTTCTAAATCTGCTTCCATCAGCTGTGACTTTCAGAACTTTAACCTCACAAAACAAAGCATTTGACCAGAGATAATAATCATAGAACTCGAACAGAACAGTGACCGGAGGAACTACTTAAGTATCTCTTTCGTTATTTGTTTTTCATCATAAAAATTTTTTAAGAGTCTCATTGCTTTGAGCTGCCTGGTTTAATTTAATTTCATTGGCGTCATATTTGTTTTTAAAAAAATATTGTGGGAGGTCATATTGTTGTCGTAGGCGTACCGCTATAGGCAACACGTTTCACACAAATACCTTGACAAAATATAAATTTATGGAATTAACAAAATTTAACCCCACAATATATCGACCCATTTTGAATGCTATGTGTCTAAGGAATCTGTGCTGAACGCTTTCGATTTTGTTAATATAGAGTAGATAATATGGAGACCACACCGATGTGCAGTATTCCAAGTGGGGTCTGACTAACGAACAATAGAGCACTTTTAAAGGTTGTATAGGATTTTTACGATAAGTTGACCATGACATCATTCCTAGTTAATTATATTGCCAACAAAGTAACAGTAACTGACAGTAGATGAGATTTACTTGTAAGAGCTAGGAAAATTAAACGTGTACAGATTGGTAACAATTCGCGCTGTTGCCACGAGCCAATTATTGCCACGCGTCATTATTGTATTGTACACGTTTGACATTCGATTGTGGATAATTGTTTTATTGATTTTGCGTTCAGTTCTCACATTGCGATTTTTTTCAACAATTAATCAGAGGCCCGATTCTATTTCACGAATTCGATTATGGAATCGTTCGATGTTTTTTCCGAAATCTGATAAATCGGTGATTCATTATAGAGAGTTCAAATACTTTTTTGGTTCGTTGAATTATAATATGTTGTAGAATGACTTATCATTTTATTCATAATTTTTTTTATAAATATGAGATATGTTTTTTGCATTCATTCAGAAATGAATTTTATTATCATTATTATTGGAAACCACAATATTCCCATTTGATAACTTAAATATTAGCACAGCACTACCAGTTAACCTAGATGAAGGAAAAACAACTGCGTGACAACACCGCAAAATTTTATGCTCTGACGTAATTGTCAACTTATCGTAAAAATCCTTTATATTAGTAAAATCAACGGTAATACGCTTAATATATCCAAGTAGACTCAGAGATTTATTAACAATGGTTTTAATATGTTCCTGAAAAGTGTAGTAATGGTAATGGTAATGGTAAAAATTAAAAGACATTTGTTACATGTATAAGACGTAATTGTAACACAAATATATTAAGTTATTGTAAAGATCAGCATGATATAGTTTTTTCCTAGTTTTTCTATATCATTGCACAGTCATACTGATCTTAGAGGATCCAGGATAATCCCTTAGAGCTAATAATATCTGTTTTGAGAATGTTACGTCTTTACGTAATTATGTCAATTCTTTATCATCCCCTATAATTTTTGGTCGACCAGATCTTCTGGCAAATTAAACACTACCTGTTTCTTCAAATTTCCGAAGAAATTCTCTCACTGCGTGCCGAGCCTAGCGAGGTTCGCAGCACCAAATTAATTATAACTAATGATTTTCAAATTAGTTTAGATTGATATGGAGCTGCGAACCTCGCTTCGCTCGGCACGCAGTGATTCATTTATTATAACCCAAATTTGGATTTACCCAAATTAACCCTTAAGTTGGCAAGCACAGAAATAATGAAGGTAAAAATTTTTTCTTCATTTTTCTCGTTAAATGAGAGTCCAGAAACATGAAAGTGAAGAAAAACTTTTTTG
Source organism: Ophraella communa (assembly GCA_035357415.1). NCBI lineage: Eukaryota > Metazoa > Arthropoda > Insecta > Coleoptera > Chrysomelidae > Ophraella > Ophraella communa. Next base: position 26,442,477 of record CM068994.1, on the reverse strand, counting down.
TGCTTTTTCTATAACTTTGATTTTCACTTGTGTATCTCAATACACTTTGCCAACTGTGGTAAGATTATACATGTTAATTGGAATACACATTGCCAAATATGCAGTTATTAATAAAAAGAGTAGGGACGGAATACACATTTTATTATGTTAATAACCAGCACAAGTCAAAACTAAATCAAGGAACAAAGTAATATAATGAATATCGTTTCTAAATTTTACAAATCAAAACAAAACTTAGCTATGGAACTGGAAATAAGTATAGTAATTTATGTTTGCAAACACAAAACATTGAAATAAGAATCGATCAAAAGTCATCAGTGAAAACTATTGCTTATGGTGGAAGTCCACAAAACAATTTCTTTTAGGAACTAGATACAGTAGTATATTATATTACGAATAAACAATGTGTGTTTTGGCATTGACACAAATTTTCGGGTATTTCTACAGGAAATTCAAATTTTTCGTTAGTCCAGTGAAACTGTGTGCGCCTATTTACCTTTTTTGGTTTTGTTTTGGATGTCCTAGACCTTTTAGTATTCGTTAAATTTATTGGTTCATCACTTTTTCGTTTATTATCAGACCCCGAAATCACTTCTTCAGTTTCACGTTTGCCTTCCTCACATTCTTCCACCTTTGCAGTCTGACTGTTAGTATATTCCTGATATTCTCCCTCTATTGCAATCTGGCTATCCCCATCCTCATATTCTTCTTCTATTGCATTCCGAATATCAGTATATTCCTTATATTCTTCCTCCTTACTACTATATGCAAAATTCATCTTGGCCGCTATTAAAATACTAAATGTGAGGTTCTCTTTATCGTCATCATGATTACAGACCAATACTGGATATGCCTTTAGTGGTGATGATAGCATTATTTCTTCATTATCACTCTCTGCATTCGAATCAATGTAATTATTAGGTATTAAAACGTTACAATCACTTTTTAGTGTAAGCTTAACCATACATTTGCTTCTGCTTAGACATTTCTGAAACCACAGAGTATATAATACAAACCAAAGTATCGACTCGCTGTTGGCACCTTTGATGTTTATAAGACAAGAGCGGCCATTTTTTGGGAGTATAAACCACAAAACAGAAAATTGGTTTTCTGTTTTGTGGTAACCAATATTTTGTTTTGTGGTATATGCTCAGGGGGGTACTAAAAAAATTGTTATTATAAATAAGACCCGTACTTGAAATTTTTCTTTATTGTTGAAATAATTGTTATTTTCAGAAAGTTTAGAAAAATAGAATTTGTTTTCAACAAGATTAATAATATTAACTAAACGATGATTTATTTGTGTTTAAAAAAAGTAAAATTGGTTTTTTAGGTTAAATAATTACATATAAATAGAATTTCTACGCAAAATAAATGACCGAATATGTATGTCTTACATGCAATTTTCCTAGTTAGTAAGGAAGGATATAAAAAAACCCATCAACAGCTTTAAAACTTATTTATTTCTCCAAATTAACAATTTATCTTTATTTTTATTACTTTTAAAATTTCTGTTGATACATTTAATGGTAGTGTATAGTCTTAACCTAAAATATAATTTTTTCACATAGAGTAATGGAAAATGTGTACAAGGATGAATAAAAGTTTCATTACTACTAATATTTATTATAGTTTGAAGAACACGATATTTTATTGCCAATTCTTGAAATAGTTTTTCAAAAATGTTATTTAGTTTAGCAATAAATATAATAAAACTATTACCTGGCATTAAAATATTTCCATAGACACTATTATCTTTATTTCTATATGCTTTAAATAAAAAGAATAAAGCTGAATCATCTAAATTTTCAATGGATTTAGAATAATGCTCACATTGTATGTTGTTGTAAACATTTTTTTATTAAATATCCACTTACAGAACACTGAGAAGTAGTATTTATTTTAATGTCATTTAATGTAAGTAACATTTATTCCGCATCTCCTTCGCAGTTTTTTGTACTTGAATTAAATAGTTTAATTCACTATTCCTCACAACACAAACGCTGCCACTGATTTATTCACATACAACCAACTGCCTACCTTAACCAAAACTAACGGGGACGGCTATGGATACTCCCAAAGTGTCATGGCGATACCTGCAAATGGATGCTTACCCCCTCCATATAGAGTCGATACTCTGGTTTGTATTATATACTCTGTGCTGAAATAAACCAAAACAGTCCTTAAACTAGATTTCAGCACCAATTTCTTCTTCTTTTGGCGCACTGCTTTTTGACGAGAACGAAACACGTGTAAAAGGAAAATAATCAAGAGTAAAATCAATATAATTATACGCATTTGTGCGAGAGCCGGCTCTGTGTCTACAAAATTGTGAAATTAACTGATTTTGACAATGTGAACTTGAAGACACACGGGGAAAGTTCTATTGCAGGCAGTGTGAATACTAGTACACACCTAATAATCACCGCCCTATTGGCAATGTGAATCTCAATACACGCGATTTTTGAGGACTTCTGTATTTTTTTCTAAAAAACATACGACCAAAATAATTACACAATTTTGTAACAGCAACCTTCGGTAATGGATAAGTAATTGTATTATATCAAAAAAAATTATAGTAACTAAGATATTTACAGATATCTTACCTGAGACATGGACAATCACCACATTTGAACAAGTTCTCCGAACACAATGTCAAATAATTAGGAACAAAAGAGCGCCAGATTTAAAAATTAAACCAATTTGGTTCTAAGTAAATAGAAGAGATGTGCACTGAAGTTCACTTTGATAGATTAAGGCTATATTTTGATATTTAATATATTTAAAATTTTTTTGAAATATTTGTGTACTACGATTCACATTGATAGCTGAAGGGTTAATTATAACTAATGATTTTAAAATTTCCCTACTTGGTCTAGCCTTAATACTACCCAATCAACATCTGGTACCTAACTTAAAACAAACAAAACATGTCAATCTGACGATGCTAATTCTAACGAAACAGCTGTCATTGTAATCAGAAACCCAATCTGTGTAATTTAACGTGGAAGTTGTGTTAAAACGAAGAATTTTTTTATTATTCTTAATTTAAACAAAATTCTTTTATAGACTACTGTATTTTCACTTGCATGATGCACAACTATTACGTTGTTTTTTTACTTTTTCTGTTTAGTTGTTTCTATAAACACTCTCCCACGAATAATGGTCACTGTAGGTGATTAAGAATGAGTATCTACTGAATTGTCTCACACTTTTCATCTGTCGCATGATTGCCGAGCTTCTAAATCTAGTGTTGACCAGCGAGTGGAGTAATCATCCAGAGCAATTCACTATATCCGCTCTTCCAATTGTACTATGTGGGAAATAAGGACCGTAATGTTGTATTTATATTTTAAAATTCTTGGTAATATTGTTGTGGAGCACAGGAATGATTGTAGTCAAGGAAAACTGAAAAAACAGTCAATTTGTGATATTTATTACGTGATTTTTTAATAAAATTACTATTAGTCTAATTTGATCTTTACTGTTCATAAAAAATATTTTTTTACCAACAAGATATATATATTTATCCACACAAATACGAAAAGATATACATGCCTCGGCTAGGGTGGATTATTTCATTATTGTACTCAAGTACAATGTTTTAATTCTTTTAGAATTTATTAAGGGCGCCACTGAAATCTTTTTATTTTTTATGATACTACTGAAGAAAGTTGTTTTAAGCTGAGTTATTTAAATAAGCATCATAATCATCTATGAAGAAAAAAATGAAATAACAATGTACCAATCGATAAAAGATAAAGAGATATCCTTGGTGCGTCTGAAAAAAATTAAATTTACATAGGTAATATTCCGCAAAAAAAATTATTACTATGATACGACAATGATTTTGATATTACGGTTAAGAAATAAAGAAAAAACGTAGAGACAGCTATATAAGATTATAAATGCATTTATTCACGTTAGTCGACTTATCTTTTTTTACATCTGCGATTCAATGGTTGATCCAGGAGAGGGCTGATCCAGTGAAGGGTTGGTCTGGTGAACAGTCCACCAATGTAGAACCAATCAGCGGTAATTCAGTGGTAACTCAGTAGCAAATTTGAGGTAAATTTGTAGTAAACTTGTAGTGTCTTTGAAATTTGTAGTGTCTTTGGTATTTTATATTCCAATGCTGTGAAAAATTGTCAGCATCAGCCACGTGTTCGTTTATTTTTTCCGTACAAAAAGTACAAAACAGCGTATTCCGCAATCTACATTTACCATTTGGATATATTACAGAAAATACAGTAGTAACAAAAGATACATTAATATTACAATTAAAATTCCAGAAATGTACTCAACTCATCATTTTGTATTTTTTTATTAAAAAATTTACAATTATTACTTTTAAATTGCCCTCAAAACATACTTAAAATAATTATAAATGTGAAAATTCTCATCTGATGTAATAGTATTGTCAAATATAGAAATTATATTTAAAACCTTTTACCAAAAATATAAATCAAAAATCATACTTGTGTGTAACACCAATGACAATAAGAGAATGAATCGTAGCATTGAAGGTATTGGATTATGCCACATTAAAGATCGTGTATAAAGTTTGAATTACTGACAGGAATCGTTTGTAACAATTAACATGTTAAGAACTCTATACAATAGATGGTGTTAGCGTTAGCCATATAATTAATTTAAATATACTACGTTTTTGGTTAACATATGTTACAAAATGCATCAATTTACCAACTGTGATAACATTTTTCCTGTATTTATTTTAAGCAATTGGTTTTTTAGATGCAAAGTTTTTATTTTACGTATCACACGATTTGATACCTCTTTCCTTATTGTGAATTTATCCTCATCCGTTTGAACTGGAAAAACATGCATACAGGAATTTTTAACCAAAATTTTCCGCACGATTTACTATAGAAATAGTGTTATAAAAGAAGGGCTGCGTGTGTTGGTGAAGACGGACCTGCCGGAGACGTCAATAGGAAGTCGGCTTTGGCGTACTCAAGAGAAAACCACATAATTCCACGAGATTACTACTGTTTAAATCGAATACCATTTGTTTGTCTAAAGACCACACATAAAGCTGTTTTTGCTTTATTTATTCATGCCCGTATACAAATATAGAGGATAGTTAGGTTAACGTGAAATATGCCATTGTTATTCTACTTGTGCAATAACTGCAATAAAAGAATTTTATTATCTGGACATCTCTCGTTGTGGCCTCTTCTAACTAGGCGTATATGTGTCGCTTTGCGAATGTCTCGTAAGAATATACGGATTTAGTTACACTTCGTGTGTATGTACCTACTTTGAAAATATTTTTAGTACGTGAATGTTTTAGTACCGGGTATTATAATTATCAAAGGTACCTAATACCAATAGTATATTACATAACGAGTGTGGAAAGTGAAGTATTACGCACAAGTGAAGTTTAGCACGAGCCGCGTAGTGGCGAGTGCGGAAACGTAACGAGTGCAAGAAATACATTTTCCAACGCGTTGTGTACACGATTTTTCCTACGACCCCAATATTATAATAAATATTTTAAATGTATTTATAAAATTTATTTTAATTGTTAGTCATATTAAAAATTAGGATTTAAACGAGTTTATATATTGCATGGAAATATAATTAATTAAAATCAAATAACCACTTTTCTCAGGAATTCACATCAAAATTCTTTATTAGATAAATGACATTTTATTTTTTTTGTGGGCTCTATAAAAATTAAAAGTAAAATGGTCAGCTGGTGAAATTAATTGAAAAGTAATGTAATAATAATAGACACAAAGATAATTGTAAACAGAAACACAAACATAACTTCTAAAAATCCACATTCGACACATGCACGGAACATAACACAATATAAAAAAGAAGAATAAATTGTTCTTCTTTCTAAAAGTGTTTTTATAAAAATTAAATACTGAATAAAAATTTGTTTATTTTTTAAAAATTTAAAAACCTATAAGAAACTTTATTCTTTATTCTTATTTTATACAGAAAAATTTGTATTGGCAATTAAAATACAATATTTGACACAAGGAAGATTTAAAAAAAAATTATATGGTCCTTGCTTTGATATTTATGTGTTTTTACTATTGATAAATTTGACGTAAATGTCACAGATCATAGAACTATATTTTTTTACTTTTCAATACGTGTATTGATATTTACTTTTCAATACGTGTATTGATATTAGCTACTTTCTTAAGTACAAATAAGTGTGCAAACTAGCACTTTCATATGTGGTCGTAGGAAAAAGTACTTAAAACGTTATCAATAAATTTTTAGTTTCTTGGACTAAAACTTTTTTATTTGGTAAAAATATGACAACAAACTGAAATGTGATTTTATCCTTTTCATTTTGTTTGAATTGTTTTGCCTAAAATAAAAAAGTTTGAGTCTGGAAAATAAAAATTTATCCAGAAAAATTTTACAGGACGAATGGTATTTGAGAAGATTATTTTTTGAACCATTCTGTACAAAAACCACTTTATTTAATAATTCTTTGATATATTTTCACTAATTCTATTTTCGCTGTTAGACTGCATTTTTAATTATAAAAAGTAAAGATTCAGAAGATTTAAATTCAAATTGAGTGTATTTTATGGTGCCTACCTCTGATGTAATTTATTAAAACAGACAGAAAAAAGTGGGATTACACATAATAATAAAAACATACATAAATATATGAAATTTATTGTACTAACCCTTACTGTAGTGACCGCCACGGCCAGTTAACTAAACCTCAGTGTGAATTCTTTGTTAGTTTCGACTAATTATGATCAGAATAAAAATACTTTAGAGAGAGTTATGTAAGCTAGGGCGCCAGCCACGCTACGCGTGACAGAAAGGGGGGCAACAAAATAGACCAAGAAATTCAGTAAAATAAATAATTTTAATAAATAGTAAAATACGTAAGTATAAAAGTGATGCCTTAGAAATATGAAACAAAAAGTGACACAACAATTGTATAAATATATAAATGTAACTGTAAAACGAAGAGAACTAAACCTCTTCACAATATGAATGGACCCATATATGCATATACGTCGACAAAAAATAGTCTTTCACATATATTTTAATGCAATTTAAATGAACAACTAATAACTACAAACAATTCATACAGCAATTAAATCCGGAATGTGATAAAAATAAGTATTTAATGTAGCAGTTGATCTGAGTGATTACGTAAAATTATAAGCCATGAATATATATAAAAAATAGGTGTATGGTATAAAGAAATAAATAATTTAACAAATGAAGTAGATAAGTAAGTAATAATAATACACAAAATGTTAAGGATAAACTCTTTTAGTAAACAGAAAAACCACGAAGAGAGTAGGTTGTCTTTCCCTTTTTGTTTTTATTTAGATCTTGCCACCCTATGATGAGTTGGTACTCACTGTCTTATTCCATTTTCCAATACGCCATAAACAAAGGTCATTCTTCCTTTGATTCGCCCAGCTCGCAAGACTGATAGGCCCTGGAGAGTTAGAATATCTTCCTCGAAATTTCTGTTTCATAGTGTGTTTATTTACCTTCCTTCCGTAAGGGAGCCTTACATTTGGCAATGTCGCATTTTCTGTCAGTTTTATGTCAACTTTCGACATAGCTTGAATCTTAGATTTGGCTTGTCTAAGGCTTGAACGATGTTATGAAATGACAATGACATCTAATTTGTTGGTTATTTTCTCTTATATATATTTTAGGAATTCTTACTGCTTCTTCTTCGGCACCAACAATTTCTATAAATTCTATAAAATCTTCGTAGTCTATTACAAAAATCTCCAACAACTAACGATCACAAAACACAATAACTACCGTTTTAATATTAAAAATCTAACCTCAACACGTCAAAACTCAGTCAAGGTAGACTTAAGGTACCTCCGAAGCTTCTTTACTCTTAAGGGTCCCTCAAGTCGTCTTTATAGAACTATGAAACACAAAATAGTGCATAGGAAAAACTTAAGGCATGAGAAAGTCTTAAGTATTGACTATGAATACGGCCCTTAACCACCTTTTCTCTTTCACCTTTCTAATTGACCTTTCCCATCTCTGTCTAAAATATCGCGCAGGTCTCACTATTCTTCCCTTACTTTCTTTAACAGTTGATTTAAATAAAGTATGTTGTGTGGCCTATACTTGGCACTCGAAATTGGACCGCTACACTGTGTGAAAGTCCATCTGACGATGCTAGTTTTTAGCGAAAGAGCTGTAATTGAATTTAAAACGTATTTTCATTCAACCGTTTAGTTGTTTACTCTTCTTAATTACATACATATATGTTGATTTATAGTTACTTGTAAGCAAGAGAATTAATTGTTCAATATTGTTATTGAATTTCTATGATTTTGTCAATACTAGTGAAACATCTAGTGGTTTTATCAAATAGTCTAGTGAAATCATGTATATAATTTAGAGTTATACTGATCTTACAGGGAAATTATCATCACTGTATACGATTTGTAATACACTGGGATTTTTTTTTATTAATGCATCGACCGTTCCGGCCATTAGCATATAATAATATAATTACATGTAATACAATCGTTTTTACATAGTATGTTTACAGTTCATTAGGTCTATTTTTACATTAAATTAAGAACATTAACTGATTTCAGAAAAGTTTTTATGTTGTTTATGTTGCTTGTTCCACCCAGAGCATTTCCTATTGTGTCCGTTGGTAGGTTTGCTTGTAGGCGCTTTGCTTTTAATGCGCAGCAGTCAATAAGTAAATGTTTTATGGTTAATTTCATCCCGCAATAGTCACATTTTGGTGGAGTTTTAGTGTCAAAACTACTGTTTGTAAGTCGAGTATGACCTAAGCGAAGACGCGTTAGTAACACCTGATCTCTCCGATTTTTGGGTAACGACAACCACGCTTTTACCGAAGGCTTTATTTCACTTAGTTTAGATCCGCCACTTTTCCATTTAGTTTCCCAAACACTACACATTATTTGTTTTAGACAGGTTTTAATATCATTTATCACTACTTTCTGAACTGTTATGACGTTTCCACTATTTGTAGCCTGCTTGGCAAGGTGGTCTGCTTCTTCGTTACCTGGTATTCCCGTGTGCGAAGGGATCCATTCGAATAAAACTTCCTTTTCTTTTCGTTGGGCAATGTTGAGTTCTTCCCTAATTTTTATTACCAGTGAGTGTTTAGAAAAAATATGTTGAATGGCTATAATTGAGCTGAGTCGGTGAGGATAATGTATTTTGTGTCGACTGTGGAGTTAATGTGAGTTAGAGCTTTATAAAGGGCGTAAAGTTCTGCTGAGAAGATGTAGTATATGGAATGGAGTTTGTACTGATAAGAGGAGTTCGGGGTCACAATTGCGGCACCAACTCCTTCCGGTGATTTTGATGCATCTGTAAAGATTTGAATATGGCTGCAGTAATTGCTTAAAATATCTCTGGGTGTTGAAATAATTATTTTTCGGTTTGTGGAATGTTTGTCAAAAGATGTAAGAGTGGTGTTATTTTTTTGGGGGTTTTCTTTGCCATGGTGGGAAGCTGGAAAGTTAAGTGAAAAAGCAGTTGGGAAGAGAATAGTTAAGGTTGTTTAAATAGTTTCTAATCCTGGCATAAACGGGTTTTGCAAATATTAGGATTGTCGGTAAATAGGTTGGGAAATTTAAAAAAAAACATTTATCTTTGGTGGGATTGTTTGAGGATGAAATTTGCTTAGCTGCGTACGAAAGACTTAAGTAAATTCTTCGATCTTCCAAGGATGGCTCATCAACTTCACAGAAGAGACTTTGGACTGGTGTTGTACGAAAGGTTCCTGTTATTATTCCCAACGCTGTATTATGAATGCTATTTAGGGTTGATAGTATTGATTTGGAAGCTGTTGTGTAGGCTATACAACCATAATCCAATTTCGATCTAATAAGTGTTTGATATAAGATCAGAAGAGTTTGTCTATCAGCACCCGTCTTTGTTAGCTAGGGTTTTTAGGAGGTTTAATCTTTGATGACAAGAGAGAAGAAGATTTTTGATATGAAGATTCCAGTTAAGTGATCTGTCAAATGTCATGCCCAAAAACTTAATTGATGTTTCGGATTTAAGGTTTTTATTGTACAGTTGTATGTTTGGCATGTCAGAGACTCTTCTTTTGGAAAACAGAATAAATTTGGTTTTGTATGTGGAGAAGGAGAATCCCAGTTTAGCTGTTGATGAAGAAAGTCTTGAGTGAGAGAAAAATAGTACATTATATACCGCGGGACTGAAGTAGTACATTTAATCCTGAAGGTAAAGTTTATTATATATTAATTTACCTGAAGGATTAAATGTACTTCAGTCGCAAGGTATATACGATACTTTTCGTACTTCCGGTATGATTTTATTAATTATATCAATAATTTCAAGCAGTTTTTTCTCTCTTCAACTTATTTAATAAACTGTCTTTAAAATAAGTTACCATAGTAACATTGCGTTGTGACAGTTATAATTTAGAAACATTGTCATTACTAGTGTCATTGTAAAGAAACATTGTTATTGATAATTATTGGTATCATGAGTGAAGAAGGTGTATCTGATATTGATAAAAGAGCAGCCGAAGTAGGTGAAGAATTGTTACCACCGAAATCTAGAAAACTATACGAGCAGCACTACGATGCTTTTAAAAAGTGATTTAATCGTTCCGGGAGTTTCGTCAATATTTAATCCCGGAGGGATTAAATGTGACACTTTAGTACCTGTCACAAGGGAGTGAAGTTGTCACTTTAGGCCCGGAAGTACGAAAAGGTTATTTATATTTTCCCCTGGGAATTAATGATCTATTTGTTTATAAAAAGCAAATTGATTTGGAAATTAAATTTGTGTCTAGTTTAAACAAATTGCCTCCAAATACAATCATAATACTTAATCTATAGTTTTTTTTTAAATCTTGTAGATATTAAAACGATTACTATAAAAATCGATTTTAGATAATTTGTAAATACCTAACGATTTATTTATAATTTAAGTAGCATTATAACTGTAAAATTATAACTAGTAAAATACAATATAAAAAAACGGTAAGACAATCAAATTCAATAGCGTTTCTCTTTTTAGGGAACAACTGTGTAATCCTGGAAGCAGTTATTAGTAGTAATAGACCTCCAACGGTTGCGGTTAGGCCTTTAGATCAAACAAACCAACTAACCGAGTAATTTGGTTTTTTTTTCTCCTGCACGTAATACCACCAGTTTATTACTTTTGATTGGTAGCCAGACGTGCACCGACTTTTTTTTATAATAAAATTGCTCAACTAAAAAATTCGCCAGCATTTTAACGAGCCCACAGATTAAAACTTAAAATTCGTTTTTAAATTACGTTTTGTGACAAGATACAAGATAAATAATACCCCAGAGAATCTTGGGTTTTGAATTTTTAAAATATCATCCCACAGATCATTTTTAGTTTTCAAAAGTAGCAATTATCATAAACAACGGAATAAAACTGTCTCATAATGTGAATTTTATTCTAATCTACAAAGTGCTTTAGTGAATTATATTGTACTTAGGTATACGATTTCAAGAAGGAAGATGAACATTGAGAAAGTAAAAAAATACTTATTTATTAACATTAAGGCAATGTAAACTATCAATATATCGTTTGAAATTAAATAAAAGACTGTGGATAACTGTAGTAAATTACTGTAGCATAGGCAATACTTTATACAACACCTTATTAAAAGTTGCCGAGATGTTAGGATTGGGATTTTAGTAAAAATCGAATCTACACGTTCTAGCGCTTTATACTTGTTCTTATTGAAAAAAATAACCACGTTATAGGTTGCTATTAAATAATTTATATAGGTAGAATTAAAAAGTATATAGAGAAATAGCGGAAATATATAAAAAGTTACAAGAGAAAAGGTGTAAGGCATCCCAAAACATCTGGTTTAACCAAGAATGTCTAAAGAACAATTTAATACCCAATTATGTAAACATGAAAATAACTTCATTAAATAATTATTTTATTATATGTATTGGAAGACTTTTTAAACTTCTATTTGTTTATAATTTCTTAAGAGAAGAAAGGAAGACATGTACATAGCGAAGATTTGATAATTGGGATATTCAGTTGATTTAATGATAAAAATATTGGAGCTCAGATATATTTAGGAGTTGACAACTGTGGCTGGGTGGGTGTTAAAATGTTGATATCGTATTATATGATATGAGTGGGTTTTTTATGAGATTGGGACAATGGCTCAAGCTCAAGTTAGATGTTAATTCGTGTGGATTAGGGTACAGAGCGGTGGCTGTATTGATCCTTCTTGTTTTTGGTAAGTATTATAAGTAATCACAGAGAAGCTATAACCTGATAGAGCGCTGGGGGCTTAGCAGGGTGCTAACAGGAGTACAACGAGAAATTATAAGGATTCCTATAGGAAGTTACCAGGGGTTTTGTGGAAAATTTGAAAGATATATGGTGGGGTTAAGCCAAGGTTTTGGATATTAGCGAATCGCAAGTGGAAATGTGTTGAGGAAACAAAATTGTAAGCACGAGGCGAAGCTGAGGGCATAATTGACCTTAACCTACGAGTAACGTACTACACTTTATCCACGACATGTTAAAAACTAAGAAGGTATTTATACAGGGTGTTTCATTAAGAATTATCCGTACAGTAACCGGAGAAACCTTAGCACTAAATATGAAGATTTAAGCGAAAAAACTTAAATAAAATATTCCTCCTAACCGAGATATAGGGTGTTTTATTTTTACCATTCTAAATGATTGTATCCCATATTTTTGACACCTTCCCATATTTTTTGTTCAAAAAAAGTTTACACATATTAGGTTACTTTAAACAGTGGCAAAAGATAGTTTTTCTCGATTAACAGAGGCGTGCGGTAGGGATGGATACTTTCTTTGATCCCCCTACAATTTATGCCAGTGTCGGAATAATTGTTTCTGCACGTTTTTTTGATTCTCCGTCACTTTCTACTACAGAGTGAGTAGTTTTATTTTTTATAAACATTGCGAAAGGTCAGTTAAAAAAATAAATGTATACTTTATGTATACATTATACTGTGAAAAAAAGTAAATTACAAATAATAAATGGCGGACGTGGGCCCTTTTGCAAGATAATTTTAAATGGCACCATATGGCAAGTAATACATCATTTGAAAGCTTGTTTCAAACCCTTTCCAATGATAAAAAAAAAATAATTCTTCTTCCTTATTTACAAGTTTTTAAATCTTTTATTTGTTAAAAAAATACGTTCTAATAATAAAAAAATTAAATAATATGTTCAAAATGTTCACCATTTACTTCTTCGTAATAAAAAAAACTTTACCGACTTTTTATTTAAATCGAATTCTTTGCTTTAAATGTAGGTACAATGCTGGTGTACTAAAAGTTTAAAATGTTTGGCACTATCCTTGTTTAAATTAAAAGTTTTTATTTTTATTTCTTTTTGGTTCATATATTAATTATAATTTGTAAAAATAGTAAAATTTCACCTCTTTGCCATTATTGTGATTTAGTAAATTATCCGTTAATAATAAATAAGAGTTTTTAAAAATGTCGCGAACTATGCAGGAAATAGTTGAAGCAATATTAATTATTGGTGAGGCTAGAACTAATCTGCATGAAGCCGAACGGATGTTTAATGAAAGGCATCCAGATCGACCAATATCCAGACAGTACCTGAGACAACTCTTAGATAAATTTCATAGAACGGGAAACGTTGCAGACGCTAAGCGAAGTGGTCGACCTGGAATTAGTGAAGACAAACAAGTCGAAATAGTTGCCGAAATGGTAGTCAACCCCATACAATCCACCTCAAATATTGCACAAACTTGTGAAGTGTAAAAACTGTAAAAAACTGTAAAAAGAGTTTTAAAGAAACAAAAATTTCATCCTTATAAAATGAAAATGCTCCATATGCTGACAGATCCAGATCGCAGAATTGAATTCTGTGAGCAAATAAGAAATAAAATAGATCAGGATCCTTATTATCATTTTGCTTTAGTGATGAGTGCTCTTTTTTTCTTAATGGTAAAGTTAATACCCAGAACGTAAGATACTGGAGTGACACAAATCTTCACCTTTTTTATGAAGGTTACACCCAGTTTCCTCAAAAAGTAAATGTGTGGGTAGGAATGTTGGGAAACTACATTGTTGGGCCTATATTTTTAAACATAAATTTACCTGGAATTACTCCAGAATGGTATTAAACCCCGAATCTTAGAGATTCTTGAGGATCATGCTGACGAGTTCCATGATATGGAAACAACTTTTCAGCAGGATGATGCTCCTCCCCATTATTATCAACCTGTTAGAAATTATTTAAATGAACAATATCCAGATAGGTGGATTGGACGACGGGGTCCAATAGAGTGGCCTGCGCGTTCTCCCGATATGAACCCACTAGATTTCTTTTTATGGGGGTACCTAAAATTAAAAGTTTATGGTACACCAATTGAGAGCATTGACGAATTAAAGCGAAGAATTAGTGAAGAATGCTGGTTAATTTCTAGAGAGACACTTGAACGCGTTCGGGAAGAGTTTTCTGCTAGACTTTTTAATTGCCAGGAAGAAGAATTAATTTTTTTTGGTATCATTGGAAAGGGTTTGAAACAAGCTTTCAAATGATGTATTATACTTGCCATATGGTGCCTTTTAAAATTATCTTCCAAAAGGGCCCACGTCCGCCATTTTTTATGATTACGTCACCTACTATCTATAAAAAAGTAATATACATTCCCTAGTTCACTTTCCCAAAATTTCAAATTTCTAATTCTAACGGTTCAAAAAATAAATGGGGGGAAGGGACTTTAGAACCGCACTGTACATTTATTAAAATAAGTAAACATTTTTGTAGACATTTTATTTAATTTACTTGTTAAATACAAATATTGGCTTTCTGCTTCTATTACTATAAAATCACGTAAATAAAAACGATAAATATTTTTTTATTCGTTTGGAGTTATTTGTCTAAAAACCGCAACCTCAAAATGTTCCGAAACCCATCATAGTCGTTATCTTTCCTCTTCCGTATCCCCGTCGAACGTAAGCCATAACAAGTAACAATGTTATCTGCACGGAACGTGTGCATTGTTTTAAGTTGGCGTGGCGCGGCCATGTCAAGGGTCGCGAGAATCCACTGACCTGCAGCGCAAAGTGCTCTTAGTTAGTTCCTGAACCGAACGATTGCGTCGTCGTAATCGCTTACGCCACTTACGAGATATGCGTTTTTTCCCTTAGTAAAATTATTGATTTATATCTGTCGTTTGTAATTAATTCTAGTGTTACAGGTTTATTTTAATTGCTTGATGTAATATAATTATTCAACAAATAAATCTACTTACAGTTTGAATCCATAACATTTTCTAAAATTATTTTTATTAAATATCATTGTTTATATCTTGCATTACAAATATTTGACCATGAACTTAATTCTTCTTTATTATAAATCATACAAATTAACAAACATTGACCTTAAACTCTATTCTTCTAATTAATAACAAATTAAATTGTACTGTATGCCTACTATGGTTAGCTATTGTCACCAAAGGTTGCCTAGTTGTGGAAAGGAAATAACGTTGTCTTTCTCATTTCCTCATGCTGTCACTTTTTTCTTTCTCGTTGGAACTCAAGCCAGGAGGTTCCCATTACGTATTTTATACGGATTCTGAAAAAGAATTACAATTACCCATTTAAGATCAGATTAAGTAATCATCTTAAGTCGAAGTAGACTATATACACCCATTGTGGATAACAAAATTATTTAACTCTTAAGGCCGCTGCCATATACGGTAAGCACACTATTTTCTTTGTCGAAGCTTCTCTTTAAAGGTCATATCATGATTTTAGGCCAATTACCATATTAATTTACATCTGTGATCAACCAAGTACCGACTTTCATCAATCGGTATAGTTGCCATCCATTGTATTGTTCCTGTGGAGAAGTTCCAGGATTGGTACCTTGTTCCAGAGATTGCTACACCTGGTAACTAAACAATTCTATATTCTGCCAAAAGCCAATGCAATAGCTGGTCTACCTAAAACCATTTTATCGATTAATATAATTCATACCAGAAATAATTAAATCTATAATACTTACCTACATAAATGAAAATATTTTGTTAACCACCTAGTACTACGTGGGTGCCATAACAATCATTGTAGTATTACTTTTACCATTCCACCTTGACAGAATAATAATTTAATAGCTAATTACTAAATCAAATTTTTCTTGTTTTTTTCCACGACCACTCTACCAGACACCAACTCTGAGTTAGTCGAGTAAATTCTTATATAATACAGATATACCAAAAAATATATGAAGGGGATTTTCAAACCAGAATTTTTTTTTTGAAACATTACTAGATTTATTTAGAGAAGTTCCTGATGTTTTACTTATAACGTTAGATGAGGCTAGATTTCATTTAAACGGGTGATGTAGTAAACATAATTGTCACATAATGGGGTCTGAAAATCCAAGGGTAATTGAGGAATACGAAAGAGATTCACCAAAGTTGTGGCGTTTCTAAAGAAAAAATATATGGACGGTTCTTCTTTCAAAAAACTACAATTACTGGTAATGTCTACACAGACATGTTACACAAAACATTACAAAATAAAATAACAACACAAACTTGAATGATATATACCAAATTTGATTAAAAATTAACTTTACAAATTATCTTAATTAATAAAAATCCTTAAGATGTTCTAAGTGTTGTCAATTTTGGTCTATACATTTTTGTGACCTGTATAAAAAGTTCTGAAAAGAATTTCATAACATTTCTGAGGTAATTTTTTGGAATGCTCGGACAATGTTACATCTCAGTTGTTCTAGAGTCTCTGGAATATGATTATAACAGCTACCTTTGATAACAGACCATTTAAAAAAGTCTGGAATCGTCAAGCAGAACACTCAATTGATGCAGCTCTCCCAATCCACCTATTTAAAGAATTTCTAGCCACAATTGAATCGTGTGGTGGTGCACAGTCTTGCTGAAAGTAAACTGAATTTATGATTCCAACTTGTTCCAGTTGTGTAGACATCCCTATCTAATAAACAGTTATAATTAAAATGCAAATAACTCACTTATTTTTTATTTAAACTAAACAAAGAGAAAGAGTTCGTCTTTCAGATAGAATAAAAATATACAGGGTGTTTCAAAAAAAGGTAACACCGTCTCTAGGATAGGTAAAAAACTGAAAAATAATTGGGGTTTGCTTAGTAAAATTTTTTTCTAACGCCATCCGTTTTCAAGATAAAGGGCGTTGAAGAAAATAAAAAAATTACACATTTCTTACGATTTTGCCGAAACTACTTGCACCATTGCATTGAAATTTTATACGAATATGTTTTGGAAGCTGATTTATCCCATGAATTTGTTTTTATAACTAACTCTCATAGAGGGCGCTAGTTACACGATTCATACAACGTATTATTCAACATAACTTTTTTTAGGGTAGAATTATTAGTCAAAACTCCAAGTGAACATAAACATCGTTTAATTCTGCACCAAATAGGTACTCTTGGTAAAACTCGATATTATGTACCGTTTTCGGAATATTTTGATTTGATAATAACGATGTTTATGTTCACTTGGAGTTTTGACTAATAATTCTACCCTAAAAAAAGTTATGTTGAATAATACGTTGTATGAATCGTGTAACTAGCGACCTCTATGAGAGTTAGTTATAAAAACAAATTCATTGGATATGTCAGCTTCCAAAACATATTCGTATAAAATTTCATTACAATGGTGCCAGTAGTTTCGGCAAAATCGTAAGAAATGTGTAATTTTTTATTTTCTTCAACGCCCTTTATCTTGAAAACGGATGGCGTTAGAAAAAAAATTTACTAAGCAAACCCCAATTATTTTTCAGTTTTTTACCTATCCTAGAGACGGTGTTACCTTTTTTTGAAACACCCTGTATAGGGTGTTTCGTTAAAAAAATCCAAGATATTTGCATTTAAAAAACACCTTTTTTTAAACACCCTATATAAGATTTTACTAATTGAACAAGTATACTGAAAAAAACTTTATATAAAAAGAAACAAAACTATTATGTTTGTAGTTTTATGTTTTGTATTATGTAGTACATATATTAAAGTAGTTTTAGTAGTTTTCTGTTTGTGTATAGAATTATATTTGCTTTAATTGATAAAATAAACAAAAATCCAAATATTTTTTATTTGTCGCCTGCAAAACCTGACAATAGCGGCCACCTTTATGTAACGGCCAACAGTTCTTTCATTTTTAGTGGCCGTTATTGACAGGTTTTTCTGTATTTATTTGAGTAAATTATACCTTTTAAATGCCCCAAAGTACATAGAAACGGTTTTAATTTTTGTCTAAAGTGTACCAACTCCTACAATAAAATTACCATGAAGAAACCATTTAGCTAGATATGGTAAAAAAGATCTAAAAAGTGTTCCATTCAACCCATTTATTCAATGTTTCCGAAAATATCAATGTTACTTTTTTATCTTTAGTGTGTCCACGCATATAACATTATAATTATTTTTCTCTTCTGTCGGCTTTTTGTTTTCAAAAACGGAAGCAACTAGCTGGTAAAAAGACATTGCGTGTTGATTGGGTTTAAGCTCCTTATCCAATGCGCGTTAACTTATAGTTTAGGTACCTATCGCGTTCTTAATAATACCAATAATCGTTAACCCTATTAATTTAATCTGGTAGACTCGCCAGAAAAGTCATTTAAATAACGACTGTATTGAAATGAGAGAAATTAAAATTCTTTTGAATTACAATTTATTGCGTTTTTAATATATCTTTACTTTTTTCGGAGTTGATAATGTTGTGGTCTTGTAGAAGAGATTTGTGTTTAATATCGTTGAAATATACAGAGGGCACTATATAAAATTAAAGTTTAATGCACATATCGTTTTGCTTGTGCAATACTTAGGCTTAGGATGTGACATTTATTCCAGACCCCTAAGTTGGAATATAAAATGGACAATCGGTTGTAATGTCAGTGTTGTTCAAAAAGAGGTCACTGCTATCATCATAGCCGCTAAAAAGGTTACCAAAAAAGAAATTACTTGTAACAACGTCCGTATTCTTATGGACAGTAGTACTAATAGCCCTGAACAAGCCACCTATTATATCAGGTCTAGTATTACAATGTCACCTGGTGCTAATCGAAGCTTGCAATAACAATGTGGTTACTCTAGGTTGGATCAAATGTCACCGAAACTGCATAGTTGACCTGATTTGGACCTGGCAATTTACCATCAGCGATGTTTCACCTAGTAAAGGAACGCTCTTTTGGCAAATTCAAGGGTAGAATGGACGAAGAAAAAGATTGCAGACTATCAAAGAAATTTCTGATGTATCCGAATAGCAGACCAGCTAAGGAATACGTGATCATTATCCGAAGGAACCTGTTAATATGCTAATAGGTAGGCTTGTTCTAAGAAGACCGCACAATAGACCCAATAGACCAAATATGGTCTGAGTGTTGCGGGTGCTTCTGATACAGATATAGAATTTGGAATCGAATCAGACAACAGGTTAACATTTTTACCACTAATTTAATAAAGGTCTACCTCTTTTAGTTAATAACAGCTTAATAGAATATCTAATTCACATTTAACTGACAGTTCTATCGTAAAGTTGGACATTTTTGAGGTTATACGTACTCAGAACGTTTTGAAATACGAGCGCTATTTGTGTTGTTTACAGTAACTTATGAGATTCATCTCGGCCCAAAAATGGAATTAAATCGTGAATATTTTCAGGCAATTAGTTTTTACAACTTTCGATGTGGATTAACTCAGCAACAGTGTATGGATAAAGTTAATTCAATATTTGCCGATGAAGCTCCCTCAAGGACCAGTGTTTATCGATGGTATGGTGAATTCAAAGGTGGCCGTAGTTCACTCTAAAACTAATTTCGTGCAGGTCGTCCAACATCAGTTGTTGTTCCGAAAACCATTGATGCTGTGCGCGAACTGATATTGCAAGATCGTCATGTGATCTATCGCGACATTGAGACAATCTTAGGCATTAGTGGGACCAGCATACATTCAATAATGCATAAATATTTGACGGTAAAAAAAATTTGTTCGTGTTGAATCCCACACAATTTGTCAATAGCTCAAAAAAAGGCTCGTGTCGATTGTGTTAACTGTTAACATTTTAAGCATCTGGTATCCTAAATATTAAATTAAATTAGTACCGCGAGCTCATTCTTTCCGAAAGTATTCTTAATAATAAAATAATGAATACGGTCTTTAATGAGTTGCCATTATCAGGTTCAAGAGGTTTTAATAATTATTCCCAGTCTCATCTCTTGTATTGGTTTACTGTGATATACAGGTATGTTTTTTTTCCAATTTTATAATTCCTTTTTGTTAAAATATTTATAAAACATCGTAAGTTATATTCTATTTTATTAGATCAGATGAGAATTTCAACATATTTCATTATAATTCAAAGAATATTTTTATGGTAATTAAAAGTATTAATGATAATTTTTTATAAAAAGGCTAGTAAAAGTACATTTCTGGAATTTTGATTAGTGTGTAAGGTTGTTACAAAGTAAATTTAATGTAAGAATGTATCTTTTGTAATCTATTAAAATACGTTAGCATCTAACTGTAGATTTCGGACTATGCTGATTTGTACTTTTTGTGCCAGAAAAGTAAATGTAACACGTGTTTGACACTGGTAATTTTCAGAAAGTTGGAATATAATACAGTAAACTAGAAGCATCTCTTTAATTTGAAGATTCAGTAAACTTGAACAGCTTGTAAACTTTAAGCTCTCGTATGCACGAAAATTTTTTACTGGATCATCTCTACAACTTGGGCAGATCATCCCTCCACTCGTGATCTTCCATAGTCATTTGGAACCACCTAGACAGTGCCGTAGCGACCCCAAGGTGCGGCGAAGGTTCGTCCACTATTGTTAACAGATAAATTTATTGTGGTATATCAAGTTTACAGTTCCCATATTTTTTTCCCTTTTATCTCCGTTTATATCTATCTATATTGTCAACTGTATTAGAATAAGTAGTTGTAAAGAACTGTCTGCAGATTATTTTTTTTAACGTATTCTCAACTTCATTCATTTTAGCACCAAGGAAATCTATTTATCTTTTATCTGTTGGTACATTTTCATTTGTTTTTACTTCATAGACAGTTTTTTCTGACATCTTTCTGTCATCTTATGATACTTATTTAAATCACTCAGCTTAAAACAACTTTCTTTAGTAGTATCATAAAAAATAAAAAGATTTCAGTGGCGCCCTTATAATTTCTTAAAGAAACAAATATTGTACTATAGTCAGAGCTAATGAACTTACTCACCCCTAGCCGAGGTATTTAACTATCATAATTTTTGCTGTGATAAACATTTATAAATTTTGTTAATTATTGAAATATCTTTTAGAATTAATTAAATACGAAGTTAAGATTAATGGTTGTTTTATTGTAAATTACATTTTTTCTTTTGGTATATTGTTATTTTGTAAAAGTTAACTAAATATTTTTATAAATTCACTCTCAACATTTAACTTATATTACAAATTGACGCCCAACGTCATAATATGGTTACAATTGGTCAAAGGAAATGCTCAAAAATACGAACAGCAGTCCACTGAATGGATGTTTCTAGCAGTCGACTGTATGGGTGTTTCAAGATGAGCCCAATCCAACAAAAACTGTTCGCGCACGAAGCACTTCCAAGAAAATGGTCACCTGTTTTTTTCGGAAAAACTGGACATGTCGCAACCATAACACTATAACAACGCACAACAGTCAATTCTGAGTGGTACACAACCATTTGTTCTCCAGTTGTCTTTCAGAAATCAGGAAAACCAACCGCCGAAGATAAACCACTCTTCACCACGACAATGCGAGCTCCCACACATCGGCTCAAATAACTGCATTTTTGAGCACTGAAAACACCGATTTGATGAGTCATCCTCTTTATAGTCCTGATTTGGCACCGAATGACTTCTTTTTACTTCTATACGTAAAAAACAAACGGAGAGGTCAATGTTTTTCGACATCTGAGGAAGCGGTTGCTGCATTCAGAATGCATGTTTTGGAGATACCTCAATCAGAGTGGCAAAATTGCTTCGACAATTGGTTCAAACGCATGTAAAAGTGTATAGAACTTCATGGGGAATATTTTGAAAAACTATAAAGTGATTTTCGGTGATTAATATTTGTTTTTGTTCTGTAATCCTGAAATATAAAAGGCAACCCTCGTACAAATACATTAGTTATTGTAAATATTGTAACAGTTATACTGATTTTATGCAAATATATCCAGAATTATCCGTTAGGGCTAACAATATCCAGGATTGGTGTATTTATTTTAAGTACCTCATAATCAAAATCAAAAAGCTATTTCCTTAAACAAAATGTAATCTGACGTCAAAAAATGTCGATTGACTAAAAATTAAATTTTTTATAATTAAATAATTAAATAATGGAAGTTTTGTTAAATTGCTGATTATATTCCATTCTCGGATTGTATACGTATAGTGTGTCGATAGTAATTCATTATAATTAATGGGAATTTTACGTGAATAGATACACTTAGGAATTTCATCCTAATCTAATAAATCCGGATTAGAATCTCAGTCACATGAATCCAAAATATTCATTTTGTATTTTAATGGTCCGACAATTTCCATGAAAAAAATATAAACTAGCGAGATACGTCGACCATGAATTGTGTTTATTATCCCAATTCGGACAGTTTTACAGTAATACCTACCGGGCTCGCTCGAAAAGTACTTTTGTTTTAAAATTTATTTCTTTGTTGAGCTGGTTAAACTATAGATAAGTGGATTTGTTATACATAAATCAAAGTAAAATTATCCACAGTGTATAACCTTTAAACTTACTAACCGTAAAATTTCTCTAAACATTCCCCACACTGTAAAAAATAATCAGACTTTAGGCAGTGTCAAATTTCCAATTTGACCAAGCTTATGGAAGGTTGGTGGTCTTTCTGGCAATTATTATTCTAGAAACTGCTCTGAAAATATCAGTGGAGGTGCAGCCGAACCACTTCCTCGAGTCCTTTAACCAGGAGTTCTGTCGTCTTCCAAACTAATCTTCTGCCCTGAATATTTTCCTCGATTATCAGCCTAAGGAGCTCATATCAATGCTCATATCAATGTATCTAGGCTTCCTGTGATTGTAATGAGAAGTTCGAGTGGTTTGCACATTAGGGCAAGTACAGCTTCATTCGTTATTCTTTGCTTCCATGATATATCAAAGCAATTTGCTTGATTATTGTCGTCTTTTTGTCTAATTTCAGTTTACAATGACTGGGTCATGTAACAGAAGTGGTAATTCCAATTCTTCTTTTCATTGATATAATCGATTTTGCACATTCTTCTGATTTCTTCATTTTTTTTCTCATTCAGCTATTTTGCGCACCACTTTCATTTCTGAGGTTTCTACGGTCTTTGCGGTATATGTTAATATGGATCTTATCGCTGCTTTGTAGATTCTTGATTTTGTTTCAATTCCCATATATGTTCATTGCTACTTGTGGTATTGTTGAGGCATTCGGCTGATCTTGCTGTTTGACAAGAAAGGACACCTTAGTTTCAATATCCCCGATATTTCTATTCTTAGATACTTAAATTTCATTTCCCATTGTACGCTATAATGGTCCATTTCTAATTTCATGATTTTTTCGTTGTTTTGTTTAACTGGTGTAGTAGTCTTTGCAAATTATTTTCACTCTCAGTCATCAGTATGACAGAAAAGTAATAAACATTGAATTGATTTCAGTTAAAGTCGCATATTGGAAACTGTTCTTCGTGAAAGAATGCCCTATTGATAATTTCAAATTTAGATTTTATAGGCATTAGTTCGTGTCTAAGGCAGCTGATTTTTTTTTATTCTCCCGATTGTTTAAGGGGTTGGCCTCTTGCCTTGTCTTGTCTTGAAGGAGGCACTGGCATGTTCCTAGGTTAAATTATTGACATAAATATTTTAAAGTAATCCGACGAACTGGCATATAGACCAGAAGTTTTTAAGTGTAGTAAAAGAAATCTTTTATCTTACGGAGATACATATTCTCACAAAACTTATACGTATACTTACTTGATGGTACATGAATAAACAAAAAAATAATACCACAACTTGCCTAAAAACTGTACGTTGCCAACTGTTTTACACTAGAAGATTTGATTGTGGTGTTTTCATTTTGTTTTCTTTATTTATTTGGGAAAATAATCTTCAAAAAACTGCATATATCAGATACCATGTGAACGAGACAAATTTTATTTAGGTGAAACATCTAGACCATTGAAAATAAGAATAGATGAATACAAAAAGTATATTCAAGAATAAAGAGTTATTCAAATCAGATATTTGCAAATATGCTTGGGAATAATATTAAAAGAGCCCAATCAAAAAAGTGCTTTAATACAACTAAATGCGGATAAATGTGTAGCTAGTATTTCACCCAAATGTAGTAAAATTTGGCTACCAATGTTAAAAGGGAAATTGCCAATAACCAATTATCTACGATATCAGGATAGTATCATAAGTTTTTATCCAGGTTTTCTTATGATTTATCATTGGAATTGTTGTTAATCGATACACAATTCAATACACAAAATCACAAAACTGTTTATAGAGATAATCATTGCAGGAACAAATAGATATACTTTATCATTGGTGAATTGCTAATTATCTAACTCTTAATGTATCTAAATGCAAAGTCTTGACTTATGGTTGAATGTCTTCTCCATTGCTATTTTCCTATTCTGTAAATGATTTAGTCTTAGAGAGAACCAACACTATCAAAGACTTGGGAGTATTTTTTGATCATCAATTAACCTTTAATAATCACATTAACTCTACTGTCAACGCGGCTTACCGCTTATATGGTTTTATAATTCGTAATTGTAAAGAATTTAATGATGATTTGGTGCTAGTTTCTTTATATTATTGTCTAATTCGGTCAAAATTAGAATACCACGCTTCTTTAATTTGGAATCCCATATAAATATGCTAAATATTCACAGATTGTTGAAAGAGTACAGAAAAAATTCTTGAAGTATATGTCCTTCAAAAAAAGGGAACGTTTCCGATGAGAGGATGTGATTATGAAGAGTTGTTATCGAGATTTGATTTTGTGTCTTTGGAAAGGCGGAGAAGGCAATGTTCTGTAATATTCTTACTTGGATTGTTAACTGGTGCAGTGGACTGCTCAATACTATTGGCAAAGATTAATTTATTGGTGCCCAGAATAACATCTAGGCAGAATAAAACCTTCTTATGTAAAAGAGCTCAAACTAACATCTTATTAAAATCTCCAATTAATTTTATGAGCAATAACGCTAATAAATTGTCAAATGTCTGTGACTTCTTCTTGTGTTCACGAACTGAGATAAAAAGATATTGTGATTGTCTCTGATTTATTTGTTTTGTTTGGTAATTATATTTGGATTTAGGTACAGTAAGTTATTAACTTTATTTTATTTACTTTTTTAATTATGTGATAGGTGTATTTTTTTCATAAGTATTATTGTATATTAATGTATGTATTTTCTAAATTATTATTTTACTATATTGCTCTGTAAATGGATAACTGTTGGGCAATAAAGCTTATTATTATTATTATTATTTTTATTATTATTAAATTGATTGTACTAACCCCTACTTTTTGGAAGTCCATCTTATTAAGAATAATGAAAAACTCTTCGTTTTACCAAAACTTCCAATATTTATTTAAAAAATTGCTTTATTAACTTTAATGACAGCTGTTTCGCTAGACTTGATGTTTATTAGGTACCTAGCTACAAACAAACAAAATGTAACTTCAATATGTCAATCTGACGATGCTAAGTCTAGCGAAACGGCTGTCATTAAAGTTAATAAAGCAATTTTTTAAATAAATATTGGAAGTTTTAAAAACGAAGAGTTTTTCATTATTCTTTATTATTATTATTATTTTTATTATTATCATTATACAAAGTGAGTTACACTTAACGTGTTTTATAAACCACATTTCAGAAATAAGTAAAAGAACGCTATCCCATAGAAAACCGATCCTGAAGCGTGCACTTCACTGGATTCCATCCTTGGTAGATTATGACATTGTAAGAATCATACAATAGAATATTTTATTAATTTCACATTTTACCAAAGACATGTTCTACTGTGAGTGGACCTTTAAAATTTGGCAAAAAAAATTTTGTAGTCTAAAAATTTAAAATATTATTGATTGTCTAACAAAATTTCAACAATAAAAAACCCCTTTGTTTGTTTGTAATAGTATATTTTTATGTTTGCTTATTTATGTCAGGGACGATGTCTTGTTATTTCAAAATCCAGAGATACTATTTTAATCCGGTGTGCCAACACCACAATAACAGAAGAAATAACCTTAAATAATTCTATAAAATGACAGTTTTCAAAACCAGCTATCTTCTCCAAATAGATCATAACATCCTACATTTTTCATGAGTAGTTTTTTTGCAAAAAATTATGGCTCTAAAATAGCTAAATTTTAAAATGTATTTATTAAATAGTGTGTTCATTGAAGAATAACGTCTTTGAATTCTATGCCATGCAACAATTTTTGTTCCGACTTTATGACAGAACAAGAAACTTTGGAACCTTCCTCGGTAAGAAAAAAATTAAAGCGCTAGCCCAACTTCTGTGACTCAATACATATATCACAAGTTGTGTTGAATATATTCATGATCGGTCAGTTCTATTTAACGAAAGTTGTGGGCGAAGTAATTAAAAACATGTTGAATCATTAATGTTTTTCACCAAAAAATTTGCATATTTAGTATAATTTTATTCCTCATATTTAATAACATGCGAGGCTTGTTTTGAAAAATATTTAATAACTGTATACCTATACGGATATTATCATATGCCTTTGTAAAATATAATTTTTCTAATGGTGATAAGTTGATTTAGGGCATAAATGCTTAAAGACAAAATTTTATTTTCATTATCAAAGTTATTTACATATATTTCCACCAGTATTATTTATAAACAAATAACTAACTCACCTGACAAATAAACAACATTTAAAGCCGTTACTCTAGGTCATGATATTTCTTTTACATGAAATATTTACAACATTATCAATGCTGTCAATAATAGGCATGATGACAGTAAGTAAGAATAACTAGAATATTGATTTGTAATAATTATATAAGATACGGAGATTCTAAAGAATTTATTCATTTTTATATTACATGTGTGATTAAATTTATTTTAGTAAAAATATAAGCACTAAGTTTAACAATCCGCCATATTAGCTGAAACACCAATCAGAAGAGCGTGACGTCGTACTTTCGTAAATATTGTTGACATTGACATTGGAACGTAAACAACTATCTTGTTAGGAGTTTTTATTGATATATTCTTACATTGTGAAACCGCACACCATCGAAAAACATTAGGATTCATGACTATGATAACTATTATAATCGCACAAAATAAGTAAAAACAAAATAAACTTTTTTAACCACCCTCTAGTATAAATGGTATTTACGAATCGATGATGTCATAGATAGACGCCATTACTATTCTAGCGTTTTGGCGGAAAATTTAAAATGCATTTTTAAAAAGTAAATTTCTCATTTAAAAACTCTTTTTTTGCAAAAATAACATTTATTTTAGATAAAATATATACGTGAAAACATCGTGGATCAGTTTTTAAAAATCAGTCATCATGTCTATTAACTTCACATTTACATTCAACTGACAGTGACAATTCTAAAGGAGTCGCTGTCAAACGTGATATTGATCAAGGCAAATTCAAAATAATGAATAAAATTATAATTAAAGAAAAGCGACAACGCTATTGTAATGATTTTCTTTACATTAATATAAAAATTTCATTCTTAATTTGATTTTTTCATCAAATCCGGTTGGATTTTTTAAAATTTTCATCGATTATTCTCATGGAGAGTATTTGTGATAGCGCCCTGTAGGTACGTAGCTTGTGCATTAACGCATTATTTACATTGAAAGTTAACACGACGAAATGGTGCGTATTGACAACAACAAATTTGTAATGCTAATTCGAATTTCCCACGTAAGTGGAGGCAAATAAACCCGAAGATTCGATTGAACACCTGTGTTGTGGTGTGTTAAAAGTAATACCGATCTCACTAAAAACACCAAATCGAGATTCTTGTACTTTATTGTATTTTCCATAAGTGAAAGAGAGTCGCATATATTACGAATAGGCCGAGCGATAAAAAACAAATATTCACCATGAGTCAATTGGGGTCATTTTTAAAGTTTAAACGCATTTTGTTTTACCTTGTCTTGTGATCAATATAATACAGATCAACAAAAACGTTTTTTATTTCGTGGACAATGAAAAAGACTTATATATTCATTTTTGCACAATTGATCATTTTTGACTGTTTACCGTGACAGATTTTACACACACAGGCGAAAAATGCTGCGCTATCAATTTGGGTCAGAGAGGTGAACAAAATGTGAAAAATGTATAATATAAGAGATTAGTACACTCTTTTAAAGTTCTATTCCAAGTTGGTCCACTTAGTTCGGATAATCGGATTTTTTTAAGGTAACCCAGTTTTTTTGAAAAAATATTTCAAGCAAGATGGCAAATTATCGCAGGATTTTCCAATTCAACCTTTCTTGGGACTTATTGAATAAAAATATTTTTATAGTTTGAAAGCGGAAATCTGCGAAAGTCATAACTTTTTTTCTAAAAAAAAAGAAAGCACACTTTTTTTGGAAAATTCTGTAACTATATCAAACTAAAATGTCTACACTACTGTACGTAGAATTATTCTATAATGATGTTTAAAATTTACTTAACACTAGAAATAGGCTCCATTGCAGAATTTAAGATTTTCAGTAAAAACCACGTCAGAAACTTTATTTGAAAAGCACAGATTTTTGAGACAACTGACAATTGGATAGATAATACCACCAACAGCAAACTTCAACTTTGAACTGCAATATTTCTGAAAATAATCAGAATGAAACTTTAATTAGGGTAGGGTCTGTTAGACCCTACCTAATAACTAGGTTATTAAGTGCTATTGGGTTTTTCCCGAAATTTTCAGGTTGGCTTTTTGGTTATTGGCCGAGATTTCCCCGAAATTCGCCTCTGTGCGTCGAGTTAAAAAATCTCTTAATTTTAATTTATTTTTTGAATGAATAAATAAAACTGACGAATTATTTAATGAAATTAATTATGTAATCCTTTATTTTGTGGAAGTTCATCTTACTAAGAACAATAAATAACTGAACGGTTGGAGGTTGGAGTTCATTGACAGTGGCAGAAAGCTATTTGAATATTCTCTTCAAAAGCGTTGCCGAACTCCTCCTGAACTAATGGCCAGCATAGTTCTCGGGATTAGGCAAATTTAAGAATTTGGCAATTTGGGAAGGGCAGCCCCCGATTGTCGCTTTCCCTATTACTTGAGCACAACATTTTCCTTTGGCACATCTTAAGAACAAATCAGTCGATTTTACTTGTAATGGACGAAGTTTTATATACTTTTGTAGAGTTTCTAAATATGGAATTTTATCATCTGGTTTATTAAGGACTGTAAAATTAGGCCTATAGCCAACATTTTTTTCTCTTCAAATACGCGATCAAAGCCGAAAACTAGGAAATATCAATAAAGAAAAACAATGGATTATATCATTGAATATTCTGCTTTTAATCCTTCACAGCACATCAAAGCTAACCAACCAGGTATGTTTCGGAAAAGAACAAATATGTAGAATTTGTATTTTTGCTGCCTCTAATGGCTTTTTAGAAAGTCGGTGAAAAGGATATCGACCTTTATGCTTTCACTACAGTCAGATTTTTGGAATTTTAAGGGCACTTTTTACCGCTTTTTTTATTCTTCTCAATGTTATAGACTGTTGTGCCTTAAAATCAGACGTTTATTTTCAAATTAGTTCCATAGAATTTGTTTCTGTTTTATCTACCTCTCCTTTCTGTCGAATTTTGACAGGCTGCGTCAGCCCTTGACTTCCATTAAAGAAGTTCAGCCATTCCAATATTTTTTGCGGATCTTAGGTCCAGTCTTCTGTGGTGCATCTAGGTTTCCTCAAGTTGAACCAAGTTTTTTCTTCGGTCCTCCCTTTCTTAGTGGTTCTCCGCATCTATTGGGTCCAAATATTCTTCGTAGCACTTTATTCCTAACAATTTGAAATCTATTTTCTGTTTCTTTGGTGACTGTATACGTGACTTTATACGGTCTTATCTTAGAATTTCTTAAGAGTAATCTACATTTCAATATGTTTTGAAAAGCGAAATATTTGTTGGCGTTTTTCATTCTTGTGTAGATTTCTTGTTTAATGGAGATGCCTTCAGTTATAATCGTTCCAAGGTATTGGAATTGTTTTACTGCCTTGTATTCATTATTGTTAAGTTTTAGGGTTGGCGGTGTTGTATATTTTCTGTCTATACTAATGTCTTATTTCTGTTCTTCTTTTTCTAGAGTTCTAAGAGTTTCGATTTCTCAGCTGTTCTTTTCAATTCCAAACATATTCAATAATAATAGGGATGTGAAATATTATTGGGAAATTGGTTTAAACCATCATAAGTACCAAATATAGCCTTAACGTCCTAAACGCCCGCTGTGACGTCACTTGTTCCTAGACATAGTCAAAGTTGTTTGTAATAGAAAGTTATTTCATAGAGTTGTGTTAATAAGATGTATTCTAGATTTGATAAATGTTGTGCGGTGTAGCAGTGTAAAAGTACTAGTATTACAACACCGGAAAAACTATTTATTTATTTTCCAACGTGGGGAAAATAAGGCTTCAGCTAGCCTGTTGAGATCTCGCACTTGTATCTACCCAAAGTAAAATATATTTCTGTGAGAATCAATATTAAACACCATAGTACTTACTAAAATTTTGAATCTGGAACCGTTGGCGAAACTGATACCGAAAACCGTTTACACTACCACTACACCAACACACACTTTTATATGTCTGACGCGCGTTTCGATAACCAAGTTATCTTCTTCAGAGACCGAAGGTAAACTAAAGCTATGTCTACGAACTAACCTTATATATATTGTAATAAATTAAAATTATAATAAATTTAATGTTTGTATAAATTATAGTTTAAATTGATGTTGTTATCAAATTATTGTTTTTATGTTTTAAATTTTTATTTTTTAAAGTTTTGTGGGGCTATAATTTATGTTTAAATTTGTTTCAATTTTTATTTAATCCTTTTTTAATCTAAAACACCTTAAAATTTCTTTATTTTATTGATCCTTCTGTTTGTAAAAAAAAATTATGTTATTAAATCTAAAATATATAATTTTATTTATCATTTATTATTAAATTTTATATATCAAAATCAATTACTTAGCATTATAGACTCATAAACTCAGTAGTCGGTTCAAATGTAAGATTTAACAATATTTTATTTATTAACTTTGTTTTCCCTAAAAGAATAATATACCCTTGATCTCTTCAATGATACGGCTATGGCAGATTTTGTGCGCATCAACCCCCGCACATAGAAACACGTGATACTTAACGGTTATTTCTGGGGTGAAAGTTGTCGAGACGCGTGTCGTGTGTCTATTAATCGTTATAAAATTCTTAGTGATACAGTGTTCTCAGACCAAAATTATAAAAATTTTTGTTTAATGATATTGAAATATATTACTCACAATGTTTATAATATTTATGAAAATGATATTAGTGAATATAGTTAAAAAAACATACCCTAAAGCACTTGCTGCTGACGGTGAAGGATGGAAATTTTTTTGTGGCGGCTTTCCAGACTTGGCTTCTTACCAGTGAATAATTTACACCACGTGCAAATGCCTCCTTGTACGGATACCAAACAGGATTACAACCACTGGATGTTATTTTTCCTTCGTTTCTTCCAGATATCTTATTATTATTACAGGTTAGTCAAAACAAATTTAATTTTTCTTCTTAGGATTTAATATTTATTATTCGGTACACAATTTATAACCATTTACAATTTTTCCAATAGGTTTGTTTGAAAATACATTATATAATGTAAAGAATATTATGATTCTAAAGATAATTTATTGATTTATTTATTTATGAATTTGACTGATTAATATTTGATATTATTATTAGCAACAAGATCTTTTTCTCAGGGGGTGTTTGGTTACGCCAGTTTCCAGTTGGATTATTAGGTATGTGAATGAAAAATTTGATTCAATTATAATTATAAATTTATTACAAAATAGTTAAATTAAAACAGTAATATTGAAGTTTAATAAGGAAAAAGAAAGGCCTTTTAGTAATTATAAAAGAACTTACTTGATGTGAATTAAGTTAAATTAACCAATGTTGTTTATGTGATGGCAAATAAGATCAAATACACTAATTATTAAATATCAAGTAAATTCCTCTGTTTTTTTTAATTATAAAATTCAACTAACTACTACAAAAATTTTTAAAAGTTTACAATTTTATCTGACCTTGAAATAAAGTCCTGCTTCCTGATTGGTGGAAAAATCTGTAGTTGATCTATGAAAAACGGAGACGAACGAAGCGATACTTGGAAACTCCGACCTTGGCAAAATGTCGCCTTATTAGACGTTTGGACTCTCGTGTAATATTATTGTGTTTTGTTTGTTCCTCAATTTGATATCGTTTAGTGTTTGTTGGATTACTGTTCGTTTTATTGTATTAATAATGGTAAGTACACTTATTCTTCTTTTTTATCGACCGAAAACGTTTTAATTTCACTTTTGGATTCAATTTTAGTAATGTCACTTTTTGTCACTTTATTTTACTTTTTGATTGTTTTACTTTATTCTTAACGTCACTATTT
Organism: Ophraella communa; assembly: GCA_035357415.1. Lineage (NCBI taxonomy): Eukaryota > Metazoa > Arthropoda > Insecta > Coleoptera > Chrysomelidae > Ophraella > Ophraella communa. Next base: position 26,409,733 of record CM068994.1, on the reverse strand, counting down.
AACACTTTATTATGATAACTACTTTAAAACTGTTTGTTCAAATTGACTGTTAACACTCAGATCTTCACTGTTTGACTTCCAATTATAAACTCCCCTTTTTAACGACCTCTGTTCAGTCTTTTATAGGTTTCAAACTTCTAGATTATTCGTTTTTGTTCTAGGGTTTAGACATTTCTGGAAAGAATATGTGTATCTCTTTCTTTCATATTTATGACTAGACATACTCGCTTTGTCTATCATCGATAATTCCAGAATAAAATATAGTAAAATATATCTGTCTCCTTTTAACATATTATCTGTCCTTTTTTTACACATTATATAATCAATTTTCGCGAAATGTCTACTAAGTACTAGATATAATATCGATACATTATATAATATCGATACATTATATAATAAAATAATTTCTAACTTAAAATTTTCTTACAAATACACAAAATATACAATAAAATAATACAATATGATTAAAATTATTGGATTTAGTTAAATTAAACAACTTCTGTTGATATTTTAATCATTATACTATTGACAAATATTTAAACATTACAATCAGCCCCCGATTATTTAAAAAATATTTGTATAGTCATATAGAAATTTTTTTTTAAATAATCTATTAAACATTTTTAAATTCTAAGTATATCATACGATATTTTTTTATACTAACCAAGGTACAAAAATTTGTTTCGTGAACATTTAATAAAAACGAAGAAGTATTCTTATTACCGTTCCGTGCACAGAGTCTAGTTCTTAGTTCTATGATCAAATCAAATCAAATGTCAAATTTTAAAATCATCTGTTTATTAACTGCAAATTAAATTTGTGTATGCTTTAATTAATATGTTATGTTAAATTGATCTAAATATCATCTTTATATGTTTTAGGATTTTGAAAATATCTGCATCTGAGGATTGTTTTAAAATTATTTATTTTCTTGAATAAACAGCAACATTTTAACATTATATTTGATATGGTTTTGAACTGCATATAAATAAGATTGTTTTTCTTTTCTTAACTGAATCACTCTAAGTAAGTATTCATCTTAATAGATATTTTATCATCTTGTCCAAGTGTTGTTAGATCTTAACTTCTTTTACTCACTTGTATCTGTTGTTTACAATTTAAATTTATTAAGTATGTTTTTCCTCAATGAAACTATTTATTGGATTATATAGTTTATTCTTGTTAAATTGTATAATATTATTATTTCTTTCAATTGTTTATATTATGTTTAAATTAATTGGTTCCATATATATAGGCAATAATAGCAATGAAGTTTAAAATTATCATCATTTTGTTTCATTATATTTCTTGGAGTACTTTGTAAATAGATTATAATATATTTCCCTCAACTATCAACTTCTTATCACATCATCTTTCTTCTACTATACATACAATTATCATAATCTTATACTTATCATTTCATATTCATCATATAATCTTTATACCTTCTTAAATCATCATCAATAAACATTTCATATCATCTCATATCATGTATCTTCCACATATAAATCATATTCATTTCCATTTATACCTCTAGTTCCTTAATAACTCTTATTTACACTGTTCTCCAAGTACTTATCTTCTAATATTTTATATTTGTTTGTATCTTCATATCAATTGATATTAAACTTTATCTCGAACTTTATATTTCTTGTATGTAGTCAATTTGCTTTATTTATAGAATTAATGCTATAGTTTCATTGTTTATTATTAGTTGTTTTGCTGATCAAATTAGTTTTATAATTATTGATAATTTTTATTACTCGAACAATTATAATACTAGTGTTTGTTGAATATTTATGTTTTCATATATCCAATAGATTATTAGTTGTTCTTTTACTTAGTTTGATTTAGAATGATTTATTTAGTTTTATTTTTATTTTTTTAGATGATATTTCAGATAAATCCATAAACTTAGATGTACCATATATGAAGGATGTTAAAATTATCACCGATGCAGCATTTTTCTCAAAATCATGATGTCAAAGTTGTTGCCTTAGGAGTTTTATTATTGTTTTAATTTTTAATCTTATTGTTAATGTTGTTTTGCTTATTTTAATGTTGTGGTTGCCATATTAATAACATTTACTATTATAGTTACTATACTAATAACCTTAATTCTATATCTTATATCTATTTCCTATACTACTATGTACACATGTGAATACTCTTTATCTAGTTTCTTTTCTTTCTTACTTTCCAATTTTGTTTATTATATTTAATTGATGTGGTTATTATCTTTTGGTATAATTTCTTATGATTTATTATGTAGTTTTTGTTGTCATAATTATATGAGATTGTGTTGTATTGTAATTGTTTTATAAGTCTTTTCTTACTGTCAATTCTTGAATTATGTTCTTGTTTATTTGTTCTCATATATGTTTCTTCTCTTATTATTGTTAAGTTATAATAATTTGATGTTGGTTCATAATTTGTATGTACTTTTATTGTATTATTATTATCTGGTCTCATTTTATATTTTTGTTTCTTTGTCCATGTTTTTAAATCTTCTTGTGTTTTTATTACATTATAGTTATCTAAAATTGGGTTATATGTAGATTGTACTAGTATCTTGTTATTGTTTAAGTTATGTTGAAGTTTCTTAGTCCATATTTCCTCTCGTGTATTTTCTTTTGTCTTATCCTTTATTAAGTTAAGTTTTAAATATTCTTTATATATTATACTTTTCTTGTATATGAATTCTTTAATTAATATATTTTTATGTATATTCTTAGTATTTATATTTTGTAAGACTTTTTCATGTAGGTTTAACTTTCTTGTAAGTTTCATATTACAATAATTTGTTTCAGTTATATTAGTTTTTGTTTCTACAATTTCATTTTTGATTTGTTCAGTAAGTTCATTGTGTATAATTTCTGCTTCTACTATTGTTTCATTTTTATCATCTTCTAATGTTTTCTTCAAATCAATGTTTTCATTATTATTTACATCCTTTTCCTCTACTATTATTATGTCTTCTATTATTCTGTCTTGCTCATTATTATTGTTTGTCTGGATTTCTATAATATCATTTTTTAAAGTTTCCTCTTCATTTTGGAACTGGTTTTTAATGTCTTCCTTTATTTCCTCTATCATAGTTTGATTAAGTTTTTCCATATCCTTTTTTATTTGTTTCTGTGTATTTTCGATTTTGTTTTCTAAACTTTTATTTAATTCTTTGTTTTGATATTTTATCTCTTCTTGTAGTTCCTTCTTTTGACTTTCTATCTTATTATCTATCTTTTCCAATTTTGTGTTCACTTCTTGCTGATTATTCTGCATATTTCCTTTTATTTCTAGTATATCTGTGTTCATTTTCTGTATGTCTTGCAATTGTTTGTTCATCTTATGCTGTGAGATTTCTAAATTTTCTATACTTTTCTTGTGTTGCTCATTTTGAATGTCCATCTTATCATGTAATTCTTTAATTTGACTTTTTATTTCATTTTTCAATTTTGAGTTCATTTCTTTATTTTCACTTTTTATATCTTTTATTGCTGTCATCAGTTGCTTTAGCCATGTTGGTTCCTCCTCCTTGCTATCTTTTTTTGTTTCTTCGACACTATCATATCTCACGCAGACAAAACCACCTCTTTCCATGGTTTGTTGTGTTTGTGTACTAGTTGACTGTTCTTCAGTTTGAAAAATGTATTCTTCAGGATTTATTCCCTCTTCTTCTAGTACTTCCTGAAGTCTTGCTATTAATGTTTCTCTTGATCCGTCAGTATTTAGATTTCTGATTTCTAACTCATTTTTAAGTTCTAATAGACTTAGGTCTTTTAATGTCTTTCTGGATTCCATTTTGGTTATTTATTGTTTAAATATTTAGTGTAATAATTTATTTTATTAAATATATTTAATTATTATGTGATATTATATTAGGTTTTGTTTACTTAAAAAAATTGTACCTATGTTAAATAAAATGCAAAATGTATTTTGATCTTAATAAAATATCTAATAATGTAGTCTTTTAATGAAGAAACCTTACTATTATTTAATATTACTAAATTGTCTACTATTTTTCAACAGAAATTGTTTATGAATACCTAATTTTCCAACAGAAACGAGCCCTATAGTTGGGACGCCACTTGTAAAGAATATTATGATTCTAAAGATAATTTATTGATTTATTTATTTATGAATTTGACTGATTAATATTTGATATTATTATTAGCAACAAGATCTTTTTCTCAGGGGTGTTTGGTTACGCCAGTTTCCAGTTGGATTATTAGGTATGTGAATGAAAAATTTGATTCAATTATAATTATAAATTTATTACAAAATAGTTAAATTAAAACAGTAATATTGAAGTTTAATAAGGAAAAAGAAAGGCCTTTTAGTAATTATAAAAGAACTTACTTGATGTGAATTAAGTTAAATTAACCAATGTTGTTTATGTGATGGCAAATAAGATCAAATACACTAATTATTAAATATCAAGTAAATTCCTCTGTTTTTTAATTATAAAATTCAACTAACTACTACAAAAATTTTTAAAAGTTTACAATTTTATCTGACCTTGAAATAAAGTCCTGCTTCCTGATTGGTGGAAAAATCTGTAGTTGATCTATGAAAAACGGAGACGAACGAAGCGATACTTGGAAACTCCGACCTTGGCAAAATGTCGCCTTATTAGACGTTTGGACTCTCGTGTAATATTATTGTGTTTTGTTTGTTCCTCAATTTGATATCGTTTAGTGTTTGTTGGATTACTGTTCGTTTTATTGTATTAATAATGGTAAGTACACTTATTCTTCTTTTTTATCGACCGAAAACGTTTTAATTTCACTTTTGGATTCAATTTTAGTAATGTCACTTTTTGTCACTTTATTTTACTTTTTGATTGTTTTACTTTATTCTTAACGTCACTATTTAACACTTTATTATGATAACTACTTTAAAACTGTTTGTTCAAATTGACTGTTAACACTCAGATCTTCACTGTTTGACTTCCAATTATAAACTCCCCTTTTTAACGACCTCTGTTCAGTCTTTTATAGGTTTCAAACTTCTAGATTATTCGTTTTTTGTTCTAGGGTTTAGACATTTCTGGAAAGAATATGTGTATCTCTTTCTTTCATATTTATGACTAGACATACTCGCTTTGTCTATCATCGATAATTCCAGAATAAAATATAGTAAAATATATCTGTCTCCTTTTAACATATTATCTGTCCTTTTTTTACACATTATATAATCAATTTTCGCGAAATGTCTACTAAGTACTAGATATAATATCGATACATTATATAATATCGATACATTATATAATAAAATAATTTCTAACTTAAAATTTTCTTACAAATACACAAAATATACAATAAAATAATACAATATGATTAAAATTATTGGATTTAGTTAAATTAAACAACTTCTGTTGATATTTTAATCATTATACTATTGACAAATATTTAAACATTACAATCAGCCCCCGATTATTTAAAAATATTTGTATAGTCATATAGAAATTTTTTTAAATAATCTATTAAACATTTTTAAATTCTAAGTATATCATACGATATTTTTTTATACTAACCAAGGTACAAAAATTTGTTTCGTGAACATTTAATAAAAACGAAGAAGTATTCTTATTACCGTTCCGTGCACAGAGTCTAGTTCTTAGTTCTATGATCAAATCAAATCAAATGTCAAATTTTAAAATCATCTGTTTATTAACTGCAAATTAAATTTGTGTATGCTTTAATTAATATGTTATGTTAAATTGATCTAAATATCATCTTTATATGTTTTAGGATTTTGAAAATATCTGCATCTGAGGATTGTTTTAAAATTATTTATTTTCTTGAATAAACAGCAACATTTTAACATTATATTTGATATGGTTTTGAACTGCATATAAATAAGATTGTTTTTCTTTTCTTAACTTAATTCACATCAAGTAAGTTCTTTTATAATTACTAAAAGGCCTTTCTTTTTCCTTATTAAACTTCAATATTACTGTTTTAATTTAACTATTTTGTAATAAATTTATAATTATAATTGAATCAAATTTTTCATTCACATACCTAATAATCCAACTGGAAACTGGCGTAACCAAACACCCCCTGAGAAAAAGATCTTGTTGCTAATAATAATATCAAATATTAATCAGTCAAATTCATAAATAAATAAATCAATAAATTATCTTTAGAATCATAATATTCTTTACAATAATTTATCATATTACTTTTCAGCCATCTTTTATTTTTAACAGTCATCGGCCATTGTTTTATGATAATTTTAAAATTGACTGGCGTGGATTCGGCCTTCTGATAAATTTAGAATGCTCTCGAATTTTCTTTTCCAAGGGCTTATATACCCTCGGTCAAAATTTCATAATGGCTGCCTTTTCGAGCGTGTTTTGTTTTTTTATAACCTCTCTTACATCAAATTTTTGAAAAATTGACTTTTTAATTATACATTTTCTGACCTTAAAATTGTTTCAAATCAAATCTGTGTAATTTATTTCATTATAAATTAACATTTTTAGAATTTTAAAATCAATTTTTCTTTATTAAAATAGCTGGCTTTGTGGAGTAAACAATGTCAGCCATTTTGACAATTATTAATATAAAATTTAACAATTGTGAGCTAATATCTCTTTTTGGCCAATAATTTTAACAAAAATTGAAATTTTACATATTCAAATATGATTAGATAACTTTTATTTTCAATGACACCGCTTATATTAGCTTTTATTTGCTTTTAAAATTTACTATGTCATAGCGACTCAAATACAAAATTTATCAAGTAAACGAATTAATAACATCCAAAAACATCAAAAAACAACTTAAAATTAATTACTTTACAAAAACATACAATTACAACAAATAGAAACATCAATTAAACATCTAATACTAAGTTTAGGTCTTTCTCATACAAGCACCTTTTTTAAAGTTTATAGTCAACGTTTTTAATCACCACTTCACTATTTATAGTGTTTTTTCATTGAATTTATCATTCATAAAGTCCTTGATTAAGCTTGATTAAATAGTCTTAGCTTGTAAACACAAACATCACTTTCTCACAGCTTTATTCTATCATGTAATATATTTCAATATCTTTCTTTTTAGATTCTGTCTTAAGTATTGTATTTCTATCAAATCTGAGATGTTCAGGACATAGGGACTACTAGACTTGTATTGACATCCGATACATCATACTACAAGACTCATCATTTGATACTTAAATGAATTTGAAAATGTTGTTTGGGGTAAGTAAAATTTATTTATCAAATTATAATCATTGTCTCTGATTCATTTAATTTGCTCAAATATTTAAATTAGTTTGTTGAGATTTAAATTTTTGTATCTTATATTACTGACTGTATACAGTTAAATATTCTCTACTTTATATAATAATTTTAAATAACCTATACTTTACTTGTTCTTATTTTATAGCTACTTATTAAAAAAAAATTATTGAACTTATTATTCTTAAAATTGATTATAAATTATTTGGATTTTAATCTACTAATAATCTTTAATACTCTAATACTACTTTAATCCTACTAATATTGTATTCGTATGATTCATTATCAGCATATTCTAATACTTATTTACTTTTTATTTTTAGTTTTAAGCAACATAAGGACCTTGGACTTGATTCTTGAATCGACTACTGGTGTTATTGCTCATTCTTTTGAACTCATTTTGTCAAGATATTTTTGTGTTCTTGTGTGAATTAATATTTACTGGATTGGCTTAAATAAAGAAATTTTTGGTGTATTTATCATTTGATGAAAAGATTTGAAAATAACATCCCTGTTGAATAGTTTATTTCAATTCAAGTTATATTTTGGGTAAGTTATATTTATTATTATTTTAAAACATTACAATATATAACATTTTTAGCGCCAAATGTTTTCGCGGTAAATCTTTTGGCGGTAAAGCCAATTTTTATCGCGAAAACATTTTTACAATAAGTTTTCTTATAATAAACTATAAAGTGGACTATCTGGGATAGGTCCTTTGTCCTTATTTAATCTATTTTTACACTTAATAATTTCTATACTTTCAAATGCATCCAATAATCTATTGTTCGATACATTTTTTAACAATTTTAAACTATCTACATTTACAGAATGGTTTTTGGTAAAAGGATTGAATACAATTTTCGGCACGGTGGGATTAGGTTTAGTTCATAAAACTAGTAGCACCCTAAGACAATTGTTAGGAAATCCGAAGGATAAGAGAGAAGATCTGGAAAAAAGCGGTATATATGAAATAAGTTGTAATGATTGTGATAAAAAGTATGTTGGGCAAACAAAAAGATCGGTTAAAACTAGATTTAAAGAACATTTAGCTTATCTAAAATATGGACGCATAGAAAAATCTAGTATTGCCGAACATGCTTTTACCAAAAACCATTCTGTAAATGTAGATAGTTTAAAATTGTTAAAAAATGTATCGAACAATAGATTATTGGATGCATTTGAAAGTATAGAAATTATTAAGTGTTAAAATAGATTAAATAAGGACAAAGGACCTATCCCAGATAGTCCACTTTACCGCGAAAACATTTGGCGCTAAAAATGTTATATATATAAGGTTAGTTCGTAGACATAGCTTTAGTTTACCTTCGGTCTCTGAAGAAGATAACTTGGTTATCGAAACGCGCGTCAGACATATAAAAGTGTGTGTTGGTGTAGTGGTAGTGTAAACTGCTTTCGGTACCATAGTACTTGACAGCGAAAATTCTTGTTTGACAACAAGGGACGTCAGGCATTTTTATGGGTGTTCATTGTCACGTGATTTAAGGGTAAAATATTTAATTACATTTTATTTAACAAAAATTTTATCCCTTGTTTATTAAAGAAAATATTGCGTTATTTATTATTTGATTACAGTCTCATATCTGAACGTATTGTAAAGCTGGATTGACGATAGTGGCTGATACTCCATCTCATTGTTTTACTCCAATCGCAGTTTTTTACAGTTTTATCTGCTTTAAAAATTTTGTTTTTTGTGATACTAGTTCAATTATTTCTTTATTTCCTGGACTAAGCAAACAACAGTTACTTTCCACTCATAGACTAGTAAATTTAGTGACCACCAACCTCTCCGTGTCAACTAGTTTGACAATAATGTTTATTAATCTTTCCCGCATTCCACTTGAACGTGTATTTTCTCAATCAACGTTAATATGGAAAATAAATTACTCTCTGCTATTTTAAAACAACATCTTAAGACATTTATAGATTCATTAGTAAAAATAACAGTGGATATTTTTGATTCTGTCTCTCTCTTAAAAATTTTGGTACAAATAATATATTACGTTATATACAGAATAATCAAAACGAATAATATAACATTGTAAACAGTCAAAGTTCTTTGTTAATTCGGGTTAAAGTAATAGAACATCTTCGATATAAAGATACCTATCTACAGGATTATTAAGTTCGGCCGCAACTTTCAAAAACACTAGAAAGGTAGCTGTGTATATCTCTCGAAGTGGATCTGTTGTCTCTATTGTTTCATAGTATAAATGACGTTAAATAATTAAACAACAATCTCCGGTGTCTAATTGGCTCATAAATATCTAAATAAACACATTTTCGAAGTCCATTCACTATTCCTTATCTGCGTGAATATAATACAAAAACACGTTAATTAAAATAATTGAAATGGTATCTTTCTCCTCGGGGAATTCATTGCGCTCGGATCTTCCTAATTATACAGGGAGTCTAATTCTAGTTAAAACAAATAAAACTAGTCAAAAATTTGATAATTTTAGTATATTTCCATCCATTGTCAGACTCAGGACTTCTTTTATCCAGTTTTCTCAATTTTGGTTTTTCTTATCCATTCTAAGCAGGCTGTTCTTTTTAGGTAATTTTTCTATAGCATTTGTGGTCTTCTTCTGGGTTGTTTTTCTGCCCTTGGTCTCCATTCTTGGATTTGTTTATTCTATCTATCATCAGGTTGTTATTTTTGATTTTTATGTGTAACAGTTTCGCTCCAATGCTCATTGTGTCTTGCTTATTTTTTTCATTATACCCTTATTTATTGTCTACGTTTGTACTGCATAGGTTAATACAAGTGGAATACTCTGGTCAAAAGCACGGAATATTTTTATTTGTTAATACTTGTTTTAGTCGACCAATTTCTGCCCAAGCCTGTCTAATTCTTCGCTCTATTTTTGCTGCCTGATTTTATTATTTGTCCGAGATAGTTAAAAAGCTTGTTGATGTTCAACATTTATCAGGATTTTCGTTTATTTCAAATTCCTCTTTTTATGATTCATGTTGAAGCTCTATTGAACATTGTTATAGTTGTCGGACTTGATTACTACGTCGTCTGCATATCTTAAATAATTCAGCCTGCACTATTTTTTACGCAGTTACAAAATTACTGTTATTTATGCCAAATGAAGACCTAGGTGTCTAGGTGTAGTATCTAACTTGGACAATCGATGAAAGGAAATCAATGAAAGAATTATGACAAGGAATAGATCCATTGAGGAAATTTTAGAAAATCTTCAATCACAAATACAAACAAAACAAAAATTAAAATATTAATTTGACCTAAATCATGTATGGTGCTGAAACTCCTAAAATGTCCAACGAAAAAGAAAGATGAAGAATTCGGCATAGGATAATATTGAGACAAATAAAGAAACTAGTAAAAAAGATGTTAAAACAAAAATTAACTGACAAAAATAGTTATGGACTTTGGATGCTGACAGGAAAAAGGAGAGATCGAAACCAAGATGGATGCAGGAAGTTAAAAATTACTTAAGAGGAGCAGACATGAATGATGGAGAGGCAGCAATAACAAGGGATCGAGAAAAATTCATGTACCAATATAAGATGAGAATTAGGGTTAAGGGAATGTTAAGAATAGGGTGTGTTAAGGCTAGTGTGAGGAACCACGAGCATCAGGAATTTTCAATCTAACCGAGTAGCAGACTATACTTTCTCCACGATCAAAGACTTTAAATCCATGAACAGTTTGTAATAATTTTAATATTTATTCTTCGAGCTTTTTGATAGAAAGTTTTCCAGTATATAAGTTATACTCTTTGTAATTTCAGGTGGTGTATTTTTACACTTCTATCCTGAATCACTGGAAAAATTCATGATCTTTTTTATATCTTCGAATTGAAACTGACAGTCATTAAAAATTTGCACTACGATGACAATCAACTGCGTCAAGCTATTATTGCTCACCAGTGTAAGAATATTATTCTATTACAAGAGAGATAATATAAATACATTTAAATTGTATGCGGGCAAAGGTGATGCAGAATATTTTTTCAATTTCAAGAGAGAGAATTTCTGCATTCTGTATTCAAATTTGATTTCCAAATTCGCCAATTCTGTGATGATCGTGGAGTATTATAATTCTTCAAAACTATGACTTCTAATTCCACTATTTGCTTTACTTCTGTTACAAAAATTGACTTCAAATATATTATTTATTATATCTTTCACATCATGGACATTTTACTTCTGGTTTGACTATATTTGACATATTAATAAGCATAGTTGAAACATAGTTGCACTTTTTCATTTATTTCACTAAAAAAGACAAAACAGTAAATCATATTTTGACAATATTTTTCTTTAGAATATACTAATTAATTACAGATTTATCAAAATTTAAATATTTGCTTGGGTATCTTCGTTGTTTGTATTGTATTTCACTCTGTATTTGTGCACTTCTACTTAAAATGCTTGAAATTTTAGATCATTACTCTGAGAACATAACGAATTGGCCATTATTCTCGCGACACTTTTTTACTTTCAGTCGTATTTATTGTTTGATTGTTACAATTAAAGTTCTTGCATCCTAGGAAGGTTCTAAGAATCTCTCAAAGAGAATTCGCGAAATTGCATTAGGTGTTTGAGTTTTTGCAACCAATGCTAAAGAACGGACCACACGCACGACAGCAATTTTCCCGCAACAATCAATAAAAATAACACCGGACAAATATTAGCTTTCTATTCAATAAATTTATTTTTTTACATTAAGTTATTTATATATTACTCATGCGTTTTAAAGTTATTAATAATCAACAATACAAGAAATAATTTCTATAAGGTGCAGTCAATAAAAAACTGAAAAAGTAAAAAATTGTTTCCACCTGCACCAGGGTAAAGAAACTTAACAGTTTCTATACCAAGCTTGATCATTCTGCATCCTGCTCTGCGGGATGAGAAGAACTACTTACCTCGTACTGATGAGTCACAATAATGTCGAAACGGGCCTACGTTGATTTGCAAATCGATAGAGAAGGTTTTAAGTATCGACGAAGTCGGTCGCCATCACGTTTTCTATTGGAATGTAATTCAATGTCTTTTTGCCTTCCTCAATGTGTTGGATTGTAAAATTTTAGTTTCAGGTATAGTAGTTTTCATAATAAATTGTATTGACTGAAGGATTATAATAAAACCAATTAGATCCTTGAATTGTAAAATCCGAGATGTACATCATAAATGTAAAAGGACCTGATTTAGGTAATTTTGTTTCTCAGAGAGGGATTATAGAGGATTACAGCTTACACTTCTTATTCATTTTAGTCTTTGTATTTCATTGGAAGTGTTCACTTGTGTAACGGCGTGCAATAATTTTATAACATTTATTTGTTATTACAGACATTAATAATAAAATAATAATAAAAATAATAATAAAAAGTAATAGTGCTTCTTCCAGTGGTTCGTTAAAGAAGAATCACTTATCTTGTGACTCGAAAATCATTACAAAAAATGTGTATAGTTCCTTACTTCAGCAAGGATATAACGCGGGTGCTGCAGCAAAAGTAACCAGTAATTTGACGAAGGTGCCTCTTACTTCAGTTAGACGAATTGTTGAAAATTCCATGGAAAAAAGAAAAAAGATAAGAAAAAAAAGAAAAAAGCGTAAAGATGCCGGTGTCACAAAAAGTCTAGACGACTGGGAAAAAGATTTGATTAGGCAGAAAATCTACACTATGTTCGACGATGAACAGCGTGTCCCTACAATCAAAAGTCTGAAACAGCGGCTCAACAATGACGAAACTCACATCAGCTGTGGCCTTACTACTCTTTGGCGAGCTCTGTCTGCAATGGGCTTTAAATATCGCAAAATTGACAAGAGACATGTAATAATAGAGTTCACACGTTTTGAATATATAACGTCAATAAGAAAATATCGATAAGAAAATCGGCCAATGCTCTACCTGGACGAGACGTGGTTTAACACGCATGACACCCCTTCCAAAGGATGGTCTGTTCCCTCTGATAAGTGTAAAACAAAAGCACAATTAAATAAAGGGAAGAGAATCACAATATTACACGCAGGATTAGAAAATGTTTGAATCCCAAACACTATGTGGCTTTCTGCCAAAAAAATTAAGTACACTTGTGTTGATTATCACGAAGATACGACAGCAAAGCTTTTTGAAGATTGGTTTAAAAATTGTGTGTCACCCAACATTCCGCCAAACAGAGTAATAGTAATGGACAACTTAAGTTATCATAGTCAACAATTGCAAAAAATTCCTGGCTCAAAGAATACGAAATTGGAGTTTCAAAACTTTATGGCTGCAAATGACATATATTTTGAGGAAAATTATACAAAAAAAGAACTTTTACAAGTGCTGCAGTCATTTTCCTTATAAAAACGTATGTTTGTGATACAATTGCAGAAGAATTGGGACATACAGTGTTACGACTACCTCCCTACTACAGCGTGTTCAATCCCATAGAACTTATGGGGCACCAACTTAGATCGAGTGTGTGCGGAAAAAATACTTCTCCGACTTTAAGTTGTAGTGTGGTAGAATTAATTAGGAACTGTATGAATGACATTCCTACCGAGAGTTGGAAAAGTTCTGTTAGTCATGTTATGAATGGTGAAAACTCGTACCTTTCTTTAAAATCAATTGCGCCCATTATAATTAATTTATATGAGGATAGCGATAGCGACACTGAAGTAAATCTATATTATACAAAATTCAAATTTCTTAAGTTCGACCCTGTAGCACATTTGCATCTTTTACCTGATGATTTTCTACAAAATGAGATTAAATGGGGTAGTTTATTGCAGTTAATAAGCCAATACCATTTACTGTGAAAAATACTATATGTTTTGTAATCGTTAAGTTGTATATGTGTATATATTTTTTAATATTTATTTCACAATTTGTACAGTTTACTTCCTAAAATTTTCCTACCACAAAGTTTATTATTAATCAGGAACTTATTTTCTAGTTTATCAAAAAACTTAATACTGCACACTTATGCCTAGTAGAAATAAAATAGGGTAACAAAATCAAGAACTCCCTACATTGGGAAATATTTTATGTACCTGCACACAAATGTCCAGATGTTATATATGAGAAAGATGGGACCGAATTGGCTAAAAACCTGGGGACACACACTCGAGACCCAACAAACAGAATATTTCGCAATCTATTTGTTAAATCTATACATCGTGACTTATAAATAAAGATATAGTTACCCATCTTTAGCTTACAGCGACTACTAACTGCTAAATGGACTTGAAAAAGAAGATTTTCTTTATTGACAATTTAAAGAACTACATGGGTAACCGCAATCTACATGGACGTACGCAGTTTGTTTTCCCGATAAATATCAAGATTGCGGAAATGCGAGGGAAATATCTCATTTCTGTTATCAATGACAGAAGCGCGATACGCGGATGCCGAGCGATTGCTGGCTTTTTAACGGTTCGTTATTGTCATTCATTTAACTTCTCTATGTAGTACCATCCAACTTGTACAAATAAACATTACCTGCTCAACGTTTTTATCCAAGCTAGATCTGCAGAACTTTTGTTGTCGTTAATATAAAGATTTTATGTAACTATAATGAATAATACACTTGGTTTATCAAGTTGTGGTTGAAACTGTCAACGTTTTAGAGGACTTTGGAGCAACTTATGTTTAGAGATTTCGGGAAAATATTTTTCCGGCTGACGTGGTATTTTTAATACGTTAAAAAAATAGAAACAAAAACGTTTTTTTTAATAATTTAATAAATAAATAAAACTACAAAAACTCCCATTACAACAAAAACACCACAATTTAAAGACATTTTTAGGCTCTAGGTCAAAAAAGTAAATTCAGTGATACTTTCATTCATTCATTGGCTGTTTGGATGTTCAGAAGTTTTGGAAACATTCAAAATAAAAAGATTTTAGTTTTCTAAACATGTAATTGAAGCCCTTTTTTAAAAATTAATAATACTTATAAATAACCTTATTGCTCTACCTGAGCATATATCAGTAAACTTATTTTTGTGTATGTATTTGTAAATTAAGAAGGGTGATATCCAAATGCATTATCCTAACCAAAGGCTTATTAGGTACATTGTGTTTCTCCAGAGCCTGCTCATCTAATTCATCGTCCAGCCTTGATATAGAGCAAGAGATAGTAGTCAAAATATTGGGTCATTTTTACCACTATGGCGATTCAGGGGTCTTATTACAAAATGCCACAAAAAAACTATAGGATGTAACGGGATGGGTTAGAACTTTGGAGATGAGACATTATACACCCTGCACTATGCAGATGATCAGGTGGTTATTGCACAAAACAGAGAGGACTTGGAATATATTGGTAGAAAACTTTTGAAGGAATACAAAAAATAGGGTCTGGAAATAAATCTTAATAAAACCCAATATCTATGCAAAGGAGGAGAAAATCCCTGAGAAGAATAGGATGTTGAATGGAAAAATTTAAAAATGTTATCAATGTAAGAGGGTTGTCCGAAAAGTTTCCGACCTCAACATGAAGATGGCAGCACTCGTAAAAAAAAGTTGGGGAATGTGTTTGCGCATGCTTTGAAAGGTACCCACTAAAATTTCAGCTATTTTGGACGCGCAGTTGTTATTTGACAATTATTTGAGTGAGTCGATGTGAGTGTTTTTATGAAAATGGAAAAAAATCGAGTATCGAGCTGACATTAAATATTTGTTTTTGAAAAGCAATACGCCTACGCAAATCAAAGACAAGTTGGACGCTGTGTACCATCGTTTACCACCGTGAAATTTTGGGCTGCTGAATTTAAACGTGGCCGTACCATCTTGGGTGACGATGAACCTTCAGGACGTCCAAAAACTGCAACCACTGACGATAATATCGCTCAAGTTAACCAAATGGTGCTAGACAACCGTCGAATTAAAAATAGAGAGATAGAGGAGGCTATAAATATGTCCAAAGAACGTGTTTGTCACATATTGAATCAAGATTTAGGCATGAGAAAGCTGTCCGCGTGTTGGGTGCCGCGTTTGCTCACTTTGGACCAAAAACGTGTTCGAATGAACATTTCATACTCTCTGTTCTGTAAATCAGAGTTTTGGCGCCAATTAATTACTGTAGATGAAACTTGCATACACCATTATACTACAGAAATTAAAACACAGTCAAAACAATGGACTGTGAAGGGGAAATCATAAAGTTATCTTAATTGATTATCTTCAAAAAGGGACAGTGTACGTCCTATGGACGTACCGGGTACGTCCTGATTCCGCGTAAATGGACGTCCCAGGTACGTACACTTTTGGTCCAAACTGTGCTTAATGTGGACAAATCTGGGACGTACCTGGTACGTCCAAATTTTTCGCAAATGGACGTCCTTGGTACGTACTCTTTTGGCTCAAACTGTGGACAGTTCTGGGACGTATCCAGGAAATAGGTGAAAAATAATCTCAATATTTTAATTAAATAATACAATTTTTAATAACCATTTTTATTTCACAATGATTTATAAAATTTAAAATAAAACTAGGTAATAGGTAATAACAAAATAAAATAAAAATCATAAAATCAAAAGTAATAAAGAATTTTGTTAAAAAATACCTAAATAATACTTCCTTGATCTTCAATTAAATAAAATAAAAGCTTTAATGCTTGTTTCATGGACCTTTCCTTCGCCATCTTTAGCCATGATTTGAGAGCTAGTTCTGTCTCTCTGAACGAACCAGACGACTTTCCTTCATCAGCAGCATCTTTAATCAAATAGCATCTATTAACTATCTATTAAATCCATCAACGCTATCCCTGTCACTATTATGTAAACCATCAACTACTAGCAATCGCTCGAATAATGGAACTCTTTGCCGGGCATACTTTAGATGTTTACTTATATTTGATCAATTCATTATAATATTAAAAGATAGCTTACCTTCTACAATTTCACTATTAACAGTTCACTATCAATCACACAAATATGGTATGGTAATCTGTATTGTCTGTGTAGGTATGTATTATTTTAGTGCCAAAGCAAATATTCCTCCTTTTACATATCACACATACACTCATAGAATATAGGTTAGAATAACACATTGTCAAAACCCAACCCAAACTTTGGCGCGTAATTTAAAAACATTATAGGCGCTTTTTCTCTAGCTAAACAGTTAGGTCTGCTGATTAACACGGTTAGGATTGGTTTTTCTTTTGTACTGTTTAGTATTTACACTTTTTCTGTAACAAACATGTTTACAAACATTGAAATCATTGTAATAACTACGTCTATTTAGGTGCGTACTGAATACGTCCAGAAACGTACGTACTAGGTACGTACATTTTAGTACGAACTAGGTACGTCCAGAAATGTACGTCTTGTCTTGTCAGGCCTTCATATTGCCATGGAACATGGACTGCAGTTTCCTCCACCAGACACAGGTCTATCTGTCTTGCCTACTGCGCCTACAGCTCCACTATTATTCTTACTTTTTCTTTTTTGTGAGAGTGAGTCTACCACTCTGAAGTTTTCCTGTTTCACCTGTCTTTGTTTAGGTGTATCTTCTCATCATTATAGACTTTCTTTACACCAATTTGCTGATGGCTGCGTTTTAAAGTGTACTCGCTTATTCCAAGGACAGGTTTGGGTCCTATTAATTGAATAAACCAGGTTGAACTACACACATGCACTCCTAGATTTGTTAACTTAATTAATTGTTTGTAACTTTGTTTCATTCCGAAGTAATTTTGTAATGAAAAACAAAAAAGAATTAGCTTTAATTCAAACTAATAATTAAGAAAAATAAATCATTGAAATTTATTAGATTTTCAGCTTTTGCACGGGGCAGTGTTGAACGTTCACAAATAAATTAACCAATTTGTTTATCGGTAATTTCTTCCTAGTCTAAACTTTTTTCTATCACATTTTATTAACAAAAAAATTATCTAAAGAAGTAAATGCAATTCTAAAAAAATCAATAAGAATTATAGGTTTTAAAGTTGGTTTACTTCCGTCTTTGCACAAAAATTCAATTTTGTATGTCATTCTGGTCGTTTTATAGTCCAAAATCCTACGGTTTATGCTGCAGGAAATCATCTCCGACGCGTGTCTTCCGAGAATCTCACGAGAGAAACAGAATTTAGATATTCGAAACCTAACGCTGTCCGTTACTAACCAATTTATTTTAATTTTTGACAGTCCGAAATGTGAAATCTAAAATGTAAATTTATCAACCGTCTCTAATGAACTATGACATATATTCACCATATTCAAATTCGATCGGAGAGTTTAATAAGGATTGGTCCATCTAAAAATACTAATAAAATCGAACTTTCTTGTTCAAAGTCGAAATTTATGACAAAATAATGTGAATTTTAAAGCACGTGGTCAATATTTTATCAATTAAAGCAGGTGTGTTCGGGTGAAAGGTCGACCGCCTTAGTTCAGCAGATAGTAATTTCGTCATCGAATATCAGTACCGGACTCAAATATTTACCTACCTTGAAATAATAAAATAAAAAATTATAATCGGTGATTATGTGGCGACTACTTTATACGAACAAAAGATGGTTCCCACGGCAATAGTCGTCAAGATTGTTTTGGTTTAGAAGAAATAAATAGATACAGGGTGCGGCATTAGTGCGAGGAAGTCCAATTACTCATTTGTGGTAAGATATATGAAAAAAAGGTATTTAGGTCAAAGTAGGGGGATTTAAAGGACCACACTTTAAAAATATTTTCAAATATACAGGGCCACCCATTGTGACAGGGTGGACCAAGCTTTTTTTAAATGGAATACCCTGTATATTTTTACATTTTTGGATTCCTTACGATTCCTTTTGGCAATATAGGGTTTTGTAGTGTTATACAAGGTGATTCAAGAAATAATTACGTTTTCTTAATAATTTCGTCGCGGTAATAACACCCTGTAGAATAGTACAGATTTGATATAAAAAAATCTATTTACCGTAAAATGGTTTTTAATATAGTCTTCCGTTGTACAAAACTAACAACAGAAAAAATTTAATTTTTCTATTCAGAATAGGTCGAAACTTGAAGAATGATTATTTTCTGGGTTTTCTTAAATGGAACTCCCTGTATTTTATGAAATGGTCGGTAAAATTTCGGTATAGGGGAATAGCTCCAATTTTAATGAATTTTATTTTGGACACTCCCTAAACATTCCTGAGCACTACTGTGAAGTTTTTTTTTCCGGAAATGAAAACTAAAATTTTGAAAAAATTTTGAAATAAAAAAAAAATTTTTTTTGCTCCAATTTGCACAGGTTAGGTTAGGTTAGGTTAGGTTAGGTTAGGTTAGGTTAGGTTAGGTTAGGTTAGGTTAGGTTAGGTTAGGTTAGGTTAGGTTAGGTTAGGTTAGGTTAGGTTAGGTTAGGTTAGGTTTCAACTTACATTTTATCGGGTTCTCCAAAAAAATTTTTGTGCAAATTGGAGCCAAAAAATGTTTTTGGAATAAAATTTCAAAATTTTAGTTTTCATTTCCGGAAAAAAAACTTCACAGTAGTGCTCAGGGATGTTTAGGGAGTGTCCAAAAAAAATTCGTTAAAATCGGAGTTATTCCCCTATACCGAAATTTTTCCAAATGGTCTTTTATGGTACTGTAATATTTCATAAATATTCCCTATATCTAATTCCCTTACTTTGTGGGTTATTGGTGATTTTTTGAGTCAAACAATAATTTTATTAGTTTGGCCGTGGAAATATTTAAAATACCTAAGCAGTTAGGATTTAAAAACAAAATATTGTAACGGGTGACAGATGTGTGACGGATGAATGTGACGGATGATTGTGACAGATGCATGTATTTTGATGTAGCTACTTGGTCTTCTTTCTGGCTTTTTATTTGATCTTTCAAATCTTCTTGTTGACTGGAAATTCTAGACGCAAGCTCGGCTAATTGGTGTGCTTGGTCTTCTTGCTGGTTTGTCATCCGGTTGGTAAGTTCTTCTTGCTGGCTTGTAATTCGGTTGGTAAGTTCTTCTTGCTGGCTTGTAATTCGGTTGGTAAGCTCTTCTTGCTGGTTTTTTATTTGATCTTTCAGCTCTTCTTGTTGACTGGAAATTCTAGTGGCAAGCTCTTCTTGTTGACCCTTTATCTGATTGGACAGCTCGGACATTGCTTTGTGCATAGGATCTTCGAATTCCACCGAGTCAGGGTCAATATTTATACTTAAATAGTACTCACGTAATCTGTTGATTAAAACAGTTTTTCCTCCGGTGGTATCCAAATCCAATTCTTCCAACTCTCTTCTGAGCTCAGCCACCAACAGTTCACGTAACTTCTTTCCAGGCATTTTTGCTTCTTCACCCCACACCTGGCACCAATTTGAAACACTTGTGAGGATTTTAAACACAATTTATTTACAAATTGTAAGAATACAAGAATTCAGCTGGTTACAAATTACTAACTGTCACTTATTACTATTAAACTTCACAAAAGCTGAACGAACACTAACTAACTCCCCGTGAATGACCCGCTTTTTATACCAAAATACTTGACATCTCGATTTTTCTCGAAACAACTATTTACTAAAATCCAAATAATACTAGAATGTTCCCGAATAACTACCAACCTAAAATAATTATATATCGTGTCAAGTTACTGTCAAAATCTTCCTCATTCACGGACTCCGCCCTTTATGGCAAGCAGCTACATCAAAATACATGCATCTGTCACAATCATCCGTCACATTCATCCGTCACACATCTGTCACCCGTTACAATATTCTACCTACTTGGCTATAACTTTGACATTAAACTTGCTTAAAATTTGACATTACACTATTTTTGTAGTTCCCATTGTTTTACTAATATTATTAACATGAATTTTTCTCAGGAGGAACTGACTAGGAGAGTGTAACAAACATGTGCTAGCAACACGAATTTATCATCAGCTATTCCCTGATAGACGACAACCAAGAAAAGAAGTTTCTCAAAGTTTACTGGCTGGTCCATCTCTGAGCGGTTATCTGAATGTAATTGGCCATAGGCGGGTCATAAAATCAAATTTTACAAAACACCTCTTGACACTTCAAGATTAGTTCAGGTTTTATGGTGGTTATTTATTGTCTTTTGGTCTATTTGCGTTAGATAGCCGGGATTGTACTCGTGTATAATTTTTCAATAAATTTTGGGTTGGTCGACGTGAAGTATCTATTAATGAAATAAATAATACTAAGAATGGGTTTTTTCACAAAATTATTCAATCTTTTTGTTAATTCGAGCATAAACAATTGATTTAAATAACTGTCCGATGGCGAGGAAAATTAACATTAAACCATTATTTATATGGTTAGAAATTAAAAATCCACACAGCCAAATCGTACGCGTAAGATCTAAAATTAGTGACCGACAGAAACGGATGTAAAATCGTAAATCCATTTTTACAGCGTTGGGGTTATTAATCTACTGTTCTAAATGGAAACGGAGGTCAGTGAATGGGTTATCTTGTGATATGAGACCCTCCTCTCAGTTTTATGGTTTTTGATTGTGGTCAACTGTGTGTTTTACTGGTTTTATTATTCTTAAAATTTAAAAGGTTGATCGTATATCATGGGGAATTGTATGCTCACTGTATAAAAATAAAACTTGAACTATATAGTCCAACAACTTCAGACCAGTATTAATTACTAAAAATTTACGATAATTTATTCGGAAGAACCGGGAACGCTTCAGTTACAATTTTATGACACTTTATTTTACAGTGGCGTAGTAACAGTAGTAAGAGGCAGTTACAGTTACAATATAAGACTGTTATATTAATTAAAAACAGACAATAAATTGTAGAAGAGCTAAAAATGATAAAATAGTCATTACTACACTAAAAGAAATAAATAAAGAGTTAAAAAACAGTTCGAAAATACATTGTAATACAAAGCAGCTTTGATAAGACCTAAAGAGCTGAGGAATGTGTGGCTATAGCGTTGTATAAAAAATATACATTGGAAAATAATCCACATATGCCCCAATTAACATTTTAAATTGGATTAATTGCTGTTTTATTAAAAATTAAAAATAATTTTAACACCTCTTTCCAACAGAAGTAAAATTGTATATTTACTTTCGCATAAAAAAAAGAAAATTTTTGAATAAGACAGAAGAAATTATTTGCTGGAGAACACAATGTATGTATGTATAAATTAGGGGTGATAAGTACACTGCAACCTATAGGATCTTTGTGTCCCCCCTTACTTGCCATGTTCTGATGTTTTCTCAGATTTATAGCAGCTCTTCCGTCCTATTTCATGTGCTCCTAGGTATCTAGCCCTAGAATTCTGCAAGGCAGGGCATTCTTAGAGTAGGTGTATTGAGGTTTCATCCTCTTCCTCACAATAACCTGCTAACCCTAGTTAGCAATGCCCGGTTAATATTCCCGTTAGAATCCGGAGCCTGTTTTTACTGAGGTTGAGGCAGCTAAGAGATCTCTTCTGGTCATAGTTTCTCAGTAGTATCTTAGATTGCCTCAGTCCTTCCAGCTGATTCCAGAAACTCCTAAAAGCAATTGGTTTCAAGTATAAGTCGCATAAAAAATGAAAATTTTTGAATAAGAAAGAAGAAATAATTATTTGCTGGAGAACACAATACTTAAGAAGTTTTAAAAAGTTTCGCAGCGAGGGAAGAAACTTTTATTTAGATGAAACATGGTTGAATGATGGACACACTGTTTCTAAAGCATGGATGGACACCAATATTTCAACTTCCCGTCAGGCATTTTTGGAGGGATATTTAACAGGATTAAATGTTCCTCTAGGAAAAGGCTGCAGACTAATAATCGCACACATTGGCAGTGAAGATGGTTTTGTAGAAAATGGATTAGTAGACTTTGTACAAAAGTTAACCAAAGATTACCATGAGGAAATGACCTCAGCTATTGGACTTTCTGCCAAGTACTGCTGTGGTTGTCTTAGATCACGCCAGTTATCATTCAAAACTGATAGAAAAGTTACCAACGAAGTCATGGAAAAGAGGAAATATTAAAGAGTGGCTCCAAAGCAAAAATATTATTTTGACGACACCATGCTGAAAACGGAATTACTGCAACTTGCAAAGCGCCACAAATTACAATATAAAAGATATGTAATTGACGAAATGGAGAAGGAAAAGGGAATAACTGTTTGCCATCTTATCACTGCCAATTAAACACTATAGAATTAATATGGGCACAGCTAAAAGGTGAGGTGGCAAAAAACAGTAAAACTTTTAAATATAATGACGTTAGACGACTTTTGATTAATTCTTTTGGAAACGTATCACGGGATCATTGCCATAAACCATGTGAAGAAGGAAGAAGAACGATTGTGGAGTGTTGATATCAATATTTAAGAACTGTTCGAACTCATTGTAATTCCTATCGGACCAGGCAACGAATCTGACTCATCATAGGATGAATACGACGAAATGGAAGCCAAAAATTAAAGGAGTAAGCGCTTTTTCATTAATTTATATTTAATTCTTACTTTTCAATATATAGCATATTTTTATTTTACTTTTAATTTTTATTTTGGGATCTAGTCAGCTACCTGTTGTTACAATATTATCTAGGGTTTCTATTTCTGGGTTAGTTAATCCCCAATTACAGGGTGGACTCTTTAAAAAATAGCCTCTATGACTATGTTTCAATACAAAATGTATACTACTTTTAGTTATTTTTCATGAACCACCCTTGCTTGGGTTTGCATTTATAATGAATTTACTGTGCTGTCAACTCCAAACAAATGAACTATACTCCTAATACAGTAAACACTTTAATTAAAAAATACGTTTTGCATTAAAAATAAGGTTTTATTACTACAAAATGTATTAAATAATTTCCACTGTATTAAAATTTCAGTTTATTATAACATTATAAAAAATAAATTATTCAGTTTTACCGTTATGGATTAAACAAATAGCTTATTGTTTCCATTATACCGATATTCTCGCACACTTCTATGAAATATAAATTCAATATCAATAACAATTACTCTGGTAGTGTAAAACCTATTTTTCAAGTTGCCATATTGGTATATACAAAGCTGCAGCAATGATTTATCTATATAGACAAGGCCTGAAACTAAATAGTAGACCATAACATTGAATTCAATTGTCCTGCTACCATACAATCTGCTGTACGGAAATATAGTACTAAGCAAACCGGTGTGTGTCTATCTAAGATTTTTATTCGACTAACAGGGAACATTATTTTCTACACACAAAGGCGTAACGAATCGCTAAATATATTTATGGCTTATTCTACTGCAGTTAAGAATTTTCGAAGATTAGTTACGGAAAATGATAAATTTATTTACTTTGGCCGCGGTGGTTACCTACATTAATAAGAGAGGGAGTTAATTAAGGCATCATTTGTATATAAATCCAGAAGACATTTGACAAAACGTCGATTGGGCATCCTGACAAAAGTCTCAGTGGACACAAAGATCAATTTTTCTTATTTTTAATCCAAACCTTCTTTTTATCCTGGTTTATGCCTAACTGTACAAATTTTGCGCCGTTTTTTTTTAATTTTTGGCTTAATGCCATTAAAGATTCTGTTTCGTTGAGAGCAAATTTTTTTAAAATATATTCTTAAGAATATAGGGTTTTATTTAAGATTACAATCCTCTTTTGGTAATTTTTTTTCCACATTTAAAATTTCAAGTAAACTATTTTCTTCTTCTTCCTCTTGTATATAGATACTATGTAAGTAGGTTGTCGTTGCTACATTTTAAAAAGTAAGAATTCTTCTTCTTCTTCCTTCTTGTATAGAGGCTTTAAGCCTGTTTCTTCTTCAATATCAGCCTCCTGCATTGTTTAAACTATCACACCATCTTCTCCTTGGCCTACCAACACTTCTTCGTCCATTTGGTGACTTGTCTCGTGCTACTCTTACTATCCTATCTTTTGCCATTCGACTAATATGTTTGTTCCATTCCTGTTTCCATTTTGTCACCCATTCATTTATGTCTTCCACATTGCATGCCCTCCTTATGTTTTCGCTTCTCTCCCTATCTAGCAAACTTTTCCCTGATATTTTCGTCTCTGTTGTTTCCAATATTCGTCTCGTTTTGGATGTGTCGGGTCTCGTCTCTGCCGTGTATGCCATTATAGGTCTAATTACTGTTTTATATATTCTTGCTTTTGTGTCTTGTCTTAAGTGTTTGTTCTTCCAGATTGAACCATTGAGTGATCCCGCCACTTTGCTTGCTTTTAGACTTTGTTGTCGTACTTCTTCTTCAACATATCCATAGCTAGTTATCTCTATTCCCAAGTATCTAAATGTTGCTTCCTGTTTTATTACTTTTTCGTCAATTTCTATTTTACGTCGCAGGGGGTATTTAGATGTAGTTATACACTTTGTTTTTTCTGCTGATATTGTCATATTGTATTTTTTGCCCGTTGTATTGAAGATGTGCGTTAATCTTTGAAGATCGTCTTCTGTCTC
Source organism: Ophraella communa (assembly GCA_035357415.1). Classification (NCBI taxonomy): domain Eukaryota; kingdom Metazoa; phylum Arthropoda; class Insecta; order Coleoptera; family Chrysomelidae; genus Ophraella; species Ophraella communa. The sequence continues at coordinate 26,384,104 of CM068994.1, read as the reverse complement.
AGCGATTAGTACGGCATCGTCTGCACAGCAAAGTATTTGGATTTCTAAAAAAGTAAGAATTAAATATAATTAATGCAAAAAGCACTTACTCCTTTAAATTTTGGCTTCCATTTCGTCGTATTCATCCGACAATGAGTCAGATTCGTTGCCCGATTTGATAGGAATTACAATGGGTTCGAACAGTTCTTCAATATTGATATAAAAACTCCAGAATCGTTCTTCTTCCTTCTCCACAAGGTTTGTGGCATTGGTCCAATTTTCCCGTGTTACGTTTCCAAAAGAATTTATCTTTTATCTTTTTTAGGAGTTTCCATAACGTATTTCGTCCAATTTTGAGAATTATATATCTATTTCTGCTATAATAGTTATTTCTTTTACAAAAGTCGGAATCTCTTTATTTAGGTACAAAGAATGAACTTGTCTTCTAATGACAATCTCTATAAAAATTATCGACCATAATGTTTTTTTCGTTCACTAACACCTAAGAAGATTAAAATATGATGATTAAGAGAAATTTCTTAATACCCATATAAATAAGTACGAGCGCTACTGATTTAGGGTTTTGTTTACAACATTTTACAATTAAATGACTCCAAACAAATGAAATATAACAACAATTATAAAAGATGATAGAAAATAAAATGAATATAGCGGAAGAACAGCAAGGCTTCCGAAAGAACCGGAGTACAATTGACGCAACACTTATCATTAGACAAATAGTAGAAATAGCCTTTGAATACAATAAGCCTGCATATTTGTGCTTCGTTGACTTAAAAAATGCCTTTGAGAGAGTAAGAAGAAATTACTAAGAGTACAATATATCGAATATAACAGTATGGAAACGTTAAAGGACATAAACGGAAACAACAAAACAGATTTTGGTATTAAATTCTTCTTGAGACATTCTTGGTTAAATAAAATGTTTTGGGATGCCTTACGCCTTTTCTCATGTATCTTCTTATACAATCGGGTTAATTCTTCTCTCGAAGATGATTTAATGAAATTTATTGTACTTATTAATAAGATGGACTTTCACGTAGTAAGGGTTAGTACAATAAATTTCATTTAACACGTTCGCTGCCACCACCTTTTGAGCTCATCCCACAACTGCTCAATGGGATTGAGGTCGGGACTGACGGCTGGCCACTCTATTACCTCGATACCAACATCTTCCAGGAATTCTTGACTGATGCGCGCTGTATAACAACGGGCATTGTCATGCATCAGAAGAAAATCTCCCCCGATAGCTCCTGCGTAGGGCACAACACAATCCTGGAAAATGTTTTCTATGTACCACGCAGCTGTTAAACCTCCCCTCCGGCCTCCACCAGGAACAAAAACAAGGTCTGCTTTCCCGTCAAGAGAGATGCCATCCCATATCATGCAACTACCGCCGCCGTACGAGACTGTTTCAGTAAAACAGCATTTAGCAAACCGCTCTCCTGGGCGGCGGAACACCCGGTTTCTTCTGTCACTACCATGGAGATAGATTCTGCTTTCGTCAGTAAAGAGAACAGTCCGCCATTGATCAATTCCCCAATGGATGTGCTCCCGAGCAAATGCGAGTCGCGCTTGGCGGTGATTTGCGGTCAATTTTGGACCTCTAGCAGATCGTCTGGGAGTAAGATTGGCTCCGTACTGTCCATTGACTAACAGCTACTCCTCGAACTTGTCTCAGCTGCTGTTGGACATCGACTCCAGTGAGATGGCGATTTCGCAGTGAAGTTAAGACGATGAAACGGTCATCCCTCTCGGATGTGGAACGGTGCCGGTTGTTATGTTTTCTTCGAGTGAAGGTACCAGTCTCTTGAAACCTTCTAACTACTCTTGAGACAGCAGATTGACTCATGTTTAGCTGACGAACAACTTCTGTTTGACTACGGCCCGCTTGTAACAAAGCAACCACTTGTGCGGCTGTTTCTCGCGGAGTATCCATGATTTTTCTGAAACAATAAATAACACTTGTAGCGAGGTGTTCAAATAAACGTCAGATGGGTGATTGCTACAAAATATTCGTAAAGTTGGATTTGACACACGATTGCTGCGATTGATCATGGTTATCAGATACAGCACACATCATGTTGGGTTCATTAATTTAAAAAGTACTGAACCGATTTTTAAGTTCGAAGTCTCATTGTATAGGTAACTAATTGGACTTAAAAAAATGGGTTTATGAAAATCGACCCAGCCATTTGAACAAAATACGACTTTTAGGGTGTACTGGTCAGGTGAGTCGATTTAGTGAAAAGCAAGTGTATAAAAATATAAAAAAAAATCTAAAAGAATTGTAAGGTCACCGGTGATGCTCATGGCCCCTCTGTAATAAATTATTCACGTAGTGCCATGAGCATCACCCGTAGTCTTAAACTTTTCAACATATTTTACTTATAGCTTTCGGTAAAACATCTAAAGCACAAACAAATTTTACATTCGCTGCATTTTATAAATACCTTCCTGTTTAAATTTTGTGCTTCTGTTCTTCCTTTTACGTTCTTAATTTTTATGTAGCATCTGTGGCAGCGGTTTCTTTTTTTCTATTTTCAGCTGTTCTTTTCTCTGTATCAAGTAGTTTGTGGCACACTACAATATTGGTGATATCATCAACCAATATTGCCAAAATTATTTGCTCTCTAAAATTTGTGATGTCTTGTTTTATAAATTATGAAAGAATTTACTACAGCAGTGTTTAGTAAAAGCTCAAACACAGCTTTGTGATACCACCTAATCGTCTTTCGCAAAGGTGAAAAATAACTGGCCATTTGATCAGATATATCAAGAAATTCTTTGCCTTTATCATACTCCATAATTGCCATAGGTTTCCTTATTTCTTTACCAATTTAATTTTTTTTGCCCGTTGTTTGCATATCTATTCCATGTTTGGTGGATAAAACAGGCACATCGCGTTTATTCCGCCATTTTTCCACTACTATTCCATCTGAGTTTTCCTTGCCTACTATCTCTCCTTTCTTTATGTTAGCCTTCATTACTTCTTCCGGAAGTCCTTTTCTGGAAACAACATAAAAATATCTTACAAATACAAAGTAAACGTATATACTAGATGTCCCGATGGTTTTTTGTTTACAGGGTTATTAATAGTAGGCCACGACAAAATTACAAGCAATTCCTAAAGAGCTATGGTCGAATACATTCAATTTACTTTAGTTAGTGCTGAGACCCACGGGTGATGCTCATGGCCCACAACGGTACTATTTTTGAGCATTACCGGTGATGCTCACGGCAGCGAACGTGTTAACAAAACAGAAATTATTAAATTTTTCATTTTTTTATTCTAAAAATTTTGCTAGAATTAATTCACACTTTGTAACATGTCTATCGCCATGCTACTTTTCCTTAATTTACCGTCCCCCCGAACCCTAAAATCAATTCCGACCCAATGTATATTAGACACAACCTTACCACTGTCAAACTTACCCCCCACAACAGAACGTACCCGAAACAAAACCCTTACAAACGAACGTAACCGGAAGCCCCTGTCAGCACCATTATAAATTAGCAAAACGCCACGGTTCGTTCTCTTTCCGATCAAACCACCCCTAGAGACCAGTCGTTCACGAGACTCAGAAAATACATTTATCTAGCTGTATCACAAAGGATACAGCCCGCTACGCTACCTCTACGCTAGCGCTAGGCTAGTAGAGAGCAATATACCCGCTAGCATGAAAATATAGCCCCTAGTAGCAGTCCTTTTTATGGAGAAACATAGCCCATAGTAGCAGTCCTTTTTATGGAGAAACATAGCCCATAATAGCAGTGCTTTTTATGGAGAAATATAGCCCATAGTAGAAGAACCAATCACCAATAGCCAATACTCCAACTACAACATCAGTGGATTAACCGAGCCCACCGAAATACCAACTTCCACTTATAATTTCTGTGGCAATTTACAATTTTTTTATCAATAAACAAATATTCTTTACTCACAGTGTGATTTATATACCCATGGACTATAAGTCTTAAGGGTGCAGCATGTTCGATTGATATTAAATGTAGTTTATTTTCTTGCTAACAAATTCAGTCTAATTACAATGTGTTTCTATCTTTTTCACCTTAGTTTTTGTGTATTTTCTGTTATTCGTAACGTTTAAAAGATAGTGGCGCCCTTAACCCTTATATACCACCAATCCTTTCTATAGTGTAGTGTAGTGTTACAAATTGGCGCCTTTGAGGAGCTAATATTGTTACAAATTGGCTCCCTACCTCTTTGGGACTAAAAAGGGTTACAACTCCTACAAATAATTATCAAACGCATGTGAATTGAAACTTAATAGTTATTAAACGGGACACCATGAACTCTGACATCGAAAAGTACCAACACAACCTGACAAAAAACCGATATAAATTGCTTCATATGACCGGCGACAGTGTTAGTTATCGCTTAAAGAAGATATTTTTTTCCGTAGGTACGACTAGAAGTACTTTAACGTGTTTCAAGCGATTGAAAAATGTCTAACAAGTGTGAGAGGTGTGATATTTATGCTCTTTAAGTAACTATGATTAATTCCGGAATAAGAGATAAGCCTCGTTTAATGAATCATGTAGAGAGGCGTCTCTTTCGATGTTGTAAAGCATATCTTCTTTACCGGGAGATATGAATGAAACTACAGCCGAGCCCCGAATTCAAAAAATCGTTTTCGATTAGAAAAGAAACAGGTTTACTCTGATTGTATCACTTTTATTTTGGTCGCTGTTATTTAAATCTGGCCACATTTTTTACTTTATGGGTTTCATGCCACAAATAAATAACCTTTACATAAGGCGTATCAACATAGATAACAAATATTGTTGGTAATTTGTTTATTTGCTGTGATTACATGGCAGTATAGAATGGTATTCATTTAATAATAGTAATGTTATTTAGTTGTTTAATCTTTTTTAGGATCTGGCTATCAATGATCCCTATATGAACATTATTTGAAGCTCCTTCATGTTTATACCTTCCTTTTTTTACCTAACCTAACCTAACCTAACCTAACTCTTCATTCTCATTTGAGATGTTATTTTCGTTCCGTTATTCATCATTTTCCCTCTGATGTTCTTTTTACCTCTTAGCAAATTTATATTTCAATATCTTCCTCTGTGACCTTCATCTCTGCCTTATCAGATAATTACTTTCTTAATTCAAGTTTTTTTGTTGTTATCAAAGAACTTGAATATTTTATGGATTAACATATTATTATCTTCTTTCATTTTTTTCAAATTCTTTTTTTTTTAACTTTTTAGTTTTTCCCATATTGGATCATCACGATTTAATGCTGAGTATTTTAATATATATTGGGTTCTCTTCCAATGCAGTGTTACTTATAAAAAACTACTTAAAGGATAGACAACAAAAGGTTACTATAGAGAACACTCGTCAGATTTCATAAACATTGATTCAGAAGTGCCTCAAGGCTCTATGCTAGGCCCATTACTATTCTCTATTTACACGTCTCGGTTGATGTACCACCTAAAATATTGCCTAGCACATTTTTATGCAGATGACAGCCAGATTTACTATAGCTTTCCATTTGAAAAGACAAAAGAAGCTTGTCTTTTAATAATGACTTTAATAACTTTATAAAGGCTGCTAAAAATCACTGTTTAAGTATAAACTCGAGGAAATCAAATGTTTTATTATTTTGCTCAGATAATCAGAGGAGGTTATTATCTGATTTGCTTAAAATATATATTAAAAATGAACCTCTTAATATTGTTAATGAAGCTAGGAATCTTGGTGTAATCATCGATAATAACTTAAGGTTTGACAAACACATTACAAAGTTAATTCAAAGAGCTTATTTTAAAATTAAAATTATTTATGGCAATCGACGTTTTCTGCCACTCCATATAAAAATTTCCTTGTGTGATTCCCTTGTACTTTCGATTTTTAACTATGCTGATGTTTTGTATGGTCCAAACTTAACGACTTATTATAAAAAAAAGATTCAAAAAGTACAAAACTCATGTTTAAGATTAACTTACGTATTCGTAGGCGTCAAAGAATCTCACATAAACTTAGGGAGGCCGGTTGGTTAAATATGGACAACAGGAGGAAACATCATGCAGCAACAAATGTATCATACAATAATAATAACAAAAAAACCCTCTTACCTTAATCGGAAAATAACCTTCCGCACGGATATTCATAATCTAAATTTAAGACGTAAAAGCATGTTAAGGGTACCCAATTTCAAGACAGAAATATTTAGACGGTCCTATAGATATCAAATCTGTCAAATTTACAATTCTTTACCAGAGTTGTTAAAGTTTCTAGTACTACAAATTTTAAAATTCTCTTAAAAAACTTTTACTCGAATTGCAACAATGAACCTATATAGAAACCAACTGATACTATATAAAGATAATATTATATACTAAATTAATGTTACATTAATGATAATTTTTGTTACTTTTGTTTATTATGATTGTATTTAACTAGGGTTAAGTGGAAGAACATTTCCTGTAATGGCTTTGCTAATTGCAGAAAATGAACTTCGCCCTTTATTTTCTTAAAATAATAAAGACGTTATTATTATTATTATTATTTGAAGCTCTTTCATGTTTACCCTCCTTTTTTTCTACCAGTAACTCTTCATTCTCATCTAAGATGTTATTTTCGTTCCGTTATTCATCATTTTCCCTCTGATGTTCTTTTTACCTCTTAGCAAATTTATATGTCAATATCTTCCTCTGTGACCTTCATCTCTGCCTTATCAGATTTTACTTTCTTAATTCAAGTTTTTTTGTTGTTATCAAAGAACTTGAATATTTTATGGATTAACATATCTTCTTTCATCCTTTTCAAATTTTTTTTTTTTTAACTTTTTAGTTTTTTCCATACTGGATCTCCAATTTTTCTACGTTTCTTACACTTTCTTTTTACTCCTTAATTTCCAAATTTCTGTATTTATAAGACAAGACAAAAAATCAAGAGTAGTTTATTGTGCTTTAATCTTGGTAATGGTTTTTTCTGTGTGGTTTACAGACGAATGTCACATCCATCTGAATGGATTTATCAATCGATAGACAAATCACTTTCTTGGTTTTGAACAACTAAACATCATCCTAGAGAAACTTCTTTATAGTAACCGTGTAACGATTTGGTGGGCAGTATCACGTAACTTTCTTTTCTTGAACGTGAATAAAACCTTCAAGTCTTTTTTCATTCTATCTAAAACCTGTTGGTTTACAACGTGGTCTGTCCAGGGAATCCTCAGCATCCGCCTTTATACTCAAAGCTCAATTGTTTCTAACCTCTTTGTAGTTTCTTTGTTTAATGTCCATTTCCCTAGATTATATAATAACACAAACATTTGATCATTCTTGATTCCAGCGTAAAAATGATAACGGTAAAACTTAAATTTCCAACAACTTAAGATACAACCAATTTTGCTTTAAAGTTGAAAATTGACGAGTTATTTTGGAAAAACAAAAAAATGGAACTTCAAATTAAGATGGCGGTGAATCCATAGGCGGGATTCCTCCAAGGACTCCAAGGCATTATTAACTAAATTTGACAGACTACTTGGACAAGCATTTAAAAAATTTAATTCTTCCAACTCCCAATTAAAAAATAATGGAAAATGCGAAACTCTCGCATGTATTATTGATAAAAAAGAATGATAGGTGTTTCTTAGTCCTTACCAGCTTAAATTTTTTTTGTAATATTGAAGCAAATTTCTGTTGTATTTGAAGTACTTTTATTGCTTCTTTTTTTACCAATTATCTACTAAACTTGCATCAATCTACAAGATCAGAAAATTAATAAAAAAAATATACGAAGTTATTTTATCTTTATTAACTCCACGTAGTAAACATATTTCAACAATTCCCATCTCCGTTAGGAATTTCGCATGTATTTCCGGAAGAATAAAAATTTCAAAAAAATCACCATCGCCCACGTACGATGGGCTTAGTCTACGTGATCGCTCATTAGATTAAAGTGATTTATTTGATAATATTTCCACATTACCACTTTGTTTATCTCTTTATGTTGTAGTATTTTAAGAATTTATGTAGGAAATTTGTCAGAATCGTCATAACATTAGTCGTATGAAGTATTATTGTGTTCAATTTAAATTTTATCTTGAAAATAATACACCACACAAGCAGCAGCCGTTACTAATATTATTTAGTATAAACTAAAAGTGAATACAAACGAATAAGAATGTTTTTTTGGTATATGATAAAAATTTATATACAGTGTGACCCATTTGGTTTGGAAGCACCCCCTGTAAAATCTGCATTTTCAACCGATTTTGATTTAATTGTTGTTATAGTCAGCATCAAAAACGATATGTTGGCACAAATTTTCATAGCTTAATTTCTATTTTCATTGCCATTTATGTTAATTTTTATTTGCAAAAAAAATGAAAGTACATTGGGTATTTTTTTTTCTTAAATATTACTACACCACTGGATTCAGAATCGTTATAAATGTAAACTGGCAAAAATTGTAATTGTTAAACTCAATGACAGCCGTTTCGCTAGATAATCTGACGATGCTACTTCCTTCTACCCTCCATACTTTAAGGTTATGTTTAGTCGATTGACATTGACGCTAGTCCTTTGCATCTTTCCAGGATCTTCATAATAATTTTTTTGACAGTTTATTAACTTTTCTAAATTTTTATTTGTTTTCGGGTGAACTGGGGGCCAAGTTGTGTTTGTTTACTTCGTTGTAAATACACTTTTTCGTTGACGATCTCTCCTTTCGAATGGTATTTTTGCTCAGGTTTTGACATAACAATAAAATTTAATTTAAAGAAAATACATGTTCAAAGACGTAATTTTAATAAAATGTAGGCAAATAATTTGATTTAGATTAATAGGAATATAAATTGGGAACTTTGGCATCCCACAGATGAGAGATGGTGTAAAAGTTGATGAATTTGATTATCGAACGCTATAATATCCAGGTTGGTATCTATAGAAGATACAGAAGACTGAGATGTAGAAGTAGAATTTCAAAATATTTGGTAAAAATCGAATTGAGAATTTATTTAGGTATGTGGTGATAAAAGGGTTAAAGGTTTGGCTAAAAGGGACATGTTACAATTAGACTAGATGCTAGTCGATTATTTCATCATTATAAATCAGCAGTAGATTTACCAGGACCAGAGTTCCAGCAAGATCTTATCAAGAAAATAAGATGTTTTGAAAATTTGGTACTTAACCTCTACAGTGAAGATATTTTAGGGAAAGATAAGTTGGTGGAAATAATTATAAATGAAAAAATAAATATGAGGTGTACTGATGATACGGTCTTATAAACGAGCAACTTAAAGACAGACAACAACGACATATAAATATCTAGGATCTGGATAGAACAATCGGGCGACTAAACAAGAGAAATAAAAACGAAGACAGATATGGCAAGATCAAGATTTGTAAAGATGAAGAAGTTATTTACTAGTCGGGATAATAACATGGAACTTAGGATGAGGATGCTGCTGCGTTGTTACGTTTTTTCCACGCTCTTGTTTGGGGTTGAAGAATGGACTCTCAAGAAAAACCACATCGACACAACTACAATATGGTGTTTCCGTAGAATGTGGCGTATTCCCTAGAGAGTTACTAATGCCGAAGTGCTGAACCGGATACAGAAGGAGTGCGAGATCATTAGCAACATGAAAAGAAAGAAAGCTTCAATACCTGAGTCATATAATGAGAGGACAGAAATACACACTTCTCCAATTGATAGTCCAGAGAGAGATTAGTGGATAGCGGAGCATTGGAAGGCGTGTGTCCTGGCTTAAGAATTTTAGGGATCGGTTTAATTGCAGCAATGTTTCACTCTTCAGAGCTGCAGTCAACAGAGTCCAGATTGCTGTGACGATAGCGAACCTCCGATACGACATCAATTCCGTATTACTTTGGTTTCACAGAAGAGGTTAAGATTTACCGGCGACGTCCGCAGGAAAGTAATCAAAGACTACCTGAAAATTATGACAATTACTTGCCTGTTACTGCACAGAAAGTTAATAAAAAAGATAATCACAGCAAAGAAATAACAGAATCTGAACATGAAATAGAAATTCTTGAATGGAGTTCCTCAATTGCAACGTTCTTAAAGAATTCGTTTTGAGCCAGAATCTTAAATCGGTTACATACATTTTTTTTACAAAAAATGTATAATCTTAAAAGAAATATCGTGGGTTTTATACAATTTTTATATTTGTAAAAAAATTAAATTGTGCTTTTACCAAACATGGATTATTAACCACGTTATAGTAAATTGAATCAGTTATAAGTCAGCTATACCTTATTTTTTTGGATCGCCATGATTACAACAGTTATAGTTATTGATCATATTATCGTTATTATTTATAATCGAAAAATTTAAGATGAGAGTCAGGCTAAGGTAATGAGTCAAATTTTAACAAATACTTGGTGTTATTTTAATTAACCTTTACGAAAATGATTTACCACTGGTTTTTAGTAAACCTTAACATAAATTAAATGAAGTTTATTATTAATTAAGAACAGTAAACAACTAAACGGTTAATTCTAGCGAAACGGCTGTCATTGAATTAAAAACGTATTTTTGAATAAATAGTGGACGTTTCAATCAACCGTTTAGTTGGTTACTGTTCTTAATAATATGGACTTTCCCCCCTGTCGGTAATGCACACTGTGAGGTACGTTTTTGGGTCACAAAGCAATATACTTTCTCACAATTTCCAAGAAACTCACTCATCCACTTTTCTTGTCAGTAATACAAAACGACATATCCTGCTTGGTTTTAGTAACATAATGAAACGATTATCACCGATTTTCTGTCGTCCACATTAAACACTTCTAATTCATCGGACCTAGTCGCTCCATGCACTCCAAAAATAGCAATAACCTCCATCAATAAATAGACGTCATCAGGAGCCACCTTAATAATGTCATGTTTCTCCAGGATTTTGGACTTTTTATCTTTGTATCCTCCACTGAAGTTTTTTAGTAAGGTGGTTAACTTGCTGAATTTAAAAATGTCACAATTTTCATTCACCAACAACGTACGCTTCAGCGTATTCAGAAATATACGCCAAAACTATTTCTTCACTCATGCCATTGATATTCTTAATGCTTTTCCACTTTTTAAAAGACGTATTCTTTCTCATACATCATCCTGAATATTTGTGGCAGCAATAAACTTTCTGCTTCCAACGCAGCATTTTCTACATCTGATGGCAGTTTTTCCTTTTTTTGTGTCAATTCTTTTCCGCTCATTTCGTATTTATTCACTTTGTAAACAAAACGCAACAGACAATATTCTCCGCAAAAACCAAAACGTAATATTTGTTGACAGTGTGATTCATATCCCTAGCAACAGAGCAACACAATTGCGATTTTTGTGCCCAAAATTACAATTTTCTTTGAAATTCTATTTTTAACTTAAAGTCTTACTATAGAAAAAATGTTGTGTTGCACACGACGATAAAATCGCATTATCTTGTCGAGCACAACTAGCGTCTCGACTGACGTCTCGATACTAAAAAGTACAATTTTATCGTCTTGTACAATAATTAACTATAATCTTGTTCTTTTTGTATAATCTTGGTATCTCAAGTAAGAAAAATTCTTATACAATATTTTTATTAAAAGAGAATGCCCCTAAAGTAAAAAAGTGAAATTGCTCGACGTGAGTAGAGGACAAAAGTGCGACAATCGAAAAAAAAGTAAAAAAAAAATAATATCTAATTTTTCAGAGACCATCTCGGACGCTCTTACCGTCGAAGAGACTTTATGTTGCCCGTAAAATTTTAATCTCGCTATAAATCAAACAAAACGAGCAATAACTTATGAAATCCTTTTATAAGTTAACATAAATGAAAAACGGCCACTAAAAAGACATGAAAATAACAGAAAACGATTTTACGATCGCGACTCGCGGAGCATTGTGTCTTTTGGCGATGGTAGTTCGCATGCTGCGAACTAAAAACACCGGGAGTTTTCTAGTGGCACTACAATTATTATCTGTAACAATGAGTAAATGGAAACGGACTACTGATTGGTTTTATAAAAGGATCCTGAAGCTGATTTTAATGGCGCGGTTAGTTTTGATTTATAGTTAAGGTGTATAGGAGACTCTGCATGCTCGCACCAATATTTATTCGCAAACTAAGACGACAATTCTTATGCGGTGCAACGTGATTCATTGGCACAGTTTTTTGACTCGTTTCTACAGCCAGGAACCAAAATAAAAGAATTATTTTACATTGTAAACAAGCTAAAAATGTATCATTAATACACTATATATTTTTCTTTTGGAAAAGAAGAAGATAATAACCACTATGTCAATCTATAAGGTAGGAAACTGTTAGAGGAATCAAATTAAATATTAAGAAAATGCTGTTTTTTTTAATGCAATTATTAGAACTCTTTAGTCTTTAATAAATTTAAAAGAAAAGCCATTTTATCTCTATACATATCGATAGTAGAGGAGCAGCAGAACTGCGATTTTAGTACTTAAAATTACAATTTTGTACAAAATATTATTTTTAAACTAAATTTAAAAATATTGCTATAGAAAAAATGTTGTATAAAACACGAAGATACAATCGCATTATCTTCTCGAGTGTAATTAACGTCTCAACTAAAAAACACACTCAAAGATAAAGTAAAATTTGATCAACTTTTACAATAAACCAGTTTTTAACGGTAGTTTATTTGATTTCTTTATCTTTTGTTTCTATTTTATCTAATTATTGTTAGTGCTGATCTTTAAATAATCCATGGACAATTGGTACATCACAAAATTCTTAAGAGAAGATAAAATAACGTCTACTTAGTGAAAATTGCAAGTTCACGTGACGGTTGACTGGGTTAAGAGTTTCCCATGTTGAATATATATATGCGAACACGTAAAATTAACACTTGAATTGTTCGATAATTGACATGGACGTGAAATTTGTGCAGAATATAACCTCATGAGTGGCAATGCTCTGTGCCGAGCCAGTTATCCTCATTTCAAGAGGTCGAAAGGTCGAAAATCTAAACGTTTCAATTTTATGTATCAGATTATATATCTAATGTTATGCATTATATTCCTATATCGCAACACGATGCTGTGCTTCATCTAAAACAGTTATTGTTGTTTTCTCCTGATTTTACGCTGTTTATACATTTGCACAACCGATAAACTTGTTAATACCCGTTGAGGTATCAATAAAAACGATGTGTCAACACAATATCTTACTAAATTCTGTTTATATTAATATTATATACAGTGCGGTCCATATGTATGGAATAAATTCATTTGTAGCGTTATTATGTACAATATGAAATTCTTAAATTGACAATTTACAGTATGAAAATATTATCCCCCTCCAGCACCCCTTCGAAATTATAAGCACCCCCTCGAAAATTTTAAATTACAAAGGGGGTCGTGTGGTACCTCGTTGGAAAGGGATTTTAGTCCTCTGTTCAGCAATATAAAGTTTTTTAAGTTTGGTGCAATCATAACTGAGAAAATTTATTTTTAAGATGTAAAATTTTGATAATGTCTCTAACACAAAACTTTACGTAGAATGAAGATAATAATTTCACATAATGATTAGAATGTGTTTTTCAATGTATTTGACACTTAAATTAAATGTTAAAAATGACCACCATTCACTTCTTGACAATAACCGAGGCGATATTGTTTGGTCTATTAAAATAACTTTAGAAATAATCAGGTATTTTCGTATCTGTTCTGCTAAATATTAGGAAAAAACTTTGAAGATATTAAAATAATAGTCAAAAAACTAAATAAACAATTGATATAAATCTAGTAGGCTGCTGTCATTTAGGTATTTAAAGTTACTAAAAGACGTCAGTATAATATTTGTGCGCGTATTAAATTTAATTATGGCTCATTTGTCCGAGACTCAAAGAATAGACATTTTAATTATGATTGGTTGTGGTAATAAAACCAGAACTCAAAAGGAGGTTTGTGAAATTTTTAATAATAAATACCCTGGTCAACACGTTTCGCAGTCTACAGTTAGCAAAATAGAAAAAAAGTTTCGTGAAACTGGACATGTAAAAAATATTGAAAAACCAGGTAGAAATGTTCAATTTACTGATGAAAAAATGTTAGATGTACTTCTAGAGATTGAGGAAAATCCGCATAAGACAACTCGAGAACTTGCCGCCGACAATGATGTAAGTAAATCATCTATTTTGAGAGTTCTGCAAAAAGAAAAATACCACCCTTACAAAGTTCAGTTGGTTCAGGAGTTAAATGAAGATGATCCTGATAGAAATCAAGAATTCTGTGAATTGATGATGGATAGATGAACGCAGATTTGCAGTACATAAACAAAATAGTTTTTTCTGATGAAGCGACGTTTCATTTAAACGGAAAGGTTAACAAACAGAACTGTAGATATTGGAGCAGAGAAAATCCTCACTGGATGTGTGAGGCTCACACTCAATATCCTAAAAAAAGGTAACGTTTGGGCTGGTATCATTAACAATAAAATTATTGGCCCTTATTTTTTTGAGGGCACAGTTACTGGTGAGGTTTATCTAGATTTTTTGATTAGCTTTTTAGTGCCTACATTACAAAGAGTTTTTCCTGATGTTAATCATCCAAATAAGATAGATCGATCTATTTACTAACAACAAGACGGAGCTCCACCGCATTTTGCACATACTGTTAGAAATTATTTAAACGAGGTTTTTCCCAATAGGTGGATTGGAAGACGTGGGGCGATCGAATGGCCGGCTAGATCCCCCGATTTGACTCCTCTCGATTACTTCTTATGGGGTTATTTAAAATCTAAAGTATATTTTAATAGACCAAACAATATTGCTGATTTAAAAGTAAGGATAACGGAAGAAATTAACAAAATAACCCCCGAGGTCATACAAAATGTTGTACGAGAATTCCAATATCGCCTCGGTTATTGTCAAGAAGTAAATGGTGGTCATTTTGAACATTTAATTTAAGTGTCAAATACATTGAAAAACACATTCTAATCATTATGTGACATTATTATCTTCATTCTACGTAAAGTTTTGTGTTAGAGACATTATCAAAATTTTACATCTTAAAAATCAATTTTCTCAGTTATGATTGCACCAAACTTAAAAAACTTTATATTGCTGAACAGAGGACTAAAATCCCTTTCCAACGAGGTGCCACACGACTTCCTTTGTAAGGATAATATTTTCATACTGTAAATTGTCAATTTAAGAATAAAAATCGACCTGTTTCAGGTTTTTTCCATATAGTACATAATAACGCTACAAATGAATTTATTCCATACATATGGACCGCACTGTATATAAGAGGTATGACTAATAATTTAATAAAATCATACAAATAAAACACAGAAAACTAAAATAAACAATATTACCAGCAGCGATCAGATGGTCTTATGTGGTCTTAGCTTTGCTGATGACAGAGTATTGCATTATGAAGCTACTCATTGGAATGAGTTAAAACAATTGGTAGGAGGAGGATTTTCCCAAAATAAAAGCATGGTTTGACTACAGATTACTATCAATAAATTTTTAAAAAAACACTACATTTACCTTTTTGTAGTCTAGCCTTCGGTCTACCTCCATTTACAAATATAGCTGTCGGAAACGACACATAATATATACTGCCCGAGAGAAAAACTAAATATTTAGGCATCATAGTAGATAACCACTTGCGCTGGGACAAACATATTCAATACTTACTAAGCAAACTACGTAGTGGGTTATTTAAATTTATCAAAGTATCATCAATGTTAAACTTATCACAGAAGAAAATTTTTTTTCATAGCCTTTTTGAATCTCATCTCAACTACGGAATAATTGGATGGGGTGGAGTCACTATAAAACTCATTTAAAGCCAATTGAAATGATTCACCTTTTGCCTAAGATGGTCCATATATGAGCATAAGTGTTCCTTATACCTTGAATGTCCTGTGTTGGTTTTAGTTTTTTTAAAGATTTTCCTGACTTTATTAGTTAAGCGTCTAGAGGGTTTCGTGTTGTTTTTAAATCCTGTAAGTTGTCCCAACTCCTTCCTTATGACATTAATGGACTTCTCCAGTCGCTGTTGCCACCAAGGTTTATGTTGCTTCTTCTTCTCGGAACAATTTATGTTCGGAAACCGGACTTGTTGGTTAGCACTGCAACTGCACCACAGTAGATAAGGGTGTGGATTTCTTCCAGTGTTCGGCAGTCCTTGGCACGATCATTTAAAAGTACAAGAATCCTATTGGTGTTCTTATTTGATCTTAGCTTGGGCAATATTGGTCGCTGAATTGGGTTGGTACCATCAAATTCTGCTATTGCTTTAGAGAGTTCGGCAACAGCATTTTCGTGTTCGGCTGTTTGTGTGTCATTATCTATGTTTTCGTTTTGATCCATGTTTGGTGTGTCCTCGCTAGTGTGGTCATCAAGTCTTACATTATCCAGATTATCATTTGTATGTTGTATGTCAGCAATACGTTGCTCTGTAACATGTTGACACTCTGGATATTGTTCTTTAAATGCTCGATGAAGGGCGAATCTGTAAGTTGTTAAATCTGTCTCAATTTTGGTGATTTTAAAATAGGAACGTATAATGAATGAATTCATCTCTGTAGTCCACTTCATACGCTTCCTGGGCTTTCCGGTCATGGATGTACCGTCCTGCGATACCCCAGAAATAGAAACAGTGTTTTTATGATGATCGAGTTTTTTAAGACTGTCTTCAAGACTGGGAATGAGTCCAGTTGATGACACGATGATCGGTACCACCCCCACTTTTTCTGCATGCCATATCTGCCCTACTTCTATAGCAAGATCGGTGTACTTTGCTATATTTTCATTACATTTGTCCAAAATATTGTTGTTTGGAACTGCTATTATTATTACTATTATTAGAAAATTTAAAAAAATTTAGTACACCAATAATTATATGTTACATTTTCTACTGCACAACATTAAAATAATAGTTATTTATTGTACAAGACGAGATTATTGTACAGTCGAGATTTAATTGTTACTTTTTACAACAAATTTTGAAGCCCTTATTACTCCCGAAACAGTATAATTTGGATATAGGACATTGAACAAGTAATACGTCTAGAATGTTTCAAATAATCCTGAAATTAAATATACGTGGTGTTGAATTTGATAAAAACAAAGTTGGCATTGGCTACGGTCACAAAACACACCCTGTATAAAAATAATGATTATTATTAAAAATATACTTACAGTATCGCTAGATATAGTGTCTAGAAAATGCTAAATAAACCTTAGGAAAAAATAAATATAAAATATTACGCTAGTACGTTATCTTCATCACAAAAAACAATATTCTTTTGTCAATCCATTTATCACAATATTCTCATTAGATATCTTGTGATTGATGTTGCCACGATAGCAATCTGCTGAGAATACTTATCTAGAATGATTATGTTACGAATCGAGCAGTTCAATGTGTCAGTAAAATAAATATATGATAGAACTCGAAAAAGAACGGTCTTGACTGAGAATAATTACGTTTTCAATTGAATACCGTAGAAAAATCAGTTTTAACGAGTCAATTTCAAAAATGTAAGTTTGTCAAGATATTAATCAGATTAATGTAAAAAATACCGATTTAACGCTGTAGTAAGTGCCTTACTTAAAAAAAAATACTTAGTCAAAGTGTTATTTATAAACTCAGGTGAGAATACCTAAATAATTGAGTAAGAACATTAAAAATAAAACTTTTTAACAAATAATTGAGGTTATGTAATTTTGGTGTTTGCATGCTTGTGGATTTAAGGTTAAATTTCCTTTTTTATTTGAAACCAAGCCACCAAGTGGTCAGCTTTTGTACGTTATTTAAAGGATGAGGAAAATAAGAAAATGCATTGGTTTCAAAGGATTCAAAGATAAGGATTTTAACGGGGTTTAGTATACGCGATAAAACGTACAAAGTAGAAGTAAGCTTTAAAATAGGATGGATAAGTGGATGATTGAAGACACTGATAGTAACTGCCCAAGAGGACGGTTTATCCGCCATCACATGACAGCTTCAGCTACCATAATATGTGTCTGTAATAGACAAAGCATGCATTTGGAGCAGTAAAAAAGTTACACCCCCAAACTTGATACGTACAAAGAATGCAGCAATTGTATCCTCCAAAGATACACATATCAAGAGGGAGACTTCAGAAGAAATGTTCACTAAAGACAAATCCAAACATAAATTTTTTTGTAAAATGCTCGAGTTATCAAAGGCCTTAAAAAAAGTTCAACAAACTAAACTTAAAGAGTATGCATTTGGATACAAGCAATATACGATTAATAAAAAAATATCTGCCACATCTAGCAGTAATTCCTGTTGAGAACATGGAGACATACGAATGCGAATATCAAGGGGGATTTTGCCAAACCTGCGATATATCCCCACAACTTTTTAATCTGAATTCACAGTTTACGAGGGTTGTCTGAAAACATAAAGATGGCAGCACTCGTAAACAAAAGTTGGAGAATGTGTTTGCGCATGCTTTGAAAGGTACCCACTAAAATTTCAGCCATTTTGGACGCGCAGTTGTTGTTTGACAATCATTTGAGTGAGTCGATGTGAGTGTTTTTATGAAAATGGAAAAAATCGAGTATCGAGCTGTCATTAAATATTTGTTTTTGAAAGGCTATACGCCTACGCAAACCAAAGACGAGTTGGACGCTGTGTACGGGGACTCTGCACCATCATTTACCACCGTGAAATTTTGGGCTGCTGAATTTAAACTTGGCCGTACCAGCTTGGATGACGATGAACGTTCGGGACGTCCAAAAACTGCAACCACTGACGATAATATCGCTCAAGTTCACCAAATGGTGCTAGGCAACCGTCGAATTAAAATCAGAGAGATGGCACAGGCTATAAACATGTCCAAATAACGTGTTTGTCACATATTGAATCAAGATTTAGGCATGAGGAAGCTGTCCGCGCGTTGGGTACCGCGTTTGCTCACTTTGGACCAAAAACGTGTTCGAATGAACATTTCCAACTCTCTGTTGGCGCAGTTTAGGCGCAATAAATCAGAGTTTTGGTGCCGATTTATTACTGTAGATGAAACTTGGATACACCATTAAACTCCAGAAACAAAAACACAGTCAAAACAATGGACTGCGAAGGGGAAATCGGCTCCAAAAAAAGCAAAGGTTGTTCCTTCGGCTGGGAAAGTGATGGCAAATGTTTTCTGGGATAGTCATGGAGTTATCTTAATTGATTATCTTCAAAAAGGAAAAAACATTACAGGAGCATACTACGCATCTTTACTTGATGAGCTGAAGGCAGAAATTGTGGAAAAACGGCCACATTTGCAAAAAAAAGAATTTTGTTTTACCAAGAGAATGCGCCGTCTCACACCTTAGCGGTTGCCATGGCGAAAATCCACGAAATCTGCTCCAAAAAAAGCAAAGGTTGGTCCTTCGGCTGGGAAAGTGATGGCAACTGTTTTCTGGGATAGTCATGGAGTTATCTTAATTGATTATCTTCAAAAAGGAAAAAACATTACAGGAGCATACTACGCATCATTACTTAACAAACTAAAGGCAGAAATTGCGGAAAAACGGCGACATTTGCAGAAAAAAAGAATTTTGTTTCACCAAGACAATGCACCGTCTCACACTTCAGCGGTTGCCATGGCGAAAATACACGAATTACGGTTTGAACTGCTTGACCACCCTCCTTACTCACCAGATCTAGCCCCAAGCGACTTTTTTTGTTCCCCAAGCTTAAAGTTGCGCTCAGAGGACAGAGATTTTCATCGAATGAGGAGGCCATCACCTTCGTAAACAACTATTTTGCAGAGAAAGACGTCGAGTACTATTTAGACGAGTTGAAGAGATGGGAGCATCGCTGGGAGAAGTGTATAGACTTACAAGGAGACTATGTAGAAAAATCAAAATTAATTTGAAGAAAAAATGTCTAGTATCTTTGTTAGAAAGCGCTAGAAGAGAGAGGCGAGGAATGTAAAGGTATTGGAGGAGCATTAATAAACAACCTAAGATTAGGCGAGCACACTGTTACAATGGTTGAGGGTGCAGAAAATCTTTAAACCCTATTAGATATATTTAACCGAGAGGAAGTAGGACGCATAATAGAAACAAAAAAACAAAATAATGGTTATAAGTAAAAACCCAAGTACTAACTACTTCCTCACATTAAATGGAAAACAAATAGAACGTGTACGATCTTGGTGTAGTAAATAATGCTCAAATGATCCAAAACAAATAAATCAGGATCAGAATAACAGTGGTCCTAAAGGCAGTCGTCGAATACTTTTTATTGCTTACTAACAGAACAGAAATTGAAACCTCCTTATCAGAATAAGGTATGTGAAATGCTATGTGTGGTCAGTATTATTGTATGAAGAGAAAATTGGGATCTTAAAAGCTTAAAAGACCAAATGCTTTTCTAGGACTTTCACATAACAATTAAGTAATATGTCAGACTACAGTAACTCTGGAAAGTTTTTTAAATCTATAGTGTATGTTGAACTGCCACCCCCCATTTTTCGTTCTTTTTAAAACATATAAAAAGTTAATTTTAGACCACAAATTTTATCCTACATGTTCTTATATTTATTATTTATTTTTTATCTGTTGGTTGGTTTGAAAATGTTTTTAATTTCATATTTTATGTTTTAATTGTGTTCCTTATATTTATATATGTTTTAATTTTTACACCAAAGTATGATTTTTCTTTTCTTTTTTAATTTGTAATCATAAAATAACCTTTTTTATAGCCTGATGATGGCCAAAACTAATAGCTTTTCCATCAACATAAAGAATAATATTCTTTGACATAGACTTTGGATTTTTCATTTGGTTTCCCATTAGTCACCTTTGAGATATGGATGGTTTACTTCGTTTTAATTAAGTAATAGGATGTTTAATGAATTATAAGCTTGGATAGTATTCGTTTCTGTCATAAATAAATTCGAAATGTATATTTATTACTAAATTTTCTAAAAAAATTTATAAGTAGTTTCAATTATAATCAATTCATAATTTTATTGACTGATTTACAAATGTTAACACATTTCTGTTGATTCGTTTGACCTTTTTCCCCACAATTTTAATTGATTAGGTAAGAAAACTTATTTCAAATGTATAGCACATACCGATATTGATTTATACATAACAACTTGGCATCTCACATCACATTTTGTCGTGATCGCAGTCGTGATTCCTCTTGAACTAATTCACATGATATGAAAGGTAATTTATTTGATCTGTCATGGAAAAATTGGCAAGCGTATCCTCTAAAATGACATGGAATAATTCAGTGATTGATGATACAATACGGTTTTGTTATTAAATTTTCAGGTTGTATAATGCCCAACAAAAAGTAATTGTAGGTTTGGTACTTTTTGCCGACTCCCTAGTTAGTGGAAACAATAATATTAGGTAGAAAGGCAAATCCATTTTTAAAATGTTATTTGTGTTATAAACAAATGAATTGATTGTAGTAACCTTTACTTTGTGGAAGGCCAGCTATATAGAAAGGACAAGGAGTAATAAATCATTCATTTAAGTAGATTTCATAGACATACCAAAATATATTTTAAGAGGGTTTACCGTAAGGTACATTTTGTATTGAACGAATGAGTTGCAGCTATGCCTAAGAATATACGATTTAGGTCAGAGGTAACGGGATGTACTAATTTTAATAAAAACAAGTGATAGAGGTACATAAATTTTAGTAAGTTTGATAAAGAAAGGCAACACAGTTTATTCGTAATAGAAAACAAACCAATCTGTAACAAAAATTATTTTATATATTTTAGTTCTTTTTGTAAGAACATTAATTCAAACTTTGAATATTGTCACAAATAAATTACAATGAAATATATTTTTAAAAAATTACATTTACATTTACAATTACTGATCTTTACAATAACCTAATATATTTGTATTACAATTACGTCTTATCTATAAAAATAAAATGAATACTCAATCAATGTAAACAGTTTAATAGTAGACAACCAAATTTGAGTTGTTCATTAATTATAAACAAATTATAATCAATTTGAATGTTCTAAAAATGATTTTTTTCCATTTTTTGAGTTTGTTTCAAAAGTTTTAAATAGGAAATGTATCTGTTCTTTATATTGTAGAAAAAATTTTTTAAGGAGAAATTTTTTTAAAAAAATTTCTTTTTTTTCGAAAACGCTGCAACTCGGAAAATTTTTATTCAAGCGCTACAAAAGAAATTGAGGTTTTTTGGGACATTTTATTTTCTCCCTGTTTCATACAATTTGAATTATTTTGTGAAATGAAAAACGAAAAATAGTTTCTTGCATTTTTTTATATATTTTTAGGTTATGTACAAAATATTATCCGACAAAATTGTAGTTTTTTTAAATACCTACAACTTTGCTATTCAAAATTTTTCGACCAGAAATCAGGTACGTCGGAAAATGGCAGATTTTCCACGACGCTACCCACTTTTACCAACTTTTCCCTCCAATTCTCCAGCTGATGAACTCATAAGTTTTTCATTATGACACCCTCTTGACCTTTTCCAATTATTGTTAAACATTGGATATAGTCTATATAGAAAGGACAAGGAGTAATAAATCATTCATTTAAGTAGATTTCATGGACGTACCAAAATATATTTTAAGAGGGTATACCGTAAGGTACATTTTGTATTGAACGAATGAGTTGCAGCTATGCTAAAGAATATACGATACAGGTCAGAGGTAACGGGATGTACTAATTTTAATAAAAAAAAGTGATAGAGGTACATAAATTTTAGTAAGTTTGATAAAGAAAGGCAACGCAGTTTATTCATAATAGAAAACAAACCAATCTGTAACAATAATTATTTTACATATTTTTGTTCTTTTTGTAAGAAGATTAATTCAAACTTTGAATATCGTCACAAATAAATTACAATTAAATATATTTTAAAAAAATTAATTAAAGTCAAGATAGCAAGATATCGTTACAATTTTTATTAAATTCAAAGAAGCAAAATGAATATTTTTTATTTGTATTACTCGTATATGAAGTGTTTGGGGAATTTTTCTCAGAAATTTTAAATGGCAAGTGGCCTACTGTAATCGGCTTAATACGATTACACCTATTTACAGATTATTCGAATATTGAGAGGGATTTTCCAAACAACCCAGTTTTCTTAGAAACATTATCAGGAATATTATTTTAAAAGAAAGTAGGTACATCAAATCAGTACTTAGTATTAGTTCTTTGAGTAAAGTTGTATGAAGTATGGTTGTATGGTTTTCATAATATTGTAAACAGTTGGAATATATTTAAAACATTTGTTGAATGTTAATTGTGCAAGTACCAAACAATGTCGATACATGGTGCTCCCTGTAAAGGTTTTGCATACTTAATTAGGGTTTATTACTCCTCGTACTTTTTGTACATACTATAAACAAAATCATTATTTATTTAAAAAATTGCCAAGTAAAAAGTATTTAAAATACACTGTATGATCAAAATAACAAATTACATTTTACTTTTTACGATTTTTAATTGCCTTGATCCGGTTCTGATCGATCTAAAGAATGTCCGCCCTCTTATATACTCCCTTGTCGTGGAGAACGCGAAGAAGCAGACCATAAAAGTGCAATGTCATATCGAGAAAAAGGTGGGATTCGCACATCATCTCCGTTCAAACCTTTTCACACGCTGCATCATTATTGTGTTCAAATATAGGTGGGTCTGTGTCAGACAGTTGAATAGTTTTTTATATTATTTTCGAGTGAGTTTAAAATCGTATTTGCCCAATAACTTGACCTTACTGTTTAAATCACTTACATTATTACGGATTTTATTACACAGGATATCAGGATTGAGTTAAAAATAATGTTCACTTAAAATCAAGAACCATATTCCTTAATATTTGGAAATATGAACATAAAGTTTAAAAAAGTCTTGATTGAAAGAAAGAATGGGTTGTAAAAAAATTAACGTATGAAAAAGAAAAATTTAATCTAAATTTGTATATATGTACTTTTATAATTTCTAATAATTTATGAAGTCAAAATTATGAATTTCTAAAGGCTATTCAAATTGATGTTGGTTGCTAGAAGATTCTAATCTATAAGGTTAAATTATTTTGTTCCAATTATTTTATTAACTTATTAAGAAAACAAGCTTGTAAATACAAAATTTATTTTAAAAATAAATACATAATAAAAATTTAATAATATTGGATAGTTTATATATTTCAAAATTTGGCGAAGGAGCTAGAAAATGTTATACACCAATTTTACTGGCTGAAAAGTTAGTATTTAACATGGAGACAAAAAGGATTGGTCAAGAAAAATATGGTTAAGTAGCGTTATAACAGATCTGTCAAAATAGTTATTTACGTTACAAGTTCGGAAAGTGGCTTCTAATCGACTACCGTAATAATCACTTCACGGACGTGTATGGTACTATATTTTTTTTCATACTGCCTTTGGTTTTAAACACAATAAAATATGAAACTGTAATGACATATTTGATCATTTTATTAGGAAGTCATGTAGACTGCTGTGAAATAATTATGATTGATTTATTCTTAACATGGTTGATTTGCTTTATAAACAAGTTACCAAGTAACAATGTAAATAAAGTTGGAGTTTCTGGAGGTTGCCGAAGGGAAGAGATCTATAATTTAGAAGTTAGTGATGTGGAGGATACGGATACTCAGTCAGTAGTTAAGATTAACCAGACAAAAACGCATATTCGACGTGCTTTCATTGTGATTAACAGTGATGAGGTTCACTATTTGGATGTTTAGAAAATACCTGAATTTACGGCAACACGTCTCCCTGAAAGTTTTTTTGTAGTATATTTAAATGGTTCTAAACCTTTAGCTATAACAGTATCCTCCATAATAATTATCGTTTCTTGCCAAAGAAAATGTAAGAAAAATTATCACAGAATTGTTCAGAACAAGAGTAAAGAATAAAATTTTTAACACACTGCTTACTTCTATTGAAAATTTAACTGAATATGGTTATTTTATTAAAAGAGTTGTCACGTGTCTTAGTTTTAACCATGTTATCCCACCAATATTCAAATACTACCAACCTTTTTTATGTCTGGCATCTAAATTTAGAAAATGTCATGTTCACTACGTCTACTAGTAGTTATTTTCCCATTCATTTGCAAAATGGTAGAGATGGTCTTATGAGTATCCACTTTCCGGTGGGGCATATAGCTCGGTCAAACTTGGTTTGAAAACTAGTAACAGTTTATGTACCTCAAAGGGTGCATGTAGATGTTTTTCCATTTTTCAATTTTTCAATTTTTAAGGATATAAAATAGTGAGGACCACCATCGATATCAAAATTATCCCAATGTTTAGTGTAGTTTTAAAAATATAAATTACCAATTATCTTTCTGTATCAAAATGAAGCAAACTTTTTCACCTCTTATTGTGTACCTGCTGAAAAAAAAATTAATATTTCAGATTTCCAGAAATTATTCTAATAAATCAGTAACATAGATTTATTAAGGTCCATGTCCAACCAGTTTTTTTATTACAAAATGACTGTATACGTCACAAAAAAATTGGGATTGTTTTAACAACTACAATTAAAAAAGAATACAATGTGAGATAAACTTTATTGGAATAAAACAATGAGCTATAAGTATATTTCTGTCATACTAAAAAGACTAGAATGGTAGATGATTGAACTTTTGTTAAAATGAGAAAGATAAAAGAGTTATTGAACCACAAATACAGTAGGAATTAGGAAAACACAGACAAATGAGGAGAGATAAATCTTATAATAAAATAGGTAGCTAATTTATATCCTAATATAGCTAAAAACTACAAACCCAGGTTGTATCACCATAAAAACAGTGATAAAAACGTTGGTGGCATAGAAATCACTGGTATAGTAGAGAAATTAATCATAGCAGAGGCTGGGGACAAATATTTGCAAAATAAAGTAAAAAAAGTACAAACCCATGTTATCATTGCTGATGAAAAAGTAAAAATTTGGGACTGCAGCATTTAGGAGTAAAGAAATAGTGTACTTTTATTAGTTTTCCAATAAATAATTTGAGTTGTAGTATGTAGAAAATATATTAAAATCCAATGTAAATGTGTAAAAAAAGTTACATAATAATATCATAATATATCATAAAGTCAATAAATAAGGATTCACATAACTAAAATCATTGAAATTAAAACAATGTTGGTAAAAAAATGCTTTACAATGGGAGCTTTCAGCCGAAAAAAACCATTGACAGTGCTTGCAAGCAATGAGAAATGAACTAAACAGTTATCTGCCAGATACGTTTGCTAACTTTAATCCAGCACTTACACAATCATTGCTTGTAGTAGGTATTATTGAAATTATGTCCGCCCAAAGAATCTACTTTCCTAACCAGAACTGTAGGAATTAGATTTCACAATACTAACATTCTAATTTCTTAAAATTAATCGTTTATACTTTAGAAACGTATCAAATTTAGGTTAGAATTTCTGGCTACAGAAATCAAGCGTTTTAAAGGAAAATAGCAATAAAGCACTGTTAGCACTTACCACTTACGAACGACAGCTTGCTTCTTTGCTGAACGTCCCCAATATTTCACCAAAAGTTTTTGGACAGGGTAGACCGAGACCATGTCCCGCGAACCCCTAATAGAAATGGAGTTATAATAATTCATTTAATATTTATTTACGTCCATTTATATTGTTTTGTTTAACAGGAAATGAAACGATTTTTAAAAATTCTTAAAATTTTTAATCCATACTAAGAATGCAGCGTGAGAAGTTATTTTACGATAATCCTTCGATGACAGTATGGAGTATAAATACTCTTCCAGTACGCATAACATTTACCTTACAAGTCTTCGTCTAGTCTTATCAAGATCGTCATTTAACCAATAATTAAGTGCAACCGCGATGGAGGCGGTTATAGCGACTAACAAGCGTATAAATATTAGACCTTATTAAATTTAATATTAGTAGATTAGCGCTATTTAACGGCCGTGAGTTATACTGTTTACTTTTATGATACGGTGCCGTCAGAAAGTTATCGTGTATTTTTAAATATGTTGCCGGTCGGCAGTATCTAGTAGTTGTTGCCACGGTGATTATCGTAACAGATATATAAATACGTACGTCGTAGATAAGCTCGAGGCTAATGCAAAATCTCGAAATGGGAAACTTAATATTATAGATACAAGTACAAAATATACGTATCGGTTGATCAGGATTACGGTACTGCTAAAGAAATAGTCACTTACCCAAATAATTGGATAGTTTAAAAAAACTAAATAATTACGCTTTTATTGCCAACCAAAATAAGAAAAAAACAATCTTTTATATTAGTTTATATTACATTAGTAATGTAAATAAATAATCACCCAAAAATGAAATTATAATAATATTTGAGTTATATTGAAATCAATTAAAATTAAAAGGGTGATTTTACTACATTTCTTTTTCATAATTAGTTAGTAATATTTCATTCGTCGGAAAAGCAAATGTTAAATAAAAATTGTTCATCGTTTGTAATTCGTTCACTCATAACATTACAAAATTCTAATCGCTTATCAAAATCGTCTTCATTAAGTTCTTGTACAAGGTGAATTTTATACGGATGAAAATGATGGGCCTTAAGAATCCATTGGATAGTACGTCGACTAATACCACACGAAGTTTGCAATTTGCGGGTACTTAATGTAGGATCTACAATAACTTGCCCTTCTGTTGCTTCGTTCCTTATAGGATTTTCAATATTACGTTTTTTATTGGCGACTGATCCAGTTTCCCGATATTCAGCTACAAGTTCTAGAACATATTTTCGGTGCACATTATTGTTCTCACGTCGCTCATTAAAAATTTGTGCTGTTCTATTAGCGCACTAATTATTTCAGAAAAATATTTCAATAATTTCAACGCTTTCTGCCGTGGTTAATTTATGTATAAAGCAATAAATGATATTTTAACAACAAAGATTGGTCAAATCAATCGCAAACAATAAGTACGTGGCATTCTCTACTTATCTTTCTTCAAGAAACAACTTTTTTTGTCACAAAGGACACTCCAATTGCTATTTTTATTATTATTAAACCATGGGCGTAGTAAATAAAAGCATTTCCTTATCAAGAAAATGCTTTTACTCAAATTTCATCTGAAAGAAGTACAAACTAATTTTACATCATTATAAAGGGAGTTGAAAGACCTTTCAAATAATGGATCATTCGACCCACCATTTCATTTAAGATTTTAGGGATGATGCCACCCCCGCTTAAGAGGCTGCAAATGTTAAAGTGATTTTATGCCAATTTTGTGTCCCCCTCGAAAACAAAATTGACGGGTCTAAGCGTTTTTTTAAAAAAGGAATCATCTGCCAGTAAATGCCTCTGTTTCGTTTTCGGTGCGCCACACTGTATATTGATAACACAATATGTATTTAACAACATTTTAACTACATTGTGTTTACAATATTTTATCAATATTGATATACATTGGAAATGCGATATTCATTGATTTATGGACATAAATTTTTAATCATACAGATTTGAAAAATAAATGAGTTATTTTAAAATTATTAAATTAAATTAGTTTAGATTGATTTGTTGCTGCGAACCTCGCTTCGCTCGGCACGCAGTGATTTGTTTATAATAATACCAAATTTAATCATAATTGAGCTGGCAAAAATAGTTTTTAAATTAGTAAAAATTGATTTGGTGTTATTATAAATCTATCACTGCGTGCCGAGCGAAGCGAAGTTCGCAGCACCAAATTAGTTATAACTAAATTATAAACAAGTTTTAATTTATAATAATACAGATTTGAAAAATAATTGAGTTGGAAAAAATTATTTTTAAATTAGTTTTTTTGACCTATTCACATAAACATATTTAAAGAAAATTGCCAAAATAAAAATTATTTGGCACATCTATTTGAAGTTTACCTACAAGACGATATTTTTATCTGTTGTCAGTTTTAAATACATTTACCAGGTTAGTTTTAAAGTACCTACTTATTTAAATTTTTATTATTATTATTCGATTTTTCTAAAGCATTAATTTTTGCTTTATGTACCTTGTATTATTATTATTATACACATTATGATTTTTTTAAGAGTCTACGACCTCAACTATATTTACGTTGAATATATTTATAAATGAATTTTGATATCTTACATAGCACGTAGTGTCTCAAACACCATGACGTATACAGAATTAGACAAATGAACGAATTAAATATTTATGAGCTAGCCAATTGTAAACCACTAGATTTTAAGTAACTTGTTCCATGCTGATAAAGGTGTGGCTGTACAATCTTATTTATCTTTGCTACTGAAACAACTTCGTTATGACAGTCATGTTTATTTTAGTCAAACTGTTTTATGGTCAAGTATATTCCCAAGTATTTTACATTTTAAAAAAAGTATATAAGTTTAGAGAATATTTTATAATTATTTGTTAATTTAAAAATATTAATAAATAAAGAAAACCGCAAAGGGTGATAAACTATTAGTTACTCCTTTTTTTAAGATATCCTTTCTAACTGGTACATACAAGAATTAAGATGTTTACACTCCGAATCCTCAAGTTTTGACAACTTAGATTTAAATACTATTTTGTTCATTTGAATATTTTATTATTTCATAATATAACATATACAGTGCGTCCATAAGTAACGTAAGTAACGCATAAATTCATTATTGGCTGAATGAACAATAAAATTAGAAATTCCCGAAACAGGTCGATTTTTGGAATCAGCTCAGCAAAGGCAATTTGGAAATTGAAAAAAGGGGGGGGTTCCATTTGAAAAAAATGGTGATAACGTCATTACACGAAAGTGATTCACCTTGTAACATGTCTATCGTCATGTCACCTTGCACTATTACCGACCGTAAAGGATACCGCTATTATTACCGTTAAAACCGACCCTGATTCACTGTTAATGCTACTGTACATGAGACACCCCTTATAGACGCTAACTATTTATCTGTTTGAAGAAGGCCAATCAAAGAACGCGTCCCTCACTTGCAATTGAATAACGAACGCATTTCTTCTGACAAATGACACAAAACACAATTTCCGTCTTGAGCTAGACTATTTGATGAATCGCCCAGCAATTCTATATCCTTTTCAACTGATACTCTCGTCTGAAGATCAAGTTGGAGTCGAATTACCTCTTATTGTCAAGTTATCGCTAAGTTGTAGTAAAGTTATTGCTAATTTAGAGCCCAGTTACCGCCTATGTGAAGACAGTCCCTCAAACCACTTCTGAGCTGTTAAGAATACTATTACATACCGAGCAGCCAGAATCATTAAAGAAACTTTCATCTCTCCACTAAGAAGCTGAAGCCGCCCTTCTAGACAGCACAGAAACCTAAAGTTAAGTCCACTTTTTACAACTCCAGTTCATTATTAGCAAGTACTTACAGTTTCAATAAATAAACAATAGTTTTATAAGTCTTAAGGGTGTAGAATGGTCGGTCTTTATTTCAAGTAGCTTCTTTATTTGTTTAATTAAAGTAATTACAAGGTGTTTCTATCTTTCTCACCTTAGTTTTTGTGTAGTTTGTTTGCTTAATCGATAGCGTTTAAAAGATAGTGGCGCCCTCATTACTTATACATCCCAATCCTTCCTATAGTGAGCATTAACTTGGAGTCGAACCACCCCCTGGAGAGGGTCTCTTAGGCGGGATCTCTTTTGGAGAGTTTTTTAGTTACAAATAGGCTCCCTGCCTTTTTGGGACTAATTTAGTTACAACCTTGTATATCAGATTATGATTTAATACAATATTAAATTGAAATCAAAAATCGACCTGTTTCGGAAATTTCTAATTTTATTGTTCATTTAGCCAATAATGAATTTATGCATTACTTTATGGAGGCAATGTATAGTATAGTAGAAGTAAAATTTAAGTAAATAATAACAAACAAGCAAATAGAATACCAAACTTGAAGAGCTAGTAGACCAGTGCCGAAGCCTTTAAAAATGGTAAAAAACGAAAAAAAATTACAATAGAATGAAACCCATTGGAAAAGGAGGGAAATATGATCAAAATGAAAGGAAAAATAAATTACGGTCGATCCGAGTTCGGGAAGTGGGAGGGGGTGAGTTTTTAAGGGTAAAAAATGGTTTATCTCGATTTCCGGCTAAACTACACGTCCTATGCGAAAAAGTTAAATGGCAAAGTTGTAGGTAATAAAAAGATCTACAACTTTTGTATTCGCAATTTTTTCACATAACCTCAAAATTTGGGTGAAAAATTCAAAAAACCAAGTTTTTGGTTTTTTATTTATATCTTTTTCAAAAAAAATTTTTTTTTTACGAAATTTAGTGAAAACTTACCTTATTATGTCCCAAATACACTGTAATTTATTTGATTAAAAATATTTATTTTTTCGCCTTATTTTCATTTAATATCAAAAAAGCACCCTAATTTTCAATCGAAAATTCTGACGTCAAAATATCAGCTTTTTTCAAAAAGTGTGGGGACTTTTTGTTCGTTGAAATATCTACTTTCTGATGGTCTAAAAAAAAATATACATTACTATAGGAAATGTTCTCAGAAAATGCAATAAATTGAAACAAACCCAAATTCGAAAATTTTTTTTTTGAACAAGGACAAAATAATAAAAACTTTAATGAAAAGATTACAGTCACAAGGATTTTTCTGTAAACAAGTTGAAGAAGATGCTGATGCTGACATAATTAAGACCTCGATAGAAGTTGCCAGAGATACTAATAAAACTGTCGTAGTTGTGGGTCAAGATATTGATCTTTTAGTCCTTTCTAATCAATTAAATTCAAATAATCATGACATTTATTTTCTCAAACCGGGCTCTGGAAATGGAAAGGATCTTTTTTTCACGTCTAATAGTTTCAAACATGAATCCTTCAAAAATATTGTTGCATTTCTGCATTGTTTTTCTGGTTGCGATACAACATCTGGATTTGCCGGAAAAGGAAAGAAAAGTATCGTTAACTCATTATTAGACGCGAAAAATTTATCAAATTTGGCCAATGTTTTTTATAAAAAAGATGAAAGTAAAGAAAATATTAAAAAAAATGGATTACAATTAATCAAATCTATTTATACATGTAAAAAAGAAAAAATAACACTAAATCAATTAAGGTTTCAAAAATATCAATTGGCAAAAATTAAATTATCCTTTATTTTGGCAAACCTCCCACCCACAGAAGGAGCAGCAGAACAACATTGTTACAGAGCATATTATCAGCTTCAAACTTGGTTGGGTAACGAATTGACAGCAACAGATTGGGGCTGGAAGCAACATCAGCTTGGAATTATGCCCAAATTTACAGAAAAAGGATTTAATTCCGGAAGTATTGCTCAAAACTATTTGCTGCAGCTGTGAAACTGGATGTAACAGTTTAAAATGTGGTTGCCGAAAACATGGTTTAAAATGCACAAATTTATGCACTAATTGTCAGGGTTCTGAAAGTTGCTCCAATATGGAAGAAAAAGTCTACGAGGAAGTAAATGATTCAGATGAAATTGTAGATGAAGAACCAATGCATACTGGAAATAACATTGGAGACGAAGATGATGGTCTTGAAGATTTCGACGATCAACTAGAGTTGGAAAGGTTTGTCGAATCTAACGATGAAGAAATGCCTTCAAAGATACAAAAACTAATGAATAACTGATAATAATTTCAGATAAGGTATTTATAACAAGATTAATGTTTTTGAAAAAAAATATTATGAATAACGTAATCAGAATTAAGTATCTAAATTCACATGTATATTTACATGTATATTTATATTGTATGAGATTTTCTATGACATGAATGTAATTCGAATTAAATAAATAAACTTTCCAACTTAAAAAAAATTGCAGCAATCATATTTTTTTGATGAAATTGTATATAATGATAAAAAAAAATTTTCGAATTTGGGTTTGTTTCAATTTTTTGCATTTTCTGAGAACATTTCCTATAGTAATGTATATATTTTTTACACCATCAGAAAGTAGATATTTCAACGAACAAAAAGCCCCCAAACTTTTTGAAAAAAGCTGATATTTTGACGTCAGAATTTTCGATTGAATATTAGGGTGCTTTTTTGATATTAAGTGAAAATAAGGCGAAAAATAAATATTTTTAATCAAATAAATTACAGTGTATTTGGGACATAATAAGGTAAGTTTTCACTAAATTTCGTAAAAAAAAAATTTTTTTTGAAAAAGATATAAATAAAAAACCAAAAACTTGGTTTTTTGAATTTTTCACCCAAATTTTGAGGTTATGTGAAAAAATTGCGAATACAAAAGTTGTAGATCTTTTTATTACCTACAACTTTGCCATTTAACTTTTTCGCATAGGACGTGTAGTTTAGCCGGAAATCGAGATAAACCATTTTTTACCCTTAAAAACTCACCCCCTCCCACTTCCCGAACTCGGATCGACCGTAATTTATTTTTCCTTTCATTTTGATCATATTTCCCTCCTTTTCCAATGGGTTTCATTCTATTGTAATTTTTTTTGGTTTCAAAAATTATCGACCCTGGTCTATAGAACATAAATCAATATTTAACAAACATTTAAGTTGATATGGCCCAATGTATGGATCAGAAGAACTGTGTAAATATATAGAACAACCAAAATCAAACTATATAATACTGGAAATATAAAATGAAGCATAAATAGTTCATCTTTAAAATTTACCACTGTTTGAAAAAAGCAAGTAGCATTACATTTTGGACATTTAAGTTTATTTTGTATTATTATTATTTGTGTTTTAAACGAAAGAGTGGCAAATGTTGCTAAATATATTATTTTAATTATTTTAAAATTGTATTAAAAATATTTCCATAATACGTAATATTTTTAACTTTAAATAGCAACACGCTCAATAAATAAGTACCTAATGATTTTAGAAATCAATGAATTGTAAACTGCTAATAGTACATAGTTTCTTTAAAAATAGTCTGATACATAAAATTATACCATAAAATAAATATTAGCTAAATTGATATAAAACTATAAATGAATTAAAATATTACCAGTTAAATGTCCTACCATTTTTCTAGTTTAAATATCAAAATACCACTGTTACCTTCCGGCTACTTTAGTAAACTCCATTAAACTCCATTTAAAAATGAATCATCTCACTTTTCTCAGCATCTTGAGTAAGACAATAAAAAAAAATAATGAGAATCCAGCATTTTGTCTATGCGAAACATTTTTTCATCATCAACTAAATTATTCTGTTGTTTCTTACAAAACCTGCTAACGTATTTTAATAAACCTAACAATTTACTTTGTTCATCTTACTTTTGATACATTTCCTGAAGTTATGGGTGACCTTGTTGATGCAAATTGGTGGTTCGCTAATGGCTTTTTAAACATTTATTATTACGCTCCCACCGAAGATTGCTCAATATTCTACTTGGGTAATAACAACCAGACATTTACTTGTAAAGCGTTATAATTACGTGAATCTATGAATCATCTATTCGTTTTTTGTACCATCGAGAAAAAATTAAACCAGAAACAACCAATGTAAATATGTATTTCTTTTACTACGAGGGGAATTCTTGAAATAAGGTTATCATCGTTTTTAAAAATAGTCAGCTTCATTTTTAAGAAAGATTAATAAGCTGAGATCGTTGGTAATTTTGATTGGATTACTTAAAAACTCTTTTTTGAGATTGTGCGATACAGCTAAATTTTGGTGCATTTTGAATTTGATGCGCAATAAGAATCTCATTAGACTACAGTCTGTTGACTCAGTAGGATGTTCGTCCTGGTCGTAGTTCAGTGCCGTCCTCAAGAGTGGGTTTGTAGAGAATTCAGTAATCTTCCCTTCGTTTCTTAGTCGAATTTGGTAACTTGAGGTCGTATACCAATGGGATTCAATGATCACTCTTAATGTCTTGCTTTGTATTGTCTCTAGTCTATGAAAGTAAATGTTGGCTGTTTGTCCCCAAACTATACGTAATTTGTGGTAGCATGCATGTCTTGTATAGTGTCAGTTTATGTCGTAGATTTAGTTTACTATCTTTGGAGATGAAGAACCAAAGAGCATATTTTGAAGCTTTCGTTTTTCTCTCGTTTTTCTGGGTATATGTTCAATATGTGAGTGCCATGTCATCTCTGTATCTGTATCTGTAATTCTGGAAGGGTGGGTCGCCCCACTGCACTTAGGCCACATTTGGCCCATTGTGCTTCCTTCTGAGATTGAGTCTAACCTATAGGCTCGTCAACCATCCTACCTGTTTAAAGTAGGTGATAACGTCGCCTGTAGGCAGCTCACTCAAGTTGGCATATGTTGGCCAGTTCTCGCCGAATACAGAAAGTCTTATTTGAGTGAGTGCCGGACAATCACAAAGGACGTGCTCAACTGTCTCATCCTCTTGTTCACATCCTCTACATAGTGGGCTGTCAGATAAACCCAACATGTTCAGATGTTTTCGTAGGTGACAATGGCCAGTAAGTATACCTGTGACCAACCGCAGGTCTTTCCTGGTCATGGCCACGTATTTCTTGGCTGCTTTGCTATTCGGATATTTAAGAAGTTTCTTGGATAGTATGCAACCTTTTTCTTCGTCCCATCTTCCCCTGAATTTGTCAAGGGAGCGTTCCTTTACTAGGTCAACCACCGCTGATGCCGGCAACCTGGCATATAGTAAATGTTTCAAGAAATAAAAGTGTCTACACCCAGCACAATCTCTACTTTACCTGAAAGCCTTAAGTATCACCAAAAATTTAATGAATACTACTAACCTGAATACTTCTAACCCATTTTCCTACCTACCTAATACTAATGTGCACTTGCCCACTTTCTTCATGACAGACTGCTCAGAGTGAGTTTAAGGATGACAAAATGGGCGCCCAACGTGGAGCCCAGATCGCTAGATTTGTTTGGTAGGAATGCCATGTCATATATAACACCCAAATATTTACCTTCTTTTTTACATTCGACAGTCAATTCTTTCAACATAAAGTCAACATTTGGTCGATCGCGTTTTTAACTATTAATTGATTAATTTCGATTTTTTCGGATTAATTGTAATTTTCCATTTTTCCGCCCGTTCTATATAGGCATCGGTCCTATTTTGGAGATACTCCACGCTGATGGATAATTGGCTTTATTTTGAACGGGTATGAGGCAGGCATATAAAGAAACCAATCAAATTTTAAAAATAACGACACTTTTCAGAAGGACGTTAACGGTCAAAAAACAACTTATGGATAATTTCCAAGAGTATGATCAAATCGCGGTATCATCCGCAAATGTAAATACAAATTTTATAGAATAGGAGAGAGAACTGAACTTTGAGGTACTCTAGCTTCGAAGATCTGACTTTCACTTGAAAGGTTTGTGAATTGAGAAAAGATTTGATTCGTTTTAGCAAGCCTGAGTAAAATTTGACTGAATTTAATTAATTAGATGGACTTTCACAAAGTAAAGATTGGCTTAATTTTGGTTAATACTGTTATACGTCATTTTTAAGCTTTAGAAGCCATTTTTCTATGTAATCACCGTTTCTATCCAAGCACTTTTGCTTCTTCCATCTTGTAAATAAGCGGTAATCACTTGGAGCTAGGTCTGGATTGTAGAGGTGGCTTAACAGAGATAAAAAGTTGTTATAGTTCCTTTATTTGCAGTTTACAGCTAGGAAAAGTCATCAAATCGTTAAAAGTTGTAAACAAGACCCTAAATCAGTAGCGTACTTAGGTACTTATTTAAATCGGTATTAAGAAATTTCTTTTAATCATTAATCATCATAAAGTTCTTATAAAACAATGAATTAGCCAGAATCTGAACTACTTGTACTACTTTTACTTCTTGTATATTCTGCTGCAATATTTGCTTTTCTATTTTCTGGAAACACTTGCTTTAGTAGCAGTTTTTGACATCGTTTACATTTAATTTATGTTCACCTTTCTCTTTCCCTTAAAACTACTTCATTCATGCGATTTTTTCTGGTGTATTCGTTTAAATTTTTCGATTCTTCTTCTTCGCCTTCTTTAAAATTGCTCAGTGAAGAGACCCAAAACTGCCTAGAATCATAACGTCTCTTTAATTTTTATTCTGTTTGTCTTCTTCTTGTATCATCTAAAATTAAATATTTAAACACATAGTTCGATTTCAGGACTGGTTGAATGTGTCTCACTATCAGATGGTTAAATGAATCTCTTGTCTTTGTTTCAGAAATAACATGTGTAGAATTCTATTTCTGGCTTAGATTTATAGAATTTATAGCAATTCGGCATAAAAATCTTACCTCTATTTACCCAAACTCCACTTAATTTTTTTCTCGGTTAAGCATTACAAATAAACAACTAAACTTTACAAACAATGCCAGTGGGTAATTTTTTCTGACCTAAATTTAAACAATTAAATGATTTTGAATATGCACCACGGTTGAAACTGCCCCGTCCCTTAAGGGGGGGTAAAGTTAATTCGTTGAAAAAAAGGCATGTTTTTATGAATTTTTTGTGAGGAACCAGTTGAAATTTCTTTATTAAATTCAATGATACATTGAAGTATAACATTTGAAGAATGTTCTGTAAAATTTTCACAAAAAAATATTAACAAATACGGTAATAGCAGCAAGTATTCCGACGTGCCTCGAAAAAAAGGAGAGTTGCGGTGGACATCACAACTTGGTGCTAGATCATCTGAAATCAAAAAATTAAAGTTCATTCGTTAGATAACAGTTTTCCTCAGGAGGTGACGTGGGGGTTTTTCGAAATTTAAATTTTCACTTTTTTGGAGTACTTTGAAGGAAAAAACGCGATTTTTCGTGAAAAAAGGTCCTAATTTGTTATTGTAAAATAACAATTATCAACAAATTTGAAAAATCATGGACAGAAATAGTGTTCAAAATTTCAAAACGATCGGTGCAGTAGTTTTGAAGTTATAATTTCCACCGAATTTAAAAAAGTGACTTGTGGGAAAAACGCTTTAAAGTTTTGAACACTAAAAAATCTTATATAAAACGTTTATAAGCAAATTTTATCGGCTTACCTCACGCTGAATCAGCAATGCCAGGTCCATAAAGGATGTTGCTATCATCCAAGATGTCTAAAGCATCTTTCTGCGCCTATCTACGAAGAATCCTGCCTTCTTTGGTTTGTCTCTGAGCTTCCTGATCGGCTCGGCTTATACGTATGGAGTCAGTTGATCGCGCACACTCATGAGCACTTGGTCCACTACTAATTCCCATGCCTTCCATGAAGGTTAGTAAAGCAAAAGAACCTTCATTGAAGACACTGGCTGCCACATAAGCTGCAATTTCAACGATGGCAGAGGTTCCACTCAAGTGCTTTGGTGAGATTTTCCAAATAAGTTGGTTCAAGCTCTCATTGTTGTTCTGCGTGAAGCATCTTTGCTCAGATATATAGTATATAGTATACAAAATATACAGTACAGGCATAAGGACGTTTGTACTTAAGTCGGAATTTCTATAAATAGAACTGGGGGAAAAGAAAAAGTATAGTAGAGAGCTAAACATCTGCCAGGCAACAATAGAGCGCTCGGGTCGAGTAGGGATTAAAATCCGACAGCTATAAAAATATTCGTAACTTGGTCAATTTTACTCCGATCCACTTAAAATTTTGAGACAATATTCTTAAAGTATTAAGCATTCATTTAAAAAAATAAAAAAAGTAAAAAAATAAAAATTTAAATACTTTACCCCCCCCCTTAAATATCATATTATTGCACTCAGCTACTTAATGCATTATTAACAAAGATATATTAATAATTTTTTCACCATTCGTAATACGAATAAATTCTCACACCTCTTAACAACTGTATCACCTACAAGTGTGACTCACTGTGGGATTGCCCAAAGGGCGCTGTTCATTATACTTTCCATTATAGCATTCAAACTGAAAAGGACGTGATATATATTCGACATAGCGACTGGAGCGTGGGACCGCCATTGTATGACGACACAATGATATTAATAGTGTATCAAGTAAATATAATTATTGAAAGGTAATTAAAAATCTTTTTGTTTCCACATGAAGACGACATATTTTATTAATATCGCCTACACGTCAGACAGTCTGCGCTTAATAAAATAAACAAATGAATCGATATCGTTTAAAATCATTGTTATTAAAGTAAATTAGATTATGATGGCACAGACAATACTAATAAATTATACAGTTGTGGGTGGATAGGCTTTGGTCTATGTAGGCAGGACTAAATTGTTGGCAAACAAACTAATTTTTAATTAAATACTGAAATTAAGGTTAATGTTAAGGTCACAACACTGTAAATTTTAAAAATATTTACTTATTTTTCGTTACTTTTATTTCATTTGGTATAAATGTACGAATTCATCAATAAATATCTAATTCCACCTTCCATCGGTATTATTTGGTTTTTAACGGTAACGCATATAAAATCAAAACTTTTATACAGGGTTAGTATAAAGTATGGAACCCCCTAAGTATCTCCTCAACGGTTTGATATTTTTAAATGAAATTGCTTATCCCCTTCTAAGAAGATCCAAGGAATTCAAAAATGCTATCAAATTTAATGTACCATTTGGGGTTAAACCGGAAATACAACTTTTTTATTTTAAATAGAACACCCTGTATATTTGTTCATTTTTGAATTCCTTGTGAAATTCTGCATACAGTAAAACTTTCCATTCATATTGTTATTGAATAATTGAGGCTTTAATCAATAATTTATCGTTTTTGACTTAGTTAGCCATGGATGAAATGTCAAACCTTTAATTGTCAAATAAATTAATTATTGAGTAATCTACCTATCAGTGTAGTATAAGTTGTGCAATAATATTTCTCTCTGTTATTTGTTACTATTGTTTTTTTCTATTATGGTGTATCTAAGTGAAGGAAAACGTATCGAAATTTTAATTATGCGAGGATATGGAGACAAACAGCGTTCTTATAAGGAAGTTTTAAACCTATTCAATGAAGTTAATCCAGATCACCAAATCACAAAATCAACAGTAGTGAAAACTGTAAGGCGTTATTTACGAACACATCACGTAGTAAATGAACCCAAGTCAGGAAGACCAAAATCCGCCACAAATGACAATGTAAAGTTGGATGTGTTACTATCACTTGAAGAAAATCCACAAACATCAACTACCCAGTTAGCTCTTGACTTTGACATAAGCCAGGCTTCCGTCATGAACATAATGAAATCCGAGAAATTGAAACCAAATAAATTTCACTTCTGTCACGAATTAACTGAAGATGATCCAGATCGCAGAACAGAATTTTGCGAAAACATTCAGAACAGATGTATAGCAAACCCAAATTTTATCAAAAAAATTGTGTTCTCAGATGAAGCAACATTTTGCTTAAGTGGTAAAGTGAATAGACATAACTATCGTATCTGGTCTAGAAATAATCCCCGTTGGATGAGGCAAGTACATACGCAGTATCCGCAAAAAATAAATGTGTGGACAGGAATGATAGACGATAATATTATTGGACCTTTCTTCATTGAAGGTAATCTGTCTGGACATCATTATTTAGATTTATTAACAAATTATATTGTACCCGCTATTGCAAGACTTTATCCTCATCCAAATAACCCAGCAATTCCTGCTGAAGACATATGGTTTCAGCAAGATGGCGCACCTGCACATTATTCTAGAATTGTGCGCCAGTATTTAGATCAAGTTTTTCCAGGTCGATGGATAGGGCGTAGGGGTGCTATCGAATGGCCACCTCGTAGTCCTGATCTAACTCCTCTCGATTTTTTTCTGTGGGGTTATCTAAAAAATAAAGTATACATAAATAGACCCACAAATTTAAATGACTTAGAGTTACGCATGCGAAACTTATTGCTGCAAGTGCCGAACGAATTTTTGCAAAATTCTTTACGAGAATTTGAAGACCGTTTAGGATATTGTCAAATAGCAGAAGTGCGTAATTTTGAACATTTAATATAATTTTGTTAATTTTATGTTATTTTTTGTTAAAATAAATAAATTGTTATGTTGCCAAGTTTTTAGGATGTTTCCATAAATTAAGTTTGCCTTACTCACCATTTGACATTTCATCCATGGCTAACTAAGTCAAAAACGATAAATTATTGATTAAAGCCTCAATTATTCAATAACAATATGAATGGAAAGTTTTACTGTATGCAGAATTTCACAAGGAATTCAAAAATGGAAAAATATACAGGGTGTTCTATTTAAAATAAAAAAGTTGATATGCATTTCCGGTTTAACCGCAAATGGTACATTAAATTTGATAGCATTTTTGAATTCCTTGGATCTTCTTAGAAGGGTATAAGTAATTTCATTTAAAAATATCAACCCGTTAGGGGGTTCCATACTTTATACTAACCCTGTATAATATTCACGATTTACCAAAGATCTTATCAAAAATTGTTGTATTTTTGATTCCATCACGTAAATTAATCTGCGATCTCGAACATTCGCTTTATAATTTGGCCAACTAAGCAACTGTAACTCACATGATAAGAACAGTCCGTGACTGGCCCCATTTTTACTGAGATTGAGAGGCCATTTTTTCAAATTTCCCTCTTTGTAATCATGGACTTTGTATATTGTTAATCTTTATTCCTGCACCATTTGAACCATGGCATTTTATTTCAGTTTGCACTGTCTTTCGGCACTACCACTTCTTGTTACTGTAAATACAATATTAAGACAACATAGATTGGTAATTTAGCTACAAGTGCATCCTACCAAGGTAGAACATAGGACAGTGCTCAGCGAGAAGACCTGAGGTCGACTCAATGTCTTTACTCAATTCGAGAAAGCATTTTGCTCTTTTGTGAAACCATAAAAGAACTTCTGACCAAGAAAAGGTCTATTTGTACGTTCATTTGCTAGTCTGCAGCTTCCTTATTATCTGTCATCGAACACCATCATCAAGGTGACCTTCTTGATTTTTGTCAGTTTCTTAAGAGATATTTTAAATTTTCAAACTAATGTAACCATACTAGTCCCAAAAAGGCAGGGAGCCATTATACTCTCCAAAAAAAAGAGATCCCGGCTATGGACTCTCTCAAGCAGTGGTTCGACTCCAAAGTTAATGCTTACTATAGAAAGGATTGGTAATATATAAGGGTTAAGGGCGCCACTATATTTTTATACGAATAAACAACTGAAACTACACAAAAACTAAGGTGAAAAAGATAGAAATACCTTGTAATTAAACTGAATTTGAAAGCAAAAAGAAACCATATTTAATGACAACCGAACACGCTGCATCCTTAAGACTTATTAGAGGGTATTCCTCTCCCTACTAGCGGATTATCTCTCCATACTAGGGGGCTGTATCTTCTGTGATACAACCGGATAAATTGATTGTCTAAATTCTGCAGACAACTTGCCACTAAGGGTTTTGACTGACGAAAGGGAGGAAACGAAGTGTTTGCCTTAGTTTATAACAGTA
The DNA here is from genome assembly GCA_035357415.1 of Ophraella communa. NCBI lineage: Eukaryota > Metazoa > Arthropoda > Insecta > Coleoptera > Chrysomelidae > Ophraella > Ophraella communa. Next base: position 26,341,792 of record CM068994.1, on the reverse strand, counting down.
TTGACAGAGGTTTCCGGTTGCGTTCGTTGGTAAAGGGGTCGGTTTATAAAGGCTCTGTTTTGTAAGGATTCTGTTTCGGCTGTGTTCTTATTTTAAGGGTAGGTTTGTTCGTGGTGATAAGTTGTATCGAATATACGGTGAGTCGGGGTTGATTTTAGAATTTGGGAGGACGGTAAACTAAAAAAAGGTAGCATGGCGATAGACATGTTACACTAGCTATAGCTCATACCTAAAATAACTGCAGTCGTAAGGCATCAGCTACAGCCTCCCTCATAATGCAAAATTGCAGCGAAAGTAAACCTAGTACCACTTCTAAGGCTGCTGTGGGGCACGTATTCATTGCTCGTTATTCCCAGACAATCCAGCTGTTGTATTTTCTGCAGCTTAGCACATTCTATTGACTGTAAAATTTTTGGCCATCATACAAATTAAACATAGACCATAACCGTTTGGTATGACCAAAAAATCATTATTAGTTTCAAGCCCCAAGTCTTTCCAAATATCCTGAAGCAAGTCCAGTTTGGTATCAAATGTCCAAATGTTTTTTCCAAGTTAGTTTTTAATTCAGAATCACTCTCAATATCGTGAAGTAAAAAAAAATATTTAATAGATTCAAAAAACTATTTGTAGCTTTTATGTATCAAAAAATGCCTCAGTGTCAGTACATTGGATGTATGTCAGTTTCGATGGTTTCGTATAACTTGATTTAAACTATAACACCAATAACTGGCCAGTACGTTAAGCCGTTTATTCACAAACACCTATTACCAAACAGCAAGAGAAGAGTACGTAAAAATAAAAATAAGTTGATAATATTATAAGTAAAGAATGTTCGACGTATAAATATATTAAACGGTTTGAGCAAAGAACCTCATCTTTCGGATCACTAGTCACTGTTAGAATTAAACATGTTTATCGTCATTACTATAGTGCATCGTCATCTAATCTCTTATGAAGAACACCGGCTTTTTGTCCTCTCATCAGTCTGCTCTGAAAAGTGTAAAGCTCACACGTCAAACATTCCATACTGTAAAAAGAATTGCATAGGCGTTCCTTGGAAAATTAGCACGAAAAATTGATTAAATATAAACGTTAACGTTGTAAAATAGGTCTATTACTTTATTTACAGCAAATTATTACATGCTATCCTGAAATAAATTTTCTCTTCTATACACCAAAATCTATAGCTAGTATTTCATTTTCGCCTAAAGATAAACGTTGCCAAGAGATTTGGCTATGTAACATACAGGTAAGCCTGTCACTTTTCTTTAAAATTAATCCCAATCCCACCGTTACATTAGCATTTTCCGCTGCCATAGAATCATGGAATCAAATGCTTAACCGAACGCAATCCATGCTTGATAGACACGCGATCTCAACAAATACTAAGAAAAATCAGATATTGTCCTTTTTTACTGATTGACTCCTTTCTTGAAAATGTATCTACCGTATTAGCTATGTGAGAAATACAGCTACCAGCTGCCAGCTATACCGCCAAGAATGCCGCAACTTATAAAGCCAAAATACATCTAAGAATGCTTTTAGTCTTCAGTAAATACGGAAATACCGTTCAGAAATTAGTCAATGACAAAGTAGCATCCACTGCTGTAAGAATAATGTTAGCATCTAGTAAATATAACAGAAATACTGTCCAGAAATCAGCCAATACAAAAGTAACGTCCAGAAACCCAGTACAAGAACATTAGTTAGCATTCAACAAGCTTAAGAGCACAGCAAACCACAAGAAGACCTTTGGAAACTCAACTTCATTTAAAAAACCCACTTGCTCTGTAGGGTGCATCGTGTTCGGTTTAACTGCTTATTTCTATAATTATAACATTTACTGATTAAATTGATTGTGGTAACCGTTCAGTTATTTATTGTTCTTAATTTACTAATTAGTTTAGTAATTCATATTTCTTTTCAAATCCTACAAGGTGTTTCTATCTTTTTCACCTTAGTTTTTTTATTTACTTTTGTCTTTCCGCAAACGAATAAGAAGATAGTGGCGCCCTCAAGTTTTGTACCTGTTGTAATCGTGTCTGTTAAACAACTTTGGAAAGTTCTACAAGAGACCAATGTCAATCACAGTCTTATCAAAGCAATAAAAAACCTGTACGACGAATCAAAATCGCAAGGGAAAATTGGAAACAGACTGTCCCATACTTTTGTAGTTAATAAGGGTCTTCGTCAGGGCTGTTGTATATCCCCCACTCTATTTAAAATTTATGTGGCAAGAGCTTTACATCAGTGGAAAAGAAAATGCTAAGGCATGGGCATATATATATATAGGGGACACTTGCTTATACACCCTTGCCGATGACCAGGTCATTATTGCCTGTATATGGCAAGCAAACTACAGGTGGAATATAGAAGGTGGGGTTTAGAAATAAGTACACAAAAGACAAAATATTTGCCTATAGGTGACGAACTATCAGACATCCAATTGGAAAATGATAAAGTCGAGTCATCCAGTGAGTATAAATATCTTGGAACGATTTTCGACGGGACAGGCACATATAACAGAGATACATCAAATAGGAAATAGGAAAGAAGAACAATAGGCTGCATAAACTGCATTTTATGGAGTAGCGAAATCGGTCAAAAGCGTAAGATTTCTATATATGACACCCTTGTAAAGAGCAGTTTGTTGTATGGAGCAGAAACCTGGCGGATCACAGAGAAAAACAAAAATAAAATTGATGCTGTGGAAATGGACGTATTTAGAAAAACAATACACAAAAGACAGAATTCGAAATAAAGAAATATGTCGGAGAATAGGAATAGAAGATACCATCTCAGTGGACATTGAAAGGCAACAACTAATATGGTACGGGTACGTCCAGAGAATGGAAGATACAAGGCTACCAAAAAAAACTATGAAATGGATACCAACAAACCGCAGAAACAGGGGACGACAAAAAAAACATGAAAAGAAGGAATAACGAAGGCAATGAGTGCAATGAGAGAAGACCAGAGACCATTGTCCCTGTACCTCCTTAACAAGTCAACCATTGCACTTCCTGACACTTGCCTATGATTGTTGAATTTTTGGTAACAATACAAGAGAAGCATATGAGATCATAAGCTTGATAATTGTTTGGTATGACCAGAAGATCATTTTCAATTTCAAGTGAAAGCAGATATTTGCAGATATTTTGCATCAAAGCTATTTCACCATCATTGTACTAGTTCTATGTTGTTCTTTTCCAGTGCGCTTTCGATGGATTTAAATATGCTGTTATCAAAATCCTCTGTCAATGAACACTGTCGCCACTTTATGTTTTCAGTTAAACATTTTAGAGCACTTATATAGTGGATTTGCATGTTTGATAGCAAAGTTGTAAATATAATAACTTCTTCTTGAGTTAGTTTATAGAAAAAGAGGCCGGAATTTAAATAGCCGTTTTAAATACTGCTAAAACCTTATTAGACTCCTCCTTTGGGAGAAATGCAGTCCTTAGCCAGTGACTTCAAAGGTAGAAAACTCTTAATCACCCATTTCATTTTGTTGGTTGTAAATATTTTTTGAGTTGTTTATAGTTCTTTCCATAATTCACATAAATTGTACAAATAGTAAAATGCTTTTTACTTATGGTAAAATAAAAAAGGTGCTTTATTAAGTGTCAAATTTCATGGATCAGAAATATTGCAGTAATATGCCTGAATTTTTATGGCCTTGTCGAAGAAGTGAAGTGAATGACGTGGATCACTTAGAACACAGAACTAATCGGCCTCATGTTTTATTGAGAGATGTTGGGCTTCCCAGGAGACAGTTTCCAGGAGAAATATATTTATTTATAATAATCAGTAATGATATAACAAGAGAGTTAGAATTAAAAATAATTTGACAGATTGTTTGAAAACTTGTTGCCAGGCAATAGTCACGAGGGCCCGCAGGGCTAGAGTTTGAACAAAATCAGTCAAATAATTTTTTTAATTTCTAGAGTTATATTTGACAAGATTATTTTTTGATTCACAAATTTTTACAATAAAAAGATCAATAAAACCCATTTCGCGTTGACACAATTAGGTAATTATTTTGAAAAGTATCTGGCAGTTGCTAGGCAAATAAAAGCTACAGTCATTATTCCCGACAATAATCACAAGAGATTTACTCCCACTGAAACTTACCCTTGTGACAAATAAAGAAGCATTTCATTGATTTTAAAAAACGTCCAAAATAATCAATTATATACTATGAAGATAAAAAATGTATATATATTTACAAGAATAAAACGCTAAGTTATAAAATTCTTTCTACATTTGATGTTTCGGCTTTTAATTGAAACAGCTCCACATTTAGTAATGTGGTGAGAACAAAATCAATAATAAAACAAAATAATTCTTATTTTTCTTATTACTTATTGTTACTTGCAGTTTTGTTAAAAGTTTTATATATAATTCGATGCGTATGTGAACGCCAATGGCGATGAGCATATATTTGTGTTCCTAGTTGCACATAGTACAATGTTGACCCGTCGAAGTCAAAGGTCGCAAAATGGACTTTTGAAGATCTAGCGGCACCTTTCATCTTACCTCTATTAGGCTTTTATCTGTTTCTTTTCTTTTGTTCGCCATAAAGCGAGTATTTGGCACTTAAAATCTACAAAGTCAGACAGAAAGTATTTCACGGTTAATGTTTTCAATCAATTTAAAATAAATTTCACACCGTTGCGACCGTTTTAATAAATTGTTCGTCTATTTTGCACGGAACTTTATTTAATACTAATCGGTGTATGATTGTTTGCCCTTTTGAAAATTGGTAATGATGTTTTGGGAAAACAAATTACCGGGTAAATTTTAATCACTTGTAAATTAAGTAATTTGCGATACTGTAAAGGATAATATTTGGAGAAAAATTGAAAATTAGAAAAGCAAAAATAATATTTTTATATTTCGCACTTATAAAAATCTTCATTATAAAACGCATTTGCGTATCGTAATGTAACTTTTACGAACGCAAATTTTTGTTTTAAATGGTTGGCGACATGAGTGAAGTATCTAAAGGCAAGACTATTGACATTGACATTTGTGGCTAATAGCAATTTATTAATTTTATATTGTTCTTTAAGAAAGTATTTGTGAATATGAATATAATATTTTACTTATATAGTATATTATTATTGGTATATTATTTTAAATATTTAAAATATTTTAAAACATTAACATTTGATAATTTAAATGTCACAACTGTCAAATTTTATAAATTACACAGTGCTGCCGACATACTTTTTAAAATAAAAATTTTCGTAATTACATAAAAATAAAAAATTAATTTAAAAAATGGTAAAAAGGGCAAAATATAAAAAATATTATAAACAACTTATTTCATATGGCTGTTGTGACACTCGTTCTTTAAAAAACTCATCGCTTCGCGATTCGTTTTTTAAACTTGAACTCGTGTCATAACAGAATTCCATATGAAATGTGTTGTTTAATATACTATTTTATATTTTGCACTTATAAAAATCTTCATTATAAAACGCATTTGCGTATCGTAATGTAACTTTTACGCACGCAAATTTTTGTTTTAAATGGTTGGCGACATGAGTGAAGTATCTAAAGGCAAGACTATTGACAATGACGTTTGAGGCTAATAGCAATTTATTAATTTTATATTGTTCTTTAAAAAAGTATTTGTGAATATCAATATCATCTTTTAGTTATATAATATATTATTAATGGTATATTATTCATTTTAAAATATTTTAAAACATTAACATTTGATAATTTAAATGTCACAACTGTCAAATTTTATAAATTACACAGTGCTGCCGACATACTTTTTAAAATAAAAATTTTCGTAATTACATAAAAATAAAAAATTAATTTAAAAAATGGTAAAAATGGCAAAATATAAAAAATATTATAAACAACTTATTTCATATGGCTGTTGTGACACTCGTTCTTTAAAAAACTCATCGCTTCGCGATTCGTTTTTTAAACTTGAACTCGTGTCATAACAGAATTCCATATGAAATGCGTTGTTTAATATACTATTATTTTTGTTGTGTACATGTTAAAAAAAAACTCATTCATTGTTGATAATAAAATAAATAGTATCTCAAATAGACGTTCAGCATTTTAGCGAAAATAGTAGCTATTATTGAATAGTGAATATTAGTGATATTTATATGGAAAGCTGTCCATTGCTAATATATTGAGATGAATAACAGCTCAAAAATAAATATAATGTAAAACTTACCAAAGTATGAAAATATGAAAGGATATTAAAATCATTCTCATGAATATATTAGTCATTTTTTTTATTTAATTTGTATTTAAAATTAAGTATAGTAATCGTAAATGTTAAACATTCAACTAGAGAAAGTATTCATTTGACAACTATATCTTGGATAGAATTCAGTAATACTATTTCATAACAATCAAGCAAGTCCCAATTCAAATAGCTTTCTCTGGAAGTTAAAGTTAGAATCTAAAACCAAAAGAATATAATTAAAACTATTAATATAATTAATATGTTTAATAAACAATTGTGTAATTTAGGTAGTAAAATGTTAAAATATTAGTTATAAGATGGAGGTATTCACATTTTGGCATGTAAAAATTTTGTAGTGCTTCGATAAAAGATATGTATTCAGGCAAACCTCAGAATCTGAGAAATACCTACCTAAAAATATAAAAACTGCGTTAATAAATGCTATCAGACAAGGGTGAAATCAGTGTATAAACTATAAATGTTACAGTGATAGACAGAGTAACCCTATTTCATTATCAAAACTCAGATAGTGTCTACTTACAAGACTATTTCAACAACAGTTGATAAAACAAAATGTTAAGCAATTTAGTTAGAAAAAATGTATGTAAAATAGTAATTTTGTACATTAGTTGTAAGTTTATTAATCTTTGATAATATTACAAAATTTAACTAAAACAAGTATAATAGTTGTTATCAAGTTCATATTATAGATTAAAATAAAAAGCCTAATTTTCATTCTTTCAGGTTAAACTACTATTCAAAAGTTATAATAGAATTATCTTAAGAGATTTATGCACAAATTAATATCCAATTCATGCTAGGTATTTGCTCAAATTTACATAAATTCAAAGAGATGGACATGCTAAAATTAGCATATTTCAAACATCAATTTTATAGGGAAAAAATGATCAAAAATAATTTAAATAACTTTGTCATGAATGTAAGAATACAGACTTTCTATATATTATCAAAGAAACATTTAAATATGTTAAACATTTTTATTATTTTATGTAAATTTAGGTTAAATTTTGCAAATGGAAACAATTAATTGCTAATTTAAAGTCATTAGTGTCATAATTAGGGAGGAGGTTTAAAAGGCCGTGCATTTTGGTTTTCATCCTCTTATTCCCTTTGATTCTATCTGATTCGCTCTGATTCTGCTAATTGGCAATTGAAGACTGGTATCATAACCACATTTTTAATCAAAAATCAAGTTTAATTACAATATACAACAAAAATATAATTATAAAAGTAATTAAATAGTATCAAAGCACTTACCAAAAAGTGAGATTCATCAAAATCAATCTAAATTCTAGTAGGATTGATAAGATTTCTTATAACCTGGGAGGACATTTTGCGTAACGTAGAACCAAGCAGACGTATGTGCGGATCATCTAATCAACAGGGAACCAGCAGTATCAGAGTCGTTGCCAACCGAAATACAGTAATTTGAAGGTACGTTCATTAAAAACATTTTATTTGTATGCGCATTATTATTTAAAATTAAATTAAGGACAAATATTAGCATTTATCAAGGTATTTTTATTGTGTTGGGTAAATTCTTGCATGTAATAAATCTTTGAAGAAAATTAAGAGTTTGTAGAATTTTTGTATTAAACAATTCCGTAATTACAATTAGATGTTTTATAGAGTCAGCAAATTGAGTTCTACTTGAATCCTACCCAAGATAAAGAGTCGGGTCTTGAAATAAATCAATTTTTTTACTGGGCTAGCAGATATTTATTAAAAAAAAAAATTATACAACAATTAATAATTCAAACATTTAATTTTTTTAATATACATTATAAAAACAATATAAAAACAATAAATCAATAAAATCAAACCACCACAATATACTTTTACAAAGAAAAACGTATATTTGGATGCAACATAAAGAACATTATCCACCCAATGCGTCGGAGACTTTCCTCTTGGTTTTTTGCCGTTATTCTTTATCTCTACAATAAGATTTTCCAGACCATTCATTTCGTCCTGGAATGTGTTGATATAAAACTATAGGCAGTAACCATATAAAATGTGAAAAATAGCTTTTGAATTTAAAGTCCACAACAAAAAATACATTTTTGTGAGATTTGGTCTGCCGAAAGTTCACTTTTTGGTCACTGCAGGCACTGTGATCGATTCGTAGTTCCTCCACCTTGTTTATTTACTCCTCTTGATTACTTTAATATTTTTTTACATCTTATAAAACCGTAAAAGATATTTTAATGTTCATCAAGACATATACAAAAAAGGGAGTATCAATGCAGGCTGAGCTAAAGAGTATAATGTTGTATTGTATCAAGAAATTAATTCCCGGTATGAAAAGAAGGTATCAAAATAACCCTATTAACAAATTTTTGGCTATTAATTTACTTATTTTCTTTAAAATAATTGTTAACCAAACTCATGTATTAAATTTTTATGGCGCTCTGTGTATGTTTTTTCAAATGTGGCAACAGCGCTTTTAATATTAATATATTTTGAACCAAAATTATAAAATCAATTCATAGTATTATTCATGTTGCATTTGTATTACAATATAAAACAATCGGTTCCATAATTTCTGGCTGCTTTTATATTAAACTGAGCAAATCGCTCACCTGGGCGTCTATAAACTGGAATACGTCTATCGGATCCAAAAAGTTAAAATATTGATTCATCCGTAAAAAGAATATTAGCCCAATCGCTAATATCCCAATTAACATGTTCTCCTGCGAACCTTAAACGTGCTAGACGGTGTGCTCTGGTTAACAATGGAGCAGTAACAGGCATTCTGAGTCTGATTCCAGAATTCCTTAATCTGTTTCTAACCGTATTGACAGATCTTCTAACACTATAGACTCCAGAGAGAACATTTTGCAGTTACCTGGCTGTAACATAACGAGTTCGCAAAGTCTGAATTCTTAAATAACGGTCATCTGCAGGATTAGTACACCTGGGACGTCCTGGAACTGGTCTTCTATTATAACTTCTAGTTTCTCTACACTAGAAGTTAGTTTGTGTTCCCATCTCTCACCATCCTGTCTTTCTGTATGTCCTGCCCATCTCCACTTTTGTCTCGCTATTCGTTCCATAATATCTGTTTTTCCAGAAAGTTTATTCCTAGCATGGCGCGTTCCATGGCCTTTAGGTAACTCTAAGCTTTTCCGCAGTTTTCCTAGTGATGGTCATGGTTTCCAGTCCGTACGTGGCTACTGGCACTTTACAGCTGTCACATGCTTTGCGCTTTAGATGCATTGGCACATTTTTATCCAAATGCCGCCAACGATAATTTAGTTCTTCTTTTAATTTTCGCTGATTGGTTTTCCCTCCCTTTCTTGATGATGTGGCTTAGGAATTTATAGTGTTCTATCTTTTCTATAATGATTATAATGTTCTGGGTATTTGTTATGAATTTTGTTTTGCTTATGTTCATTTTTAAGCATTTCTCTTTTGATTTTTCATTGAGGTCGTGCTACATTTAGTTTCTAGTAGAAAATATCGTCAGGTGATTCAGAAATTTCCCATCTATTTTTAGTACTTTTCCTACCCAGTGCAGCTTGTTAAACACATTTCCCGACAATTTGGGTGAAAGAGTGTTCCCTTGCCTTACTCCCTTGCCTAGTTTAATTTTGTCTGTTTGGAGATCAAGGTATTTACGAAAGCCCACGTTACAATGCTGTCCAAGGCCTTGGGATTTCTCGGTTTTCTTCTCGATGGTTGTTCAAATTGTTTGTAGGTCGTTGGTGCAAAAACCGACCTGCTCTTCTGGTTGGCAAGAGTCTAGCTTTGTTGCTAGCCTATTTGTTAATATGCTTGTCAGCAGATTATACAGGTGTGACACCAAGCTTATGAGTCGGTAGTATTCTACTAATACAAATTTTACACAAATTACACAAAGGCACTAAATAAACATTTATACTGAATTTCTATAAAATCAATTTGGTGCTTCTTGGTGTATCATTTTTTATGATAAATAGTATATTTGATTTATTTCAATTAGTGTGGAATTTAAAATAACAATCGACTTGTCCCAGCGTTTTTTATAATTCCGTTAACTAACAGCAAAATTAAATTATTATCTAAGGTGGTTTCTACACTGCTTTGTATATTTTTAAAACATGTTATATACTATAATTTTTATTACAACAAATTTTTTAAGAAACCGTTATAGAATCTTGGCATGTCTATGTTAAATAAAAAATCGTCTTGATAATTTAACAACAACGATAAAAACAAAGTTGTCTCTGCTACTACCATTATTTGGAAAAGCAAGCGATATGGTATTGTATTAAAACAAGATACCCCGCCGTCTATGATTGATGCTAGAAATGGTAGAATTGATGGATTGTAATGGGTGACTGATTGGATTCAAGTGATAAATGAGATATCGGTCAGGTATAGTGTGAGATACTGATTGTGACATGATAAATGGCAGTAAACACCAACAGTTTTATATTTTAATAATTTCAATGAGAAATATATAGATAGTAGGAATCACTGCGTTATTTAAAATTATGTTCGCCGCATGTACAACCGCACAACGATACGACAAACGTTTTGACACTGCAAACTACATACTACAAGTTAACAGACAGTTTGTTTTTACCCGGAAGTTAAAGGAAATCAATCACGGAGAATATTTCCAGTACAACGGAATAATTTTATGTTAGCAAATAGTTCACCGACTACTAACCGTCTAACAGAAGACGTGTACCTGATGCACGTCCATAAAGTTGAGCCTTTTTAACGATTTATTATCTAAAAGGTATGCCCAAGCAGTAGAACGTGAGTATTTATTTATGGATAATAAATAATAAGACATAAAACACATGTTACAATGTATTATTTTGTTACGGTAGTACAGGTATTAACCTAAAATATCTACTGATTGAAGGAAACAATCGGCATGTCTGTAGAAGTCCGTTAATTTTAGAAGATCCATTGTTTCTACATATGATTTCTTTTCTTAATTTTAAGTGGAACCAAAAATCGCTTCAAGCGCACCTCGTCACAAAAAGTATTATATAATTTTAAAAATTGTGAAATAAAATATCACATTTTTCAAAATATTTTGTAACAATAATAGTCCCAAAAAGGCAGGGAGCCAATTTGTAACTAAAAAACTCTCCAAAAGAGATCCCGGCTAAGAGACCTTCTCCAGGGGGTGGTTCGACTCCAAGTTAATGCTCACTATGGGAAGGATTGGGATGTATAAGTAATGAGGGCGCCACTATCTTTTGAACGCTATCGATTAAGCAAACAAACTACACAAAAACTAAGGTGAGAAAGATAGAAACACCTTTTAATTACTTTAATTAAACAAATAAAGAAGCTACTTGTAATAAAGACCGACCACGCTACACCCTTAAGACTTATAGTCTAAGGTATACAAATGAAACTGTTTTTTAAAAATATAGATTATTTATTGAAAATGTAAGTACTTGCTGATAATGAACTGGAGTTGTAAAAAGAGGACTTAACTTTAGGTTTCTGTGCTGTCTAGGAGGGCGGCTTCAGCTTCTTCGTGGAGAGATGAAAGTTTCTTTAATGGTTCTGGCTGCTTGGGATGTAATAGTTTTCTTAACAGCTCAGAAGTGGTTTGAGGGACTGTCTTCACATAGGCGGTAACTGGGCTCTAAATTAGCAATAACTTGACTCCAACTTAGCGATAACTTGGCAATAACTTGGCTCCAACTTAGAGGGTTGTATCTTTCAACAACCAAAAGGGGAAATTTCACAAGATGAGTACTTGAGGGTTTGTTCAAACTCTTCAGGCGACGAGCGTGAGCGTATCAGTTGAAAAGGATATAAAATTGCTGGGCGATTCATTAAATAGACTAGCCCAAGACGGAAATTGTGTTTTGTGTCATTTGTCAGAAAAAATACGTTCGTTATTCAATTCCAAGCGAGGGACGCGTTCTTTGATTGGCCTCGTTCAAACAGATAAATAGTTAGCGTCTATAAGGGGTGTCTCGTGTACAGTAGCATTAACAGTGAATCGGGGTCGATTTTAACTGTAATAATAGCGGTATCGTTTACGTCGGTAATAAGGCAAAGTGACATGACGATAGACATGTTACAATTTTAATATGAATGTATCAGTTTAAATCGCCTTTTTTTAAAAAAAAATGAATAAATTTTGATAAATCCTATTTGTATTATTTACATTTTAAAATTGATTGTGTGCAGTACGTTTGTTTAATTTTTTATTTGGAAGTGTCTAGAAACATTTTGAGTAAAAATGAGTAATTTAACCCCAGAACAAGTAGCTCAAATCGTGGCTTTAGTTGAAGATGGACGATTTCAGCAGTATGTTGCTGAAGTCATTGGAATCAACCAATCTATGAGAGTAACTAGAAATAGAGGAAGCCTATATCCAACACTGGATAAATCAAGGCTGAAGAAGAAGAAGAAGATTTTCTTGAGATTTTCTATATCGACCTTCTTCCACCGCCCCCAGATCTCCCTGGAGCTGTTCAGAATATAAATAAATTTCACCAATCAATTACATATCTAAAGAGAATGAATTAATGTAATGTTAATTGTGTCTCTACGGAAGTAGCAGTTTCTGCAGATAACAAATAAATTAAACTTAAAAACTTGCTTAGAATTTTTTGTTTGCAAAACATAAATTTTTGCATTCGCGTTTTTCCCCTCGCTATTTATCCCGGGATATCTACATGTACACTTACACTTCGATGTCGTTCTTATCAAATCATCAACGCTGAATTTATGCCGTTTTTGCGAGAGTCAGCAGTGTGTCGTTCTGGCTGTCCTTTTATGTAGACTTCGATATTTTCATGTCCGATTAGAGAGCCACGAACTTCTACACAGTAAAGTGGATTCGATCGATAAAACAAGTCGATTCCTTCATGTTTTCCGTTTTTCATACATTCCAGTGTCGTGGATTTTAATTTTATAGACTTTGGTCATTCGAGAATTACAATTGTGGGAATCAAAAAGTTCACGAGTGACCACGACAGTCGAGAATTATAGTTAGCAAAACACTAACACGATTCATTCTAGATTTAATCGTAATCATCCCATATACACATGTCCGCTTTATTATTACCCTATAAAAATAATAGAATTTTTGAAAAATTACAGCCAGTTTCATAATCATATTAAAGTCTCGGTTAAATTGAAAAGCAACAGTAAGACCATACTAAGGAAGAAAACAATATAGAGAATTATTATAGAAGGAATTATTGAAGAAAAACCTCGATCACTTTAATTCGATCAAACTTGTGAAATAAAAAAGGAGGAGGCAAAATTCAAGTAAGTAAAACCACCATATTCCGACGTATATATGCTGAATCGAGCCCTAATCCCGCCGTATTTCTTAGGGCAAACTTAGTCAGTGAATTTCTTTAAACTAACAAAAAATATCCAAGCGCAATCAATGTGAGTCTTTACAGTGTTTATCAGATTACGCAATTGCGTAAAATTGAAGGTGTAAACCACGATTATTTGGATCTAGTTTGCTGGTCCAAAGGGGTTGGGCCTTTACTCCTGCAGTAAGAGAAACCAGCAAATGGACAGGGATACCGGAATCATCAGTGAGAGTTCACATTTCTAGGCCAATTCATCCGAGACGAAAACGAAACGATAGTGGTCTTTCCTGAACCACTGATGACAGTGATAAAGATTTGATAAGAAGAACTACTACTCTATGTACGAAGAAAACTTGGTGCCTACTATCAGATAATTGCAAACAAGACTAAGGAGCTCCACTGAGATAAGGATATCAATTGGAAACCTGTGGACACTTTTATCCAAACTAGGTTTCTAAATACTGCAAAATTGACAAAAGGCAAGTTATTATGGAATCCCAACGGATTAGGCAATGGCGTTTTAAATATTTGACTGCCATATGTGATTACTGGTCTTTACAATGACTAATAATCTATTTGGATGAGACCTGGTATGATACTCACGATATGCCGTCAAAAGGATGGACCGATGGAACAGTGCGATGCCAATCCAAAGCTCCATCGAACAAAGGAAAACGTATCACGATTATTCATGCTGGATCAGATGATGGTTGGATTCCAAACAGTTTGGGACTTTCAGCGAAGAACATTCAAGATTCGTCGTTGGATTACCACCAAGATACTACAGCCGAATTGTTCGAAGATTGGTTTACTGTCAAATATTCCCCCGCTTAGTGTCATAGTTATTGACAATGCCAGTTAATATAGTCGCCAATTGAAGAAGGCTCCAGACTCTATGCTCCAAAACATGTACTTTGAAAAAGGATATAAAGAACGCAACTTTTAGAGGTTCTAAGGACATTTAACATACAGAAGACATATGTATGTGACACAATTGCAGCATCCAAAGGACATACAGTTCTTCGTCAAAATGAAGCAAAATGAAGATAAACCAGAGCAAAATGTACAAAATAACAATGTCGAACTTAATCTAGGACGAAATATGAGAATATTACTTATTTTTTTTATTTATTTTTTATTTTTATTTCTTAATTTTTGGTCTTTTATTTTAATGTTTAAGTATTGGAGGCGTTGTCCCTTGTGATGGCCGTCCTCCATGCTACTGTTTGGTTCCTATTTGTTTCTATTTATACGTCAGCAGCTCTTTCCTTATAGTACTCTTATTTTTGAATTTGATGTGTTAACATCAAATTCTTGTACTATCTTTCTATTCTTCATTAGTCTCTTTATTCGTATTTTTGTTTGCTATATGCTTTTTATTTTCAGTAATGACAGAAAATATTGACTTGATGTATTTTTGACATACATGTCGCTGTTTCAATTTTACAACGACAAAATAATTGATTAAATGCCACGTTATTTAACAGTCTGTTTACAAATGATTTCGAAAAAGTAACCTTTAGAAAAAGAACACTTTAGTGTGATATTATGGAACTGGCTGTTATTTTTATTAAAATGATGAAACTGCTCGAGCCGAATCCGACTCTGCTAAACAAAAATTTTTATCGCCTCACTATCTACAAATACTAATTTAGTCATTGTACAAAATTTTTCAGTACAACTGGAGACATTAATTAATACACCGTGAGGAACAGGTGACATCAAAACGGTGTTAAAATAAGACTACAATATTCCTTTGCTACGGCGTCACTTTATTTTTACCATATTCTTATGCCGAATAACAAATTACGTGTCTAGCTTTGACAAGGAAAATATTTTTAAACGTTTATCAGATTAATTTTGTATATCAATCACGGCGCATCCCAAACGATAGAAAGATGTGTAGGGATCTGGTATACCTACTCCGAATTCGAAATTTGATATCATGCGTATTAAAAGCTCTCTGATGTCATAATTAATTCTTTCTGTTCGGATGAGCCACACGAGCAGACTCTAAACTTTAACCTTATTATTGATTCTATTGTTTTACTAAAGAAAAAAGTTAAAAATTATCATAATTGCTGAAATAAGTTATGTTAATCTAAATAAGTATTTTCATTAATTAGAACACTAGAATCTAAAGTATAGAGGTTGTTTGAGAAATTAATGGAAATGCAGCGCATTTGACCCCACTTAAGGGAAAGTTGCCAACATCAAAATGTTAAATTGGAAGGGGTATCCAGGCCTCATAAACACGTGTTTTTGACAGTGATTCTTCTCTCCAATACCAGGAGAGGCGTCCGTGTATCCCTCATAATACCACTCCAAACCATAATACTCCCACCTCAAATGGAACACGTGGTTGGGCTGTTTCTAATCGAGCTTGTCATCCTGGGGCCCTCCAAACTAGCATTCTTCGCGAATTAGAAACCAAGCCAATTCTTGATTCATCAGAGAACATCACGTAATTCCAGTTAGGACCATGGTGTAACATTTCTTGAGCCCATTGCAACCTTACAATTTTTTTGTTGATAGGTTAGTTTGGGAACACGTAGAGGTCTTCTGCGATACAAATTTACTGCATTTAATCTTCGTGTAATTGTTAGCCATGAGATATTCAGTCCTTCAAGTCTAGCAATTTCTCTGGATATGCCACTTGTGGATTCCTGTCGATTTCTTCGAGCTATCAATGTTATCTGTCGATCCTGTGCTGTTGTACATCGACTTCTGCCAACTATTGGGACGATCCTTCACATCATTTGTGTCTTAGAATTTTTTTTTAATTTTTGATACCGCACCCTGAGTAACACCAACCATATTCGCGATATCACTTTGACCAAAGCCCTGTTGTAACAAAGCAATTTCTCTAGACCTATTAAAATATGATATCATGTCTCTGGGCATTTTTAAACAGCTCAAATGAAATTTAAACAAGAATTGGAATAATGTGAAAGCACCCAAATTAATACAAAAACGAATCAAATTTAGTATTATTTTGATTTAAAAACGCTTTAAAATAAATATCAACAAGAGTTTTTAAAAAACCATAGGCGTAGATATATTATTTCTAAATATTCCAAACTTTTGCACATAATATGTGTATTTATAATTTCGGCAAGTAATATGAATTTTTATTTCTTGAAGGACATACAACATCATTGGTGAGTATTATATTTGACCTGACTTTCAAATTTTTTTATTGGTTTATTGTTCTGCTGTTTTCTATGCTTTATCCATTTTATCACCCTGCACTTGAGTGAAATAATAAGCTGCTACATCAATTTACACACGTGTCAGTGTAAACACACACACACACACATATTAATTATAAGGGAGGAATGCCAATCTTTATTATACCCACGATTTGTAAGAGCTTCTACAATTTATTCCTCAAAGTTGTTTTGTACAGTGTTGGACTCATCACCGCTAGAATGATGCCTACGAACCAAAACCACCTCAAAACTCGCCGTTGTCTCAGTCTCGGAATCACTACCGTAGTATAATTCAAGACAGAAACCTTCTCTTCTCCTAACCATACTCTCCACTGCCTTAGTCACCCCCATCCATTCCCCCTGCCCTCTCAATATTTTCTCCACCATTTTTCCAAATACACCACCTCCCCGAGTCTTTCCTCCAAGTTCTTTAGCATTTATTTATTCCTCCAGCATCTAAAAGCGTCTCCTATATCATTCATCATAGTAGGTAAATCAATAATATTATCGCTTACAGTACAAATTTATTAGTAGACTTCCTTTAATGTGATTGCTGGATATGTATACTTAGGTAAACACCAATTCTTGTTATTTCAGAGTGTAATTATTTATTTACTTTTTAAAAGAAAAACAGGCCAACAGTTGTGTCTCTCCACCTTCCCCTGAAATAATCTTCTCACTTGATAATATTTTCAATACTACCATAAGTAGTTAAAATTTAATAAAAAAAAGTAGCAAATTGGCGCCCAACGTCTCAAGACTTCTGCCTTCCCATACAACCCACTTTTGTTTTCAACCCATGAGCTACCATTATGTATGTATATGAAACAATACCTCTCCCTAATATTCCCACAATGATTGTGACAATCCTAGAGATTGAAGTATCACTTACATTCAATTATTAAGAATTTCAAAAATGGAATAGTAGAATATTAATGAAATTGTACTATTGAGCTAGCAATTATAATCGAAGTATTTTTAATACATAAAAACTAAAAAATCTGTAAAAAAATAATAGTAGAAATAAAAGAACGATATTGACCTGAACAGAAATTCTTATAGACCCTATAATAACTTATAATAATACCGTAGAATGGGGATACTTTTTTTTTACAGTTAAATAACTTTATTGTTATTAGAGATAAAAATTAACAAAAAAAGCTGTAGCATCCGTTTTTGGTATGCTTACGATTACCGAAATATGAAGAAAAAAAATAAAGTGGTTTTCTAGTAAAAAATAAAAAACTGTTGGATCAATGTTATACTTAAAGTGGGGATACTTTGATTATCTATGTGATTTTCTTAAAAACTTAAGTATCCCCAGCGTTTTAAATATCTGAGTTTTTAAAAACACATTTATTAATTTTATTTCAATTTTTCCAGCCAAATATAGAAAGGGAGGGGAAGGGGGTAACAATGATCAACTGAAAATTTTAAAAATAAACTTTATATATCTTAAAAAAATTACAATTAAAAGGAGTTCGAAACAAAAAATTTCTTATAAAAATACCTTGGTATAAGTAGGAAAACTGAGAACTGAGTAGGTATAAATTAGCTAGTTTTGCTTAACACAGCCAATTCAATCACGTTAATGCTTTTGTTGAGTAAATTTTACAAACAAGTACAGATAACCTAAAATTAAGTAAGAAAATTAAGCAGCTGCTTGCATTTGTCAAGAAGAAAATTCGATATTTCTCAAGATTGGGCTGAACAGAAATTTCTCTTAATGACCAAAAGTGGTGAGGCTACTAAAAAATTATAAATTATTTAAAATTTGTTTTTATTAGTTTTTACAATGTTTTCTCCGAGAACACACACATGTTACTCTAACACCGACCACTTTGTATATAACCTTTTACGTTTGTTGTATGTACCTCATCTACAATTACGAAATATGTTTTATTCAATATGTTCTATAAAGCGAGTAGGTACAAGGTTTGGCTAAGTTAATAAAAATGGATCATGACATATGTTAAAACGTTAAAAACGAAATCGTGCTGCTCGCGGAAACTTCGTGATAGTAGCCACTCTCTACCTCCAATAAGATCAAATCAGAAATCTCGATATATATCATGCAATTCACAGCTCCTTCACTGTTTTTTTTTCTTCCTTCGCTGCTTTCATGTTAAATACATTCGCGGTTTGTACAACTTTATAAGGTTTTTATTGTAATGGGTTTTACCGGATACAGCAAAAAAAGTAAGGTAGACCGTTAGCTTTGAATGCAGCAAAACAATATTATCACAGATTCTGGTAAATTGATAATTTAAAAGTGTTTTTGTACTTTTAAAAAATATTCTTAACTTCAAATATCTGTTTCCCAGAAAATCCCTTTCTTGTGATATTAATTCCGCTTTGTTATTTAGTCTACCATTCAAATATGTTCCTCTTGTGCTCTTTACAAACCAAAAACAAACGTGATTTATAGAATCATAAGACTATAAAAGTTGCCAAGGACCTACAGGTTAGGTAAAGAAACCTGGCATATATCTGTATCTGTAATTCTGGAAGGGTGGGTCGCCCCACTGTACTTAGGCCACATTTAGCCCATTGTGCGTCCATCTGAGATTGAGCCTAACCTATTGGCTCGTCAACCATCCTACCTGTTTAAAGTAGGTGATAACGTCGCCTGTAGGCAGCTCCTTCAAATTGGCATGTGTTTGCCAGTTCTCGCCGAATACAGAAATACGGACAGTCACAAAGGACGTGCTCAACTGTCTCATCCTCTTGTTCACATTCTCTACATAGTGGGCTGTCAGATAAACCCAACCTGTTCAGATGTTTTCGTAGGTGAGAATGGCCAGTAAGTATACCTGTGACCAACCGCAGGTTCTTTCTGGTCATGTCCACGTATTTCTTGGCTGCTTTGCTATTCGGATATTTCAGAAGTTCCATGGATAGTATGCAACCTTTTTCTTCGTCCCATCTTCCCCTGAATTTGTCAAGGGAGCGTTCCTTTACTAGGTCAACTACCGCTGATGCCGGCACATGGCATATAGTAAATGTTTCAAGAAATAAAAGTGTCTACACCCAGCACAATCTTTACTTCACCTGAAAGCCTTAAGGATCACCAAAAACGTAATGAATACTACTAACCTGAATACTTCTAACCTTAATCCATTTTCCTACCTACCTACCTGCCTACCTGCACTTGCCCAGTTTCTTCATGACAGAGTGCTCAGAGTGAGTTTAAGGATGAAAAAATTGGCGCCCAACATGGATCCTTGCTATTTATAAGCGTGAGCTATCAGTCGTCTCGCTAGATTTGTTTGGTTAGGGGTGGAAATGGAATGGCTAATGGAGCTTCGTAGTAAAATAAAATCCATCTGAAGCAAATGGGCTCACCCTCAAAATGTTCGAAAATCTGCCGCACTGTGCATTGAATCGTCTTGAAAATTTTATCAGCAAGTCATTACAAATTGGTATTTTCCCAACTTTCCTTTAGACAGTGTGTAACATGTATATCGCCCTGTCAGTGTAGATTACCGTTGACACAGTTGACAGCTCGCGCTTATAAATATTAAGGCTTCACGTGGGGCGTCAATTTTGTATCACTTAATCTCACTCTGAGTTTCAATTAAGCATTGGCCCAAGAAATGTATAAAAATAATGGCTTAAATAAGTGAAAGATAATGGACGGTGTCAAAGGGAAGTAATTAGACCCTCCTGAGATAGCTTAGTTATACCTTATTGATTACTGTCGTTTCAACTGTGATAGATAGGTACGTTATAAGTGGTAATTATTCCTATTCATAAGGAGGAAGATAAAGCTTGTAGCTATAAAATTTTAACTAGGCAATAATTTGAATTTATAAATGAAAATGGCTTAAAATTAGTAAATCCTGTAACTTTATTTGGGCTAAACACCTTTCATATTTATTTTATTTTCTGTTTCCTTTTTATACAAATATCTACTAAATTTAGGATAATTTAAATTGTAAAATTATTATTAGATAAGTTGATAAAGTTGAAAAAAATGTTGTCAATAATCCTTGATTTATGTTAAAGAAACCTGCCGCAGTAAATTTTGGTCTTAATTCGAAAGCTAAATTTGTTAATGCACCAGCAATCTCATCTCCCTTAGTAGCTTGGATATATCGACAAGTCCTTATTAAATCATTTGCTCTCTTTTCCACTTTGTCAGAGGCTAAAATAATCACAACAGAAAATATCTAAAATAAGAATCACTATTATTATCATGTAATACGTGGAGATGTTTTTCTTATATGTTTAATTGTTTATACAGAGTAAGTTTTAAGTATGGAGAGCCTTAATTATCTAGGAAACGGCTTAAATATTGGTTTTAAGTATTTAATTTTTGTTGGTCTGTTATTTACACTCGTTTATTGTTTGTGTTTTACTTGTTTTCATTTATTTACACTGACCTTTCTACAATCATTGCAATTGTTGTTCAAGGAAAGTCAACAGTAACAACTTTAAAATTTCAATTTTTAAACTAATCCTGAAGCCTTACTTATTCATACGTCTTTCTACCTTTTTAGGTAAAAGGATGTTTGGGTTGAGTTTTTCATATTTTTCTCCACGTTTTCCTATCCTATGTTAGTTTTTGCGCTTCTTCCCATAGCACTCTTTTTTTCCCCAAGAAATGTAGTCTTGTACATTGAATATGTTACCTCCTCTTCCCAATATCTCGTTTTTTCTTTGGTCCTGGTTCCCATTTTCTTCTTTAACTGTCCCTAAATATTTATTTAAATTTAAATATTGCGCATCAGTACTTACCCAGTACGAGATACGTCTGGTGATAGAGATACTTAACTAAAACTAAAACGTGGATTTCTTATATATTTTCTCCTTTTACAATAAAAATGTCAATAATTTACAACGAGAAATGTCACTAATTGTCAATAATAATTTTCTATAAACATTCGACTAATTCAATCAATCAATAGCAACTAAAATAATGAAAAAATATCAATACATGGTGATGCGACGAAAACGGATACTCGACATTAAATGCTCTACTTGGTTCAGCTTCTTTCCATTTGATGTTATGCCATCAATCTTCTTCGTTCCAGCTATTACCATTGTTTCTATTTTAGACAGCAATAGTGAGACCAATAATCACATATGGGGCAGTGGCTTGGGGAGCAAGGGCTAATCTGAGTACGACGAGGAAAAATCTCTCGAAGACTCAGAGACTAGCCTGTTCATGTATCACTGGAGCAATGGGAACTTGCCCCACTGTTGCAATGGAGGTGATTTTAAACTTAACCCCACTGCACATTCTGTTAGAAAGTGTAAGGAAGAAAACGATATATAGAATGATCAAAGAAGGAATTATCAGGGAAAAACTTCGATCACTTCATTTTGATCAAACTTGGGAAATGCCCCAAGATGATATGCCAAAGAAATTCAACTTTGTGAGAAAATTAATCACAAGGTTGAGTAATAAATCTGAATGGGATGAAGACACCATACAGAATTTAAATCAGAATACCATAAAGTGGTATACGGACGGTTCCAAGCTAGACGAGGGAACTGGGATAGGAGTTTTTGGACCGAGAGCCAAATACTCAGAAAGCTTGGGCACATACCCGAGCATCTTTCAAGCAGAAGTCCGCGCCATCGAAAGATGTGTGGAATTCAATATTGGAAGAAACTACCGGAGACAAGAGATTATGATCATGTCGGATAGTCAAGCAGCCATCAAAGCGCTGAGTTCAAATATAATCAGCTCGAAGATGGTTTGGGAAGGGAATGCCTAGGCAAACTAAATGAACTGGGCCAGAAGAACACTGTCACCCTCCTATGGGTCCCGGGACACATAGGAATAGAGGGGAACGAAACAGCAGATAAGCTGGCAAAAAACCATCTTGTGGGATGAGCAGTAGAGTAATCTTAGGAAAACTTAGGGAAGAAATGGAGAAGAAAAAATCCAAGTACTGGAATCAGCTAGAAGGACTGAGGCAATCTAAGATACTACTGGGCAACTATGACCAGAAGAGATCTCTTAGCTGCCTCAACCTCAGTAAAAAAAAAGGCTTCGAATTCTAACGGGAATTTTAACCGGGCATTGCCGGTTAAGAAGCCACATGAAGAAACTAGGGTTAGCAGATGAAGCAAAGTGCAGATTCTGTGAGGAAGAGGATGAAACCTCACTACACATACTCTCAGAATGCCCTGCCTTGCAAAATTCTAGGACTAGATACCTAGGAGCACTTGAAATAGAGGAAGGGGATCTACCTGATTTGAAGCCTGACGATGTCCTAAACTTCCTCAGGAAAATATGACTCGAAGAGCTGCTATAGGTCTGAGAAAATATCAGAACATGGCAAGTAAGGGGGTACACAATAGATCCTATAGGTCGCAGTGTAATTATCACCCCTAATTCATACATTTTTTTTTCTCATTTTCCAGTATCGTAGTGTGAGTTTTGTAATTTTTTATCTAGGGCTACTAAAATGAGTAGTCTTAGAAGTATTGTTACAAATTTGAGAACATAATGCCCTTCCCGAATGTTCAACGTGATTCCAGATGCGTCAGAATGGTATATAAAAGCTCTAAATCCCCGCGAAGTCAGTTCAGTTTTAATCTAACGATCCTAGCAAGTGCATAGGCAACGAAGAGTAAAATAAGTCTCTATAAATAGTGTTTTATAAATAAGAATTGATATACCTAGTTTAAATAAATTAAGTAGAACTTAGATGTGTATATAAATTGGTTAATTTTAGTAAATAAATAGGTAGTAGTTGTGTAGTGTTTATAATTTATACCACCTACAAAAACAGTATAAATAAATAAGAATGCGTTCTATACTTAAAACTCACTCTGTATATTTAAAAATACCACTTACTATAGGTAAAAATATCTCTGGAGTCTCGATGAGAATAAATGTAGTTACCTTATTCGTCAAGGAAGAATTATAGAAACCTAATATTTGTGAAAACGATAACAGAACCAGCACCAATATTTGCTTTCCTAATACTTTGTTTAGATAAATTGTCACTTGATGTAAGAAAAACACATTTGTTTTTATGTTTAACAATGTTTTGTGATAATTACCGTTTCGAGAATGATGAAGAAATAGTCCATTGGCCAATTTTTTTAATAAAACATATCTGATTTCAAGAAATTTCAACACTTCCCAATAAAGTACGGTCGATAGGGTTACTTCACCGTACACCATAGTATCAAAAAAACCAAGAAGTACATCTATAACATTATTAAAAGGTTCCAAAATATAAAAATAATTCGTCGACAAATATATTAACAAAAACATAATAATCTTTATACTGTGGATAATAGTGTTTATGTTGTGATGCAAGTTTTTATTTATAAAATTTATCAGTCGGATAAGCTTCTTCCACGAATTAGTATATCTTGTCACTGTAAACATGTTCAGTAGATGAAAGCAGACCGATTCGTTTATAACCATAATGTCCAGCAGATTCTCCCTTATGTTTATAGTATCATCTTTCAAATCTTTGTGAATATTGCTAAAGATAATAATTACTGAGTACGTTGTGTATATTAAAAGAATTGAAATTAAGACGGTTCTTAAAGCAACTGATTTGTATTTGTATGGAAATATTCCCAAAGTGCTACCGAAGTTAAAAATTGCTCTTAAAAAGTATACATCTGGTATCATGTTGGAAATGTAAGTGCCAGTCAATTTTTATTGTTCGACACTTACCCGTCACGATAGCAACTTGAACACAATTAGCGTGTCAGTAAATGTGTCACGCACTGAAAATAATTAAACTAATTGCATTATTCCAGTTTAGCTTTTAGGTTTTATTCCCATTTTTAGTTTTGGTTAAATAGAAGGAAATTTTGAGACCTGAAAAAACTTTATTTCAGAGTTTGCAAATGTACAAAATACCTAAGATTTAGTACTTTTAAATTTAACCCAGTATCAGAAGCAATAATTAAGTTTGCCCAACAAAAAATCCTATATCGTTAAGAATTATTTATTATGTAATAATATTTTTAATTGTTAATTATGTGGATTTACAACAAACTGATTTGGAAGACTTTATGCAAACTCAATAAAAATCTATTTCAATTATCTAAATAAAATGCAAATCAATTTTTATTGATAAAAATCAGTAATTTGCGTTAGCTCTAATACTCTCGATGGTCTGTTGGATTTTAGGTTAAAAAAAATTATTGCTACAAACATTTATATTAATCTTAGAACAATACTAAGAACATGAAAACATTAAACTATTTAATATTCATTATTATATTTAAGATTTCATTAGAAAAGTAAATAAAATTTTATCGAGATGCACACACAAATAAAATGTTTTTTAATGAACGTACCTTCAAATCACTGTATTTTGGTTGGCAATGACTCCGATACTGCTAGTTCCCTGTTGATTAGATGATCCGTACACACGTCTGCTTGGTTTTATGTTATGCAAAATGTCCTCCCAGGTTATAAAAAATCTTATCAATCTTACTAGAATTTAGATTGATTTTGATGAATCGCACTTTTTGGTAAGTGCTTTGATACTATTTAATTTCTTTTATAGTAATATTTTTGTTGTATAATGTAATTAAACTTGATTTTTGATTAAAAATGTGGCTATGATACCAGTCTTCAATTGCCAATTAGCAGAATTAGAGCGAATTAGATAAAATTAGAGGGAATAAGAGGACGAAAACCAAAAAGCACGGCCTTTTATACCTTTTCCTAATTATGACACTAATGACATTAAATTAGCAATCAATTGTTTCAATTTGATAAATTTACATAAAATGATCAAAATTTTTAATATATTTGAATGTTTCTTTGATAATATATAGAAAATCTGTATTCTTACATTCATGAAAAAGTTTTTGATCATTTTTTCCCTATAAAATTTTTTTTGTTTGAAATGTGCTGATTCTGGCATGTCAATCTTATATAAATTTGAGCAAATAACATGAAATGGATATCAATTTGTGCATAAATCTCATAAGATAGTTTTATTAGAACTTTTGAATACTAATTTGACTTGAAATAATGAAAATTAGGCTTTTTATTTTAATCTATAATATGAACTTGATAGCAACTATTATACTTGTTTAAGTGAAATTTTCTGATATTATCAAAGATTAACAAACTTATAACTAATGTACAAACTTAAATTACAATTTACATACATTTTTTCTAACTAAATTAAATAACATTAGGTTTTATCAACTGTTGTTGAAATAGTCTTTTAAGTAGTCACTATTTGAGTTTTGATAATGAAGTACGGTTACTCTGTCTATCACTGTAACATTTATAGTTTATACACTGATTTCACCCTTGTTTGATAGCATTTATTTACATAGTTTTTATATTATTAGGTATTTCTCAGGTTATGAGATTTTGCCTGAATACATATCTGTTATCGAAGAACTACAAAGTGTTTACATGCCAAAATGTGAGTACTTCTACCTTATAACTAATATTTAAATATTTAACTACCTAAATTACACAATTGTTTATTAAACATGTGAATTAAATTAATAGTTTTGATTATATTCTTTTGGTTTTAGATTCTGACTTTAACTTCCAGAGAAAGCTACATGAATTGGGACTTGCTTAATTGTTATGAAATAGTATTACAGAATTCTATCCAAAATAAAGTCGTTAAATAAATTCTTCCTCTATGTGAATGTTTAACATTTAAGATTACTATACCAAATATTTTAAATGAAATAAAGAAAAGTGGCTGATATATTCAGGAAAGTTATTCTAATATCCTTTTATATTTTCATACTGAGGTAAGTTTTATATTATATTTACACTTGAGCTTAGCAATTCATCTTAATAAATTGCCCATCGTGTTATAGAGTTTTCGAACAATCTTTGTTTTACACATTACAATGATTACTATTGCTACCTAAAAAAATTCAAGTGAGTTTAAAGAGTTCTTAAAACCGTCTGTATTACACAATAGTATATTATTACACGAGCGATTATGTAGGCCATTATTCACGAGGGTGAAGATTGAGCCCACGAGTCGAAGGCAGGTTCATAAGCCTTATATAGGTAAATATAACTACTACTATTATGTATGCTGCCAATAAAATGGGTTATTTAATAATGTATTCATAAATAAAACTATTAAAATCAAACATATTGTACTAACCCTAATTCTGAGAAAGTCCATCTTATTAGGAACATTAAACAAAGAATCTTTTAAACAAAACTTCGACTTTTATCTTATAATTAGCTTTTTTTATTCCAGTAACCGCTGTTTCTTAGACAAAGAAGTAAATATATTATTAATAATACTTTTAAACTGATGATATTTTAAATTGTAATATAATAATTAGATATGTTGATAACGTGGAAAAAAATGTTGTTAATAATCCTTGATTAATGCTAAAGAAACCTGCTGCAGTAAATTTTGGCCTTAGTTCACAAGCTAAATTTGCCAAGGCGCTGGCATTATCATCTGCTTTAGTAGCTTCGATATAACGGCAAGTCCTTATTAAATCTTCAGCTCTCTTCTCAACTTTGTCACAGGATAAAATTATTACAACAGAAAATATCTAAAACAAAAATTAATTAATTAAGACCAACGTCAACCTGCAAGGATGAGGCAAGTGGTCGGAAAATTTGTCTATTTGGATTCGTTGCTCTATAGAAGTGGCTCCATTCTAGGAGGAATGAATTTAAGATGGCAGCAAATTTAAGAAATATGAGACAATTTTAGAAGTTAGTTTAGGTTGTATGCTTTTCTTCCTTTTAGCTGAATGTTAAGTGAATGTTTTAATCTTAAAACAAAAAGTGTATGCAAAATGACCTTGAGTTCAGAAAGAAGCTTGCAAATGGCGGCCAAGTGTCAATTTTAATTTCCGTTTCCATTGACGTACCGTAAAAAAATAAAAATTATATTAGGTTTTTTATTTTCAATAAAATTCAACCAATGTAAACACAATATAATGTAAACATAAACAATGCGTCATACAAGAAGCTTCAAGATGGCCGACTTCCGTTGCAAAGTTTCCTTGAAGTTAATATGGACAGACTTGTTCTAACATGACATGACTATTCCAAGGTTTTGATAAATAATAGGTTATAGTTTTTTTTCCCATTTGATTTATTGTATCGTTACGGTTTGTGGTTTAACATCAAGAGTTACTGGAAGGTTCTATGGTTTACGAGAACATTCCATGACGATAGAGAAAATCGAAAAACTACTATACTTATATGAATGGTAAAGTTGAAGTTAGTTGGTAAGCGAAAGTTAACAGTGTAGTTGTGATAAAAATTCAAGCTGTAAAGTTGTGGATAAACTATTTAAAATTACAAAAGCGTTCTACAATATGTTTGTATAACATACAAGTTTGCCTGACGCATAATTTTGTTTCCATGATATATAATGGCTTGAAATTTCCACTAGAAAAAGTTATCATTATTATTTTGTTGACCAGTGATAATGTTGTTGGACTTTTTCTGAAGCATAAAATTTTAGATCTCAATATGAACGTAGAGACAACAGTAATAGGGTGTTTAACTCCAAATTCGATTTACTTGATTGTTTTCCATATAATTGCATGATTTTTATGTTTTATTTGCTAAATTTGCCAAAAAATTAACAAGAAAATTTTTAAGATTTTATGCAATCTACAATACAGATACGTCACTGATGCTGGGCTGATTTCCCTTTAGGTAAAATGCCAACACAAAAAAGCACGCCGCATAAGAAGAAAAATAATAGCAATTGGCTAAAAAGAGAAGAATTACTGTTTTAATAAGAATTTAATTTCTTGATTAATTAATTTCTTAATTCTCAGGTATTCGTAAGTCTCTAGTCTAAAATTGAGTGGCTTTTCGCAGAAACATTGTTTTATTTATTAATAATGGGTTTAAAGTTTCAACTAAACTAAAATTTTACTAGTTAATCAAATAAAACACTAACTAAAAACTCCAGTCCAAGTATTTATAATCACTATAAAAATTATGAGTAGATAGAAGTCTCTTAAAGTAATTTAATTTATAATCCAAACAAAGCTTTAAAGCAACACCACGCCATACACTCTTTCTTTTTGACGCCACATGGAAAACAATATTTTGGGTCATGATACAAATATACAAGGTATGATAATGGTATGATACCTAGCGGTTCAAAACTCGTCTGATCTGCGCATGTGACGTCACTTTTGATATTCTGTAGCCCGTTTCAACGTTAATATATAGGAATTTTATATTTATTTAGTCAATTTATTGTTTAAAACTTTTATTTGTTGGTTATTCAACATTATTTATCAAAACAAAATTCAATTAATACATTAAAATTGAGAATAAATAAATTGAGAATTGTTAAATTATATTTTTATTCGAGATTTAATTAAAAGGAACGATGGTAGACGTAGACTAGGTATAATCATTAAGTAATTAGGAACTCGTATACAGCACATCGCATTTTAATTAATTTGCGAAATGGCGCAATATTCAAAAAGTACAAAATAAAATTTTTATTTTTGCTATGTATGCAATTAAAAATAAAAAAAAATAGTGTGGCGTTGTACTAAGTATTTATAAGATTTTAAACAGAATATAAAAATTAGTTAAACACCCTATTTTGGATCCGAGACAATAAAACACTCTAGCTCGTATCGTATTTTTCCCCACTGGCATTCTATTTTTTTAAATATTAGATTTTAAAAATTAAAAAAAAAAACAATTTGGACGGGTCACCAGTCACTTTATATTTAAATTACATTAAAGTTTTTACAACACAATAACATATCGAATAGTTATTGTGTTGTAAAAATAGCTATGAAAATGCATGGATAAGTTAATTGATTTTCATTTTTAAAATGGTGGGTGGACCATTAAATAAGTAAAGAAAAATATTTTTTAATTTTTTCTTTACATCAGTTAACCTCACATTTTGTCAAACGGATCTAGAATTTGTTCTCATCAAGTAGTGCCTGTATTTTTCTACTTTTATTAATAATGAATAACTTTACTACCTCAACAAAAGTCAATAAAATTAGGCTCTACAGCTAGTAGTGAAAAAATATCGTTTCATTATTTATAATCAATCATCTGGTTTTAATTAGAAAAATTGACAAAATGAGTAAAAATCACTTACTACTGGTAACAAATTTTCAGGTGTTTGCATTAGTAAATACACATCCAGCTCTTTGAATAAGTAATTGTTAAAAAATCCTAATATATAGGAAAACGACAAAACAATCAACATGAAGAACTGCTTGCCTAAAACGATATTCAAATAATACACTACTTCGTGTAATGACGCCATCATCTTTTTTGCGTTTTCCAAATTTACATGAAAGTTACGTTCTTGAGGAAACCCAGAATATAATTTTTTCACGTAAATACGCAATAATTTGTATCTAACTGCAACAATATTCAACATATTCCAATAGATTATTATCGAAAATGTTATTTCGAGATAAACGAAGCCATAAAAGATGCTCAGTAATATTGTTTGTATACGTATAGACCTCACATTGTCTATTATAATAATTCGCGTTAACAAATATGTAAGAAAAAACAGAGCAAGTTTAAAAATGTACGTCCAAATGTTTATATTGTTTGTTAAATGAATATTTATGGAAGTTATCAAGTCGATTATTTTTCTCCACAACACTTTGTACCTTAAAACGGCATACATGCTTAGGAAATGAAAAGAAAATATAGCAATATTGCTCATAACATCTAACAGCTTTTGTTGAACTTCAAAATTGTTATTATTTAAATCCTCCATGAAATCATGTACTCCGCTGTAGACGTAAAACAAGGTAATTCCTACTAATACCAAAATTATTACACATTTTGTGATATTTGATTGATAATTGAGGGGAAATAATCCGCAGTATCCTCCAATATTTATTAAAAGATGTAACAAATATTCGTCTGACTTTTGTATTGATAATTTCATTATTTTTATATATCGTGTTTGTTTAATATGTATTCTATACACACTGTTGTCAATATCGACAGACAACAAAACAAAAAATTAATATGATTTTAATAATTACTTAACTCACGCATATGTTATATTATTATTTATCTAGATAGCTTTTTTAATTATCTAAAAAGCAATTGTTTCAAGTATATATACACTAATTATGAGTAATTAACCTATATACGAGTAACAAATTATGTTAAAGTAGATTGTATCCTTTCCTTTCAAGTAGGAAGGATTCCAACGATATTAAAACACGCTATAGTTACCCCTTTATTATATAAAAGTGGGTGAAAAAAATAAAATAGGGACTATAGGTCACTTTCCAATATGCCAAGACCAACAACAATTTTAGATGAAGACACCAAATGTGTAATTCAAAGAAAAGTTCACTCGTTTTATTTTAAATAGAAAATACCGACCCTTAACAAAAGAAAGAACTTTGCAATGCAAGCTATGAAAGGGCCAAAATTCATTGACGGTTTACTCTATAGTCCTTTTAAATACCTAAAGAGATTTTATTACTTTATATCTTTTTGTAACAAAATATAGTCACCAGATATTGTTAAATAAGTTGTTATATCGAGAAATTAGTGGAGAATAAACTCAACAGGTGAAAACTGTAAAGGTATGTAGTAGCCCTATAAAAATAGGTCATGGTGTTCCTCGGGGATCTGTTCTGGGACCAGTACACTTTATTTTACATATAAATAGTTTCTTTAAAACGGATAGTTAAAAAAATTGGTAGTTTTACAGATGATATGCCCGTTAAATTAATTTTGAATGAATTGAGAGAAAATTGAGAGATAGATATTAATAATAATATCGATTTTATTGAACAATGTATCTACAAGGAAAAAAATAGATTATACGTTTATAAAAATAAGTATAGAAGACAAAATAATACATTGTGGCCTCATGAAAATACAGTTGGACAGTGAAACAAAATGTTTAGGTTTGGTTTGGTAAACACGGTGCTTCGGAATGGAGCCCTAGTAGACCCCCACCACTACCGTGACAAACAGTGGTTACTGTTGATGAAGAGCATGAAGCTTTTTGTACTGTAGATCGGATAAGCTGTCCTAGTAAGGCTGTCACAGAGCAGAAAATCTTTTTACGGATAGGGCAGGACAGTGACAGATTAGGTGGACCTACTTCCTTCTCCTCGTCCAGACAGCTTCTACAGAAGTAATTGTGCTGTGGGATACGGTATGGCATCCTCCAAGCCAGTTTCTAGTGACCGTAATCGCGTATCCTGAGTAGGGATGAAAAATCTTTGGTTCGTTGCAGGTCAAGCACTAGCCATTTCTGTCTTGACAAGATGCAGAACTCCTCTCTCTATGCAAGGTTGGTTAAACGTATTAACTTTCTCTCTTAGGAGCAGCCTTGGTCTAGTAAGTAGGTGCCTTGATGTAGTATTGACATTATAAAGCTCTAGACACAGCAGTTGTCTGCTGTGTCTAGGCACATAGACAATATTCACCGTTGTTTTAGTAGCCAGCTCATTTAAGATTTTACGGCATTGCATATAGCCACCTTTAAAGTCTGACTGACTGGGTTTGAGTTTACGGATTTGATGACAGCCTGGCTGTCAGTTTGGATAGATATTTCATTGGATTTAGACACAGTTAATTTTATTGGAAAGAAGGGAAGTGAACAGAGTTCAATTGTATTAAATAATTGTTCACAATTCACCTTAAATATATTTGATAAATAAAAATTTCGTGTTGTAGTTTTAATGCAATCAAACAAGTTTATCATCAGCGTCATTTTGAGTTTTCTTAATGTCATTGTCAATTTTAATAACCGGTTTGATTTAAATTATTACTTGGAAGGTTGCCTAGCAACGAACTTTTTCTGCCTAGACAGTAATAGTGGACTTTTTCTGCCTAGGCACTAAAAGTACAACTTCTAAGCCTGCCAAGTTTTATTAAAAGGCCGCTTTTAATGTCATTTGGAGAAAATTTTTTTGACTATAAGTTAAAATTATAAACTTTATCGATAGAGTCCTTAAAGGTGAGACTTTCTTTATGAAATTTTCTCTTTTTTATGGATTCTTTCTTCCCCTCGTTTTAACTAAATTTTTTCTAAATTTATTGTACTAACCCTTACTTTTTGAAAGTCCATCTTATGAAGAATAATAAAAAAGTCTTGTTTTAACTCAACTTCCAAGTTTACTTGAAGAAATTAGGTTTAACATTTTTATGATTTTTTCAAGCCCTCATAAAATTTTTCAAGAAGTTGCTTGAGATCATTCCGAATCAAATGAGCCCTGGATAATAATTTTAGGTGTCATTGGACATAACTAATACTAAAACGAATCTTGTGAATCAGACTAGTTAGTGTAGCTACATGTAGAATGACAACAGGCCATCACTACCTGGCACCCACAGTGGAGGACTGTTATACTTGCACTATTTTACTGGTCAGCGAATCACCAAATTACTAGACCCCTCTATCCCAATCATCCAATATTATTTTATTTAGTATCCAGCGTGGTACTTTCAGAACTTGACCCAATTTACATAAGAATAGGGACATTTTTCTTAAAATGTATCAAAGCTGCTTTAACCGCTTTTTTGTACTATTTACTAGTGGACATATATGCCTACTAATTATCGTATACCATAGATATCTAAACAGCCATCTATCTATTAAAAGAGGCGGCCCACCGTAAAGTAGACAAGTCGGAGAATTGTAAATTTCCAATTAAATAGAATTTTTACAGTCCATAATGGTATGCATGGGGAACAACTCACAATTAAATTTATAGTCCTTATATGCTCGATGAGCACTTTCGAAATTATTTATGCTTCAATATTACCTGATGGGTTCTTACAATAATAATAAAAAAAAACAACGTATAAGCTACAGGTTATAAAATTTAATGCCTCGAATTTATGGCATCACACCCAATAAAGAACGCCCTGTGATGCGACGGTCGGGTCATGGACCAGTTCACGAAATTGGAGCTGCGCGACAAGACGAAATTACATATTTCACCAAATTTTTTCGTGACGTACAAAAAAAAATTATATTTTTACACAAGAAACAAAATATTGTTTTAATGTAGGTAGGCCAGACAAAGATAGGTATTATATTGAGATAGAGTGGGTCAGTCATATGGTACAGTCCAACAATCACCTAAATAGAGCAAAATGAAACATTCACATACCACAGTTTACTATAATTTGATATTTTTATTTGCAAAACATATCAAGAAAAACAGCCTTGGGAAAGAAAACAGCCAAGATAGCCTTAATTTACATCAGCAGATAGGGGCTATTCAAAGACTTACAATGTTGTACTACGGAGCTGATTAATTTGGCCAGGGAAAATTCAAACACCTTATTAATAGAACTTGAACTCCTCTCTGGAATCTAAAATACACTTAAAAAGCATCCATCAGTGAATAGTAGCAAGGAAAATCTCTTGAATGGTGGGAAAATGCACCTAGAGACAAGCAAAATAGTTTAGAAGGGGACATTTGGCAAAATTCATGGCAAACCTACTCTCACATGGACAAAAGTCAATAAAAATGATGGTGGAACTGTTAACAGGACACTACAGCCGAAATAGCTACATGAGTATTATAGGCCAGACGGAGATACACTTATGGAGATTCTGTCTGGAAAAGAGAGAAACTGCAATCCACGTCCAATGTCAATGTGAAGGCTTGACAAGACTGAGGTTTCTAAAACTTGTACAGGAAAAACCGAAATCAGCAGGCCACTATTAAGAAAGGCAGAGCTAGATAAGGTGCTTTAAAATATAAAGGACAGCACAATAGATATGCAGTGTTTCAGGCTGTCAAGCCGACCCTATTTGTGATAAGGTTTTTATTAAAAAGAAAACAGAGAGTTAATTGTGAAGACTTGTTCTACATTTTTAAAAGTGATGCTGTGATATGCTATTGAGGGAGTTTATAAATAATGGCATGACTAGAAATAGTACAAACGCACCTGCACAGAGAGCCGGCAATACAGAAGAAGGTAATTGATTTGAATGAGTGCAGTACATGTATGGTTATAACAATGTAAATAGATATAAATTAATTTTCAATTAAGAAGACATAAGAATAATTTGTTTACACTACTACTTAATGTAGTGTAGGTCACAACATATATTTATAAATATTAGGAAATAGTAATTTATGTAACAAGTCCCGTAAAATCACTTTCGGAACGTTTTATGTACAATATTTTATCTGTGGCCGTTAATTTTTTTTAAAAAGGATTGGATGATTATGTTTGCTTATTATAAACTTTTTATTATAAATTACATATAACAATTGCTCTTAGAAATGATTTACTTATGAATATTAATTACACCATTATACCAATTACTTATATTTATATTTTTCTCTCCTTCTGTGGTCTCTCCTGGTTGACTCCTTTCTAAACAACCTCTCTCGGCAGGGGGTGGATTTTCAGTGATATGCAGACGATCTGGTTATAATAGTTAGAGGCAAATTTGAAGATCTCGGAGATCCTTCAGGATGCCCTAAATATGGTTAACAGTTGGTGTAAGGTGGAGAAGTTGTCTGTTAACCCACGCAAGACTGTTATTGTTCCTTTTACAAAAAGTAGGCTTCGCCAACCAATTTTATATGGCGAAACGATTCCTTTTGCGACGGAGGTAAAATATCTGGGGATCATCTTGGATAGTAAACTTACCTGGAACGCCCATGTGGAAATAACAATAAATAAAGCCAGGATTTCCCTGTGGAATCTAAGGAGAATCTGTGGCAAATCTTGGGGAACGAACCCCAAACAGATTTACTGAATTTATCAAACAGTGATAAAACCAATCATCACATATGGCTTGGTGGCCTTGTGGTCCAAGGCACTCCAGAAATCCACCAGAGTAAGTTTGTCTGGACGGGGGCAATGTCCGCTACCCCGACAGCAGCAGTGGAGATCATCCTGGATCTAACCCTACTCCATTTACTATTGGAGAAGGAGGCCAGGTTGTTTTGTCCTATAGGCTTCTGTCGGTGGATAGTCAAGTAAAAGGGAAAGGGCTCTGGGATCACTCGGGCCTGATGCGTGAAGTTAAAATCACCGCTCGCTTTGGATGGTATCAGATATGCTAGCTACCCGGACGCACGTAGAACAGTCCTTTAAAGTCCTCTTTCCGAAGAGAGACGAAAGGGTAAAGGCATAATCTCTCCCTGGGACTGACTACGTACTATACACTGATGGCTCCAAAACTCCAGAAGAAGCTGGAGCAGGAGTGTATGATAGTAAACCGAGTATTAAAATCGAAGTAAACCTCGGCACATATGCTACCATCTTTCAGGCAGAGGTTTTCGCCATTGAATTGTGTGCAAGAGAGCTAAAAAATCACCCTCTTGTAAACAAAAACATACATATTGCATCAGATAGCCAGGCAGCTCTTAAGGCACTGAGCAAAGCTGGTATGGAACTGTTTTAAATCCTTTCAGGATTTAATAGTTCCAACAACAGGATAACTTTGCTCTAGGCGCCAGGACATACTGGAGTGGTGGGTAACAAAAAATTCGACACTCTTGCCAAAAAAGGAACAGAGTCTAGATGTATAGGACCTGATAGAGAGGAAAATTCTCATGTACTAGAATGATATCCCAGAACTAATCCATGTGAAGGCCTTCATTTCCAAACCCTAGAAAAATATAACTAAGCAGATTCTGGAGTCGGATAGAAAAGACGTACGCATTTTTATAGGACTGCTTACGGGACACTGACGTCTAAGATACCACTTAAAGAAAATAGGTCTGCCGCTTCTGCAGTGTGGAAGACGATACTGCAGAACACATATTATGTTCTTGCTCCGCCCTGGAAATCACTAGGCACCGCATTCTTGGTTTCCATTTAAACAGGTCTCGTCGCAGGTGGTGGGGTGGTTGAGCGCCCCACTCACATTGAACCTAACCTAACCTATATTTATATTATTAGGGATATTCGCAGAAGGGACAGTATTGTGATGCTATTTGAATCTCATTTCTCAAAGAATATTCTACGTATCCTTCTGCTACACTGGTTGATTTCCAGCCCCGTGTCTTTTCAAATTGGTTCAACTGCCACCAACATCAACTAATAAAGTTGCTGAGCTTCTTCAAAACAGTGTCCGGTGTAAAAAGAGGTATTACTTTTAATTACATTACCTTTGTTACTAGGTAGATATTATCTTCAGCATCTGACAAGAATTTATCTCTTTCTTCTTTATTTAATACTTTGGATTTTTTTTGGTCTGTAACCAACGGATTTTCTTTTAAGAAATGCACTAACTTTGGGAAAGCGGCTTATATCTATATTATTTTTAATGTTAATTGTGGACTTGAGCATTGAGTAATTGCTCCAGAGGCTCGAGGGCTTTGAGACTTTTGATTTTTCCATGAACTTTTTCATTTATAGTATGCACTTTTTTATCACTGCTCCATTTTTAAAAAAATTGTTGACCAATCCATACCTCTCTTGACTTTGTCGGCAATAATTCAAAAATAGCTGTTTTAGCAGCTTCACTAATCCCATGGAGTCAATTCGACTTCACTTTCACTATCTATTTCTATTTTTTTGAAATGCAAAAGCGAAAACTTTCTCAAATTATATCTGACAAGTGTTGTACCGAAAGTAACAAAAATTTTCCCGAAAGTTGTTGTTTCTATTTCTATAACTATTTTAACTTCATACGCCTAAGAAATTACCAATGCTAACTAATCACCCTCAAAAAGTTTATAACTGTCAGATTTCATTGACTTTTTGCTTAATTAAAATCTTATTTTTTTCTGTGGAATAACAATAGGAATGTCACGCATGAAAATTAAATTTAAATTGGAAAAGCACCATGGACTTAATCGTGCAAGAATAACACTGAATAATACATTCATTATGCTTGTACTTTTCTTCTTGACGGCATTCAATCATCGGTAGCAAACGAAGAAGATCTTCAATCAAAAATTCATTCTGCTCTGTTATTACGTTCTTGCCGCCCAAGATTCAGAGCAAACTCGGTAGCCGAACATAATTTGGTGACTTAATAGAATTGCGAACATGTCGAATATATCTATAGATGAAATTTATTATCTAATTACATTCGAAGAAACATCGCTCTCGACAATGGATAAATCTTAACGGATTTTAGTATATTAATCTTTTTCAGTCCATTTGTTTGCAATTCGCGGTATAGATGAAGATAATTAGTATTTATTATATTGTTATTTATTTTTAAGAAGAACTTTCAAGTAAAATGCGGTTTCTGCAAAACCCGTTACAAACAAATATAAATCATATAAGAAGCTGTTGTATTGATTTCGATAGTTAATTTTTGATTGATTGATTTTCCTTACAGCAAATTATGTATAGAAATATTTACTTGCTCGGTGATATTCGGTGGGGTAAAACAAATTTCTTGATCTTTATCACTCGTTTTGTATTTTTACGATACTAAGTAGCAGCTTATATTCAAAAGTGGTTGTTAATCGTGGATATAACTAGATTTATTGCTAACCCACAAACTGTTATTTATCAATATATTTATTGGAAATACAATTTTTGTTTTAATTTCGCAAAGAATTTGGAGAGACAATTTACTAATTTTAGTTTATGCACAATTGGATGTATTTATGAGATAAAAT
Source organism: Ophraella communa (assembly GCA_035357415.1). Lineage (NCBI taxonomy): Eukaryota > Metazoa > Arthropoda > Insecta > Coleoptera > Chrysomelidae > Ophraella > Ophraella communa. Next base: position 26,303,537 of record CM068994.1, on the reverse strand, counting down.
TTATTAAAGGCAATACCACCAGACCTTAAAATTTTTAATTTCATTTGGCAAAAATACGAAAACAATACGAGTCCGTTTATTTGAGAATTTTTATCTGAAATAAAAAAGTTTGAGCCTGGAAATTCAAAATTTATTAACAAAATTCTACAGGACGAATGGTATTTGAGAAGATTATTTTTTGAACCATTCTGTACATCATAATTCATCGATATCTTTTCACTAAATCTGTTTACGTTGTTAGACTCAATTTATAATTATAAAAAGTAAAGATTCGATCGAGAATGATAGATTTAAATTCAAATTGCATGTATTGGATGTTGCCTACCTATTATATAGTATATTAAAATATTAATAATAATAAAATTAATAATAATTAATAAATACATTCCCAGCTGACATGGTCACGTCATATAACCGTCGATATTAGGTAATTATTGGTAAATGACGTCGACGACCTTACATCTACGTCTCTACGACGTGACAAGCTAGATCAACCATATACGTCATTTTGACTATGTCGACTCTACGTCGACCTAAAGTGATGCAATAATATTTAACTATAAATCATGCACATTTGCATGGTGTAAATAAAAATTTTATTTCGTAGCTTTTTCTCATTTTCTGATACTTAGCAGGTAGGTAAATATATGTAATTTCAATATATATGATACATGCAGTTGAAAATATTTCTATCTAAGTGGTAATCATTATCAATAGTATTGTATACCTTACGTATTTATTTGCTTATTACTAAATACTTAATACACCTACCTTTGTCATTGTTTGTGTGTGATTTATCAACCTAACTTGTGAAAAATGATAAATTTTAATATTCGCGCCAAACGCTCGTTACAACTCGGTGGCTTGTCGGGCAGATCGTGTTTGCCACGCCTTTCCTCTCATTGTTGTTGGCGTCTGTAATGTAAGCCAACAGCAAGCACTTTATGACCAAGGATTAAAATGAGAAGTGTTTTTGTGTATATTTATAACAGTATTCGTTGCAGATAAATTTAGGTAAGTAAGAAAAATTTTGCTATTTCCTTACATTCAACTAAATAAATGGTTTATAATATTTTTATTTGCCAGTATTCTTAATTGGCGTAAATGGCTACCAATGATGTTTTAGAAAATGTAAATATTGTAATGAATATTATGGTTCTAAAGATAATTTATTGATTTATTTATTTATGAATTTGACTGATTAATATTTGATATTATTATTAGCAACAAGATCTTTTTCTCAGGGGTGTTTGGTTACGCCAGTTTCCAGTTGGATTATTAGGTGTACCTATATGAATGAAAAATTTGATTAAATTATAATTATAAATTTATTACAAAATAGTTAAATTAAAACAGTAATATTGAAGTTTAATAAGGAAAAAGAAAGGCCTTTTAGTAATTATAAAAGAACTTACTTGATGTGAATTAAGTTAAATTAACCAATGTTGTTTATGTAATGGCAAATAAGATTATCAAATACACTAATTATTAAATATCAAGTAAATTCCTTTGTTTTTTTTTTAAATTATAAAATTCAACTAACTACTACAAAAATTTTTAAAAGTTTACAATTTTATCTGACCTTGATGTATTATAGTCCTGCTTCCTGATTGGTGGAAAAATCTGTAGTTGATCTATGAAAAACGGAGACGAACGAAGCGATACTTGGAAACTCCGACCTTGGCAAAATGTCGCCTTATTAGACGTTTGGACTCTCGTGTAATATTATTGTGTTTTGTTTGTTCCTCAAATTTGATACTGTTTAGTGTTTGTTGGATTACTGTTCGTTTTATTGTATTAATAATGGTAAGTACACTTATAATCTTCTTTTTTATCGACCAAAAACGTTTTAATTTCACTTTTGGATTCAATCTTAGTAATGTCACTTTTTTGTCACTTTATTTTACTTTTTGATTGTTTTACTTTATTCTTAACGTCACTATTTAACATTTTATTATAACTACTTTAAAAACTGTTTGTTCAAATTGACTGTTCACACTCAGATCTTCACTGTTTGACTTCCAATAATAAAACTCCCCTTTTAACGACCTCTGTTCAGTCTTTTATAGGTTTCAAACTTCTAGATTATTCGTTTTTTGTTCTAGAGCTTAGTCATTTCTGGGAAAAATATGTGTATCTCTTTCTTTCATATTTATGATTAGACATACTCGCTTTGTCTATCATCGATAATTCCAGAATAAAATATAGTAAAATATATCTGTCTCCTTTTTACACATTATCTGTCCTTTTTTTACACATTATATAATCAATTTTCGCGAAGTTTCTACTAAGTACTAGATATAATATCGATACATTATATAATATCGATACATTATATAATAAAATAATTTCCAACTTAAAATTTTCTTACAAATACACAAAATATACAATAAAATAATACAATATGATTAAAATTATTGGATTTAGTTAAATTAAACAACTTCTGTTGATATTTTAATCATTATACTATTGTCAAATATTTAAACATTACAATATATTATTATTAACCTGTTTAATATGTTATTTTGAAAGGTAAACAGTTAAAGCATTGTATTTAAATAATAATTATTGTATAGTATTCGTATACTGATATTGTAATTTTTGTCTAAATATAGCGGCGTTACTTCGTATGCATCCAATTCTACCAAACTGGCTTAGCACCTATTCACTGTAAATGGCTAACACTAGAGAAATCAGATTTTTTTTCGGCATCTACAAAGTACCAGAAAGCATTATAATTTGGCGTTTCTCAGAAAAAAGGCTGGACATCCTACAATGTAAGAAAAGTTTACTTCGAACAAGGTAAATTTAACAATAATTATTTAATTTTTTTGAATAAAAAATAATAACTATTAGTGACATGTTGTGTGCTATGCATTAACTTGTAATATTTAATTGTACTTCGCACACAGACTACGTTGTTAAATTCGATGTACCTAACTTTTACTATGTAATGTGCAACATTTTATATTATTTAAATAATATTTTTAAATATTTTATATATTTGAAGTAACTTGTAATATTTGTATGTAAAATTGAAATTTAATGTAATAGTTAGGTAATGCTAATAAAATTGTCTATCAATATTTTTTGTTTTTATTCTGTCCCAAAACCAATCCATACGTCATAAATATGTAGAAAAAACTACGTCGTGAAATAACGTAATTATACGTTACAATTTCGTCGATAAAACATGTCTATTATACGTCATGGGGTGACGTAATTTAACGTGACTGGGTGACGTCTTTGGGCTGTGACATTTTCACGTCATATTTTAGTAGATTTGACGTCATCCAAGAAGTCAAAACGACGTAACTGGTGACTAAAAAATTACGTACAAAGTACGTCATGCTGTCAGCTGGGTTGTTTTTAAGATAAAATACTCAAAATCTTTTGATCTTTCAATAACTTTAACAAATAATATCTTCTCTAGATTACGGCTACTGCTACACTAGCAGGATAAATAAATAGGAGGGGTAACGACATCCAGTGGTATTATAAAGAGGGCGAGTGAGGTAAGGAAACGAGAAAGTCAAAGTAAGCTGGCATTAGAATCCGCAAATGTTTTGAATAAATTTCTTTTTACTTTTTATAACAGTTTTATAAACCTATCTAATTCTTTAAAATGCGCTACTTTATTAACGTATTTAATGCCGTTACCCTTGACAGTTGTCAGTTGTCGTGAGCTTTGTAAAAACACAGTTATAATTATTATATTTACATAATTTTATTAAGAGAAAATTGTCAAAATGAAAATTATTAGGCACGTCTCTTTCAAGAGAAATACCTATGCTATAAGACAAAGGTGAAATCAGTGTATAAACTATAAATGTTACAGTGATAGACACAGTAACCATATTTCATTATCAAAACTCAGATAGTGAATACTTAAAAGACTATTTCAACAACTGTTTATAAAAGTTGATGTGAGACAATTTAGTTAGAGAAAATGTATGTAAATTAGTAATTTAAGTTATAAGTTTGTCAATCTTTGATAATATCAAAAGATCTCATTTAAACAAGTGCTTATAATAGTTAATATCTAGTTCATATAATAGATTAAAATAAAAAGCTTAATTTTCATTTCTTTGAGTCAAATTAATATTTAAAAGTTATAATAGGACAATCTTATGAGATTTATGCATAGCTTGATATTAATTTTATGTTATTTGCTCAAATTTATATAAATTTAAGGAGATTGACATGCCCAAAATTAGCACATTTGAAACATCAATTTTATAAGGAATAACTTATCAAAAAAAAAATTTAAAAGCTTTTTTATGAATGTAAGAATACAGATTCTCTGTATATTATCAAAGAAACAGTTAAATATGTAAAAAGATTTTATCATTTTACGTAAATTTAGGTTAAATTTTGCAAATCGAAACAATTGATTTCCAAATTTTATGTCATTAATGTCATAATTAGGGAAAAGGTATAAAAAGGCCTCTTATTGCTCTATGATTCGCGCTGACTACGTTAATTGGCAATTAATTGGTACCATAACCTCATTGTTAATCAAAAATTGAGTTTAATCAAATTATTTAACAAAAATATTATCACCAAAGTAATTAAATAGTATCGAAGTACTTACCAAGAAGTTCGATTCATCAAAAACAATCCAGATTCTAGTAAGATTTATAAGATTCGTTTCATCGTTGTTGGATATTCAGCCAAGCAGACATTTTGAAAAGCAGGTGTTCTGGGAATCATCTAACTAGCACGGAACCAACAGCATTGACATCATTTTCAATGGAGAAGACAGTTATACGAGGTACATGCATTAAAAACTATTTATTTGTGTACGCAAGAGTTTGTAAAAGTAAATCAAGGACAAATATCTATTAGCATTTATTAAAGTATTTCTTTTGTGTTTGGTAAATTCCTGCATATAATAAATAATTGAGGAAAATTACTAGTTTTATGTAGAATTTGTATCAAATAATTCCTTAATTATAATTAAATGTTTTATAGAGTATTTAAATTGAGTTTTCTTGAATCCTACCCAAGATAAAGAGTTGGGTTTTAAATTAAATAAAATTTTCACTGAGCTAGCAAATATTTATTAGGGCGTTCAACAAAAAAAAATAAATTATACAACGATTAGTAATTCATACATCTCATTTTTCAAATATACGACATAAAAACAATATAAAAAAATAAATAAATCAACTAAATCAAATCATCACAGTATTTTAGAATATTTAGATAATATTGAAGTCAATGTCCAGAATATGACGGATTTCATCATTGCTTTTTATCGAAAACCGATAATACATTTTTTTTCTTTAAATAACTAATTAATTCAAAATAATAAATTTCGGTCTCAAAGAATTAAATTAGACCTATAAACAATAATGTTCACCTATACATAAATTAATCATTAGACATAATATAGAATTTTTATTGATAATAAAATGTTTTTATCTATGAAAAAATGTAAACATTAAAATTTTCTTCTACTTATCAGATATTTTTGAAGACATTTTTTATTATTATTTCAAGTGGGTAGCTGCTAATAAATAACTTACAAAAAAATGTAACCGAGAAAGAAATATTTCAGTGTCCTGTGTGTATTCGATATAAGAACGCCTTCTGAAATTTTAGGAAGTCGAACAATCTTCCATAAATTATTTGTAACGCTCTGTATATAATTTATCGGAATGCTGGGTTCAATAGTGTACATCTGCGTATCGCAATAAATAAAAGCAGCCGGTACATTTTCAGAGGAGCCGCTGTCATGATCAACATTTGGATTAAATGTTAAATTTTAATACATTCTTCTAATTCCCGTTGGTACAAACCGAGATTCTGAGAATAAAAAAGGTCAACCGATGTGGTTCTCCGCAAAATGAATTTTTTTGGCAAAAATAACTACACTTCAATAAAAAAATTGAGTTCATTCTACTTGTGTACATTGTAAGATTTAAATAATCAATAACAGTTTAATGAGTATAATATCAATAGAAGTTGTTTAATATTACCTTAATCAAATAACTCTTATTATATTTTGTGTATTTTTAGGAAAATTTTAACTTAGAACTAATTTTTATTATGTAATGTATCAATATTATATTTTGTACATAAACATGTTATTTAAACCTACCAGAATTATCGAGAAATTAATTATATAATGTGAAAAAAGAGGACAGGCATATTTGTACTAAATATGCACTAGAAAACTCTACCAGTAGACGAAGTAAGTATGTCTAGTTATATATAGGAAAGAGAGAGATGCACGTAGTATTCTAGGACATTATTAATTCGTAGAACCATAAAAGAAGTTTCTGGAAGTTTAGAAACTTATAAAAGGACTTGAGCAGAAAACGTTTACACTACCATTACACCAACTTGGTTATGGAAACGCGCGTCAGGCGGAAAAAAAGTGTGTGTTGGTGTAGTGGTAGTGTAAATGGTTTTCGGTAATAGTAACAATAATTAATTTGGCACAATTTCGACATCAAGTAAGTTCTTTTATAGGTAATAAAAGGCCTTTGCTTTTTCTCATTTTCCTACTTATTATTTTATTAGTAATAAATTACTATTTTGATTTAACTCTTTTATAATAAATTTGTAATTATAATTTATCAATTTTTCATTCCAACTAGAAGCTTGCAGAACATAACCACCCTGAGAAAAAGAAGGGCTTGCTACTTTAGAAAATTTAAATAATATCAAATATTAATCATTCAAAATTTATAAATACAAATCAATTAATCAATACATACTGTATAAAATTATAATATTCGTTACAAAATATTGAAATGCTCAATATTATTCCATTATAGTATTCTGTAAAACAATTTTTAGGTAATATTGATAAAATTTATTATACCTTATTTTGAGGAAATAATTTATGTGTAGTTTATTTTGCTTGAGGTAATTTACTTATAAATGTAATTGGTTCAGGCGAATGCTAGTTCGTTTCACTAGCCTTGATTTGTGTAAAAATGTGTATGATAGCAAAGTAATTTAACATAATATTCAAGTAATATATTAGTTTTAACGATTCTTTAGTATAAGACTCCGTGGCGCAACGGTAGCGCGTCTGACTCCAGATCAGAAGGTTGCGTGTTCAAATCACGTCGGGGTCAAATACTTTTTATTTTTTTATTTACTTAATTTACATAATTATTAAGCACTAAATTCTGACGCATTGCCCAATTACTAAGAAATTTGTCAAACAATATAAAAGTTTAAAAATTTTAATACAAATTAACTTGATTCAGGGCTTTCCATTGAACACTTTATAAAAATGAATTTTTTGAGACATACAAAAAACATTCTTAACAGAAAAATATAAAGCAAAGTAAATATTCCAAATAGTATATTATAACAAGTGGATAGTGAAATAATTCGCACAAGTAAAGATCTAGGCGCGTAACGAGTGCAAGAAATACACATTCCAACGAAATATGTACATGATTTTTCCTACGATCCCATTATTTTTATAAAAACGAATTTTTTAACTCTATTTATAAAATTTATTTTGTTATTGTTATTTGTTTTTGAAATATAATTAATTAAAAGCCAATAACCACTTTTCTTAGGAATTAACATCAGAGTTCATTATTAAAATTTATAATTAAGAGCAAAATGGTCATTGGTGAAAGTAATTTTTAACTTGGGAAACCTTCAGTGTAAGTAATGTATTTTAAATATTTTTATTTACGTTTAACTTGTGTAATTCTCCATTTTATGTTCTTTCTGTTGCTCTTGAAGGAGTACCTTGAACTAAAACCATACCTATGTGTATACTTGGTTGCATAGATAATGCAACTTATACAATTTTTTATAAAAATATTCATTTGACATTTATATTACCAAAGTATATTCTTTTTTATCAAATTGAACAAGTCAAAGTGATTTATTCACAGAAATTATTATTTTATTATTTTCTTGCTTAAATCATTACGTTCTGTGCGTTTAACACAAAGTTTTTGCCCGGGCGTAATACAGAAATATTAATATTATAATAAAAAAATGAAAAGTACAAAACGCCATCATTTATACAAGTCATAATGTTGCAACTGCCATATTAATTTTAAAAGGTCTCCATAAATCAATTTACTTTCTCCTAACCTAACCTAACCTAACCTAACCTAAAGCATTAATGTCTTTTTTTTATTTTCCATGGACTAACTTTCCTTTTACCTTTAATAATGTGTCTTACGCATTCTCCAACGCGCCTAGACATGCTTCTTATCAGGTGGTCAATGTCCTCGTCACTAAAGACAATACTCTTCCATTTCTGATCCCAGTGATCCTTTTCTGTACCACTCAAGGCAATTACGTCGATGTTCTGGAGGATCCAGTGTGGTCGTTATGAAAACAGGCCAAAACGTCTTATTCATCGGTAAACACTTCGCATACCAATAGGTCTTCGCCGTGTTCTGCAAACCATTCATTTGCAATGGACCTGTTAGTGGAGAAACGGTCCCCTAAAGCTAATAATCTTGATGGGCAGCGTTCTTCACGGTCTGTTGTTCTACGGGAGCATTCAAAGCCTCTTGCTCTTTGCGTATGGCCTTCTCGAAGTCATGCTTGACAAAACCTAACCACGGTGTCTACAATTCTTTGCACTCTAACTGCAATTTCCCGAAAAGAAAATCCAGCTTCCCGTAGTCCTACTATACGACCCCTATCAAACTCACTAAGTTGACGAAATCGTACAGGTCTCCGTACCCTAAGCATCGTAACCAATCGTAAAGAATGTCAAGAACCAAAATCCTTACAATTTGGATGTTTACTACGGCTACAATATTCATTTTTGGATTGTTAGTGGATTTCAAAAAAAGCAGCTTGAACTGATAAGTCTGAAAATTTTATCAATTGTTCATTTCAGTAAAATAAATAAATTCATCAAATTTAATAAAAATAAAATCATTTAAACTGGGTGTTCGGATTTTTATGACACTCAGTATAGTAATAAGGTTAGTTTCTACAGCTAGTAAATAGTGAAAGAAAGGTTTTATTATCCAATACTAAGAATGGTTTTGGAAACCCTTCAACTTTACTATTCAAGTAAAACTCGGCACAAATAACATTTTACTTTATTACAAAAATTTATACACGAAAAAAAAATGATCTAGCCGATTTAAATAAATACCTACTTTAGTCTAAGAGAGGTGAAGATGTTTAATAAATGTTCATAGTTAGTTTAGCTATAAATTAGTATTACCCTTAAGAAATATATAACAAAATACACTCTAGGGTATGTTTCCAGAAAGATTAAAGCCTTGCGACGTTTCCAACCACTTCGAAATCTGCGAAAATGATAATTACGCTCCGTCGAATCTGATATGAATAGTTTTAACTAGATTTTACCTTCGATGGTCTCCCGGTAGGTTAATATAATTCAAGTTGGTGCGGACATCACGGTAGTACGTGGTGTACTGTGTCCGTTGGCACAATAAAATTTAATGTTGTACAATAAGAATCTGCACCGGTTCTATAGAAAGCTTATTAATGCGCTCTCAGATCAAAGTAAGAATTCAGAAGATGCCTCGACGACTTTAATACAGCAAAAGAAATATTTCCGTATTAGAAGGCCTATATGGGTATTGAAAAGGCTCCCGCGCAACATCTTTTCTTACAACTGCTGCTTTTTATAGATTCTAACTAGACTAAAATAAATCATTTATACTTACACTAAGAATAAATGAATCGCACAAAGTGCGTAAAAAGATTATGAATAAAAAAATCTGTCCGGTTTGAGTTCCTCGTCGGCTAATGCGCCTCCTTCGTATACTGACTCCAATATTAGAGAGAGTATGTATGTATCTATGTATGAATTAGGGGTAATAAGTACAATGTGTCCCCCCTTACTTGCCAAGTTCTGATGTTTTCTCAGATTTATAGCAGCTCTTCAAGTCCTATTTTCCTGAGGAAGTTTAGGACATCGTCGGGCTTCAAATCAGGTAGATCCCCCTCTTCTATTTCATGTGCTCCTAGGTATCTGGCCCTAGAATTCTGCAAGGCACGGCATTCTGAGAGTATGTGTATTGAGGTTTCATCCTCTTCCTCACAGAATCTGCACTTTGCTTCATCTGCCAACCCTAGTTTCTTCATGTGGCTTCTTAACCGGCAATGCCCGGTTAGTATTCCCGTTAAAATTCGGAGCCTTTTTTTACTGAGGTTGAGGCAGCTAAGATATCTCTTCTGGTCATAGTTCCCCAGTAGTATCTTAGATTGCCTTAGTCCTTCCAGCTGATTCCAGTACTTGGATTTCTCCTTCTTCATTTCTTCCCTTAGTTTTCCTAAGATTACTCTACTGCTGATCCCAAAGGATGGTTCTGGTCCCAAGTGTGGGGTTTCAGCTCCTTTTTTGCCAGCTTATCTGCTGTTTCGTTCCCCTCTATTCCTATGTGTCCTGGGACCCATAGGAGTGTGACAGAGTTCTTGTGGCCTAATTCATTTAGTTTGCCTAGGCATTCCCAAACCATCTTCGAACTGATTATATTTGAGCTCAGCTCACGTGGCTTGGGGCAACAATTTAAATTATTATAAGGAATTATATAGGGAAATCAGAAGAAAATTGAAAAAATAATAACTTGTTCAAGTGCTAAGAGAAAAATTAGAGTGAAATTTTAAAATATTGGATTAATATTATATTAGAACCACATTGCTGTTTATTTTAATGTGATTATTAGCCTGAAGTTGTAATACAATGCCAGTTATATAAACGCGTTAGAATTAAAATTTGTTAAATGAAAAAATACAAAACAATATACAAATATACAAAACTACTTACCTATGGAAGGATACATTTTTATGTCTATCACACCTATTTGTACAATCGTAGGCTGAACATGAATGAACCATTTGAAGTCTTTAATCGTTTTTTTTTTATAAATTAACTAACACTACACCGTATTAAACTCGTACAACTAAAAAAATTTCGAAAACCAGGATAAAATACATGCCCCACAATACTATTTTTCCATAAATCAGCTGTTTCGAAAAGTTGCATATCTCTCTCTTATGTTGGCATCAATTCCTCTTTCTCTCTAAGCTCTATCTGGTGACTATTATATCATTGGTAAAGTGGTTGTGACATATACTTTTATTAGAGAACGTAGACACCTCTATAATTTCTGAGTCGTCCATTTATAAGCTAATTTGGTTGATTCCTATAAATGAAAATAACAATAATACTTTTACCTTTATTAGTTACTTTTTTTACAATAGCTTAAAATGTCCAGTAAAAACTCATTCTATTAAAAAAAAAGAAATGAAAAGCAATGACATTGATCTGGTGTAACCAACTTACCGTCATTACGAACCTTAAAATTAACTCCGACTCACCGCTACGTTAGACACTTTACTTACTGTAGCCGAATGCGCCCCCAATCGAGTGCCCATTTAATGGAACGCACCTGAATTAAAACCTTTAACTGAACGCAACCCCCGGATCCCAGCGAGATAACTGACAGCTCTCGTTTATAAATTTCGATGCTTTCAAAAACTAGCTAAAAACTAGCATCGTCAGATTGACCTATTGAAGTTACAGTCATCGTACAGCATATACATGTTAAATGTGAATTTCATTTACCTACCGAACTTATAAAAACGCCCTTCTTAAACAACAAAGGAATGGTAATTTTTAAAACGCCAACATTAATGATTTTGGGGTATTAAGTTTATTTACAAGGGTAGGTCATGTCCCGAATAAATAAGTTTTCTTCGCATTTTTGCACTGATATAATAAAAAAAAGGTATTTTAATCCCAAACAAACATTTATTATCGAGGGTTCCAAACTAAGTGAAGATGTGGGCGTGGACAACTGTTTAACTGATTTCAAATTTATTATTATTTAAACCGTGATTGGTTACACAAAATAAAAAGGCTGTCTATTCAATGTAAGCGATTTGAGTGTGAAAATGTATATGCAATTCTGAAGCCGATAGTACATTATATTTGTACAAAACATTAATCAACTTGATGCTTCTGTCATTTAAATTGGAATAAGAAGGTCAAATATTTGCCTTAAACGTTGACGAAATTCATTTATCATTCACACCAAAATAACATTTATTTACCTAAAAATAATAAAAAATGAAGCTTGTTCAATAGAATTATTCAAAAAGTAAAAATTTTAAGTCAACATGTGGCATAAATTTATTTATTTAGTTCTTGTTATTAACACACTACCCCTCGTATTTTTGTATAGATAGAAAAAACAACGAGATACAAAAAAAGTATTCCGTGGGCAGTAATTTTTATTTGAACTTATTGAATCTTCAAGGTGATTTATCATTGTACTGTTTTAAACCGGAACATCGTAGGAATATTGTTAATTTCAATAATTGTATCACGATGCACCGGCTTACAATTACATCGAAGGTCGAGCTTTTAACAAGTTTTCACATTCACCTTTAGAACGGACACTGGACACTAACCGATATTAATATTCGCACCTGAAACAGGATCTTCCTTATTAACAAATAGTCTATTAACATTAACAGTAGACGTTAGTTAAAAGAAATTTTCCATTTTTTTTTTGTTATAGTGCAGTCACTGAAAAACATTTTTTGGTTTTTGCCACTCTGGCTCTAATAATATCTCTCATTCTCCGTGGAAGGTTTCTTATCAGGTCTCATGTAATCCAAATCTAAATTTTCCTATTTTTCTGTTAAAACATTTTCCAGCTCATCAAGGTTGTCTGTCCAGGTAGTCCCAAACATGTTCAATTGGGTTTGGGTCTGGACTACCTGCTGGCCAATCTAAAACTTGGATACCAACCTCTTGAAGGTATTCCATTGTTATTCTCTGGCAACGTGCGGGCGAGCGTTATCATGCATTAGAATAAAATTCTCTCCAATGATTGGAACAAATGGCACTACATTTTCCTCAAGAACCTCCTTTATATACCGATCAGCTGTCAGTGATTCCCTACGAAACAAAATTAACTTCGTGTGGCCTTCAAAACAGATGTCTCCCCATACCATAATCGAACCACCTCCATAATTTCCGGCTGCTCTTATGTTACATTGAGCAAATCGCTTCCCTGCGCGTCTATAAACTGGAATATCGTCGGTCCCATGCCAAAAGCATGAATGTGCAAAATTGGCCATTTTGACCTAAGTGCACCATAAGTCTTAAAACGATCCATATTAGCCATGCCAAACTTACTAATGTGTTTACGCGCCAATTCTTCACAAGTCCAAAGTCGATTATTCACGAAAAATTAGTTTTCTGCCGGATTTCACCACGGACTTCCCACGAATGTGACAGTTTCGCGTTTTTGACTTTGGGAACAATTATTCAAAATATCTGAATTTGCCACTTTCGTGTATTTGGCGTTGTCAAGTATTATATTTAATTTATCTGAATGTAAAATGTAGTGATTATCCATTTTGATGAGCTTTACAAATAATCCTGAATATAACATTTTACTGCTTTTGGAATTGCATACTATTTTATAAAAATCTGAATATTGCGCCTTTGTGCTTTTCACGTTGCAAAAAAATGGATAAATCCAAGTGAATGTGTCCTTTTATGTTGTGAAATTTTATTTTACAAAAATTTCAAGAACATTTACGAAGAAAGGAATTAGCTCGCAAGTCCAGGGATGATGACAAAAAAATTGCAAAGGAAAATACGGAAGTTTTATCTTTTAATTTCGACCTACAAGCAGTCCTTACAACACCAAAAGGCCCAGCAGGTCAAATTATTCATTTGAGAAAATTAGCCATCTACAATTTGACAGTTTACAACTTAGCCAACCAAGATGTTCTTTGTTATGTTTGGGAGGAAACTCAAGGAAAAAGAGGATCAGTTGAAATTTCTTCTTGCTTTCAAGATTACATTCTTACACATCAAACTATTAAAGAGGTTCGCATGATGTCCGACAGTTGTGGTGGCCAACAAAAGAACTCCATTTTCGCGGCCATGTGCCTTCAAATTCTCTCAAGGCATCCTACTCTAAATCAAATAAATCATAAATTTTGTGAAACCGGTCACACAGAGATGGAGTGCGACTCAATACATTCAAAAATAGAAGTAAAAGCAAAATACGTTCCAAAGTTTAAAGACTTGCAAAAAATGTGTAATGATCTTACAGTACCTAAGATTTACTATAACTACTACAGATCTTTGAAATGTAGTGAGAAAATCCGGGACTGTTTACCAGAGCCGAATGCATCGGAAAATGACTCCGAAGAAAGTGATTAATTCTAATGTTCACCAGTTAAAAATTATTTTTTTCTACATTACATGAGTATTAGAGTTTATTTCCTTGTTTTATTTTCATTAAATGAGTTTGCAAAAACTTACCGAGTTTAATTTTTGTGTTCAGCGAAACTACATAATTATGTTTAAAATCTTTCAACAGCAAAAACACGAATGTGCTTTTTTCCTCAAAAAAAATACAAAATTTTCTTAGACAACTAAAATTGTTTGTTACGAATTATACTTATGGCAGAAAATATTTACCTTATTTTTCTCTGTCATTACAAACTTTAAAAGCAATTATCAAAACTATAGTTTTGGACATTCATGGTTTTGGCATGGGACCGACGATATGTCTTTCGGGTGCCAAAAGTGAAAAACTTGGATCAGTAACAGGAATTCTGGGTCTGATTCCAAAATTCCTTAATCTATTTCTAACCACATTGACAGATATTCTAACATTATTACTTCCAGTTTCTTTAAACCTTCTTAAGGCTATAGAATCGCTGGATTGGTTGATTCCCATGACTTCAACAACATATTGCTGTAATCGTCAATCTTCAACTAAAGCCACGATTTGAGCTGCTTGTTCTATGGTTAAATTACTCATTTTTACTCAAAATATTTCTAGACACTTCCAAATGAAAAATTAAACAAACGTACTGCACACAAGAAATTTTAAAATGTAAATAATACAGATAGGATTTATCAAAATTTATTTATTTTTTGTTTTTCAACAAAACAGTGAATATTTTGGTCTTGTATACATGTAAAGGATTCCATACACTCATATTAAAATATTCTGAAAAATGGGATAATTTATTTTACATGTGATACTTTTTGTGACGAAGTACATGCAAATTTACAGAAATGATTTTTTTTGGTGTATATTTTTTTATGTTTCTTCTGGAAGATTAATTTCTTTAAGGCGATTATTTAAAATTATTCAACAATTGCAGTACCTATTTACATTAAAAATGACACAATGTTTTTTAGTAAATACTTAAAAACGCAGTATTATTTATTGCAATGAAACATTGTTTTTTAAATCCATTATAGGTCAGGAAGAACCTTACTCTCTACGAGAACTTTGTACGTATTTCTATAAATAATAGTAATTTATATCTTCATATGTTCCTCAATCAAAAAATACAATAGAAGCCGGTAATTCTCCTCCACGCATACGTCATTACGTAACTAAACATTATCTACATTTACTAGGTACAGAGTCGGCTTCTGAAAAAAAGTATAGGTACTAAAGCATCGGTCTTCAATCTTTTTTAGTGCAAGGACCAAACATCGATTTCACATCGTCCGTAGGGCCACAGTGTTCCACTTCCCTTTACTTAGTATACTATCAAATCAATAAAATAAAATACATATATAATTATGATCGACATATTTAGCATAGAAATCAAAAAGACCCACGTCAAACTTGTCTTTCAGTTCCGAATTACATTGCAAATCGATAAGCTCCATCTGAAAATTTACCGGCATGTCTTCAACAGATACACTGAATGGTCGCGCAAAGAGACTGATGCAATTTTCACTATCTCTGAAGTCAGAAAACCTTGATTGGAACTCATTTTTTAGTAAATCTATTGCCACGACATATTTATCCACAACTGTACAATCGCAGCTCTTCAGTTTAGGAAAGTGCGTAGGTAAACTCTTTTTTCAACAACTGATTCTCACCAATATTTATCTAAATAATATTGCTAATATTATACCAACCAAACCTAACCCCAACACACCAATATTTGTCTAAATAATATTGCTAATATTATACCAATCAAACCTAACCCAAACTCACCAATACTCACCATCTTTGGGGAACAAATTACCAACTCCGAAGACAGTTTTTGGAGATTATCTTAATGCGGTGGCCCTTTTAGTCCATGAATATAATCCTCAAATTCTAGATGGTGGCCCTTTTGGGTTTACTTAATTGGGTAGGCATGATTAATGTGGCCTTTTTGGGTAACCCCGATATTTTCCATAGCCCTGAGGGTCGTGGGCCGCAGATTGAAGACCTACGTACTAAAGTATACTTAATTATTAACAGATCTAAAGAATAACAATACTGTTGGCAAAACTAAGATAAAGTGAATAAAAAAAGAGTATTTCTGTCCTCAGAATCAAGAAGTGATAAAAGAATATTAGTTTGTAGTATTAAACAAATTAATAGGTGCTGAATAATCTCTTTTTAGATTATAGGTCACGCGTTTAAATATGGAATTGACATATATTTTCATGGTTCCAATATATTTGACAAACCATATCACGAACATTTTGGCTTTACATATTTTTCCTCTGAAATATTATATTTATAATTATTGTTTGATTTAACATTTTTGTTTATGTTCTTACCATAATCACACTCTTAAAATTTTTCGTGAATGATTTTGAAAATTTGACTTTGTATTGCGTTATTATTGTGTAGTGTTCAATATGAATATTTTTAAAATATTATAAATATAGTCAAAATCATTCTTATCGTGCGGGTTCAAAGGTCACTAACCATATGTATCAAATCGGATACCACACAGGTTACCAAAGTTTGAGATTACTAAAAATTTATGATCTTAACTATTATTTATTGTTTAAACATTCTCGAATTAATCTATATGATCCTCATTATAAGACATACTAGTATTGTTAAACTATTGAATTTGTTTAGGCATTAAAATTATTTAAAAATAATAATAGATTTGTTCGTAGCAAGAAATTTCCAATTTATTTATTTATTTATAATTACAAAAATATATCACCAAGGAAAATTTGACGGTAAAAGAGCATGACACATGACAGCCGTTCAAACCTCTCTATTCTAGAAGTAGCAACATGTCAGCTAACTCTAAAATGTTTCATGAATTCTTTATCGCTATAACTGGAAACTATTATTTGCAGATAATTTTCATTTTGGCGAATTAGAATGAAAACAACAATACGATAAAAATAAAAGTAAAAAGAAAGTATTTTCAAGTGCATTATTAGGCACTGGCACTGGCACTTCTGCTGTACAATATTAAAGGAAACATTACTTTCAAAAGTGTTTCCAAAGGTAGGT
Source organism: Ophraella communa (assembly GCA_035357415.1). Lineage (NCBI taxonomy): Eukaryota > Metazoa > Arthropoda > Insecta > Coleoptera > Chrysomelidae > Ophraella > Ophraella communa. The sequence continues at coordinate 26,286,294 of CM068994.1, read as the reverse complement.
GTGAATTACTAAAACTATGCTTGGTTGAATGAACGAGCTATTTTAGCTACAAAAAGCTACACTATTTGTTATTTTTCCAGAAGGAAAACACCAAAAATGTACATAGCTATGCATTAAAATAATTATTAAAATCTTAGACTTTAGACATTATTGATGGCGGCAAAAAGTTCGCCGGGTCAGCTAGTAATTACATAAAAAGAAACATCTAACCAAAACGACAAAGTATAACTTTCTTATAATGTGGCAATAGATAATTGTACAATAAATCAAGAAATTAATTATTTAAGTACCAGTATTTGCGAATATTTTTCAATTTTTATTTATTTTATTGTTATTGTTTTGTATCTGATTCGTGATTAATTATTAAGTTAGAGAATTGAAATATTCATCTGTTTCAAAATGTCACATTACTATATTACTGTCGATTTCAGCACTTAGCGTGACTCAAATAATTTATTTACTATTAGCATTGGCAATTGTGCGCGATTAGGTAAGTAGTACGTACTTAAGACATAATTATAAACAAGTACTGGTTTTTATGGGTCAAGCAGTTAGAGAAAATCAAACGGATGCCTCACAGGAGCGATAGAATTTTTCACTAAAATAATAACGATCTACTTACTAATAAGTATATACAGTGTGGAAGTTTTATTTTCAATTCTACGATAATTAGAATAAAATGTAAAAGTAGACTGTGAATTACGTAAGTGCAACACAGCCTTTTTTAAGAGAAAATATTGTGATGATATGTGTTTGTGAACCAAGGTCAATAGATGCAGATTTCTATATTTTTTCAACGTCATCCAACCAAACTTACAGGCTTATTGTCATGGTCAAAAGAGTTAAAAAGATTCTTTTAAAACATTTTGGATGGTTGAATGAAAAAGGTCAATGATTTGGAAAAGATAATTTAAAGATTAAAGGGACCAAATAAAAAAGTTTAATTAATTTGTATATAAAAATAAATAAATAAAAGGAAAGTCAAAACAAGCAAAAGTATAGAAAAACCAAAAAGTTGAGCATAGCAGTTTTACGTAGCTGTGTAGTTGTGCGAAGAACTAACAAGGTGCTGGAGCTGAATAGTGGAAAAAATGGTACTGGAGCACAAGTTATTGGATTTGAGACAAATTAACAAAAAGTTATAAGTTATAGATTTTAGGAAGCCAGTGAATTCAATAAAAAAGGATAACAAAAACGAAATATTATAGAAGTTATTAATGTTTAACATGGTTAATTAAATTAGTTAGGGATATGTTATTTATTCTTGTTTTAATTAAAATTCAATGGCTTTTAAAAAAAATGTATATCTTGTTTTAAACCCAAAAATACCCTGATAATGAAAATTAAAATTAAACAAATATTGTGTTAATAATCAATTAGCGCAAATAGTTTTTATTTCAAATCTGTAGATTTACCAGATTAAAAAAAAGTTAATAGTCGCCATTGAACCTTAACGTCTGCAAGGATAGAAAAAAGCGTAACAGTGTCAACATGCAAACTGTACTCATGGGAACCGCACTTAGTATTCTTACATTCAATTGTCAAGGTCGGTAATGGTCAGAAGAGTTCTATTCACGACTTTACCCTATTTAGATCAATCTTAGGCCGTGACGACGTGCAGCTTCCATGCACACGACCATCTATGACTTTATCATGATACGAGTATAGTTATAAAAGGTTATCATCTAAAGATAACATCTCAGCGATTGTCAAAAATGTTTGGCTCAGGAGTACCGCGAGAGTATCAACGAGTAAACAAGTTGTTAAGGTCCAATAATTTGTTAATAATTATAATTCTTTGGGTTATACTTTGAAGAAGTAGTGACAGATTTTTATTGGAAGTGTCAAATATTTTTTTCATACTATACGGACTCGTTTGAGTCCGGGAAATGGCACTATACAGTACACTTGTACTTTACAGTATTCTTCAATTCTCCCAATATTGTTTGAAATAATAAGTGAATCAACATAAACTAAGCTTTTATTCTAGTTTTTGAAGATTGACATTAATTGTACAACTGCTGTTGCCAGCAATATGTATTAATGGAGTTGTTGATGGATTTACAGTGTTTAGGTGCTTCGCCAACAGTATGTATACCAGCTCTTTGAGAAAGACATGTTCCTTGTCTATAACCCACCAAAAGAGTTTTCAGGGAGACGTGTTGCCGTAAATTCATGTATTTTCTAAACACATCCAAATAGTGAGGGAACTGATCACTGTTAGTCACAGTAATAGATCGTTGAATATGCGTTTTTGTCTGGTTAATATTAACTAACACTAACTATTAACACTAACTTCTAAATTATAGATCTCTTCCCTTCGGCAACCTCCAGCTACTCCAAATAATGCTATCACTTTGAGTAATAGATATTCTTTATTTGGAGCGTCCCTCATAAAGCTTTCAATTTGTTCCTTTGTCAGCACCTTTGAGTGGTTTGGCTGATGGTCTACATTTTGTTTTTTCAAAAAAGCTATTAACTTTGGGAAACTTGATATATTAATATTCTCATTAACCATGTATGTATCTATAAATTAGGGGTGATAAGTACACTGCGACCTATAATAGGATCTATTGTGTCCCCCTTACTTGCCATGATCTGATATTTTCTTTAATTTATAGCAGCTTTTCAAGTCCTATTTTCCTGAGGAAGTTTAGGACATCGTCGGGCTTCAAATCAGGTAGATCCCCCTCTTCTATTTCATGTGCTCCTAGGTATCTAGCCCTAAAATTCTGCAAGGCAGGACATTCTGAGAGTATGTGTATTGAGGTTTCATCCCCTTCCTCACAGAATCTGCACTTTGCTTCATCTGCTAACCCTACTTTCTTCATGTGGCTTCTTAACCAGCAAGGCCCGGTTAATATTGCCGTTAGAATTCGGAGCCTGTGTTTAGGTTTAGGTTGAGGCAGCTAAGAGACCTCTTCTGGTCATAGTTCCCCAGAAGTATCTTAGATTGCCTCAGTCCTTCCAGCTGATTTCAGTACTTGGATTTTTCCTTCTCCATTTCTTCCCTTAGTTTTCCTAAGATTACTTTACTGCTGATCCCACAAAATGGTTCTGGACCCAAATGAAGGGGTTTCAGCTCCTTTTTTTTTCTGCTGTTTTGTTCCCCTCTATTCCTATGTGTCCCGGGACGCATAGAAGGACGACAGTGTTCTTCTGGCCTAATTCATTTAGTTTGCCTAGGCATTTCCAAACCATCTTCGAACTGATTATATTTGAGCTCAGCGCTTTGATGGCTGCTAGACTATCCGACATGATCACAATGTCTGCGGTAGTTTCTTCCAATATTGAATTCCACACATCTTTCGATGGCTCGGACTTCTGCTTAAAAGATGCTCGGGTATGTGCCCAAGCTTTCTGAGTATTTGGCTCTCGGTCCAAAAACTTCTATCAGTTCCCTCATCTAGCTTGGAACCGTCCGTATATTATGGCATTTTGGATTAAATTCTGTATGGTGTCTTCATCCCATTCAGATTTATTACTCAACTTTGTGATTAATTTTCTTACAAAGTTAAATTTCTTTGGCATATCATCTTGGGGCATTTCCCAAGTTTGATCAAATTGAAGTGATCGAGATTTTTCCCTGATAATTCCTTCTTTGATCATTCTATATATTGTTTTCTTCCTTATACTTTCTAGCAGAATATGCAATGGGGTCAAGTTTAAAATCACCTCCATTGCAGCAGTGGGGCAAGTTCCCATTGCTACAGTGATACATGAACAGGTTAGTCTCTGAATCTTCGAGAGATTTTTTCTCGTCGTACTCAGATTAGCCCTTGCGCCCAAGCCACTACCCCATATGTGATTAATGGTCTTACTATTGCTGTATACATCCATTGCAGAATACGTAGTTTACATCCCCAGTTCTTCCCTGCAATGTTCCTGCACACCATGAGGGCCATGATTGCTTTGTGTATTACTTCGTCTTCGTGTTTATTCCAGAGTAACCTGCTATCTAGGATTAGTCCTAGATATTTTACCTCTGTTTTTCACTCGACGATGTTTTCCCCTATTTTTATGATTTTTAGATTAGGTTCCTTTTTCCTTGTAAAGGCTACTAGTGTGGTTTTGGTGGGGTTGATGCTGAGTCCCACCGAGTCACACCATTGTTTCGCAGTGTTCAGTCCTCTTTGAACAATATCACAGAGGACATTTTCATACTTCCCTTTTGCCAGGATAACCAAGTCGTCGGAATACCCTAGACATGGTATACCTTCCCTAGTCAATTGACAGTGTAGACTGTCCAAAGTGAGACTCCACATAAGTGGGTATGCAACTACCCCCTGTGGACAGCCTTTGGTCACATCAATAAAGATAGTGTCTTGTCCTGCCTCCATTTCTTCGATTCTTATAGATAGCAGTTGCGACATCCAGATGGAAGTCGTTCTATCTACTCCTTTCTCAATCAGTGCTCTTTTGACTGCCTTATGTGGCGTATTATCAAAGGCCCCTTCTATGTCTAGAAAAGCACATACCACGGTCTCTTTTTTATTCAGAGCGTCTTGGAGCGTCTCATTAACCATAATCATTTATTTTACCATCGAGTATTTGGACCATAATGAAGAAGGGTTGAATGTTTAAGCTGTTGAAAAGAATATTCTTTAAAAAACTTTTCTCACCACATCCAAAAAGTAAGCCACTACTTTTCAAATTGTGTTGTTCACGCCAGTTGCAAAACAGGGCATATACTTTTTCATATCTTTTCGCAGACTTAATTTTCTGTTTCAAAGAATATATTTTTCAGTTAATTTTATGTACCATGAAGAAAACTTTGTTTCATTTCGTAAGCATTTAACAGCGAATTTATATTAAAATTTTAAATAATTATTCATCCACATTAATATTGATGATTATAATGAAAAAGTAATAAGGTCCAACATTATTTTGATCTATTACCCACTGTAGGAAAAATTTATTAAATGGTAATATTAATATCGAGCCGCTACTGACTGTGTTACAATAATTTGCAATTTGCATTCGAAAATAATTTGCTCCTCTTAATATTGCACTTAAAAACACGTGTTTGACTTGATGCTAATTTATTGTCGATCATCCGTAAACTTTTAAAAGGGTATTTGTGTTTTAAGTAGATTTTATTTAAGTTTTATACTAAATGGAACGCTTAAAGTGTATCAAATTATAAGGTTAATCTGAAAATATTGACAGGTAGATATCGAATTTTAAAAACAGATTAACCTTTTTGAACTCGTTTATCGAAAGAAGTATTTTAGGTGTTATATTTGGTGACATTATACAATAAATACCGTAAAATTTATGTGTTAAAAGAGCCGTTAACGTACAAGTCACTCGAATGATTTTACAAATCTGTTTATAGTATATTTAAGATGCAAATACCCAAACACCAACAGCTTCCGAATTATGCATTCGTTTATAAAAAAAAAAAATCCTAGATAGAGAGAGAAAGAGATACACTGACAAAGCTAAACTCCTAAAAACTTACTAATTATTTAATAATTAATAATAAAAATAATCAAAATAAATAAAAACTAAAAAGATTGTGTGCAAAGTAAACATACTAATACAAAAATCTCAATTTTTTTAATTATGAAATAATTCATATTTGAGATTCATCACAGAATTCATCTACTATATATATAGCTCGATGGTTCTTGGAGGTATGCCTTAATAAAGTGGTCCCTATTTTGAATTATGGATAGATTTACAACCTAAGTAAACATATTTTAAGATGAATGTACGCCAAACACATAATGTACTGATATTATAGATTGTAATGATTTAATTCTATATGATTTTTATCTTTTATTTTAATTTGTTATGATTTATTATTATAAGTCTTATTGTTTTGTTTAAATTTACCTAATTGATTTAGTTGATTTACTATTTATTTAATTTTTCAATTGTTTTTTTTTATTGTTTTATTGTTATAATGATAGTTGGGCGTCTTATAAAAGTTTTGAACCAGCTCAGTGAAATTATTTATCTGTTTGAATTTGAAATCCGACTCTTTATCTTGGGTAGGATTCAAGAGAAACTAAATATTTCAAAAAAAAATTATAATACACCAAATTTAAATTGTTATAATTGCTCGTTACAGAAAATGTACAAAACTATTAATGGTTTTCATGTGCTTATTACATTTATATTTACAAATTTGTAATTATTAACAAATATGAAAATGATACCCTTACAAAAATTTATACCGTACAAAATTTTAATCCACACTGTTATACACAATCACAAAAAAATAAGTTTTTAATTACTTAACATACCTCGTATATCTGAGTGTTATGAAATTTCGTCTACGTCAGGCGGAAAATGCCGAATCAATAGTATCGGCTCCAAACGATGATACCAAAACGTAACGTTATTCAAAATGTCTGCCGGCTGTCCTATGTGTGATGATGGTGGAATACAATCTAATAAATTCTGCTGTGATCTGGATATATTATTTTGAATTTACTTCTTTGGTAAGTGCTTTTATGTTTTTACAATACTTTTATACGAATATTTTTGGTGTTAAATGTTTTAATTTAACATAAAATGAAATTTTAATAAATTGTCGTTTAATTATCATTCAACATATTCTGCGTAAATCAGACAGGAACAAGAGAGAGATCTCAATTTTTTTGGCCTTTTTATACTCTTTTATTCACTTGTTTATTATTCAAAAAATAACCTAAATTTCCAAAAAATGAGGTAATGATTTTCATTTTTGATTATATCTTTGATAATATAAAGATAGTTTATCTTTTTATATTTACTAAAAATCTATTTAATTTATTTTTATTTTACTTTTTCCCTATAAAACTGAAACCAGTGAACGTTATTGTTCGTGTAAGTAGATTTCTCATTAAGAATAATAAAAAACTCTTGTTTTCACTCAACTTCCAAGATTAATTGAAGAAATTAGGTTTAAAATTACAATTACAGCAGCATAAACATTGAAATTCTTATCTTATATGATATATAACTGTCGATTTTTATAAATATTATTAGTTAAATTTTTAATAAAAAAAATTTGAATCTGTTCCACAGCTGCTTAGAAACAAAAATAGCTACATTCTAAAGAAAGGCTTGGTACTGTCGAGTTTAAAGTTTGAACTTTAAAAATTATCAATTATAATCTATTGTTATGAACATCCTATTATAGATGGTGCTAGCGGTATTAGTATAATTAATTTAAATAATTATTCTAATAGTTAACACAGAATATTACAACCCCCAGAAAATAAATCCAGATCTTAGATTAGACTCAAATAGGTCTCGGTCTCATTATGTTTTTGGGTGATAACTTTCTACTTTAATTATAAAAATGATATTTTTGTTTTTCAAATATATTTATTAAAATAAAAAAGTTTGTAAATTAAATAACCCACTACATATACCCTTCATCTAATTTGATTATCTTCAGTTGTCAACGAAAAGGAAACAAATCTTCCTTATCTACATCCGAAATAAGAAAAGAATGCATTTCTCGACACATTAGATCTCATTAAACAAAATCTATCGCCCATTAACTCCATCACTCCATTCTAAAACATTTTCCGTATTAACGAATCGATCTGAGAAAAGATCAAGTTCGTAATTGAAAGATTACAACTATTTCAATGTTAACACATATCAGATCGTGTAAGAGATATATAATGATCTGGTTTGTTCTGACATATATAAATTGAAGTTCTAAATATTGAAGCTGATTCATTTTGTTAGTTTTTATTAATCATTTGTTAATTCTGTCAAAAGATTCGCTTATATTGTTTGTCAATTTTACGGAACATTATTTTTCTGAAAAGAGGCTCCCCTCAAGATAAAAAACTTATCCATTAAAAAAAGGGGCAACTCACTGGTGTCATTTTATAACGATTATTTTATTACTAATTGTTCCCTTTACTTGTGTTACAAACCGGTAATTTGTTAATAATGATTATAATAATTGCTTTTTGTATACTTTACTTTGGAAAAATAGTGACAGATTTTGATTAGAACTGTCAAAGATTTTAATAGAATGGTCAAAATAAATTTAGATTCCGGTTCCGGTTCGGGTTACTGCATGGCAGTATAATCTATGTTTTTCTGCATCATTTTATTGACCATCTCATCTCCCTATGGCAACAAAATGGAGTATTTAAATTTTTCTGGTACATTTCTATTAATAATTTTACATTTGTACTGTTATTATGTTAACAGAGAAGGCGAGACTACGAGCAGCATGGTTGGGGAGATTGATGGGTAATATGAATGGGTCGGGAGAATGGAATAGGAGAGTTATTGGTAGGACGATTGAGCTGTACGGAGCGGAAGTGTGGGGTGAAATATCTCTCTATAATTCCCAACAAAATTGACTTCCTTTGAGTTTCGCTGTACTACTTTATCTTCAATAGTTTCCCAACCAGATTTATTTATGATATACACTTCCTATCTTCGAAAGAACTGAATCAATCGATTCAGGGTCTTTGAAAACCCTTTTTTCCATATTTTCAAGTATTTTGGACAACAAAATTTTTTTACTTAAGATAGTGAAAAAGCAAATACCTTGATTCAAATTTTACTAAAATACTTAATTAGGTTATGCGTGATAAATATAGTGTAGAACCATTAGATCAAACATGTTAAATAGGAAAATAACGTTATAATTTTCTGATATTAAATGCTTAGAAAATAACATAACGTCAATGGCAGTAATCAGCTATATGAAGCACATTTTTTCACTATTTGGAATACATGACGAAATTGTATCAGATAATGGTGCACAGCCATGTTCTGATTCCATAAAAATGTTTTCAAAGGAATGGGGTATTGATCTAACTTACTCTAATCCCTATTTTCCGCAATATAATGGGCACGTAGAACGGTACATTGGTACTATCAAAAATATTTTAAATAAATGCTTCTTTAATGGAACCGACCCTTTTTTAGCTGTTAGAATTGCATAACACACCTGTTGATAACAATTTGTCTTCTCCAGCTCAATAATTATTAAGTAGAAATTTGAAAAGTATATTGCCCACGACACAACAGAATTTAAAACCAAAAGTCATTAACCATAAATTTCATAAAAACAATTTGATGAATAAACAACAAAAAAGCAAGTTTAATTATGATATAAAAACACAAAAATTATCTCCTTTAAAAATAAACCAGAACGTTTTGATAAGAAATAATGGTTATTTCAATCTTGCAGGAAAAATAGTAAAAATAAATAAAAATCCTAGAAGTTATCAAATTCAATTGCACGATTCACAAAAAATTTTAACTAGAAATAGGCACCATATTAAAATTGATCCAAAACTAATTTCAGTTGAAAACAAAAGACAAAGTGATATGAAAACAGAAAGTAAAAAGTCTGAGTATAAAACAAGATTTGGTAGAATATTAAAACCGGTAGTTCGTTTTCAATATTCATTGTAATCATTTATTTTTAATTAATACAAACAGAAACAAACATTTTGTTATTTACGTTTTAGTTTTCAGAATTTGATTGTTAATTTTAAATGAAAAATGAGGGATGTTATAACATATACTAATGATGTTTCCTGGACTATTTATTTATATATATTATTGTTTCTCCTTCCATCAGAAACCTGTATGTAATGTCCTTTATCGATTTGTGTATGTAACATAAATTACTTCTTGACCCAAGTGCGCTGGGCATGGGTCAAGAGTGGGGTATCTACATAAGATTGGGAAGAGAGAGACTACTGGAGTATGCGTGTGAGGTGGAGGGAGAACAACAAGGATTTAAAGTTGGAGAGGACACACGGGGTAGCATTGTAGTGTTTTTCCCGTTAATTTGCAAATCGATAGAGATGGTTTTAAGTATCGACGAAGTCGGTCGCCATTACGTTTTCTATTGTAATGTAATGTCCGTTGGGGCATATAGCCCAGGAAGTAGTTATTTTTGGATATAAAACGGTCAAGCTTGGTATAGAAACTGCTAAGTTTCCTTACCCTGGCAAACTGCCTAGGCAAACTAAATGAACTGGGCCAGAAGAACACTGTCACCCTCCTATGGGTCCCGGGACACATAGGAATAGAGGGGAACGAAACAGCAGATAAGCTGGCAAAAAAAGGAGCTGAAACCCCACATTTGGGACCAGAACCATCTTGTGGGATCAGCAGTAGAGTAATCTTAGGAACACTAAGGGAAGAAATGGAGAAGGAAAAATCCAAGTACTGGAATCAGCTGGAAGGACTGAGGCAATCTAAGATACTACTGGGGAACTATGACCAGAAGAGATCTCTTAGCTGCCTCAACCTTAGTAAAAAAAGGCTCCGAATTTTAACGGGAATATTAACCGGGCATTGCCAGTTAAGAAGCCACATGAAGAAACTAGGGTTAGCAGATGAAGCAAAGTGCAGATTCTGTGACGAAGAGGATGAAACCTCAATACACATACTCTCAGAATGCCCTGCCTTGCAAAATTCTAGGGCTAGATACCTAGGAGCACATGAAATAGAGGAAGGGGATCTACCTGATTTGAAGCCCGACGATGTCCCAAACTTCCTCAGGAAAATAGGACTCGAAGAGCTGCTATAGGTCTGAGAAAATATCAGAACATGGCAAGTAAGGGGGGACACAATAGATCCTATAGGTCGCAGTGTAATTATTACCCCTAACCCATACATACATACATACATACCCTGGATGCAATTTTTCACTTTTTTAGTTTTTTTATTGACTGCACCTTATAGAAATTTATTTCTTGTACTGTTATAATATAAATTACCTTATTTTATACATAAGGACCGCATTTTATATTTTTATAGACAAAATTAACTTTTTCCACATATAATTAGATTCAAAACACTTTAGTGTAAACAGTTACATTTATGACAGAAAATTAAAAATACATGTTATATACAATAAATAAAATTTTTAATAGTTATCTTTTATATAATTAACCTTAAACTTTATCATCGAGTGTCAAATATCGATATGTATACCTCGTAGACACATTTCATTGATAATCAAATCAGATAAGGAACAACATTCGTTCGTATAATAATAAAGTTACTAAAATATAATCGACCAACGCACGAAAAAAAAGCAACAAGTTGAATCTTCTCTTCCGTTCGATAGCTATGTAACAATCTGCTAGATCGAAGCAAGATTATCCGAGGATTTACATAGCGACCGACCGAGTCTTTCGCATAAAAGGAATATTTAAGACGTTACCAATAGATTACTTTCGATCTAGATCAGCGAAAATTAAGACATGCTCGGGCATGTACTCCGATATAAAATCGTGTATATGTAAATAGTGCGAGAGTATCAGAGCAACGGACGCCTTGTAATTATTAGCGTTGCGAACAGGCGTATTGTCTTATCTGATGGGCTTCCCTTAATTGACTCATTACGTTATTGAGAGCCTAGGTGTGTACTAGTAAAAAATTTCTCGCCGTTAAGATAAGACTTCTGCCTCTATCTTATTCTCATTTTTTCTGCTCGTTACCGTACTTCGCTACCACACGATTATCTCGATGTCCGGATAAGAGTTATAGAACTATACTTTAATTTTATACGTTAGTGGAATCTGTGCTATTTAATGAGTTCCCATCTGAAATAAAGTGATCTCGATCTAGTAAACATTCGCGAGAGATAAATTTAATGGAGGACTTCGCAAAACATATTTTTAGAGAAGGATTACAACCTTCAGATGATCAGTGGCATCAATGTACAGTTTTCTTTTAATAAATTTAAAAAAAAAAAATTTTTTTATTTTACTTTAGGTAGGTACTCCAGATACCCTCATATTTTGAAACAAAAAATTATAATATACTTTAGGAATGAGAAATATTCTCTGAATGGGGGGGGAATTAGGGGTCAAAGACCACTGCCTTGGCCTACCAGTTCCAATTTAACTCCAAGTAAAATTAATGGGCAAGACATCGATATGCTAGCACGTCTTAAAACTGGACTAGACTCGAAGCTTCGCTGGAAAATATATAAACAAGAATTAAATTTCAAATATAAAAAATTGTAATGCCTCCTAGGACGATACTCTGGGTTGTGCATATATACATAACAAGCTTTTAATATACAGACTAGTTATAAAACCAGTCTGAACGTACAAAATGCAGTTATGGGGGAGTACTCAAAAAGCAATCAGCAAATAATACAAACCTTTCAAAAGTATTGAGGGGTATAGTGAAGATTCAGACAAAAGCCTCTGCAAGTATCACTGGAGCAATGGGAATTAGTCCCATTGTTGCAACGGAAGTGACTCTAAAATAAACCTCACTGCACAATCAGCTAGAAAATATAAGAAAACAATATACAGAATGATCAAAGAAGGAACTATCAGAGAAAAAACTCGAATACTTCAATTTGACTAAGCTTAGAAAATGCCCCAAGATGATATGACAAAAAATTCATCTTTGTGAGAAAATGCATCACAACGTTCAGTAATAAATCTGAATTGAATGAAGACACCATATAGAATAGAAATCAAAGTACCATAAAGTGGTATATGGTATAATATGGTTTTAAGCTAGAAGAGGAAACTGAACAGAGAGACAAGTCCTCAGGAAGCCTGGGCACATACCCACATATCTTTCAGGCAAAAATTCGCGCCATCGAAAGATGTGTGGAGAATGCCTGGGTAAGCTTAATGAACTAAGCCAGAAAAACACTGTCACCCTCCAATGGGTCCCAGGAGTCATAGGAATAGAAGGGAGAAGATGGCAGCAGACAAGCTGAAAAAAAGAGGAGTCCAACCCGTACATCGGGGACCACAACCATCTTTAGGAATCAGCAGTAGCGCAATCTTAAAAAACTAAGAAAAGAAATGGAGAAGAAATCATCAGGACTTAGCTTAAAGGACTGAGACAAGCTAAGATACTTTTGAGGATCTATGACCAGAAGAGATCTCTTATGTGTCTTAAACTAGGTAAAAAAGACTCCAAGCTTTAGGGCCAGATACCTAGGAGCACACGAAATAGAAGAGGAGATTCATCCGATTTAAAACCCGACTATGTCCTCAACTTACTTAAGAAAATAGGACTAGAAGAGTTTTGAAGAATATTAGACCCATGGCAAGTAGAGGGAGATGGCACAATAGATCTTATAGGTCGCAATGTACAGTCGGCTCTAGAATAGCATATACATGTTAAATGTGAATTTCGTTTACCTACCGAAGTTATAAAAACGCCCTTCTTGAACAACAAAGGAATGGCAATTTTTAAAACGCCTACAAGGGTAGGTCATGTCCCGAATAAATAAGTTTTTTTTTGCATTTTTGCACTGATATAATAAAAAAAAGGGATTTTAATCCTAAACAAACATTTATTATCGAGGGTTCCAAACTAAGTGAAGATGTGGGCGTGGACAACTGTTTAACTGATTTCAAATTTATTATTATTTAAACCGTGATTGGTTACACAAAATAAAAAGGCTGTCTATTCAATGTAAACGATTTTAGTTTGAAAATGTATATGCTATTCTGAAGCCGATAGTACTTATCACATCCCTAGGTTTAATGTGAGCGGGGCGTTTCCCACCCCTCCACTACGGCCAAACTAGGGCCTATTGTAGCTACACACCCCTAATTTCAAACATACATACAAAGACATAAACACCCAGTTTAAATAATTTTATTTTAATAACATTTTGTATAAGTACTTACTCTAGCATAATAAGTAAATAATAAAAATTTCAAAATGATTGCATTGCTTTAAAGCCGTTTTACCTTTAATAATGTGCGGATGCACCCCGATGTGTTACGCATTCTCCAACGCGCCAAGGCATGCTTCTGATCAGGTGGTCAATGTCCTCTAGTATCTCATTCCAGGCAAACACCCAACTCCTCAAAGTTCTTCTCACATCTAATGAGGACGTTGCAAATTGAGCAATCTCCTACCCATCATTACCCACACGTGCTCAATTGGGAATAAGTCCAGAGATCTTGGTAGCCAAGGGAACAATGTAACATCATTATGTTGAAAGAAGTCTATTGTGACTCTTGCGACATGTGGTCGGGCATTATCTTGTTGGAAAGTTGGATTTGCCAGGGTGTCAAGATAGGGTAAAAGATGGGGTTCTTCTTCTTGGATATAACGCAGCGCGTTCATGATACCTCTGATGAAGATTAACTCGAACCATAAGCTCAAACCTCAAACCATAACTCCAACATTTTGATGAACATGCCTTTTAACAAAAAACCGTGAATTTCTCATTTCACTACGTCGTCTTCTAACCCTCGCTCGCTAAATACAATACTGTTCCAATACCCAGAGTGACCGTTCTCTGCAACATTCAAGGCGATTACGTCGGTGTTCTGGAGTCAAAGGGAGGACCCAGTGTGGTCGGCATGAAACGGTCTGTTGTTCTACGGCTTACTAGAAATTTTCAAATGAAAATCTTTCTTTTTTAAAATTATGCTATGTTATTTCTTTTATTATTATTAATGAGTCCTCTTTATTTTTGCTAAACTTGAAATTTTTTTTATATTGTAAACATCTTTATTGTTTTATGTCAACAGCAACTTTTCACTCCTAAACATCCTTTGAATATTTATGGGTGCAATGTTAATAATGACTATTAACAAAACACTCTTATACCACTAAATAAAACGATTTCTCCGGCACATTTTTCCCGATAAGCGGAATACTCATTAGAAGTAAAGTTTATCAAAACAGATTCACAGTTGTACTTACACACATACAGTGGTTGTTGTACGACTTACTGGCGTACTAATATATTCTTGATACAGACGTTCCCTTCTTCGTTATCTTAAGTACGCTATTAGCAGTTTAATTTTTTTTAGAATACCTATCACTGATTGAAATGCGAGTTATTGCCAAGTAAAAATAAATTATGGATGTTTTTAGTTGAAGACGGTGCAATATCAAACAGCTAATTGAGAAAGTATATTGTAGGATCGAGAGTGATTGATTTTCAACTTCAGCATAGGGAAATATAATTAGCAGCATAGATTTAATAGATCGATGTTAAATAAATACTTTCTAGATAATATTCTACTTCATTATTAAACGATTTTGTGTAGTTGCCAACTGCAATAAGATGAAAATATCCATACACCCATAGTATATTAGTAGATAACCTAACATAACCTAACCTAACTAAGTAAACCAAGAAATACGAAAACAAATAAAAAAAAGATCTAAAAGGTGGAGCAGTTGAAGGAAATATTACATGTCAAAGACCCAGTCACAAATTTCAGACAGATCATAAAAATAAACTTGTGTCTATCAAAATGATTATTACCTATTGTTGTTGGAAAAATAATTGAATTTATATTTTGCTGATTCCTTGTGTTCCATATATTTTAGGAAACTACAAGAATTGTCTACAAAGTAACCTCCATTTGAAATAAAAATTGAACAACTTAAGATACAAAATTATTAATATTATATAGCTTTTCTAGATTTCTACATGTTCACCATACAAATTCAAGCATTTATTATATCTTTTAACAGTTTTTAAAATTCGGTATTTAAAAAAAAGAAAACATAGCCAACCTGTCACAGCGTTTTCATGCTCTTCAGCACTCGAACACCTCTGCGATGCGGGAAAGTGGTATAAGTGGACGGATCGGGATGCAGTTTTCTGCATTCTCTTCCAAAAACGATCACAAAATGTGGTGGGGTAGATTTTTCCTCTCACCGAAAAATGCATTGCTGCAGCCCAAAGTGCACGCAAAGAATTTCAAACTTGATAAAGAAGTGTCAGAACTGGCCCGGATCGGGTACTCGGGGCTTTTCGAGGCCGCTGATCACGAATATAATGTTCAAATTGACCTCCGAACACCTGGTGTACCTGAACCTGACCCTAAACGTCATCTCCAGGAGTGTTCCTGACACAATCAAAGAAGATCAACCAAAAATCATTTTGGGGGTTTTTTGGCCCGCTGAATCCAAGCCCGGTTTCGGTGCACCAGGTGCCAGTGGGGTGTTCGCCGAAGCCAGATTTGGATTCAGCTGGCCAAAAAAAACCCAAAATGATGTTTGGTTGACATTCTTTGATCGTGTAAGGAAAACCCCCGGAGATGGCGTTTAGGTTCAGGTTCTGGGGCACCAGGTATTTGGGGGGTTGTAAAATTCGGAACCACCGCCCCACACAACTGCCCTATTAGGTTTTTGGGGTTATTTTTGGCGCTTTTCTCAAGAAAAATCTCGGAGATGAAGTTCTAGCCCGGGTTTCAGTGCACCGGGTGCTAGTGGGGTGTTCGCCGATGCTAGATTTGGATTCAGCGTGCCAAAAAAACCCAAAAACGATTTTTGGTTGATCTTCTTTGATTGTGTCAGGAAAAGCCCCGTAGATGACGTTTAGGGTCAGGTTAGGCAGCAGGCCTATTTCCGCAGGCGTTGACGCGACTAAAAAAGATGGAAATCACTGGACCAAAGAATAACTTTTTATCCAACCCCATCAAGGTAAGATGTCTAATAACACAGTGTAAAAAAACACGCACAGCTGTAAAGTAAATCGCACGGCTTCCATTAGCAACTGTTAATAGACATTGCCGTTTTATTCAAAATTTCTTTTGTAGGTAAAGTATAGTACGCAACTCATGCTGTAAAGCATTGTACGCACTCACAGAATTACTTTTGTATTCGTGTGTAAAATGCTTCTTACAACATGCGTTACATACTATTACTTTTTCATAGATTTGTATTTATGATTGAGAAAAGAACAATCTATATCTGTTTAATTACAACTTTTTAAGAACCCCGTTAGAATCGGTTAAATATATACAGAGAAAACTGTCCTTTCAAAATATAATCTACGACAACAAGTTTAGTAAAAAAGTGAAAATAAACGCGTGTGCTTCAAACTCTCCGTTCGAAACGCATAAACAAAATCGTTATCCCCATCACAGAACCGACAATAAAACAGTGATGAAATATTCATTCTAAAATTCAATATAAACAGATAAGTACCAGCGATGAACTTTGTTGTGACAGGTGAATATAACTTTTAATAAAAGCAACGACCCGACCATTGACGTAAAATTCCTTGTTGTGATATGTGTAAATCAGATTAGCTGTGCCAGTGTGCACTCGTTTGCTCGTATTTTATTTGGTTTTTGTGAAGCGCCACCTTGGACTCGCCGTTGGGGTTCCATACACAGAGATGGCTTTGACGAGATACGTTCGACTAGTGGCCTGTCAACTGTCAAAGTGTTACCGAGTAAATACGGGATTGATTATGACCACGGGATGAATATATTTGTCTCGGAACGAACGATTTATGAATTAATTCATCTTGCAAACAGTACACAGATTCATTTAGAATTTAAACTAAGTACCATAAAAAATCAAATTAAAGTACGTTTCACAATAATTCGTTGACTCGGTACCTGACCTTAGGGGATTAGTAATGAAAGGTTATAAATTTCTCACTGTACAGTAAACATTAACAGATCCGTAATTCGGTTTTCAAAATAGATTTTAAAACTAAGTAACATTTACTAAAATTTATTCTGTAAAAAAAATCACGAAATTTTTTAAAAACAAACAAACAAATTTTAAGTTTATTTATTAATTGAAATTAAACAAAACTGTTGAAACTTACGTATGCGTATACGCTTTGGTCTATTTTAAAAATATTTTGTACTACAGGGTATCCCAAAAAATTGATTTAAATAAAACTAAGTTAACATTTACTAAAACTTAAATTTATTTTGTAAAAAAAAATCACGAAATTTTTTAAAAACAAATTTTACATTAAATTTATTAATTGCGATTAAACCAATGAACTAATTCTACATTATTTATAACTATTTAATCTAAATGTAGTTCAGTATCACTATCGTCTTCATTTAAATTAATAACTAAGGGTGCTACAGTTACATTAACTTTTCGATATGTACCTTCAACCTTAATAACATGCTGAATCGAATTTTTCCAGCTATCAATGGAAATATTACTTGTCACATTTCTGATTAACTCTATAACACTTGAGTTTAATGTGGGTGAAACGTTTTCCGATCTAACTTTGGATTTTAGCTGATGCCACATGTGTTCTATAGGATTGAACATGCAATAATATGGGTATAATGTTTAGTACAAACTAAAATTCTAGGAGAGAATTTTAAAAACAAATTACCCCGAAACTCCCACTTTCTCTTCCAAGATGATTAAGAAAATCAAAAATAATTTACTAATGATTTACTATTGATGGTCAGTAATAATAATTTAAAATTTTACCTGAAAAATAAAAAATCCAAAATATATCTTCCTGGACAAAAATAATTAATACCTTTCTGTAAATGTTCGAAGAAATATTAACCACCTTTTATTAGTAATCCCTTAAGAGCAGTTAAGAGCAGGTACCAAGTCAACAAATTATTGTGAAACGTACTTTACTTAACTGTATCTATAATCCGTCTAGAAAGTATCCGGAATTTTTTATTTTTCCTAAATTTAATATAATTTCTTTGCGTAACGTTCTATGACAAAAGTAATGCGTCAAGTGGATTTTGCCGATAGTAGGCTATGGATAAAATATCATGACAACAGTATCAATCAAATATTTTTGATTGTAAACAGCCGTGAGTTTTGTAAAATAATGTCGCAAGTAGAAAAAAGAAAAATGGTGGAATATTTGTATAGAAAGGGTGTTCGAAACGTTAAAAAACTAGTGCAATTGACTGAACTCGGAAAAAGTGTATGAGACAATTAAGAGGATAAAAACTGGTACAGATATAAGCCATAGACCAGTTTCGGGAAGACCACGTAAGATTCGCGGAAACAATTTAAACGCTTTAGTGAATTTAGGACGACAAAATTCGCACCTAGGGCCAGCAGATATATAAATCAACGAAGAATAGATGTTTGTCCAGAAACTACCCGCATGGTACTGAAAAGACAAGGCTACATATCAAGGAAACCAAAAAAGATCCCTGCAATAACACCTTTACAAAAGCAACGAACAATGGAGTTTTGTCAACGTTTTCAAGGAGATAATTTCAGTAATATTTTTATATCTGACGAGAGTTGCTTCCAGATTGGTGCAAACCGTCTTAAAATCCTGTCAAGAGAAAATGTTACCATTCAAATTTCCCACTAAAATAATGGTTTGGGGATCAATATCTCAACGTGGTGCTACGCCTCTCTGTATAGTTGATGGCACTGTTAATAGTGCAAAGTATTGTGATATTTTAAATGGTTTTCTTCTTGAAACAGCTCATGCTTTATATCCAGAGGGGTAGCGTTTTCAGCAGGATAATGAAAGATGCCATACTTCTGCCTTTACTCAAGCTTAGATGCAAGAACACCAACTGACAACAATTCCATGGCCAGCAGCTTTACCAGATCTTAGTTCTTGAAAACATATGGGATTAATGAAAATTGAAGTTGAACGAGCAGCCTCACGAAATAAAGAAGGTTTGATTCGTTCGGCTTTACAGGCCTGGACCACCATCACCGAACAGTATGGCAGTGACCTAGTTTCTGGTGCACCCGGACGTTTACTTAATTGTTTAGAATTAAATGGAGGTTGTACAAGTAAATGATATGAATTGTTTGTGGTTATTTTATAATTTATATTTTATAATAAATATTGGAAGTTTTGTTAAAACGAAGAGTTTTTTATTATTCTTAATAAGATGAACTTCCAAAAAGTAAGGGTTAGTACAATCAATCTATGAATTTTTGTTGCACACAATCCATATAATTTAGCCGTTTCCTTAGATTTATAACTTTATTACATAACGTCACTATCGATTTTATTTGGTCTTCCATTTTGTCAATTCTTTTTCAACTTCATCGGGCCTTTTCGACATTGCTGCACTGTCTCCTCCCG
This sequence comes from Ophraella communa, assembly GCA_035357415.1. Lineage (NCBI taxonomy): Eukaryota > Metazoa > Arthropoda > Insecta > Coleoptera > Chrysomelidae > Ophraella > Ophraella communa. The sequence continues at coordinate 26,266,544 of CM068994.1, read as the reverse complement.
CCATTATTTTACTATCACTTATCTCACTTGACGAATTGGTTCAGCGCCTTAAAATTATCATGGAGTTGGGGGAGAATTTCTTTTACTTTTTTTCTTCCCCTTGAAAAAGATAATCTCCTTGCATTTTCTAACAAGAGTTTTTCAATCCATTTTTATAAATTTGTTGTTTCTGATTTTTTATCTCATTTTTATTAATTTCATTATCTTGTTTTTTCGTTAACTGTGCTATAGACACTTCTGATGTACTCATACATTGAAAATGTTCAAATGCTTGAGAGATGAATAGTAATTCCAAATTCAAATTAGGTATACAAATCATCTTACACGTAGATAAATATACACCACTTTCTATATTTTTAATATCACCAGACGATTTAGAATCTTGATCCATAAGATGTTGACGAACATGTTGATAACTGTGGTAAATAATTTGCAGATGTTTATTACATTGGTCCGATTCAATTTGTTTGTTAACTGGAGGCTCATGAATGTTTTGTTGGATGATACCGATGAACCTGAGTTGTGAGTTAAGGCAAAATACCCTTTTTCTCTTGTTGAAATTTCATTGAACTTATCATTTGATGTATATTTATTTCTATGTTATGGCCAGGTCCTGTAGATCTTGCAGGACAAAAAAGTTATTTTGTATTTATAATAAATTGTTAAATTTGTGTTAGTTGGTTTGGTAAATTATTTTAAAATGCCACCAGTACGAAGGCGTGTAAGTTTTAAGCAACTAAGCCAGTTTGGAAAAGTTTTCTGGGACTACGTAAAGACTTTCATTTAGCGAGATCCGTGTTACTACTTCGACTACAAAGAATTCGGGGCTCTGGACGAAGGAGAAATACCAATCCACTTCAGGATCGGTACCTAAGAATTCTAGCCTTTAGACATCTTTTCAAATCAACAAGGACCTATCTGATAGATGGTATTGTTTGGCTGAAAAAGTGAATGCAATGTCATCTGTTTATGGAAGGAGCTTTTGGGCTACATTCTTACGGCGTTCACTTGGGTTTTTCATTGACCGTAAGCTGGAAAACAATCCGTGGAGTAAGGCATATGTAGCGGTGAAAAGGATGGGAGGAAGCAGAAACGTGGTGCTAGAAGAAGAGTGGGCGAAGGAGATTAGAGAAAAGCCTTTCACGATTAAAGAGGGGAGGACACGAGTCGGGAAGGGTTGGATTGTAGGGTGGCAGGTAAAATAAGGGAATAAGGTCGGTGATAAAGTGGTAGAGCTCCTGGAGTGGATGGCTTGAAAGAGGATGTAATAAAGAGGTTACTGAAGAAAAATGGAGAGTATTTCTGGGAGCTTTTCAACAAGGTACTAAGGAAGGAAGAATTCCCGGAGGTACGGAAGGTGATGCTTGTGAAGAAGGCGAGTAGGGAAGGAACGTTAGTACCTAAGGAAGTACTTTTCTACTGTCTATATGAATGACAATTAATTTACCAGTAACATGTACCTATTCTAGACAGAGATGGTCCTTTTCACAAAGAAAGAAAGCTTGTGAACCTTCGGGCTCCAAAACTCCTAAAAACTGAATTAAACTTCTCTGCAGAGGTGAAATATCTGGGGATCACCTTTGACAGCAAGTTAACATGGAACTCTCATCTAGAAAATAGAGTCAAAAAAGCATATATTGCCTATGAACAGTGTAGAAGACCCATTGGTCGTACCTGGGGATTGCCACCAAGGGTCACGGAGTGGATCTACACTGCAATTATAAGACCTATGCTAACCTACGGCGCGATTGCCTGGGGAGTAAAAAGAAACCAGCTGACAGTCGTCCGCAATGTTGACCATTTACAAAGAACAGCATGCCTTAACATAACAGGAGGCATGAGAACTACACCAACTAGAGCGATGGAGGTGATCCCCGGTCTCACCCCACTTGATATATATATATCAAGGAGGTGGTTTTGATGACCATGCTACGGCTCCGCTCTACCGGTACACAACTCGAAGTAGAATCTGGTGAGTTGAGGTGGGGTTTGTGGCGCGAAGCTATAAACGAGCTTCCAATGCTACAAGCAAACACAAAATCGATTTCACCAAGATATGCCTTTCACAGGCCCTACAAGGTAATCATTAATGACAACGCTCAAAATGCATTGGCGACAGGTACTATATGTATCTTTACCGATGGATCTAAGTCAAAAGAAGGTTACTCCAGATCCCTAAACCTAAATATACAATGAGAAATGGGTTGTAATGCAAGTATAGCTCAGACAGAGCTAACTGTTGTCTCCATAGCCGCAAAAGAGATTACCAAAAGAGAAATCACTGGCAAAAACATCCGTATCCTTACAGACAGCAGACAAGTACTATTATCCCTGAATAGGCCACGGATTACATCAGGTCTAGTATTAGAATGTCACATGGCTCTTACGGAAGCCTGCAATAATAATGTGGTTACTCTAGGCTGAGTGAAAGGTCATGGAATTTCAAAAGGCAACCGCATAGCTGACTCGTTGGCTAAAAAAGCTGCCTCCCAAAGGCTCTTGGGACCCGGTAGTCTTGTCAGCTTGCCGGCATCAGCGGTGGTTGACCTAGTAAAGGAACGCTCCCTTGACAAATTCAGGGGAAGATGGGACGAAGAAAAAGGTTGCATACTGTCCAAGGAACTTCTGAAGTATCCGAATAGCGGAGCAGCCAAGAAATACGTGGCCATGACCAGAAAGGACCTGCGGTTGGTCACAGGTATACTCACTGGCCATTGTCGTTTACGAAAACATCTGAACAGGTTGGGTTTATCTGACAGCCCACTATGTAGAGGATGTGAACAAAAAAATGAGACAGTTGAGCACGTCCTTTGTGATTGTCCGGCACTCTCTCTAATAAGACTTTCTGTATTCGGCGAGAACTGGCTAACACATGCCAACTTGAGGGAGCTGCCTACAGGCGACGTTATCACCTACTTTAAACAGGTAGGATGGTTGAAGAGCCTATAGGTTAGGCTCAATCTCAGAAGGAAGCACAATGGGCCAAATGTGGCCTAAGTGCAGTGGGGCGACCCACCCTTCCAGAATTACAGATACAGATACAGTACCTATTCTACTAGGTTCTACAAGAAATACAGGCAAGAAAATGAGGTTGTAAGTTTAGATTTGTTCATTTTTCCTTAGAAAGTTTTCTATTTTTGGTTTTGCATAAAATCCAGAAATAATACATGATCTTTACCTACAAACTCTCTTTTATGTTTAATCAATTCAATAAAAAAGGTGATTTTTTATTTAAATCGAAAGTATCAAACGTTTTTGTTTTAGATTAATGTCATTTTAAAAACGAGCAAACTAGTTTTCCGACATTAACATCCCGTCACGTCATTGTTCTTGTATCGCAACAAGTCAATTCTATAAAGAAATTCGTCATAACCGGAGAATTGTCCATAAAAAGAGGTTGTCATATATATCCAAGTTGATGTCCACGTGTACGCTTCATTGTAAAAACAAATGCGTGCCTCGGTTACTCTTTCTGCTTCATCCAACGACCACTAGTGGCACATAAATTAAAAGTTATTTCTGAATTACTCGGAAATAATAAAGCCTTTTATAGCATCAATGCAGTAAACGAATAGAATCAGAAGATGAGTTTAAAATGATCTATAATGTATCGCAAAATTGGTTGGTTTGGAAAACAAATAAAATAAATCTGTTCGATTGGTATTTTTAATTAAAAATTTCATCAAAATAAAAAGAATATTATTAATGTCCTCAAGTTTTTATTGTTTGTTTATAAGAAATCATTAAAACATAAGCATACTAGGTTTAATTATTGTGGTTCATCCCTAGGTTTGAGTCGTTCTATCCTCATTAAGTTAGCACCTAAGTCACCCTTAAGCATGGGTGCGTTGGGAATTCTTCTTTAGTTCACTCAATGTGCCAACAAACTACCAAAACCATTATTGCTCTTTATTTTCGATAACTTCCTAATTTTGAAATTCACCAAGAGTAATACCACCTTGCAGAGGATATTAAATCCTAAAATTGAGTTCAAAAAATATTCTGTACTAAATTTCTCTTAAACTTTTAAAATGCCCACCAAATCCACCAAATCTAAGGTTAATTTGATAAATAATCGTGAAAGTTTCGTTGCAAAGCTAGGTTAGGTTAGGTTAGGTTAGGTTAGGTTAGGTTAGGTTAGGTTAGGTTAGGTTAGGTTAGGTTAGGTTAGGTTAGGTTAGGTTAGGTTAGGTTAGGTTAGGTTAGGTTAGGTTAGGTTATGTGAGAGGTCATTTAACGTCCCTTCCACTGTTAACTGAAAGATCTATTGCGTTTCACCCCTGGTTGAATCAAACGAATTTTCTTAAATATCTTGAAAACGAATCGATCAATTTAAATAAAAGCACTGACCCAGGATTTTGTTTTATGTAGGTAGAGACATATCAAGAAAATAAAAGCTATTTGTCTATTAAGATTGGAAAGTGATAGTTTGTCGCACTATCCATTTTTTAGCTTTTATAACCGAAAATACAGTTATGAAATAAGTAGACAATCAATAACTGTATAATAAAAAACTCTTCGTTTGAACGTAACTTCCAAGTTTATTTGAAAAAATAGGTTTTAAATTACAATGACGGCCTATTTTTTCAAATAAACTTGGTTACGTTCAAACGAAGAGTTTTTTATTATTCTTTATAAGATGGACTTCCAAAAAGTAAGGGTTAGTACAATAAATTTAATCAATAACTGAATTCAAAAACCCTTTACACAGTTTTTTGCAGTCTTTGATTGAATGTTTGACAAGCGCGGCCGACTTGCCTTAAACTTCTCAATTCTATGGGTTGGTGTATTTGTGTTGCCTATTTATATTTAAATTGATATTTATATCCAGATGTAATATTACTTGATAATTATTTCTAAAAGATTTAATTTTTTAAAACTTTAGATATTGATCTAAAGTATTCAGGTTAGTCTAGAAAGTTTTAAAATAACTATTAGTTTATATTTACGGAAGTATTTTGTGTTGCCTACTTCAAAGCGCAACCCCAACCAAAGTTTCTCTGTCAACATTCATTATTATTTTTTCGTGAGTGTTGTATTTTGCAATTATGATAATGTTTTATAGTTTGTTTATTTATTAAAGTTATTTTTATATAAATCAGAATGGCGTTAAGTGGATATGCTGTTGTTTGTGCCCTACAGTGACATGGTATAATAATATGTATATCGTTTATTAAAAGAAAATGGGTTTTATTATTTTAAAATTGAACTAAAATATTCAGGTAGGTCTACAATATTTTAAAAAAACCATTGATCTCTATTCATGACTGTCATTATTTTATTTATTTTAAATAAAAATAAGCAAGCGACAAAGTAAACTTTCTGCTTTAAAGCGGCAATAGTGTCAAATTATGACAGATCGCGTAAAACATCAACTTTGTAGTTAGATTTGAACGTGCAAAAGCCTACTTTGGATAGTGATCGTAGAAAAAGTATATTCTTCACAATACAGAAATGAATAAAGAACTCTTATTTTCCTTAACAAAATTTACACATTTATTATTTTTTTTCTATGCATTTTGAATGTATTATGGGAACTTTTCCGCAGTGTCAATATCCATTCGGAAAGGACATTCATTAGAAGTAGATAATTCCAATAATAAATAAATAAAGCACATGCACGTTGGCAGCCACAGCAAAATTACAAGCCGTAAAAAGTAGAAGACGGCAATCGTTCGCAATGGTCGGCATTTGCAAAAGGTGCTTTGAGCAGGCACTAAACTGTAACGTTTGACAAGTATGCCTCCCATGTGCAGAAAGAGTGCCATGCCACTGTCATCGAGTGAGTATCTCGGTGAGTACTCGCTCGACCTCTAGCGCCGACATGAGATCGCATCAAGTTGTTGCACTTTGTTCCGACTAGGGAATTCAACTATCAGTCAATTCGGGATTCCGAAATCTATGGGAACATTTCTTAACACCGATTCTCATTTTTAACATCTTCGATGGCAACCGTTTCATTCAATGAAAAATTTATTACAAATCGCCTATTCAATTACCGTTTGCCAAAGTACTATTTAATAGCAGCTACGAGGGTAACAGGAAAAGTTTAAAAAATTAAAATTTAATATCAAATAATGTATTGAGATATAATGGGTAATATTTTTATACAAAGATATGGACAAAACCAGATGCTCACTTTTTTCAAAATTTTTAAAATTTGTGTTAAAATGTCAGAATTAACTAAAAGTTTTTTTCTCCGACTATTTTCTGATGATAAGAGGGATTTTTTGATATCTTAATAAAGTTTACAAATTCTCGTACCAATCATACGATCATACAGTTCCTCTTTTGACAACATATTCTCATCTACAACATACAGATTAGATAATGACAACATAGTAAAAGTCGATTAGTATTTAGATATAAAGTAATAAATGAATAAAAGTGTATTTTAGTCTATATGAGAAAAAATCAAAAAATATATTATTTAGATAGCTTGGGCAAAAAGCAAACGGTTTTCAGTCTCTTTTATCTGTTCTTTATCAGTAGCCGCCATGTATTACGTCATTCGGCTGTGTAAACTAAATTTCATATATTGAGATGAACAACTAAGCTCAGAATGAGCTTCAATAAGTTATAATAGAAAGGATATCATCATAATTTTCATCTAATCATCAGCTACTTTTTCTTTATTTCATCTAAAGTATTCAAAATAATAATCTTCAATAGTAAACATTTAAATAGATACCACAAAACAGTATAAAAAAATGTAACAAAGTTAAATTTAGTGAACAAATCCTTATATCTTATAGTGTTGGATAGAATTAATTAAACTAATGATAAAAACACTTAAATAGTGAAAAGTGAAAGGACTACTTCAAAACATAATTAATAAACATTAATAAAGGACATTTTATGTGACAAAACTGTATGTAGGTTAATTAAGTAAGTTTTTATATTAGTTATAAGCTGTGAATCGTTGGTAATATTAAGAAAGGGGAATTGAATTATGATTTTAAAATAGTGTATACAAAGTTCAAATAATAGAGTCACTTAAAAGTTTAAATTTTAGTTCTTAGAGTTTAAATTAGTATTTAAAAATTGAAATAGTTTAATAGATTTATGAATAATTTTAAGAGTAATTTATAGTTTTAACTCAAATTTTGAAAGTGTAGAATTTATTTGACAGCACTAAAAACAGCCTATTTCAAATCAAAATTTTAAAGGGAAAAAGTGAAATAAAAATACTTTAAATAGATTTTTAGTGAATATAAGAGGATAAACTAGCTTTATATTATCAAAGATATGATCTAAAATGTAAAATCATTACCTCATTTATTGGAAATTGAGGTAAATTTAGGAGAAGCTGAACAGTTGAATGTAGAATTTTAAATCATTCCTGTCAAAATCTGGCGAGACTATAAAAAGGCCAGGAAATCAATTATTCGCTCTCTTATCACTCTGGTTTCGGCTTGATTAACATCAAAGTTGTCGATTGGTAACTAAAAAATTTTTCATTAATCAAAAGTTAATTTATCTTAAATTAAAACATTGAACAATAATGTGCATAAAATTATTTTAAAAATATTAAATCACTTACCAAAGCAGTAACTTTGAGATAACAGATCCAGATTTCAGTAGAATTTATTAGATTGCATCTTGTCATCATTTCCATGACCATAGCCGGCAGACATCTTGAATTGTAAGCTGTTCTTGTTCCCGAGAGGAGACGACCGTTGGAGCCGATCTCTGTGTTTCGGTATTTTCCGCCTGACGTGGACGATATTACGAAAAGATTTTAAGATACAAGGTACGATCAATAACTAAAGACTTATATTTTCGTTTTGTTACTGTGAATAATTGTTTGCACCTACAGAAAATCAGCGGTTTGTTTATGCAGCGAACTGACGTCACGACCAGAGAGTACATAATTTTTGAAAATTTATATTTTAAATGCTTTTGTAGGGTACTTAACGAATGAAGAATGTACACAATTAAAAATAAGAAGTATTTTATTAATTTTTCTTGTAAAAAAGAAATTTTTTTCTGTATAAACAATACTTAATTGATGCTATACATTAACATGGTATCTGCGTTCCATCATTAACTCTCAGCAATTGGCATTGTTTTTTAGTTTATCATGTTGTTGTCAATAAAAGCCTATGTTTGGGTTTATTAATGTTTATTTTGATTTTACCACAACTACCTAGCTAATATTGTTTCTCAGGAAGTTCTAAGATATTTGTCGGGTGTCGTGGATGTCTTCTTTCGATACTCTGCATTTATCTTCAATCTTTCTCTTCTATAAAATTGGCAATCACCAAATCCATTTCACTCAATTAATAGAAAAGCACAACAAACAACGCAAGAACAAAATAAGTAATAACAGCTTAAGATGACAATATTGACATTTATGATGGCAAAATTACTGGTGGATAGGTTAAAAATCGAAATGTTTTCAGGTTCATTAGGACACATTTCTCTATATCCGAACTTGCACAAAGGTTTAAGGAAATAGTCATAGAGAGTAGCGTTTGTTGATAGACAGAAATTTTCTTTCTTTGCTATTTCTTTTCTATTTCTATCTCTATCGAGTTACAAAGTACGCATTCTGAGTTTCTATTTTACACACCGAAAAATAATTATATACATACATATTTTTTTGGATTGTTTGTATTTTATTCAAATACATTCTGATCGATCGTAAGATAAAAATTCGTTACGACCCATAATTGTGATATAAATTATACCAAGCAAAGGTAAATTTTACAAGCGGGACATGAACATTTCCCACGATTTTATTATTCGTTTTATTGCCAACACCAATAAAAGTCCAAACACAAAATCTTACTATTCAACGACGTTGAATTAACTTTAACTCGAATTGGATGTCTTGTATAACCGTACCAATCCACCAATCTGTGTAATTTTAATTAATAAAGTAGTTTTTTAGTGCTTTTTTATGTCGGTACTTATCTGCAACACTATAAATTCGAAAGATGATAAATAAATAGCGCCGTCATAGAGCAAATCCAAATTTTCAGCAGGTGGTGCCTAAAATTTCATAAAAGCATCGGAAGTTTGCAAATTTTTATTTCTCGAAAGCCGTGTTCATTATTAAAACAAAAATATTGATTTTGAGCTTTACAAGCATTGAAATTAGTGGAGAAAAAAAACCATAATGCGTTATTTGTTTAAAAGTATTTGGTACTGATAGCCAGAAACCCAATAAATTGAATAGGCACCTAGAAATATTGCACAGTAAAACGGTTGCATTTTTCGAGGAAAAGCTAGAAAACGGTGCAGAGGTCAGAAATGAGTCAAAAAAGCTTCAGCAGCATTGGCCTCCAAGAGACATCTGAAGTAGCCTCTATGAATTTGAGATTGATGCAGATATTTGGAAGTGATGTAAGGATAGTTTTGACGATTTGGTAAGGTCCTAAAGTAAAGCAAAAAGACTAGACCGACCACGAATACTAGTCTTATGAATCAGATGAGGCTTTTGACATACTAAGTTCCTCTAATTTATTTTGAAAACCATTCAAAGCTTTGGAAATGAGATTGGGATAGTTTTAAGGATGATGGATGGACCTAAGTTTATGCTGGAAATTGATAGTGGATGTAGAGTTCGAAAATGTATCAATAGCTGGTTTTTTTTGGACTAAATGAAGCTATTTCCCATCCACTGGATGGTTTTAAAGCCAAAATAGAAACAAAGAATCCTTAGAAAGTCTAGGCATTGTATGGGAGTAATTTTGAGGATATTGGATCCTAAAATTTAACAAATATCAGCAATATATTTAGTAAATTACACTTTCTAATGATTCTTGGTATATTTTTGGCTATTTTATGGGCAGTTTTAATTTTGTCCAATGGTGCTAAATAGAAGTAGAAAAAGTCGTCAATAAAATCCTCAAAATGATAAAAATTATTTGAATGATTATGAATTAATTATAACTGATTTTTAAATGAGTTTAGATTGATTTGATCATTTAAAAAACAAAAGACAATTTTCTGCCGTAGTTTCGTTAATATCTAAATATCATAATACAAGCTTCAACTAGAAAAAGAACTCAGTGCTTATTTTTAGATTAAAGAAAAAAACTTATCAGTTATCAATGAAATAATGAAAAAACTAAACATAAAAGATAGAATCTTCTGCAATCAAACCAAAAATCGATGATCCGTTTTGATTTGGGTTTATAGTATGTTGGGAAAATATTAATTAGCGATGAATGGTGGCGATTTGATCAAATATAATGAACGTGGTTTTATTTATTTGGTTGGTTAATCGCGTAACCGATGGCGACCGAATCTAGCGACGTCTCGCAGATCGCTTTGTGTCGGTGTGTTTCAGTGTTCTGCCGTATTTGGACCGAGACTCGTTTTCATTGGAGATCGTTGTTTTTGTCACATAATCTCAGTTGTTGACAAATACTTAAATCCCTATTGGATTTACCTTAGACATGTTTTATTTAATTAATGAGGTATCGGCTTCTATTTTGCCGACATCACGTATATTCGCTGATATTTAAATGGGTGCATTCTTAGGAAACTGCGACGGAACTCTGAATACGCGTCGGAGACGACTTCAAGAATTTCTATTAGTTTTTCTTATTTACATGCTTGACATACATGGCGTGAATCCGTTTTTTTTTCGTAGTCGTTTTATCTGCAATGAAGGTTATTCGAGGATTTTATGGAGCAATCTTCGTGCGTGGCACACGCTTCCTTTGCCGAGTCTCTTACAATCAATTAACTAAAATTATGTTAATTAAAAAAAAAATTAATAAAGTCGGCAAAGCACCAGTATTCAAATAAAATTTAACAATAATAAAGTTTACGCAGATATCAGTGTTAATCTAGAGATACTTTAATATTATAAAACTGAAAAGTTTATTTGCCGATTTGGAACTCTTGTTTTGAATTAAAAGATAATTTCTGTGTACGAGTACATTTAATATAGTAAAAGAATTATTATAAGTTTTCTGAAAAGACTGCGTTCAGAAGACTACGGAGACCTGTACGATTTCGTTTGATAGAGGTCGTATAGTGGGACTCCGGGAAGCTGGATTTTCTTTCCGGGAAATTGCAGTTAGAGAGCAAAGAAATGGAGACACCCAGGTTAGGTGCATGGCTTCGAAAAGGCTGTACGCAAAGAGCAAGGGGCTCTGGACACCCCCGTAGAACAACAGACCGTGAAGATCGCCGCCTAAGATTATTGGCCTTAGGGGACCGTTTCTCCATTACCAGGTCCATTGCAAATGAATGGTTTGCAGAACACGGAAGACCTATTGGCATGCGAAGTATTTACCGACGAATAAGACGTTTTGGCCTGTTTTCATACCGACCACACTGGGTCCTCCCTTTAACTCCAGAGCACCGACATAATCGCCTTGAGTGGTGCAGAGAACGGTCACTCTGGGTTCAGGAATGGAACAGTATGGGTTTTAGTAACGAGTCTAAATTTATTTAGGCATGCACGATACTCGAGCGAGGGCTAGAAGACGACGTGGTGAAAGGAGAAATCTACGGTTTTGTGTTGAAAGGCATGTTCATCCAACTGTTGGAGTTATGGTTTGAAGTGTTATAGCTTATGGTTCGAGATCACCTTTAATCTTCATCAGAGGTGACATAAATGCACAGCGTTATATCCAAGAAGTTTAAGAACCCCATCTTTTACCCTATCTTGACACCCTGGCAAATTCAAATTTCCAAGATAATGCCCTACCACATATCGCAAGAGTCACAATAGACTTCTTTCAACATAATGATGTCACATTGTTACCTTGGCCACCAAGATCTCTCGACTTATCCCCAATTGAACACGTGGATATGATGGGTAGGAGATTGCTCAATTGGCAACGTCCTCCTCCGACTCTAGAAGAACTTTGAAAGGAGTTGGTGAATGCCTGGAATGAGGAGGACATTGACCACCTGATCAGAAGCATGTCTAGGAGCGTTGGAGATTGCGTAACACATCGGGTTGCATCCACAAAGGTAAAGGTAAAGGTAAAGGTAAAGGTAAAGGTAAAGGTAAAGGTAAAGGTAAAGGTAAAGGTAAAGGTAAAGGTAAAGGTAAAGGTAAAGGTAAAGGTAAAGGTAAAGGTAAAGGTAAAGGTAAAGGTAAAGGTAAAGGTAAAGGTAAAGGTAAAGGTAAAGGTAAAGGTAAAGGTAAAGGTAAAGGTAAAGGTAAAGGTAAAGGTAAAGGTAGAGGTAAAGGTAAAGGTAAAGGTAAAGGTAAAGGTAAAGGTAAAAGGTAAAGGTAAAGGTACAGGTAAAGGTAAAGGTAAAAGGTAAAGGTAAAGGTAAAGGTAAAGGTAAAGGTAAAGGTAAAGGTAAAGGTAAAGGTAAAGGTAAAGGTAAAGGTAAAGGTAAAGGTAAAGGTAAAGGTAAAGGTAAAGGTAAAGGTAAAGGTAAAGGTAAAGGTAAAGGTAAAGGTAAAGGTAAAGGTAAAGGTAAAGGTAAAAGGGCTTTAAAGCAATGCAATCATTTTGAAATGTTTATCATATACTTATTATGCTTCAGTAAGTGCTTATACAAAATTTTATAAAAATAATAGTTATTTATGGAATAAGTGTACATGTTTAAGGCATACATGTGCATGTGCATGCGCTTCGCTCATTCTGCAATTCACATGAGTGCCTTAAAAGGTACTTTTAACACGTATATCATACAATATTTTTTCTACAAACGTTCAAATAAAGTAATTATACAGTTTGAATTAAATTTTAAAAACCTGTATTAATACATCCAAAGGAGATAATTTTAAATTGCATCGTATATTACGGACCCTAGCAACCATTGTTGATATAATTGTTTACGAATAATCATTCTTCCTTAGCCATGGAAAATGGTAAAACAGCAGTACAAGAAATTAATTTGTCAAATTGCACAAATTGTACTGTTAATATTAATGTTAATAAATAAAATCTAAATATTTTGAAGTTTGCTTTCAAAATCTGACAATTCACTTTTGACAGCAGTGCCATAAAATGATTTTAGGGACTCAGTGCCTTAAAGTGACATTCTTAAGGCTTCTATGGAGTGCTAAAAATGGCATTTTTAACACGATTTTAGAAAAAATTATTTGAAGTGAGTCTTCGGATTTTTATGCCACTTATCAGTATATAGTTAAGGTAAGAAGAAATAGTTAAGGTAAGAAGAAATTTCCAGTAGTTATCTTAAGGCTCGTAGCTTTTCAAATAGTTTTCTAGATATAGATTTAAATTATAAAACCTACGTGATTGATAATTCAATTATGATTAATTCTATAACTTTTCCTTTTTAGCTTTCTTGTAAAGATTTAGTTATTTAACAAAATCATCTACTCGTCCCATAAACCTAGAAAATATATTCACCATAAAAAAAATCTAATCGTCCTCTTACAAGCAATTTATTAGTATTCAGTATCACCCAAGTGTACCATTGTTTATAAAGCAGCTGCTCTTATCTTGAATGGTGTGTTCAACTTTCGACAAAAAAGAATTTCTTTACGTCTACGCTGTAAAAAATAATCGTTGGTTTTAAAAGCTTAAACAAATACTAAAATTTCACTACAGTTATCTAATGAAAAATTTTTAATTATATTTAGATAAGAGTATAGATTTTTTTTTAATTCAAATTTATCTTGTGCTTGTTAGTATTTTAGTGACATGCCAATGGATTGACAAATTCATTTATGATTATTTGACTTTTACTCGTTTCTGGTATTTAATTAACAATATTAGAAAGTGCGTTTTATGGCAATATTTAATTTTAATAGTGGGTTTATGTTTCTTAGTATTTGCTCTCATTATTTTAGATTCTTGAAATTAAGCTTAATAATTATAGATTTAATATCTAATAATCCTGTAAAATTTAATTACCCCGTGATAGTAAATTACATAAGAGTTTTAAGATCGTAATGAAATTATACTTTTTATACGTCCGGAGGGGCACGACAGAAGCAAAGTATTGCTAACTCTGGCCAGGATGGCGGCTGGACTGAAAATTTTGGGACCGGGCGACGCCCATGGTTTGACGACTTCGACAATTGTGGAATTAGCCAAACGTTACACCTGTACTCAATCCCTTAAGAGATGGGATGGAACCAAAGGATGCAGTTTTGCCAGGATCACCCTGGGCGACTCTGAGAAGCTGGATACGAAGAAATATTTGGCGATGATCAGGAAGAACTTACGTTTAACAGTGGGATATCTGACTGAACACTGTCAACTAAGGAAACACCTTCATATTATGGGGCTAGTGGACACACCTCTATGCAGGATGTGTGAACAGGAAGATGAAACTGTCAGGCATGTCTTATGTGAATGTCCGGAGCTATCGTCGATAAGAGAGTGTGTTCGGTGAGTCTTGGCCTACACCTGCCGATGCTAAGGAGATATCCCCTGTTGACCTGTCTTCCATCCTGGATAAGGCAGGATGGACAATGTCCTAGGAGGGCGACTCCTCGGGATGTACAATGGGCCATATCGTGGTCTAAGTGCTGAGGGTCTATACTCACCCTTCCTACCCTACAGATACAGATATGTCTGGAGGGGTCCTTATCTTTACATTTACCACTTACAGACATATTCGTTGGTAAAATTTAGAAAATATTGCTTCGGATGTTTTATTTTGTTACAAAAATTGACAGTATGTATAAATGACATGACGTTTATATGTGTTGCCAACATTTAGGGGTAATACTTTTTTTAATCTAAAAGGTATTTCACTAATACTAAAAGCTTTTATGGTTTTTAATTGACTAAAAGTATGTAAATAGACCAATAGTACGTAAAAGAAAAAAAATTCTTTGCAATTTGGTTAAACAAAGAAATTTAATTTAGGTTATGAGATTTCATTACGTATTTCGCCACACATTTTATTTGGCTGACGTAGGAATCAAGTCTGTAATGAAAATCTCTTTACTTCTTTTATGAATGTCATTCTTTATTGAATAAAATTGTGGTCTGAACAAATAATTTTAAGGTCTTCATCTCAGCGTATTAACACAAGTATTAACCACTGTACATTTTTGTTCAGCAAGGTGGTTTGCTCCATGAGTATATTTTTCTACTTGTCCGATCCTTTTAGTTCTTCTCTGTACTGAATTCAAACTGTAAAAGATTAATTTACATAGTTCGGCCGATGACTTGGTTTAGACCATGAAAACCTACATTTCCAGGAATATTATAAAACATACCTATTTTAAAAACGTAAATTTTTAAAATCTTGACTTGAATTGATTCTCTAGAAAAGTACAACAGTTTCCGAATTATTTCTGCAAAACGTGTATACATCTTGCAAATTTATTTGAATAATACCATTGCATTTTCATGAGTTTTACACAAATATGAGATATTATCTTTTGTATGTTCCTTGTAATATATTCATTAACCGAATTTTGCTCACGATGACAAACCAATTGAGAGAAAAACTCCACGATGCTTCGAGTCGGTGTGTTGTAGTTGATCCACTTACCGTTTAGGACCGTTGCAGGTACCGCAGTAGCTGAGTTCCAAGAAGATGGGGGTTTGCAGGAATCCTGAGCATAGGATTTCCTCAGTTGGGTCAAATTTCGCGCTGCTGCCTTCCAGATCTGATATGCATGACCGAAGCTCTCGATGTAGACCTTGCGGATGGACATCTTTTTCAAAGCCTTGAATACCGTGTCAGAAGCGATTCTAATGGCTTACTTACCTTTCTTCTATCTGCTCGAAGACATCGTAGCATTGGCTTTTTCGGCTCAAAACCATTCATACTACCTTCCTAGTATCAGATCGGAGCTTTCTGTGGGGGGTCACCTTTAATCTTCATCAGAGGTAACATGAACGCGCAGCGTTATATCCAAGAAGTTTTAGAACCCCATCTTTTACCCTATCTTAATACCCTGGCAAATCCAACTTTCCAACAAGATAATGCTCGACCACATGTCGCAATAGATCACAATAGACTTCTTTCAATATAATGATGTCACATTGTTACCTTGGCAACCAAGATCTCCCGACTTATCCCCAATTGAACACGTGTGGGATATGATGAGTAGGAGATTGCTCAATTTGCCACGGCCTCTTCAGACTCTAGAAGAACTTCGAGAGGAGTTGGTGGTTGCCTGGAATGAGCTATCACAGGAGGACATTGACCACCTGATCAGAAGCATGCCTAGGCGCGTTGGAGAATGCGTAATACATCGGGGTGCATCCACACATTATTAAAGATAAAAGGGCTTTAAAGCAATGCAATAATTTTAAAATTTGTATCATTTACTTATTATGCTTCAGTAAGTACTATACAAAATTTTATAAAAATAAAATCATTTAAACTGGGTGTTGGGATTTTTATGTCATTTAGTACATTTAATCGCATTTATGACTATCTTAGAGGGAAATATTTATTCGTTTAATACAAAGAGCAAATTAATAAGATATTTTTTTTTGAATTTTTTTAATTCAAATTGCACTATAAAAATCAATTGCGTAAGCCTCAGGTTAAACCTTGATTTACTGCAAAATGTGTTTTTTGTATAAATCTCTGCGAAATTGTGTATTTCCTAACCGACTAATACAGATCCCTTGTTTTGATAAGAGCTAGTGCCAAGTTACAAGTCGCCTGTAAATTATATCATGAATTACACCACAATATATTTATTTTTGCCAACCACGGGTGATAAATCTAACGCACTACATGTTAAAGAAAAGTTAAACGCTTCTATGGAGAGAAAATTACTTATTCATACTTAGATTAATGTAATAAAACCTTCAGTTTCATACTAATTTTGAAATACCGCTTGATTAAAGGATATAAATTATCATGCTAAGTATGCATCTAAAACATTCAAACGTGTGTTCCATCGGACAGCCGTAATACATGCACAATTTAAAATAACAACAACAACATAAAAAGTTTATTTTAGTATTAATTTTACATATTTATAGAATTTTATCGACCATGCCGTCTATTCTGAAAAAAAAACAAACATAAATTCTAATTATTGATACTATTATCGATTTTTCTAAATACTTACTTATATTGTTTCGATAATTTTATTATTTACAATTTTATCTTCGACTTCATCGGAGTTTGGGGAATTTTTTTCTTCTGGTTGCAAGGAATTTTCATAGCGGTTAGCAAAAAGTTTATTAGAATGTGAATCTTTATAAAGGTTAACTTCATATTGATCCATCATTTTTTGTTGTGCTTTCTTGTTTCTGTTTTCGTCAACGTCAGAGTCCGATCCAAAATCCAATAACAGCTGTCTTACTACTTCGTCGTTCAGGCTTTCTACATCAAAAAATTATTTTTTGATCAAAATATGTTTCAGATTAGTTTTGACTTAAATTTGAATAGACGAATAATTTTATTAAAAAGAAGTAAATAATCCATATGACAAAAAATGTGACTGATCATTAGACAAAGAAAAAGCAAAGTCAATGTCACAAAATTTTGTGATATTGACTTTGATTTTTCTTTGTCCAATAATTTTATTGTTTGTCTAGCACTTACAAAAGTAGACCTTAGAAATTCATATTAATATATTATCAATATCAATATTAACAACTAAGTACAAGGATATACTGAATGTCCATATAATCTGTGGCTTTTAAACCAGGTGAGGTTTAAAAACTCTGGCTGTTCATCTCTATCTGCCACTTGAATTTTAAGAACAAAACCAAAACCTTTCATCTCAGCAATGGTTTCTCAAAAACTAATGTGTTCTTTTATTGAATTCCTATGTCATTGACATTCTTAGATTACAAATGACACATTGGACCAGCTTGCTACCTTTGCTGATCTATTTTGGTGCCTTTTGTATTAGAACCTTATCTAGCTCCGCCTTCACAATGAAGTGCAACTGCCTTGGTAGTAGCCATTTTATATAGCCTGCTACTTCCATTTTTTCCTTTCAAAGTTCCAGAAACCGCAGTCTTGTTAAGCTTTCACAATATTGTCCTGTCCAATGGCAATATTAGTTTGGAGCCACCCTTGTACCAAAGATTGATATAATCACAAATCTAACTAATTTAACATACCGTTAGAAGATCAAAATTGCAATATAATTTCCTTCGACCGTCACTACACATAGATCCAAAAGTTTTGCATCTCCCAATATTCCCAAAAGTAATTTTTTCTTCATTATTTAAGACTTTTGATTATTTCCACCCTTAGTGCAACTGCCTTGGTAGTAGCCATTTTATATAACCTGCTACTTCCATTTTTCCTTTCAAAAATCCAGAAACCGCAGTCTTGTTAAGCTTTCACAATATTGTCCAATGGCAATATTAGTTTGGAGCAACCCTTGTACCAAAGATTGATATAATCACAAATCTAACTAATTTAACCTACTGTCAGAGATCAAAATTCCAATCTAAATTCCTCCGCACGTCACTACACATAGATTCAAAAGTTTTGCATCACCCAGTATGTCCAAAAGTAATTTTTTCTTCATCATTTAAGACTTTTGAGTATTTCCACCCCTAGAATCTATAAAAGCTTGGAGACGCCTACGCATACTGTTAATCAAATTTCTGATATGCTGTTGCTGGATAATCCGCTATTCCTCCTGAACGACAGTAACAAGCTCTTGTACTCTCCTTGGTGGATCTCAGGGTAGGTACTGTCACTGCCCTAGAAAGCATGTTTCAAGGATGTTCTATTGGATTCATTTCTAGCGATAAACTGGACCAGTCCAAATGCATGATGCCTTTGATTTTTAGATAGTCATATTTACAGCTCTGGTGAAATGAGGGCGGGCATTATCTAACGCTCCTAGGTATGAAAAGTTTAAAATTGACCGTTTTCTATGAAAAATTAACTACTTCCTGGGCTATATGCCTTAACGGTTCCATGTAGGAACAAAACCTAACTTGACAGTGTAAATTATAAAATTCAACTGTCTTTACTAGCAGAATTATCGTACTCTTTAGGTACTCCCCAATAAAACAAATATAGGCTGGTATTTCTTAACCAAAACCAAAATGTATACAAAACCCGCTGATGTTTTTTTACTTGAAACTTTTGAATTAATTAGTACCCAGTCCATTGTTGGCGAAGAAAAAATTACTTGCAGAGATATAGGGGGATGCAAAACTTTTGAATCTATGTGTCTATGTGTATTTAATAAACATCATTTCGTAATAAAATTCTTGAAAAGAAATGTTCTAATAGCTTGGCAAGAAAAAGATAATTAAGAAATTAAAAAAAATAATAATGTAAAATTTTAAATATATTGTTTAAAAGTTTCACACCCTTAAGCCTCGATTAAACGAGGTGGTTGCTGCAAAGGGTTTACTTGCACATCTTTACTCCACAAACTTTTCATAGAAGTCAGCAAACAGAACTTTTTTCTAAACAACCATTTTTTTTTTATTTTTTATTTTTTTATTTATTGTACTAACCCTTACTACGTGAAAGTCCATCTTATTAAGAACAGTAAAGAACTAAGAGGTTGAATTAAACTTTCACTATTTATTCGTAAAATACTTTTGAATTGCAATGACGGCCGTTTCGCTATAGAATTAGCATCGTCAGATTGACATATTGAAGTTATTGTAACGGCCGTCATTGCAATTCAAAAGTATATTACGAATAAATAGTGAAAGTTTGATTCAACCTTTTAGTTGTTTACTGTTCTTCTTAAGTAATAATTTTTTTTAAGATTACCTGTAGGTAAAATTTATCTGCTTGGTTTTACATTGTAAAAAGTATTTTAATTTTTGTAAATACTGTTATGTAATTAAAAAATATCGAAATTGCTTACCTGCAGCACCGCTGTCAATTTTCTTAGGAATCTCCATCTAAAATATATTATAATATATATTGCATATATTAAAAAATATATAACTAAATATTTTAATAATAAATGTACTTAAGGTTTTATTAAATAAATGATCTTTAATTCGCCAACATAATGTTTTTGAGCATTTAATTGTATACATTTTATTTGAATAACAAAACGCACAAATCCCTTCTAAAAGGTATTTAGTGTAACAAATATGTTCTACTAGAAGCCAGATTAATACAAATATTATGTTAGATAAATAGTTACTTAGTTTAGGAAATTCTAAAAAAAGGAAGGTTTTTACCGGCTTAACCTCTGGTTCAACATTATGCCTCTGAATACCTATATCTCCAAATCTATTTCCATTTCGAAATCCTTTCCAATGTAATGATCTTCCTAATGATTGTTGAGTGATAACTCCAACCAAAAGCAAAGAACAAAAAATGAAATATTTTTTCATTTCTCAATACTCTTTAGTATGTTAAAAAGCACTAACTGAAAGTAATTGAAATTGGCATAGTGAAATACAATAACCATTATCTGATTTAGTTATAGAAGTCAGGAAATTATTACACTATCGATTTAAAAATAAAAATATTATCATTACGAAAAAATTATATAATTCCAAGGTTCTTTCTATTCCTACACGGGGATGTGATATCAAAATTTAAAGTTAAAATGGCATTTTGATATTCCTAAGGTCAAGATTAATATTTCGAACGTAATTGGCAAACTTAAAAAATTTAAATTGCATTGTCCTGCGAACTATTTCTAATACTGCCAATTTACATCAGATAAATATGGACGTAAAATGATTGAACGGTAAACGGTGAATATTTTTTAAAATAAAGTTCTACTTTCGTATAAAAAATTAATTTTTTAGTTTATAGAATCAAATGGACTTTATTAATTAATCTTTTTATTATTTGTTTGAATAAACTTTAAGACTTTATTTCATGTAAATTTAACCTGTACATCTTTGGAAGCAAGTTAAACATTTTTCCACTTAGATAGAGGTTAAACCTTTATGATATCAATTTTCTTACTACATACTACACCTCTATTTTTACCTCTTGTCTAATAGATATATGTCTTTCCCTCTCAGCAGTGAAAGCATAGAAAATAAATGTCACATTTAGGGATTGTATGTTTGTTATGTTTCGAGATTTCTGCACTGTAAGCAGCAGCTCGTGTCGTCAAGATGGCAGGGATCGTATCTGTGTATGCGGACGTACCAGATGAGACATTTGCCCTTTAGCTATTACATAACGGTAATTCCATCTGGGCGTTTTCCACCATCACGGAAAAGCCCTGGTCGTTCCAATACGCAGAAAATGCTCACAGAGCATCGTCAGATTGACATATTGAAGTTACATTTTGTTTGTTGCTAGGTCCTGATGTTCATTAGGTAGTCTTAAGGCTAGACCAAGTCTGGAAATAATAAGACATAACAATATTAAAGCCTAGATGTTATTAGCCCTAGTCCTGGATGTATTTCCCTCTAAGATCAGTATAACTGTGCAATAATATAGAAAAACCAGGAAAAAACTATATCATGCTGATCTTGTAATATAGCATATGCCGTCGTATCTTTTCCTACCTGTTTGTATTTACCCAGCATAGCTATTACTAAGCTCGAGTTTTTCCCCTTGATACCGTTCTTTAACGCCGCTATAATAGTAGCTAACGTATTCTCATGGGTTATTAAGATCCTAGCCTTACCCGTCAATCTAGTTTTTACATAGAGTACGGCTTTATCTTCATGATTGGCTGCATGTAACTGCAATAATTCCAAAGCATCTGTAAATGCCTGCAGTTTACTTGCATCACCGTTGAATTCAGTAGGTAAAATCTTACTAGCTAAATTAAAAAATTCATTAATACTGAGAGCCATAATGTCTTCACTCTCGCTATCGCTGTCACTATACTCGTCCAACACTTCTATATTTATTGGTTGTCCTATACATTTAGGTACACTATAGTTACAATGAATTACTTGAAACGACCTGATAACCTTATTTCTGATTTTATCGAAAATTTTCTTACATAATAGCAAGTTGTTTGAAGTTTTTATTAATGGCAAATGTATTTTAATGTAAAACTAAACTATCTACTATCTCTACCCTAACTTCTTTGCTTTTGGGAACTTCCTTTTTTAATACGCGTTTGCATATAACATACACGTTCAATCTATTATACAATTGAAGGGCTTATTGCTAGAACATGATAAGCCACATAATTAGAAGTTTAGGAAAATTAAGATTAAAGTTTAGGAAAATTCACAAAATCATATTTTTAAAGATATCCTTTCAAAAGTTTTTTCGGATAAAGATAACCTATATGCTTAAATACTGCTATTTTTATAAAACAAAAAAACAACATTGTGAACTCAAAAAAAATTTATTTTGAAAAAAAATGAGGCTTGTCACATTATTGCATTTATAAAAAATGTTTTCAATAATCATACAATAACTTTGAGTAGATCATCTGTATCCTCTTCATTACTTGATTTAAGGCTATTGTAGAACAAATGGTGTACAGGTGGTATATACTTAAGTAAAGACATAACATTATCTATTTTTTTCTTTGTAATTTTCACTGGTTCAAAGTATTTTTGTTTAAGTTGACTTAAAGATGTTAGAACCGGTCTTCCTTTTTTTAGCACAACTCACTTCGTTGTATAGCCCATTAACAGTATGTTTAACATAAAAAGATTTGGTATTACTTGCTTTAAAATGAAATGAATAGATTCCAGAAAAATCTAGTTTTTCACCAGTATCGGTACGAGTGCTTTTGGTAATATTTCTCAGGATAGGTTCAAAACTTAAAAAATCTTTTTGTTCCATTATAGTAACGCCAAATGGGGTTTTGCTATTACTGTCCTCTATTACCTTATACCAGCCTTTAGGAGAGTATATTTCAGGTGCATATTTTCAATGTCTTTTCTCAATTAAGGCCCGATCTGAAGATAAGTGTGTATGGCCACTGACTAAAAAATGGTGAGTTATTGTCTTAAACTTATTTTCCTTCACAAGCTGTAGCCAAAGAAATATCAGTAACCAATTTTTGTTCTGTCCAGGGCAATTGTCTGTAAAAATTACCAGATCTTCTATGCCCGTTTTCCCATCAAGAAATTTAAGTACAATAGAGGCAATTTCATCTGCTCCTCTTTTGGCTTTGTCCTCGGTCCACAAGTACATGTGACCTTGCATATTAGTACAGTCATGCACTCCCAAATTGTATAACCATATTTTTCTACAGTAAAAAGCAGGTCCTGCTGTTAATTTCGGGAGCGGCATGGCTTGCTGAAGGTCAAAGGATATAACACATTTTTTAGGATCAGTTTTGGATTCCCCAATTTCATACTTCAGTAAGCTTTGCATAGCTGTTGCTCTGCATTTGTGACGATTTAATTCAGCGGATAATTTTTGACTTCTTCCTCATTCTTTTCCAGTGTAGCGGTGTTAATTTTTATAGTAGTTTCATCACAAGTTTTGCAGGTATCTGATTTGGGAAGTTTAAATCCATATTTTTCTATAGGCACTTTCCTTTACAGGACTTATATGCTGTTCTTTACACCACTTCAAACTCTTTGTAAAGCCTAGCAATAGTCATATCGCAGTTTAAATACACCTTTTCCAAATTGTCTGCCCTGTTGTAGTGGCTCTGATACTTGGGTATCGCATTCATGTGATCCCGTACAGACTGCTTTTGATCATTACTGAGTGCGTTAGGTCTATTGTCATGTTTACCTCTTCGGTCTGTATGTGGTATTGAGACACCTTGTATTTTTCTAGAAACAATAACGTTAATTCTTCCACGCGAGTGTTGGAGACCGTGGACACTCATAAACTCTGTTTTGCAGATTCTGATCGTTTGAGAATTAACATTTACAGTGTAAATGGCATTAAATTTTCGGCTCGATTCTTGCCGCTTTTGTTTTTTCTTGTAGTTTCTTTTCTTCTGTGCCAAGTTTATACAACCAAAAAGATAGGTGTTTTGCAAGTCATAGGATCGGAGATCCCAAAACTTATTAAATAAAATCTCATAAGTACCCTCAAGTTTTTCTCTACACTTCTCCTTGCATCGACATGGTGATCCCAATTCAGGCGCCTTGTTAACTTTTTTAGTCTTATCACTCACGTATTGTTGGCCTAAATTTCTTCTAATTTTTCTTTTATTTCGTGAATATGTTTCGGGTCTTCTTTGCCTCCATCGACATTTTGGAGTTTTCTCTGGTGTCTCTTCAGTTTGCCTGCGTAACTTGGATGGAACAACCTCATCTTCAGTATCTGATGAATTTTCATTCTGAAAGTAATTTGCAAGAATATGACAAGCCACAAATAACTCCATATAGCAAATTTTTACTATAACATGACATGCCACAAAATGTAACAAAAATAAATACCTCAAAGTTTTGATTGTTTTCCTCCTCATTTATTGGTAAGTAATCGTTATCGGCAATACTGTCATCATATGACTCACTTGTATCATCAGTACACTCGTCATTTTCACTTAAATATGCTGTGGCAGCACACACCGGCTTTGTGATGGTGGCCATTTTTCTGTGGCTTGTCACGTTCTAGAGCGATAATCAATACCTGTCAACTAAATGCAATAAGATGGTTTTAAATATTGTGGCGCCATCTATTGAACAATTGCTAAAATACTTTTTCTGTGTCTTGTCATATTATTACAGACACCAATTATACAATAAACCTATTTTTGAAAAAGTGTGGCTTGTCATGTTGTAGCAATAAGCCCTTCAATTGATCCCAAGTTGCAGACATTTAGTAGAGTAAATTGTATTGTATATGAAATTCAAAAAATAAAATAATCATGATAATAATAATTCTACAAAAATCGAATGTTTACAAAACTTACGGTTGGTTACATCTCTTCTTAGACCTGAAGGGTTGCTCTAGATTGGTTGACTCCCCTGTTTTTTGCTAGGTGTCTCAGGATATTCCTTTTCATACTTCTGCGATGCGTCTTCCAAATGGACCATACGAATTGGCAAAGTAGTAGTAGTACAATTACGTATAGCAGTTATTTCGCTTCTATATCCAGTTTATATGATTGTTCCTGTACAATAAAGTTACTATTCACCACTCCATTTTCTTGTACTTGTTGTTTTGTTGCTGTACCACCCATCATTCCTTCTTGTTCTCCAGTATTTCTTGTTTATTTTCTTATATCGTCTTACCATTAGTTTGCAGGATCGCCATGTAATATTTAATATTGGGGGTTGTATGGAATAAACACTTTTACACTAAATACATTAAATTATATTTACAATAACTGGATTAGAGTACAACACTTATTTACTATAAATAAATTATATTAATGCTGTATCAGCAACATAGTGAACTTGATAATGAATATCATACATTGAATCTTTCGTCTATTCTTTGCCGTGTATTTATTTACTATTTCTTGTTTATTCAGCCTTCCTCGCAACACGATATGACCGTGAACGTGCCATACTATAAACAAACTACTGTAGTCTAGGCCAACAATGTTTCTAATAAACAATTTAATTAAAAATACGAAATATACGTACAATAACTTAATATGTTTGTGTTACAATTACGTCTTATTTATGTATAAAATGAAAACTCAATCAAAGTTAACAGTTTAATAGTAGTGAACTTCCAAGATTTATTTGTTCATTAACTACTTTATATTGCTGATCTCCTAGATGTCTTTTTATTTTAAGTTCTTCGAGGAAATCTAAATTTTGTTTTTTATCACAAATATGTAATATTTGAATGTCATTGGTGTGTATGAGTGAGTGTGGACCACAAGAACATGTTTTGCATAGTTTGACTTATCTGGTTGTTGTAATCTCTAAGGTCTTAAATGTTCATTGAATCTTATTTCTAAATTTCTTTGTGTTTGACCTAATTTTGTTAACACCAGATTTTTTTAATTTTGGTAATTTTGTTTTTACATTTAACAATTTTGTCTTCTAACCCTCGCTCGACCATCGTGCATACCTAAACAAAATCGAGACTCATCACTAAAGACACTGTTTCATGTAAAGATACTGTTCCATTCCTGATCCCATAGTGACCGTTCTCTGCACCAGTCAAGACGATTACGTCGGTGTTCTGGAGTTAAAGGGAGGACCCACTGTGGTCTGTATGAAAACAGGCCAAAACGTCTTATTCGTCGGTAAACACTTTGTATGCCAATAGGTCTTCCATGTTCTGCAAACCATTCATTTGCAATGGACCTGGTAGTGGAGAATCGGTCCCGTAAGGCGGTGATCTTCACGGTTTGTTGTTTTACGGAGATGTCCGAGCCCCTTACTCTTTGCGTTCGGCCTTCTCCAAGCCATGTCTGACAACACCTAACCACGGTGTCTACACTTCTTTGAACTCTTAACTGCAATTTCCCGAAAAAAAAATCCAGCTTTCCGAAGTCCCACTATACGACCCCTATCAAACTCACTAAGTTGACGAAATCGTAAAGAATGCCAAGAACCAAAATCCGCAAAATTTGGATCTTTACTATGGTTACAATATTCATTTTTGGATTGTTAGTGGATTTCAAAAAAAGCAGTATAAAAACCGGAATCTTTAACAGATAAGGCTGAAAATTTTATTTATGGTTTATTTCAGTAAAATAAATAAACTGTTCGAATTTTTATGTTACCAAGTTAAGACTTATTTGATTTTCTTAGCTCGACAGTATTTAAAAAAAAAGAAAACACTATTAATTGCTCATCTATCTATTCATTTCCAATGAATCGATTTCTTTTGCTAGCTTGCCGCTTATTTCTTCAACTGTTATTTCTTTTCTATTAATTTATACGTAGGTGTACATGGAAAAAATTACATTCTAAAGGTAAGACACTCGTAGAGCGGCGAATCAAAAGACCGATAGATTATTATAACTGTTGATCAAACTCCTTTCTGCAATAGTAAACTATCGCTAATTTGTCCAATCGGATACATAATTCAAGTGTAACAGTACAGGTAAAATATAAATTTCCATCGGTATAGTTCTCCGGTCGGGTACAATTTGTTGATGATATTTGTCAATGTCGTATAGAAATCGTAAAGAAATCTCTTACAAGAAAGGATGAGTAGTACTGAAAGAAATAAGATCATCGATTCCACAGAAATTAATCTAGTTCCAAGTTTGAGGAAAGAAACTACTGACTAATGGCTGTAATTGACTTAAACGGACATACACAAGACTTTAGAAAAAATATATTTATTGGTAATACCGATAATAATTTTTATTGCAACATCTAGTGTTGCTTTTTTTAATAAAGGAAACTTTAAAGCAAGAAACCACTCTTACATATAAAATTTTCTTATTACGCTATAAAGTTTATAAAAAAAATCATAATCTGACATTTAAGATCTCACTTTTTATAATCACGTTTATTTTTTTAATTAGACTAATTTGAGAGCTATAAAACGACAGAGATTAATCTAGTTCTAGTTTTAAGGCAAGAAACCGACGACTAATGATGCTCGTTGACTTTAATGGTAAAACACACGCGAAGCAAAAAATATTATTTATTTATATCGCTTATTGTTTATAATCATTATTGCCACAATTACAAGCTATCAGGGCATGCTTTGATTGCCAATAATTAGTAATAACCAGCTTGTTTATTGGAATATCTTCATTCGAGTCGAACAACGTGATCTTTTGTACAGGTCTGCAGTACAGTATTTTCAAATAAACAACAATTACACAAGTAATAGAAAAAAGACTTTTAAGAGAACAATAATTGATGGATTTAATGAAAGCATGCGAGGCAGTACCCATGAATAAATTAAGGGAAGATCTAATGGGGATCTAGCGTGTTTGTAAATAATTTAAGTAATGAAAAAAAAGTTGTATGAACAATATTTGCCTATACACAGTTTAAGAAATAACACCGAATTTACACCGAAATAAAAATGTATACTGCGGCAGTAAGAAAAATTGTATTGTATATGCCTCAGCTAGAAGGTCTTACTGTGGCAGTAATAGAAGATTTACTAATATTTGAATTAATAAAAATTTGATTTACTGTGTTTTACTAAAGAACTAAAGCAGCAGGACAATGTTACTGCGGGAGTATAACGATATTGAAATGATTTAAAAATTATTAGGTGTTTTTTGGAATTTATTTACAATTAATTAGTTTATTAATTAAAACTCTTAATTTATCTAGCCCCAAGTTGCGAATGTCAATTTGTAATGGTTTGATTAATTTAGTTTATTATAATTAATTATTTTTGTTGTTGAACACCATATAAGAATTGAACTAGCTCAGTGAAATTATGAATTTGTTTAATTTTAAACCCGACTCTTTACCTTGGGTAGGATTCAAGAAAACTCAATTTTAATCTTAAAAACACTAAATTATAATTGAAAAGTTGTTCGTTATAAACAATGTATAAAACTATGAATATTGTTCACGTGCTTATCACGTGCTTATCAATATTTTTATTACACAAAAGAAATAATACCTTTACCAAATTATATTGTCCAACCTTGATTTACATTTATCTACAATATCATGCGTACACACATAAATAAGTTTTTCTCGCACATACCTCGTATACGTGTCTTCTGTATTCCAAACTTGATGTCAAAATACCACGAGCCCCCGCTAAGTAGATGATTTGTACAACAGTAGTCAAAGGTTATCCAAAATGTCTGCCAGGTTGTACCTCTCGAATCGTTGAAAGGAATCTCATAAATTCTGCTATAATCTGGATTGTTTTTATTGAATTGACTTTATTGGTAAGTACATTTATACTGTTAAAACACTTTACAAGTAAAATTTTTGCTCATTATGTTGATTTACCAGAATTGTTTTTATTAATGATGATTTTTTTATGCTAATTAATTACCAATCGACGTATTCGGCATAAATCAGCAAGAAACAAGAGAGGGAAAATTCAATTTTCTGGTCCTTTTATACGTTTTTCCGATTATGACAATTATGACATATAAATAGGACTTCAACTGTTTAAATTTGCAAAAAATAGCCTAAGTTTACGAAGAATAATGAAATATTTTCACATGTTTGATTATTTCTTTGATAATATAAAGAAAGTACATATTCTTACGTTCATTAAAAATCTGTTTAAATATTTTTTATTCAGCATTCCTTTTTTTGTATTGGTATATACGGATATGGAGGATTTACAGGACTACCATATAGAACATATTGATATGAATAACTAAACTCAGTAAAAAAAAACGGTCAAGTTATAGAGAGTATATTGAAGGAGAACGAATAACGCAATGTATTAAAAATTGTCTATTGAAAGGAAGCAAATTGGTGGCGCCACAGTAGCAAGAGTATGTGTCACAGAACGTTACAAATAGTAGAAAAGAAGAATTTGTTCTATGATCAGCTATGTTAATGATAAATTTATTACTTAAAAAAACTTACAATAAGAAAATTAAAATAAAGAAAAAGAACATAACATAAAATTCAATTAGAGTAAATGTTCAAAATGTCCTCCGTTTTCACGAATACACAAGTTTCAAAACTCTATTTATTGTTGACTTATTGTCATAACAATCAATAAATGTCAATTTTACATGGCAAACTTAGAGAAAAGCGAACTTTATTATTAGTTTATACCAGGAGCGATTATTACTTCATAATTTTCAAATCAAAATATTCCGAAAACGGTACATAATATCGAGTTTTACCAAAAGTACCTTTTTGGTGTAGAATTAAACGATGTTTATGTTCACTTGGAGTTTTGACTAATAATTCTACCCTAAAAAAAGTTATGTTGAATAATACGTTGTATGAATCGTGTAACTAGCGCCCTCTATGAGAGTTAGTTATAAAAACAAATTCATGGGATATATCAGCTTCCAAAACATATTCGTATAAAACTTCATTGCAATGGTGCCAGTAGTTTCGGCAAAATCGTAAGAAATGTGTAATTTTTTATTTTCTTCAACGCCCTTTATCTTGAAAACGGATGGCGTTAGAAAAAAATTTACTAAGCAAACCCCAATTATTTTTCAGTTTTTTACCTATCCTAGAGACGGTGTTACCTTTTTTTGAAACACCCTGTATACTTTTTTCACAAACCATATATTTGGCAACCAAGCGCAATAACGGTGACGGCTTGGCTCAAAGGAGTAGTTGTCAAAATGACTTTGACATTATAGTGGTATAGACTATTATTCTTATAAAATGAATAAACAGCACCGTGGGGTATATTTTTCATTCAGAGACTTTCCAAATAAATGTTATTCATAAAGAAAAATAAAGTTCTTTATTTTATTTTTATTCAAATTGTTAATTTAAAAAAATAGATTTCCCCCTAGATAGATTCAGTTTATTTAAAAACCCTATTTTCCTTGTTTTCAAGTGTTTTGTACCATACAAATATTTTATTTAAGGAAGTGACAAAGCAAACAAATTTGAATTTGCTGCCTTCAAATTTTGCTAAAATTCTTAAATAGGTTTTGCTTGATAAAAATAGTCTAGAACCACTAAATCGACACTGTTAAATACAAAAATATCGTTAAAATTCCAATATTCTGTATTATTCCCAACAAAAGACTCTTTACCTTCATTCTTCACCTTTCTTTTCGCCTTTATAGTAATTTCTTTATCTAGTCTACAGTACCTTCTCCTCTATCTTATCAGTATCCTGTTGCCGTGTTCAAACTCATGTTGCCGAATTCAAACTCCTGTTAGCGAATATCACGTGTAATCTCCTACACCACCTGTATACATTATAATCCTCTGTCCAATTAATTCAATGAATGCCAATCGCCATAACATCGTAAACCATCCTTACCCTCTCTCGCTATTATCTCGACCGTAACTATTGTCTTATTGGTTCTTTCGGTGTGGTTTGCTTGTGGATGATAGCGTGCATTATAGAAAATCTTTTGTACTTTATACTGATCCATTAAATTTTTAAACAAAGAGGACGTAAAGACTGTGCCATTGTCAACGGAAAATATTTGTGGTACTCCAAAGATAAAAAAAACTTGATTCTGTATGGGATGAACGAGACAAAATTTTGTAAACCAATCAGTAATAACTAGAACAAATCTATTGCCACTTTTGGATCGGGGATATGGACCTATTAAATCAGCTAAAATCCATTGCCAAGGAAAATTGATATCTTTATATTGACCCATTACACCTGCCTTAGGTAAATGTTGGGTTTTACAGGAAGAACAAACGGAACATTTATTTACATAACGAGATACAGTGCTTCTGAGTTTCGGCCAGTAATAAATTTCTGAAATTCGGGCAATAGTTTTGGAAATGCCAAGATGTGCGCTAGTTTCATTATCATGGAAAGTTTTTAAGACATTAACCCTGTTTGGGGTAGGGACTACAATTTTCCAATTAGAAAGGTTGCTGGATATGGGGTTTGAGGAAAAGACATGTTTGTATAGAATGTTATTTTCTACTTTAAAGGTTGGAAATGCTTCAGGATTATTGTTTACCTACTTTATTAATCATGGCAGTGTACCAGGCGTCTGGTTTGAAGGTGGAGTGTCAATAACGGAAATCTCTGGGACTGAACGGGACAGTGCATCACTAACGACCATTGTGGTTCCTTTTCTGTGTTTAATCTCGAAATCAAATTGGGAGAGACGAGCTAAACGTCCAGAGGGACTCGAAAGTTTCGACAAATATTGCAATGATGAATGATCGGTCTCAAGAATAAAATGGGTTCCTTCAACATAGCCTCTAAATTTTTCTACACCAAAGATAACATCTAAAAGTTCTTTCTCTGTCGTGCTGTGTTTTCTTTCAGTTCTATTTAAAGTGCGGCTTGCGTACACGATAGGGTGCTCAATACCGTCACACTGTTGATAAAGTATTGCACCAAGTCCAGTGTCACTAGCATCAGTCTGGATTGTGAACGTCTTAGAAAAGTCGGGGCTTGCAAGAATAGGACTA
Source organism: Ophraella communa (assembly GCA_035357415.1). Classification (NCBI taxonomy): domain Eukaryota; kingdom Metazoa; phylum Arthropoda; class Insecta; order Coleoptera; family Chrysomelidae; genus Ophraella; species Ophraella communa. The sequence continues at coordinate 26,234,922 of CM068994.1, read as the reverse complement.
GAAGGGAGGCGTTTTTTGACTTTATGGAAAGCTGTTTCAGCTTCAGGGGTCCAAGAAATAGGTTGGCCTTTTTTTCTGCCATCAAGAAGGTCAGTAATTGGGGAACATACAGTAGAAAAGTCTTACACTTACACAGACTGTATCAATCGATTCAGCGTCTTTTAAAACCCTATCTTCCATATTTTCAAGTCCCCTAGTCAACAATGCAATTTTGTAAAAAATTCTGATAATATTGTACAGGGTTATTCATTACAAATTACCCACCCCTTATCATCGTTATTATTACCTAGAGGAAAAAAAGTTTTTAATATAAGTTGTGTGGTTGTGACTGAATTTTTTTAAAATGCTATTAATTGTACAGTAGCGTGCAGATTTCAGGGGATTTCTTCCTGATTTCAAAAATATACCATATGATGCCCCTACCATATACCGTTTTTGAGTTATTGAACGTCGAATATCTTAGTTAAATTACTTATTGTAAATATGGAAAAGTTAACATTATCAAAGTGAGCTATGAAAATGACAACTAATATTATATAAGTGACATTTCTTTAATGAATTAAGCAAAATGGTTTAATAGCGAGGAAGAAAAAATCCAAATATTTACTTGTTATATACAAAATAACAAAAATAAACGTGCCGCAAAAACAGCATATAGGGTGTTGTATCCAAATTGTCCAACACCATCAGAAAATACGTTCAAAAATATTTACCGACAGGTGAATAATATCTCCAGTTTTAGTAGAAAAAAGCGTGTAGTTCAAGCAAACCAGGAAGAAATGCTAGATATACTGCTTCATTTCGAAGGTAAGCCCATCCATATGTATTCGAGAATAGACTTTTTTCAAACGTTATATTTTTTAGAAAATTCTGAATGCAGTATAAATAATGCAGCCGATCAATTAAGTAAAAGTTATTCCAAAATCCAACGTACGTTAAAAAATAACAACTACAGACCATATAAAATTTTACCCGTACAAGTTTTAACAGAGGCTAATAAAAGGAAAAGGCTCGACTTTTGCCGCCAGATGATTCAAAATTTGGATAGAGATCCCGATTTTTTAAATAAAATATTATGGACTGATGAATCATCTTTTTCTACGGCAGGAGTGTTTAATAGGAAAAATCGAAGGTCGTGGGAAAATAAGCACAACAGAAAAAGATTGGTAAAACAAATAAAAAAATCAGGAAGAAAAACTGTTAGCGTTTGGTGTGGAATTTTCAGGAACAAAATTGTTGAGCCTATATTTTATGATTACACTTTAACTGGAGTTACCTATCTGGAAATAATTATCCCAGAAGCAAAATATATTCTTTTACAGATTTTTCCGGAAGCAGAACTTGATGACATGATTTGGATGCAGGATGGGGCAACTCCGCATAGTGACCTACCCGTTCGAGATCATTTGAATAATAGGGAATAATGGAACTATTAAATGGCCACCCAACAGTCCGGATTTGAAACCTATGGATTCATTTTTTTGGGGATTTCTAAAAGATATTGTCAATAATAATAATAATAATAGTATTCAAGTTATTAAAGACAGGATTTGACTTGAAATAAACAATCTTAATATAAATAATGAAGCCATTTGCAGTACAATTATAAATATAAGAAGACGTTATCAATTATGCATTCATTACCTAACAATAATGGTGGACACATCGAACATCTTTTATGAATTATCATTCATTTATATTTAAATTTACTAAATATATCTTTGTTATCTTTTTTGTATAAATATGTGAACTTTTTCTTCCTCACTAGATATTCGACGTTCAATAACTCAAAAACGATCATTCCAAAAATATAATAATATACAGGGTATCCTATTAGAAATTTATATAATTTCTTTGTATCCCCTGAAAAACGTGCGCTACTGTACTTTCAATAGCATTTTAACAAAATTCAGTCATAACCAAACAACTTTTATTAAAAACTTTTTTTCCTCTAGGTAATAATAACGATGAAAAGGGGTGGGTAATTTATAATGAATAACCCTGTACATTCTCAATATCTGTGGTAAAACATATTTTAACCCAAACTCGGAGATATATTAACAAAAATAACAAGATCCGGTACTGGTGATGGATAGAGTAAAAATGTTGTTAACATTTTAACACGACATTTATGTGGAGTAATTGGCAAAAAATGTGGTTATAATGTGATAGTGGAAGATATTATTTATAAATTTTAAATGAGCGATTCATTCCATACAAGTAATAATAAATGTAATAATGGTGAACTTCAATGGACATTCAGCAGCGCGTGACGGACTTTAAAGTATAATGACATTTATGAGTATTTTATTTTTTAAATTCTAATTTTAAAAATAATCGTGGTGATCCTAAAGTTATTCCTAGCTTCCGTATTCCAAAGAAAACGCTCTATATATTCTTACTTTGTAATTTCGCACAATAATAATAATAATAATCATTACAAATTATTTCTATTGAACATCCTATAGTAATCACAAGTACTGCTTTCGCCATATGGCGATATAATCTACCATTTCATGCGGTAACGGCACCAATAATAACAAGCCTTTATGGCAAAATTCAAAAATTAACGAAGTGTAAATGTATTATAACGACCACTGAGATACTAAAATTTTACCATGCAACAAGATTTTTGTATTCATTTTCGCATTATTGGCTATAAAAGTGGGATTGCTGATAGTAAATTGAGTAGTTTTGTAATAAATACCAAACTGATCTAGAACTTTACAATATTTATGGAGTAGTAGGTAATAAGGATCTAATGAAGATGTTGGTAAAAGTGTAAAGTGTTTTTAACGATATACTGAATTGTCAATCTAAAAGATAGAACCAGAAGCCATTTTTTAAATACATTTTTAAAAATAAATACCTGTTAGAAAATTTCTGTTATGGAGGATATGCTAGACACAATACAGGTAGTCTGTTTATTTAGAAATATGTCAATTACATTATCGTTACTTGCCGTCAAACATTTTAAGATGAGTCTCCTGATATTTTTGTATAGATACGATCTTTATATTTAGTTTACTTTAGAGCAAGAACATCCAAATGTACCCCTACAAAAATATACAATACAAAATATAAAATGAAGGTTCATAAATTCAACCCTAAGTGCAAACTTTATTAACAATTTGAAGACCTTGAAACTAATAGACATCTAGGAGATCCACAATTTAAAGTGGAAGTTCTCCACTATTAAACTGTTTACTTTGATTGAGTCTTCATTTTATACATACCAGTAAATAAGACATTATTGTAACACAAATATATTTCCTGGTTTTTCTATATCATTGCACAGTTATACTGATCTTAGAGGGAAAAGATAATCCCTTAGGGCTAATATTATCCTAGATAGCAGGTTACTCTGGAACAAACACGAAGACGAAGTAATAGACAAAGCAACCAAGGCCCTCATGGTGTGTAGGAACATTGCAGGGAAGAACTGGGGATGTAACCCACGTATCTTGCAATGGATGTACACAGCAATAGTGAGACCATTAATCACATATGGGGCAGTGGCTTGGGGCGTAAGGGATAATCTGAATACGAGGAAAAACCTCTCGAAAATTCAGAGACTAGCCTGTTCATGTATCACTGGAGCAATGGGAACTTGCCCCACTGCTGCAATGGAGGTAATATTAAACTTGACCCCACTGCACATTCTGCTAGAAAGTGTAAGGAAGAAAACAATATATAGAATGATCAAAGAAGGAATTATCAGGGAAAAACCTCGATCACTTCACTTTGATCAAACTTGGGAAATGCCCCAAGATGATATGCCAAAGAAATTCAACTTTGTGAGAAAATTCATCACAAAGTTGAGTAATAAATCTGAATGGGATGAAGACACCATACAGAATTTAAACCAGAATACCATAAAGTGGTATACGGACGGTTCCAAGCTAGAAGAGGGAACTGGGATAGGAGTTTTTGGACCGAGAACCAAATACTCAGAAAGCTTGGGCACATACCCGAGCATCTTTCAAGCAGAAGTCCGCGCCATTGAAAGATGTGTGGAATTCAATATTGGAAGAAACTATCGCAGACAAGAGATTGTGATCATGTCGGATAGTCAAGCAGCCATCAAAGCACTGAGTTCAAATATAATCAGTTCGAAGATGGTTTGGGAATGCCTAGGCAAACTAAATGAACTAGGCCAGAAGAACACTGTCACCCTCCTATGGGTCCCGGGACACATAGGAATAGAGGGGAATGAAACAGCAGATAAGCTGGCAAAAAAAGGAGCTAAAACCCCACATTTGGGACCAGAACCATCTTGTGGGATCAGCAGTAGAGTAATCTTAGGAAAACTAAGGGAGGAAATGGAGAAAGAAAAATCCGAGTACTGGAATCAGCTGGAAGGACTGAGGCAATCTAAGATACTACTGGGGAACTATGACCAGAAGAGATCTCTTAGCTGCCTCAACCTCAGTAAAAAAGGCTCCGTATTCTAACGGGAATATTAACCGGGCATTGCCGGTTAAGAAGCCACATGAAGAAACTAGGGTTAGCAGATGAAGCAAAGTGCAGATTCTGTGAGGAAGAGGATAAAACCTCAATACATATACTCTCAGAATGTCCTGCCTTGCAAAATTCTAGGGCTAGATACCTAGGAGCACATGAAATAGAGGAAGGGGATCTACCTGATTTGAAGCCCGACGATGTCCTAAACTTCCTCAGGAAAATAGGACTCGAAGAGCAGCTATAAATCTGAGAAAACATCAGAACATGGCAAGTAAGGGGGGACACAATAGATCCTATGGGTCGCAGTGTAATCATCACCCCTAACTCATTCATACATATATACATAGGGCTAATATTATCTAGGCTTTAATATTATTATGTCTTATTACTTCCTTACTTGGTCTAGCCTTAACTACTTATCAATATCATGTAACTAGCTACAAACAAACAAAATGTAACTTCAATATGCCAATCTGACGATGTTAGTTTTTAGCGAAACAGCTGTTATTGCATTTAAAAACGAATAAATAAGCGAATAAATAGTGGCAGTTTCGTTTAACCGTTTAGTTGTTTACTGTTCTTAAATAAAAATAAAGAAATAAAAAAACATAGGAAAGCATTTTAAAAAAACCAATATGTAACAATAAGAATGGAACAGTTACAAAACAATTTTTCAAATCTCTATATAGCTTTAACCAATACTATTTTCTACGGCTGCTATGGAATGTGGTGCTTTTGACACATTTGACAGAACTACAAAGTGACGTATTGCTATCAACTGTGGGAAAAAATCTACCTCATGGGTCTTTTCCCACACCATGTACATTTAAATGGGAATTCAGCGTGAGGTAGATTTTTTCCCACAGTTCATAGCAATACGTTATGAAAAAATGAAACACCAGGAATCTTAATACAAAATTGCAGTTCAATAACAATATTAATTAAATTAGTTTTTCTTTGTATTAAGTAGTATGTGCCGTTTATTTTATAACCAATAATAATAATAAAATGTTATGAATTCACTTCTTTACCTTTATTATTAATATGCAGCCGTAGAAAAAGTATGGTGTGCAACACGGTGGAAAAGACACTTTTCTAACTCGTGCGTTTCATACTCGTGAGAAAAGTGTAACTTTTCCACCTTGTTGCACAATACACTATTCTTATTTACTAACCAAAAAATTTTAAAAAATAATGTTTAAAAAGAAACTAAAAATAAGTAAATACCTACTTGCCAATAAAGAAAACTTTAATTTATTTTTTGAGACCTAACCTCAACGTTCAGCAAGAATTGGACTGTTTGAGGTTATTAAAATGACGTCGTCAATATTATGCCATTACAAGTTTTGTCAAAATAAGCTATTTTAAATTTTGTATCTTAATTTGTATATGTAAATTAATAACTTTCATTTTTGACAAATAATGCAGTTATTTGAAACATTAAAATAAATGATACAATAAATTTTTGTAGAAATCCCTATCAGCTTATGTACAATAAATATAGTTTTTGGGGTTATTTTTTAACAATTGATTCTATTTATAAACACATTTTAATTGAAATGTTTTAGTATCTTTGGATCATTCCATGAAATAATTAATTAGACTAGAAACTATTACGTTTATGTGTATATATTTAGTAAATGACTACTGAGAAAACATTTATTATCATCTAGACGGTCCTTCGCGACGATAGCAACTGAAAAAATCTCCAACATGTGCTAAATAACTTTTTTGGTTGTCTGCCCGGATCTAGACCGCTCTCTTTATGGGTTTCGGACTTTATTCTCGTTGAATGTTTGGACATGACTGCTTTACATCCACTTTTATCTATCAGTGCTTAGAACTCTTGTGTGGTCCTTTCGATAAACACTCGAAAAAAAATCTTTTGGTTCTTTAAAAACGTTTCGGTCAAGCTAAAATCACTCGATATCTTCTTCTTCTTCGTCTTTTTTTTAGATAGCGGCTAGGACCGTATAGCGGAGTCGATCGTGCAACGCGGACAAGATCGGAATGAGAATTTTATGGAAGCAAGTGCGACACGTAGTTGCCGATAAACTAAATTAATTTAGTTTTTGTTCGTTCGTACATTAGAATTCAGACGTGAACTATCCCAGAGAAAAACTGACAGAGAAAATTGCAATAATGTTAAATTCTTTATCATTTCTTACTACCGAAGAAAATGTTTTTAATACGTATGCTCATACGGAGTTGGAAAAAAAAAATGGACAATGCTTAAAACAAGGATCAGAAAAATATCAACAACTTTTTAAGTAAGCGTTCCCCAGTAAAGTTGTAATGCTAACGGCTTTTTGTTTTTGGCATAGACCTTTGGTTATATAGCCAGTCGCGACAGGATTGAGATTTATAGAAAATTTTTTTCATCTGTCAAATTTGACATTTCAACAATGTTCCAACTATTTTTTGATTGTTGTTTCAGCCAATGAGCATGCAATTAGGCGATAATTTTGCACTAGTGCAATTTATCGATAATTTGCACTAGTGCGAATTATCAGGTCCTTCAAAATAAATGCAGACGTAATTATATTAAACGTTTATTATTTATTAAAATAACATGAACACTGTTAAGCCTAGTTATTGAAATTCTTACAATTAAAAACGCAATTATTAAAATTTATGATTGAACCAGTCGAAGTTTGTTGTCGGTCAGAAACAACGTTACTGAAAGAAGAAGTTGAAACACCAACCTCGCTGTTCTAGCTGTTTCTCATTTTTGTATTATTTCCTCGTGAAACTCTTTATCAAGTTGTAAATAAAGTTTTATTGAATTGACATTTCCATGTCCCGTTATTTTCGTTAGCTGGTTTTCGTTTACCCCAACCTTGGCTAGATGGGAATTATGAGAATGGTTTGTGAATTTGAATTTTTCGCTATCGAGACCTGCTTCTTGGACAGACAGCTTTGTCCATTTTGCGATCTCGTTTCTACCAGCTGAGATGTTCTTGAACCATATACCACTATTTTGCAATTCTCGATTCGGTGTAAGAAACAGACGGTTCGTCTTCACGTTAGATCCTCATTTTGACAAAAGTTTTCTGTATTTTCTTGAAAAAAAGCATTGAAAAGTAAAATTAAATAAAAAACCACTAATTTGACCTACCTAACGGGGCAGATGTCTTCATTACTAATGTTTCGCATTAACTATTTACTGTCCGCTAATCTACGGCCTCCTCCTTGGCAGGTTTTTGAAAATACTGGATTATATTCTATTCTATTTGTACTTGTTCCATCATGAAACTTTTTATCTTGAAAAAAATCCGTCAAACAGTTGACTGCCTCATCTCCAAGAAATGCTAGCTTATAAGATATGAGATGAAAAAATTTTTTCTGCAGACCTTCCGGCTCGTTTTCATAGTAAAGCTTCAAAATTTGCAGCAATTCTGATTTGTAATATTTTTCGCGTAGCATCTCGGGCACTCCTAGCAGATTTAAATCTTACATCATTAAATGGATCTATTACAATACCGAAATCTTCGCAATATTTTTCCTGGACAAGTTTTGCTGTTACGTTCCACATTGTTTTCACTACACTTTCTTTATAGTAGGATAGATTCTTCTTGCGCATGTTGCTTGCCCAGTCCTTTAGAGTGAAGTCAATTTTTTTCAACGAAGTTCCTCGTTGTAGTAAGTGATTTCTTTCAGCAAAAAACTCTTGAAATTGTCTCCATACTGACATTTTTGACTTTTTTGTATTCGTTGGCGTAAGATTGTCTATATTCTTGTCAATATCTACAGCAGAAGCATTTCCAAATCGCGACATTGTACTGTTATCGCCACAGGTGACGCCAATGTGACAGCAACTGACAGTGACATAAACCGATTTAATTTATTCATAAACTTTTCTCATAAAAATTATTGGCGAAAACGAGCAAAGGTAGAATGGGGAAAACAAACACATTCTCCATTTGTTTGCGAGTTAATTTTGAGCAGTGTTTTAGAATAAATGAATCACCACACGTACCATCTTTCACTAACGATCTTACCACACACATTTCAAAATAGAAATGGTTGAATTAATATTGAATCAAATGGCTGATATTATTATGTTCCCCATTCCACTGACAGTTACTGCGGAGCCAACTATTGGAAAAATTTCCGCGAATAGTCGCCACAGTTGATGTCAATGTGACAGCAAATGACAGAGGCACAATACGATTTGTTTGATTCAAAAAACAAGGAGACACGTTTCTCGCCTAGGGACCCTTCAAGGCATTTTCGTATTCATACACAAAAGGTAAGCCACGGTTAAAAGGTAAAACAAATAGGTAACAAACTTCTACTTCAGCTAACTCAGAATAGAACCAACCCAAACCTAACATAAATCTGCATCATAAGTACAAATTGGCTTCTTTTAAAATAGTAATTAAGACCGAAAGATCGAGAAGAGATGCTAGATGTTTTTAATGGATCCGAGACAATAAAACACTCATTACGGCTTTCCATATCGAATTCAAATGGAACAATGGCTAAGCGTGCAAGAGAAATTTACTTTGAATGCGTGCTAAGCTTAGTGAATGAAGATACTGATTTCTTAAGAAACGTATGGTTTTCTGACGAAAGTCATATTCACCGTAACGGTTACATTACAGATGCAATGCAACCTAAATATAATTATCACAACCCATTTACCCTCCTATTTCCTGGAAGGGACGAAGAGATCGAGATCTAGAACCGAGAGAGAGAAGCCAAAGGTGGATCTGAGCTGAGCCAGAACTTATTTACAATTTTCCAAGCAGACGTTTTTGCAATGGAGATGTGTCTTCAGTAGACTGCATGACATACGATTAGAATAAAATAACAAAGTAAGCTTACTTTGGGCACCTGGGCATACTGGCATTGAGGGGAACGAAATAGCCGACCTTTTAGCCAGAAAAGAGGCTGAAGAAATCTTTATAGGCTCAGTGCCATTCGTAGGCATAGCCAGAGGAAAAATATCCGACTGGGTAGATCGGAATAGACATTATTACTGGTTTAAGAAACTCAAAGGCATTTGTAAGAGTCCTCTCTAAAAAGAGGTTACAAAAGCGGCTGAATATGAGCAGACAGGACCTGTTAATTATGATAGAAGTAGCTATGGTTTCAAAAGAATGGCTTGGCAAGTCATACAGTCGAACGATCTATAAATTTGCTCCTTAAACATTCTGGTAACAGAATAAGTTCTTATTGCGCAAATTTCACCTCATTCATGAGATTTTAAAAGTGGGTTTATTTTTATTTTCCTGCTAATTTCTTTGTTGTTAATAAATCCATTATTCAGAGAATGATGTTTTAGCAATTCTGTTGTCCAGTTCTCTCCGCATCTTCTTTGGTTGTCTACTTTGACTCCTAAATATTCAAAAGAATCCACTTTTTCTTCTGTTGAATATGCATTAGCTTTTCTTCATTGGATATTGCTACCGTTTTAGTTTTTAATTTTTTTATTTCCATAATTTCAGATGTAAGTTCTTGGACTAATATATTTAATGTACGTTCAAAACTAGCAATCAATGCGATTTCATGTGCAAAAAAATATTCATTACCTGCACTTTCCTTTAAATGATTGTAGCCCATTTTTAAAAGATCTTGTATGTATGTATGTATGTATGTATGTATGTATGTATGTATGTATGTATGTATGTATGAGTTAGGGGTGATAATTACAATGCGACCTATAGGATCTATTGTGTCCCCCCGTACTTGCCATGTTCTGATATTTTCTCAGACCTTTAGCAGCTCTTCGAGTCCTATTTTCCTGAGGAAGTTTAGGACATCGTCGGGCTTCAAATCAGGTAGATCCCCTTCCTCTATTTCATGTGCTCCTAGGTATCTAGCCCTAGAATTTTGCAAGGCAGGGCATTCTGAGAGTATGTGTATTGAGGTTTCATCCTCTTCCTCACAGCTTCATCTGCTAACCCTAGTTTCTTCATGTGGCTTCTTAACCGGCAATGCCCGGTTAATATTCCCGTTAGAATTCGGAGCCTTTTTTTACTGAGGTTGAGGCAGCTAAGAGATCTCTTCTGGTCATAGTTCCCCAGTAGTATCTTAGATTGCCTCAGTCCTTCCAGCTGATTCCAGTACTTGGATTTTTCCTTCTCCCTTTCTTCCCTTAGTTTTCCTAAGATTACTCTTTAAAAGATCTTACTGCTTCAATAAGTTATATTTCAACATCTAATTTTTCTATATCTTTCCAAATAATTTCCCTTGGTCTTTTATTAAATGCTTCTTCCATATCCAAGAAACATAAGTACAGGTATTTGTTGTACTTAAGGATCAGCAATTTGTCCTATGGTAAAGACTTGGTCTTAAATATTATGCCCAGTCGAAAACCACTTTATGCTTCATGCAGTCGATATTCTATTTTATTTCTTACCTTTTGTGCAAGTATTCTTTCGCAAACCTTGGTCGGAATACTTAGCATCAGCATCGAAATACCATTTATTTTTATCAGCTTTTTTATATAAAAGAATCATTACTGCACTTGCCCAGTCTTCAGGGTGTAAAGCTGTACTTCAGCCATTCTATCTTTATTTTATCTATTCCTTTCCCTATTATCTTTACGATTTTTTCATCGCTTCTAATAATTCTTTTACGGTTATTATTGCACTTTTATTTCTTGATGTACTAACTGTTATTTCTTCTTCTTATTTTGATTCATTCTCCTTATCTTCTTCTTTTTTCTCTCATCCGAGTACTTCTGAAAAGTATTCTTCCCATCTACCAACTATATCTAGTGGTTTTATTGGTATTTCACCGTGTTGGTTCTTTATTTTGTTTTGTTGGTGCTCCTGATTTTCCCTTTATTTTATTCAGGCCCTTGCAAAACAATTTGTGGTTTGACCTACTGCCATCATCCATTTTAGCTCCAAACAAACCTCACCCATTCGCTTTAGCTTTTTAATAATCACTTTTATTATTAATTTTGCTTCTTTGTACTTCTTCATTTTATACCTGGTATATTAATAGTTTCCAAAAGTGTTTCCTTACATCTTCGTTCCACCAACTCGTCCTTTTTTGCTTTCCTCCAATTTTGTTTGTTTCTAAATTAAATATCAAAAATTTTAGTCTAAAAGCATAATATTCTTAAGTTTCCTGTATATTTGTATACCACTATTCATTACCCTTTTTAGTTTGCAACATTGCTAATGTTTCTTCCTTTACCACAAAAAAAATGAAGGCGGTATAAAAAGGATTTTTCTTTATAATTTTGTTATCCTGATGATGGCCTTATATAAACAGAAACCACTATATTCCGCCAATAATAGTTTTATATTTATAATCGAACATCAAGTTTACTTTTATGTATATTGGAATGTTGTTACATATAAAATAGCAATTCGGATTATCTACACTAACAAATTAATATCTTTTTGATTCCATTTACGAATATAATAGATTCTATTGTTCAACCAAGTTACTCTGAAGGAGCTCACTGGTTTTTAATAACAAAAAAAAATCCTATAATTTGTAATGCAATAAGAAAATACGAGATCTGTTTTACTGCAAGGAAATAAACAAGCTCTCTGTTACATCTTCGGAATCTGGTATAGTTTTTTTCTTCTCTAAAGATTATAAACGTTCGTATGGAGTTAATATATAAAAGAGCGGACGTTAAAAATGGCATAGTTTACCTTATAATATACCGATATAGTTGGCATCGGATAATCGTAATTCTGTCAATAGCAACAGTCATTTCTCCATGCTTAAAGTGAATCCAATCTCTTTGAACGTCCCGTAGATAGCCAATACCGCAATTTGTATGTGTAACGCCGCATCACTTGTTGCTGCAGTTCTATTTATTACAAAAGCGAAATAAAAGAAGAAGAAAAGTATTTCACACTCGCCTAGAGGATTGAGACAGTTGTAAATTTAAGGCAAAAACGGAGCTTTCTAAGAATATCGAGAAATATCATCGACGTGTTCGCAATTTAATCGATAGTTTTAGAAATTCGATACCATTTGGGTGAGTCGTAAAAATTTTTACATCTATCTCCATATCATTGCGGTGTTTACAATGTGGGAAAGGTATTTTAGGAACGTAGGCTTTAACAGAGAAAAATTCTAGTTTGCGCCGCTGTAAATATCGACTAATATAGCATAAAATCGTACCGAGCATTGTTCTAAAAAAAGAAATAATAAAAGTAGCAGTACATTTTTTTAAATATCTTTGCGAATACCGTAAAATTAGCTTTTGATATTTGAATCTAGTGATTCTCACGAGACATCTCGTCTGCAAGAGTCTCGCATGGTCTCGTTTTCGAGGCGAGACTGTATGCGGACTTAAAAACACACAAACCATAAATCACTTTAAAAAAAAACTAATAATTCAATTTGATGTAGGCTTTTCAAAGAAAATCGGCGCGTCGGCGATTGACAAAGAGAAAGTGATAAACAAAAAGGGCCTTCATACCTTTGTCGGGCCGTCGGCGTCGGTCGATATTATATTATATTTTATGATATAGATAAGGAGGTATTAAAAATTAGGTTAGGTTAGGTTAGGTTAGGTTAGGTTAGGTTAGGTTAGGTTAGGTTAGGTTAGGTTAGGTTAGGTTAGGTTAGGTTAGGTTAGGTTAGGTTAGGTTAGGTTAGGTTAGGTTAGGTTAGGTTAGGTTAGGTTAGGTTAGGTTAGGTTAGGTTAGGTTAACTATGCTCTATAAACATTCATTTAGAATAATCAAAGGATCAACGCCTCTAAGACCACAAACGAACCTACAGACACTAACGTATGTCTCAAAAGTTTTGGCACAATATTCACTGTTAAAATATGCAGTTATGATAAAAACATCTAGTCACCTTTAAAAACAAAATATCTTAATTGGTCTGTCTTTATTTTGACATTTCAGTTTGACACATTATTATTTGCTGTTTATTGTAATATGGATAATTGTATAATATTATAAACAAATGAGTTAAATTATTTGCATTAAAAATTAATTTGTACCAAAACTTTTGAGACATACGTTAAACCATTTTCAAATATATAATTCTTCAATATATTAGAAAACTTTCTTTTTCTGCATATAAATATTAAAGCAAGTAGGCAAGAATTTCACACCGGAAAAAAACTACGTACATGGTGTTTATTTTAATGTGACCCCCCTTAAGTTTTAACTTTTCTGTTTCTAATCAAATCCCAAAAAACATAAAAAACATTTTTTCGTAATAAGCTCATGAAGCGAATGCAAAAGAGCCATCTCGATCTAACTTTCTGTACAAACTTCCTGGATATTTATCCAGATTTGACAAAGTTTCTGGTATATTTGTCCTATACTAATTAATTATACCACGAAATAAATGAACACATCAAAATAATACAGATAATAATAGTGAAAAGCTGCAGTACATGCAAAAATATTAGACCCAGAGGAAAGTGATACGGAATACAATTCAGTGGTGTTATAATCGAAATTTATGGTACTAACCCTTACTGTGTGAAAGTTCATCTTATTCAGAACAATAAACAACTAAAAGGTTGAATTAACTTCCACTATTTATTCTATAAATACTTTAAATGCAATTACAGCCGTTTCGCTATCGGAATAGCATCGTCAGATTGACATATTGAAGTTACATTTTGTTTGTTTGTAACTAGGTACTTGATGTTGATAAGTAGTTAAGGCTAGACCAAGTAAAGAAGTAATAAGACATAACAATATTAAAGCCTAGATGTTATTAGCCCTAAGGGATTATCCTGGATGTATTTCCCTCTAAGATCAGTATAACTGTGCAATGATATAGAAATAACATCTAGGCTTTAATATTGTTATGTCTTATTACTTCTTTACTTGGTCTAGCCTTAACTACTTATCAACATCAAGTACCTAGTTACAAACAAACAAAATGTAACTTCAATATGTCAATCTGACGATGCTATTCCGATAGCGAAACGGCTGTAATTGCATTTAAAGTATTTATAGAATAAATAGTGGAAGTTAATTCAACCTTTTAGTTGTTTATTGTTCTGAATGTTATAATCGAACAATACTTATAATCGATTCAAGATTTGTTCGATTAAAAACGGGTCCAATAAATTTATTGGCCAGATCACCGGATCATTTACCTTTGCATAAATATAAGGCTGACTGAAAAAGTCACAGGAAAATATTCTAGAATAAAAGAAATATATGAATTAAATCAGAGAAATGTCTAATAAAAACTTACATATTTTGACGATTTGGATACAGAGTGATTTTTTAAATCAATGCAACATCTCTGAATTAAAAATTTCTCCCACCATTATTTTTGGAATTGAAACAACCATCTCAGTTTTCCTGATTCGTCTGACACTTCAAAAAAAAACATAGACATTATGAATATTTGTACTAGGCCGAAGGAAAAAAAATGAGAAATGTGTTATCTGCCAATGCTTTCAGCACTTTCCCAACAAATATCTTGAATATTTCCAGAAATATCCTCGATATTCAGAAGAGTAATTGCCCATGACAATACTTTTTAGTGTCCTGACTTGTTGTTTTCTCGTCTTCATTTCCCGTTGAATAACTTTTTCTTTAATACTTCTTTTTTAATTTCTGGTGTTGAATTGAAATGACCTTTTTCCACGTCTTCTGCCTTTTCGTTTATCAAAGCCAATGGCTACAGCCTAAGGAGCAGGAGGTAAAATTTCCTTCGCCGAAATGTCAAGAACTGAGGAAGAAACCAAGTTAAGAGATTTAGATGGCTCTTGCATGTCTAATTTCATTTGGTTTTCATCTTCAGAATTGTGAATGGGCTACAGCTAAAGCTGGATCAAATTCCCAGTCCCAAAGATATGAGGATTGAAAGTATGGATGCCAGTCTTTTTAAAAGAATTTATCACAACTGCTGATACAGTACTATTTTAATAAGCTTTTTTTGGGGCTTGCTCTTTTGAATTGGGTTACTGCATTTCCCGAGTAAAATTATTTCGTTGCCCAAGATGAACCACCTGGTCCATTTTAAGACAAACACTAGTAATCCATCATAAGTCACATTATAAAAATTAAGTCCCATGCTTTTTTGTTCTTTATGTTTGCTACATAACTAACATACAATAGTTTCTTTAAACATCAGTAACTAAAGCAGATTCTAGTGGAACCTAAAACAAAAAGTATCTATTATGCTTAGCTATTTTTTTACATCGATGCTTACCAATTTTAACTTATTTATGTATTTGAACAAAACCAGCTTATATTTACGTGAGCGCTTATAAACAGCCAATATGTTGGTAGTGGATTATGAACGGTATATTTGAAAATACAACTGGTAGGTATCATTGGCGAGGATCTATCATAGGCACATAAACCCGATTCTAATTTTTTATGAATAACTGTGCCAGACTTCACTCCAGAATTATATCAGAATGGTTTTTTTAACACAGGATAAAATTTAACTATAAAAATTTATATGCAAATCCAATTTTATTGAAAACATATCAGGAATACCAACCTGACAGTTGACGTCACAATTTTTTCGGTCTATTCATTTAAGATAATTTTTTTCATAAATATTTATAAATTTATTTAGTTACCAGCATTATAATATATCATATTATATACATTTATATGGTATTGAAATATTTTGATTGCTAAATATAGGTATAACATATTAATTATATTTTTATATGAATTTTAACAATAACCATTTTTGCATAATCGTATACGAACATCCTTTTGTAATAGATGTCCTATTAATACGAATCTCTTGGAATGGTTTAAGCAAATTTTACTTTAATTTTATTCACTGATAAACTTTTTCATGTATATATTCCTAACAATTAATGACTGCTTCACAAATGTCAAGGTACAACATACAAGATCGATGTAACACTTGGTAAATTAAAAAGTACTCATCCTTGAATAATTTTAACTACAATACATTGAAACAAATATAAAAGAATAACTAAACAACTATGGACGATAGTCGTTAATAAAAAATTCATATTCAGAAATTGCTCCACAATTATATTGGCAATTACAATTCTCTCGAGCGGTTTTCTCATTAGACTGCGAGTGTATCAACTCTAAAATGTCAATTACTACGTCGTGACAACCCGTTTTAACATGCTATACAAGTGTATAGATCTTTATCTGTTTTTCTTCCAAATATCGGCTTTGATCTGATATTCGCCTTACGCAAAAATTCGTTCTGTTGCGCAAGGTGCTGTCTCCATATCAGGCTTTGAGCGTGATATGTATAACAGAATTAAAATAATTGCTGGTATGTTGATTGCGAAAAATACCGTTTTACTTAAAGGGATTATTTAAACGATTTGCACTTTGTTTTAAAATAATAAAAAAATCAATCAGGCAATCAATTTATTTGTATTAAATAATAAACCACAAGAAATTAATTTTATTTATTATTATTATTTGCACACCTTATAAAAAGAAGCATTAATCAAATTGATTGTACTAGCCTTTACTTTGTGGAAGTCCATCTTACTAAGATCATTAAAAATAGATCTCTTTAAACAAAACTTTCACTATTTATTTAAAAAAAATGGTTTTTAAACTCAATAACAGTGAAACAGCTGTCATTGAGTTTAAAAAAGCAATTTTTTAAATAAATGGTCTAACAAAACTTAGAAAAGAAAAGGTTCTACCTTTAATGTTCTAAGCATTAATCAATGTAAATAGTTTAACAGTAGAAGTCCAGATTTACCATTAACTGATCCCCCATTATTGTACTTTAAGAAAATCTAATACTGCGTAAAATTCACTATTATAAAAAATAATATGCAATTATGCACACACACTTCTCACACTTCATTTAAATAATCAACATTTGATAATTTGTATACTTAATGAAATACTAATGTATGAATATAATATAACTGAATCAATGATTTTTAATTAAATTGCAACCGTCTATTAACTAATATGTTATTACATTGACAAATATTGACTATTTTAATTACCTGTTTCGACGTACGTGTCACATAAATTAAAACTTTCGTAAACAAATAGTAATTTTTTATTTTCATTGAAATTAATAAATCGAAGAAGAAGTAATTATCTACGAAAAGGCTGTTTCTTTTAAACCAATTATCGTTAATTGATTTTTTTTATTTTCAGGATTAGTTGACGCAAAGAAAAATAAGTAGCTAGTAATATTTGAAAGTAAATAAGTAAACTTGATATAATTTTAATAGAAAATCCAACAGTATTTCTATTGAATTACCACTTGTAAATTGAAATATTCAACTTCAATAAAATTATAGACTGCAGTTCAAAAGTATACTTATTTCCAACCTTTTTAATCAGGACACACTTCCATAGCTACCAGATATACCAAAATATAACAAATTATGGGCTATGTGATTTTCTTGATAAAATCCAATAATCTAACACTCCTCCAATTTCATTAAGAAATTATATCTTCATCTGGATAAGGATGTGGAAAACATATCTTATTTGAACTGCTCCATTTTCAACTGCTTCACGAACGAAATGATATTTGATATCAATATGTTTTGTTCGCCGATGGAATTATGTTTGATAGCGCCTTGATTATCAACATTTATTCGCGTTGCATTTTCTGGAGGAAAACCAAGTTCATCCAGAAAACGTCTTAGCCATATAACTTCTCAGCAACAGTTTCACAATTAGCTAGGTGATTAATCTGTTCTTCGCAAATGGATGTAAGAAATAAAACCATGGCATGATTGTTTCTTTGATTCCATCTTCTAACTAGGACTTTGTTTTCTTCAATTTGTTCAGGTTTTCATTTTTTTCGTTGAAAATTCCCATAAGGTCGTTGGACTTCAATGCTATGGAGACACTGAATTTCCAGAGCTGATAGTTTCTTCTACCGAATTTCACGATTCTCGCTGGCTCAATTTTTTCCGACATATTCTGACAATTTGTTTGAGTGCAAAGATATGATTCTGTCAGTTGATAATATTTATATGACTTTTTTGCAGTTCAGTCAAATTGTGTTGAAATTTCCTTCAGAAGTTCAATAGCGATATTCTGGGCCCATAACCTATTGAATTACTTGCAAATTGAAGCAGTTTATGGAAATATTCGAAATTATAGACTGCAGTTCAAAAGTATATTTGTTTTTTTAATACTGTACAGTACACTTGTACTTTACAGTACTCTTCGATTCTCATAATATTGTTTGAAATAATAAGTAAATTAACATAAACTAAGCTTTTATTCTAGTTTTTGAAGATTGACATTAATTGTACAACTGCTGTTGTCAACAATATGTATTAATAGAGTTGTTGATGGATTTACAGTGTTTTTTGTAATCGCGGAAGACGTGTGGCTGTGATGTAGCACTTCAACAAAAGCTTCGCCCCTTTGGATCATTCTTGCAATGCTGTTTTTGCCTTCAATCGATTGTTCTATATAGTTTTCTGCAACTAAAAAACTCTTCCATCCACCATGCTGTTTTAGAACTTTAAGGTCAGCTCCAGCATTGGCCAACAACGTTGAGGATGTCCTTCTGAAGCAATGACCTGTATACTTTTCTGGTTGGTCTAGTTTTAAGAACTCAGCTATTTTCTTAGGTGCTCCGCCAACAGTATGTCTACCAGCTCTTTGAGACAGACATTTTCCTTGTCTAAACACATCCAAATAATGAACCTCATCACTGTTAATCACAGTGAAAGCTCGTCGAATATGCGTTTTTGTCTGGTTAATCTTAACTACTAGCTGAGTACCCGTATCCTCCACATCACTAACTGCTAAATTATAGATCTCTTCTCTTCGGTAACCTCCAGCATATTCTTTATCTGGAGCGTCCTTTATGAAGCTTTCAATTTGTTCCTTTGTCAGCACCTTCGACTGGTTTGGCTGATGGTCTATATTTTATTCATTTTGCTCATTAACCATAATCATTGATTTTCCCATCGAGTATATGGACCATAATGAAGAAGGGTTGAATGTTTTTTACTGAAAATTTAAACTGTTGAAAAGAATCTTCTTTAAAAAAACTGTTCTTACCATATCCAAAAAGTAAGCCAACTTCATAATTTCATCAGCACTACTTTTTGTGTTGTTCATGCCAGTTGCAAGCACTCTCACGTCACCCTTCCACTCCGTATAGCACAATCTGCTCAAGAACTCTCCTCTTCCATTCTCTCGGTCCTTTTTAATTACACATTAGTCAGTGTCCCCAGCCATGCTGCCCGTACTTTCGCCTTCTGTGTTGCCTTCAAAATATGGTGCTTGAAAGATAGTTGGCTATCCAACTATACACCTAGGTATTTCACCTACTCCTTCATACGAGTTTTCTTAGCCTCCAACATCATTCCAACCTCCCTTGTCTTTCTTCGTCCCTTTACGAGCGTTACGTAGCGTAGTTGCACTGCCCTCTCTCTGTCGACATCCAAACCGTTCATCGTGTCGATTCTTGATAACCCGTTTGATCGTATAACAACATTATCGTTACAAAAAGGTAACTTTTCGACTTCATAATTTCACTTCTGTATATAAAATGCTATTTTAATTAAAAGCTGGAGAAGATTTTATTGCTGTAAAAAAGGACGCAGCTCTTTTATCGATGTCAAAATGGCAAACAATGGCAAAATTAATTCAAATAACATTTTATACACAAGAGTCAATAACTTATCTAACAATGTTTTTGTAAATTAAAGCCGGATCTGATTGAGACTACTACACAATTTGTATACAAATATTTTAAAAGTATACAAAATCATTTGATTACCATATACAAGTACGTTGTTATTGTCCTTATTGAACATTATTAAATTATCAGAACCCCTTAAATCAACACAGCTGCCGTGACTGAGGAATTGGTTCATTTAAATCTAAATGGATTCCATCAGAATTTCTGAACCAACAAATAAACACTCGTCTAACATTGAAAAATAATATCAATAAAGTACCCAGTAGGCGAGTACTTTCAAGCTGATTGGAATGAAAACAATCGCAGTCACTTGTTCAATGAAAAAAAGAAGAATCGAGTATTTACATCGGAAAGAATTCTGTATTGGTCCTCCATTTGAAAGAAACAACTTTATTTTTATTTTTTTTATTAGTTATACATGAACTTATATTTTGACATACTTTAAAAGAACAAAATCTTCATTGTAAACGTCGAGTCATCCAACGCAGTAGATTTCAATCAAGTGTCTAATAAAAAAACATAAAAATACAGTATTTATTTCTTGTAATAGTATATTTTAAATGTATAAGGCGAGTAAAAGGAGAATTAATGCTGGATCAGAAAGGCAATTTAAAATAATTGTATTGTTTTAATGTCAATATTGGTTTTGGAGTTTTTTTGTTTCTCTTGGTGTTTAGTTTTTTCTTCATATTATTTGTCACAATATTGAGAAACTTCAGGTAAGATAATTTGTTAATAAAAATACAGAGATCATTTTGGAAGCCGATACTTCATCTTCAAATCTTTAGCAACGTAAATAATAGTTGAATGAAAATGAATCAATGATTGTTTTAATATGTTTACAGGGTGACCCAAAAAGAGTAAACAGTAAAAAAAAAGTAATTTATATGTAAAAAAAGTAATTTATATGTAGAGCATCACAAAGGATTTGAAGAAACTAAAATTATGTATTCGGGATGTCCATGATTATGAATGACAAAAATAGGAAATTGATTTAAAAAGTCATATTATAGACTGTCTTATTTAAAGACTAATCAAAAATATTTGTGCGGTTCATTCCTGCAATTTTTAATTGCTTAAAAATATTTATACGGTGTATTACAAATAAAGCTAAAATAACTAAAAAAAGTGTTAAAGAGATTTATGTAAAGAGTATCTCAAAAGATTCGAAAATAATAAAAAATAGAATTGGCGTAAAAAGTTTTATATAGAGTGTCTCTTTTATCGTGAAAATCGAAAATATGTACTGTGTGTCCTTATAATTTTTAATATTTAAAATTAAATAAAGTTAATAAAATTACGAAAACGTGTTAGAATAATTTATATTTATATAGGGTGCTCCAAAAGATTGGAAAATGCTAAAAAAGTATATATATGACCCATTAAAATAAAAATTAATATCCAACATCCATAGACTGTACAGAGTTTTACAAATAAAGTTAAATTTAAGTAATTTAATAACTGTACAGTTAATTCCAACAATTTTTAATTGTTTAAAAATATATACACGGTGTATTACAAATAAAGCTAAAATAACTAAAAAGAAGAAATTTATGCAAAGAGTATCCCAAAAGTTTCGAAAATACTAAAAAATGTTTCGGGATGTACTAAAAAAATGAAATTGGCCTAAAAAGTTTTATATAGTGTCTCTTTTGTCAATGTTATTGACAATTAATAATTTTAAATATTTAAATTTAAATAAAGTTAAACTGACGAAAAAAGGGTTAAAAAGATTTATTTTTATATAGGGTGCTCCAAAAGATTGTAAAATGCTTAAAAAATATATGCATGTCCTATTAAAATAAAAATTAATGACCATCATCCAAAAAGTGTACAGAATGTTACAAATAAAGTTATAAATTATTAAAAAAATATTCTTTGGGTGATTTATATGTAAAATGTACAAACAGTGTTACAAATATTTAAATATGTACGTAAGAAGAGTCATATTTATGGAATCTCCCGTTTGTACTTGTATCTGTCTTATATAAAAAAAGATAAATTAAGCAAAATATAATTAATATTTCCTAATCATGCTAAATAAATTAAAAGTTATAAAAATATTACATATTGTGGAACATCAGCATTATTGTTTAAAACACAAAATAATATTGATAAAATATTGTTAAATGTAGAAACAAAATTACCCAGATTAAAATAATCTGGTGCTTACCAAACATTACTCTAAAACGGTTTAACGTTAATGTATGAAAGTTTATAGGAAATACTAGTAGAGAATACCCAATAAATTGGAAACGGTTGCATTCAATTATTTTGATTTATTATGGATTTTCAGAGGGTATCAACACCCCTTTCGCCCCTAAAATTTTTTTAGGGATATAATTTAACATAATATGGACCGCCACTAGAATCAAACAGCTATTCTTGAACTTTTGTATCTATCTGTATTTCTTTGTAAATATTTTATAATGGAAGATACAGCCACCCTTTAAAATGCCAATTTCAATATTGAATATTTAAACTACATTTTCACAATATTTGAAATAACTTGTAAATATCATTATTTAAAATTATGTATAAATTAGAATTTTGTTATTTTACTCCTATTTATTATTTTATAAATTGTCATTTAATAATAAATATGCTTTTAATGTTTAAGAAAATGTAGTTTAAATATGCAAAACACCTACTTAAACACACAGACTTACTAATACACAACAGTGAAATTGATTGTAGTCACCTTTACTTTGTGGAAGTCCACCTTTCAGAAATTTATAAGCAAAACTTCCAATATTTATTTAAAAAATTGCTTTTTTAACTCAATATGTCAAGTAACCCGTAGAGGCGGATTCAACCTGGTACACGGACGGCTCAAAGACGCCGTATGGCGTGGGCGTAGTCGGAAGGAAACAAGGGATAACATTCCCAGTAAGTCTATCCCAAAATGCCACGATTTTTCAAGCAGAAATTACGGCAATTCACTGCTGTGTAGAAGAAATTAAAAGGCTGGATAGGACGTACCGTTCAATAGCCATCTTCACAGACAGTCAGGCGGTGCTAAGGGCACTAGATTCTGTAGAGGTCAATTCTAGGCTAGTATGGGACTGTGTGCATGCTCTGAATACTCTGGGGGATCGTAGCAAGGTTACGGTAGCTTGGGTACCAGGTCATAGGGGTCTAAAAGGCAATGAAAAGGCAGATGAAATGGCTAAACTAGGCTCATCAATGACTTTTATTGGACCGGAACCTTTCTGCGGCATTGCAAAAAATATAATAAAAACGGCCATGAACACATGGGTGGCACAAAAATCACGGAAATGGTGGTGGAATTCACCAGGATAAAGGCAAGCGAAACAGTTCATAATGGAACATTCGCAAAAGTTTACAGGAAAACGGTCAAAACTGTAGTAAGTCTATTGACGGGGCACTGTAAGCTAAACAGGCATCTTAGACAGAGACGGATCTGTGCAGATTCTGTCACCTAGAAGAGGAAACACCAGAGCACATCTTATGTCAGTGCGACGGACTGGTAAATATGCGGTTCCTGACTTTAGGAGAAGAATATCCATTGGCAAGGGACTACATGGTTGCAGTCTCAAAGATTATAGACTTCGTTAAGAGAGTCGGACTGGGGGATGTAATCTAGTTATTCGAGGACCTCAATAGATCTGAAAAGGTCGCAGTGGAATAGGCTTCTGGCCACCTGTTGAACATGTATCTATCTATCTATCTAACCCATCAATTGATAACAAAAATTATAGTGTCCCATTTTGAATATTCCAGATTTTTCTTCTGTCGGCTCTCTTGCTTCCGCTTTTTTATTTTGGTATATTTTATTTTTAAACTTTTTATATTCTTACGTTCTTATGAAAGCAAATAACGCAGCGATTATGTATTTAGTAGGCCATAGTGATATCTAAGATCAACATTTTTCGGAGCGGCAGTTTCTTTATCGTTTCACTGTAATACACTAAATTATTTAAATTAATTGTTAAAATTTACATCGTACATACAAGATTAAATCCTTACTAAAAGTGACACAAGTCTTGAAAGTAAGCACCAGTGAATCACGTTATAAAAACCGACAGAAAGTGCATAAACACATCCGCATATCTGCCATTGTTTATTGTTATTATAACGATGATGATGAGCACAAGCTCATATGCAGAATATAAAGTGTACCTTTGGACTATTTAAATGTATCATCTCAATTTGAACATTGTCATTATATATACAAACACACACAAGATTATCTTGATGGTGCATTTTGTTGTATACCGATAAAAAGCACAAACCTAGATTGTATTCGGATAAATTATTTAAAAAATTGCGCGGTTCCCACGCATGCAAATCTGAACGGCTTCAATCTAAACGTAACAGTTACGTGAATAAGGTTAAACTTTGATAGATACACCAGGGACGGGTTAAATTAAAAAAATAATTAATCACTACCACCAGCGAATGCGCTCACTAAATAGTATATTACGTAACTAGAGTTGTAAGTAACCAATCAAAACAAATTTCTAGGGTATACTCTAAACGATTCCATTTTAACCCCAAAATCTTGGACACGAACGTGTCAGGCATTTCATTATTTAACACAGTATACTCCCACAGACGTAAATCAAATTTAGCTTCACCCATAACCCTAGTTGACTGATCAACTCTTCCTCAGAATCTACACTTGATACACAATTGTCTACATAAAAACTCCTACGGAGCTTATCAATGATATAAGAATAATAATATTGATAATTACCGTCAAGATAATCAGCCAAAATGCGATTCAAATGCAACTGTATAACGGCATTAAGATGAAAAGGACTACAGGTAACCCCAAAAACAACTTTTGAGATTATGATCTTTATCATACCATAAAAAACGCAGGAAATCTCGATCACTCTGTAAAATGCCAATTTGAAGAAAAGCTTTTCTAATATCAGCTATTACTTCAATTCTGAAAATTTTATTAAAGAAGACGGTATCAATTCTAAAAGGTTTATATCAGTTTCCAAACATTGATTAATAGAAGGAAAACCTTTTTCTCGTGCTGAAGCGTCAAAAACTGGCCTGAGTTTTGTTGTAGCGCTATCCACTTTTACCACTTGTCGATGAGGTAGATAATGGACATTTTCCTTCAATTCTTCTCCTCTGGGAACTAATTCGAACATGCCTTCAGATAGTCATTCAGAAAAAATCCGTCGTTCTTTAGCTTTACCATTAAATTATCTAGACGTCGCTTTGATAACTAAAAATTGCTGGTAATTGGAGAATGACCTTCTATCCAAGGTAAAGCAACTTCGTATCTTCCGTCATTAAGTTTGACTGTTTCATGGAAATGTTGCATTACGGCCCTCTCTAATTCTTCTTTGGATTGCTTGTCACCAGGATCAGATATTCCAAGAATAGCAAGGTTCCATAAGTGCGATATCTAGTCATTTTTACATAGGAGTGATGTTATCATATTTAAACTTAAAGTGACAGTATCTAAAAGAGTATTAGAAATCTTTTCTAGAAGAGTCCACCCTAGTTGGCCACCAAACCACAAGGTAAACTGTGTTTTTTACCCATAAAAAGTTTAGCAGCTATATCAGCACCTATTAAAACATCAATTGGAGCATCTTTGATATCAAATATTTGTATTCCTAAATCTGCTAGTTCATCCATCCAAGAACCTCTAGGGATAGAGTTAATATTAGAACATATTATGGGCTGGTCTATAACTTGGAAGTTACATGCATATCTTTTATCTAAACTAATCTGATTTTATAAACATTATGGGTCAAAACTTCAGACTGACCGCCAAAAAGTGCATGTATTAAAGTTTCTCGTCCAAGTGGCTGCAATTTCATTTCAGAAGCAAGGAATTTATTAATATATGAACGCTGAGAACCTGTGTCTATTATGCATTTCACGTTTCTTGAATGAGTGCCATTTTGTAAATGAACCATAATGGTTTGTAAAAATATATGATGATGCGTATTATTTGATAGAGATTCTACATTTTCTAGAATTTTCATATTATTAACCGCAGTTTCTACCTTAGCAGATGCTGCCAGGCACATTAGAGTAGCATGGCTCTTCTTACAATGCGAACAGTGCAATCTGACTCGACATCTTCGTGTTATGTGCCCATTCTTTAAACACAGGTGACAACACCGAGTAGTGGACAAAATCTTTTTCTTTTCTGCCAAATTCATTTGATTAATTTCAGTACAATCTTCATTCTTATGGTTGCCCTTGCAAAAAACACATTTAAAATTTTTCTGGTAATTGATGAGTTCAGCCGTAGTAGGAACAGAAATACGTTAACTCATTTCAGGTTTCTTACTTTTCATGTCAAAACAAGATGTAGCAAGTCTAATTTTTTCCTCACCTTCAACTTCTTTTTTCAAAAAAAACATAAGTTTGTTTAATCTCAAATCTGTAGATTTTGAACTTCTTGATGAAGATGAATCAAACTCGTCATTGTTTTGGCTTCTTTGCCACACTCTCAAGAGATCTTCGGGAAGACATGACTCAACTAATGGGAATAACATCGCGGCATATTTATCAGAAGTTACTCCTAATGTCTCCAAAGACTGAAGTTGATATTCAAGACAATCATAAAGTGTGGAAAGATTAGTTTTAGCTCTTAAATTATTAAGAACCAGTTTTAACAATTCACGAACGTAAAATTCAATCAAGAGTTCATCATTTCCAAATCTTGTTTTTAAATTACTGATAACTTTACTATAATTTTCTGCACTGGGCGGATAGCTTTCAATTAATTGGCGAGCTCGGGATTTCGGTATTGTGGCTTGAAGCAAGTATTGAAATTTGTCTTCATTTTGAATGTTCTCATCTTCGTGAATCCTCTTGAACTGACTCCAAAATGGAATCCGCACTTTCAAATCTCCGCCATATTTTGTAAATTCTATACCTGGGAGTTTTAAGTTGGATTTATTGGTACTGGAATGATTTGAATGACTACCGCAAACGCTTTCTGCAGAATTTTTAGCACATAGTTCTTCTTTAGATCATCAGATTTACGTATTTCATCTACTACATCATTTTCGACCGTTTCGGATTTATCTAGCAAAAAATCAATCAGCTGCTTACTGAGGAGGTTGATATTTTCGATTTTGTTATCCAACACACAAATACAACCTTTAATAGAGGTGATATCAGGTACAGTTAATTTCAAATCACCAACTATATCTTCGTAAGACTCAATAAAAGCCTTTCGTTGTATATCTAAAAGGCGCTGAATTTTCTCCATGTAGTAATAGAACTGGAACGTCCTGTCACGATCGCCACAAATGTTCAGAATTAATAAAACCTAACTGGTTAATATTCCTGTATTAAAAAATAGAGATATTAATTGTATTAGACTGACTTTTTATTTCATATAAAATTAGACATTAATCAAAATTTGACATTTCTCTTTATATAGCAACGTAAACAAAAGAAATAATAAGTACGTAGACTAACTAATTTCATTTTCAACAGAAAGTGTCACCATGAAGGTTATCGACTCTTAAAATTATTTTTTGATAATTTTTTTAACAAAATAGTGAAAGTTTTGTTGCAAAGTTATTTGTTTTATTCTCTTAATATTACGAACTTCCACTAAGTAAGGTTAAAAAGCCTGAATATTTTATTAAAAAATGCCAATTTTATCATTCTTATTTAAAATTTCCAAAAAATAAATAAAGATAACAAAATTATTATGGAAAATTATTTTGTTACACACTATTTTCTAATAATTGATTAGACATTATTTTGTTACACACTATTTTCTAGTAATTAATTAGACATGCTTTTGGAAATTATCATTTCGGTCGACAAACAGCAAACTGATCCTACTGATGTCTCTTTCTCAAAGTCAAACCGAACTATATATTACATTTCGTGTTAAGGTATCATCTATTACTGAAATACCGCAGGCAAAAGGCAACTTTACACACATAGCGGTAGCGATTTCCAATTAGATGTATTATTAAGTGTATGTCGTTGACTTAAATTTATATACTGCAGATTAGATACTGTACTTATTTTCACACACACACACAACTCCGTGGAAAATTGTTGGAATAATTGAGATAGTGTCAAATCGTTAGATACGTTATCTAGAAACCGAGAAACTTATTTATTTCTGGAATGTACAGAGTCGTTACAAATGACCCACCAAAAGCGGATCGTGTTTAGTTAAGCCTTGAATGGGTTAGTTACCTTCAAAATTAACTATTATTATATCACAAACGTCACCGCTGTAGGCGATAAAACATCATTCCTATTTTGTGAAATTAGCAAAAATTGTAGTAAACTTTGATTCTTATTGATACATATTTTGGACAAGTTAACTATTGTAATAAATTAACTATTGTAAAGAATTTACAAAGTTGCGGTTCTGAAAAACAAAAAAAGTCACGTAGGAGCTAGCAACGATGTGTAAGCCAAATTTTGCTGGCTCAGCTCCTGAAGCGTACCCAAGCCGTGCCGGTAGCAGGGCTGCCAATAGTAAAGAGACAAGTGAGCAGAATGAGGGAGAAAGGGTAGTTTCATGAGGTACTAGGGGGAAAAAGACTTTTGCTGGGGACCAAAAAACGAACAATGAATGAATTCGATTTGGACGTGTCCAGAGGCTAGATGCCTATCGAATCCTCCGTGTTGAGAACATGGGGGCAATTCGATCTGGAGCGTTCCATAGGCTAGATTCCAATCGAATCAACCGCGTTTAGGGCAACGTTGAGTGTATTTTTTTTGGAAAGTGACCTAAGTGTTAATTTTCAATAAAATAATTAAAAAAATAATTTAAATAAGCGATTACCGAGCCCGCGGAAACAAAATAATATTTTTTTGTAATAATAATAAACAAGTGAATATTATCCAAGTGATAAATCACAATTTTAATTTTTACCGGGTCGATTAATAAAATAAGTGAGTGTGTGAGTGAACCCAAACTCGCTGCAGGGAAATTGGTGAGTCAGTTTAGATTTTACTAACCCTTAATACATAAGAAATTTTATGGGAGTTTGGATTTGTTCGTTAAGCGAATTTGTATCGTCTTAATTGTTCAGACGGATATTGTATCTTTTATCCTCAACCGGATATATAGAGTTCACCGGGTCTCCACTGTCGGGACGTAGATAATATTCTCCGACAAAGAATTGAGTCCTCCGGTAAAGTAATTCATAAAGTAGCGACTAAGGATTAAACTATAAATAAATTGAATGTCACGCAAGGGTCCATCAGACCATATTTCAATTATTGTTGTCAATTAGTTTTAAATCTTGTTAATATTAAATTAAAGAAAGTTTTTTCTTTTTTCTTTTTCTTTGGGAGATGCACGTAGCATTCCGCAAGAGCTTCATTTAAATTTTCACTTGTATCATCAAACGTAGAGCTTAATAAATTTGCTAGATTCTCCCGAGAATATTGTGTATCATTTCTCTAGACTCCAGACCTTTTTCAGAGCCCAGCAACAAATCCCGTCCTTCCTAACCGCCGAAGTAAGACCTCCCAACACCAAATACTGCGGAGGCCGAATCCACGAACCCTAACTTTAGCCTAACATCCGCTCGGCTAGGCTAAAGTTTATTAAAAATTAAGATTAAAACCTTTACGGGTATTACATCTGGTGACAGCTCATACCAATCGTATTTACTTCCAAATCTGATATGGAATTAAGCCGTTAAGCACCAAGTACATTAATTCTACCAGCGCTTCCCACTGTGTACCTCTATCAGCCATCGAACAGCTCTGCAAACAAATGTCAGAACTCACCATAGAAATACGTGCTCTCAAATTTGTAACCCTCTTTACATTACATCACTCTACCGCTTCACACTTTCCATCAAGACCGCCGAACAACCGAAATTATTAGTACCACTGTACTTTTGACAAAAGATTTAGTAAGGTCACTTCTTAGATTTGGAAATTTAAGACAAGGCGATGACAACTAGCAAAAAACATAGATCACATAACTAAAATACAATTCCTGTTTTCCAGTAAATACACCAAACCTCTTATGAAGTTTTTACATTAAAACTGGTGGTTCCTAGGGGTTTTTAATTATAAATAAAACAACCAATCTTTGATGAAAACTTCTTGTCAACGTATAGACTACTTGTAATATCCAGAAACGACTCAACATTCCATATCAGAACTAACAAATTCGTACTCGCAACTGCTTAGAAAATTTCCTTCCTTCCTTTCCAGTAGAATAAAACCACTTCTTTACAAATCAACAGCACCCCCAGTTGCCGCCTAGCATCAGATAAACTAGTTGCTAAAGCAAGTTTCAATGCGATGCTACGATCAGGTACTAACTGTCTATAAGAGAACCCACGGGTTTCTTAACTACTCTTAAGCAAACGGTGATGGAAACCTTGTGGAGACTACCGCGCTATTAATGCGTGTACATTGCCTGCCATAAATCCTGTCAAGAAAATAAGAACATTAAAAAATACAACTTTTTAACAAAATGTCCACTTTTATTTATTTCGTTTTTTAATTTTCTTAGTAAGATGAACTTCTACATAGAAAGGGTTGATACATTAAAAATAATGAAAATTTTACGTACTTAAACTCATTACATGAATGTAAATTGTTTTTAAAAATAAACCTTGTAAACCTTGTAAACTGAACCTTCTTTTGCTATTATGACTGTTTTCTTTTGTATTATTTGTTTTAGGTTAGGTTAGGTTAGGTAAATTTCTCCATCAGTTGAATTACATATTTATGAGTTGCATGTCTTCCGTCATGTAATTCGTTAAATATTCTAGCAGCAGCTCTTGCACAATTATTATTTTGGTAGTATAAACCTACAATTTCAATTCTTTCCTGGCAAAGATTAATCCATTTCAGCGAAATAAAATAATAAAGAATATCAAAGTACACTATAAATAGTGACTACAAATTCTCGTTGACATTGTCAAACTTTAATAAAAAGTAGAGTTTTTGTTGTTTGGATTTTTGAAGTAGAATAAATAGCATAATTAAAAAGATTAAAGAGTTTGAATTGTTGTACAACCCATTTTATTACAGGAAAATAAGGTGAAAGTAAAAAATAAGTAAAATTTGCGCTAGTAAAAGAAAAATTGTTTATCTCATAAACTAACCACTTTCACCTACAAGTATTATACATTTTTGTGGAGGAGTATCCAAATTTTACATAAAAAATATGAGAAGTAATTTCAAAAAAGAAAGAGATGCTGCTAAGGGTGAGGGGTGGCTTTTCCAGTAAGTTTAAATAAGCCATAATGCTTGCCCCTTCCAACATAAATTGACGTGTTTTTGGATTTTTCCTAAATACCAGTATTACAAAAGTTATTAAAGATGGATACTTTTATCTGAAAAGCAGTTATATTTAAAATAGTGTACTTAAACAAAACGCCATCACAAGACATCGATGACTGAATCTCGTTGACGTTAAATTTACGGTTTTTCATCGCCTTTTTCGGGAAATAATAAAGCCGTATCTTTAAGGCGCACGCAATTGTTGTAACGTGGATTTTTTCTCATCGGCTCCGATAGAAACAAACTCGATGAGTGTGTTGTTGTATTTCCTCTCTTCCTGAAATCGATGATTAAACTACTCTTGTCACCTGATCGAACCGTATTAATGGAAATATTTGTTTTTCTCCACTACAAATTAGACATGGAGATCTAGTTCAGGATGCCAAGTGCGGATGCTTGCACACTTCGGTATTTGTAATTACTTAGATGCCAAGGAACGTTTCGCTTTGTCAACTTCCTGTGATGAGAGAGCATGTATCTGATGAATTTGTCATTTGTAAATACCGGCATGCAATATAAGAATTCACGTAAAACGCTTACAAGGTAATTTTAGATTAAATTTGAGTTTCCGGATGAAAATAAATCGTGTCTTTGACCGTTACAAATACGTAGATAGATGTCATTGCCAGAATTGTTACATAATAGGATGCTGAATAAAAAATAGAGTAAGTCAAAAATATTAGACGTGGATTCAAAGCTAATGAACAACATTAAAAAATGTCCGAATTTTGCTATTCCACTTAGTATTCCAGTTACAACCATTCACAGGACAATTTTAAATTAAAAAAAAATTAGTAGTCTAAGATCACCTATTAATACAGTAATAAACGCAAATCCTTAAAAGTAATAGCAAGTTTTAACATAATTACAACACATTACATAAAATGATGATTTCAATATCAGATTTGTACGAACTTGACAGAGTCTAAAAACTACAAAACTTTGGGATAACGAAATTGATTTTCTTTAAAATATCTGGAGTCTATAAAATTGTTCAGTAATTTGAACAAAAATAAATACTTAAATAAAGTTTATTGTTCTATCGCATATAAACATGAACAAGAATTTCTCTCAGCAATGCATTAGGTATAATACATAAAAGTACTAGTAACATTACATATAAAACTTATTACACATGTGCGTGGACCAACAAAAAAGTGACAAAATGAAATAAAGCACACATAGGTATAGCTTAATATAATAAAATTATAAATTTACTGAACAGATATAATCAAAATAATAAAACCAACAATAATATGTGAAGATTAAATTGTATTGTCATGCCCGATAAGCCAGTTAGGCTTTTTTGTCCTTCGAAGTACTAACCTATTTTGTGCATACCTTCATCTGTTTACATCTAGCACGTCAATACCTCTAGCAACTTTCTAGAAGGCACATTCTTGTCCTAGCCACTCCTTTTAGGAATTTTAGTTGTTTTTAGAACACTTTCTTAAAAACTACAGTTCTCAGGGAGTGATTTCCAGTGGGAAGAGCAGCTGCCAGTTTTATGTCTGGCTCATTTCAAGGAGGCTTCTTCAGGTGAAATATTTAGAAACTCTCAGCTTGCCTCAATTTTGGCGTATTCATTCAATAAGATCGTAGTCGATACTGTTCCCAGGACGGGGTTATTTTATTGATTTTTTGTAAGACAGGAGAAGGCATCCGATCAAGGATGCTTCAAGATATTGCTTCTGTCGCTTCAAGGTAATATGGTTGTTTCTTGTCAATTTTGATCGTAAATTGCCTCCCAGACACTTACATCTATAGCATGTATCTCCGCCTGAAAGGTAGTTGGGCCCTCAGTCCTACTGCAACCCTTACATCTATGCATGGACCTACCTGTATACAACACGATTAAGCCTTCTTCCAGCTGGTAAGACTTCTATAATCGTATGGTGGTTTTATATAACTAGGCCAAACGACGTGTCAATGTCAAACCTGACTGGCATGGTTGAAATTCAAAAAAGTGGGTGGACTCTTTGCAGGATACTGAGTTTACTGGCACCAGCCGTTGCAGCGGAGAGAGACTCAGCATAGCTATGAGACACGTTTTCATTCCTAGGCAAATTGCACACGTCGTTGATTGCTGAATCTTTGGCCACTATACAAGTGGTACAACATCAAGTACCTAGTTACAAACAAACAACATGTAATTTCAATATGTCAATCTGACGATGCTAGTTATAGCGAAACAGCTGTAATTGATTTTAAAGCGAATTTTTCAAATAAATAGTGGAAGTTTAGTTTAACTGTGCAGTTATTTATTGTTCTGATTAAATATCTATTTTTAATTTAATAACAAAAAATAGACCCATTCCTAATTTGTATCAAATCGGACGATAACTTTTAGAAAATTAAAACTTTGATAAAGGTTATTAAATAGATTTAGACACTAAACGACAGAAGTAATAAATCAGTAATAAATCTTCTATCAACAACATCAAAATACTGCTGTTATTTAAAATCGTAACAATAATTATGAAATATCCTTTAGTTTTGTTTGAATAAACATATTAACTTTTCAATTACGCCGAACAATGCAGCACGAGCGACATCTTTATGCTCCAATTCCACATCACGCCTATTTCGTTTCTATTGTTTAGGGGGCCTTCATGCTGCCGTTGTTACAATGAATTGGATCAATTACCAAACGATTGCAATATTTTTACAGAGATGAACTAAATATTTTTATCCAAACTTTACTGTAAACAGCAATAGAAACAACAAATTAGTTGTGGACGTTGGTCATATTAAGAACAATAAATAATAAACAAATAAGAGTTTTATTAGAAAATTTGCAATTTGTGCATAATGTTGTAATACTTTGGAAATTGTGAAAATATTTCCAATACAATTTCAAACATAATATAGTCAGCGACTATATTATGGTTTTTGTTTTAATTTGTAATTTCTACATTAAAAGTTAAGGTGTTAAACAAAAGTACGGAAAAAAAGAAAAAAATTAATTCAGAAAAACATGGCAAAAAATGATTTCAGTAACGGGTATTGCCTCCTCTGGCTCTAATTACAGCCTGGCAACGTCTGGACATGCTTAAAATTACGTTTCATATTTCTTGCTGCTCCAAATTTTGCCAAATTTCCACCAAACGTAAAAAAACCTCGTTCAGGTGGATAGGGGGGTTTGGTAAAGCTCGGAGACGCTTTTTGAGCAAGTCCCATATTGGCTCGATCGGATTGAGGTCCGGGTGGTTGGCTGGCCAATCCATGGTATTAATTTCTATCTCTTCTAGGTAGTTTTGTACCACTCTTGCTACGTGCGGTCGTGTATTATCGTGCATAAAAATGAAATTGTCACCCACGAAGGGGGCAAAAGGGACGACATGGGGTTCTAAGATGTCCACGATATACCTGTGAGCAGCCTGTGGCTGTATACAGCATTGCTGAAATCGTTCTCGAGGCCTTCTATACACAGGTAGACATCAATCATTGGCATACAGACAAAATCTTGATTCATCTGAGAACAAAACATTGGACCATTCATGCTCGTCCCATTCCACATGCTCCCTAGCGAATTCAAGTCTTACTCTTCGATGTGCTGGGGTTAAGGGAGGTGCTTTTGCAGGCACTCTAGGTCTCAAATCGGCTTCTCTGAGGCGTCTTCTAATTGTCCTACTGCTAATTTTTTGGTGGTATCGCGTTAAAAAATTTTGACGAAGCAAAGAAAGATGTCACAAACCTTTGTCTTAGTGCCTGTAGGCGTAAAAAACGGTCTTGGCATCTGTCATGCGTTCACGACCCTGGCCTGGCCTCCTTAGGTTGCTTCTTGTTTCGCCAAATCTCCTTACCACTCGAGAGATCGACGATTGTGACACATTGAATCGTTCTGCCACTTGCATCTGTGAAAAAGCAATAGCTGCGGCGCACTCTTCAGGGGTAAGATTCCGATTTTGGCGAGGTTGGACATCCATATTATAGTTTCTAAAACAATTGGAGTAAAAAACTTAATGCAAAGAGCAAAGAATTCAAAATAAGCAGAACACTGCAATCTACCAAATGTACCTGTTTTAGGAATTAATAAAAATTACTGATAAATCTTTATCGGACGCACACAAAAAAACTTGTTTCTTCAGGAAATATTGTTCGCAAATAATTATAGGCCAGTTAAATTAATCTGAAAAATTTATGGTAAAAATTTTCGGGAAAAATACAATTATGCGTGAATTTTGTTCAGGAGTGTATAATGCTGTATATTATATAGATCAAATAATGAGAAATTTTGAAGCAAGATTCAATGACTACTTAAGCGTATAGATTACAACAACCGGACGAAACGCTTACTTGAACGCAAATGCTCACTCACACCAACTACAGAAATTGAAGTCCAACACGTTTGTGATAAAAAACAAAATTTGGATTTTCTTGTTCATATATTTAGCAGATCAGTAATTAAACGCCCACTAGGGCTTATAATCTAGGCTTTGATATTGTTATCTCTCATAAAAAAAATTCAATCCAACAATGATAATCTATCGAAACTAAAAATATTAAACGAAGAAAAATTACAAAATCAATGTCACAAAATTTATTTTTTATTAAATAACAGCAACTAGTTTCGGCCTATCTGTAGGCCATCATCAGGCTAAAAATTGAACAGGTGTATATAGACTGTGCTGTGATGATTGTAATGCTGTTTACATAGGGCAGTCTGGAGGTCTCTTTTTATTTCCTTTACATTTCAGGCTTTTGGGTATCATTATCCTAAGCTGCATTACAATTTTCTTTCTGTTATTAACCAATAACTTAACCAGTTTTAATGAGTTACTACTCACCTAGTTTTTAATCATTATTTTCTTTCATGTAGTACTTTTCCTTTAGTTTTCAATGAGACAATTTTTAATACACTTTTACTATATGCAAGCATGGTGGAAGTTGTTAATTTTTTCAATCCGTACTTTAGTTATTAAGGTAGGTTTATGCTGCTGCTTTAATTTGATTTGCTCTCACTTTCTCTGTTTAATTTTTAGCCTGATGGTGGCCTATAGATAGACCGAAACTAGTTGCTGTTATTTAATAAAAAATAAATTTTGTGACATTGATTTTGATATTTTTCTTCGTTTACCAATCAGTCACATTTGTGCTATTGATGATTTACTTCTATTCAAAAATTTTAGGTTTTCTAATAAAAAAAAATCTTTACACATTAATCTCTATATTTTTTCTTATTCTTTATTTTACTTTTTAGAAACATACACCTTTAAAAAAGTTGACATTTCTACATCTATATTGATGCGTAGTTTACCTTTTTCACTGCCAAAATGATATACAAAATACACATGAAATAATACTTTTTGGACCATTTATTTGTTAACTGAGTAAATTAATGGTTGATTATTATTCATACAAAAATGATTTGGTTTATTTTGTAGTAAAGATTAAATCATTTTTTGACACATTTTTCCAAGGGTGATATAAATATTACTTGACTATTTCTTTCAATCATTATAAATAATTTGTTAAAAATCCCATTATTCTTGCGAATTTTTTATGATACGTTAATAACACTCGACTCTGTAATAATTTTATCACAAATATGGTTACGGCTACAGATGCTGTTATAAATAAGGACCTGTTAAATGAACCGTTATCGGTTTTGAATGGACAAAATATCAATGTAACTTGTTTTAAATGTTCATTTCATTTATTTAGTTCTTACCTGTCTACAATCACTCAATAATTGAATAAAATATAGAGCGCAATACAAAACGAGCATCCGACATCATATTAACAAGTCATTTTAATGCTATGTCATCGTCCGTTCCATTTTTGGATCTCATTATTTTTTACCATATGTCTCGCACGCATTGTCTATGTCTTTTATATTATGGCATTATGGTAGCATATTTTTCAATAAGAACTTTCTTTTTTTGCCGTCTTTTAAACTAGGTACAGTCGGCTTTAGAATAGCATATACATGTTAAAGGTGAATTTCGTTTACCTACCGAAGTTATAAAAACGCCCTTCTTATACAACAAAGGAATGGCAATTTTTAAAACGCCTTCATTAAATGGTTTTGAGAGATTAAGTGTATTTACAATGGTCGGTCATGTCCCGAATAAATAGGTTTTTTTCGCATTTTTGTACTGATATAATAAAAAAAAGGGATTTTAATCCTAAACAAACATTTATTATCGAGGGTTCCAAACTAAGTGAAGATGTGGGCGTGGACAACTGTTTAACTGATTTCAAATTTATTATTATTTAAACCGTGATTGGTTACTCAAAATAAAAAGGCTGTCTATTCGATGTAAGCGATTTGAGTTTGAAAATGTATATGCTATTCTGAAGCCGATAGTACAGTTGAATACAAATATAAAGTAAATCAGGAAATGTTCCAAATCAATAAGTGAAATATGAAAATGTTATTTAAATTATAGTATTTTAAAGTACGTTAAATAGAAATCAAAGTAAATGAAATTTATTGTATTAATCTTTATTTTGTGTGGAAGTCCATCTTACAAAAAAGAATGAAAATTAAACTTTTTAATAAAATTTTCACTTTTAATTGCTTTTTTAACTCAATGACAGATGTCTTTATTGTTACTGTTCTTTATAAGAAATCAAAGTATTTCAGCATCAACTTCAAGTTGGATAGTTCAAATATAATCAGTTCAAAGATGGTTTGGGAATGCCTAGGCAAACTAAATGAACTGGGCCTGAAGAACACTGTCACCCTCCTATGGGTCCCTGGACACATAGGAATAGAGGGGAACGAAACAGCAGATAAGCTGGCAAAAAAAGGAGCTGAAACCCCAAATTTGGGACCAGAACCATCTTGTGGGATCAGCAGTAGAGTAATCTTAGGAAAACTAAGGGAAGAAATGGAGAAAGAAAAATCCAAGTACTGGAATCAGCTGGAAGGACTGAGGCAGTCTAAGATACTACTGGGGAACTATGACCAGAAGAGATCTCTTAGCTGCCTCAACCTCAGTAAAAAAAGGCTCCGAATTTTAACGGGAATATTAACCGGGCATTGCCGGTTAAGAAGCCACATGAAGAAACTAGGGTTAGCAGATGAAGCAAAGTGCAGATTCTGTGAGGAAGAGGATGAAACCTCAATACACATAATCGCAGAATGCCCTGCCTTGCAAAATTCTAGGGCTAGATACCTAGGAGCACATGGAATAGAGGAAGGGGATCTACCTGACTTAAAGCCCGACGATGTCCTAAACTTCCTCAGGAAAATAGGACTCGAAGAGCTGCTATAAGTCTGAGAAAATATCAGAACATGGCAAGTAAGGGGGGACACAATAGATCCTATAGGTCGCAGTGTAATTATCACCCCTAACTTATACATACATACATACATAGATATTTCTTAGTAGGTACACCACTAGATGGCCAACGGCCATATTTAATTTCAATTTTTTGTTTGAATATTAAATGGTTAATTTCAAAAAAAATATTAGGAAAATTTTTAAAACAATAGTTATGTAGGTACGAATTGGCAAAGTCAAATATCAGTGCCTATTTCCCAAGAATGAACTCTGTGATCATTTTTCTATCTCAGTTTTTTTATCATGTAAAAGTTTCAATATAATTTTTTTCAATAAGTGATTAAAAAAATATAACAGGTTCAAAAGCTAAATTTAACGATATAACTATTAAAAATATTTAAAAAAATTGAATGACTCCAGTGAATACTGAAAAAGTATTGTAAAGAGGTGTCTCATGCTCGTACCAGGGATCGTTATTGCCTTTGTTAATTATTTAAAAATCATTAAGGTCCCCAAAGTACCGCTCTTGGGCAATCAGTCATTCTTGTTACACCAAGAGCAATGTGTGGGAAAAATAATATACGAGGTCTGCTTATGAAAAAGAGTTTTATTTTAAAAATTATTTTACATTCAAATGCTCTCCTTCAATATACTTCCCTTCCCTCGCCATACACCCTTCCATTCGTTTTTTCCACTGGTCAAAGCAATGCTGGAAGTCTTCTTTTGTAAGAACAATTAGTTCTTACATTTTCGCTTCACCTCTTCCATAGACTCGAATCAGGTTCCTTTTAAGGCAGATTTGTACGTCGGAAACAGAAAAAAGTCACAGGGTGCTAAATCAGGCGAGTACGGTGCGTGTTCGAGCACTGGAATGCCTCTAGCGGCTAAATAACGCTTCACAGACACCGCGTTATGGGCAGGTGCATTGTCCTGGTGCAAGATCAATGATTTATTTTTCCACAACTCCGGCCGTTTCTTACGAACTCGCTCTCGCAGCGTTGCCATAACTTTCAAGTAGTAAGTTTGGTTTACAGTTTGACCCTCTGGAACCCATTCAGTCATCACGATGCCGTTGATGTCGAAAAAACCGATTAGCATGGTTTTAAATTTTGATTTCGACATCCTTGCTTTTTTCATTCTCGGCGATGCAGGAATTTTCCAGTGCATGGATTGCCGCTTAGTTTCAACATCGTATTGGAATATCCAGGTTTCATCGCAAGTGATGATGTTTTCAATCAATTCAGACTCTTCATCTAACCTCTGAAGAAAATCTAAGCAGATCTGTTAACGGACGAGCTTTTAGTCAGGGGTCAAATGTTTTGGGATCAACTTTGCACAGACTTTCTTCATGTTCAATTCGTCATGTAAAATGTTTCTGACAGTTTCTTTATCGGCGTTTACAGTCTCAGCAATCATCCGAATACTCATAAGACGATCTCCGAGCATAATTTCATTTATTTTGGTCACTGTTTGCAGAGTTGCTATTCTCGAGTGTATGAGAATGATTTGCGTATGCGAATTTATTGGTTTTTCGTATGAGAACTTCAAATGCGTATTCTTGATCGATAGAATGTGATTTTTTTAGTCGCGTAGGAGAATATTTTTATGCGAATATTTTCTACTGGGTCTACTCCATGAGAAACGCAAAAATCGAATACTGAGAGAGAATAAGCAACCAAAAAATATGGCTGGATTATAAGAATTGGGTCAAATAGCGGCCATAAATATATTGGAGAATATCGAAGAAGCAGATATAATGAGAAATTTCTATAGAAATCTAGATCCATTTGTTGAGAAATTCAAATCTATATTTCGGATGTCAAAGCAATCCTTATACTTCACCTTACGCCAATGACGCCAGTCTTTTTTGACTCCTGGTATACTGTTCAAGGTATTTCCAATATTTATCCATAGATTCTGGGCATCTTTAAAGGAGAAAAAGTATTATCAAATTTTTCCGTTTTTAGTTTTCACGTTCCTTTCCATAAACTCTACAAGAGTTTCTCTCTGCTCTTAGGATATATTACCCGTTCTAACTTTTTTTGCAGTTGTCAACATAATTAGAAACTCAACCAAATAACTTAAACTATAGGTTTTATAATCAAAAATCAGTTTATAAGATTTATAATTGGGATTTATAAAGTTTGACATTCGTTTGTCGAGACGACAAGGTAAGGTTACGACTAAAGGTATGTTTATCGAGGCAGAACAATCGTCACTGTATGTGCGTCTTACAAATAAAAGCTGTCAAATTTAACAGAAAACGAAGATATTACCAACATCAACACCAACCGTTAAAGTAAAACTTGTTTTTAGGATGGATGCACTGCTTTAACACAGTGTTGTCAGATTTAAAACATATTTTTTCAATTAAACTTGGAAGTTACGTTGAAACGAAGAGTTTTTTATTATTCTTGTTTTCGTAATGGAATAGTAGAAACTTCCAGCTATCTAACGCTGCATTCGTTTCCCACCCTACCCCTCTAGGACGCCTTCTGCGCGCGCAGTCTCGTTATTTAATAGCCAGACCTCGTATTTTCATTAACTAATTCTTAAATTCTTAATAAGGTGAATGCAATTTTCTAAGATGCTTTATAAAAATTATAACATGCCAGCCTCCACCTAAAAATTATTTCCGTTTCTTTTTTA
Source organism: Ophraella communa (assembly GCA_035357415.1). NCBI lineage: Eukaryota > Metazoa > Arthropoda > Insecta > Coleoptera > Chrysomelidae > Ophraella > Ophraella communa. Next base: position 26,193,760 of record CM068994.1, on the reverse strand, counting down.
TTTATTACATAAGTGTTTTTTTCGACAGATCAATGTGAAATATTTCTAATCAATATTTTAAATCAGTGGAAAAACAATTGGCTATAGTATTATGATGTAAAAAGGCATTCGTGATAAATTTGCTAAACATTTTTTAAGTATTAGACAAAAATAAAACAAAAAAGAAACTTTAAACCAGCACAAGATTGAATGATTTATAAAAACACATTAGTTATTTCAAACTGCGGAGATTATTTAGCAGCCCACACTGTATATAGGCACGCCGATACATTTGACCTAAATAAACACTGCTAAAATCACAAGCTGAAAAATAATGTCCGTCGATATTTTTTTTTGCGTGACACTCACAAGCGCGTAACTGCACTTCTGGTTTGTACATATTACAATACAATAACCCGGGTAAGGTAAAGAAGTATATCAGTTATCAGTTATGGCATAAGCCCGAGGGAGACAAATCTGCATTGAATGAACGCAGAAGTCTCGAAACCGAACCCAAAGATTTACGATCGAATTGTGACGAACCAGTCAACAATTAATTTGTCGGATGACCGGGTAATTGTTGGCTTCCTGCACTCTTTTACTAGTCGACGTAGTGGTTGTGGTTGCGTTCGTTCTTAGGCCAGTCCACGCAGCTCTTCGGAACCTCTTCAGCAAAACGAGAAATGTCTAATCTTAAATTATATTTTATATAAGTATTTAAATAAATATTTAATATTTTGCACAATACAACGGAAAAGTTTCTTTAGAACAAACAAACAAACATAATAATATAACCAAGAGCATACAGAGTGTAAAAGCCAAATGGAATAAATTCATTATTTCGGTTACTGTACATATTTATAAAAAATCCCGAAACACGTCAAATTTAAATTATAACTTGACATTCTTTAACGTAAAAATGCAACCCCTACCTTCAACCCCTTTAGAATGACAATCATTTGAAAGGTTTCTTCATTTTCTATTCAAAAATGTTTTTAAATTTGACCCAAAAATTATCATAAAAAAAATTAAAATCATGTTGTTACCGAAATTCGCTAAAATATATTCGAAACTTATTACAATATACTTTAAACTTATTTCCCGTTTAGGTGTTGATAAAGAGAAAGTGAACAAAAACCATAGCAATGTGGTTTTTAGATGGTAACCATTAAAAAACTTTAAAGAATTTCCGTGGCAACGCTATTTTAACAAGCAGTAGTAAATTGTTTTATTTAAGTTGTCATTGTTGTAATTTAAGTATAAAGTTTGTTCAATTCAATTCTGAAAAATGGTTAGATTAACGGAAATGCATAAAATAACAGTTTTACAAATTATTGGTTACGGAGATAACATCCGAACACAACAGGAAGTAACTCGCCTATTTCATGAGAAATTTACTAATTTACCGCCTATATCCCAAGGAACAATAAGTAAAATAGAAAAGCAGTTTCGCGAGTTTGGTCATATAAGGCAGATAAAAAAAGCAGCTGCCAATGCACTGAGTGATGAACTCAAATTAGATGTTTTGCTTGAGTTTCAGGAAAACCCACATACATCGAGTAGACAGGCATCCACTACATTCAATGCTAGCCATACATCGATAGCAAACATATTAAAAGAAAATAAATTGCATCCGTATAAGATGATACCTACTCAGAAGCTCATGGAAGACGATTTTGATAGGAGTACTTTTTTTGTGAGCAAATGATGGACATGTTGGATAACAATATTATCCAATTAGAAGACGTTATGTTTTCTGATGAGTGTACTTTTTTACTTAACGTTCATGCTAATCGGCAAAATTGCCGCTACTGGTCCACGGAAAATCCTCGCTGGATGAGAGAACACACTCAATACCCTCAAAAGGTTAATGTTTGGGCAGAGATTGTAGGGAACAATATCATTGGTCCCTTTTTTATTGAGGGCAACTTGAATGGCATCAATTATTTGGCACTACTTCAAAATGATGTCATTCCAACGTTGGCAAATTTATATCCTGATCCAGGTAACCCTCAAGTTCCAGCGAATACGATATGGTTTCAGCAGGATGGAGCACCTCCACATTACCAACTTAATGTCCGGCAGTACCTCGATACAATATTTCCCAATCGGTGGATAGGGAGGCGAGGATCGATTGAATGGCCAGCGCGATCACCTGATCTTACATTATTAGATTTCTTTTTATGGGGATATGGCAAGAGCCATGTGTACAAAACTAAACCTTCTGATTTAAATGACTTAAAAGAACGAATACCGCTTGCGATTAGGTCGATCACGCCTGATATGTTAAATAATGTTAGAAGACAGTTTTATTTGAGATTAGGATATTGCCAAGACGTTCGCGGAGAACATTTTGAACATTTACTTCATTAACATTCATAGTTCTTTTTCGTGTTCTACATTTTATTACGTTTTGTATTACATTTTAGTTTTTGATTGTATTGTAGCGAATTTCGGTAACAACATGATATTAATGTTTTTTATGTTAATTTTTGCATTAAATTTAAAAACAATAACATTTTTGAATAGAGAATGAAGAGACCTTTCAAATGATATATCACAAGCCTATACTTCCCATTTAAAAAATTGGGGGTTGTACCTGTCATTCTAAGGGGGTTGAAGGTAGGGGCTGCATTTTTACGTTAAAGAATGTCAAGTTATAATATAAATTTGACGTGTTTTGGGATTTTTTATAAATATGTACAGTAACCGAAATAATGAATTTATTCCATTTGGCTTTTACACACTGTACAGTTAAAATAATGTGGGTTAACTTAAATAAACTATTATTTTGTCTGTTTAATTAACTAATGAAGTGAACTTTACCATTTCCTTTCATGCTTAAAACACAACCATTAGAACGATAAAAATTTGCTGCCAGAATGAACTAGTGACTGATAGCACCTGTAAAAAAACTGAATGTTTCTTGTCTAGTTTTTGTTTTGAATTTCCATGTTTTCGACTTACAATACATGAAATTTTTCACCATTCGCAGTGTTCAGGAAAATTTTCTTCGCAGGAAAAAAAGAGCCAGCATTCTTTTTCGAAATATCTGATGAACATTGGTAACATTTGTTCCCGTATCCAGCAGCAATAATAGGCAGGGATCTTTTCATTAAATTCACTACAAGGCTCTTTTTAATTTTCGGGGATATAATTACAATGACTTTGGAGCCATCATATTGAAGCTTTTCCTCCTTTATCTACAGTTGACTTTATATTTTGCAGCCCTTCTTAACCAAATTTCCAGCACTTGATGGATCTTTTTGCAGTGAGTGGTACAATTTGCACAAATTTTGGGATATTAAAATCTGTGATAATAACTAAACTGACTCGTAGTTTCATACTTTTGGGTGTCTGATTAGGAAGTAGTGACAAATGCTTTTCTAATGAAATTTATTGTACTAACCCTTACTATGTGAAAGTCCATCTTAAGAACAGTAAACAACTAAACCAGATAAGTCAAGCTATGCAAAACACGTTCTTGAACATCCAGATCCACTCATACACAGCAATGAAATTCAAATACTGACATTCAAATATGTAGTATATATTTGTGATAAAAAAAATAGATTTTCTCGAAGAACTTGAAATAAATTTAAAGTAGTTATTGAATGAATAAATCTTAGAAGTTCTCCACTATTAAACTGTTTACTATGATTGAGTCTTAATTTTATACATAGATAAGACTTAACTGTAACACATTGTAAAGATCCGCATGATACATTTTTTCCTGGTTTTTCTATACCAGCGGTTCCCAAACTGTGGGTCGCAACCCACCAGTGGGTCGTGAGGGAAATTTTGGTGGGTCGCGGAATTTATTTCGAGGACAATATTCAGATATTGTAACCCATTTCATTGTTGTTAATATTAATTTTGGATTTGTTCCTTGTTTGCAAAGATTATTAGTTGGGTTTTTTCGTTATTTATTTTTATTTTCCACTTGTTGCAATATTGATTTATTTCTTGTATATGGTTTTCTATGTTTTCTGTAATTATTTTCCTGTGCTTGGATGTTGTGTATATGGCTGTGTCGTCTGCAAATAAGGCTATTTCTGTTTTTTCGTTTTTTGAAATGTCGTTGATATAGATATTGAAGAGTGTTGGTGATAGGACACTTCCTTGTGGTAATCCTTCTGGCATGTTGCATTTTTCTGATTTTCTTCCGTTTGTTGTTACTTCGTATGTATGAAGATTCCGGTTTTTATACTGCTTTTTTGAAATCCACTAACAATCCAAAAATGAATATTGTAGCCGTAGTAAAGATCCAAAATTTGCGGATTTTGATTCTTGACATTCTTTACGATTGGTTACGATACCTTCGGCACGGAGACCTGTACGATTTCGTCAACTTAGTGAGTTTGATAGGGGTCGTATAGTGGGACTTCGGAAACCTGGTTTTTCTTTCAGGAAATTGCAGTTAGAGTCCAAAGAAGTGTAGACACCGTGGTTAGGTGGTGTCAGACATGGCTTCGAGAAGGCCGTACGTAAAGAGCAGGGGGCTCTGGACGCCCCCGTAGAACAACAGACCGTGAAGATCGCCGCCCAAGATTATTGGGCTTAGGGGACCGTTTCTCCACTACCAGGTCCATTGCAAATGAATGGTTTGCAGAACATAGAAGACCTATTGGCATGCGAAGTGTTTATCGACGAATAAGACGTTTTGGCCTGTTTTTCAAAAATATTAATAAAAATTGTAAATAAGAATTGTGAACATCAAATCTTCAAAACAGTATCAACTTGAATATATTTTACTTAGTTTCTTCTAGTTTTTCCACTAAATACAATTGTTGCGTTGTATTTTTACACCCTAATGATGAAGAAACTGAAATTAGTTTCCCAATCCCTTTTAAATTAAACATTTGTGGAATCATTTGTGTATTTTCTTTAAATCTTTTTGAATTCTACCCATATTTATGGATGACTTGCATAGTTCAAGCTTTTTAGCAGCTTTCTTGTATGTTCGATCAGGCATTGTCAATGTTTGGATGATCTGACTGGCCTAAATAGCTTTTGCCTATAAAGAGTCGGTGATGGACCATTAATAAAGCGGGGTTGATTATCGTTACAACTGTTATGCGAGGAGATGCGCCCGTCAGACAAAGATCTAGTCGTAAATCGGTGAACGGCATCAGTAAATACACAGAAAACAATGCTGGGTGACTGAACCTCTATGACGATCGTCGCTGATAAGTGCTTCTGCGGTTACGTTTGCTATTCTTTCAACATATTTGCTTTTACTCTTGAAAATTATACTCGATTCCGATATACAGTTACTTATAATTTGTTTTAGTTATACCAACTTTCCGAGAATTTTAATTTCAAAGCTCTAAGATGTATTCCATCGCAAACCGTTTGTGGTTTGCTTACTCAGAACTTAAATCGAATTTAATGGGAAATTATACTTAATTTTAACTCATTATTTGTTGACTAAAACATTTTTAGTAAACATAAAGTTGTGCGTTGGTTAATACACACAATTAAATTTATTGTACTAAACCCTTACTTTTTGTCCATCTTATTAAGAATAATAAAAAACTCTTCGTTTAAATGTAACTTCCAATATTATTTGAAAAAATTAGATTTTAAATTACAATGACGGCCGTTTCGCTAAGAAGCATCGTCAGATTGACATATTTAGGTTACATGATTTTTAAAAATATACCTTAGACTTTTCACGGAGGTATAAATTACTGAAAATATAGTTGGTTTTTTATCACAATAGTGTCAGTATATATCATCTAAAAGATATAGTTCCAAATGTTTTGTGTGTGTAATGATATCGGGGTCAAAGGACATTCGAGCTGTCCGGCCTTTGCCGGTGGTCTTGCCAACTCAGGACAACAGCCAGCCCAGCTATGGGCAGGAGCACCAACATTACTCATAAACGTCCATTCTCAACATTGAATGTAAGAATGAATATTCTATTACAGTGACGTACAAATATAATAGAATTAAACATTTATCAAAGTATCAATTAACAGTTACAATCTCCAAAAACATTCAAAATTTCAAATTATATTTAGAAACAGTCGCTTCAATTTCATTTAATAATAAACCGGTATATATAAACGTAAATGCCCAAAACAAATACAGATCAAAAATGAGATATTTTAAAGTTAGATAAAATCAACACATAGATTGCAACAGATACTGTCATACATAAACCATTTAATTGCATGATTTTTTATATTGTAATAAAAAATATTTTTAATCGCAATAATGTATAAACGTATGTTTAAAAATAGTAAAAAAATCTGGATGTATCGTGATAGAAAACGGAGATTTTTAAAAAACAAATTTGAATAGATTATTAATAAGCATAATATCTTAAAATGACTAAATATCTAAGTTAAATGGCAAAGATATAGTCTAAATCTTAAACATCATGCATGTCTGTCTTGTATCTTGTACAATGGCCAATGTGAGTGACCATCAAGCCTTACAAGTCTTACATCGTTTTGTGATTATTGTTGCTGGCCTTTTCTTGTTTTTCTACTATTTCTTTTTCAAGATCTGATGGCCTTCATCGCTTTAGTAAACGATGATTTCCACGTTGCATGTGCATATGTCACTTCAGCCACAAATTCGGCAAGTTTCATACATTTCTCTGCCTCCTCTTCTCTGGATCGACGTCAAAGAAGCCAAGAATTTACAATACATATATACAAATTTTTTGTTTTAATTTTTATTTTGTAGCACCCAGTGAGGCTATCCATATATTGGTTATATTCCTGAACCAACTTGATATATTCAATGTTTTTTTGTTCTTGCTGTTTCTCCAGGCAAGTCCCGCAATTTATTTTTTTGCTGCACCTTAGTCCAAAACAAGATGTTAGACCATTTACTTGGATTTTAATATTCCTTTGCACACAGTCACAGTGAGAGTTCAAAGGACCACAATCTCAGTTTCACGAATGTTAAGAATAAGTCAGCTTACAATGACGGGTCCTGGCTATTAGCTACTTTTACTTATAGAGTTTTTTCATTTATCCATGACTCATCCATCTCTTTCTGCAGTATTACAACTACTTTCAAATTTTTCACAATTTCTAATCCTTTAGGATCCTTTAACCGTTCTGTACTGTCTGACTGTAGAAAACTTTTATCAAATGTAATACCACGAGTCCTTAAAATTTTATCGATAAATTTTTAGTTTCGAAGGAAACTTTTTTATTTCAAAAAAGTACGAAAACAAACTGAAATGTGATAACATCACGAGTCTGTAGAACGAGTGAAATCACAAAACTGTGATATTTTTACAGGTGAAAAAAATAATCAGTATTAAATTTGGGTTATATAGCGGATTCAATAAATAAAAAAAAACTAAACTTTTCTTCATGGTACGTACCATTTCTATCAATATGTTTCTTCTCTTGTAGTTTCATACAAGTGATTAATAACTTTATTACTATTATCGATAAGCTTGGAATAAACAATAATTTTTGTTTAATTTGTGATTGTAATCGTAAAACCAGATCGCCCGCCACTGTAAATTTATATAATAGCGATAAAAAAACCGCGGATTAAATGTTGATAAATTTTAATGTGTGCGAGAAGCTTAGAGCCACAATAAAGAAATCTGTCGGGGATATAAATCGATTGAAATATAAAGGCATTAATTCTACAATCAAACAGATGAGAGTCGAGATTAAGGTGCAAAGAAACTGATTAAGACTTTCAGCTTTTTCTTAACTTCTGAGTTTATCTTTGACACGACCTCATTTTGTTCAGGATAAAAATGAAACATAAGTTTCGTTGTTGGAGAACAATTTAATTAACAAAAGCTGTAAATATTAACAGGGACTTGTTTTTGAAGTTATAAAAGATGAGTGTGAAATTTTAAGATATGCGCTCATTACTATAATAACACAAAATTTATAGTGAATAGTAATATTGAGTAATATTATGGAAGTGGATCGCTTCAAATATTTAGGAATTTTATTGACAAATAATGGAAGTAGGGATGCTGGAATAAAAGAAAAAATATTGAACGCTAATATGCCAATAAAAAAATACTATGGAGCAAATTAATACGCAAAAACACAAAAATCAAAATATACAAAAGCCTTATAAGGCCAATATTAATGTATGCTGTGGAAACAATGACCATGACCAAAAAACAAGAGGAAGATTTAAAAATAGTTGAAAGAAAAGCAATGAGATTAATATTGGGACCAGTCAAGATAAATGAAAATGAATTTAGAAGAAGAACGAATTAGTAAATACAACAAGAAATAAATAAAAATGTGGTTCAGAAAATAAAGCAACAGAGAGGACACGTTTTTGGAGCAGGAAATACAGCAACGATAAATATAATATTAGAATGGGAACCAGGAAATAAAAAAAAGCTAATTGTAACCTAATTAGTTGCTCATGTTGATACGCTTGTCGCCTCTGGTCACTGTTATAGGTATAGTATATATGAAATGTATTATACCATCACTATGTGAAAGTCCATTCTATTATGAACATTAAACAACTAATTTAAAAAAAAATTTTTAAACTTCATTTAAAAAATCAACTTTTTTAAACTAATAACAGCTGTATTGATAAAATATCAGTCAGATTAACATATTGAGTTCAAAAGCTAATTTTGTAAATAAGGTTTTGGAAGTTTTATTAAAAATTCAGCTTTAAAGTTTATTATTTTATGCTTAAACTTTCCAAGTGCACTAATTTATAGATGTTAAATAAAAGCTATGAATTATTTTTACTAGATTAGAATACTTTAGTTGAAATAAGAATTTGTGTAATGGTTTGATATACATTCCACACATTAAATTTACTCATCTTTTTAATGTCATGATAATATTTAAAATTAACATAATTATTTAATTGATTCAATTTTTTTACAAGATTGTATTTATAAACAATTTTTTTAAGAGACGTAATGCTGTTCCGCGCACTCTGTTGTCTGTACTACATGAATGTGTGTCCTTTTATGGAATACCTCTTCTTCTTTGCCACGTAAAAGGCACCTAGAACGACCAAAATTGATTTAACATCAGAAACCTTGGCCTATCTCCAATTATTCTTCCCAAGTTAAATCCGTCTCCTTGCTGCATATCCCTGTCATTTTCCCCTTTATTTTTTAACACTTAGTTTTCCCCAAAACAAGCGGTTTCTTATCATAACCTCTATAATATTTTCCGTTGTTATGTTTACTTCCAGCTCAAGTTCTAAGACATTTCTTTTAGTTATCGATCTACCACAAGTAATCACTAGATGCTCGGCTGCATCAGTGTTGCCGCAATAAAAGCAGCTGTAACTTAATATTTCTCAATACCTTTGGCATCCCCTGGAGTGGATGGCTTCAAAGGGGATGTTACTGGAGGAGAATGGGGAGTATTTCCGGGAGGTTTTCAACAGATTACTGAGGGAGAAAGAATTCCCGGAGGTATGGAAGGTGGCCAAAATGATACTTGTGAAGAAGGCGGTTAGGGGAGGAAAAATAACAGGAGACTGCAGGCTCATCAGTTTGCTGTGTGGTATGGGTGAGGTGATGGAAAGAATCATAAAGGTAAGGATTCAGGAAGACGTAAGGAGAAATGGGAGTTTTAAAAAAAGCCAGCATGGGTTCACGAAGGAGAAATCTCTCTGTGCTAGGTAGAGTGATGGATTTGGCGGAAAAGGCTAGGGAGAAACAAGAAGCTGGCACTACTAGTCTTCGATGTGGGGAACGCGTTTAATAGTGTCAGCAAGGGGGCGGTGTTGAGCGCGTTGTTGAGGCTCGGAGGGTTTGGTTAATTTAGTGGAGGATTACCTATCGGATCGATAGATTCAAGGGGGAGGAGATATAAAACAGAGGTAGGAGTGCCCCAGGGATCGATACTGGGACCGACGCTTTGCAAGTGTGTGTTTGACGAGGTTTATGGAATTGTATGCGAAGAGGGATATGAGATTGCGGTGTATGCAGATGGTCTGTGCCTGGTGTGTATGGCAAAGAAAGAGACGGAGATAGAAAAAAAGGCGGAGTAATGATGATGGCGAGTAATATGAATGGATGAAGAGTGTGTGAGGGACCGCCGCTCGTCTTGAAGCATGCTAGGGTAGTGATTCCGAGGCGGTGGTAACGGCGAGTTTTAGTTTTGAGGTGGGTTTGGTTGGTTGGCATCCTCTTGAGGGTGAAACCAACACTGGACTAATTCTTTGCATAAGGACCCTTCGAACATGAGTTTCCCATCTTAGCCCGAAAAAAGATACGTTTGGTGTAGGCTCTGAGATATCTATAGCCCTACAAAACGTTTGTAAAAAAATAGTAGGTTTCTCTATGTGTGCAGTTGACCCACATCTTCAGGCGCTTTGTCCATTTGACATAGTTTGTGCTATCTGATCATGTGTTGTGCCTAGATAGATTTTACCTTTTACTGTTCCATTCTTGTCAATGTTTTCTCTCCGATCGAGCGTCCTGGTTTTTCCATATATTAAAATATCTATTAGTAGTATATCCCTAATAAGCATTTTTGAAGCATAACTTCCTGTCATACCGGAACTGCGTATAAAATTACCAATAGGACCTCCCACATGCCTCCCAGTGTGTCAAACGTGTTCTTTGTACGAGAGATGTCTATCTAGCCAAATTTATAAACAATTTTAATTTAATGAATGTTAAATTCAGTCATTAAACCAATTATTTTAAAAGCCGATTTTATTGTCTACCGATATTGCGGTATTTTATCGTGGATCTCAACAAAACCGTTTCGAAGATTAGAAATAAAAAATTGCCAGCCATAGAACTACCCATTTCTTACCGACTTATTTGTCCACAATTCATCGGTGTGTTATCTTTTCGATCAATCCCAAAGGCACTATTTTTATTTTCATCTTTCCTTTAACAGAAGCCAATTAAAAATTCAAGGCACAACTGAATGTAAACCAATCGTCTTATCAAGCAAACCTTTTCTTCAAATTGATGTTGGACAATAAATTCTCTTGTTACGATCAATAAAATAACGATAAGCAAATTCTTCAATCCATTTAAGAATTATTTAAAATTAAACATCGCTCGGTAAATCCGATCCCGATATAGAAAGTTTGCAGTGTGTGAGAACCAGGTTTCTGATAGGTAGGGCGATAAAACTAGAGTTGTCGGTGTTGGTCAGTCGAAGTTATTTTATTTTAAATAACAAATATAGCATTTTTATTTGTACGAAGAATAATAAAAAACTCTTGTTTTAACTCAACTTCCAAGCTGTAATTGTAATTTTAAACCTAATTTGTTCAATGAAACTTGGAAGTTTAGTTAAAACAAGAGTTTTTCATTATTCTTCGTAAGATGGACTTCCAAAAAAGTAAGGGTTAGTACAATAAATTTAATTTATGTTTGTATATAAATGGAAATGTTTATATTACGATTATATAGACCAGTAGAATTGTACATATTAACCAAAGAATAGAAAAGGTCAAGGGGGTGTCATAATTGAAAAACTTATCAGTTCATCAGCTGAAAACTTGGAGGGAAGTTTGTAACCATATTATGACGTTGGGCGTCAATTTGGGATATGATTTAAATGTTGAGAGTGAATTTATAAAAATATTTAGTTAACTTTTAAAAAATAACAATATACCAAAAAAAAAAATGTAATTTACAATAAAACAACCATTAATCTTAATTTCGTCTTTAATTAGTTGTAAGAGATATTTCAATAATTAACAAAATTTATAAATGTGTTTATCACATCAAAAATTATGATAGTTAAATACCTCGGCTAGGGGTGGGTAAGTTCATTAGCTCTGACTATAGTACAATATTTGTTTCTTTAAGAAATTATAAGGGCGCCACTGAAATCTTTTTATTTTTTTATGATACTACTGAAGAAAGTTGTTTTTAGCTGAGTTATTTAAAAAAGTATCATAAGATGACAGAAAGATGTCCAAAAAAACTGTCTATGAAGTAAAAAAATGAAAATGTACCAACAGATAAAAGATAAATAGATTTCCTTGGTGCTAAAATGAATGAAGTTGAGAATACGTTACAAAAAAATAATCCGCAAACAGTTCTTTACAACTACTTATTCTAATACAGTTGGCAATACGACAATGATTTTGATATTACGTTTAAGAAATAAAGAAAAACGAGACAGCTGTATAATATTATAAATGCATTTATTTACGTTGGTCGACTTATCTTTTTTTACATCTGCGATCCATTAGTTGATCCAGGAGAGGGCTGGTCCAGTGAAGGGTTGGTCTGGTGAACCGTCCACCAATATAGAACCAATCAGCGGTAATTCGGTAGTAACTCAGTAATATCTTTGAAATTGTTATTGTCTTTGAAATTGAAATTTGTAATGTCTTTGGTATTTTTTATTCCAATGCTGTGTGTAACACCTATGACAATAAGAGAATCAATCGTTGTTGAAGGTATTGGACTATGCCACATTAAAGATCGTGTATAAAGTTGGAATTACTGACAGATATCGTTTTTAATAATTAACATGTTAAAAACTCTATACCATAGATGGTGTTAGCGTTAGCCATATAAATAATTTAAAAATACTACGTTTTTAGTTAACATATCATGTTACAAGTTTTGGGGGGTGAAAAGGTGGTGAAAGTGGGTGGCGTCGTGGAAAATCTGCCATTTTCCGACGTACCTGATTTCTGGTCGAAAAATGTTGAATAGCAAAGTTGTAGGTATTTAAAATAGCTACAATTTTTGTCAGATAATATTTTGTACATAACCTAAAAATATCCAAAAAAATGCAAGAAACTATTTTTTTTAGATTTTTCGTTTTTCATTTGTCATTTATCAAAAAAATAATTCAAATCGTATGATACTTGGAGAAAATAAATTTTTTTAAGTCCCAAAAAACCTCAATTTCTTTTGTAGCGCTTGGATAAAAATTTTCCGAGATGCAGAGTTTTTTCGAAAAAAAAATGTTTTTTTAAAAAAAATTTCTCCTTTCTACAATATAAAGAACAGATACATTTCCTATTTAAAATTTTTGAAACAAACTCAAAAAAGGAAAAAATCATTTTTAGAACATGCAAATTGTTTATAATTTGTTTAAAATATTAATGAAAACAAAAATTTAATTACATCATTCGGTTCAAAAGAAAAATATACTTAGAAAAATGTATACATTGTTTTTATGCCATAGTATGACGCAGAGTACAATAAACAATGTACAGTAGTTAATGAACAACTAAAATTTGGAAGTTTTCTACTATTGAACTGTTTACATTGATTGAGTATTCATTTTATTTTTATAGATAAGACGTAATTGTAATACAAATATATGAAGTAATTGTAAAGATCAGCAGTAGGTACATCCAGAATAATCCCTTAGGGCTAATAACATCTAGGCTTTAATATTGTTATGTCTTATTACTTCCATATTTGGTCCAGCTGTAATTACTCAGGTAATCAACATCAGGTACTTAGCTACAAACAAACAAAATACGGGGTTGTGATAAAATATGGAACTAAGTAAATATCTTTTAAACGAAAAGAACGATATTTATGAAAATTTGCAGGTAAGTGCAATGGAACAAAACGCATCTGATGTACATTTTTTTGATAATAATGTACTTCCGGTTTAACCGGAAATGCCATCAACTTCTTTAATTTAAATGGGACACCCTATATATTTTCACAGATTTTGAAAGTGCTTGTTATTTTGAATTCATACATACTGAGTTTAATGTAAACAAATTTGTAAAAACGAGAAATATAGCACTTTAAACAACCTCCTTTGAGTTTTTTACATTAGAGCAAAAAACTATTTAGATAAACAAATTGATGCTGTTTGTATGCATAGTAATAAATAAACAAGTACTGTTTAGTACGTCTTTTGTTCTTCAAGTGTCAAATTCTAATTGACGGAAATAAATTGCACAGTTTAGAATGGTTCAATCAAGTGAAAAAGAGCGTATTGAAATTTTATTGATGATCGATTATGGTGATCGTGTTAGAACTCATGAAGAGTGTGTCATATTTTTAATAATTTTCATCCGGAGAGAAATCCCATATCACGCTCAACAGTAACTAAAACATTACAACGTTTTAATACTACTGGGATGGTAAAAAATTTGCCAAAACCTGGAAGACCGCGGACTGCAATGAACGAAACTGTTAAACAAAATATTGCAATCGATTTAGAAGAATCACCTCAAACTTCCACGACAAATTTAGCACTAAACCATGGTATCAGTCGACGTTCTGTAGGAAAGATATTAAAAAGTGAAAAGTATCATCCGAATAAGGTACAGTTGGTTCAAGAATTGTCATACGATGATTTTGACCGCCGGCTGGAATTTTGCGAACGACTAATGGACATCTGGACTAAAAATTTTGCTTCTAGCACAGTTTTTTCCGATGAGGCAACTTTTTGTTTAAATGGAACAGTTAATCGCCATAACTGAAAGTATTGATCAAATAAAAATCCTTATTGGATTTATGCAGCACATACCCAGCATCCACAGAAGTTAAATGTTTGGATGGGAATTGTCGAAAATAAGCTTATAGGCCCATGTTTTATCGACGGAAACTTGAATGGTGACAAGTATTTGGATCTACTAAATAACGAAATTATTCCTGCACTTAAACAGAATGGGCAATTACCATAAAATATTTGGTTTCAACAAGATGGAGCACCTCCCCACTATGATAGAAGGGTTAGGAATTTTCTGGATGCGAATTTTCCAAATCGATGGATTGGACGTAGAGGATTCATAGAGTGGCCTGCTCGTTCTCCGGATCTTAGCCCGTTAGATTTTTTTCTACGTGTTTACGTTAGACGACCAACAAACTTACAGGAATTGAGACAAATAATTATTGATGAATGTGAACTAATACGTGGAGAAGTCTTGGAAAGAGTGACTCAAGAATTTGTTAATAGGATGGCACATTGTCAGCAAGTAAACGGCTAGCATTTTGAACATTTGAAGTAATTTTGTTTCTCATTATTCTAAAATAATGAAATGTACATTTATTGTATGTACTACTAACAGTGAGTTATTCCTCGTTTTTACAAATTTGTTTACATTAAACTCAGTACCTATGTATGAATTCAAAATAACAAGCTCTTTCAAAATTTGTAGAAATATATAGGGTGTCCCATTTAAATTAAAGAAGTTGATGGCATTTCCGGTTAAACCGGAAGTATATTATTATCAAAAAAATTTACATCAGATGCGTTTTGTTTCATTGCAGTTACCTGCAAATTTTCATAAATATCGTTCTTTTCGTTTAAAAGATATTTACTTGGTTCCATACTTTATCCCAACCCCCTATAACTTCAATATGTCAATTTGATGATGCTAGTTTTTAGCGAAACAGCTGTCATTGAGTAAAAATAAGAAATTTAAAAAAAAATAGTGGAAGTTTTAATTAAAACGTTCTATTTTTAATGTTCTGATGGACTTCCACAAAGTAAAGGTTACTACAATCAATTTTTCTGTCTAATATTGAAATAGTGGCCACATTACTCGTTTTTTACTCTAGCCCATTATGTAATAACGCATAATTTTAAGGCGCATATCAGCGATAAGGTGATTGCATTATTATGTACATTAAATATTTTTTATGCTTAACATAAGTTACTCTCATTTTATCACTGGATCAATAGTTAAACAGTGCCGAAGGAGTAATTAATATTATAATTCCGAAATTTTACTATAAATGGCCAGTAAAATTGTAATAAAACTTGAATGAACATTAAAGGTACATCTCGTAGTTCGTTATCAGCTTTATAGGCTGATTAAATAAGCAGTTCAATCGAGTCATTTCACACGTACGTACTACAGACTGAAATTCTTCGTTAGAAGATCAGAATCTTATTCATAAATAACGTAATATATTTTGTTGACCAAAAAGTAGGTTTCCTCTTTTTTTCTGTTTGAAATTTGTCGATCCCAAAATGTTTAATTAAAGTCAATTTCTTATGATGATGATGATGATCAACATCGATCAGGTTTGGAAAAATACAATACAATGGAAATGGAGAAAATAATTATAGTGATAATAGTGATAAAACCACTAGTGGTTTTATTAGTTTTAACCGGAATGATTGGCTAGGATTTTCTACAAAACATTGAAGCGCTTTCATTGGACGAAATCACAAAATTGTGGCATTTTAGCAGGCGAAAAAATATAATTTACCTTTTGATATTGTCAAGTAACTTTATTGTTGTCTTTTTATTCTTCTTCTTTCTCCTCATTATCACTGCTAACTTCATACTTATACTGGATTTTGTTTTGTTTTTGATTATTTTTTATTTTATCATGGATTATGGTTGTGATTTAATTTCTACCTTATTATTGTAAGCATTGTTTTCGCCTTCACTACATCATTTTCTTCTTGTCAATTAATTTTTCAGTATCCATACATATTTCATATTTGTTCTACGTTGACATTTGCACTCTATGTATCTACTCTTGTCAATCACAAAACATCCAGAATATATGGGACGTTATCCAAGAGGATAAAGTTTGAAAAAGAAAAAACAATATTCATTTTATAACATAAACATTTACAGAGAGTCAAGTAACAGAGATATAATAACAAGATGAACAGGACATGCAGCACGCTATGATAACAACGTGCCAAGAAACCTTGAGGACGTATCAACTAGGAGCAGAAACAGAAGTATAACAAAGCTGAGATGGAATGACGGCGTTTTCGAGATTATCAGAGAAATTGGTATAGCTTACCAGAAGGTCCCGAATAGAGATTGGAAGGACAAGGCTGGAAAAAGTCCACGCTCTACTGATGATGAGTAAGGTATTAGATAAAAGTGCAAAAATAATGATTTAAAAGTGAAACTTTTTTAGAGGAATAATAATTAAGAAAACTGTATGAGCAGCCATACATTATAAGTCCATCAAAGGGCAAAAGATTAAGATGGATTGGTTACGTCGAGAAAATGAAGAATGGAGGAGGGTGTCCTAAAGAAAGAATAAATGTAAGTGGTGCTAAAAGATATGAAAATACTAAAAATAACCAATTAAAGGAAAAATTAAGAGGACAGAAAAGACAGTCAAGAATCCAGCAGTATGATGTTTAGTTTTCTGTTAAATATACCATTTTGCCATCAGTCTTTATCATTAATATTGAGTCATGATCATAATCTTAAAGGATTCTTTGATTAGGTACTTTCCTTTGGTTCTTTATCGTCCATTACGCAGTTGATCTATACGTCATTTTATAGATAAACCATCTATTTCAACTAAATATTGAAAATGACCCTTCTTTTTAGTCACTGTACCAAAAGTCCAAGCTACCTTGCTGCTGATTTGAAAGTCTGAAATGGTCGAATGGCGGTTTAATTCTTACATCAGTTTAAATATAATTCTGCTGGAATTTTTTACAACGAGGATGGTATAATTTCCTGTTTGATTTCTGTCATTAATTTTTCAGTTGTCGCTCTATCCCCGACATGAGCGTCTGGTCTCTTGGTTGAATCTTATTCCAACCAACCCCCAAGCTTCCACTAACATTAGGGTTTTTATTCCGCCTTTAATTAGTGTCCTTCAATTTTCCTTAATATTTTCGTCTGGGACTCTTCCAATGGACTAGTTTAGTGATTTTTTTTAATATTTGCATCTTATAAAATAGGTTTTTAGTGGTTTAACTCTACAAATAAAATTTTTATAAAATTAATCCTCTAGCCATAATCGGCTTTTGAAATTTAAATTTAATGGTTACATACGTCATAAGTGGTAAGTGACGTGTTTCAATAAGATTGGTAGAAAATTTGCGATGTTGTCGATATGCTTTAATATTAACCGAGAAACTTATCTCTCTCTCTTATTTGTTGTCATTAAAAAGAGATAAACATATCGATATTTTTGTTCTCTGATTGACACTTTATCAAATAAGGAGTAAAACACTAAACAATATATTCTTTCATTTTCGTTAGTTTAATTTGTTGTTTGGTTGTGTTTGGTTTATGAAAGAAATTACTTCTATACTATTTTTGGTTCGAAAATAAAAATCCCTAACACCTTCTCTTGGTGTTATAGCGGTTCCTTCAAAAATAACCAATAGAAGTAATTGTTCTCTCGGGGAGCAACCCTTCTATCGGTACAGTGAGAGAACGAATTTCAAGAATACCGTTTTGGCATTTTCAATAGAACCACGCCCACCTTCTATTGGCTGTTCTATTCTATCACCGTCAAGAATAGGGGTCTTGTTTGTTTATTACAGATAAACACGATTTTTTCTCCTGTCATATATCTTGTCAACTGGTACAATCAGTTAGTCACAGAACACGGTGTTTTGTGCCGTCAGTTCTTTGAGAATAATTGAAACGAACGTAGCTAAACTGTGACAACGTTGACTTTTAAACACACTTCATTATTGGTTATTAGTTGGCGCTACGTTTAAAACTTACTAATTATTTATTGCTAAATTTTACGAAATGAGAATAATTACTTGCAAAATGAATACCAATTAGTAAGTAGGTATCTTATCCTAAATATATATTGCTATAATTTTGATTAATATGATCCTACTAAACTAGTCCATTGTGGAGTATTCTCTCTATATCTACTCCTTGTTCTTCAATTTATGTTCTTTGTTAGGACCTCACACTACTAGTGTTTCTTAATAACCCTTTTTCCTCTATACTACATATTTTAATATTTTAACTTAATATTTTCTTTTACTTTACATTTTGACTAATGTAATTTTTGACATTACTTTATCGATGCATTGAAGTACATGATTAGCCTGATGCTGGTCTAAGACCAAAACTTTTTATAATAGTTTTTACATTAAATTTTTGTGGTTTGACTTGGTGCTTTATTGATATTTTGTTACAAAAATGATACAAAGATGGGATCAAGGATGAGCTATTTAAAAGTACCTAGGTACGAATAGTTTCACAAGGTTCAGCGTCCGAACGAACCACTTGTGAAGGTTGGATCAAAGCTATTAATTTATAATCACCTATACACACATATATTTTTTTTATTTAAATCATTATGGGTTACAACAATAAATCGTAGCTACCGAACATTCTGGTATCACGTGGAGAACATTACGGCCGATACAACAGAATAACTGTGTTACCGACCACCTTTTTTCTAATGGTTCATTACTACATAATAGTTTACATTTTGTTTAAACAGATGATAGATATGCTACTGTCTCGGAGTGAAGCTATTATATTATATAGAATTATATAGAACACGATTCAACTGCTATTGTGGAACTTTCGGTGGTTTTTTCTTATTTTTTAATAAATGGAAATATTATGCGGTACATTTACATCTATATACTGAGATAAATAACTAAGAGTTAAAAATTTAAGAAGTAAAACTTACCTCAATAATTTATAATAAAAGGATATATTAATAAGTTTCATCGAATCTTTACTTTTTCTTTATTACATCTACAGTTTTCAAGTTTATAATTTTCACAGACAAACATTCAATATAAACAAAGAATGTAATTGACATCTTATCTTGAATAGGATCCATATTTTGCTATTTTATCACAATCAAATATTTCCAATCCATAATAAGTGCAATTTCATATAACAATTCACCTTTGACCTAGTTCTATTTTCAAATTCAAATTTTAATCTGAAACAATAAAAAAGGAAATAAAAATTAAAAGTATTAATGGTTTTCACATGTTTAAGAAATCAACATGTTGTTTTAGCTAGTTAAGTATTTAAATTAGTATTATGAAAAGGAAGTACTTACAAAAGTATAAGGAGACAAGTTGTAGTCTTCGATATTGTACAAATAAGTATTCCAATAGATAATGAGTACCTTAAAACACCACAAGAACAATTAAAAACATGTAACAAATGTAATGAAATACAGTAAACTAATTCCCACATCGAAAGTGTTGGACTTAATCAAATAAACTTATGAAAGAACACTTAAATAGTGCATAGTGAAATAACTATTGAAAAACTTAATTTATAAACATTAACAAAGACATTTTATGTAACAAAATGTATGTAGGATAATTAAGTAAGTTTTTTATACAAATTTTAAAATGTTAATCTTTGATAACACAGAGAATCTCATCTTATATAAGGTGTAAGTAATACAAATAACAGAATCTCTTAAAAGTTTAAATTTTAGTTGTTAGAGTTTAAAATAGTAATTTTCAGTTAAAATGGGATTAGTTTAATGGATTTATAGTAATTTTAAATACAATTGATAGTTTTAATTCAAATTTTGAAAGTCTAGAAAATATGACAGCTCAAATTTGTCTATTTCAAATCTAAATTTTCATAGAAAAATTGCATTTAAAAATTATATTAATAGATTTTTAGTAAATATAAGGATAAGATTTCCCTGTACGTTAACAAAGGTACTATTAGATTTGTAATTTTATTACCTTGATATTCAAGAATTTTGGTTAAATTTTGTATTTAAAAACAATGGAATTCCGTTTCTTACGTCGTATTTGTCATTTTCCTGGAAGCCTATAAAAAGGCGAGGAAATTTATGATTCACTCTCTTATCCTGATACCAGAGCCATTAACATCGTATGTATTAATTAATTACTAAAAGAAAAAAATCTGCATTAATCAAAATCAGTTTATATTAAATTAATACATGTAATATAAAAAAAATACATGCATTAAAGTATTCAACCATTATTAAATTACTTACCAAAGTAATAAATTGGACAAAACCGAGGCAGATTCCAGTAGAATTTATGAGATTAAATTCGAGCGTCGTTTCCACAACGGGACCTTAGCAGCCATCTTGTAATTTCACATTTCCGAGAGCAGACGAGGAGAAGCCGATCTCAGTGTTCGTCACTTTCCGTTTTGACAATAGCAATTATTAGAAAAGAACTTTATAATACAAGGTACGTTTAATAGTTAAGAATTTATATTTTTGTATTTATTTTGTTGTGACTGTAAATTAATTTATTTTTGTATATCATCTCCATTTCTTCATATCAGGTTATTCATCAATTTAATTGTAATAAGCATATGAAAACCAATTAATAGTGTTTTTTTATTTTATTTGTATAATTTCTTTTAAAAACATTTGATATTAAATTCATTGTATTGTAATAATTAAATAAATTTTTTAATTTGAATCCTACCCAGATAAGAGTCAGATTTTAAATTTCAATTTCAAAAGAAGTAGACTGAGCTAGTTAAAATTTTGATAAGGCGCCCAACTATAGAGTTACAAAAGAAAAAGTAAACTTTATATAAAACTAAATAATATTTAATCATAAAACTCAATTAAAACATTAGACAAAATACATAAGAATTGTGAATAATATTATAAAAACCATAAAACAAAAAACAAATTTATAAATTATAATAATCAAACTAAGTAAATCATTATAAATTGATAGAACCTACGAGGGCTATTGATAAAAATAAACCAAGCAAATCAAATATTAAATACAGAGCAAAATTAAATCATATCAATACAGTGCTTTTCAGATAAAAGTAGCCATTTTTAATAACTTTTGTAATACTGGTACTTAGGAAAAATTCGAAAACACGTCAATTTATGTTGGAAGGGCTTATTTAAACTTACTGGAAAAGCCACCCTCTCACCCCCAGCAGCATACCTTTTTTTATAAATTACTTATATTTTTTATGTAAAATTTGCTCAGCTCTTTGAGCTGATTTCAAAAATGTATAATACTTGTATGTTAAAGAGGTTAGTTTAGTAGATAAACAATTTTGCTTTTATTAGCACAAATTTTACTTATTTTTTACTTTCACCTTATTTGCCTGTAATAAAATGGGTTGTACAACAGTTGTTACGTGTTTATTTTAAAGACTTTTATACATTTATTTCTTTATTAACCTGTATCAAGGATACCAATAATAGTCATCTATTTTTGCTATTATACATCTTTATTAAACAACCATTTTATACAAAATTCCAATTAGAACATCATCATTAGTCAGCAGGGCTATCTTCTCAGCAGTTCCAGTATCTGAAATAGAAAATAAAATATCCAAGTAAAGAGAAATGTTTTAATTAAAATTAAATACCTCATTCCCAACTTATTAAAAGGTAAACATAACCAATTCAAAGAAATAATCCACTGTCAGAATATCTTCTTTTATATTATTTTTTTAATTTAATTTTAATTGCCAAATTAGTTGTAAAGTCACTTTAAAAATATCTATCGGTAGCAGGCCAGTTTTTCAAAATAGTATATTACATAACAAGTGTGGAAAGTGTAACATTTTGCATGAGTTAAAGTTTAGCACGAGCCGCGTAGCGGCGAGTGCAGAAACTAAACGAGTGCAAGAAATACACTTTCCAACGAGTTATGTACACTATTTTTCCTACGACCACGTAAAAAATCCTTCAACAAAAGTATTTTTTAAAGTAAAATCATAGAATACACCTTATTCTGTGGTAAAATCCAATCAGCCTTGGAACTTCACTATCTGGAGAAAAAATTTTCTTTCAAATGCATAACCCAGTAATCTTTTTAACACTTTATAATGTCAATTGAGTTTTCTTGTATACGTAGTATGTATTTGAACACAAATCACAACAAAGTTCAAATATTTTCAAAGTAATGTAATAATAATTGACACAAAGATAATTGTAAACAAAAACACAAACATAACTTCAAAAATCCACATTCGACACATGCACGGAACGTACCACAATATAAAAAAGAAGAATAAACTGTTCTTCTTTCTAAAAGTGTTTTTATAAAAATAATAATACTGAATAAAAATATGTTTATTTTTTAAAAATTTAAAAACCTAGAAGAAACTTTATTCTTACTTTATACAGAAAAATTTGTATTGGCAATTACAATACAATATTTGACACAAGGAAAATTTAAAAAAAATAAATGGTCCTTGCTTTGACATTCATGTGTTTTTACTATTGATAAATTTGACGTAAATGTCACAGATCATAGAACTATTTTTTTTACTTTTCAATACGTGTATTGATATTTACTTTTCAATACGTGTATTGATATTAGCTACTTTCTTAAGTACAAATAAGTGTGCAAACTAGCACTTTCATATGTGGTCGTAGGAAAAAGTGGTTTTCAAGGACGGAAGGTTGGAAAAAGAGAGAATATAGGGAACTTGTTCGGAAGAGCGTGCCACGCTTTAGCGGATTTAAAACACGAAGAAATATTTTGGGTAAAATTACAAAAGTTTTCTTCTGAGTAGCAGAATCACTTGTTTAGTGGATATTTATAACTTTTATTGAACCAAAACTAATTTCGTTTATTTCATCCTCCGAATTTGGAGCCACGTGGAAGGCCACCTACCACCTTAGGTGAGTTACATTTCTTTTATCAAGCTGGGGTAGGTTTGGTAATGGGTATAAGTTGTGTCTAATATACGGTGCGCGGTGGTCGGGGTTGTTCGGGAGGACGGGAAACTAAGGAAGGGTAGCATGGCGATAGACCTCTTGGATAACGTCTCATATGCTTTCGTTATGGTCCAGGTTTCTGAGCCATGGACTAAAGCTGATACAATTGACACCTAATAGATTCCGATGTTTTTATTCTTGAAAGGTTTGATTTAAGTATTTTGATACCCCCAAATTACAACTATTGGAAGACATTGTGCTCCTTTGCTGATATTATTACTCGAGGTTATCAAAGCTCTGAGGTATACCAACTCATTCTCTGCTTCTTTTTAGATAATTTAGAAAAAAGTTATTTTATAAAAATTTAAGTCACTAATTATATGTTTTTACGAAAGGTGCCCTGTAAAACTGCGAAAAAAAAACAAATGGGACGTGTACAACATATAACCTATCTATTATCAATTTTCCTTGAGATTTTTTGCAGAATCTTTAAATGGTTATAATCTGATCCTTCGGTTTGTCCCTAAGGAAAACTTCACATTTGCATTTATTTGAACGGTTGCTCACTAGCGTATCTACAGCAGATCGGTTACTTCCTTGTTTGGAGTTATGGCAACTTCTTGATTTTCATTCACATTGACGATATTTGTTTTCTTATTACCTCAAAAATAATATGACTGTGACACGACAAGTGACATTCGATATTGTATGGAGAAACTGCTGTCGTTTTAAATTCGCAGCAAATATTCCAAGAATGTCGTAAATGTATTGAGAATAAACTAGGTTTGAAAATACATTTATTTTTTATTGTAACAGAGGCGGAACAAAAATTTATTCAATAAAGGTTAGATTACTTAGGAGCTATGTATACAAAGTTCTGGCTAAAGAAAACAATTAGCAATCAAATAGATTATCGAGATTCAACAAGATAAACAAAGTATAAACAGACGAAACAGACGTAGATTTTAAATAAAATATAATAATTAAATTATGACACTACAATATTATTAAAACAAAATTAAATGAAAAAGATTTGCCTATAGAATATGTAAATATATAAATATGTTTATAAATATTTAAAGCCCTTTAAGTTAATCGATTAAATCATGTACAAGCAAACGATCAAGATTTAATACATATTTTTTTAATACGGATTTAATCAAATTATGTGAATTAATACTAGTAATGTATGTTTTGTATGTATAAGACAAGCAATTAAATATCTTTGGAGCTAGGTATAGAGTAAATCTCTGACCCGCTGTTTTTTTGCTTATTTCTAATCGAACATTTTGATTGGTTTTATTACGGTTGTCGTACTGGTGGGTTAGTTTTTGCAGACTATGCTTGTTCTTATATGTGTATAGTAGTATGGAACACATATAAAGCTGCCTTGTGTCCATAACTTTTGCCTCGCAAAGTAGCAAATTAGTGGAATATGTACTCTTTTTGTTAAATATCATTTTTAGTATCCTTTTTTGTAGAGTATCAATTTTCTTTAAATAGGTTTTTAGAACACATCCCCATCCCAAAATTCCATATCTAATTCTAGATTCGACCAATGAGTGATATAATATTTTTAATTATTTTATGTCGATTATATTCTTTAAAAATTTAAACTTTGGGACTAAAGCTCTTAAATATTTTGCTATTTCATCCATATGAATGTCCCATTTTAAATGGGAGTCAATTGTTATTCCAAGATATTTTATTTTATAACTTGATTTTATAATTGTATTTAATTCCTGGTTTATTGTACTACACTATACAGCACTATACAAAATTGCAGTATCATCTGCAAAGCTGACTATCTTTCCTTCAGTGTGTATGTTATATAAGTCATTGATGTGGATATTAAATAGAAGTGGTCCTAATACTGTACCTTGGGGTACACCACATTTTAAGGTGTGTTTAACACTATAAATACCATTAATCTTAACAGTCTGTTGTCTACCGTTTAAGTAAGATCTAAATAAATCAAGGGCAGTACCGCGAACTCCATTATTTTCGAGTGCTTCTAATAATTTTGAATGACTAGCAGTGTCGAATGCTTTTGCTAGGTTTACTTTTGTCGATTTTAGTGTACATTATTTCATTTGAAAGTTCAATAATTGCGTCACTCGTTGAAAGACCCTCCCGGAATCCAAACTGTGATGATGATAAAATGTTGTGCTTATCAAGGAAAGCTGAAAGTCTAGTCTTCAGTGATTTTTCAAAAATTTTTGTGAAAGTTGTTATTAGCGAAATTGGTCTGTAATTTGATAAATTTAGTTTGTCACCCTTTTTGAAAACTGGAATTATAAGAGTTTCTTTAAATTTATCGGGACACTGCCCAGTTTTATATATTAAATTTATTAAGTTAACCAATGGATTAATAATATAATTAGATATTTTTTTTATTGTTTCAGTTTTTATGTTGTCTATACCTGGGGACTTTTTTATTTTAAGTGTATTTATAATATCCTCAATTTCTTTTACAGTTACTGGAGTCAAAAATATTGATTGCATTCCACTCTTGTATGTAGGGGTAAAAGACTTGGGTGGTGTTATCTTTTTAGCAAAAGCTTGACCAACTTCTGCAAAGGAATTGGAATAGAGTTATATAATTAATCACATTGTCGTGTAAAACATAAAAAAACAATGTTTATTTAAATTTTGCAATGAACTTGTACCTAAAAACACCATGTTAGAACTTTTGAAGTGGGTATATAAAAGATACATTCAAAGACAGTCTTAAAAAAAGCACATACACTCACGCGGCATTGACAAACACAAATAAATTTTATCCTGCACAGAGCAAGCTTGTGGATGTTACTTGTAATCATGATAAATGAATATGAATTTGAATAATTTTGTACATAAACGTGGTATTCACTTCGTTGGTCTGGAAGGTAAATAACGTCATTTTCCGATTTCTTAATGAATGACGATGCACATTCGTGAACAGAGGCGGTACTGAGACCGTGGGGGCCCAGGACCTCCTGACACCTGACTGCAAAGATGGATGAACTGACTCGCAATAAATTCTAATAAAAAATAGAAAAATTTTAACATATGCTGAAGCAAAAGCAGAAGAAACAAAAACATCCTATGATTTTTATTTAAGATATTTGTATTTGGTTATTTTAAATAATTACCATACCGAAGAAATAAAGAAAATAATGTTACTTTTTAAACACATGCATTTATTACAGAATCCAGTAATATTTTTTAAAGTTAAGTAACCCGACCTTTGAATTTACATCTTTTCTTCATGTTTTACACAAAATAATATTTTAGGATAGCAGTCAGTCGACATGGTGATTTACATACCAAAATTTCTCTTTTCAGTCCGAAAGTGTCTAACAAGGAAATATTTTACTTTTAGTCAGTATTTAAAGTCAGGATTAGAGAAACATTTATGTATACAACTTCTAACTATTCTATTATAAATTCTAATAGTAAATTTACCTTTGTATACGTCCCAAAATAAAAACAATTGCATGTTAAGTTTGATTGTAAATATGTTTTATGCTAGATTAAGAATCTTCCAAAAATAAAACAATTCTAATTGTAGACAGATCCGTATTAGAGAATTTGGGAAAATAAATATTTCAAACCATCGTTCTTTTTCGATATACAATTTGTCCCTATAACTTGATATAAATTAAAATTGTTTAAGAAGTCATGTATTAATTTAGGATTTTTTCTGAATACCTATACTTATTGTTAATTGCAGATCAATTAAAAGACCCTGCACTTTTCTTATGGAAACGGGAGCACCATCTGAATTTTTGATATGTACTAATATTTGATGTCCTGATCAAAAGTGTCCATGGGCCTAACCTTGTCATATGACTAGATTTTGAGATACAGGGCATTGAAGTTCAAAATCTCGACTTTTTTAAAACGGTCCCCAAAAACTTGCTCTTAAATATTTTTTGATGTTACTGCCATATATATTAAAACAAAATACATACCTAATAGAAAAAAGAAAATATCTGTTGTTTATAGGGTGATTCGTGCTTTCACAGACCTATTTTTGTTAAAATACGTAATTTGCAGTAGAAAAAAAAACATCAAATTTCATTAAAAAAAATTACCGTCAGTAGTTTCTGAATATTGGATATAGTGTAGATCTCGATGTCCTCGTTAAAAGTTCTTATAGGTAAAATTAGATCTTATGACTACTTTTCTAAATATTAAATGTTTAGTCTGTAAAATAAAATTTTATGGTAACACAATATAAATACAAAATAAGAAATATTGTAAACTAAATATTTTTACACACTGTGTTAGATTATATTACCACGTTGTATTATTGGGTGGTAGGCTAAAAATATTCTTTCATAGGAAAACTATACCGTTATTTTAAAATGTATCCGTTTTATATTTTACATATTCTTTGCAGTTAATGTAACAAAAAAAACTTGTGTATTCTTCTGATGATTTCTTTTCTATGTTACTTAGCGTGAATAATACTTTGAAAACCGATGTTTTATTCCAAAGAGCGCTGACAACAAATGTTTGTTGTTGTTTTTTTGTTGTTGAACTAAACACAAAACTGAATACATGTTTCTTCTCGGTACGATGCGCTAGAGATTTTCTTGATGTACTGCAGATACCGTGACCATTAATTAAATCAGCACTTATTTTTTTGTGCATAAAAAATGTATACACATGTTGACAATTCACCTTCGGTTCTGGTTTGCAGCAACGATAGATGCTTAGAAAATTTTTATGAGACGTGGGTTTATACATTTAAATTAAATCAATTGTTGCTAAACTATGAAGCGCTTCATATTTTATCTTCGGCAGAAACCACTCTTAGAACTCTGTAGATGTGCAGCTATAAATATTAATCGTTTAAATCTAGGATCCTTCCTCCCTCCCAATCTAACCTACTCTGGAATAGGACGTTATAAGCCCTTTCCACGTGTACCCTAGTGGCGAGCATGTCGAGCATTCCAAATATTTGATAGGGACGTAACTTCCTTATCAGTACCGCGTAGTCCCATAGTACCTCCCTCGTTATTTGAATACCTAACGATTAGGCTCTGTAAAAGCTAATAAAAAAAATTGGTCTGCACTAACCCGCTATGAATAGAAGTGTCGAGGCGCTAACATGGGAATCTCCATCATAAGAAAATTGTCAAAAGGTCTTAAAACGTAAAAAGTGGTGTCGTGCCGTCGACCCTAAAGAGACCTATGAGACCTGTTGTGCCCCCTTACTTACCTTTACCTCTGATGTTTTCTCAAACTTATAGCAGCTTTTCTAGTCCTACTTTCCTAAGAAAATTTAGGACATCGTCGGGCTTCAAATCAGGTAGATCCTCCTCCTCTATTTCCAGGCACGAGGATTTCTTCTAGTTGCACCTAGTTTCCCAGAAGTATCATAGCCTGTCTCAGACCTTCCAGCTGATTCTAGTACTTGGATTTTCCTTTCTTTCTCCATTTATTTTCTTAGTTTTCCTAAGATTGCGCTGCTGCTAATCCCACCAGGTGGTTCCGGTTTTTTTGCTGTTTCATCTCCTTCTATTCCTAAGTGTTATGGGATCCATAGGAGGGTGACAGTGTTCTTCTGGCCTAGTTCATTTGGCTTG
Source organism: Ophraella communa (assembly GCA_035357415.1). Lineage (NCBI taxonomy): Eukaryota > Metazoa > Arthropoda > Insecta > Coleoptera > Chrysomelidae > Ophraella > Ophraella communa. Next base: position 26,164,954 of record CM068994.1, on the reverse strand, counting down.
CCTAGGCATTCACAAACCATCTTCGAACTGATTATATTTGAGCTCAGTGCTTTGATGGCTGCTTGACTGTCCGACATAATCACAATTTCTTGCCTGCGGTAGTTTCTTGGGGTACATTCGAGGTAAAGGGTTGAGAGAATGTCTATAATTTAAGATTGAGCCATAATAGACATCATAAATCATAGTGGAAGGGGTGAGGCTCAACCTGACCCAATCTACACCTAAGCGATATGAAACAAAATCAAACTTGATTAATTTTTATGTTTTTTTAGAATTTCTATTTCTAAATCACACAGATACTAATTTTTTAAGAAGTATTAAAACAATTTTAATAAACTGGAATAATATTTGTAAGTTTATAACTGCTTTGATACATTATTGGCGGAGTGTATTATAATATCGAGTACGTTTGTTGTTAAAGTGTTATTGCAGCATTGTCCGTTCAGCATTACAATGAAACGATCAAAATTCAGCTCGTTAAATCGAGCTACGAAATTTCGTGTGTTGATACATACCACAAATTAATTAGAATCGATTTCAACAATGATCTACATATTGTCATAGCTGTATGCAGTACATTTAAATGTGTAAGGTGTGTGTACATCTTTTCGGTATAAATACGGAGCGATTTTTATTTGGAATCACAGTCTATTCGACTTGCAATTACCTAAAACATTTAGTAAAATGGCTTCACAAAAATTGGTAAGAATATTTTCTTAGTTATAGTTTTTTATGTTTATTTTTTTAAGTATCGATTTTACTTTGTCGTTTTTCATACAATTTAAATAAAACATTTTACCACTAATAACTAGTGGAGTTTTCGGACACCATAAAGTTTTCCTTAGATTGACAGCTAGGTTAATTTAAGCATATTTCCCATAAAAACCAAAAATATACTTTTAACAAATGTATATTTAGTTTTAGGATAGCTTTATTTATAATAATACAGGGTAGGTATATTTTTGTGTTAATACTCTTTTCAAATGATATATGCCAGATCTCTACTCTAATTTAGCTTACGTAATTTTTGTTGTTAATTTTATTTTCTAATAAGTATTTTTTCTGGTTATTGATATACTGAAGCATTTGTCAACATTGAATTCTAAACATTTCTCCGGGAACACTGTATATCCTTTTGAATTAATTCGACGTCAGTTTTACTTTTAATGTCCTTGTAAAATTTAAAGTCGTCAGCAAACAAAGTACACTCATAATCCCTGGCAAATAGTGTATTACGATTATAAAGAAACGTGACCCGGGATTACAAGATTATACCCTAGGGGCACACCTGGTTTTATAGGAAAATCGTTTGACTTTTGATAAAGTCACATCCACAAAGTTTTCGATAGAAAGTCCATAGGAGTATAATTTGATTAAGAAAATCAAAGGCTTTAGTATTTATTATTTATTCAGGGTTTCTACTGCTGATGCTGCTTACTTTCCTTCAATCAGGATCTCCATCTTCTCCTATTCTCCCAATCCTTATTCTCCAGTCCTATCCTTTGCATAGACTCATTCGCTTAATTCTTCCACGATCTTCGTGGCCTTCCTCACGTCCTTCTGCCCACTGGACTCTTCTGTAATTTTATGAATGCACTTACAGTCAGATCTTATAAACTGTCCAAGTTTCTTGTCTCTAATGTGTCTAACGTTTTTTGCTCCATTTTTCTGCCTATTTTCTCGTTCCCTATTTTATCCTTCCTTGTAAGATTACAACTTCTTCTCCAGTACCTACGCCATGTTTAGTGCTAGAATTTTTCCCTTACTAAAATCTGTAATAATAACATCAGGTTGACTGTTATTTTCAACTGCTTCATTAGCATTTTTATAAAATGGGTTAGTTAATTCAGATTTTTTAGTCAGTTTTGTGGATTGCTAAATATTTATCTTTTATTTTTAGTAAATAGATTTTTTGCTTGGTCATTATCAAATTTTTTTCACTCTAAACCTAACTTTGTTGACTTTTGTTGAGGTAGTAAAGTTGTTCATTATTAACCAAGGTAGAAAAATACAGAGCCTACTTGATTAGAACTTAATTTTGTTCTAAAATTATCTTTTATTATAGGTAACCCCCAATTTTTAATGGATATAAGGGTTTCTTTAAGATACTATTACCATCAAATTGTTGCTGGTGTAATCAGTTTTTCAATATTTCTTCTAATTGTAAATTAGAAAATATTTCAGATTCCAATAGTAAATTTATCTAATTGTAAATAAAATAAGATAATTTATACGTTATTGACCATTCGATTTTCCAATTATTTATCCAACTAATTGGACACCCACAGTGTCGATAATTATAATTAATTGTAATGCCGATCGTAAATTGTTAAATTATTTCTAAAATACGATTGTAATTCGCTAATTTTCTCGACAATACAAATGGAATAACGATTACGGTAGACAAATCGAATTATATGTACCTACCATCTGGTAAATTTGATTTTTTTCCTTCAAGTTTTTAGTATAAGGTTATGTTTATACAATGTAAATGTGATTGTCAATCATCTCACTAGTCCCTGTCAGATTGATTAACGAAGGTATTTTAAAGAAAACTGTAGCTGTCAGCAACATAATTAATTGAACATTGATTTAAAAGGTTTGTGTCACCTGGGAACTGGGAGTAATACGTTTTGTCTCGTTTAAAATAGAATTCTTACAAATTTTAAGGTTAGGTAGTCGTTACCGATGAATAGTATACTAAAATATCATTAATAAGTATCATCAATCAATATTGTTGTGTGCCAAATCGTTCCTATATGTAATTTCAAATATTCCTAAACAAATGGAACACCCTGTAATTTATTTTAAATTAAATTAAATTTAAAATCTTATGACTACTGAGTATTTTAGATAATGGAGCCACTTTTTGGTGAAAAACATGTTGTATTCAACTCTCTGTATCTCATCAAGTGAAATAAAAAAGTAATTTTTTTGATATTGCTTAATTTTGTATATAAAACGATGCGGAACATCATTTTCTTAATTTTTTTATGATTCTCAAAAGACCTATTGACATTTCTAATAATTTCATTGGTGATTGACCTAAATGCGTTTTCTATTCTAATTTTTATATCGTCTCGTGTTGTAGGGGAAGTTTGTAAACCATCTTTCACTTAGCCCCACAAAAAATGTCTATTTTAGTTAAATCTGGAAATCTTACCGGTCACCTTATGCACGTATTTCAGTATTCCCATTTTCTGCATTATCTGTTTGGTTTTAGTTTGCATTTTGCTGTTTTTTACCGACTTTAAATCATCCAAGAGAAACTAAATTTCAAAAATACTACCTCCCAAACACTCTACATTTATTTTTCTCTAAAAATTTGTACAAGAACTCGAAATTCAATCTAAACTAATTTAAAAATCTTAATCGCTCAATTATTTTTAAAATCTGTGTTATTATAAATTTAATGCACGATCGTGGACAATAGTATATTATTCAATAAGCATATAATGGTAGCTATTATTCACTCAGATGATTTACAACATTCGTCTACGGCGAATTAAGCATAGATGTTTAGCCAATGTAATATTGCAAATTTGAATCATTTCAGCATTGTAACAAACCTTAAAGCCTTACTTTTCTAAGTAATGTATAGGTCCTTTTCTAAAATGTATGCAGTCGTAAAGACAAATTGGCTTGCTAAAAATGAGAAGGAATAGCATCTCAGATCACTTGCACTTGATGTCTTAGCTCAACTGCATGGAGGGTTAGGTAATCTGTTTAGTCTTTTGCCTAACATGTCTTAGACATGGTTCGCGCATCCTCCCAACTCATTGTAGACCATCTTGTATCCCAAAGACAGAACCTAGACTCATCCAAAAAGATTACCGACTGCCATTCTTGGTTCCAGCTATTTTTTTTTTTTTACATTTATTGTTATATATATATATGTGTGTATATATATAAGTATATGTGTGTGTATATGTGTATATGTATATATATATGTATATTTATTTATTTTTTTTTATACTTTAAAATCATATATTTTTTTTGTTAAATTTTATTATTACATTTGTTTTTTATTTCCCTTTAATTTAAGTGTGGTATATCATGGCAAAATAACAATGTTTATTTTTATATATATTTTTTATATATATTATAAAATAATGTTATAAGATGGAAGCTTATAAGCTTTCAATTTTATTCTAACCTTACTAATTTATTTTAGCATATTATTAGCGTATATAACTAACTACTCTGTTTCCATTGTTATGTATATGTAATATGTAATAAGCCAAACCTCTTGCAATAAGCTGTAATAGTTTTAAATGCAATAAAGATATTATTATTATTATTATTATTATTGGTTCCAGTTAGCTATTTGGCAGCATCATTCAATAAGTCTGACTGTTCTATCCTCACTGGTCAATGGGGGCCGTAAGAATGTGGCCCAAAAGCCCTTATCCTTCGATCGACAGCTATACGAAATCATTCATTAGCTACAGTTCTCTTGGATCCGAAACAATTTCTAATGGATAGATTTATTAGGTACAGGTGCTGGCGTGGATTGCTTCACGCAGATCTCTTAAAAACTGGCTTAGTTGCCTAATATTTGCACACCTTTGTACAGGCAGAATTTTAAAATAATGTCTAATCAACCCAATTAACACATGAATTGACAAGAAATGGTCTATTCCAGACACAAGACGCAAGAAATACCCAACTCATTTTTTGTTCTGCTTGAAATTCAGTGAAATAAGTTTAATGCCTATTGTTGTACCAGATTTGATAACAAAAAGTATATCTTTAAGCTATCTTAAACTTAAATTTATATCATCTTAATGTTTTACTTGGTCTAAACGTTAAAAATTTTATTATTTTAGTTCATCGCTCTCTTCGTAGTAGCGTCAATTTCTGGTTGCTTGGGAGGCCCATCTATAGCGGCAGTCCCAGCGCCAGTAGCTGCAGTACCAGCCGCATATTCTGTTCCATACGCATCATCGTACACCGCCAGTGTTGTCAACCATGGTATTGCTGCCCCCGTTGTAGCTGCACCAGCTAGAGTAGCCGCTGCTCCTTTGGTTGCTGCACCAGCTGCTTACAGTGCTTTACCCGCAGCCTACAGTGCGTTCCCTGCAGGATTACCCGCAGCGTACAGCGCTTTTCCTACCGCTTACAGTGCCTGGCCCGCTGCCTACAATGCGTTCCCAGCAGCTTACAGCGCTTTACCTGCAGCTTACAGCGCCTTACCTGCAGCTCCAGTAGTTGTTAGAAAATAGATGAATTAGAATCCGGATCAAATACAGCAAACCTCTTGTAAAAAAAATAGTGTATAGCTGCAGGCAATTACAAACAAAATACTCGCAGCAGATAACCTGTCGTGTATATAGTAGACGTATTTGTATATATGAAGCTATAGGTAATTTTTTAAATAAATTTAAATTTTTGTATTCATGAACTGGAAGTTTTATTTTATTATTATTTCCCTGTAAACGGTAGGTTAAAATAATTTATAAAATTGAATGTCCACTACCACCCACGGTTTTGTCATTTGTCGTTTCATATTGGAAAAGGCGACATAAAGTAATAGAGGAAAAGGTTAATTAACAAAGATTACCCATAGAAGACTTCAATATTAATATTCATACAAATGATGAAACCGCACCTGGATTTATTAGGTAATAAATATTTTATTTTATGGGGTTAAGCAAACAGGTGTGATTAATATGACTGTATGCGAAAGTACTTATTATTATTATTTTTATACAACTTGAGAAGCAATTAACAAGTTTTATTGTCTCTCTTGCATTAGGCAAATGAATGAAAATTTATTAGCGAGGCAGCTACGATTGAGCAATAGCTTTTCGATTTCATATTTTTACCCGACTTAAATGAAAACAACAATTTGCTGCAGTTAACTATTTATTTATTTGCATTCACATGTTTATTCAACCCAAGGTATAAATTAGCAACAGGTGATTAAAGATGCTTTAAATCTTAATGTAGAAAATTTAATATTGAATTTATAATGATTTATTTTAAAAGTACGAGCGTTGTTCTAGTGGTAGGGTTGTGACATGTCCAGTTTTTCCGAAAAAACAGGCCACCATTTGCTTGGAAGTGCTTCGTGCGCGAACAGCTTTTGTTGGATTGGGCTCATCTTGCAACAGATTGCAACACCAGGGTTGCCAAATCCCTAAATATAAAAGGGATAAGCAAGAAAAGTGCTTTGATGATTGTTTGGGTTGTGCATGACTAGTGTTTACTGACTTAATTTCTTAAATCTAATTATTCACATAAATAAGGTATATAAATAAATGTTATAACAATAAAATAAAATGAGTTTAGACTAGACCAAGGGTATAGTTTTTCCTGGATGGAAATAATTTTATCTTTTCATACGTTTTATTATTTCTGTATTTTTATACAACATTACAATAAATAATAATTTACGTAACAAGTTCCGAAAGTGATATTTTACGGGACGAGTAGGATGTTTCCAAGGCGAGCCGTAGGCGAGTCCTGGAATCCTGCGAGAAGAAAAGAAGAAAAGGTCCTATGGAGTGGCCCGCCCTTTCTCCTAAACTTCTTCTTGTGTGTCCAAAACCTTTGTGACTCTGAAGATTTGTTTTATTGTACGCATGACAAAACAATATATTTTCATTATCTCTTGTACGAAAATGTAACTTTCTATCTTGATGACAGTAGTGAAAATGAAAGTAAAACATGGCAAGTGATTGGTTGCTAGGTACTAAAAGCTTCCGAGCCTAGGGCAAAAAAGTCATATCAATCAAGGAATTTGTTAGTAGTTGGGACAACAGCGTTGCCGGAGCAATAGCAAAATGTACTGATTTAATAAGGAAAAATGTACTTACTAAATTGATCCGAAAGCATTTTTTGGAGCTTGATGTTTTTTGCTCCTAAAAGTTAGCTTTTTTATCATGTAAGATAAATAGGTAACTATTTTTAAGAATGTAATTTTATTCATACACCGTAGTAAAAACCTTCCAAAGAAGCATTCCTCGCTTCCCTACTCAATTTTGAGGAGGTTGCCAGTTGAGGCTTTAAACATACGTCAAAAGATGTCCCTCTAAGAAAAATCATCCGTTTTGGAAGATTTTTCCAATCACTTTGGGATAATAAATATCTGGGGTGGCTTGTATAAGATGGATCACGCTCTATAGATCCTTTATGGTATATTCTTCGCCTTCTACAAAAATGTATATCCTTAAACAGTTCCTTTTCTCTTTGCATTGTCAGAACAGGATGTTTTTTAATAATTTGACTCTCTAAATGAAGATATTTTTTCCTTTTTTTCAAAAATTATTATTTAACATATCGTTAAAGGATTGTCAAGTTTTGTACAAAGGTGATAAAAATTATTTAGGGAGATTGGCTAAACTAGTACTATTTTTTAAAACTTCGTTAGATATTAATTTTTCTCCAAGAGTAATAGTAGTTTCTAATTTTTAATAGGTACGTCTTTTTAAAAATATCTTAAGTAATTTCTTGATTAAACTGTTCAGCCACTTCTTATATAATTATATAGGGTAATTGTTTAAGGCAAATTTGTCATGCATTACCTCTGTATGACAACTTATCGTATTATATTTTGATTAGCAATTAAAGGACCAATAGTTCTTTTTGAGTAAATATCTGCATGTTCATCCCAGAATTTTTTTCACTCGGGTGTGGTGGTGTCTCGACACGAGTGTAGAGATCGCGTGAACTGAGATATGTAGTTGATATAAAGGACATGCGAGCATCGGCTAGTGTGGGCGCGCGACAACTGTACCGCTCAACCGGTACGCCACCCAGGGCGAGTTGGTCACGCAACGCCCGGCACAGGGACAGACCACAGGCCACAACCAGCCGCGAATAAGCGGCTTCGATACGAATACCCAGTGGCATTTGTAAAGAAAAAATACCTAAGGGTAGGTTTACACCGTTATAATTTTGAAAATGATGAACTAATACTTTTTCCAGATAATAATTTCTTTTATCAGGTAATTTAGTTGCTATGCAATGCAGCATTTCTTACAAGAAAAAAAGTATCAATATGCGTGCTATTAATATAATTTGATTTCTTTGACTTACATGCTACAAATCGCTAGAGATCTTGCAGAAAAGATTTTTAAAGATTATTTTAGGAAAATCATCTACATATTCATTGAATCAGGAATGCTCGATGTTAGACAATTGTATTTTGTACAAATTAGTATTAAGCAGTTCTTTCTTAAAGTTAAACATAAGTTCAATTAATTATGAAACGCGACACACGCATTACGTGATACCTCGTATGAATAAAACCATTGGACAGAGAAGTTTTAAAATCTGCAACATCATTTAAAATATTTAAGAGTGAACTCCAAAATTATATACGTAATATATCACGTGAAAACTTACATAGAATTATAGAAGGTTATTGAGAGAAAAGAGAAGGTTCTTAGGCTGTCAGCTCTGCTACTCTAATATTGCAAGGATCATTTACTGATTAAACTGTTGTTATCAAAAGCGGATTTCGAGTTTTCATGATGTCGATTCAAAATAAATTGTTTTAAATTGTTTTTTTTTGTGATTTGTTTCCGCTATTTATTTTTTAAGTTGTTTTTATTATAAATTAATTTATGTCGTATGTTATTGATGAATGTAGTTTTAGATCATTCTTTTGTGTACGATTCAAACAAGCACTTCGTGAGTTTAGCAAGTATTTATTTGTTCTCTAGATACTGGGTATATCATAGTAATCGGAGCAATTAAAAGGCTGATAAATTGACCCAAGGAGCTGCACATTCAATTGACAAGGCTAAACTCGTCCTTGGAATAACACACCAACACACTTAAAAAAGAAGTCATCATTGAATTGGTGTAAAACACCGAAACTATAAAAATCATTTCCGATTGCCTGGCGGCATTTAAATGAATGGAATCAAGTCAGATCGACTAAAAGTTACTGAGGAATCAAAGAAAGGAAAGATACTTCTAGACAGACAGGTAGTACAATTAATTTTAAAGGAACATTTGGCTAACTTCTCGGCAGATCTTCTGTCGCATCGGTGGAAGTCAGTAAAAATGATGGTAAGACTGTTGACCGGACATTATTAGCTCAATAGACATTTATGAGACTTATAATCAGATTCTGCCAGGAAGAAGAGTAAGTTTTTTTTCGGGCTGTAATGGTAAACTCAAGTTCAATCAATTCGATGACCAGAACCCAACAGTGTGGGACTCGTCTCCGAGAGAATGCCTACCAACCAAACCCACGTCAAAGTTCGCCGTTACCCCCGCCTTGGAATCACTTTCTCCTAATTATACTCTCCACTGCCTCGCTTACCTCCATCCATTCTTTCTTCCCTCTCAACATTATCTCCACCAAGTTCTCCCAATAAATTACCTTCCAAATTTTCTCTCCAACTGCTTTAACCCTTCCTCGTTCTTCCAGGATCTAAACACGTGTCCACCTTTCACCTCACGCACATTCCAGTCTCTCTTTTGCCGATCTTATCTAGATACCCCACCCTTGACCCATGTCCAGTGAATACCTGGGTCAAGAAGTAGTTCACAAGTTCACCTCCCCAAACTTCCGGTCCATCCACTCACTTCTACTCCCAATTGCCATTTTTGAAGCACCTTCGTACTTCTCCCACCTTCTCCCCATTTCCTCCTCTATCCAATCCTGACCTTCCTCTCTTGTCACACCCTTCAGCCGTCGTCTCTTTGTCCTAGCCATCAAGTCCAAAGGGTATGCCCTCGACAGCACAGCTGCTGCTATTGCACCTACTGTACTATACCTCTGCACCACCTTCAGAAGAAGAGTAAACTACAATTACTTATGTTACTGTGAAGGCCTAACAAAACAGCGGTTTCTAGCGCATGGAGATGACAAACCGGAAGCAGCAGGTTACAAGAAATTGCCAACTGCAAGTCTGATGTACTTTATTAGAAGGGCAAGGCGAGATGAGGTGCTTTAGATACTAAGGGCATTACAATAGATATCTTAATGTCGCAGTGCATCAGAGTACTAAGTCGAACGAAATTTGTTGATTGTAATAGTATATTATTAGATAACAACTCTGCAGGTTTAGCGTAATCCTAGAAGATAAAGCTACCAAAGAAATTTCACGTGTTTATTCGTATTCTCAAACCGTGAAATGCTTTGTTGCATGTCAGGAATCCTATTTGTCGAAAAAAATCTGAATATCCTTATTGTCAAATATCAGCTTCGCAAATTTTTGATAGAGAAGAATGCAAGAATTTCTTTCCTTGTGAAATTTATGTTATTAGAGATTGTTGGAAGAAAGTGGCAGGTTTATTAATTGCTGTTGAACATTTAGAAAATCAGTATTGTTCTTCCCGTTGATTTGCAAACCGACAGAGATGGTTTTAAGTATCGACGAAGTCGGTCGCCATCACGTTTTCTATTGGAATGTAATTCAATGTCCGTTGGGGCATATAGCCCAGGAAGTAGTTGTTTTTTCATAGAAAACGGTCAAGCTTGGCATAGAAACTATTAAGTTTCTTTACCTTGGGTGCAGGTAGAAACAATTTTCTAATTTTCAGTTTTAAATCAGGAAATGTTTGTTAAATCTTTCAGATCAACTAAAGAATTGGCACTTAATAGAACAAAGGAATCAGTCATGCAAGTGTCTTAAAGAAAAGGTATTTTTCCAATTGTATCACAATATTTACTATATTTAGTATTAACCTAACCAATGCAATGAACATCAAGACAAAACTATAACTTTAAAAAAAATCAAAACATCATCCTAAAATGACAGAACAAATTTGAGAATCATTAAATCGGTATTGCGAGTTTGGGAGGTTCTGCTTTTTGACAAAATATATCTAATGATAATTTAAAGACAAAACTAATCAAAAATCCCTACCAAAATTTCAAGTTGTCGGGCCATTTTTATCGATAAATATCAAATTCAAAATATTTTGATCATTGAAATTAGAAAATAGACCCCCAGAGCATTTCCAATGATTATTTTCTGCTCTCACTGTTAAAGAAACTCTTATATTAATATTTTTTACTAACAAAATCGTTACGCCTATGATTGTTTATTTCTATTTCTCCCCTTGTCTTTGTAATCTCTGCCACAAGCTTGACCTTGACACGTGTATTTCATCCCTTCAATACTGGTTATAGTTAAAAATGAAAAACATTCGGTCTCTAGACGAGTAGCGAAACATTACATATCTCGTTCGTATTCTCTGTAGTCGGCCGGTAAAAATAATATATTTGCGCGTATATCTCACCTCCACTCTCTAAGGGTGTATTTGCTTGCACTCTCTCTCTCTCACGGTCAAGTTTGCGGCATAGAAACTATTATAATTTTTGTTAATCGTTGTGTATGTAATATATCGTTGTGTTTTAAAAAGACTTTTCACTTCCCAGTGCCTATGGATTTATAAACTTATAACAATAAAAAATCTCCTAATTATTGAGGAGTCGGCTAAATTTAGACCGCGCTTTTAGTAGCTGGGTGAATGGAAGTTTACTCCAACCCCAGCCTACATTTTGTTCCTTCGACCGGATTATGGTTGTGGTCCTTCGTTAAAATAAAAAACCTGAACATTGAAGTGAAAAGTGACTTTTGAAAAGTGGTCGTTATCGTTCTCTACATAAACTGTGTCCACAAGTTTAGTGATCAGTGTCGTTTGAAGGTATTCGACAAACTCCGGTGAGATAAACTCTTTTTATTTTAAATTATTGCAAAATCTCAATATCTCGAATCAAGTTATACTTTCTGAATCTCTAAAAATAAATGTAATCATGGAAGACTTAAAGAAGAGACGTAAAGTCATAAAAGGTTGCATAACTAAAATTTGTAACTGGGTAAATTCTAAAAAAGACTCTGAAAAAGATGTTTATCAGTTTTCTCTCAGAAAAGATTACTTATTGGATTATTTTACACAATATAAAGATGTCCAGTATAATATAGAGATTTTATGTGACTCAGAAAGTGAACAAGCTGATAGGGACTCTGTAGAAGACAGCTATTTTACAACTCTTAGTGCTCTAGAACAAAGAATAAAAAGTTTAAGCTCAAACTCTCCAGCTCCAGCTACAAAAAGTGTAGCATCTTCCTCTGTTAAACTACCGGAGGTAGTTATTCAACCTTTCTCAGGAAATTTCGCAGATTGGAAATCATTTTATGAACTTTTTGAAACTCTTATAGTTAAAAATTCAGAACTTTCTAATATTCAAAAATTTGTATATTTAAAATCTTACCTCAGAGGTGAACCTTTAAGTTTAATAAACAATATAGAGGTTATTGATAGTAATTTTAAAACTGCTCTAGATATTTTAATTGATAGATATGACAATGAAGCCAGAAATGTAAGTTTGTTAATTAAAAATTTGTTAAAGGCTCCTTCTTTAGTAAAGTGTAACACTCAGAACCTTAGGGATTTCTTAACTCATATAAAACAAAATTACAATGCTCTTGATGCTCTAAATGTTCCTGTAAAACACTGGGATCTCATTTTACTCGAAGTATTTTTAGAAAAATTTGATTTTGCAACTCAGAAAGCTTTCGCATATGAAGTTGGCTCAAAACAGTTACCTACTCTAAATCAGTTTTTTCAATTTTTAGAAAAAAAATGTGAAATTTTGGAAAAGTTAAATCTCTCTAATTCATATGGGCAAAAACCTCAAACTAACACTCACAAAACGTCTCACTTTGTTAATATACAGCAAAAACGGTCTTTTGCGAATAATGTCTTGAAATGTGGGTTTTGTAATGATGTTTCTCATAAAATTTATACATGTGATAAATTTAAGGCTCTCAGTTTTAAAGATAGATATGAATTTGTAAATGCAAGTCAGCTTTGTAGAAATTGTTTGGGTACAAAGCATCTCGCACATGATTGTGGTTCATCTCATCGCTGCAATATATGTAATGGAAAGCATCATACTCTTGTGCACGGTGGTCAGTTGTCTAATAATAATGTAAGTACTTCTCACCAGGAATCAAAATATGTCAGGAATGTTCCACATGTTCAGGCTAATAACTCAAACTCAGGTTCTTCTCAAAAAGGTCGTATCTCTCAATTTCCTCAGACTGCTAAGTCGCTGACGGACACTCAAGCACCCAACGAGCGAAGTTCTGCTCATGTCTCTCTAATTGATACTCACAGAACAAATCCTCAGTCTCAGATGCCCTCTCTCTCTAATTTTACTCAAGAATTGAGTTCTCAAGCACATTGTATGACACTTGACCCTGCTCTAAATATTAATGAAGAAAATTCAATTTTAAACCCTTCATGTCTTTCAGCCCTTTCCTCTTCTAAGGAAGTATTGTTAGCCACCGCTATTGTTACAATGTACACTGCGAAAAATGAACCAGTGTATGCACGCGCTCTTTTGGACAATGGTTCACAAACCTCTTTTGTGACAGAAGAACTTATAGAAAAATTGAAACTCACTCCTTTTGATGAGTCAGTACAAATTTCAACCATTTCAGGAAGTTGTACGGTCTCAAACAAAAAAGTAAATCTCTCATTTTATGCATATAAAGGTAATGAACAGTCTTTTGATGTATCCTGTGTGGTATTGAAATTCATTACGTGTAAGCTTCCTCAAGTTTTTATTGACAGGCAACAAATTCCTCTTCCAGCAGGTATAAAACTAGCTGATTGCTCTTATTCTGTTCCTGGGAAAATTGACCTTTTGCTGGGAGCTGATATTTATGCAGAATTAGTCACTGATGGATTGATAAAGCTAGGAAAAGGGTTACCAGTTCTTCAGAACACTCATTTAGGTTATGTTTTATCAGGAAGCATTCCGTCTTACTCTAAAGCGTCTAAGCCAAATTCTACTTCCTCCTCTCATAATGTTTCCATGTTTGTGCAAACTCACCCAAATGCTACTGAAGATGGTTCCTTGAATGAACTTCTTCAGAAATTTTGGGAAGTCGAAGAAATACAGAGTGACTCTATGCTCTCGCCTTCAGAACAAGTTGCGGAAAAAATATTCTCAGAAACCACTGTTTCTCTACCTAATGGAAGATTCCAAGTGAATTTGCCCCTTTTGTCTCCAGATGAGAATAAGAAATTAGGTGAGTCATTCACCTTAGCTCGAAAAAGATTTCTAAACCTCGAAAATAAATTAATAAAGAATCCAAACACTTACTCACAGTATAAAGAATTTATAGGTGAGTATGTTCAGTTAGGCCACGCGGCTATAGTTCCTCTAAAATTGTACAATAATCAATTTGAAAAAAAATATTTTCTCCCCCATCACTGCGTGATTCGAGACGACGCGGTTACTACCAAATTGAGAGTAGTATTTGATGCATCTATGAAGTCCTCCACAGGTGTTTCTTTGAATAACATCATGCATAAGGGTTATACTACTCAGCCCGAACTTTTTACAATCCTCACTCGATTTAGGTGTTTTAAATTAGTCTTCACAGCTGACATTCAGAAAATGTTTCGGCAGATACGAATAAATCCCAATCAAACATTTCTGTTGAATATACTGTGGCGTGATTCTCCGGATGAAGATTTAAAATGCTTAGAACTTCAGACTGTCACTTACGGCACGAACTGTGCTCCGTTTCTCAGTACTCGATGTCTTGTTGAACTCGCTCGAACTCATCAAAGTGAGTACCCTCTTGCTAGCAATGCCCTCTTAAATTACTGTTACATGGATGACATACTGTATGGTTGCAATGATCTTGAATCTTTAAAAACTGCTCATCTTGAGATTACTCAACTTTTGGCAAAGGCATGTATGTCCCTTCATAAGTGGTCATCAAACTCCAATGACTTTTTGAAAAGTATCTCGTCTGCCTCTACTGAGTCAAATTATGTCATAATTCCAGAAACTCAATTTGGGAAAGTCTTAGGACTTCAGTGGAATTCCTCTGTTGATAATTTCTCAATTTCTGTCCCTGATATTGAACTGAAGACTTCATATACAAAGCGTGAAGTTCTCTCCATAATAGCTAAAATTTTTGATCCTCTTGGTCTCATAAACCCAATTACAGTTTTGGCAAAAATCATTATGCAAAAAATCTGGATCTCCAGAATAGAATGGGATGATAACTTGGACTCTGAAATTTTGCAAGAATGGCTAAAATTCATTTCTAGTTTACCACTACTTAAAGACCTGAAGATTCCCCGATCCCTTTTCTCAGAAGACAATATATTGAAAATCGAAATTCATTCATTTTCAGATGCCAGTATTAAGGCTTATGCATCGTGTGTGTATATTCGTACTCTTTATAATTCAGGAAATGTCTCATGTACACTTATTGCCTCTAAAAGTAGGATTGCACCTTTAAAGGTATTGACACTTCCAAGGCTAGAACTCATGGGTGCTTTGTTATGCGCTAATCTCACAAAAAAGATTTATGATACCTTGAAGTCCCAATTAACACTTGACTCTGTAAATATGTGGTCAGATTCAGAAATCGTATTAGCCTGGCTCAGATCCCATCCCTCACGTTGGTCTCAATTTGTCTCCAATAGAGTCGCCAAAATTCAGGAAATCTCAAAGACTTTTATTTGGAGGTATATCCGTTCTAAGAAGAATCCAGCAGATATCCTTTCCCGAGGAATGTCGTCTGCAGAAATTATGAAATCTTCTCTCTGGTGGCACGGACCACCCTTTCTTGAAAATTCTCATCTCAATTTGACTGATTATAACTCTCGATTTACTGCCAAAAACTCGACAATCTCTCTTCCGGAAGAACGGAAAATAGTTCATCATGTCGCAAATGTTCAAGACATATTCTTTAATCAGCTGGTTGATAGATTCTCCAATTTCTCCAAGTTACAGCGAGCCATAGCATACTGCTTACGTTTCGCTCATAATACGAAACATGCTGATAAACTCTCAGGGCCTCTTACTGTTACTGAACTTCAGAAAGCAGAAGTTAGGCTGATACAATTTATTCAAAATATGTCGTTTCAGAAAGAAATTTCAGACCTCAGGTTAAATAAACCTTTATCTCATAAACCTCTTCTATCTTTAAACCCTTTCATAGACGAAAACAATATTCTCCGTGTTGGTGGTAGATTGAAGAATGCTGACGTTCCATTCGATCAGAGATACCCCATATTACTTCCATCAAAAAATCATGTGGTTCAACTCCTTCTAAAAAGAGAACATTTAAGGTTGTTTCACTCAGGACCTCAGAATACACTATCTAATTTTCGTCTCAAGTATTGGCCTCTCAATGGCTTGAGAGAAATTAAAACTATAATTCGTCGTTGTACAGTTTGCACTCGATTTAGAGCGCAGATTTCTACTCAACAAATGGCAGACCTTCCCAAAGATCGCTTATGTGCAACTCATCCGTTTAATAATGTTGGTGTTGATTATGGAGGACCCTTCCTGATCAAAACCTCTAAACTACGTAAAGCTCCAACTACTAAAGGGTATATGGCAATTTTTGTCTGTCTCGTGACACGTGCAGTACACATAGAGCTCGTATCGAGTCTTTCGACCGATAGTTTCCTCTTGACTTTAAAACGTTTTATTGCCCGACGTGGATGTCCCAAGGTCATTTACTCAGACAATGCAACTAATTTCTTCGGCTCAAAAAATCAGTTGAAGGAGATTCATGATTTCCTCAAAGCTGATGAAACTTCAGAAGTTGTTCAAAATTTTCTCTCTATCTCAGAAATTTCATGGAAATTTATACCCCCTCGTTCTCCCCACCACGGTGGTATATGGGAGGCTGCTGTAAAGAGCGCCAAGTATCACCTTCACAGAATTGTGGGTAATCACTCCTTGACTTTCGAAGAATTCTCTACCATTTTGGCCCAAGTTGAGGCAATTTTAAATTCTCGGCCTCTGTGTGTTCTCTCGAATGACCCCTCAGATATGACTTGTCTCACCCCTGGACATTTTTTGGTTGGAAAACCTTTAGTGTCACCTCCTGAACAAGATATAACTGACGTCTCTGAAAATAGACTCAACCTCTATCAAAAGTGTGTTCATGTACAGCAGCTTTTCTGGAAGCGCTGGACCAAGGATTACCTACACAGGCTCCAAAATCGTCCCAAATGGCTTCTACCCCAAAGGGATCTCAAACCTAATGACATAGTCCTTTTGAAAGACGAAAATACTCCTCCTCTTTGTTGGCCCTTGGCGCGTGTAATTGATGTTTTTCCTGGCAGCGATGGTAAGACCAGAGTAGTTAAGGTACTAACTAAAGAAGGAACTTTCACTCGCAGTGTGAACAAGTTATGTCTCCTTATTGATGAAAATTAAACCCATTGTACTTTATTTGTGTATTATATAAATTGTTGCATGGATAATTTGTTAGCATTTGTAGTTGCATTTTTATTTGATTTTTTTGTTTATTACGCTATTTTACTCTATTTTACGCTATTTTGCTCTTTACATCCCCTTAATCGTGAAGCTTAATACTTCACCGGGGCGGAGTATGTTAAAGAAACTCTTATATTAATATTTTTTACTAACAAAATCGTTACGCCTATGATTGTTTATTTCTATTTCTCCCCTTGTCTTTGTAATCTCTGCCACAAGCTTGACCTTGACACGTGTATTTCATCCCTTCAATACTGGTTATAGTTAAGAGTGTAGGCGCAAAATTTTAAGCCAATGCATTTTAAATGCAATCGTTTTTTTCGAATCCTGAAAAGACCACTAAATATTTTTAAAAAATTTAAACGCAGAAAGAAAGGTCTGTATGGTCCCGAGGGCAGAAAGTCAGTAAAAATTTATAAAATGTTTATTTAAATTAGTTATAGGGGTGTAAAGTTGGAGAAAATTGAATGTAATTTTTAATGCATAATAACTTATTAAATTGAAATTTGTTTTGAATTTGATGGACTTTCTGCCCTTAACAATATATTTAGAAAGAGATTCTAAAAGAAAAAAATTTAAAAATTCAAACAGGGACCACAGGAAAAGAAAAAAATGAACACCATGTCCATTGCAAAATTTCATAACTAGACAAACTTTCATCTCTGTTGCACAGTTCATTCCATCGCATACGTTAGTAACCGATGTGTAAAACGGTTTCAGGTATAATTTGGGTCTTGAATTGGTGTATAGTTAGTTTTATTCGTAATCTAAATACAGAAATATTAATTTTTTAAATCAAACACAAGTAAATCTTGTTTGGGTTGTATTTTGTAATATTAAAATTTTGGAATTATTTAAAAATATTTCCCATTTATCAATTATACAAAGGGCATTACACAAATTTTAAACGAAATAAAGTAGTAAGTTCAATTTGCTTTTTTGTACAGCCATTTACTTAAAATTGCATAAAACGGGTTATATAAAAATATATATTGCAATTATAATTTCAGTTTTAAAGTTTTTAGTGTCTTATACAAAGAAATTTGCGTTATTTGATACGAAAAATTTTGCAATCTGCAATAGTTTATTAGGTTTTAGGAGTACATTAAAATTACAATATCCAATTGTATATAAAAAACCGAAACGTAATAAAAATATTACCTAGTGAAGAATTATAGGGTGTCCGGTATTGGCAACAATATAATAATATACTATTTTTTGGATATAATACAAAAAAGTTTATAGAAAATTTAATCATCAGTTTGACATATCGATATGTCAATATCTACTTTATAGCAAAACGGCTGTAATTGTATTTTCAGAAGATTTTTTGAATAAAAGTTGAAGTTTTGTTAAAAAGTTATATTTTCAATGTTCTTATGATGGACTTCAACAGAGTAAGGGTTAGTACAATAAAAAGCTATTTTTTAAATAAAAAGTGAAAGTTTTTATTAAAAAGTTTTATTTTCAATGTTCCTATTAACAATAAAAAAATTTCAATAACAACGGAACCCAAAACATTTGGTAACAAACTATAGAAATTAAACAAATAAATTTTAACCCAATAAATTGCATTAAATTATTAATTGAGAAGGACCAACGACATAGGATTAAAATTTTTAAATTGTTTTAAGAATTTGTAAAAACTAAACAGGGATTTATTCGTATTACCGAACTAAAACAAGAAAACATCACTTCCTAAAATATGTTTATTTATTGGTTATGTTACTATTGTCGATAACCCATTCATTTCAATTATCATTTATTATTTCTTGTAATAATAAAGGTAGGTAATTGCCAAAATAAAATGCTTTTAACTTCTTCACCATTTCCTCCCATAATTTTTGGTCTTTTTCAATTTTTTCATATATCAAACCTTTCGGAGTCCAAACACAAAAATAACAAAAATCTTTATTTGACACGAATAATTGCCCTTGTACTTGATAATGGTAAATGTGATTTCTTTTTAAAATGCATTTATTGGCTTTTACTTCCATATACTTTATTATTTTTTTTCTATTGCTTCTTCAAGAGATAAACCTTTTGCTGAAATGGGACATTTAATTTCAACAATAATATTATTGCCTATAATACCATCAGGAGTTGTAGCCAAAAATGGATATTCTCGATTTATACATAATCCAGATGGAAAAATGTCTAAATTGAGTCTTTCGCTTAATTGTTGTAATGCTTTACATTCATTTTCTATTCCATAGGCTGTAGATTCATTTCCTTTAAAAGCATCAGAAAGAATGTCTTTGGCAACTTTCTTGTTGTTAGTCTTAATTTACAAATGCGACCAAAATTTGAGGCTGTCAGAAGTTTTCTTGTTTCTACAAAACAAATAGTTGGGTTACTTAGTTTACTGCTACTTTTGTCAACATTTTTTGTAAACTTTTTTACCGTTTTAAGATAAAGTTTTATTCGAATTCTATCTTTAGCACAACGAGAAATAAATTTTTTCGTGTAGGTATATGCCAGGACTTCTTCCTGTCAGACTTTTGTGAAATTGGGAATGATAATAGCCTTTAGAGTTATAAAGCGGCAGCTTGGTCAAAGAGGTCATATAAAACAAATTATAATGCCAATTCTGGTGCTGCAGCCATTATTGGTTATAGAACCCAAAAGATTCTGTATCTTGGTGTTAGGAATAAATATTGTTCATATTGTAAGTTATTCGGGGAAGATAAACAACACTTGTGTTATAAATTGATTGATGTCCACTTCAACAAGGTCACTTTGAATGGCAAATAATGTTTTTTTGGAAGTGGGGGGATGTTTAACTCGACATTAATTCAGTCAATTGTGAATAACCTCCACCAATACTAATGACCCCTGTTACTTTTGCCAGTTTGATTTCTTCTTGTCCAACTTCTAGCATTGATGTCCAAGAACTTTCATGGTACACTTCAACAAGGTCACTTTGAATGGCAAATAATGTTTTTTTGGAAGTGGGGGATGTTTAAACTCGACATTAATTCAGTCAATAATTGTGAATAACCTCCACCAATACTAATGACCCCTGATTCTGCAGCGAATTTATATTAATTTGTTGTTTATATTTTTAACTTTCTACAACATGCCTGATGAGACATATTGGACAGAAGAGAGTAAATTTCGAATAATATCCTTTCCGTAGGTATCTCATTTTTTATTGTAACATATTCCGAAGAGCACTTAAACAATTCGTGGTGAGGAAATTGCAGTATTTGTTTAATAAAATATTCACAATTCTTCTTCCTTGTATATCTGAAGGTTTTTGTCTAAAAAGAATAATAATAAATTATCATTTAGGTTTTTATGATTTTTTTTAAATCCTTTTTGTTTTTTATTAAATATTAAAACTTACTGGTAATTGTTTCTTCTACAACAGTTTCATTGCCAGAGGATCTTAAGAATAGCCGGGTTGACTTAAAAGAGCTATTTTATTGTAATTACACAAAATATGAATTATTACTTACTTAAAAGTGTTCTTTTTCGCTTCTTCTACTACCAATACTTCATCTCCTTCACCAGAATACCGCGGTCGCCTATGATTAAAATC
Source organism: Ophraella communa (assembly GCA_035357415.1). Classification (NCBI taxonomy): domain Eukaryota; kingdom Metazoa; phylum Arthropoda; class Insecta; order Coleoptera; family Chrysomelidae; genus Ophraella; species Ophraella communa. Next base: position 26,144,171 of record CM068994.1, on the reverse strand, counting down.
TAAATTAAGTAATTTATGGTACTAACCCTTACTGTGTGAAAGTTCATCTTATTCAGAACAATAAACAACTAAAAGGTTGAATTAACTTCCACTATTTATTCTATAAATACTTTAAATGCAATTACAGCCGTTTCGCTATCGGAATAGCATCGTCAGATTGACATATTGAAGTTACATTTTGTTTGTTTGTAACTAGGTACTTGATGTTGATAAGTAGTTAAGGCTAGACCAAGTAAAGAAGTAATAAGACATAACAATATTAAAGCCTAGATGTTATTAGCCCTAAGGGATTATCCTGGATGTATTTCCCTCTAAGATCAGTATAACTGTGCAATGATATAGAAAAACCAGGAAAAAACTATATCCTGCTGATCTTTACAATAACTTAATATATTTGTGTTGTAATTACGTCTTATCTATGTATAAAATGAAGACTCAATCAAAGTAAACAGTTTAATAGTGGTGAACTTCCAAGATTTATTTGTTCATTAACTACTTTATATTGTTGATCTGCTAGATGTCTTTTGATTTCAAGTTCTTCGAGGAAATCTAAATTTTGTTTTTTATCACAGGTGTGTAATATTTGAATGTCATTGTGTATGAGTGAATGTGGATGTTCAAGAACATGTTTTGCATAGTTTGACTTATCTGGTTGTTGTAATCTATATGCTCTTAAATGTTCATTGAATCTTATTTCAAAATTTCTTTGTGTTTGACCTATATATACAGCATTACATTTTGGACAATTAATTTTGTAAACACCAGATTTTTTTAATTTAGGTAATTTTGTTTTTACATTTAACAATTTTGTACCAACATTATTGTGTGACTTGAATGAAATTATTGCAGATGTTGCCGAAGATATTATTTTTGAAATTGTATTAGAATTAATTGTCCAAAATGTAATGCTGTATATATAGGTCAAACACAAAGAAATTTTGAAATAAGATTCAATGAACATTTAAGAGCATATAGATTACAACAGCCAGATAAGTCAAACTATGCAAAACATGTTCTTGAACATCCACATTCACTCATACACACCAATGACATTCAAATATTACACACCTGTGATAAAAAACAAAATTTAGATTTCCTCGAAGAACTTGAAATCAAAAGACATCTAGCAGATCAACAATATAAAGTAGTTAATGAACAAATAAATCTTGGAAGTTCACCACTATTAAACTGTTTACTTTGATTGAGTCTTCATTTTATACATAGATAAGACGTAATTACAACACAAATATATTAAGTTATTGTAAAGATCAGCAGGATATAGTTTTTTCCTGGTTTTTCTATATCATTGCACAGTTATACTGATCTTAGAGGGAAATACATCCAGGATAATCCCTTAGGGCTAATAACATCTAGGCTTTAATATTGTTATGTCTTATTACTTCTTTACTTGGTCTAGCCTTAACTACTTATCAACATCAAGTACCTAGTTACAAACAAACAAAATGTAACTTCAATATGTCAATCTGACGATGCTATTCCGATAGCGAAACGGCTGTAATTGCATTTAAAGTATTTATAGAATAAATAGTGGAAGTTAATTCAACCTTTTAGTTGTTTATTGTTCTAAATTAAGTATATTTTTTTACAATTAAACAAAATGGTCACTTAGAAATGTTTTCAAAATTTTCCGTTGCTTTTAACTCTTTGCTGATTTCTGCAGTACTGTTAGGTAAGACGTCTGTAATTGTAAAATTAACTTGTAGTGCTAGGCATAAGTTTATAATTAAAATATTTACATAAGAAGTACTTACTTTTGTTGAGCTAAGCATCTACTTTTTCTATTTTCACTATCATATTTTTTATTAACACGATCCATATTTAACACAAAAATAACCAGTCATTAAACTTTACAATATAAACTATAAAAATGAAAGCACCTTCACGATCGTTTACTAAAACATACAAAAAGATCCGATCCCGACCCTGTAGGGAAGGCATACCCCACATTTATTACAATTTAAAACAGACTTCACGTAGTTATGCCGTGGAGCGTTTAAAAATTGGGATAGGGTAGATATCTCAACTCTGACCGTTAAAATTTTGCGCCTACACTCTTAAAAATGAAAAACATTCGGTCTCTAGACGAGTAGCGAAACATTACATATCTCGTTCGTATTCTCTGTAGTCGGCCGGTAAAAATAATATATTTGCGCGTATATCTCACCTCCACTCTCTAAGGGTGTATTTGCTTGCACTCTCTCTCTCTCACGGTCAAGTTTGCGGCATAGAAACTATTATAATTTTTGTTAATCGTTGTGTATGTAATATATCGTTGTGTTTTAAAAAGACTTTTCACTTCCCAGTGCCTATGGATTTATAAACTTATAACAATAAAAAATCTCCTAATTATTGAGGAGTCGGCTAAATTTAGACCGCGCTTTTAGTAGCTGGGTGAATGGAAGTTTACTCCAACCCCAGCCTACACTCACATTTTAGTGTAGTCTAAAAGCCGTTTAATGTATTTGTATTTACGAAATATTTTTGGTAGGTACGCTACTGTGATTGCGCCGAAGATGAACCGGAAGACTCTAAGGTGTGTTTGTGTTTGTTTGCTGTCTAAATATTTCGAAATTGTCTAATTTACGCTTATTATCATCGGTGGATTTTATAATGGGGTTTATGAATCTGTCAAGTTGTTACAAAACATAGTAGCAACTGCGTGATGAAAGACCGTTTCTGTTTTATATGACACGTCGGTTGTGTTTTTAAGATTGTTGAAGTACATAAACTGCCGCTTCGTTACGAATGTAAAACCAATTATTTTTCTCTCACACAAACATTTCCTTTTAATTGACCATTAGTTTTATTTTAAAACACCCACTTCGTAAAACTTACGAACCGCAAATAGTCGTTTTGAAACTTTTTAGGACTATTTTAAGACTAACTACAATAACTTTATTCTTCACAGCGTTAGCGTGGTCAAAGTACACATATAGCTTCACTAAAAAGACAAAAATCTTGAAATTTCACATTTGAGTATTTAAAAGGGTTGTACTTAATATGAAAAATTTTTTACGAAAATAGGTATGCAATTTTCCGGAAAATTTTTGTTTTTTCGCTTTAATTGTTTAAATAATAAATATATGGAAAAAAGTTTTAATTAAAATTTGTAGCTGATGCAATTATCGGTTATAATTGCACAAGTGCATAAAAATTACCGATAATTTTGCAAGAAAGCGTGTTATCTAAAAATTGCACGAGATTTTTTTCATATTTTGGCGAAAGAGCCCGACTCCGAAGGAGGAGGGCTCTTTTACAAAATGTGAAAAAAACGGAGTGCAATTTTTATAGATAACACGCTTGAATGTAAAATTATCTGGTCATTTTTATGCACGAGTGTAATTCAATGGAATATTTCACGAATAAACATTTTTTTCACTTTTTGAAGTATATCTGACATTTATCAGTATTGTCAGTCAGTGTTGTTGTTATTGGTGTCATGACGACGGGATGTTTTCGGAGTGCAATTACCGCTGTAATTTTTCGGTGTCATGACGACGGGATGTTTTCGCTTGGTGTCATGACGACGGGATGTTTTCGCAGTGCAATTACCGTTGTAATTTTTCGATAATTGCATTCCTCTTATGACATATATTATACATGAGGGAAATATTCTACAAAATTTGTCTGAAAAGTTTTTCTGTAAATTGAAAAGTGTACGAGATATAATTATTTCAGCGGAAGTTGATTCGTGGGTGCGCGCGAACGTCCCGTGAGCCGAATTTATTGAAGGCTCGATTTAAAAGTTAATAATTTAAAGGTTGTGATGCACTGAAAAAAAAAGCCAAAGTAATATAAAATGTAGAGAAAGACCTCAACTTTAAAAAAAAAATTACTTTCAAATTAAAAAAGTAAATTTTCTAACTGCAGAAAAACGTCAATAAACAATTATATTTCCTATTTAATTAATTATTGTCGCAGCGAAAATTCCTTTTAAATTTAACATTTTAAATGATCATTGAACATTATTATCACAAAAACAAAGCGAAAAATGTTTAAATTTTTAAACAAATGCTTTTTAAAAATCTCTGTTTTTTATTTGCTTAATTCCAATAGTTTTTTTCAAACTTTATTTAATTATATCTTTTTTCCAAATTAATATACTTCAATGAAACTTTATCTGTAAATACTTTAAAGTATATACTTTCAAAACTATTATACAGTTTTTCTTTTAATATCAATTTTTTTAAATAATAGACATTTATTTATAATAAGTGCTAAAATCAGACTTCTTTTAGAAAATCTAGCATAACTGTTTTCAGTGCTTACAAGATTATTCAGATTTTTGCCAGCTTGATAATAATTGTATAGAGAAGCGATCGCGATACATATTAACACACCTATGCGTCAGGTACGAAAGAGAAGGGAGTACGAATAAAGGTGAAAAAGCAGGTGAGAAAGCCGCTGGCAGCTGCTTCTCCGCGCCGTCGCGCTGTGAGCCAGCGCGCATGCTCTTATGCAAAAATATATAATAGTCAAAGAAGGTTTACGTGGAAAATCGCTAGAATTTTCATAAGAAACCAATTTAATGATAAAAAAAGCACGGGATATTCTGAACATATTGATCAACAACAATACCTTATAAATGAAATATATTCGTCGTTATAAATACGAATTAAAATTATAAATGAAACTTCGAGAATTCGCTTATTTTAACGGTAGCATTTGGAAAATCGTATGTATCTTTTCGGAAAATCTAGTTACAAAAAAAAGTTTCAAATAAATTTTTTAGATTAAACCATCATCTTTTAAGTACACAATGATTAATAATTAAATTGTTTAATTTCTCAATGTTTAGTAGAAAGAATTAGTAAAAAAAACTACTTTTTATGTGGAAAATCGGTGATAATTCATTAAAAAATTATTACAAAAATTTTTTTTATATAATTTTAGATACCTTCATTTATAGCAAATTTTATATGAAACAATTTTTTCCACGGGTCATTGTATATTTACTATCTTAAAATTAAAAACTTGAAAATTGATGTTTAAAAGTAGTATTAAAAAAATTTGGTGTATTTCAAAAACTGATAAATTTATCAGAAAACTTTTTAAACAAATTTTGTAGGTAAATGCATTAGCTACAATTTTTGATTTAAACATTTTTCTGCATTTTCATTATTTAAACAATTAGAGTGAAAAAACAAATAAAAAAATTTTCGACCAATGTTCTTCCGGAAAATTGCTTACCTAAATTCGTAAACATTTTCTCATATTTGAATTTCCAAATTTTTTGTACTTTTTGCAGCATTTTACGAATATTTTGTGTACTTTGACCACGCTACGTGTGTCAAGTTTTGATTTTTTGAAGACTTGTCTAAAATATATGAAAATATGAAAATGTTCAAAATAGGTACTTTAACACATAACATTTCTCAAGTTCCAATTAATTTCACCAACTGACCATTTTACTTTTAATTTTTATAGATCCAACAAAAAAAAGTTAATGTCATTTAGCTAATAAAGAATTTTGATGTGAATTCCTGAGAAAGGTGCAATATCCATGCAATATCTAAACTCGTCAATCCTAATTTTTAACATGACTAACAATTAAAATAAATTTAAAATATTTGTTATTATAAGAAATATTGGGGTCCTTAGTATCTATCATAGTATCCCAAAAAAGAACTTCAGAATTACCTATAGGAACATTCTTATAATAATAAACAGTTCGATATTTCGTAGAGATCTCGATTTCGTGTCTTATATCTACATTCTCTTCGTATCTGTCTAGTCGTATATAATCAACGCGTCAAGATTATCAATTCACTGCAAAAAAAAACAATGAATCTACGACGTTCCATGGATATGGCGTTAAAACTCCCCTGACGGAAATGTACCATTGATTTAGTACCCATTAATTATCATAATTTAATCAGCGTTCGGTAGCTGGACAAACGGACGACTAATCGGTATGCGCCGAATCACTTTTCGAGATGCAAATCGATACTAACAAAAAGGATGATCTAAAAGAAAAAAACAACAAATGGCAAGAAGAATGTTTGCAAATTACTCACATATATAATGTTGTTCTGTCAAAGTCGATTCCTTTTTGAGAAATTATCTAGAGAGTGACTAAAGAATGTGGTTAGTAGAGTGAATCGAGAAAACTAAATTGGTCTTTGTACAGGGTGTTCAGATAATTTAGTTAAAATAAGCAATTGCACAGGTCCTTATAAAGAAATATCTTGACGATAAAAATATAGTGTGTTAAAAAACTTAGAAAATAAACTAAAACAGATTTAAGAAAACTTATGCTGGAAAATAAAGAAGATGTATTATAAACCAAGACAATCCGAACAGTTAAATAAAAGCATGGTCATATCTAAGGCGTGGCAAAGGTGGCACTGGCAACGGTCGCAGGGTTTGCTAAAAAGTCAAAAAATAGTAGCCACAACAAAGGCCAATAATAATCCTCATCATGACAATTTATATCTGGATAAGTCCCTTGCTAAAACTAGTAAAGAAATTAAGGATCTTAAAAGGAAAATGTCTGAAGAGGATTTGGTCATTTCCAGGGCAGATAAGGGTAATTGTGTTGTTATTCTTTATAGGGTGCATTATATAAATAAGGTAGACTTCTTTATTACTGCTGATCCCTCCTTCTCTCTTCTTTCTTCTAACCCTTCTATCTAAAGATAACGTACCGATAAGACCAGTTGTTTCCTTCCTTAACTCTCCAGCTTCAAAACTTTCTTCTTTCCTCAATAATTTACTTAGAAAGATCACCAATTTCAACAACAAATTTCCCATTAAGAATTTATGTGACTTGTGTAATAAAATTTGTAATGTTAGAGTACCAGATAATTCCTTTTTATTTTCTTTAGATGTTTCTAACCTTTTTTCAAGTATTCCCCCTTCAGAATGTACTTCACTTGTTGAGGATCTGTTCATTTCAGAGGGATTGAACTTACATATATGTTTGATGATGTTGTTTCTCTGTTGAGTTTGGCTTTTGTCAAAACTTTTTCTAATTCAATAATAAGTATTACAGGCAAACAACTGGTTTCTTAGGAAATATGAAATTGAATTTGGTTTTAAAACTGACAATAACTTGGTCAACACTAAAGACTCTGTTTCTTTTTTACATACTCCTGAAATATATAAGTCACACTACGATGACTTTTAGATACTAGAATAAAAGAACATCCCAATCATGTTAAAAATTACAAAGACTTTGACCCACCTAATTCACCATCTGCCTTTGCCAACCATATCATTGCTGAAAATCACACTTTATCTAATTCCAACGTTTTGAGGTTACATAAATGTTTTAAAGGTCCCAGGATGAATTTGCTTGAAATGTTAGAGATCAATGAAGCATCAAGAGACAGTACACTAGTATGTTTGAATGAGCAGCTGAGACCAAAGGACCCTTACATATTTCTTAGTCTTCTCTTTTAATGGTATTTGTTTGTAAGATATTTTACTCTATATTCCATATATACTTTGTTTTCTGTTGTCCACTTTCTTCAATAATTGGTTTTCTTTCTTTCTTTCTAATGTGACTAATTAGCTTCTAACATTTTACTAGGTTGTTTATCATAATTTTAAATTGATCTTAATTGTTATTGTCAACATAACCTCACAAACCTTTTTTTCTTCTTCTTGTGACTTATTCTTCTTGTCCTCTGTTTTGTCGGACTACTGGGAAGGTTTCTTAATCTATATTTCTATGTTGAACTCGCCCCCCCATCTTTCTTTCTTTTTTAATTATATAAAAAGTTAATTTTAGACCACAATTTTCATACGTTTTATCCTACATGTTCTTATATTTATTGTTTATTTTTTATCTGTTGGTTCCTTTGTAAATGTTTGTAATTTTAACAACAACAGACCATCGAATAAGTCCGCTTGAGGTAATAAGAGCAACATTACAGATTATTTTATTACTATAATAGTATATTATGCAACGATCATGTAATGATGGTTATTAATACACGAGCATTAACTGGGATACGAAACGAGCCGAAGGCGAGTTTCGTATGGTTAATAAGATTCTGATATCTTTTTATCAATTTTTTTTTAAATAGTCTGACAATTTACCATTATATTAAAAAAAATATATTCTCAAATACATTCCTTGAATATGGAACAAAATTTTCCGAAAGCTTGGAAAAAAATATAAAGAATTTACTTGGATTAATTGCTGCATACCCCAATATTCCTGGTATAATTTTTAATTAGTCAGCAAATAAACTACCTTTACATTTATATTTATATATAAAAAATATAAACTCAATTATTAACAGTGCTATCAATGATTGTTACTAATTTTGCTAATCCAAAAGTAGTAGAAAACAAAAATTGTATCATTCCTACGATTCTAAGATGGACTTCCAAAAAGTAAGGGTTAGTACAATAAATTTAATAAAAAAAGTTGTTTAAAATATGTAATAGTTGTTTAAAATGATATTTTCATCGAGTAAATCATTTAAACAACATGTAACAGTGTTCGTTTTGTACTCGTGTAAAATAAAATATATCTTATATCACTCGAACAATTCCAGTTTCACAAAATTAAAAAAACCTCACCTTACTCCCAATTGACTGTGATAAATTCAATGAAGAGACGTAAGGCGATTGTAATAAAATTTCCAGTTTCCAAATAGTATTTCAAGCTTCAATAGGTATGAGCATGAAATATTATCAGACGATTATCTTTTATTGGCCTATGAATGTGGTAATATATTACCAGCAATGGTGGCATCGATAGGCATACGTGGTGGAGATGTAGTGGTATATACCCGAGTGGCAATCTTTCAATACTTTGGATCGGTTGCACAATTTCGAGAGACGTCAAGGAAGTTGTAGCCCAACCGTGTTCTCTTCAAACTGAATGGCAATCTAGGATTTAAGACCAATGATAAACTTAACAACATGAGTTGGTGGAAAAGTTTATAATAATATGATGGATAAAAAAAGAATATTTAAAGCTAATTTTTATATAAAAAGTAAAGAGAATAAAAATGTAATTATCTTAATTCAATCTTAAAAATAAATAAATGTTCAACGTAGAAAGTTGGAGGTCTAAAGATCAAGAATGACTTTTGAGCAACTCATAATATGTTGAAATGCTTACTGGTGTAAAAAAATAGTAAGTAAAAAATTTTTGGGGCTGCTGGATTTTTAAAATGATATTGTTCCATTCTGGTTTATGACAACGATAATTGTTACAAATTTTAAGTTTTACATCCAGTATGTATGTACATACATACGGGTTTGGGAAATTTTGAGTATACGGCGATTTAATTTGTATTATACGGGGTTGGGATAAAGTATGGATCCAAGTAAATATCTTTTAAACGAAAAGAACGATATTTATAAAAATTTGCAGGTAAGTGCAATGGAACAAAACGCAACTGATGTACATTTTTTGATAATAATATACTTCCGGTTTAACCGGAAATTTTTACAGATTTTGAAAGAGCTTGTTATTTTGAATTCATACATACTGAGTTTAGTGTAAAAAAAATTGTAAAAACGAGGAATATATCACTTTAACCAACCTCCTTTGAGTTTTTTGCATTAGAGCAAAAAACTATTTAGATAAACTATTTGATGTTGTTTGTATGCATTGTTCTAACGTAAACACGTGATTTTAGATAACCACAAAGAAAAAAATCTAACTGGCTAAGATCCAGAGAACGAGCAGGCCACTCTATGAATCTACGTCCAATCCATCGATTTGGAAAATTCGCATCCAGAAAATCCCTAACCCGTCTATCATAGTGGGGAGGTGCTCCATCATGTTGAAACCAAAGATTTTGTGGTAATTGCCCATTCTGTTAAAGTGCAGGAATAATTTCGTTATTTAGTAGATCCAAAGACTTGTCACCATTCAAGTTTCCGTCGATAAAAAATGGGCCTATAAGCTTATTTTCGACAATTTCCATCCAAACATTTAACTTCTGTGGATGCTGGGTATGTGCTTCATAAATCCAATGAGGATTTTTATTTTACCAATACTTTCAGTTATGGCGATTAACTGTTCCATTTAAACAAAAAGTTGCCTCATCGGAAAAAACTATGCTAGAAGCAAAATTTTCGTCGACATTACAGATGTCCATTAGCCGTTCGCAAAATTCCAGCCGTCGGTCAAAATCATCGTATGACAATTCTTGAACCAACTGTACCTTATACGGATGATACTTTTCACTTTTTAATATCTTTCCTACAGAACGTCGACTGATACCATGGTTTAGTGCCAAATTTGTGGTGATTCTTCTAAATCGATTGCAATATTTTGTTTAACAGTTTCGTTCGTTGCACTCCGCAGTCTTCAAGGTTTTAGCAAATATTTTACCATCCCAGTAGTATTAAAACGTTGTAATATTTTAGTTACTGTTGAGCGTGATATAGGATTTCTCTGCGGATGCAAATTATTAAAAATATGACACACTTCTTCATAAGCGATCATCATTAAAATTTCAATACGCTCTTTTTCACTTAATTGAACCATTCTAAATTGTGCAATTTATTTCCGTCAATTAGAATTTGACACTTGAAGAACAAAAGACGTACTAAACAGTACTTGTTTATTTATTACTATGCATACAAACAACATCAATTAGTTTATCTAAATAGTTTTTTGCTCTAACGCATTTCGCAAGGCTTTAATAATTATATATCAAATAGGACATTTTATACAGTTAAAGTCTTTTTATTTTTACAATTATAATAATTATTATATCATCTTACAAACTAAGTTATTGGTTTAAACAATTATTTATTTGTATCTTAGTCTGTGCAGCTATATACGATTATAATTTAAATTGTTTACATTAAGATTAAGATTCTATACTTATGACTTATTTAATTTTTTGTCATTATACACCGTAAACTGTTATTGCCGACTGCAATTTATCAAAGGCAATACCACGAGTCCTTAACATTTTATGGATAAATTTTTAGTTTGGCAAAAATACGAAAACAAACTGAAATGTGATAAAATCACGAGAATCTTGCAGACTTAACATGTTAAAAACTATAAGAATTACAATTTACTATTGTAAATACTATCAACAATCTATTTAAGTATAACATTACCAATCCTTTACTAAAAATATTAAAAGTCTAAGACAATTTTGCTCCGAATACCCGACGTACCTATCTTGGCTGTCTAAAAATAGATGTCCATCAATAGATTAAAGTAAAATTCTTCCCGACACATTAAAAATAAACAACAACTGCAAAATTTCCAATATTTTTTATATTTCTCTGCAAATTGTGTTTTGATCTCGCTTATAGATTTCCATGGCGGTTGATTGGTAATTTCGCATGCTGTTATCAATGTTAATTTTCAATTAAAACACTTTTTATCGCATACAATGGGGGTAAATTTAGCGGAAAATGAGAATTTGATATAGCAAATTGCGATTCACGCGTTGTAATCAGTGCTCGGAGTTGCGTCATTGTGTAAGACATATTACTTTTCATTTAATGTATCAAATGATGGTTGAAGATGGGCTCTCCGCCATGGTGTATATACTACTGCATTCACGTCGAACAAAAGGCTTTCATGTACTGCTTTGGAAATAACAGCATTTCAAGGTTTTAAATCAAAATGAATAGAGAAATGTGAATACTAAAACGAGACCACCGGTGGTGAGGTACTGTTAGAGCTTTAACTATTAACAATTACATTAACTTTTATGTGCAAATGTAATTAAAATGGAGAAGTTATTAAAATAACGCGTGACAAAAATAACACTTTTAACGAAGCAGCAAAAAAATTTATTATGTAACGAATAATTAACACTTAAAAGAGTACGTTTTTTTGGTAAATTAGAAAAAAGTTAAAAGATACATTGTTAAAGTAGTATAAAAATTGTTACATCTGCTTTGTGTGGAGTTATGCATAAAAGCATGTAGGATTTGATAGAAATTGGTTCTTAATTATTGATTGGTTCAAAAATTCAACAACTAAATATCATCCGTTGAGTGTTTATTATAGTTTATTTCAAAAATGTGTTAAAAGGTTAAAAAATGTAAATAATTTTTATGACATTTAACAGAAGACATTTAGGATATTTAACATTTGGGACATAAAATCACTGCGTGCAAAGGGAAGCGAGGTTTGCAGCAACAAATTACTTTATACCAATTTAGGACATTAAACATTTGGATATTTGACATTTGGGATATATAACATTTAAGACATTTAACAAAGGACCTTTAGGATATTTGACATTTGCTACATAAAATCACTGCAGCATCAAATTACTTTATACCAATTTAGGACATTAAACATTTGGATATTTGATATTTGGGATATATAACTTTTATGACATTTAACAGAAGACATTTAGGATATTTAACATTTGGGACAAAAAATCACTGCGGCCCGAGCGAAGCGAGGTTCGCAGCATCAAATTACTTTAAACCAATTTTGGACATTAAACATTTGGATATTTGACATTTGGGATATATAACTTTTATAACATTTAGGATATTTAACATTTGGGCAATAAGATCACTGCATCCGTAGGGAAGCGAGGTTCCAGCATCAAATTACTTTGAACCAATTTAGGACATTAAACATTTGGATATTTGACATTTGGGATATATAACTTTTATGACATTTAGGATATTTAACATTTGGGAAATAAGATCACTGCATCCCTAGGGAAGCGAGGTTCCAGCATCAAATTACTTTAAACCAATTTTGGACATGAAACATTTGGATATTTGACATTTGGGATATATAATATTTATGACATTTAGGATATTTAACATTTGGGTAATAAGATCACTGCATCCGTAGGGAAGCGAGGTTCCAGCATCAAATTACTTTGAACCAATTTAGGACATTAAACATTTGGATATTTGACATTTGGGATATATAACTTTTATGACATTTAGGATATTTAACATTTGGGAAATAAGATCACTGCATCCCTAGGGAAGCGAGGTTCCAGCATCAAATTACTTTAAACCAATTTTGGACATGAAACATTTGGATATTTGACATTTGGGATATATAATATTTATGACATACGTTAAGTAATTACAGTTTATTTTAAAAATTAGTTGAAAATATAAAAAAATTATAAAATATATTCGGCAATTTAAAGGAAAATACATTCTGTACAGAATTCTTCATGTTGACAAGCTGTGTGCTGACATTTACCCAACATTGCTGTAATTAGTCAGTAAAAGTTTTTTTTAAATAGGCTTGTGTGTCATAAGGTAATTATTTAACGCTCTTTTTTGACAGCTTCTCGAGCTGTCACATGTGCTCTTTCCTTTCCCAGAATATTTGCATGACTGAGAATGAGACAAATCTTACTATCATTAAAGAATTTTAAGATTGTAGTAGATATACTATTAAGTCTGGAATTTAAGTTAGAAATATCTGAAATGGCACTCAAACAATCAGTGACAATTAGGAACTTTTCTCAATGAATAAATCTATCCTAACCAAATAGAATTTAATCGTTAAAGTAGAAAAGTAAGTTACTATTGTTGAGCTTCGAGGTCTTTAATGGATCCGAGACAATAAATAATACCGTTTTTAAAATTAATAAACAGTTTTGCCGGGTCAACAGTCACCCCCGTTTCACATGACGTGACAATGACAAGGCAATCAATAACATTTCCAATATTTTTTTATTTTGATTTGCTAATAAGTATTGTGTTGTAAAAATCGCCATGAAAATACATGGATAAGTCAATTGATTTCATTTTTGGATTTGTAGGTGGACTATTAAAAAAGGAAAAATATTTTTTCATCTCGTCTTTGCCTCAGTTAACCTCACATTCTGTCAAATCGATCAAGATTTAGTTCTTAATCAAGTAGTCCCTGTATTTTTCTACCTTGGTTAATAATGAACACCTTTACTACCTCAACAAAAGTCAATAAACCTAGATCCAATGGCTGGGATTGAAAAAAACAATTATTCCAACTCTATAACAAAAATATAGTTCAATTCTGTTGTTACATGTGCATAATTTTGTAATAACCATCGGTAAGTTACAGTAAAAATTCAACCTGTTTTACATTCTATCGTCCTACGCATCGAAAAAAAAAAACATTCATGTTATTCACGATTTCCGGGTTGGTATATTAGACCCCCTGCCGAAAATTAAACTTTACTACCATCTAAATCAACTCATAATGATATGTAGTCAGTGAAAACTAACGCGACGTCATATTCTTGCGTGAACGCATAAAAAATATTCGTATCCGTGTGTGTATATGTTTAATTTAAAATGGATCTACACCCGTATATCATTTTTAAAAACGGTAAATCAAGATGGATATTGTTTTTTATTTATACTAAGAGTAATTAATGTTGGTTTGTAACACAAAAGGTATAATGTTGGTTTGGGACTACGTGGAGGAGCTGAATTTGTCAATAAATTAAAATTTCTTGATTATAGAAACCTAAAAAGAAGTGACTCTTTTTATTACGAGTTATGTAAGTTATTACGTAAGTTAATTTGTAACCCTTTTTATTCCCAAAAAGGCAACAAAACTTAAATCAGCAAAATTCGACATGTTCAAAAAAAGTCATCGAATCAAGAGGAAAAAAGTTATTTGGGCGTTATGTGTTTTAAGAGCAACAAAGTACAAAGTAAGTAATAAGGGCGCCACTATCTTTTGAACGCTATCGATTAAGCAAACAAACTAGACAAAAACTAAGGTGAGAAAGATAGAAGCACCTTGTAATTACTTTAATTAAACAACAAATAAAGAAGCTACTTGAATTAAAGACCGACCACGCTAACCCTTAAGACTTATAGTCTAAGGCATATAAATGAAATTGTTTTTTTTTAATTGATTATTTATTGAAACTGTAAGTACTTGCTGATAATGAACTGGAGTTGTAAAAAGTAGATTTAACTTTAGGTTTCTGTGCTGTCTAGGAGGGTGGCTTCAGCTTCTTCGTGGAAAGATGAAAGTTTTTTTTAATGGTTCTGGCTGCTTGGAATGTAATAGTATTCTTAACAGCTCAGAAGTGGTTTGAAGGACTGTCTACACATAGGAACCTTCCAAAAGTGGTAACTGGACTCCAACTTAGCGGTACCTTGGCGGTAACTCGACTCCAACTTAGCGGGTTGTATCTTTCAACAACCAAAATGGAAATTCACAAGATGAGATGTCCATGATTTAATTTTAACTAGTCATGCTAAAACACAAACAAATTGTTATTAACGAACGTACCTCAAATAACTGTCTTTCCGTTGATAACGATATCGATGCTACTGGTCCCTGCTACTTAGATGATCCGCAAACACACCTGCTTGGTTGTATGATAGACAAGATGTCCACAAAGGTTGAAAGAAATCTTATCAATCTTACCAAAATTCAGATTGATATTGATGAATCACACTATTCAGTAATTACTTAGACTATTATAATTACTTTGATTCTAATATTTTTGCTAAATAATATAATTAAACTCAAGTTAAAAGTGAGGTTATGAAACCAGTTTTTACTGCATTCCAGACGTCGTGATCAATTTCAATTGCAAATAAGATAGCGAAAACCAAAATTTACGGCCTTTTATACCTTTTCCCTAATTACGACACTAATGACATTAAATTGGCAATCAATTATTTCAGTCTGCAAAATTTAACCTAAATTTAATTAAATGATAAAAATTTTTAACATATTTGAATGTTTCTTTGATAATATATAGAAAATCTGCATTCTTATATGTAGGAAATATTATAAATATTTTTCCTTATAAAATTGTTTGAAATCTGCTAATTGTAGCAGTTCCAGCTCCTTAAATTTATACAATTTTTAGCAAATAACATGCATTAATCTCATAAGATAGTTCTATTATAATTTTTGAATACTAATTTGGTTTAAAAGAATGGAAATAAGGGTTTTTATTTTACTTTATAATATGAACTTGACAGTTACTATTATACTTTTGCATTAGTTGTTTATGTGAAATTTTCTGATATTATCAAATATTAAAGAGCTTATAAGTAATGTACAAACTTAAACTAATATTCTACATACATTTCTTATAACTAAATTGCTTAACATTAAGTTTTATCAATTGATTTTGAAATAGTCTTTTAAGTGGTCTCTATGTGAGTTTTGGTAATAAAGTAGGGTTAAACTATCTATATTCATGAGAATTATTCTAATATTTATTTTATTGCTTTTATAATATGGTAAGTTTTACATTATATTTATATTTGAGCTTAGATATTCATTTCAATATCTTTCTTGTATAATCTACATTAAATAAAACAATAAATCATGATTAAACTAATTTTAATGATAATATAATGACAATATATATGAAGAAGCACAAAAGCGCCTAATTAAAAAGTGTTGAAATAAAATATACCATCTATTATAAGAATATTTAAAATAGAAACGGAAGAGCAACACATACATTAATTAAATAAAACTTAATAAGCATTACTAAAAAAGCACTCTTGTGTCCATGTTTATTTGACCATTATATTCGGAATACAAACTGTCCAAACAGTTACGAGCGGAGATTTGTGCTGGCTATGCAACAGCTGGTGTATTGAATAGATAAATAAGAAGAACAGATAAATTGATTATTAATGGATTACTTATTAAGAATCAACGCTGTTATTGTTGTTTTTAAGTTTATTAATTACAGGTGCTGGGATGTACGATTTGAATTAAATGATAGATTGGGTGTTGAAAGTTTTACCAATTAAAAATTCTACAGCAGCCCATTTTTGGCAGCTTTTTATATCATTTTTTAACTTGACATTAATAGAATAATAATTCATCTCAATAATAGTTCTCTAACTAACTTGTTTTGTTAGGTTGTGTAAGGATCCACTGAAAATTTATATTTTTATAGTTAAAAAAGTTTGTATTGGCCATTGTCACTTCTTATCTACTCCATTTGTCTGTTTCACACGGTATAGTTGATGATAATTTTTTGTAAACCTTATGAATTAACATTATTACTTTACAAATTAAATTTAAAATTGAAATCTTTACTATAAATACTATGTTTGTTACAAGTTCTAGACAAAAGTTCACTTCTTGATTGAAAATTTAAATAAAATTAAAAATAGTTTTTTTTTTAAATTATTATTTAATGTAATTAAAAATTTATTTAGGTGTGAATGGGTATCCTATGTAAGCAAGACATTTAATTAGAAGATTTCTTAGTTATTAAACTATGTTGTTCTTGAACTTGAAATTTTTATTGCTATCATTTACTGAGTAAAAGGCCAATTTTGTGAACACGATAGAATGACAGATTGTCGGAGAAATTCTTAGGGTGTTTTTTATGATCGAAATATCAAATGCTTTGTTTATTTCAAACAAAGAATAGCTTTAACGTTAGTCTGGACAGACTTCTCCATATATTCAGGATTATTTAAGCTGTAAACCTAAAAGACAATTAATGAAACTATCTAGCCACATCCAGGTTTTTATAATAAACTTACCTATTATGATATATTATTATGATTTTATTAATTTATTTGTTGTTGGGTTCTTATGTTTTCTTTTTTTGTTTTATTATTTTAATTTTTTCTGATGATTGAATGTTATTTTAGTAAACCCACGTTAATTGTGACATGATATTATTAGTGGTTTGTTTTTATTTGATTTGACGTAATTGTTGAAGTTTTTTACTACAATAATAATGTTTTTTAGCCCCTTAAATAATATGTTGTATAATGATGACTAGCTCAAATAAAATTAAATGTTTCTTGAAAATAGACACTATCGTTAATCGAAAAATTATATCTCAGGTCGTACAGGTTTCACCACAGATTTACGCTCAAACAAATTATAAATTTTCTATCAAAATGAAATTCAAAAATCTTTACAATAAAGTAGTATAAATGTTCTCTAGCGGCTAATAACTATTATCGCTTTAAAACAGTTTATACGCACACTTAATACAAATTAAATAACGGTACCTTTTTTAACTTTGTCTCTCGAGTGTTCGCCATTCACATGTAGGTGTCGCTGGAACTGGTGGTCTATCTTCTCTTCTGGTGAACACGTGGGATGTAGAACTTCCAATGGTTTAATTAAAGACAGAAACTCTTACGATGTAGAATTTATTATTGTTTACTTGTGGATTTGTTTATACAATTTACTGGTTGATAAGACTCCCTTTTTACAAGTGGTGTGTTACAAAGTTTTATACTAGGATTATTTCTGATATAAGGTAAGTCAAGCTTCTTATATTAATTTAATACTAACTTTTGTATCATTAAAATTACAGTTGAAACTGTCATATTATAAGATTACTCTGCTCGATTCAACAAACCTATTTTCGATTCAAAGTGGAATACTGTTAACTTATAAAGTTAATAAAATGTATGACTAATCAAAGTCTTTTTTAAAAAAATGTAGATTACGAGTTGAATATTTTAATAACTGTTGTTGAATGTTTTGAAAATGAGTCTTGAATCTTTTTTTAAAATTAAACTTGAGTGTTGAGTCGTGAAAGTTTTTTTTTAAATTAAATCTTAAATGTTTGTTGAAAGTTTTAAAACGAGGCTTGAATATTTGTATAAAGGGTCTTGACTCTCTTAAAATTAGGCTTGAATCTCCTTTATTCTTTCTGACTGGTTCTTTTACGTAAAGACTGAGATCCCTCTCTCATTATTCTCTGACCAATAAAAATGCTTCATTTAAAAACTCCACGAGAACCAATCAGAAGGAGCTATTTCTTAATTTGCTTATTTCTAACTAACTACTTATATTTTACAAACAATTTTTTTACATAATATATACAATAATCATTTTTAATGTTCAATAATTTTTATATAATTTATTATGGTCGGAAAAGCTCTCAAATTATATTTACACTGAGGCTTGAAGTTATAAATTCGACCGATACATTTCCGAGTAACTCTTACGTCACAACGTGCAGCTGCTATTCTAAGCTCTTGGAGTTCGAGGAAACTAAACATTTCAAACACGCGATGTTTACGAGCATTCTAATTCGTGTTAATTTGACGTCACAGGCACAGGTGCACTTCTAAGGTTTTTCAGTTCATGGAAACTAAACATTTCAAACACGCGATGTTTACGAGCATTCTAATTCGTGTTAATTTGACGTCACAGGCACAGGTGTTATTCGTAGAAGAACTTTTTATACACTTTTGTAGGTCTTTGAAAATCCTTTTATATATTTAACAGAAAAATATTTTACAAAAAATTTATAATTTGTTCGTTTGTTTTATTTTACATTTAGAATTATATTTCCATTATTATTTATTTTTTTTTTAATGGTGATTTTGATTATTTTTATGTAATGTGATTACTTTTTTATTATTTATTTTGCTTTTAATTGACTTAATAACGATTTTGTTTTTGATTTAATCATCATAATACACATTCTTATTGAAATTAATATTTTCTTTAATGAATAAATTTTTTATGATAATAAAACTTCGTCTCAATATATTTATAAATTTAAAAGGTAAATGTACTAATACCGTAACATGTTTATCCTCTTACCTCTTATTTTCTAGTAAATTGTTGTTAAAAATGGTGGTTTTTATTCAAGCTTTTAATAATGCAGTCAAATATTTATCATTGAATGTCCCTGAATTTAGAGATCTTTCAATTTTGATGCCTTACTACCGTCCACTATTTGTTAAAAATTTAATATTTATTCTCTAACTAAAAAAAAATTGTTTTTTCATATTGTGAAAAGTTTAGAAATTTTAAAGCCATAAATTAAAGTCTGCTACTAACAGAAGTGCGCTGTAACTATGTGTAGAGGTTGTTCACCATTTTGTATAAAAAAATAAAATAACAAACAGTAACGTCTTTTCTGGAAGTCATTCATTGAAAAAGGCTTTAAAGGTGTGACATACGTAATAAAAACTAAAAGTATGTTCTAGCAGAGTTCATTACCTTATTTCTTATCGGCAGCTTTTTCAACTGGTTTTGCGTTATACCTTACAACGTCCCATTCTAAATACTTATTAATAGACGTAATATAATTTTATCTATCCCATACATTTGCTAAAAGTCTCCATTCAGCCATTTCTTTCTTCGACAGTACGTCACGCGTAGAAGCCATTCTTGGAAACAGGGGCGTTCTTGATTGCTTTTTAACTAGGGCAAGAAACATTTTACCTTTTTAAAAATCGATAGTAAATACATATAAACTGTAAATATACCTGAAGATATACCTTACTAAATATAAATAAGTGGTAAGTGGAAATGACAGCTGTTGTGTTAGAAATATTGGTAGATACCTCCTCTCTAAGTGCTTCGTTGGGTAATTTGAACCTTTGAAGCAGTTGCCTTGAAAAGACCGGTCGTTGTAGTACCAAATCAAGTTTTCAAGCTCCCCCTGCTAGGCCCCCTTTATTCTAGGATTGTCTTTGGAAAACCAGCTATGAAAGTTGATAACGTTTCACATTCCCCATTATGTTAACTAGGTACTCAAGCTTCCTAGATCATCTTTACGATCTCCATGTGTTTATTAATGCCCCCGAGCACTCTAATATTTTTGACGTGGTCCAAGGTATTTTTATCTGTGGCTATATAGCTTTTCTGTGGAGTATTGAGTGAGTGGAAATGATTCCATAATTCTGTTCCATAAAGCAGAACTGGGAACACGTAACAGCGAATAATTTTTGTGTTCTTATCAAATTTAATTTACATCGACAGTTCCTTAAATAACAGAATAATTTACACTACAAATATATAGAAATCGCAAATAAATTTCAATAACTTCAAGATTATAGTTCAATGTGACCAAAAGAATTTATAATACCAGTAAATTTTGAAAAATATTCACATACCAAAATATTCCTTGAATCCAACAGCGAATACGATGGTCAAGCCAATCTGACTGCTGGACTGTAGAGAACAACACACCGTGAAGATCGCCGCCAAAGATTATTGGCCTTAGGGGATCGTTTCTCCACTACCAGATCCATTGCAAATGAATAGTTTGCAGAACACGGAAGACCTTTTGGCATGCGAAGTGTTTACCGACTAATAAGACTTTTGGGCTTGTTTATACAGACCATACTGGGTCCTCCCTTTAACTCCAGAACACCGATATAGTCGCCTTGAGTGGTGCAGAGAACGGTCACTCTGGGATCAGGAATGGAACAGTATTGTCTTTAGTGATTTTGTTTAGGAATGCACGATGGTTGAGCGAGGGTTAGAAGACGACGTGGTGAAAGGAAGAATCCACGGTTTTTTGTTGAAAGCCATATTCATCAAACTGTTGGACTTATGGTTTGGGGTGCTATAGCTTATGGTTCGAGATCACCTTTAATCTTCATCGGAGGTAACATGAATGCGCAGCGTTATATTCAAGAAGTTTTAGGACCCCATATTTTACCCTATCTTGACACCCTGGCAATTCCAACTTTCCAACAATATAATGCCCGACCACATGTCGCAAGAGTCAAATAGCCTTTTTTTAACATAATGATGTCACATTGTTACCTTGGCTTATCCCCAATTGAGCACGTATGGGATATGATGGGTAGGAGATTGCTCAATTTGCAACGTCCTCCTCAGACTCTAGAAGAACTTCGAGAGGAGTTGGTGGTTGCCTGGAATGAGATACCACAGGAGGACATTAACCACCTGATCAGAGTATGCCTAGGCGCGTTTGAAGAATGCGTAACACATAGGGGTGCCCCATATTTTACCCTATCTTGACACCCTGGCAATTCCAACTTTCCAACAATATAATGCCCGACCACATGTCGCAAGAGTCAAATAGCCTTTTTTAACATAATGATGTCACATTGTTACCTTGGCTTATCCCCAATTGAGCACGTATGGGATATGATGGGTAGGAGATTGCTCAATTTGCAACGTCCTCCTCAGACTCTAGAAGAACTTCGAGAGGAGTTGGTGGTTGCCTGGAATGAGATACCACAGGAGGACATTAACCACCTGATCAGAGTATGCCTAGGCGCGTTTGAAGAATGCGTAACACATAGGGGTGCCCCATATTTTACTCTATCTTGACACCCTGGCAATTCCAACTTTCCAACAATATAATGCCCGACCACATGTCGCAAGAGTCAAATAGCCTTTTTTTAACATAATGATGTCACATTGTTACCTTGGCTTATCCCCAATTGAGCACGTATGGGATATGATGGGTAGGAGATTGCTCAATTTGCAACGTCCTCCTCAGACTCTAGAAGAACTTCGAGAGGAGTTGGTGGTTGCCTGGAATGAGATACCACAGGAGGACATTAACCACCTGATCAGAGTATGCCTAGGCGCGTTTGAAGAATGCGTAACACATAGGGGTGCCCCATATTTTACCCTATCTTGACACCCTGGCAATTCCAACTTTCCAACAATATAATGCCCGACCACATGTCGCAAGAGTCAAATAGCCTTTTTTTAACATAATGATGTCACATTGTTACCTTGGCTTATCCCCAATTGAGCACGTATGGGATATGATGGGTAGGAGATTGCTCAATTTGCAACGTCCTCCTCAGACTCTAGAAGAACTTCGAGAGGAGTTGGTGGTTGCCTGGAATGAGATACCACAGGAGGACATTAACCACCTGATCAGAGTATGCCTAGGCGCGTTTGAAGAATGCGTAACACATAGGGGTGCCCCATATTTTACCCTATCTTGACACCCTGGCAATTCCAACTTTCCAACAATATAATGCCCGACCACATGTCGCAAGAGTCAAATAGCCTTTTTTTAACATAATGATGTCACATTGTTACCTTGGCTTATCCCCAATTGAGCACGTATGGGATATGATGGGTAGGAGATTGCTCAATTTGCAACGTCCTCCTCAGACTCTAGAAGAACTTCGAGAGGAGTTGGTGGTTGCCTGGAATGAGATACCACAGGAGGACATTAACCACCTGATCAGAGTATGCCTAGGCGCGTTTGAAGAATGCGTAACACATAGGGGTGCCCCATATTTTACTCTATCTTGACACCCTGGCAATTCCAACTTTCCAACAATATAATGCCCGACCACATGTCGCAAGAGTCAAATAGCCTTTTTTTAACATAATGATGTCACATTGTTACCTTGGCTTATCCCCAATTGAGCACGTATGGGATATGATGGGTAGGAGATTGCTCAATTTGCAACGTTCTCCTCAGACTCTAGAAGAACTTCGAGAGGAGTTGGTGGTTGCCTGGAATGAGATACCACAGGAGGACATTAACCACCTGATCAGAGTATGTCTAGGCGCGTTTGAAGAATGCGTAACACATAGGGGTGCATCCACACATTATTAAAGGTAAAAAGGCTTTAAAGCAATGTAGTCATTTTGAAATTTTTAGTATTTACTTAATTCAGTAAGAACTTATACAAAATTTTATAGAAATAAAATAATTTAAACTGGGTGTTCGGATTTTTATGTCACTTAGTATAATTAAATATGAAAGTGTACTGTTCAAATTATTAACTAGTATATTGAACATAATGAAATGTAACATTGTTAAAAAGTAAAACTTGTAACATAA
The DNA here is from genome assembly GCA_035357415.1 of Ophraella communa. Lineage (NCBI taxonomy): Eukaryota > Metazoa > Arthropoda > Insecta > Coleoptera > Chrysomelidae > Ophraella > Ophraella communa. Next base: position 26,120,727 of record CM068994.1, on the reverse strand, counting down.
ATTAAGTTTAAAAACAAAGTTCAAAATTATAAAATATTTATGAATCAATTGTTATCAAAGTGACAAGATAATTTAAAGTCAAGAGAACTTTTTTAAAAAACAACCGGGTGATTGTAAAAGATCAAGAATAAAAACATTGTTAGCACATTACGAAAGAAAAGATAAAAATAAACAAAATTTATTAAGGAAGCATGGGGTATGTAAAATTAGATCTCATCAAAGAGAAAACCGATATGGAAATAGTGGACATAAAAGTTGATGTTCTTTAAAAGAAACTTTCATCTGTGAATGTGAACAATCCAAACAGGACAAAAATCTTTGAAAGAAAGATCATATCGTATAAGTAGATATCTCAAAAAGCGACATTATTGGGAATATTAAATTTTAATAATGCAATATTTTTCGATAATTTTTTATCCTTCTTTATTTATGTAATATTGGTTAAAATTTTATTTGGCTGTGGAAAATCGAATGTTTTATGGAAATTAAAGGTTATTTTGTTCCCAAAAAGTCGTTTTGATTCATAAATACACAAGTGATCTAGTTGTGTTATTGATATTCTAATGACGAATTTAATTATTTATCTAGTTGTGAATAAAACAATTTAATGAAAATATTCAAAGTTATTTATTAATAAATTGGCAAAATACAAACTAATTATTAATATTAGCAAAAAAGTTAAGTTACTGAATTTTAAACCAGCTAATCACTGTCAGATCCAGACCCCTGGAAATTATTTTATTATTTTATAGGTTTTCTTTGTGTGGCATATTTTCATAAAATGCTTTGTATTCTATTCCAATTGCGGAAGGAGCCTGTTTGAACAAGTAGTTCAAGTCAACATATTTTTCTTTTGATATTGGTAGGACAGACGCATATAAAAGCTTGCGTTCTACTAATATCAAAGTACCCTGCTTTTTGTTCGTTTTGTACAATCAAGGATTCTAAACTCTTCTTCTTCTTCGAAGGACTGTTTAAACTTTATAATAAATGAATTTTCTTTATAAAAGTTAAGTCAACCAACTCGTTGCTGCTCTGTTGTTATTGCTGAATGCATAGTATCTCATTCCATTTCACTATGATCGACAACCATAAATTTTAAATCTGTGGTATGTAAATTAGGTAATTAATTTGTGCAGGAAGAGATTGAAAATATCTGTATGTTGCAATTTAACAGCTTCTTCTATTGCCATCAATTTCAGACCAGATAAAACAATCACTTTGATGTGAAGCCACATTGTAGGTAAAATTAAAAGACTTAAAACGTTGCACCAAAGACAAGCAACAACTGGATAAGTAGAGAAGCCTAATTTTATTTCTCTGATATAATTAGGTAACTACAGATACCTAGTTTTAATATAAAATATTATGTGTATTGAAAAAATACCTATTTTCAACAACTACGTCTGAGCAGAATCGGACTATTTTATGAATTATCTAGTTATTGCATTAAACAGAGCAGCTATAGTATATCAGTTACTAGTGGATAACTCGTTTAAAAAAAAAGTTGTAGCACTAAGCCCACGATATATGGCAAAATGAAAGAATTTATATTTTCCACCATTCCATAATCTCCACAAAAAAATAAATTTTTCACGAAGAAATGGAAAATCAAAGGTTGTCATTCATCCTTCTTATAAAAATGAATAGATGTGGGATCATTCTTCGAAAAATAAAAATATCCCAAGAAGAACCTTTAAAATTCTTACTAAGATGAACTACCACACAGTAAGGATTGATACAATAAATTTCATAGACTATTGCATATTGGAAATAAATAGGGGTTGTTAAATAAAAAACAAATCATTGTAAAACAGTTTTTTCTGATAGTTCTATACAGCAGAAGCATCATGACATAATTCAACTTATGGCTGTACAAAAAAGGATTCCCATATAATTCTTTTAATCTACATAGTTTCGTTCTTTTTTCTTTCTCTTACAGTCGATACCGCGATATTTCCGCGAACGATCAATGAGATTTTATGCCTGGGTTTATTTCCCCTTAACCGTATTTTATGTGCGTCATTGATAGCGCGTAGCAGAACTATTCAGTAAAGTGCCATGCTGTACCGCGAGTACCGCTCGGTATCTGGACTATTGCAAACTAATGCATAGACCAGTCTTTGATAACAAAACATTAAGATTAGCTGCCACATTAGCTTCAACACAACTGTAAAGAATCTTTACTTATTCTGAATTACTTACATCCCCAAATTTTTCTAAATTACTACCATTTTTTGGCAGGGGAATTTCTCCTATAACTTATTTATTCTGCTCATTGACAGACTATGTTAGATATTCCAGTTATTTGCATTATCTTTTATTCGATTTCTTGTTTTGTTTCGTCTCTATGATTCATTATTATTTTCAAAACTAAAATTAGACTTTAAAATTAACAAGACTTAAAAAAAATCTGTTATGTTCATAAACTGGCCTAGGTAAGACACGGCTTGTGACAGCTTCACTCGTATACATTTCCAATAAAAAGCAATCATGAATAATAATGTTGCGTATTTTTTTTCAATTAGACGTTTTTTCTGTTGCAATCAGACTGCCTAAGCGATTCCTTGCACGTGTTTAAGTTCATGTTAGGACTTCTTACTAGAAATGTGCAAGAAATAAGTGTGCCGGGTGGATGGTTCTCCATACACAATCATTGAATAGATATTGTATTATTAAAACGAATACAGTAGATTTGTAAATTTAAAAATGGCAGTTAGATATAATGCTAATGCGAATAAAATAAAAAAGTAAACAGAAATGTGTACTCACAATTAAAAAGTTGCGCACAAAAAGTGGTACATTGCAATTTTTGATCATTCTCCAAATAGAGAGTTTTTGCTATAAATCAACAAGCGGACTTTTGTGGCTGTAGCAATTAGGCAATCCAAACCACATGATCCAATATGGCCGTCCAGGGCAAATATTTGTGACAGTTCAGGTAGAAAACCATTATGTCGAAAGTTTTTGCTGTGTTTAGAACAATTTTTGTAGTATTTGTGTGAGATTTGTTGGCTATTTTGAGATGGAGAGCAGTTATTTAAAGAAGTTATTACAAGAACATCCTGATATTAGTAAAAGGTAATGATGAAAACTTGCAAAATATTTTGTTTACTTATTGATGTTCTTAAGATGATTTTGAGACAAAATGGTTTCATTTTGAGTGTATCAATTTAGGCACTCTTCCGAATGAACCTTGGTATTGCAATAATTGCTCCAAAGCAATGACTAGGTAATTATAAATAAAGACTTTTTTTAATAATACAATTTTGTTTTATTTTTCACTTTTAATTAAAAATTATTGAACAAATTATCTGGAACGTCTTCCACAACCAACCACAATACAAGTTGTAGGCATTTTCTACTAAACAAAACACACAAATAAAGTCAAAAAGTTAAAAAAATAAGCTTTTATCCTATATCAAACACAAACACTTTCAATAATTACGAAAACAGACCTTCGCCATAAAATCAAACAGCTTATCTATTACACAAAGCCACGGTCATATACAAATAAACGTTGTTTACTTTCAATATTTGCCCTGGGACGCCATATTGGAATTTATTTGACATGTTGTTGGATTGCCTAATATGCGAATGATTTACATAACCTAACATTTTAAAAACATAGCACTACAAACTTAAAATAAATATACATTCGTTCCTATTTATCTAATTAATGTAAAATGGATGACCTACAAATTATCGGTTTAAGAAGGCCGATCCATTCTAAGTCTTAAGCGAACACCATTTTATTCAATATTTTCTTCTGTAACAAGAACTGGATCGATACTTGATCAACATTGTAGAACCGCAAAAATGAACTACTGATCTAAGTATTGAACATCCACTGGCGAGACAGATTTTTATTTATAAATTCTAACAAAAAATTTTCTGTTTAAGAGAGATTGAGATTTTAGGCCATTTTTTTTAAATCCTTCTAAATTTTTTGATAACTAACCTTTTAATATATTTGACGAATATGTCAAAACGTTAAAATCATTCGAAATTACCGCTTTGCCAAATGTTTTTCTCATATAACTTATCCATTCGCACTATGCGCACGCGCCAAGTTGCGAGTAATATCAACTGTTTTGCTATTCTTGACCGTTCGTACAATTTGCTATAATACTCAATTCACTACGAGTAGTCTTTTCTGTTAGTAAATAAGTTTAGAAGGAATTTTGAAGTAATACCTTCTTCTATAAGATTTGCATGAAACTGTTCAGAAAATTTACGAATCTTTTAAATAATTCCTTGAAATAAAATTCTCCATTAGCATGGTTATCCTTATTTTTGTTCCCTTATGCTGTTCTTCGATTACCAAAAAACTCAAAAAATTCGGAATCACTTACTTCCAAAGTCAAAGAACAACTTCACATCTGGAAACAAAAACGAGCTTTACCCCTAAACGACCTTATCAAAGCTTATCCAGCTTGAACAAAAGTTTCTCACCTGAAAACAAGAAGAAAAAGAGTAACACAAACGATTTAAAAAAGAAAGTTAAAAACAAAATTTCCGAAGGCAATATCTCTGGAGCTGTAAGAATTTTATCATCTAACGAAACAACTGACGACTTGTCAACTTTGAAAAAATTGCAAGAGAAACACCCTCAAGCCGACGGCCTAAAATCTCAACACATTAAGGATTTGACATCTGAAAATTTTGGTATTATATCAATTAATCTTCTCACATCTCTTTGCAACTTTTCAAATTCTTAAACTTCTTAAAAGTCAGTTACATTTCCAGATAGGTCCAATTTTTTTGGTGCGTCGCTTATTTCCCATGGAGGAAGGGTAAGCAATTAATTTGGGATGCCACTTGCCGCGACACTTTAGCTCCTTCTTATATTTCCAAAACTTCAGTAAAGACCGGAGAAGCTGCTCTATCTGGGAAGCAACTAAAAAGGGCAAAATATAAAGAACTTTTGGATAAATATATTTTTGTTCCCTTTAGTGTTGAGACTTTGGCCACTTTGGGAGAAGCTGCAAAGATACTAGTAGATAAAATATCTGTTAAGCTTAAAAAATCTTGTGGAAGTTCACTGACAAAGACCGTTATTACCCATTCAACGTGGTAATTCTGCATCCATTCTTGGGACCCTACCAGAACCTCGGGGCTTAGAGGAGGTTTTTTATGTAATTCAAAATTAAGTGATATATAACTAAACAAAATTTTAAGCCCACTTGGACATTATTTTTTATTGTTAGATTTTTTAGTTTTTATCATTTATATTTGTAACTATTTGTTTAATGATAAAATTGTTTACTTATTTATACTAAATAAAAAAAAACTTTCTAAAAAAAATTCATTTGGATTAATAACAAATAAACTAGACAGAATATTTGCAATATTTGCTGCAAGTGATTGTAGTTGCGAAGGATCTCAAGAAGAGTCATCAGGACTGTCTCAGCTTTAAAAAATTTTATAACAGACACGTTTCTGTAAATTCTACTTAATTTTTTATATTTTTGGTGCAACTGAAAATTATGAATAATTCATTTTTTTATTGGTTTTAAAGTTTTCAATTTGTTAGTTTAATAAATATATTTTGTATAATATTTACTTATTTATTAAGAGGCTTATTGAAGAAAGTAGTAAAGCATTTACATTTAATGGTCGATTTACTATTTTTTATTTTAGTTTATATTACTTAATTTGTCTTGTAAATAACAAGAGTTTAGGTGAAAACATAATTGTGTTTTTGCTAAAAAAACCCTTAATCTCACCATATTATATTTGTGCACCAGATTCTATTTCAATTGCAAATTTCCGGACGTTGTTTGCGAAACCATCGTAACAACAGTCTAATTTTTAATTTAGAAATTGTTGCAGGTAAAACAATTTTAATACGGTTCACCAAAAACTATTTACTCAATGCTATATTCTCAGTACTTTACTTTGATTCCATCTTACATAACGATGGTTTAGAAATATATTTATACCCTTTTCCATTTCTAGATAATTCTAGTAAATTCTCTTCATCCGATTTAATCTCGATGTCCGTAGACATCGCATCCGTCATTTCTAGATGTTTTGTTGGGCGGGCGATATAAACTACAATATTGAATATAGTACTATCGTCAACGAAAATGGCCCGACACGACTAGGCCGAGTTTTCGTTGTCTACTACAAATTCCATGTTACTGGCCATATCAGCTATTGAGAATATTAACCTGCCCACAATCTTTTAGATTCATTCAATGTATATAGGTATACCTCTTTGAGGTGCGTTCAACTCTTAGACAAAAATATTAGATATTTGTGGGAATTTCTACTTTTAAAATAGGTATAGACACTGCATTTTAAATTCCCAAAATAAAGGCTTGGTGCGTAAAAAAAATACAATTTATAACAAAACATTTTATTGAAAGCGAAATATAAAAATATAATAACATTAAGGCACGATTTTTACTGGCCATATACAATAATAATTCCACATTTTTTTTATTTATAACAAAAGGTCCACAACTTAGAATCTCCAAGAGTTGGCCGTCTAATATGCAATAGAGGAAGAGTGTGAATAAATTTAAAAGAATACTAGACTAATAATTTAGCAACAAAACTTCTGCTGTTTTATAAGAGAAGTTTATTCGTCAACTACAGCTGTTTCGAAATATAATTTCATCGTCAGTTAAGTTTTTTAATAAAAGTTAGAAATAAGATTGAGAAAAAGTTTATTTAATATATTTTTCCAGCAATTTCTATTATAATTTATATTTAAACTATTAGATACTCTCAAATATTCTGGAATTGCATATTGGACTGCTTGTTGCAATCACCAAATAGATATGGAGACTCCAGAAATGCTTTATCCTAAACTCAACTCAACATCCGCATTTAAACAAAAACATTCAAATAATTTCAACAATATCTTATGCAATATACAAAATATAAAAATAACAGATCAAATGAATATAAAATAAAAATCTACAAAAAACAGCATCAGATATTATTGAAAAGTAGTGTAGTATCACTCATATCGAAATTTTCTCCTTATCTGACCAATCAAAAACCAAAAACGGCTGGTATTGTCGCGAAAATTTCACACCTCTACTTTTTAACATGGTAACTAAATGAAAATTTTTTCGTGGCGTCACGATATTAAACTGGAAATTTTTTGACAGCTGAAACCATATAAAACGCTTAAACATACCATATATTTAATACTCCCATATGGACAGTTGTTACGGCAAAGAATATCACTTGAGAAATCTCGAAAACACATTTATCCAATTCAATTTTTATGTGTGTCGCTACATGCGCACAAAATATGCGCAGATCTGACTGAGTCTACGTGCGAGAGAGCAAACGGTAGAAACTGTCCATATAGAAGTATTAAATATATGTTTAAACCATAGACAAATATATCATATTTTTATGGCACAAACGTTTAAACTAGTAATTATGAGGCTTTGTGACAGATGTCAGATTGGAATAATATTTTTTTTCCAAATTATGGTGTGAAATTTTCTTACCGAATGTCACGCCTAAATTATTCCTTGAAATTTAAGCTCTTGTGATATTATAAGTGTCTTTTAATTCTGATTAGCCTGTCAATAACGAATAACAAAGCAAAGTTAGACGTCTGTCAAAAAAATGTTTGTAGCTGTTTTGTATTGACCAATACGCTGCATTAGTGCTAACGTCACATCAAAAGAAACAAATGAAATTTAAACTGCATCAGTTGAGGTTGTTAGTTTGTGATTATTTAAGTTTTTCAAACAATTAATGAACAAAATTAGTTTAAGAAGAAAATGCAAACTGTGTTTACCAAATTGATGTAGCAATTTTACTAATTGTAGAATGATATTAGGCTGCACAAGTTTATACATCTGCTAAAACCGGCTAAAACCGTGTTAAATCGATAGACTAGATGACCCTAGAGCCGACTGGTAAGTATTAACTTTCAGAAGTGTAGCATCTCCGCGGGGGGCCATTTCTGCTGTGTCAAAAAAATTGGTCGACTGTCTTATAACAGCCCGTCTGATATAAAAAATGTACATAGGTTTTGTTAGCGTTTGACCTGAGTGAATTTTCAAAAATGTCAACAAATCTAACCTAAGTGACTCATAGCAGCTCGATTTATTTTTGATTGAAATCGTTCGTATGGATGCCCAGATTACAAAAATAATGTTTTCAGACATTTTGAGTGTCGCCGGCTCTTGTTACGCTCCTGCCGCCATTCAATTGTTACGTCCCTGTCCCTCGCATTATCTCGTTTGCCTTCCACTTTACCAAACCTGTAGAGAATCAAATTATGAACAAATTTGGTCACCACTTTTTTTATCATAAAATCGATATTTTCAGAATTAATCCTAAAAAAACCACCGAATAAAAAAAAATGAAAAGTTGTCTGATAAGCAATATGCTACATTCAATTTGTCTGATATCATTTTTTTCTACATCTGGGCAATGTATTCAATCATTTACGACGATTTTCAGACAGATTGCTATGGTTCACTTAGGTTATGCTATAATTCCTTTTTTTTGTCTTATTTTTTGAAATCGTCTCCTGGGTACGCGCTACAATCTAGGTGTCTGAAAACTGTGTTCTTGGTATCTCAGGGCTATCATCTAACTACAATCCGAAAATCAGACGGGTTGCTATAAGACACTTAGGTCAGATTTGTTGACATTCTTGAAAATGACCTCAGGTCAAACGCTAGGCGCAAAATGTCTGAAAATCGTATTTCTGGGTACAGGGTCATATAATCTATCGATTTCGTGCGTTTTTAGCCGGGATGCTATGAGGCAAAAATTTTGGTCGTACTATTAGATAATAAAGAGCAAGATCCTTTCTAGTACTCTATAATAATTCTATTTTTTCTTTTTTTACAAAAAACCGCATGGACCAATAAGGTCATTAGCGGGAATATTCCACAATATTACACATTATATAACATGTCCATGTCTTTTAAAAAAGATATTAAGTTGTTGACGTTTTGTTGATTTAATACATTCCTGAGGGATTTGGGTAGATTGTATTTTTGTCTGTAAATATTGTATTTAGCACAAGGTTCCACTAACACATGTTTTACGGTGAACGGCGAACCGCACTCTGTACACACTGGAGGTTCTTCTTTGGTAAGAAGATGCTCGTGTGAGAACTTTGTGTGTCCTAACCGAAGACGAGATAACGTCACTTGTAGATGTCTACATGCAACTAAAGTTGTCCAGGTCCTGTCTTTGATTTGAATTCACGAAGTGTAGATGGTTTTGAATTCCATTGGTTATTCCAATTTTCCATGAGTTAATTTTTGAATATATTTCTTAGATCACTGTGAGGGAACCCATAGAAATTTTATTTCGTTGTTTAGGTCTTGAGCTTTCTTTATTTCTTTTCTTATTAATGTTACCAGAGGATGCTGAGAGTAGATATTTTCTAATAGTTGAATTGAGGACATTGGAATCTGTTATAATTAGCAGCTTAGGTTCATTGGTTATATTTGTGTGTGAAATGGCTTTGAAAATTGCATATAGTTCTCTTGTTAGAACTGTTGCTGTATCTGGAAGTTTGTATGTAAAAATCTCTACTCTACATCAGTAACTACACCGGCTCCAACCCCTTTTTCCATTTGAGATGCATCAGTGAAGTGTGTATTATACATCTGATATTGCTCATCTATATTTAGAAAGTGTTGTATGATTATTTTGGGATTAGTGTTGGACTTTTCAAACTGCATTAGTTCAGTATTGATAGATGGAGTTTTTATACTCCAAAGTGGTGGAGAATTTGAGTTATGAATAGATTATAAAAGGGAAAACTGTTTCCAATTTAACTTACTTATAGCGTTCTGAATTCTACTAGAAAATGGAAGATTACGTTGGAATGGTCAACGGTTATGGATTTAAGACTTAATATGATGCTATTTTGGACTGGAATTAATTTATTTGGAGCTACTTTTAAGGCATTTGAGAAGGCCAGCAATTGTCTACGATGATTTAATGGAGGTTCACCTAATTCGAAGTAAATGCTGTCTATGGGAGTTAGCGAAGTGTTATGCAGGGTGTCCAGATGTTTCAGGGTTGTTTTACTTGCGGATGCGTAAGCGATGCAACCATAGTCGATTTTGGATCGAATTAAAGATCGATTAACATAAGAAGTATTTTACCATCGGCACCCCAGGCTTTGTTTGATAAATACCTTTTTTTCAACAAACAGAAAATAAAATAAGCACATTGGGAATCTATAGATATATTTATACGATTTTATAAGTTAGATGAAATACTCTTTAAATAAAAAAAGAAGTAAATCATCCATAGCACAAATGTGACTGATTGAAATAATTAAACAAAGAATAAACAATACAGAATAACAATAAGGTATGTACTTGGAATCATTGTTATTCTGTATTGTTTATTCTTTGTTTAATTATTTTTAGCCTGATGATGGCCTACAAATAGGCCGAAACTAGTAGCTGTCAATTAATTAATAAAAATTTTGTGACATTGATTTTGGTTTTTTCTTCGCTCTTTAAATAATTTTTTTGTGTAAAAACAATCACAACTAATGCAGGTTTAAATCTTTAATGATAATATATTTGTTTTGATGCAGTAACTGTCATATGACGTCACACTTATGGACCGTATTACTTTGCTTGTGATATTGTCCACAAAATACCACTCGTGATGGAATGTAGCTTATAACTCTTTTACTTCTAGACTCAACGAAGTTGCTTCTAAGCAGCTCACCTTCGTTTAGAAGAAAATCGACAGAATTATTGCCAAAATTCGATCACTAGTGGTATTATAATTGAAAATTCGATTTTCGATAGTCACAAACACCATTTAGAATTTCGTGACATCAATATATTATAAAAATCCGATTTACCAATAAAAATAATCGCAAGTCTTTGTGCTAATAAATATAAATCTCGCACAAAATCGATAACCAATAGTAAATATTATCGTAAACAACAGTTAGATCGGTTAATCTGTCGCATTTGTCTTAACTTAAATGATCTAATGTCGTAAAATAGAAAGCTGGTTAAAAATGACGACACAACATTGAATAGAATTGTGGGAGTCGTTTGAAAAGGAGAAACATAAATAAGTATCAAATAGGTAGAAAATACTGAATATCGTTTACATTTTTAATAAATTTAAAATATTAACATATTCCGTATAATCCGAGAACGTTTTTTTAGATGTTTTGGCGAGATAAACGACTTTTTTTATTCAGTATATCATATTTTTTGTTTATCTGAATATAAACGGTTATAACTTTTATTAATAAAGTATCCATGTTGAACGGAATATAAAAGTTGTTTTTAATTTCTATTATAATTTCCTAACTCTCGTTTTAAGATTATTTAAATAAGTAAGGGCAGGTTTTTCAATCGCTTGTTAAAAGCTTCTGTTACTTGACCAAAAGTTAACCGTGACCAACAGCTAAAGTTTCTGTTAAAGGTTATGGCGTTTTTCAATGCACTATCTAACTTTTAGCTACGAAACTGCCAGCTATCATTAAATTTGCTGGGTTGGTAAAATTGATTTTTTGGTTTGGTTTGTTAATTTCTTAGAACGGTAAATAAAGATATTATTTTGAAGCAGTAGTTGTTGCTATAAAATGTTGCGATACCAAAAAAAATTATAGGTACTCAAAATGTAGAGAACGAGTCCATCTTCAGCTAGAGAGGTAAAACCGGAAGCAGCAGGGTATATGAAATGGTCATTATCAAGGCTGTTGAACTTCATCAGAAGGACAGGGGACATATTAGGTGCTAAAAATTATAAAGGCATCATAATAGATCTTTAAGGTTCGCAGTATATTAGTTTTCAGACCGGCTTAATTTGTAATCTATTGATGTGCAATTTCATAGGTTATTACACGTCGAACTATTGAATGTTGGAAATTAAGGGCCGGTTTTTCAATCTCCAGCTAAGCAAATTTAGCTATCAGTTTACCCTTAGCAAGGAGTCAAAGTGTTTCTTCAACTAACTGTTAAGGTTGACTACAAGCTAACGTTTCTGTTATATTAGCAAACACTTCAAAGTCTCTGTTTGGATTTGTAACTAGTAGTTAGCAAGTTGTTTAACGGAAAAATGAGATATTTGATTTTTGTATGAGTGATGATGATGAAGAAATATTGGAATACCTTGAATATAAAAGGAGACCATATATTGTTAAAGAAAGGTCGAACCCTTTTGAAGAGTTTGATGATTTAGATTTTCGCGTAAGATTTCGACTTTCAAAGGAAACTGTTATGTTATTAGAACAAATCGAAAATCAAATTAAAACACCCACAGACAGGTAAGCTTTTATTTCAATTCTCTTTTATAACTAAAAATATTTTTCTCTCCAAGTAACGGCATCCGTCTTTTTGCATTCAATAGTTGTTTTAAAATGATTTGTTAATTTTAATAACAAGGATTTATCAGATAGTGAAAAATTAGATATCCTGTTTTTCTTTGGTGTTTCCATTTGAAAATATAAAATTTTTAAAATGAATCCAATTTATGGAGCTCATGCAGGCAGGAATGCTTCGAATTTTATATAAACCAACAGCTTCTCAACCTTCACAATCTATTTGACCGCTGATGGGTTGGGTTGGGTTAGGTTAGGTTAGGTTTCGTAAGGTTAGGTTAGGTTAGATTAGGTTAAATTCTAGAGGTTGTTTAACTTCCCTTCGATGGCGACCTGAAAGATCTATCGTGGCTTACCCCTGGGTTATAGTGGTATCGAGCCCTATATACGCCTCTGATAAAGATTATCAAAGTCGTTGGTGACACTTCCATGAAGTACTTGGGCTCGAGTTGATACATACCAGATCTATTGACCCTGAATCTCTCAAGATCTCGGCAGTTACACAAGATGTGCTCCGCCGTTTCATCCTCATTCGGACAGAATCTGCAGTATGCACTCTGTGCCAGTCCAATTGTTTCTATATGCCTATTAAGAGGACCAGTCCAGTCAGTAGGTCCTGTCTGCTCAAATTCACTAGCTCTTGAGACCTCTATTTAGAGAGATCTCTTACAAATGCCTTTGAGTGTCTTAAAACTCGAACGAGTAAGAACTTCTCCTCCGATCTATTCAGTTCGATATTGTTCCTCTGGCTACGCTATTCGCTCTGCCTAGGAATGGCTGATTTTTATAGTTTTTTACCTGCAGTCACGCTTAAGCACCTACTGCAGACACATCTCCATAGCAAAAACCTCTGCTTGGAAAATTGTGGATAGGTTACCCAAGTTCTGGCTCAAGTCCACCTTCTGCTTTCCCCAATAAATTGTTAAACTGACATATAATTCGAGGCTGGACACATAATTAATTAAACTTGTCACCTAGCAACCATACTTAATTTCTATTTAATCAACGATTAAAAATTAACACAGAATGATACGTACGGCTATAATTAGTAGTGTTTGTGGTTTTGTGTGGTTTACTTCAGCCCCTGGAGGCGAACAGTAAAAGATCAGGAAAAATAAGCAGATGTGAACGCAAAATCAACAGAATATAAATGGAGCGGCTCTTATGAATGTCACTAAATTGTGAAGATATCGTGAAAATTAGGTCATAATAATTTCATTGGACAAGGAACGTTCAGAGAATGGAAAACTACTGGATAGTTATTAAAAATTAGACAGAATTTATGCAAAAGCGTTTTAGTTTGGTAAACCATTTGTTTATTTACTTAGTTTTTTCTCATGGACACTTATACAATAAGCAAACAATTATTCAATTTATTTATTTTAATAACAGACTTCGATTGAAAGATTATTATATTATATTGATGTCAGCGAATCACACACGTATTTCCTCTATTGCCAAACTTCCCAAAAACACACAAACGCACTCTTAAATTATTATATAAGGTACAAATTACATGTATACTGTTTATAAAAAATAATTACTTTTATCGCATATGACATTAAAGGTTGATTATTGCCAAAGCCATAAATTTACTCACTAGAATTTGACATTTAAAAAATATATATAATATAATGTAATATGTTGATACTTAGAGAATATACGGACGGTCGGTTGTATCACATTATTTGACCTCTCGCAAGTTATTATTACATATTATTTAAAATAAGTTGTGAGGTTGTGTTGATACTGTACGTGACGGATTTATTGGTCCTCATAATCTTGTAAAATTCGCGAGAGGTGTTTGTATCATTAAAACGAAATCGACAGGTTACGTAATAAAGTCATTTGAAAGTAGGTATTGGTTATTTTTTTACTTAAAGCTTTCTCAAAATCGTTTAAAATTTTTATGTTCCGATAGAAATGATACAACAGGTCAAGTCTTTTAGTTTTGATGTACAAAATAATATAGATTTATAATAAAACCAAATCAATTTTAACTAATTTAAAGACGATTTTTGCCAACTCAATTATGTTTAAATTTGGTATTATTCGCAGCACCAAATTATAGTCTATATAGAAAGGACAAGGAGTAATAAATGATTCATTTAAGTAGATTTCATAGACGTATCAAAATATATTTTAAGAGGGTATACCGTTAGGTACATATTGTATTGAACGAATGAGTTGCAGCTATGCTAAAGAATATACGATTTAGGTCAGAGGTAACGGGATGTACTAATTTTAATAAAAAAAAGTGATAGAGGTACATAAATGTTAGTAAGTTTGATAAAAAAAGGCAACACAGTTTATTCATAATAGAAAACAAATCAATCTGTAACAATAATTATTTTATATATTTTTGTTCTTTTTGTAAGATTAATTCAAATTTTGAATATTGTCACAAATAAATTACAATAAAATATATTTTTAAAAAATTAATTAAAGCCAAGATAGCAAGATATCGTTACAATTTTTATTAAATTCAAAGAAGCAAAATGAATATTTTTTATTTGTATTACTCCTATATGTAGTGTTTGGGGAATTTTTCTCAGAAATTTTAAATGACAAGTGGCCTTCTGTAATCGGCTTAATACAATTACACCTATTTACAGATTATTCGATTATTCAGAGGGATTTTCCAAACAACCCAGTTTTCTTAGAAACATTATCGGGAGTATTATTTTAAAAGAAAATGGGTACATTAAATCAGTACTTAGTATTAGTTCTTTGAGTAAAGTTGTATGAAGTTGTCTGGTTTTCATAATATTGTAAACAGTTGAAATATATTTAAAACATTTGTTGAATGTTAATTGTGCAAGTACCAAACAATGTCGATAGGCCAAGGACCATCTAAACGACCAAAACAGGGTCCATTATCTTTAAATGAAAAAACTCTGATATTGAATTGTTATATATCATTGAAAAACAAGGATCCAAGTGCAAGTGTTGATGATATTGTGGAATTAACGGCTGCAATGTTGTGTGTTGCTAAATCAACAATTTATAGATTACTAAAAGAAAGCAAGAATGGAACTCTTCAACCTCCTAAAACTCCTTCAGGCCGAAAACCAATTGAGATAGATGAGTCATTAAAACAAAGACTAAGGCGTAAAGTCCATGGATTTTACTTACGAAAGGAAATTCCAACAGAGTGACATTATTCAAACTTTTGAAAGATGTGGGTTTCAGATATACAAAACATAATAGAAAATCTCTCTTGATAGATAAACCGGAAATAGTTTTTTGGAGAAGATACTATTTATTCGACATGCCAGAGAACAAAATTTGAAAATCTTCTACTTAGACGAAACATGGATAAATGCTGGATATACAGTTTCCAAATCTTGGCAAGATGAAAACATTAAAAGCGGAAGGCAGGCATTCGTGGAAGGTTTGTCGTTAGGTTTGCAGCCACCATCTTGAAAAGAAAAAAGACTTATCATTGTCCATGTTGGAAGTTCTGAAGGTTTTGTTGATGGTGGATTATTAACTTTTATTTCAAAACGCACGGGGGACTATCACGAAGATATATATGGAGATGTCTTCGAGGAATGGTCTGTTCAAATGTTGGATCTGATTCCAAAAGGGGCTGTTATTGTTATGGACAACGCAAGTTACTATTCACGGTTACGAGAAGCATTGCCCACAAGTCGTTGGCGTAAAGCAGAGCTTTTGGAGTGGCTTATTTCGAAAAATATTAAGTTTCCAAAAGTTCCACTAAGGAAAGAACTTTACAGAATTGTAAAAATGAACAAGAATAAATACAAAACCTACATTGTAGAAGAAATGGCTTCTTCTCGTGGTATATCAGTTCTTCAACTTCCCCCTTATCATTGTGAACTTAATCCCATAGAATTAATATGGGCTCAGGGGAAGTTGGAAAAAAATACTACTTTTAAAATAAACGATGTTGTGAAATTGTTTGAGAGTGCTGTAAGTCATGTTAGTAAGGAAAATTGGACAAACTGTATCGAGTATGTTATCAAACTAGAGGCAAATATGTGGAAAATTGACAATATTTGTGATGATTTAATCGACCCTATTATTATTAATGTCAACAACGATTCTTCCTCTTCCGAGTCGAATATAGAATAAAATGTAAGTAATAAATGTATTCCAATAATTATTTCTTTTCATTTTTTATTATATTATAATTTAAAACGTATTTTTTCCCAAAATACACACCACTGCATTGCGTTATTTCTTATCTGCTAATCCTTTAACAATGAAGAAACCCTAAATTTTGCTACAACTGAAACAAATACGGGGTCGATCTACCTGGTTTTTAGATTTACGGAAGAAATGTAATTTAAAGTAAGAGATTTATCAAAAATTTCATGGTGCTCCCTGTAAAAGTTTTGCATATTACTACCTAAAAAACAAAATGTAACTTTAAATTATCATAAGGCACCGTCTTGTCTCTTTTTTTTCAAAATAAAAATACTGTTAATGAGAGTTGAGAATGGATTAGCCCTGAAGAAGTGATTACTGTTTGAATTTATGAAGATTTCTATTAAAATTGTTATATTGTAAAGATGAAAGCTAATTACTGTTTCTGGACTATGCAATTTATTAAAAAACAATAAGAGTGAATATACAAATTGTTTTTACTAAAAAACTAAAGATGCAAGATCATCAACAATAATTATTAATTATATAACTAGATCTGTGATATGTTTTTAAAAAATAATCAGTAAAAATAACTTGCGAGTAAGGTATGTTTTTGATAAAATTTATATATTTTAACTACTACCGATATAAAAGTCAAATATAAAAATTATTGGAAGGTATATTCAAATTTATCCCAAATTTCAAATCATCAACTTATAATTTTACTTCTAGGAAAAAGTGTTTTTAATATAATGTTCAATCTGAAACCATTGGCTAAACTGATACCAAAACCGTTTACACTACCACTACAACAAGACACATACAAATACACTTACCCAACTACTCATTCACAAAAATGCACAAGTATCATGCCAACATAAACATATTGTCACCTCTATACAATGTGGAAACCAGCTACGGAATAAAATTATTTGTGGGGTTAGTATAGAAGATTTCACAAGGTTCTGTGTCTAAGATTCATGCACAATTCAGAGAACTTGGACATGTCAAACCATTAAAGAGAAAACCGCACTTCGTTGAAGATGATGTAAAAGTGTCGTGCATGGAGAATCCAACTTCAAGTTCACGTCGAATTTCTCGTCAAAATCTGGCTTACACAACTATTCTAAGGTTTTTCCATAAAGAAAAACTTCATCCATATAAAATGACTTTTGTGCAAGATCGTAGAATGGATTTCTGCAAAAGAATTATGAATAATTTGAACCGAAATGAAATAGCTGTTGGTACAATTCTTTTTTCCGATGAATCAACATTCACATTAAACGGAGAAGTAAACAGACAAAACTGTAGATATTGGTCAGAGGAGAATACTCATTGGATGGGTGAGACACGTACTTAGTATCCTCAAAAGTTGACCGTTTGGGCAGGTATCATAAATGATCATATTATTGGTCCCATTTTTGTAGATGGAAATTTGACAACCGAAAAATATTTAAGCATGATTAGATAAGAAGTTTTTCCTGAGTTGGTCAACTTATATCCAAACGTAATAGATCCAAACCTACCGGATGACATATCTGGTTCCAGCAGGACGGAGCAACACCCCATTATGCTTTAATTGTAAGAAATTACTTGAATGAAATTTTCCCCAATAAATGGATTGGGCGAAGAAGTACTATCGAGTGGCCAGCTAGATCACCGGACCTTACGCCCTTGGATTTTTTTCTGTGGGGTTATTTCAAGAACAAAGTATATACAACACAGCCAACTAGCATTGGAGACCTTAAAGAAAGAATAATTACAGAAATACGGGCTATTTCACCTCAAACTTTAAACAAAGTTCGAGACGACTTTCACAGGAGACTGTGTTATTGTCAACAACAAGATGGAGAACATTTTGAGCATTTGTTTTAATGTAAAAAATCAATCATGTCAAGTATTTTATGTATTTACTATCTTGAACAAAATTATAAATAATTTCAAAATTTCACCCTGTACAATTCATAATAGACCCTACATGATCTAGTTCGTTGAGATCGTGTTGTTAAAAAGCTTTTAAAACCATAAAAAACATACAGGGTGTTTCATTAAAAATATAGATCATGGACGATGTCCTAGCGTTTTTTATAACCTTCTAAACTAACCCCAACAATAATTTTATCCGATAAGTATTTTCCACACTGTATAAATACTAGTACATTACGATGGAATCGATAAAAGGTATGGTTTTCATCCAGTGGTCGCTTAGACTGTGAACTGTTCTTGGCGGTTTTATTTATGTAAATAGTGATGTCTTTCTTTTTTATTTATCTCTTGTAAAATGTACCTATAAAGATAAAAATCATCTGAGACCAATTATACCTCCTACATGAAAACCTTATCATTTTGATGTTAAATATAAAGATTATAATAAAGAGATTTTGTTCTTTCTAAAATCTTCCAAAATAAAGATAATTTTTCATTTGCTTCTTATGTAATAATTGTAAGTTGATATTTACGTAGAAAATCTAAATATACCTAATAAATTGATAAAACTAACTAATACGTTGATTCAAATATCAAACTTAACAAAGCAATTGTATAAAAATATAAATAATATAAAAATCTTTTTTACATTCGAATTAAATATATACACTGGCCTTGGTGACAATATTAATAATAATTTCAAATATATATATTTATATATATATGAAATTTATGGTACTAACCCTTACTGTGTGAAAATTCATGTTATTCAGAACAATAAACAACTAAAAGGTTGTATTAACTTTCACTATTTATTCTATAAATTGCAATTACAGCTGTTTCGCTATAACTAGCATCGTCAGATTGACATATTGAAATTACATGTTTGTTTGTAACTAGGTACTTGATGTTGCTAAGTAGTTAAGGCTAGACCAAGTAAGGAAGTAATAAGACATAACAATATTAAAGCCTAGATGTTATTAGCCGTAAGGGATTATCCTGGATGTATTTCCCTCTAAGATCAGTATAACTGTGCAATGATATAGAAAAACCAGGAAAAAACTATATCCTGCTGATCTTTACAATAACTTAATATATTTGTGTTATAATTACGTCTTATCTATGTATAAAATGAAGACTCAATCAAAGTAAACAGTTTAATAGTGGTGAACTTCCAAGATTTATTTGTTCATTAACTACTTTATATTGTTGATCTGCTAGATGTCTTTTGATTTCAAGTTCTTCGAGGAAATCTAAATTTTGTTTTTTATCACAGGTGTGTAATATTTGAATGTCATTAGTGTGTATGAGTGAGTGTGGATGTTCAAGAACGTGTTTGGCATAGCTTGACTTATCTGGTTGTTGTAATCTATAAGCTCTTAAATGTTCATTGAATCTTATTTCAAAGAAATTTTGAAATAAGATTCAATGAACATTTAAGAGCTTATAGATTACAACAACCAGATAAGTCAAACTATGCCAAACACGTTCTTGAACATCCACACTCACTCATACACACTAATGACATTCAAATATTACACACCTGTGATAAAAAACAAAATTTAGATTTCCTCGAAGAACTTGAAATCAAAAGACATCTAGCAGATCAACAATATAAAGTAGTTAATGAACAAATAAATCTTGGAAGTTCACCACTATTAAACTGTTTACTTTGATTGAGTCTTCATTTTATACATAGATAAGACGTAATTATAACACAAATATATTAAGTTATTGTAAAGATCAGCAGGATATAGTTTTTTCCTGGTTTTTCTATATCATTGCACAGTTATACTGATCTTAGAGGGAAATACATCCAGGATAATCCCTTACGGCTAATAACATCTAGGCTTTAATATTGTTATGTCTTATTACTTCCTTACTTGGTCTAGCCTTAACTACTTAGCAACATCAAGTACCTAGTTACAAACAAACATGTAATTTCAATATGTCAATCTGACGATGCTAGTTATAGCGAAACAGCTGTAATTGCAATTTATAGAATAAATAGTGAAAGTTAATACAACCTTTTAGTTGTTTATTGTTCTGAATTATATATATATATTTTACATTTACTGGCACTAAAATAATAAAATGTCCCATTTAAATAATTATTGTACAATCACAAATGCTCAATTAGTAACATCTGTCACTTGCCTATCTAAAGTTAAATCCAGCGGCATGGACTTCAAAGGCTCGTCGATACCTACATCTATATTAAGTTCTTGATCGTCATCGGATTGATCTGAAGGATCTGATAACGATACCGCGGTTTGCGATTTAACAGATAAATCGATGGGTTGATCTTGATCGGGCGCAGGTGCGGCTATAGGAGGCGGAGCTCTCCACACGTCCTTCCAAGCCGCAGGATCTCCGAGTCCTTGAAGGGGCGGCAGCCACTTAGGAACGACGCCGCTGGGCGATACCGAAGGCAAAGACGCAGGCGAAACGGAAGGCACATTATTTAAGACACTACTAACGATCTTTTTTCTTGCGAAAAACTCAGAGTCACTCGAAGGAGACGACAGTTTTTTCGATGCGTAAAAATCGCGGTCACTTGTCGGCGAGGCTGACGATTTTAGGAAACTGAGTGCACTGTTGGACCGGAAATCATCTTCTGGGTCTGCTGACGAGGCGCCGCTGTCGGATTCCGAAGATTTTCCAGATTCTCTGGCCGAATGTTGTGTGGTTATGGCGTGGTTTCGAAAAAGTGGTGACAAATACGGATGAGGTCGCAGCAAATTCGCCGCGGCTGCCATATTTGGACCCGCTTGTTGCTGCTGTTGCTGTTGTTGTTGCTGTTCTTGAAGCAAGCAATGTATTTTGAACCAGTTGGAACGTCTGCCGTATCGGGATCCACTTTTTGACATGCCCACTAGTAGACACTTCCGAAGTCGGCAGGCTTTGCAAGCTGTGCGGTTTTTCTTGTTGATGACGCATTGGCCGTTGTTTTTGCATTCCGATATCGAGCTGATGTTGTTGTATGTTCTGCCGAAGAACGACTGAAACAAAAAAATATATAAAACAAATATCTAGCTTAGATTGACTATAGTGTAAATTGAAACATTGGTGGCCATAAAATTAACAATAAATTGCATGTGCTTAGTTACAAAAATTGCCTAGGCTGGCTTTTTTAGGAACTTTAGGGGCATTGAATACGTGCCAAATACCCAGAATTTGGTAGATGCAATTGCATAAGGACAAAACCATGACTGAAATAGACACAAAACTTACAGCCTAATGAATCGTCTAGACGAAGGAAACAAAGCACGTTCTTTTGTTTGGAGTTGTCAGCTAAAAAGTCTTTAAATCGTAAAATATTGTTTTTAAGTGGGGGAAAACAGGGAAATGTTAGAAACAATACAATATTTAAATTGAATGACGTTAGACAACTTTTAATAAATTCTTTTGGAAACGTGACACGGGAAAATTCAACCAATGTGAAGAAGGAAGAACGATTGTGGAGTGTTGATATCAATATTGAAGAACTGTTCGCACCCATTGTAATTCCTATCAGACCAGGCAACGAATTGTTGGATGAATACGACGAAATGGAAGCCTACAATTAAAGGATTAAGAGCTTTTTTGCATTAATTTATATTTAATTCCTACCTTTTAATATGCTTAATTGTGCTTTAAAAAAACTTCGGTTATATGGTCATAGGATCTATTCAGATACCTGTTGTGACAATATTATCTAGAGTTTCTATTGTGTCCCTAATTACAGGGTGGACTCTTGGAAAAATAACAACTATGACTATGTTTCAATGGAAATGTATAATACTACTTTTAGTAATTTTTCATAAACCACCCTTGCTTGGGTTTGGAAGGATTTGCATCTATCATAAATGAAACAAATGAACTATCGTCTGTCATCTGTTTCTCGAATTCGGTCATTTTGATGATAATTTTACCTTTTGCAGCATGGTTGCTTGCATTATATTTTAATATTTTAATCTGTTAAGGTGTGTTTAATCCTATTTACAACGGAGAAGTCATTTAAAAGTTATTTGTTCTACCAAGTATCCAGTCAGTCATACACTTAGGCTGTATTCGGCGCCACACGTTGGGCGCCAATTTGTAACATGGTTTGTTCTTACATGATGTTAAATAAAATAACTTTTTTTTTTCTATATCGAATAGAGTGCTTTGGACCTTTCTCTCGTTATGACATTTGTATTTAGTAGGTATTTATTGTGACAAATTTATGAAAAATTCATAACTAAAATAATAAAGATTTTAGTAAGGGTCTTTGTGGCATTTTTAATAAAAAACTTAAATTTCTCTTGAACTATAAATCTTAGGTACAGTACCAAGTGGTACATAACGTGGCACTTCATTTATTCCTTTAACCAAAAAAAAGAAAAAAAGTAGTAGTAGTATTTCATTTAAAATAGTGAAGTGGGTGTCAATTTCCGATATAATCGGAAGTGTTATAAATTTGAAAACATTTTAGTTGAATTTAGAAGTATGGAAAACCCCTGTATACCAAATTTCATTCATTTAGTACTATTCCAATCCTTCCCCATAAACTTCTAGATGAACGTCGATATGGGACATGCATTAAAATATCGTTGATTGATACGCAAAAAAACATGTTTGTGGTAGAATTTAACAGAAAAAAATCATATCGCTGAAGCAAACTTATGTATTAATTGAATTGAGGTACCCTCTTACTGTCATAAATCTTCATCGGGTCCAAAATAATAAGTTTGCTGTTATTCACAGCCATCAATCACTTTCTAACGTTGAATTTGGTTATTTATGCCACACTTTAATGCCACCACGATCGAATACATTTGTTATAAGGCGTTATAAAAAGTAATTAAATATTATTTATTGCCATAACTCACGAATACACGAGTAACAATAAATTTTAAAACTCAAATTCTATAAAAAGGCCACTTTCTTTTTTACATCCAATTGTAATAAGTAAAAATAACTTTTATACTGCAAAATTCCATTGTTCGAAATCAAAGAATTCGGGTTGGACTATGATGAATTTTCAAACAAATATTTGACAATCGACTAATCATTCAAGTTCATCAACGAATTAAAAATCTGTCGATCAATAACTCGACATCTAATAAAACAAACTTTTGACTAAACCGCAATATTGCAAGTCAAGTACCATTACAAAAGAACATTAATTGCCGCATCTGAGCCTTTAGGTCGTCTAGTTAATAAAAACAACTGGCAGTTATAAATACTTGAACAATTTGTCACGTTAGATATATCTGGAAGATGAAATCGATAATAATAATAATAACATAAGGCGATATTACGAATCACTTAATTATCTATCGCTTGTCTAAATCTGTTTATTACAATAGAGAATTGATGATTACTGTCATTGTGTGACACCGCAGAATGTGGAGAAAGTGGATCCTTCTTTTGTTCTAACTCAGGCAGGTTTTACAACGTCACAGAAAAAGTTTTTTTTTTCAGGTTAAGTGCCAGCTTGAAAAAATGTATTTTATTCATTCGGCAATTTTTTTAGACTACAATTTAAGTAACTGTAGTTAAATATTACAAGTATGCTCTTGAAACTACGAAATATCATTTTATCAAAGGTAATACCACGAGACTTTAAAATTTTATCGATAAATTTTTAGTTTCGACGAAAACTTTTTTATTTGCAAAAATAGGAAAACAAACAAATTGAGTCTGGTATTTGAGAAGATTATTTTTTGAACCATTCCACACTAAAACCACTTTATGTAATAAATCATCGATATCTTTTCACTAATTCTATTTTCGCTGTTAGAATGCGTTTTTAATAACAAAAAGTAAAAAATGAAGATTTAAAATCCAATTGTGTGTATTCAATGTTGCCTATCTATCCAATTTATTAAAACATTATTAATCAAGATTGAAAGGAAGTGGGTTTACACATAATAATATTTAATAAACGAATTGAAAAAATACTCATAATACAAATAATATATTCTTCAGGTTAGGGCCAAGCCAAGCCAAGTTAATGGGACATTCGCTGGTACTATGGAGAATAGGGCGACTGAGGTAAGGGAAACGAAAAAGTCAAAGAAAGCTGGCATGACAGTTTTATAAATCTATCTCATTCTTTAACAGGCCCTACTTTATTGATGTAATCAATGCCGTTGATTTAACCTGTACAACCTATTGAGAGTTTTCAGTTGTCGTGAGCACCGTAAAAACACAGTCTTTTATATTGATTCACATAATTCTATTAAGCGAAAATTGCCAAAATAAAAATTACTGGGCATATCTAATTAAAGTTTACCTACAAGGCCACATTTATATGTAGATACCTATCTAAATGTTTTAAATGCATACGGAACCAGGTTAATTTTAAAATACCTATCTATTTGAAATTTTATTGTCATTTGGATGTTGTAACATTATTCAAGGGCGCCAATTTGTAACTAAAAAACTCTCCAAAGGAGATCCCGGCTAAGAGACCCTCTCCAGGGGGTGGTTCGACTCCAAGTTAATGCTCACTATAGGAAGGATTGGGATGTATAAGTAATAAGGGCGCCACTATCTTTTGAACGCTATCGATTTAGCAAACAAACTACACAAAAACTAAGGTGAGAAAGATAGAAACACCTTGTAATAACTTTAATTAAACAACAAATTAAGAAGCTACTTGAAATAAAGACCTACCACGCTACACCCTTAAGACTTATAGTCTAAGGTATACAAATAAAACTGTTTTTTTTTAAATATAGATTATTTATTGAAAATGTAAGTACTTGCTGATAATGAACTGGAGTTGTAAAAAGAGGACTTAACTTTAGGTTTCTGTGCTGTCTAGGAGGGCGGCTTCAGCTTCTTCGTGGAGAAATGAAAGTTTCTTTAATGGTTCTAGCTGCTTGGGATGTAATAGTTTTCTTAACAGCTCAGAAGTGGTTTGAAGGACTGTCTTCACATAAGCGCTAACTGGGATCTAAATTTAGCGGTAGCTTGGCGGTAACTTGACTCCAACTTAGCGGTAATTCGACTCCAACTTAGCGGGTTGTATCTTTCAACAACCAAAAGGGGAAATTTCCCAAGATGAGTACTTGAGGCTTTGTTCAGACTCTTCAGACGAGCGTATCAGTTGAAACGGATCTAAAATTCTTGGGCGATTCATTAAATAGTCTAGCTCAAGACGGAAATTGTGTTTTGTGTCATTTGTCAGAAGAAATGCGTTCGTTATTCAATTGCAAGCGAGGCACGCGTTCTTTGATTGGCCTCGTTCAAACAGATAAATAGTTAGCGTCTATAAGGGGTGTCTCGTGTACAGTAGCATTAACAGTGAATCGGGGTCGGTTTTAACGGTAATAATAGCGGTATCGTTTACGGTAGACATGTTACACAATGTATTGAATTGTGATTATATAAACAAAATATATTTTAAAATATTTACATAGAAATGTTATTCGAAATTGTTCCCCAAGGTTGTTCTTTTTTATAAATACATAATTAATAGCGAAAAAAGGAGAGTAGAACATAAAAAGGGTTGTCATGAAAAAATTAAATTGTTTATGGATATATATTGCACAAATAGAAATTTACCCACTTTCACACGCTCATATAGAGATGTGTGTGCAGGTATTTGTATAAAGCAATTGGATGTACAAAAACTAATCTAATTTAGTCACGCTATGGGTCGTCAGAAGGTTAATTATTCGAAAAATTCATCGGAAATTCAAATGACACAATAAGTATTTCGGACTATTAAGATAAATTTATTTATTTCTTTGTAAAGAGACGTTAAAGTTCTTTTTTATTTACCTTTCGTGTTAACTTCGAATTAGATACACGTCTATTAAGATAGCAGTGACGGTACGTAAACTTGTTTTAAAGGATACACAGACTTATCCCAAAATTCCAAACCGTTAAAAAAGATAAACAAGGCAATTTTCAAAGAATGTCGATCGATTTTAATATAAATTATTTATTTATTCGGACACGTAATGCATTGCCTTATAATTTTTAATGAGTTTGGGTAAATATGTATAAATTCTCTATACAAAAGTTAGGGATATAACTAAATGTTGTATCCTGTCAAAAATTAAAAATAATGATATCGTTAGAGACTATTTTGTATAATTTAAAATCTTTTTTGCTACTGTTGAAATTTTGTTGCACTTCTTGCTTACCATTATATTGTTCTTTACAGCCTGATGATGGTCTGATGTAGACCGAAACTAGTTGCGATAATTATAAATTTACCTGAATAAATGTCTGTGGTTTTGACTTTGAGGTTTATTGGATCTTTTCTATTGGATTCAACCACATTTGAGATGGATGACCTATCTAATTTAATAATAATAATAATAGTACCCATATATTCCACCCCTTTAAGAGTGGACCTCCAGAAGTTACAGACTTGTGCGGAGGGAGGGACGGATATTATTATTATTTGCGGCATATTTTGTCCGATATTAACGGGTAAATTTCTATGAAATAGACTTTAAAAATTTGTGATTATTTGG
The DNA here is from genome assembly GCA_035357415.1 of Ophraella communa. Lineage (NCBI taxonomy): Eukaryota > Metazoa > Arthropoda > Insecta > Coleoptera > Chrysomelidae > Ophraella > Ophraella communa. The sequence goes on along the minus strand of CM068994.1, from coordinate 26,093,916 downwards.
CCGCGGCTGCATTATAAAGATGTCCGTAAATGCCATGGGGATTTCCATATAATCGGTTTTGGGGAATTTTGAAACTGACCGTTGGCACAGGTGGTCGTTGACACAGGTTTTACTGTATCGTACAAGAATGTAAGGGTTGTTTAAGGCAGAGATTTCTTTAATTATAGACCAGCTTAACACCAGAAAAAAGGTAGTTTCACTATGTAGTTTAATCTAACAGTGTCTAACAGAATAACAGATTGGACATGATCCTATAGAGGCAAAAGTACTACGGCAATAGATCTATACGTACTAGAGCTAGAGCAGTATCTAGTTGTACCAAAAAACCAAAAATAAATGGTAAAAATAAATTACTAGTAGTATATCATATGTCCAAAGGTTTGGAATATTTAAAGCGTTTTTAAATCAAAATAATACTAAATTTGATTCATTTTTGTATTAATTTGTTCATATTTAATTAATTTGGGTGCTTTCAGATTACTTCAATTCTAGCTTAAATTTCATTTGAGCTATTTAAAAATGCCCAGAGACATTATATCATATTTTAATAGGTCTAGAGTAATTGCTTTGTTACAACAGGGCTTTGGTCAAAGTGATATCGCGAATATTGTTGGTGTTACTCAGGGTGCTGTATCAGAAATTAAAAAAAAATTCCAACAAATGACACAAGGATCAAGGATCGTCCCAGAAGTGACAGAAGTCGATGTACAACGGTAGAACAAGACCGGCAGATAACATTGATAGCTCGAAGAAATCGGCAGGAATCTACAAGTCGCATATCCAGAGAAATTGCTAGACTTGAAGGACTGAATATCTCAAGGCAAACAATTACACGAAGATTAAAGGCGGTAAATTTGTATCGCAGAAGACCTCTACGTGCTTCCAAACTAACCTATTAACTAAAAATTGTAAGGTTGCAATGGGCTCAAGCAATGTTACACCATGGTCCTGGTCCATGGTCCTGGTCCTGGAATTACGTGATGTTCTCTGATGAATCAAGAATTGGCTTGGTTTCTGATTCGCGAAGAACGCTAGCCCAGGACTTGTTCCATTTGAAGGTGGGGGTATTATGGTTTGGAGTGGTATTATGAGGGGTACACGGACGCCTCTCCTGGTTTTGGAGAGAAGAATCACTGGTGCTGTGTACATCAAGGAAGTTTTAAATCCTGTTGTGCGTCTATTCCGAGGGGCGGTAGGTGATGGATTTGTGTTTATGCATGACAATGCACCTCTACATCGAACAGCTGCAGTACAAAATTTTTTGGAAGAAGAAGGTATATCCACATAAAGATGGCCATCAAATTCCCCTGACATGCACGTCATTGAACATGCCTGGAATATTCTTCAAACCCGCATTAAGAAGCAAAATCCTCCCCCAATCACTCTACGAGAACTGAAAGATGCTGCTCTTGAAGAATGGGAGAGAATTCCGCAAGCCCAGCTCGACCATTTAATCGATAGCATGCCACGCATCGCCTACAGTCATGCATACAGGCCCATGGAGGAAATACTTTTGGACATATGTGTAGGTATATAATTGATACACAGTAAAATTATTAGACTGTTAAAATTAAAGATGCCCAAAGTCGTTTTTATTTTGATATTTTTGAAACAGCATACGACACTGTGGCTCTATTCAACTCAACGCTAACATTCAAAGAAATCAAGTAATGTATTACAGCTCCTGATTATTTGTCATCCGAAGTCTGTTTAATTAACACGAAATTGAGAAATTAAAAAAAAAACGATTCAATTTTAATCGCACCGATAAATAATATGGTGGGTTAACAACATTTTACCATATTAGTAAACCGTTTTCGGCTTCTGGAATATTTTATCTGTAAATAAGGATTATTAACATTTTTATCACAACTAAATAGAAGGTTACGTTCGCTTTACCGATCACGCGAAGGAGCTTTTAATTGGTTTTTAAACACAGTAGTTAATAAATTTTTAGATTATGCTTAAGTTATTTCCAGATTGTATCTTTATGGGACGATTACATTACCGATATTTTAGTTTTTATAGGTGAATTTTCGAAATATTTTTTTGGAAGTGAATTTTAATGAATCAGTTAAGAGGAAGAATTGTCTTAAAAAATGTAGACAAAGCAAAGTCGTTTGCTCTTTTCTGACTGTCTGAAAACAGCGGTAATTAGTTTACTTCATAAAGGCGGCGGTAAAATACCCAACAAACAATTATGTACTGGGAAACTGATGGGCCAGTATATTCTCAATAAATAGTATTGACTGAAGGATTATAATAAAACCAATTAGACCCTTAAGTTGTAAAATCCGAGATGCACATCATAAATGTAAAAGGACCTGATTCAGGTATTTTTGTTTCTCAGAGAGGCATTGTAGAGAAGTACAGCTTACAATTTTTGTACATTATAGTCTTTGTATTTCTTCTGATAAGTGTAAAACAAAAGCACCATCAAATAAAGAGAAGAGAATCACAATATTACATGCAGGATCAGAAAATGGTTGGATCCCAAACGCTATGTGGCTTTCTGCCAAAAATATTAAGGACTCTTGTGTTGATTATCACGAAAATACGACAGCAGATCTTTTTGAAGATTGGTTTAAGAATTGTCTCTTACCCAACATTTCGCCAAACAGGGCACGTTATATGAAGAAAAAAGAGAAAGAGGCAAAAAGCAACAGATGAAAGGTGAACGTCTAACCTCAAGCCTCATTTTTAAGTTTATTTAGTGCTTGGAAATTGTTTATTGATAATTTCGATTTATTGCTTTGAAAATAAGGCACCAAAGTCTCTGAAAACGAGTTTTTAAACGACAAGTAAGTGAAAAATTATACAATTCTTGATTTAATAATTACAGTGCATGGAATTATGAGTACAGTTTAAGTACAAATTTCTTATTTTAATACGTCTTTCATTAAAAAAAATAATTACATATTTAAAATAGAACAATATAATTGTTAAAAGGTTTTTTATTTATAGAATATTCTGTGACACGTATGGTAAAACAAAAGTTACTAATAAGAGGCTAGTAGTGAAAAAAGGGATCTTTTTGACCCGATTTACTATATCATAATAAACAAATTGTTCTTTTTAAACGAGACCTTAACGTGTTTTGAAAATTATCGACCGTTAAAAGGAGTCAAAATGGCAATCGTGACATCCTACGCAGCTAAGAATATTGGTTGTTACAGTTTTATTTGCCTCGAATATGTTGGAGGTTTACGGTAAAGAGACAATATCACTATCAGTCGTTCCTTATTTGGATCACCAGTGCACGATTATGGAACCAATAAAATTTATTACGAACAAGATAATTCTTCCAATATTGATGTACACGGGGCAATTTTGAATATCGGATTTCGTGATCACTAACGTCGAAATTCTAAACAGAGAAAATAAAGACAATACATAAAATTCCATCTTTATATTTATGGGATTCTAAATGTTCTGGTTAGAAACTCTTTCACGTCGGGAGACAACGACAGTAATCGTAAAAATATTTTAAAATCAATGTAATTTATTAAATATTCTTTATACTAATTAATATATATTCGGAAATAAAATTGGGAAGCAATTTGTTGTTGAACGCCTGCTGCTAATTGCATGTTTATTAATTAACTCATTATGTTATTTGGTATCATGCTGATTTTATTGAAGCATAACCAGATATTGGAGAAGGAATACCACCTTTAAATGCTTAATATTTAATGACACGTGACTTAATCTATGATAAAATCAAACAAATGTTTCCTGTCAATAAAGAACTAAGAAGTCTAGCATGTATTTTGTCAACATAGTCTTTTATATATACCCAAAGTTTGACTTTTATATGGTAATATTTACGTAATTTAAGTATACTTAACGAATAAAAAATACGTGAAAAGTATTTTGAATAAACAACTATAAGACATATATACTTTTCTAACGAAACTTATAAAATACAGTTAAGTAATTTAATTTTAATAAATTCTAATTAATTCGTACATTTTTATTGTAAGAAGATAACTAATCAGATCAAAAACTTATGACATTACTTATTACAAAAAATGAGTTAGAGATTCACATTAGATATTGAGAAAATCTCTGCAATTGAGACAATATGTAAATTCTCCCTAAATGTTTTTTTTAAGATTAAAAGACTCGTTTAAAACCGTACATACTACAAATCGCTAGAGATCTTGCAGAAAAGATTTTTTTAAATTATTTTAGGAAAATTATTTTCTTGGAAAGTTGGATTTGCCAGGGTATCAAGATGAGGTAAAAGATGCGGTTCTAAAACTTCTTGGATATAACGCTGCGTCTTCATGTTACCTCTGATGAAGATTAAATGTGATTTCGAACCATAAGCTAAAGCACCCCAAACCATAACTCCAACAGTTTGATGAACATGCCTTTCAACAAAAAACCGTAAATTTCTCCTTCTACCTCGTTGTCCATCGTGCATACCTAAACAAAATCGAGACTCGTCACTAAAGACAATACTGTTCCATTCCTTATCCCAGAGTGACCGTTCTCTGCACCACTCAAGGCGATTACGTCAGTGTTCTGGAATTAAAGGGAGGACCCAGTGTGGTCGGTATGAAAACAGGCCAAAAAGTCTTATTCGTCGGTAAACACTTCGCATGCCAATAGGTCTTCCGTGTTCTGCAAACCACTTATTTGCAATGAACCTGGTAGTGGAGAAACGATCCCCTAATGCCAATAATCTTAGGCGGCGATTTTCACGATCTGTTGTTCTACGGGGGCGTCCAGAACCCCTTGCTATTTGCGTACGGCCTTCTAGAAGCCATGCCTGACAACACCTAACTACGGTGTCTACATTTCTTTGCACTCTAACTACAATTTCCAGAAAAGAAAATCCAGCTTCCCGAAGTCCCACTTTACGACCCCTTACATGTATGTATGTATAAATTAGGGGTGATAAGTACACTGCGACCAATAGGATCTATTGTGTCCCGCCTTGCCATGTTCTAATGTTTCCTCAGATTTATAGCAGCTCCTCGAGTCCTATTTTCCTGAGGAAGTTTAGGACATCGTCAGGCTTTAAATCAGGTAGATCCCCTTCTTCTATTTCTAGTATCTAGCCCTAGAATTCTGCAAGGCAGGGCATTCTGAGAGTATGTGTATTGAGGTTTCATCCTCTTCCTCACAGAATCTGCACTTTGCTTCATCTGCTAACCCTAGTTGAGGCAGCTAAGAGATCTCTTCTGGTCATAGTTCCCCAGTAGTATCTTAGATTGCCTCAGTCCTTCCAGCTGGATTTTTCCTTCTCCATTTCTTCCCTTAGTTTTCCTAAGATTACTCTACTGCTGATCCCACAAGATGGTTCTGGTCCCAAATGTGGGATTTCAGCTCCTTTTTTTGCCAGCTTATCTACTGTTTCGTTCCCCTCTATTCCTATGTGTCCCGGGACCCATAGGAGGGTGACAGTGTTCCTCTGACCTAGTTCATTTAGTTTGCCTGATTATATTTGAGCTCAGCGCTTTGATGCCTGCTTGACTATCCGACATGATCACAATCTCTTGTCTGCGGTAGTTTCTTCCAATATTGAATTCCACACATCTTTCGATGGCGCGGACTTCTGCTTGAAAGATGCTCGGGTATGTGCCCAAGCTTTCTGAGTATTCTGAGTATCCCATTCAGATATTCTGAGTATCCCATTCAGATATATTACTTAACTTTGTGATGAATTTTCTCACAAATTTGAATTTCTTTAGCATATCATCTTGGGGCATTTCCCAAGTTTGATCACATTGAAGTGATCGAGGTTTTTCCCTGATAATTCCTTTTTTGATCATTTTATATATTGTTTTCTTCCTTACACTTTCTATCAGAATATGCAGTGGGGTCAAGTTTAAAATCACCTCCATTGCAGCAGTGGGGCAAGTTCCCATTGCTCCAGTGATACATGAACAGGCTAGTCTCTGAATCTTCGAGAGATTTTTCCTCGTCGTACTCAGATTAGCCCTTGCGCCCCAAGCCCCATATGTGATTAATGGTCTCACTATTGCTGTGTACATCCATTGCAGAATACGTGGGTTACATCCCCAGTTCTTCCCTGCAATGTTCCTGTACACCATGAGCGCCTTAGTTGCTTTGTGTATTACTTCGTCTTCGTGTTTATTCAAGAGTAACCTGCGACCCCTAACATACTCACTAAGTTGACGAAATCCGTACAGATCTCCGTACCCTAGGCATCGTAACCAATCGTAAAGATTGTCAAGAACCCAAATACGAAAAATTTGGATGTTTACTACGGCTACAATATTCATTTTTGGATTGTTAGTGGATTTAAAAAAAAAGCAGTATAAAAACCGGAATCTTCAACTGATAAGGCTGAAAATTTTATCAATTGTTTATTTCAGTAAAATAAATTTACTAGATTTTTTTAAAATAAAATAATTTAAACTGGGTGTTTGGATTTTTATGTCACTTAGTATATATTAAAGTAAGAATATTAAAGATTTTGTTGAAAGCAGACTTTATTTAGACTATTGCATTCGGTTCTATTTTGGTTTCTTCGGAAATAACATTAATTTAATATTTTTTAAATGTATAAGTCATGAACGCGATCGTGATTCTTTTTGATAAAAAAAACAACAACGGAGAAGAAGACGTAGAGGAAGAAGAATGCACCACAAGCTATTGTGTGCCGTTTCGCAAAACTACAAGTAATTCCTCTGAAAAATTGAACAAATCAAATAATATATATTTAGCAAGATAACATGTATTCGTGACAGAAGTTCAAATGTTGGTGTATTTCGCCGCGAGACCTGTCCTGTATTTATACCTATCGGGTCGTGGGAACTACGGTGAAATAACCGTACTGAATGCAATGTTGAAGTTCCTAGACACACTGCCAAATACCGACTTTATATTTATATATAATGACATCTAATAAGACATTTTATTATTTGAATCATCGATCGCCACGGCTTTTAAGTTACTTCTTTATTATTTTAATAGTATCATGCGGAACAAGATAGCACGAAGATTATGACAAAGTTAAAAATATCAATTAATTCTAATTCTATTTAAGTCGACACATTAAAGCGCTATTAAGTCACGATTGCAAGACGTCAACAGTTTTTTGGAGCATAATGTATTCCTGATTTTATAGAAAGTGACACCTTAGGGGTTTATATTTTTTTTTGCTCATATCTACAAAGCTTCTTGTTCTGGTATCTGCCAAAATAAACAGTACCGGAATTCAGAGGGTTGTTAAACTGCGTGCGCAAGTTGCATTTATCATATTTTATTTAATATACTTGTCTTTAGTTGTCAACTTGTCATTACATTACATTTCGGCCTATCTTGCCGGAAAAGCATTCATATGAACACCAAAAATAAGGAGGGAAGTAAGCGAGAGAGACTAACAGTCAATGCTCAAAAAACCCAAATTATCAACTTTACAAAAAAGATAACATTGGCCGGTCTAAAACCACTAACACTGGGGTGAACAGTGATTCCAGTTGTCAAAGAAATAAAATACCTAGGAGTATTCCTAGATCAAAGACTCTCATGGAACACACACATACAAAAAACCACGCAGAATGCTATATTGTCATTGGGCAGATGTAGACGAATGTGTGGAAAAAATTGGGGGCTTAACCCCAAAATGACCATATGGTTATATACAAGGGTTATTAGACCCATAATAACCTACGGGTCAGTGGTATGGTGGACAAAGACACAGCCAACAGGAGCAGTAAGGCTGTTAAGTAACATACAAAGGTTAGCTTGCCTGTGTGTTACGGGGGCCATAAAAACTACTCCTTTAGCTGCACTCGAAGTCTTGTTAAACATTCCACCACTACACAATATATACAGGGCGAAGCGAGAGCAGCCATGCACAGATTAATACATAATCAGCAGCACATAAGACAATCGTATGGGGCTGATAATGGTAAGCTAATCGAGGAACTAAAAGCGGATATTTTATAACATTTTGGGGCAACCCATTGACGCAACAGTCACGAGATATAGCTTTGCCAATAAATTTAAAATAGTTATACCAGGTAGGGAAGACTGGGAAAAAGGTGTACCCGTAGAGGCGGAGTCAACCTGGTACACGGACGGCTCAAAGACGCCGTATGGCGTGGGAGCCGGCGTAGTCGGAAGGAAACTAGGGATAACATTCCCAGTAAGTCTATCCCAAAATGCCACGATTTTTCAAGCAGAAATTACGGCAATTCACTACTCTGTAGAAGAAATTAAAAGGCTGGGTAGGATAGCCATCTTCACAGACAGTCAGGCGGTGTTAACGGCACTAGATTTTGTAAAGGTCAATTCTAGGCTAGTATGGGACTGTGTGCATGCTCTGAATACTCTGGGGGATCGTAGCAAGGTTACGGTAGGTTGGGTACCAGGGCATAGGGGTCTAAAAGGCAATGAAAAGGCAGATGAAATGGCTAAACTAGGCTCATCAATGCCTTTTATTGGCCCGGAGCCTTTCTGCGGCATTGCAAAAAATATAATAAAAACGGCCATGATAATGGGCGGCACAAAAATCACGGAAATGGTGGTGGAGTTCACCAGGACAAAGGCAAGCGAAACAGTTCATAATGGAACATTCGCAAAAGTTTACGTCAGACTTATTGAGTAAAGACAGGAAAACGGTCAAAACTGTAGTAAGTCTATTGACGGGGCACTGTAAGCTAAACAGGCATCTTAAGCTGATGGGGTTGACAGAGACGGATCTGCGCAGATTCTGTCACCTAGAAGAGGAAACACAAGAGCACATCTTATGTCAGTGCGACGGACTGGTAAATATGAGGATCCTGACTTTAGGAGAAGAATATCCATTGGCAAGGGACTACATGAAGGTTACAGTCTCAAGGCGTATAGACTTCGTTAAGAGAGTCGTACTGGGGGATGTAATCTAGTTATTCGAGTACCACAAAAGAAAAGGTCGCAGTGGAATAGACTTCTGGCCACCTCTTAAACGTCTTTCTAAGGAGGGAAGTATTGTTTATCAACCCAAGTGCAGAAAATTCATAACGCCACGATTTTGTTGCATTGAAAAATTGTGCTTATAACCCTTTAATTCATTTTTTTTAAAGTAATTGAAATTGTAGGTATAGTGCTCGCATGCGACAAAACAAATATTAAATGATTATCTCGATAAAATCTTAGATCAGGATATTGCATTTGATACATAATAGCACACATTTAACGATACGAGCAATGTTTTCTAAAACGCCTGCTTGCGCAGTGGTAGCGCGCTTGCAATTCACGCGTACGGCTAGGGTTCAATTTTTAAACACAACGATTTTTAAAAAGTTATTTGTATTATTCATAAAGATGGGCGTGTGTCACCACTGCATAAATGCTTTAGCATCCCTTAGATGGTATTTACCACGTAGCAAGGGCTACTAAAATCCCGCTTTCTGCCCTTGTGATACAATATACTATTAAAAACAGTAATAAGGTTTAAATGATCTAATGGGCTTCCAATGGATCCGGTCAGAAGTTTGGAATTTTCTGTTTTCCTTTGAAGGTTATACAGTTGATTATCATGTGTATAGTATGATAATATATTCACTGCAGCAATAACGAAAATGTTAATTTTCCTTTGTAATCAAATATTGATGAGTCAGTAATATTTACTTGATTTATTCTATTATCTGTGGATATCAATAATTTGTTTAGACCAAATACTACTGATTCGATAAAAATTACTTAACTATTTATACTTTTTGGGATGATATTCCCTCATCCAGTGCGGATTTTCCTTAGCTGAATAGCGGCATAGTATAAAATGCCGCAGCATTATAATTATATAATTTCGTTTGATTGAGTTGTAGCAAAATTCTGTTAATAACTAACTAATTGTTACTTTTTACAATAAATTTTAATGCCCTTAATATTTCCAAAGCAGTAAAAGTTAGTTATTGAAAATTGTACATCAAATTTATCTCATATAAAAAATATTGATAAAAAACTCACTAGAAATATTCATGAACCATGGCAAGCGGTTTTTCTAAAATGCCCCCGTTTATCTATTGTGAAATTTATTTAATTTTGAAGAGCAAACAAATTAAAAAACTGTCATAAAATTCATGATGATAATATATGTATTATAGGTACCATGAAAAATTTTTTGGCAATTTTCTATTAATTGGCCCAACATTTTTTATGCAAACACCGTTACCCATTTCAAACAGTCACTGTACACTTTTATTCTGACGTTCCTCACAATATTTATGATATTTATATATATCTAGGCCGGAATAAATCTTGTTGTCTAACATGAAAGCTAGCAAGTTTTTTCATAAGTAGTCTAGTTATTTAATAGCCAGACCTCGTATCCCTAGACTTTTCCAATGTGTGTATAACCTGGCCTTAAGCTCTTTAATTATGTCTACCTTTTAACAAGTTGATTTTATTGGATTTCAAATAATAACATCGAAATTTTTCAAACTAAATGATGAAAGTATCTAACATTGCCGAAGGAGAGCATTTTATGCACTTCACTCTTATTTATCGCATTATGCACGTACGAAAGGTTCAATAAACTAATTTAAACAAAAAGCATGTCTTACTATTTAAGTAATATGCATAGCATTAAGTTATCATTAGATATTTTATAGAAAACAAATTCAATTACCATTTGATTTTATGTATTACAACATAGAGTTACATGCCATACATATCACGAATTTTGTTTATAGACAAAAGGTACACATTATCCTCAAATGTTATTAGATATATATGTCTACCTTTCTCTGCTTAAGGTATTGCAGTAATAATACTGTTTACACATGTTCTACACCGTACGTTAAAAAGTAAAATGGAAACCTTGAATGTTGAGAATAATTTACAGAAAACCTAAACGGGAAAATTATTTCATAACTTTCGGATAGAAAAATATCTCGTAAATAATGTCCATCTTCCTTGAATGTCGCATCTCTAATAAATAATGACAGGTTTATTTCTAAAATTAAGTTAAGTATTCTTTTTGTATGTTACCGAAAGTGGGAGCAATTAATGTCATTCCGCTCTTTAAATTGTGAATAAAATATTATTTGTGGTAAAACTAACCGTAGTTTTAAATTATTTTAATATCCCAACTTTATAAGTAATTATATTTGATATATGCGACAAGGTATATTTGATAGCATGGGCGTACTATGCTAGGTATACAGCTGTAATCTGTACTATGTGACAACTTGTTAAATAAGCTTATTTATTTAAGAAGAATAATTAAAAACTCTTCGTTTTAAAGCCACTTCCAAGTTTAATTGAAAAAAAATAGGTAATTGTAGGGTGTCATTGTGATTTAAATCCTATTTTTTTTTCAATTAAACTTAGAAGATGCGTTAAAACGAAGAGTTTTTGATTACTCTTAGTAAGATGGAAGTATCCTTTTTAAGAGATTGTGACCGCCGCCACTGAAGGCGTTTGTTTGCGTCGTTAACTGTCGGGCTGCTTCGTGAACGAAGAACCTACGCGAATACTCTGGACGGGATATATAAGACGTTGACCGAATTTACTAGAAGCAGTGGTGTCCGTATATAAATACTATTGTGCGGAGAAGCAGTTCAATATCAATTCAGGCGTTGTACAAATAAAGTATAAGTGTTTATATAAATCAGTATAAACCTAAACTAATTGTGTTTTAAATCGTTAAGCTGTTTTAGTTTGTAAATAAATTAATTAGTATACTGTATAAATAAATAAACGTTACAGTAATCATATATATCAATCTGACGATGACAGTGGGAGTTTTGTTAAGGAGTATGACGTTATTTGCCTTTATACAGATTGGTTGCAATAGTTTTCCAAGATTATTGTCACAGATTCGTACATTTTTCTTTTAAATGTCAGTGTGATAATGTCAGTGTGAATGCTGACTTGAAATATTTCTACTTAATAATCGTTTAAATCTAAGCTGCCACATTAAGGTGATATTGCAAAACAATATTTTACTATCTATCACTATTATCACTAATATGTGGGTAAAATTTTAAATTTTCCTACATTAAGTTTTTTCACAAGTTGTGATTTTTACAAAAATTGTCGTCAAACAGTTGAGATGTCCACACCCACTAGAAGTGCGTCACAAGAACGATTATGATTTTGATTGGTATGGGAGGAGTTACAAGAAGGTCGATAATAAAATTCTAATTATTACTTTATACTAATTTTATGGTAAAATGATTGTTTACTAGTTTTATTTTAACAATAATAAGTTTTTGTAGTCTCTTTTAAATAAAGAAAACCAAAAGTTGTCAGTGGTAAACATCCGAAAATATTCTTTACAACTAGCTGAACCTCTAGAAAATTATACATCGTTTTTCTTTTAAATAGTATATTGTGCAACAAGCGAGAAAAGTCGGGGTGTGAAACACGTGTTGCACGCTATACTTTTTCTACGACTGCAACTAAAAAAATAAGCTAATGCCATTTTACTATATTCTAAATTGTTAATAACAGTGAATGTAAAAAAGTTAAACAATATTTCACTATAATTCTGGTGGGGCACTAACATAATCATTATCTATATCTAGGATTAAAATTAAATGAAATTTATTTTTAGCAAATTACAACTTATAAAAGCTTTGAAGTTTATGACAGAAAACAAAAAACAATCTAGTCAGCAGTCACCTATGTTATGACTAGAAAAATGTAAATGGTAATATTACGCTCCTAGTTTCGGCCCATTTAGATGCCATCATGAGGTAAACATTGTTACAAGTTAAAAACATCAAGAAACAGACCTACAAGGACAACTTGCCAAATTTATTTCATCATTTAATTATAAAATAATAATAATTGCTTTTTAAAAAAATATTCATATGCTACATAAAATTTAAATGGTAGCTAGTGCTCTTTTGATATACATTTTTTATATAATGACCTTTTTGGTCAATGCGAATAATTAAAAAGATGATATTCATAATATTATTGTTATAAACAAAAGAATTTAGAGAGAAAATGTAATTACCTTACCATTCAAATAACAGAACAAATGTTGACAACATTTATTATTGATCTCAGAAAATTCTGTCGTGCCAGAAACATACAGTTGAATACCCAATGGTTCCAACAGGATGGGGCTACTTGGCATGTCATGACAGCATCTTTAGATCTAATGAAATTGATTGTAGTAACCATCTTACTAAGAATAGTAAACAACTAAACGGTTTAACGAAACTTTTACTCCAATGACATCTGTGCCGCTAAAAACTAGCATCGTCAATATGTCATTCTGACGAACATCACTTAAAGTTAAAAATGCCAGATGTCAAAAAACAGCATCAAACAAGAAAATTAGTTAATACGAGGGTTGCCTCGTTGCCTTGTATCTTTGGACCTATAAAAATAAGTACCATAGTTAGAAAAGAAAAAAATAACCTATAGAGGGTAGATTTTAGGTGGACCATGTCTTATGGAGGGATAAGCATAAAGTATCAAGCAAATGTAATTAAAAAATAGTTCGACCAAAGTGGCGCTGGAGTAAGAAGAGATTGTGTCATGAATTTAGCATTACAAGACAGAGTGAAGGGAGTTGAATGCACCAGAGATGGATTGAAGTATCAGATAAGTTTATCGTGCTCTATGGTGTATTTTTAAAACGTATTTTAAAATGTACGTTTATTAAATGTTAATAAAAAATAAAACAATCATGGCCAAATCTGTGCTATCAAAAATTTATACTCTTTTGATTCTTTTTGGAGGACACTTTTTTATCTCAAAGATCATTGCCTCTCACCTTAATTCAACAATAAAATCGCAGTTGCGTCTTACTTTTTTTATCACAAAAAGTCTCTTTATCTTCTCATGGTACTACAATATCCAAATACTCAACTTTACCCTTCCCTTTACCCTACTCTCTAAAGTACTGATTTACAGAAAGTGTACTATTTTATTAATTAATTATGCTACATATCATCCTAGTATTCCTGTGCTAATAAGTTTGATGTCACTAAGAAAATCAATTGCATATAAAAACACTAAAACTTTTTCATCAAACACATTTTAAAATAGACAACTACAGAACTAAGAAACTTACCAAGTTTAATGCTCGTTTTTCGAAAATGGTCATTACCGCGTTTGATCTTAGAAGTTCTTGTGACACTTTTAGTTTTATTTCAGTCGTTTCAGCTCAACATAAGGTCATCAAGACGTCTACTAAGTAGCAGATGATTATTGATTTTTTTTGTCGTGGCGTTTGTACGTTTCAAAATTCGTCCTTAGGCAAAACCAATGAATAAAAACAAAATTCCTGAGTCAGTCTAACGAAAGAAAAAATAGAATTCCTACATGAAACAAGTACGGAACAATTGCACAATGAATTCACAGCAAGCCGCAAAAGAAATTATTCACATTCTAGTGGTCAAGTGCATTGCAAAGGTGACAGCCGATACTAATTAAGATTAATTACAGTTTTCTGTATTAATGAACCTTCAATTTTCTAAATTTAGCCGTCCTTATACGGCGTATTCGCTTTAAACGATTATTCTATTGGGAAATCGGAAAACTACCACAACATTGGATACAGAAGACACACCAAAATTTATAAAACTATATTTTTTTATATATTTAAATAAAATAAAAACTAAAAACTAGCATCTGACGTTGTTATTGTGATTTTAAACCTAATTTTTCAATTTTACTCTTGGAAATTGAGTTAAAACGTATGTAAATAAATATGGAAATTGTGTTTATAATACTTAAATTGGTACTCGGGTTAGTAACCTGTTTTATATATAAATTATTTGGTACCATTTCCCCAAATTTAAATAATTAAACTTGGCTTAACGTACACAACGAGCTAAATTAATTTTAATTGATTAAGGAAATCTTCTTTTTTTAATTATAAATCTAAAACGAATGATTTCGATTTCATAATGTTAAGTAATATCAAAATTCTAAAAAACGATCCTACTCAAAAATTTTCTAAGCAAATAAGAGAACATGTAAATGATTCAAATTATCTTTTTTATGGCTATAACAAAGAATATTCAGAACAAAGTTCAATAGATCTGATAGAGAAATTAAATAAATGTAATTTACAAAATTAAACTCGTTCGACGTAACTAATATGTTCTCTAAAATACCTTCTAAAGAATGTATTGTTCTAGTTAAAAAGCTGTTAGATAAAAGAAATATCCATCCAGGTATAATATCAGATATAATTTTAATGAACAAACTATAGAAATACAAAGTTATAAAAGTAATACATATTATGGCAATATTTCTAATACAATGTAAAAAATAATATCTTCAGAAACGTCTGCATCAATATCATTCAAAACACAAAATAATGTTGGTACAAAATTGTAAAATGTAAAAACAAAATAACCTAACTTAAAAGAATCTGGTGTTTACAAAATTAATTGTCCAAAATGTAATGCTGGATATATAGGTCAAATACAAAGAAATTTTGAAATAAGATTCAATGAACACTTAAGAGCATATAGATTACAACAACCAGATAAGTCAAACTATGCCAAAGACGTTCTTGAACATCCAGACTCACACAAACACACCAATGACAACTAGTTCAGGAGGAATCGGCGCATGAGTACCGAAAACTATTCCACCTCGATTTTTTTATGTGATCCTCTTCAAAAAGCCCTCCTAATGATATAAATGCATGTTGCCATGGCGCAACCCGGTGCCATTTTGTTTAAACCGAAATTGTTTAAACAATTACAAGGAATTGTTATTTTTCAACCGGACAAATTTTTTATATTCTTTATTAAAATACCAATAAAAAAGGTCCTATGACTTTTCACGATAAAGTTAATATTTTTAAAGATATGAATTTTTTAAGGTTCGAAAAATCTCAAATTTGGGTACTTTTGACCCATGAAAAATATATTAAAAAAAGAGATAATGTGAAAGTAATTTTTTTTTAAATCTCTATACAATAGTTAATAATATTGTTAATAGAGATTTAAAAAAAATTCATTGTTTAAAAAAGATTGAACAAACATAATGTATAACATTTCTCCCTTCTTTTAAATGTAGTCATTTAAATATGACGGTTTTTGTCGTGACCTCTGACATCGTCCAAGCGGCATATATAAGCGGCAGTATAAACATTTTCATCTTCGAGGTGGTCACTCTGAGACTGTCATTAAAAATATTTTCTTCTTCATTGACAAAATTGTGGTTTGCAGCAGGTTCAGAAATGACAAGTTGGCTTGGTGTTGCTCGACATCACTGATTTCTGGACTCACGTCAAGATCTTCTTTATGTATGGGTTTTGAGGTAGTTAAGAAATTTAACTATTTGCGATCGCTCATCACGAATAAAGGCAGCTGTGACGAAGAAATCAAACGGAGACTGGCCATGGTACGTAACTCAACAATAAAACTAACTAGAATATGGAAAGACTGCAAAATTTCAATGCAATAAACTCCTTTATTTTTCCTACTGCCACATAGGCCTCTGGACTTCAAAAATGGCCAATCGAAGAATAATAGATGCCTTTGAAATGTGGGCCTACTGAAGAATGCTGCGAATATCATATTCACAGAATATCTACTATTCTTAAAAAACTAAAAATCACCACAAGGCTATCAACCAGGATAAACCAACCATACCTACGATATTTTGGACACATTTTAAGAAGAACAAATTGGCTAGAAAAATTTATTGTGGAAGGAAAGATAAATGGGAAACGATTAAGAGGAAGGTGTCCGATGCGATGGGTGAATCAAACCAAAGATTTCATTGGACACGGTCGGCAAGAAGCTTCTTTTGCAGCTCAAGGCAGAGAATTATGCAGAGCTACGATCGGAGCAATTGAAACATGATGTCACCTTACTCTTCCGAGAGTAAAAGGACAAGACTATCATTTTAATTATTTAAACTCGATGGCGTATGCCTACTGAAACATAAAAGAGTATTTTTTATTTCTGCTAAAAGAGCAACATGAATTTGTCACTTTTTATTAGCTAGTGAGTTTGAATCATCTTTGATAAGAAAACCAAACTCCCTATAATGAATATTAAAAGATCCGTTAGTAGATGATTAATGGGTGGGGAAATGCATGTGTAATATTTCATGGGAGATCGAAATACAAGTGCAAGGACTCGAGTTTCTCGGATTCGTGACGTTTAGTCGAGCACGGATACATCATACATTTGTCTTATCTTTTTTTTATCATGTTGTTGCTGTTATACACAGAAAACTACTACTTAACCTAACCTAATACGTTTAGCAATAATATCCAACCATAACAACAAATTATCTTTCAGTAAAGAAACAAAAATTACTATAGAACACTGTTGAAGAAGTAACATTGGTGCTTATATTCCAAAAGTCTGTTGCGGTTATTATCTAGAAATTCTTCAAATTTTAGTATTCTAAGATTTATTTTTTCATTGACTACTTTAAATTGTTGATTTGCTAGATGTCTTTCTATATAGAGTAAAATGTAAATTGCATCACAACCGTATAAAATTTTGCAGTAAATGTATGGAAAGAAATTGACCCAAAGTTTCAACGCATTATCAAAAACAATTAAATACAGGCAGTTATTTTTGTTTTCAATATATACTAGAGTTGTAATAAAACTGTGTTTAAAAAATAACAAATTACATGCTATATATTGTGATGGTATGTTTTTGTAGATTTTTTATTTATTTTATTGTTTTTGTGTTTTATTTTTTAATTATGTTATAAAATGAACTGTTTAAATTATTAACTGTTGTATACTTTAATTTTAAATGAACGCCCTAATAAAAATCTGCTAGCTCAGTAAATTTTGATTTATTTCGTTACCCGACTCTTTATCTTGGGTAGGATTCAAGTAAAACTCAATTGAACTACTCTATAAAACATCCAATTATAATTACGGAATTAATTGAAACAAGAATTTTATAAACTTTTAATTTTTTTCAAATATTTATTACCTTTTCCCTAAATATGACACTAATGACATTAAATTAGCAATCAATTGTTTCAATTTGCAAAATTTAACCTAAATTTACATAAAATGATAAACATTTTTAACATATTTGAAAATCTATAATTATATATATAAAGAAAATCTGTATTCTTACATTCATGAAAAAGCTATTTATATTATTTTTTGATCAGTTTTTCCATTTAAAATTTGTGTTTAAAATCTGATTTTGGCAGTTCCAACTCCTTGAATTTGTGCTAATTTAAGCAAATAATTTGTGCATACATTTCTTAAGATAGTTCTATTATAATTTTTGAATACTAATTTGACTTAAAAGAATGAAAATAAGGCTTTTTAATTTAATTTATAATATGAACTTGATATTATCAAAGATCAAAGAGCTTATAACTAATGCACAAATTTAAATTACAATTTTACATACATTTTTTCTAACTCAAATGCTTAACATTAAGTTTTATCAACTATTGTTGAAATAGTCTTTTAAGTGGTCACTATTTGAGTTTTGATAATAAAATAGGGCTCCACTGTCTATCACTGTAACATTTATAGTTAATACACTGATTTCAGACTTTAACTTCCAGAGAAAGCTATATGAATTGGGACTTGCTTGATTGTTATGGAATAGTATTACTGAATTATATCCAAGATAAAGTCGTCAAATAAATTCTTCCTCTATTTGAATGTTTAACATTAAAGATTACTACACCGAATATTTTAAATGAAATATAGAAAAGTGGCTGATATATTCATGGGAATTATTTTAATATCCTTTTATATTTTCATACTTCGGTAAGTTTTACATTATATTTATATTTGAACTTAGCTGTTCATCTCAATATATTAGATGTTTTATACATTGTTATTTTTATTTTCTGACAATTTCTTCTTCGCCTACTTAGCTGGGATAAATGACCACATTTTTCTCAAAAAATAAAAGTATCGTGAATGTATTTATTTATCCAATTATAAGAATGATAGTAAAGCAAGTTAAGCCTAACTCTAAACAAATAGTATATTGTGTCACAAGGATAGAAAGTGGGCTTTAGAAGCCCGCTGCTGTATTTGTTGCCTGGGTGTACCGAGGGCAGCACATACCATAATGCATTTATGTACATTTCGCCTACCTTTAAGACTATTAACAAAAAATTTTAATAATTTTAAGAATAAAGCTTTTATTATAGAATTTATACTATTATGTTTTTGCTCACCTTCATAATGAGGTATTCAGAATCGGATGCTTTCTTTAAAAATCGAATGCACTCGTCTTGCGATGGTGTTAGATTTTTTTGCATTATAATTTATAGAATTTTGTTTGAGAACAGCTTTCACTTTGTGGGATTCGTCGAAATGTGTATTATTTCTGATATAAAAATATTAAATCTACACTTATTCAATGCTCGAATAAAAAAATCGTGGCATAAATAATTTTCCGCTCTTGGGTTGATAAACAATTCTTTCCGCCCTAATTTTGTTGTTTATATAATTGGTTTTCCGGTAAGTTATAGGCTACTATGCAGAAAAGTGGCCATCTCACCCTATGCTAACGATATTTTCAGAAAAGTAGCGAAAATTTTGTTTGATTAATAAGCATCTTAAATACTTAACCAGCAGCATTTGGCAGAAGACAATAAAATAATTATAAAAATGCTATTTAGGAAAATCTTAATTTTTTATATTAAAATAATTTAAACCATTATAAAAGCATCGTCACAGTGATATCGTTTTTTTTCCGTTTTTTTAGTGTATAGCGTTTCTTCTGCAGCATCTTCTTCGGATTCTTCTCGTATTATAAAACACGAAAACGTTACGGTTGTACAAGTTGTTGGTTGTTGTGACAGCTCCGATACACGGCCATATACATTGGCATCGGCTTCTTAGGATGAGACTTTTCAACCACTTCGGATTTGTAGTTTGTACTCGAAACAAATCAAACAGCACAAATCAAGCGTGCATTAAAATTGTTTTCGAAACAAGTTAAACCTGTCATTTCGTACGAAGTGTTTCACAATTAACGAAGTAATATTCCGTCACTTACCGGTGCACACATCTTGTGGCTGTTTAAAATAAAAATTAATTGGACAAATAAAGCGTACTGTTTATTGAACGCTGAGTTCTCAACTTGTAAAACCAACAACCGATCTGAAGATTGTTTTTATACCATGCATTTTGCAAAGGGAGCTAGATCTGCACGTTTTGAAGTCTCAAGAAGCTGTTTTAATTAGTTTCGTGATCATATTTATTTCTTCATACAGTGTGGATTAACCAAATTTGCGTAAATTGCCAAGCAACAAACTTTCATACCGGTCAAAAATTTTACCGGCAAAATGATAAAATTTGTAGTGTATCATTTGGAGTTGGCCATTTTATTTTGAGTGATGCTGTAGAGAAATATGAAGCATTCTTTCGTATGATCCTTATTAAAATATCCCAATGGGATTTGCAAGATAGGGGTATATAGGAAGTTAAATATTTAAGGAAATAGTTTATATTTGAACATTAAAGTATTTTGTCTTATTTTAATAAACAGTTTTTTTCATAACCATGTTTATGTATAACAATTTACTTGGGGTTGTAAAATAAAAAGAAGATACAATTGCTTGATCTATATAAATCGCACGTAAAAAATATACAGCAATAAATAAATATGTTTTTATATTTTGCACTTATAAAAATCTTCATTATAAAACGCATTTGCGTATCGTAATGTAACTTTTACGCATGCAAATTTTTGTTTTAAATGGTTGGCGACATGAGTGAAGTATCTAATGACAAGACTATTGACATTGACATTTGTGGTTAATAGCAATTAATTAATTTTATATTGATCTTTAAAAAAGTATTTGTGAATATGAATATCATCTTTTACTTATATAATACATTATTATTGGTGTATTAGTATAATTTTAAAATATTTGAAAACATTAACATTTCATAATTTAAATGTCAAAATTTGATAAAATGGCAAAATATAAAAAATATTATAAACAACTTATTTCATATGGCTGTTGTGACACTCGTTCTTTAAAAAACTCATCGCTTCGCGATTCGTTTTTTAAACTTGAACTCGTGTCATAACAGAATTCCATATGAAATGCGTTGTTTAATATACTATTATTAGTACCTAAGACACTGCACTGAATTATATCCTTAGGAAATGTAAATATACAGGGTAGTTTCATCTTGTAAGTACTGAAATATTATAGGTACAGTCGGCTTTAGAATAGCATATACATGTTAAAGGTGAATTTCGTTTACCTACCAAAGTTATAAAAACGCCCTTCTTAAACTTAAACAGCATAGGAATGGCAATTTTTAAAACGCCTACATTAAATAGTTTTAGAGGATTAAGTTTATTTACAAGGGACAGAGGAACAGGCAATTTGTCAATAAAATACCTTAAGCTGTAAACATTAAAGATGTGGGCGTGGACAACTGTTTGACTGATTTCAAATTTATTATTATTTAAACCGTGATTGGTTATACACAATAAATATAGGCCGTCCTTAAAATTAATTCATTGTAAGCGATTTGAGTTTGAAAATGTATATGCTATTCTGAAGCCGATAGTACATAACCTTTATTAATTGTCTAATTTCTTCTATATAATCTATTTAGTTTAAAATACCTTTTTTTGTTTATAGACCTACTTAATTTTTAAAAAATCAATTTTCATATTGATTGGACTTTATTCTTTTTTGCAAATTTTAAACTTATTTATGAGCATCTACATTTTTCATAACATTAACTTAATTTTATGGTTAAATTATAATTTCAACGGTAAACTTGCATAGTTTGAACAGAGCGAAGAAAAATTCATGATTGGTTAGTCACTTTGTAGGTTAATATTCATAATATTACCACAATAGATGTATATTGTATGCATCTCTCATAAAAGATATATGAATGTTAATAGAAACATAAACACAGAGGTGTTGATACCTCCATTGAATTGAAACAACGGCCGCTAGCATGTAAATAAGTACAATCTGTCAATGTATTTTACACTTATTCGTTGAGAAAGTGATGGCAACAACAATTTATGTGTAAAGGCACAAATAAGCCGTCTGTTACAATTTCTTGACGTTAAGGCGGACTGAAATTGTAATAGTCTTCATATTTCCCGTGATATATTAAGCCTTTGCTAGCCGTCATGTTAGACAACAAGATTTATTCCGGCTTAGATATATATAAATATCATAAATATTGTGAGGAACGTCAGAATAAAAGTGTACCGTGACTGTTTGAAATGGGTAACGGTGTTTGCATAAAAAATGTTGGGTCAATTGATAGAAAATTGCCAAAAAATTTTTCATGGTACCTATAATACATACAGTGTGTAAAAGCCAAATGGAATAAATTCATTATTTCGGTTATTGTACATATTTATAAAAAATCCCGAAACACATCAAATTTAAATTATAACTTGACATTCTTTAACGTGAAAATGCAACCCCTACCTTCAACCCCCTTAGAATGACAGGTACAACCCCCAATTTTTTAAATGGGAAGTATAGGCTTGTGATATATCATTTGAAAGGTCTCTTCATTCTCCATTCAAAAATGTTATTGTTTTTAAATTTGATGCAAAAATTAACATAAAAAAAATTAAAATCATGTAGTTACCGAAATTCGCTAAAATATATTCGAAACTTATTACAATATACTTAAAACGTATTTCCCGTTTAGGTCTTGATAATGAGAAAGTGAACAAAAACCATAGCAATGTGGTTTTTAGATGGTAACCATTAAAAAACTTTAAAGAATTTCCGAGGCAACGCTATTTTAACAAGCAGTAGTAAATTGTTTTATTTAAGTTGTCATTGTTGTAATTTAAGTATAAAGTTTGTTTAATTCAATTCTGAAAAATGGTTAGATTAACGGAAATGCATAAAATAACAGTTTTACAAATGATTGGTTACGGAGATAAAATCCGAACACAACAGGAAGTAACTCGCCTATTTCATGAGAAATTTCCTAATTTACCGCCTATATCCCAAGGAACCATAAGTAAAATAGAAAAGCAGTTTCGCGAGTTTGGTCATGTAAGGAAGATAAAAAAAGCACCTGCCAATGCACTGAGTGATGAACTCAAATTAGATGTGTTGGTTGAGTTTCAGGAAAACCCACATACATCGAGTAGACAGGCATCCACTACATTCAATGCTAGCCATACATCGATAGCAAACATATTAAAAGAAAATAAATTGCATCCGTATAAGATGATACCTACTCAGGAGCTCATGGAAGACGATTTTGATAGGAGAACTTTTTTTGTGAGCAAATGATGGACATGTTGGATAACAATATTATCCAATTAGAAGACGTTATGTTTTCTGATGAGTGTACTTTTTTACTTAACGGTCATGCTAATCGGCAAAATTGCCGCTACTGGTCCACGGAAAATTCTCACTGGATGAGAGAAGAACACACTCAATACCCTTAAAAGGTTAATGTTTGGGCAGGGATTGTAGGGAACAATATCATTGGTCCCTTTTTTATTGAAGGCAACTTGAATGGCAACAATTATTTGGTACTACTTCAAAATGATGTAATTCCAACGTTGGCAAATTTATATCCTGATCCGGGTAACCCTCAAGTTCCAGCGAATACGATATGGTTTCAGCAGGATGGAGCACCACCACATTACCAACTTAATGTCCGGCAGTACCTCGATACAATATTTCCCAATCGGTGGATAGGGAGGCGAGAAGACAGTTTTATTTGAGATTAGGATGTTGCCAAGACGTTCGCAGAGAACATTTTGAACATTAATTTCATTAACATTCATAGTTCTTTCTCGTGTTCTACATTTTATTATGTTTTGCATTACATTTTAGTTTTTGATTGTATTGTAGCGAATTTCGGTAACAACATGATATTAATTTTTTTTATGTTAATTTTTGCATTGAATTTAAAATCAATAACATTTTTGAATATAGAATGAAGAGACCTTTCAAATGATATATCACAAGCCTATACTTCCCATTTAAAAAATTGGGGGTTGTACCTGTCATTCTAAGGGGGTAGAAGGTAGGGGTTGCATTTTCACGTTAAAGAATGTCAGGTTATAATTTAAATTTGACGTGTTTCGGGATTTTTTATAAATATGTACAGTAACCGAAATAATGAATTTATTCCATTTGGCTTTTACACACTGTATACAGTGATGGGCAAATGTGTGGAACCAAGTGAATATCTCTGGAATTGTTAAAGATATCGAAATGAAATTTGGAACGTAGGTATTACAGTATATTGCGTATTTGTTTGTAATTTTTTTAACGATTTTCCACTTCCGGTTTAACAGGAAGTGATGTCGATTTTAAATTTTTTAATGAAACACCCTGTATATTATTTTATTTTCGAATAGAACATTTCATTGCGATTACAAAAATATAGGGTTCGATATTTTTTATTTCAATACCTACCGAAATATTAACACTAAAGTATCTAAAGAAAGGAAAAAGCTAATATCTAGTAGTCCATGAAAATTTACAAACCGACTTGCCTATTGTCAAGAAGTAAACGGCGCTCATTTTGAACATTTAATACATTAAAATTACAGGATACTCCTATTTTATTTCACTATAATTTATTTAGTTTAAGTTAATAATATGATTATTTAGTAGACTACTAAATATCATTAGATATCATTAGCGTTTTCCTTTTAGATACTTTTCTGATATTATATCGGTTGTCATTGAAATAAAAAATATTGAACCCTATATTTTTGTAATCGCAATGAAATGTTCTATTCGAAAATAAAATAATATACAGGGTGTTTCATTAAAAAATTTAAAATCGACATCACTTCCGGTTAAACCGGAAGTGGAAAATATTTAAACAAATTACAAACAAATACGCAATATACTGTAATACCTACGTTCCAAATTTCATTTCAATATCTTTAACAATTCCAGAGATATTCACTTGGTTCCACACATTTGCCCATCACTGTATATCTCCATCATGAATTTTATGACAGTTTTTTAATTTGTTTGCTCTTCTAGATTTTATACCGGAATATTTCAGTATATTAAATAAGCTCCTAAATAAGGCTATACTCGTAGGGGATCAAATTTGTTAAAAACCCTATGGCCTAGAGAGTGAAATTAAAACAAAACATGAACCATCTTTGTGAATTATGGCGAATTATGTACACTATGGCTAACTACTATCTATTTATTTATTAAAATACACACTTAAATTACTTAATTGATATAAATAAAAAAGTTTATTTATTAAATAAACGGTGAAAGTTTTGTTGTAATGTTTTGTAATTTAATGTTTTTAATAATTATAAACTTAAATTAAATAGCCAAAATAATAAAATAATTAATATTAATTTAAAATAATGTTTATTTGTGAATTTATCACGAAAAACTATCGTCCTTAATACTTCGACAACCAATTTTTTTATTTATTATTTTATAGGTTTTATTATTTGTTGTTTTATAGGTTTTATTTTTTGCACATTTTTTAAATGTCTATGTTAAAAAATAATTTTAATTTAAATGGGTCTGGTCCCACGGTATAAAAAATAGCGTGCATACCACAGGACCAAAGTGTCTGTTAATCCCTTAAGTAAAGACAATTCTCGTTAATTATTTTAGACTTGTACGTTATTATTATTGTGATATAAACAGGTTTGTACAAAAAGTATGGTGTTTCATTAGTTGAAATCATTTTTTGGAGCTCATGAACATTATCTTTATCGAAAAACAACAAAAAATAATCTTCTCAGATAGCACTCTTCTGTAAAATTTTTGTTTGTTTTGTTCGTGATTTTATCACATTCAGATTATCACATTACCTTTGATAAATAAAGATAGTTGATTCTATTTTTAATTTATATTTTACGCTTCAGATGGACGATAGCAATTTAAAGTCAATAGAACATGAAATAGCTCTACAGCAACTTCAAGAACTCCCACGTCAACTTCCAAAAGAAAGAATAATTAAACAAAGATATCCGAAAACGGAATATAAAAACAAAACTACCAATTCTTCTTCAAAAACTGTTACCCCCAAGTCAAATTCTCCCGTTAAACCTTATACACCCGTCGAGGTGGAACCGCAAGTCAAAGTTAACATGGTATTAAAAACCTACTCGAGAAAATAAAAACCGTCTGATATTCCTGAATTTGAATCACCTTCTCCAAAAAGATCCACATCGGAAGATCCAGACTCAAATGATATCTTTGGAAACAAAACCGATCCTTTAGCTTTTCCAACGGACGTTACAAAAAGTTCCAGGGTCATTAAAAAGAAAGTCATATGGGATCCTGACAATGATCAATATTCAAAAGGTCAAAAAACCCCGTCGAAAGTTTCTGACGCCACCAAAGTGATCACTCCTAAGGCTGTCACTTTACTCCCTCGATGTATAATACCAAAGTAAAACCAAGAAAATTGTATTTATAAAAAATTTAATATTAAAGTATAAAAACAACAATTAAAAGAGCCACTCTTTTAATAATTGAATCAATATTGGACTTAGATACTTACTGATAATTAATTTAAATGACATTTGATATTAAATTAGTTGAAGTTTTAAAATGAAAACGTTAAAAAAATTTACTTCAGAAAATAAGTGGTTCAATACGATCATTTATCATAAACTTATGACATGGTTTAGTAATAATTTAAAGAGATTATTGATTTTGACTAGTAGATAATCAGTTGTTTTTCATCCATCATTCTTAATCTAACTTTTATGGTAGAAATCAACTTTGAAATCAATATCCGAATTCACATATTTTCATAGCGAATAAAATATTGATATATTGTTATGGTATTTTTTTAATATTAGATGAATTTAAAATTTTAATGAATTTATCATAAACTAATTAAAAACATAAATAATTTTTTATAAATAATATATTTAAATAAAATATATTTAAATATATGTATTTATTATTATTTTATAATTGCTTTTTGTCTATTAATTTTATTATTGAAATTTTCTTTATAAAAGAAACCTTTAAACTACTCGTCTTCTACTTAATCTTTTATTTTCATTTTTTAGAATTTTGTTGAAAACAATCTCAATTTCCTAAATCTTTTATGTAATTTTTATTTTTATTTTATGTCATATTTTCCATAACAATGTATATAAATAGATGAAACGGACACCTTTGATTTTATATATACAATGATAAATACTCGTTCATATTCAATAAAATAACTCGTTATTAGCAACAAGTTAAATGTAACATCGAATCCAACAAATTACTGGCGTGTTAACGTCAAGATTCTCGCTCGAGGATGTATCTTATGGAATATTATTAGTAAGGAACCTTAAAACCGGTTCTTCAAACATCTACCTTAAACGTAATACTGAAACGAGTGCAAAAAAATACCGTATTTTTATGTTCATTCCTTTGAATTAGTATGGTGTTACTGTAAAGCACGGAAAAAAGTAACTGGTTACCGGCGTAAGAGTTTCATACAGGGTTATTCATGATTTGATTAATTTGATAAAAAACACAAACCTAAAATACAGTATGCGCCAAAACAAACGACACTGAAAAACTGAAGATTTAATAAACATGAAAAATTAAATAACAACATTTTATTAAGAACGGTAAACAACTAAAAGGTTGAATTAAACTTTCACTATTTATTCGCAAAATATGAAATGCAATGACGGCCGTTTCGCTATAGAATTAGCATTATCAGATTGACATATTGAAGTTACATTTTGTTTGTTTGTAGGTACCTGATGTTGATTATGTAGTAGGCTAGGCCAAGTATGGAATTTGAGATCTGTATCATTAATAACTCCTAAATTTCTTGAGTTGTCCACTATATCTTAATACTAATCTGGCTTTTTAAAGAATTGATAATGGATTGTGGTCCAAACAGCATTACAGGGGATATAGATAATTATGAAACAATGATCTTCTGCTGCTTTAACAAACCTTTTTATATCGTAGTTAATATATTCACATGCTTCTTTAACATCTTTAACAGCATAATAACAATAAACAAAAAAACAATAACTTGCTAGAAAAAGTTTGGAAGTAAAGCTGAACACTTATCAGCAGAACAAGAAGGAAACTTTAAAGCATGGAGATGAAGCACTTAAGGCGGGTACTAGGTATAACCAGATTGGGGAGAATTCGGAACGAAGCTGAAAAAGAACTTCTAAAAGGACAACCAGCTGAGATGGTTGGGATATATGGTCAGAATAGACAAGTTAGACAAGTAATGCGAATATGGGAAGCTAGAAGAAGCCTCAAAAAAACAAAAAGTAGATCAATGAAAACTTGGGAAAAAGAAACAACTTCAATCCTGGGTAAAAGAGGAAGAATAGACAAGTTAGACAAGTAATGCGAATATGGGAAGCTAGAAGAAGCCTCAAAAAAACAAAAAGTAGATCAATGAAAACTTGGGAAAAAGAAACAACTTCAATCCTGGGTAAAAGAGGAATCACCAAAGATTAAAATCTTTTGAAGAATATTTCACCAAATTCTAATCTATTGAGGTTTGACAATATGTTTGACAACATGGGGATTATAACCTTTACATTTATTGTGAGACTATACTGTTTCAAAATCAGGTCCCAATAAGCTGTAGACAAGGACCAGGAAAGGGTTACATCAGAAAATAGAAGCAGAGAGCCATAGACCGAATTATTTGACTTTCTAGTAACCAGCGTGCTAACTAACCATATACCAGTTTGGGAGCTTAGATATTGTGACATATTGGAGCGCGTACAGAGAGCTTTTCTAAAACGCATGTTACTTCTTCCGAAATATTCTAGAGACTCCGTTATTAGATTAGAGGTGGGGAGAGTTAAATTAT
Organism: Ophraella communa; assembly: GCA_035357415.1. Classification (NCBI taxonomy): domain Eukaryota; kingdom Metazoa; phylum Arthropoda; class Insecta; order Coleoptera; family Chrysomelidae; genus Ophraella; species Ophraella communa. The sequence continues at coordinate 26,065,238 of CM068994.1, read as the reverse complement.
CGTATGTGGTGGTTAAATATACAATTAACTCGCTGATAAAAATTCTCGACATGGATAATTTTCGTCTTACGAAAGTATGCTTTCAACGCCTTGTGAAACTCAGCAGCACGGCGACAGATTCAAGATATAACTGGGTAAAACAACTACTTGAAACAGCAGACTTCAAACTAGCGTGGTCTCAAATAACTAGTTGTTGTCTAAATAGATAAAAATAAAAATAAAAAAAATAAAAAAAAAGTATTCTAGCTAACTACCTGCAAAAACTGCGGTAGGACGATATAACTATTAGATACTGAGCAATCTAGTTATTTAACCCTATACAGCTATTTGGACATAAAACCAAGGTACCAGGACTACTTACAACTTCAGTTGCCCATCCGGTTTATTCGTACTCTAGCCCAGCTTCGACTCAGTAATAAATATATCTATCATTTTAGCCCGCTAGAGATGTGTAGAATATGCAATAAAAATGAATCAGAAACTCTAAACCACATACTTTTCGACTGCCTAATGTATGTATCAATGAAACCTGTGAACGCAGAATGTTTCAAAGATGTAAATTCATTTATAAACTCCCATCAAAGTTAAAACTATATGTAACCATATATGGAATATTATAAAACTCAAATCTTTGATAATAAATGAATAGTTTTTAGTACCTTCCCTATCACCACTGTAATAGTTTTAGATATTCCTTAAGACTTCTTTTTATAGGCACATTGTTATGATGTGCTCCCCAACCTTCTGTCTTTGTGTTAATACTACATATTATTTATTTTTACTTATATTACATTGACTTTTTTGTTTGTTTCTTAAACTGCATTGTAATTCAAACTCCTTGTTATGGAATTGTAATCAATCCCAATGAACAATAAAGATTATTATTATTATAGACCGAATGGTTTACATATAACTTTAAACGTTTTCCGATAATTATACCAAAAAAAAGAGGTTTGTTTAAACTTTATATTGGTACAAGGACATTTCCAGAGCCTACAGGTAAAAAGCTAGGGTATATGGCACAAAACCAAGGATAGAAGACCAGGGGCCTATTCCTCCATAGAACTTTGCAACTTTTCACTCTGCACTTTGCACTTTGCACTTTTCCGCAGAGTGTAGAGTCCAGCTGTTCCTCCAATATTTGTTGCTACTTTTCAAATCATTGTTGTTGTTTGCAGAGTTGCAGAGTGACACATAACCTCAAAGTTAAAGTTGCAATATAGAATAAACTTACACTTACAACTTACTTATTAGTTACGATAAAAATAATTATGAGTTGCAAGCGAAAAGAAACTTTATCCAAAAAGTTAGCTGTTCTAGAAGTAATTCGAAATGAAAAAAATGTATTGTTTGTCGTGTGTCTTCTGGCCAACATACAGTATTTTGGAACATTCTTCGAACTATAGCCTTAGTTACTTGCTTAACAGTTCTATAAACACTAGACTTTGATACACCATGCATAGCTGCAGTCGCGTGGTACTGTGAACCCTTTCCAAGCCAACTCAGGCACATAAGTAGTTTCTGTTCAGCATTAAACCTTTTACTGCGGTTAGTAAACGGTATAAGTAAATCACCAATGTTTGACAAAACAAATTCTGCTTGTTTTCGATTTTACCTAAAAGATTCTTTGAATTGAAAGTCACCTACAACATTAGCATTAGACCGTTCTTTGTAAACTCTTCTATTACTAAATACTGTATGAATAAAAATATTGCATTAGTTTATAACAATAAGTTGAGCCAAAGTCTTTTGAAGAGTGAAATCTTTCTTTTCATAACATTTGCAGACTCTGCAATATTTTTAACTCTTCATTATTTTCAAGATCTATTGGTGGAACAAAACAAGACTGGTTTGTTTGAAAACTCTGCATTTTACACTCTGCACTTCACTCTGCCTCTGCAAAAAATAAAAATATTGGTGGAACAGGAATTCACTTGAAGACTGCAAAGTGCAGAGTGAAAAGTTGCAGAGTCCTAAGGAGGAATAGGCCCCAGCTATGCCTGCTACTATAAATTATACTAATATATAAATTTGCTCTACGAAATTAACTACTTAAAGGGTGCGGCATGAGACCATCGTAGTCAAGACTATAAGACACAGGTCGGTGTAGGTCAAATCAACAGCGCACACACGCACACCTTATATTAAGGTTTTAAGCTGTCTGTTACCAGAGCACAAGGACTCAGAGGCAATAACAAGGCTAATAAGTTGGATCGAAGAAGTGTAAACATCATTGATAGGACCTGAACTCAGTGGTCACATTACTCTTATAGCCCAAACAGATATGGACCTATGCAAGTTGTATCAAGAAGAAGAGGAAATCGCAAACCACGTCTTTAGCTACTTTGAAGGACTGGCAATAAATTGATAAAGAAAAGCAGCTATAGCGGCTATTGAACTTTACCAAAAGGGCATAAAAGTAGATTTAGAACTTTTGCAGGGTATCAGGCAGTCAAGATGGCCCAAATTTATAATCTATATGATTTGTTTTCAAATTAACACGAGAAAAGGAACTGTAAAAAGTTTTTGTAATTAACCAAGTCGTTGTTACTATATTTAACATAAAAGAGATTGGCCAAATTGCAAATTTAAAAAAGCCTAACCCATAGTAGGACGACAATTACTAACGAGCGTCTTGAATTAATATACGAGAACGAGAATAGCTATTACGTTGTCCTCAAAATTGCAAAAATTATAGCTTGGTAAGTAATAACAAAATTTATTATAAGAATAACCGTACCAATTTTTTGTTGATATAACCACCATGATTATCTTAATTTGCTCAATTGACCCTAAAATGTCAACACAATTTTCAGACACAACCAATATATTGGAAATGTCACACGGGAATGAAAAATGTAATAAATTAAAGTAAGTGATATTCGAAGATTGTTTTGGATTGCGTCAATATTTTTAACTTATTAAAAACGGGTTTTTTGTCAAATGAAAACGGTTTTTTATATTTTTTGTCAAATAAATATATTTTTTAAATAGACGGTAACATTTTTGATCCAATTAAAACTATATTAAGAACAAACCGTTCATTTTTGTGTTTTAGTTGTTAAAACAATTTTTTCTTCATTCAAATGGACATATTTAGAATAAATATTGTAATGAATATTATGATTTAAATGATTATTTATTGATTAATTGATCTGTATTTATAAATTTTGATTGAATAATATTTGATATTATTTAAATGTTCTAAAGTAGCAAGATCTTCTTTTTCTCAAGAGGGTTATGTTCTGCAAGCTTCTAGTTGGATTAATTATTGTTGATGTAGATAGTTTACTACATTGACTATCTTTGTTTATATTGTAATTAGTTTTTTGTTAATTTATACATATAATATGTGTGTGTCATTTTTGATTAATAAAACGTCAAGTATATTAGAAATTCTTTTTAAATAATATATTGTAAATCCACCACTGCTGTGTTAACTCTCAACAATAATTATAATTACAAATTAATTATAAATATAAATAAATAAATTAAACTATAATATATACCCTTACATCTGAAAGTTCCCTTTTGGTTTTATACAAGTTGATTATTCTTTAAGCTGCTGTAACATTTTCAATTGCCAATCCAGTCGATTTAAATATCTACTGACACTACCTAGAAAACTTCTTTTTATTTTGTTTTTTTATTATTTTATGTTCAACACAGAATAAAAATGGCTACTACTGCTTATAGAAAGTTTTAATATATCTTCGTAACGCGATAACGTCACCAAGTCCTGACTAATGGTGGAATTCTGAGCATGTTTACAAGCTGCAGAATCTTTAAGGTTTGCCATGTACATTTTTACAGATATTTGCTTACAGACTTATAGATTAGCTCACAATATCACTGTAGAAAATACAATTATAGTTAGCTGGACGAGGACGCTTTTCTTTGAATGTTTTTCAATAAATTTTTATCACGGTGAAGATCAGAATACCAAACGGATCCAGCATATTCAGGAATAGGTCTACAAAATGACCGAAAAGAGACACTTGTGAAACACTTTCGAAACAGGTACAGTCTAGAGTTAGCTCGTTTACAGATGGAAGGAATATGATCCGACCAAGTCACTTCACTGTTCATTATCATGGGACGATGGGGTAGAAAAATTTATAATTTACTTTAAATGACATTCTCAAAAATGAAAACTCAAAAATGAACATCCCTATCATCACATTTACCAATGATTTTCCCAACATAGTACACATCCTTTTGTTATACAGTCCCAAATTTAACCAGCACAAAATCTTCAATTTTCAATTCACTCCTGTCAAAATTTTGCTGTGGTTCTTCTAATACTTTATCATCAGAGTTTTTGTCATTTTCATCATCAGTTGTCTGCTCATTATTTTCATTTTCAATTAGTTGTCTTTTGATAGATTTAGTACGTTCAGCATTAGAGTTGGTAATTTTCTGTATTTTTTTATTGATCTGTTTTTCTTCCAAAAGAAGCTTTTCTGGGGTGTCAGTTATTATTCCGCTTTTCCCCTTTTCTCTTGGTTTCTTGGAGCTAGTATTGAGTTTCGATTTTGGATATCCTCGTATCTCCGCAGGAATTAAATAACAGCCAGGCTTTTGAGAGGGCATAGGCATAGAGTTTTTGCACCTTGACGTTGGTGGAGTGTCTATTGGTTGCTGAAAGTTTTCGCTTGAAATTTGAGGAGATGAGGGTGGATTTTCAGATTCTACAGTTGGTAGACTTGCAGCTAGTTGGCCTGTTAGAGATTCATCCAAACAAGGTGTCTCTATTTTCCATTGCGTTTGTCTGATAGTGCCCCATACCCTTTTGTCTTTTGACACTTCATGTGTCCAGACTAAATGTAAAAATATAACTTAAGCGTGCCATCAGTAACAAATGTGAATAGTACAGGTTATACAGCAATAAATGGCCTTAAAACTGGTAGCAATGTTAATCATCCTAAGTCTTATCTTCTAATAAAAAACTCATCTTACCTTCAATCCAAAAATTTGACTTTCAACCACCAAAATCAATTTTTTCAATTTATCACATGCACCCGCTACTGCAGTGTTCTACAAACTAAACTACAATAGCGTGAGTAGTAATGGCATGTTTTGATGACAGTGTTGCCAACCCGAGTCCTTAAATTTACCCACAATATCAATATCTGAAGGAGCCCCACTCTTGAATAATAAAGGACCCAGCACCGAACCTTGTGGGACACCACTTTTTACAGATTTTTCTACGGAGAAATCCTCGCCAACTCTTACTTTGAATGATCTGTCTGTTAAAAAATGTTAAATCCAATTCACTAATGCACTGCGGTTTCCAAAATGTTCTAGTTTATAATGTAATCTTTGTGTGGGTACTCTGTCAAATGCCTTCGAGAAATCCAGGTACACTATATCAACTGGTTGCTTATTGTTCAAAGATAGTGTCCAATTATTAACACAATCCAGTCAGTTGGTGAGAGTTGATCGGCCAGGTATAAATCCATGTTGTTGATTGGGAATATCGCAGCTCCTTTTCTCCGTATTCACCAAATGTTACACCAAATGATGTCTATATTTGGGGTATGATGAAAGAGTCCATATTTCGCTCGGAAAATCCTTCAGCAACTTTTGGAGAACTCCGCCTAAACTTATTTTCAACATTTGTAGCAACTACTTTTCCACATTTATGTAACATAGTTCTAACATCTTTTTATTTTCCTCAAATCAATTATTTCTGCTTAACATTATTTATTATTATAACATTTTCAAAAACAACATATTTAGCTTTAGTATTTATTTATTGAAACAAATTAACATGCCTGATGTTTATTTGCATAATTTATAACCCCAGCGATGTTAAACTTACGCTTGCGGACCATTATGAATTTAGTTCTACGTTATTGATGAACGTATTTAATGAAAAACTTAATGGGTTATCTAATGTCCGAAATCACCTTTGACATTCGATTAACATTGTTCGACTTTGTCACATTTCACGGTGATTTGTATGCATGAATCATTTAAATGTATTCCAAAAAAAACATTAATCGATATTTTGGTTATACCAAACAAAAAATTAAAAATTTAATTGCTATTTCTGGAAACATTAATAGCTCCAAAAAAATAGAAAGAGATTATTTTTAATATCCCTGTCCTAAATATTTGAAAAGTGGACCGATTTAAAATTCATAACAACTTTTTTAATTTTTATTTTTGCAATAGATTAAAAAAACTAGAGGTTGAAACTATTAATAGGTTAAACGTTTAATTGACTTTATGAATATTTATAGAATTCTTTTGGAAGTATTCGAAAATATTCACTTAAATTAATTTACTGCTGAAATGATAATATCGTCCACTTATTTGTGGTGAAAATTAATTTCTAGATGGTTTTTAAATGTTTAATTAATTTAAAGTTAATTGATGTTCTTTATATCCTCTATAACACTTTGAAATTTGATATTTTAGTAATAAAAATAAATTCAGTTGGTTTTTATCGATCACGGTGCTTTTCGTGATCATTATTGAAATTAGCATTTTTACTGAAAAAAGGTTTAACACATTCTTTAGTTTTTTATCTAATTTATAGTTTAACGTAATAGACCAAGGGGTTCAAGTAAGACTCCATTTTATTTTTTTATATACTTCACAGTACCAACCTAAATAATAATTTCGATATGTGCCACTTCAGTTTTTAATGTGGTGTATGAGTTTTATTAGTTGTTTTAAAAAATCACAAAATATTCCATGTTTTTCTCTTTTCTATCGAATATATATAAAAAATTATTATTTAATTAAGAAATACCAAGAAAAAAGTTGTAGAATATAGATATGTGGTCAAAAATTCCTTATAAACAATAGATATTGTTACGTGAATTTTAGTTATTTTTTTTTGAACCTTTAAAACTCTTGTACAATATTTTTCTTCTTCTTTAGACTACATTAGTATATTATTAATAATTGGCCCAAACTTAATTTAAATCCGACTTACAGTTTTGTCATAGTTAATTTGTTAATAACTGGTGTTCCTGTTTTAACCCAAATTTTGCTATTATTTCTAAAACAAATCTAATAAAAAAATTATTTTTATACATCGAGTTTAGATTTTTAATTTTTACAAATATTATGGAATAAGAAATATGTTAAACATTCTCTCGAAAATATACCTTATAAAGAGCTAGATAATTAAAAAAAACTGTTAAAGTTTTAAAATTTTTTTGCACTAGTTGCACTAACTGCAGAAGCTCAACAAAATTGCTGATATTTGAATGCCAGCTCTTTTATTTTTGTTTACTATACTAAGTGACATAAAAATCCGAACACCCAGTTTAAATGATTTAATTTTTATAAAATTTTGTATAAGTACTTACTGAAGCATAATAAGTAAATGATAAAAATTTTAAAATGATTGCATTGCTTTAAAGCCCTTTTACTTTTAATAATGTGTGGATGCACCCCGATGTGTTACGCATTTTCCAACGTGCCTAAGCATGCTTCTAATCAGGTGGCCAATGTCCTCCTGTGGTATCTCATTCCAGACAACCACCAACTCCTCTCGAAGTTCTTCTAGAGTCTGAGCAGGACGTTGCAAATTGAGCAATCTCCTACCCATCATATCCCACACGTGCTCAATTGGGGATAATTCGAGAGTTCTTGGTAGCCAAGTTAACAATGTGATATCATTATGTTGAAAGAAGTCTATTGTGACTCTTGCGACATGTGTTGGATTTGTCAGGGTGTCAAGATAGGGTAAAACCTCTTGGATAAAAAGCAGCGCGTTCACGTTACCTCTGATGAAGATTAAAAGTGATCTCGAACCATAAGCTATAGCACCACAAACCATAACTCCAACAGTTTGATGAACATGCCTGTCAACAGAAAACCGTTGATTTCTCCTTTCACCACGTCGTCTTTTAACCCTCGCTCGACCATCGTGCATGCCTAAACAAAATTGAGACTCGTCACTAAAGACAATACTGTTCCATTCCTGATCTCAGAGTGACCGTTCTCTGCACCACTCAAGGCGATTACGTCGGTTTTCTGGAGTTAACGGGAAGACCTAGTGTGGTCGGTATGAAAACAGGCCAAAACGTCTTATTCGTCGGTAAACACTTCGCATGCGAATAGGTCTTCCGTGTTCTACAATCCATTCATTTGCAATGGACCTGGTAGTAGAGAAACGGTCCCCTTAGGCCAATCATCTTAAGCGGGGATCTTCACGGTCTGTTGTTCTACTGGGGCATCCAGAGCCCCTTGCTCTTTGCTTACCGCCTTCTCGAAGCCATGCATGACAACACCTTACCATTGTGTCTACACTTCTTTGCACTCTAACTACAATTTCCCGAAAAGAAAATCCAGCTTCCCGAAGTCCCTACACTACACTAAGTTGACGAAATCGTACAGGTCTCCGTACCCTAGGCATCGTAACCAATCGTAAAGAATGTCAAGAACAAAAATCCGAAAAATTTGGATCTTTACTACGGCTACAATATTCATTTTTGGATAGCAGCTACCCATTAGCGGCTAATAAAGTAGCCTAATGTGACACATCCTTTATTTTCAAATGTATTAGACATTAGCACTTCCTATTGGCACAATATCAATGGACGAATTAGATTATATTAGTTTGTTTTTGGTCTTATAATTCAGTTAGTCTCTGCACTTTGACCCACTCTGACCTACGAAAATCTTTTGTGCCTACCTTAATCTACTAAAACTCTATTAAAGTTGACCAGCTTTCTAGAGGGCATATTCCTAATTTGATAGGGAGTCAGAGCAACTGCCGTTTGCAGATTAAGATTAAGTGTTCGCATAGTATGTATTCCTCGGTTTCCTTAGCGCTTTCATTCTTTTGAAGTGATACCTCAAGGGCCGTATCCAGTGAGAATACCTAGAGTCAATTTTATACGGTTTCTGTTCATTTCGAGAAAGCATTTGGCCCTTTCAGGAAGATTTAATATCAAAAATGTTTCAAAATATTGGAGTAAATTATAAAAACTATGCTTGGTTGAGCTAACGAGCAAATTTAGCTGACACTATTTGTTTTCTCTCCAGAAGAAAACACGGGAAAACATTACAATACATTAAAATAATTAAAAAGTTCGCCAGAAAAGCTAGTTTATTAATAATCTACATCTAGATGTATTTTTATTGTTGGTATTTGATATTACTAAACAAAAGTTTTTCAAGCTGCAACCATAAAAATGAATCAAGCGGTATATCATCGAAGGAAATCTTATATTGGTGTACAGATATTCAATTACTTACTGAATTATAATTATAACTCTGACTTATCTCGCTTATAATTATTATTTATGACAAATTATAGAGAGTTTAATGGTTGATGTCTATCGTGTAAAGACCTCTGGTCCAGATTAAACATTAAACAGTTTGAGATCTGATCGGAATTGGTGATAAACAGGACCTCCTGTTAAGAACATTGGCGCACATTAAATGCTATTCTTGGAAATTAATCGGTAATAAAAGTTTGTAACCGTAAGACGTGTTTAACAAAAACAAAATGTTTGCTTCTCTCTTCATCGTTAGATTCCTCTTGGATTTTATTCTTCTTTATCTTTCGCGTCGAGGTGAATTTTAAGTTTTAAGTATTTTATCAAATTTTATTCTCATTTTAACTTGCTCGATTAAGTGTTTTTCTTGATTTTAAGTTAATATAAATCTTCCTAAACGTACAGTCTAATAAATCAAGTTGTCATCAGATATCGTCGAGCTAAAAAGTTGAATGTACCTGTTTAAAATTTTAAATTTTCGACTACGACTAGTGTTTTTTTTTGTATATGTACCACCTACTCACGCAATTTAAACCTCTCGACAATGTTATCTTATTCTCAAATGTTCCGTCTTAATTTCGTCCACTGATTTATGTTCAACCTATGGAGTTATCTACGGAAAACATAGAATAACAATTCTGTTTACTTAAACTAATTTAAATAATTTGTAATTGGAAGATAGTTTTATTGGTTTTTTATGGAAAATGTGCAATTTCACACTGAATTTTAAAGCCAATAATAAGTTTTTGGACCAGCAAATCTAAGGACGTGACGAAGTATAATGGTTTGCATAAAAACAATACTTTTGCATCTAATCTAATCTCTTATCAGCGTTCTGGGGAAGGCCCTTGAGAGACTAATCAAGGACCGACTCTGGAACTTCTGCGATACCCACAACATCATACCACCATTTCAATCAGGGTTCAGGCCAGAGCACTGCACCCTCATTCCATTGGTTAACTTTCACTTTAACTTTCCAGGTCTCAAAATTAAAGCTTCTGCAGTGCCGGCGTATTCCGGGATGTTCAGAAGGCTTTTGACCAGGTCTGGCACGCCGGACTTGAGGATTTTCACAGAAGAAAGGAGAAGATTATAATGAAACCTTCAGTCCCGTGGCAAAATCTGGTACGATTAGAGCTCTTTTGAGCGTTGCCGGAAGTGAAAATCTACAACTAACGCAATTTGATGTCACAACGGCTTTTCTTTACGGAAAATTGGAAGAGGAAGTCTTGATGAAACAACCTGAAGGCTTCAGCGATAGCACCAATCGTGTGTGCCTGTATGGACTCAAGCAAGCACCAAGGTGCTGGAATAAGCGGATAGTAGACTTTATCCTAAAATATGGGTTTACAAGAAGTGAAGCAGATTCTTGTTTTTTCATCAAAAAGAAAGGCAAAAGTTTACTCCTCATGGCACTTTACGTAGACGACGGTCTTATCGCATCAAATGACAAGAAAATAGAAAAACATTTTCTTGAAGCTTTAGGACAAGAATTCAAAATTTCTGTAAAACCTGCAAGTTATTTTTTGGGATTGGAAATCGATCAAGAGAAAGATGGTTCAGTATGTGTTGGTCAAGTAAGATATGCAGCCAAGCTGCTTGAAAGATTTAACATGGAAAACTGCAAACCTGTCTCTACTCCAATCATAAAGGAAAATAACCAGTTAGGGAAGGAAGGCGAACAAATATCAACTGAAAATTTTCCATACAGGGAAGCAGTTGGTGCTCTTCTATACCTAATGACAGGAACCAGACCCGACTTGGCTTATACAGTAGGCAAAGCTTCTAGAAATCTTGAAAACCCCACGAAAGAAGATATTATCAGAGTTAAAAGGATTTTCCGATACATTAAAGGAACCCTACATTTTGGACTGAAGTATGTGGCAGGGACTGGAAGAGTTTTGGAAGCCTATAGTGATGCAGATCATGCTGGTGATTTAACAACCGGTCGTTCTACTACTGGAGTTATCTGCACGTATGCTTCTTCTGCTGTATCTTGGATAAGTCAACGTCAACCTTCTGTAGCCATATCAACAACTGAAGCTGAGATAGTCGCTGCGAGCGAAGCCGCAAAAGAAGTTGTGTGGTTAAGGAGACTCTTTGAAGAAGTTCTCGAGCTAAATGAGATTCCTTCAGTGATGGTAGATAATGAAGCCGCCATCAAGCTAGCTCAGAATCCAGAATTCCATCGAAGAACAAAGCACATTAGAACGAGACACTTTTTCGTGCGAGAAATGATGTGTAATGAGATGCTAGATATCAAGAAGATATCCACTAAATTGCAAGTTGCTGATGCTTTGACGAAACCTATATTTAGACTACGTTTAGAAAAGCTTCGAGATAGTATGGGATTAGTCAAACTATCAAATGAGGGAGGGTGTTGGAGCTAGTGTTTTTTCTAGTCTCCTTAATGTTCATTTTATAGTTTATCAAGGTTATATTGATGATTATGTAGTATGTTATATGAATGACAATTAATAAATATAAAAGTCTGTCAATAATTTTAATATCATAAAATTAGTTATATATGATTAGAATCACCGTACAATATCAACAATATTTACTTTTTATAATTAAAAATTCAGTCTAAGAGCGAAAATAGAATTAGTAGTAAAAATGATAATTATTATTGTAATGTAATGTAGTGTAGGAGTTGTCCACTGCGACCTGTGAGATCTATTGTTCCCCCTTATTTGCTTAGACCATGGGTTTTACCGTATTTAAAGCACCGCCTCTAATTATATCTTCTTTATGAAGGTTAGGATGTCGAACAGCATCAATTTTGGTACGTCATCCTCTTCTATTTAGTGTGCTACAAGTTATAGAGCTCTTGTATTTCCTAGGGCAGGACATGCTGTGAGTATGTTTATTGAGTTTTCCTCCTCCATTTCACAATACCTGCATTCTGCCTTTTCCTCAATTCCCAGTGTCCTCTTAGTTTACTGTATCCCGTTAAGATACCTGTAAGAATTCTTAGGTTATTTTTGCTCAGGATTGTAACTACCTAGCAAGGCTTTAGCCTGCCTAATCCCTGGTAGGTTCAGCCAATGTTCGATCTTTTCCATACTCTCAATGCCACTGAGTTCATTCAGGCTATGCCACATAATGGTTCAGGTGCCATTTGTGACATACTTGCTGCCTTTCTGGCAAGCGTATCTGCCATTTCATTTCCTTCTATTTCCGAGTGTCCAAGGAGCCTTAGAGGTGTAACTGTGTTATTCATGTCCAGTTCGTTCAGTCTTTTTAGGCACTCCAAGACTAATTTTCATGTTATAACGCTGTAGTTGAGTGCTTTAATTACTGCTTAACTGTCAGACATAATAGTTATGTTCTGTTTGCAGTATTTCTTTTCAATGTTGAATGGCGCACATTTGTGCCTATTTCAGTTTTGGACCCAGCAGTATACCATAAGATTGTATTCTTGCCCATCTGCGATATTACTTTTTTGCTTAACTTACCGTGAAATTTCTTGTGAAGTTAAGTTTTTTTGACAATCAGTCCTGGAGTAGTTCCCAGTTTGGATTATGTTGAAGTTATTTAGGCAAATGCCTTACATTTCCTTCACTGAATGTCCTTCTTCTTACATTTTCTACATGAAGATGTAGAGGTGTAAGGTTAAGTAGTGCTTCCAATGCCGTCGTTGGGCATGTTCTCATTGCTCCTGTGATACACACACATGCTAATCTTTGAAGTTTTCTCTCTTTGTCCTCAGATTAGTTCTTTCTTCCCAGACAGCGGCTCCATAGGTGACTATTGGATGAATTATTAAATAAAGTTGTTTTTGTACAGAATGGTTCGAAAAATAATCTTCTCAAATACCTGTAAAATTTTACTAGATTTATTTAAGGACTCATGGTGTTACCTTTGGAAATTAATTTTTTTCGAAAAATCCACTTATACACCATTTTTCTTCTATTATAATAACCAATAATATTTATATTCATTCGAAGAATTAATGTTAATCTGATCTACGTATAAACATAGTTTTTTTTTATTATCTTCATTAGCATATTGTAAAGTTATCTGTTGAAAATCTGTCATCACAGAATACATTCAATTTTTCATTGGTTGGTATACCTAATAGGTGTAAGAGATCCAAATTATTATCCCGTTCGAGTGTAGATCCGAATATCGGATTACACCGGTTAATTGCTTGATAAATTCGATAAAACTAAATTCTTAACATAATTAAGATGTTTTCGCTCGTTAGGCATAGACAAGTCTTTGATTTAAATGCTGTTTAAATGCGTAGACATCCGAGAAATTTAATACTGTATTTTAAACGTTGAATATGTCCTACAACTACAGTGATTTTAAATCAACAATATTAAATTAAAGTTTCTAGAATTTCCCATAATACTGTTTATTTAATAATGAATTTATGAACGCACTGTATATAACATTATTCATTAAAGATTTAAACAGTTAAAAATTAAAACTATAAACTATTTCAATGAACGTTGTTTTTAACAATAAATATAACACGAGAAAAAGTGCTGGATAAAAATACTGGCTATATCATTTCCCTTAATTAATAGTATACTATTTTTTCTTCAAACGTAGCAATTTTCAACCATAAATAGTACAATTCATACGCTATTTTTACTCGAAATTGACTGTGACAACTATCAAAGTCGTCTAGATGTTAGAAATTAAAATAATGGTTACAGTTGTTTGACAGTTATTTTATGTTATTAAAGACAGCTTATTGTTGTTGCAACCGCAAGCGCAAATTTAGTGCACGGTTTCAATTTTAAAAATGCTTCATGAACTAATTGTACCTTTTATAATAGTATAAATAAAAATAATGTTTAATTGTTGTTAATGACATTTGTATTGTTGCTTTGTGACATGTTTCATATTGTTGCCATGACAACATTTTTCCCTCCGCCGTAAAGAAATGGGTAAAAAACTGCTGCCGGTGGAGACATCAAACTTTGACAGGATCAAGTTAGATAAGTAATGTCATCATTATTTGACGTTTGAAGAAAAACAATATTGTTATGGTTTGCTCTCTAGCTAAATTTTCAATTTTGAATTTATTTGGATTAAATCTTAGGATGTTATAGTAGGTTTCAATATCAAAAGATTAAGAACAAGTTCTATCTAATGTAACACGCAACTAATTTAACTTATTTACATTAATTAACTTAACTACCTTAACTAACCTTATTTAGGTACCACTTATTATCCTTCACTTTTGTTTTCCATAGTTTTGTCCTTTTCCTTGTAATTCAGTTGTTTTCTCTGAAACTCTTTAATATCAGCCATTTTTCTTCTTTCAAAATCTACTGCAACATCAGCTGAATACAATAATTTTTATTTATTAACTTTTGTTTCTTTTATTATTTTTCAAAATTATCTTTTATAAACTTAACTGATTTTTTCTGTTTTAAAGCTTGAATAAACTTCCTTCTTAATCCAATATATACACTTTCTATCCTAAATTTGGTACATTACATAACTTTTTATTATAAAGAACATCCTATGTTTTGACATGATATTTAAATTTTTAAGTTGTCTGAAAAACTTCAAAAAATTAATTTTGACTCATAATTTTCTACGCCCATGTCTGTAAACGTCAAAAATCGCACTGTCAACATTGCTTCTAAGTGACATTTAACAATAACATGCGCGTAAAGAGATCCCATAACACACACACGTGCGTTTAGATCAGAAAACTTGGATTTTTTTGTTTAATCAAATCGCAATGAATTTTTTATCAACCTAATACTTTATTTGGTTGAGTTACTTACTTTTAGTAAATAGAAAAACGATAAAAGCAATTAATATTAGAGACATTCAATTTAAATTTAAAGAGTAATGCCCCTAAATATCTGCAACACATTATACAATGTCTTATAAATAAGTCCAATTTTCTCATAATATGTTATGGAAATAAACGTCATGTCATTTACACTGTCAAGTTTTGTATGCGAATGAACATTTTCTCAACTTCACCTACAAAAATGTCTTCTAGTAGTGAAAATGATGACATTATGAGCACTCCGCCGGAGATATTAGAAAAAGCTCAAGCTGCCACACAAAATTTGTTACCGCGAAAATCCAAAGAAAGATACGAAATTACCTATCAAAAACTTATGGATTGACGATAAAAGCACAACGTAAAATCATTTTCGGAGAATTTTTTTCCTTCGCTATGGGCCATTTATTCGATGCTGAGAACTACACTAAACATTAATAATAACATTAACATATAAAATTATCCAAAACTAATCACCCTACTGAAACGGCGATCGGATGGATTTAAAAGTAAGAAATAGAAACTCATGTCCACAGAACAAACTGATACGTATCTAAAAGATGCTCCAGACGATAAGCATTTGTTGTCAAGGGTGAAGAATTAAAATACTGTGTTATTATTTTCACATAATAATGGGTTTTCAGGTTATCCTCATTATTGGATTAAGTCACATAAAAATTTAAAAGGCAATGCTTCACGAATATCGGAAACCTTTACCAATAATAATTATCAATCGTCATCTTCTAACGTTACAATTATAGATAACCGTTCATCACCGTTAAGGCATAAGGGATCCAACAACTTACAATAATTGTTCTATTGTCATAACTAATTATTATAATAAAATTTAAATAATTGCAATTTCCTTTATTTCATAGAAAAAAATAGATGGGCGTAGAAAAAGTAAAGTATGTTATACGAGTTGTAATCCCATTACGCACTCGTAAAATTTACGCCCTCGCCGCTGTGCGACTTCGTGCGTAAACTTTTTTACTTCGTGCGTACTTGGTTACTTACAACTCTAGTTACGTAATATACTCTTACACTATAAAATTAACCAAATTAATAATTTTATAATTGTAATATTCAATTCCTATGCACGAAACAATCCATATCAATATAATTATTAAAGATACTTTTATTTGATCTGTTACTTCTTTTTAATGATCATACATATTACGAAAACGTTACAGCTTCTTCTTTACTTCTAATTTCAACTTTCTCTTCCATGCTGCATTCATTTATTACACAAAACTGCAATTAAATATTTACTATAAGTACCTAACGCATTATGTCTTCCACGTAACCTGTATATTTTCTTAAATCTAGTTTAAACGCCGCTAGAAATCACTTTCTGTCAGTTAAGTCTATAATATAATTAAAAAAACAAACACGATCATTAATTTATTAAGAACACTCGTTATAATTATAGTTAAATACTTTCGATATGGTTTTTTTATAAAAACGATTTAAACTTTTTTCTCAGTTTATCGTACCTACTCTATACCAAACTTTACTAAATGGAAGTCATTATTAGAATATAGAATAGATAACAGTTTAATAATTTATTTTTCTACAGTTATTTAAAAAATTTCCCAATTACAACTGTTTCGAATAAAAACTGATCTTCAGATCTACTCTCGTATCTTCAGTATCTATATCTTTAAATACAGAAGGATGTTGCCACCCTTTTTTAAAGTCCTTGGACTCAAGTTGATGCAGATCAACTTTATTGATCTTTAGTCTCTTAAGCTCTCAGTAATTACACAAGATATGCTCCGCCGTTTTATCCTTAGCCTGAAAGATTCTGCAGTCCACTCTCTCTGACATTAAGCCAACTGTCACCAGTCTGTAGTCCTATCAAAGTTTGTTGTCCTATTTGCTCTTATTCAGTATCTCTTTCTTAGAACTTCTTTTTAGAGAGATCTTTCACAAACGTCGTCTGCTATTTTCCTGAGCTACCTAATCGTAATAGCAGTAGACCCACCAGTGTCCCACTAACCATTGCTGAGCTGTTTCTTCCCCAGTCCTATTCTTGTAAATAGATACTGCTAAAAGTTGTTGAGGCACTCTATCATTGACAAGGTCCTACAACTCTCAAGAGAGGTTTTTCCAAAACCTTAGTGGTGAGCTGGACTTGCCACAGGCAATTTGGGAAGACATAGAGCTTGAAATCGAGTATCATCTTCTGGTCACATCAAACACTAGATCAACACATTTTTAGGCATCTCATAATGTATTATAAAATGGATATAACCATTATTTTTGGAGCTGTCGCAGTATCTTTTTCATTATTGAGTGTAGAACATTAGAGATTCTTTCAGATCCCTACTAGGTTTTTCCTAAAACCTAGTAGCTTACAAAATTAGCTGAATATATAAAAACAGACGTCGTGGTTCTAAAACTAGAGACTGTTAGGTTTTAGTTAGCTTTTGTTAGTTAGCTCTTAGGCAGACTAGGGTTCTTAGATAGTTTTTGGTTTGATATCAGCCATGGCAGAGCTCATGAAAGTACGACCACAAAAACAGGATCTCTCTTGACGGAAAAGTTTAAGTTTGGACTAATTAAATATTAAAATAAATAACGAAAAAATTGAAATTATAACATCAATAAAATATTTGGGTTTTCAGATAGACAACTTACTTTTGTTTAATGAGCATTGTGATTATATGGTTAAGAAAATATCAAAAAAGTTATACTTCTTTTCTAGAGTATCTAAGAACTTATCAACGCAAACCAAGATTTTAGTGTATCAATCAATTATACAACCAAATTTTGACTATTGCTCATCAATGGTTTATTTGTTAAATCTAAATCAAAAAGCTCAAGTGCAAAAGCTGCAAAACAGAGGTATGAGAGTCATATTAAAATGCAACAGACTTACACCTATATCATTTATGCTAAATTCTTTGCAATGGCTTTCTATTGATCAAAGAGTGTACTATTTAACGATGATTTTTCTTTATAAAATAATTAATAATGCTGCTCCCTCTTATTTTAAAGAATTCATCACCTACAACTTGGACATCCACAGCTATCCTACAAGAAACAACACACATATTTATATTCTCAAAACTAATAGAAAATCTACCATGAGTTCTCTTTAAGGGCTTTGATCAATATAATAAACTACCTACTTATATTAAAAATTATCAGTCAATAAATAGTTTTAAACATAAGCTGTTAGAAACTATTAAAACAGCGAGTGCTAGTGTGGTGACATGATTGTTGCGTTCTACTTACGTGTTATATTTGGAATTTTTTAGTCTCTTTTACTGTGTTATAATATTATAGATTTTTTTTTGTGTCTTTGTTGTATTTCTTAGACCTGTATTGTTTTACTATTAATTTATGGACAACTACTACTTTTTTACTGTATTTTATTAATTGATTTTTTTATGCTTATATTAGGGTTTCCTATTTTTGAATAAAGAATTATTATTATTATTATTATTCTTTTAATTCTCTTCTTTTAGAAGGTTGATATTGTTACTAAACATCGGCCAAGAGGCAAGATGTTAGTTTCTATTGCTTATTGTGGTATGTTTAAAAATTTTCTAACTAAGCTACACGTGTTGATTAAAACTGCTTTTTGCATTTGAATAATAATTTGGTGTTCTAATTCTAAGCTTTGGAGACTTTTTAAAAGAGAACGTGGAACTACTCCTGTCGTCGATAAAACTATCGGAACTATAACCACCTTATCTTGACGCCATATTTTCTTTATTTCTTGTGCTAACTCGGAATATTTTTGTAGTTTCTCCATGTTAGCCTGTTGTAGGTTGTGGGTATTGGGTATGGTGATATCAATGATGTAGGTAGTTTTCTCATTTTTCAATGTTAGCACGATGTCGGGTCTATTGGCAGAGATAGTTCTATCAGTGATTATCGACCGGTCCCAGTACATCTTACAACTTTCATTCTCAACTATATTTTCTGGCGTGTATTTATAATATGGTACTACATCACTAACCAGTTTGTACTTTTTGGCAAGTTGTAGATAAATGATCTTGGCCATTTGGTTGTGCCTGTGTGTGTAGTCAGTGGCTGATAACGTCCTACAACCTGACGTGATATGTTGTATTGTCTCTGGAGCAGCAGCACACTGTCGACATTTATCATCTTGTACACTACCATCTTTAATAATATACTTGAGATAGCTCTTGGTTGCGATAATTTGGTCCTGGATCGCAATGACAAAGCCTTCGGTTTCTGGAAAGAGATCTCCGTGCGTAAGCCAATAGTTTGACGCTTCTTTGTCAACATGATCCAGGCTCAAGTCAGCGGGGTGTCTTCCATGGAGGGTTTTTGTCTTCCAACTGTTTTCCAACTGTTGTTCTGTTGCCAAATTCGTACTGGGGTCGTTATGTAAAAGGTCTAGTGGGGTATATTTGTCGTCAGCCTTTACAATTACTTGATGTAATCTATTAATTTGGTTGTGGAAGTATTCACGTAGCCGAATTATTTGTGTGGATAAAAGTTCTTGAATATTGGTAAATCCACGCCCTCCACATTTTCTCGGAAGCATAACTCTTTCAAAGGCTGCCTTGGGATGGTGAAGTCTGTGCTTTGTGAGGGCAACACGTGTTTTTCTTTCTAAATCCTCTATATCTGTTTTTGTCCAATGGATAATACCAAAGGTGTAAGTAAGCACAGGAACAGCCCACGTATTTATGGCTTTTACTATGTTTTTACCTGACAATTTTGTTTTTAAGATTGTTTCTAAACGACTGATGTATTTTTCTTTTGTTTCGTTTCTTCTTTCATTTTTTTATGTTCGATGTTAAGGGCCTGTTGAATACCTAAATATTTGTAAGTTGCATCTTCATTCAGAGGGTCTATTGTTGCTCTATCTTGCAGCTCGAATCCAACACTTTTTTGTACGCCACTTTTTACTGATACTGTTTTACACTTGTCGAGACCAAATTCCATGGAAATGTCACGAGTGAACGTTTCCGTAACAGAAAGTAGATTTTTTAGTTCTGCCTCTGAAGCTGCATATATCTTCAGGTCGTCCATATAAAGTAGATGAGAAACTTTAATCTGTAAATTTGGAGCTTTGATGGAATATCCCATACCAGTGTCGTTTAGCATTTGAGATAATGGGTTTAAGGCAATGCAGAAGAGCAACGGGCTTAATGAGTCCCCCTGAAAAATACCTCTTTTTATTGAAATACAATTTGTCCGGATGTTGTGACCATGTGCAGAGACATGGAGTCTTGTGCTCCATAGGGACATTAAGTTTTCCATTATTATTATTATTATTATTATTATTATTATTATTATTATTATTATTATTATTATTATTATTATTATTATTATTATTATTATTATTATTATTATTATTATTATTATTATTATTATTATTATTATTATTATTATTATTATTATTATCAAAAGACTTATGCACTTACTCAGCTTTCGCTGGTAATATTTACCTATCCCGAGCGTAAACGCAAATGGAATTAGGCTCAAAGATTATACATTTAAAAATTTCCGAACAGTGTGACATGTATTTAAAATTGCCGCTTTTTGCAAATCAATGAAAGTATTTTTATGAAGACTGAGTTTTTTAAGACTATCTTCAAGACTTCTCGGGATAAGTCCGGCTGATGATACGATGATCGGTACCACCTCCACTTTTTCTGCATGCCACATCTGCCCTACTTCTATAGCAAGATCGGTGTACTTTGCTATCTTTTCATTATATTTGTCCAAAATATTGTTGTTGTTTGGAACTGCAACATCGACTAGCAGCACTGAATTAGCTTTTTTATCCACCACTACAATGTCGGGTCGATTATTCGTCACCTGTCTATCGGTGATAATGGACCTATCATCGTAGTAGAGTCTAAAATCTGCATTCTCCAGTACTGCCTGTGGGTTGTATTTGTAATAGGGTGTATATGTATTTAGCAGTCCATATTTATTGGCCAGTTTCTGGTGAATAATATTACACAGCTGGTTGTGCCTGCGTAAATAATCCGTGTTGGCTATGGTTGAACATCCTGAAGTGATGTGTTGTATGGTTTCCGACGTTTGTTGGCACCGTCTACACTTATCCGATGTAATAGTTGGGTCCCTGATAACAATTTTTTTGTAATTGTTAGTATTAATTACTTGATCCTGAATGGCCATCATAAATCCTTCAGTCTCTGGGAACAAGGTACCGTCAGCAAGCCACCTATTTGATGCTAGTTTGTCAATGTGTGGTTGGTTAAGGTCGTGATGATGTCGACCATGTAGAGCTTTTTGGGCCCATTTTACGTGTTTCTCAGCATCCGTTGTTATTTCTAAATCCACATTAGGACCTGCTAAATTTAGAGGGGAATAATTTTTATCTGCTCCTACAATAAATTTGTGTAAATTAGATGATGTTGATTTAGTAATAAAGAAGTCTCGTAATTTATTTATCTGCTTGTTGTGTAGATTGATTATGTCGCATAGAGCTCTTCCTCCCTCCTTTCTCGGTAGTGTTGTTCGGAGTACTGACGATGTTGGATGGTGATATCTGTACTTGGTCATCATAGTCCTTGTTGTTCTCTGAATATCTTCCAATTCAGTTTTTGTCCATCGTAGAATCCCAAACGAATAAGTTAACACAGGTACGGCATATGTATTAATTGCTCGGTTAAGGTTTCCTGCATTCAGTTCGGATTTTAGTAATGAACAAATCCTCTGTGTATACTGATCCTTGATTTTGGACTTGGACTGTTTTTGGTCTATCAATCTGGCTTGTTGAAATCCCAAGTATTTATAGGTTTCCCTATTCTGCATGGCAGCGATTATATCTCCATTAGGTAGCGCCACATCTCCATTGACAATTTTTCCCTTTTCGATGTTTAAGGTTCTGCACTTATCTAAACCAAATTCCATTCGTATATCACTGGAGAACCTTTCAGTTATATCCAGAAGATGTTGAATTTGTTGTTGATTGGAAGCAAAGATTTTGATGTCATCCATATAAAGGAGATGGGAAACGGTGCAGTTGGTGTTTCTATTAGTCTTAAGATTGAAGCCATATTTTGTGTCGTTAAGCATGTGAGAGAGTGGATTCATTGCCAAACAGAACCACAGTGGACTAAGTGAGTCACCTTGGAATATTCCTCTGCGAATAGCAATTTCATCGGTTTTAAAATGCTGACCATTTATATTTAACTGAAGGTTTGTTCTCCATTGTTTCATCGATGCTTCAAGAAAAGTAACGATGGTTGGATGTACTTTGTAGATGTTTAAAACACGTATAAGCCAGGAATGAGGTACGCTGTCAAATGCCTTACGGTAGTCTACAAAAGCAGTCGAGATGTTGCGACATTGCTTTTGCGCTTGCCTTAGGATCACAGAGTCAATAACAAGTTGTTCTTTGCATCCCTGGTGACCACGTTTACATCCCTTTTGCTCCTCTGCCAAGAAGTTATTTTGGTCAACATGCCTGTAAATTCGGTTAGTAATGCAAGATGTTAATATCTTGTAAAGCGTTGGAAGACATGTGATTGGTCTATACTGTGAAGGATCCTGTGTGTTAGCTGTTTTGGGAAGCATATGGGTTAAACCATTATTATTATTATTATTATTATTATTATTATTATTATTATTATTATTATTATTATTATTATTATTATTATTATTATTATTATTATTATTATTATTATTATTATTATTATTATTATTATTATTATTATTATTATTATTATTATTATTATTATTATTATTGTTCTTTATTCTCGCATCTGCGGTATATCAGTTTTACGACGGGTTTATACCAAGTCGTATACGATGCTTGTTTCTATTCCAGTAGTAGAAATTTTCTTACTATTGATGCTGTTTTAAGAATAACTGCTTTCTGTATCGTACTGTGAATATTAGGGTGGATATCCAGAGTTTGAAGATAGTTTTTAAAGCTTACTCCCATTGTCTAAAAAAAAATAAAAATTTACAAAAAAATTTACAAATGAAATCATATTTTTTCTACGTCCGATTATTTCGCCGCATCCGGTTTTTCAGTTTGGGTCATTCGAAATCTATTAAAACCGGTTTTTATACCGGACAACCCAAAATTACGTAAAAACTTGCCCAAAATTAATAAAAAAAAGTTTTCGACTTTATCCGAGCGAAGCGAGGTTCGCAGCACCAAATCAGTTAACACTAATTTAATAGTATATTAAACAACGCATTTCATATGGAATTCTGTTATGACACGAGTTCAAGTTTAAAAAACGAATCGCGAAGCGATGAGTTTTTTAAAGAACGAGTGTCACAACAGCCATATGAAATAAGTTGTTTATAATATTTTTTATATTTTGCCCTTTTTACCATTTTTTAAATTAATTTTTTATTTTTATGTAATTACGAAAATTGTTATTTTAAAAATTATGTCGGCAGCACTGTGTAATTTATAAAATTTGACAGTTGTGACATTTAGATTATCAAATGTTAATGTTTTAAAATATTTTAAAATGAATAATATACCAATAATAATATATTATATAAGTAAAATATAATAATAATAATAATAATAATATCGATTTTATTGAATGCAGTTGAAAAATGTATTTACAAGGAAAAAAAATAAGTTATATGTTTATAAGTAAATATATGAAAAAAAAATTACCCAAATTAACCGCAAATCAAAATGCAAAGTTCGCTCTCATTTATAAGGAGATCCAAATAAACGAGTAACGTTCTTCCACTTAACCGTTAAATACGTTGGTAGGAATTGGATCATTATAGAATCCAATATCCTTATAAGGATATTGAAACACATTAAAACTATACAATTCCGAATCCATACCAAAAAAATCGTGCACAAATTGTCATGTTAAATAGCCAAATTATCTTCAAAAATTAATGTTTTTAATCTTTTTTAAAATTTTTAACTGGCAAGGATTTAATGGCATCAGGCAAAGAATTATAAATGTGGGCAATATTATATGAAAACGAACAAGTAAAAAGAGCAGTTTTATGTTTAGGAATAGATAATTTATTGGGAAACCTTAAGTTTAAAGAATGAACTTGGTGTCTGAATTCGACTTTATTGTAAAGATAAGAAGGGGTTTTAGTAGTGATAATCTTATGATAAAAACTGCAACAATGAAGAAAACGCCTTTGTTTTAACGTGAGCCAACCTATATCCTTGAAACAATAAGAAATTTTTTGTCTTCGACGGATACCACAGATTAGACGGACACATGAGTTTTGCATTAGTTGAAGACGTCTACATTCATTTTGCAACAAAGACGGACCATAAACGACATCAGCGAAATTAAAACGGGATAGAACAAGGGAGTCGCAAAGAATTGTTTTAGACTTGCGGCTGAGAAGTTTACGGTAAGAGTATATGAGTTTAAGAGAGCAAAATGATTTTTTGATTAAAGTTGATACGTGATCTTTATACCTGAGATTAGTGTCAATGAGTAGCCCCAAATTTTTTCGCAGAAGGACAAGTTTATTAGACTGTCATTGATACGTAAGCAAAATTCAGGAGAGTACCTTACTCGTGCAAGTTTGTTACCAAACAATAGAGCTTTAGTTTTGGCAGAGTTAATTACCAAGTTATATTTATTTGAAATTTTAACAAGGGAGGCTAGATCATAATTAATGTTATAGGGTCATTCTGTACAAATATTCGTAACAGCTGTAAACTTAACATCGATGTTACTAACATCGCGATGTTAAATCAAATTTAACAGCGCGGTTAAAAATCGTATTCTGAACAATATTACATTGCAGCTAACTTCACTTTTATTGTTGGTTAATAGAAATTGCCGACTTTTTAGGTTATTGTTATGTTTAATGAAAGATATTGATTATTATTAGTTTTATATATTTATTTTTATTATTACTATTATGGAATGATATTGTTCATTTTGATTTAATTCTTGAAAATTTACAATTCTATTACAAACACAGTTTGACAGTTTCAACACTCCTAACGTCGAATATTTTGGTCGGCGTTATTTTAACAGCGAAAATGTTAAAATACATCGATGTAAATTACAGTAGAGCGTACAGAATAGCATTTTCATAACATCTCTCGACCTTGAAAGTTTACAGCGCTGTTACCGCTAACATTTTTGTACAGAATAAGCCCATTAATTAGAATCTCAGGAATGTTATCTACCGCGAAACTCATGAAAAGTTGTGTGTCGTCAGCATAAAAATGAGGAATAAAGTATTTCAAGGAAAGATAAATTTGAGAAGTATGAGTATATTCATATTCACAGATACTTTCTTAAAGAACAATATAAAATTAATAAATTGCTATTAGCCACAAATGTCATTGTCAATAGTCTTGCCTTTAGAAACTTCACTCATGTCGCCAACCATTTAAAACAAAAATTTGCGTGCGTAAAAGTTACATTACGATACGCAAATGCGTTTTATAATGAAGATTTTTATAAGTGCAAAATATAAAAAAATCTTTAGTTATAATTAATCTGGTGCTGCAAACCTCGCTTCGCTCGGCACGCAGTGATTCATTCTCAGTTATGTTTAAACTCAGTTATGTTTAAATTTAACATTATTATAAGTGAATCACTGCGTGCCGAGCAAAGCGAGCTTTGCAGCACCAAATCAATTTAAACTAATTTAAACATACTGAAAAAGTGAAAAATTGTTTCCACCTGCACCCAGGGTAAGGAAACTTAACATTTTCTATACCAAGCTTGACCGTTTTCTATGGAAAAACAACTACTTCCTTGGCTATATGCCCCAACAGACATTGAATTACATTCCAATAAAAAATGTGATGGCGACCGACTTTGTTGATACTTAAAACCATCTCTATCGATTTGCTTGTTAATTTAAAAATCATTAGATATAATTAATTTGGAGCTACGAACCTCGCTTCGCTCGGCACGTAGTGATTCATGTATTACAAGTGAATTATGTTTAAATTTGACATTATTATAAGTGAATCACTGCGTGCCGAACGAAGCGAGGTTCGCAGCACCAGCACCAAATCAATCTAGTGTAATTTAAAAATCATTAGTTATAATTATTTTAATACAAAATTTGATATATAATAATTAATAATTAAAAACTTTTATTTTCTTTGGTGCAGTATTTAATGCACCTACTTAATTAAAAATAAAATTATTGAGTGCCAGTAAAAATATTTATCAATTAGCAGGCATAAACTGCATTCTTTTATTAGTCCCATTCGTGATATTTGACCTACTGATATTTCCGATTTGATCTTGATCTGTCGTGAAGTTTATAACTACCTGTAGGCGATACATTACATCAATATTTACATCTAATGATTACAAATTACGTTAACGTAAACGATCAAATTATATTGACCAATTCAAGTAAGCGGAAAAACGTATCAAATATACAAGTTTTTACTTGCACTAGTTACGTAACAACAATGTCGAGTGTTTTACTTTTAAAACGACCGTTTCAAAATGCGCATCGTCGTCAGTGGGAAAAATGTTTTTACAAAAATAAAATATTGTGCTAATAGCTAGTAAGTGTCGCATCAAAATTAATTGCAAACAGAACGACCATTTCACATTAGTTGTTTTGCGTTACTTTCTATTCACACGGTGTGTGGACGATTCACTGGGAAAATTAAGTACGTGAAGAAAAACAGTAGCGGAAAACTAAGGGGGTGTAAGGGATTTATAACTATGCTATAATTATTAAGAACAGTAGGTAAACAACTAAACGGTGTAACAGTACCTGTTAACATTTTAAGCACCTGGTATCCTAAATATTAAATTCAATGAGTACCGCTAGCTCCATCTTTCCTAAAAAAATGTTAATAATAAAATAATGAATACGGTCTCTATAATTATAATTGGAAGTTCAAAGTAGCTACGCTACGAGGTGTACTAATGAGTTGGCACTATCGAGTTCAAGAGGTTTTAACAATTATTCCCAGTCTTATTTCTTCTATTGGTTTACTGTCATATACAGAAAGTTGGAATATAATACAGTAAACTAAAAGCATCTCTGTAATTTGAAGATTTAGTAAATTAGAAGCATCTCTTTAATTTAAAGATTCAATAAATTAGAAGCATCTCTTTAATTTGAAGATTCAGTAAACTTGAACAGCTTGTAAACTTTAAGCTCTCGTATGCACATTTTTAACTGGATCATCTCTACAACTGGTGCAGATCATCCCTCCGCTCGTGATCTTCCATAATCATTTGGAACCACCTAGACAGTGTCGTAGCGACCCCAAGGTGCGGCGAAGGATCGTCCACTATTGTTAACAGATAAGTTTATTGTGGTATATCAAGTTTACTGTTCCCATATTTTTTTCTCTTTTATCTCCGTTTATATCTAGCTATATCGTCAACTGTACTATAAAAAAAACTATTTTTAAAGAACTGTTTGCGGATTATTTTTTTGTAACGTATTCTCAACTTCATTCATTTTAGCACCAAGGAAATCTATTTATCTTTTATCTGTTTGTACATTTTCATATCATTTTTTTTATCTTCATAGACAGTTTTTTCTGACATCTTTCTGTCATCTTATGATACTTATTTAAATAACTCAGCTTAAAGCAACTTTCTTCAGTAGTATCATAAAAAATTAAAAGATTTCAGTGGCGCCCCTATAATTTCTTAAAGAAACAAATATTGTACTATAGTCAGAGCTAATGAACGTACTCACCCCTAGCCGAGGTATTTAACTATCATAATTTTTGCTGTGATAAACATTTATAAATTTTGTTAATTATTGAAATATCTTTTACAACTAATTAAAGACGAAATTTAGATTAATGGTTGTTTTATTGTAAATTACATTTTTTCTTTTGGTATATTGTTATTTTTTTTTAAACTTAACTAAATATTTTTATAAATTCACTATCAACATGTAAATCATATTAAAAATTGACGTCCAACGTAATAATATGGTTACAAATTGGCGTCCAATGACCAACTAATATTACACTATTTATTCGAAAAATACGTTTTAAATTCAACTACAGCTGTTTCGCTAAAAACTAGCATCGTCAGATTGAAGTTACATTTTGTTTGTTTGTAGCTAGGTACCTGATGTTGATAAGTAGTTAAGGCTAGACCAAGTAAGGAAGTAATAAGACATAACAATATTAAAGCCTAGATGTTATTAGCCCTAAGGGATTATCCTGGATGTACTGCCCTCGAAGATCAGTATAACTGTGCAATGATATAGAAAATCCAGGAAAAAACTATATCATGCTGATCTTTACAATAACTTAATATATTTGTGAAGAATGGAAAAGACCAATGTCAATGTCACAAAGGTATTTATTGATATAAATAATTGTTCTGCTGTTACAAAGGTACTAGTTTCAGTTTAAAGACCATCATCAGGCTAAAAATAAGAATACCACAGAGAAACATTAGACTTAACATAATAGTAAGTTAATTAATCTTACATGTACATAATACATAAAACTCAAACAGGTGAATGTGTTGCGGCAACAAAGTTGTCCAAAAGGGAGGAATTAAAAACATTAAGGTTAAATTATATAATGATTATAATGAACATATTTTATGATAACATCGAAGAAGGAAAGAAAATAAATTGTATTAGACACAATAAGCTTATTGAGGAAAAATGAATTAATCATTAGAAAAGATAAGGAAAATTATTCAATTTTATCACAAGATGATGATCTTGAGGAAATCTGCTCAAATGATAGGAGGAAATAGCCTCCAAGATTATCGAAGGTAGGAGAAGGTCTAAAGACCTAAAAAGTACGTAGATACCATTGTAGTAAGAAACTATGTGGTTTCTAGTTAACAAAACTACGCAGTCTCCTTTATAGACCTGAGGGTAATCTCGGTCGAATTTTAACAAATTGAATGTCTTCACAATTAATATGGAGACGATCAGAAAAAATATGTAAGAGACAAGAGTATTGTCAAAAAACATAAAAATAGGAAATGGAATGACCCATGATCACAAATAATACCAAATTGGGATAAATTTTCACATTAAGAAATAGCAAAGCCACGTGAACCGCACAATATAAGAGGGAGAAACAAAGTACAATGTAAGATGTAAGTCAAGCACGAAACAACAAGAAAAACTTAGACGTAAGTCATAGTTGACAGTAATCAAATGGACTGGAAAAGTGTGACGTCAAAATTTGTGTTCTATGCTGTCGAACTGGGAAATGTCAACGAAATGGTTCCATACGGTAACATTATAAATCTCCAGAAATAAATTTTATTTGACTTATTTTGTTATTATTATGCATTAAAATATAAAGCAAGTATCATAATTAAATACCTAGAAGCAAAATCTTTCCAAATTCAATTTTTAAAGTACTATTTAGTAAGTACATATTCTTAAAATTT
The DNA here is from genome assembly GCA_035357415.1 of Ophraella communa. Lineage (NCBI taxonomy): Eukaryota > Metazoa > Arthropoda > Insecta > Coleoptera > Chrysomelidae > Ophraella > Ophraella communa. Next base: position 26,035,920 of record CM068994.1, on the reverse strand, counting down.
ATAAAAATGCACAACTTTCAAGGTTATAATGTTTTTACGGAAAACGTTCGTATGTCTACTTTAGTGATTAGTAAAACATATGAATGAACACCAATGAAAAAACAGTAATTAACTAACAAAAATCAAGAAAATACAATAAAATAGTCAAAAACACACCATCAACAAAAGTTGTTTGGAATCAATTAGTTTAACACTTACGTCACTACTTTCCCAGTCCATTGAATGGGATAAACTACAGAATAATATGACACTAGTGAAAAACGGTACCAAAGTTACCTAGAACAAATAGTTAGACAAAATTGCAACGACAACACAATCAAGTACAGTATAATAATAAAAAAATTAGTTAAATAGTACAAAAAGATATAACATCAAATCAAAGTGAATATAAATTGTTTACAAATTATTATCTATGATCTATCAATACAAAAGCAACAAAAAAGAAGAATCTATTGACAATTAAGAATTAATTAATGTGGTATAAGAGAACAAAAATAAACAAAAGCAATATCTAAAAAGAACTTTGTGGAGGGCAAATAAAAGGTGAAAAACAAGAGAATAGAGTAGAATCAGGATTTAAAAGGAAGATTAAGGAAAATATAAGGATCATTTGGTCTTAACTGTTCATTAAGGCATATAAGATCATCATCATTCACAGCTCCATTAATCTCAAACATCTCCAGCAAATTCAATCTAGGTCCCTTAAAGCACTTATGCAATCTAGAAACATTAGAGATAAAAATGATTATGATTTTTAGAAATATATTTGTATTACATTAATGTCTTATCTATGTATAAAATGAATACTCAAAGTAAACAGTTTAATAGTGAAGAACTTCCAAGATTTATTTGTCCATTATCAACCTAAAATTCTTCGAGGAAATCTAAATTTTGTTTTTTATCACAAATCTGTAGTATTTGAATGTCATTGGTGTGTATGAGTGACTCTGGATGTTCAAGAACGTGTTTTGTATAGTTTGACTTATCTGGTTGTTGTTATCTATATACTTTTAAGTTTTCATTGAATCCAATTTCAAAATTTCTATATGTTTGACCTAATTCTAGCGAAACGACTGTCATTGCATTTAAAAACGTATTTTGCGAATAAATAGTGGAAGTTTAGTTCAACCGTTTAGTTGTTTACTGTTCTTATTAAGCATTATTATCTGTTTTGTAATATTAAATAAATAAATTATTCTTCTTCAACATTAAAATTAATAAATTAAAAACTGGTTAATTTGTCATAAATAATCTGTAAAGGTCGCTAATAATATTTGCAGCTAAATATTGTTTGCTTTTATGTCTTTCTAGTAATTTTTTTAATATTTATGTAATTTTTTTGTTTAGTTCTTATATCAACAGTATAATTTTAATCATGATTATCTAAAACCAATAAATCGAAACATCTACGCATAAATAAAACCACTAAAACCGCGAGGTATAAAGATAAAAATTGAAAGTCCGTAAGCTATTATTTGGAAATAATTTAAATGATTATATCAATAATTGTGCCAAATGGTGTAATCGCAATGTAATTACTTTCGGTGTACAAAGACATCTTAAATAAATGCAATATGCGAACAACGTGAATGTAGTTAAATGTTTTTGATAATTTAATTGTGAGTATATTATATAATTGGTATTAATAAACCAATAAAATGAAAGGATGAAATAAACATTAGTAATACAGGAAATGAAGCTCAAAAAATGGTAAAACTTCGCGATTCTTTGTTTCCGCATGGATTTACTTTAAATTTTAACAAAACGTACGGCCCAAAAATCAAAATTGATATCAATCCTAAGGGCACTAAAGCCTTGGAGGTGGTGGACATTTTTTAATACATTTATTATACATGAATAGATTGAAAAAGTGATTCTAAAATGTTCTATAAGTTTTTTTTTGTAAAACTAGCATTTTTTAAATTATTTGATTGAAATTAACAATTTTTAGTAACATTTTTAATCAATTTTTCGGGTTTTTAACGCATTTCCTTTATTTTTAATAATTGAATGTGTTTTCAAAAACGAATTTTTACGGTTTTTTAAGAGCTACAAGGATCTGTAAGTTAAATTCCTTATGATCCCATGACGAGCAGTTAGAATTAGTCAGCAGTACCGACTTGGCACAAAAATGGAGTAAAAGAAAAGAAAGGAAGGAAACTCACAAAACTGAGCCTTTAAGTATTTCTGTCACCCACTGGCAAAAGGAAAGAAAGTGTATTTCAAAGCTTCTACGGGATTAGATTAAGAGAAATTAAGATTAATATATTACAAATCTATTTACTTGGCACACTGATGTGTTGTTCACTCTCATTTAACCTTCTATATCATCCCAATAGATTTCGCTAACTGTGAAGTTTTCGCTAATTTTTGTTTAGTATATTTTTTGTGAAATTGTGGTGTTGATATAGTTAAAAAAAATAGTATCTCTAAACATTATAATGACATAAGACAACAGGTACAAATAACTATGTCACCATATCACTGTTATCAATCGAATAGTTTGGAGTTATGATTTGCCTGATTAACTTTAATAAAACCCGTCTTATTATTTCTTTAAATATATCAAAATTACTATTATGACATGCCAAGCTTTTCTTTTGAATGTACTCCAAATTTCCATCAACATCTGTTTATAGATGAATTTTAAAAACAACTGTAATATAAACACTTTAAATTCCACTTTAGACCCAATGAATCAATGTCCGGCAATAAAAAATTAAAATATTCAAAAAGTTGCAATCAACAAACCGCCTTCATATACGCCACATGTTGGTTGCTCTTTGGACTTTATCACGCCACAACAATTTGTCACATTTAAATGCTCGCCCGTATAGTGGCAAAACTAATATAGTCGTTGGTGCGACAAGCAAGTGAAAAACGTTGTGTATAAAACCGTAAGACGTAATATTTCATACTTCCCGTAAGTATTTATCATCTGCAAACAGATTAAAGACTTCTTTTACTCATCCTATAGCTATAAACTAAAATAAGTGGGTTCAAGTGTATCGCTTTTCTTCAAACCTTCAGTTGGATACGAGCAATTGCAAATCATAATCTGCGTATTTGAGTTGAGAGAAAAGGCTAAAAGATTTAGGGAAAATATATAAATCAATAAAAATTAAATTGTGGGGATTTTTAATTTTAAATGCCAAAATTGTAAATTATTAAAGCATAATAACGTATAGTTTATAAATTTTTTTGCTGGGGATATAGAAGACCAAAACCTTAATTATGACATTTTACTTTGAATAAGATGAATAGGGCTATAGGTCTTTTTCACTCTTCCGGTAGCATGCCTTAAGAAGCTGTTAATTCTCGGTTTATTTATGCAGTTACAGCTATAAAGCGGCCTTGAGAAGGAGTTGTAGCTCGTAAGTTGTTTTTTTACAACTTTGTTGCCCTCCTCCTTCTTTAGATCACTCACGAATTGTCAGATTAGTGGAATATACACGTTTTAGGATGTAACTAACTCTCCCTATCTTAATCTGACACGCTCGAGAATTTCAGGCCTTTTTTACCAATCTGATCCTTGATCCTTAAGGGGCGGCTATATATAGGGCTCATATTTGGTGGAAGTAATTAAACGGGTACAATGTATACCTCAGTATATTAATTTACCGCTCTTCAGTAACTCCAGAAATTACCTCTTGGGCTCCCCTACTATTTGTTTTGTGTTTTGGAGAAGCAAATGTTATGTATTATTTTTTTAATAAACAAAGCCAAAAAATTGCACTTTTTTCAATTATTTAGTTAAAACTTTGAAAAAAACAGAAAATTGCACAATTATCTCTCAAATTTTTGCATTGAAATCAGTTATTCGTGAAGAAAAATCACTTTTTTTTTCTAGTATATAGGCTTTATTTGTCACAGTATATGGTAAATGGATCTATTCTTTCTCTAAAACCTTTTTTTTCTTGTATTATCCAAATTTATGGCTGTACTTCCGAAAAGGGACTTCTTTGCATGTTAAAAATTCTAACTGGATTTAAACAAGTGGACCTTTCTCTATTTATATTGGGGGTTCTTGACCGGCGAGTTTCGAATTGAAATATGCACTGATAATCGTCGAAATGCAGAAACGTTTTTTGTACTTTTTTTGTACTTTCTTTTTAATAAATCATTTGAGTGTATAACTTGTTGACTGCTATCTGAGAATGCATCGTCGTCATATTGTGAAAGTCGATCTGTAACCTAACCTAACCTAACCTAACCTAACCTAACCTAACCTAACCTAACCTAACCTAACCTAACCTAACCTAACTATGAGAAAATGAGTAAAAAGGACGATTAGCAGCCTTTGCTATTATAAGGAAAAATAAATGCAAAATTGTTATTATTTGGCGATCCTGGCAGGTAACAGATTTTCTCTTCGTATTCTGTCCAATATCAAATCAACGGATAACAATCCAGGTAACAGATTTTCCTTTCATATTCTGTCCTTCGCAAGTATGAAGCCGAAGGATCTAGGTAAACTAAATAACAAGTTATTCTTCAGTAATTAACTAGCAAAACTTCAAATTAAACTGACTACATTTATCTTCTTAAACCAATTACATATATTACTGACAGGACAGCAAAAAATTCTAAATTGACATTGACACATTTTTTTATAATAACAATTTTGCATTTATTTTTCCTTATAATAGCAAAGGCTGCTAATCGTAAAGTAGTCCTTTTTACTCATTTTTTCATACTAACCTAACCTAACCTAACCTAACCTAACCTAACCTAACCTAACCTAACCTAACCGAACCAAACCGAACCTAACCTAACCTAACCTAACCTAACCTAACCTAACCTAACCTAACCTAACCTAACCTAACCTAACCTAACCTAACCTAACCTAACCTAACCTTAATAGGCCGTTGCCGAGGTCAGGACCCCCGATATAAACAGTGAAAGCTCCACTTGTTTAAATCCAATTAGAATTCAAACATTCATTCAAGTCCTTTTCGGAAGTGCACCCAAATTTATTAAATTAATAACTTCCTGAACAGCTTTTACACCTCTCATAGCAAACATAATTTTTAGTTTATACTGCACTTGAAGAAGGCTTATGGTAAGTATAACTTTATACCGAGTATTTATTCCGAGTATAAGTTATTCCATATTTATTGGTAGACATTTTTCCTATTCCAAATTTATTCTCTGTATAAAACAAATATTTATACTCCGTTTATTGGTAAGGCTGGATATGTTTACATTTTTAACCCATTTCTGACCCACATTAAAAAAATAATAAAACATAATAGTGTACAAGGGTTGATGTAAACTAAAACTAAGACTATTTACCGCGTAACAATTTTTATTTGGAAGATTGTTTCAGATAGTCTTTCTCCAACTTATCTTATTAATTCCGAATGAAAATGTATTGTCCATTATCCTCTTTAACTCCATAAAAGTCGTCGTTGTCGTAGTCGAATCAATTCTCAATGTGATCGTTGATCTGTATTGTGATCATGTTCGAAATGAATGAAATACGAGCCAGATTACACCTACGAATAATGTTTAGTTCGAGCTATCGGCCGACGACTACTACTACCGGTCGATACCTATATCTGTAAACATCGGTATGTTGAGTCGCATTAGAGAAACCGATCCCCGAGAATTGATTTGCTCCAAAAGCGGCACGGTATTAAGAAAAGATTATTGCCGACCGAACGTGCTGCTGCACATTTACGATCGACATGGATCACGGAATCAGTGGCGCGTAGACATTTAGAAAAACTATTAGAAAAAACGTATCTGAACTAATGTTACGAAGAAAAAAGATTTGATTCTTTGTAGGTTTGTTTATCATCGATCGAATAGAAAAGTTCTTAACCGATTTTTAAAATTCTTTCAACGACATTAAGATACATTTTTAAATATTAATTTTCGTTGATTTTTTTACAAAATTAAGTATCAATATTATAGGCTATTGATTATGTCATATACAGAGTGTCCAAGGATGGGGTATCCTATAGGTGAAAAATGTTTAAATATTAGTTTTAGTGAAAAATGTCATTCTTGATAAAAGTTTTGCTTGTTCTAAAACCCCATAAAATACAGGGTGTTTCTTAAGTAATCTAAAATATTATATGGGGCGCTTCGTTACTCAATTTTAAGACGAAAAGTTCATATAAACATGTGTGATAGGTGTTGTCGTTTATGAGATACAGGGTGTTGAATTTATTGTAATAAGTCAGTTCTGATTGTACGTGAAATTAATTTTTCCCGGTGACGCTACTGGTTTTTAAAAGTAATACGCAAAAACATGCTTATTCTAAGTGGCCTTTGAAATAATGTTGACAAGTGTCAAATTTGAAAACCAACGCAAAAATCGTACATTTTTATTTGATTGACTCTGTGTTTAGTTAATAACTATGCCAGTGTTTACTAATGTTGAAATGGCTAATATGCATTTTTTGTACGGATTAGCGAATGGTAATGCCTTAGAAGCTAGACGTACGTATGCCCAGCGTTATCCAAATAATCGTTTACCATGTTCAGATACGTTTACTAAGTTACATATTCGTTTACAAGAAACTGGAACTTTTGCTAAATCGAAGAATATTATTGGACGACCCAGAACTGTGAGAAATCCCCAATTGGAAAACCAGATTCTTCAAATTATTGACCAACATCCAGAAAGGAGTACAAGAAAAGTTGCAGATGAAGTAAATGTTAGTAACAAAACTGTTTGGAATATTCTAAAAGATAATTTATTGTATCCATATCACGTTCAACGTGTTCAACATTTGTTACCTACTGACTATCCATTACGCATACAGTATTGTCAATGGATTTTACGTGAAATCGAATCCGAATTTTGTGGCCAATATTCTATTTACGGATGAAGCCAACTTTTCTAGACATGGGATTATGAATTTTCATAATGACCACATATGGGCAGATGTAAATCCACATACCATAAGTGTAAAACGATTTCAACAAACATTTTCGGTCAATGTTTGGCTTGGCATCATCGATGATTATTTAATTGGACCATTTTTCCTTCCTGTACGGTTAACCGGTGAGACATACAAACATTTTCTAGAAAATGAACTTCCACTTCTTTTGGAAGATGTACCTATTATTATTAGAAGGCGCATGTGGTTCATGCATGACGGAGCTCCTCCACATTTTTCAGTGATTGTACGCGAGTTTTTAAATAATGTTTTTCCAGGCCATTGGATCGGACGAGGATCTCCACACTCGTGGCCCCCTAGATCACCTGGACACAATCCTCTGGATTTTTGTGTGTGGGGATATTTGAAATCGCTTGTTTACACAACACTGATATTAAACGTACAAGATCTTCAAAATCGTATCATAGACGGCTGTAATGTTATTCGTAACAATCCTGGTATCTTCGAACGTATTCGACAATCCATTAGACATCGAGCGGATTCTTGCATTTTAGCTGAAGGTGAACATTTTTAACATTTGCTCTGAAATGTATTATTTTTTCTTTATGTTTAACACATGTTGCTTGTAATAAAATAATAAAAAAATATAAATCAGTAGCGTCACCAAGAAAAATTAATTTCACGTACAACACCCTGTATCTCATAAACGACAACACCTATCACACATGTTTATATGAACTTTTCGTCTTAAAATTGAGTAACGAAGCGCCCCATATAATATTTTAGATTACTTAAGAAACACCCTGTATAATAAAATTTAAGTATTTTAAAATCCGTTTTATTTTACAGCCAGTTTTATGAAAACCGTATGAATTTGTGCACTAAGTTCGAAAATAATGTATTAATCTAGTGAGTGACGTTTACGATGTACCCAGTAACTGCCAACTTTTATAAATAATTTTCAAATTGTCATTCTTTAATAAATACTTAAAAACAATGTTAACTATTCAAGAATTATAATTACTATCAAAAATAACAATACAGAATGTAAGAAACACTAAGTAAACCAAAAAATCTATTCAATATATCCTACCCCAGCTTTAAAACATCTCTCAATTCTCTTTCTTAATTCTTTGTAAGTATTTCGCAGCATTTCTGGGGTAATTTCGTTAACGGCATCAGTGATAGCTCGTTTCAAGTCTTCAATATTATGGTTTAAATTATTTGCGTAAAATTTTGTTTTAAGTAGCCCCATAAAAAAAATCTAAAATAGTTAAATCGGGGATCGGGGCGGAAAAAATATTGGTCCATTATGCCCAATCCATCGCCCAGGAAAATATTCATCCAGCCATCCTCTAATTAGCAAAGTCGAATGTGACGAACATCCATCATGTTGACAGTACATCTTAGACCTTTGCTCCAAAGGAATATTTTCTAATTCAGGTATTAAGAAGTTGTCAAGCAAGTACAAATATACCTCCTGATTTAATGTATCTTCCAGAAAATACGGTCCGATTATTCGATCCGGTAAAACCGCATATACCAAACATTAATTTTATTAGCAAATTGACTATTAAAGTTAATCCTGTAGCTCGGGTTTTCATTAGCCCAATATCGACAATTTTGGGAAGAAACGACTCCGTTTGTTGTAAACGTTGCTTCATCAGAAAACAAAATATTATGAAAATATCGGTCATGCATAAGTTTTTCACCAATCATCGCACAAAAGTCCAACCTTGTGTCATAATCATAATCTTGTAAGGTATGAATGCATTTCGGTTTGAATGGATAAATTTTGTTTTGCTTAAATATTTTCTGTAAGTGACTCTTGCAAAAACCAACCTCCACTGCTCTTTTTCGTAGACTCAACTTGGGATTTTCCCTTAACGAATGCATAGCTAGTGCAGCAGCTGCATCATCCTCCTCAACGAACGCCTTTTTCAATTTCTTTTTGTCTTGAACAGATCCTGTCTCATCAAACTTCTTTATTAATTTTTTTAATCCACACCGCGTAATGGATACATCTGGATATTTTTCGTGAAATTTTGCAATTGCAAAATATAGTCTTTGTTGAATAGTTAACATTGTTGTCAAATATTTATTAAAGAATGACAATTTGAAAATTAAGGATAATTAAAAACTCTTCGTTTTAACAAAACTTCCAATATTTATTTAAAAACTGCTTTTTTAAAAGACTCAATGACAGCCGTTTCGCTAGACAACTAGCATCGTCAGATTGACATATTGAAGTTACTATTTATTTTTGTAGCTAGGTACCTGATGTTTATTAGGTAGTTATAAGGCTAGACCAAGTATGGAAGTAATAAGACATAACAATATTAAAGCCTAGATGTTATGAGCCCTAAGGGATTATCCTGGATGTACTTCCCTCTAAGATCAGTATAACTGTGCAATGATATAGAAAAACCAGGAAAAAACTATATCATGCTGATCTTTACAATAACTTAATATATTTGTGTTACAATTACGTCTTATCTATGTATAAAATGAAGACTCAATCAAAGCAAACACTTTAAAAGTGGAGAACTTCCCAGATTTATTTGTTCATTAACAACTTTAAATTGTGGATCTGCTAGATGTCTTTTTATTTCAAGTTCTTCAAGGAAATCTAAATTTTATTTTTTATTACAAATGTGTAGTATTTGGATGTCATTGGTGTGAAAGAGTGAGGTTGGATGTTCAAGTAGGTGTTTTGCATAATTTGACTTATCTGGTTGTTTTAATGCTCTTAAATGTTCGTTAAATCTTACTTCAAAATTTCTTTGTGTTTGACCTATATATACAGCATTACACTTTGGACAATTAATTTTGTAAACACCAGATTTTTTTAATTTAGGTAATTTTGTTTTTACATTTAACAATTTTGTACCAACATTATTTTGTGTTTTAAATGATATTATTGCTGATGTTGCCGAAGATATTATTTTTGAAATTTTATTGGAAATACTTCCACAATATGTAATATTTTTATAACTTTTAATTTCTTTAGTTTGTTTAGGAAATATTAGTTGTAGTGCCACTTTCTGTTCTTTTTTATTTATTAATGTATTTATCAAATGAATTGGGTAGCCATTAGATGTAGCTATTTGTTTTATGATATAAATTTCTTTATCCAAGTTAATTTTGTCCATTGGAATTGAAAATGCCCTATGTATCATAGAATTATAAGCTGCTAATTTATGTGTTATAGGATGATTTGAAATATACAAAAATAAATAGTAACTTCAATATGTCAATCTGACGATGCTAGTTGTCTAGCGAAACGGCTGTCATTGAGTCTTTTAAAAAAGAAGTTTTTAAATAAATATTGGAAGTTTTGTTAAAACGAAGAGTTTTTTATTATCCTTAATAAGATGAACTTCCAAAAAGTAAAGGTTAGTACAATCAATTTAATTTGAAAATTGTTTATAAAAGTTAACAGTTACTTGGGACACGTAAACGACATACGGTTTTCATAAATGAAACTGGCTATAAAATCAAACGGATTTTGATAAACTTGAATTTTGTTTTATTTTATGGAGTTTCAGAACAAGCAAAACTTTTTATCAGGAATGACATTTTTCACTAAAACCAATATTTAAACCTTTTTCACCTATAGGTCCGTGGACGCGCTGTAGAAAGAAACGTTCATCGATTTTTATTGCATGAATTGCTTGATGGATTATAAAATAAGAAAAAAACCGCGAAGTGCTATTAAATTAGAGGGTGAAAAAAGGCATCCCTTAAGGTTTTTTCAGTATATCTTGATAACAAATTTGGGATATAATGAAAGATTTCATATCGGAAAATTCGCCAGAAACTGTTAAAAAACTTCGGCAAAGAATAATAACTTATTTTCAACATTTGCAGCAACCACGTTTCATAAATGTTTAATGATCTTCAGAAACGTCATTAAACTTGTGTAATGCTACGGTGTTTTTTTAATTATTTTGTATAAATAATTATTTGAATTATCGTATGTCCAATTACTTAAGTTTCTATTTTCAATTCAATTAGAATTTCTGCATATTAAATCTATTCTAATTTCAGTCTATAAATGTCGAAATACTCGTATATCAATAGAAAAATATTCTCATGGTGTTTATCAATTAGAACATGTGTTTGATACACTCGACACTAGCATTTCAGCGGATGTGTCAATTTCGTTTCAGTTTTTGTAACCATAATTACCAAAAAAAATATGGCTTTCTTTATAATTGACAGAATAAAAGCAACCTATTTGAAAATTGCATTTAAATAATTATCAACTTAGTTAATAAACATGTCAGATGCAATAAAATCAAAAATAGATAATCGAACTTTTAGTATGTCTTAAAAGTAATAATTGTTATAAATTCCTATAATTTAATTAAATAAAAGGTGATAAATGTTGTGAGTATGCTTTAAAGAAATAAATTTATAGAAACTTCTACTTTTTAGGGCATTAATCTAGAATTTGTATCGTCTGTAGTACTGGATAGTCAGTGTTTTTGGAAATTGTGTTAAAATTGGTGTTTTGGACCATACAAGAGTGATCTTTGGTAGGGGTAATGGATTTTGAGATGAGTTTTGAACCAAAACGTCGCAGAACACAAGTTTAAGTCCTAATAAAGTTAGCCCTAAAATTTTATTCTTTGACTGTCTCTCGTTCATATCAGATCGGCTCCCAATATTTTAGTAGTAGGGAAGCTAAGCGAGATTTAAACTTCTGATTCAGAATTTGGTTGATACGATAGCTATGGACCTCTAACAAGACATTTATATTTTAACTATTATTCTTTTAAAGGTAAGAGTAGTCATTATAAAAAGGAGCATGACCCACTAAGAAATACGCCAGCCAAATAAGTTGCTAAGCAAAGTGAGTAGGGTTTCCAAACCTGTAGTGCAACAACAAAAGAAAACCAATCAAATAGTTGGAACTTAACGCGTTAATAAAGTTAAACTCAAAAAGCAAATAAAAATTAACGATTAAGATCTTTTGCATATAGAAACCCTCCTAAACACTTCGCCTCAAGCTACTACAAGAATCCTTCACACCACCTGGTTGTGTCGATCAGATACTGGTCACTTTGAGTTCGCATTTTATAGTGCAGAGTAAGCTGGACATGCTCTTGCGGGGTTTTTCAAGGTTTTCCCAAGAATTGGGTATGATCCTCTCCGATAACCAAGGAAATTGTTTGCCGCTACAAGAAACTATGAGCAAAAGCCAGTAAATTTCAAGGACAAGTAGCCAATTTAGAAGCATAAAGGGTCAATTTGGTATTCCAAAGACACCAAAGATAAGCAGAGCTCTGTTAAAAATATGTTGGTACAGTAGTTTCGGATCTTTTCCCTAACTTAGCACAAGATTCTATGCTAAGGCAAATATGCTCCTCCTTAGCTCGCAGAGAAAAGCTTCCAAATGATGTATCAAAGTTAGAAAGTGACATAATTAACTTACAAATAAACTAAGAAAGGGAACAAGCGCATATGTTGGCTACTAGAACAACAGCAACCCGTTGAGGGTTGAGAAAAGTTGTATTAGGTGAGAGAGAATCTCACACTTTACAGAAAAGGCACAACAAGTACTGAGAGCTAAGAAAAGGTTTTCCATCCATTAAAAATGAAACAGTAGAAAAGGCTGCACACTTTCAAAGAAAAAAAAGAAGTCATTCGGTGCCAAGTCAGGCCTATACTGCGGATGCCTCATCAAATCGATGTTTTGGGTGCTCAAAAATGCAGTTGTTTGAGCCGATGTGTGGGAGCTCGCATTGTCGTGGTGAAGAGTGATCCGTCTTCAGCGGTTGGTTTTCCTGATTTCTTGGAAGGCAACTGGCAAACAAATGGTTGTGTACCACTTACAATTGACTTTTTTCCGTTGTTTTAGTGGTACGGTTGCGACATGACCAGTTTATCCGAAAAAGCAGGAGACCATTTGCTTGGAAGTGCTTCGTGCACAAACAACTTTTGTTGGATTGGGCTCATCCTGAAACATCCATAGAGTCAACTGCTGTTTACTTTCAGGCTCATACGCGTAAAGTCATCATTCATCACCTGTCACGATGTCATAGACGTGTTTTGAACCACCGCGATCATATTTTTTGAACATTTCCTTCGACCAATCGACACGAGCCTTTTTTTGAGCGAATGACAATTTGTGTTGGATCCAACGCGAACAATTTTTTTTCACCGTCAAATATTTATACAATATTGAATGTATGCTGGTCCCACTAATGCCTAAGGTTGTCTCAATCTCACGATAGAACATATGATGATCTTGCAACATCAGTTCGCGCACAGCATCAATGGTTTTGGGAACAACTGATGTTGGACGACCTGCACGAAATTCGTCTTGGATTGAACTACGGCGACGATTGAATTCACCATTCCATCGATAAACACTGGTCCTTGATGAAGCTTCATCGACAAAAATTGAATTAAGTTCATCCATGCACTGTTGCTGAGTTAATCCACGTCGAAAGTTGTAAAAAATAATCGCACGAAAAGGCTCACGATTTAATTCCATTTTTGGGCCGAGATGAATCTTTTAAGCTATTGTAAACAACACAAATAGCGCTCGTTTGTCAAAACGTTCTGAGTACGTATTACCTTAAAAATGTCCAACTTTACGATAGAGCTGTCAGTTGCCAGGGTTGCCAAATACCGAAATATAAAAGGCAACCCTCGTATTAACTAATTTACTTGCATTTTATAATAAAAGCGAATAGAAACATTTTAAAATAATGAATGGGGTCATAATATGCTTCAAGCTACTGTACATCTAACAAAAACTAATGGATTATTAAAGATATTAACTCCCATATTAAACCTGTCATTAAAAATAACTGTTAAAAAAATAAAATTGCTATAAAATTGAATAACAGATCTCTGTTATCGGCTTAAAGTATTTTAATAGTTGTTATTGCGGCAGGTAAAGGTCCCGGATTCAACTCCAGTTCCAAAACCCGTAATAACAAATCTCTATTAAACTATAAATATCTTTTTTTAATGCCTGATTCGATACGAATATTAATTCAAAACAAACTTACGACTAATTTGTTCGACCGTCGAGGTGAAAATCTATTAATTTAATGTGTACATGGACCACCAACATTTTAAAATAGTTGTAGACCAAGAAGAGAGAAAAAGTATTTTCGAAATAAATACCGTTGTCGATTCGATGAAACAACAAAATAGAAAAAGAACGCCTTTCGATAAATCGACTCGAAATTTCATTGATTTATTAATTAAGACCAATTTGTAATGTTGCGTACCACCCAAGTAGAATGTCACGAAAAAACTCCTGTTACTGTCAGTCGCTTACAGCATTTCTGGAATTGCTGGAGAGGCAGAACGATTTGTCCTACTAATTGTTAAGCATAAAAAGTGACGGCTTACAATCTCTTTTTTGTTAGGAATTCCGATCGTGTGGGCTTTTTTCTGTTTGTTTAACAGAAACTAAATTTGTAGAATTTGTAGAATACTCGAATCTAAATATTTACTTAAAATAATATAAATTGAAATCCCAATAAATCATTTAACAAACAATTTAAGGTTCTTCGTTATCTTGATTTTTTCAAAGGTAATACTGTAACAGTACCTGTTAACATTTTAAGCACCTGGTATCCTAAATAATTAGTACCGCTAGCTCCATCTATCATAAAACATTTTTAATAATAAAATAATGAATACGGTCTCTATAATTATAATTGGAAGTTCAAAGTAGCTACGCTACGAGGTGTACTAATGAGTTGGCATTATCGAGTTCAAGAGGTTTTAATAATTATTCGAGTTTCATTTCTTCTATTGATTTACTGTCATATACAGAAAGTTGGAATATAAAACAGTAAACTAGAGGCAACTCTTTAATTGAAGAACCAGAAAAACCAGAAGCATCTCTTGAATTTGGAGATTCCGTAAACTTGAACAGCTTGTAAACTGTAAATTCTTAACTGGATTATCTCTACAACTGGGGCAGATCATCCCTCCACTAGTGATCTTCCATAATCATTTGGAACCACCTAGACAGTGCCGTAGCGACCCCAAGGTGCGGCGAAGGATCGTCCACTTTTGTAACAGATAAGTTTATTGTGATCTATCAAGTTTACTGTTCCCATATTTTTTCTCTTTTATTTCCGTGTATATCTATCTATATCGTCAACTGTATTAGAATAAGTATTTTTAAAGAACTGTTTGCGGATTATTTTGTTGTAACGTATTCTCTACCTCATTAATTTCAGCACCAAGGAAATCTTATTATCTTTTATATGTTTGTACATTTTCAAATCATTTTTTTATCTTTATAGACAGTTTTTTCTGACATCTTTCTGTCATCTTATGATACTTATTTAAATAACTCAGCTTAAAACAACTTTCTTCAGTAGTATCATAAAAAATAAAAAGATTTCAGTGGCGCCCTTATAATTTCTTAAAGAAACAAATATTGTACAATAGTCAGAGCTAAGGAACTTACTCACCCCTAGCCGAGGTATTTAACTATCATAATTTTTGTGTGATAAACATTTATAAATTCTGTTAATTATTGAAGTATCTTTTACAACTAATTAAAGACGAAATTAAGCTTAATGTTTGTTTTATTGTAAATTACATTTTTTCTTTTGGTATATTGTTATTTTTTCAAAAAAGTTAACTAAATATTTTTATAAATTCACTATCAACAGGTAACTCATATTACAAATTGTCGCCCAACGAACAAATAATATTACAAATTGGCGCCCAACGTGATAATAATATTACAAATTGGCGCCCAAACGCTGGTTTCATTTTTTCTCTGACTGTACAATAATTTTTTCTTTGGGAAATAGTTTTTCCATTCGAGAAAAGTACTTGGTGCATATATCTACATATTATTTTTTTCATAAATCATTTTTTTAAATATCTTCAATATTAATATTACGTAATTAATTTTTTAACTATCTTAAATATTTTTATAAACAGTTCAATTTCCTTTGATTTTTCCTATTGTGTTTTTAATACCTATATTATCCCTCATGTACAACACTGATAAATATATTTATTTGCTTAACTATATTGATTGTTCAAATTTGTAGCAAACAGTTTATTTCGACGATAATAACTTGTACTTTTTATTGCTTATTTAGGTACCAGTTTTTTGTTTTTTTGGTTAATGACTTTAAAATAGAAATTTTAATATTAGCCTAGTTTTAAAAATAACCTTAGTAATTTATATTGAAGCAGTTTGATTTTTATTCGTTTGGGACTGGTTTTTTTTGTCTTTCTTTTCTTCTTGACAATTATGAAAGTTTTGCATTTTTAAAATATTTAATATTTTTACAATTTTCTTTTGAAATAGATATTCATTTACAAATTAGTATTATTAAATTGAAACGAACATTTTAATTTGTTTACGTTACACTCTTGTCGTTTTTTTGTTCTAATTAGTACCTGTATTTTTGTTGTTGGCTTATTTTAATAGGATTTTAGTTAGTATTGCACTTGTTGCATTTATTATGATTATTCAGGACTTGTTTTTTCTCGAGACATTCGAAAAGTTCGGTATTTTTAAAATTTTTGAAATCTTTTGTTGACTTTGATAAAAATTTTATCGGGAAATACTGATAATGACGATAATTTTGAAGACAAATCAGACAATAATGAAGACACAAACTCAACCGACACTGAGTAAACTTATACTACTGTGGATGCTAACGGCCCCTTTCCAAGTTCAAAGGTTCTCATTACCTAGACTTCCTCGTCATTTTATTATGTTTGAATTATCAAAAATTTATTCATTTAATGTTATGTCTTCGATGGTTGTTGTTAGTTCGCTGGGTTCACCTAGTCATTATTTTCTTTTTCTACTTTATCAGTATATGATATACCTATTTACTTTAACAACAGTTAAGTTACTTTATCTTATTTATCTTATGTTTCTTATTTATATTATCTTATATTATCTTTTTCTATCTTACCATATTATCTTATTGGGCGTTTTATTTTATTTTTCTCTAATAAAATACATTTTGGACAAATTTATATTAACTCTGTCTTGCATATGTTTTAAAATTATCTTATCTTAGCTTATCTTATCTTATTTAGCTTGTTCTGAGAGCAAGTTAATGAACTTTTGGGTGGAATATTTTTAATGTATCAAGCCGATTTGGCATATCAAGATATATTAATTTTTTTTTCTTCCTTTAAAAGGTTCATATACCGTGTTTTGTATCTTATACGCTAATGTGTATTAGATTTATCGTACCTAGAGTCATTTTTATCGTGCATACTGTATGTATTCTGTCGCGTACGGGTTTAAGTACCTTTGGCAGTATACAGTGTGAATGTCTACTGGGTTATCTTATCGTATCTGTATGTGTATACAGATTATCTTTAGCTAGGAAATGTTAAAACATAATGTGGCTTTTGTTTTTATGGTTCATGTATTTAATATGAGAAAGTACAATTTATATAGCTCTAAAGTATAATTTTTGGTAATTTTTTGTAATTTTTTGTAATTTTTAAATAGGTATATTTTTCACTGACTGTATTATTGGTCATTTGATGATGTAAAAACTATATAGAACTTTTCTTATCTATTGTGACTTTATCTAATACCGATTCTCACCTTATCAATATTTTCCTGTTTTCTTTTTTTTTTCTTTTTGTAATTCCTTATAATCCTTACTTGTTCTATGTAACTGTTTTGCTTAAACTTACGTTGGAGATCTTATCTGATATTAAACAACAAAAAAAAAAAAAAATTTTGCCTTCTGCAAAATTTTTTCTTTTGGTATATTGTTATTTTTTCAAAAAAGTTAACTAAATATTTTTATAAATTCACTATCAACAGGTAACTCATATTACAAATTGTCGCCCAACGAACAAATAATATTACAATACCACGAGTCCTTAAAATGTTTTAGTTTTGACGAAAACTTTTTTTTTGGCAAAATTACGAAAACAAACTAAAATGTGATAAAATCACGAGTCCGCAGGAATTCAATATACCATCTAAGATAATAAGACTAGTAAATATGACACTTCAGAACACTACCAGTGCAGTAAAAATAAACGGCAAGAAAAGTGATTACTTCAGGGTAAAGAAAGGTGTAAGATCCTTTATCCACCACACTGTTTAACTTGGCTTTAGAAAAGATAATCAGAGACAGCAATATAAACAGGACAGGGACAATATTTAACAAAAGCCATCAGTGTCTTGCCTATGCCGACGATGTTGTACTCTTGGCTAGAAGTCGAAAAGAATTGAAAAAAATAGCTAATCAACTAATAGAAGCTGCGGGAAATATGGGACTGCAGATAAATATGAGCAAGACGAAGTACATGGAACTAAAGAACAAGCAAAAGGAAAGCGGAAAACTGAATATGGAATTATTGTTGGGGGAAGAAGTTAAAGAAATTGAAGAGGTGGAAAATTACATGTATTTGGGAGTGCTTGTGACAAATAAATGCGAAGAGGAAATGGAAATAGATCTGAGAATATCAAAAGCAAATAGATGTGCATGCGGGTTACAGGGTTACAAAGTATTACAAAATCTAAAAACGTGTCGAGAAATTCAAAAATAAGGCTGTATAAAACGATCCTACGACCTACGTTGACATATGGATGCGAAACATGGGTGTTAACAAAGAGACTGCAACAAAAAATTGAAATATGGGAACGACGAATATTGAGAAGAATTTTTGGAGGAAAGATGACGGAAACAGGTTGGGAACGAAGAACAAATGCTGAAATTTATGACATGTTTGGGGAAGAAAAAATTAGCGATTTTGTCAAAGCCAGAAGACTACAGTGGCTGGGGCATCTTGCTAGAATGGAGTCTTATAGAGAAGTAAAAAGCATAGCATGGAATGCACCAAAGGGAAAAAGGAAAAAGGACAGACCAAGAAGAAGGTGGAGAGATGCCGTGGATGACGATCTAAAAGAAAATAAAATAGAAAATTGGAGAATAAAAGCTCTTGATAGAAGAAGGTGGAAAGGAATTACGAAGCTATGGGCCTAAAATGGCCTGTTTTAAAGCTTATATATATAATTCTTCAACATTGTTATTGAATTTTTGAGTTACATGATTTTATCAATACTGGTAAAACGACTAGTGGTTTTATCAGTATAAAACGGAATGGTTGGCTAGCATTTAGCACAGAACATTAAATATTATGCGTTTTTATTGGCCGAAATCACAAAACGGTGATATTTTGACAGGTGAAAAAATAATCGTATATAATATCATAAGAGAGAAAATTTTACCGGCAAAAATTTCGACTGGTTAGGCTCGACTGACGTCTTGTAATTTTGTCAAAATTTCATTCGCGTAAATTGCCAAGCAACAAAGTTGAATAAATCCAGAAGAAAATTTGGCTGGGAAAAAATTTTCTCTCGAATGGTATTCGACAAGACTATTTCACGAAAAAAACAAGACAATATCAATGACACATAATCTTTGTTTATTTGTTAATATTAAATGTACAATTATTATAAGTTATAATAGTTTTCCCGTTCTTTTCTGCTAGAGATTGATTTTGTGTATTATTGACATGTAACATTTGGGAATTCGAAGGTCCACCATTTGTTATCCTGAGATTCTCGATCAACATCTCATGGTGACTGGAATTCAGCTGAAGACAAGGTTTTAACGAGCTTGCATTTGAGTGACCCATTAATTTAATTAACTCCTGTTTAGCAACACCTTGCTTAAACAAGGCTGTCACAGCTAAAGATCGATGAGAATGGTTTGTTACTTTTTATTTTTTTGTGTCTATTTCAATTTTTTCAGCTGACATTTTTGTCCACTTAGAGACGGTGTTTATTTCAAGTGGACAGTTTTTGAACCAATATCCATTCTTCCAATTGGGGTGAACGGTAAGAAAGAGTCTGTCTGATAAAATCTTTGGTCCTCTTTTTTCCATTAATTTCAAGAATAGTCTAACTGGGCATAAATTTTCGTTTGATGAATTTCTTGCCAACCATTTGCTGCTTGCAAAACTTTTTGACCCGCCTTGAGTTGTTTTCGAAAAAATGCTGTTGTATTCAATTCGACCCTTAAATTCTCCCATTAA
Organism: Ophraella communa; assembly: GCA_035357415.1. Lineage (NCBI taxonomy): Eukaryota > Metazoa > Arthropoda > Insecta > Coleoptera > Chrysomelidae > Ophraella > Ophraella communa. Next base: position 26,016,034 of record CM068994.1, on the reverse strand, counting down.
ATAAATTTCCTTCTGGAAAAAGTTAATCTTGCAGTTTACGGGCTCATTGCCTCTTCAAGCAAGCAAAGGTGAAAAAACTTTTTTGTGCTCCATCGGGGGTTTCTTCGTCGTAGCTTTTGATCATATTTAATAGTTCTTCGGTGGATAATGCTTTTGAACTGAGTTTTCTTTTTTCTGGACAACTTTGAAGCTGCCTTCGCTTGGTTTCTCTTGCACATATTAAAGATATATCCGTGAAAGGGTCGATTTTTATGCCATATTCCGTAAAATATTTTTCGTGTACCATTTTTGCATGACGCTTATGAAACTGGCAACTATAGAAATACCAGACACCTTAGCAACGGATCTGTCATAATTTTGTCGCTGAAATATTACGGATTGTCAAAGGTAATATTAAACATTGAAGATTAAGCATTTTCATTGGACGAAATCACAAAACTGTGATATTTTGACAGGTGAAAAAAATAATCAATAAGATTTCATCTATGTGAAAATAAGTTACGCCTGATAGCTCTCAGATCTTGGAATTTAAATATTATTTAAATATAATATTAAATACATAATATTAATTGACACTTAATGATAATATTACAAAACAGCTGTAATTAAGCTAACAAGTTAACATTTTAGGATAACCCGTGAAAATTTCCTTAAGTTCCTTATTTCTTCATTTAATATTTCTAACTTAACTATTGATCAACTATACTTTTTTTTCTGTTTCGTGGGGCATATTTGTCCAGATTTTTAACCCGTTATAGTTGATCCAATCGACTAAAAACATGTCGATCTATAGAAAATTAACTCTTACTATTTACACCAACAATGTAGCAACAATTTACTTTCTTTTGTACACGAATCAATCGACGGTGTAAAATAAATCTATTGCAATAAAGTGTCGTAGTTGAAAAGCTCTCTGGACCTTCATTGTATTGTATGCAGCAAGCTCGCGACTTGTATCTATATCTAACATGCTTGAGATGGTCTGCTAACCTATTTCTCAGGCTTTCTTTTCATTGGGTGGGTGTAGTTAGTCGTTTATTGGCTTCATGCTAAAATGTATGATATGTCGCGAGTATAATACAAGGACGTAGGCACACATGGGCGTAGATACTTTGATCTCCATCTATCTTCTTTTTTACCGTGATTTATGAATTGTCTATTATGTTTTTTTTTTTTTATTTTTAATAGTGGGCCCTATAATTTTTTCAAACAAAAAGATTTAATTATAGAGTGTACAGTTTTAAATAACTTTATAGTCCAGGAAATGAAGCTCGAAAAAAGTTAAAACCTCGCAATTTTTTTGTCCTGCCTAAGGATCAAAATCTATATCGAACCGAAGTGCGCTGAAGGGTTTTTAGGGGTGAAAACTACCCCTAACTTTTGAAAATCACCAACATTGCAAATTAATAGATTTAAATTGGAAAACGGAGAATTAAAGACAAAAAAAGACACCATATATTCTCATACATTTACATAAATACACATATGTCCAAAAAAGGTTTTTAAATAAAATTAATAATCAGTATTTCCTCCATGGGCCTGTATGCATGACTGTAGGCGATGTGGCATGCTATAGATTAAATGGTCGAGCTGGGCTTGCGGAATTCTCTCTCATTCTTCACGAGCAGCATCTTTCAGTTCTCGTAGAGTAATTGGGGGAGGGGTTCGTTTCTTAATGCGTGTTTTAAGAATGTCCCAGGCATGTTCAATGACGTTCATGTCAGGAGAATTTGATGACCATCTTATTGTGAATATTCCTTCTTTTTCCAAAAACTTTTGTACCGCAGCTGTTCGATGTGGAGGTGCATTGTCATGCATAAACACACATCCATCACCTACCGCCCCCCGGAATATACAGACGCACAACAGGATTTAAAACTTCCTCGATGTACACAGCACCAGTGATTCTTCTCTCCAAAAACCACTCCAAACCATAATACTCCCACCTTCAAATGGAACAGGTGGTTGGGCCGTTTCTAATCGGGCTTTTCGTCCTGGGGCCCTCCAAAATAGCGTTCTTCGCGAATCAGAAACCAAGCCAATTCTTGATTCATCAGAGAACATCACGTAATTCCAGTTAGGAACATGGTGTAACATTTCTTGAGCCCATTCCAACCTTACAATTTTTTGGTGATAGGTTAATTTTGGAACACGTAGAGGTCTTCTGCGATACAAATTGAGATATTCAGTCCCTCAAGTCTAGCAATTTCTCTGGATGTGCCACTTGTAGATTCCTGTCGATTTCTTCGAGCTATCAATGTTATCTGCCGGTCTTGTGCTGCTGTTGTACATCGACTTCTGCCACTTCTGGAACGATCCTTCACATCATTTGTGTCTTGGATTTTTTTTAATTTTTGATACAGCAGCCTGAGTAACACCAACAATGAAATTTATGGTACTAACCCTTACTATGTGAAAGTTCATCTTATTCAGAACAATAAACAACTAAAAGGTTGAATTAACTTTCACGATTTATTCTTTAAATACTTTAAATGTAATGACAGCCGTTTCGCTATCGAAATAGCATCGTCAGATTGACATATGTTCTGAACACCAACAATATTCGCGATATCACTTTGACCAAAGCCCTGTTGTAACAAGACCTATTAAAATATGATATCATGTCTCTGGGCATTTTTAAACAGCTCAAATGAAATTTAAACAAGAAATGGAATAATGTGAAAGCACCCAAATCAATTAAATATGAACAAATTAATACAAAAACGAATCAAATTTAGTATTATTTTGATTTAAAAAAGCTTCAAAATAAATATTAGCAAGTTTTAAAAAAACCATAGGCGTAGATATATTATTTCTAAATATTCCAAACTTTTAGACATGTGTAGTTGAAAATATTTACATTTATAGGTAAAACAATTATGATATTAATTTTATTCGTAGACATATGAGCAGATATTTTATTCTGTTGTATGCGATTTCAAAATAAGAACGGTTAAAATTTCGAATGTATAACGCCCCACTACCTAATATACCGGTTTTGTAGATTATTTTGCTCCGAAGTGTACTGTACTATACTAATGAAATTTTTCATGAAATTTTTTTAACGTATTTTCTTCATTTTTACGATAGAATGTTTCTTCAAAAACGATTTTGTAGAGGTTTTCAAGAGCTACAAGGATCTGTAAATTAAATTTTCTTGAAACCCTTGGTTTGTAAATGGGGTGAGTTTAAAGGGCTCGAAAAAGATGGTGCTTAATCGTAAATCGATGCTTTAAACGGCTATATCTCGCCAAATATTCATTGTACAAAAAATCTAAATAAAGGGAAATTTTACTCATTAAAAAAGCTACAATTTAGTACATTTGTATTTTTTTCATATACTCAGTATTTTCGGGGATATATTGTTCTTAGTATGAAATAGTAAATCGTTTTTCGCTTTAAGCTGAACTTTTTCTAAAACTAAGCATTTTAAATGGCTCAAACTTCTTGGATGTATTAACAATACATGTATAAAGAGAATTGCAAAAGGGTGAAGATCGATTTTAATTATGGGGGTAGTTAGAGGGTTGTCTTCATCGATTTTGTCGTAAAAAAAATGAGGTATTGACATTATTTTCATCATAACTCACTCGAGTATTGAGCGAGAGTCTTTTTTTATAATAGGTCTATTTATGCTCTTTAAAAAAAGTTCTATGAGTTTTCTTCCAAAAATGCATCATTTTCCCGATATTTGACTTTAAATCTTTCAAATTTGACATTTGAAGAAAACAGCTGAACATTGATACACCGTATTTCGGATCCTATTAGTCGCAGAAACATTTTAAAAAATGAATTGTATTTGTCTTTTTAAAAGCTACAAATTTGATTTCCAGAATTTTTTTGATAAAATGCACCATTTTCGAGTTAAAATCGATTAAAATCGTAGATTGAAAAATATTAGTTATACAAAAAAAAAATTTTTGCTTAGAATCACTTTTTTAATCCAAATCTTTCACCCCCGAGATGGGGTGGCAATCACCCCCAAGGCTTTGGCGCACTTTGGTTCGATATAGATTTCGATCCTTAGACTTTTACCTACCTTCTGTTAAAATTTCAAGTCAATCCACGCAGGACGAAAAAATTGTAAGGAGAAATGCTTCATTTCCTGGACTATTATTTTTAAATGTATACAGAACAGTGAGAAAGGCACCTTTCTAGTGAACTAAAGATTAAAATAAATACCGGCATACAATTTTTCAATTTAAAACTTACAATCGCAATTAGATGCTTAGAAAAAAAATGTAATAAAAAAACTCTGCATTCATCTCGATAAATAAGTTGATTTTATCCAGTCGAAGAGATAAATTTAAAGTGAAAAAATGTTAATCAGAGCTTAGAAAAACGATTCAATCAATCTGATGTGTACGCAATGAGACACCGAGCAATTTTCTTCGAGATTGCTGCGAATAGTTTCCGATTTTCAGAAACGAGATAAATTTGTCGAATAGAATTAAAATAACTGGGTAATAATGCTGTCTTGAATCAGTTTTTTCTCGTAATAAATAAAGTTCGTACGGTTGATAACGCTCATTTAATAAAAATTCCTTTTAAAACGATCTTATAATGTTCACAATAAAAGATTCGTAAAAAAAACACTGTTGTTACTGACAAAACGACAATAAACAAATTTTGTAGAAAAATATTTATCTAATAAGAATTTTAGATTAATAAATCCAGATTTTTAGAATAAACTACAGTACATTATTCAACGAGCATGTAATAATATTCATTATATGAGAGTAAAATACTATACTTTGTACACGACATTCAAATAAATTTTACTAGTAGATATAATAAATTGGCATGATAGTACGGAAGCATAATCTTATACACGCCAAAACACACATACGTAATATGTGTTGCCTATGCAGAATATACTTTTGTGCGGAAATCTATCACACTAAAGTCAATCTAAAGTAATTTAAAAATAATTTTTTATATTTTGCACTTATAAAAATCTTCATTATAAAACGCATTTGCGTATCGTAATGTAACTTTTACGCACGTAAATTTTTGTTTTAAATGGTTGGCGACATGAGTGAAGTTTCTAAAGGCAAGACTATTGACAATGACATTTGTGGGTTAATAGCAATTTATTAATTTTATATTGTTCTTTAAAAAAGTATCTGTGAATATGAATATAATATTTTACTTATATAATATATTTTTATTGGTATATTATTCATTTTAAAATATTTTAAAACATTAACATTTGATAATCTAAATGTCACAACTGTCAAATTTTATAAATTACACAGTGCTACCAGCATACTTTTTAAAATCAAAATTTTCATAATTATAAAAAATAATAAATTAATTTAAAAAATGATAAAATGGCAAAATATAAAAAATATTATAAACAACTTATTTCATATGGCTGTTGTAACACTCGTTCTTTAAAAAACTCATCGCTTCGCGATTCGTTTTTTAAACTTGAACTCATGTCATAACAGAATTCCATATGAAATGCGTTGTTTAATATACTATTTTCTAACTCATTTCTTTTTAAAATCTGTATAATTATAAATTTTGTAGTTTCTTTGTTATTTTGATAAATAATAAATATTTAACAACATATACCTACGTATGTTTTCAAGGTTAGATTTTATTTTAATATATTTAAATTTCTTTTTATTAGATTAAATAAATTTGGCACTAATAATAAATATAATTTTGTACTAAAATGTACAAAAACTTAAAAATCAAACAATACGTCATACAGTGAATAATGGTTCATTATTCACTAGTGAATAAAAGGTAACATTATTCTTGAGGAAGCACATGTATGCGAGTATTCTGTAATCAAATTTGGTTTTACAATTCCGTAATAATCGTGGAGAAAAGTATCTTTATAAAAATGTCACGGTGTGGACAGTCTGCGATTGCAGAAATTGAGTTTAATCAATTTGGCGGCAATTTGGGATGTGTTCTTTGGAAAAAAATATGATCTTATTGCAAAAACTTCAACTGAAGAGTTAGCTTTTATTTTATGTGACGGCATTCAACATAAAAAAGAACACGAAAAATATTATGAAGAGAGTACAGTCAAGAACACTTTATCAAAAATATTACAATTAAAGTACTTTTTGGGTTGTAAAAGAAGTTTTAATACGTTCAGCGAGAATTTTAGCTACATAAAACGCAAAAATCCCAGAAAAAAGATATGAGTTCCAAGGCTTTCACAAAACAAGAAATTTTTAGAAATGGCACAGTCCTGGAGTGAAGAAAAACTTATAGGACTCCAAAAAAAAATGTATCACATTGCTGTCTATGAATTGGCTGAAAAATGTGAAGAATTTATTATATTTTAATCAAACCAGAAAGAGACAAAAAGTTTAGCTATAATTCATCAACCTTTCCAATGCCTTTTATTCCTATATGGACTGGTACCCACACTCTATTATGACTACCAAGTATGTTGAGGGCTTCTTACCTTCCGTCTCATCAACTCTTCTGCACAACATTACACCGCCATTACCTCTGCCTGAAGGACAGTGGCATGTCTTCCAAGGCTCAGAGAGATCGTGATCTTCGCTCTCTACCCCATATATTCCGGCTCTTCTACTCCAGGGCTTCACCTCCTTCAGTTCACAGATACACTGTTTAATCAGCATTTTCTTATATTAATTTTTTGTTGTTGCAGTTTCTAATAGTTTGGTCTTGCTTTTTTATCTGTAACTATTTTTTTAATGAGTGCCCATATGGTGAATATATTAAAAACTAACAAAGTCTTGGTAAAAATCTTGCCACTGGTTTTTCTAAGAAAGTAAAAGCTTCTTCTCTTCCTGCTTTTCTTTTCTTTCATTAGCCGATTTCTTATTTCCTGTCTAATAGCACCATACACCTTGAATAATTGATTGTTGGTGGTTCATTTAGTAAATAACAATCTTATTGCGTGGTTTGAAGAATAATAATTATATTGTTATAATTATTTAAGTACATTTTTTCTTGTTATCTTTCTAAATTGGTGTTAAAAATTCAATCTAAAATGTATACATAATTTGTTAAAACACATTCACGAAATTTAATATCACTTCGAGATGATTTCCAACTCAAAGAATATTTAATTTAAACTTGTTAATCTTTAATTGTTTTTCCTATCATTCAAATTGATTGACGAGTACACTCTCATCTCAGCACGTTAATGTTTTCAATAAAAATACGTTGTGAACATTTAATTTAGTTTGATTGATCACCGTCAGTTCGCAACTCCGCTAATGTTTTCAGTAAAACATAAGTTATGGTGAAATATAATTAGAAGTTTGTTGGTTTTTGAATAGAAAAGGTTAATTTTTGAATTTTGAATGGTTGAATTCCACGCTAATATTAATTTTTTTGTTTCTGACCGGAATATTATAATCTTACATCTTCCTAGTTGTAACTATAAAAAGCTATTAGCTTAAAGCTAAGAGATTCTTTCCAAGCAGTGGTTCGACTCCAAGTTAATGCTGTCTATAGGTTGAGTTGGTGAATATAAGAGATGATGGGCGCCACTATATTTTTATTCGTTTACGGTTAGACAACAATAAATATAAACAAAAGGAAACTATGGTGAAAAAGATAGAAACACAGATATTGAAATTCCCAGTAAAAATTAAAGTTAACTAAATGAGTAGTTAAACCGAACACGATACACCCTTTAGCTCTTATAGCCAGGGGATTTTGTAAATAAAACTGATATAAAAATTAAAAGATTTAGTTGTTTGATTTTTTACAAAAGGAAATGAAAAAAAAAGTTAGGAGGTACTTAGTTTTATGTTAATCTTGATTTTGCGGTATTCTGGCTTTGCTTAATCCTAGCTGGCCTTATCCTAGCGGTATCTTAGTCCATCTTATTAAGAGTAATAAAAACCGCTTCGTTTGAACGTAACTTAACGTAGATACATTTATAATTATCTAAACATTATAATTTTACTAAAATCATAAGTTTTTATATACGGGATGGACTCATCCATGAAAAATAGTTTTCTACCTACCTCTATACAAAGTGTACTTGGACTCATGGTAAGAAACTAAGACATGTTTCTTCCCAAGGGAGAAAAAAGAAGTGACGTAATGCTACATCATCAATGAAATACGGTAAGTGATAAACGGTAAATTTTATTCTTGGGAAGAACAGCAGTTTTCTACGATTTTTCAGAATGACAACCATAGTATTATAGTAGATAGTAGTACCTACATATATAGATTTTTCTGTTGAATTCTTCTGTTTCCTAAACATTTCTAATTTCTTCTTTTATGTATATTAAATAACGAATAAAACATTGTTATAATTTTTGGTTATTCAAATATATATTACTTGTTTTGGAATTAAATCAATTTTAAATTATTTTAAATTAATTAAAAGGTTATAATCATATACCTATTAAAAGTAGTTAAATAATTTATTAAATTGACGTTAAAACTTTAAGAATTACATCGGATGTTTTTTCTAACTAGGCAGTTAAAAGATTTAATTTACAGTTATATCTTAGGTAAATTGCCTAGTTATTGATAAATACACCTATACGAAAAAGTGGGAAGTCTTACGCGTGCTGCACCATCATATTTTATATTTTTTTTTATTTTGAAATCCAAATAAATCTCTACAGTTACAATTACAATAAATGGTACAAGAAGACCACCAGTTTTTTTCCGAATGGGCGTACCTAAAAATATAAAAATTAATTTAAATATTTAGTTGTTAATTGAATCCATAATCTAATAACTGGTTATAATATTAATATTTTTATATCTCGAGACATGAAATACGAGTTAGGTTTTTCTTTCTCTCTTTTTTTTTAGTTTTTTTAATATTGTGGAAGTTTTTTGTGGCTGTCCGATGTCGTGTCGCAATTTACTTTTGAAATTGTTCAATTTATCGATGCACCAATTAACTAAAAACATATCTTCATTCATATCGTAACGGTAAATGATAATTATAAATTATAAACACCGGCAAGAAATTCATGCGAACTATATTTCGTAATTTTCAGTAATTTTCTACTTTGAACGTCTCTAGCCGCCAAAAAAAAACAGCGAACTAAATCGTTTATTTACAATTTACAATTTAGTCCAGGCATTATACACATTTGGAAAAGCAAACGAACGAACCAGCTGAAATTTTTTATTTTTGGGGGAACCTCGAGAAACTTAACTTCGATTTGACCATTAATATTACCTCGTGGAATGTCCGCCATCTTGAAAAAAGGGTTAAATTAAGATCCACCGCACATGGTGGGAATATGCTGAACATCACTTGCTGCAATATAATCCAAATTATTGGAGATAAGTTAGAGTTGTCTCGTCTTTCTACCTAAACCTGATACAACGGACTATGTAATAATATGCCCACGTTGGGCGCCAATTTGGAATATGGTTTAAATGTTGAAAGTGAATTTATAAAAATACTTAGTTAATTTTTAATAAGTAACAATATACCAAAAAAAATGTAATTTATAATAAAACAACTATTAATCTTAATTTCGTCTTTCATTAGTGGTAAAAGATATTTCAATAATTAAAAAAATTTACAAATGTTTATTACAGCAAAAATTATGATAAATAAATATCTCGGCTAGGGGTGAGTAAGTTCATTAGCTTTAACTATGGTAAAATATTGTTTCTCTAAGAAATAATAAGGGTGCCCCTGAAATCTTTTTATCTTTTATGATACTACTAAGGAAAGTTTTTTTAAATTGAGTGATTTAAATAAGTATCATAAGATTACAGAAAGATGCTAAAAAAAACTGTCTATGAATAAAAAATGAAATGAAAATGTATTAACCGATAAAAGGATTCTTCGCCGTACCTTGGGGTCGCTACGGCACTGTCTAGGTGGTACTATAGATGATCAAGAGTTGAGGGATGATTAATTCTTGGAGATGATCAAGTTAAAAATGTTAGAGTTTAAGAGATGTTGAAGTTTAAAAGATGTTGAAGTTCAAGTTTACTGTATAATATTCCAACTTTCTGTATATGACAGCAAACCAATCGAAGAAATGAGACTGGAGATAATTAAAACCCTTGAACCCGATAATGCAACTTATTAGCACACCTCGTAGCGTAGCTACTTTGAACTTCCAATTATAGAGACCATATTCATTATTTTATTATTAAGAATTCTTTCGGAAAGATGGAGCTCGCGGTACTAATTTAATTACCTACATATTTAGGATACCAGGGGCTTAAAATGTTAACATATATCTAGTGTTACAACTATTCTACCTTCTTTTCTACCTTGTGATGGGACGTATAGAAAAGTCCATGGACATAATAGACTTCGCCTTGGAGGTATTTGTAGACATAGAAGGTGCATTTGACAGAACCACCTTCCCTAAGATCCTATCCCTCCTAGCAGACTTGGATATTTCTAGTCTGCCAAATGGATGGTTAGGAAATATGCTCTCTAATAGAGAAATTGAAATAAGTGTCAATGATGTAAGGGTCAAAGTTTATGCGATCAGAAGATGTCCACAGGGAGGGCTGCTAGCATCTTTGCTGTGGAACATTGTGTTGAACAGCCTTAGCAGATTTTTAAACAGACACAACTAGTCTACGCTGAAAACTTGGTCATTTTACTAACAGACAAATTCTTAGGCACTTCGCGGAAAAAATCGACAGTAAATGCTTGGCTTTCGCAACACTAGCCAACAAAAGAGAGACTCCACTGAAGGACGTCGTGACTACTTTAAATCAGTAGGCTGGACGACGAACTAAATGGGCAGGTTCAGCAGGAAGCAGAATGGGCCTAATAAGGTCTAAGGGCGGATGGATGCTTTTAGCTTCACCCTTCTCAATTTACAGAATCATTACAAATTACTCCATATCCAGAGAAAGTGAATGTTTGGGCAGGCATAGTAGGTAATACGATTATTGGGCCATACTTTTTTGAAGAAACCTTAATAGGTCCGCGATATTTAGAATTTCTGCATAATTTCTTAATCCCCTAATTGAAGCGATTGTTCCCATACATAAATGATTTGTGGCTACAGCAAGATGGGGTGCCTTCACATTATCCTGCCTTGATGCGAAACTACTTGGTCAACATCTTTCCAAATCGGTGGATAGGTCGAAGAAGGTCAATCGTATGGCCTCCTAGATCGACCGATTTAATTCCACTTGACTTTATTTTATGACGGGGATACTTAAAAAGTATAGTGTATTAAAATAGTCCACAAAATTTCAATTAGGTACCTCAAAGTACGGATACGTATTGAGATTGCAAACATAACTCCTGAATGAAATTTATTGTACTAAGAACAATAAATAACTGAACAGTTAAACTAAACTTCCACTATTTATTCGAAAAATTCGCTTTAAAATTCAATTACAGCTGTTTCGCTAATAGCTAGCTATGTCAAAGTCCAATGTATCTTCAATATGTCAATCTGGCGATGCTAGTTTTTACCGAAACAGCAGTAAGTGAATTTAAAAACGTATTTTTCAAATACATAGTGCAAGTTTCGTTCAACGGTGTAGTTATAACTCCCAAAAATTTTGAAAAATGTTTGAGAAATTCTCGCTGCACGTCTTTCCCACTGTATTATAGCTAAGGGTCAACAATTTGAGCTCTTGATAAGTATATGGTGTTATTTTTTAATTACTTTGTTGTGAAATTATTATTAAGTTTTTTTGTAAACAAAATTAACAATCAAAGCATTTTTTTTTAGATAACAACAAATTCTATTGTAATGAATTTATTTTTTTCATAGGTACTGTATGTATTGATGCTTAATAAAGAAGTTATTATAACAAATAACGAAATTTTATTATGAGTTGGTTGATTCAATAGTTCGTTTACATTTTTGGTAAGCCTAGAATATGCAATGGAAATCAGCAATAGATTCCTTATCACATGAACATTACGTTGATGTCGGGATAAAATCTCTTCAGAAGAGACATTACAACATAAAAAAAATATCACAACAATAAAATAGGTCAATTAAGCAATTTTAATAGTCTTAACCTACTTAACAAAGTAACTCTGTAAGCCGAAAGTGCTTAGTTACATAATTTAAATCGTGAAAAAAGCAATCAAAAAATATTTCAAAAAAATGTTTGATTATATGCAGTTTTTAAGGAAAAACTCAATTTAATTTTTTTTTTTCAAGATATCGGTAATTTTGGGCAACAAATCGAAGTTAAGCTTTTCTATGCTAACCAAAAGCAATATCGAAAATTTAGCTTGTTTGGTTCATTTGCATTTCCCGACGTACCTAACGACTGGACTAAAGTTGAAGTGATTAGCAACTAAGAATGATTTCTTACGATGACTAGAGAAATATTAAGACATGTGATGCGAACGAGAATAAAATCTGAAGTTTAAATCTCTTCAAATGATTGCAAAATAATCCCATATAGAAAAAGTAGTTTACAAAAATTGCTTCTGTAGTCTTAGTTGTAAGTAAATGAGGTTAATTTGTGTAAAATAGAAAATTTACCAAGTTTGGTAATTCTGTTTACTCCAACAATAAAACCTTAAAATGTCGAAAAAACTACTAAATACTAAATTTATTATTATTAATCAAAACTGTGACTCAGTGATTCTTAAAAAACTATTAAAAGGTTGTGCTTTGAAAGAAAGAGAGTAATAATTAATTGTAAATGATAAATGTTTACTACAGACAAAATTGCAAAATTATTTTCAGTATCAACACTCCTTGACTATTTAAGATGCTTAGTTTTTCTAAGGCTCTTAGTATCTGCTTAATATTTATGGATTTACCTGACTATCTACTATTTTATGACCATAAGTATCAGTTTGAAACTAATTGCGTAGTCTTATCAACAAATTATTTTCTAAAATTGTGTTTCGAGGGCTCATAAATTTCAAAAAGGGGGCTTTACACGAGACGAAATAGTGTAAGACTTGGTCCCACACCAAATACTCGGAGTTGCTAGTCAAATATACCTGTGTATTTTTAGCGGAAATCCACGCAATTGGAATTTTATTATCTTTACTGATCCAAAGAAAAAACTATCATAAGCAAGACATCACAATGACAGTTAAGCCGCTCATATGTCATCAGGTCCAAGATGGTACGCGATTGTATGAGAAAACTAGGTTAGTTTAGGTCGTTCGACGTCTCTTCCACTGTGACCTATTATGACTCACTCCTAGGTTATAGTCTTTCTATAAGTCCTATTCCTCTGATGAAGCTCTTCGTAGACGACATTTCCATAAAGTCCTTGGGCTAGAGTTTATGCAGACCAAATCTATTGATCCTTAGTCTCTCAAGCTCTCGGTAGTTACATAAGATATACCCGTTTCATCGCCAGCCTGCAGTCCGCATTCTCTGCCAGTCCAATTGTTTTCATATGTCCACTAAGACTATTGTGTCCAGTCATTAGTGCTATCACAATTCTTAGGCCCTGCTTGCTCATATTCAGCAGCTCTTGAGACCTCTTTTTAGAGAGATCTCTAACAAATGCCTTTCAGTGTCTTAAACCCTCTAGCTCAAACCAGTAAGAACGTCTCCTCCGATATACCCAGTTCGATATGGCTCTGGGCCTATAAATATTCCTTCAGCACTTTTTCTGGCTAGGAAGTCCGCTTTTTTGTTCCCCTAAGTGCCGGTATGCCCAGGTGCACCAAACAAGGATACTTTGTTATGTTTAGATGTATAGACGTATTAGATCCTGAAGGCATTTCAAAACTAACATGGAGTTGATCCGATTTAAGTCAAGTGACTTTAGCACCGCCTGGATATCGGAAAGACTTTTATAGTTTTTTTCCTACAATCACGCCTAAGCAACTCCATTGAAAAAACTTCTGCTTGGAAAATTGTGGATAGGTTACCCAAGTTCTGGCTCAGATCCACCTTTGGCATCCCTGCGTGTACCCCAGTTTCAACACCTATCTCGGTCTTAGAGGCTTCCGTGTACCAAGACTGGTCAACCATTATAAAATTCAATTCAATTATCCCTCGGGCCATGGCTGTGACCTCGCTGCATCCTGACTTTTCATTAGCCTTCTTTATGCACCAGCCATCGCCTCCCTTTTCAACCAGATATGAAGTGGGGGAAGATCTATTAAAATTTCAATGGCTTTCTTCTTCATACTTTCCTCTTACCAATATCATTAGATCGTCTGCGTAGCCTTGTACCTCTATCCCTGGTTTTGAGGGCACTAAACCAAGCAAACCAAAGATAACTTAGTTATGGATGCCAGGGCATTTAGATGTGGTAAGAAGCTAACAGCGGCAAGGAAGAATTTAAACTCCCAGTTCTTAAGACCAGAAAATTAGATAACACATCTGCGAATATCTCTCAGTGCTGAGACAATCCAAGATATTCCTTTGAAGCAAACAACCCCAAAAGGTCTAAGATTCTAGTGAATTTAAAAAAAATTAATACGAGCATGTTTACAAGAATAATAAATAATTAAACTTCCAAAAAATTATCTTTTTTAATACAATGACAGATGTTTCGCTAAAATAGCATGATCAGATTGACGTATTGAAGTTAAATTTTGTTTTTTCAAGGTAACATGCTATTGAGTAGTAGTGTTTAGACTAGACCAAGTATGAAAATAATAAGACATAAGAATATTAAAGCCTGGATGTTATTTGCCCTAAGGGATTAGTTTAATAATATCGTGAATAAAACTGGGCTAATTACCCCTCCTTGTCTTAAGCTTCTGATTTTATGTTTTTGGTTGCTGTATAATTTTTATTTTTTGTGTAGAGGAGGCTTTTTATGGCTACCAGCAGTTAGCTTTGATTTCAGTAAAGTTGATTATTATATTAATATACTAAGAACAGTAAACTACTAAAAGGTTGAATTAATAAGATGGACTTTCACATAGTTAGGGTTCGTACAATAAAAAAAAGTATATTAAAATTATATCCAAACCAGCTTTGTTTAAAATTCCTACCATTTTTTGGTATTTGATCTAGAATAGTTTTATACTACTAACCCACTTAGTAATCAATTATATGTGACTCCCTAAACACTTACTAGACATTTTTTTTATTAGCTATTTTTTTCAGGTCTGTTCTATTATAAATCATATAACTTTGACTTTAATCTTTTTTAAGTAACATTTTTTATTTATTTTCCAGATTGTCATTGTTCAAACCACATCATTTAAAATAATAAAATATAAAAAAGCCGTGACAGTAGACAGATTACATAAATTCATCAATATTATGCTAAACAGCATCATTGAAACGGATAAAATTAGCAATTCAAAAAAAAATTATCAAGCTAATGTACGAATTCAATTAGGTTAAACTGTTTTATAATAAACGACGCTGTTAGAAAGGTGAATCAAATCAAAACAATGAATATTTGAATAAATAAATAAATAAGAAACCGACTATGTCACTTTTTTTGACTTCAGGCTGGCAGAAGATCATTTTTCAAATTTATCTTATTTGAATAATAAATAACGTAACGTTATGATAAAAAAAATTAAAATTAGAGAGACGTTTTTGAAAAAAAATCGCTCAATGGAGAATCCACCACTAGGTCAATTATATCCAAAAGTTGCACCAACAAAACCTAACTACTATACTAAAACCAACAATGATTGAGAGTATAACAGAATCAAAATATAGTAAGCAGTAGAGTTGTAGGTTGTGGCAAATTATAGATAATACATAATACTAGTACGATTAAAAGGTATTATTTATGACAAAAATCAGTAATGACCTTGTAATGAGTAATACTTATATATTTCCTGATTACTTATCAGTTAAAATTCATTATTTTCTGTATAGTGTTAGGTATTTATTACAACTAGTTGCAACGCTGTACGTAACGATATTTCTATCTTTGTCACTTTACCGTAACTTCCATCATATCGTCGCAGGCCACAGTAAGGTAAATGCAAGCACGAGCCTATCATTGGTTTGTGAATTATACAGTATGAATTGTACGTTTTACAGGTAAGTTAGTCAGCATTGAAGTGTTGTGTTAACAATTGGTGAAAGTAATAGTGCTAATAAGTGTTTAATTGGTGAAAATAACAGTGATTTAAGTGTTACATAATTATATTTCTACACCGTTGATGAATATTTGAAATAATTGTACTAAGAATTTTTCTTTCATTCTTAACCCTCTCAAAAATTAATAAGCACGCCCCCGATTTGCTGTCAAGTGAGACTTTGAACAATCTGCGTAGTGCAATTCAAAACAAAAGACGTGGCAAGTTGAGTGAGGGTATCGTTTTGCTGCATAACAATGCCCGTCCACATGTGGCTAATGGGACCAAAGATTTCCTCAAATCTTTTAAATGGGAAACTCTAGATCATCCTCCATACAGCCCTGATCTGGCACCCAGCGACTACCATTTGTTCCTGCACTTGAAGAAACACCTGGACGGTCAGCGTCTACAAGACGATAATGAAGTCAAAACATTTGTGACATAGTGGTTAACAAGTCAGGCGGCAGAATTTCATAAGGAGGGTATCAAAAAACTGGTTCAATGTTCACGGAAATTATGTTGAAAAGTAGATAATTATTGCGATATCTTTACACGTCTTTTTTTAATTCCAAAACGGTACTTACTAAAAAAACATGCCTCATATTTTAACTTGGGCAAACTGTATTATAGGAGCTAGGCTTATAATTTTGATTGCAATTCAATATAATTTGATGCCAAATTGGCAGAAATGCTTTCAGGGCTTAATATTTTACTTAAATTTTGACATGTTTGCGTATCCTAACAGTAATATACACATACCCAACTCCTTATTGACATATAAGCAGCAACATAAACATATCGCCATCTCTACACGATCGAATCGTGTTTTCATCTAGTGGTCGTTTAGACTGTGACCTGTTGTTGTCGCTTTTATTTATGTAAATAGTGATATCTTAATTTTTTATGTCTTTGGTAATGTACACACAGGTGTAGATTTGTTAAAGTCACTCTTTATAA
Source organism: Ophraella communa (assembly GCA_035357415.1). Classification (NCBI taxonomy): domain Eukaryota; kingdom Metazoa; phylum Arthropoda; class Insecta; order Coleoptera; family Chrysomelidae; genus Ophraella; species Ophraella communa. Next base: position 25,999,167 of record CM068994.1, on the reverse strand, counting down.
TTAATATAAATGTATTTTTTAATTGCTGAAATATTTACCATGAAATTAAAATATACAGTAATTACGGTATAGTTACATCATCGAGGTTCATAGAGGAAAATTAATAAAAAAAAACGTTCTTAAATGTTTTCTATATCAATTAACAGATCATCTTTGTCAGTTGAGTTTCTTTTTTTCTCAAGTATAACTGACGTGTTACGCAAAACCGACAACAAGTATCCTCTTTAGTTGATTGTGTGCCGCATAAATCACTTGATTTAGTTAACAGGAATTATAAACGTCTACAGGTAAATTTACATCGAAGAATTCTATTTATTTTGATTGAAATTTTATTCATTAAGAGAAATTTATTGAAAGGATCTAGTCGGCGGTATTCGGCCTGCGTGGCACTTATAGAGTTCTTAACATTGTCTGTTATTTATTGGTATACTAACTAGATAAGTTGTACAAGGAGATTTAGGATTTATTTCACTTTAATGCAACTGTTTATATTTAAAAGAAAAAATCGGCAATGCACGGTGTTTATTTTGGTTTCTAAGCTAATTATTTCTTAATAGTCTTCCTTTTTCAGTCCAATTATGGAAGTAAAACTCGTGATTTAAATCCTAAATAAAATTTGTAGAAAATTACAAGAAGATAAGGAAGCGAAATACGACAAAGAAATGAAAAAACAATTAACAGAGAAAATAAGAAGCGAAATAATATAAAAGAAAATATAACTTTATAGGAAAGCATGGTTTGATGAAAAATGCAAAATATTAATTGAAAGATGAAATAAAATAAACATGAAAAGAAATTATGAAAAGAAAATGAATGTAACGTAATGGTGGGAGAAGATGAAGCACAGAAAAGAACGGAGAAATAGCAGAAAAAGCAAAAGAACACACTAATCTGTAAATAACGAAAAAATAAAGTTTAATATTGTAATGCTACATAAAAGAACAAAAACAATAAATAAAACAGAATGATGGATGGTTTCAGTCGAAAAAGAAAAAAATAAAAAAACTGTTAGAATGTGAAAAAAGTTAAATAAAATTTTAAAAATCACATGTTAAAAGTATGTATTTATATGTAAAGAATAGTTATTTGTATGCTAAGGCCGCGAAATACCTCTTTAACGTACCGAAAGAACAGTTATCGCCGAGGCCGCTTGCGGCCGAGGCAAGATAATCTTGAGGTCGTTAAAAAGTTTCGCGGCCATGGCATACACACTATTTTTCGTGCAATCGTTAAAATTATTAAAATAGATAGTTGTAAATAAATATATTATTGCTCTAAAATCAACAGCATTTCAATTCATTTAACAATATCACCGTGTGCTAAGGAAATGATATGTTTCAATATATATTTTGACAGTTCTTGTCAAAACGCAAAATGTCTGATACTGATAGCGATATGGTATCTGGTTTGAATGTAGGCAATAACCATTATTCAGAAACACTAGATGTAGTTGCTTCAACTTCTGGAGTAAATATAAGTAATAATACAAACTGTACAATTAATGTAAATATTCATCCTAAATAATATAACTTATGTATTTGTTGGTATTCAATAAAAAATAATCCTTGTCTTTGTAGTATTTTAGAAATGTCAAATTTGGAAGTGACGTTTGGTTTCGCGGCCGTTGCTATGGGTAACGGCCGCGAAATTAAATTTCGCGGACTGTGCTGAGAACGCGAAATACTGACTTCGCGTGCGATTGCACGAAAAATATATTTTTTTAGTTAAGTAAGTAAGTAAAGTTAAGTAAAGTAAGGAAACTTAAATCATTTCTCAGGAGATATAATTGATTTGCTAATATTTACCAGTGAGTTTGGAAGATCTACAGAGCTGTACAGTTTAACAAACTATGATAACTTGCTGCGTTTGGACTGTGCTTTGAAAGGTAGGGCAAGAGATACTGTCAAAGCAGTTACCTGATGAAGTAATGGACTAGTTTAGTAGGATCATATTAATCAAAATGATAGCAATATATATTTAGGATAAGATACCTACTTACTTATATTCATTTATATTCATTTTGCAAGTAATTTTTCTCATTTCGTAAAATTTAGCAATAAATAATTAGTAAGTTTTAAACGTAGCGCCAACTAATAACCAATAATGAAGTGTGTTTAAAAGTCAACGTTGTCACATTTTAGCTACGTTCATTTCAAGTATTCTCAAAGAACTGGCGGTACAAAACACTGTGTTCTGTGACTAACTGATTGTACCAGTTGACAAGATATATGACAGGAGAGAAAATCGTGTTTATCTGTAATAAACAAACAAGACCCCTATTCTTGACGGTGATAGAATAGAACAGCCAATAGAAAGTGGGCGTGGTTCTATTGAAAATGCCAAAACGGTATTCTTGAAATTCGTTCTCTCACTGTACCGATAGAAGGGTTGCTCCCCGAGAGTACAATTACTTCTATTGGTTATTTTTGAAGGAACCGCTATAACACCAAGAGAAGGTGTTAGGGATTTTTATTTTCAAACCAAAAATAGTATAGAATTAATTTCTTTCATAAACCAAACACAACCAAAGAACAAATTAAACTAACGAAAATGACAGAATGTTTTGTTTAGTGTTTTACTCCTTATTTGATAAAGTGTCAATCAGAGAACAAAAATATCGATATGTTTATCTCTTTTTAATGACAACAAATAAGAGAGAGAGATAAGTTTCTCGGTTAATATTAAAGCATATCGACAACATCGCAAATTTTTTACCAATCTTATTGAAACACGTCACTTACCACTTATGACGTATGTAACCATTAAATTTAAATTTCAAAAGCCGATTATGGCTAGAGGATTAACTTTATAAAAATTTTATTTGTACAGTTGAACCACCAAAAACCTATTTTATAAGATGCAAATATAAAAAAAAATCACTAAACTAGTCCATTACAGCATATATCAAAGAACTCAGACGACTTGCTCAAGATTGTAAGTTTGAAGCTAATCACCTAGAAGACATGCTTCGAGACCGTATAGTTTGTGGAATACTAGATAAAAATTTACAAAGAAAATTACTTGCAGAAGATTTTACTTTTGTAAAGGCTGAATCTATTTTTCTAGCTTTGAAACAGCTGCTAAAAGTGTGACTACACTGAGAGAAGTTGCTGCACAAATTAATGTAATTAAGCACACCCCTCACAAGCAAATATGTTTTAGATGTGACAATCCACATTCACCACATGCAGATGCACTAAGTATACTTCCCCTGGAAATTCCAGAAAGCACAGTTCCTTCAGCCAAGGATGTTCTTGTGGTAGAGAACATTCCAGAACTATCGTTTACTGCTCAAGAAATAGCTAAACAAACAACAAAAGATCCGACGTTAGCAAAGGTTCTGAAATGGCCTTTAAGAGGATGGCCAGCTAGTAGCCATCAAATTCCACCAGATTGCAAAACATTCTGGCAGTACAGACATGAAATTCCGTCATACAAGGACTGTCACCTGTGGGGTACAAGGGTAATAATTCCTCCAGGAAGAAGGGAACAGATTCTTAATATTATACACGATGCTCACCCAGGATGAAGACTCTGGCAAGATCTTATGTTTAGTGGCCAGGTCTAGATGCAGACATTGAAAATTTCGTGGCCCGGTGCAACATTAGCCAGCAGACAAGATACATGCCAAGTAAGCGTACCGTTTACCCTTGCGAATGGTCAGGCACACCATGGTCCCGAATACACATCGACCATGCTGAGCCGATAGATGGACACATTTTCCTGGTTATAATAGATTCTTTTTCAAAATGGTTGGAACTTCGAAGAGTACCATCTACATCGTAAGATTCTTACTTCATCAGCATACGATACCTCATTGTACAATTGGTAGAGGTCCTGCAGAGTTGCTCATGTATAGTAGCCTGGGTGCGATTCTTGATAAGTTGGAATCGAACATAATTAATGAGATGAAAACCAAACAGGAGAAAATGAGTGAAAATTCTAGAATGTCCAGAATATTTAAACCTGGTGAACCAGTTTTTGCTCGGAATTTTGCTACAGGGCCAAAATGGACACCAGCCGTGATAGAATCTTTATCTGGCCCTGAATCATACAAGGTTAAGTCACCTGAAGGTCAAACTATTCACCGTCATGTTAACCAACTGAGAAGAAAGACATTAGTAAGTCTACTGAACATGAAGAGCTAAGTCCAACCTAGACCAACAATTCAACCAACGGTAGCATTAGGTGAGAAGGCTAAAAAGACAGTTTCTCTAGTAAGAAATAATGAAGTACTACCCATTACACCATTGAATCGTCCGGTTCGAGAACGGAAGCCCCCAAAATACTTATTATTCCATCTAAGAGGGAGGGGTGTTATAAATTTAGAGTGCTAGAGGATATTTGGATAGATACGTCATTGAAAAGGAACGAAAAGTGGTATTGTCATTGTTATAAGAGTTAATATTAAAAATACTAGAAGGCTCCCTTGTTTAATTTGGATGTTTTCCCGCTCATAACATTTCAGCTGTGTTTTCTGTCCAGAATTTCTTCAAAAAACCATTAAAGATAAACGACAAATCGTTTTGAAACTGAAATGCTTTTTATGTCTTAAGAGAAGGTCATGCTATGAAAAGATGTTCTTTGAAGATAAGATGTGGTAACAATGACTGCAGAAATGAGTCTAAACTGTGAAAACTCAAATCAAATTGCACCTCCTAGATCAGTCGACTTCTGTTAGTCATGAAAATGAGAATGAAATTCAATATGTGAATCTGACGATGCTAGTTTTTAGCGAAACAGCCGTCATTGAATTTAAAAACGTATTTTGTGAATAAATAGTGGAAGTTTTGTTCAACCGTTTAGTTGTTTACTGTTCTTGATTAAGATTTGATTTAAAAATTAACTGTTTGATTAATTAAAATTTTTTGTAGTCATACATCTTATGGTTATAAAATAAACAATATTTTGATTTTTATCACTAATTTTAAAGAAGCTGTTAAATAAACAGCTGAAAATCTATCATAGATGGTTTATTTATAGATCCGCGACAAATTAAATAATCCATTGTTGTTATTAGCGCAAAATTACGGATGAGTAAATCTTCTGATCGTTCACTGGACAACCACACGTCTATAAAAAAACGAAATAATCAACAAGTAATAGTTACAATAAAATCATCGGATTTATGCAGCAATTTAACAATTTTCTTCGAAGATGTTCCAGCAAAACAACATCGGAGAGAGACTTCCAGTTGATTGAATAAAATTGTTTTTCAAATTAATTGTTGTTCGCAGATTGTATACGAGATGAACGTAAATAGTATGTATTACTTGAGGAACTTTAATGGCTTCATTTCTCAATCCAAATAATTGTTCGTTCTCATTATTCTGTCAGACGGTGATAGATGAAAAATGTTTCTAGTCAATTTCGCTCTAATAGTCAGTCGAGGATTTTATCGACAGTTTGGACACTCTTTGATATTTATCTTTACTTGGTTTTAAACAATAAATATTCTTTCTAAATTAAAAACCAGTAAAAACTTATTAATAATAATAAAAGTTAAATAAAGATTTAAATAATCCAGTTATTATTATTAAAATAGGTTCTGAAACAGTTTTGGAGACCTCTACACAATTTATTCACAAATTGTAACTTCTTACAAGAATTCAGATAGAATAATTCACTAAGAGTCAACTTGACAACTGTTAAATTCACAGACTAAACTAAAACTGACTCTCAACTAAAAATAATAACCTTTTTATGTATAAATAAAATGTTCTATAAATCTCTAGATTAACCCCTAGAAATTACTTAATAATTCTAGATGAACCAATGGGGACCTCCAGAATACTACAGAACAATTATTTACACCAACCTTTACTTCTAAATTACAAATTATATGTCACTACGCTGTCAGATTATTCTTCTTTTTTCAAGGTTTCTATCCTATCGCACCTCGTTAGTGTTTCTTCTTTAAAACCATTCCTTCTGGGATGTGATCTTCTTGTGCATGATCCTGGTCAAACCATGAGCCGGTTAAACCATCTGTCTGAAGTTGCTGCACCTCCCTACTGTGGTCACCTTGACCTAGCGCCAAGCTTTCATAGTGAATTATTGATCATATTGATCATCTTTTTGACAATAAAAGGATCGTATAATCCGTCGTGTATTCCCTGTTGTAACTGGATTGTCGTCATTTATTACTTACCAGTTCCTGGATATTTTCGATGTTCTTCTGAAGATATTTAACGTAATCTTCACCAGCTGCTACTTCACTAGGTCTGGAAGATAATCTACTTTCTACAGGAACCGAAAAAATATTAGAGCAATTACCTGGAATAACCTTAACTCTAAATTACAAATTTTAAGATGAGGCTATAAGTAGAACCATTTTTTTAGGTTATGTTTAGATAGCAATATATTTAACACTTAAGAAACTTGATAAACAAATTGTTCGTTGAGGTTCTTCTCCTCTTTTCAAGGTCTCTATCCATTAGTCAACCTGTTACAATACTTTTATACTTACTCAGCATTTGTAAGTAATATTTACCCATGCCAAGAGAAACCGCGAATGGGATTAAAGTAGACAGTCATTTTTAAAACTTTACCAATATTGTTTAAGATTGATTCTTTTTGCAGATTACTTTCTCGGAAAAAACAAAGTGGCTAAAATAATCCAGGAAGGAGAAAGTTTTGTGCAAGTCTTAACTGAGAAATCTAAAGAAATTATTAGTAGGTACATGTGCTTGCTCGAGTTCCACTCTCCACGATGGTTTACCGAAAGTTGAAATAACTGAGAATACAGATTGCACAATTCATGTTACTTTTAATATGTAGATTGTCTTTAATTACATGTATATTAATTTTGTATTATTTTCACAATAAATTGTTTGATTCTTGCCTCATTTCATTGGAGTCCGGACTCAAATCGTTGACTTAAACATTGCTGTGATGATGCAGTATGAAATAAAATAATTTCCAAACTAGGCTTAGCATTTTTCTAAAGAAAAAACAACTACTTCCAAGTTAACACATTTCTGTCGTTTTGCAAATGAAAGGGAAGTCATACTACTGTAGACAGATTCCATCATTATCGTTTCGCCATCAGTTCGAGGTAAGTAGATTTTCTCATCCCATAGAGCAGGATGCAAAATGACTCTAACGGCAAAACCTACATCGCAGATACTAAACTCCAAGATAAAGCGAGTGGGTTTTTTTGTTTGGTTTTCTGTAATATAATTTATTTAACCCAACTTTATTTAATTTCACCATTAATTAATTATAAAAAAAGGATTTTAAAAGCTCCTTCGTTCTTTATAATTTCTTCTTGTCTTAAAGTTGTAAACATAAATTGCAAAATAATGATAACAATTAAATTTTCAATTGTCAACTACGACAATAAAACAATTTTAAAATGCCCGGACTATTAAATGAACATTCTGTCCGGAATAGCGTGTGATTTATGGGGACAAGGGGGCAGTACGTATTTAGACCATCAATAATTTAATTAGGAGCAGAGCATATTATTGCCGTTGGTGAAAGTCACGAAATAGATGATGTACAAGGTGAACTCAATGCTGTTCTTTACAAATAAATCACTTTAAGAAAGATTAGCATCTATCATTTTGAAAACTAGTCACCGTTATCTTTTACTATGCACAGTAAAGTTTTTTTCTTCTTGAGACGCGCTGGCTGTTAGGTTAATTAATATAGAAAAAAAACATTCAGCAGCGAGAGTGGTGTTTAAATCTGAACTAGATTGATTTCGTAGATAGTTGATTCGATATATTTAAGATATAAATTAAATCTACACCTGCCGACGATTCGGATAATAGTTTGAGAACATCTACCAGTAAATTGAATTAAAAAAATGTTACAATTTATTACCCATACTGTATTTGACCACGATTGATGATAGCACGGTTTTTCGGTTGGAAAGTAAACATAATATAACATCATAAATTATAGTATTAGTATTTAGTGGTCATATTTTGTTTAATTGACGTACACAATGTTCTCACGAGACTTACTTCCATAAATGGAATGGAAAAGGGATACTATAAAGAAATAAATAGCTTAGAGAACAAAATATTCACTGTACATTGTCGATTTTTCTTCGATAAGTGAAAATGGTGATTCTGGTACTACAATTTTATTTAAGTCTCGAAAACCGATGCAAAGCCTTTTTATTTGCAAACGGACTATATGATTCTCATCATATTTTTTGCATTCTGACTTTCCTGTCTGTCTTTGATTATGCACCGATATGGTACTACAATATTTTTCCACCAAGTCAATATGGGCTTCGTAATCAGATACTGTGACAATATCGTATTTATTTTTCGCAAAAACTGATATATTATTTAAAATAAACGTGTCAATTTATAGCTTTTGATCATTGTTTAAATGATTTATACAAATATTAAAATTATCTACGTCAATAAGTCTAAATCTCTCGAAGATTCAGAGACTAGCCTGTTCATGTATCACTAGAGCAATGGGAACTTGTCCCACTGCTGCAATGGAGGTGATTTTAAACTTGACCCCACAGCACATTCTGCTAGAAAGTGTAACGAAGAAAACAATATATAGAATAATCAAAAAAGAAATTATCAGGGAAAAACCTCACTTCAATTTGATCAAACTTGGGAAATGCCCCAAGATGATATGCTAAAGAAATTAAACTGTGTGAGACACCATACAGAATTTAAACCAGAATGCCATAAAGTGGTATACGGACGATTCCAAGCTAGACGAGCGAACTGGGATAGGAGTTTTTGGACCGAGAGCCAAATACTCAGAAAGCTTGGGCACATACCCAGCATCTTTCAAGCAGAAGTCCGCGCCATCGAAAGATGTGTGGAGTTCAATATTGGAAGAATCTTCCGCAGACAAGAAATTGTGATCATGTCGGATAGTCAAGCAGCCATCAAAGCGCTGAGCTCAAATATAATCAGTTAGAAGATGGTTTGGGAATGCCTAGGCAAACTAAATGAACTAGGCCAGAAGAACACTGTCACTCTCCTATGGGTCCTGGGACACATAGGAATAGAGGAGAACAAAACAGCAGATAAGCTGACAAAAAAGGAGCTGAAACCCCACATTTGAGACCAGAACCATCTTGTGGGATCAGCTGTAGAGTTATCTTAGGAAAACTAAGGGAAGAAATGGAGAAGGAAAAATCCAAGTACTGGAATCAGCTGGAAAGACTGAGGCAATCTAAGATACTACTAGGGAACTATGACCAGAAGAGATCGCTTAGCTGCCTCAACCTCAGTAAAAAAGGCTCCAAATTCTAACGGGGATATTAACCAGGCATTGCCCGTTAAGAAGCCACATGAAGAAACTAGGGTTAGCAGATGAAGAAAAGTGAAGATTCTGTAAGGAAGAGGATAAAACCCTAATACACATACTCTCAGAATGCCCTGCCTTGCAGAATTCTAGGGCCAGATACCTAGGAGCACATGAAACAGAAGAGGGGGATCTACCTGATTTGAAGCCCGACGATGTCCTAAACTTCCTTAGGAAAATAGGATTTGACAAGCTGCTATAAATCTGAGAAAACATCAGAACTTGGCAAGTAAGGGGGGACACAATAGATCCTATAGGTCGCAGTGTACTTATCTCTCTCGAGGATTGTGGTAAAAATTTTGCAGACAGGGTAAGCAAAGGGGGATGAAACTAGTGTCAATCGACTTGCCTGGTCGAGCTGAGTAGAATGGTACCGCCCCCCACCTACGGAAACCCCCCTTCAAAAGTTATGAAGACTTCTTCCTCTTCACACTGCTTCAGCTGTTGCAGTCTTTCCATCTCGAAGTTGAGCTGCAACATATTCGACGATTTTCCCTTATTATGTCTGATTTTGCAGTAGGTTCCAACATCAATGAATATTCCATATTTATTATGGATTTGGCGGAAGTAGCTTTTCCCGGAGCATCTTTATAACCCTTTTAAAAGCTGGTATCTTGAACTCTGATGCCATTTCCAGTTATATTTGAATCAGCTTCGGAACTTCTACGGAACTACACTGCAATACTTTTAGCAGCATTGAGAGTTTCTGTTGTATTTGAAGGGCCAACAAATGTAGCAAATAACTCGATAAAACTATAAAATCATTTCAAAATTAACTCATGACTTTTTTTTATCTGACAAATACAAAAATTGTGTGACATAAACGTCATTTCTTTTTTTTACAACAAAAAATAATTCAAATATAAATATAGAGTAAATATTTACCAGCTACCATTTGCAGAAGGTAAAAAGAAATGGCTCTTAGCTTTGAATCTTCAAGTACATTCTAATTTATAAAACGAAACAGCCAATACTTGTCAAAAAGAAACACATTTGTGTATATTAGCACTTTCAATAAAACATTATAAGTCAAGAATTCGCGTATACCATTCGCTAAAGTACGTTATATATGCGTAGAATGTTATTTATATTTCTACTAAATTATATCATTTTCTTTTAAGGCGGATGTCGTTACTGGAATGGTCTCCGCGACTTTGTTGCGTGGAATTTAAATTCGAATTCCTCTTTTTCATTACGGATCATAAGAAAATACAATGTATTAACACTTACAATTTCGATATGTAAAAGCAGGTGCTAAAAAAAATTATTAGCGATATAAATAAAAAAAAGAAATAGCAGAGAAAAACATAAAAAAACATAAACAAAGTGATTGTCGATAAAAGCTGTCCGATGCTCGAGAGAGTCCGGTGCTGTATTTATTGATGGAAGGCCATAGGCCACCAAGTGTAGGTGTAGGAATTCGTAATATATGTTTCTGGAAGATGACAAGTGTGGCGCATAAATAGAAAATTAATTATAATGAATAATTTGTCTGCTGACCTCTTGTATCCAACAAATTAACTTAAATCGCTTACCAGATAAAGCATGGGGTGTTTAAATTTACTGCCCGCTGGGGCGCTAAGGGATATTCACAATATAATATTATGCAAATTGAATACAGTTCAATTTAAAGAAGTCGTCAATTATTTAACGTGCACCAATAAGCGAAAAAAGACAAATTTAAAAAGATCTCAGGTAGTTAATAAATAAACGTACAGCTTAGTACACCGGAAATACGTTTTTTTTTGTTTTTTAACATCAACAGAACATCTAAACAAGTTTAATTACAAAAATAGGGGAAATAAAAATTTAAAATTAAGCTCTATATTCTGGACATAAGAATGACGTAAATATTCTAGTAAACAAACCAGTTAGGTTTGAGACATTATTCGTGTTAGAAAACAATCCATTTATAAATCTGGCAAAAAACACAAAGGGTACTTTGATGTTAGTGCCACAGGGATAATAAATAATAACAAATAAATGATGCTTTGAAATTTACTACGGAAACGTTATTAATTTTGAATTGTCAAACTTGACGCTTATAATTTCAATTAGTGCTGTTTTTAGTTTTTTCCATGGCTAATGTTAAAGTGTTGCTATAACAACTGTTTTAAGTAGATAAAGGGTGTGTTCGGGGAGCACGCTTTCGAGCTATGTAGCGCCAAGAGCCATATAACGCAAACGAGGAATAGTACTAGATAGCGCCAAATGGCGCAAATAGCGTGCTCCCCGAACACAGCCCACGTACCACTTTAACTGCAAGGGTAGATAAAATGTTTTAACTTTTTTTTATTCAATAAAATTTACAAATTCAAACACATTAAGGATTAAAAACAACTGAAAACAACATTATTGGAAATATCTATTTTTGGAGCATCACAACTTGTACTCGTTTGCTTAAACACTTGATTCGAGGTACTGGATTGATTTTCAGGTTAGCCAAGTATACACTTGGATACAGCAATCTTAGTGCTTATTGACTCTTCAATGTAAGATTCTGCAACGGATGACGATTTCCATCCACCTAAACGTTTAAGTTTTACTAGATCAGCTCCAGAATTTGCGAACATAGTAGCTGAAGAACGACGGAAACAATGTCCCGTGTACATTTCTGAATTTGCAAGTTTCAAAAAATCTGCAATCTTCTTGGGGATATTATATATAGTGTTAATCCCCATAGGTTGAGTAGTGCACTTTTGCTGTCGGTAATTCACAAAAAACTTACTGTGAGGTACGTTTTTGGGGCTCAAGGCAATACACTTTCTTACAATTTCCAAGAAACTCACTCCACTTTTCTTGTCAGTAATACAAAACGACCTATCCTGCTTGGTTTTAGTATCAGATAATGAAACGATTATCACCGATTTTTTGTTGTCCTCATTAAACACTTCTAATTTGTACAATTCATCACACCTAGTCGCTCCATGCAACAACCTTCATCAACAAATAGACTTCATCAAGAGCTTCTGTTAGAAATTATTTTTTCACTTACGCCACTTTTTAAAAGACTGGTATTCTTTGTCATATATCATCCTAGATTTTTGTGGTAACAATGAACTTTCTGCTTTCAACGCTGCATTTTCTACATCTCGAGAAGATAACGCGATTTTATCGTCGTGTGCAATACAACATTTTTTCTATAGCAAAACTTCAAGTTCAGGTGAAAATTGTAATTTTGGGAACAAAAATCGCAATTGTGTTGCTCCGTTGCTAGGGATATGTATTACGAGTACTCTGTCAACAAATGTTACGTTTTGGTTTTTGCGGAGAATATTGTTGCGTTTTTTGTACAAAGTGAATAAATACGAAATGGATGGAATGTCCATCGACGTATGTCAACTTCATTCGGGCTGCTTCGCGAAATATTTTAATAGGATTGTCAATCTTGCGTATTTCCCTCAATTTACAATCATAGGTCAGATATTTTGATTAATTTTATTGACGTTTAAAAAATTACAATTAAAAAGATCATAATGTATAAAAATCATACTGCAAATATATTCACCAACCATATCTTTGGCAACCAGGCGCAATAACGGTGACGGCTTGCTTCAACGGACTTGTCAAAATGACATTTGACTAAACAATTGTGATTAAGTATAAAATTATAGTAGTACTCAAATAAAATGAATAAACAGCACGGTGGAGTGTATTGTTCATACAGCGACTGTCCAAATAAATTTTAGTCGGAGATAAATATAATGTTCTTTATTTTGTTTTTATTAAAATTATTAAAATTTTCAAATTTTAAATTGTTATTGTCCCTGAATCAACATTGTGCACTTTTTTGGTTATTACTGATACTTTTTTTCTAAAATGACCGAAGGCGAATATACGTTAACGGAGAAATTAAAGTTGATTTTCCCTTTTCTCCATCTTCTTCTGAAGATTTCAGTCGTGCTAAAATAAAGTAACTTTTTATACATTTTGCATAAAGCCTTATTTACCTCCTTCATAGTTACGAATTTAAAGTTAAACTTGAACGTTTAACTCTTGAACCTATCCTTATTGCCCTGAGTCAGAGCAGTTTTTGGTGCAATCTGTTCAAAAGAACATACGTGAGAGATTCCTCTCCCTAATGACATTTCAGTGCGATGCAGTAATCTCAAAAGAAAACGCTATTTGTATTTAGAGTACTTCTTATATCTACGGACTGCTTTATAGCATTCTTAGCGGTATTCTTGGCGGTATACTTAGCGTACCTTGGCTGCTGTGTTTTTCACACAACCATACGGTAGATAGGAAAGCTGTCTTACTGTAGTGAGGATCAGTCGGCAAGATTCAGTCTCGGTACAGAAACCATTGTTACTGTTACTAATTATATAAATAGAGTTTTGAAACCTTGTTATTTGTAAAATTAGATATTGTTAAACAAAATGTACTCAAATGTTGAATACACCGACATGTTATTAACTTTAGGCGAGTGTTTAGGAAACTCTAGTGCAGCTTTTACGCGTTATGCAGAAAAGTTTCCTAGAAGAAACTTACTTAGTAAAAAAACATTTATTGTTGACTTATTGTCATAACAATCAATAAATGTCAATTTTACATGGCAAACTTAGAGAAAAGCGAACTTTATCATTAACTTATACGAGGAGCGGTTATTACTTCATAATTTTCAAATCAAAATATTCCGAAAACGGTACATAATATCGAGTTTTACCAAGAGTACCTTTTTGGTGTAGAATTAAACGATGTTTATGTTCACTTGGAGTTTTGACTATTAATTTTACCCTAAAAAAAGTTATGTTGAATAATACGTTGTATGAATCGTGTAACTAGCGCCCTCTATGAGAGTTAGTTATAAAAACAAATTCATGGGATATATCAGCTTCCAAAACATATTCGTATAAAATTTCATTGCAATGGTGCCAGTAGTTTCGGCAAAATCGTAAGAAATGTGTAATTTTTTATTTTCTTCAACGCCCTTTATTTTGAAAACGGATGGCGTTAGAAAAAAATTTTACCAAGCAAACCCCAATTATTTTTCAGTTTTTTACCTATCCTAGAGACGGTGTTACCTTTTTTTGAAACACCCTGTATATACTAAGCTGAAAATAAAATGTTTATATTATTTGTAATAGTATATTTTTGTACTGAATTACGTCAACTGAAAATTAACCTACAATCAGATGCAATTCGCTGTGTGCGAGTTTGCCGACGGGTCTCATCATAGACCTCAACACCTTGCTGCCAGCTGCAGGCCAGATTGCTTTATTAATGTCTTATTAATTATTTTTCATTATTGTAAAGTTGTAAATATTCACAAATTTGCCTAGATAACCGTCCGAGCGTGCCAGCTGCTTTTAATACTTGTAGGATGCTCGAAATGCCATTTTTGCAGGAATTAATCAACTATTTTATATAGTTCTAATATCCCCCTAATTCCTAACAGTCTTGCCAAATATAGATTTATGATAAATCAGTGTCAAAATAATAACAAACTATATATAACTGCACGTACCTTACATCCTTCACAAGTAAATGCTCCAAAATGAAAGCCGGCTGCAGGCTCGCCGCACACCTTGCACAACTGGTTCATCTGAAAACAAAAAAAAAACATTTTTTATGGTGTACTATGAAAAAGTTCAATTTTACAAGCTTTACGGAGGCGCGAAAATTAACTTTTCATGGCTAACCGAGAAAATAAATTTTCCAAGCTAGCTGGCGCTCCGATTGACAAATAAACGATACTTTTAAACGTCAAAAAAATAAAATGTTATACTATATTTGTTTGAAGTTGGCAGCACAGTGAATTCAAATCGTTCAAAGCCCAAGTAAGGGTGGTTCATGAAAAATAACTTTTATTGAAACATAGTAATAGTTGTTATTTTTCAAAGAGTCCACCCTGTAATTAGGGATTAACTAACCCAAACACAATAGAAACCCTAGATAATATTGTCACAACAGATTGCTGAATAGATCCCATAACCGTAGAACCGAAGTTTTTTTAGAGCATAAGTAATTCAAATTAAAATAACAATAATTAAAATTAAAATAAAAATCTGCTACATCTCCTTTAATTGTC
This sequence comes from Ophraella communa, assembly GCA_035357415.1. Classification (NCBI taxonomy): domain Eukaryota; kingdom Metazoa; phylum Arthropoda; class Insecta; order Coleoptera; family Chrysomelidae; genus Ophraella; species Ophraella communa. Next base: position 25,983,842 of record CM068994.1, on the reverse strand, counting down.
GGCTTCCATTTCGTCGTATTCATCCGACGATGAGTCAGATTCGTTACCTGGTCCGATAGGAATTACAATGGGTTCGAACAGTTCTTCAATATTGATAATAACACTCTAAAATCGTTCTTCTTTCTTTTTCACATCGTTTATGGCATTGGTCTAATTTTCCCGTGTTACGTTTCCAAAATAATTTATCAAAAGTTGTCATTCAATTTAAAAGTATTGTTTTTTGCCACCTCACATTTTACCTGTGCCCATATTAATTCTATAGGGATTAATTGACAGTGATAAGGTGGCAAACGTAATAAAGTTATTCCTTTTTCCTTCGCCATCTCGTCAATTAAATATCTTTTATATTGAAATTTGTGGTGCTTTGCAATGTGCAGTAATTCCGTTTTTAGCATGGTGTCGCCAAAAGAAATATTCTTCCTCTGGAGCCACTCCAATATCTCCTCTTTCTCATGACGTCGTTAGTAACTTTTCTACCAGTTTTAAATAAAAATTGGCTATATCTAAGCACTTGGTACAAAATCCAAAAGATGGGAAAAATAATCTTCAAAAACATCAGACTTAATTTCCTCGTGGTAATCTTTGGTTGACTTTGGAAAAAAAATATTCTAAATATCGTATTATGACTAGTTATCCCTAACTTATAAGAAGATTAAAATATAACGATTCAAAGAAATTTCTTAATACCGATATAAATAAGTACGTGCGCTACTGATTTAGGGTCTTTTTTACAACATTTTACGATTTAATGACTTTTCTTAATTGCCAACTCCAAACAAATGTACTATAATTTTGTTATAGAAAATCACTAAAATTTTTAAATAAATTTAAAAATTCTTCGGAATTTGCTTTTTGATTTCTTCCTGTAGAAAGCGACTGTAGAATTACAGACGTCTGGACAGAATACCTGTCCAGATAAGGACAAATCAAATTGCAAAGTAAACAAACTCATTTTAATGAAGAACCGTTGCAAATTGTGAACATCACCACCTAAACTACATATATTTTTTAATCCAATATCGTCATTTATTTTGGCGTTTGCATACATTAAAGAAATACGTTTTTAATTACTGTAAAAGATGTACAGTTAACAGCAAGGGGTCATCAAACGAGTCTCGCCGCGTGCTTCCTGTCAACAAAAATGTTGATTGGTCGAATTTCTCTCGTTGAGCTTTTTTGTTTTGGAATCTACCGACTAAAGTTATTGGAATATATCGTTGACATTTTAACGCATTTAATTTACGACATAAATTTTCCTCACTGGTATCTAAATAAATTAACAGCCATTTTATGTAGGTACAATTATTGTTCGTCTACCAAAATATTCCATAAACATATTTTAAATTTTTGGAGTTTTAAGTCTATCTGATTAAGAACTAACATTCCTCATCAAACATTTCCATACAGCATGTAATAAATCTGGTACAGAGAATTTGATCGCGGAAAATACCTACAAAGTTAACCCCCTGCTGTCCCAGTGTTTTCCTAAATGTCAAGTATGATCGAGTGACACATGTTTAATTTATTTATCTAGGTATTATTCGTTTCAAATTCGTATTTATACCGACTATTTTGTTCAATTATTTTACTGAAACGCGATATGAAAGCAAAGATGATTTTTTTCGTAGATCCAATAAAAGACTACAAGTATGGAAGTAATAAAGCCTAGATGTTATTAGCCCTAAAGGATTATCCTGGATGTATTTCCCTCTAAGATCAGTATAACTGTGCAATGATATAGTTTTTTTCTGGTTTTTCTATATCATTGCACAGTTATACTGATCTTAGAGGGAAATACATCCAGGATAATCCCTTAGGGCTAATAACATCTAGGCTTTAATATTGTTATGTCTTATTACTTCCATACTTGGTCTAGCCTTATAACTACCTAATAAACATCAGGTACCTAGCTACAAACAAACAAATAGTAACTTCATTGGGCATATGCTTATTGGGTCCCAAGTAGCAGGTAGTTCAATGAATAATAATGTATGGATTCGGTCCCAGCCACCTGTTGGTAAACCAAATGAAAAACAAGTAATAAAACTAGTTTAAAAATTTGATACATTTATTACATTGAAATATTATTGTAAAGGTAAACATTTTAGGATTTAAAAATTCCCAACCTAACCTAACCTAACCTAAAAAAATATTTGCTACGTCATTTGTTGGTTGATGGCAGATTCTCTTGAAGTACACGACGAATAATTTTTGTAGACTTTTCGGTTCAACTGCCTTGCGTTTGCAAGAAGAGCTTACCATTTGGCGATTCAATTTTTCTATATTTGCGATATGACAATGCTCTTCAATATGTTTTGTCAAAGTTATATCTTTCGATTCACCCAAACTAAGGATATATTATTTACACTTTTAATTTGTACATATCCAACGCCTTTTTCCATTTAATAAGCACTTTTGAAAACTATATTTAAAGTTATTTATCACTAACATTTGTTTTCCTTTTTCACTTAAAATAATATTTATATTCATTTTTCCCTTGCGGGAAAAAAATCTCCGTGCGGGAAAGAGATATTGTCTGAATTAAAATGTTGTTTTACGTATGCTTATAGAATTTTTTTTTATATTCTATTAATTTTGACAATTTTTTTAGAATGTATCAATGATAATAATATATAGAATCAGACGTGAAAATGTAACATTTAATTATTTTATTTATGAGTTTGGAAATATATATGAATATTAAAGTCACTGAATTTTGCGCCTCTCTATAAAAAAGTATTCTTTGCAGGCCTACTAGCTGGGATTTGAAATAAACTAAAACTATGTTTGGTGTTGATGAATAAAAACAATAGGTAGAATACATTACCAATAATAGAGCTTATGTCAATATTTTAGAAAGATATATTTTAACAACAACTAAATACTAAGTTTTCACAACTGTTAGAAAAAAGTGCCTACTATATGTATAAATATTACAAAATATTTTTTTCTTTTGATTTAAATAATGAAAAACAAAAATAGGACAAATGCTTCGAATAGATATATGTAAAAACTATTTTAGTTTCGTTGCCCAACAATTTATACACAGTAACCAGACAAAAAATCAAGTGCCATTTTTGCCAAGATACATTTTTCATCATTTGTTGGTGGCGACATACGTAAACGCCTTCAGTTTTACATTTCTTAAAAATCTTACTTTTTTCTGACCTTTTCGTTTCTTCTTCCGATGAAGGCTTGTCTTCCAAAAATATTATCATTGCCAAGTCCAAATCATACATTTTTTGTTTTTAACACAGAAACAATCTAATTATTGTCAAATAATGAAACTAAATACAAGATATAAAACAAACTATACACACAAAACGAAAGCAAGTACAAAAATGGATTTAGGAGGTCAATAACGCCTTTGAGTATTAACTCTTTCAAAAACAACTATGATGCCTATAAATTAACTATGCTCAACTGATCTCTTTGTATTTATAAATGTATTTTCATGTTGTGTTCTTATCATCTAGTTTTCTATTGTACTTTTGTGGAAAATATGTTGTTTTATTTTACTGTATTTTCTATGTACTATAAGGTTATTTCATTTGTTTCGATATAATACGTTTTTTTTATAGGAGCTATATAGGTCCTATACCTCGGCTTCTTTAATCTTCTATAATAATAATAATAAAACTTGGTCTTGGTCTTGCGTATATCTTGCAATGCTAAGTCTTGGTCTTGCATAATGCAAGACTTATGCAAGACCTCGGTCTTGGTCTTGATCTTGCAGCTTAAAGTTGGTCTTGGTCTTGGTTTTGGTCTTGCTTTTTCTGCAAGACCAAGACCAAGACCAAGACCGCAAGACCAAGACCAGTCTCGCTCATTACTAAATCTATGACCTGCCGGGACCGAATCGATCAACACCGACTTCAATATGTCAATCTGACGATGCTAGTTGTCTAGCGAAACGGCTGTCATTGAGTTTAAAAAAGAAGTTTTTTAAATAAATAGTGGAAGTTTTGTTAAAACGAAGAGTTTTTTATTATTCTTATTATAATACAAATTAAAAAAGGTATAAATCCTGATGATAATTCAGATAATCAGTATCGATCTCATTGTCATCACTATTGTCTACAATTATAATTTATTTATTTACATTAGAAAATGCCTGTAAGTATTTTACCTCTACTTGTTTAATATATTCGATACAACTTGTCCAATGTTGATTGTCTATTGCGGCAACTTCACTTTCTATCAACTTTATCACAGATGCACTTAGTTTTTTGGAAATTGGTTTTTGCTGGCAATGTTCCTTTTCAACTGGCCCCAAATTAGCTCTATAGGATTTAAGACGCAGTAATAGGGAGGTAGCCTTAGTACTTCATGACCTGCTTGTTTTGCCAAACAGTCAATGACATACTCTTTTTTGAACATTTTGGTACGTAACACTTCTAATAATTGTTTTTTTGTCTAGCACACTTCATAGTAAAGATCATTCTGTTCCAAAAAAAATTTCAGCTCATCTTTCTTAGAACTTGATGTGGGTACTCTTACCCTCACCCTTGAATGATAGGGCGCGTTATCCATAACAATAACGCTATTTTTCTTTAGTTTTGTAAATAAGGTTTCAGAAAATTATTTCTTAAAAAGAGGGCTATCCATATCTTGATGGTAATCCAGAAAACAATTTTTTATGTTTTTAGCGGAGAAAAGGAGCGCTCCTTCAACCCAACCGTCAAAACTGCCACAACGTAGAATTCTAATTCTTTTTCCTTTGTTTGAAGGAACGTCTACACTGCATTTTCGCTGGTTTTGATCAGCCCATCCTTTTTTCACAGTTGCAGGTGTATCGTACCAGGTTCCATCTAGATAATAAATTGGTCTGCCGCATTCTCTATATTTTGTGAGGGTTTTTAAATATTCGTTTCTCCATACAACCAGTCTCTTGCTCTCCATAATAGACTGACGTTTATAGATAGTCTTAAATTGAAATCCGTTGTTCTTCAAAAATCGCCACAAAGTTGTTCTCACACAATCTATCACTTCTTTCCTTTTCAATTCGATTTGAACACTAAATAACAAGAATTCTATGAAAATATTAAACCCATACCTGTAAAGGTCAAAACCAGGTAATATCCCTAATAATCCCTAATAAAAATAAGAGAAGAGAAGAATAATTACCTAACACTTTTTTATGTAATAACTTTAAATAAAACTTTCCGATTTTCTATTACTTTGAGGTAATTACTCAAAGTCCAGTCAGAAAACCTACAGTCCTCATTGTATTACATGTTGTCAAAAAATAAACGAATTAAAATAATTTTTACTTGTAAGTAGCTTATTCAGTAAATAAACTACAGCAAATAAAGATTGTCTTATAGCTACTACCCACTGCAATTTCTCTATTTTCATATCTTACGATATTTCCGTGTGCTAAACGCTAATTTTTCAATAATCATATCCGCCGTCGCTATCTTTTGAAAATCTAACAATTACAAGTACACTTCTTATATTATCTGTCTTTAAAATCCGTTTAATTCTCGTTTGGTAGGTCTTCAAACGCGTGTTCCCACACCAACGCATCTCACTTCGTATATCCAGCCTAGCCCAAGACGGTCGCGCACACACACATATACACCCACTTAAGATTCATTGTTACATTATTCGAAAAAGAAATAATTGTAAGCATTATTAACTTTTTAGAAACAATATCGATTGATACTCAGAGATTAGGTACAAATAATGACAGCTTGTTTAATTATTTTATATTTGAAATACTACATCAAAGTGCTGTTTCTATTTATTAAAAAATTGCTTAGTTTGAAACAAAATAACATTTTCAATCTAAACTAAATTGATTGTAATAACCCTTACTTTTTGGAAGTTCATCTTATTAAGAATAATAAAAAACTCTTCGTTTTAACAAAACTTCCACTGATTATTTAGTTGAAGAAAATAATTCAATGAATTTTCTAGATTTAAAAATTAAAAAAGTTAATAATTTACTAAATTATTCAATATACATAAAACCAACACAAACAGATGTAACCATACCATATAATTCAAATCATCCTATAACACATAAATTAGCAGCTTATAATTCTATGATACATAGGGCATTTTCGATTCCAATGGACAAAATTAACTTTGATAAAGAAATTGATATAATAAAACAAATAGCTACATCTAATGGCTACCCAATTCATTTGATAAATACATTAATTAATAAAAAAGAACAGAAAGTGTCACTACAACTAATATTTCCTAAACAAACTAAAGAAATTAAAAGTTATAAAAATATTACATATTCTGGAAGTATTTCCAATAAAATTTCAAAAATAATATCTTCGGCAACATCAGCATTAATATCATTTAAAACACAAAATAATGTTGGTACAAAATTGTTAAATGTAAAAACAAAATTATCTAAATTCATAAAATCTGGTGTTTACAAAATTAATTGTCCAAAGTGTAATGCTGTATATATAGGTCAAACACAAAGAAATTTTGAAGTAAGATTTAACGAACATTTAAGAGCATATAGATTAAAACAACCAGATAAGTCAAATTATGCAAAACACCTACTTGAACATCCAACCTCACTCTTACACACCAATGACATCCAAATGCTACACACTTGTAATAAAAAACAAAATTTAGATTTCCTTGAAGAACTTGAAATAAAAGACATCTAGCAGATCCACAATTTAAAGTTGTTAATGAACAAATAAATCTGGGAAGTTCTCCGCTTTTAAAGTGTTTGCTTTGATTGAGTCTTCATTTTACACATATAGATAAGACGTAATTGTAACACAAATATATTAAGTTATTGTAAAGATCAGCATGATATAGTTTTTCCTGGTTTTTCTATATCATTGCACAGTTATACTGATCTTAGAGGGAAATACATCCAGGATAATCCCTTAGGGCTAATAACATCTAGGCTTTAATATTGTTTTATGTCTTATTACTTCCATACTTGGTCTAGCCTTATAACTACCTAATAAACATCAGGTACCTAGCTACAAACAAACAAATAGTAACTTCAATATGTCAATCTGACGATGATAGTTGTCTAGCGAAACGGCTGTCATTGAGTTTAAAAAAGCAGTTTTTTAAATAAACAGTGGAAGTTTTGTTAAAACGAAGAGTTTTTTATTATTCTTAATTCAATCTAAACGTAATACGCGTATCTAAAGTTATTTAGATAAATAGTAAACTGGATACCTAGGAGGTAACGTGGCATTTTTCAGGCGAAAAACCTGGCCGCTTTTTGAGGTCTGAAAAGGGCACTTTACTGCCATGGTTTACATAACATTTTTTATCCTATACAATAATAGTTGTTAATATTTTCTTTATCAAAAAATTTTTTATCATATAAAATTCATTTTTCTACACTACGTCCTGGAGTACACAGACCACACACCCTCCCACCTAACTGAGCTAGAAATGCTCTTTTTGAGAAGCAGTTGCAACAGTTTCAACTATTTTTCAGTTTAAAAATACAAAAAAAGTTACATTTAGCTCACATGCTTAACTCTAACAACTTTATTATTTTATTAATTACTTAGACGCTTGTGCAATTAAACGTTTTTTAATGTACGTTAAACTTTCTCGGATGTTTAATGACAGAAACTGTTTCAAATAATAACAGATTGCAACGGAACAACCCTCCTCTATTAGGAGCAACACATAACCGACCAACCAACCAAGCACGTGTAATCATTGACAAAATAAAACAAGAAGCAATACTTACTATAGTACATTTGTTTGGAGTTGGCAGTTAAGAAAAGACATTAAATCGTAAAATGTTGTAAAAAAGATCCTAAATCAGTAGCGCACGTACTTATTTGTATCGGTATTAAGAAATTTCTTTTAATCATCATATTTTAATCTTCTTAGGTAAGGGATAAGTAGTCATAATACGATAGTTGGAATATTTTGTTTTTCGACTTTATCGAGAATGATTGTGGTCGTTAGTTAAGGGATTAACGAACCCCATGTCTATAATTGCACAAACAGGTACGTTATTAGTCCATAAATTGAGGATTTGTTTATATCCTAATGCATAAGAATGTAGGTACTCGTTAGTGTTGGTGGTTTATATTGTGATCTATATTTTTATTATTTCACTTCAAAAACATTTTCGGTAGTGAATATGGCATCAAGATCGAGTTTTGTTTCAGTAGAAGTGGCTCATTTAAAACAAAATGCGGTTTCTCGAAGAGAAAAAACTATTATTTAGATAAAACATGGTTGAATGAAGGACACACTGTTTCTAAAGCATGGATGGACACCAATGTTTCAAATTCCCGTCAGGCATTTTTGGAGGGATATTCAACAGGATTAAATGCTCGAGAAAACGGTCGCAGACTAATAATCGCACACATAGGCAATGAACATGGTTTTGTAGAAAATGGGTTATTAGACTTTGTATCAAAGTCAACCAAAGATTACCACGAGGGCATGACTTCTGATGTTTTGAAGATTATTTTTCCCAGCTATTGGACTTTTTGTCAAGTGCTGCAGTGGTTGTCTTAGATAACGCCAGTTATAATTTAAAATTGGTAGAAAAGTTAGCAACGACGTCATGGAAAAAAGGAGATATTAAAGAGTGGCTCCAGAAGAAGAATTCGATGACCCTCCCGAAACGTGTTGACCTTCGTATGAAAGTCATGGTGTCCTTTGGAAGAAGGGTGCTTAAGTCCTTTTCCTCTATTCTTCGCTCACCAAAAACGTCTTGTCTGAGTTGTGCGTAAATCTCACAGGTGCTCAGGAAGTGGCTAGAAATTTCCTCCTCCCCACAGTTTAGACATTCTGCGTCTTCGACTACACCTAAGAGATGTATAGTCTTCTAAGTCCACAGTGGCCAGTAAAAACACCGACGACCAGGCGCAGCTGCGATCTGAATTTCCCCAAAAATCACCTAGTCTTCACTTTTTCAGGATAGGCAATTATTTGTTTCGCCTGCCTAAGGCCACTGCAGTTAGTCCATTGTTCTTTCAATCCTTTCTTCGCACATTCCTTGAGCATAGTTCAGATTTTTGCTCTGCTTAGCCCTATTATTGGCTCGGGTCCGTAGCAAAATTTGTTGCCTTTCTACCTGGCGAGTTCCTCTGTTCTGAGTTCTTCCGGAAGCTACAAATAACATTTAGAGCGACGGGGCTTTCCTTTTTCCCTTGTTATTAGTTCTGCTGCAAGACCGTAGAGTATTTACCAGTATCTAAGTCGAAATAGACAGCTAAGGCTGCTTCCTTAAATTCCAACGTCTTTTTCACATTCAGCACTTAAGGGATGGAGAGCTGACTCTGTTGACCTACCTATCCTGTAAGCGTGCTAATGTCGGTGGAATGCTGCTTCAAATTTCCTTCCAAAATGCTAAATACTATAAGAACATATTGTTATAATTTTAATTTAATATGCTCTTATTGTGTTAAAGTAAAATAATTTCAGTTCTGTTTATCTTAAAATGAAATTCCCATAGTAGGTAAACGTAGGCAGTGTGAATTTGCCTACAGAGAAGTAACCGTAAAGCTTAGCACTTTATCACATTTACACGCGAGACAATTTAATCTCCAGATTTATCGGGGTGAGATGGAACTTGTTAAACGACAAATAAATTTTGCTTATACTGCGCCGAGTATATATCATAGGAATTTGCGGTATTGGTCGCGCATCACGCGCTGTTGTGACGTTTCGCTAAAAGATGGCACTAACATTATACTGAATGAAGTCGACTCTATGAATTTATATCTCTATTCCTGTTCTCGTGCCGTTAAAACGGACATGTGTGGCGTGGACGTTGCGTTTAATGTCGTAATAACGCAGGTCGCTATTCATAACACGAACTCTGGAAAATGTTATTAGGAGTGTTAAATGTGAAAAGTTATTTTCCGCGTTTATATAGGAATAGTTGTTAACGTTAAACTCTCTTGTGTTTTATAAAATATATAAACACAAAATCACTGCTATGAGTATATTGTAATCGTTTTATGTTTATTGGAAATTTTATGGGCCGTTTTTAGGCATTCTAAATTAAAATATGTTTTATTATTAGCAAACACGTAGGGAATTTCGTAAACTTGGAAAGAGAATATTCTTTATACTTCGCATCGATGCTTTTTTACCACAATCATTAAATAAAATAGCGTAAAGAACTACACAAATGTTCTAAGTAAATAAAACAGAATATGTAGTCATTATAGCGTGCTTTAGTTCTCTAAGTCTTAGTCTCCACAATAAGTAGCTGTGGCACTAAAACTTCTCACCGTATATGTACTGTGACAGTAATAGCAATATTTAAATTACAAAAAAATAGATTGACTGTGGCAGTAAAACTATGTTTATACAGTGGTAAAAGCACTGATTGAGAAAGGAGTAGATAGAACGACTTCCATCTGGATGTCGCATCTGCTATCTACAAGAATCGCAGAAATGGAGGCAGGACAAGACACTATCTTCATTAATGTGACCAGAGGCTGTCCACAGGGGGAATTGTATCCTCACTTATGGGGAGTCTCACTGTGGACAGTCTACACTGTCAGTTGACTAGGGAAGGCATGTCAAGGGTATTCCGACGACATGGTTATCCTGACAAAAGGGAAGTATGAAAATGTCCTCTGTGATATTGTTCATAGAGGACTGAACATTGCGAAACAATGGTGAGACTCAGCATTAACCCCACCAAAACCAGACTAGTAGCCATTACAAGGAAAAAGGAACCTAATCTAAAAATCATAAAAATAGGGGAGAACATCGTCGAGTGGAAAACAGAGGTAAAATATCTAGGGCTAATTCTAGATAGGAGGTTACTCTGGAATAAACCGAAGACGAAGTAATATACAAAGCAACCAAGGCCCCACTGCTGCAATGGAGGTGATTTTAAACTTGACCCCACTGCACATTCTGTTAGAAAGTGTAAGGAAGAAAACGATATAAAGAATGATCAAAGAAGGAATTATCAGGGAAAAACCTCAACCACTACAATTTGATCAAACTTGGGAAATGCCCAGAGATGATATGCCAAAGAAACTCAACTTTGTGAGAAAATTCATCACAAAGTTGAGTAATGAATCTGAATGGGATGAAGACACCATACATAATTTAAACCAGAATGCCATAAAGTGGTATACGGACGGCTCCAAGATAGAGGGAATTGGGTTAGGAGTTTTTGGACCGAGAGCAAAATACTCATAAAGCTTGGGCACATACCCAAGCATCTTTCAAGCAGAAGTCCGCGCCATCTAAAGATGTGTGGAGTTCAATATTGGAAGAAACTACCGCAGACACAAAATTGTGATCATGTCGGATAGTCAAGCAGCCATCAAAGCGCTGAGCTCAAATATAATCAGTTCGAAGATGGTTTGGGAATGCCTATGCAAACTAAATGAACTAGGCCAGAAGAACACTGTCACTCTCCTATGGGTCCCGGGACACATAGGAATAGAGGGGAACGAAACAGCAGATAAGCTGGCAAAAAAGGAGCTGAAACCCCACATTTGAGACCAGAACCATCTTGTGGGATCAGTAGTAGAGTAATCTTAGGAAAACTAAGGGAAGAAATGGAGAAGGAAAAATCCAAGTACTGGAATCAGCTGGAAAAACTGAGGCAATCTGGGGAACTATGACCAGAAGAGATCTCTTAGATGCTTCAACCTCACTAAAAAAAGGCTCCGAATTTTAACGGGAATACTAACCGGGCATTGCCGGTTAAAAAGCCACATAAAGAAACTAGGGTTAGTAGATGAAGCAAAGTGCAGATTCTGTGAAGAAGAGGATGAAACCTCAATACACATACTCTTAGAATGCCCTGCCTTGCAGAATTCTAGGGTCAGATACCTAGGAGCACATGAAATAGAAGAGGGGGATCTACCTGATTTGAAGCCCGACGAAGTCCTAAACTTCCTTAGGAAAATAGGATTTGAAAAGCTGCTATAAATCTGAGAAAACATCAGAACTAGGCAAGTAAGGGGGGACACAATAGATCCTATAGGTCGCAGTGTACTTATCACCCCTAACCACCGTATATACCAATATAAAAAAAGGAATGCTAAATAAAAAATATATAACTATTAAAAAAATGTTCATTTCTATCTACAACTCATAATAACAGGAACAATAAAGAGAAACCAACCAAACTAACAACATAGCTAAATTTCAAAAAAAATAAAAGTAAATTAAGGAACATGTTATAACTCTTACGCTCCAATAGAAAAATAGAAATTTTGCTATTGGTCGGTTATTGAGTTAAATCTTATCCTGAAGTTAACTCTAACTAATTTTTGCTTCACTTAGAACTTGGAGCATTCATAATAAATGAATGACTGATTGCATCTCAACCAGTCCGAATCTTTATTTTCTGTTATGTTTAATTTATTTTTTTTTTTTTGAGATATCCTTACTCTAACATATGTAATCTAATCTACTCCTCTTGCTCATGTAACATGTTATACTAGAGAGCAATAAATTATTTATTTATTTATTTTATTTATTTATTTATTAATTTTTGCTTCACTTGTAGATTCTAGCTCAGATAGGTCCGGAAAAAATATTGCAAGATTAACATAAGTACAATGTATTTGATTTTCTTAAATTCGACATTATTCATGGAAAATGCCCTTGAATGCCATGGAAAAAATCATCAATGCCCGCATCTAAAAATTGATATGAAAATTTGAAAAGTGTTAAAATTATTGAGTTTTCAAACCCCAAAATAAAAATAAAAATACTGTAACGTACACACTAGCTGAATTTGCTTCTTAAGTGGAACCAATGTAACATACTTACATAATTGTGAAATATAAACCCTAATTTCTTGTTTCCGGAGTGTGTGCCAGGGCCAAAACTTTTTTACAATATTTTTACATATATCAGTATGTTGGTACTAACTCAGGAATGTATTAACTAAATCTCCTGGACCCAATTATTTAAATGGTTCATGTATTGAAGCGTCATTCTTTTCTTAGCAAAATCACCAAAACTGCCAATAAACAATAATTATTGTACTGCACTTGCACAATGCGAAAAAATATGGATGCGATGTGCTTCGCCTCAATAAAGTAAGATATATTCAATATGAATTCTACACGGTGTGCAAAAACAGTAAAAATAATAGGATTTAAAATCTTTAATCTTACGAGTTAAAAAATAGCAGATTATATCACTAGAAGTAGAACGGACTCTCTTTGTGTTGAGTTCATAGTTTACAATGAGGAAGAAACATACAAAAAAGGTGTTGAACTTCCTGTAATATATTGTAACTATTGATTTTTAATAATATGAGAAATACTCGTATATTTTATTTGATATTATTTTTAATTTCCAAGCTGCTAACTCCTCTTAAAGTTGTGTTTCAGTATAATTATTCCTTCATTTTTTAAATTAAATTGTCAAAAAAAGATATTTTTATATGTACTAATCTTGACAATAAATAGTTCCATTATTTGTTGTTTGATAATTTTTTTTACTCCAAATTATTATTATTTTCATTAAAAGGCTGTCCAAAATCTTAAGTTTTCTGTCAATATGCTACATTTCAAATTTTCCTATTATGAAATTAGGTTTTTTTTTATATTTGAAATAATGGACCAAAGAAACCAATGCTGAAATTTAGTTTTTGAAAAAACATATTGAGGAAGCAGATTGTCTAGAACCCTCGAGAAAAAACAATAAATTATAACTTTTTAAATAATTTTGAGCGCAACTCAATATTTATGTATAAAACAAGCATTACTTTATGTAAAAAAATTAGTTTTCAGCCTAACGAATAATTTGAAATTGTTTGATTCAATTTACAATTTGTATTTATTTTACAAAATTAATTCGAGTTATGTTCGTACAATATTTTAATGCTTTTAGGAATGTTTTAACCGAAATTTAAAATAGGTATGCATTTCATAGTGCTCACTTTACATTTTTGAAACCCGTTATAATAATAAAAATCAATGTGGCATTCAGTAATTTGTTGAATTGGCAATCACGTGGAAACTAATTAATCTACAGTGTTCATTTTTTTCACACTAAAAAAGCCTGGGAAATGCAATTTTTTTAGGCAAACGTAATAAAAATTTAAGGAATCATTAATTTATGAAATAATTTGAAATTTTCCGCTTTTTCCGAGTTTTCTTCGGCTGTAATTATCCGATCAGGTTGGGTAAGGACTCATTTTATTCTTAATTTTATTGCTTACGTTTCCTTGTCCAAAATATAACAAAAATCATATGTTAACTACTATTTTTTTTGGGCAAAAAATCACTTAATACGAACATTTTTCCTGTTGCTTGGCCTAGTGATCAATAGTTATAGTTGTATGCGTTAGTTGATTAATTTCACTTTACACAAACAAAATTTCTGTTTATATCTTTCTATACGAGCATTTACTAAACATCTGTATTGATAAATAATTCATGAATTCATTCCAACACATATCTACCAACAACGATTCTTTTTCTCTTCCATATTAGGTCGTTTTACTCTTAGAAATAAAAAGCTGTCGTGACACTTTTTTTTACAAAATTTTTCTATTTCGTATTGATTTACTTCGCTTTTTGACGTCTCTTTTTCTAATAATGGCATTTATAATCATTCAAACTAGTAATAATAAAAAAAAAGATAACTATAGCTGTTCTAATTATTAGTTAAAAAAATTTGTAAAAGCTCTTTAATACAGTGAATGTCAAATTAAATAGTACCGAAAAACCTCTTGTAAAAACTCTGTAGAAACAACCGTGATGAAAAAGATTTTAACCGTAATGTGATGTCAAGTTGACAACCAATAAAGAGTATCAAAAATATGATATAGTATGCAACTACGAATAAATAATAAAAAGAAAGGAGTATTATACGATTTGACGATGTCCGCAATGGTTCTTGCATATGGCTGACTTGAAGTTTCCGGTTACCAGTGGTGTCACACACAGGGTATTATAAACTTATGTCTCGTATTAATTATTAAAAAAATAACTGTTTTCCGCTTGTAATTATCTGTACAGTAATATACATTGTCATAAAGTTGTAGGAATATAAATTTAGATTAAAAACTTCTAAGCAGGTAATTATAAATAGTTGACTTAGTTGGTCTATATAAAAAATAAAGGAACGTCTATGATAACAATGTGGTTGTCATTAAAATATTTTGTTAATTTTTAATAATTCAGATAAATAGAACCCTACAGATGAAAAGTAATTCCCATTCAAGAGTTGGGTTAACTGCTTAAATCAGAAAATAATATATAAAACAGCATGAAAAAACTATATATGTCAAATGTCACGATTCGAATGAGTCATATTTGGTTCTTCAATATGGCCGACTTCCGTCGTGATTATTTGCTAGATTAAAATATGACAACCTTCCTTCCTTTCTATTCTTTATTCGTAGGTATGCAACGTGTGTGCTCAATTTCACAGCCCTTTTAATTTCGGATGTGTTTATTTTGGCAGATACCATAACAGCCTGCACTTTCGCAAACTGTATTTATTTAAATTAAAAGTTACTTTTTTAATGTTATGAAGAACATTTAAAAATAAAGTAAAAAAGACAGGGAAAAAACAGATTTTAAATAAAAAAAGTCATTAGATAATTGAAAGATACAACTCCATCAGCAGGTTACAAAAATAATAACAGAATAGACATTTAGAGGCTTCATTTTTGAGATCTTTTAGGATTAGGACTTATTTTTATGGATGGAGTCACCTTGGCCCATAAATCACCTAATGCGTATACAATTTAAAATAAACTGTTGAATTCAATAGTTATTACTCTTTTTTAAAATCTTCAGGCATCAAAAATTATCGCTTTGTGCGAAAAACATAGATTTTTTATAAATAAAAAAGATGTACCGCTGATCGAACTCTCACCATTTTATGCAGCATGCATGGAAGTATAAGAAAAGGTATTCTGCTTAGTTTTTTGTGGAAGATATTACTATAGTTCAGTATTAATTAATAAATAATGAAAATTAATGAATAAATGAATTATTAATACTTGAATAGATTACTTATTCTGAAAAGATATTTAAATTTCAATTAAAATTAAAATAACAAATTAAGAAGCCTAAACAAAGAACTTTGTATTAAAATATCCACTATTAATTACTAAGAACATTAAAAATAGATTTTTTTAAACCAAACTTCCACTATTTATTCAAAAATTGCTTTTTTAAACTCAATGACAGCTGTTTCGCTAAAAACTAGCATCGTCAAATTTACATATTGACATTTTGTTTGTTTGTATAGCTAAGTACCTGATGTTGATTAAGTAGTATTAAGGCTGGACCAAGTAAGGTAGTAATAAGACATAACAATATTAAAGGCTAGATGTTATTATTCCTAAGGGATTATCCTGGATGTATTTCCCTCTAAGATCAGTATAACTGTGCACAGATATAGACAAACCAGGAAAAACTATATCATGCTGATATTTACAATAACTTAATAATATATTTGTGTTACAATAACGTCTTATCTATGTATAAAATGAAGATTCAATCAAAGTAAACAGTTTAATAGTGGAGAACTTCCAAGATTTATTTGTTCATTAACAACTTTAAATTGTGGATCTGCTAGATGTCTTTTTATTTCAAGTTCTTCAAGGAAATTTAAAATTTTGTTTTTTATCACAAGTGTGTAGTATTTGAATGTCAAAGGTGTGTTGTTTTAATCTATATGCTCTTAACTGTTCATTAAATCTTAATTCAAAATTTCTTTGCGTTTGACCTATACATAGGTACAGCATTACATTTTGGACAATTAATTTTGTAAACACCAGATTTTTTTTAATTTGGTTAATTTTGTTTTTACATTTAACAATTTTGTACCAACATTATTTTGTTTTTTTAATGATATTAATGCTGATGTTGCCGAAGATATTATTTTTAAAATTGTATTGGAAACATTTCCACAATATGTAATATTTTTAAAACTTTTAATTTCTTTAGTTTGTTTAGGAAATATTATTTGTGACACTTTCTGTTCTTTCTTATTAATTTATTTATTTATATGGAATCAGTATTTGAGACTAAAATATTTTGCAGCTAAAAGACTTGGTATGTTAAAGTATTTTGCTGAAAATGAACATGATAACAAACATATTAACTATAATCTTTCAAGTTTTGTGTTGAGCGGTAAAATCACGTTTCTCCTGGAATTTTACTTCTGTCCAAAGAATATAATAATGCCTTACGTTGGACTAATAGTTGTGCAGAGGGGAAAAATTGTTGGGGCATTTTCCAATATTCACCGTAAATAAACCGGTTTTTTATGGTCAATGTCAGGTTCTCTATGGTTTCTGTGGAATATTGAAACGCTTTGGTAGATGACCGATGTTTTGACATTTCAATTTGTTTTTTTTTGTGTTCTGTGTTATGAATTTGTATTTAGATTTGTTTTATCATATTTTTGAAGTAAACGAGACTTGAGTTATCTCTTTAGATTGTTTATCATTATGATTTTATTAGCCAATTAAACAGACCAAAATAAATTGAAATAATATTAAATTTGATTAATAAATTTTAGTAATTATTTTACTGACTATTTATATTTTGAAGGACAATATTATTTCCGTTCAACATTACTTTCCCATTCTCATCAATCAATTACCGGTTTCCAAGTTTCCATTTTTTATAGAAATATTTATATTTTAAAAATACCAATCTGACACAAAACCTCGAATTGTATTAAAGGTTACAAAAAACATCGAAATTCCAACCCAAAAACCTGGTAGTTGCGGTGCTTGACCGGTAGAGTTACCGGTGAATTTAGAAACACTCACAAAGTCAGGAACGATTAATTTTGGAACGCTTTGGTGTGCAACCGGTTGACCCCGTGAATACTGG
Source organism: Ophraella communa (assembly GCA_035357415.1). Taxonomy (NCBI): domain Eukaryota; kingdom Metazoa; phylum Arthropoda; class Insecta; order Coleoptera; family Chrysomelidae; genus Ophraella; species Ophraella communa. The sequence continues at coordinate 25,966,065 of CM068994.1, read as the reverse complement.
AAAATGCCCTTGCTCTCATTGAACAAGGAATGTCCAAAAGAGACGTAGCAGATGTAGTAGGCGTTACCCAAAACGTATCTAAGGTATTTGGAATTACAAACTCTCAAGAATAGGTTTATTCAAAGTCGTCAAAGAGTTACATTTGAACAGCAGGATTGCTTTGTGTATCAAACTGTTAGAAGAAATCCGAATGTTTCTCATCCAGTGCTGAAATGACAACTTTTACAAGCTGCAGGTGTAAATGTTTTAGTTGGAACTCTATAAAAAATCCTTCGTGTTCGATGGTTTTACTGCAGGAGACAGTCAGGGGTTCCAGAGTTGTCCTGACAAAACAAAACTGACTAAATTGGTACCTTCAACACCAAAACTGGACAATTAAAAATTGGGAAAATATTCTCTTTTCAGAGGAGCTCAGAATTAGCCTTAAGGTCAGATGATCGTCGAATTCGGATTCTCAGATCTCCAGGAAAACAAGCTAGACTCCAGACTTCCAGATCTCTCCCAAAATATAAAGGAGGAACCGTAATTGTTGGGGAAGTATTATGAAGGATGCATAACATGGGGATGATAATGGACCTCCTCGTAGTAGCAGAGTGGCTCGAGAATTTCTTGAAACGGTGTCACCATTTTAAACAGGCCTGCATGTTCACCAGACTTAAATCTAATTGAAAACTTATGGGACCAGCTTAAAAGAAGGATTAGAGCTCGTCGGGATAATCCAGGAAATATCGCACAGCTCATACCAAAAGAAAATGTTGACAATGTTAGTAAAAGCATTCCAGAGCGAATTGAAAATTCCTTAAGGGCTGAAGATGCCAATACGCATTATTAAAATTAATTACTTTCTGTTTTTTTCTCATTCTTTACTAGTTTCTTTAACTCATTTTAATTTTCAGAAATCAAAAAACCGTTATGTTTGTTTTGTAGATTATAATTAAGTCTTTAATTATTATGTGAAAAGTTTTTGATTAAAATATTGAGTGAAGAATGAGTGTTATTTCTAAATAAATAATTTTCATATATTCCATACATAATACAAAATATTAGGTGATTCCATAAAAGTTTAGTTATGGGTAGGTACTGATAGATACTGAGTGTAATTTCCTGTCCGCGTTTTGATTCTGCTGCACCCCTTTTTTTCATAAGAATCTTCTTTACTAAAGTTTTTAGAGCAATCCAAATTACTTTTTCGTTCAAATTGATCAGATAATCTGACAAACTTAATCTGTGATACTTTGCAAAAAGATGGAGATGCTTTTTTGATCTTATTAGAATAGAATAGTATATTACCCTTTCCTAATTTCACCAACCTGATTTTAAGGATTTCTTAAGTAAGAAATTCCTAAGTACTCAAATCGGATACTAACCTGAATTAAATTTCACCAACCTAGAAAATTCCTTAATAAGAAATACCTACATAAAAATTAGATTTTGACAGTTATTTGTTCAGTATTTTTTAAAATTTTGTGAATATTCGTAATATACTTTTTTTTTAAAAATATATATAAATGGCTCCATTTTGGATTTGTGAATTTTTCGATATATTTTTCAAAACAAATATAAATGGTTCCGTTTTGGATTTGTATAGGAATTATAAATCAAGATATCTATACTCGAAATCTAAGCGACTAACGTCTTACAACATCTCGAGAAATAGACTCATCCAGTCCAAGCGTAATTATTACTGACAGAATAGTAAAACTTTGTCATAAATACAAAACCATACCGTTATTTTATATTGACGCAACCAACGTTTATGTTAATTTAATCTTGTTTTATGATACGACACTGAGCGAAATATTTGCAAATGAAAGCCAAGATACAAATATAATAGTAATTGCAAATGATTTGTCGTAATAGAATACGACCGTGTGTGTGTGTAGTAGTAGAATGTCACACTAATATAATTAATTCACATATGATTCACTAATCAATTTTTCATGCAATCCCTCGCATTTTGCTCCAAACAATACGTCATAAGAACCTGATTTATGGACGTTTTTAATTTCATTTGTATAATAATTAACGCAGACTCCCTTTTGTATTATCAAACTTGTTTTTGTGACTTATTGCTTTTATGTAAATGATAAAACTGACATTAAAATATACATATTTAATTGATAATAACAGCAACTGCTAAACAGTTATTTGTTCATAATATATAATCTGTGACAAAAAAACGCATCACACATTAAAATTGTTTATTTTTGAAATAATTTTGTAATAACATATGATTCTTCTTCTTTTTTAAGTGCCATCTCCGCGACGTAGGTTGGCAATCATCAAGGCTACTCTTAGGTTCCTCAGCCAAGAAACGCGTCTCCTTCCTATACTTCTTTTGCCCTCTATTTTTTCTTGAATAATGAGTAGTAATTTCCTTTCTTTTATGGTACTTTCCATCTCCCTCTCTTTGCCTATTCTCCCTAGCACTTCTGCATTCGTTACTTTATCCACCCATGAGATGTTTAATACCCTTCTGTATATCCACATTTCAAATGCGTTAAACCATTTTATTGCTTCCTACTTCCCCCATAGAATAGAACGCTGTGTACATAACAATTAGTTAATCTTATTCTGAGGGCCAGCGTCAAATATTTGCTACATAGAATCTTTTTCATCTTAAAGTTGGCACGTGCTTATTTCAGCAGTGTAATCATTGTTCCCAGATAGGTGTATTTCTTTACTCTTTCAATCGGCTGACCCTCTGCCGTTAATATTTCATTGGTGTTCAGTAATTCAGTAATTTGTTACCCCTCCATTTGAACTAATATACTCCCCTGTTCTCCTGGGTATCTTCTAATGAGGTTATCTATAGTTTCTTGAGGCAACTCACTCCAAGCATTTTCTAAGATCGTCTAAGTTCATTGGAGGATTAGGAAGCAGACCTATCCTTCATCCATCATAACCCAAACATGTTCAATGGGGGAAAGGTAGGGTGAATGTGCGGCCCACGGCAAAACATCAATATTTATTATTATTTACCCCTTCAATATATAGTACAGCAATCGGTTCTAGACCTTGAATGCACCTTTGAGCATTCAATTGGTAAAAATACCAAAGGAGTTCTGCTCAAAGGAGTTCACCCCAAACCATTAATCCTCCCGCGTTCCAAAGCAAACTCTAAAAATTGTCTTTCGCCATCATGGGCCCACAAGCAAAAGCAGGATTTGTCTTAAAACACTATTCCAACCTCAAGTTGACGATTAACTTTGGAAATGCCCCAAGATGATATGCCAAAGAAATTCAACTTTGTGAGAAAATTCATCACAAAGTTGGGTACTAAATCTGAATGTAAAAAAGACACCATCCAGTATTTAAACCAGAATGCCAGAAAGTGGTATACGGACGGTTCCAATTAAGAAAAGGGAACGGGAATAGAAATCTTTAGACCGAGAGCCAAATACTTAGAAAGCTTGGGCACACACTCACGCATATTTCAAGATTTGCGGAATTTAATATAGAAAGAAACTACCGCAGACAAGAAATTGTGGTTATATCGGACAGTCAAAGCACTGAGCTCAAATATAATCACTTCGAAGATGGTTTGGTAATGCCTAGGCAAGCTCCTATGGGTCCCAGGACACTTAGGAATAGTAGGGAACGAAACAGAATATAAGCTGGCAAAAAAGGAGTCGAAACCCCTTGGGCCGGAACCATCCTCTGGGATCAGCAGCAGCGCAATCTTAGGAAAACCAAAAAAAAGAAATGGAGAAAGAAAAAGCCAAATACTGGAATTAGCTGGAAGGTCTGAGAGAGGCTAAGATACAACCAGAAGAAATCTCGTGCCTGGCTCAACCTCAGTAAAAAAAGTCTCCGGATTTTAACGGAGTATTAACCCGGCATTGCCGGTTAAGAGGACGAAACCTCCATACTCATACTTTCCGATTTATTGTCATTCTAGGTCGACCAGAACCTTCTCTGCGATGTTTCCTATTGCCTTCTGAACAGCTTCTCCAACGACGAATATTTTTTAAAATATTTCTTTCCATACGATATTGATATCTAACTTTCTAAGGTTTAAAAAAAGAATATAACATACTTTAAATCTCTAACTTTAAATCAGTTTCTAACATACCTCTCTTAGGCAAACATTTAAGACCAACTATTTATGTTCCCAGTCAAATTTATTTAAATTTCGAACCATTTTAATAAAATTTGTTGACAAGGATATTGACTCGTTCGTTATGGTAGTTGGTGACAAGATAGTATAAGCTGTTTACATCACACATGCACAAATCATGATGGTGGGATTATACAAATAAGTTTAATTAAAACCTATTCTTTTAATCCTGATTGAAATTCAAAAATAAGTCGATTGTCATTGCTACTACATGTTACGGTGACACTGCAAAAACTTTGTTATTATAATCTGGTGCAGTGTGTCAAGATATGAATACAACAAAGACGTTGAATGCAGGAAAGGATTAAAAATAAATGGAGCTTAGCCTACGTGATAAGTTATGGTTTGGTAGGTGGGATGAAACAAAGAGAACAAAGAGAAAATGTGCTACTGGTACACCTGACGCAAACTGTTTTAGTTTTTTGTCACCACAAGTACTATAACAGTTTAACTAATTTGTTTGGAGATATATTTGAAAATAGACGCATGCAATTCTTATATACTGCAACCAAAACTCAATAGTTTAGTATAGATAAAGTCTCATCCGGACATTTCTGTGCATATATTTTCCATCTATTATGAATACCTACTGAATAACCTGCAAATGATATTCTTATTTATTTAAAAGTAAAGGTTGGTACGATAAATTTCATTTAATTACTAAACACAAATTACCATCAGTGAGATTTGCGGACGACATTATCTTGATAGTGGACAAAATTGAAGACGCAAAAGAGATGCTTCAAAGATAGTGAGTTTAGAAAACAATCTTGAATAAAACCCAAACCAACCTAGTTATAAGTGAGCAAATATCCTGTAACAGGTCTATCGTCATGTCACCTTGCACTATTATCCGACCGTAAACGATACCGCTATTATTAACGTTAAAACCGACGACCACGAATCACTGTTAACGCTACTGTACACGAGACATCCCTTATAGACGCTTAACTATGTAGCTGTTTGAACGAGGCCAAACAAAAAACGCGCATCCCGCTTGCAATTGAATGTGTCGAATGCAACCCTTCTGACAAATGACACAAACAGGATTTCCGTCTTGAGCGAGACTATATATAGACGGATATGATAATTTTATATCCTTTCTGGACTAACATGCCGATTTGAAGAGTCGGAAAAGCGTTCTAGTATCTCATCTTGTGAACTTCCCTTTTGGTTGTTGGAAGACACAACCCGCTAAGTTAGAGCCAAGTTACCGCTAAGTTACCGCCAAGCTAGAACTCAGTTCGAGCCAAGCTTAGGCTAAGTTGAAAGCATCCTTTGGAAGGTCCCTATGTGGAGATAGTCCTTCAAACCACCAAACCATTTAAAGCTGATGTTGAGGCTACAGAAGCCTAAATCGAAACCACTTCTGAGCCGTTAAGAAAACCACTACATCTCAAGCTGCCAGAACCATTAAATAAACATCCAGAAACTTTTATCCCTAATTCTCTACGAAGAAGCTGAAGTTTCATTTATATACCTTAAACTATAAGTCTTAAGGGTGTAGCGTGGTCGGTCTTTTGTTTTAAGTAGCTTCTTTATTTTTTGTTTAATTAAACTAATTACAACGTGTTTCTTTCTTTCCCACCTTAGTTTTTGTATAGTTTGTTTGCTTAATCAAAAGCGTACAAAAAGATAGTGGCGCCCTTATTACTTATACATCCCAATCCTTCCTATAGCGAGCATTAACTTGGAGTCAAACCACCCCCTGGAGAGGGTCTCTTAGCCAGGATTTCTTTTGGAGAGTTTTGTAGTTACAAATTGGCTCCCTGCCATTTTGGGACTGTAAAGGTTACAATCCTTTGGCACAAATCATATAGAACAGGTGATATCATACAAGTATTTGGGACATGAAATTATGGGACGTAAAATAGAGCGAAGGGTCTGCTTTAACCAGTGTATCTTTCCTGTACTAACCTTAGGAATAGACCATAATTACGATCAGGGTTGTGCAGAGAGCTATAGAACCGTCAATGATGGGTAGATTTCTGAGAGGCAGAGAGTCTCCAATATCAGACTAAGCCAACGTTACCGATGCGATTGAACAATGATAAAATGGAATGGGTTAAACATGTGGCAAGAATGGCAGATGAGAGATGGACAAGGTTAATTCTGGAATGGACTCCAAGACAAGATGCCTTTCGAAGCAGAGATCACCCACCAACAAGAGGGACCGACGATATTAAACGAGTAGAGGAGAATTGGATGGGCACAGCACAGGATCGAAGACGCTGGGGCAGACTACGGGAACCCTATGTTCAGTAGAGGACAAAATTGGGCTGATTAATGAAGACAAGATTAACAAATAACAGAAAATAAAGATATAGTGGATTAAATGAATACAACATAGCATTTGCTAAATCTATGAAATTTTTGTACTGCCTGGTTTTGAGTGAATAAAGAGCCTAGCATTTTCGCAGATCTAGGAGTAGCTAAGTTTTTCCGGAAAGTTATTAGTTACTTACAGTACTCGGTGAATAATAACAAACTTCTTGATTCTAAAACTAGAAATTGATTAGTTTCGATATGTGTATTAAAAAAACTGATAATATAGTTATTAAAACATGAAAATACCAATTGAACTTATAATAAAATTAACAAAAATGTAAGAACTAGTGAAGAATCCATTGCGGGATGAATAAAAATGGGACCGACACTGCGTTTGCTAATAACGTACCTACTATTTCAATCTATGAAGACAAACAATCTATCAGTTATCTCAGTGTAGATTTGTGACAAATTAAACGAGTCTTATTTAAGGAACCGCCCTTGATCACGTTCGAAAGTAACTGAGAGTTGACTTTTATCTATGATTGGTAACTGAATAATGTGAAACATCGCATAATAACGAATCCTTTCGCCATATACGATCAACTTCTTCTTAAACGTATTACTACCATAATCAATAGGCTTTTCTTAACACCATTTCACTAAAATAGTAAAAGCTAAGAAACGACAATCAAGCACCAACTGAATTATAAAAGATTTATTTCGTTTTTGTTTTTAAAATGTGAAGATCGTTTAAAATAAAACTAAGACGTTTTATGTAGAAAACATTTTTTTTGTCAAATTGCTGAAAAATTTTGACTTTAACAGGTTTAATACGAAAACAATTTAGCGTTTTAGCACATTTGCGTAACGAAGATTGCACTCTAAGATCGAGATGACAGGATAATGGACTCATAATACTTTTTTAAATATGTAGCTCCAATAACTTGGGTAGCCTTTAGAGCAGTTATTTTGGACATTTCCAAAAACAAAGATGAAAATTGAACTCCTAAATAATGACCGCTTTTTACCTCATCTTCATTTTGATTTAAATATTTAAACTTATTCTATTCTATTCTATTCTTCTGGGGTGCGTTTCATGCATGTACTGGAGCTCTAGGCTCATTGTACCCCCCTGAAGTAATCATACCAGGTTCGTTTCCTTCATGTATTCTAGAATGTCCCTGATATTCGCTTTCACGATTTCCTCTGGCTCAGGAAACTGAATGCCAAAGTGTCTCTGTCTAAGCCACTTAAGGCTCGGACAGTGACATATTACGTGAAGAGGAGTTTCGTCTTCCTCACCACATTTTCTGCATAATGGGTCCTCAGCGAGTCCTATTATGTTCATGTGTTTTCTGAGATGGCAGTGTCCTGTAAGCAGTCCCACTGCCTTTCTCAATTGGGTTCTACTTAGGCTGAGTAGTTCTGTAGTTTTCTCCCTGGATGGACCTGTTATGAATAATCTGGATTGCCTGAGTCCAGGCAGTTCCATCCAGAGTTTCTTATGTTGTTCCCTTAGTCGTTCCTCTATTGTTTCCCTTACATGTTGGTATGAGACCCCACATGTGGGAAGAGGTCCGATCAGGGTTCCTTCTGAAGCCTCCCTGGCTAGGAGGTCAGCTTTTTCATTTCCAAGAATCCCTGTGTGTCCTGGTACCCATTCAAGGATAACCTTGTGGCGTTTTGCCAGTTCAGCTACAGTTCCTTGGCAGTGCTTCACTGTTCGTGACGCAGTGTGCACGCTTAAAAACTTAAAAACTATTTATATTTTTATACCTTCCTATCGAAAATACAATCGTTTCCTTATTTTTGTTACAAGTGGTATTATTTGCTGCTAAATACTGTTCTAATGTTCTTTGCTTCCGTGATATTTGTTGGTATAGTCGTCTATATACAATAGGAGTGACAGTTTCCCATAACGACTTCAAACAGCGTGTCAAAGTCAAAACTGACTGGCTGACTCCATTGGTTGGTTCAATCATGCTATTGGAATTTTTTTCGGAATCTCTAGATGCAGGTGCATCCTCTCTCATTTTGCAATAGTGCAGTAGAGGAAGGCGCAGCACATGCTGTTGATTGTTGAACTTTTGGCCAACACAATAAAAGCAAAGGTGACCATGAAAAAAAGTACCTATAGGCAATCTAGTATTTTTGATTAGTGATGAGCGAGACTTGTCTTGGTCTTGCGGTCTTGCATTTTCTACAAGACCAAGATCAACTTCAGACTGCAAGAACAAGACCAAGACCGAGCAGTGCAAGACTTATGCAAGACCAAGACTTAGCATTGCAAGATATACGCAAGACCAAGACCAAGCTTGCAAGAGTCTTGCGGTCTTGCGTCTTTTAAACATATAAACCGAAAAATAAAACAGCCATGGATTATTTTAAACTCTAAAGCTTTGGTTTCCTAGGATAGCGGTGCCGCAATAAAGCGGCCGTAATTTGATGACCGTTCAAGACGGCCGCTATCGGTGAGCACAGATGTAAAGTAAGAGTTTAACGTTATTGACCCTCTACATCCATTTTTGTATTTGCTTTCGTTTTGTGAGTTTATAGTTTATTATATATATAAAAAAATCATTACACTAGCGTTGTCGCTTTTCTTTAATTATCATTTTATTCATTATTTTAAATTTGCCTTGATCAATATAACGTTTGACAGCGACTCCTTTAGAACTGTCACTGTCAGTTAAATGTAATTGTGAAGTTAATTATTGATAATGTTTTAAATATCATTTCATGTAAAAGAAATAACAAGACCTAGAGTAAAGGCTTTAAATGTTGTTTTTTTGTCTTTACAGGTGAGTTAGTTATTTGTTTATAAGTAATACAGGTGGAAATATATGTAAATAACTTTGTTAATGAAAATAAAATTTTGTCTTTACAAAAACGCAATTTTGTCTTTATTTCACCCAGCAGAGTGTGATATTATTATATATACCTTGTGTTTAGTTTCATTATTTGACAATAATTAGAGTGTATTAAAAGCAAAAAATGGATGATTTGGACTTGGCAATGATAATATTTTTGGAAGACAAGTCTTCATCGGAAGAAGAAACGAAAAGGTCGGAAGAAAGTAAGATTTTTTAAGAAACGGAAAACTGAAGGCGTCTATGAAATCTTAATATGTAGTCACCTTCAAACAAATGATGAAAAATTTAGACAATATTTTCGTTTGACACCAGTATTGTTTGATTATATTTTAAATCACATAAAAGATGACATTGTTTCAAAACCATGCAATGGAAATAAAAGTCCAATAACTCCTGATGGTACCATAACAAGCAGAAGTTGATCGGCTGTGCTTAGTTGCTATAGCTACAGTCGTGTATTTATTGACACTATCAAAGATTTAATTGTCACAATCGCATCTTTTCAAGTATCTAAATAATTTACGAGGTGATTTTGCTTGTAAAAAAATATTGATCTTAACTCTTGCGGAAATTAACTTTTCAGCACTTGTTAGAATAATAACTACTTCATACTTGATTTATCGCTACAATGTAATATAAAAAAACAAAATTTTTATAATGAAAAATACTATCCCTTTCATTTAATCTTTCTTTACTTGTAATGATTTTAAAAACTATTTTTCCTTTTTTTTTGTAAAAATAGACCCCATTAAATCTAAAAAAAAGTGCAAGACTTGCAAGATTGACATATTGATTACTAAACATATTATCCAAAATGAAACAGAAAAAGCTAATTTCCTTATCTAAAAATATACCTAGACTTTCCCTGTGAGTGCACATTTCTTCGCCCAAGAATATTCTTAGAATAAAATAAAATAAAAAGATCGATTTTATTTCTATGAAATATTCTCATAATGAGTTATTTTATAATTATTTAAAGAACATTAACGATTATCTTAAAACAAGTTTAGTATAAAAGGAATTGATTATTCGATTGAAAAATCCAACGTATTTTGTATATGAACATTTTCACACAAACGCGAGCTCTATGTAATTAGTTTTATTCTAAGCACCTTCGCCGCCTCTGTAGAAAAGCACATGACTCACAAATGAATAATTGGTTACAGTTATGCGTATAAAGATATAAACAAAATGATGGCTTATGTATTAACCTAGGTATATTCTCTTTATTTCTTCGTATCTTCACTTTAAACTCTCGTGGGAATTCATTGACCTGTCTGATGGAGTTTTTATTTGGAAGAATGCATAGAAGAACATTGCATGGATTTACTAATTGTATATGTATACCTATGGTTCTTCCATACAAGGTGTACACACTAGCCGATATTATAAATCTTTATTTATATGATTTTCCGACAGATCGAGAAAGTTGTAACTTCAACCAACTTTTGTTAATATGTCGGAGGAAAAATTGTATGACTAATTTTCTACTACTTTAAAAATCTTAACTACATTTTGTCGTATATAATAATATAATAAGAGAGAAAATTTTGCCGCCAAAATTTTCTACTGGTATGAAAGTTTGTTGCTTGGCAATTTACGCAAATGAAATTACCAAAAAGCAACAAACTTGAATAAAACCAGAAGAAAATTTGGCCGGGAAAAATTTTTCTCTCGAATGGTATTCGACAAGACTATTTCACGAGAAAAACAAGACAATATTAATGAAACATTGAAGATTAAGCGTTTTCGTTGAACGAAATCAGAAAACTGTTATATTTTGACTGGTGAAAAAAATTATCAGTTAAAAATAGTCTAGTGAAATAGTCAACAAGATACTCAACCAAAAATCAATAATCTAATTAATATTGTGTACTAGAAGCAATTCTACTGATTACTTACCATTAAAGATTTTTATTGAAACCCCCAACAGCAGCAGCAATTACCATTTACGTCTTTTTTTGGTTAATGTGTGGCTGTTAGATTATGTCGGGCTCCTTATAGAATATAGACTAAACTCTACCTCTACAAACTCCATTTTACTTTGGAACTACTTCAGAGCAAAACGAAGTTCTTTAATCCAGTACTTATTACACCTGTTTTTCCAAATACATTTTATGTGCTCATGAAATCATTGAACCTGTCCTAGCTGCCTTAACCTTTTATTTATTTTTCTTAATTATCTCTTTTATCATTCTAGTTACTACTTTCCATGGCTATTCGTTTTGTAATGGTAAATCTGACACTTCCCTTGTTTAATCTTTTCCCAGCTGATTCCTTGCTTTTAGTTTATTTAATTACCAGTTTCTCATTGTTACAACTTTGTTACAAAAGAAACTATTCTATGGTTTCTGTTTTTGAGACGATTCTTGTATGGAAAAGACATCAAAATCAAATTCTTAGTTACAGCAACAAATACTTTGTATTATAAAATGTTTATTTTGATACTCCAACGAAAAAATCTACATTTGTAAATGAAGACACAACGGAAAAGGCTTCAATCTCTTCTAATGAGCATGCAAGAACCTCAGTTTCCAGTAGACCCCCAGGAAGACGCTGACGACCATATAGCCGGTGATATTGAACCAATCTAGTATAGGTGGGAAGTGTATTATGTATGCAGTGGTTATAGTTTTGTTTTGTTGTTATTTCGTTGATGATTGGGAATCAAAAATGTCAGAAAGTAAAATTAAGAAAGAACTTTTGAACAAAACTTCTGCCTTTATTGGAAAAAATTAAAGCTTTCGTTTTTTGAGATATCTATCTGATGTTGAACGAGTAGTGTTAAGACTGGACCAAGTATCTAATAAGATCATAATATTAATGTCTAGATGTTATTGGCCGTATGGGATTATCAGTAGTAATATCCCAAGAATAGTGATTATCCCGAAATAATTTTATTAGTTTCTGAAAGCACTTTGCTTGGTAACATGTTACCTAAAGAAACGTGCTTGAGGAAAGTAATAAAATTATGAGTATTTATCACTGCCCGAGTGATATTCGGAAGAAATTTTTTGGCATTTTAGAAACTTATTAATTAATATCAAGGCTAGGTCTTCTACACTTTTATTTACGTCTAGCAGATATTTTCTCGAATTACAAGATTCCATAAAAAACTTCCATATACAGGGTGTTTCATTAAGAATTATCCATATAGTAACTGGAGAAACCTCAGCACTAAATATGAAGATTTAGGCCAAAACACTTAAATAAAATATTCCTCCTAACCGAGATATAGGGTGTTTTATTTTAACTATTCTAAATGATAGTATCCCAAATTTTTGACACCTTCCAATATTTTTTGTTCATACTTGGCAAAAAGTTTACACATATTAGGTTACTTTAAACAGTGGTAAATGATATTTTTTCTCGATTACCAGAGGAGTGCGGTAGGGATGGATACTTTCTTTTATCCCCCTACAATTTACACCACTGTCGTAATAATTGTTTCTGCATGTCACTTTCTACGTAAATATCATCCTCTTGTCTCAATACGATAGAGTGAGTAGTTTTCGAGTTATTTGCATTTAAAGGTAATGTTTAAAATATCAATTTTTGTTTTATTGTTTATTTAACATGAGTTTCCTTAATAATCTAACCACCTTGAGAACAAAATTTGTTAATTCTAATCGTAAATTCACATGAGTCAATAACTATTTCACTGAATAAATAAAATTTATTAGTTTCAAATGATTTTTTCATATTAATATTTATTAAAATTTCAGTTTTAAATTTATAACAAAATAGAACTATGATTTTCATTACGAAGTAACATGATGAATACATAAAATAAACGTACTGAAACAATTATTTATTTAGACTACTGTAAAAAAAATCTAGTTAGTTAACATTATAGTAAATTTTCGAAGTGGCCTCCATTGACTTCAATACATTTATTAATCCTTTTGGAAAAATTTCTCCTAACCTTTAGCAATATGTTGGGTTGATTAAATTATTAAGGAATTATTGGAATAAAATGGATATTTTAAACATTACCTTTAAATGCAAATAACTCTAAAACTACTCACTCTATCGTATTGAGACAAGAGGATGATATTTACGTAGAAAGTGACGGAGAATCAAAAAAACATGCAGAAACAATTATTACGACAGTGGCGTAAATTGTAGGGGGATAAAAGAAAGTATCCATCCCTACCGCACGCCTCTGGTAATCGAGAAAAAATATCTTTTGCCACTGTTTAAAGTAACCTAATATGTATAATTTTCGGCATCTGAATAAAACTAATCAACACAGTTTATTTTTAGTAACGTTTATAAAAACAAACCAACCAACGCTTGATTAGACTAAGTGCATTTTTAAGAACTATTTCTCTTATCTTTTAAGAAGGAAAAATCAAATCGAAGGGTATATATTAATAAATACTTTTTAATATAATACAACATTAATGATTTATTAAAAAAAAAATCGCAATTGAAACATGAATTCTCTGATTTTCCATATTTTTTCATAATTGAAGAATAACTAATTCCAACGGTAACCCTGGCTTAACGTCATGATGTTACGTCAAATGTCAAACTTTTGACAATTTGAAATTTAAACATGTCGCGATTTAGCGAATTAAATATCGAAAATATCTACAAATTAATCGATGACAACACTCCGCAAAATACCTTTAGAAGTAAGAAATATACAGGGTGTTTCATTAAGAATTATCCATATAGTAACTGGAGAAACCTTAGCACTAAATATGAAGATTTAAGCCAAAACACTTAAGTAAAATATTTCTCCTAACCGAGATATAGGGTGTTTTATTTTAACTATTCTAAATGATTGTATCCCATATTTTTGACACCTTCAAATATTTTCTGTTCATACTTGACAAAGAGTTTATACATATTAGGTTACTTTAAACAGTGGCAAAAGATATTTTTTCTCGATTACCAGAGGCGTGCGGTAGGGATGGATACTTTCTTTTATCCCCCTACAATTTACGCCACTGTCGTAATAATTGTTTCTGCATGTTTTTTTGATTCTCCGTCACTTTCTACGTAAATATCATCCTCTTGTCTCAATACGATAGAGTGAGTAGTTTTAGAGTTATTTGCATTTAAAGGTAATGTTTAAAATATCCATTTTATTCCAATAATTCCTTAATAATTTAATCAACCCAACATATTTCTAAAGGTTAGGAGAAATTTTTCCAAAAGGATTAATAAATGTATTGAAGTCAATGGAGGCCACTTCGAAAATTTACTATAATGTTAACTAACTAGATTTTTTTTACAGTAGTCTAAATAAATAATTGTTTCAGTACGTTTATTTTATGTATTCATCATGTTACTTCGTAATGAAAATCATAGTTCTATTTTGTTATAAATTTAAAACTGAAATTTTAATAAATATTAATATGAAAAAATCATTTGAAACTAATAAATTTTATTTATTCAGTGAAATAGTTATTGACTCATGTGAATTTACGATTAGAATTAACAAATTTTGTTCTCAAGGTGGTTAGATTATTAAGGAAACTCATGTTAAATAAACAATAAAACAAAAATTGATATTTTAAACATTACCTTTAAATGCAAATAACTCGAAAACTACTCACTCTATCGTATTGAGACAAGAGGATGATATTTACGTAGAAAGTGACATGCAGAAACAATTATTACGACAGTGGTGTAAATTGTAGGGGGATAAAAGAAAGTATCCATCCCTACCGCACTCCTCTGGTAATCGAGAAAAAATATCATTTACCACTGTTTAAAGTAACCTAATATGTGTAAACTTTTTGCCAAGTATGAACAAAAAATATTGGAAGGTGTCAAAAATTTGGGATACTATCATTTAGAATAGTTAAAATAAAACACCCTATATCTCGGTTAGGAGGAATATTTTATTTAAGTGTTTTGGCCTAAATCTTCATATTTAGTGCTAAGGTTTCTCCAGTTACTATATGGATAATTCTTAATGAAACACCCTGTATATTTCTTACTTCTAAAGGTATTTTGCGGAGTGTTGTCATCGATTAATTTGTAGATATTTTCGATATTTAATTCGCTAAATCGCGACATGTTTAAATTTCAAATTGTCAAAAGTTTGACATTTGACGTAACATCATGACGTTAAGCCAGGGTTACCGTTGGAATTAGTTATTCTTCAATTATGAAAAAATATGGAAAATCAGAGAATTCATGTTTCAATTGCGATTTTTTTTTTAATAAATCATTAATGTTGTATTATATTAAAAAGTATTTATTAATATATACCCTTCGATTTGATTTTTCCTTCTTAAAAGATAAGAGAAATAGTTCTTAAAAATGCACTTAGTCTAATCAAGCGTTGGTTGGTTTGTTTTTATAAACGTTACTAAAAATAAACTGTGTTGATTAGTTTTATTCAGATGCCGAAAATTTTCCTGGATATATCTTCTTCTAAGATCAGGAGAAACCATGAAAAAAACTAAATGATGCTGATATTTACAATAACTGAATTTATTTGTTGTACACTAACTTTAGGTGGAAGTTTGGTTACAAAGTACTTTGTTAAATGTTCTTAAAAGGATGGACTTTCACAGATTAAGGGTTAGAACAATAAATGTTCTTCAAAAATTGTTAAAAAAATAAAAGTTACATAAAAAATAAATGCGTTTTCCATTGAGAACGTTGCAGAAAGTGTAAATAAATAATACTATATAACATAATAATTAGCCAGTTGATTTGCTCCTATTATTATTAAAACTTGTTTTAAACAGTCTCCAGAAAGGAGATTTTCTCCTGTGATACTTTTGTAACACAGTCTTTACAGCTTTTCTTTCCAATATAAGAAAATTGAAATATCCTATACATTAACAAAAAGCACAACAATTTGTTTATTTTTAACACTAATTGCATCTTCAAATCAATTACTTGAACTCAAATATCAATGTTGAAATGACCAGCTAGTCCTGCTTGATGATTTATTACGAGTTAATTAATGTAGATGCATTTAAACTAGAAAATTTAATTACAGTACATGAAGCCGGTTCTTCGATAATTAATTCTAGATTATACTAATTAATATCAATCGAACGTACTGATGTTCGATATAAATCTCTATTGGTCGTTCTTGTTATACACAAAACGATTTTGATGACGAGGAAAATTAAACATTTACGTTGACAGGAATTTGTTGAAGATTGTTTGTAAATGTTGTGATATTTTTTATTTGGTACCTTAGATAAATTGTTGGTATTACCGGTATTACCATTTCTAGTGATTTCTAAAAAACGTGAAACCAAAAGATATTTGTATCATAAGCAGAAGTATGCATTATGCTTAAGAATTAATTCCAGGAAGTTTGGTTCTTCTTAACTTATGTAATTTTCAGTCGTTTCTCGATTTTATTATTTAAATTTTAGATTAAGATTAAAACTATTTCTATAAGCAAATAAGTTAATCAAATTCAAAATAAATTCGAAGCAGGATTTCAAATGTAAACATTTACGCGATGTTTTAACCAATGCTTCAGGTTCCGGTCCCAAATTGGCATGTTCTTTTTAAAGAAGTTAAATGTAAGACCTATAAATTTAACTTTATCAAATATAAGAAAGGGTCATAATGTGGTTTTCTTTTACGCAAAAATGTCTCTATTAAATGTTGAATCTCCATCTGGTCATTCTGATTCCATTCATAGACAAAAGCATCTTTCAATTGAGTTAAATTAGTTGGAATGGGAACTCGGTTACGAACTTGTCTACCCATCATATCCCAGACGTGTTCAATTGGATTGAGGTCTGCGCTACGTGATGGCCAGTTCATCCTTTGAATTTCTGTTTCGTCCAAATATAGAGATCAGTTCTTGCAATATGTAGACGAGCGTTGTCATGCATAAACATGAATTCATTTCCTACAAATGCTGCAAATGGAATGACATGTGGTTCTAGGACATCACAAGTATTATATCGGTCAGCTATCATTGCTCCGTCGCCAACAATGACTAAATCAGTACGAGCGTCCATGCTTATGTCGCCCCATACCATTACCGATCCTCCTCCATAACTAAGTATTTTAAAAAAATTGTTTGATCGAACCGTTCGCCTCTTCTTCGGTATATTCTTTCACGGCCATCAGGTGAACGTAAACAAAACCATAACTCGTCGGAAAATAAAATCGTACATCAGTCATCTACATTCCAATATTGATGCTCACTGGCAAATCGAAGACGCGCTGTTCTATGATTTCTAAGTAACTCCGGACCAGTTGCAGGTCTTCTGGGCGTAATCCATTTTCTCTTCATCGCCGGATAATTATTTCGTTAACAGCTATACTTGACGTACTTCTTCTAAACGATTTCGTGCTATGAGAGCAGTAGTATTTCTTTCTCGCAAAACATTTAATGTTACAAAACGATCATCTCGAGCACTTGTAGTTCGTCGTCTGCCAGATCCTCTTTGTTTCGAAAAACTAACAGTTTCATTGAAACGTTTTACAGCTCTCTGGACGCTACACCTTGTAACACCTTGTAACACCTAATATTCTAGCAGCATAATATTGTACTAGAGCAACTGCTCGTGCTGCATCAGTAGCCGTTAAAACCATGATATGGTGATAAATCATACAGCAATTATTGCCACAAAATGAATATTGACAGTTGTCACAAATTGTGACTTGGCCACAGCACTCTACTAGCATTTAAATAACCATCGTATCTGAAATGTTTCATTTTCTTTAAACCGTCACATCTCATAAAAAATCAAGATATCTGGGTAAATAAAAAAACGAAGTGTTGGAAACAAATCAGACATCTTGATAAAGTTCAATATGTGCACATCTACTATCAGAATTAACCTGCAGGGTGAGTCAAACATTGTTTTCATTTTTCCCCTGTATATGACGGGAGTATGAAATCATTTTGAGACGTCAGAATCATAAACTTAAAAGTACAGTTTTTTATTTACAAGTTCCAAAAAAATTCCAAGAAATCAGCCTCCGCGTTCGGAAGTTAGAGCATTTTTAAATAAATCAAAATTTGTAATGGATCGAATTTTAAGTTGGTGATGGTGGATTGGGATGAAACTTGCAGTAGGTACTAGTTGGATCTTTTACAGAATTGGATTTGTTTAATTCAGTACAGTGGAAGGGTAATGTTACCAAAGCAAGCAAGTAGTTTTTCTTAACCAAACAGACTCTTAAGAGCTTCAACTGCTTTAGGAGCATTTGCTTCAGTGGTTGAAAACCTTTCTACTATCCTTCTGGCCCTGAATCCAGGTTCTGTACATTATAACACTAAATTTATCTTCATTAATTATTCATCAGACAGCACAGGACAAAGACACATGGAAATTGAGAGGGGAGGTCTATGTCCAGAAGTAGACTACAAAGGGCTGCTGAAAGAAGAAGAAGCTATACAGTTTGAGCATCCTAGAGGAAAATAATTTAAGTGCATATGTTTCTTATTTCATTAATTATTGAGATTAAGTCCAAGTTTTTTTATGTTAGTGTTTCTCTTCTAGTCAACAATTTTAGTCTTTTTCTTAAATAAGATTTTAATATTTATGGTTTCTTTTCTACTTAATCATTGACATCTTTTAAAAATTACAGAAATTTTTACGTTAAGGTTTCTCTTCTAGTCAATCATTGCAGTCTTTTTTATTGTATAAAATTTCATTGCTTGGGTTTCTTATCTACTTAATCATTGACATCTTTTAAAAACTACAGAACTTTTTACGTTAGGGTTTCTCTTCTACTCAGTCAATGTAGTATTTTTTATTATATAAAATTTCAATGCTTGGGTTTTTTATCTACTTAATCATTGATATCTTTTTAAAATTACAGAACTTTTCAGTTTGGGTTACTGTTATCACTACTTATTGAAGTATTTTCTTAACTCTATAAAATTGGAAATTGTTGCACTAAAAAGACCATACTTTAAGAAGCTTGTTTCTCTGAGGTGCGAGGGACCACCACCACCCTGTACTTACTATACCTAATACATATTCGACGTTGGTTCTTTTATGACCGCCATTACGTTATTTACTGGTTCTAAAGCCATTTGAGATATTGTCGTCTGCAAACGTACGTTGATGCTTGCACAGGCATCCTTATTCTATTTACGATCATTAAAACGAAATACAAGATAAGTTATGGTCCATATAATTTCAATCTTATTTGTTGATAAGAAGCGTTTTAGAATTATGAAAATAATTTTAATATGAAAAAGTTAATGGCCGAGAATACGGCAAGTTAAACGTCATCTTTGGTCGTATTTTATTTTTAGAAGTTCTATAAATGTCCGAACAACCCACATAGAGGCCTTATGGAAGGCGAGGAGTAATATGAGTAATGCTGGCGAACATAAATTTCTTCTTTGATATAATTTCTTGTTTGTTTTGTTCGTTTCAGAAATAATAACGTGATGTCTATGTTTGATTTATTGATACGGTTAAAAGTTTTATATTTGCTCTACACGTCGTAAAATCGCTGAGCTGATGAACAATAGAGTCATAGGCGCCATATTTTAATTTTACCTCGTTGTCAATCATTGCATTACAATATAACCGATTTCAAACCTTGAACGTGTAAGTACTCAACATGACAAGCTGAAAATTTTAAAAGCTTGCTTAAAATTTGACAGTTGTCTAAATAGAGGAATTTTCTCTATATGGGTGGTCCAAAATAGGTGGCTGTACCACAAAACATTGATGCATTGCGTGAATTGATAATGCAATATCCAATTAATACATTTGTTATTGCATAAACATGGAAGATTTTGCTCTTGTTTTTATTCTATAATTTAACAATAGCTCACCTATTGTCATAAGAAACTTCTTGACGAATAAGTTAATGAGCGGGATATAAAACACCATGCAATCGAACGTATGGGTGTTTCTGATAGCTGTTTCTTCAGCAGAATGGGGCATGTGGCCACTGTTCCGCTTGAGTAATAAAATGAGGTTAATTCTGAGTGATACATGAGCATATATTTGCGGGAAGTCTTCGGAGAAATTTGCAAAATCAACCGCTAAAGACGAATTATTTTCCATCATAATAATGCTCTTACACATCTCGTCAAACAGGAAAATTTTTGAATAGTCAAAACATCGAATTGATGTACAGTCCAGATTTAATCAACAATTTACGAGGGCCGAAGGAACAATTGAAACATCCAAAATTCATGCTTTGGAGGTCTCAAGAGAAATGGAAAAACAATAACAAAAGCTTTGAAAGGAGACAAAAGTGTAATCAAACCGTTCTAATTTCTTCTTCTTTCAGTTCCTTCTTGTCACATCTGTTGAATCATTTGTACACTTTGTACAGTAGAGACAGCAAAATTTTAAGAAAAACAAGAAATAGAATGACACAAATAGGCGTTTATTTAAGGATTCCTTCGTAAACGCAGGCCTTAATATTGTTTACTGTTCTTTAAAAGATTAATCAATTAATAATTTATCAAGTCTTAAAAATAGCCCTTGTACTTCTTATAAATTAAACAAAATCTAGCGACAACCTTAGTTTATTTGTATTTAATTAATTTAAAAGTAATTTTTTTAAGTATATAAAAATAGCTTGTTTTTAAAATTAATTGTATACGAAATTACATTTGTTTTTTTGTTATTATTATTTTGTTTATTTTTTGCGGTTACTGAATTTATAAGCTAAACGATTAACTCGAATTTGAGATTACCAAGCTCTGTTATGAGTTTTAATTTATAATAATAATATTTATTTTTTTCAAATTACTCTACACCAACTAATACTTAATCTTAATTTAAATAGTTTTATAAACCATTCGCCAAATTAGATCCACAGACCAATCTCTTGAACCCCTTTCTCTAATTATGGTCGTATATTCGAGGTTCTTACTTAAACAGTCTTCATTCCTTAAATTTGCCTAAAGTGCAAACCTCATTGCAACAAAGGAAGACTTTAACAGTCCTTAAATGTAAGGAACTCTAACAGGTGCCTTGAGCAAATAAAAATAAAAAATAATCACCACCACAAACAAACCGCACTTCTCAAAACCGTTCTAATTTCTTCTTCTTTCAGTTCTTTTTTTTATATCTGTTGAATAATTTACCTAAACCTTTGTACAGTAGAGGCAGCAACCTTAAGACATTTCTATATAATATATCTTTAAGAGCACCTTCAAGTACTGTCTGTGAATGAAGCCTTACTTCTTTATTATTGTCTATACTTTACTTAGTTCCACATACTGAAACCAATGATATATTTCCGCCTAGGCTAGGTGCACCAAAAACCTTTTTTTAAAGAAGTAAAGACAATAGATTAAAAAATTGCTTTATAGTGGTTTTAGAACAATTTTTAAACTCAATCTTAAGTATAATAAGGTGTTTTAAGGTAACTAAATTAATACCTAAATTGTTTAATTGATCAATTATTGTAAGTTTCATGAATATGTACCTACCAAAGGTCGAGCATGTAAAGCTAATTATATTGAGAATGTTTTGTTGGAATTTCTAGGTCTTTAAACAGGAACCAAAGCAATAAACCCTTTAGCAAATTAGGTTTTTTTTTCTGAATTTTTGTCTATATTTAACTTTAGTAGATCATTTGCAGTTGAATATGTAACAGAAATTATCGATTATTTTCTGAAATTTATGGTACTAACCCTTACTGTGTGAAAATTTATCTTATTCAGAACAATAAACAACTAAAAGGTTGTATTAACTTTCACTATTTATTCTATAAATTGCAATGACAGCCGTTTTGCTACCGAAATAGCATCGTCAGATACATTTACACTTCAATATGTCAATCTGACGATGCTATTTCGGTAGCGAAACGGCTGTCATTGCAATTTATAGAATAAATAGTGAAAGGAATGGATTATTTTCTGCTTGTATAACTACTTTACTTAATCTACACATCTTTGGGTGATTATACTGCAGCTTAACTATATTTTACAATCTTTATAAAAATAATGGTTAGCAATAGTTGATACACTTGCTAAATCCAAAAACCAAATAGGCGATCTGAAGCCAAAAGATTGCTGAGAAAATTATATAAAAAATTCTAGTCATCGCTATTATGAAAGAATTTTTTTAATTACGAAAAAAGTCAGTTCTATCTACAGATTACTATCGTTTTGAAATATTTTACAAAAAACAAAACAGATAACCTTAGCCATAGAAAAAAATAACACTTTTTTCTGAACAAGAAAATGTTCGTAATTATATTTATTTTTTTTTAACAATTTGAATTTTTAAACGCGGATATAAGCAGCTGAAATGTACTGTAGGGTATCTGTGCTAATCGCTAATTGTAGTTTTTTTTACTACATAAAATGTCAGTGCTTGGGTTTCTTTTCTAGTCCATCATTGATGTCTTTTTTATCAAATAAAATATCAAAAAACTCTTGTTTTAACTCAACTTCCTAGTTTAATTGTAATTTTAAATCTAATTTTTTTAATTAAACTTGGAAGTTGAATTAAAACAAGAGTTTTTTTATTATTCTTCCAAAAAGTAAGGGTTAGTACAATAAATTTAAATAAAATATCATTAGTTGGGTTTTTTTTCGAGTCCATCATCCATGTCTTTTTCATCAAATAAAATATCATTTATTGGGTTTCTTTTCCAATCTATCATCGATGTCTTTTTAATCAAATAAAATATTATTCCTTGGGTTTCTTTTCGAGTCCATCATCGATGTCTTTTTTATCAAATAATAAACACTCATTGCAGTGTCTTGTACTTTTTTACATTTATTTAATTCCTATGAAGACAATTTTCTCTACAATAACCAAACGTTAAGACGTTTTCAACTGACAGTAAATAATAACAATTTCATTAACTTAAACGGATAAACAAAATCCTTGTTTTCCTCTTTTTACTACTCTGTTCAATTATATGTTAAAATGTAGTGGCGAAGTCTGTAATAAATCATTTAGGACAGGTTAACGTTAATATTTAGCAGCAACCATTTGAACTTCTTTCTTCTGCATCAAACATACTAATTGAAGTACAGTAAGTACTACAATTACGGTCTTGACCTGTTGTACTGAACATAAATCTAATCATATTTTTATTTTTGGCATAACAAGTTATATTTTTGCACACAATTTTATCTACAATGTCGTTTTACCGCCTTAAAAATGACTGATATTATATAACTGACTTATCCGTTTGGAGGTGATACGCGGTGGCTCAACTTTAAATACAAAAATTCAGCTATGAAATGTTGGTGAACATCTTAATCGATACGTTTACCAGGCTCTGGTACGCTCAATAAAACTACAAGAAGCTGCTAAAATATGAATGTAATTTAAGACATCTGGTGAAATTGACGAACAGGCTTTCAAGCACTTAAAGAAAAACTTCGACTGCGGATTTTCGCTGTTGTTACAGCAACGAAAATAAATTGATAGATACCAGCTGGAAGATACTCTGTCCCATATTTTAATAATATTTCGAATATGAGAGTGAAGTTTATAAAAATTTAAATTGATTAAAATTATTTAAGACTGACAAAGAGTAATCTAAGGCTAACCAATTTTGGTTTCTTGTCTATTTAGCAAGAGGTGTGTGATGTTAGATATTGAAGGTGCAATTAAAGCTGTCTACATTTTTAATTAAAGTACCTACTTATATAACTTTTTATTAAAAATATGATGCTACGCCACTGTTGGATACCCTTGTATCTCAAATTCTATTTTACCAAATTATACCATACTGTTGAAAATGCCATATTATTAGTAAGAATAAGTATATTTCTTTTTTTTGTTTACCAAACGCTTGTATAAGGCATTGTGCTATTTTACTTTGTAGAAAATATCCTTTTTTTTGTAATAAAATTTATTGTACTAATCCTTACTGTGTGAAAGTCCATCTTATTAAGAACAGTAAACAACTAAAGGCTTGAATGAAACTTCCACTATTTAATCGTAAAATACGTTTTAAATTCAATTACAGCTGTTTCGGTAAAAACCAGCATCGTCAGATTAACATATTGAAGTTACATTTTGTTTGTTTGTAACATGTTAAATGTGAATTTCGTTTACCTACCGAAAAACACCCTTTAAACGCCTACATGAAATGATTTTTGGGGATTAAGTTTATTTACAAGGGACAGAGGGATAGGCAATTTGTCAATAAAATACCTTATGCTGCAAACATTAAAGATGTGGGCGTGGACAACTGTTTAACTGATTTCAAATTTATTATTATTTAAACCGTGATTGGTTATACACAATAAATAGGCCGTCCTTAAAATTAATTCATTGTAAGCGATTTGAGTTTGAAAATGTATATGCTATTCTGAAGCCGATAGTACCTAATGTTGATTAAGGCTAGACCAAATATGGAAGTAATAAGACATATGTCAATCTGACGATTATAGTTTTTAGCGAAACAGCTATAATTGAATTTAAAACGTATTTTACGAAGAAATAGTGGAAGTTTCATTCAACCATTTAGTTGTTTATTGTTAATAAAATTTGTATCATTTTTTTAGCGTATCTTTAAATGACTTGGATTCAAGACAAAAAGAAATTGAAAAAGGCTTACGTCGAGGAGAATGATGCAGCGAGTGCATTAGCTATGCATTCTTTAAGGGAAAATCCTGAGTCTACGAGAAAGAGCAGTGGAGGTTGGTTTTCCATTCAAACCGAAAATCATTCAAACATAACAAAAGGTTATGATTATGACACAAGGTTAGAGTTTTGTGCAATGATTGGTGAAAAACTTATGCATTACCCGTTCTTTCACAATTTCTATCCAAAATTGTCGATATTAGGCTATTGAATACCTGATATACAGGATTAACAATAATTGTAATAGTAAATTTGCTAAAAAAGTTATTGTTTGGTGTGCGGTTTTACCGGATCCAATAATCGGACCGTATTTTCTGGAATATACATTAAATCAATTTGTATTTGCTAGACAACTTCTTGAGACTTGAATTATTCCCCAGGGGCGTAGCTACCGCCGTATCAGCAGCGTAAATTGAACAGGGCCCTTAACGTGCGTAAGCAATAGTTAATAAAATCTTCCCAAATTTCAATTTCTATATTATCGCGGGCTGCTGGATTTTCCTTCGGGTATCTTTTTTATTGTTAAATATTTCAATCTCTCCAAAATTATGCTTATTGGTTTTTTTGGGTTGTATTGTCCTAGTTCTCTCTTTTAGTGTTATTTGAAATATGTTGTTGACGCTACGCCACTGATTTTCCTTGGAGCAAAGGCGTAACATGGATGTTCGTCACATTCGACTTCGCTAATTAGAAAATATCTGGATGAATATTTTCCTGGGTGATATGGATGGAACGTAATGGACTAGTTTTTTTGTAGGGGGCTACTAAAAACAAAAAGTTGACGCAAATAATTTAAAACATAATATTGAAGACTTGTAACGATACCGTTATACACCGTAATGATACCGTTAACGAAAATACCCCAGAAATGCTGCGAAATATTTAAAAATAATTCAGAAAGAGCATTGAGAGATATTTTGAAGCTGGGGAGGATATATTGAACAGATTTTTTTTGTTTATTTAATGTTTCTTATTATACTGTATTGTTATGTTTGTTACTGATTATAATTCTGACTATAATTCATTGTTGTCAAATATTTATTACAGCAGTATGACGATTTGAAAATTATTTATAAAAGTTGACAGTTACTTGGTATATCGTAAACATCACTCACTAGATTAATACATTATTTTCGAACTTAGTGCGAAAGACAGGTTTTGAAAAAGTTTTATTTGATTATATTTAATGGGGTTTCAGGACCAGCAAAAGAAGAAAGAATGTTATTTTTACCAAAACTATGCCCCATCCGTGAACACGCTGTAGGTACATATAAATATTTCTATATTATAGTTTATAATATGGTTTTTTTCTCTCTTTCCTGTGTATTTTTTTGGTTTGTTAACAGCTAATCACTTGTTCATATTATGGTTGCCAGAAATATTGTGAGTTTTTTGTGTGTAGTTTTGATAAATATAAATACTGGTGGAAACTGTATAGAAAAATTTAAAAACATACCTGTATAAAACAGAGACAAGTTATTATTTTTCTTATATTCGTAAGTCTCTTCACGAGAAACAGCATGAATTGCCACTGAACGCATCGTTTCAAAACAACAAAAATCAAAATACAACAAAATCTTTATTAAAACAATGTATTTTGTATAAAAAAAATCAAACTGCCATTGTAAAACCCATCACCACCACACCTTCTCCAAATAAAAAACAATTTACCTACAATTACATTATTGGCAACTGCATCATAATCCATAGAAACCAGCAAAATCGAATTGTAAACAAAAACAATCAACTTTACTGCTACGTACTGTATTTACGTTTCATAACGCGGCGCGTACCGACCTAAGCTGTCGCACAGGTACTGAACAGCATCCGATCACCTGTACCATACCAGTATCGTTAGTTTGCCTCATCGCCGTCGGTGGCGCTAGCTATCAGCGAGCCGATCGTTGTGCCCGCCTAGAGGAAGAATTCTAGTGGGGTGCACCCGCCTTGTGATTCAAGCATTTGTCTCAACTCCAACGGTTACTCCAATCATATTTCGTTAAGGAGGTAAACCACGCCCAGCTGGAGAGAAGTATTAGAGAGGAATCATTCTAATCTATACAATTAAAATTGTGTAACGATGCTTCGGGCTGATTTTTATATTACTGTGATTACTGTGTTACTTATTTTCGTAATGCAACATCAGTTTTAACAGGTTTTTCTGATAAAATTTAAATAAATGAGACACCAATACTTTTTGATTTCTTAGACAGCTATATAATGACATTATTCTAACAGAGAATGAGGTAAGAGATGTTTTTCTTGAGATGAAATCTGAGAGTAGTTCAGGGCTTGATATGTTCCACCAAGATATTTACGTCATAATCAAACATTTTTATCGACACAATAAGATCTATTATTAATAAAATTGATTGTTTTAACCTCTACTTTTTGGAAGTTAATCTTACTAAGAACAATAAATAACTGAACAGTTAAACTAAACTTCCACTATTTATTCGAAAAATTCGCTTTAAAATTAAATTACAGCTGTTTCGCTATAACTAGCATCGTCAGATTGACATATTGAAATTACATTTTGTTTGTTTGTAACTAGGTACTTGATGTTGATAAGTAGTTAAGGCTAGACCAAGTAAGGAAGTAATAAGACATAACAATATTAAAGCCTAGATGTTATTAGCCCTAAGGGATTATCCTGGATGTATTTCCCTCTAAGATCAGTATAACTGTGCAATGATATAGAAAAACCAGGAAAAAACTATATCATGCTGATCTTTACAATAACTTAATATATTTGTTACAATAATGTCTTAGGTATCTATGAAAATGAAGGCTCAATCAAAGTAATCAGTTTAATAGTGGAGAACTTGCAAGATTTATTTGTTCATTAACTACTTTAAACTAGTTTAAACTGTTGATCTGCTAGATGTCTTTTAATTTCAAGTTCTTCTAGAAAATCTAAATTTTGTTTTTTATCACAAATGTTCAGTTATTTATTGTTCTTACTATTAATAATAGATTATCAAAAAATTGTAATGGTTTGATCCAAATGTGACTTCAATATATTCTGTTAAAAATAAATCAAAAATATTATTTAAATACGGTTAATCTTTATAAATTACTGGAATATATGTACAAGCGTTTTCTTATTTTATGTTTATTATATAACAAATTTTTATTGTATGGGGTTCTTCCCTGTTGATTAAATAAATAATTAAATATCTTGTATTTACCTTGATATTAAATTAAGATGAAATACATTTTAAACAATGCTAATCTGTTTAAAGTAACAGTTAAACTTGGTATCAAACCGTTTGAATCATGCGCAGTGGATAGTATTGAATATTAGTTCCTTGCGCACCATTTAAACCGTTTTATATCAGGTCAAACAAGCCTAATATTTGCAACAAACTGCTGTCTCTTCCACGTTTGACAGCTGTTGGAAGAACAAAATGTTTTTGTCGTATTTAACTTTTTAATGACAATTTCAAGACAACCACTATCAACCATTTTTGCAAATAATTATTAGTTTTACTGATTGATTATTCCAATAATATACTCAAATCATACAGAAGCAAAAGCTTTGAATTTTCTGCTTCCAATTTTTAAAATCTTGATCACTGGCAAGTGACATTAGAGAATTATTGCAACCACTTCTTCTACGTCTTTTAATAAAGGTTTAATTATGACATTTGACATTGGCATTTGACTTCTTATATTAAAGGATCTTTAATAAAATAAAAGCAGCCTGTATTTAAATGAAATACAGGATAGGTAAAGTTTAATTAAATTATCGTTAATTTTGACGATTTTGACAATTCAAATAAGAAAAGAAGAAAGTTTTACCGCAATTGACGGCGTTAACTTGAGTATAACCTAAAAAACTGCGTTTCTATATTTCTTTTCCATTAATTATCTTTTTATGTTTCGGACCAAAGCAGGCTGTTAAAAAAACCGTGTTATTTTCTGAAAAATGTGCTAAGGACCTTCGAAAAGGTTGAGATTTAACTATGAGGACGATGTTATTACATTAAGGGAAGTGGTATCTCGGGATCCTTTTCAGAAAGGAAAAGAATGTTGTGAGGAGATCCAAAATAGTATTTTTTATTTTAATTTTTGAAGCGAAAAAGAAGAAACTTTTTGAGAGTTAAGTCAGTTACAATAATGATATTTTGTACACCTTTAGTTTAAACTTTTATTACAGGATCCTTGAACTGGAAAATATATAGTATTTAGGGTTTCATCAAGACTAGAAATCTCGTCTCGAAGACAATTTCTCGATATCGATTAGAGATTCTTAAGAATCTCAAAAACAAAGCCGAATGATAAAATATACATATTATAATATATAACACTTAAAACACTAAAAGATAAGGTAACATTTTTTTCTTTCAAAATTTAGGTTGAAACCCTGAGCTATAGGTGGAAAAACGAGATATTTTTTCAATAAGTAAAAATTTAGCGAATCCTTTATGTTATTATGTTTTTCCAATTTATTCCAGATATGCATTTAAAATTTACCAAGGTATACGATAATTTTAAATTATTTCTTCGTTCGCGAAGAACGCACTTTTTGCAACATACTGTTTATTTCGTTAAAACGGTTCCATTTTGAAATATTTTTTCGTCACAAAATTGTTTTAGATAAATAATAGATTATAATTTAGCTAACAAGTTGTTGATTTTTAGATGCATCTTTGACTTTAATTGATCCGCATGTGGGATTAAATACAAAATAATAGTGGGGAAGCCCCATTTCCTCTTCCAATGCGTCATAAACATACATTTTTTTAGTAGAAAGTGTTTTCTAGAAAATCTAAAAGCTCTTTTTCGGTATAAAATGCTCTTCAAAATATTTATCTATCATTCTCTTATTCATAATTAAGTAATTTGCGTGTCAAACCACGTCTCGTCGATGGGATATCATAAGGAAGTGCTTTTTATCAATTGTACGATATCTGAATCTTATTTAAGACTAGTTATGCTCTTCGGATATGGCTAGGTTAGGTTAGGTTAGGTTAGGAATCGTCCAAAGACTAGTGATGCTCTTCGTATATGGCATAGACTTTTCGTCGTATTAGGTCCTTGTCAGCTTCCTCCATAAATTGATTGGAAACAGCATCTTTTCGGTTTCTTTTTGCTTTAATGGGGGTTTACGCGATTCTTTTGACTATTGTAAGAGGTATTTTGGTCAAACACATATTTCACTTACAGTTGCACTAGCGTCCTATACTCAGCAAGGAGTTATATACAGTTTGGGCAATTTCTTTAGCATCTAGAGATAAATGCTTTTTCTTCACATTGGTATTATTTTTTCTCTACGGAAGCCACGTAATATTTTATAGATGTATATTCGTATTTATTATTAGCGAGAAATGAAAACTAACAAATTTGACCAAAAATGCTGAACATTTTACCTGCTATGCCTGTTTCAAACTATTCGGTTCCTTAATATTCATGGCCGAATTTGACATACATAATGGGGTTGCCTCAGACAGATTAATTGCAGTCAACCATTTTTCTTGAAAAATAGACAATCAGGATAATTTATAAAGTCCCTCCCGGACTTATACTAGCATTTCAGACTAAATTTAAATTTACGAGATACAGGCGTTATGGTGTGGTATAAAAAGGAAACTACTCTTTGTTGTTTCTATAAGGCCTGGGACCCTATTCTCAAACAGTGACATATATTTTGTCGCATGCGAGAAATCATCTTTGTCGAAGAAAATCTGAATTACCTTATTCTCAAAAGTCACCTTTGCAAATTTTTGATAGACAAATTGTAGAATGGTCAAAGGCAGCCGACAATTTATGTCGAATGCGAGAATTTCATTACTTGCGAAATTGAATGAAACCACAATCCATTTTATGTTTTTATTTCAACGTTAAAAAAACATAAAATGAATACACCATAAGGAATATACAGAAGCTATCAATAGTTTTGTTTGGTACTTTTTCAGATATTTTTCTAGAGAGAAAATGGTAGTTTTATTAATTGCTATTGAAAATTTAGAAAATCAAGAAATGTATTAACGGCCTCGAGAGAGACGAGGAATATGTAGAAAAGTTTTTACATTATTTTCCTCTCATAGAAAGTTTATTAAAACGTTCAAATTGGCATAGAACATATTTGAGAATCGTTAAATCGGTGTTGCGAGCTTCTGATATTCGACAAAATATACCTCATGCGAATCCAATCGAGAATACCACAATAATTTGAAGTTGTGCGACAATTTTCATCGACAAATGTCGAATGCGACATATTTTGTTCGACATTCGAGAATAGACCCCCTGATCTTTCACCATCACATATCGCATCACGTTATTAGCTTAAATTGAGAATTTTCAAAATTAAAAAAAACTGTTCTGTTACAGCGGGAGTGTCATTCAAAACGACCTTAATTGTAAAATAGAGAAAGTCTTACATAAGTATTATTCAACTTTTCAAAAATATGTATTTTTTATTTTTCTTATATTCTCCTGCTTCTAAATCAGAGAATTCAGAATAATTTGCTTATATACTTGGAATTTTTTTAAAAATAATATTTTTAATCTGCGAATCTAGTATTTCTATTACTTTTTTTAATTATTATTTGCTATCCAAAGGCAATCCAACGACCTGTCAAAACATGCTTAAATGGCGAATGGTTGTAAAACAATTTGTAGTTTCGTTATACTTACAATGTTCTTTCAGTGATTTTATCTCGAAAAAATGTCCAGTGGAAGCAACAAATAGTAGATGGCGCGAGAGTAGCAGAAAGGTAAAAACACAATTTTAGGTCAGTAAAGGCGGTGACACAATTGAAAAATTTATTGAATAGAATATAAGATTTAAGACTTAAAGAATAAGAAAAAAAAGTAACAAGACAGAATAAAAGTTTGGAAAATAAAATTTCATCAATTATTTTTTACTACAAAGGCGTGGCTTAAACAACTATGCTTAAACGTTCTGCGGTTTTTGGAGTTTTTCGTTTTTCTAATCCAACTTATTCTATTATATTATTGTTTATTTTTATATAAAAGATTTTTAATTCATGTGTAATGATCAATGAAATTGTGCAGCCAGAGTATTACCAAAGGGTGAAAACTTCTTATTCCTTATAACATAAATTTTGATTAGAAAGCACTGGTCCATTCCTTAAAACCTATCTCTTAAATTATATATCTTATTCCTTATTTTTAATTGTTTCAGCCTTAACACTCCATAGGTTATTGGTAAACAGAGTGAAGTTAGCTTTGTTGAAACATTTAATACTTTTCGTGACTTGGGTAGGTAAAAATTATGAAGTATTTAAAATCTCAACTAGTTACGTAGTCAAATGTAATTTAATTTTGTTTCTAGCTGATCACAGAACAAATTTTTCTTTTCTATTATTTGAAACGTCCTGTGATGCTTACTATTGCTACTGTGGCGCTACAAATTTGCTTCCTTTCAATGGACACTTTTTAATACATTGAGTTTGGTTCTCCTTCCTTCTACCCTCCATAATCAAAATAAAAATAACTAAAAAATTGAAATATAAACTAATTAACACCAAAATGCGTTAAAATATATATTAATATAGGAACTTACCTCTCTTCAATGGACGTGCTAAGAACAAAGTTCTTTTTAAAAAAAATATGAGAGGGTCTAAAAAATGCTTTGCAATACAAAGTAACACAATAGAAACAAACTAACTACTTTGTGCGCCAACCAGTCGCCATCTTGCACATTTAAAAAAGTCACGTGGTTTGGTTGCCTAATTTTGTTTTAAGGGTAGAAAAAATTAAAATTAAAATAAATTACTTAACCTCACTATCTTCAAAGCAAACTCTTTCAGGTACCTACAATATTCTGTTGTGTAAAAAAATTAACTTTTTTAAATTCGATGATGACAAACATAGACATTGAATATTAAAATAAAAGTAGAAGTTTTGTTGAAAAGTTTCTTTGTTTAAATGTTCTCAGTAAGATGGACTTCCACAGAGTAGGAACTAATTGTTAGTACAACATATTTTATTAACAATTTAGGTGTTACACATTTGACAGGCGTCACATAAAGTCTAGGGGTGTGCGAATAATTCGAATTTACGAATAATTCGTATCGAATCGAATATTATTATTCGATTCGAAATTCGAATCGAATAATTCGAATTTGCGAATTATTCGAAAATTTCGAATTATTCGAAAAATCCACGAATTATTCGAAAATTTTTGAATAAATCGAAATTTTTCGAATAATTCAAAAATTCACGAATGATCCGTGAATGGATGAATAATTTAAAAATTTTCGAACCCATCGTCAATTTTTTTGATATTTTTCGAATTTTGAGATGTTCAAACCTCTGATTTATCATGCTAAACATTTTAAGTACTTCGTAAACAAATAATAGCATTATCATGAAAAATATTGAAAGTACAAATTACAGATAAATATATTATTCGTAGTTTTATTTAACCGGAGTAATGGTTGACGATATTTAAAGCAGAAGATATTCTATTAGAAATACAAATTTATTTAACAACATATAACTACAAATTCTTGTTTAAAAACAATAAATAAGACACTGAATCAGGTGATAATGACGTACGTTTGTCTGTGACAATATCTCCAGCTGTTGAAAATAGTCTCTCACTCTCGGCAGAAGTGCAAGGTATCGCCAAATATCTTCTTGCCATAGTTGACAACCGAGGATATTTGTTTTTCTCTTCTCGCCACCATAAAAGTCTTGGTGAGGACTTGTAAGTTCAGAGTTAACATAATATGTCATTTCTTGCGAAATTTCTTTTCGCAAATCTTGTAAACTTTTTTTTAATTAAATAATTAATTAAAACAGAATCGAACTTTTTGAAAAATTCAAATTATTCGAAAAATAACGAATAATTCGAAAAATTTCGAATAATTCGAAAATTTACGAATTATTCGAAAAATTTTCGAATAATTCGAATATTTCGAATAATTCGTAAATTCGAATAATTCGTAAATTCGAATTATTCGATTCGAATTTCAAATCGAATAGTACTATTCGATTCGATTCGATTCGAACGCTATTCGCACACCCCTAATAAAGTCCCATTTGTTTTATTATTCTAAAATTGGACATTTCTTTACAGAGTCTGTAACTTCCCTTACACAGATATTACTAATTTTCGTACCCCGTATACATGCAACGAATATTTTATGTAATTCGCTTAGGGCCATGTATAATAATTTATCGTTTGGAATTATTATCGAATATATTTCCTTATTATTAATTGATATATGATTTCTCCGGACCAGAAGGTCAATAGGGAGTGTCATTTTAACAAATTCTTTAAGCCAATGTAATTTGAATTTCGAAATTTTAAATAGAATTTTATGGATTTTGTTCTACATGAAAAACCGAAATATATTATGGGTTTAGACAATCTCTCAGTGGCGTAGAAGTATCAGATTCACTCAGATAAAATTGTTAATTCCATCATTACTACAAAATCAATTTAAGTTTAAATTTCAAGCTCAGAAAATATCATTTTCACGTACCTAATTTAAGCTGGAAGATTTTAAGCATATTAAGGATAGTCTGAAAGCTGAAAGTACAAAAGTACAACAAAAGAACGCCCAATTATTTTTAAAGTGATTTTTCTGAAGTAATATTTATAGAGAAAAGGAAAAATTATTTATTTTGTACCTACCTAAATACTGCAGGTCTGCAGCTACACTTAAATTATGTATTAAATTCCTAAATAGGTACCACACATATTTATTTAGCAATTTTTGTTGTAAAAATGAAATGATGGTATTTTATTATCCACAAATTTGATTTAAGTTTAAACCAAGGTGTCTACTTCTTAATAAAAAAGTAATACCATGATATTTGAATATATTGTCATACTAATAGGCCTTAGGACATAATTGTTCGACAAATAATGGCTTGTCATCATCCGATTACTGTATATAATTTGACAATAAGATAAATACCCGCTCGTAAATATGGAGATTTCTAATAATATATCACAAATATTGTACCCGGACTTTACATGCTAATTTAAAAACACTTGTTATAACTTCAGATATAAATTTATTGTTAATAAAAGAATAAATCCAATATTACATAGGTATACAAAAATATACATTTTAATATCTGTCTGTTTATAAAACTGGTTTTTTCGTTAATAAATACACAAACAAAAAAAGTGTAAAAAAGGGCGAACACATAAATTCCAAATTTTATTCAAAAATCTGCATTAAACATTTGTTTTTGAACGTGTTGTTGGTAAAGTGAAATTATAAATAATACCTATTACTTCTATTTGCACCAAAAATCATCAATTTATTTACAAGTTCAAATTGATTATGTTTTCTGTTATTAAATATTTTAATTTATATTTTAATACCCCTTACGCCATCTGTGAATGTTTAAAAATAAATCGGTAACTCCTGTAAAAATACTCATGAACTAAAACACTATTTTTAGCTATGCTATAAAAGATGGCGCTACCGTGCATTAACGCATTTGAATTGTTGGCTAACTTTCACAACGAACTAGACCATTTGACAATTTAAGAAGAATTTAGTACTCACGTCATGTCATTTGTCCATTTCCTTTCTTTTCTAACCATCAAAAATCGTTTAACAAGCGTTGTTGACTGAAAAGCCGAAAAAAATTAGCTGAAGTTAATATTTAGTAATATTACTAATTTTAAGGAGTGGATTTACTTACTACCAAGTATTTGTGTATTCTATTAGTTTTATAACGCAGTTTATCTCCAAAGGTTGTTATTTTTAATGATTTGTTCAACTCGTAGTATTTATAACGTTATTGTTTTAGATGGATATTCGACCAAATAACACCATTTATATAAATAATCTTAATGAAAAAGTAAAAAAGGAAGAGTTGAAAAAATCCTTGTATGCAATTTTTTCACAATTTGGTCAAATTTTAGATATAGTAGCTCTAAAAACCCTCAAAATGCGAGGTCAAGCCTTCGTTATATTTAAAGAAATCCAGAGTTCTACAAATGCTCTACGATCAATGCAAGGATTTCCATTTTATGATAAACCCATGGTAAGAACACTGATATTCAGTTTATAAATTGTATACTTTCTTTATTATTGTTGATAAAAATTATATTGATTTTGTCAAAATTTTATTTTATGATATCAGCAATGATATTATTTATTAAATTTGTTTTGTTGTGCATTGCACTAGGCACATTCCTTTGATTTTAATTTTTAGCGTATTCAATATGCAAAACAGGATTCTGATATAATTTCTAAACTGAAAGGAACATTTCAAGAAAGGCCAAAGAAAGTTAAACCTGCAATTTCTAGAGATGATGATGCACCTAGAAAGAAAAAGAAGAATAAGGACCCCAACAGAGTTCCAGGAGGAGCAAATGCTGAGCAACCTCCTAACCAAATTCTGTTCCTTACAAATCTACCTGATGAGACAAGTGAAATGATGCTTTCTATGCTGTTTAACCAGTAAGTTCTTTACAATAATTAAATAATGGTATATGTGACAATACACGTAAAATTTTATTTTCAATTATTTTTTTTAGATTCCCTGGTTTTAAAGAAGTTCGACTTGTACCTAATAGACATGACATTGCTTTTGTTGAATTTGAAAATGAAATACAGTCAGGAGCGGCAAAAGATGCCCTTCAAGGATTTAAAATTACACCAACACATGCCATGAAGATATCATTTGCTAAAAAATAGTTTTTTAATTTTGACTGATAATTTTATAGTTTCATATTTCTCCAATAAAATCTTTAAATTATAACTACTCTTTTCTATTAATATCCACTTTTTCTGCAGAAAAATAACCTGAGATTGTAGGTAACTTTAGATTCAGTTTTCAGATTTATATTTAGTATAAATATACAAATTGTTCTGATGAAACCATTTACCAAAAAAGTTGAATTTTTCAATAAAGCAAATGAAGAGTTTGTCAAACTTTGTTATACCATATTCTTCTTAATATAATGGACTAATGCAGATAATCAGTAATTTAATTTCCAAGTACTTTCAATGATAAATTGTACCACTCTCAGATTAATGGGGTGTTGAACCGGTTTCTGGTACTTTATTAAAGTATATTAGCTATACTTTGCAAAGATATATTTAAAAAATTTTTGAATCAAATATTTTGGGAGAAAACTGGAAGTTGAGAATTCCTAAATGTTAACTTTCACTATAGATACGTCACATATGAAGTAAGCCACTTTCTGATTTACATGTTTTATGAACATATAGCTAATAGCCAGTTATAAAAAGGCCAATCTAGTTAGAAGTTTGTATCTTGCTTGACGTTTCAATAAAATATAAGCATTGTCTTAATTTTTTTTAGCTAAGTTTAGTTAGCTTTTCTCCACATTTATTTCAAATTTAAATAATATCAATATCATATAAATCTTGTTTTGTATCATACTGCACGATCACAACACAGAACTCCTCATAAAAAATTTGTAACCGTGCATGCAGTTAAAGTTTTGTGGTTTGAGGATCAAAATTTAAAAAAAAAGACGACAGAATTGCGGTTCTATGTCGATCTTTATGTAGCTAACTTTACATTTGGGTTACCTACGTCACAACGAATGGCGGACTATTTAAATCATCCAAAAGTTTAGTTCTCAAATCGACATAAAAACCGTGTGATAATAAATACAATAAAATTAATTGATTTCCTAGTATGATTTTGTGCACCCCTAATTATTAACATTGAAAAAACATATTTTTGTTAAGTTTAACACCTCATTGCTCCAACTTTGTTTGCTTTGGACAGATTTACATATTATGTAGTAAAAAACAGTTAAACTATAAGTTTTGTTTATTCAATAATATAATTATAAGATGGAATAAAATTTATAGATAATATATACAGTGTGTATATACAATAAATACAGGTAAAAATTGCCTTAATCTTCTTTGAATCTCACTCTAGAAGCTGCTTTGATCTGTGCCGCTGTTAATCATAAACTATTCCATTTTTTTAATTTCATTTTCCGGACTTTCTTACCCGGGAAATTCAAGAATAACTGATACATTTTCCTAGTAAATAACAATTAATTAGCAAAAAACATTTGTACATCAGTTTATATTCTTATCCATTTAAATTAATTCGGGAAACTGATTTTTTAATACATCATAATAATAAAAGTGAACATCAATCTTTAACTGAAGATCTACAAAAAGACTCAAAAATCTGAACTTGTTTTTACTTTTGGAATTCCTTTGTCATCCCTAGCAAAACATCAGAAAATGGTTTCAATAAAGGAGCTGGAAACTGTTTCAAATCATAATGAAGAAACTATCAAGGAAGTGAATGATTATGATCATCAGTAATGATGGAAAAGAACAAAGAAGAAGAAGAATGATGTCAAATATCTGAGTCACTCTGGATAAAAGACTTACATGGAACACTCATTGGGAAAAATGTTTAACAAAAAAAGCCAAGCTAAAGGATCAATAAGATGTTAAGTCGAGGGTTTATAGGGCCTAAACCTATTGGCAGGATAAAAGTCAGCAGAAATCTACCAAAGAAAAAGCTGAATCAGCTTCAGCACTGAGTGTTTTGCCACAGATGTTGATTCTTCCCTTTATATTACATCCGAACTACTAGACATGAAAGATGTTGAAGAAACAGCGAAAAAGGTAGCCAGATGAAACGACTGGACCAGTAGAGACCCTTCCACTGGTAAGAGCTTGAGAATCCAAGATACTCAGACATTCAAGAGAACTTTATACGAAGAAATCTTAAGAGCTGATGAATATGGACAGGCAAGAGATGTGAATTATAATAGAAACACTGACTGGAAACTACTTTACCGATATATGAAAACAGATCTTACCAAGCTGAAGATGGAATGGTGGAGCATTATTTTAAACCACTACAGAGATATTTAGCGACTAAGGCTTAACAAAGTTGATCAACATCAACTTGAGATTATCTTCTTTAGAGATATAGAGCTAAAAGAACGATTGTAAGCTAGGAATGAGCCGCGATAAACCTCTAATGCTTGAGATGGGAAGTTACCAACAAACACAGTGAATAAGTCTTTTGATTGTTTGACTTTTGATACATACATTTACTTCAAGATTAAAGGTACTTTCAACAATTCAAATTTATATTTTTAAGTTTTACTTGAGTGAAAGTTAGACCAAAACATCGAAACAAAATTCAAATTATTTTATCCAAAGTAGTTGTATTTAAAAATCAGTTGTGTACATTCTACAGAAGCAGTTAATTATAAAAAAGGTAAACAAAGGGAGTCATCTTGACACAATATTTAAAAATATGGCAACTTGTATATGAAATCGAAATTATGATTGCACCAATAACTGAATATAGAGTTAAATTCTTTAATGTCGTTAAATAACATAAATAAAAGTTAAATTTTTACATTAACCATGAGTGACGCAAACTTAGAAGGCTTCAGTTATTAAGAACAACCTTTCTGTTTAATATAATATTAAGATATAAAAGATATAGTAGTTTAAATTTTATAAGGAAAACAAACTATACGTTGGTCAAAATTACCTTCTAGATTAGTTTAGCGTTTTCTAATTACTATATTAACTATATATTTAAATTGCCTAGTGAATGGCAGTAGGGTACAATGTATAAAAAGCGTAATCATGAAAACTAAAAAAATTAAATAACATCATTTGTTAACGTTCTTAATTGATCGATAGAATTAAATAAAAAAATATATTTTCAAAATTAAAACTACTACAAATAAGATTGATATTTGGAAAAATGTTACATTTCATAGTATCTGGTTGTATAACCAGCAAGATTTTTGGTAAAACAACTGCTGAAGTTTTTGTAAAATAACTTTAAAAATAATCATACAAAAATATTTTTTGAACAAAATAAATAAAACAATAGGTTAAAAAAAATTTGCCCAAAACGTTTCTTTTATGTATATCTTCTCGTTTTAACAATTAAAAGGTAATTATAATGACTTATAAGTTAGTTTTAGTTACTAAATTGAATTAAAAAAATCTTTCACCAAACAAGAATTATTTATATCTTAAAATAGTAAAAATGCACTCTTCCTTTAAAAGGTGTACAAAAAATAAGAGTTTAAATCTGAATATCCCTCTGGTTCATATAGAAACAAAAATTTAACCTTAAATCTCAATTTTTGCAGCTATTGCAATACATGAGGCCCTATTTTATGAATTTGAATGCCATTCAATTGATAATATCGAGAACAATAAACAACTAAAAGGTTGTATTAACTTTCACTATTTATTCTATAAATTGCAATTACAGCTGTTTCGCTATAACTAGCATCGTCAGATTGACATATTGAAATTACATGTTTGTTTTTATGTCAATCTGACGATGCTAGTTATAGCGAAACAGCTGTAATTGCAATTTATAGAATAAATAGTGAAAGTTAATACAACCTTTTAGTTGTTTATTGTTCTGAATAACTTGAATTTTCACACAGTAAGGGTTAGTACCATAAATTTTGATAATATCGAATTCTATATCAGTCTTATCCTTTATTGGGAAACCTGGATAGCCAAAAATGGACAACACATATTGTGGGGTTTAATTTTGTTAAATCTATAAAATTATATTTTCTTAAAGTATTTGTGTGAAACGTGTTGCCTATAGCGGTACGCCTACGACAACAATATGATCTCCCACAATATTTTCTTAAAAAAAAATATGACGCCAATGAAATTAAATTAAACCAAGCTGCTCAAAGCAATGAGACTCTTAAAAAAATTTATGATTAAAAACAAATAACGAAAAAGATACTTAAGTAGTTCCTCTGGTCACTGTATGACGTCACCCGCTCAGGTTACTGGTGTAGGTTCAAGTTCTGCGATTATTCCCTCTAGTCAAATTCTGTGTTTTGTGAGGTTAAAGTTCTGAGACGTTACAGCTGATTGAAGTAAATTAAGAAGTGATCGTTCTCGTTAAATAAATTTCCAGATTAATTTATGTTTGAAATAAACAGAAATTCAAAAGAGATATTTATTGTTCAATGTCGCTAAAAGAAAATGTATTAGAAATATTCCAAAATGAATTGGGTTTACTGGTGAGTACAATTTATACTTTTATTCCTATGAAATGTACCTTAAATAAATATATAGTGTGTTCTTAGTTATAAAACCGTATTCTTTAATTGAAATGTATGGATGTGAAAATTCCTGAATATCCTGTTTTCTCTTCCAAGAACAAACTACATCAAAGTTGTAGCACGTGCTAATTTAAATAAAACCTTTATAATACGAATAAATTTTGACAATAAATATGGATCTTGTACAAATGAATTAGTGATAAAACAAAAAATTAGTATGAAATTCTACAGTTCATCGAAAATGTTAAACATTAAAATAGATCAATAATAATTGTTGAAATTCTAGAGTATCGAAAATGTCTAACATTAAAATAGAACAATAATAATTGACATCACCTTAAAAATGTTCAGAATTTGGTCCATGCGTGGATGTTGTGGAGTCCTGGTACTTAATTCTTGCTAAATATGTGTTGGAGCAAAATTGGCCCCAAATACCTCAAATGTAGAATCCTTACAACTGCTGTCACCTTCAAATGGACAGGAATATGTTCCTTAAGGCTTAAATAACTTGCTTGCTCTCCTGGAACTGCTGGTATTGGATGCCAATACACTTTGGCCCCAATTTCTTGTCAGGTATGTTAAATTTTTTATGGAAATACACTTTTTATATCACACTTTATCGTTTTAAGTATTTATCTTGCATTATTATGCGTTAATTGTTTAATTTTACTTATAAAAATTTTAATTTTATCAGGACAAATTTCTTACCCTCCTTTCGCTTTCAGGAACAAAAAACAAGAGAGAGATTTTAGATTCAACAGAACCATGGTTACCGAAAATTCTTTTGTTTTCCCAGCTTTCCTTTTGAACAAAAATAAATAAATTTATGTTGGCAATGAAATCAAAGTTACTAAAAAAATATCAGTTTTTTTATGTTGGTGACTGGTAAGCTCAAATGATGTTTATTGGAACCTTGTTGTACAGGGTGATTTTATTTTAGTGAGATTTGGAATTCTAAAATTATTCCTACTGATTTTGGGAGTGATCACAAATTTGTCCTTAACATCTAGAAATTAAAACTAATCAATTATTTTCAAGGTACAATTTAAGAAATTTATAAAATTTATGGAATAAATTAAACTCAACTTGTAGTTTTGCTATTATCTTTCTTTCTATTAATTTAGTTGCATAAAAAAAATCGAACAAAGACTTATAATGATTTTTAATTATTGTTTCCCCCCGAATGTTGTACACCAATTCAGTATCTTTTTCATAATATTTATAAATAAACATGCTCATTTGTATACTACTTCTAATGCAACCGTAACAATTTCCCTGAATTTTCTTGTAATTATTATAATTGGCTTTGTCAATCTAGAATAATTCAGGAAAATTCAAACCTAAATTTATTTTAAATTAAATCAAGTTAACAAAAATTAATTAATGTGTGTTTTTCTCACAGACCAAACAAATTAATAGACATTATTAACATTGCTTTACCTAAAACATTTTTTTAAAATAAAACAAATTAGTTTTCCTTCTTTAACACGAGAATTTCCGTATTGCTTATGATTTTTGGTACACTTTGACTGGGTATTACTTTTTTTTTTATTGAACATTTTACATTAAAACTTATTTATCTATCAGTATTCATAATAGAATCTTTACATACGATTCCTTTTCTCATTAATATTTCGTTATGTGTCCAGACACAAACGTGACAATATTTAAATTATCTTATTATTCTCATATCTTGAAAATTTTCCTGAGATCTTTTCTCTCAGAGAAACAATTTTTCCTTAGCTCACCATATGCCTTTGACAAATATAGTGAAATCACATTTACTTCGTTTTATTTGAGGTACTTCCTCAACATTTATAAATCTCAAAATATGTCCTTAATGACAAATACTTTGAAAATCTCTTTATCTCTTTAAGTTCATTAGAATAGAACGTTCCCACATTTCACCAGTCATGACATCTGTATCATTTTAAATTATGAAAGAAAACAGAAATTCCCTTAAAAATAATTTTAAACAGAATAATTAACATAATTGTAATTGTAACATAACTAAATAACCATTAATAAATTTTATGTTTTAGGTAAACACACCGAATTTTCATCAGAAGGACTCACATATCTGAACAACTGTGTAACATTGAAAATTCCTCTAATACTTTTACCAAAGGATTTTTATGTGAATGCAAAATAATTGGAATACTGACCAGTATCTTACCATCTTGAATTTTATGTGTTGAACATTTTCTACTAGCAAATATAATTTTTTTTTATAATGTTGTTTACCAGGGGTTTGAGAGAACTCAGAAATTGGTTCCCCAATTTTTTTGTTATTTTTAACCAGTACCATTTTGCAATAAAGCGTACTTGCCAATGTGGAAATATCTTATTGAGAGGTGCATTTAAATTTTGTCTAGAATATGTACACCATACTACAAGTAGACCATCATCCGATAATAAGCTGTCAATTATTAAACTCTTTAAATCTTCATTAAACATCATGTTATAGCCATCTGATGTTTTTTTTCTTTTCCTCCAATTATATTTATTCCACCAAGGAGGATCTCGTAGAGTTAGGTCAAATTTTCTTTCAGTTAAATATTTGTTTATTTCGCACACATCTTTACTGTAGAATTCAGTGTTTTCTGGAAAGATAAATTTTGTTCCATTTATTTCTTTGACCAAAACTAGTCCAATATTACTTCCATGAACACCTACAACACTAAATTTTTCACACATAGAGTTGATATGATCGGATCTTTCAAAGGCTTTTTTATTATCTAAACAACTTCTCTTTAAATTTTGTTCAATCTGTGGAAAAAAATGGCTAAACTTTTGTTTAATATCTTTTTGTTTTCTTATTAGTTCTTCAAATTCATTGTTTGGTTCTACTATTTTTAATGTCGATTTGAATTTGTTGTGTTTTTTATACAATTCTTTGATATTTAATAGATTTGAATTTAATGTGTAATCTCCATATGAATTACACAAGTTTTTGTATTGTTCATGAGAAATGTATAAACCAATCTCCTTTCTTACTCCTGTCTCCAACTCCTTGATCTCCCTTATATTTTGTTGTGTGATCCTTGTTGGGGATTTAATATCCTTTTCTGTCTCGCAACCAATTTTTTCTTGAGCCTTCTTCACAAATACCTCTGCATTCTTTAATAATTTTCCCTGTATGTTCTCCTGGATGAAATGTATCTTCTCCTTCTGGTTTTCCATCTCCACTTCCAAAATGTCCTGTCTTCCACTTAAATCCTCTATGTTTTTGTCAAGTTTCTCTTCTATCTTCTGTAATTTCCTTCCAATATCATTTGTAATTTCTGTCTTCATCTTAATAAGATCTTTTCTTAAATCTATCATGTCCTGCTTCCTTTCTTCTTTTTGTTCATCCATCTTCTTATCCATCTTCTTCATGTCTTCTTTTTGTTCATCCAACTTCTTACCAATATCTTCTTTTTGTTCATCCATCTTCTTACCAAGATCTTCTTTTTGTTCATCCATCATTTTTCTAAGGTCTGCTCTCATTTCTCTGAAGAAATTATTCATCATCCAATTTTGGTCTTGATTGTTTGCTCCCGGTGTGGCTTCTCCACCTGCGAGTCTGTCTACCTCTTCTGTTGCGTTGTCTG
This sequence comes from Ophraella communa, assembly GCA_035357415.1. Taxonomy (NCBI): domain Eukaryota; kingdom Metazoa; phylum Arthropoda; class Insecta; order Coleoptera; family Chrysomelidae; genus Ophraella; species Ophraella communa. Next base: position 25,921,687 of record CM068994.1, on the reverse strand, counting down.
AGACATCATCCCCTAAGGTTCTCATTGTCTGATTTTCTGTCTCTTCCCCTGTTTCCGAGACATCATCTTTTTCATGGTCCATCTCTTGGTTTGAGGTTCTTTCCTCCAAAAGAAATTGGAAAGTTTCTGGATCCTTTTCCTCCTCGATAAGAGCTGTCTTAAGTCTATTGAAAAGAGTTAATTTAATCCCTTCACTGCTTAAATTTCTTTTTTCCAATTCTTCTTTCAATTCCTTTACTCTCAACTGGCCTATAGTCTTACAGGACTTGTTTTGTTCCATTTTGTTAGATTAAGTTGAAATAGAGTTTTGAAATCAGTTTTAAGTTTTAATTTAAGTAATTAGACCTAGATATTACACCCAATAACAATGATGTTTCCCTATTTCAGGAATTGTACTGAGTTTTTGTATATAGTTAAATATAAAATTTTTCAAAGAAAATCTTAGAATTATTTTTCACAAGCAATGTTAATATGATTCAAGAAAAATACAACTGAGCATTTGTTTACTAAAATTCTAATTGTCTCTGAGTAGTCTGGAACAATCTAGAATTATTACTCTTGTTTTTATTTTATGTAAACAATAATATTTAATACAATAAATCTTTAGAGATGAAATTTATATTAATTTTATAACGCCCCACGTTGGGCGCCATTAATATTGTGGGGTTTAAATTTTTGTTAAATCTATAAAATTATATTTTCTTAAAGTATTTGTGTGAAACGTGTTGCCTATAGCGGTACGCCTACGACAACAATATGATCTCCCACAATATTTTCTTAAAAAAAAATATGACGCCAATGAAATTAAATTAAACCAAGCTGCTCAAAGCAATGAGACTCTTAAAAAAATTTATGATTAAAAACAAATAACGAAAAAGATACTTAAGTAGTTCCTCTGGTCACTGTATGACGTCACCCGCTCAGGTTACTGGTGTAGGTTCAAGTTCTGCGATTATTCCCTCTAGTCAAATTCTGTGTTTTGTGAGGTTAAAGTTCTGAGACGTTACAGCTGATTGAAGTAAATTAAGAAGTGATCGTTCTCGTTAAATAAATTTCCAGATTAATTTATGTTTGAAATAAACAGAAATTCAAAAGAGATATTTATTGTTCAATGTCGCTAAAAGAAAATGTATTAGAAATATTCCAAAATGAATTGGGTTTACTGGTGAGTACAATTTATACTTTTATTCCTATGAAATGTACCTTAAATAAATATATAGTGTGTTCTTAGTTATAAAACCGTATTCTTTAATTGAAATGTATGGATATGAAAATTCCTGAATATCCTGTTTTCTCTTCCAAGAACAAACTACATCAAAGTTGTAGCACGTGCTAATTTAAATAAAACCTTTATAATACGAATAAATTTTGACAATAAATATGGATCTTGTACAAATGAATTAGTGATAAAACAAAAAATTAGTATGAAATTCTACAGTTCATCGAAAATGTTAAACATTAAAATAGATCAATAATAATTGTTGAAATTCTAGAGTATCGAAAATGTCTAACATTAAAATAGAACAATAATAATTGACATCACCTTAAAAATGTTCAGAATTTGGTCCATGCGTGGATGTTGTGGAGTCCTGGTACTTAATTCTTGCTAAATATGTGTTGGAGCAAAATTGGCCCCAAATACCTCAAATGTAGAATCCTTACAACTGCTGTCACCTTCAAATGGACAGGAATATGTTCCTTAAGGCTTAAATAACTTGCTTGCTCTCCTGGAACTGCTGGTATTGGATGCCAATACACTTTGGCCCCAATTTCTTGTCAGGTATGTTAAATTTTTTTATGGAAATACACTTTTATATCACACTTTATCGTTTTAAGTATTTATCTTGCATTATTATGCGTTAATTGTTTAATTTTACTTATAAAAATTTTAATTTTATCAGGACAAATTTCTTACCCTCCTTTCGCTTTCAGGAACAAAAAACAAGAGAGAGATTTTAGATTCAACAGAACCATGGTTACCGAAAATTCTTTTGTTTTCCCAGCTTTCCTTTTGAACAAAAATAAATAAATTTATGTTGGCAATGAAATCAAAGTTACTAAAAAAATATCAGTTTTTTTATGTTGGTGACTGGTAAGCTCAAATGATGTTTATTGGAACCTTGTTGTACAGGGTGATTTTATTTTAGTGAGATTTGGAATTCTAAAATTATTCCTACTGATTTTGGGAGTGATCACAAATTTGTCCTTAACATCTAGAAATTAAAACTAATCAATTATTTTCAAGGTACAATTTAAGAAATTTATAAAATTTATGGAATAAATTAAACTCAACTTGTAGTTTTGCTATTATCTTTCTTTCTATTAATTTAGTTGCATAAAAAAAATCGAACAAAGACTTATAATGATTTTTAATTATTGTTTCCCCCCGAATGTTGTACACCAATTCAGTATCTTTTTCATAATATTTATAAATAAACATGCTCATTTGTATACTACTTCTAATGCAACCGTAACAATATATACATATCATTAAGGTATCTACCAGAGTAGAATAACCCTCTCGATGTCATTTTCAATAATAAAGCAGATCAGAATAACAAACAAATAAACAATGATAGAAGAATATAAATTTGTATACAATAAAATCCAATCAATGCTATATTTGTTTTTCGTCAACTGTAAGATGTTGGGAAACCCGCTTCCTTTTGCATCTAACCTTTTTCAGTATTTTTTTGCTCGTTATGTTGGCAGTATTTGCCTTGGATAGAATTCATCCATTAAAACACAACATAACTCCTTTATCCACTAAAACAAATACTACAGAGTACAAACAATTTCAGTTGATAAAAGTGTTATATGCACATAAATCAAAATAAATAGGTATTAAGAATTTATCCTATTATAGAGATACAAACAAAAAAATACCAAAATTAGGAGATATTAGCTGAAATTATAGTGAAAAAGTTCTGAATCAAAATGCATCTTTCTCATTTACTAGAAACTTTAAAAAGTGGACAAAGTATCTTTATCAATTTAATGTCCTTAATGATTAAATTGGATAAAGCAAAAACATCTTAAAAAACGTGGAATGTGCAACTAGATACCAAGTACAAAAACAATCAGTCAGTATGAGTAATCTAGGTTTTGATTATCCACTTTGTTTATGTACAGACCTTATTTAATATTGTAAGCTAGTAAAAAATACTTGATGCTAAACTAAATGATATTGTAGGTGAATTTACCAAAAATTTTGCTTGGGTATCTTTCAATTCATCAACTGATCAATAAAATTGATCAGTTTCTCATCAGAAACTAGAATTTTGTTGATATATATATAACATTTATCCAAAACTTATATTAGATAATTTATAAGAATCAGTTCATATTATTAAATAAGCATCTAGCATATCTACAACTTTAAAAGTTTAGTAAACAATTTTAGAAAATAATATTATAGGCAAATGTCCGATTTATATCCATTTTTTCAGTATTAGTAAAAAATTTACAAGTAAAATTACAATTTTTTTAAATAACTGATATGTGTTAAAGTTATTTTTTAAGGATTGCCTAATTTTAAAAATTTTTATAATATTTCTTTGTACAATTTTCAACACTTTTTCATTTCAGTCTCAAATTCAAAAATATTGTTTCCACAAATTAGAAATATATTGTTCAGTTTTGTTTTTTTTAGACAATTCTTACAAAGGGGATAAATGAAAAAATTACAAAAATTTAATAAGAACATTAAAGGTACTAGGGCCACTAGACTCCTACACATAAAAACTAATTTGCATATAACATAACAATATAATAAAAAGTTTTTAAATATTAATAAAAAATATTTTACCCATTCCTTTAAATATAATCATAACAGCAAAGTGAAAATTAAATAAAATATCCAAATACATAACAATAAATCCAAACCAAAACCTGGTGATAACATAAAAGAAACATTTAATAAACCCTAACTTGTTTATAATTAGTATTATTGCAAGTAGTTTCTTTAACATCTAGCTACCCTTGTACACATAAACAACATTACCACATCAAGTCTGTGTTTCTATCTAATTACTTTAAGCAACATCTAGGTATACTGAGTACACATCTGAATACATCGAGACATTGCCTAAGAAGAATATATTAATCATCATCTATAACAAACCCTGTTCTTGCTTGTTGAGCATGTTGATTCCTCTGTAGGATATTCATACATTGTGTAAGACAATGCAATGAGGCTGCTGAAGTAGCTTTCAGAAGAAGCAAGTTTGGGTCAATAAAAAATTTGCTACCTGTTAAAAAACAATTATTAGATTGATATTTTACTTAGATGTTCATTATTTTTAATGATTTTAATAAAATAAGTCTACTTAAATTGTAGACAAATCTAGATTATTTATAATTTAACTGTATATAAAATTTGTAATATACAAAATATCTAAAATTAAATAAGAGAAAGATATTTTTTATGTCTACTTCTAAAAAATAAAAGAAAAAAAAGGCATGTACTTATATGTTACTAACCAGCAGATTCAATAGATCTGCACAGTGCTGAATCTGCCTGTTCTGTCTGCTGTAGTTGTGATCTAACGCATCCAAGAGCATCTAATACTGCTAATTGTTCCCTGGGAGGTAATGGAGGACTGTTAGCACTTATAGCCTAAAGATAATAGTTAATTACATAGTATTAATAAGCAAATAAAAATATTTTTTACTTTTAAATCAACAATTTTTTAATAAAACATTAAAACCATTTTTCACAATTAATATTTTCAAGCAGAAGTAAATATTATAGAGAGTATTAATCTGTATTTAATTTCAACAACCAAATTATAGTTTATATATTCTTTAAACATATAATTGTCTTAAAATATGGTATAATCATTCACATCGTATAACTTAATAAGATTAGGTACCTTAGTATGTGATTCTGCAACAGCCCTTAACCCATTAACCCACTCCTGTCTGGCTCTAGCATCTGTTGCTCTTAATTTTAACATATCACCAGAAGCACAGTTAACGGTGAATGTTTTTGAGTCTTCATCACTGGGACAAATCACTGCACCAGCTAAATGTACAGACCCTCTAGGTATTGTTCCATCTGGTTTTTCTCCTTCACAAAGGTAGTAGTGTAAGAGTCCTGCATTAGCATCTACCAAAAAATATCTATACTGCCAGCCTTTCATTACATTAGTGTACTTGTACAGTTGTCCAGAAAATTGTCTCTGCTTTGTGTGCAGATCCATAACTGACTGTAAATATAGAAAAAATATAGATTACTTACAGGTAGCATGCTTTTGTGGAATATTTTTGTACTCTAAACCCACTAACTAAATATTATTTGAAGACATAAACAACTTAACCTCAACTAATTTATTTTGAGTCATTTAAACCATTTAATATAGATTTAAAACAAAAATGTCAATCATCACTAAGGCAAAGAGCCATTCTTATTAAACCACAAAAAATTTGTAATGCTAAAATGTAAACTATCTATTCTTTAATTGTGAAATTAGAAATACCAATATAATCACAAATGACTTTGTCACTCATCTTGATGACAGTTGACATTACATTACTGGAGTGCGTTCACAAATCGCTACAGTGTACACATTTCTCACATTCCAATGCCAAAGTGCGTTCCAAAAACGAAATATTGTTACCGTGGGAAAAATGTCCGCGCGTTCCAAAATGTGTTTTGACGTTCCCAAAGGAGTACATTTCGTACCGTGCTTTAGACTGCGGTAATATTTTACCGAGCTTGCGCAGTTCAAAGTCTGTCAATAGTACACACAGAACGAATACTTATTTTTAAACTTTTTTGTTGTGTGGTGTGCTTGTGGGTAACCAGTAACCACCAGTTATAATATATAGGAGCATTTTTCATTTACAATAGTTTGTACAATGGATGAATACGTAATCCTTACAACTTTCTTTTTCTATATCATCAAATAGATGATATTTAACAGCCAATAAAACCGTTAATAGAATACAATTATTATCATTATTCATGTTATTCTAAAGATAAACAATTTTAAAACAATACAAATAAAAAAGCTAAGTTATATCATATAATATCTTAAAAGGTCGTTCCAAAATAGATGTACACTGTAGTATTTTTCGTCTCCAACCAAATGTCAGTTCAATCACATTACATTGTAAAGAAGTACTTTTCCATTTTATTTGTGAACGCACCCCTGACATTTTTAAAAAACTTTAACATGAAACATGAATATTGATTGATGTGACATCTTGTTTTCATTTGGTGAAACAGAGGAGAAAAACTTTTATCATAAAAAACTTCAATAAAAACTTAACACAAATTAAAGCTGTTTTTCAAAACACTAGATCTTTTTCATGTACGATATTTTCAGAAGTTTTACGTAAATTAACGTTTACTGAAGAACTGTGAAATTAAGACATTTTTAAGTGGGTACAAAGTCATAAACTATAAAAGTTTTTATAAACTTTATTTTTTTTTTAGTGATAAATATTATTACAAACATAATTTAGTCTTGAGAAGATGAGGCATACCAATTTTATGTACGTAGGATTTACGCACTTGTAACATCGTAAAAAAATTGAAACAGCAATTAAGTAAGTAATTATGTGAAATATATACCTTGAATGAAGTGTATCAGGGGACATTTTCATAAATTTATCACCGGCTAATAATACTGTGAGTTTTTAAAACTGAATGCATTCATTTATTAGCCACAATGGATAACCTTTCAGTTTCAACCACATAAACGTTAAATAAAGTTTTTAATGGGCAATAACTGTTAGACTTTTAATTAAACCAGCAGTTATTGAATGATAATTGATTTATTTATAAATAACAGTGTTTTTGTTAAAATCGACCTCATAAATTCTTAATTTGATGGATACGAGGAATGTAAACATGATTAAGTTACATTTTTATTGATGTGGTAAAGTAACCAGTCCGCATCATTTTTGTAAATCTTGTTCAATCATTTTTGCTCCTAAGATCTAGTTTCTTTTTGTTTAAATTATGATGCTTATTTGAGTAGATATTTTGTATCACACCTGACTTGTCGGACATTAATAATTATTATCTTAAAAGTAAATCAAACAGTTCTCACGGAAAACTTAATAAGGTCTAACTAGATTATTAAGTAATAAATATCAAGAAGTTTCAACTATATAATTAAACGTAATTTGACTTCATGTCTATCTTTAAACTCGTAATTCAATATTCAGTTAATTAAAATTTCTCGTATGCAAACAATCTATATATATTTCAATCTTTTTGACCTAATTACATGTTTATTGTGAAAACAATTTATCAATTTGCAATAAATGAAAGTCGAAAGTCAAAGGTTAGCAAATCGATAAAATAATAAGTGATCTTTGAAAACGGAAACGGCACAATAGTACCTATATTAAACAACGCATTTCATATGGAATTCTGTTATGACACGAGTTCAAATTTAAAAAACGAATCGCAAAGCGATGAGTTTTTTAAAGAACGAGTGTCACAACAGCCCTTAGAACATAAAATAGTAAGGAAGGAGTTTGTGTTATATCTACAATGTTAAAATCTGGCGACGGAAGTCGGCCATATTGGATAACCATTTATGACTCATACTTTGTTTACAAGTTATAAAAATTTAGTTTTCTGTTAAAAATTTGGATTAATTATTTATTGGTAAGTAGCTATTATTATAATAAATATAAATATACATTATAATACTAAGCAATAGCTATATGAAATAAGTTATTGATAATATTTTTTATATTTTGCCGTTTTACCGTTTTTTAAATTAATTTATTATTTTTATGTCTTAGACAAGGAAAGAGAGAGGACTGCGCATACGAATCAATTTGTGTAACCCATTTACCACCAAACTAATGGCGGTCAATATTGACATAGGCGTATCATACGATTTTTCTTAGACGATTATTAAATAATCATTTTCATTATTTCGTATTACAAATCTAATTTAAAAAAGTCTTTGAATATATACTGCTCCAAAAAAAAGAACAATCATTTTAAAACATATTTATTTAATAAATATTACAATTTTAATCTATTTTATCTATTTTAAATATATGTTTTTGTTCCACGCCACTGCAAAACTATTACATCTATGAGAAAATAATAACAATTAATTGAAAAATAATCTTTAAAACTGAATGAAAACAGTTTTCAAAATGTATGTACTATTAATTTAAGTTATCATACATAACATATATGATTTAGTTAAACATCTATTACCTGAAAGCTGTAATATTAATAAAAATAAATTTCAAGGAAATAGTTTTAAAATACTTTTTACCTATGAAATGAAATTCCTTGATCTTTTTTAGCACTCTGACTACTGCACTTATAAGCTACACAATTAACCATTTTAAAATGTCTATTCAGTTTATTAAAAAAGGTGAAAATTAATAAAAAACTAAAAAAATACAATTCGATGTTCCAAATTTGTTTGCCACCAAACGTTTGAAAATTGGCTTCACTCTCACGCATAAGGTTTTCATTGCCATGCGCTGTCCTCTCTCTTTCCTAGTCTAAGTTTTATGTAAATGGACAGGGAAAGTGTGACGTCAAAATTTGTGTTCTATGCTGTCGAACTGTGAAATGTCAACCAATGTCAACGAAATGATTCCAAACGGCAACATCATAAATCTCCAGAAGTAGCTTTTGTTTCAGTTATTTTATCATTATACATTAAAATATAACACAAGAATAATAATTATAATTAAATACATATCAGCAAAGTCTTTTAAAACTCAACTTTTAAAGTACCTTTTTTTAGTAAGTATTCTTAAGGTTATGTTAAAATGTCTTACGAAAATTGTTCGTATATCTACTTTAGTGATAAGTAAAATATATGAATGAACACTTACCAATGAAAAACAGTAATTTACTCCCGAAAATCAAGAAAATACAATGAAATAGTCAATAACACATATAAAACACACATTAACAAAAGTTGTTTGGAATCATTTGGTTTGACACTTACGTCACCACTTTCCCAGTCCATTACGAAAATTTTTATTTTAAAAAGTATGTCGGTAGCACTGTGTAATTTATAACATTTGACAGTTTTGACATTTAAATTATGAAATATTAATGTTTTCAAATATTTTAAAATAACTAATACACCAATAATAATATATTATATAAGTAAAAGATGATATTCATATTCACAAATACTTTTTTAAAGAACAATATAAAATTAATAAATTGCTATTAACCACAAATGTCATTGTCAATAGTCTTGTCATTAGATACTTCAATCATGTCGCCAACCATTCAAAACAAAAATTTGCGTGCGTAAATAGTATATTAAACAACGCATTTCATATGGAATTCTGTTATGACACGAGTTCAAGTTTAAAAGAACGAGTGTCACAACAGCCATATGAAATAAGTTGTTTATAATATTTTTTATATTTTGCCCTTTTTACCATTTTTTAAATTAATTTTTTATTTTTATGTAATTACGAAAATTTTTATTTTAAAAAGTATGTCGGCAGCACTGTGTAATTTATAAAATTTGACAGTTGTGACATTTAGATTATCAAATGTTAATGTCTTAAAAAATTTTAAAATGAATAATATACCAATAATAATATATTATATAAGTAAAATATTATATTCATATTCACAGATACTTTCTTAAAGAACAATATAAAATTAATAAATTGCTATTAGCCACAAATGTCATTGTCAATAGTCTTGCCTTTAGAAACTTCACTCAAGTCGCCAACCATTTAAAACAAAAATTTGCGTGCGTAAAAGTTACATTACGATACGCAAATGCGTTTTATAATGAAGATTTTTATAAGTGCAAAATATAAAAAGTTACATTACGATACGCAAATGCGTTTTATAATGAAGTGCAAAATGTACAAAGATTATTTTTTGCTAGGAAGGCTAGAATCTTAGAAGTGGTTTTGTTCTGCCTTCTATACTTATTAAAACCACTAAGGAGGCTATATTGATTTCCAATAGGTTGTATTTATCTATTGAATTGATATGATCACTTAAAATGAAATTTTATTAAATGGACAGATCAAATAAGTTATTGAAAAACAATTCCACAATAGTATATTGTGTGACAAGGGTAAAAAGTGGTTATTTACAGCCCGTGGATGCATTTCCTGCCAGAGTGTAATAAGGACCCCAATATTAGCTGCACTCTTAATTCTAGTGATTAGTGTTAGATTTTTTTGCTTTATAATTTATAGAATTTAGTTTGAGAAAAACTCTCACTTTGTGGAATTGGTACATTATTTCTGATTTAAAAATGTCAAATCGTGGCCTTATGAATTTTCCTCCTTTGGATTGATAAACAATACTTTCTATCCTATTTTTGGTATTCATATGATTGATTTTCCGGTAATGTAGGCGGAAAAACTATTAGTTGTACTGAAGCATTTAGGATTTTTCATTTATTGCTCCCGAAATGGTAAAAATCCGAAAGATGGCTACATATATTTATAAATATAATCTTATCAACTGATACTCGATTTTTTTTAATTCTACGAGGTTATCATTCAATACCAAACGTTATTTACCCTATTTCCATAAACAAACACCACCGAATCAATATATATTATTTACAGCACTCGAGCAATCACGGATATTTACCAACACATGTTTTTTCAGTTTCACATAACATTATCTTTTAATACATAGTCTGTTACATCGAAGGAGTGTCAATAGAAAGAATTGATATTGATAATTCTTAAGGAAATCAGAGGTTCAACTGTGTGCGTTGTTTATTTAGTAATCCATATTGGACGTTTGTGAGTGATTTAATATTTGTTCAAGTTGTTAGGTTCGTTATTCAAGATCAAACTACTTTTTTTTTAAATTAAACCAGTATAACTTGCAGAAATTCTGCTTTTCTTTTAGCATACTATAAAAGTATTGTGTTTTCAACTTATTTCTGATTACTTACAAGAGGTACTATGTACAGAGTGTTCAGTATCCCATGCGTCACTTAAATAAAACGTAGGCCGAGCGAAACAGCTGTAATTGCATTTTAAAACGTATTTTTCGAATAAATAGTGGAAGTTTAGTTTAACCATTCAGTTATTTATTGTTCTTAGTAAGATGGACTTCCAAAAAGTAAAGGTTACCACAATCAATTTCACTAAATTAAATAATAACCTGCATATTTTCCAAATCACTATCACTATCGCTTTTATTTGATATTTGAAAGCGATAAACCCAGACCAATTCTAGTAGAACTAAGAAGTACTAGCCTAAGAAATCAAATACTAAAAGAAGCAAAAAAATTAAAAGGGACTAATCTCTACTTAAGCGAGGACTATTCAAGTAATGTACAGCAACAAAGAAAAAAATTAAGGGAACAGATGATAAAAGCTAGAAAACTGGGATTTAGAGCAAATATAAAATATAACAAATTATATATTATAATGAAATAATAAATATAAGAATTAATCAATAATAATTTAGTTAAAAATAATAATAGTTTGTTAAAAAGAATAATAATTCAAATATAATCAAACAATGATATAATTTAACTCAACAATTTCATTATCAATTTAAAAAGGATATTATCAAATGATTTACTAATCTTTTAAACATTATGACAAGTAATTAGTGTAGATATTATAATTTAAAAATAATTATCTAGAGTTGGAATCTATATGACATTCTTTCTTTATGATTTTGATGAATCGTTCCAATAATGTAAAGGTGATTACAAATTTTCATAGTATATTCCATTAAACTCTTAAACTCAAATCTAAAACAACAAAATATAATAAAATTACTTATAGTGAATTTAAAACAAACAATTGTATAATTTAGTTAGGTTGTTCAAATTAGCATAAGGAAAAACTACTTACTTTTTTTGAGTGTTGTGTACTAAAGTATACGGACAAAGATAGGACTTTGAATTATGCCTCTTGTTAGTACAAATGTGCTCCAAAATCATAATTGCTAGTGAATGCACAAAAAGACAACTTCAGTGTTGAAAACCCAGAGTGCCTATGGTATTAAAAGACATGGAATTTATCTGTGTGGTGCTCCAAAGAAAGTACAATAATGTACATGTAAAGACTAAACGTCAAATCTAAAATTGTATTATTTTAATTAACAAAAGGTTGTATTATAATGTTTTCATTTTATTTTATACTGTATTCTGATTAAAAAATTGTATATAAGAATAATATTTACAACATTATCAAAAATTTTAAAAACATTTATCAAAATTTATATGTCAAAGTGCAGATTAATTTTGAAATAAGTATTTTCAATAATTCACATTTTGAGTATCTAAAATAGTATTTAAAAGGATTATTAAATGATCTTAATTAAGTTTTCAATAAAATAAGCACAGAATAACATTTAAAAGCCCTAAAATAATAAAAAGTTGTAACATAAACATTTATGCAAATTAATAAACAAATACACAAAATATCAACTATGGATACATGTGAATATTGATTTTTATAAATAAGAATGATAATTTAAGTAAATATTATTCAAAATATGTCTTAATTTATAAAAAATTATATTGTTAATATTATTTTAGTATAGGTTATGTTTGTATTGTAAAACAAAATTATTACCTTGCATAACAACAGTCGTTAGGGATTCAATTGTTTTGAAAAAGATATAAATAATCGGTGCACAATCAAAAAGCTCTCTCTTGTCTCCTGGTCATCTCTGAAATACGTGCTTCTGTATGGAATTATTGTAAATTGTGCCGGTTGACTGGTCATAAAGGTGTTATTTCCAGTTATACCTAAAAGTATGGTAAATTTTCACATCTGATACAAGTTTAACAACACTTTATAACCATCACTTACTTGTAAAAGATTTTAACACAGTTAAATTGATATAAAGTGGAATTATTCCTAGACGATTACAGCAGCGGTCGGATGGATTCGCCATTTTGTAAAAACGATCTCTACGCTTAGGAATGCATCGAGTCACGTGAACAATGTCAATGTGAGTACTAACTTTATTTTGCGAGGCAAATTCAAATAATTCAAAAACTATTTATAACATTTCTCTTAATCGAAGTGACAATTTATATGTATTCACGATTGTGAAGAAATTTGTATATTTGCGTAAAGGTAATTTCTTTTGATATACTTTAAGGGTCGATTAAAAGTTTGAATAATAATAAATTCACGATATTGTACAAGTTGTTTTATTATATTTTTTTCAATAATATAGGCTGCTAGAAAAGTATACAGGTAGGATAAATTTAACAAATATAATAAATTTTACATCAAACAAATTAATAATTATAATCAACAAGAATTGACAGCTGAATCCTAACTCTAGAGAAAAGAAGTTTCATGCTCATTATAATCTAAATCATAATATCTAAACTTATAATATTATTTGTATATAAAACTCTAAACCATTATAAAATAAAATTAAAATTATTTAAAATAAAAGTAATACAGCGCCATCTATTGAGATAAATAAAAAATAAAACGTTTTAACGATATTAATAAAGAATATTTCATTTAAATCATTTATTTTAACAATTCATTAATGAGATAAATAATTATAATATTTCTAATTAACATTTATACTGATATTGGTATGAAACGATAATAATTACATATAATAAACATTTATTATAAATCTGGTTAGCCCAACGTGAAATAATTGATATAAACATTATAATCTAAAATAAATATAAAAATATTCTCACTCACATTACATATCACAATATCACAATAATATAGATGAAGAAATTTACACGACAGACACATTACATCTAATAGATCTCAATATTGAAAAACTAAACAAGTATTCATCTCAAACATCATTATCAAAAAAAGGAAGAAAACACAGTCAAATAACACCTGAAAAATCAGAAAACGATAAGAAAAAAACCAAAACACATATAGCGAACAATCCGATGTCAAAAAACGAACTAACGCAAGTAGCACATTAAACAACAAAAAAACCAAAAACAAGATAAATCAACAAAATAAAGAAACTATAAACGCACAACTAGAAAAGTACTCTAAACTTAAAGTTTTATTTTGGAACTGCCAGGGATTAAATACGATACGAGACCTAGACCTACAGGATATGGAATACATCTTGACTTTCCCAGTAATTGGACTTGCAGAGACATGGATAACTACTACAGAACCCAACTTACCAACACCATTAACGCAAAATTATTACGCCTATCACAGCCCAGCTAGTAAAGAAAAGCAAATGGGAAGAGGCAGTGGTGGAATTCTACTTTTGGTATCAAAACACATACTTAATATTACAAATATAGAGTTAATTAATATGTGCAACATGTGGATATTTGTTAAAATGTTTATTAATGAAAATCTTATTATTTTAGGTGTAACATACTTTAAACCAAGTTTGGAGGATCAAATTTGTATAGAGTTATTCGAAAAAACGGTAAAAGATATAACAATTGCTTTTCCGAATGTAAACTTTTTTATAATGGGAGACTTTAATGCCAGAATAGGATATTTGAATGACTTTCAGGAATCCCATGAACAGGATTATAATATCCCTCTTGAATCTCGTAACTCTTTGGATGGAGTTATCAATATACGGGGTGAGTTACTAGTTAATGCTATGGAGAATCTAGGGTTTTATGTACTAAATGGCAGACTTGGAGATTATAGGGGTAATTACACATATATTAGTAAAATAGGTAAAAGTGTCATAGATTTAGTTTGGGCAAACCTTAACAGTGCAAATATTATTTCTGATTTTTGTATTGACGATAATTTATACTCGGATCATTTAGGGTGCGTAACAACATTACAGGTAAAGTTTGAAATTAATAAATCAGATTCTTTACTAAAAGTCATAAAACCTAAAATGGTATGGAATCCCAAAAAAGCTATTGCTTATCAAAATATCATATCACAGTACAATTTTTGTTCGCAATCTAAATCCGTAGATGACTTAAATGCCGATATAATTAATGCAATAACATTAACATCAACATTTTTAAATATGCATACAAAACAGAATATTTGTCACAATTACTTCTTAAAACCTAACCCCTGGTATGATAATTCCTGTAAGTCAGCTAAAAAACACCTTAATAAATCAAAAAAACTTCTTCGCAAAACAAATTTTAATAATGATTCATTATTAGATTACAACTTAACTAAAAGAAGATATAAACAATTACTAAAAAATAAAAAACATACATACTACAATGAACTAAAAGCAAAATTTGAAACTATTACTAATCCCAATGAGTTTTGGAAACATATTAAACTAGGTAAAAACAATAATAAAAGATGCACTATTAACCAAAATGTTATGACTAATTATTATAAAGATTTTTATACATACAGTCCTTGCAAAAATATTGATGTATTGCACCCCTACTTAGACACACCCTTTTCCACAACAGAAATAATTCAAACGCTTCGTTATGCCAAAAATGGGAAAGCTTCTGGTGAAGATGATATTGTAAATGAATTCTATAAAAACCTGCCTATCGATGGTATTACTCAATTAAAAACGCTGTTTAATTTAATACTCAATGAAGAAAAAATCCCAAATTGTTGGTCAAATATAAAAATGATACACTTTCATAAAAAAGGGCCAACAGAAGACCCAAATAATTACCGTGGCATAGCTCTAATTAACAATATTACAAAACTTTTCACACAAACTCTAAATAATAGGTTAACAAATTTTACAGAAAGTCATAAATTACTGCCAGAATGCCAAGCTGGTTTCCGCAAAACTCGTAGTTGCGAAGATAACATTTTAGTACTGTATACCATAATTAATAATTATCTAAGACTTCCTTCTAGGAAACTTTTTACCTTGTTTGTAGACTTTAAAAAGGCTTTTGACAGTCTTGACCATAATTGGCTGTGGGAAAAATTATTTACATGTGGAATAAGTGGGAAAATTGTGAGAATAGTCAAAACCTTATATAGCAGATCAACAATCTTTATGGAACAAAATGGCCAAAAATCCGAAAAAATAAAAATTACAAAGGGTGTATTACAAGGGGACTCTCTAAGTCCGTTAATATTTTCCTTATTTATCTCTGATATAGACTCATACTTTAAAAAACACGGTGCTAAAGGGGTTACGCTTGACAAAAGAGACATAGAGACATAAATATGTTACTTTATGCCGATGACCTAATTTTGTTTGCAGAATCTCAAACTGATCTAATAAGAAATCTCAAGATTTTAGAATCCTATTGTGATGAGTTTAAGTTAGAAGTTAATACATCCAAAACAAAAATAGTTATATTTCGTAGAAGTTCTAATATTGGTAAACAACCACAGTTCAACTATAAAAACAATATAATTGATATATCGAACACGTACCAAAACCTAGGTGTCACATTTACCTTTAATGGCTCATTTATGAACAATTTAAAACAACGTGAACAAAAAACAAGGTTATCACAGGGAGCAGTGTTTAAAACTGTTTATAACTCAAAAATAAATTCGATTGATGCTATTAAGATTCTGTATAATAACGTAATAATTCCCACATTTACTTATGAAAGTGGCATACTTCGATACTTGGAAGAAGTAGAAAGAATCCAAAATAATTTTTGGAAAAACTGCTTCTTTCTTCAAAAATCGACAGCTGGTTATTTGATAAGGACAGAAATTAATCTTGTTAAAATGGGCTACTTTATTTTAAAACAGAGTATTGAATTGTTACTTAGATTAAAAAATACAAATCCAGATAGATATGTTTACAGAGCACTCCTGCGTCTGAATGTTCTGCAAAAGTCTAGTGTAGGCTCCTTAAAATATAACTGGCTGTATCTTTTAAAAAACTGTATAATGCAATACTGTGAAATAGATCTAAATATCAATACCATCAATGATACAATTAAGAAAACAATACTTACAAACTTCAAAAATAAAACTGTCCAGGAAGACTTGTATAGAATTCTTAATAGCACATAAATTACTAATACAACGTGAGCTTGACAGTGAAAAAAATTATATGACCAAAACAATACCATTTTATTTAAAAAGACTATCAGCGCAACTTAGAACAACCAATACAGATACAATCTCTTTATATATAAATAATTGCTCATATAATATCAAACAGAGATCAACTTGCACAATCTGTAACCTTTTAAAACCTGAAACTTTAGAACACGTTCTTCTGGTCTGCCCTTTATACAATAGCCTAAGAAAAGAACTTATCCCCATCAGTCACCACTCAGATGACCTAGAAGCCTTACTATGTACTTATGAGAAGTCGGAAGTACTCAAACTACATCGCTACTTCAGCGGAGTAATGAAACTTCGAGCTTTTATTATTAATGAATAAAAAAAGGCAATCCAGTTTGATCCTCCAAACTTCACTCTTATTATACTTATACTTTTAGGGTTCTCCACATAATACATACATATATATATTTTTTAATTTTTTGTTAAATTTATTTAGGTAATGTTATGTTATGTATTATTGTGAAATTAGTTTTTATTTTATATTTTTTATTTATTTTTGTAATATAGTATATGTAGGTACTTATATATAAAATGTTATGCAATGACCAAACTCCTTGTTCATGTTTATTAACTATAGAACAATAAACTTTATTTATTTATTTATTTTATTATTTGATACTACTCGTCCAACGAAATTCCATATGCGTGCTCAATGGGAATCATGTCGAGAGAACTTGCTGGCCATGGTAATCTTTCAATATTCCCCATTTCCAGTGCTTTTTGTTTTCTTCTCGTTTAATAATGTTTCGAATATATCTATCCCTTGTCATAGTGCTTATTATCCTATACTTATCCTCCTTGGTATTGAACGACTCCCTTTGTAAAAGTTAGTCTTTCTTGTCGTCTTGGCCTTCTCCAAACTCAAGGTGAAGCGGTAATATATTTTAATAATAAACTGTAATAAATAAAATTACTTCTAAACAAAATAAAGTTCACTTTTGTCCGCCAAAAACTCGCTATTCAATTTAAACTTGTCCAAGCCTCGTATCTTGAGGAGTGACACTTTGTACTCGAGACAAATTAATAGAAGGTAGTCCCCAGTAAACTTCTACAACTCGATATAATTATTGTAGAATACTCCGACGTCTAATAAAGATAATGTCATTTATAAACTTACTAATGTAGCAATATAGACCATAATTACTTTATAATTGAAGTTGGAAATTTAAACTGAAGTTCTGGAACGTCTCATGAGAGTGCCTTTATATTATATGTATATAGATACGAATGGCGCAGACTCTTCAATCAATTTTGGTTCGACTTTTAACATAAATTTACCCAAAGCAATCTACTTCATGTGTCAAACTCCGATGTAACTCACCGAAGTTTGTAGAGTTTAAGTATACTTGTTGGTACATCGATATTTTCACGGAAACCTGGTTAATTTTGCATGGCTATATACAGTGCAGGCGATAGAGACCATTTTCTAGTATCAATACAAGAAAAATGTTATTGATTTGTCCATTATAATTATTTAAAAATGTGTTGAAAGGTGTTTCAAGGAAAAATGTTAAAAACCGCAATATCTCGCTGGTCATCATCATCTTCATTCAGCCCTCAGTGGCCAGCGTTGAACATAGACCTCTCCAATCAATTTCCAATCCAATCGATGCCGTGCTGTTTGTATGCAGTTGGTGCTAGTCCTCTTAATATCGTCTTACCAGCATGTAGGCTACCTTGTTTTTCCCTTCCAGGTCTCCACACTCAAGAATCCCCTTTCTCCGCCGACCATCTCTGCAACGTGGCCAGCTCAGTTCCAACTCAGCTTCGCAATAGTTCCTACTTAATAGTTTAATATTTTGGAAATTTTGAAACTTCCTATATCCAGAATACAAGTTGTTTAATTCATGAATGGCTTGTAAACATTTTTAGTCCGTCCAAAATGTAAAACACGCCCATATATAAAAGTTTCGGTGTTAATAAATTTCAGTGTGGATGGCGCCGCATTATGGATCGAAAAATACAGCATGCAGAGGTTCAGCTGAGAGCTGATTACTAACTTATTTCTTAACTTTTTTGAAAAAAGAAAAACTTGTAAAATAGTTAAAGGACGATACTAGAGATGTATAGAAATAGATTTTTCAATTTTTTTTTCTGATAACGGCGTGAAATGCATCTCAAAATACTTAATTTTTAACATTTTTTTCCCTCAATAATGGTAATATTGAAAAAATATTCATTATTTTGTTTCTATAAATCCCTAGCAACACCTTTTCTCTTGTAGCCTCAACAAGCAGTTTTAAATAATTTAAAAAAATAAAGGTACAATTAGCCACGAGCAAAACCTCTGTTTTTGCTTAAATATTCAGCCGTAGGAATGCCCTTAAAGACCCAGAAACTGAAGAACAACAAAGTAGCAATGATGTGGGTGCCAGATCACAGAAGGATAGTAGGTAATGAGGAAGCTGCTAGACCTGCAAAAAACGAAGCAAATACACCTATCCTTGGTCTGGAAACTGGATCAACTAAGATCTTACTGGATGAATATGCCAGGATTGAGGTTTGTAGATATATCATCTAAAAGAGCAAAGTGCATTCTCTAAATGAGCAAATGCTTCGTTTACCAGTATGTCATGTTACCAGTATATAATTACTGGTAAAACCATTTTAGATTGACGGGAATGCTACTCTTAACCATTCAGTTATTTATTGTTCTTATTTAATTTAGCTTAAATCTGAATTCTATAAGTTTGTGAAAAAAACATACCAAGCTTTATGAATTTTAGGTTTTAGGATATAGACAATACTGATTTAATTTTTTTTCATGCTATTTAAAATGGCGAATTCGCATTCTAAAATATGGCGGTGGCGCCGGTTATCTGTACTTGTCTCTTTTTGTCAAACTTGTTCTTTACAATTAAAAATTTTTTATATGAATTATGTTTATTCAGTCGTCAAACACTTTTTAAAAAGAAACTTTTGCAAACTATATATTAATAATATATTAAAACAATAAATAACTAAACTTGTGGAAGTGGAAGTTTCCTTCAAGCGTTTAGTTTATTGTTCCTAATAAGATGGACATTCACAGATTAAGGGTTAGTACAATAAATTTTATTAAAACAATGTACTATGACAGCTACTTCAGAAGTTTTAAAAACTGTGTAAACAGAAATTTTCATGTATTTACTACATTTATCAGGTCACAAATATAAAAAACAAGGAAAAACTAAAACGCAAAGAAAAACAAGACATAAACTCTGCTGAGCAATATAAAAAAATATTCTATTATTCTAGGAAATGCAACTTCTTCAACCCTAATACGAAGAAATAGAGGAAATAATTTTTCGCTTTTAAAATGGCTTCTAATTCTATTTCGGTAGATTGTTTTGGGTTTCTTTCTTCTTTTTATTCTTCTTAATATTATTACTATTAGAATTAAAATTTATATTGTTGTAGACCATGCAGTTGTTGTTGATATAATAATTTAATTACTGATTGTTTCTTTAATAGAAATTAAATTTTTTGAGAGTTGATTTCGTAAAGATTCCTGAAATTGATTTTACTTATATTTGATGTTTCAAATGTTTTTCGTATGTGAAGAGGTGAAATCTCAATTTTTGGTAATATTAGTGGTTTTATTAGTTGAATGTTGTTGAATTTAATTTGTTTAATTATAATTTTACATATTTCCAAAATGGTTACGAGCGACGGACGATTTATTTCTAAAAATTCGTCTCAATTATTTTGACATTATTCGTTCTGGATATATTGGAATGATTATAATTTCATGGTTCGCTAAAGGTTCAATAATTGTTTCCTGATAGACGTATATTTCATTAGTTAAACAGTTTTCTGGGAAGTTACCATTTAAAAGTTGCAATTTGCATTTAACTTTTGTTATGAAATCTTGTTTACATTAGTACACAATCTAATATTGGACATTCTTCTTTTTGGGTTTGAATTTCTTAATCTTCTCTTTTTAAATAAGGATAAGTGGGTGTAAATATCGTGCGGTTTTGGATTATAGGATAAATATGATACAATTCTAAGTATATTGGCTTTAGGATAGAAATGTGTACGACAAAAATAAGTTTAGAATTTAAAAAGGAACAAATAATATGTCAAAACATTTTAAAATTAAGGAATTTCGTCCTGTTTATAAATTTTGTGTAATTAATTAATCATATCTAAAATTTGTTTACTTGATATAATTGAATTATGAAGTGAATTTAATTTTAGGAATATATTCTCACTACTAGCTGTAAACCCTAACTTTATTGACTCTTGTTGAGTTGGTAAACTTGTTCATTATTAAACAAGTTAGAAAAATACAGAGTCAATTTGCTTTGAACTAAATCTCAATTCATTTGACAGAATGTGAGGTTAGCTGATACAAAGACAAAATAAAAAAATATTTTCCTATGTTTAAAAACAATTAAACCTAAAAATGAAAAGTAGAAAATTGTTTCTACCTGCACCCAAGGTAAAGAAACTTAATAGATACCATACCAAGCCTGACCGTTTTCTATGATAAAACAACTACTTCCTGGGCTATATGCCCCAACGGACATTGAATTACATTCCAATAGAAAACGTGATGGCACCGACTTCGTCGATACTTAAAACCATCCTAACATAGTTTTTTATTTTTGATTTTTTGACCTTTGAACCGTTCTGAGTTATTGCAGCACCTCATTTTTCAAGATCTCAAAACGTCTTTCTAGATTTCGCCCCAAAAAACATTCAATCTCATCTCGAATTTCGAGAGTCTCGTGAAACTCTAGTGTTGCCAGTTCCCGAAATATAAACTTTTTTGCACAAGTATACTTAGACCATCTTCTTGCCTTTTTTATGTAAGTACATATAGTATTTTATTACCTCGCTCACAAATCAACAACATTATTAATAAACTAACATAAATATTAATAGATATCAGAATTTGTAATTAAATGAAGGAAATGGGTATATTGGTAGAGCGAATTTCAATGCGACCGCCGTAAATCCATCGAGTTTGGGTATAAATCAACTAATGGATATTCACTTTCATGTGGCAAGTTCAATTTTCGGTTTCATATTTTGCTTCTGTCGGAAAGTAGCTGTAGATACGCGTACGCTGCGGCGCCCGCACCTTTGTGTTCTCTGTTCTAAAGATCAACATGCCGACGAACGATATTTATGGGAAAAATGTGAAAGTCTAGCCGACAAAACCGTTTTTATAATTTTATAATCGATCAATGTTGGTGTACCTATTGCTTACTGGGTTAATTGTGCTGGTAATTCCTCATCTACAAGGTTACACAGTGTCTCCATACAATAAAACATACATTCATTATTAGCTAAATAAAAACTAATATTAGAAACGGGAATGTCTTCTACTATCGAATATCAATAAAGAAGGAACCAAAATAACCTCATTATGACAATTTAGCCGTTAATTTACATATTCTTTTTAAATTTTCTTTTTGTTTGATAACTTAAGCGTTGTGTTCGTGTTTTCAAAAGTGCCTTTAATATTTACTTTATTTATGAATTAAAAATATAAAATCAACTCATGGTCTAACTAATTTTACATTTTTATTATAGCAGAAAACATTTTCTGTCTACAATATAACGGTCTCCTACTGAGACAAGAAACTTGGCCGGATAGACCTGGCAGCTCAGACAACAATTTATACAGAAGAAAAAGAAGAAGATCCCATTTTGGTTTGTTTACTTTTGTTTTGTGCTTTTTTTATGTTTGATCCTTAGAACAAAAAGAAACAGGAAGGAGTATATGCAAAATGACCTTGAGTCCAGAAAGGAGCTTGTATATGGCGGCCAAATGTCAATTTTAATTTCCGTTTCCAGTGCCGTACCGTAAAAAAATAAAATTTCTGTTAGGGTCTTTATTTTGATTAAATTCCAACCAATCAAGTATGTGAATCTCAGAGTAATAAGTAAACATAGAGTAGGCATATTCCCTACTACTTGTCGTCGAGACAGATTTGTTTACAAACAGAGCATTGCCAGACGTTGTGTTTTGTAAGTACAAAGTAGGAAACAAAAACGTAATAATATAATTTACAACTACAATTTTATTTTACTTTTAAGAGAAGATTTTTAGTAAGAGAAAATATTCTTTAATACATTTTAATATTCACTTTCTTACCTTTCTATAATAGTGATAAAAAAGCTCTAGACCAATTGTATCAAATACCAACACCGAAAATTTGGCATCAGTGTCTAGGTTTGTAATTGTTTAGAGGTGATTAGCAATTTGTTCGATTTTTCTTGAATTTTTGTGTATTTAAGTGAACTTTATAAAGTGTTTTTATTTATTTTCAATATTGAAAATGGTGAAACCCCGAAAAGCGTGTATAATATGTGGTACTTCGCAAAATGATAATCTAACCTATCACCAGTAAGTTATTCACTACATTGGCGTACAATTAGCAATTTCAATTAAAATTTATTACAATTAAGAAAATCAAATTAATAATGAAATACATATAATATCGTTTTAGATTTCCTTCCGATAAAAATATGTTAGAAGTATAGTGCCATGCCATATGTGTAGATATAAATTCCTTACCAAAATATGCGTATTAAATTATTTAACTAACATTTATATAGGTATTACGGTGAACTCTAACCAATTACACGCCACTGTACGGCTGTGTTTACCTACACCACTAAATTTTCCATCTCTCTCAATTATAGGTTCATTGCAATTGACTACAAACTGTATGTTATTGTGTTGTTGTGGCATCTCTATGTTTACTTATTACTCTGAGATGTGAATACATTTTGTGTTGTAAATCATTTTGTGTTTATAAAAACCGAATGATACGCCTATGCGCTCATTTTTGACATTTATATGCAAATATTGCTTTGACAGAATCTTAGACCACATACAAAAGACGTCAATTTTCTGTCCTTGTTGTGAAGCCAAAATAACTTTATGTTGTGTTCTATAACTATATGTTTACAAACAAATCCACGTTTGAATAAAACTTCTTCGGTTGTTTTCGTATATCTTCGACTGCACTGTCTCTTATAGCATGGAACATTGCGAATCATATGTAAACATTAATCTTACCCTGTTCATAAACTAATTGTGGTATTGTTTTCGTTGTATTAATTTTGGGTTAAAGTTATGATTTAAGAATTTTGATTAGATTTTTGTTTGTAAACAGTACCGCCCACACACCTCATCCCGTAGCTCCACGAACTTCATGCGACAAAGAGAGATAATATTGGCTTCAGTATGTTGTTCAGGAAAATGACGTCACAGCCAGTCTATTTGTATATGGTCTAAGGACAGCATACTGTAAACATAAACAATGGGTCATACAAGGAGCTTCAAGATGGCCGACTTCCGTCGCAAATTTTTCTTAAAGTTAATATATGACAGACTCCTTCCTGTTTCTTTTTGTTCGAAGGTTTGATCAAAGATTCTTTTATTTTATCCAAAACAGCTGCAAAAACGTAAACAAAAAAACTATGCGCAAGCGTGTAAGATGTCTATTTACTTTGTTCCACGTTCGCTGCTGGTGCGCTGTTGCCAATTCGCAAAATACGAACAGAGAGCTTTAAACTGCTTTAATACTTTATAAAGCAATATTTCGAAAATTATAAAAATAATATTTATTAAATATTATGAGTTGTTTAATATAAAGGATAAAAAATAGGAGACATGCCCTCTTTTTTTATGTTTTTGATGTTTGCTTCTTCGCCGATAACAGAGTTCAAATCGTTCTTAATATTATTGTTCAGTCTTTGGATTGCAAACTTCGGACATTCTACTAATACGTGGTCGACAGTAATGTTTTTTAGACACTGATCACAAAATGGAATGTCTGATTTCGTTATGAGGTGGATATGTGTCCATGGTTTCACTGACGGTTTTATATTTTTTAATTTTGCTTGAGATAGGGTCCACGCACTTGTCACGCACTGATCACTTCAGATTTTTTTTCATGTCGTTGGAGGTTACTTTTTTTTCTGGAATTGCATCGTCCCAGGTGGGTGCAAGCCGAGCTTGCTGGTCTGCTTCTTCATTTCCTTGAATGTCTGTATGTGAGGGGACCCACATAAATTATACGTTGGTATTTGTTTGCTGTAGATGGTATAGTTCATTTTTTATCTGAAGTGCGATTGGGTCATTTGCGTATAGATGTTGGATTGATTGGAGAGAGCTGAGTGAATCTGTGATTATGAGACAGAGAGTTTGTTGTTTTTGATGAAATGGAGGGCTTGTAATATGGCATACATTTCAGCTGTGTATATGGTAGTTATTGGAGATAATTTATATTTTAGGGAGGTATTTGGAAGAATATCTGCTGCCCCAACTCCATCTTCAGATTTAGAGGCATCTGTATATACAATATAATAACTTTGATATTTTTCAAGTTGTTTCAGGAAAGATTGTTTGATTAACGTTTTTGGAGTTTCTGTTTTGTTATAAAGTAAGAGTTTTGTATTAATTTTAGGTATTGATATCAACCAGGGAGGATGGGTTTTAATGTTTATTGGAAAAAAATCAGGGAAGTGAATTTGTAGGTCTAATAGGTTTCTTCTGACTCTGGAGTAAAAAGGTGGATCAATTCTCTTTCTAGTGTTTGTTTCCGGGAAACGGTCTGTGAATGTGTTTAAAAAAGTTGGAAAATTTTTTACTATTTTTTCAAATGATAATCTAATATACAGGGTGAACCACTTTCACTGACTATTTTGTTTTCAATTTCTAGATTTTCCTTGATTTCAAGAATGTGTAATACGTTGCTACAAATTGGTACAGGGTGGGCAATGAAAATTTAGACATTGCTGAATGTGATAACACGGGTTAACTCCTTTAAATTAAATCCTTTATTGTTTTATTCAAATGATTGATCTGTGATAAAACTTCAATATTATAACTTTGCAAAAAGTAAATTATCTGTAATAATATACTTTCTAAATAAATATAAAGTTAAAATACAATATTTTATAGACAAAATAAAATGTTTTACACTAACATGAATTCGTTGCGTGCAAAATTATTCATTATACCTACTTGATTTGAAATTTCCAAGGGACTCTTTTAATACTTTGGGCCTCGAGGAAAATCTACAATGCTTAGGTGCTGGAAGAGTTTACATTTCACTACCTCTTGTTTTATTTTTGAAAACTGTCTTTACTTTTGTCTTTATAATACATCACACATACATGTTTTTATGCATGAGGATGTACCTAACTAACGGCAACGAATATCTACTGCCTTTTCAGTTACAAAGTAAGGATATAATATGAAATATTTATCTATTTACTTTTAAATTGCTTCTCGCCATTTTTACAATCTGTTTATATCGTTTGATATATTAATAACTCCAACACAATATTTATTCACAATAGTTATTGTTAAATATATTCTAAATTTTTCATTGGATGTGAGTTACTGTGTCTTAGCATTGTATGGTGTTTGAACTTTTTACACTTCCTCCCTGCTCATTATTTTTTATTTTTAATAAACAAATATTCTTTAATGAAATTATGGATATTTGATTATCAAGGGTAATATAACAAGACCTTGATTATAGTCGGCTATTTTTGTGGTAATTAAATTTTGAGAATATTTTAGTATCAATTTGTTGAGACATAATTTGACATTAAAATATTCGAGAAATTTAGCAACAACAAAATAGCAGACTATTAATCAAGGTCGTGTTATATTTAGGAAGATTATTTCCTGAGATTTTTTTTATTTAAAAACAATAAATACGAATAATTTTATTAACACATTCTACACTAAAAGAGTACAAAGCAAATTAAAATAAAAAAAAATTAAGTCTAAGACTAATTAAAGTTAAAAACACAATTGTTGTAAACTACATCTTTTTGATTGCTTAAATATTCCCTTTTCTGAAGGTGTTCTTCTTCAGATTTTGAAGTTAAGGAACTTATAATGCAGTTGGATGATGGGAGACATGAATTTCGCAAAAAAATATTAACATTAAAAAGGCACTGGTTTCTATAGTAAATTTTCGTAAAAATATTTGCGGGTTATCCAGTATTTTTCGAGAAAAACGGAGTCAAAAACTCAAATTTTGTAGGTTAACTACACAAAACATTCACTGTCCAAGGTGCGTTATGTCATGTAGATACCAGCGTTGCCACATTTCTGAATAAAACCTAAATATTAGGATCATATTTTTTTACATTATGAATATATAAAAAATATTGAAAATAAAATGTGAAATGTAGAGAGAATATAACTAACCAAATCGAATCGGTCTTTTTGCATAGATAAAACAAAGATAAACAAACACACAAAATTCAGTGACGGGTGGCGATGCTACCCTAATCCAACCTAACCCAACCAAACCTAACCAGACCTAACCAAACCTAACCTTACCTAAACTAATCAAACTTAACCTAACCTAACCAAGCCTAACCTAACCCGAAGGGATACTCCATAATGGTCCTTCGAACCGGATATGAACCAGCGACCAATAGATATTCTCAAAAAAACTAGAAAGCACGCTCGATCGGCGTTTACTCGATTAATTACTTGGTTAGATAGTAATCTTGATACCACAGAAGATGTTTTTCAAGTTCAAACTTACGAAAAGACCTTAACGGACGCCTTTGCTAATTTAGAAAGAATTGAAAGAATTCGTGTGAATGGAGACGATCCTCAATCAAAAGGCAACGTTCTTCACCTCTAAAAAATTGCCTTTGCTTCATTTAAACTTACTAGTCCTTAGCCTTACCGTAACTTAGGTAACTTTAACGCTTCCAAAAAATGAAGTATTCGACTTATTGAAAAGACCTTACATCCATCGGCGTACGGCAATTGAGAATGTAACGAACCATATTATTATTATTTATTACTTTATCAAGAGAGGCGTACAACTATTGTCGCGTGCAGCCAACAATGTATTCAACCCTCTTGTATTATACCCCCTGAACACAATACGATTACCATTGGACCACTGTGTTACCCTCTAAAATTGGGGCATGTAATAACGCAGAGACGTAATCAATCAAACTACGTTGATCAACACCAAAACCGTTTAAAAAATCGATAGAGGCGATATCTTGTGAGTGGTTAAGGAAAATTTAAATCAATTATCCTGGAATATAGAGCAGTTTTATTTAAAAAGTTTCCATACAATCATATTTAAATATATAGTCGTAAAATACTTTCGGGATGATAAGTCTGGTCCTGGAATAAGTAACCGTAGGCAGCAATTCGAGTGGAAAGGAACAGACGCAGCAAATGCATTCATTTCCATCCACTATCTGACCGTCCGCAACTACAGCTAAACAATTAACACACGAGTGGAGGCGGCAGCGGCACTTACTTTGCGGAGCTCTATGACAAACGACAACGGTAGACTTTGTCGAGAAGGGATCAAAGGGGAGACGTTCAAAGTGGGTTTCTTGAAAAAGGAACTCGTGAAAAGTTTAGCTAATTATAACGGAATTCACAAAGCGCTGCGTTTTAATTAACCGAAAAATCTGTACGTGACATGCTATGTTATATTTTTCTATCTATTTAAAAATATATTTGTCCTGCAACTGTCATTGTGTGTGAACAAACAAATATTAAATTTTTGAACCTAAATCATATGAATGATTACCTCGATAAAAGCACAGAAGAAGAAATTGAATTTAATAATAATGTAAATTCTACAATGGGAGCAATGTTTTCTAAAACGCCCGCTGGTCACTTTGCCTCTAACGCGGAAGACTCGAGGATTTCTTACAAACATTAGGTATCTGTACAGTAGGAAGGGTGAGTATAGACCCACAGCACTTAGGCCACAATATGGCCTATTGTACATCCTTCCAAGGAGTCGTCCTCCTAGGTCATTGTCCACCCTGCCTTATCCAGGAAGGAGGACAGGTCACCAGGGGACATTTCCTTAATATCAGCAGGTGTAGGCCAAGACTCACCGAACACACTCTCTCTTATCGACAATATCTCCAGACATTCACATAAGACATGTCTGACAGTTTCATCTTCCTCTTCAAATATCCTGCATAGAGGTGTGTCCACTAACCCCAGAATAAACGTAAGTTCTTCCTGGTCATCGCCAAATATTTATTCGGATCCAGCTTCTCAAGGTCGTCCAAGGTAATCCTGGCAAAACTTCATCCTTTGGTTTCACCCCATCGCTTAAGGGATTGAGTATGGGTGTAACGTTTGGCTAGTTCCGCATTTGTCGAAGTCGTTAGACAATACGTTGTCTATTCAAGGTTAATAGGGCTTGTCTACTATCAGTTCAGATTATTATGTTTTGGCCAGAAATTTTTTTTGCGGCGATTGAGATACCAGCCAGTTCTGTTTGAACCACGCCGGTATTTTTTCCCATTCTCCACTTAATCCTTAGACTAAGTGATCTGGAGTAACCTCCACAACCTGATCCTTTCTTGGTTTTTGAGCCGTCTGTGTATATGCGTATTGCATTTGCAGCATCCGCCTCAGTGTTCTGTTTTATTTGTATTTTGTAGGGTTTATTAAACACAAACCTGGGTTCAATTGCGTCACCGGCTGCCTGTAGCAAAGGCACCGCAGTGAGTCCCTTCCTCCACAGGTTCAGCCTCAGTTGACCCATTCCTACCTCGGGGTTTACACCAACAATGCGCAATCGTAGCATGGCCATTAGCGCAACCTCCTTGACGTGCAGATCGAGAGGTGTCAGACCAGTAACCAATCCATTGCCGCGGTTGGTGTTGTTCTCATGGCTCCTGTGATGTTCAGACAAGCCATTCGCTGTATTTGATATAGTTTTTGGAAGGCCTTTGCTTGTAGAGGTTTAGGTCCCCATGCAATGGCTCCGTACGTTAGCATAGGTCTTATTATTGCAGTGTAGATCCAGGTGATTACAAGGGGCGAGAGACCCCATGTGCGTCCCACTGTCCTCCGACACTGCTCATAGGCCACATATGCTCTTTTTGCTCTGCTCTGAATGTGCGAGTTCCATGTTAACTTCCTGTCGATGGTAATACCGAGATATTTCACCTCTCCAGAGAAATTTAGTTTGCTTTTGAAGATTTCGGGGGGTTTCAAGCCCGATAAGCTTCTTTTACTAGTGAAAAGGACATCTCTGTCTTCTTGGGATTGATAAATATTAGGTGTAGACTCAATAAAATGCCGTTGTTACAAATGTATTATATTAATTCATTACATTATTATTATATTGAAGAGCCTTGCTACTCATTTAAACATTTTAAGTAAGGAGGAGGCTGCTTTAACGCTGGCTTTTGGGAATAAGGGGTAACCTTAAATTACAATTCCTTCTAAAATTGTAATGAATACTGAATCTAAGAAGATGACTGAAACTGGTTTTGCCAAAGCACATAGACTTCCATCCTGTGTGCTTCTTAATATCCGCTATATTTGCTCCTAATTCTGGTAGCAACGAAGCAGTGACCTGTAAACTCTTTTTACTTCCTGCTATGGACAATGATACCCATTTCTTAGTTGACCAGGTTTCTTAACATTAATCTATTAATTATTTAGCATTGAGTTTTCCATTTCTTCATGAAT
Organism: Ophraella communa; assembly: GCA_035357415.1. NCBI lineage: Eukaryota > Metazoa > Arthropoda > Insecta > Coleoptera > Chrysomelidae > Ophraella > Ophraella communa. The sequence continues at coordinate 25,891,302 of CM068994.1, read as the reverse complement.
TACCAATTTTATCCTGTACTTTTGATTATCTGCTGTACTAACAATATTAAGAGCAGATAGATTGAACGGATTATATTGGGCTTTAGGGTTCTATACATATAAATGGATCCAGAACTCTGAATTGAAATCCTCCTTTATTGGGGAAGTTTTTCTCTGAGATGCTTTAGCCCTTAGTTAATTATTTTTTTTTATTTTTATATAATTAAATATTATTGAGCTGTAAGTCCTTCCTGGTGCTCTATTTTTCTTCACTTCTTTTTGTTTTACAATGTCCATAATATAGTGCTTTAGTATTATCTTCAGAAAAACCTTTTTTTTATGAACGTCATGTTTTTTACCTTTGGTTTTTCAATGTATATGGAAACATTGATTTTTAACGTCAGTGCTACCTTCAGCTGCAATTTTTGCAATCATTTTGGCATTTTTTCACTTTTTGCGATTTGTAACTTTCATAGATAAGGATTTGTGTCTGCTTGCTTCTAGATTAGCTTGTAACGTATCATTTCTTTTGTAGCCTGATGATGGCCTTATCCTAGACCGAAACTAGTAGCTTTATATTTACATCAATATAACAATAAAAGTTTGTGACATTGACATTGGTGTTTCCTTTCTTCATTAATTAATTTATCTAACTTGTTAGTTATTGGATGTTAGAGATAATGGATTTTGATATGAGCTTTGAACAAAAGCGTCGCAGAACACTATTTTACATTCGAAAAGGGATGTACCAAATATCCTAATAAAGTTGGTCCTAAAATTTCATTATTTGACTGTCTCGTTTAGATCAGATCGGCTCCCAATATTTTAGTAGTGTATGATGTATTTTATTAAAATTTTATTTTTAGTTGATATTGCTTTTATAAATTTCCTAATTTTCTTAAATTGTGTTTTTAATACGTGTATTATTAAAAGTAGGTGAAATGGATTATTTATTTGTTTGCAATTATAATGTCATAGAAGGAGACATGCATGCAGACCTCTTAGCTTATTACATGATTACATGTCGCCAACGACCCTGATGAGCTTCATTAGAGCCATATTTTCAAAATATTCCTTAATATAGTAAAAAATTTTAAAGTTTAAACCGTTTTTTTGTTGTTAAATGTGGCAACAGCGAAGTGGAAATAGGTCTATATAAACATTCAACACGCTAATAATATTTAAATGAAGTTATAAATTAAAAGTTTTCATATATGTATGTACTGTCCAAAATAATAAAATCACTAATAGAATATAAAAAAATTACAAAACTAAAACACCAACAAACAAAAATAAGCAAACATTAAGCAAACCATTATCCAATCGGATTTTCTTCTTTTTATTATGTATAATTTGTGGCCGGAGTTGCCAGGGCTATTTGGCCAAGTTTCTTGCCTCTGTAGGAGACCGGTTGATATTATCCGGGCAGAAAATAGGAAATTTAAAATAATATTGCAGTAAAAAGTATTTTATATTACAATAAAAATGCAATATTAGTAAGACCATGAGTTGATCTTATAGTTATGATACCGAAAACCGTTTACACTACCACTACACCAACACACACTTTTATACGCCTGACGCGCGTTTCGATAACCAAGTTATCTTCTTCAGAGACCGAAGGTAAACTTCTTATAGTTATGGTTCATAAATAAAGTAAATTTTAAATGCGCTGTCGCCACATTTATCACCAAGAACACAACACTGTAAAAATTAAGTACTCTAGTTTAATTATCAAATTTTTTATAGAAAATCTGCAAATCAAGATCTAAAAATTTGGTAATAGGGTTAATTTGGTACTCTCTTGATATATGAATAGCTATTACTGTAACTATTCGATATTTGTTTAATAAATCGTATGTCATTTATTGCTACGTGCATTTTCAAAATCAACGCAATTTCACGCTTTATCTTAGATTAAACTGCCACCAGCAAATACAAACTTTTCTCTGTTAGGTTAAAAGAGAGTGAGAAACCGCGACAACCATAAAATATTCATTAAAGTAAGAAGTATAAACATACCATTCCATCACGGCGAGAAAATGTGCTGTAATAAGAAACGTTTTCATATTCTTTATCACCTCCTACTCATTTGTCTGGGTAAGGTGACGTTAAGAACGGAGTCTATGAATTATAACGTTCACATTTAGTTTACTTTTCGTGGAAAAATATTCGGTGTTCTTTGTTTGGCAAATAATACTCGCGAGATCACTGTATTATATTAACTTTATGGTAAAGTTTATTTACTGTATCAAACACAATTGAATCAAAAAAATTTATATTCAGTTAAATATTGTTTAAAAGAAATTTCATCAAACTGGAACATTTTAGAAAAAAAACTGTTCTAAATGGGGATATTTTAAAAATAATCAACAACTTTATTATAGATTTTCACTATAAAAACCAAACTTTCCACACAGCTTCCATGTTTTTTGAGATTTAGTAAGAGTATACGGATTTAAACATCACAATTAAAACTAAAAATGAATTATTTATTTCTTTACACTATTAGGTTTGCACTATAATAGGTTTGTTTCTTTTCTTCTTGACAAAAAAACAGTTGTTTGGTCTCTCTAGTGTGGTCTTTTAGTTCTGTTAATCCTGTAATAAGATGGTTCCTTAACTCTTCGAATCTTCGTCTTGTTCTGTCTTCTATGATTTCTTTTGGTCTAATAGGGTATTTTAATCCATATGAGAAAAAATCTAAAAATATATTATTGAGATAGCTCATTCAAAAGCTCTTTATTTTCTAGTTTTCCCCACCTCTGTCATATTTAAAGTTGTTTCCGCCAAACTTTCAACACAACTTCCTTGTTTTTTAAACTTATGTTTATGTTGAGAATTCTACTTCTATCGTTGATGAATGAAGCAAATTTAAATGCCATTTTAGCTAAATTCTGATAACATCCAGAATTCTTTCTAGGCCACTAAAGATGTCTCTTTCGAAGGTTCCATAGAACTGTCTGTTCGCTCAGCCTCACTTCTTCTGGTGCTGGCTGTCTTCTTTTCTAACACAGTATGACATGGCAGGATATTGTAGACATCCAGATACCATGCAGGTTTGTTGATTCTCGCTGATATTGCTGTTGGTCGTGGTAGTAGTCTTGACTCTGGAGAGTCTTCCATCCTGATAGCCGAACCAGAGTATCGGTAATTCGGTTTCTGTTAAAATCCTCACTTATACATTTTACTAGTCTCAGAACTTGATGCTATGTGTGTTTAGACCCGAATTTACACTTCTCGTCGGGAATTATGTTTTCTTAACAGAACTAGCATGTGTCTATTTATGTCTGACTTGTTTATTTTTGTTGGAGGCTACAGTGTCCATTTAACAGTCATACCTACTGCCATTATTATTGGCTTTATCCGTGTGGGATTAGGTTTTTTATAAATTTCTCTTGAACTGTTTGGCCTGTCTTTGTCTAGGTGTACCTTCCAACCATTCAAGATACTTTGATCGTAGTTAGCAATATTTTTTTCGTAAAAAAATGATCAATGAAGCGATACTTGGATTAGTATTAAAAGGATGTTCCAAAAATACTAACAATTTTAAATTTTAGGTATAATTAAACTTGGAAGTTAAGTTTTTTACTATTCTTCGTAATTTTAAATTTTGCTTCTATTGTTACCAACATTTGTTTTTACAATAAACAAGTTATAAAAGTACAACAATTTTTACTTCTATCTTATTTGCTGTCGTATAAAACGTATAGTATAAAACTAGCTAGAAAGTCTCTATAGACTCGCTCGACTATTTAAGGTTTCAAAGAACCAACATTATTACACGCAAAGGCTTTAGGTTTCAGATTTATAGTATATTAAAATATTTGATATTATTTACGTTTTCTTATCTATACCTGTGGCTTTTTGTTTCCGATGCGTAATTGCCTTATTGTATAGTATATGAGACCATCCATCAAGATAAAAATGACAGAAATAAAATGATTTCAATTTTTTATGCAAATATTTATAATGTTGCTGAATGTTTTTTTGTTTGGCTGTATTTTTCTGGTGTAGAATCACGGGTCGTAAACACCGTAGGTTATCTGAAAAATATTTTTTTAATGAGTAACGGTTATATATTGTCCTCAGAAGCAAACATGAGCCCTGAGTGGGCGTGTCCATGTCGCTGTAGTTGTATTTTCTTAGTAACATTCGATATTTTGAATCGATAACCAAATATCGATATCATAAGTGTCATCTGTCAAAAGATATGTAAACAAAGTTTAATCTACAATTTTGTTCAGTTTCACATTATAAAAGAACCAATCCCGAAAATAAATAAATATTTTATTGGCAAATTATGTCAAAAATTTCATTTTAAGTTAAAAAAATTAAATCACCAACAAGATTGATGAGTAAAAAACAGTTATATTTTTTGTAAATGACATCAGTTATTCAGTTGGGTATCACAAATAAAACAATTTTTTTTATTTATTACAAATTTATAATTGAATCTTAATAGATTGTGCTTCAATTAAAAAAAATATAGTTGACTTCCAATAATTGAAAGTTAAAAAACAATAGATTACAGGCAAAAATCATCATATATATTGCATTCAAATTGTTTATTTGGCCAATAAAGAGTCATGATCGTCATTTACATTCATGTAATGAATTTATGCTTTACTTTATATCACAAGATATTAAGGGTGAACAAAATAAGACTCTGTACAAACATTTTAACCAATTTTATTACTCATTATTATTACAATCGTTACCCTCACTTTCATATTCATCACTCCAACTTTCTTCTGATGAACCAGTGTTGACAGTAAAACACATACTTTCCACCACTTCATCTAGTAGTCCATCATTCCTCCACATTTCCATAGCTATATGGTCCACATGGTCACAGTGTTTGTTCCATTCTATAGAACTAATTTCATCAAAGGCTGCTCGAACTAATTGTTCTATTTGAGCATTACTTTGATGAGAAACATTTTTCATTGCCACTTTATGTTTGACGCTACCTACTCCATATTAGCTCAATCGGATTGAGGTCACAGTGATATGGTGGCAACCTAACCACAGTATGTCCATGTTCTTTTAATAATTCGTCCACATTGGATTGGTGGTTTATTAATTTGAACACAGTGGTAAAGGGCATTGTCCATAACCACGATACCATTAGGAGGTAAGTTTGGTATTAGTTGGGTTTCTAACCAGTTCATAAAATTTGTATGGTTCATGTCATCATGATAGTCCCCTGATTTGCTTTTAGACTTGAAAATAAGTAGTCCATTTTTTACAAACCCATAACGTCCACCAGCATGTACTATTATGTACCGTTGACCAGCTCTGTTGGATGTATACACTCCAGGTTCATATTCCGATTGCCAGCATTTGCTAACACCATAAGATGGATGGATATAAGTTTCATCTAAGTAAGTTATTGGCTTCTTGTTGTGACCTAGAGCATCATTTTCCCTCAACCTTCTTAAATAACGAGCCCGCCAAGCTACGATATCATTACGTTCCATCAAAATTTTTCTTTTATTGTGACATTTTTTAAACCGAAATCCAATGTTTCTTAAGTGTTTTCTTAAGGTGTCTGGACCACCAGAGTAATCGATTTTACTTTTCATTTTATTTACCAAAATATTTATTGTTGGAACTTGTTTATCAACTGTATAGCATTCATGTACCGTTCTTTTCAAAATACCCAAGTCAAAATCATCTAACTGTATTTTGTTAGCACCACCACTTTTTTGTTTTTTTGAAGGAGACCCCAATAAAGCACCTTCTGGCAACATTTTTTTCTCCTTTCTTATACGTTTTATACACGTAACTGATTTTCCTGTCGCTGCTGCAGCTAATTCTGTGGCTTTTTCCAAAGGAAATGACCACACACCAGCAACTTTCTGCTTGTCAAAAAATTCCACAACATTTTTAATAATATTGCGAGCTTCCCTGTGTACTGTTTTCTTTGATCTTCTGTACATATTTTTCAGAAAAAATGACCTACAAAAAAAATAAACATTATTCATTATGAATGTTAAATAATTGGTTTTTGTGTGTTGTTCTAGGTTATGTTTATAAATAATAATTATACTACTTACCTTTTATATGTTAAGTTAATTATCAAATTAGTCTTAACAAAGACTGATTGTTATGCAATTTAAGATTCAAGTAATAAAATAATGTATAAAAATATAAAAAGCAAATTATAAATGACAGCTCTATAATAAAATAGAAAACAGAATGCAGTTCAGTGTTGCCCATGCATAAATAAAAATTATCCGAATTTACGATTCAAATTATTAGAATGTGTCAAAATTTCCATAAATAATGTTGTCTTCAACCCTAGTCAATATGGGAAATTTCCAAAAGCTGTTTTACATTTGCAAAATATTCGAAAAATTGTTGGATTCAAAAACTATCCGGTTGGTGAAATTGTCTGAAAATCGAATAATTATCATCACATTGACAACACTAAAATTGTTTTATATTGATAAAATCATTCGATCATATTATGTCGATTATATTTACAATTACTAATGTACAATCGTTAACATTGGCTTGTAATTGGCTGATTGCGATGACCTCTCTTTTAGTTCACATATTTTCCGCGGACCATGTTCGCTTCTGTCGACTGTACAACAACATTATTTTAAACCACTTGATTCGTATTGTTTGAAAAAGGGAAATACGCTTTATTGTACAATAAAGTATATACAACATAAAAAATAACGAAAAAATAATTTTTTTCTCCAAACGTCAAATAATGATGACATTACTTATCTAACTTGAACCTGTCAAAGTTTGATGTTTCCACCAGCAGCAGTTTTTTTCCCATTTCTTTAAGACGTAGGGAAAATGTTGTCATTGCAACAATATGAAACATGTCACAAAGCAACAATACAAATGTCTTTAACAACAATTTAACATCATTTTTATTTATAGTAATATTAATAGGACAATTAGTTAATGAAGCATTTTCAAAACTGAAACCGTGCAAAAAAGTTCCCGACTCTTGATACGCATTGGTAATTGTTGATGATACTGATGGTCGAGCACAACTTTCAGCAATCATTCCCGATGTTGGCGAATCATGAGGGTTTCAAATTTCTTGAGCATTATCATTCTTATTTCTTATTGAATCCTCTATATATCCTTCGGCACCGTACTTGATTTCCAGCTCCTATGTCGTTTGAGGCATTCTAGATTTCCGCCTCCATCAATTAAAAGTGTTGCTGAAGTTCGTCGTAAACAGTGACCGGTGTATGCGCTTGCATCGTTTAAATTTAAATAACTAGCTACTTTTTGGGCTACTGATGCGCTGATCGAATGTATTCCCATGACGCTTCAATAACACTCTCCATTTTGGTACTTTATAAAAAATCGGTTTTCTGTGAAATTTTCAGGGTTGAAAATTGCTACGTTTGAAGAAACAATAGTATACTTTATTCGGCAAAGAAGCATGACATTTCTTGACTTTTCTTGACTTACGTTTTTATAACAAAATTGTAAGCAAAAATAATGTATTAGAAATGACATTTCAAGCTAAAAATGCGAGGAGCAAACAGCAATGTACTGTTGATAAAAAAAAGGAATAAAAAATGTGGATATTATGATCATTCTTCCATGTGATATAATCAATATAAACGCCCTATGTATTATACACAAAAGTGAGCAAAATACGTTACCTTCGTGATGAAAACTCGAATTCAGAAAGGCGCAAAAACAATACGTTGCAATTACCTACCAGCTGAAACTCATTGTAGCGTGGGTACAATTTCAAATTTAGATCATTGTGTTTGTGTGCATAGGTAGGTATAATGCTCATTGTGTCCAATCTTCGAATCTCCGTGATATATCAATCATTGTTGGTGGCAGGATATCACAATCAGAATCCAATTCCAAGCAGATCAACCGTTTCCCCACTACTCCGGTCTATCGGGAATCGCCGATGTAAACAGGGCCGAATTGAGATAGCAATCAATATTTTAAAATATTTTCAGCATACGTTGTTTCTTTATCAGATTTTATCATGTTTGTATCATTTATCTTCTGTAGTTTAAACATAAAAATGGATTGATTGTCACATCTGAGGAAGTAAGTTAAAGTTAAAGAGTAAAATTTAGTAGTAATTATGTTGACGACATTTAGGGTGAGTCTCCCATTAAAATGTAATGCTTTCTTTTGACTACCACTACTCTCAATATCTCTCTAAGATCGACAGAGGTGTTGCAGCTGGGGTACATGGAGGAAAGCCAAGAACTTGGGTAACCTATCCTCAATTATCTAAGCAGAGGTTTTTTTTGCAATGGATGTGTGTCTGCAGGAGATGTCGCAGCAAATGACTGCAAGAACAAAACTATTTACAAAATTATTTCCGATAGCCAGGCGGCGCCAAAGTCAGTAGAATCAAATGTGATCGACTCTAAACTACTTTGAAAATGCCTTTAAGATCTAATACGTCTAAGGAAAAATAACAAAGTAACCTTTCTTTGGGCACCTGGACAAATTGGCACTAAAGGAAATGAAAAAGCGGATCTTAGAGTACTGAAACTGCTAAAGGAATATTTATAGGCCCTGAGCCATTCCTAGTCATGGCGAATAGCGTAGCCTGAGAAACAATATCGAATTGAGTAGGAGATTTTCTTACTGGTTCGAGCTAGAGAGTTAAAAACAATCAAGGTATTTGTAAGAGATTTCTCTCAAAAGAGGTCGTAAGAGCTACTGAATATGAGCAGACTGGACTTACGAATTATGATAGGACTACTGACTGAACAAAGTCGCAACGATCTAGATCAGCTTCATTAGGGGCATAGAGCTGATAGAACGACTATAACCTTGGGTTTAGTCACAATAGATCTTTCAGATCGCAGAATCTAACCTAACCTTTATTTGCCAATTAATTTATTGATATGACCATATTTCTGGAGTAACAGTTAGTAATGCTTCTTATCACATTTCTACACATTTTTCTCTTGAATGTTAATCTCTATCGTCTTTCTCAGCTGTTTATATGTCCTTAAAAACTGCATTCGCATACATACAATATTACAATATGACGAAGTTCCATTTGATCTAAAAGTTGATAGTATTTGCAATTTATAGCCAGTTCCATGTAATACTGTACGCAAAGAAGACTCATTATCTTCTCATTAAGCAACAAATGTAAAGTTATAATTGTATTGGTAATGGACTTCAAATCTGGTGACATTTTCTTTGGTGATGAACGAATAAATTCCTTCTTAGGTAATGGTTGAAATATTCAATCTCAAAGCTGCGGTAACCCTCTAAAATAAGCTCTTAGTCTAACTAAACTAAGTGACGGTTCATTGTAATTTTAAATAATTTAGTACAGTCTGTTCCAGAAAGGTTACTGGCCTGTAACTATTGTAAAATACTGCTTGATTTTAGTTTTCAAATCCTGCAATCAGTGCTTTGTATTAGATAATTTCATATTGCTTTGAGATTTTTGTATTTTTAACAGACAAAAGAAATCTCTCAAAGCTGCAAAAACTTCCAAAAAATAGTTTTATGGTTAATGTTATACTTAAAAGTCTTTTATTACTTTTTTCAAAGAGGTCCAACACTGTTTTTTTGAAGGCACATAGGGGTGCGACCTCGTAGATAATGTTTCCAACCGAATGCCTTCTCTCAATCAACGCACGTCATTACCCCTTCGGCGTTGTCTTGTTCCCGTTTTTCATGACATCCTATCGACTGTAACCCTCTTGATACGGCAACATATTTGAAAATAACATTTACTCTGTTTGAGGGCTGCGACAAAAGGTTTGTGGTCAAAACATTTAATTACATATTGCTTTTCAAAAAATCCAAACACTTTTAATGAATCTTATGCAAATGGAAATAAACTTAGTTCTTTCTGCGATAATGCACCATAAAAAATTACAGTATATGCCCTGTTATAGTGAATTCAATCGTGGTCGTAGTTCGCAGACGAATTTCATAAAGGTCGTCCGAAATCGGCTGTTGTGCCATATAAATCATCGATACAGTGCTTGAATTGATAATGCCTGATTTTCAAGTGACATCCTACCAATTTTTGTACAATGTGTAGGGTTCTATTCATCTTCCATGATTTTCTTCATTCAAAAAACCGATTTCTTAGGTCTATTTCGGGATTTTACCACAAGCACGTACAAGAAATGCGATATCAACAAACTTTTAAAGACTGAAGGAAGAAAACCAAAAGACAAGAGAACAAATTCAAATGCAGACGGAAGAAATCCAACCTCTAAAAAGATTAGATAAAGAAACAAGGTCAATAAACTTTAGAAGTCCCAGCTGCCACCATATAATGGACGGAGTGCCGGAGATGGGACAAATCCAACAACAGAGGAAAAAAATAGAAACTAAGGACCCAAAATAAGATTCGAAACCCTAGAAGACTACAGGAGAATGACATGCTACCTTAACGAGCTACAAGAACAAGGTGTAAGCTGATACACCTTCATGGACCCGAGACAAAACTAACTAAAAAGGTGATCAAGGGAGTAGCTCCAGTCGACGGCATCCTGGAGATTATTAGCCAGGAAATTAGAGTCAACAAGACGGTCCAACTACAGTTACGAAAGGAAGAAACTACCGATTTTCCACGTAAAAAATCCAAAAGAGGAAAAAGGGTGGAAAATGAAGGAGCAACTGTGAAGAAGCGGTGAGCCAACGCAATGCTACAACCTCCAAACAACCTACGTCAGGTGCGGCGAAAACTACCTAGTAGAAAACTGCGACAGCCTCAAAGCACAACCAGTAACGTGGGCAAAATGCCAGAGCAAACACCTCGCAAACTACATGTGATATCAAAAAATTCCAAAGAGGAATATAGCAGAAAAGACGACGACAAAGAACAACGCAACAAGGAAACCAGAACTTAGGGAGAATGTGCCTATGGTGACCCTCTAAAAAATAGCAGAATGTAAATACAGAATGTTTTAGAAAAATAACCAAGTCCAAGACCCTCCTAAGATAAATTAATAGAAGTGTCCCAAACAATTTTATTTAAAAAATATGACCAATTAACATAATTTCTTTAATTTCTGGTGTTGAATTCAAATGACCTTTTTCCTATTGTTCTGCCTTTTCGTTTATCAAAGTTAATAGGTATAGCCTGAGGAGGAGGTAAAATTTTCTTCACCGAAATGTCAGGAAAGAGGGTGAAAACAAGTTAAGAGATTTAGATGGCTCTTGCATGTCTAATTCCATTTGGTTTTCATCTTCAGCATTGTTAAAAGGGTCTACCCGCAGCTAAAGCTGGTGCAAACTCCCAGTCCCAAAGATATGAGGATTAAAAGGATGGATGCCAGTCTTTTTGAAGGAATGTATCGCATTTGCTCCTCCTCTCAGTTTGTTTTTTACGTACGGAAATAAAAAGAAGTTATTCGGTGCCAAGTCAGGACTATACGGCGGATGGTTTTCCTGATTTCTTGGATGACAACTGGCAAACAAATGGTTGTGTACCACTCAGAATTGACTGTTCTGCGATGTTCTAGTGGTACGGTTGCAACATGTTCAGTTTTTCCGAAAAAAAGTCGACCATTTGCTTGGAAGTGTTTCGTGCGCGAACAACTTTTGTTGGATTGGGCTCATCTTGAAACACCTATGCAGTCGACTGCTGTTTACTTTCGGGCTCATACTCGTAAATTCCCGATTCATCACCTGCCACCACTTCATAGATGTGTTTCGAAGCAACGCGATCGAATTTTTTGAGCATTTCCTTCTCGACCAGTCGACACGAGTCTTTTTTTGAGCGATTGTCAAATTGTGTGGGATCCAACGCGAACAAATTTTTTTGACTGTCAAATATTTAGGCAATATTGAATGTATGCGGTCCCACTAATGCCTAAGGTTGTCTCAATCTCACGATAGGTCACATGACGATCTTGCAATATCAGTTCGCGCACAGCATCAATGGTTTTCGGAACAACAACTGATGTTGGACGACTTGCACGAAATTCGTCATGGAGTGAACTACGGCCACGATTGAATTCACCATAACATCGATAAACACTGGTCATTGATGAAGCTTCATCGGCAAAAATTGAATTAAATTCATCCATGCACTGTTGCTGAGTTAATCCACGTCAAAAGTTGTAAAAACTAATTGCCTGAAAATATTCACGATTTAATTCCATTTTTGGGCCGAGATGAATCTCATAAGTTACTGTAAACAACACAAATAGCGCTCGTATGTCAAAACGTTCTGAGTACGTATAACCTCAAAAATGACCAACTTCACAATAGAACTGTCAGTTGCCAGATTGAAACACCAGGGATGCCAAATCCCGAAATATAAATGGCTACCCTCGTATTATGAGCAGTATATTTGAAAATACAACTAGTGGTTCATCAGTGGCGGGGGTCTATCATAATAATAATTACGAGAACGTAACTAAAAGATGAGTCATCTTGGAAACAATTTAAATTTTAGGAAAGCAGATGGAAGAGCTTGAAACCTTGTTCCAAAGCTTAATGAAAACCTAATGAAATAATCCATTAGACAACGGGCAAATAGAAGATGAACTACCAATAAAAAACGACAGCGAGGAAGAGTGCTAAGCATTATCCTAAACGAGTAAGAAGTCAGCCGAACGCTACCTACCCCAATATCCATGAAAGAAAAAGGTGACTGGGTTCCCATTGGTTCATATTTTCATGCTTTCTTCTATTTTTCCCTGTTAGATGTAGCAAACGGTCAAATTATTGGTTAAATATTTCTTCTTTGCTCATATACCCGTGAAGAATATATTTAAAACACCTTGCTGGAAAGTAAAAAAAAACAAGTTAACTTTCCCTAATTAAAAATTCAGCTTTAGGTTCCGGATTTAGTTCCCCTAAGGCACTAATGCTTCTCCCTTTTAATAATTATTTAATTATTGTTATTTAGTATGCAAAAACGATTTAGTAATTTTATAATTATTCCACTAATCACTACAAAAAAATGAACATATTCTCAAACCCCGTTTGCAATTCTGCTCGTAGCCGTAAATAATAATCAGCAATTCAAAACGTGATTAAATGTCAACATTATATTAATAACAGTTCTTCATGACACACTACTTGCCATGAAAGGTAAATACGTAGCTAGAGCCATGCATTTTGTCTGGGAGTGTATACCTACCTAAGTACTTCAAATACAATTTTCAATTATAATTTATGGCGTCCTTTCACGAATAATACGTCTACTACTTTTTATTGTTTTAGGAAACGATGTTCGTTAGGTATTCGCATGAGTATTCGATTTTCCTATATGGGAATGATATTTTTTACACCATATTTCCGCACGACGTGATCGTATAATTACTATGAGAAATAGAAAGCTGCTGAACGGATTTCAATTTTGTTATAGCAAATAATATACGTGTTATTATTATTATGTTATTATTGAACGATATTTTTTCTTATTTATGTGAACTATTAATCTACTATAACCTAGAAAAGTTAATTCCAAGATAGAAGCAAGCTAAATGAATACGATATGTACAAGTTAATGGTTTTGTATCTGGACGGTACTGAACTACATCTGGTATGTGCCTCAATGCTCAAATTTGGCCCCCTAATTATTTAATATATTTGTTAATGACATCGGCGAATTTATCGACGTTAATTTTCTTTTATATGCTGATGATCTAAAAATCTATTCAGCCATTAGCGATATAAATGGGTGAATGGAGTATTAAAAAAGATTTCACAAAATTCAGACAAATGTCGTTTCCTGTAAAATCGAATATATCTAGTTATGATTACGAGATAAATGGTCATATTCTTGAAAGGCCAGATAACTTTAAAGATTTGTGAATCATATTTGAGCCAACACTGTCTTTTAACTGTCATATAGACAGTGTTATAGCATATACAAATAAAATCCTTATAAGTATTATGGTTTTGGCAGATCGAAGCTTGAATATGCAGCTGCCAACTGGAATCACCGCTATAACAAAAAAATATATTTTTTGCTAAATAACTATTAAATTGAACTAAATATATTGAGATGAATAGCTGAGCTCAAAAATAAATATAATGTAAAACTTACCAAAGTATGAAAATATAAAAGCATATTCGAATAATTCTCATAAATATATCAGTCACTTCTCTCTATTTCATTTGTATTTAAAATTTAGTATAGCAATCAAGCAAGTCCCAATTCAAATAGGATGTTAAAGTTAGAATCTAAAACCAAAAGAATATAATTAAAACTATTAATTTAATTCATATTTTAATAAACAGTTATGTAATCTAGGTAGTTAAATGTTTGAATGTTAGGTATAAGGTAGAAGTACTTACATTGTTGCATGTAAACTTTTGTAGTTCTTCGATAACAGATATGTATTAGGCACAAACCTCATAATATGAGAAATACCTAAAAAATATAAACTTAACCTAACCTAACCTAACCTAACCTAACCTAACCTAACCTAATCTAACCTAAAAAATATAAACTTTGTTAATAAATGCTATCAGACAAGGGTGAAATCAGTGTATTAACTATAAATGTTAGAGTGATAGATAGTGTAGCCCTAGGGTTGTCTGAAAAGTTTCCGACCTAACAAAGATACTAGACATTTTTTCTTTAAATTAATTTTTATTTTTCTACATATTTTTCTCCTTGTAAGTCTATACACTTCTCCCAGCGATGCTTCCATCTTTTCAACCCGCCCAAATAGTACTCGGCGTCTTTCTCTGCAAAACAGTTGTTTACGAAGGTGATGGCCTCCTCATTCGACGAAAATCTCTTTCCTCCGAGCGCAATTTTTAACTTAGGAAACAAAAAAAAAATCGCTTGGTGCTAGATCTGGTTAGTAAGAGGGTGGTCAAGCAGTTCAAAGTGTAATTCGTGGATTTTCGCCATGGCTACCGCTGAGGTGTGAGACGGCGCATTTTCTGGGTGAAACAAAATTCTTTTTTTCGGCTCCTGTAATGGATTTTTCTTTTTGAAGATAATCGATTAAGACTATCCTCCATGACTATCCCAGAAAACAGTTGCCATCACTTTCCAGGCCGATGGGGAGCAACCTTTGTTTTTTTGGAGCCGATTCCCCCTTCGCAGTCCATTGTTTTGACGTTGTTTTTGTTTCTGGAGTATAATGGTGTATCCAAGTTTCATCTACAGTAATTAATCGGCGCCAAAACTCTGATTTATTGCGCTTAAACTGCGCCAACTGAGAGTTGGAAATGTTCATTCGAACACGTTTTTGGTCCAAAGTGAGCAAACGCGGCACCCAACGCGTGAACAGCTTTCTCATGCCTAAATCTTGACAAACACGTTCTTTGTACATGTTTATAGCCTCTGCTATCTCTCTAATTTTAATTCGACGGTTGTCTAGCACCATTTGGTGAACTCGAGCGATATTATCGTCAGTGGTTGCAGTTTTTGGACGTCCCGAACGTTCATCGTCACCCTTGCTGGTACGACCACGTTTAAATCAACAGCCCAAAATTTCACGGAGGTAAAATATAGTGCAGAGTCCACGTACACAGCGTTCAACTCGTCTTTGATTTGCGTAAGCGTATTGCCTTTCAAAAACAAATATTTAATGACAGCTCGATACTCAAACAATATCTGCGCGTCCAAAATGACTGAAATTTTAGTGGGTACCTTTTAAAGCATGCACAAACATATTCCCCAACTTTTGTTTACGAGTGCTGCCATCTTAATGTTGAGGTCGGAAACTTTTCAGACAGCCCTCGTATAACATTAATTTAAGTTTGTACATTAGTAATAAGCTCTTTATTCTTTGATAATATCAGAAAATTTCACATAAACAACTTATAGTAGTTTTCAAGTTCATATTATAAATTAAAAGAAAAAGCCTAATTTCCATTCTTTTAAATCAAATTAGTATTCTAAAATTATAATAAAACTATCTTAAAAGATTTATGCACAAATTAATATCCATTTCATGTTATTTGCTCAAAATTGTATGAATTTAAGGAGTTGGAACTGCCACAATTAGCAGATTTTAAACATCAATTTTATATGGAAAAAGTGATAAAAAAAATTTAAATAGCTATTTCATAAATATAAGAATGCAGATTTTCTATATATTATCAAAGAAACATTCAAATATGTTAAAAATTTTTATCATTTTATTTAAATTTAGGTTAAATTTTGCAAATTGAAACAATTGATAGCTAATTTAATGTCATTAGTGTCATAATTAGGGAAAAGGTATAAAACGTAGTGAATTTTGGTTTTCGCTCTCTTATTCGCAATTGAAATTGATAACGACGTCTGGAATGCAGTAAAAACTGGTATCATAACCTCACTTTTAAAAAAAGTTGAATTTTATTATATTATTTAGCAGAAATATTAGAATCAAAGTAATTAAATATAATCAAAGTACTTACCAAATAGTGTGATCCATCAATATAAATCTGAATTCTGGTAAGATTGATGAGATTTCTTTCATCTTTGAGGACATCGAGCCGATCCTATAATACTGGAAAGCGGGTGTACGGAGGATTGCCGGACTAGCGAGATCGTTACCAATGGAAAGACAGTTTATGAGGTACGTTCATTAATAACATTTTGGGTGTGTTTGCGCATGACTAGTTAAAATTAAATCATGGATAAGTATGAAATATTTCACAAGATATTTCCATTATATTAGGTAGAATATAGCATGTAATAAATCTTTGAAAAAAACTAATAGTTTATAAAATTCTTGTAATAAATTAATTCCTTAATTATAGTTGGATGTTTTATAGAGTAGTTCAATTGAGTTTTACTTGAATCCTACCCAAGATAAAGAGTCGAGTCTCTAAATAAATCAAAATTTATTGAGCTAGCATATTTTTATTGGGGCGTTCATTTTAAAATTAAAGTGTACATCATTTAATAATACAAACACTTCATTTAATAACATAATTAACAAATAAAAAACAACAGTTAAAAACAGTTAAAAAAATATTAATTAAAGATTTATATGACAGTACTAGCAATATTTGTTTAAACAACTATATTTTTTCTGAAGTTTTATGTTAAAACTTCTTTTATTATTCCACTCTATAAAAATAGCGATAAAAAAAGTACTTACAGTTAGCTGAATGAAGGTGCATGCTAAGTCAACTGTTAATTGCTTCGTACAGCCTATCATTCATTCTTGTTTACCAATTTATTGTGTTCTTTACAGCCTGATGATGCTCTGATTCATACCGAAACTACTTGCAATAATTGTATTACTTAATAAAAGTCTGTGGTTTTATTTTGTATTTTATTGAATCTTCTCTATCTGATACTAAAATATTTATATTTTACTTTTTCTACTTAATTTCATGTAAATTGTAAATGTTTCGTTTGGGTTAAACATTTTAGATACATAACAATTAGAATTGGAATTCTTTTATTTGACGCCACTGTTCGCTATTTTCCCATCACCTAGAACCGGATATTTCCCACGTGTTTTGCTTCACACTAAACACTTTATATTTCATGCTTCATTAGGTCCACAGCCCCACTTCCTTATGGTATGAGTGACTTATTACTGATCCAGTTAAAGAAATTTCCTTTGGTTATGAAAAAATTATATTTTTATTTCATTCTTCACTTCTAAGAATTTCCTGATCAAGAATTATAAACTTTTCATAACCAAAATACTGATTTTATGCATCTTTCACATTAAAAATGTGTTCATATATTCTTTTTTAACTATCTTATATTTTGTCGTTATATTCTATAAAAATTATTAATATTGTTAGGTTAGATCAGTTCTCGTATGCTTTTTTAAAATAAAGAACGTCCTCATTAAATAAAAAACTCATTTTCTTCGTTGCATTAAACATTTTTAAACATATTTCTTTTATTATAATTCTGTAGCTTTAATTGTTAATTGTTTTTGTAACTAATATAGAATAAATTTAGAAAGTAATAGTTGTAACCGTAGAAATTTGAACTTTGACCAACACACGTTTCTTATAAAAAAAGTTCTACAAGAACCACTCCTTGTGCATGCAATTCATTTCAGTAAAGAATATTTAATAGATTTACAAGTTTTCTCATTTCCTAAAACCTCAATCTATCTGTTGCCGAACTCAAAAATAAACCAATTTCGTAATTCTATCAGTGAAAACTCGTCAAAATGTAATGTAAATGTAATTTAATCAATTCCAAAAGTAAATCGACGTTTTTAACTTCCAAAATCCATCAAATTACATTAAATCCACTTCGAAAATGTACAAAACACACCGATTTACATAATTATAACAACATTTTGCAATACAGTCCAACTAACTTGAACCCGCGAATTTGTAAAGACTTCATTGTGTAACTTTGATTAAGAATAATTGATTCGACAGAAAATCTCAAACTCTAGAGGTTTCTGTTCAATTTACTTAAACAAATATTTGTAACTTGGTGGCCTAGTTTCATGTTCCATCGTTCTTACTGAAAATGACAAATGATCACTTAAGGGAAATTTAAGCCTCTGGTGTTGCGAAGGTCATTGACGTACGTTGAACGTTTTCTGCATTAAAAATCAACACTTTAATTAAATACAAGTATTTTTATCGCAATCTTTAGCTACATCTTTTTACGCAAATATTTATTTAAATGATTAATTCATAAAAATAATATCCTTTGTTTATGTTTTAACAAGATTAATGTAGGAAGTAAGACTGGAGACAATGTCAAACAAAGCATTAATTGTTAAATTAATGTATATGTAATTAGTTTTAGAGCTACAGGTCTTTGTTATAAAACTAACAGATACTGATCTTTTATACATGAATAATATTCTCCATATTTCCTCTGGGTATTTTATGATAAGCTAACAGAGATTTTTATGGAAAAACAACTATAATATATCTAAATTTACACTACACAATTGTGATAAATAACAAAATAAAAAGTAGTTAATGAACAAATAAATCATGAAAGTTCTCCACTATTAAACTGTTTACTTTGATTAAATTTCCATTTTATACATAGATAAGACGTAAATGTAACACAAATATATTGTTATTGTAAAGATCAGTATTATATAGTTTTTTTCCTGGTTTTTCTAAATTATTTTTACTTTTTCCAAGTACTAATGGATCTTTTTTCTTACCTTCCATATTTTCACATAGCAAAATAGTCAAACATTGTTTTGCTGCCTTCTTCCCTGAACATTTTTCATTTTTTCATGCAAATGCCTTGTTAGACATGGCTCGGTAATATAGTTCTGTTTCGTCATAATTGTACACATCTCGTGGAGAATAATTCCTTAATATCAATGGTAACTTGGTTTTCCAATCCTCTATGTCGTCCAAATTAACCTCTGCAGACAAACGTTTTCTCTTTTTCGACTTATTTTTATAGCAACTTAAGAACCTTTCGAACACAGAGAAAGCTTTAAACTAACAAAATATGTATGTAACAGAAAGACCGAGCTACTAATAATGCAGATAATTGCATCCCTTTTTAGGTAGGTAGATACCTATTTAAATATCTAATATTGGGTATTTCCATCAACAAATAGACTAAAATATTTTGGCCGATATTAACAGGTAAATTTTTATAAAATGGGCTTTAAAAATTTGAGATTATTTGGCCGCGGCCGCATTATAAAGGTGTCCGTGAATACCATGGGAATTTCCTAATAATCGGTTTGGGGAACTTTGAAACTGACAGCACAGGTGGCCGGTTTTGATAGGTGACCGTTGACACTGGTTTTACTGTATAACATATACTTTACAAACCTACCCCAACCTAACCACACACAGTATAAGAATGCTTTTTTAATGGTGTGTTAAATTTTACATGACAATTTCATTAACATTTCGTTTATTATTGGTCGCGTATTAATATTTGCAGACGCCGTACTGCTAAAAGTGACAGCTCGATCGAAAAATAATTCCAACTTCAAAAATTATTTTAAAAAAAATATGTAGCGCACTAAATGAATGCTCAACTCATTGTAGACCATATTTAATCTAGTTTTATTAAAAATTTAAAAACTGGACAGTAGCTTTTGTAAATAATTACCGAATTTCGAACTAAGCAGATTTCAAAACAATTAGATCTGGAAAATTAGTATTAGTATTAGTAATTTGCAATGGGTCCTGCCAGATAAGACAAATACAAATAGCCTCTTTTGACGTATAATACTGAATTAAAAAGGATGTAAATTACAGGAATCCCAAAAACTCAAGATATGTCTCTGCAGTGTGGATTGCTGGAGTATTTTACATTGTAGCTTACCAGTTTGCTTCTATTTTCAAGAGAACATTTGAACGATTTTAACAGAAGCTCATGAATGTCAAAAATGTAGTTTATTCAATAATTAACGTAATCCAATGGGCAGCTAGAATTCCTGTAAGTATTCTTAGATATTATTACTTAATCCGAGAAATTGTATAGAACTTTTTAGGATGTAACTATCCAACAAAGCCTTTGTTTGTCTTATCCTTTGGTAGATTCTCCAAGTTCATTGAGGATAAAAATGTAGGTCATGCCACAGAATGGTTCAGATCTCATCAGTGGCATATTCGCTTTGTTGTATTTATTTCCAGTGTCCAGGAAACCAAAGAAGAGTAACTGTGTTACTCTTGTCCAAATCTTCTAGTCTTTCTAGACTAAATTAGCTATTATTATGTTCTCTTTGATTTCTGCTTGGCTGTCACAGACAATGATTATATTCTGTCTGCAATATTTCGATTCAATAATGAATTGCACACATTTACCAAAGGCAATAGAAAAAGGAAGATGAAGGATATGAACCTATATAGGTTCTCGGTGCTCACAAACCCCAATTTCTATGGCTCTTTCTATTTTTGACCCCGTTTAGAGTTTAGAAAGGTTTTTATTTGATTAGTTCATGTTCCCAGGTTATAAACGTGTAAATCCAATGATCTATGCTCGGTTTGCATCCTCAATTCTATTTTGCAAATAATTTATATGTATCTAGTGTAACTTTAATCGTCTTAACATTAAATTTGGTGGATTTTTGTGACTTTTAAACTAAGAACCCATTAATAGCTATTAAAAACATTAGCACGCCCATGTAATTACCGCTATCGATTTTCCTTTCCCAAAGACCGTTTCCAACGTACCCGGTCGTATGTTAATGTAGCCAGCAAGTGACGCAATGATAAGTTTGCAGATATGACACGTCATCAATCACCCCGACTCTAATTACAACCTGTCGCGGTGATCATCATCAGAGACACGCAATTAAGGCCGAACCCCGGGACGGACCCCTGCAATCCGTTGTAGTATTTGGCCCATCTGCCGAATGGTCGCTAGCAAATTCCGATTTTCTAGCTAAATTGGACGGTGCTCAATTTTGTGCTCAATTTCCGATTAAATTGCCTGATCATGTCCCACGGAGCGATCAATTAACGTTTCCGTCTTCTTAGTCACGCATCGCATCGACGACAATGAAGACAAGCATTAATTATTTTTAATTATGAGCCAAATTAGGTAGAGTTTCGTTACAGTGTGAGCTCCAATTCGGTTTTGAATAGATTATCGTAAAATTGAGGCTCTATATTTTAAGGATTTTTACTCTCAGCTTACTTCTCACAGTAGTTTTCTTATATAACCTTTAACACTCAAAAACACGAAAATAAACTAAAATGTGATATCTTATTCAGTTTGTTTGAGTAGTTTTGCTAAAATAAAAAAGTTTTAGTCTCTAAAATAAAAATTTATCCAATAAAATTTTACAAGACGAGTGGCAATGGCAGAAGATTTAAATTTAAATTGCGTGTATTCTGTGTTACCTACCTATGATATGATTTATTAAAACATTGTGACAATGGGCGAGTCCCTTCATGGTAGCCAAAAAAAAGATGAAAAACCACTGTCTTTTTTAATTATTCAACTATAGGCATACAGTTTCCTCCGTATCAATGACCCTTTTAGTACCCGAAGGTTTAAGGGTCAAGTATTTAGTTATAAATAAATTTTGTCTAATTTCTTTTATTTAATACCAACACTTTTCTTTCTTGCCAGCTTTTTCCCCATTTTGCAAAGTTTTCCGCCACTGTGTCATCCCATGTTTTCCTAGCTCGTCCTCTTGGTTTTTTCTCAATTGAATTTGCCTGTCTATTATTTGTCATTCTGTTTAAGTACAATTTCAAGTGTTGTCGCTCGATATAGTTTAATAATGGTTTAACATCTAGATCTTTTCTGACTATCTCGTTTCGTATTATATTTTTTTTGTGCTTGTAGTTGGCTTTCTTGTTTTTTGTCAGCACCCAACTTTCGCACCAGTATGTTAATATTGATTTTTATATTTTGCACTTATAAAAATCTTCATTATAAAACGCATTTGCGTATCGTAATGTAACTTTTGCGCACGCAAATTTTTGTTTTAAATGGTTGGCGACATGAGTGAAGTATCTAAAGGCAAGACTATTGACATTGACATTTGTGGCTAATAGCAATTTATTAATTTTATATTGTTCTTTAAGAAAGTATTTGTGAATATGAATATCATTTTTTACTTATATAATATATTATTATTGGTATATTATTCATTTTAAAATATTTTAAAACATTAACATTTCATAATTTAAATGTCAAAACTGTCAAGATCTGTCAAATGTTATAAATAACACAGTGCTACCGACATACTTTTTAAAATCAAAATTTTCGGTATTACGTAAAATTAATAAATTAATTTAAAAAATGATAAAATAGCAAAATATAAAAAATATTATAAACAACTTATTTCATATGGCTGTTGTGACACTCGTTCTTTAAAAAACTCATCGCTTCGCGATTCGTTTTTTAAACTTGAACTCGTGTCATAACAGAATTCCATATGAAATGCGTTGTTTAATATACTATTGTATATCGTGTTTCATTTCCTTAGATATTCCCCTTCTCCTTAAAAATGTGTTGTTCATCGAGTAGCACAATTTTTTTGCATTTTCTATTCTTTCTGCAATTTCTGCTTCATTTTTACCGTTTTGGTGTATATTCACCCAGAGGTATTTGAAGGACTCTACTTGTTCTAACGGTGTGTTGTTAATTTTTATTGACATCGTTTCTGCCTTGTTTCCTATGGTCATTATTTTCGTTTTATTAAAATTTATTTTTAGGTTTTTCTGTTGCAATGCCAAGTTCCATAATTCTATGTTGTGTTGAAGCTCATTTTTATTTTTTGCATATACCACTCGATCGTCTGCAAAAGCGCACGCAGTTATGATATTTCTTTCCATATTTCTGAATCCAACAGTAAGGGGTTTTGTTAGGTGCTTTATTTCTTATTATTTATACATCATCCAGTACTATATTAAAAATTGTTGAACTCAGCACTCCTCCTTGCCTTAATCCCGCTTTTGTAATAAATACTTCTGATTCTTTATTTCCTGTTCTTACATAATTTCTAGTGTTTTTATAGATGCTTTTTATATTTTCACTGAATATGTTGTTTACACCTCTTCTTCTTAAACTATCCCAGATGTCATCTCTTGGTATATTATCAAACGCTTTTTCTATGTCTATAAATGCCAGGTAGATGTTATTGTTTGGGTTCTTTTCTATCAATATTCCCCTTCCCTTTCTGAATCCATTTTATGGTTCTTTTAACTGATCTTCCACTTTTGTTTTTAATCGTCTTTCCAGAACTCGCTCATATAATTTTTACATTTTCGGTTATCACCCTTTTTGTGAACAGGCATGAGAATTCCTATCTTTCAATCTGGCCTAAATTCTTAGATAATTAAAAAAATCAATTTTTGTTGGTTATTTTCGTATGTTATATTTTCATTAATGAATTGTGACAACTGAAAATTTTCATTCATGCCATTATTGTCAATTGTCATTAAATTACAATTTTGAGTTTTTATCGTTATTTGTTCCCAGCTTTTGTTTGAATTTCATTAGTGTACTTTTTATAAGACTTGGCATAATTTCATTAAAAGACAAACATTATTCTTCTTTGAAACGCTCAATTTAAAAGATAGCAACGAACGCCCTCCAAAGAGCGATTTGCTATAACTGAAACTTCTTGGTTACCTACTTATCGTTCTGATAATTCCACTGTCAAAAGCTTATCAATGTTTTTTTACTTTAAATTAACTGAAATAATTAATCTCCTTCCTAATTAACATAAATTACGTAATAACTTCGCCCTTCACGCTGTAGAGTTATTTACAGCTTTCTTTTTGTTTTTGTTTCGCGGTAAAAAAGTAGCTTATAATATAAGAACCCGCCGAGATTTCGCTACTTACTCCATTTCCTTTCAAGTCATCTAGATGAGTTTTACACGTTAGGTTTGTTAGAATATGTATACAAAACAATGAAATTCATCCTTGCATTTGTCCATGTGCGAAAAACATCGTGATAAAAATTATAAAATTTTAATTAGGACTAATTTTGTTTAAGGCTGGATTTACAACCATGAGGTTTTCCATTACATTACTATAAATAGAAATCAGCAGTTCCCAATCTTCTAAAAATGGTTTCAAAATGTCATTCTGTGAAAAAAAGTTTTATAAATAGAGAAACAAATATTGTAGACTGAAATGTATGCACTTAAATTACGATTTACTTAAACTTTATTTTCTACAAAACAACATTGTAAAAAAAATATCAAGGAAAAAATGACATGATTTTTTTAAAGTGACATTTGTAGCAAATGAATATTATTTTAAAATTTTCCTTACAACTTGACTTTTTATCACTACCTATACTTTTAACTTTCGCATACTAACTTCAAGTTATATCCCCCTTTTATAGAAGTTTTCGATTTTCTAGAATATCATCGAATGTTCTCGTATACCATAGAACCTTCCATTAAACTCCAGACGTATCCCGAAATGGGATAGACCAGCTCAAAGGGTAAGAAGAATTTAACCTAATCTTTATAAAATGACAAGTAACATTTAACATAAAGGGAAAGAATAATGACAACTAATATCACTACAATAAACTCTTAAATTCAATTCAATTCAACCCAACTGGAACAATGTTCTGGTCCCTTCCCATGTTAACTTTTCAGTTGTTGTCTGTTTTGAGAATTCTTGCTCTTAAATGATGCCAGTTGATTATGATGGACTATGATGGACTAAGGACACCAGCTTTCTTTTTTGATCATTGTTCTTTCCCTTCGTCATCCTCTAGATGTTCACTCCTGGACAAAGGCCTCTTCCAGTGATTTCCAAGCCGATTTTTCTTGTTCTTTGTTTAAATCCAGTTTTAACCAGCATGCCACTGCTCCATATGTGATTATTGGTCTCACTATTGCTGTGTACATCCATTGCAGAATACGTGGGTTGCATCCCCAGTTCTTTCCTGCAATGTTCCTGCACACCATGAGGGCCTTGGTTGCTTTGTGTATTACTTCGTCTTCGTGTTTATTCCAAAGTAACCTGCTATCTAGGATTAGCCCTAGATATTTGACCCCTGTTTTTCACTCGACGATGTTCTCCCCTATTTTTATGATTTTAAGATTAGGTTCCTTTTTCCTTGTAAAGGCTACTAGTGTGGTTTTGGTGGGGTTGATGCTGAGTCCCACCGAGTCACACCATTGTTTTGCAATGTTCAGTCCTCTTTGAACAATATCACAGAGGACATTTTCATACTTCCCTTTTTACCAGGATAACCATGTCGTCGGGGAATACCCTTGACATGGTATGCCTTCCCTGGTCAATTGACTAAGTAGACTGTCCACAGTGAGACTCCACATAAACGGGGATGCAACTCCCCCCTGTGGACAGCCTCTGGTCACATTAATGAAGATAGTGTCTTGTCCTGCCTCTATTTCTGCGATTCTTGTAGATAGCAGTTGCGACATCCAGATGGAAGTCGTTCTATCTACTCCTTTCTCAATAAGTGCTCTTTTGACTGCCTTATGTGGCGTATTGTCAAAGGCCCCTTCTATGTCTAGAAAGGCACATACCTCGGTCTCTTTTTTTATTTAGAGCGTCTTGGATTTCGTCAGTCAATTGTGTTAAAGCGGTTTCCGTGAACTTTCCCTCTTGGTACGCATGCTGACGGGGGTGCAGTGGCACCTGTTCCAAGATTTCTGTTCTAATGTAGTTGTCTACAGCTTTTTCCATCGTTTTGAGAACAAACGATGTGAGGCTGATCGGTCTAAGGGATTTGGGGTGCGTAGTGTCCCGTGTCCCTGCTTTTGGGATGAAGGAGATTTTGGTTATTGTTATTATTAATAATTTTAATTGTTTATTAACTTTGATGCTCACGGCATGCTCCAAGGAACACCTTTATGTTTGAAAATTAAAATAATCCTCAGTTCTGCAAAGTTTCATGTTTTTTTTTTAACAAAAAACGGTTATTAATCGTATTCATAATTAAATTCTTTATGTAACTAACACAAGAGTAAAGTTTTACGGTAACTGAACTTTGAATATTATTAAAAAATGTTTACATTGTAATTTAGTGCACGAAATTGAATTACATGTCTCTGAATGGGGTAGCTGCTGCGCGCTTTAAATTAATTATGCATTAATGTTTTCATGCCATATTTTGATTGCCAGACAGTGCCGCTGCAATTTTTTCCCCACAACATCATCTGTTCATTTTATTTAATAAAAAAATGTATTTTTTATAATATTATGATCATAAAAATGTATCAAGAAAAATAGCAAATTCATCAGAAGTAGCAACTCGCGTCTGAAATTGAAACAAAAGACTAGAGGTTTTATTTTTACATCAAATCATAAATTTTCAATTTTCAAACTATTCGTGTGCGCAAGTCACGTTTGAAATAAATCCCGAACTGATCTCTGATTAATGTGAAAACTGTAGACAAAATGTGATTCACTTATAATACCAAATTAAAACATAATTGAGTTGTAATAGGTGAACCACTGCGTGCCGAGCGAAGCGAGGTTCGCAGCACTAAATCAATCTAAACTAATTTAAAAATCATTAGTTATTATTAATTTGGTGCTGCAATCCTCGCTTCGCTCGGCACTCAGTGCACTCCAAAAAGATGTCTGTGTTGTGAGTAAACCTCCCAGTAATACAGGAAGTGGTAAAAAACCCAGTTTGTCTGGAATATTTGTGCATTCCTGGACTAGTGCAGCGATATTCCTAGAGCTACAAATCCTGGCTTTCTGAGCAAATGCCGACGGGGCTTCCTCAGTTGTCCCGCTCTTCTATTAGTTCTGCCGCTTTAAGGATGGCAAATATATCTGATTTACAGACCGTAGAGTATTTACCAAGAGCATAGCTCTTCCCAACCCCTACGTCCTCTATTATAACACATGCCACTGGCGTCTTTTCTTACCGGAACCATCTGTGTAACACAGTATGCACCCTGGAAGAAATTCTACTTGTTGGTCGCTCCACGCCCCTTTGGCGAGATGTCGACCTTGTACTGGTTTTCCGTTCTTACTTTATTTACTTATTGGGACAGCTTTGTGAGCCAGGAGTGGAAGCTCTCTTTCTGTCCTTTGTGCTATTCTTTGGTCTGGAACCGCACCGAAGGAGGAAGTGGGCAACAAAAACAATCTCAAAACTCCGGTAATATACAGCCACAGCTGTTTGAAAAGAGGCTTCTTCCTCCCGTTAGTTGTTTACATTCCCCGACTAGCTCAGGTTGTTGCGCTACCCGAAAGGTGAAGAAATAGTCTACCGTAATCAGTCAAAATAATAATGAGTCAAAGTTTGATCCCTACCTTCAAACCCCTTTGAGTGACAGTTACAACCCCCAAAATATCGAATGCGCACACTTCTTACGTTAGAAACAAGTTTCAAACCAATGTGAAAACAAACCTTAGGGCCGTATTCATAGTCAATACTTAAAGCTTCCTCATGCCTTAAGTTTTCCCTATGCACTATTTTGTGTTTCATAGTTCTATAAAGACGACTTGAGGGACCCTTAAGAGTAAGGAAGCTTCGGAGGTACCTTAAGTCTACCTTGACCGAGTTTTGACGTGTTGAGGTTAGATTTTTAATATTAAAACGGTAGTTATTGTGTTTTGTGATCGCTAGTTGTTGGAGATTTTTGTAATTGACGAAGAAGAAGCAGTAAGAATTCCTAAAAGATATATAAGAGAAAATAACCAACAAATTAGATGTCATTGTCATTTCATAACATCGTTCAGGCCTTAGACAAGCCTAATCTAATAGCGTTTTCCATTCGTCGCACTCGGGCAGCACTGGGTTTTTAGAGAATTCAAGGCCAGTGCTGTCAGATGCATGCTCTAGAGCAAAACCAATGGAACACAAAAATTTTCTCTCTCGACTTTGCAAATGATTACAAAACTCACTATCCGCCATTATTGTTTTGCACTACCGTAACCCTTGATCAAATAGCTAGTGCCAAATTATTGCCCTCGGTTCGCCCTTAGCTCGCTCGGAGTTTGAGTGACACATGAATGGAACACAAAAAAATGAAAAAAGTTCAACAAATGGAACACAAAACTGGCGCGAGTTCTACCCCAGTGCGACGAATGGAAAACGCTATAAGATTCAAGCTATGTCGAAAGTTGACATAAAACTGACAGAAAATGCGACATTGCCAAATGTAAGGCTCCCTTACGGAAGGAAGGTAAATAAACACACTATGAAACAGAAATTTCAAGGAAGACTTAAGGTCACCTTACCTGAGATACTCTTGAGTCTTGAGTGTACCTTCAAGCGTCGACTATGAATACGGCCCTTAGGAATACCAATATTTGAAGAGATTGTTCTAGAGTAAAAGAAGATATATAATCTTGATGATATGCAAAATTATCAAGAAAATTAAGATCAAAAAGGATAAGCCAAAATAATATTCAAAGTACTTGAAAATACTAGTGCAAACAACGCTCTAAATGTTATACATTTTGATTGGTGGATAGTAATTCGGATTTTTAGTGAAAATTTAAAAAAAATGGTGAGCTAAATCAAAATGTTAACGAAATATTAACTGATGGTAGTATCAGTCACACTATCAGTATTTTTTTGATTGCTATTTGGCCTGGCACCATACCATAAGAAGAATTACGAAAATCCTGCGAAACAATCAAAGAAGAAACCGTATCAAGTCTGACAACAATTGGGCTTTAGGGCTGGCATCTTTCGTAGATAAAATTTATAGTCTTCTGTTCGAAAATACAAATAA
This sequence comes from Ophraella communa, assembly GCA_035357415.1. Lineage (NCBI taxonomy): Eukaryota > Metazoa > Arthropoda > Insecta > Coleoptera > Chrysomelidae > Ophraella > Ophraella communa. The sequence continues at coordinate 25,862,341 of CM068994.1, read as the reverse complement.
AGAAATAAACCTCCTGTTTGTGGATTAGACCAAACCATATGACACTTTTCCTATTTAAAAGATAATGCCAATAGAACATTTTTTGAATAATACGAAAGCTGGGGGCTGATCATACATTATAAAAAAAATACATGTGCGTAGAAGGACGCCGAGAAAATTTGATTTTGAACACTGGTGAGGTTATTGAGGCCAGCAAAGAATATAAGTACTGGGGAAGATGACAAGGAAAGGAACAACAAAAGAAGAAATAAAAAATCAGGTAGATAAAGGAAAATCATCAATAAGTCACCTCCACTCATTCCTATGGTCGCAAAACATTTTGAGTAATATATAACATTAAGTCATTGGTAGTCATTGGTAAATGACTAAGAGATTGGAACCAAAACTTTTGGTACTCTAAATGAACTACTGGTGAAGATCAAAGAAAAAAAATCAAATACACAACACTTATAGAAGAAATACAAGGGAGACAACTGATCTGGTGTTGTCATGTAGGAAAATTGTCTGAGAAAGAATCCTAACATGTGTGATGGATCCCACAGGAAAAAGAAACAGAGGATAGAGATTATTCCTAAGGGTATTTCTGAAAGAAACTTAGGTCAAGGAGCCTGGACAAACAGAAAAGAATAGAAGCTAGGTACTGGAAGGCGTAGAATGCTACGAAACCAGTTATAGATAGTAATACAGTACTTATAGTATGTAAGTGGGTAAATATTATGTAAATGACAATGTACAAAGGACGGAAAAAGGGGGAAAACTACAAAAGTTAAACGATATGGGATTGATACTGAAAGGGTCAATATCTATAAACAAGGTACCTTGATATAAAAAGAATGAAGAAGTAATTATTGTAATTTGAATTCATTATACAAAAAATTAAAAAATTTAAAACTTGATGCTACGCTCATGTCGATTTTATAATTCCATTTTCAAGGGATTTTAGTTACCAATTTAATTTAACACATTGGCAGTACATAAAAATTCATCGGTGATTCACATCAACAACAATTTTAATTCAATTTGACAATACGCTTGTATTCATCACTTTATTTTCCCCAAAATTGATGTAATGTAAAATATTTGAATGATTTAGTTACCGCTGGGTTATTTAATTTTTTTTTAAATGCGTTGTTTCCGGTAATGCTTCTTTTTAAACATCTGGCAAACGTAGAAACAGTGACTATAACAATTATAGTGACTGGTAGAAACGAATTTAAATTTTATTATCTTCACTTTATTGTTTTTATTTGGGGAAAATTTTAAGTTTTTGTAAATTAACTTAGTTAAGAAATCAATCAGTTTTTTTGTTCCTTGATTTAAAAAGTAAATGTTGGCCAATACATTTTAAACAAGCTACAAAACGTTTCTATAAGGTGTATATATAATATAGGGTAAAGTCCATTTCAAGATATTTCACCTTGACTTACTACCTAGGTTAAGTCAATTGTCAGTAAAGATTGTAAATTGTTTATTATACAGGAAACTGTAGCAGGGCCACAATTATAACGTAAAGAATTGTTATTTGTTAGAATGAATAAAAATTGCATTTAAATATTTTCGGATAGTTCATAAAATTAAATATTTGAAAAATTAAAGTGAATTAACAAAAATTAATAATTTGCACAAGTTCTCAGGTGGACTTAGTCGATGCTCTATTTGAGATCAGTTTAAAAAAATTACTATTTAATTACTATATTAATATTGATTCAAAAAAAAAAAATTTTTGCCAAGAAGGATCCAAAGTTAATTAAGATAATAAACTTAATTATTTTTTTTAATGACTAACATTATTAAGGTAGTTTTAAGTCAAAACAGAATTTATTTGGTAAGAAGAAATCTGGTACAAGATAGTTTTATAAGACTATTAAAGTACATTTGAATTTAAACATACTATTGTACTGTCACTTGATGCTTCATTGATCTCTAACATTTCAAGTAAACTCATCTTGGGACCTTTAAAACATTTATGTAACCTCGAAACGTTGGAATTAGAAAAGGTGTGATTTTCAGCAATAATCTGGTTGGCAAATGGTGAATTAGGTGGGTCAAAGTCTTTTTAATTTTTAACAATAAGATGACAAAACAAACAAACTTATATAAGATTTCCTTTATAAGTTAAGTTTATGTTTATGTTGAATGTTAAAAAATAAAATAAATTTAAATTACTTTTCCTACAAAAGAGTATCAACATGCGTACCAAATTTATCGTGTATATCTTTGTATATCTACAGATTTTAGGTTAGGAATGAGTCAAAAATGGCTCCAAGTGGTGATGCTCACCAGCTCTTTTTCTCGAAACTTTAACCACTCATAGAAACACACTATGATCGTTACCCAGTAATTGTAAAAACAGTGTGACATTCTCAGACTTCGATTTACAAAAATGCTAATATTCACATACTGTAACCGACATTAGTAACCCTTGATGTTGTTGTTGTTTTTTTTTTCATGGTCATAAAACTCGAACAGTTTGTGTTTTCATAATTGAAAATGTGTCGTGGCACGTTATTGCCATTTCAATACATTTCACGGCACACAAACGGGCTCTATTGATAAAAGGAAATTGCTTTCGAAGAAAAGGAATATATAAAATGCTGTTAATACATTGTCGGTGCATGTAGTTTGTTGTTTGCACAGATTTATTTTATTTTTAACATTGCAGTGCAATATAACTCGCTACTTTTATGAGTTCTACTACGATATTATTGATTCGAATGAAATTTTCAGAGAACCTGCTGTACAGGGTATCCTGTTGCATAAATCGCAAATTACACTTTTATACTGCAGTAAAAATAATCGATTGTATGGTGCTACTCTTAGAAAAAATTGTTATCAAAGACGTAATGTATGGAATACGTTCAATATTTCTCAAATTAAAAGCTTTATGAAAAAATGTACAGGGTGAAAAATGTCTAAATATTAGTTTTAGTGGAAAATGTCATTCTTGATAAAAAGTTTTGCTTGTTCCGAAACCCCATAAAATATAATAAAATTCAAGTATTTCAAAATCCGTCTCATTTTATAGCCAGTTGTATGAAAACCGTATGAATTTGTGCACTAAGTTCGAAAATAATATATTAATCTAGTGAGTATGACGTTTACGACTTACCTAGTAACTGCCAACTTTTATAAATAATTTTCAAATTGTCATTCTTTAATAAAAATTTGAAAACAATATTAACTATTCAAGAGTTATAATCACTATCAAAAATAACAATACAGAATAATAATGTAAAAAACACTAAGTAAACAAAAAAAATCTATTCAATATATCCTTCCCAGATTCAAAACATCTCTTAATTCTCTTTCTAAATTTTTTGTAAGTATTTCGCAGCATTTCTGGGGTAATTTCGTTAACGGCATCACTGATAACTCGTTTCAAGTCTTCAATATTATGGTTTAAATTATTTGCGTAAACTTTTTGTTTTAAGTAGCCCCATAAAAAAAATCTAAAATAGTTTAATCGGGGGATCGGGGCGGAAAAAATATTTCTCCATAACATCCCATCCATCGCCCATGAAAATATTCATCCAGTCATCCTCTAGTACTATTCTCTAGGCATTTCACTGGCCTTCTGTATGCACCAGCGTTTTTTGAATTTTTTTCTTACTGTTTCTTATTTTATTGACTTGTCAAAAATTTGAAAATGTTTTGATTGTTGTTATAGTTTCCTTTCAAATCCTTGTTTTTACATCTGATGTGTCGTCAATAATGATATACTCTAGCCGGGATTTTTCCTTATGGGTGTTTTAGAGTTACAAATTTGGCGCCCAACGTAAAAAATTTGCCGTATTTTTCACCAGCCACAGGGATACGATAAATTCCGGTAGAAAGACGACAGTCTTGGTTGCGTTTTCTACGAGAAAAGGATGGCGTATTAGAAGCATTGTGATTTATAGACGAGGGCTAGTATACGGTTAGGGGTTGCGTTCAGTAAAGGGTTTTAATTCAGGTGCATTCCATTGAACGTTCCTCGTATGAGAGGAGTCGAAGTTAATTTTAAGGTTTGTAATGACGGTAGTCTAAAGTAAGGTAGCTTGACGATAGAAATGTTACAATGTTATGAGACTAATTTGTTCCCGATTTGGCCAACTTATTTTCGAATACAGTAGGTAAGACTAGTAAAGCAACAGTTGTTAGTTTCACCAGGAGGCGGAAACTGGATAAACTCCAAATGCCCGCCCTCTATGGATAATCTATTAAGAAAGCGAATGAAGTCAAATATCTAGGGGTTACGCTATATAGAAGACTTTCATGGAACGCTCATGTAGAGAAAATTTGCAGTAAAGCAAAGCTATCCCTTTGGACATGCCGTAGAGTATGCGGCAAGTCATGGGGAATGAAACCCAAACAAATGTATTGGCTATATCTGACAGTAATAAGGCCTATGATTACGAATGGGCTCCGGTCTGGTGGGATAAATGCCAGCAAAAGACCATCAGGGAGAAGCTGAATAAGCTTCAAGGGCAAGCATGCTTAATCATAACAGGAGCTATGTCTACCACTCCCACCGCTGCCATCGATATTTTGATAGATCTTCCTCCACTCCATATCTGGATGGAAAGGGAGGCGATGGCAGGTGCATACAAAAGACTAGTAAAATGTCAGGATGCAGGGCAGAGCAGTGTCAGAGCCAGGGCCGGAGAGATAACAAAAAATCATCCGATACTGGAGATGGTACCAGATGCAATGCAACCTAAATACAACTACCACAAGCCGAATCTTATAATGGCTGACCAGTGTTGGTACACGGACGGCTGTAACACCAAGAGAGGTGTTGGAGCTGGGGTGCATGAAGGAAAACCAAACGTGCACCTGAGCCAGAATTTGGGTAACCTATCCACAAGTTTCCAAGCGCAATGGAGATGCTTAAGCTTAAGCGTGACTGCAGGAACAAAACTATAAAAATCATTTCCGATAGACAGGCAGCACTAAAGTTACTGGTCTCAAGAGCTGCTGAATATGAGTAGACAGAACCTACTAATAATAATAGGACTACTGACTGGACACAGTCGCCTTAATAGGCATGTGAAAACAATTGGACTGGCAGAGAGTGCGGACAGCAGATTCTGTCAGGCTGAGGATGAAACGGTGGAGCATATCTTGTGTAACTGCCGGGAGCTCGAGAGAATAAGGATCAATAAATCAATGACTTCATGGAAGTGTCGCCAACGAACCTGATGAGCTTTATTAGATGCATAGGGCTGATAGAACGACTATAACCTAGGGGTGAGCCACAATAGATCTTTCAGGTTGCAGTGGAAGGGATGTTAAACGACCATTCACATAGAACCTAAACTAACCCAACCTAACACCCCATTAAGCAGCAAATGTAAGAGATCGGATAAAGATTGACTGGATAGCCCGATCACCAGACCTAACGGTGTTGGATTTTGAGTAAAGTATTTGCAACACAGCCTACTAATATTGCAGATTTCCGAGAATGGACAACAGAAATCAGAAACATTTCACAAAGCGACTGGTAAATAAATATAGAGAGGAGACTAATAATAGACTAGGTTATTGCCAATAATTGAATGGAGAATATTTTCAACATTTATTCTAATTTCTTACAATAAAATAGTTATTCAAGCAGGTCTTCATTTATATTGTAATATTTTATCCTCTTTTTTTATATAAATTTGGCCCTAATTATTGGGGTGTTTGAAATTAGTTTATCAATGAGCTTTTAAAAATATAATATTATACAGGATCGTTTAGTAAAAAAATGGTAATAGACTCACTCTGTAAATTTATGTTTTTCTTTGTAGATCAAAGTTTTTTTTCCGTAACTATGTACCTATGTATGTATGAATTAGGGGTGATAAGTACACTGCGACCTATAGGATCTATTGTGTCCCCCCTTACTTGCCAAGTTCTGATGTTTTCTCAGATTTATAGCAGCTCTTCGAGTCCTATTTTCCTGAGGAAGTTTAGGACATCGTCGGGCTTCAAATCAGGTAGATCCCCCTCTTCTATTTAATGTGCTCCTAGGTATCTGGCCCTAGAATTCTGCAAGGCAGGGCATTCTGAGAGTATGTGTATTGAAGTTTCATCCTCTTCCTCACAGAATCCGCACTTTGCTTCATCTGCTAACCCTAGTTTCTTCATGTGGCTTTTTAACCGGCAATGTCCGGTTAGTATTCCCGTTAAAATTCGGAGCCTTTTTTTACTGAGGTTGAGGCAGCTAAGAGATCTCTTCTAGTCATAGTTCCCCAGTAGTATCTTAGATGTGGGGTTTCAGCTCCTTTTTTTGCCAGCTTGTCTGCTGTTTCGTTCCCCTCTATTCCTATGTGTCCTGGGACCCATAGGAGGGTAACAGTGTTCTTCTGGCCTAGTTCATTTAGTTTGCAGCGCTTTGATGACTGAGCTGGTAATAGACTCACTCCGTAAATTTATGTTTTTCTTTGTAGATCAAAGTTTTTTTTCCGTAAACTAAGAATAATTATTCCATGAGTGTTTCCACACTGTATATTGTTGAATCAAACTACATTTAAAATAAAAAAACTTCAAAGATACAGTTCTCAAAGAAAACTGAAAATTAAACACAAATTACTAATTTAAATGGTTTATTAGGGTAAGGAAAAAAGGGGAAATTCAAGTTGCCGTATTTTACTAAATCATAAACTACTTTATTTATAATAAACACCATAAGTAATAATTAAACGGTTATTACTTCTTCACTGGTACACTTCTAATTAAAAAACAACCAACATTTCTAATAAATAATCAACGTACCTAGGTAATTATTATTGATATAAATTTGCTACTTACCTAATACGGTTAATATTTAATCGCACAATCAATTCATTATCTTTATCCGTTTTAATCTCGTTTTTATTTGCTATTAGATCATCATTGTCCCACATAAAAACTTCTTACAGATGTAATGGTTTCTTTATATTTACATTTTCGATTAATGCCAACCACACATACATTCAGACAGTCATACTTTTTCTGTATCAGTTCATAGAATTTTAATCTCTACGTTTTATTTAGTTTCAACATAGACAGTTCGATATGTCTGTCGTCTCGCGAGTGTGATTGATCGATTCCTGATATTTACCTAATGCCAGATTTGTATCGACGAAAATAATGCGTTAACTATGTTTTGGTATCGCAGGCTGTTGGGTAAAACACATTTTTTATAAGTCACCGTAAAAAAAGAACAAAATTTAGTAAGAATAAAACCCAGATTATTTATTTAGTCGTATTTAATGGTACAAATTATTGTAGCAGTTTTTCTGTAAATACTTATAAAAGTAATTTGTTGTACTAACCCATACTCTCTGGAAGTCCATTATATTAAGAACACTAAAATAACATCTTTTTAACAAAACCAGGTTTTAATATTGTTATGTCTTACTTCAATGCTTGATCTAGTCTTAACACTCCAATTTCAGCCCTTTATCTAGGGTACACGAGAGTCTTCTTCCTGTCAAGGTACTTTCAATAATACACTGCTCAACAATTGAAATGGATATAACAAAAAACCAATTTATTTTGTCATTAATTAATAATAAATCAAAATTCAGTAAAATAAATTAATCTCTACCTAACCTAACAATATACCCAAAAAAATAGTATATTGTGTATCTAGGAGTAAAAGCGATCCATTCCCGGATGACAATGTAAATTAGTGGCTTTTTCTCTAAATATTTAAATGGGAAAGGTTGCAGGCAAGTAGTGGGAGTACATCAGTTTAGCAAAATGCCTCCAATTGTTTCAAAATTTTTAAATTTGCCAAATTCAGATGAATACACAGGACATTGTTTTCGTCGATTCTTTGCAACAATTTTGGTAAATGCTGGAGCAGATTTAGTTGCTTTAAAAAGACATGGGGGATGGAAATCCTCAAGTGTTGCCGAAGAATCTTTCACAAATAAAGTAGACATAACAAATAAAATATTTAGAAGGGAAAAAAAATAGAGAATTCTGTTAATACTATTAGTTTTATTGTCGCAGAAGAAAATAATAACTTTGCTAACTATTCAGAAATAACAAATAAAGAGGAAAGTAACAAAGAAAACTTTTCGATTGGATTACACCCTATTTTTAATAATTTGCACAATTGCACTATAACTGTAAATATTCAAAAACATGTAACCTTCTTCTAACAGTTTGACTAGATATCACCGGGTTAGTCTTGGTTTTGGAGTCGAATAAGCAGTCTTGGTCTTGTTCTTGCAGGGTCCAGTCTTGGTCTTGGTCTTGTTCTTGCAGGGTCGTCTTGGTCTTGGTCTTGCACCAAGACCCTTGTAAGTCTCGCACTTTTTGTAGATTTACTGGGGTCCGTTTTTACAAAAAAAAGGAAAAATAGTTTTTAAAATAATTACAAGTAAAGAAAGTAAAGAAATGAAAGGGATAGTATTTTTCATTATAAAAATTTTGTTTTTTTTATATTACATTGTAGCGATAAATCAATTATGAAATAGTTATTATCCTAACAAGTGCGGAAAAGTTAATTTCCGCAAGAGTTAGGATCAATATTTTTTTTACAAGCAAAATCACCTCGAAAATTATTTAGATACTTGAAAAGATGGGATTGTGACAATAAAATCTTTCATAGTGTCAATAAATACACGACTTCTGCTTGTTATGGTACCAGTAGTAATCATAACCCAAAAAACCAAGCTTCTTCTTCGTCTTCGTCAAGGACTCCTCTACCTGCCTTCTCACCGGAGTAAAGTTTGACAATGCCTCTTTCTCCAAATGATTCATAACAAGTTTTTTAATATATAAACATTAATAAAGCTTATCCATGAACTTACATTAGAAATAAACATAGTTTTTGTTCAGGAGTTATTGGATTTTAATTTCTATTGCCTGGTTTTAAAACAATGTCATCTTTTATGTGATTTAAAACATAATTAAACAATACTGGTGTCAAACGAAAATAATAAACACACGAAACGAAAGCAAACACAAAAATGGATTTAAGCGGTCAATAACGCTAAACTCTTACTTTACATCTGTGCTCACCGATAGCGGCTGTCTTGAATGGTCGGCCGTCTTGGTCTTGCTCGGTCTTGGTCTTGCATTTTCTGCAAGACCAAGTCCGCAAGACCATCACTAATTGCCGTAGCGCCTTTTTTTTTCATATAAACAGATTTATGAACTCCTGTAACAATGTTAGTCACTGCAAGCACTTCTACGCGACTAAAATGTTAGTATTTTGAAATGGAATTCCTACAATTCTGGTTAAAGAGATAACAGCGTATAAAAAGAAAAAAAAAACGACAAAAACAATTTGCTGATTTGCTATAAACAGAGCAACTGTCTTCCGGTATGGGGACTTCGATATTGTCATGAAATTGAAAGGGTACAAGTTGGCTTTTACAAGAGACCGTTATTATTACCTAGAAGTACTCCAGATTATTTGGTACGGCTAGAAACTGCAGCTGTGTATGTAGAACACATCGTTTTTAAAAAATCCTTAAATTGGTTGTTAAAGATGTTATCGATGGAAGATTCTAGGTTGCCTAAAATTACTTTCCGTAAATTATTACTGTTACAAAATGCGGGCAATTACTCATACAATTGGGTCTTGCAAATGAAATTGTTGTTTGACAAATTGAATTTCTCTTACTCTTCTTAAAAGTAACATTAATAATATACTAGAGCCCCTTAGGTCATAATCTCTTACGGCTGATTTAGATCTGTTGCTTTGTATTAAAGTCTTAATGTCAGTTCTCAACCGGTGAAGTATCTTTTTAGTAACATACCTATTAAATTTGTTCGGTTATTCAGTCAAATACATGGATATTACATATTGATCAGGAGGAAATATGTACGATGTGCAATTCAAGACAGCTCGAAACACTTGAACATATCGTTTTGAACTGCATCCTATACCGTGAAATCCGACCTCGCGGACTTTATAGTTTGGAAAATTTTGACCATTTTATGAAATTACTGGATAATCCTAAACTTATAAAAATGTGTTGTTATTTTTTTTATCGGTTTTAAAACTTCGTTCTTTTGTATTGAACGAATAATGATTTTAAAACACCTGTGTGTATATAATTATTTTTTTTGTTCTTTTTTTCTTAATCTTGTTCTATTTTATGCAAACTTTTTTATTATACTTTATTACATTTAAAATTGTGAACTCTTGCTATTTGACATTTTCTGTTCAATTGAAGCAATAAATATTATTATTATAAACAGAGTTTACTGATAGCAGGAAAGGTATATTTAAAATATTATTTTTGTACGAAATTTTCTGAAATTTAAAAAATATCCACTTCAATTGTTGAGCAGTGTAATTAAATACATAAAACGTCTCTACGACTAGTTACATAACGTCCCCTTGGCGATAGCCCGTTCGCTCCTTTCATTGTCGTGACTCAAAATATCCAAACACACACATATCGCAATGAAAATTTTATTGACCGCAGTATTCCATCCAAGTACTATATATTTTATGATCGTATCAAAAATTTAATTGTACATTAACAATGATTGAATTCGATTAAAGTATATCCATTTACATAACTCTGAATTGTTTTTATAAGTAGGACATTGATTTATTGCTTATTGACTATTAGAAAATACAAAGGGAAATGTACGATTTTTTTACGATTTGTGATTCTGAAGTTTCACGCCTTCAGCTATAAATTACGATTTCTAATAAAAGTTACAAACAATGGAAAATATTAAAAGCATTTTATTTGAAAATGAGGTGTTAGGGTCAAAAACAAAAGGGAAACAATAGAGAGATGAAAAAAAATTCGACTCGTGACAAAATGATACCGATTTCTGGTTGATGGGATAATTTCTTTTATCGCCCACGGTTAATAAAACTAGCGGTCTTCGGAAGTAGTGATAAATTGTATCACAAATGCAGAAAATTATCTATTTTACACGATGTGACTGGTAGGTCACGCAAATTTACTGCTAAGACTGTCACAAAAAAAGATCTGCGAAGAGCAGCAGGTTTCATCTGTTGTGGGTTTCAGGTAACGCGCAATTCAAGGCGCAAATGAGTCTCTCATCACACCAAAACCAGAATAACATATAATTCGACAAAAGTACTAGAAGTTTATAGGCTTGCAGACAGGTGAAGAAAATGCTCTATGGTCCATCTAGATCCATTGCAGCAGAAGCTGAGGCACCACTTTAGGATTTAGGGCAACGCCGCCATGCAGGAGAGGCGGATGAATGGATAGCTAATGAGTAGAGGAACATATTGGTAGGAGTCTTACCGCTTCCCAGGTAGCCTGGGAATGCTTCCTTAAAAAATGGGAGGTCAAAAAAAATTTTATGCGAAATATTTTTCATCGATTCAATTCAACTCTTCAACTGATATTTTGATGGACTGTCCCTTTAAAAAATATAGGAAATATTAGTTTTCTATCACAGAACAGTGACCCAGCGGTTAGGGCTCTGGTTTGTGGTGCCTGTAGTCGCAGGTTCGAGTCCTGGTTGTGACTCACATTTGCGATCATTAATTTCAATGAATGAGTGATGATATACTAATGAGTGTGCTGCTTACAGATGAAGTACAATCTGATTAGTTTAGGTTAGGTTAGGTGCAGATAATGTATTTTCAATGGGTAAATGTCTTATCTTATTTTCTCTTATATCTCCGCTAGGGGGCGTTTTCACGCGGCGGGACCCATATCACTATGTTTATCTGCTCATTAGCTATCCACCCATATGCACCCTCTCCTTGGGGCGTTGCCCTAAATCCTAAAGTGCAGCCGAAGCTGATGAATATAAGCAGACAGGACCAATAATTTGTGGTAGGATTACTGACCAGAAAACAATCGGACTTGCAGAGAGTGTAGAGTTATATTATGTGAAGCTTAATGGGGTTTACACGGGTGACTAAAGCCGCACGATTTTTGCCGCGCGGCGTAAATCGACCGTCTAAAAGCAATTCGGCTAAGTTGCAAGTGACTAAAGCCGCAAGCCCCAAAGTTGGGTAGCATCCGACTTTGGCCGCGCGGCAACCGGCCGCATGCGACTGGTGACTAAAATCGACCGTGTAAACGATCAGTTGCAGGCGATCGCCCGCCGCATGAAGGTGTTTCGCGCACGCACGTGTATTTTACTACAGCGTTTCTTTAAGCAATTGTTGAATAATTTTTATTTTTTTTTGGCTTTGGACTGCTTGATCCATTCAGCCACGATAATTCTAAATTACATGTGATACGTTGGGAGAATTAACAAGAAATCATTCAAGACCCTAACCAATATAAACATCAATCTGCAATTTCTATTTCTACTTAACCAAACGGCTATTCTGCTCAACATTTTCGATGGAAATGACAGAGCCGCATGCGATTTTAGTAAGCAATATAAATGGGCTAGCGATGCGGCTTGGTGAGGCAATTAGTGAAGCTACTCGCCGCACGGCGAAAATCGACCCGTGTAAACCCCCCTTAAGACGTAAAAGGTAGAGCACATTTTGTGCAACTGTCTAGAGCTCGTTGAAAGTGAGCAGTGATAGGGACGATAATTGAACATTCATATAAAACCCAAGTAAATGCATATTTAATTATAATAAATTACGCCAACTTTTTGATAGGTCTTCAATTAAATGACAGTTTATATACTAGACTAAAAGTTTTGATTAAGAAATTACGGTATGATAAATAACTTAGGTTCACATTATAGAACTAGTTATATTTGTTGAGCATCTTTAACCATATTTCCGGTTTTATGCAGCAAATTGGTAAAAATTTTCTTATTTTTAGAAAATAGAAGGTATTTTAGAAGATAGTGTAAAAGCTAACTTTGCTAGTTTTTCTTTGGAAATCCATAGCATTCAAGTGCCGCTTCTATTAGCTAATATAAACCCGACTAGGCACTTTTGGGATCATCTACAATAAACTATCTCTCATTCTCTACCACCATAAACATATTTGGACGGCTTTTACTGAAATTAATCAAGGTTACTTTAACAATCCGATCTTTAGGTTGCAAAGTCAGGCTGTGATTGAATATCCGGGAAGTCATAGTTTTTGTTATTCAACATTTTTTCAATTTTTGATCTCTTTAAATTTCACCACATTGTCTTATGCAAGTCTATAGTATTAAGACTGAGCTGACGAGTAGTTTCTCTAATGCTAGTATCAGCAGTTGGATATTTCTGGCGATAGCATTGTTTTTGCTATAATTTTTTCAGTTCAGAGCTCTATTAAACAATCTGCATCCTTAGATGGTTTTTGATCCATCCTTGTAATAGATATTTACGTTACTAGCCCCTATTTTCGAAATTTTCATTCAGTGCCATGATAGCAGGCCTGTAGTTGATAACCATAGAAACATATTATTGTTTCTAAATATGTCATATACTATCAGTTGATATTAATATAGGCAATAAGTTGATTGTATTGTTGTTAAATTACAAAAAATGTCCCATATTCATACGTTTGAAATCTAAGTTTTTATTATATGTATAGAAGGCTGTAAAAGTTCATAGTATCTACGTAATGATATATTACGTGCTGCTATCCCGTAAACGTGTATTTATTTCATTCTGTACCCTAAAACGTACAATTACGTACTTAATTTCAATCCGGAAAACAGAATTTTACCTACTATTTTATCTGTTGAAATTTAAACTGTTGTTGTAAAAAGTTTATTGTCAAAAATGAAGTGCTTTAGGTATTACCACAGAAAAACTTAGGTTTTAAGAATTGCGGGACTTTTAGGTCACCTTTTTTTACCTTTTCTTGATCAATTGCACTTCTGATTAATTGTAGTTTATTAGGTTTGTTCCAACCAAGCAAAGAACCGTTCTAGAACGGTAATATTACCACTAACGAGACCAAATTAGTGCACTGCGCAACTCACTACACCACTGCGCACAAAAATTACTATTTTAGAACGGTTCTCTGCTTGGTTGGAACAGACAAATTAACAAAAGTAACACCCAACCTTTACCGTGTTTGTTGACTTGATATACTTGTTTGTGTAGTTAATTTTACCCCGAGATTTATTTGTTTCTTAACCACTTTAAATTGCTATTCTCCGCTATATATATGTCTTGCTATTTCAAGCACTTTTTTATTACAAATGTATAGTATTTGAATTTTGTTTTGTGTGAAAGCTGTTTGTTCAAGTAGGTGTTTTGTATGGTTCGACTTATCTGGTTATTGTAATCTATATGCTCTTAAGTGTTCATTGTATCTTACTTCCAAATTTCTTATTGTTTGACCTATAAAAGGTATATACAGTTTGATAGGGGTCATATAGTGGGACATCGGGAAGCTGGATTTTCTTTTCGAGAAATTGCAGTTAGAGTACAAAGAAGTGTAGTGAATGTTTTGCAGAACACGGAAGACCTATTGGCATGTGAAATGTTTACCGCCGAATAAGACGTTTTGGCCTATTTTCATACCGACCACACTGGGTCCTCCCGTTAACTCCAGAACACCGACGTAATCGCCTTAAGTGGTGCAGAGAACGGTCACTCTGGGATCAGGAATAATGGAACAGTATTGTCTTTAGTGGCGAGTCTTGAGGTGGTGGTTGCCTGGAATGAGATACCACAGGAGGACATTGACCACCTGATCAGAAGCATGCCAGGGCGCGTTGGAGATTGCGTAACACATCGGGGTGTATCCACACATTAGGTAAAAGGACTGCAATGCAATCATTTTGAAATTTTTATCATTATGCTTCAGTAAGTACTTATACAAACTTTTATAAAAATAAAATCATTTAAACTGGATTTTTATGTCACTTAGTATATTAGTTCAATTTATAATAAAAAATATACCTGTTTGTTTAAAAACAATTTAACAATCCTGAGATATGGAATAAGTAGAAATTTCCAATTTGATCATTCGTATAAGGATATTGTCTAGTAACTACTTATCAGTTATAGGAGGCAACCAACAATAACTGCTCCTGAGTTAGTTACGACTTACAAAGAGCACATAACTGATCCAATCGCCTTCATGAAGCCAACTTGTTCAGTTGTCAAGAATTTTAGAATTGGTCTATTACTCAAGATTTAGCTACAGTTTCAGTGACGAATCTAGATTTGAATTTCACCCAGACTCTCGTCGAATAAGAGTATACCTCAAAGTGATATTGATAATCTTATTTTATCTTTGATTAAAGATGAGCAGTTACAAACCAACGTGGATATCTTAAAATTGGTCATATTGAATTATTTTTTTTTTAATTTGGTTTGATGTTTTTTAAAGACGTTGATTTTTAAAAATATCCCTAGACTTTTTCGAAGTGTTTATATTGCTGTATAATACAGGGTGTTTCAAAAAAAGGTAACACCGTCTCTAGGATAGGTAAAAAACTGAAAAATAATTGGGGTTTGCTTAGTAAGATTTTTTTCTAACGCCATCCGTTTTCAAGATAAAGGGCGTTGAAGAAAATAAAAAATTACACATTTCTTACGATTTTGCCGAAACTACTGGCACCATTGCAATGAAATTTTATACGAATATGTTTTGGAAGCTGATATATCCCATGAATTTGTTTTTATAACTAACTCATAGAGGGCGCTGGTAACACGATTCATACAACGTATTATTCAACATAACTTTTTTAGGGTAGAATTATTAGTCAAAACTCCAAGTGAATTTTACAAATAACAAGGTTTCAAAACTCTATTTATTGTTGACTTATTGTCATAACAATCAATAAATGTCAATTTTACATGGCAAACTTAGAGAAAAGCGAACTTTATCATTAACTTATACGAGGAGCGGTTATTACTTCATAATTTTCAAATCAAAATATTCCGAAAACGGTACATAATATCGAGTTTTACCAAGAGTACCTTTTTGGTGTAGAATTAAACGATGTTTATGTTCAAATCGTACAGGTCTCCGTACCCAATCGTAAAGAATGTCAAGAACCAAAATCCGCAAAATTTGGATATTTACTACGGCTACAATGTTAATTTTTGGATGATTAGTGGATTTCAAAAAAGCAGTATAAAAACCGGAATCTTCAACTGATAATTTGCAACGTCCTCCTCAGACTCTAGAAGAACTTCGAGAGGAATAGGTGGTTGCCTGGAATGAGATACCACAGGAGGACATTGACCACCTGATCAGAAGCATGCCTAGGCGCGTTGGAGATTGCGTAACACATCGGGGTTTTCCGATGTGTGTATATTGGACATTTAATTTGCTCCATTTATCGTAGAATTATAGGCTGTTAATTTATGTGTTATAGAATGATTTTAATTGTTAATTCCTTGAAGAAAAATTGGATAATGGTTTCCCTATTTGGAGAGGATTGGGTCAAAATAAAAAGGCGGTCATTAAATTCGAACAATAAAATATAATTAATCGTATACACTTTGAAGCATACAGACAGGTTACATTTAATTCTAACACTACTATACACGCAATTACAAATAATGTACTGTACAAGTTTTCTTTCTTCTTTTAAAAAAATATACAAAAAACAATGTTTGTGCTCAGTCAAAGTGGGAAAAAATAAACATAAAAAATAATGTACAAATGAGGGGATCCTTTCTAAACGAAAATTAAAATATATAGGTCTGTATGAATTATAAACTATCGTTTATTTGTTTTGTCATATAAAATTTGATATGTTCTACACTAAATATTTTTCATAAAGCTATTTGAAGTTCAATGTTTTTAAAATGCCTTTTAAGAAGAATTAATAGTTTTTTGCGGATATTCAGTCGGGGCTTTTATATTTTATAGGCTTTTGCCCTGATGATATGTGGCAATAAGTCTGATACAAATTACTGTAAATTTAGAAGATATAAATATTTAATTGCGAATTAAAATCATTGAACTTTGGATACAGTTGATCACTTTTTTTGTTTCTTTACAAACATTCAACAGGATTACCTATTTAGTAGAGTTTAGCAGCTTGATACATACAGTGTTGGTTTTAGACTGCCGAAATTTCATATTTACAAAGATTAAATAGACAGTTACATAAGTACAAAAGGTTATGGGGTTCGTTTCAATAAAAAAATTCTTAAATTCTAACAAGAAAAAAACCTACAAGAATATATAATATATATATAATGTCAAGATCATTCTCAATTAATTCTTTTTCATGTTCAATCGCTCGCGTTGATATCTCAATGAAATGAAACTCACAAATTCTCTGGATGGTCCCCTGATAACCTTATTTATGGCACGAATATGGCGTTCGCTTTTACGTTTACCCAAATTTTTTCCATTGAATTATCAAATACACATACATTCACAGCACCCAACTATACACATTTAAAGTTTTAAATTTATTTACGTATTTTTTCATCACTTTTTCGGTAATCTTAACCTCCAAACGAGGAGAGGGAGAGTATAGATTTCAAAAAGAAGGGTGTACGAAACAACTTTAATTAACGGTTTTATTTTTATACGAATAGTACCCTGTACATTATACTTTATATTTTTTTCGTACACCCTTCGTATTATCGTAATTGAGATTTATTTGCTACATTCCGTATCAGATCCGCTTTTTTTTGGAAAAAGCCTGAAACAATTGCTTGATTTGATACGGAACAAGTCGTAGGTAACTGACTTTACTTGAGTATGACAGCTACTTAACAAATTTCGTCTCCAACATGAAGGGAATGGACTAACAAAAACTATTTACAAAAAATTTGCAACATCATCGTTAAACATAGGTTAGATTTAGATAGTGGAATTTTTGGTAACAGAAAATTGTCTCGATAATTGATTCAGTGGAAAGAAGACATATTTTTCGTTTCCTAGTATATATTTTTGTTTATTACTGAGGATTTTATTCCTCTGTTGTTTTTAAATATAACAAAATACATTCCATTTACATTTAATGCTAAGTAACGGCAACACAAGTGGCTGATTTATGTCTGCTTAGCTTATTACATGTGCGTTCTGTATATGACAGCAAAAGAGGCTGGCAAAGGTAATTTGACATTCATTGGTCATTGAATTACTATTTTCTGGCGTCATTGATCTGTTTCCACATTATTGCGAGAAAATACCTAAGCCAACGCCTATTTTAAGCGTGTTGGTAATCTAACAAAGCAAGCGAAAAATGTTCGTCTTCCACAGAATCAGTGATTGGTACATTTTTCCGTATCAAAAACGACACCAGCTATAAGACGTGGTTAAGTCTGTTCAACTATCAACCAGAAGTTTATAAATATTGTTAATTTAAGGATTGGATCATCCTCTAAAAATAAAAAAAAATACAAATTGTTTTATACAAATGAGTCTAAGGCAATTTAAGTTTTTTAAACGTTTTATATTCGTGCTGTATTTGATTTGAGAAAGTGTTACGGAAAGATTATGTGAGAGTTATTTAAATGAATGTCTAATTTGAAATGTGACGTGTTAAACATCAATAACACTTGTCTGTACCATACATAGAATGGTAATTAGTTTAATATGATAACACAGGTTTACGTGAAATGTGTATTTAAATTAATTTTTGTTTTTTTTAAACTAGAATTTCAAGTAGAAATCACAGTTTTAATAAAAATTATTTTTCCCAGAATATACCGGGAAAAAATTAGAAAACAAATGAGAGAAAACAGGGAAATGTTAGTGAACCAAAAAAAAAACAAGTAGGAAAATAGTCCATTATGGTCGAGTCCATTCTTTGTACTTAAATAAAGAGATTCCCATTTTGGACAAAATAATGACTGTTGAAGCAGAAGTAGATACGATTTCCAAATTCGGACGAAATACGTTATGGAAACTCCTAAAAGAAATTGGTTTTAAGTATGAGTGGCATAAAAAACGAAAATTTTTGAATTAGACAATACTTAAGAAGTATTAAAAAGTTTCGGAGCAAAGGAAGAACTATCTTTTATTTAGATGAAACATGGTTGAATGAAGGACACACTTTTTCTATAACATAGATGGACAACAATATTTAAAATTCCCGTCGGGCATTTTTGGAGGGATATTCAACAGGATTAAATGCTCCTCGAGGAAAAGGTCGTAGACTTATAATCGCACACATTGCACAACCAAAGATTACCACGAGGAAATGACCTCTGATGGTTTTGAAGATTATTTTTTCAAGCTATTGGACTTTTTGCCAAGTGCTGCAGTGGTTGTCTTAGATAACGCCAGTTATAATTCAAAACTGGTAGAAAAGTTACCAACAACGTCATGGAAAAAAGAAGATATTAAATATCACTGTCAATTAAACCCTACAGAATTAATATGGGCACAGGTAAGGTGAGGTGGCAATGACGTTAGACAACTTTTGATAAATTCTTTTGGAAACGTAACACGGGAAAATTGGACCAATGTGAAGAAGGAAGAACGATTGTGGAGTGTTGATATCAATATTGAAGAAATGTTCGAACCCATTGTAATTCCTATCAGACCAGGCAACGAATGTGACTCATCGTCGATGACTACGACGAAATGGAAGCCAACAATTAAACGAGTAAGTCCTTTTTGCATTAATTTATATTTAATTCTTCTTTTTTAATATGTAGCATATTTTTTACTATTAATTTTTATTTTAATTATGCTTTAAAAAAACTTCGGTTCTACGGTCATGGGATCTATTCAGCTACCTGTTGTGACAATATTATCTAAGGTTTCTATTGTGTTTGGGTTAGTTAATCCCTAATTACAGGGTGGACTCTTTGAAAAATAACGATTATGACTATGTTTCAATAGAAATATATACTACTTTTAGTTATTTTTAATGATTGTATATTTACAAAAACTTTAAAATATATTAAAAATATTAGCTTGAGTAATCATTTTAACAATTAGAATTTGTTCCGTAAGCACAGTTTGTCGTTAAATAATTTCAAAAACTTAAATCACCTCAAGTAAATAAAATCAAACTACTTTGAGTACTAAAACCCTTCACTTTTATACACTTATATTCAATAAATAAATATTTATAACAAAACTAGGAAAATTCTTCTGTACAAAAAATAAGTGTCCGAGACTAGAGAGCTGTGACCATATCGCGGGGCCCCCAGGCGGTCACTCAAATGGGCCCGTAATTACTTAACGAAGGTCCTGAACCTTGTGTTGGATGGCTCACTATTACAGGCGCTGCCCCCTCACCCGCTTGTCATACGTGACTGAGCGGGGGTTGTTTTAAAACGTGGTGGTGCAAATGGTGTTGGCTGGCAGAGGCAACGCTGCTGGTCGGACCCAGTAACGAGGCGCTTCCAGGACCTCCGATCAAAAAACCCGTCGGAGGAGGTTTGTTCCTGTTTTTGATTAAAACGGCGTTGGCGCCAGATAGATCCGACCTTCCGAACAGTCTTCTAGACAATCTCCTCCAGGAATCGACGGTTTTTCCCGACCAAATCCACACTCCCGACGTTATACCGACAGCGAGCGCCATAAAATATTTGAGCATTAAGACGGAGTAAAGAGGTCTCTCTTTGATAGAAACTACGTTATTTGGGCAAGTACAGGCTAAAGATTTCATCCATTCCTCGTGGAACGTGTTCTCGTACAAATGACAACCGATAACTATGGTTGCAGGTACGGTATAAAGTACGCTGAATATCCCTATGCGGATCATGAGTTTTTCTAGTTTATCAGCCTTGGAACCAGCACCAGCACCTCCTTGTTTCTTTATAACGTTCCTTATTCTAAAAAGCGATACAAATCCAGCCATAAGAAAACTCGTGCCCAATATAAGATAGATTATAAGAGGACCTAATACGAACGTTTTTAAATTATCCATATTCATGTTGCCCACGTAACAGATGCCGGAAACCGGATCTCCGTCAACAGCTCCAGACAACAGAACTCCTAGAGTTTGGAAAGTGGGAATGAGCCAAGCTGCTATATGAAAGTATTGAGCGTAGCTAGCGATTGCTTCGTTTCCCCATTTCAAACCGGCGGCTAAGAACCATGTTAACGATAACACCACCCACCAAATAGATGACGCCATCCCGAAGAAATAAACCAATAGGAAAACTGAAGTACAGAGACTCGGTCCAGTAGAAGAGTACTTGATGATATTCCCGTCACAAGCGACCTCTTCGTGACCGACCCCCACTCTTATCAAGTATCCAACGGATACCAAAAAGTAGCAGGCCGATAGGAACACTATAGGTCTCTCAGGGTACTTGAACCGTTCTGTTTCTATGAAGAACGTGGTGAGTGTCATTAGAGTGGAAGCGGCGCACAGGCCTGACCATAACGTTATCCAAATGGTGGCGAACTCCTTTTCGTCGTTGTTGAAGTAGGTCTCCTTGCAGGGGTACGCACAATTTGCGATGCCTGCGACGCTTCTGTTTATGGCGAGTGGAATTTCTCTCCCCATGGAGACGAGGGGTTGTTGACACTGACACTTGCATTCTTTTCTTTTTTGGTCTCCGAGGGGAACCGTGCAGTTTTTTGAACCGTTCTTGCACGGTTTGATGGGTTTTCTGTTCGTGGAAGGTTTTGGCGTAGACGAAGCGTTATTTTTGGCTGGTTGGTCCATGCAGAGGATTTCTCCACCAAGGACGGGAAATTGATCGCATTCCATTCTTTCCGGCCACTTGAAACCGTAATGAGTCATGATGGGTTCGCAGCCGACTCTTGCTCTGTTGCAAATACTCCGACATGGGGGTAGGGGATTCAGAAAATCCTCCAGGCATATCGGTACGTACATCGAACAGAGGAAGAATTTCAAATCCTCCGAACATCCGATTTCCACCAGCGGCCAAAACTGGTGGACTTCCAAGCCGGCTTCTTCTTGAGTTTCGTGGTTTAGTTCGTTCGGCATGCGCGTATGGTTGTATCCTATGCCCATGCACATAGGGATGTTGATTTCTTCGCATCTTCCTTGAAGATCTGAAGATATAACCGATGAGCTCGTAAAACCAGTTAGTACTAATAAGACGCTACTCGCGAGCACCACGAGATACTCGCTCGTGGTTTTCATCGTTTCAGTGCTTGCATTCACTTAAAGACTATTTTCAGACTTGTAGTTTTTCTTTTATTGGCTGTTTGGATTTTGCTATTTCTACGAACTAGTTCAGTCCAGTCAATTGGTTCATTATTGGTTCCCACAATTACGATTTTAAATCGACGTCCATGACCTGTAACAAAAAAAAACTGATTTAGAACAATAATTTATACAAAAAGTGAAGTTAATGTACGTCTTTCACTTCTCAGATTTCTAAAAATTGTTCAACTTTATAAAGAATAGTAGAAAGCAGTGTAAACTTATTTATTCATTTCCCATGCGAGCTATTTTTTCGATAGCTCTGAGCGAATTGTAAAACAAAATCATCATAATTACGAAACGGCATCAAAACACTGTTAAATACCATTTTCCTAATAGATATTAAGAGTGCGCTTCTCACACTTGCTTCGGGTATCGCTCCAGGGTAGGGTGGAAGGACGCGGTACAAGAGGGTGGAGACTAGTACATCCCTTCTACTCATCAAAATATTATCTCGAGAATAAATTCGGTCTATTTGATGCATGGACCGTATTGGGAATATCTATTTGATTAAATGGCAGATACGAATTTTGGTTTTCTCAAATGTGCCAATAAAACACGAAAAACAAAGAAAATTTTTTGGTACAACTGTGAATGTAAATTTACATAATAGATATATTAAAAAATAATTAACGTTTCTAATCAGCAGCAACATATCTGTAACATCTTCAGAAATTTAAGTTGGAATTAATTCTTTAATTATTAATCCAATAAATAAAACAAAAAATTCCAGTTGACGTAATAATAGAATAATAAACATTGTATGAGAACAGAAGACTACACTTTATCCACAATTACTAAATATTTTTATTATGCCGAAAAGCAAAAAATATCTGTACCATCTAATATACAGAAAACCATTTTTATTCACTAAAATAAATTTACACTCAGGTACAAAAATATATATTTTATTCAATCATAAATGAAACTAATAACAATAAACAACAGAGGATTCATAATTATTTACAAGAAGGTCTTAAATAATGATGTATAAATAACAATAGGCCACTATAAGGAATTAACTCATAAAACTGAAAAAAAAATCCTATACCTGATAGGTAGTAAACAGATGATAAGTTGTTATACTTTTTATTATCTAAATAACAAACTATTTCTAATGCCTTTATCCAGTTTATTTTTGGGCAAATGAAATTTTAAAATATCATAAAAACATTTATTTTCTTTGAACTATTAAAATATGATAAGACTAATTTGTAATTTGCAAAACTGATTAATATGATTTTTTTAAATAATGATGTATTTTATATAAGTAGACACAATTTGCATAAAACATGACATTTGATTTAATGTGAATCTATATTTTAAATTTACTATTTTTGATACAGTTATTTAAATTATTATTATTATTGTATATAATATAACGAGTGAAATTATTATTACTTCCACACTTGGTCTAGCCTTAATACTACCTAAACATCAGGTAGGTACCTAGCTACAATCAAACAAAATGTAACTTAAATGTCAATCTGACGATGCTAACCAGCGAAACGGCCGTCATTGAGGTCAATTTTTTAAAATAAATAGTGGAAGTTTTGTTAAAACGAAGAGTTTTTTATTATTCTTAATTTTATCTTCTTCAGTGACTTGTTGTGTTTTTCTGTATTTTACAAAAACCGTTTTAAATATTAAGAATGCAGTAAATGTTAATATTACGCGAGAAACAGTAACACTAAATTAATCACTCAAAAATGACGAAAATGAGTTTTACTACAATAAGAAATACATTAAACAGACATATTTAAAATCTTTTACACATTGAGCGTCTGCGCATGCGTCTGACGTCTGACCGCATGCGCACACGTTATTATTTATCAAAAAACGATTATCAAAAAACATCTCATTTTTTATTGTTCTTATAAGTTGTTTGTATGCTTGAAGTTTTATACAATTATTAAAAAATGTCAAGTGATGTTGAAATAAATGTTAAGTATTTAATTATTATACAATAAAATGATTAAAAACATCTATTGTTGCTCTTGTTCAATTATTACTAACAAAAAGATTATTAATGCAGGTACAAGTAGGTCGTAGGTAAAGTATAGTACGTAACTATTGCTGTAAAGTATTTTACGCACTCACGGAATTACGCACTCGCTGCTACGCGGCATCGTGCGCAACTATTCCATTCGTGCGTAAAATGCTATTTACCACACACGTTACGTAATAGATATACTATTTTGTCAAAATATTTCTTAAAGATGGTTAATACATTCAAATTACTGAACTATTACATTTTTATAAGGACGACAATCTAAAATTTTTTTATAGCAGCTATTGTCACCATCGGCAATCATTTTATTATAAATTAAATTATGCATATTCATACTCGAACTCCGATCATAGCTGCTTCCATACTCGTTGATGAACCCGTTCAGTTTTTATAACACGTATGTTCTGCAGGAAGCTGATTTAAATTGCTGGCTCGTTGACAGACACAACAATATTTTTTGTTTTTAACACCCATGTATAAAATTTTTTGAGTCTTAGCTCCGGCAATTACCGCTACTCCAGATAAAGAATTATAGTTAGCTCCACTGCGATAGGAACGTTTAGCTCAACTACCGTCACATATTACTGTTATCATGGGAATTCCATACGAATCTACGCTACCACATTCCACACTAACTATAATTTTTTAAAAAATATAAAACATCTATGAAGTAATACTTTTTTAAAAACCTTTTTATATATAAGTACCTTTTTACATTTTTATCCGGAATAAATGTGGAACAGCTTGGCATCTGTGATTCATTATTCTGAAGATCTCTAAAACAATATATTTCTTTAACAAACATATAAATAAATTGAAATTTTATATCTATTCCTCTTTTTAGTAAATAATCAAAGATAAAAATGGCCAAATCGTTGTGCACCAATCACAAAATTGAACAAATTGAATTTTGTTGCGTGTTAAGCTCTAAGTATAAAATTCATATTCGTTAAAAATATTTCTCATTTATATTTATATTAATACTTACTGCCAATATTTTCTTAAGTTATTGGGTCTCTTTTTTCGTCTAGCGGACAAAAATAATCGAGTCTTTGCACATTTTCGATAATCATCCATTATTGGAAATAATGTTTTTTATATTAGGTTAACAAACAACTAACTTAAATTTAAATTATAACTAATGCAAAAAAGACAATAAGTACTACTCTCTAACACCAACTATTAACAAAACCGATTAAAACACAAATAAATATTTTAACACCCTTTCTAAACACACAATCATAAAATGCCTATTTATTCCGGATCTGTAATCCGTTTCCCACCACTACTAATCTTGAGAAAAGGAGGTGCCGAGATATATAAAATTATAAAATAAATTCAGCCGTTTTAAGATTGCAAGTACTTACAATTCAGCATTTTTTGGCTACTATTTTAGTCATATATAGTATAAAAAATTTTTTTTGTATAGTAAATAGATAAAACTATGCTTCTTCAATCGAATTTTCTTTAATTTTGGTCTCTATTTCACGCAATTTACGTCAAGAAATGCCCATATTTAGTGTATTTTTATCACCATTTTTTTATATGAAGGAAAACAATTTTTTAAAATTTATTCTTCAAGAAGCACACTTTAAAGCTTGTTTAATCCAATACTTTTTGTTTTAACTTTCTTGATTTAACAGAATTCATAAAAATCGCTGAATTGCAAGTGTTATATTATATACCTTTTTAGCACAAGCAACGCACTCTTAAGCGGTACGGGTCTCTGCAGACCATCGTTAATAGAGATGTGAAAATGAAAGCGGTTTATCACGATATAAACAACCATTATATGCATTTTTTATTAAAATTAATATTTATTTCTTCCTTTATATCCCAACAGAATTTAAATAAAAAAAACATACATATGTACATGGCGCAGTTGTCGGATTCACCTACTTACAAAATTACTGAGATCTAAATGAGGTTTTGAAGGCAATTTTGTAACATTTATAAGTAGATTTAAAGACATATAAGCTTAAAGATGTATAAGCTAAAATAAATAAAATAAAACAAAACATTCCACGGAAAAAATAATTTTATTTATGTCGCTGTTGTTTTAAAATGTATTCTTCGAAATATACCTGCTTCTTTTTTTTAACTTTTTATTTGTTTGTACCTAGATAAATCGGCGTATATGTAATACAAAATAGTATGCGCAATTCGTGCGACGTTGTCGATGATCCACTCAAGTAAATGACCTGCTTTCATGGGCGATCGACCACTTGCTGCACAAAATACTGTTCCGCACTCTAGTAGAAAAAATAGTGTACATAACACGTGCGTATGTGACTTCCGCATGATATTACTTTCTGCAATGCATGCGTAAAAGTATCACTTTCCGCACTTCTTAGGTTAACTACTATTTGCTACTATATGACACTTCCATGGAATCCTTGGGCTCAAGTTAATGCAGACCAAATTTATTGATCCTTAGTCCTTAGTTTCGGCAGTTACACAAGAACACAAGATATGCTGACAGAATCTGTAGTCCAATTTGTTTTCATATGCCCAATAAGGCGACTTCATGTCCAGTCAGTAGTTTATAAAAGATAATAATAATAATAGTATACACCAGTTTCATGTAATAAAAATTAAAGCATGATCATTTAATGGCCTAGCTTTTTAATTTTGTTACATGAAAACGAGTAGCTTCCACCTCTAACCTGGCGGAAGTGATACAAGAGAAATATACCTCCTTAGCTGCGATATTAGGTCGTTTATATCCATTTAAGTAAATGGATCCGCATTAATAGTGTAATCTAGCTTCAGACAGGTTTTAATTTGAATAACAATTAAATGCTTCAATTAATTTTAAAATTTTTAAAGCCCCTATGCCCTTATATTATTGGTTCTTGATTTAAGAGGATACATCCGTGTAAATAATACAAAATGAAAAAAAAAACATTTACAATATGGCTTCTTTTTAAGAAACAAGTTCTATGCTTTGATTACAATGTATCGAAAAAAGTAGACTTTAAATTGTGGAAAAATTTGAAATGGTTTTGATCTCATTGTTTTATTTACTTTATCAAATATTTAATTAAGTGTAATCAATGATCATTTAATCTCCACAATTTAAATTTTAACATGTGCATATATGCAAATATGTTATATAAAATATAGAAATTAAATGTAAAATTAAAATAAAAAATACAGTATGAAATACAAAATAATAGAATGGAGATAATAGTTACTGCATAAAATATAGGATGGACATATTTTAGTTATTTTTCTGGTTCGTAGAATATCATCATGTTAGCTCTCCATCTAAGCTTTTGGTATTTTTTTTAAACATATATACAATCATAAATTCTACAATTTTGGCCCAAGCAAGATATAAATCCTTTATAATAAATTTTTATGGGGTACTGAAACAAAATTTTTTTTCGTTATGTATGAGCATTGGTTAAGTGTTAATGAGATACGTTGTCTAATAATTGTTTTGTCTTAGTTCAAGTACTTTTTTGTCCATAAAAAAAATTCTTTTTTCAATTTTCAAATGGGAAGTATGTTTTTTCTATGTTTTAACATAAAGTAGGAGCAATTTTCTTGAAAATAAGTACTTTTTGTGAAAAAATGGAAAAATTTTAACGTTGTAGAAAACGGAAAACATATTTCCACCAAATTTTATACTTTAGGTATTTGGACAACTTTTAAGAAAATAGAAAAAAAATTCAAAAAAAACCGTTTTCTCGGATATTTTGACGAGTAATTTGAGGTTGTTTAATAGTGTTTGATTTAACATAAGTTTTGTCCAGAAAAGAACACACATTTCCACCCTTTTGTCAAATCCCCAACCAGTTTCCAGCTGATGCCACCTTTAATTTTTTATTTATTACCACCCGTATTACTTTTTATAATTGTTAAACATAGGTAGCAAGTTTTTATTAATAATTACGTACAAACTCTGAACGGCAAACATTTAGTTTGATTTACATTAATAGTAAGATGTCGATGTTAACCCAGTTCACTATACCTACTTGAAAAATATTGTTCCATCAGCATTTTTAATTTTTCTGAAGAGCCTGAGAACAATACGCTCCATTAGTGTGACGTCACATGACACTTACTGTATCAAAACAAATGTATTGTCATTCAAGATTTAAACGTTATTCAATGACAATCAAGCTAGCACCCCCACACTGACTAAATTAAAAAAAAAGTAGCCCATAATTAAGTGCTAATTAAAGGCTAATTTGTACCACAAAAATTAAAATTTGTACCACCTCGATAATCGAGAAAAATCGCCTTGAAAATAGGGGGTGCTAGGTTGATGTCAAGGCAGCCCGCCACTTTGATCGAATTCCAATTTAATTACATCAAAACAAAGGGCATATTAAAGGCTAATTTGTACCACAAAAAGTTAATCCATATTATTATTTATAATGTCAAAAAATAAAATCGAACGCTGTAAATATCGCTGCTCTATAATTTTAGCACCCCCACTTTCGACTATTCAAAAAATGAACACACAATATTATAAAACTAATTAAAGGCAAATTTGTACCACACAAGAAATTTTTATACTTTTCAATATAAAGCCGCCAATTGAATTTAACTTGTTGCGGTCGTATTGAATGGTGGCGGATGCGCTGAAATCTTTTATTTTTGTCAATATTCTAAAACAAATTAAACCTATGGTTTCTAATATATGGTGCTATTTGATGATTCTATTATGGTGCACATTGCACAATTGCTTTCCTGCCAATAGGCCATCTCTGTAATACTGTAATGATTTACAATCCCTAAATCGATAGAAATTCTCAATAACAAGTAAACACTTGGCCAATTCTGGAAAAGTACTTATTCAGTGTCGAATGAACGGGATCTTATTTACCCGATAACCTATAACAACAGTTTACAAATGTCCAGTTAAACAAGTGCTAGGTAGATGCTTTAATCGTAATCCTGTCTTTGAGAATAGTGTGTAATAAAATGAGTTCGGTTGGAAGGAAACGTTTTTTACATTATGAACATATTGCTGCAGTCGTTTTACAAAATAAGGAATTACTAATTAATAATGGTAAATTAATAACGCGAGCAAATAAAGTGTGGGTGGAATTAGGTAAAATTTTGGACATGAAAAACACTGCCCTGTATGCATACATTTCTAATAATAAAAACAATATTAAAAGAGAAATTCTCGGCCTCGAAACGCATAAACCTATGGACAAATTTGAAGATGACGACGAGATAATAAACAATGATTTAGATTCAAGTGTAAACACCGCTTATGAATCAATTATCGAAGAAGAAATTTGTATTTACTAGTACTTAGTACTAGAGGTATTTCATCATGATTTTTGAAATATTTAGATCAGAGTCAATCAGAAAACACCTAACGAATAGAAAGTATTAAAAATTCGAAGAAAACAAATGGCAAACTCTAATAACAGAAAAATTAGACGAGAATGGTATGAAATGTGGGTTTCAGTTTTAAACTCACAAAATATATCCTACAGCAGATACTACATTTCAAGGAAAATGTAAATGTGGTAATGCTTTGAGAGGGGAAATTTTGTCTATGAAAGGAGAAGTGTCATGTTTATATCCAAAATTGGCAATACTGAAATATCGAGTGAAATATGCGGCAAAAGGTATTTAAGAGGCGACAAACGATTGGAAGCTACCAACAAATCAAAGTGCCACATGTTTTAAAATTATGACAAAAATAAAAGATTTCAGCGCATCCGCCACCATTTAATACGACCGCAAAGAGTTAAATTCAATTGGCGGCTTTATATTGAAAAGTATAAAAATTTCTTGTGTGGTACAAATTTGCCTTTAATTAGTTTTATAATATTGTGTGTTCACTTTTTGAATACACGAAAATGGGGGTGCTAAAATTATAGAGCAGCAATATTTACAGCATTCGATTTTATTTTTTGACATTATAAATAATAATATAGATTAACTTTTTGTGGTACAAATTAGCCTTTAATATGCCCTTTATTTTGATGTAATTAAATTGAAATTCGATTAAAGTGGGGGTGCTGCCTTGATCTCAACCTAGCACCCCCCATTTTCAAGGCGATTTTTCTCGATTATCGCGGTGGTACAAATTTTAATTTTTGTGGTACAAATTAGCCTTTAATTAGCACTTAATTATGGGCTACTTTTTTTTTAATTTAGTCAGTGTGGGGGTGCTAGCTTGATTGTCATCGTTATTCAACCTGCATCAGTTAAGCTTGCTAGTTAGCTGTTATTTTGTGATTATTCTAGGTGTTGTAAAGAAGTTAAGGCTGTTGCTCTTCATTATCCTATATATTATTTTGTGTCACCATATTCCTACGTAAAGCAGATGTTTAAACTTCTGTGCAGTCTAATATAACTCTCCAATTTGTAAAACTACTACGACAATTTTATAAACACAGTTTATTTTTCCTTTTTAAAGGAATTATGTTCATTAATTGTTTGCACAACTTAAAATAATCACAAACAACCTCAACTGATCCAGGTTAAATGCTTTATATTTGTTTTGATACAGTTACTGTCATGTGACGTCGTCAGCACCAATGCAGCGTATTGCTAAGAAGATCATTAAAGAATGCATTAAACAGTACCGCACCTAAAACTGGTGTGGAACTCCATAATAATTATCAATATTTTCGTAAATAGACCAAAACGTGTTACACATACCAACATGTTTGCAATACCATTATTTTTAACCAATGTAGTTTTCTCAACTGAATACTTAATGTTGTTTTATAAAATCTTATTATCGAACCGTTATTTTATTTCGAGAACCGATACTCTGTAATTCTGGGCAATTATTTCCATAACGGAAGCGTATAGGGTTTTTTATAATGTTCATTTTACCACAAACTTATTATTTGCACCTAATTAAAATAGTAATAATCGTATTAACGACTCGTTTAAGTCAGTATAAGCCAATTATTTTTTAATTCGCACAGCAGGAAGGTTCACGACTTCGGTAAATAAGTCTTCGACACCATGCAAAGATAGGTTATAAAAATGATATTCGTCCATGAAGTATTCTTGTGTTTATATAAAACTTTAGGGCTGGTTCTGTATGCATTTAAAACATTTAGATAGTACCTCCAGATAAATGTGGTCTTGTAGGTAAACTTCAAATAAATATGCCTAATAATTTTCATTTTCTCTCTGGGGTCCTTGAAATTTTGTGTTAGGTTAGTTTTTTCTAAACTTATACCTCTTTTTTGAATATTTTGCATAAATGCTACGTTGAATTTTGAAAAAGAAAAATTTTGAATTTTACCTAAACTTCAGGTGGGCTCCTTAGAACCAATTTGGGCCTCTTAGCCCTCGGATGTTCGTCCATAATTAAGTGCCCTCCTCATTAGTAGGTTTTTATTTTGGCAATTTTCTCTTAATATAATTATGTGAATAGGTATGAACATAAATATTTATTCAAATAATAACTGTGTTTTTACGATGCTCACGACAACTGTCAATACTATCTACTGTACATGTTAAATCAATAGGAGTATAATCTTAAGAATATTCTATACCTTTTATCAAAGCTGCACGAACCTGGTTTTACAAACTAAGATTATGCAGATGGTCTTATCGTCACCACAAGGTGAGTTGGAACAATCATTTGGAAAAAACCAAACCAATCTAAATTAATTTAATCTATTTATCTATTTATAATTAATTAAAGAAAAAAGCAATCCATTCAGAACATTTGCGAGTTCTAAAACGTTCTGATTTCTTTAAATAGTTACAAATTTACCACAAGATGTAAACTGCTATTTCACAGTACTTCGATATTTTGCAAATATCCATACAAAAAAAGCGAACATTCACAAAATTCTGATTTTTCAGAAAAACGGGTTGCAAAATCTGACTTAATTTCATTTGAACGTCTTTTTTCATTGTAATAAAATTTCAATCCTGTTGTAATTATTGTTAAATTTTGAAAAAATGTACACATCTACTGGCCTACAAGTTCATCGAGTTTACCTCTTAACTTCACTAAAAATCGATATTATATCCACAGGACAAAATACCTCTTGTATTTTCTAGTTTAATTTCCTATATCGATTACAGCTTACCGAACCTCATCTATAAATAATTCACGGAAACAAACAAATAATTTCAGCTCTTCACTATTACCTTTTAACGATTTCATGCTACTCGATAATATCAAAACGACCAAAGTCGTTATTATTTAAACTTTACCGTTTGTCCTTCCTATATCAAAGAAAAAGGAACGAATAAAAAAAAATCAAAATTCACGAAGTCGAACCCTTGTCAGAGGCAATTTTACGACCCCGATGGTAGACAGATACAGGCTTGCAGCAAGCAGCGGATGAGTTCGTGGGTACTCCCAGCACGACATCGGAGACAGTACCGATATACCCGATGCATTCCAGTGACAGGATAATATATCGGTGGCTTAAGAATAAACTCACACAAATGGCGAATAGGCCAGTACAGTTCAAAAAGTCCTACCTAGAAATACAAAGCAATAGGGGTCCTTAAATGAAACTAATAGTTAAAATTATAGTCTATATTTATGAAAGAGAGAGTATAAGTAATATTTTTAAATAGTATTTTAATTTCTACTCAAAATTTCATAAATTTACCTATACAGGGTGTTTCATTAAGAATTATCCATATAGTAACTGGAGAAACCTTAGCACCAAATATGAAGATTTAACTCGAGATTTAAGCCAAAACACTTCAGTAAAATATTTCTCCTAACCGAGATATAGGGTGTTTTATTTTAACTATTCTAAATGATTATATCCCATATTTTTGACACCTTCAAATATTTTTTGTTCATACTTGACAAAGAGTTTATACATATTAGGTTACTTTAAACAGTGGCAAAAGATATTTTTTCTCGATTACCAGAGGCGTGCGGTAGGGATGGATAGTTTCTTTTATCCCCCTACAATTTACGCCACTGTCGTAATAATTGTTTCTGCATGTTTTTTTGATTCTCCGTCACTTTCTACGTAAATATCATCCTCTTGTCTCAATACGATAGAGTGAGTAGTTTTCGAGTTATTTGCATTTAAAGGTAATGTTTAAAATATCCATTTTATTCCAATAATTCCTTAATAATTTAATCAACCCAACATTTTTCTAAAGGTTAGGGGAAATTTTTCCAAAAGGATTAATAAATGTATTGAAGTCAATGGAGGCCACTTCGAAAATTTACTATAATGTTAACTAACTAGAATTTTTTTTACAGTAGTCTAAATAAATAATTGTTTTAGTACGTTTATTTTATGTATCATCATGTTATTTCGTAATGAAAATCATAGTTCTATTTTGTTATAAATTTAAAACTGAAATTTTGATAAATATTAATATGAAAAAATCATTTGAAACTAATAAATTTTATTTATTCAGTGAAATAGTTATTGACTCATGTGAATTTACGATTAGAATTAACAAATTTTGTTGTCAAGGTGGTTAGATTATTAAGGAAACTCATGTTAAATAAGCAATAAAACAAAAATGGATATTTTAAACATTACCTTTAAATGCAAATAACTCGAAAACTACTCACTCTATCGTATTGAGACAAGAGGATGATATTTATGTAGAAAGTGACATGCAGAAACAATTATTACGACAGTGGTGTAAATTGTAGGGGAATAAAAGAAAGTATCCAACCCTACCGCACGCCTCTGGTAATCGAGAAAAAAATATCATTTACCACTGTTTAAAGTAACCTAATATGTGTAAACTTTTTGCCAAGTATGAAAAAAAAATATTGGAAGGTGTCAAAAATATGGAATACAATCATTTAGAATAGTTAAAATAAAACACCCTATATCTCGGTTAGGAGGAATATTTTATTTAAGTGTTTTGGCCTAAATCTTCATATTTAGTGCTGAGGTTTCTCCAGTTACTATATGGATAATTCTTAATGAAACACCCTGTATAGATATACACATATGTCCAAAAGTTTTGAATATTTAGAAATAATATATCTACGCCTATGGTTTTTTAAAAACTCTTGTTGATATTTATTTTAAAGCGTTTTTAAATCAAAATAAAACTAAATGTGATTTGTTTTTGTATTAATTTGGTCATATTAAGCAGCAGCAGCAAAAGACCGGCAGATAACATTGATAGCTCGAAGAAATCGACAGGAATCTACAAGGGCATATCCAGAGAAATTGCTAGACTTGAAGGACTGAATATCTCAAGGCAAACAATTACACGAAGATTAAATGCGGTAAATTTGTCGCAGAAGACCTCTACGTGTTCCCAAACTAACCTATCAACAAAAAATTGTAAGGTTGCAATGGGCTCAAGAAATGTCACACCATGGTCCTAACTGGAATTACGTGATGATCTCTGATGAATCAAGAATTGGCTTGCTTTCTGATTCGCGAAAAACGCTAGTTTGGAGGGCCTCAGAACAGCAAGTTCGATTAGAAACAGCCCAACCACGTGTTCCATTTGAAGGTGGAAGTATTATGGTTTGGAGTGGTATTATGAGGGGTACACGGACGCCTCTCCTGGTTTTGGAGAGAAGAATCACTGGTGCTGTGTACATCGAGGAAGTTTTAAATCCTGTTGTGTGTCTATTCCGGGGGGCGGTAGGTGATGGATTTGTGTTTATGCATGACAATGCACCTCCACATCGAACAGCTGCAGTACAAAATTTTTTGGAAGAAGAAGGAATATCCACATTAAGATGGCATTCAAATTCCCCTGACATGAACGTCATTGAACATGCCTGGAACATTCTTAAAACACGGAATTTCGGAACAGGGAAGTACGATGAAGTGCAAACAGATATCGGTGTTCTGCTTATAAAGGGAAGTGCGGGATATTTCACGGGAAAGTGTAAATAAATGTTGGGAAATTATGAAATTTCGATCAAAAGGGAATTTTAGTGCGAATATCCAACACTAGAAAATGTTCTTTCCTCAATTCGAGTTGATAAGAATGACCCTAAAATCAGTTGAAAAAAGGAAATCGGTTTCTGCTGGAGAAACATGGCAGAAAGTTTTTTTATCAGAAAAAATCGATATTTTAATATGAGGAAAAATATTCTACAAAATATAAAATAATCGCTTTTATAAAAATAGATTATAACAGTATAAAAAACTATTCCTTAGTATCTACCCATTGTATTAAATAATTGAAATCATTATATTTTAATGTCGTTTACTTTAAATAGTTAAAATGATTCATTAATAACTAGAAAGCGCAATTCCAATGACTGGTCTATTATTGTAAAGTCAGATGAATGCCAAAAGTCTGCTAAGGTCTTATCTATGCTGCTGTTGTGTATAACTCATTTAAGTTAAACGTACAAGCAGAGATGAGACAGTTGTTGCACGATGTTACGGAATTGCAGAAGTTTTGATTTTGACGTTGACAATTAATTTAGCGCTAACCAGAGACGGCGGTAGAATGAAACACGCTCACAGCTGCTATTATTTATGAATAAAAAAACTAGAAGCATTCGGGCCATTTAACGATTTATTTATTTTAGATAAAAATAACGGATGAAGCGCTATGCAGAATCAATAATTTTATAATGTGTCAATTGTTAACAGTTGTAAGTTATTTATTTATACAATTCGATCATTAACAACCAAGTAAAGTCCATTCAAAGTTATTTCGTCCTGTCTTACTACTAAATTGGTTTGAAATAATTTGAATAAAATTGTTAAATATTCTAGTTTATTAAACATTGATTTACATGGCATTAAGACAAAATCTAGCTTCCTATAATTATTATTTTGGAATATTGACTCCTTGCTGAGGGATTGTTATTAAGAAATCATGTAATCACTCAAGACCAAATAACTTGAAATGAACTTTATCAAAAGTTAAAGATATTATTGCAGACTGCATTGAACTTCAAACAAGAAATAACACATTTAAAAAAAAACGTCAACTGACCTGATATGATACATTAAAGAAGTTGGGTTATACAGGGTGTTTCAAAAAAAGGTAACACCATCTCTAAGATAGGTAAAAAACTGAAAAATAATTGGGGTTTGCTTAGTAAAATTTTTTTCTAACGCCATCCGTTTTCAAGATAAAGGGCGTTGAAGAAAATAAAAAATTACACATTTCTTACGATTTTGCCGAAACTACTGGCACAATTGCAATGAAATTTTATACGAATATGTTTTGGAAGCTGATATATCCCATGAATTTGTTTTTATAACTAACTCTCATATAGGGCGCTAGTTACATGATTCATACAACGTATTATTCAACATAACTTTTTTTAGGGTAGAATTATTAGTCAAAACTCCAAGTAAACATAAACATCGTTTAATTCTACACCAAAAAGGTACTCTTGGTAAAACTCGATATTATGTACCGTTTTCGGAATATTTTGATTTGAAAATTATGAAGTAATAATCGCTCCTGGTATAAACTAATGATAAAGTTCGCTTTTCTCTAAGTTTGCCATGTAAAAGTAGTTTATACTAGGAGCGATTATTACTTCATAATTTTCAAATCAAAATATTCCGAAAACGGTACATAATATCGAGTTTTACCAAGAGTACCTTTTTGGTGTAGAATTAAACGATGTTTATGTTTACTTGGAGTTTTGACTAATAATTCTACCCTAAAAAAAGTTATATTGAATAATACGTTGTATGAATCGTGTAACTAGCGCCCTCTATGAGAGTTAGCTATAAAAACAAATTCATGGGATATATCAGCTTCCAAAACATATTCGTATAAAATTTCATTGCAATGGTGCCAGTAGTTTCGGCAAAATCGTAAGAAATGTGTAATTTTTTATTTTCTTCAACGCCCTTTATCTTGAAAACGGATGGCGTTAGAAAAAAATTTTACTAAGCAAACCCCAATTATTTTTCAGTTTTTTACCTATCCTAGAGACGGTGTTACCTTTTTTTGAAACACCCTGTATAGTAGAATTTAAACTTTTTGAGGAATAAAAATTCGTTTATCCTTGGGTGCTAAATCATTCCAAATTGCCTAACATTTTCTTCCTTCTTAAATTAGCTTTTTTTAACTTTTAGTTTATTTACGTCACTAAAGGACCAACTTGTATAGGAAAAACGTCGAAAAGGTGTCCAGCGGTAAGCAGCAAATAGAAGATGGCGCGAGAGTAGCAGAAGGGTAAAAACCAACATGAAGTCAGCAACACTCCATAGTTTATATAAACAGAGTGAAGTGAGCTGTGTTGAAAAATTTCATATTTTTCCTGACTTGTGTAGTTAAATATTATTTAGTATTTAAAATATCAACTATTTACGTAGTCAAATGTAATTTAATTTTGTTTCTTACTGACATAGTTGATGACAGGACGAATTCTTCTTTTCTACTATTTGTAACGTCCTGTGACACTTACTCTTGCTACTGTGGCGCCACCAATTTGTTCCCACACACGTATGACGAGATAATAATTAAAAGCTGACCAAACCGAATTATTCGAAATAATGTTAAGGTGTATATTAATTACCTAGTCATTTAGTCATTTTGAATTTTTTTTCTTTAACAATGAAGGTTAGGCTTTTAATGATAAATGCTCATTTATTGTCATTATAACAAAAAAATACGTAGGGTATATTTATAACAATTATTATTAAGAAGTGGCCTCGAGCATTTAAGTAAATTGCATAACTACCAGTAACGTCCTAGTCTCGTTTCCTGTGAGTAATGCCAAAAATTACTTCAGCATCAATTTTATGCAATTTTAGCAATAAAATTGTAAAACACATTACTTTATCTTGACAAATTATTCTTCTGGTGCAGTTTAAGTTTTAAAACTAAAACTGAATCAAGATTTAATTTAAACCAACTGTGAATAAAAAATGAAATTGACCTAAGGGGATGCTCTAAACGAATATGTTCTTTTGAAACAATTTAAAAATTAAAACAAGAAAAAAAATAGCAGTGCGAAACAAACAATAGCAAAAGGGAATTTATTATAAATAATTTCAGGCGCGCATACCAATTAGAACTTGATTTACAGATTTTGCAAGTAAACACATGGACATGTAGATTGACATTTAATCAAATGTTTTCCAGAGCATCTGCAATGCGTGTCAGTGTAGGAACAGGAAGGTGTTACATTATCATAGAATTTGCTGCAAGAAATAGAAGAGAGAGTTTTATGAGAATTTTTCTTATTTTCAAGTATCTGGGGAGAATTTTCTGGTGTACAGTGTTTTGGGGCAATGTTTTTGGAGTATTGTCATTTCCTGAATCGCCATCAGCATCTGCGATACTGGTGAAGGTGTCAGTGGTGGAATCATCGGCGTGTCTGTGGTTTAAGCCGGTTCAAACATCCACTCTTCAAAAATGTCTGGATTGTAAGGTTGAATACCTGTCTTTCTTAACCCATTCACAGCTGTTTGGATGCTAGCAGCTTTCATATTTGGGATATTGTAACTGGTCGACCTGGATTTTGCTGCATCCATTTCTGAACTTCTGACGTATAATAATTGCTTAGTGGTGACATAAGACTAACGTCTAACGGTTGTAACCGATGCGTGGTAGAGCATTATAATGCCGATAACCCTAGCTTTCTCAATAACGTCTAATTTTTTTGTGTGAGTGGTATGTCCGTCCAAAAGTAAGAGGACAGGATGTTCTTAGATGGATTGAAAAACTCAATGCAAATTTCGACAGTGACAAGAACACCTCGTTCAGCTGAAGATATACACCCAACTTGTCTTTTCCCACGCAGTGATAAACATTTAGACCTTTTATTTGGCACCGCCGTTATACGTTATACTTATAACGAATAACGTCACCAGTCAGTAGATAGCGCTGTTTATTTGTGAATATTGGGCGGTATCCCGTTTTATCCGACTATCCTATTTTTTTTATTTTTTTTCCTTGTAGATATATTGTTCAACTGCATTCAATAAAATCTATATTATTAATAATAATAATAATATTGATTTTATTGACGATAATTTGGTTAACAATAAGGGACATTTGCGTCAAAAGGCAGAGTTCAGAATCCACTCTATTTCTAGAGAGGATACTGCTCTTCCACTCAACCTATTACGTACATTATAAACAGTAACAATACATATAAATAATATGAATAAAAATAGTAGAATTAGAATAATATAATAACAATATCGACAATTATAAATAATAAAATAAAATAAAATACATCAATCTAGTAGTTAAACTCAAGAACATATGACAAAACTGAATTAAAATTATACTATTTTCTGAGAATAACAGAACCATCAAGCAGTTGATCTCGTAATTTTATTTTTATTTCTTCAAGAGTAAATGAAAAATATAAAGCCGGTAACCTATTTAAGAGCCATGTTATATTGTAAGAAAAGGATCCCTGAAATAAAGTAGTTTTGTGAGATGGTGGGGTATAAGTTTGTATTTGAAACGAATGTTTAAATTGTGAACATCAGTGCGAAAAGTAATCTTATTGTACAAATAGGGTGGGCATTTATCAACAATAATCTTAAAATATAAATAGCACGCATGCAAAGCCCTACGATCTTTCATGTTAAGCCAACCTAAGCTCTTAAGTTGGGCACTAACACGATTTCTTCTCTTCAAACCGCATATAAATCTAATACAGCTATTTTGGACACGCTGGATTCTAGCTTTATCAGTATGTGATAGACAAGGACCATATACTACATCTGAATGGTTAAAATGCGACAAAACTAGAGAATCACAAAGAGTAAGTCTCGTTTTACGATTAAACAATTTTCTGTTAGAGTAAAGAAATTTAAGACTACAATAAGCTTTTTGAAGAATTAAAGTAATATGTGGTGTATATCTCATGGCACTGTCAATGATCAATCCAAGGTTCTTTACTTTCTCGTCCATAGGTAATGGAGAATTATTTAATTTTATATTAATTTGACTTTCAATCCTTTTTTTGGTAACTGATCTTTCAAATAATTGAAATTTAGATTTTTTAGGATTAATATTTAAACAGTATTTATTATATACTGAGATAATTGTAGCTAAGTCACTATTTATTTGATCGCAAGATGTTTTAACCTGCTTCTCAGAGAAAGAAAAATATAGTTGAGTATCATCGGCATATGTGTGCATAGTACAATATTGAGTTGAAAGGTGAAATTGTGATGTGTAAATAATAAACAGTAATGGGCCAAGAATAGATCCTTGAGGAACAATTATTATAAATATTTTGGTATATGTAAAAAATGATTAAAATTAAAAGTATTATTTTTTTTATTATTATATCCCTTAGTTATGTGTAGCAGTTAAGCTAGCGAGATTTTTTGGTAGATTTCGCAGATGAGAGACAGCAATTATCTAGCCTTAACTCGATATTCTAGATTTCCTAAAGAAATATTGCTATAAACGTAAAATCAAGAAGGAAAATCAAGCAAGGATTTGAACAAATAGAGATGTAAGTAACTTTACACACTTTCCTTAATTTTTTTAACGGATCCTCACGATTGGTACGTCACTGATAAAAACTTAATTAAAACTAAGCCGAAGGTATCAGGAATCGACACACGCTCGGCGATGATCCATCACTGTTTTATCTACTTATAACACTCTTTTAAAAATGCATTAAAATATATGCGATGATAATTTTGCTCTCCCTTTAAGAAGAAAGGTTCGATTCCAATTTGCCTAGCAACTTCAAAGTGATCTGAAACGTAGAGAATTTCGCTGGAAGCAAAAAAAGGATCGTTTCACCGTTGACGAAGTACGGATTACCGGGAGTTACAATTTGTAGGTGGCGGTAATAATATACTTGAATGCGTAATTACGAACGGGACGCTTTAGAAGATTTTTTGGTTAATTTTGATCGATTAAAATTGGAAATTACGACTCTATTCTTCGAACAGATTTGAAATGCGCTTAAAATTATTTAAGTTATAATTCCTGAACGTAAGTTTGAAATAATCGGACCTCGAAATGTTAAAAGTTTCCAACTTTCCGGATAACTTTTAACCGTATTAAAAATAAATCCCCGATCGACTCTAAAAGCACCGAAATTATTTTTCAATTCCAAAGAGCACAATAGGAAAAGAAAAAGTTTCCTACTTATTTTTCTGGCGACAGCCATTTCGTACGACGGAGTTCATAAGATCGCCTATGCTTTTTGTACGAAATTCAATATTCTCCGCATCATTTCACCGCTTCGTAAATCACTTTCCGTCCTGCGAAATTTCCCATAAGTGTAGAAAAAAAGCAAATATGTTTAAATCATCGAATGTGTACTTAATAAATCAGTATGCGAACCAAAAACAAAATTGCTTAATGAGTCATTAAAAAGCTTTTACCATCGGGTGTGAAACGAGTGTGTCAGGAAAAAATTACACCCTTTGCAACTGTCAAATTGGGAACGAGTACACGCGGTATATACGCACGTATGAGGGATAATTCGACCCTTCCTATTAAAGACGAGAAGAATCCCCTTAAGTTAAACAAGAATCGACATCTCATAACTGCATTTCTATGCACTTTGAGCTTTGCCGAGAGAGAGAAATCAGGACCGGCCCAAGCAATGTGAATCCGAACTCTTTTTAAAATTAAATATAAAACTATAATTAAAACCATTTTTTTATCATTAAAAGCAGATATTGTAAGTAGTATAATTTTTTAATTATTTAAATTATCATAACTATCTTAGGGATCTATTTAGTAACTATTCCGTGAAATTTTAAAGGCCGATAAAAATATATATTTTAAAGGTCCGTTAAATAATAATATCGGAATAGCTATTCTGTAGGCACAGTTTTAGAGGCCCCTTAAAAATATGTAATTTTAAAAGATGCCGTTAAAAATAGTGTACAACATTTGGCAATATTGATATAAGTTATCTTAGTAAATCAAAGAAAGCAAAAAAGAAGAAATTCCAACCTATAATAGTGAAATATAGTTAAATTTGTGGTTTATTTTAATATTTTTGTGTTCAAACAATTAATTGAATTTGTCTGGAGCTAAAAGAATAACAAGAAAACAAAAAGAATATTTTATTAGTTTCCTAATAGAAAAGAAAATTTTGATAGGCAGCAAGATAAAACCTATGGATATATTTAAATTAAATGAACTGTGGAGATGAATTACAACGAAATTAAATAGTCTGTGTTCACCTAAAACAATAAAACAGTGGAAAGATGTAAGTATTTAAAAAAACACTATACTTCTGTTTTATAATATACTTAATCAAGGCGAAAAATCTATATCATAATGAAATACATTTCATTACTGTAAAATATCGTGATTTTTGTAGATAAATTAAACAACTAAATGTTTACCAATACTATATTTACTACTTCATATTTACTACTGCCCATACACATATTAAAACTAACTTAATTCTAATACCCCACTCCCAACTACTTTATATTGACACCGGCGCAAGGAGTCAATATATCACAATTACAATACAGATTTTTAAACGTTTAAAAAATAAGCTATCTGTGCTATCTTTATATAAAATACTATTATAATATTTAGGACCATTTTATAAGTTAAATGTAATTTTAGACTTTAATTGAAGGGAGGCAAACATTAAAAGACGGACAAGGGACATCAAATATGGTCCCCAAGGTACAGGAGGAGGTGGTCCAGTTAAACCTTTGACTTTGAAGAAAGATTACTGGTCCTTATTTTAACTATTAGTGCAAGAGCATATTTAGTGGAGGCTGGAATCTCTCAAAATTGAAACAATTCAGTTGAAGAAATACCAGACGTATTATATTTATAAATATTGAGTCTGATACTACACCTACTTATAATGAGGCCCAAATACACCTTCATATAATGAAGCTGGCAATGCTCCTATATATAATGGGACTGTAAACATAGTAAGTACCTATTAAGAAATATTCATAGTATTTTTTAAACCATTTTCCAAAACTAATTAATATTTATTCATTTAATATTATTTTAAGGAATTCTCAATCAAGGAAGCACCTTAATTGGAAAAAGTAAACTTGGCTCTCTCTGTTGAAAATGTATCAAGAGAAGAAAAAAGAAATAAAATACAAAGGAAGGGGGTTAAAACTAGAAAAGTTTGTGTTGAACATGCAATAAACTCACACAATAAGCAATTGCAAAATTTAGCAAATTTAAAATTTGTAATCGACAAGACTATTTCAAGAAAAAAACAAGATAATGTCAACCAAACATAATCTTTGTTTATTTGTTAACAATATTAAATGTACAATTATTATAAGTTATAGTAGTTTGCCCGTTATTGACATGTAACATTTGGGAACTCGAAGGTCCAGCTTTATATGTTGTCCTGAGATTCTCGATCAACTTCTCGTGGTGACTGGAATCCAGCTGCAGATAAGGTTTT
The DNA here is from genome assembly GCA_035357415.1 of Ophraella communa. Classification (NCBI taxonomy): domain Eukaryota; kingdom Metazoa; phylum Arthropoda; class Insecta; order Coleoptera; family Chrysomelidae; genus Ophraella; species Ophraella communa. The sequence goes on along the minus strand of CM068994.1, from coordinate 25,819,199 downwards.
AACGAGCTTGCATTTGAGTGACCCGTTAATTTAATTAATTTCTGTTCAGCAACACCTTGCTTAAACAAGGCTGTCACAGCTGAAGATCGATGAGAATGGTTGGTTATTTTTTTTGTGTCTATTCCAATTTTTTCAGACATTTTTGTCCACTTAGAGACAGTGTTTATTCCAAGTGGACAGTTTTTGAACTAAGATCCATTCTTCCAATTGGGGTGAACGGTAAGATAGAGTCTGTCTGATAAAATCTTTGGTCCTATTTTTTGCATTAATGTCAAGAATAGTCTAACTGGACATAAATTTTCGTTTGATGAATTTCTAACCAACCATTTGCTGCTTGCCAAACTTTTTGACCCGCCTTGAGTTGTTTTCGAAAAAATGCTGTTGTATTAAATTCGACCAGTAAATTCCCCCATAATATCAATTTCCTTCTGGAAAAAGTTAACCTTGCAGTTTACGGCCTCATTGCCTCTTCAAGCAAGTTCAAATGGACAAAGGTGAAAAAACTTTTTTGTGCTCCATCGGGGGTTTCTTCGTCGTAGCTTTTGATCATTTTTAATAGTTCTTCGGTGGATAATGATTTTGAGTTTTCTTTTTTCTGGGGAACTTTGAAGCTGCCTTCGCTTGGTGTCTCTGGCCAATGTTGCACATTTGAAAGATATATCCGTGAAAGGATCGACTTTTATGCCGTATTCCGTAAAATATTTTTTTTGTACCATTTTTGCTGTTGTACTCCATATTGACTTTACAGACGACTCTTTATAGTCTTTGCCATTGCCTTTTTTCACATTATAGGCGTAATCCTCGAGAATTTTTGCTAGTTCCGTTATGGTAGTACATTTTGTGATACTGACAATTATAGAAATACCAGACATCTTAGTGAAATAGTTAGAGTGATAAGTTTTCTAGTATAATTTTATCGCTCGAACCACATTCTTTTGGAATTTGTGTTTTTATACTATGGGTTGGTAAATATAGACCAACATTCTATCCGCTTACAATATTCAACTACGACAATTCGTAAGTAGATATTAACTTAAATAAAAAAGCAAAATCTTAAACTTCTTTTTGGAAGCCATCCCTGGTGCACGAGAAGTGTGTGCATATGCACAGAAGGATGAGTAATGCGGATATCCCCCAAATAAATTTACCCGAAATCGACGTCCGCCCTTGGAAGAAGGGAAAACTAATAGATCAATCGGTGATGTCGCACACCCTCGTACATACAGTGGCGCCTTCGAGGGACATGAGGGTACGTTAACAGTCAAGAATTAAAACTTATGTCTGTGTTGCTTTCCAGATAACTCCAAATAGCGCACAAATCAATTTGGAATTAGACGTAAGGTTATCGGGGTTGTGTAATAAAAGATATCGAATAATTACAACTAAAACAATCGACAGAGTGATTGATTTATCTTGAAACGAGATACAGGCGACGTCGTTCTTCCCAGAGATAAATTCATTAATTGTTGGGATTACTTAGATAATATATACATTAAAATTAATATTTATAACTTCAGTGACGCTGGAAAAAAAAATATTGTGGTGTTTGTATTGGTGATACGTAAGCAATGTTTCAACAAATTAATCAATTGATTAGTATTTAATCTTGCAACAACGTGCAGGACATCGTAAATATTTATCTTATGAGTTAATGTCATCACCGCATTTAAAACTATTCTGAGAAAACTAAACCAGTGCAAAACATGATACGAATAACTATTTGGATTCTATTATATGATTTATGTGTATTATAATGTTAATGCAATGACATAATCATGTTTTTAGAAGTTGATCTGTTAAAGACAATTAATTTAAAAAAATCAAAGACAAAAAAGGAGAAGTAGAACAAATAATAAATACGTTTCAAGCAATTTAAAATACATTTATAAGGTTCTAGGGAGCAAAAAATATTTAGAACAATAATCATATTTGAATCATTATACAGTAAATAATAGACGTTTCAAAGCAAATAAAAATAAATACGAAGAAAATATTGTTTTTGAAAACTGTTAGCGATTTTAATAAAAATGTAGGTAAATTTGAAGACATTTGAATATTTCTAGGTTTGCATTTTAAAAAGGAATTGCTATATCCTTTACATTTCAAGACTGGAGCAAACATTGGTTATCTAAAAGATTTATTTCTTATTATTTAGACAATATGGTTTGACTTCGATCGTTTGAATTGGACTGCTGGAGAAATCCAACAAGACCTGGGTCTTGCCAACATCTCGACCTTTTCCAGATCTATTGTAATTGTGATTTTAACTCTATAGGGTTACAACTTATATCTCCATAATGTCCAATTCTCTCCAGTTTGGTCTTTTCTAAAAGACTTATTAAATTGTACAGTGATTCCGCTGGTAGCTTCTATCTATAATATTTTCTTTGTCTAAAGTTAAAAATTTGTTTTGAAAGATCTTCACATTCGCAAAGAATGTGGTTAGAGGTTTCCTCTACCAAGGCTTTTATGCAGGGTACTTTCTTGTACCTTTTGCTGGCGGTTTCAAGAGCTTCGCAGTTAATAGCAGCTATCTCTGCTTGGAACACTTAGACCTACTCGAGGGGGCCGACACGCCCTATTTTGGTGTACATTATTTCAAAAATATTTCAAATATTTCAATAATATTTCAAAAATATGTCAAAAACATTTCAAAAACATTTCAAAAATATTTCAGTAATATTTTAAAAATATTTCAAAAATAAATATTAAATAATTCAGAACGGAAACAATATTGAATTGAAGACGTTTAGAAAGCCAAAAAAATGTAGAAAAGGCTAAGATTACAGTTTACACTCTTTGAGCTTTGACTGTAAGCTAATAAGTAGTTGACTTGAATCTTTTGCAAGATTTATAGAGAATTAGTTGATGAAAACAAATAATAAGTCTTTCATGGGGTGGTAATCAATAGAAAACGCTTTCTAAACATTGGGCGCGTTCAGCCAAGCTAGCGTTACACAAGCGTTGATTAAGCAGAGGGCGAATTTGACCGCTTAGTGACAACAACAATCAACAATTATAACATAATAACCATTAAGTTAAGTGAAAATTTCTATATTTGATTTTTATTAGTGTATAAAATTTAAATATTCGAGAATACATATGCAACTGTAGAATTTAATGTTGGGGGAAACATAATAGGTAGAAATTAACTTTATATGATGTATCATACAAAGACGTTCAGCCACCTTCAAGCGCCCTCACAGAGCGCCACTGCCAGCGCTAACTTTGTGCTAGAGTGGCTGAACAGTCATTTTCTTTGGAACAAAAGCCTACAATAATTTAAAAAGTAAGAAACACAGACATTTTTTTGTAAATTGTGCTTAAGTAAAATATAAAATAAAAAATATTTTTTCTAAGAAAAACAATATTACTTAGTAAATCTTTATCGAGATCTTTATAACTTTAACTAATATACTGATAAATAATACTGTAAAAGTAAATCAGGTAATCATAGTAATTATTTTTTCAATGTTTTGTACTTTTTAATTATATTAACTCTATCACGCCTTTTCAAATAAAATGGATGTGTACCAATAAGCTGAATTGGTCCATAAAAAATATACTTTCGATCCACTACTTGAATGTCATCATAATATATTGTAAGAATTTTATTTTGATTCCTTCCTTCATGAGTTCATCATTCTGAATAGCTATCATACGCATCCTAAGTACCAGTTCTTCATGTAATAAACGACATAATATCTTTGATTTTCTATTTTGATTCTCGATCATATTCTGAGTTCTCAGAATTGAACTGTTCTGTGTCAGTATCATCCATTAGAGCAATACTGTTACCGTTTTCCGAGGTCGAATCAGAACCAGAAGTACTAGGAGAGGTAGCAGCAGTGCTGGAAATACTTTCAATTTTTTGAAAAGCATTCGCTGAAATTGTTATCTTTCCATTAAATGTATACAGCACAAATAAAATTCGATATCCAAAAACGTATACTAGATATTAGCCAGTACTAGCTCCTTTATACTTTATAGACATCCTTACATTCAGAACATTCATACCGGCAAGCATGGCACACTTAGATGCTTGTAAATGTCGCGCGCTGTTGCCAAATTATTTATAAAATAAAAAGTAATACAAGAATATTTCAAATATTTCAACAATATTTCAAAAATATTTCAAAAATATTTCAAATATTTCAAAAATATTTCAAATATTTCAAAAATATTTCAAAAATATTTCAAAAATATTTCAAAAATATTTCAAATATTTCAAAAATATTTCAAATATTTCAAAAATATTTCAAATATTTCAAAAATATTTCAAATATTTCAAAAATATTTCAAATATTTCAAAAATATTTCAAATATTTCAAAAATATTTCAAATATTTCAAAAATATTTCAAATATTTCAAAAATATTTCAAATATTTCAAAAATATTTCAAATATTTCAAAAATATTTCAAATATTTCAAAAATATTTCAAATATTTCAAAAATATTTCAAATATTTCAAAAATATTTCAAATATTTTGAAATAATTTCAAGTGGGGTGTACATTATTTCAACGTATTTCAACCCGTGTCGGCCCCCTCGGACCTACTGCACTAGATTAATATCTATTTAGATTAATATAAAAATATTTAGTTGCTAGGTGACAAACAAATTGCATGTAACGAGGTAGCTGACAGTTTCGCAAAAGCAGAGTAATTGGGAAGCCATTTTGTGATCTTATGTTAAAAGGATATGTTTCAAATAAAATTTGTAGGATATACTTATTCTTGCTAAATTTTTTGAACGTTTTTTTTACTAACTACTACTGTTTATAGCCCCTAGCCGCCTAAAATAGAAATTACTTCAGCGAGAAGGATTTTTCCGAAGTAATTTTTCTTGTTAATTTATAGCAGGAATAGACATGTAAAGAGAAAGGATGGAAGAAGAAGACCCAAGAAACGATAAATAGACCGACAGAAGTGCTTTAAAAATACAGAACAAGATAGAAAAAGTTCTTAATTAAAACTGCTTAATATAATCCGTATTGCCACCTCTAGCCCTTATGCAATCTTCACAATTCGCTCTGGAATGCTTCTGTTAAAATTGTCAACATTTTCTCGTGGTATATTTTTCCATTCTCTTAAGCTTGAATCAGCTGTGCGACAATTCCTGGATTGTTCCGACGAGCTCTAAACCTTCTTTGAAGCTGGCCCCTAAATTTTCAATTGGATTTAAGTCCGGTGAACATGCAGGCCAGTCTAAAATGGTGACACCTTCCGTTTAAACAGATTTTCTAGCTACTCTGCTAGTATGGGGAGGTGTATTATCTTGCCTAAAGATCAAATCATCCCCAACTGAACTTCGCCAAAGTCTAACTACCGGAAAGGTAGCAAAGGAGTTTTTGCTTCCTTCATAATACCTTCCCAAAACATTACGGTTCCTCCTTTATATTTTGGGATAGATCAGCAGCCTGGAGAACTCTGGAACCCCTAACTGTCTCCAGCTGTACAACCCTCGTGTACGAAGCTCTCGTATTGTTTCAGTTGAAACATTTACACCTGAAGCTTGTAAAAGTTGTTGTTTTAGCTCTGGATGAGAACCATTCGAATTTCTTCTAGCAATTTGGTACACAAACCGGTCCTGTTGTAACCCTTTGACTTTTCTAGGCCTATTATTGAAAGTTCTCAATTCCAAATACATTACTACCTCTTCTACATCTCTTTGGGGCATTCCTTGTTCAATGAGAGCAACAATTTTTCCCCTCTGCACATCTGTTAGTCCAACATAAGGCATTATTATTATTTTCAGCAAAAAACTTTATCCTCGACTAACATACCAAAGTTTTTCCCTACAAAGTATTTTAGTCTCAAATACTGAGTGATTCCAAAATTGGTTGTGTGTATATTTAAAAATATTGAAGCAAATAATGCACAATTGTTGTAGTTAATTGGTACATCGAAATTTTAACACTCATCACTTTAAAACTGTTGTATAATACGTCCATTTCTTATACAATAAAATAGTTTTAAAAACATGTTACCACGTCATCTACATCAGTCGATTCCAATCTGCTCTAGCGTTTCTCAAGTTAGTTAACTTCGATAGATAGTTTCTGTATAGTTGTTGTTGAACTTCTTAACGTCATTCTCGACAAGAAATCTGCACTATCACTCTTTTACATCTCGACAGATTTGACTTCGACTCATCGTTATAACATATAAATATAAAAACAAATATAGTTAATTTGAATAAAATCTTAAAAGGCAGACACTCTCTACGATGTTTCGAGTGGCATTAAAAAGTTCTTTAGATGAAGATAGGACAGGTCTCTCGATATGTACACGACAGGCCTCTTAAAAATTAAGAGAGCTCGTATACAAGACATGATGTTAAAGACCCGTTTTATAAACGCGCTAAAGATTTCAAGATTTCCATCGGATAAAAGGAAGAGGTTTAATTGGGAATTACATACGTGTTATATTTTTATTAAGTCAACATTTATTTTATCGTTTTATGTAAAAAAAATTAATAGAGTATGACTGGTTCAGCAGTGAAAGACACCATGAAATTTTAAAAAACAATTAAAAGTGCATCCACTTACATTTTTTTTGCTGGTTAGGATCGTTTGATCTCGATGATTTTTTTTCTTGGTGGTAGTACTCCTAAGTATGTTTGTTTTGAGTATTTTTTTTCGTTTAATAAAAACTACCCCTAAAGAGAGAGTTTTTTTTAGTTAAAACTTTTTCCTTCCTAGGTCAGAACCGACTAAAGAAAACCCGGAATTTTTTATTCTACGTTTAATTTCGAAGAAAACTGTAGTTGAATTTTCCCGATCCGACCATTCCTTAAGAAAATATTCCATTTTTTCACCCCTGTATATAATTTTTAAAATTTTGAAATTTCATAAAACCTCCAAAAATAAGGAAACGGTAAAATATATCGAAATGAAACCAAAACGATCGTCTTCGGAACTTCGAGATCTATTAGAAACCGTTTTTTCAAAGTTTTCAAGGCCTTTTTGGCATCATCTTGAATGTGGAAAAAATTTCGAAGTTCATTATTTTACTTAATCCGGTCCTGAACCAAAATGGAGAACTATAATGAAAATTTATCTAAAAAGAATTTTCGTAATTAAATAAGCTTTCAGATGGTATGATGGACTTTGAAAAAATGTTCCTTTTACCCCCTCCATAATCGAGCAAAGTTGAAAATTTAAAAATTTCGAATTTTTACATAATTCTTCAACTTTGAGGAATGATGATGGGGAAACTATTAACCCCATCGATACCAGACAACCGGCAATTGATTTCCCATTAAATTCTGTATAATAAATAATAAATAAAATTCTGTATATAATATAACAGAAAATTTGCTAAAATGAAATGACGTTCCATACAAAATTTAACGAATTTAACTATCAACTAACTGTTAAGAGTTAGTATGCTTTATTGCTATTTCAGTTTTGAAAACCATTAACTAACCTATAAATAAAATTTTAAGTTACATTACTTTTATTCCATAAATTGTTGCAGTTGTAGAAAAAATATAGTCAGAAACATACAGGGAAAGTACTTTACTGACTCGTGTCTTTGCAGAACTCGCCCTTCAGATTTGTACCACACTCGTGAGAAAAGTTGAACTGTTGCATAATATGCTATTTTCGTTTTGCCACACAAGATGATGAAACTAAAAAAGTTTTTGGAGCGAAATTCAAATTTTAGCGGCTATTCTAAAATTAGAATTTGTAACATTTTGAAATATTCCGTGACAAAACAAATGTATTTTATTTTTTTCAGATTATTAAAAAAAACTGTATGTTAAAAAAATAACTGTATTTTCAAGCCTTTGATCAATGTATAACTTGAGGATAAGCTGGGACACCATGCATTGAATAATGTGAAAAACCTTAAACTTCCTTCTTTCATCTGTCCAATACACTAGGAATCCAATATTTGCCCTCTAATCTGTAATTATAATTACAATGGCGTAATCACAGTAAAAAAATATTTGTTACAGCAAACATTTTCCATATTATTAAGCCCAAACATAAACCATAAACTTGAAATAATCTAGTTCAAATAAATTGCCAATGTGACTTGACATAATTTTAACATAATTTTAAGAGTTTTATATGTTATTGACAAGTAAGCAACAATTTATCTTATTATGGATTATTACGATAATTTTTATACTTTTTTTAATTTGTGGAAAAAAAGTTATTGAACTAAGCTTTACTCTGTGAATGTCCATCTTATTAAAAGCATTAAACAACTAAAAATTTGAAAGAAACTTCAACTTTTTGTTAGAAAAATGGTTTTTAAAAGGTAATTACAGCTATTCTGCTAATTTTAGCGAAACAGCTGCCATAAGAAACGATATATAGGTTTACCTATCGCTCCTATTGAACAGTTATTTGGGGTTCTAAGATTTTATGCAATGGGTGAATTCCAAGTAAGCATTGTTCAAAAAGTGTATATGTTAACTTTTTAGTTAACTATTATATTTTTAGATTGTTGGTGGGGATCTTCGAGGGGTATCACAGTCTAGTATTTAGTGTTTAACAAAATTTGTATTATTTGCAAAGACAACTCAGGAGCTACGTAAAATGTCCTTAAAATAATCAAACAATTATTAGGAAATTTTTTGAAATGGTAGATAAAAATAAGAAATAATCACAGCCACTTCCCAAACCTTTCTAATTTCTTATTCTTTCAGTTCTTTCTTGACATCTGCTGTATCATTTTCCCTAACCTTTATACAGCAGAGGCAAAATATTAAGAAATAAAATTAGAGCAATAGAAGTTGCCAAATACTGTCTTTATTTAAGGATTTCTTAAATATTGATTATGGATTGAAATCTTTAGGGAGACCTTAAGACATCTTTATATAAGACATCCTAACCTAACCTAACCTAACCTTGAAGGACCCACTATGTATACGGTCCTTAATAATTGACCCATGTATGATGCTCAGCGTTTTTATAATTTAATTTGTGCATTTTCAAACTCTTAGAACATCCCCCGTATTATTAAACTTCTTATTCTGATGATCAGATTTTTAAAAGCCGTGAATAGCTACATTAATTTAAGACAATTTTACTCATAACTTAATAAAAAATAAATTACGACATCTCCAAATGCGTCTACGATAATTAATTGAACTAATAACAAAATTGAACTTGGCACAACTGACATTTTCCAGCTGGTTTATTATCGAAAACATCCTGCAACATTAATTTAGATTAAAAAATTTATTAGTACATAAAGAAAATATAGTTGAAAGGTTCCAACGATTTTATTAAAAATTGAGATACACGAATAAAATGATACCCACATTGATGTCTTGTATAAATATTTATACAGACCGTTTCATCTATTTAACGATTTTATTTAATGATATAAATCAAATTTTTTAAAATTATTTAAATATCTTTTTTCTTCAAAAGTGATCGTACCATCGACATATTCTAATTTTCTTTTGCCTTGTAGACAAGAATGCAGAAAAATCTTAACAAAATAACAGAATTGAAATAAAAATTAAATGAAATTGATCGGTACGATGCGGTTTTTCCACTTTATTTATATTTAGCAATTTTCCGGAAACACTTCCTAGTGCAAAACAAGAACAAAAACCCTTTTAAAAAGTGTACATGACTTTTGTAAATAACGACCAAACTAGGTAAACCGTGCGTGTTGTAAATATGAAACTCGAGATATATTGCGGCTTTCATAAATGAATAATGACCACACGATACTACCACGTTATTGATTAGGATGGTATCAGATGTTGCAAGGAATGGGCGGAAGTGACTAGTCGAACGAGAGCCGGATACATCGTTTTACTATTAGTCCAGCTATCGTATAAGGTTACAAACAAATTGGACATCAGGTTACTCTCTTTATACCTTATCCATGCATTATTTTGGAGTTTAAGGATTAACCACAGCCCGAAACTAGGTGAGTAGTATGTGTTAGGCTTCGGCTACATTAGCGAGAGAAAATTCGTATCGCGTTCACGCGACAAAAACATCGTGAATACCCTAACAATGGCATTGCTGCCAGTTATATCGCCTATCTACCAATAGAAAAAGATACAAATTAGGACCCAAAGCATTTAAATAGTTTAAAAATGTACCATTCCTTTATCTTATCTAGTTTCTTGAACAATTAACAAAAAAATGCCTACAAAAACCATTAAAATATGACGCACTCTCTATAATTTTGGAAATAAACTATAGGTGTAGTCACCCAAGCGAATTTTATCGCGACAAATGTCTTTGATTCCCGCTAGTCTGCCGAGAGCTCCTCGATATGACATGGTCTTCGACGATGACACGATGTACCCGGCCACAGTCACCGCGTTAACACGAATATTCGTCGTAGCCCGCTAATGTAGCCCCAGCATTAGAGTTGTTTAGGAACGCAGACCTTGCGGACAAAGTTTTATTAACTTCCAAACAATTTTATTTCTAGCCCTAATAATCTCTAAATACTGAAAATGCTACTAGAGACAAACGGCACTTTTTTATATCTTACAAAGGCAATCATTTTATTAGACTAACACTGTGTAGATGTCTTCCATATTTCAGGATAATTCCTCAGATAATTTCTGCTCGACGTCGTTTACATTCGCGTAACATATTTCGGCGTCCTTCATTAATTTCCAGTAATTCCTCTTTATTGTCTCCGTATTTCCATATATTGCCTGAATATTTCCCCATAATTATCTACATTGTCCCATAATTCATTTAAATTGCCTCATATTGCCCTATAATTCCTTGATATTGTCTCATAGTGCCTCAAACTCGAGTAAATAACTCATCGGTGGTTTTTCTCCCTCGGTTTAAACTACTTACTGTAAGAATTAACTTTTGTAACAATTGGTCTTTCACTTGGTCTTCAGCTTTGTTGTTAAGCAGGATCCAGCGAATTCTATTCCCACTGCTGAGTACTTTCGCCCCAGTAGTTAAAGGTGATCTGTGAAGAAGACATCGATTATATGCTGAGGAAACTGAGGAATATAAGAAATGTGGACACAGACGGAGTACTTATGTATAGGAGCGAAAGAAGAAGACCCCAATTTAGATGAGATTTAAAATCGAGCGAAGAATACAAATACTCGGGAATCTTATTGAGGGAACATCAGATAGATACATAGCAAGTCGTATTCCAGAAGTACAAAAAGGCGTACGAATATTTAACTCACTACTTTGGTCGAATCTATCAATATTAATGCGAAGCTGAGAATTTACAGGGCAATCGTGGAGCTAGTAATGACTAATAATTCAGAATGCTGGAAGTTATCGATCAAGAACAGGAAAAATATCGACACTGAAGAAAAACAAAAAGATTTTACACGACAAGAGAAAGAATAGAAACCAGACAACTGTACGGGCATGTAATGAGAATGGAAAATGCCAGGTGGCCACAAGGCCACACAAGGGGCGTTCAATTATACCACCAAGTACAGAAGAAAGAGAAGTAGACCAGCTATAAAATGGATGAAAAGAGAAGAAAATACATTGACAAGATCGCATTGAGGAACAGAAACAGATGGCGATTGAAAAATATCGAAATCAGTACCAAAATCAGCACATTTAAAAAAATCAATCAATAGTTAATTTGGCATTAAATAAACAAGGTTAAATTTACGAATAAAAATGTAGAAACGTTTCAAGGAATATTCCGATTTTTGTGTACAATATAAAAAGTTTTTTATTGTATTCTGAATTTTATTATCGACTGTTTTGGTATTCGGTTGGCTAGCCACTGCTTTAAAATCATAAATAGCGACCTTCATGTTGAGCAGGTGGTTAAGATGAGATACCTACACTTAGGAACTTTTATTTTTCGGTTTCCTTAATATTTTACATGGCTCGATGGGATTTAAATGAACGTTAAACCATAATAACGGTTATTTTGGAACAGTTTGCTACCGTTTAGGGATTGTTGGTTTTGTTAAATTAATGCTTTAAATTTAGACAAAGGGCCAACAGCACAAGGTGAGTGATTTTTTGGTAACATTTTCTCAAAAAGTTTAACAGTTTCTCAAAGATACAATTAGTTTTATTTTATTTACTGTACCATTAAACTTTAAAGACGTTTCATCTTCTAGATAATTTAATGAGTGGATATTTCATCAATTTAGATGAACGTAGATAAAGGAAAATGACTAATTAAATGCAAACATCTTCCGTTATTATTTGATACGGTTGATTTGTTTCCAAATGGCTTTTATTTTACATGAGAAAATTGCATTGTTCCAGAGTCTTTGGTGCAGAATTATGGCAAACAATATCTCGAACGTAAAATAATAATGTAGCGCAATAACAAGCAAGTGTTCCAACGGAGATTTTCAATTTTATTCCCGATATTGGATATTTCTGGAAAATATAAATTAAACCGTTTTCACTTTGGGTCGCTAAACGGGATAATGTATTTGGTAAAAAACTTAATAAATTCTTGGAAATATTATTTTAAACTCTACTCATGTGCAAATAATGAAATCAACGACTCTTTTGGAAGAAGAAAGATAACTGGAGATGTCACTTTTATTAATGGAAAATATAACCAAATAATGTTAAAATTATTTGCTTCTATACTAAAACCAATAATGATGAGAGTAGAAGTAGGCCCAGTTGACAGCAAATCGGGGGCGCGCTCATTAATTTTTGAGAGGGTTGAGAATGAAAGAAAATTTCTTGGTACAATTATTTCAAATATTCATACACATATGCACAAAGTCATCTTTTGGTGGCTGATGATCTCTTTCAAGACAGTGAAATACTCGCAGTACAATTTGTTTTTCTCTTACTGACCGAGACTAACTATGCTGACTAACTTACCTACCTGTAAAACGTACAATTCATACTGTATAATTCACAAACCAGCGACGATGTGATGGATATTACGGTAAAGTGACTAAGACAGAAATATCGTTGCGTACAGCGTTGCCACTAGTTGTAATAAATACCTAACACTATATAGAAAATAATGAAGTATTACTCATTACAAGCTCATTACTGATTTTTGTTACAAATAATACCTTTTAATCGTACTAGTATTGTGTATTATCTATAATTTGCCACAACCTACAACTCTACTGCTTACTATATTTTGATTCTGCTATAAACTGGTAACGTAAAATTTAGATATGACAACGCGCTTTACTCTCAATCATTATTGGTTTTAGTATAGTATTTAGTATTTCTAGGGCACATAAAAGAGATTCAATTTGATTGAGGTCATGACTGGAAGCAGCACCACCACTTTGACAAGTGGAATCTAGTTATGGGACATTCTTTATTTGTTTATATCGTAAAAAAGGATTTCTTCTATAGCCACCAGAAGTCATATAGCTAATGAAGAAAAACGTATTCATGGGAACGATACCGACCTTTTCTACTAAAAATTTTGTCATTCAAAATAAAATTAGGTCCTATGAAGGGTGCAAAAGGTATCATGTGTTCGTCTAAATGAGTATGTACCTCGCTCTATCACGGATCCTTCCTTCACAACAACCAAGCCAGCCCTGATCATGCTCTACAACCTTTTTTTCAACAATAAATCGTTTTCCTTTTCTTATCCAGATACTGCTGTGACCGTTTGGTGACCTCAAACAAAACCTGCAGTATTTAAGAATAAAATGTGGGCGCACCGTAACTGCGGTACCAATTCCCATAATCCTTAAGCCAGTGTCGCAACTGCGGTACGGCTCAATTTTATGCAAATTAAGGTAAACTCTTTCTTTCGTAATTACGGTACCACAAAAATACACACATATTTTATACGTATTAGTTTATCCCAATGAAATAAAAAACTAAAACTATTTTACTAAACATAATTTATTAGAAAGTTTTATATAGTAAGACATAAGTATCTATATAATTGTTAATTAACCTAATCTAACCTAACTTAACCCAAACCAACCTAACCCAAACCAACCCAACCCAACCCAACCCAACCCAACCCAAACTACTTGCTCTAAAGAGATGTGAATGCCCTTAGGTACCACCCACCCTTTCACCTATGGAAAAACCCAAAATTAGTCTATACGGGATTAAAATCCTTTGGTTCAGGTATGCAAAGGTAAGTTGACCGTACCGCAGTTGCGATGCACCCCAAAATGTTACTCCAAATTGCGAAATTCCATTTTTGATTGCCGAGCAATTTCTTAAACAAAAATGGGATTGCTATGGAGTGTCTAATTTTTCTAAATTCCTCAAATTGTTTTTTAGGTTGTGTTCGAAACATGTTCCAAATGTAGATGCAAATGATGAAACTTTTTTCTGTTTCAAAAATCTTACAATAGAATTTGTAGGCATATAAATATTTTGAATATTAAAACGGTACAAAACATGCCGATATTAAAACGGTACAAAATATGCCGATATTAAAACGGTACAAAATATGCCGAAACCTTTAAAAGATTATTGCAGAAATGTTTGGTATTATATAAAAACAAAGAAGTTAAGTGTGCTTACAAGACGATCATCAGAGTTACCTCGCCAATAAAGATGAAATAGAGAGTAAAACTCCATCAAAAGAAAAACAGCACAAACAGATGTTCCTAAAATAATTATAATAAACATTTAAGTGATTAATATACTCTGGAAGATCAAAAATATTAAAATAAACTTAGATATACATAGTTAATTTATATTACAACCTCGAGAGCATAAGATGTGTTTCTATCAAAGTTTTACTTTACAATCACCAAAGTCCTCTATAATGTTGATACTCATTAATGTATATTTTTGATATCATTTAAATGGGTTTTTATATATTAGTAAACTTCATGTTATTAACCTTTAATTAATTACTTCCAAATTTATGCATGTTTATTTCTCAATAAGGAAGACTTAAATATCTTGGCTACAAACCATTATTTTAATACCGCGTCCAAATAGAGCAAGAATTTGTTATAGAATTGTTTATTCTATGTTCTACATTTGATAGACTTTCAAAGATTGGCACAATATTTTTTGACAATTAAAATACTTGTTTTTAAATATTTTAGTTTAGTTTTAATTTATAATATTGTTGTTAATTTATTTAATTTGTTAATATGTTTTATGATTCCCCAGCTTTTTTTATTTTCATTATTTCATCTATTATTTTGAAATCCCAACTTTTTCATAAGATTACCATTACCAGTAACTGAACAGAAAACATTTAAAATAGAACAGAATATATTTAATAGTATATTAAACAACGCATTTCATATGGAATTCTGTTATGACACGAGTTCAAGTTTAAAAAACGAATCGCGAAGCGATGAGTTTTTTAAAGAACGAGTGTCACAACAGCCATATGAAATAAGTTGTTTATAATATTTTTTATATTTTGCCCTTTTTACGATTTTTTAAATTAATTTTTTATTTTTATGTAATTACGAAAATTTTTATTTTAAAAAGTATATCGGCAGCACTGTGTAATTTATAAAATTTGACAGTTGTGACATTTAGATTATCAAATGTTAATGTTTTAAAATATTTTAAAATGAATAATATACCAATATTAATATATTATATAAGTAAAATATTATATTCATATTCACAGATACTTTCTTAAAGAACAATATAAAATTAATAAATTGCTATTAGCCACAAATGTCATTGTCAATAGTCTTGCCTTTAGAAACTTCACTCATGTCGCCAACCATTTAAAACAAAAATTTGCGTGCGTAAAAGTTACATTACGATACGCAAATGCGTTTTATAATGAAGATTTTTATAAGTGCAAAATATAAAAAATTAATTTTAGAATTGTATACTTTGGATAGTCCCAATATCATTTAAATTAATTGAACCAACACTTAAGGGAGTCGCATTCTCTTAAAACAATTTAACTTGGCTGGCAAAAACAACAAAAAACCGATGAAATTTTAACCCTTTCAAATTGGTTGCTGCATATATAAGGATCATCGGATAACAGTTCATTAATTTCAAGATTCTTTAATCCCATAACCTTTAAAATAAAGAGGGTTTTAGCAATTCTAACATTTCCAATCGGGAAGAAAATTCTCATCATGCTTTTCACTAAGTAAGAGCTTTTTAATACACTACACGCCAGAATTCTTAGACCGTTCGTAAATTTTAAAACGAAAGCTTGTTCTGCTGCACATCTTTAATTATTTCACCAGTGCTGGGCATCTAAAAAAGTTTACATAAACATGTTCCTATAATTTTAGATGCAAATTTGTAAAAGTGGTTCATATCGACTAAGCCTGTTATTGTTGAGTTTTTCATTGCAATTATGCTTGGCAAAAGAATTTCAATATTTAATAATGCAAGAATAGTTGCTTAGCATGATAAAGGTCTTTCGAACCATCAAACCGCGGATGGAATACAGATTCTTCGCGCATCAGTTTGTACCAGCAACCAACAGCATTGAATGGAGATGTGGAACTGCACGAGAAGATTGGTATCTACCAGGTTAGGTACGTCGGAGTCGAACCATAACAGTCTGAGCTATCCGAACTCAGTCGAACGTATGGTCGAAGAATTTCCAGTACCACAATACGGCGATCTTGCCAGATCCAATTTGCGATCGAAGAGACCACTAAGAGTAGCCAGGTTATTTCCCAAGCACATAGCCGCTTGTCTACAGTTGGCACAGCAAATTAGAAATATTCAAAGATTACCAAAGCCAGTAAATTGTCCAGACATGAATTACATTGAGCACATGTGGGATTTGGTTAGATGAACGATATGAAACAGAATTAATCTTCCTAGCAACAACCAGGAACCACCGAAAAATTATTTACTCGAGTTTGAGGCACTACGAGGCAATATCAAGGAATTATAGGGCAATATGAGGCAATATAAGTGAATTATGTGGCAATACAGGTAATTATGGGGAAATACGGAAATTAAGGGCAATATATGAAAATCAGAAGGCATAAAAAAGAATTGTGGGGAATTATTACGCGAATGTCATCGAAAATACACGATCTCGAGCAGAAATTATCTGAGGAATTATCCGCAAATATGGAGGACATGCAAGGTAATATGGGGACATACGGAGGTAATACAAGGCAATATGGGGACATACTGAGGCAATACAATGCAATACCAGGGCCATGCGAGGAATTATCCGAGAATACGAGGCAATATGGGAGACTATAGACGTAAAATTGCCTCTTTTTTTTCTAAATTTCAAATTCTAATAATCATTTTTTCTTTCAGTTAAAATTATTTTAGACAATTTGCGATGAATGCATAAACAAATTAAATGCATTTTCTAATACTCTTCTTGACGTCTCATTTTGACAAACATAACGGGACCTAACAATTTTGGCGATGTGAGTAAATTCCAAATAGTTTTCCCATGTTTAACAATTTTGTAGTATTGACATAGTGATTTAAATGATTCTAAATAAAAAATGTTAATCAGTTGATTATGTATATTAAATTGAAAGATTCCCAGGTTCCACATTCAACAGTTTTAATAACCTTAGTCACCTTATGTATATTATAATAAAAATGTCGACTTAGTAGATGCAAAAAAATCTCTATCTGCTACTTTTCTTACACAATATAAACACGGCTATTAGAAATAATGTAAAAATGTATTTTTATTTATTTGATTGACCTTCAAAAAGTTGAGTGACTTCCCTTATTTGTTATCCAATTCAATATCTTAATTATACTAAGGTGTTGTGTAAATAAAGTCGTTCGTTTAAAAAAATATTTACTGAACGTTGGTTAACATGTAAGTTTTCGAGGAACTGTACATTATACGAGGGGCTACCCAAAAAAGAACTAGCATGTTTATGATAAAAAGTTCCACAACGTTACATTCTTTCTTGTAATATTTATATTCATTTTAAAACATGCATGATTTCATTCTTTTCATAGTATTTCATTGTGTTCACATATTTATTTGTTTGTTACCTACCTACTCTGAATAATCTCAAGGCCCTACGGTATGGTGAGCTCGATCTTGGAGATGTTAATTTGAATAAATATTTATTCTGTTGGTTATTGTCACTGGTACATTATCTGAATAAAATTATACCGATAATGGGAGTTGTTAGTTTACTTGTCGCTATTCGAGAATATAATTTTTTACTTCTGTAGAAGAAATATTAAAGTATTGACCCTTTTTTATCTACAATACGAGGGTTGTCTTACAAACAAAAAACATTCTTCAAAAAATATATTAATTAGATTAAGGATAATAAAAAACTCTTCGTTTTAACAAAACTTCCAATATTTATTTAAAAATTGCTTTTTTAAAAGACTCAATGACAGCAATTTTTAAATAAATATTGGAAGTTTTGTTAAAACGAAGAGTTTTTTATTATCCTTAATAAGATGGACTTCCAAAAAGTAATGTTTCAATCTCTCAACATCTTTTGAAGCAACTAAATCATTCTTTGTTTCGCGAGAAATCTACAGCTGTCTTTTTGTTGGTGAACGTTTCCATAACTACGAGGGTTGTCTGAAAAGTTTCCGACCTAACAAAGATACTAGACATTTTTTCTTCAAATTACTTTTTATTTTTCTACATAGTCTCCTTGTAAGTCTATACACTTCTCCCATCTCTTCAATCCGTCCAAGTAGTACTCGGCGTCTTTCTCTGCAAAATAGTTGTTTACGAAGGTGATGGCCTCCTCATTCGACGAAAATCTCTGTCCTCCGAGCGCAACTTTTAGCTTAGGGAACAAAAAAAAGTCGCTTGGGGCTAGATCTGGTGAGTAAGGAGGGTGGTCAAGCAGTTCAAACCGTAATTCGTGGATTTTCGCCATTGTAACCGCTGAGGTGTGAGACGGCGCATTGTCTGGTAAAAAAAAATTCTTTTTTTCTGCAAATGTGGCCGTTTTTCCGCAATTTCTGCCTTCAGCTTGTCAAGTAATAATACGTAGTATGCTCCTGTAATGGTTTTTCATCAATCATCAATTAAGATAACTCCATGACTATCTCAGAAAACAGTTGCCATCACTTTCCCAGCCGAAGGAACAACTTTTGCTTTTTTGGAGCCGATTCCCCCTTCGCAGTCCATTGTTTTGACTGTGTTATTGTTTCTGGAGTATAATGGTGTATCCAAGTTTCATCTACAGTAATTAATCGGCGCCAAAACTCTGATTTATTGCGCCTAAACTGGGCCAGAGAGACCTGCGAATGATCTATAACGTCACCGCGCTTAATAACCCGAGAAATAGTGTAAATAGAAATTTTAGTTAAGGTATTAATTCGCTTTATTATAACCGCATCTGATTTTTTATTATCTTCATTTTTCAATCACTAATACATATTTAAAATAACCGTCTGACACTGAATGTGTAATTTTTTATTGCAAAATTCGCTACTAACCTCACCTGTTGGCGATATCATATCTTCTGAATTTTAATTTTAATCTGGATTTCCATGTTCTAAATCAAAAGGTCTCCAAAACGCTGCCATAATATATGTAACTAATTTAAGGTTATCAATTAATATGGGCAAAAAATACAATACGTAAACCAATCATTAAAGATGAATTACCGAAACAAATATATATCTAAAGTTAATACTTAACTGCCCCAAAGAAAAATCTGGACTCTTCGCCTCCGCACTAGACGCCGCCTTTATGAGTTATATAAAAACTGCCGCAAAAAATAACCCCCAGACCCCTGCACGCAACAGAATACAGCGGACCATTAAAAGCCGTCAACAAGTCGCGTGCGTACCCCACTTGTTTTCGCGCTGTACAACTACCAGTCTAGAGAGAGCTTGTGTTCCGACGATACAGAGTGGATGTTTAACGGGACAAATATGCTGTTTTCATGCCATTCTTTCTACTTTGAAGTCTAATAAACTAACTCACTCTGTATAACACTTTTAAATGGTTTTTAGCAATTAATATTGGACCTTGGTGTAGTCTCATTAATTTAGTTTTCTTAGTATTCGCTATTTTGGTAACTAGATTCTGTAGATGTTCAATATTTTCTGCTAATTTCATAGTGTCGTCTGCACACCTAATATTCCCGTTTTTCTTTATTCCGGATGTGATTTCTTCGAGTGCTTTTTTCAGGATCTCCTCTGACTAAGCATTAAAAAGAAGTAGAAATAAAACACAGCCCTGCCTCACTTCTCGTCTAATTTGTATTTCCTAATAAATTAAGACACATATGGAGACAAAGAACAGCTGTGTATGTTATTTTTTGTTCAGAGGACCTTTGTGAATGCTACAATATCAAAATTACGGTTTTGACACACTCCCACATATCCATTATGACCATACAATACACATATACATACAATATTTCTTTGAGATTGTGTATGTATGCAGATGCAGCCGGCGAACTCGATTTTTAGGGTATCTCAAGGTGAACAGCATAGGCGCTATTTCGGAAACCCTACCGCGAAAGAATATTTCCTCTCTCTACGGGATTCGATGTGAACATCTTAAATTTGTTTATCGAAGTGACAATGACAGATTTGTGGAGTTGCATCCGCCTCACACTGTCTCTCCGTACGCCTATAGCTATCTCTTTTTAAAGAAAAATACATATATATGTATAAAGCGTCTCTTGACTCGTTAGCGAGTCTTGTTTACACTGTTGTTTATTTCGTTTTATTTTCGTTGGGTAGTCGAGAAGAAAATGTTTATTTTAGAAATCTAATGATCTACTGCACTAATCTGTTTCTAGAAATAATTCGGAGTTAACGAAACGTTCGCCGGATTTCATATTACTTCTGAGTATCACAGATCTTAACTGCTACAATAACAGTCTCGATCTATAATTGGAATGTGTGTACGTACACTCTGCTAACATTTTACAGCAGTTTATGGCTCGCCTATTTCTTTTTCTTTTCGAATATTGATTGTAAACATTGGAAAAACTACGAAGGCCAACGATGAAGAAATTTTTCAACCGTAGCTAATTTCTGTGTAATCTAGTGTGATGATTCCGAAAAATCAAACGAGAATAATACAAAACTCTTGTAACTCAACTTCTAAGTTTAATTGAAAAAATCAGGTTTAAAATTATAATTACAGCTGTTTCGCTAAAGAACTAGCATCTTCCTAAGATGGACTTCCAAAAAGTAAGGGTTAGTACAATAAATTTATAGTATGACTTACCAATCACTCGAAATTCAATATTTTATGTATATCTTTATTTAGTTAGCAAATGCTAATTTACAAATTACAATATAATAGTTCTCAACTTAAAATATAACGCTTAAAAAAGAATTACATCGTTAAAATCATAATAACTATATATTTCTTTAATTTAGTTAAAGACCAGATTTGATATTTATTCATTGCTGTGGACCCTTTTAATGAAAACATTTTTAAACACATTCAAGGAACAGGATTTTTTGATTATATTCGGCAAACAATTAAATTCTTTTGGTCCTTTATGAAATACCGAATTCTCTGCTCCTTTACCTCTTTTTGGTGAAATGAAAAAAGGCTGCTGCTGTTTCGTGTTGCAAAAGTTATCTGTTATATTTCGGAATTTGTCAACCCTGGTGTTGCAATCTGGCAACTGACAGCTCTATCGTAAACTGGACATGTCGCAACCGTACCACTAGAACAACGCAGAACAGTCAATTCTGAGTGGTACACAACCATTTGTTTGTCAGTTGTCTTCGAAGAAATCAGGAAATCCAACCGCCGAAGACGGATCACTCTTTACCACAACAATGCGAGCTCCCACACATCGGCTCAAACAACTGCATTTTTGAGCACCCAAAACATCGATTTGATGAGTCATCCGCCGTATAGTCCTGACTTGGCACCCAATGACTTCTTTTTATTCCCGTACGTAAACAACAAACTGAGAGGTCAACGTTTTTCGTCACCTGAAGAAGCAGTTGCTGCATTCAGAATGCATGTTTTGGAGATACCTCAATCAGAGTGGCAAAAGTGCTTCGACAATTGGTTCAAACGCATGCAAAAGTGTATGGGGAATATTTTGAAAAACAATAAAGTGATTTTCGATTATTAATATTTGTTTTTGTTCTCTAATCTCGAGATATAAAAGGCAACCCTCGTATATATTTCATTATTGTACACCAATTTATTTATTAGATACTTCGGTGCTTCTTGTATCCAATTTCTGTGGATACGTTTAATATTTACTTTATGATCACAAGAAGCACTCAATCAAGAATGGTGACAAGAAGACTCCAACAAGTCATGGACCAAATAGACGAATAGTGCACAACTTGGAAAATCCAAATAAACGCAGACAAAACAAAAATAGTCTACTTCAGGAAAATAAGAAAACATCACTCTCTAAGGTTGCCTTTAGCCCCAGTCCGACGACTAAGGAACTTGGATAAGAGGATTAGATTAGATTAGATTACTGACGGAGTGGTTTTTATGTCCTATCCCACTGCGACCTTTGCAGATCTATTGTGGTCCTCCCTATATTTAGAGTACGGTATCCAGCTTTATCGTTTTTATTAGACCTATTAGCCTGGACGCCACCCCCTTCGCATAGCTCTCTGCCCTCGGTTTTTCTTCTCCGAATAGGTGAAACCGCACCCTTGCTAGGCCTTCGCACTCACAGAGTATGTGCTCCGCAGTTTCGTCTTCTTCCTGGCAGAACCTACATAGGCTGTCGTCTGCTAGGCCGATTGTGTGCATATGTTTCCTTAGCCTGCAATATCCTGTCAGCATACTCATTATCATCCTCGTCGTTTCTTGACTTTGAGATAGCAGGTCGCGTGACAGTTTGATCGACGGTCCTTTAAGGAATAGTTTAGCTTGCCTTATTCCTGGGGTTTCATGCCACCAGCGCAACACCTGATTGTTTATCCATTGTTGGATGCTCTCCTTAACGAGGCATTTGGCAATTCCACATGAAGGTTCTGGCCCTATCATGACCTCAGTCGCTCCCTGCTTGGCTAAATCATCAGCTTTTTCATTGCCTTTTATTCCTGAATGGCCTGGCACCCAGACTAGGGTCTCTGTGTTATGACTGCCTAGACTGTTGAGGGCCTTGCGACACTCCCATGTCCGAAATGAGTCTATCGCTTTTAGTGCTGCTTGGCTATCGGAGTAGATGACGATTCTCTGGCTTTTAGCCTTCCGTCTCATTATATTGTGGGGCAATTTGATCCATTGGCATTCCCAGAATTGGATCTGCCTTTATTTTTTCATATAGCTTTTTGTAGACCTTACCGTGTCCTTGGCTTATCGGAGGAGGCCCCTGTAGTAATCTGTGGCTAACAGATTTTGCATTGCCTTGTACAAAAATATGCAGTGGTGGTAGGCTCCAGGGCTGCAGTCGGCGTTGTTTTCATGGCCCCGCTGATACTTAGGCACGCTTGCCTTTGGATACCACTTAGCTGCCTCTGCGCTCCAACCTGCAGTGTCCTAGGTTACCAGACTACTGACCCATAGGTTATAATTGGCCCCAATTCTTCCCGCACATTTGCTTGCACCTTCCTGGTCAAAGATTACTCCTAGGTATTTGACTTCTTTCGCAAATGGAATTTCCACACCGTTAAGTTGCGGCTTTCGTAGATCTTGCAACTTTCTCTCATTTGTAAATGGTACCAGTGTGGTTTGGATTAGGGGAACTTGGTTTAGGGGGTTGGTCCAATGGAAGTTCTTTCCGAAATGCATTCCGGGAGGGATGGGTTAAAAAGAGTATGGGTATCAACAATAAAATTTCATCAATCATTATTAAATTTGTCCTGAAGAAATTATTAGAAACTAACAATAAAATTCGCAAGCTGTAATACCTTGTGTAAAACATTTTTGAAGAACTACATCATAATATCCCACAAATTTTCATTTGACTGTATTTCCGCCATAAATCACGTATCATTAAATCAGGTTAATCCCTTACATCTGACACATTTGAGCCTGTAACATTTCCTCTTTAAAAACTACCTATTTTTATTACATCTTCCATCATCCATGTCGAGGATTTAGTAAATAATATGGCTATAATTTTCTACGAGTTTAAAAACATCTATGGTTAAAACTCCACTGCATCTTAACAGTGTACACCAATTAAAATTCAGATATTTTTGAAGGTTCATTAATTTTTAATATATATATATCGTAGACGTCTGGTGAGATATTTCTGCCCATCTGTCAAATCCAAATCGTTTCCATTTATCATTTTACCAACATCGACCTCGATCTTCTCTTTTTAATGCCGGAATTTAATATGCAGATGGTCGGAATTACTTAAAAGTTTTAACTGTTTTTATTACTAATGCGTTTCAACAGTTCCATTGTTTATACAAAACTTCGATATCGTTTTGGTTAATGAACTTGAAAAATGATTAGAATATGTAAATTGTCTTAAAAGCTAAAAGTTACTGTCTTACTTGTAGCTATTAATAAAATAGCATTGTGATATTTTTTATGGTTTTCATAAGTAATCGTCTACAATATAAATATTAAAGGATTGTTTAGTGAAATCTGAGAAGTTGAATTACTTACAGTAAGAATACTGGATTTGAAAACGTACCTGCAACAAAAAAAATGGTAAATATTTGTTTAAAAACGAATCAATTTATAAAAACATTAATATCCATGCTCTGTTAATAGTTTTCTGCATTTTTGGTAATTTAAATGTATTTAAATACAACCATTTTTATTATCTACTATCCATTGGTAGTAACAAATATCATCAATATCAACAAAAGATGATTTCCTTTTAACAAAAGGTTCTTATTGGGTTTTATTTTTTTTAAGCCACATTAAAAGAAGTTAATATTAATTTCAGACGCCGTCCCTGTCCAAAACTTTAAATAATGGCGAATGCTTCCTCTAGAATATAGTCGACTAGAATGTTCGGCCTGGAAGATTCAAGAAGGCGTTATAGAATGTGATACTTATATAAAAGACCATACAAGCATGAGGCAGTCAGTTATCAGCTAGAACAGTCTTAGATAACAGTGAACAATTAGTTCGCGGAAAGTAAGTGAACAGTGAAATAAGCGATTATCTAACCTACAAAAAACTGTGTATAAATAAATAAAAAAAAACATTACAAAATTAGTTATGAAAATAATAGATGAGGTCAAGTTCTAAATAACTTTTTTTGCACTACAGATCCTCATTAATAATCTACGTTAATTATATTGTCTTTGCTGATTCAAATTCAATTTCAAAACCAATATGAATGAATCCTTGAGGGACACCAGATTTTAAATGCATCTTCATTTAAACTTAATCTTGGTTGTTTATATGATAAATAATTTTATATTAATTAGACAAGAAAGCAATATACTCTAAATGCAAAAAACTTCACTGCGTGCCGAGCGAAGCGAGGTTCGCAGCACCAAATCAATGTAACCTAATTTAAAAATCTTTAGTCATAATTAATTTTGTAGCGATATAGAAATATCTCCTCCAATTTGAAACTGATTAGCTTCCTAATTTTCCTAGAACCAAACAAGGACAGAACCAAGCCAGAATTCTATCCAGCAATCTGAGTCTAGGTTAAGTTCTCGAGTGACTCTTCAATAGGTGGACAACTTCAAATAATCAGTTTTCTCCAAAATGAACATAATTTTTATTTGTTTTCTGACTGCAAGTCATAAACTTTTAATTAAATATACGATACGGTTAATTATTGATGAATTTGCTTGTACTATTTTCAAAACAAATTCTAATTAATTAAACACAATTTATAGAAAAATTGTAGAAACATTTTAAAATTGCATTATGTTAAAAAACAAAATTTTGTGAGACTTGTTTATAAAACATAAGTATATTTATAAAATTTTTAGTCTTTTTCCCATATTTTCTGGTTGAAAGCCGAGCGTACTTTTGATAACATTACCAAAGGAGATTCTTTTGAAAAAAAAATGAAAGAGGAAGCAAGAGATTCAAGATGCGAACTAGAAATGATCTATCAAGTATAAAATACTCCACATTATATCCAGTACATGTCAGTACCTATTTAGTATTCCATTAAACAGTGCATCTCACATTATTATTTAGGTATGGTATAGACAATCTACAAGAGTTCTTAGCCCCTCGTTAAAAACCGAGTCTGCGACTATTCTTAAGGCCCAATTTCCTTCAATGCCACAAAAAACCTCAACCACAACCTAACTCAGCAACCAATAAACACGTGTTAAAATAAATATCCAATAAGATCATGACCCAGCTCACTTCAAACTGTTTATATAACCAACGGAGTGTTACTGACTTCAAGTTGTCTCTTTACCCTTCTGCTACTCTAGCGCCATCTACTATTTGCTGCTTACCGCTGGACCTTAGAACAAAAAGATACAGGAAGGAGTGTATGCAAAATGACCTTGAGTCCAGAAAGGAGCTTGCATATGGCGGCCAATTGTCATTAGTGTTCTAAATAATTTAGTATTTATAAGAACCGAATGATACGCCTATGCGCTCATTTTTGACATTTATATGCATATATTGCTTTGACAGTACACTGTAAACATAAACAATGAGTCATAAAAGGAGCTTCAAGATGGCAGACTTCCGTCGCAAATTTTCCTTAAAGTTAATATATGACAGACTCCTTCCTGTTTCTTTTTGTTCTAAGCGCTGGACAGTTTTTCGACATTATTCCTTCCTTCTAAAATGTCAACATTCGATCAATGAAATAACCCACAGAACACGCTAAAGATAGATTTGAGTTTTATTAATGCTAGGGCTTTCTTAGCGAAAAATACGCTGCCAGTACCTACTGTAAGTTTTTCTAATGTGGGAAGAGTTGGATTTAAAAACAACAAAGTATGTGTGATTTTTTCTGTATGTATTGCTGGGGAAAATGAATATCAAGTATGTACAATGGAAATGATTTCTATTTTAATGAATCTATGTATTATGGTAAATTAAAATAAGTTTATCTGAAATAGAAAATTTTAATGCCAAATATTTCAAATTTTCCGAACAGAAAAGAACACAGGTCCTCGAGTTTTTTTTATTACGTTTTTTACACAAAAATGTCTTGCCACCAGCCGCTACTGCTTCCAAATAATGTCAAATAAATGAATTACGCTGAACGATATAAAAGAACACAACCTAGGAAATAATATCGAAAATAGTTTTATAGCAATTTGAACGGCAAAGTCATTTTCTTTCATTAAATTTAAATTAGGAACGATCGATATTCAATATCCAATACAAAATGAATCGAATAACAAGACTGCTTTATCGTGAACTTTTTATTACTAAAGGAAATTGTCGAGGGAAGCTATAAAGTTTTTAACGATCGTTTAGGTATATAATAATACACATACACAGATGGTTTAACGTTTTTTAACTACTTTGACAAGGCTTTTGACATTTCTAATCTTCTTGGAGTGTTATTTTGAATAAAAATTTAAATTTATAGCTTTGATAGTGTCCAATATTAAAACGTACAACAAAAATTGTTTCCTTAACGTTTTACACAATTTCAAAATCAATAAGAAATGACAAGAAATTTATTGTAAGTAACTGATAGTTAGTAAATGAAAAATAAAGCTTCATACACATTAAAAATCTACAAAATATGTGTGAACATTGATTTAACGGTGTCAAATATACTAAGTGACATAAAAATCCGAACGCCCAGTTTAAATGTAATTACTGAAGCATAAAGTAAATAAAAAAAAATTCAAAATGATTGCATTGCTTTATAGCCCTTTTACCATTAATAATGTGTGGATGCACCCCGATGTATTACGCATTCTCCAACGCGCCTAGGCATGCTTCTGATCAGGTGGTCAATGTCCTTCTGTGGTATCTCATTCCAGACAACCACCAACTCCTCTGGAAGTTCTTCTAGAGTCAAAGGAGGACGTTGCAAATTGAGCAATCTCCTGCCCATCATATCCCACACATGCTCAATTGGGGATAAGTCGGGAGATCTTGGTGGTCAACGTAACAATGTAACATCATTATGTCGAAAGAAGTCTATTGTGACTCTTGCGACATGTGGTCGGGCATTATCTTGTTGGAAAGTTGGATTTGCCAGGGTGTCAAGATAGGGTAAAAGATGGGGTTCTAAAACTTCTTGGATATAACGCTGCGCGTTCATGTTACCTCTGATGAAGATTAAAGGTGATCTCAAACCATAAGCTATAGCACCCAAACCATAACTCCAACAGTTTAATGAACGTGACTTTCAACAAAAAACCATGGATTTCTCCTTTCACCACGTCGTCTTCTAACCCTCGTTCGACCATCGTGCATGCCTAAACAAAATCGAGACTCGTCACTAAAGACGATACTGTTCCATTCCTATCCCAGAGTGACCATACTCTGCACCACTCAAGGCGATTACGTCGGTGTTCTGGAGTTAAAGGGAGGGCCCAGTGTGATCGGTATGAAAACAGGCCAAAACGTCTTATTCGTCGATAAAAACTTCGAATGCCAATAGGTCTTCCGTGTTCTGTAAACCATTCATTTGCAATGGACCTGATAGTGGAGAAACGGTCCCCTAAGGCCAATAATCTTAGGCGGCGATCTTTACGGTCTGTTGTTTTACGGGGGCGTCCAGAGCCCCTTGCTCTTTGCGTACGGCCTTCTCGAAGCCATGCCTGACAACACCTAACCACGCTAACTACACTTCTTTGCACTCTAACTGCAATTTCCCGTAAAGAAAAACCAGCTTACCGAAGTCCCACTATACGACCCTTATCAAACTCACTAAGTTGACGAAATCGTACCCTAGGCAACGAAACCAATCGTAAAGATAGTCAAGAACAAAAATCCGCAAAATTTGGATCTTTACTACGGCTACAATATTGATTTTTGGATTGTTAGTGGATTTCAAAGAAAGCAGTATAAAAACCGAGTTTGTTTTTATACTTACAAAGTTTAATTCATAAAATAATTGGGAAAATTTAAGTGAAAAGTGTTTTTATCGAAAAATTGTTAAAACAAAAACATGAAATGTGACTGTCGAGTGACAGAGAATCTCTGTTCCTTAAATTAGATTTTGCGACATAATTGTAAAGTTCTTTTGGATAATATAATTAGGGTTTCATGGAGGGTTTCATATTGTTTATTACTTTCATACTTTGTCTTAACACAATAGGTCTTTTATTATTTATAAATTGTTTCCCTCTAATAAATTATATAAATAAATAATATCTGATATCAATTTTTGAAGTAAACGTTGGTATCTTGAATATTTAATTGACTTATTGGCCTTCCCAATTTCATTTGGAATAACGAGTATAATGGATCGATTGGTCGTACAAATAATGAATTGGGTTTTTTGTTGTTTAGCAACTTTTTTACCGATTTTCCTCCCGGTTTAATGTCAATTTCGGTCGTGGTTTGTTCCCATTGTTTCCTTTTTCAAAACGAAACCGTATGAATGCAAACGCATTATTAAATATGTTTTACCTCTCGACAAAAGCGGAGCTTTTTAGCAGCTTCTTTGTAAAATATTTCCACATTTATCGTAGATAATAGTCAAACATCATTTCCACAGTAAACGATTCTAGAAATGAAAAATTAATGATGTTTTCGACGCAAAATACAGAAAGCTTTTCCTCCATTCGAGAATTTTTTTCTTCTTTTGTACGTCGTCGAGTCGAGCGGCAAAATAAACTGAATTACGTCGAACCGAAAAAAAAAGGTCGGAGAGAGATGCTCATTAGTGTCTTTTTTTCTTCTTATTTTGTCGTGCGGGGCTTTAAAAGGAACCTTTCAATTTTTTCCCTTTTGATATTTTACACACTTTCACGGTTGATCTGTTCACTTATACTCGCGCAAACGGTGTAGCGGATTAATTTGTTTTTTATTTGATATGTTTTCGCTCTTTTTGGCATTAAAAGTTTCCGGACGACAACATTTTTCTCCCGTTCTTAATTTTTATTCAAGAAGTACTGTTAGGCTGATTTAGGGCAAATTTCTCCTGACCAAGGTAAAAAAAAAGAACGCATAACTTGGTCAATGTGTATAGTAGTTTTCACAATAAATGGTATTGCTTGAAAGATTACAATAAAACCAATTAGACCCTTAAGTTGTAAAATCCAAGATGCACATCATAAATGTAAAAGGACCTGCTTCAGGTAATTTTGTTTCTCAGAGAGGGATTGTAGAGGATTACAGCTTACACTTCTTGTTCATTTTAGACTTTCTATTTCATTGGAAGTGTTCACTTGTGTTACGGAGTGCAATAATTTTATAACATTTATTTGTTATTAAAGACATTAATAACAAAGATTTTATACCCCAAAGTACAGAATAGGCAGTATGTGGCGTCCGTGGATAAAAAGTAATAGTGCTTCTTCCAGTGGTTCGTTAAAGAAGAATCACTTATCCTGTGACGCGAAAATCATTATAAAAAATATGTATAGTTCCTTACTTCAGCAGGGATATAACGCGGGTGCTGCAGCAGGAGGAACCAGTAATTTGACGAAGGTGCCTCTTACTTCAGTTAGACGAATTGTTGAAAATTCCATAGAATCAAGAAAAAAGCGTAATGATTCCGGTGTCACAAAAAGTCTAGACGACTGGAAAAAAGATTTGATAAGGCGAAAAATCTACACTATGTACGATGAGCAGCGTGTCCCTACAATCAAAATCTGAAACAGCGGCTCATCAATGACGAAGCTCACATCAACTGTAGCCTCACTACTCTTTGGCGAGCTCTGTCTGCAATGGGCTTTACATATCGCAAAATTGACAAGAGATGGAATAATGGGATCCACGTGGTTTGACACGCATGACACCCCATCCAAAGGATAGTCTGATTCCTCTGATAAGTGTAAAAGAAAAGCACCATCAAATAAAGGGAAGAGAATCACAATATTACACACAGGATAAGAAAAGGGTTGGATCCCAAGCTCTTGTGTTGATTACCACGAAGATACGACAGCAGAGCTTTCAGAAGATTGATTTAAAAATTGTCTGTTACCCAACATTCCGCCAAACAGCTTTATAGAAATGGAAAACGCAAGGAAAATTATACAAAAAAATAACTTACAAATGCTGCAGTTATTCTCTTAAAAAAAAACGTTTGTTTGTGATACAATTGCAGAAGAATTGGGACATACAGCGTTACGACTACCTCCCTACTACTGCGTGTTCAATCCCATAGAGCTTATGTGGCACCAACTTAAATCGAGTGTGCGCGGAAAAAATACTTCTCCGACTTTAAGTGGTGGTGTAGTAGAAAATTAATTAGGAACTGTATGAATGAAATTCTTCATTTTATACATAGATAAGACGTAATTGTAACACAAATATATTAAGAAAATACTTTAAAAGTGGAGAACTTCCCAGATTTATTTGTTCATTAAAGTGTTTGCTTTGATTGAGTCTTCATTTTATTCATAGATAAGACGTAATTGTAACACAAATATATTAAGTTATTGTAAAGATCAGCATGATATAGTTTTTTCCTGGTTTTTCTATATCATTGCACAGTTATACTGATCTTAGAGGGAAATACATCCAGGATAATCCCTTAGGGCTAATAACATCTAGGCTTTAATATTGTTATGTCTTATTACTTCCATACTTGGTCTAGCCTTATAACTACCTAATAAACATCAGGTACCTAGCTACAAAAATAAATAGTAACTTCAATATGTCAATCTGACGATGCTAGTTGTCTAGCGAAACGGCTGTCATTGAGTCTTTTAAAAAAGCAGTTTTTAAATAAATATTGGAAGTTTTGTTAAAACGAAGAGTTTTTTATTATCCTTAATAAGATGGACTTTCAAAAAGTAAGGGTTAGTACAATCAATTTAATGTGCTAATTATAATTAATTTAGATGAGGTTAGCGATAGCGACTCTGAACTAAATATAGAATATAATTGTAACATTTTAAATAAACTACTTGTATATCTCCTATATTTGCAAAATTCAAATTTCTAAGTTCGACCCTGTAGCACATTTGCATCTTTAACCTGATGATTTTCTACACAATAAGATTACATCGGGTAGTTTATTGCAGTTAATAAGCCAATACCATTTACTGTGAAAAATACTATAGTATCTTAATCTTTTAGACATCAAAAAAATCAATTCCTAATGAAACTTGCATATAAAATTAAGGAATCGCAATGTTTAATGTTTTTCAAATTGATGAGCAATACATCCCATCTATGTTTTGTGCCACAACAACCGATTTTGACGACCTTTACGAAATTCATCGGCGACCGATTGATTTCAATATATCAGCGATAAACAGTGGTTTTAGACGGTGCTTTATGGCCATAACAAATTGAGTACATCTATCCATTCTAGTGGAGATTTTTTAAAACAAAACTTCCATTTTGTCTTTGCATTAGTTAACCTCACATCCTGCCACATGGATTAAGATTTAGTTCTAATCAAGTAGACTCTGTATTTTTCTATCTTGGTTAATAATGAACAACTTTACAACCTCAACAAAAGTCAATAAAGTTAGTTGTTAAAGCTAGTAGTGAAAAACATATCTTTTTTTTGTTATTTCTGCATCAGAAAAGTTACTAAACCGATGATTTTCACCCATTTTATATATTGCGTTAAAACAATTACGTAATTATTTTGAAAATTAACATTTCCTAAGCAAATAAAATCTACGATTTATTCCGAGAATAATCACACAAGATATTTAATACCCCTATAATAATGACATAATTGTTTTTTGTTTAGGTGCCAATGTCAGTGAAGAGAAGGGATAGTGTAAAATTACACTCCCTGGGTTATGAATTAATATTTTTGCGTGAATATTAGCGTGATATTATTAAGAGTTAAATATTGTTCATTATGACAAGATTTATTGAAGAGATACGGAGGATTCCTATTAATTTTTAACAAAACTTTTATTTACTTAATAAGCTTTTTCAAATTGATATTTTTCTTCTTCTTAAAGATGCATCTCCTATCGGAGGTTGGATATCACAATGGCTATGGTCACTTTGTTGGCTGCTGCTCTAAAAAGTTGTAATGAACTACAGTTAAACCATTCTCTAAGGTTCTTCATCCACGAGATGCGTTTTCTTCCTATACTTCTTCCTTGGATCCTTCCTTGCATAATAATTCTCAGCAGCTCATATGTGACTTAAATATTCCAGTTTTCTTCCTTTTATACTGTTCATACTGTTTGAACTCACTGAATTTTCAATATTTTTCTGTAGCACCACATTTCGGACGCTTCTATTTTTCTTATATGTTGTTACTTCAGTGTCCAAGATTGATCTAGTGAAGTTCCATATGTCATGGATATATTTATCTCTAGTAACGTAAATAAATAATTACAAAATAATATAAATAATTACAAAAAGCCAACAGCGGTAATATTAAATTTTATTTTATTTCAAAAACTTTTAAATAATTCTACTTACATCATTTATGTTATTCTTCTTGGTATTTTAGCAATACTTAATTACCCAATTAACACAAAATAATACTTTTTAAATGTCAAAGACAGTAAACATTCCATGTTTACATTCTAAATCATTAAAATTTGTTAATTAATTTTTTTCACCAACATACCTCGGTATATTTATTAATAATTAAATATCGTTTTAAATTTATTTATACAAAATAAAACGAAAAACCTTTTCCCATCAACCAAAATCTAAATTAAGAAACGGATGTAGACACTTGTTTATGTAATTTCCAAGAAATTTAGATGTCCATCATCATAATAGTTGATTGAGTTCATGATGGATAATGCTGTCTACAAGAAAACTAAACAAGATACGGGTTTTAAAGAGTTATGAGATCATTTTGTTATGTTGTTTGGATAATGGCTTAACAAATAGATAAAAATTTCACGGTTATTAAGAGAATTTATTAAGTTTCTTGTACGTAAAAAGTGGATATTTTTTAAATTTCAGAAAATTGCTTACAAAAATAATATTTTTAATATACGTCTCATGCTTTCAATAAACTCTGTTTATAGTAAACTGTTTTTGGTGTTTTTTTTTTTCTTTTTATACGCTGTTATCTCTTTAACCAGAATTTTAGGAATTCGATTTCATAATATTAATATTTTAGTCGCGTAGAAGTGCTTGCAGTGACTTTAACAATTATTACTGTGGTTAAATTGATTGTACTAACCCTTACTTTTTGGAAGTCCATCTTATTAAGAATAATGAAAAACCAATATGTCAATCTGACGATGCTAAGTCTAGCGAAACGGCTGTCATTAAAGTTAATAAAGCAATTTTTTAAAAAAATATTGGAAGTTTTGGTAAAACGAAGAGTTTTTCATTATTCTTAATTACTGTAGTTACTGTTTACCTGAAACAAAAACAGAGCAGCTCGATCAATTATTAAGTTGGATACACGAAGGCTTAAGTGAAGAAGAAGTTGTCCCAAAGTGTTGTCAGTCGTGCATGGAATCGATAATGGGAAACTGAGTCTGCAGCGTACAGGCATGGAGAAGGACGAGAACAAGCTACAACTGCTGCTCAAAACCGTTTTATAGCTGTAACTGCAAGAAGAAACCGAATTTACTGCTTCTAGAATTAATAGCTTCTTTAGGCATGCTACCGGAAGAGTGATATCTAGTCAAACAGTTAGAAGAAGGTTGCATGCATGTAATTTAAGAGCCAGAAGGCGAAGTTCACATCCACGGTTGACTGCGGATCAACGTGCATGCAGATATCGGTGGGCGAGAGAACACAGTCGTTGGAATTTTCAGAACGGATGATAAGTCCTGATTTCGGCTGAATATTGGTGTGTAGAAAAGGAGGTAAATGTTAGGGAATAGGGGTACTTCGACATCGGGGTCATTTAGCACTCAGGAGAATTTGAATTTTTTTTATTTTTAATATTTCTATATTTTGTGGTATAATCCAATTTATTTGATAAATTTAAAGAGATTATTAGCGGATTCAGAGGTAAAAGACATTGTATCATTAAAGGAATTGGTTTTTAAGATTTTATTTCTTATTTGTTGAAGTTCTCTGCAGTCTGCGATTATATGTTTGACAGAGATGTGGGATTTACAGAAGGCACAATTAGGGAGAGTCAAAAAAATTGTTTTTAATAGCGTATAATTTGTTTTTACCATTTTGTTTTGTCCAGTCGCTTTGGATATGTTGGTGGATTATGGGAGAGAGGAATGCATTTAATTCTTTAGAGTTGTATAACAAATAAAAAGGTATTCCATCCACACATGCTTGTTTGGCTAGCTGATCTGTCTTTTCGTTGCCAGTTATGTCCTTGTGACCAGGAATCCACATAAATGTAATATCACGTTTTCTTAATTTGGAGAATCTGATTAGATATTGGGTGATTTGGAAAGAGATTTTGTATGCTTTGAATTGAATTTAGGGAGTCTGTAATAATTACGGAGTAAGAAAATCTGTTTTTCAGAATATATTTAATGGCTTCCCGAATGGCTAACAGTTCTGCAGACAAAATTGAATTGTTTTGATGTAATTTATATTTTTCTGAGAAATTTGTGGACAGAATTGATGCGCCTACTCCTAGGGAGGACTTTGAGCCATCAGTATATACGAGAGAATATGTTTTATATTTAGTATTTGTCAGATGAAGAAACTGAGATTTAAAGAAAGTATTAGTATTAGTAGTATAAGAAGATTTTTCATAAGATAAGAGTGAAAGATTAACGGATACAGATAGTGTCCCTGGGGGGGAGATATTGGAGTTTAATGGAGCAAAATCAGGAAGAGTACAGTTTATTTTATCGAGTAAGCGAGCCAGGCGGTCATTTGATCCTAATATGGAGGATTTAGGAGGTGTTGGGGGGGAAGGAAATAAAATTTTGGAGAAGATTTGGATAAAAGGTCTTTGTTTGATAGTGGCGGAATACTTCATTAATTGGGTTCGTGAACGGACTTTATGACCTGCGCAGTAAATGATTTAACACGTTTCAATTTTTTCTCTTTTATTGTAACTGTTTTTTTTTCGTGGAAAATTTGTTTATTTTATTTTTTTAGGTATATTGTAACTTGAAAGAATAAAGATTAAGTTATTTTATCGAATTTTGATTTATTATTAACCAATGACAAAAGAAAATTAAAGATTTTTATCCCCTTCAATTGTTGAGCAGTCTATATTGTAATATTATTTGTGCGTTGGGCGACAATTTGTAATATGAGTTACCTGTTGATAGTGAATTTATAAAAATATTTAGTTAACCTTTAAAAAATAACAATATACCAAAAGAAAAAAAATGTAATTTACAATAAAACAAACATTAATCTTAATTTCGTCTTTAATTAATTGTAAAAGATATTTCAATAATTAACAATATTTATAAATGTTTATCACACAAAAATTATGATAGTTAAATACCTCGGCTAGGGGTGAGTAAGTTCATTAGCTCTGACGGTTGTACAATATTTGTTTCTTTAAGAAATTATAAGGGCGCCACTGAAATCTTTTTATTTTTTATGATACTACTGAAGAAAGTTGTTTTAAGCTGAGTTATTTAAATAAGTATCATAAGATGACAGAAAGATGTCAGAAAAAACTGTCTATGAAGATAAAAAAATGATTTGAAAATGTACAAACATATAAAAGATAATAAGATTTCCTTGGTGCTGAAATTAATGAGGTAGAGAATACGTTACAACAAAATAATCCGCAAACAGTTCTTTAAAAATACTTATTCTAATACAGTTGACGATATAGATAGATATACACGGAAATAAAAGAGAAAAAATATGGGAACAGTAAACTTGATAGATCACAATAAACTTATCTGTTACAATAGTGGACGATCCTTCGCCGCACCTTGGGGTCGCTACGGCACTGTCTAGGTGGTTCCAAATGATTATAGAAGATCACTAGTGGAGGGATGATCTGCCCCAGTTGTAGAGATAATCCAGTTAAGAATGTGCATACGAGAGCTTACAGGTTACAAGTTATTCAAGTTTATGGAATCTCCAAATTCAAGAGATGCTTCTGGTTTACAGAATCTTCAATTAAAGAGTTGCCTCTAGTTTACTGTATTATATTCCAACTTTCTGAAAATTACCAGTGTCAAACACGTGTTACATTTACTTTTCTGGCACAAAAAGTACAAATCAGCATAGTCCGAAATCTACAGTTAGAACGTATTTTAATAGATTACAAAAGATACATTTTTACATTAAATTTACTTTTTAATAATCTTACACACTAATCAAAATTCCAGAAATGTACTTTTACAAGCCTTTTATAAAAAATTATCATTAATACTTTTAATTACCATAAAAAGATTCTTTGAATAATAATGAAATATGTTGAAATTCTCATCTGATATAATAAAATATAATATAACTTTCGATATTTTATAAATATCTTAACAAAAAGAAATTATAAAATTGGAAAAAAAAACATACCTGTATATGACAGTAAATCAATAGAAGAAATGAGACTGGGAATAATTATTAAAACCTATTGAATTCGATAATGCCAACTCATTAGTACACCTCGTAGTGTAGCTACTTTGAACTTCCAATTATAATTATAGAGACCGTATTCATTATTTTATTATTAAAAATGTTTTATGATAGATGGAGCTAGCGGTACTAATTATTTAGGATACCAGGTGCTTAAAATGTTAACAGGTACTGTTACAATATTAAGAAGGTATATTTAAAATTTATTTTAGTTTAATAGAAAAGCTAACAGTTTTTCTTGGTTTTTGGAGAAAGAAGTTTGCTATTTTCTGGTTCGAGATATTTGAAAAAGAAAAGTCAGAGAATAAAATTATAACAATATGAATTTAAAATTTAAAAAAAAATAACATAAGCACATTACAAGCATTGATGGAGTAAAACTAAATTGCATATATATAAAGCAAAGAATAAAAGATATAAAAAAAAGGCTTGAGAGTAGACACTTGGAGGTGAAAGTATGAAAGTACGAGGAGGTAGAAGAAGAATCAGAAGAGGAAAGGACAATATAAGCGTTGGAAAATAGTGAATGTAGACAAGGACACTGCTTTAATTAAGGTTAGTTTACTTCGATAAGGTAATTAAGATAAGATAGGAATTAGTTAAGCAAATAGATACGAATTAATTAGGTATTAGTTGGGTAGAAAAAATGTTATTTCGATATTTATTCTAAATTTCATATTAAAAAAAATTTTTGATCGAACCCTACCCTATGAATAAATAAGGATCAAGCTTGTATATTTACAATGAATAATATTAAACATTATAATGTGAAAGTCGTGGTGTTTGATTCTATCAATTTTTTGTAACTTGGAGACCGAGTTGAAGACCTTCTCGGAAAACCAACATCTAGGATTTGACTTCGTTTTCCTAACGCTCTGCCTCGAAATCTACACTGCAAAACGCACAAACAAACCTGACAAACAAACACCCCGTCTATTTGATGATTGACATTTATGATGAACTGCCATTGGTGTCAACTATCATCTGTACCTTTTGCCATCAAAAATAACGTTCGCAGGATCACTACAAATAAAAGGGGGTTACTTTGTCACTTTGTGCGCGCTGATGGTTTTTAATAATATTTTTTTAAATTTATTTTATTTGTTGCTTTGGGTAAGGCTACTTTCTTTCTCAGGTTCTAATTGACTGAAAAAAAATGCGGATCTACCAAAAAACCCGGACCTACCACAATTTTACTGAAGAGTAGGTGACGGAAATCACCAACAGAATCCTTGGTAGGAATATAAAACCTAGTATTCATCCAACCATCCTGACTCCGGAAGAAGCCATTATTGCAAGAACCCTTGGCGTCGTTGCAGATTAGGGATTTCCACTGACCAAATCGGATATTAAGCAAGTGGTGACAAATTTTTGGACAAAAAAGGTGTGCCTTTTCCTAGCCTAAAAGACAATCTCCCGGGAGACGAATTGGTAGTATTATTTATCCTGTCTGCAAGGCTATCATCAATCATAAAAAGACAAAAGTAGCCCCAACCTCAGGTCTACTTTGTCACTCTATATTTTTAATTTTTTTATTTCCCCCTGGTTGCTAAGCAGCTAGTTTTGTTTTCAAGCAAAAAATTGCAAAATTAAAAAGGTTACAGAGCAAAATATGACCAAAAGGCGACAAAGTAGCCCCGTTTTGTTGAATTCAAGTAAAAACATCAATTTATTTATTATTCACTGTATATACCTTTTACGTCAATGCTTGTAAACTTGAGTTTGCTAATACCCCAAGCAGGAGGACTAAGAAATAAATTTTTAATTAACGTTTTGCTGGCTACACGATTCGAATTTACTTTAATTAACCCCTTTCTTATCGTTTACCTCATTCCTTTCGACGGTGTGTCGTCCTGTTTTGTTTGGTTTTGTATTGGCGAGCTACTACGCTATGGGGGTTTGCCGTTTTTCTGAAACCTGTTTTCGTATGTATCGATTCAACTTTAGTTAAACCAACTGGTGAGAAGTTTTACTTGCGTGTTGGTTTTCGTACCAGACAGGGGTGCATTTGGCACAATGTTACGATATATCCGAGCTTCGCAAAATAGCCAAAATTACATTAAATGACATTAAAAATAATTTGTGCTGATTGCAGAGAATTTATAAAGAGTTTAATTCAGACTTAAAAAGATATTTAATCGAATGTAAGTTCAATTTTATATTTAAAAAGTAAACAGCTCTCAAAGAGCAATATTGTATTGTTCAAGATCAAGGATGGATGCATAAAAAAAATTACTTTACAAACAGCTACACATCGAATTATCTAATATAACTTAAAATAAACTGAAAATAAAGACTATTAACTTTAATTTTGATGGTATTAGGTATGGCAATAACTATAAAAAACTTTATTTCATTTCATTTGAATACAGCCTTTTCTTCATCATTTTCTTCTTATTTTACTCCAGTTCCGGATTGCACATGTTTGTTTTGTCTTTCTTTTTGTGTTTTTGTTCCTTATTTTCTTTGGTTGTATTTTTTCTCTGGATCTAATTTCGGCTGTGTCTCAGTTTATCGTATTTCTTTTTGTGGGTTTTCCACCCTTTTCCTGGGTTTTGTAGGTTTTTCCCCTGCTTTATTTTTCTAGATTCTTGTAAATTGTATATTTGCTCTGTGATGTATTAGTTGGCAATTGGCCCTCCATCCTATTTGTCTTAGTGTTTCTTTTCCTATTCTCCTTGTTAGTGGGTTTCTGTTCAGTGTTTTCTCTGTTTGTTTTTTGCGATCGGCGTGTATTTGTAGTTTTCTCTTATTTCTGCATTCGTTATATATCTTTCTG
Source organism: Ophraella communa (assembly GCA_035357415.1). Lineage (NCBI taxonomy): Eukaryota > Metazoa > Arthropoda > Insecta > Coleoptera > Chrysomelidae > Ophraella > Ophraella communa. The sequence goes on along the minus strand of CM068994.1, from coordinate 25,779,233 downwards.
CTCCTTCTATTATTCTGCATACTTTTGTTTCTTTTCGTCCCAGTGATTTTATGTTTACGTCTTAGGTATGCCTTGTAGATTTGTTGCTTTAGCCTCTTCTTTAGAGGGTTGGTTTTGTGTATGTATGGTCCTATATATCTCCTAGGTCCCTCTACTTTTCTTCTAGTTTTTTCATGTGTTCGGTGAAATTTAGTTTTCTGTCCAATGTTATTCCTAGGAATTTGACTGTGTCTGTCTGTTCTAGTTCTTGTCCATTGAACGTTATATTGTGGTTTTTGCTAAACTGCAACCTATTGGACTGTTCTTAATATGCCCTAATCAGATCTGATTACTTTTTAATTACTTCATCGAATGTCAAGCAATTATGCAAAAATTCTTTGAAATGGTATTTACAGCATTTTTAAATTAAACTATTTTTCGTTGACTGAATAAATTTGCTTTTTAGTTATTTTGGATTATATGTTTTATTTGATTTTGTTTCTATACTAAATCGTTCATATTTTTAGTAAGTATAATGTTTGATCAAATTACTTTGTTGTTATTTTTATAATCCATGTATAATTGGATAGAAGTAGTAACTATTCTGCAGTTTACCTCTCGAATTACTTGCTATAAAAATTGTACAATTTTCGCCAAAAGCCAGAAAAAAACCAGAAACTGCAAAACATTGTAAGACTGATTTGTCAAATGAAACCAAAATCGTAGTGACATTAAAAAAAACTGGAAAATATGTGGAAAATCACTGGTTTTTCCTTATAGTTTGTTGATTTTTACATGGAATTATGTACAAGCAAATAATAGTTGAATGCTCTGAAGTTGGAACTCAATATTGAGGTTTGGGAAGAGTACCTAGGTACATAGAGGATATCGTACAACAGCAACATATGTAGTACCTTTTGCTTCATATAGTGAGTTAATGAACGATAAAATCCTCGATAAATTTAGGCAGCACGTTGTCAGAAATTACCTGGAAGAGGTTGAAATTACTATAGTATATTGATTGAGTATATTAATATATAGTTTCTATAGTATAGAATATGTATCCCGTAGTCTAGATCTATACACCCCAAAAGGTGTAGATTACATTGCAAAACCTATATCAGAATTAAAAAACAAATGTCTAGAAAAAAGCTATTTAAATTTTCAACAGTAACTTCATCGGTAAATATTCATATTAAAAAAAAAAATAAATTAGCTCCTGAACAAGCATAAATTACTATTATCATAGCGTTTTGGATTTAGATAGAATAAGTCTACTCAAGATGCTATTAAGTTATTGACAGAAAAAACCTATCATAGCCTTAGTAAAACAATTCTTTCAAATGAGGTTTTGTGGACTTAGCCAAAGCCTTCGACACGGTCGATCATTGCGTTCTCCTGGACTACTACTACGTAACTATTACTTTATTAGAAAATTACATCAAAGAGACTTGGTTTACAGATGGAAAAACGTGTACTATATTTTCTTTGCGAATATTTTAACTTTTCTTCCTCGATACGACCCTGTCGACTCCGCGATACTCGTTAACTCCTAGCCTAGTCAATTCGAAGAGGACCGCGTGTACCTGTCTTAATTTATTGATTTCTTTTAATAATAAAAGCCGTAGGTAGTCACCCTATCGAACTAGAGGATCTGTTAGCCGGGGAGAACATTTATCAAGACGGAATTGGAACCGCGTATGTGGTCTTCCCTTTTCATTGGCATGTGCCCGTTAGTTCGCTAACGTCGTGTACGAGGAGGCAGTGACATATTTCATTGCATCATAACTAAAGAGTATTCGCGACACGTTCAAGTACTTGAAACCAAAAGGTTTATAATGTTTGAGTAGCAGCAACAAATAAAAAATTCTGGAATACTCTGATTCCACAATATTTTTCTTCTTTGTTTCTATGAGATCATTTATATTATTTATTTATTATTACAATTAATTTACTACTCAAATTTAAAAAATTGTAAAAAGCTTTTTAAATATTTTTATGTCTATTTGCACCAATAGATTTAAGTAGCCCTTAGAGAGTAGGATCCCTTAATATGTGAATTTGATTTGCAGGAACCTTAAGGAAGACATTTTTAATTTAAGTTCCATTTAAGACCAACAGCAATACGCTGAAATGTACGAGTTACTTTATTCTCGCAAAATATTTTAATTCTTATATAGTTTATTTTTAGACGGAATAGTTTTCACTAAAAAGGCTTTTACGAGGTAAAACCACAAAATTTTAATTTCTTGATCATATCAGGTTCACTCTAAACACTGGTGTGAATCATTTAACCTTACAAACCGCACATTATACGGATTCTAAATAAACCTTAGTGGTTTATAGTTGACATTTCCATGTATTTAGTCGATGAAATAATAAAATTAAACGATAAATATTGTAAGTGGAATCAAAACACCTTTTCCATTTTAGAGACGAATTTTAAAAATACAGCTCTGGTATGTTTACATTTCTTTTTTATTTTAAGGGTGTAACGAAGTCGAAATCGTTAATTTTAATTAATTCTTTAGAAGATATCGATAAATAATGGACATTTTACACGTCGCCAGTCGTCGAGTTTATCTTTAAAACCGATTTTAGAGCTTGTTTTATTTAATTGGAGAGCTATTGTAAAGGACGTTAAGAAAATCAAAACAAAAAGTTTCACACTAAGGATTAAGATTAGACTCGAAAGAACCATTGGTGGGGAAAAACAGAACAAAAAGTTATGTCTCGTAGAAAGAGAACTTTTTTTTAAGATACCTTACTTTTATTCGACTTGGATACAATTTGGGTACAATTAATGCAAACGGGATATGTAGGAGGCTTTGATTTGTAATTTGTTTTAAATCTTTTTTAAATTTTTTTGTCATACTTTATTTATTGTATTTATATATCATTTAACAATTTTGTTTTTAAAACATCTACTTATTGTCATTTAAATATTCAAGATGTTATTTATTTTAATAATAAAAACTACACTTTTTTCATAAAAAAAGTTCCTTATTATATCATCTTCAGCATATACAAAATATTACAACTTCATTTCATTATTTATTATTCATTTTTATATCCACATTTTCATTTAAAAAGAATATAAAATATCTCCTTCCACATTTGAGTATTTAAATAAAATTGTTGTTTCAACTAGGGATGCACCGGATCGGATATTTTGCCGATCCGGCCGGAACCGGAATTCCGGCTGCTGGCCGGACCGGATCGCCGGAATTCCGGCCGGATCGAAACCTAAATTTAACATGTATGTGCATGCCTACTTTTATATTTAAATCATTAAAAATATTGAGGCTGATTTATCTATTTTTTAAATTAGCTACAGTATCTTGTTTATTCACCATAATCTCAAAAAAATAAATTATGAATACTAAGTTTCTCACTGTAATTTTTCATGTATACCCACTTAGTCTATACCTACTTATAAGACTTATCCGCGACAGGGAATTTAGCTGTTAGAATTTGGCTGTTAATAATGTTTTTAGTTCCTATATTTGTTTTTTAATTATTGGAAAAATATTTTGTCCAAAAAAAATTATTTGTGATTAATTAACGACTTAAACAATAAGCTCGACAATAGGTACCGATTAAAAAACTTAAAATATTTTTAAACAAAGAAAAATATCAAAATAAATAATAAACAGCAACTAGTTTCGACCTATCTATTTTTTCTATTTTCTTTATTTTTACATATATTTGAATTTAAATTATATGAAAAATTTAAAACTTAGAACATTTTCAAAAAGTTCCGAAAATTCCGGCCGGATCACGTAAGCGATCCGGCCGGAACGGTAGTTCCGGCCAACTGGCCGGATCGGCCGGATTTAGTGGTACCGCCGGAATTCCGGTGCATCCCTAGTTTCAACGTTGGCTTTGATAACGATTTACAATCTATTATTGTCTTTTTATTACACATTTACTCGTCAAAATCGTTCAAATATATAGACATCAATAATTTATAGACATGACACATTTTTTAATAATACCGAGTTAATAAAAAAGTATATAAATTAATTATAAAATACGGCTTATAAGAAATTTTAGTGCCTTTAAAATCAAGAATAAAATCATTTAAATTTGATTTAAAAACTACTTAACGTTATAATAACTTTTTTATCCACTTAAATAATGGGCTGTCATGGATAATATTTTAAAGTCACTTTTCCACGGTTGCGAAAAATCTACCAAGGATATATATGCATGTGTCCAAAAGTTGGGTATATTTAGAAATAATATATAAAATACGTCTATGGTTTTTTAAAAACTCTTGTTGATATTTATTTTAAATCAAAATAATACTAAGTTTGATTCGTTTTTGTATTAATTTGGCCATTATTAATTGATTTGGGTGCTTTCACATTATTCCAATTCTTGTTTAAATTTCATTTCAGCTGTTTATAAATGCCCAGAGACATGGTATCATATTTTAATAGGTGTAGGGTAATTGCTTTGTTACAACAGGGCTTTGGTCAAAGTGATATCGCGAATATTGTTGGTGTTACTCAAAAATTAAAAAAAAGACACAAATGATGTGAAGGATCGTCCCAGAAGTGGCAGAAGTCAATGTACAACAGGCAGTACAAGACCGGCAGATAACATTGATAGCTCGAAGAAATCGACACGAATCTACAAGTGGCATATCCAGAGAAATTGCTAGACGTCAAGGGCTGAATATCTCGAGGCAAACAATTACATGAAGATTAAATGCGGTAAATTTGTATCGCAGAAGACCTCTATGTGTTCCCAAACTAAACTAAATTGTCAAGACCATTTAAAAATTATCAGATGGAAATCATGAATGTGAAACAGAAACTTTATATTCTTGCATTTCAGACAAATTGAATTAATTTGTCGAATTTTAACATCAATTGTAACGAATATAAGGATATGAATGATAATTTATAGTTTAATTAATTCATTTATAGATATTTGATATCGATATTATTTCTCGTATTATTTAAATGTTCTAACATAGCATAATCGAGACAGTAAATGATATATGATTTCTAAATGTTTTTGGAACTAGATATAAATTAAAGGAAATAAATTTTAAACAATTCTAATTCACTTATATCATAAAAATCCTGAGCCTGAAGGAGGAGGCGGCAGGGCAACTCCTGAGGGCAGCGATAGACGAGCTATCCTGCAGCACCCTTAGGAAGAATGGCTACACCTTGTTCTACCGGTTCGGGAAAATCCCCGTCCACGGTTTAACAAGGGAAACAGTCGTTGGAGAAGAGGCAACTCCAGGGAGCAGCAGTGGGTCAAAGACCACTGTAGCCGAAGAAGTCCCCCCGGTGCCCTCTGCGTCGATGGGAACGGAGGTGCCCAGTGATGTGGAGAGTATCGGGGACTACCACATCTCTGACCTCTATGGACAAGACCCTTCAAATGAGGCAGGTGAGGAAAGGGCACTCACCTCTCAAGCACTAAGGTTAAGGGGGAGGGAAAAAATCTGTTAGAATTTTAATATACAAAACTCTATTGAGCTCTTCATTCTTGAAATTCTGGAAGATAATCCAGATGAATTCGGCAACGTTGCCTAGATGAGGAATATAGTGATAGATGGATTAGATGAAGAGATTCGATAGAATGGCCAGCAAGATAACCGGACTTCACACCATTAGATCTTTTTTTTTGTAGGGGTACTTGAAAGGTTTACTCTACAGCACCCAACAGTACTGATATATCAAAATCATCTAAAACCAAACAAAATTAGTATGATCTCATTCAAAATTATCGGTCACAGTGGCTGTATGACCAATTGACAAGTTCCCTCCCTTGAAAGTTCACTATTATATGTATTACAGTTCGAAAGATACGAAGGGCGAGGGGACTTTTGGCTAGCACTCTATGATACAAATAAGTTAAAATACTGGAAATCGTATTCTACTAAGGAATATAATAAACAAATGTGTCTTGTTGATTTAATATTATTCTACATACGGTTAGGGAAAAAATAGTGAACGCAACTCGTCTGTAAACAGTTTTTTGGAGCTGTTAGGTAAATTTCTAATATTTATAAGTACGACGCTGCTTACTTGAACACTCCTCTGCTCTAACAATATCCCGCTACAATATCTGTCAACTGAACGTGGCCGTGTTTTACAAAATAAATAGTATAAACAAACACACAAGCTCTCGCCTACGTATATATACAAAGAGTTTTGTCGTGGCAGTGGGCTTATTCGTTTCTGAAATTATTATGCTACAGTATATTATTATATTTTATTATGAAATTCAATTTACACTTGTATAAACAAAAGACATTTGTTATGTTAGTTTTACATTTCATAATAGTTCAAAGCTATTTGAAATTTGTTTAAAAATAGTAGATACATCAACAGTTTTATTATTGTACAGAACCTGTAATAAAAAAGACGTTCTTGCATCTGAAATGTAAATACGACAAATTTACCAGAACTACTTTTTTAGATGGCACTACAAATCTCGTAAATATTAATATGCAGGATAAGAAAATATTTGCTAATCAACTGAATACCATGATTGAAATCTACGTACAAAATCGTTAATACCATTTTATCTAATCAATAAAACATAATTAAAGTTGGATCCCAAACGCTATGTGGCTTTCTGCTAAAAATATTAAGGACTCTTGTGTTGATTATGTTGATTATCACAAAGATACGACAGCAGAGCTTTTTGAAGATTGGTTTAAAAATTGTCTGTTACCCAACATTCCGCCAAATAGCGTTATAGTAATGGACAACGCAAACTATCATAGTCGACAATTGCAAAGAATTCCTGCCTCAAAGAATACGAAATTGGAGATTCAAAACTTCATAGCTGCAAATAACATATTTTGGGGAAAATTATACAAAAAAAAACTTTTACAAGTGCTGTACTCATTTTCTTGGCAATACGTGGAATAACACGGTAATACCTTGGAAATGCCTGGAAGTACTGGCAATTACATGTATTTTGGCAATACATTTACGTTTTCATCTGGCAATACACATACGTTTAACAAAAAAATACGCAGGCATTACCTAGAATTACTTGAAATACGTAGGCATTACTTTCGTCTTACTGGAAATACTAGGAAGTAACATGGCAATACATAGAAGAACATTGCGTTACCGAGGCAATACTTGGCATTACTATCGGCGCAAGTTCTGCATATAAGGGGCAATGCACACTGAACGGACGTCAGGCGAGGACAAGGCGCAGACTTATGTCGACGAGGCACTCTACAACCTACAACCTAGTATCTACTTTATCGTTCTGAGACATATGTAGCCTAGAAAATCGAGTTGTAATACTAGTTGCATTTCGCGTGCCAAATTTTGACAGTTACTATTTAATAGATACTTTTTTTATGAATTAGCATGATCGTTTCAAGTACAATATAAGCTCGTATTATTTTTGTAACTTGATGATGGATTAAAAAGCCGAGAAACTAGTTTCTAAGCTTATTCAGTAATATATTTGAATAATACTCTTTTCTGGCTGTTCCAACTACCGTCTCAAAAAAATATATTGCTTCAATAAACGGCCAATTGCCAAATCTTTATTAAAAATAATGTAACTTTTACCTGCAACTGACGAGCTAATTGCTACTAAAAAAAATCGGCGTGATGACACCCGGTTGACGGGCCTCACAAGTCGAACGAAAAAGAAAGCAAAAAAAAACGAGCAGAATCGCTCGGCTGTTTTGCATTTAATTATTGTTTAAGGTATAAGGACGTTAATAGGAAGATTATAGTTATTAAAATCCTCAACGAGCTGGCTATTTTCTATATAATTTATCTGTAGGGATAAAACCGGTCGTTAATAACTAATATCGATCGTCGTAAGACCGATTTCGAACGTATTTGCATTTTTAACAACTCTATGATAAAAATACTCAAGTAATTATGTGAAAAGTGATTAGAAATCATGCATTTGAGCATAATAGTTGTTTATTTTAAGAAACTTAAGACATCAACTCCTTCAATATAATTATCAAGTTCTAAAACGGTAATAAAAAATATTGAAAATAATGTTTCTGTTTTTAGTTTGATAGATTTTCTTATTGATTTTTTTATTTATATACCCACTGACTATAAGTCTCAAGGGTGCAGCGTGTTCGGTTGTCATTAAATATAGTTTCTTTTTGCTTTCAAATTCAGTTTAATTACAAGGTGTTTCTATCTTTTTCACCTTAGTTCCTTTGTGTATTTTCAGTTGTTTAATCGTAAACGTATAAAAAGATAGTGGCGCCCTTAACGCTTATATACCACCAATCCTTTCTATAGTAAGCATTAACTTGGAGACGAATCACTCCATGAGAGAGTCTCATAGCCGGGATCTCTTTTGGATCAAATTCCATATCATAAAAAATAGTGTATATACACCCATGAGGTCGAAGAAGTAACTCTGACGAGTGATTTAAGATAGGATTAAAGTTAAATCTAGCATTTCTAGCACATTTAAAACATTTTTTAATACAATTTTCTGTCTTCCGAGAAATTTAGAATTATACTTTAGTGGTATATAAAAAATAAAAAGTAGTTTATGAGATACTGGATATAAGAGGTACTGATAAAAAAATATTAACATTCTTAACACGAAACCAACGCATTGATTTATGTACGATGCGCTTTAAAACATTTTCAATGTGATTATTTACCGTATAACACCATTTAAAGGTATGTCAACTTTTTTTCAGATTACATATACAGTAGTATATCTTCAATATCTGAAGATTGTTTTTCTTTTTAGTCAATGTAGTAAAGTAAATAAATAATAAATAAGTCGGTATATGCCAAACTAAAAGTGATTTTGAGCACCTAAGCCAAAAGGTATATATGTACACCTTCTTCGGTTTTACCCTAAGTAGGTACATTAGTATTTTTAATGTACTTCACGTACTGCAAAAGTACTTCGTGTATTTCAGAATTACTTTAGGCAAGCTCCACAATACCACATATTTCTTTTAAATAATGTAGTTTCTAAGTTAAAGCACCTTGTGATGTTTTTCTTTGGGTGTAATGTAAATGTCAGCTGTATCAGCTAGTATTTCATTTATTTACTGGTAACACGGCTTCAATAGCCGATTTATAAATTTAGTACCTATGTGTACAAGTTGGTGCATGTCCAAAGACATGCCCAATCAAAAGAAATTTGCTTCATTTTAGAAAAAGCATTAATTTTTAATGATTTTAGCAATCCTGAGTCCCCATCACCCGAAACTCCTGTTATTTCAATACTGTATTAGTAAAATTCTAGGAGCTGCCAAAAATATTTAAGCAAAAGGAGGGTGCATTATTGCTTATGGGTTGTGCTGCAATGAGGTAAGTGTTATTTCACCGGTCGGATGTTTCAAAATCATTTATGATCTAAAGCTTTAAAAATATTTTGTTTTGGAAAACCGTTATCATCTAGGAGTAGCATAAACTCTACAAGGTTATTCGTTACTGGATCGTAACAAATTTTTGCCGTTATTCTTGTTTTATCTCTGCTTATAAAACCTTCAAGAGGTACATTTCTTTTCTTTAAATCAAAACTTGCCTTTTATTAAATTCTTTTCGTTGTTTATCATACTTGTGGTTGATGAAAGAGATGGTATGCAACTTTAAGATTTGAAGGTAAGGTTTTGTCGAGGATTTCGTAAAGCAACCAGCCCTAAATTAAAACAAATATGCACAAAAACGGTTTAATGTGTTGTCATATCGAAATGCATCTTTGTTTTTTTCATTTGATTCAGCACACTCCATTATTTGTTGCAAAAGCTGTTTCACATCAGTTTGTGGATTAAATATATCGTGTAGATTTAACCAATCATATCATAGGATGACAGAAATGGAAACTTTGACAACGAAGTACAATGACACACCCTTTCCTTCAAACGATATAATGTAACTGTCAACTGTCATTTTTCCGCTACCAACTGAAATTTGTCAACTGTCATTTTTGACATTCTAATATCATTTATAACTGTCTTATGTCATTTTTTACTCTTAAATATAAACAATATGAAAATTAATACAAACACAAACAAAATTTCTTTTTGTTTTTTTTTGCTATAGTTCAGGGATAGTTCAAAAGAACAATTTTTGAAAACCCCTAAAATTCAGCTAAAAAAAATAAAAAATCAAAGATTGGTCCAGACGTTTTTGAGTTTTAGCGAAACGAACGGACAGCAGCATATTTTTTTTTATTTTTTTTAGCTGAAATTTTCGGGTTTTCCAAATTTTTTTTAAACCATCCCTAAACTATAGCAAAAAAAAAAACAAAAAAAGATTTTGAAAATCTGTCTTGCCGTTTTTGCGAGACTAACGCACAGCAATTAATTTTTATATATATAGATTTCGGAAATTTATTTAGTGTACTTCGAATAAAATATTTATTTTAAAAAAAGTAAGTTTTGTTTAATAGAAATCATAGAAGGGTCTTTTCTTTATAAAATGCAGAAAAAAATTTAAAATTAGTTTTAAAACAAACACACAGTGCTACCATAAGGTAATTTTTTTCAATATTTTTTTCTCTATTATACTCACACTTTTAAAAAAGTGTAAAATGAGATTTTGTGCATTTAGCACTTAAGTTTTTGTATAGAAAAAATAGATGTATATTTTGAAAATTAATAATGTAATAGCAAAAATAATATTTTGTTGTAATTTGAGCGCTTCCACCAAACTTATCAGGTTAATACTCTTAACATTAAAAATCTACGTCTTTTTAGACAAACAATGAGTAAGAAAATATAATAATACAATATAAATAAATACTGCGTTTTAAAAATTACTTAAAACATCATTTTTATTATAATAAAATAAACTAATTGATTTTCTAAGATGACTTATACATTAACAATTGACAAAACTAGCATACGAGATGGCACGTCAAGATTTGAAATAAGCATTCCCGTGAACTTGGCACACCATATTTAAAAATCTTAAAGTTTTTTTAGAGTTCTGGCATCCTTTGCAATAGTTCTAGAGTTCTCTGTAAGTATTTTCAATATTTCCGGTTGATAAATACAAAAAAATCGAATTTTTAGATATGGTGCGCCAAGTTCACGCAGCGCACCGTATCATGAAAATACATTATTTTTTTGGAGTTCTGGTTAATTTTACAATAGTTCTAGAGTTCTATATCCATTATATTAATAGTTCTGGCAATTAAACGCAAAAAATCAATGTTTGAAAACTAAGTGCCTAAAAGGTCATTTTATTTAAAAATATTTTATTTACGAGTTCTGGCCGATCTGATTAGAGTTCTAAATAGCGTTCCTTTAGTTCTACACAAAACTCTTTTGACTTTTTCCCACAAAATCATTTTTCTTTAAGTTATCTTCATTTTAAATATCGAAAATTAGACTTTTATTAAAAAAAAATAAAGTTTACGAGTTCTAGCCGATATGATTAGAGTTCTAAATAGCGTTCCTTTAGTTCTACAAAAAACCTTTGTGACTTTTTCCCACAAAATCATTTTTCTTCAAGTTATCTTCATTTTAAATATCGAAAATCAGACTTTTATTAAAAAAAATTAAAGTTTACGAGTTCTAGCCGATATGATTAGAGTTCTGAATAGCGTTCCTTTAGTTCTACAAAAAACCCTTGTGACTTTTTCCCACAAAATCATTTTTCTTCAAGTTATCTTCATTTTAAATATCCAAAAATCGACTTTTATTAAAAAAAATAAAAATTTACGAGTTCTAGCCGATCTGATTAGAGTTCTGAATAGCGTTCCTTTAGTTCTACAAAAAACCTTTGTGACTTTTCCCCACAAAATCATTTTTCTTCAAGTTATCTTCATTTTAAATATCGAAAAATCGACTTTTATTAAAAAAAAATAAAGTTTACGAGTTCTAGCCGATATGATTAGAGTTCTAAATAGCGTTCCTTTAGTTCTACAAAAAACCTTTGTGACTTTTTCCCACAAAATCATTTTTCTTCAAGTTATCTTCATTTTAAATATCGAAAAATCGACTTTTATTAAAAAAATAAAAATTTACGAGTTCTAGCCGATCTGATTAGAGTTCTAAATAGCGTTCCTTTAGTTCTACAAAAAACCTTTGTGACTTTTTCCCACAAAATCATTTTTCTTCAAGTTATCTTCATTTTAAATATCGAAAATCAGACTTTTATTAAAAAAATTAAAGTTTACGAGTTCTAGCCGATATGATTAGAGTTCTGAATAGCGTTCCTTTAGTTCTACAAAAAACCCTTGTGACTTTTTCCCACAAAATCATTTTTCTTCAAGTTATCTTCATTTTAAATATCCAAAAATCGACTTTTATTAAAAAAATAAAAATTTACGAGTTCTAGCGGATCTGATTAGAGTTCTGAATAGCGTTCCTTTAGTTCTACAAAAAACCTTTGTGACTTTTTCCCACAAAATCATTTTTCTTCAAGTTATCTTCATTTTAAATATCGAAAAATCGACTTTTATTAAAAACAAATAAAGTTTACGAGTTCTAGCCGATATGATTAGAGTTCTAAATAGCGTTCCTTTAGTTCTACAAAAAACCTTTGTGACTTTTTCCCACAAAATCATTTTTCTTCAAGTTATCTTCATTTTAAATATCCAAAAATCGACTTTTATTAAAAAAAATAAAAATTTACGAGTTCTAGCGGATCTGATTAGAGTTCTGAATAGCGTTCCTTTAGTTCTACAAAAAACCTTTGTGACTTTTTCCCACAAAATCATTTTTCTTCAAGTTATCTTTATTTTAAATATCGAAAAATCGACTTTTATTAAAAACAAATAAAGTTTACGAGTTCTAGCCGATATGATTAGAGTTCTAAATAGCGTTCCTTTAGTTCTACAAAAAACCTTTGTGACTTTTTCCCACAAAATCATTTTTCTTCAAGTTATCTTCATTTTAAATATCGAAAAATCGACTTTTATTAAATAAAAATTATAGTTTACGAGTTCTAGCCGATATGATTAGAGTTCTAAATAGCGTTCCTTTAGTTCTACAAAAAACCTTTGTGACTTTTTCCCACAAAATCATTTTTCTTCAAGTTATCTTCATTTTAAATATCGAAAATCAGACTTTTATTAAAAAAAATTAAAGTTTACGAGTTCTAGCCGATCTGATTAGAGTTCTGAATAGCGTTCCTTTAGTTCTACAAAAAACCTTTGTGACTTTTTCCCACAAAATCATTTTTCTTCAAGTTATCTTCATTTTAAATATCGAAAAATCGACTTTTATTAAAAAAAAATAAAGTTTACGAGTTCTAGCCGATATGATTAGAGTTCTAAGTAGCGTTCCTTTAGTTCTACAAAAAACCTTTGTGACTTTTTCCCACAAAATCATTTTTCTTCAAGTTATCTTCATTTTAAATATCGAAAAATCGACTTTTATTAAAAAAAATAAAAATTTACGAGTTCTAGCCGATATGATTAGAGTTCTAAATAGCGTTCCTTTAGTTCTACAAAAAACCTTTGTGACTTTTTCCCACAAAATCATTTTTCTTCAAGTTATCTTCATTTTAAATATCGAAAAATCGACTTTTATTAAAAAAAATAAAAATTTACGAGTTCTAGCCGATCTGGTTAGAGTTCTGAATAGCGTTTCTTTAGATCTACAAAAAACTCTTTTGACTTTTTCCCCAAAATCATTTTTCTTTAAGTTATCTTCATTTTAAATATCGAAAAATCGACTTTTATTAAATAAAAATTAAAGTTTACGAGTAGTACATTTTTTAAGTTAATATAGCTTTATTAATAATAAAAATCAAAAAATCAATATTAATAACAAAAAATTAATTACAATAGACATTTCAATAACTGGAAAAATAATTTTATAGAAAAAAGTTTTAAGGATTTTCTGGATTTTCTTTTTTTAATAAAAGTCGATTTTTCGATATTTAAAATGAAGATAACTTGAAGAAAAATGATTTTGTTGGGAAAAAGTCACAAAGGTTTTTTGTAGAACTAAAGGAACGCTATTTAGAACTCTAATCATATCGGCTAGAACTCGTAAACTTTATTTTTTTTTAATAAAAGTCTAATTTTCGATATTTAAAATGAAGATAACTTGAAGAAAAATGATTTTGTGGGAAAAAGTTACAAAGGTTTTTTGTAGAACTAAAGGAACGCTATTCAGAACTCTAATCAGATCGGCTAGAACTCGTAAATTTTTATTTTTTTTAATAAAAGTCGATTTTTGGATATTTAAAATGAAGATAACTTTAAGAAAAATGATTTTGTGTGAAAAATTTACAAGGGTTTTTTGTAGAACTAAAGGAACGCTATTCAGAACTCTAATCAGATCCGCTAGAACTCGTAAATTTTTATTTTTTTTAATAAAAGTCGATTTTTCAAAATTTAAAATGAAGATAACTTGAAGAAAAATGATTTTGTGGGAAAAAGTCACAAAGGTTTTTTGTAGAACTAAAGGAACGCTATTCAGAACTCTAATCAGATCGGCTAGAACTCGTAAATTTTTATTTTTTTTAATAAAAGTCGATTTTTGGATATTTAAAATGAAGATAACTTGAAGAAAAATGATTTTGTGGGAAAAAGTCACAAGGGTTTTTTGTAGAACTAAAGGAACGCTATTTAGAACTCTAATCATATCGGCTAGAACTCGTAAACTTTAATTTTTTTTAATAAAAGTCTGATTTTCGATATTTAAAATGAAGATAACTTGAAGAAAAATGATTTTGTGGGAAAAAGTCACAAAGGTTTTTTGTAGAACTAAAGGAACGCTATTCAGAACTCTAATCAGATCCGCTAGAACTCGTAAATTTTTATTTTTTTTAATAAAAGTCGATTTTTCAAAATTTAAAATGAAGATAACTTGAAGAAAAATGATTTTGTGGGAAAAAGTCACAAAGGTTTTTTGTAGAACTAAAGGAACGCTATTCAGAACTCTAATTAGATCGGCTAGAACTCGTAAACTTTATTTTTTTTTAATAAAAGTCGATTTTTGGATATTTAAAATGAAGATAACTTGAAGAAAAATGATTTTGTGGGAAAAAGTCACAAGGGTTTTTTGTAGAACTAAAGGAACGCTATTCAGAACTCTTATCATATCGGCTAGAACTTGTAAACTTTAATTTTTTTTAATAAAAGTCTGATTTTCGATATTTAAAATGAAGATAACTTGAAGAAAAATGATTTTGTGGGAAAAAGTCACAAAGGTTTTTTGTAGAACTAAAGGAACGCTATTTAGAACTCTAATCATATCGGCTAGAACTCGTAAACTTTATTTTTTTTTAATAAAAGTCTAATTTTCGATATTTAAAATGAAGATAACTTAAAGAAAAATGATTTTGTGGGAAAAAGTCAAAAGAGTTTTGTGTAGAACTAAAGGAACGCTATTTAGAACTCTAATCAGATCGGCCAGAACTCGTAAATAAAATATTTTTAAATAAAATTACCTTTTAGGCACTTAGTTTTCAAACATTGATTTTTTTCGTTTAATTGCCAGAACTATTAATATAATGGATATAGAACTCTAGAACTATTGTAAAATTAACTAGAACTCCGAAAAATAATGTATTTTCATGATACGGTGCGCTGCGTGAACTTGGCGCACCATATTTTAAAATTCGATTTTTTTGTATTTATCAACCGGAACTATTGAAAATACTTACAGAGAACTCTAGAACTATTGCAAAGGATGCCAGAACTCTAAAAAAACTTTAAGATTTTTAAATATGGTGTGCCAAGTTCACGGGAATGAAATAAGCTCGTAAATTTCGAAATTTACAACACATGTTCCCTTTGTTATTCCAAGCGACTTATTTATAGACAACCAAACAAAAATACAAAAGAATAATTTGTACATACTTATAACTACAAAAAAAATAGTGACAAAATATTTAAAAAAATTTAGTTATCGGTTACCACATCCACACCTCCATAAAACAAATATTTGTAATGCCATAAAATCTACATATTGTTTGCACAATCTTTTCTAGCCACTTTATTCTAGATGCCTGTACCAAAAAAATAAATCAACAAATATTTCTTCAACTGGTTACGTGTTTATTTCGAACATTCTTAACAAAATTTAAATCTGAATAGACCAGCACCGTCATAACTATATAGAAATTGTAATTCTCGGTATCGTCAACGGTCAACCATTTGTTTTTTTATCAAAATCTGTTGACGAATGCTTTCCATAATTATTAACAAGGAGGTTCTTTAAATAGTTTTCAACAAAGGTGTGAAAATATGACGAACAATTTTCAACTACTACCCTTATAGGAGTCACTGCTACATAAAGCGATTTGACACCCTTATTTTTAACTTATTGAACACGTTATTATAACATAATAAAAGAGTCATGTGGGGATAATAAAATACTCGTCATTATTACTGTATAAACACAAGACCCTTTTTAATATTGTTAACGGAACAAATTTATGGCGCACAGCTTTCAAAACATTATAAAAGAATATATTCATTGTATTATTTCAAATCATTAAAGGTGTATACCCTGCCCCTAAGTAGACATAAATTTATTGTACTCAAAATAATTATTGTCCAAAGCAACAAAGAACTAAATTACCTCATTTAATTTACTTGAAATTGAAATTGTAAAAAATATATCAAGTATAAGTTAAGGTTTTTAAGAAATATCTGTTTTAAGAGCTTTGGCATTCATGATTTCTTGAATTCTATTACTTACTCTGTCCAATTTTGATGTCCCTACTAATGCTATCAAAGTTTTAATAACTACTTTTAAATGCCATACCATATAATATACGTATGGTGCACCGGTCTGGTGGGCTAAATGTCACCAGAAGACCACTAGGGAGAAGCTGAATGAGCTTCAAGCTTCAACAGCAGGCATGCTAAATCATAACGGGAGCTATGTCCACCACTTCCACCTCTGCCATCGAAATCTTAATAGATCTTCCTCCACTGCACATCTGATTGGAAAGGGAGGCAATGGCTGGTGCATGCAGAAGACTAGTGAAATGTCAGGATGCAGGTCAGAGCAAGGGCCGGAGAGATAATAAAAAAATCCTCCGATACTGGAGATGGTACCAGATGCAATGCAACCTAAATATAATTACCGCAAGCCATAATGACTGATCAGTGTTGGTACAGGGACGGCAGAGGGACCGAGAGAAGTCCTAAGAATTCATGGAAGTGTCGCCAACGACCCTGATGAGCTTCATAAGAGGCATAGGGCTGATAGAACGACTATAACCTAGGGGTGAGCCACAATAGAACCTAACCTATGCAACCTAACCTATCATACTTCTATTATAAGAAGATCTTTTACTTATAACGTTTATGCTATGTACAATGATATCCCGGACAAATTTAAAAAGATGACTATAAGTAAATTCAAGAAGGCTTTCAGAGAGTTTCTTTATAGTAAATTTTTGATTGAACTATTTATTTATTAATAGTATTAAATACATACGAGTATATGTGCAGTCGGCTTTAGAATAGCATATACATGTTAAATGTGAATTTCGTTTACCTACCGAAGTAATAAAAACGCCCTTCTTAAACAACATAGGAATGGCAATTTTTAAAACGCCTACATTAAATGGTTTTTGGGGTTTAAGTTTACAAGGGACAGAGGGACAGGCAATTTGTCAATAAAATACCTTATGCTGCAAACATTAAAGATGTGGGCGTGGACAACTGTTTAACTGATTTCAAATTTGTTATTTAAACCGTGATTGGTTATACACAATAAATAGGCCGTCCTTAAAATTTATTCATTGTAAGCGATTTGAGTTTGAAAATGTATATGCTATTCTGAAGTCGATAGTACATAATAGTATATTAAACAACGCATTTCATATGGAATTCTGTTATGACACGAGTTCAAGTTTAAAAAACGAATCGCGAAGCGATGAGTTTTTTAAAGAACGAGTGTCACAACAGCCATATGAAATAAGTTGTTTATAATATTTTTTATATTTTGCCCTTTTTACCATTTTTTAAATTAATTTTTTATTTTTATGTAATTACGAAAATTTTTATTTTAAAAAGTATGTCGGCAGCACTGTGTAATTTATAAAATTTGACAGTTGTGACATTTAAATTATCAAATGTTAATGTTTTAAAATATTTTAAAATGAATAATATACCAATAATAATATATTATATAAGTAAAATATTATATTCATATTCACAGATACTTTTTTAAAGAACAATATAAAATTAATAAATTGCTATTAGCCACAAATGTCATTGTCAATAGTCTTGCCTTTAGATACTTCACTCGTGTCGCCAACCATTTAAAACAAAAATTTGCGTGCGTAAAAGTTACATTACGATACGCAAATGCATTTTATAATGAAGATTTTTATAAGTGCGAAATATAAAAACATTATATTTTTATGATGTAGGTCTTAAGGGCTGATAGTTTGATCAGTTTTACTCGAGGTTTTACTGTTTATCAGTCCTTTTTGATATATATCTGTAGTTTCTTTATTTGTAACTGTTATTATTTGTAACTGATTTATATTTATGTAGCAGATAAAGCTTTATTATTATTATTGTTATATTTTTTATAATGTTGTTGTGGATTCTATACTAATTATTTTTGTATCTATCAATCCCACTATGTGCTATTTATTTGCCCTGACTTTATTTTGGCATTATTTGATTAAATTCCTGTCCTGGAATGCTGTCGTATGCCTTTAGGAGGTGAATGAATCATTCTTTCTTCCATTTTAATTTGTTGCAATTTATATCGGAAGTTTTCCATGTATCTGGAATAGTTAATGCACTTCTCAATATTGGTGTTTCTCAGAAATAAAAATGATAAATCTCAGCTCAAAACATCAGCTCCAAATTACAATAATATAATCATAATGTCATTAATTAAAACCGATTAAAACACTTAGATGTAGATATATAGATACTTCCATACGTATGCAATAGATCAATACGTCTTAGATTGATTTGGTGCTGCGAACCTCGCTTCGCTCGGCACGCAGTGATTCATTTATAATAATATGATGTGTTGATTAATACATTTTAACGATTCTATCGCAATGTAAGAATCTACATATAATTTTAATAGCGCGGGTCTCTAGTTAATATCGTCTTTATTACATATAAAGATGGTAATATGTTATAGGCGCGTTCACACTGTGCCGAGATTGGCCGTTGACACTGCCGGGGCAAAGTAATAAAGCCAACGCTGGCTTTCTGTCTACATCTGAGTTGGCACAATTAATTATTTATTTATTTATTATTGCAAAAACTGAATCTACGGTACAGATATGGATGTAGTTTTAAAAACATTTGTTCGCCCACTACATTATTAAATACAGCGCTAGCACAACTGAAGCCGAGTGGACATTGTGTTTAGAATATTTCGACAGAATTGGCTTTAATTGATTTCGAGCGATTTTCGTTGGCACAGCATTGGCTAGGTTCCATATGTAAATGGCCACGTCCACATATTATTGGCTTTGCCAACCCGGCAGTGCCAACGGCAAACTGCGGCATAGTGTGGACGCGCCTTAATGTTGGCGTGCCACTGGTTGTATTTTTATGAATGAATAGTTAGGTAATGTTTTTAAATTACATAAATTATAAACAAAGATACTGTTACAAACAGTTATTTGGACAATATCAAAGATAGTAACAATATTTAATCTAATTTAAAAAAAAGTATTTATATATCAGCCATCTCAGGCGCCATTATAACCTTCCATTAAAAGCATTTTGTCAGTACCCCACAGGTCACGATTTTTTGATTTGTTTTAAAACCCAGTAGCGTCACCAATTACATTTACTTAGGGTTCTTAGATATAAACAATTTTTTCATAAAAAATTTGATTTATTCTCCAACTATTTGTTTATAACGAAAGCAAATTGTTTAATAACAAATTTGGTAATATGGAAATGCTTTCACATTCCCAAAAACTTTCTCGTACACGCGCATCTAGATCCACATGATTGACAAGTTATTACGTTTTTTATCATTTCATTACAAATTCTTATTTAAATCGCTTCTAATATTTTCTTTTAGATCGGAAGTGTGGTGATGAAACCAACTTTCTTTAATTGTTTCTAGATTGAAATTATAATACCGTGAGAAGAGAGCTCCTAAATGTTGATGTATCGATTTGATTTAGGCAGGTTTAACCGAAAAAATCTCTTTTTATGGCTTCTGTGACAGTAACAGACGTTTCACGTATCATTTAACAGACATAATTAACTGCGTGTCGGTTTTTATGGCTTAGCGGGAACATAAATTAGCCGGTGTTTAAATCGTGTATATTATAATTAATAGGAGGTAAATGTCACGATTTTTTTAGGTGTGGTGAGTAAGGAGGATTTCTTCACTTGCTCTCCAAACAGGAAAAAAAATAAATCTACTTTGCAAGACCACATTAGCATTTACAAAATATTTAAATATGCGTGTGTGATATTAAAAAAATTGCTGTATCTAAAACAATAATTCTAAATAAAATGTTTTTCGTTACCAATCCAATTGATTCTCAAATATTGATGTTTTGAACATTAATTATGAAATGAACTACTCAACTGTTATATATTGTGTCAGATACAATGATGATATGCCTTGTGATATGTTCATAATATTCGATATTTTATATTAAGCATTAGGTGGTAATTCATACTCACTATTTTTATAAAGACAAATTTCCCGTTAACTTGTTTTTAATAGGTGATTTGGCAACATTGGACTTCAAGTGGAAATGCAACATCAACAGACCAATAATAACACCCCTTAACAAGTGACGTCACCCTGAATACAAATTGGCTCCTGTCAAGGATTGTTTAAAATAGGTTATGAAATTTCATGATTTCGAACAACGAATAGGCTTATAAATCGCATTTATAATAGTTTTGATGAGATGCAAAAATTCATTAGGGATGTAGTTCAAAGTCCAATATTCAATATCAGTTCAGTCGCCTATTATAGTACAGTACAATTATATCTACATTTTGAAATGCAAAGTTCAATTTGTCGACCTAAATAATCTTTTTCGCCATCTTGAAACACATTTGAAGAGAAAAAATTATTTTTGACTATTTCTTTTTTTTTGTGAAAGTTATCAAAAAAATTTTCCAGTATGAAACTTGTAGAGCGTGTTTAGACTCACAAATTCATTATTTATTTTGTATTTTCGAGAAAAATTAGCGTGTCGCAAAGTCAGTAAGACTCGCACTTTTGTATCCACAAGTAAAAATTGCTGAATGGTTGTTCAGGGAATCTTGCAAAACCATAAATTAATAAACCAGCCAAATTATAAATAATCAAACACATCAAATAATTGGAGTTGGTCATTTTTTTCACATTTTTTTCGTCGTAGAAACCGGCCTGTAGAAACTACAATCGCAGAAAATACTGTGACGGCCGAAAAATCTTAATCAACATCATCGTGATCGTCTTTGAATAAAATCCAAGTTACTACTGAACTTAAAGTTTTATTACAAAACTGTATTTGTCCGTAAACAAATAGATTACAACATATACAAAGAAAGAACTGTATTTATAAATTGAAACAGATAAAAACATGTGTTTTAATCACACCCACAAACTATAAAATAATTTAAACATTGGTTTTTATTGTGTTTACCGATTCTACACTCTCAAGACTGGTGTTATTTATAGAACGGCGATCTTCCTATTCCTAGTTCACCTAAATGCTTGTTGGGAATTCATTTCTTACAGGGTGGGCTTATAGTGAAACATACAAAACGAAGATGTAGGAATTATTTTTATAACCTTACACGTGCTGTCTGTTTTCATGCACCATTTAATATTTCGTGTCTGCGATATATGTGTGATTGACTGTTTTGACAGATGGAGGCTCATTAAGTCAACAAGCCGATTTTCTTCACTGTATTAATCATAAAGTCTCTGAAAAATACACAAACAAAAAAATACCTTTCAGTAAGCACCTAGCGTAGCTAAACAACTACAGTATGCGCCAAAACAAACGAATTGAAAGATAACATTTCAAATAATGCAAATTTTAAGTTGCGAACTCGTAACGCTTAACAAGATTGCTTAGCATGTTATTAAAAATAGGCTGCTGCATTCTTCTGAAAAAGGTCACAATTTTTCAAGAAGTTCATCAATAGTTTTCAGTGAGTTTTCTGTAAAATTTGCTTGTTTCAGCAACTGGTGTGTTAGCGGCCAATTTCTAGCAGCCGTTTTGGGTCTAGCCGCCAAATGACCAGTGGCGTCGTATGTATATATTTAATATATAAAAACAATGAAAAACTGATTAAATGAAATCTTATAATTTTGTGTTAAACGTTTTAATAAAGAAAGGTTTTTGAACTAAAATTTCACAAAAAGCTATATGTGTTAATATTAACTTTCTCCATGAATTTTTTGGAATCGCAAGTCATCTAAGGGGTAGAATGGGGTCATTATAATATGGAGAAATTTTGAAAAACATTGATATCAAAGATAGAAAATGGACAACATTAAAAGAAATTAAATTTTTGCACAATGTACTGATAGCTGATTTTTTATATTATAAAACTTTGCCGAATAAGCGTAACTATATTGTTACCTCTCTTTTAGTAACCGATTTACCTGTCAAATAAACCTCGAAAGAAACTGTTATTGACGATTTCATTACTCTTTCTGATAAGGAATGCTTAAGTAGTTTTATTATCGATCATTTTTTGTTTTTTATAAATAACGAAGCTAATACAACTGATTATCAGATCATCATTGTTGAAAAATCCTTATTGGAAATGAAAAAAACGTTTTCAAAAAATTTTATTTTGCCCATTACAATGAATCGTCATTATATATCAATAAAATTGGATTTTGAACAAAAAAAATACACTGATCGATCCACTCGGTGGACAAACTGGAAAAATTTCCTATCATTTTGAAAAAATAATAAACTTTTTTAAGATTACCTTAAATAGGAAAAAGAAATTGTTGAGCACATCCCTCAAAAAGATGCCTATAATTGTAAAATGTATTGATTTAAAACCGTCATGTTTATGAAATTTATTGTACTAACCCTTCCTATGTGAAAGTCCATCTTAGGCTAGACCAAGTAATAATACTACCTAATCAACATCAGGTACCTAGCTACAAACAAACAAAATTTAACTTAAATGTCAATCTGACGATGCTTAATAGCGAAACGGCCGTCTTTGCATTCCAAACCTATTTTACGAATATTTTACAAATATATATTATTGCTATATTGTGATATTTTATTAGACATATATTAAAAAGTTTTCTTTTATATATGTTTGTTAATATTTATTTTATATAGATTATTTAATATACTTATAAATTATTGGATTTTAAATTTCTATAGATTTATGTTGTTGTTTATTTTACAAAATATACATGTTTCATAATATTTCTATAGTATTTTGGATTTTATTTATTTTCAATAAATATTTTTTGTTTATTTATAAAAAGTATATGTGACAGTTCCAAAATTTGCCACCCACTCTACCCCTTACACCGCTTGCGATTCCATAAACTTTATGGAGTAGGTTTTTAAGAATAATAAGAAATTATGGTAAAAATATTAAGTTGGCTAAATATTTCCTAGGCACTCTAATTTACGTTTTTCCAAAATTCTCTAGTATAATTACCCCACTCTACCCCTAAGACGGCTTGCTATTCCATAAAATTCATGGAGTAGGTTTTTAAGAATAATAAGAAGTTATGGTGAAAATATTAAGTTGGCTAAATATTTCCTAGACTAGGGACTCTAATATACACTTTTGTACTTTCGTCATTTAACTTTTCTTACTTCGTCTTATATATTAACACAGATGGCTTTTTGTGAATTTTTAGTACAGAAACCTTTCTTTATTAAAACGTTTAACACTCGGTTTAACACAAAATTATAAGAAGATTTCATTTAATCAATTTTTGTTTATTTTATATATTAAATATATACATACGACGCCACTGGTCATTTGGCGGCTAGACCGAAAACGGCTAGAAATTGGCCGCTAACTTCACACCAGTGTTTCAGCATACCCCTACGTAAGGATCAAGAATTGCTAGATCAGGTGAATGGGAACGGTAAGGAAAATTCGTGTTACGGGAAATTATGTGGTCTTCAAAATTTTCCCGAATCAGATCTAAGGATGCTGTCGTGGTATGACAAGTAGCCCCATCCTGTTGAAACCATTGGTTATTCAACTGTATATGTTTCTGGCAGGACATAGTTGTCTGAGATCAAAATTTGTTCTCTATATCGCACTACATTTAGTGTAACGGGTCTTCTACGAAGTAAGGGTCCAATAATCCATTACCTGACACTACGCACCAAATCCTTACACGGTCACTATGAAGAGGTTTCTCTACAATGATGTCTAGTCGTTCAAAACCACACATTAGAAAAAAATAGGGGTTGTTCATAAACCACTGCCAAGACTGAGGCACAATAAACATCTCTTTTCTGGTCTTGTCTTGTCAAGTGTCCAATCTGTATTTTATGGGGAAAACCACTAATCTTAAACATTCTTTTTATGGTAGATATTTTACTCAAATTCATTTTTAGAGATGTTCAGCAGAGACTTCGTTTTTGTGATTCTGAAATCTGTTGATTGATTCTTTGATTCGCATTTGTTGTCACGGTAACTCGAGCGGTAACTGGACGACCAGTACAGCTTTTGCGTTGAGTTATAACGCTTCCTGTTCGTCGAAGTTTTACAAAGACTCTAAACAAGTTCTTATTAGTCGGTAAACGGCTTCTGACACTCTTCCCAAAATTGATTGGCAACCATTAACAAACTAGGTAAATTTGATAGTCCATTTCCATATGAGCGGAAATAATACTCAATAATAAATATTTTTTCTTGCATTGTAAGCACCCTCGTACGTAAGCACCATTTCGAATCTTTTTGACAGTTTGTTATAGAATAAAAAATAACTAAATGAAAAACCCATGGTCAATGTCCAATGTCACAGAATTTTACCAAGATGCAGAAAAATCTTTACGACTAGTTTCGGCCTAACATTGAGGCCATCATCAGACTTGGTGTAAAAATAAATACAAATATAATGTTAACACTGTTCAGTCAAAACTGCGGTCAAAACACTCGGATAACACTTGCAAGCATTGCTGGGTAATAAACCTTTTATTGAACAGCCGGTCTTTACAATGTTACGTATCTACTCGTATCTAACTGCTGATCCATAAATATAATTTCTCTCGCATTGCGTGTCACAGAAACAATCCACCAGCTGACGATATCTTGAGGAATTCGATCTAAGAAGCATTTAATTATGTAAATAATACGTTCACTCTTTGCTTTCGTTCTGTCACCAAGATAAACGCCATCATATTAACATACGAAAATATTTTACTTTCTTCAATAGATAACGACGGCCATTTCAAGAAAGATCTACTTTAAATTCCGAAAGTCCTCTATAGTAAGTTGCGGACCCGGTAATAGCAATTTTCAGATCGTATTCAATAGATTTCAGTGGCGTGGGTCGTGCATAATAAGAAATCATAAAAATAAAAACGCGGTACAATTGTTGGAACACGCTGTGCATCCTTTTACAACGCTTTTACATAGTAGACTATGTTTTATGTTTTTATTATTACTGTAACTAGAATAATTGATATTGTCAGTTAGTTAGAAGTTGTCAATTAAAAGGTTAATTTAAAAGTCACCTTCTCAAAGAATTTATTTCATTTAAAAGAACCGCGAACCCAACATTATTGGCATCCCTGGTAATTTGAAAGGAAGAAAATGCAGTCTATGAAACTAGAGAGAAAAATAATCAAAGACGCTGCAAGAAAACATTTCCAAGAAATTGAGAAGGTAGGATCGGACGATAAGAAGAAGATAAATGAATTACTGCAACAAGTTTTATTAAAAGCAGAAAAGGTATTCTCCCTTGACAACAATATAAAAGAATTGCTTTGTAATGAAGAACCCAGTGACAAAGATTTTAATGAAGAAATAATAGAAGAAATGGAATTTTGCACTGAGGTAACAAAATATACAAGCGGGTGGGAGAGATTAGTACGGGTTGTAAAAGAACTGTTGCGTCGATCTTTGGGAAAAGCATCGCTCTATTACGTTGAACTATACACTGTACTATGCGATGTAGAAGCAGTAATTAACGAGCGACCACTCACCTATGTTTCCAGTGCCGATGATTGGGAGATTCTTTGTCCTGCAAGGTTTTTAAGGCCCATACAGTCGGCAGGAACAGATTTTTCGGGTGACGTTATTGATTTGGACCAGGTAGACGAGTTATTTTTAAAAGGGCGTTTCACTTATTTGCAAAATATTCGAAATTTGTTACGTGAGAGATTTAAAAAAGAATATCTTGCAGAGTTAGTTAATAAAGGTCACAGGCAGAAGACAGAGAAAATCAAAGTTGGTGACGTAGTTTTGGTCGGAGCAGACAATCTAAAACGGGTTCTTTGGCCAATGGGAAAAATAATAGAAATTTATGTTGGAAAAGATGGAATAAGTCGTGTTGTGAAAGTAAAAACTAAAAACGGAGTACTAATTCGACCATTCCAAAGAATTTATCCATTGGAATTGGGAACATCGACAAAATCAAGTAGTAAGAACGTTATCACTGCGGAAAAGGGACAAGAAGTTAATAAAGAGAAGAACCAGAAAACAGAAAAGAAAAGTGAAGAAGAAGTTAGAAGATCGAGGTTTGGTAGGATTCTGAGGGCTCCAGTAAGGTTGGACGAAGAATAAGCTTGGGGCCGGAGAATGTTGGAACACGCTGTGCATCCTTTTACAACGCTTTTACATAGTAGACTATGTTTTATGTTTTTATTATTACTGTAACTAGAATAATTGATATTGTCAGTTAGTTAGAAGTTGTCAATTAAAAGGTTAATTTAAAAGTCACCTTCTCAAAGAATTTATTTCATTTAAAAGAACCGCGAACCCAACAACAATCCTCGATATAATCTTCTATATATTTTAAGGGTAGTGTGTTACAAGGGGTTCGTTTGCATTATTTTATTTTTATTAGCACTAATTGTCTACAACGGCGGTGAACAACATTTTAGGTTAAATTATAGTCGTTTTCAATAATAGCTCACCTCAGGTCTGTAATAAGCTGTAATATTGAAGTAGAAACAAAATGGTGATATTCCGAAGGGTCTCAAAATTATACGTAAAATGTTTTTATTAATTTCAATGACAATCGTAAACTTTAAGGGGTTGGACCCTACTACAAAGGGATTAAAATTCGAGGAAAGGTCATTCATATTTGCTGTGTAATAATGATTATTGTGTAGAAAAAAAAGGGAAAATAGAATAGATATAACAACGGTTAGAAGACAAAATCGGACAAAATGCAATAATTGATAGGAATCAAGGTAATATTGTACGCCAGAAAAAGTCAAAGTGTGACAAAAATTTAATATACTTAAAATTAATTAATTTTAATGAATGTATCTTTCAACTACATTAAATATTGTATCACCGTTTTTCTAATTATTTAATGTATTAATACCTATGAATACATAATAGAATTGGCGACGAAGATGGGATCAATTCTGTTATGTATATACATTAATTAAAAATATGACATATCCTGTCAAATGAAATAACAACTAACTGAATTTACTTAGCAACTAGTAGTATTGGACAAAATGAAATAAAATAAATTTGGTTTTTCCTGCTATCCGTTTTTATCTTTTTTATTAACTTTAGAAAAAAGCTGACAAGTGAAGTCTTATTTGATATTAACCCAGTTAGGGTTCAGCTGTTTGGGAAAGTTAGAGTAGTCTTACTTGTTGCTATAAACTATGCCTGGAAGACGCAACGTGAAGTGGCTCAACGTTTGGGGTTTTCACAAAATATTGTAAATAGAGCTTGGAATCGTTATGTCACAAGTGGTGTAGCCTCATACGTTCATGACGGAGGGCGACAACGAAGTACCAACCTTGCTGATGACCGATATAAGCGAATTATTGCTAGACGGAACCCTAGCAATCCTCCATCAACAGGTCACTGCGAAACGCCACAGGAAGAGTAATTTCAAACCAAAGAATAAGAAGAAGGTTGCATGAATGTGGTTTAAGAGCAAGAAGACGTTCTTCTCATCCAATACTAACCAGACAACATCGGAAACTTAGAAGACAATGGGCCCAAGAACACCACAACTGGACAATCCAGAGGACAATCAACCAATGGAGAAGTTGTTTATCCATATATGAGTCCAGATTTCGTTTAAACAATTCCGTGGTCGTAATTTGGTCTGGAGGGAACGGGAATAAAGGTATAATGAATATTATAGAGTGACTACTGCTTTTAGGGGAGGCTTCATTTGCGTTTGGGGTGGTATTTGTTTTGATGGCCGTAAAGACGTGATTCTGAACAATGTTATCATGACCGCTCAGAGAGATAGAGTAGCACCAATTATTGTGCCATTTGCGGGGGAAATCGGAGAAAATTTTGTCCTTATTGATGCGCAAATTGTTAACGATAGATTAGAGTATTACGGTATTGATAGAATGGAGTGGCCAGCCCGGTCACCAGACATGAACTGCATAGAACATCTCTACGCCGCTACAACAAAGCAACTAAACACGTTAGATAATCCTGCGGAAACGCTTAAACAGTTAACTGAAGCTGTGTTGCACACTCGGTTGCACATATGGACAAAATTAGATCAGAATTTTTGGAATACCTTGCCTTCTTCGCCTTCTAGAGTAAGAAGTTTGATCCATTCACGAGGAGGTCCAATGAAATATTAGAATTTTTAATTTAACTTTTGTACGACAATTCTCTCATTATTTTGGATTATGTAGACAAAATTTTAGGTAACATTATTTCAATAAATTGTTTAACTTTCAAATCATTTTTTGTTTTTGTTTATTCCTATTTCAAACAAAAGTATCTAATTATATCCAATGAAAAAAAAAGAGAAAAGGGGTTGGAACAGAGCCTTGGGGAATGCCTGCTTGAGGATTAAAGGGTAATTGATTGGTCTGTCTTATTGTCACGCTGTAAAACTAAACAAAAAACATTAACAAATTATACAGTTATTATTGTAAAATTGCTTTTCATAATTCTGGAACCTTATTTATCAAAAATAAAAAACCTTAGGTCTAAAATATCAGAGAAAATACCTATCTGAAAAACGGTGTAGAATAGAAACATGAAATATAGTTGAGAAAATAAACCCCTTTTCTATTTTCTGTTGCACATTTAATAATTTATTATTCTTTTAATCAAAATGAGAGTAAATGGTTTTCAAAGCGAGACTCAAACGGCGCCTATGGGTAATTCTAACACCCCATTAAACAAATCTTATCCGTTTTGTGGGTAATGGTGCAAGATATTTATGAGATATATAAACGGTAATGTTGCCAATGTGGGTCGAGTTCAACTTATTCCCATACAAATAGTTGTCTAGACCTTTGGTCACATTATTCCTTAAAATGACAGTCGACAGAATTAATAGCTCGCATTATGGTCGCCCTTCAAGTAAATACAACCAAAAATAATTAAATTTTTTACGAATTTTTTATCAAATTGTTATTACATTCAGTTTTTCACGGGCTTGGATTATTATAAAAAATAATCCTTTCATAAACTCTCCGAATAAGTATTTTTTTTAGTGTCAAGTACTTTGAAATGTTACAAAATATATGATCAATGCTCGTATGTGTAATTTTTGATAAATAGATGGAATAGTCAGCCTCGTTCAAAATTTCAACGTACCCAGTATGCAGTTTCAAATTTTGAATACCTAGTTTTTTTTAACGGTGACACTTCCAAGGTCGACATTATACATAATATACACACTTAAATCTTTGGAGTGCTGGATAATCGAGTATATCTTTTTTTATCTTTCAATTTGCTTATCTTATTTGCAAATATAGATCTATTTACCTCAAACAATATGTCGTTACGATAGAAACTAAATTCATAATCTGTGTCAAAAATACGATGAAGGGATTTGACGTATTACATTTATTAATTAAAGCAGATTTAATATATTTATATATTTATACACATTGGCATGTGATATTATTTTTTTACGTTTCACGAAATTTCGTTCACTACAAAACCAATCCCTAATGTCAGGTAAAAACTGCTGATGTAGTTATAAAGTTAACAAACGATCCACAGTCAAAACAGGTGGTCAAAATTAACCCTTAGAACGGAGATTAGAACTAATAGAACAAGAGATTTTGGGATTCTTATTAAATATATTTACATTATTTTAAATTAATAATCTTTAAAGAAAAGATATTATGCACCATTAGCTAATAGTTTTTAGCTGTTTAAAAAATGTTAGTGGGAAATATTTTTTTAAACTTGTCAATTGTCAATATTTAATAAAACTCTTCTGGAAAAAGTGGCAGATTTGAGGTGTAATTACATTTAATTGTTTAATTAATTTTTATCTCTAATGATAAACTCGAGAAACTGTCATAATTTAAAATGAGTCTCTCTTAAATTGTTATTTAATATTATGCAAAATTGGGCATATTAGCTAAAATTATCAAATATCAAATTTGTTAAGCAAAACTTTTTTTCCCATCTAAATTGTCCTTTGAATTGACAACATTTTTAACCTGTTACTTCGAGTGTTACTTCCTCGGTTACTTCTATAGGTGAAAAATTTAAACTAAATTGTGAGGAAATATTATTAATTTGAAAATGTTAGTTTAATAATATTGTTTAGTTTTGTCGGTTATACATGTGGATCAAGTTTTGTACCTTCAAATACATTATAATTTTAAACACATATAGGTACCTAAGTATTCAAATTTTCATAATGGTTCTATAAAATAATATTAATTATACAAATTTATTGTCTTTTATGCAATACAGTTCAGATTTTCTTAATTTTAAACATAATATAACTGATAACGAAGAGTTTTTAAGCCAAATCTCATCTGAAATTGTTTATTTGAAATGTTTATAAATCATTACAGGCCACAGTCCCCTTTTTTATAGAAATTTAATAAATTTTGCTTATTTGAGTTTTTTATTTAAGTTCTTTATTAGGTACTTAATTTATCTAATACTTTCATATATTGTTTTTAGCAACTTTTCAAATACTTAGAACAACTATTAAGAAAGAACCTTGGAAAACTCCTATCCGAGCTCCTATCTATCTAATTTTTGGAACTAATACTACACTTACACTATAAAATTCTCTACTAAATGTATGTATAACTATAATTAATTTTTATGTAATACTTTATTATTCTTTTTACTGTCTTTAATAAGATTTTCTTGTGAATTTGATGACATGCCTGGTTCTAAATTATTAGGTACCTATTATAGTTTTATTTATTAATTGTCTTATTGGAAGAATGTGGATACTATTGAAGGAACATACAGGATTTTCTTTAATCTTTAGTTAAAATGTCAAGATTATTTTATGTGAATGATATGCTTCAATAAAATGATTTTATTTTCTACCATTTTTTAGAATGGTTGATAACTACTAATCCCAAATTTTATTGATAAGGTAAGGATTTGATTTTTTTTTACTGTTGACATTGTTCATGATTGATATTTAATGTCTTATACATTGTGAATATTACAATATATCTCTCTAATGTACAATTGAGGCATTCTTTAGATTTCCCAACGATTGTCTCATTTTATAAAGCCATTTCTATAATATATACAGAACCGTCAAGCACTTGGGCTATCATAAATCTCTACCACAGGGGTAGTAGAAATCCCATAAATAATTCAAATCGCACAATGTTCGTCACTGGATACGTACCGGGTTTTACAATTATACGGAGTCCATATATAACCCTTTTACTGAAAAAATTAAGGGATGACTAACGATTCTACTGCAACCCTTTAAAAAAAATACACATTGGATTGTAAGAGCTTTTATAAAAATAAATAATCTGGTCAAGAATTATGATTTGAAATATAAAAAGTACCTAGTTGGGATTAGAGGATAAATATATACTGAAATAAAACGAATAAAGAGGCCAAGTAAGGGTACCATAATTGTTAGACGCCTTTTCTTGTAAGTCGTTAACAAATAATAGCGAAGTTTATTGCCTCTATCAGCAGCTACAACAATAAATATTTATATTTGTTTAATAATTAGACCCTGACACCCAACTGGGTATAAAGGGGAAAAGATTATATATATATATATTTAATAATTAGTTGGTTATACATAATGATCAAATTTTACAACTGTTTCTATGAATAATGCGCGATAATTAATGTTGTTTCATATTTTAAGTACAAACAAATGTTTCTCAACATTCTTATTGTAACTTGGAAATAATAAACAAGAGTTTTTGGTAAAAATAATTATGTGTAAAAATTGTTAAAAGCGATTAAATACTTTTAAGCGATCAGGACATACTTTTTTTAAGTAATGCTTGGTCTGCATAACAGGATTACCCTTCGTAAAAGGAATCCTTACAACTTTTTGCAAAAACGAAAAAATTTTAGCCAATTTAGCCAAACGACTTCCTCTCAGTTATTTCCCGGAGTATTTCCTTTATGCCCTTAATAGACAAATCGTCGCCGTCCAATACTGTCCATAAATCAACTACTTTGACATAAACGGCCGTGACCCACAACGAGTGTGCAAGGAAAAACGATTTCCAATTGTGTAATAAGGCGTTTAACAGGATGCCGATGAGTAGGTATCTACAAGAAATTGTTCGGAAAAAAGTCTACAATAATTTGGATCGAATTTTGGCTAATTTCAATGAAAATCTCACTCGAACTCGATAGATTAATGTTTTCAATATTTAATTTTTTAACAAAATACTAAAAACAATTAAGTGGTAGCTTATCTACCATATTTTCAAGTGTTTTGGATAATTTGTAATCTCAAATTTACACAGTTGTATAATATTTAACTTTTCATTGCTACCGAATAGATTTTTTTAATATATTTAGCTACCACATTTATTAGAGATTTACTATTATCCTACACTTACATACCTATAAATAATTCAATAGGTATTTGACAAATATGATTCAATTATAGCTTCCTCCATTATTAAAAGTACATCTAACATTCCCAAAAGCGTAGCAAATGAAGTATCTTATTTTTATCAACAAAATATAATAAACATCCTTTTTAAAAACATTATCAAATAATGATAGTTGCTAATCCGTCATATCTAGAAACATGTTAACAAAAATATCTATATCGCGCCAGAAATATCTTTCTCAACCTCTTGTCTACTACAGCAAAACAAAATTTGGTAATGGTGTATTTTAGGTCACCCCCCTAGGCGCATGCGCGGCAATTTCAAATTTATTGATTTTTAGACGAGTTTGAAGTTGCGGTGTTGTCGGATTAAATCATTTTTCCCTTAAATCGAATAGTTTGGGTTTAGTAAATTTGATTTAAAAAAAGAGGCCGGTAAATAGGTATTTATTATTTAGATTAAAGGAGTTTTATAAATCCATAAATAATAAATTATATACTGAAAGTAGTAATTAAAAATATAAATAAAAAGCGTTCTCTTTTTTATTTTTTTAATTTGCAAATATACCTATAAATCTCTTGCTTTAATGGTATTCTGTGATTTTAATTTATTATGGTTAAATAATATTAACAATATATAAAATTCTGTTATAAATGCCATAGAAATAATAAAACAGCAAATAAAATTAGAAATAGAACATGTTTTATGTTTTCATTCATGTAGGTAAATGACATATTTACTTATGGGACTTATTTTAATTATGGTTTAAAATTCATTAAAAAATATAAACTATTATTGTAAAGGCAGTATAGATAATATTAGCAAAAACTTTTGTGATTCATATGTTTATAATATATGTACCTCAAGTTTAAATCCAGAAATGTTTTCAGATGCAAAATTTATTGTTCTGACTCACTATTTATTTAAAAAAACTTAATTTTTCAGCCAAGATCTAATTTGTCTAATTTATGAAAGAATAATTTTCATCTTTTCAAGATCTTTCACTCAGTTTATTTATTCACAAAAATGTGGCAACGTAGCTTAAAATTCAAAGTTTACCGCTCGGTTACTGCTCTCGTCGACCAATAAAATTAATTTAAGAATTCAAATTGCCGCATGCGCCTAGGGGGGTGACCTAAAATACACCATTACCCAAAATTTTATTAATGATTATGAATTATTGACTTCAGTTGTTAAATAAATTGGTAAACAATCTTATAGATCGATTCATGAATAAATAATAATAAATAATTCGAATAACTTTGACGCTTCAAGTATAAATTGCAGCCGGTATCCGCGCACATGTAAATAAATGTAACAAACAGTGCAGCATTCTTACCTCAAACTGTTACAAAAATAACACGGCAAAAATATTCATGTAATCCAGGATATTTTTGGCACAAAACACTCTTGTAATACGTTATATCATTTAACACTGCATAAATCCAATGGTTTTTAACGTAAATATTTACACAAAACAAGGAGTTTATTTTACACGAGTTCGATTTACCAAAGTCTTACGTTCTACACTGTACGCTATTCTTCACGCAAACAATCTACCAAACTGAGATTAGAACTGCTGAGTTTGATATTTTCATAGTGCACTGGTTGTAATCGAAGGCGACGAACTACGAAAGCGGACGGCGGAGCACGAGGCAACGAAGCTTTAAGCACGCACAGTTGCCGGCAACTACTATTTTTCATAAACGTTTAATAAAAAGAAGGAATTTTTTTATGGCAGCAATAAAAATCTAAACATTATAATACGCAATCTTTTGTAATAACATTACTAATTTATTTAGTGAAAATTTAATGTAAAGCCACGTATTTATACACCTACTTATAACATCAGATAAAAAAAAATTGAAATATATAATAATGCAAAAGAATAGGTACAAATAAATATTTACCACTTTTTACGACAACGAACGTTCTAATGTAACTTATCATTTTCTTGTATTATTTTCCAAATTTATGTTTTTCCAGTTTCAGTTAGAAATATTTAAACAGGCAGGCATATATTACGGTATAGGTTTGCTTTGATCCACTGCAAAATAATCATTTCAATGTGAAGTTGGAGTAACCTGGAATCGCAACTGTTCCTGGCGACTGCAATTCTTTGATCACTTCTTTTATATTTATTTATTTCATATCCATACTTGACATAAAATAAATATCCTAACTCCACTACAATCAACAAAAACTCCATGGCAATGGAATTTATAAAAAAATATATAAACGTTGATACTGAAAACATAACATTCTTCCCCCTTCAGGATGCATTGAATCCATATCTTGGAATTCTATTAATCAGGAGAAAATCGTACTGGTGCCTTTTTAACTCGGGAAGATCTTCGTGGCGTATTCGGTAGTGTCCTATTTTCTTTCGGGGACGAATTTTGCATCAACAGTGGAGGTGGCAACAATCCTCCTGATGCATCCTCCGGTTCATCCATCGGTGGCTTTACGTTGAGCTCGGGAGGCTGAACATTGCCTCCTGGTAGTCCATTTTGTTCTGCTGTGAAAGTTGTTGGTAGGGTTGTTGGATGAACCAAACTTGTTCCACTGAAATGCGTTTGACATTGTTGTGGTGAATGTTCATGGTTAAGAGTTTCTGAAGGAGTTTTTTATTTAGATGGTATCAGATACTCGTTTTCTTGATGTCCCCGAATTTGGTCCACGTGTTTTTGAAGCGTTTTCCGAAGAAGTCGATGTCGTGATGAAGATCTCCCGATCGTAAAATAATGGTGCCGGGAACCCATTTGTCCATCCGCAGATTTCGGGATAGAAAATGTACTTACTGCGCTGGATAGAATACACGAAAAGAAGAATCGAAGTTTGCTTGTTGTTTTTCAACCATTCTCGTGTATAGGCTTTCTGGATTTAGCAAATTAAGGCGAGTCCACAGGGAACCTCCGAGGAAGAGTTGTGCTGGAGATTGTCCTGTAGTTGAGTGTGGTTCTTTACGGTACTGTCGCAAAAATTCATTCAAGTTGCGCTGCAGAGAACGAGGTAGCGTGGACATTGTCTTGAGATGATCTTTGACAGTTTGTACGTTTCTTTCTGCTTGGCCATTGGTGGAAGGATGATAGGGAGCGGTGAATTAATGGTATTTAACTCCGGCGTTCTTTATGTCCCTGAATTCGATGGAAGAAAACTGTGGACCATTATCGGAAACAATAATCATTGGCACTCCATGAGCTGTGAATAAATCATCAAGGATCGCTATCGTAGCGGCTGTTGTTGTTGTATGTGTGATTTTTACTTCGAGCCATTTGCTATAAGCGTCAGAAACGAAGGGTCCTGCATAATCAATATGGATGCGCTCCCATGGCCCAATGGTGATCACGAAATTTAGACGACTGCAATTCTTTGATCACTTCTGTTATATTTCTTTATTTCATATCCATACAACTATTTATAGATAACACAAACTCATTAAATAATTTGACAATATTTGACATAAATTAAATATCCTAACTCCACTATAATTAACAAAAACTGGCAATGGAATTTATAAAAAAATATATAAACGTTGATACCGAAAACATAACAACTTGAGCAAAAACCAAATTTAGGGATGACAAGTCCATGATTAAATTAGTTTTCTGAGTCAATTTCACTGCTACCTTTTCATATCTGTATGTGAAGTTCTACGAAAATAAATTACCTCTCTCAGCCAGTTTCTCTCACAGAAGTCTACCAGTTTAAAGACTATATATCTTAAAAGTTTCCCCACCAGTGCATTTTCCTCTCCAAATGCAAAGAAACTTACATTTGCCAGACATACCAGACTATTGCTTATTATTAAGTCGTCTATAAACTTGTCTCTGCCTTGGTGATTCCATACAAAATAAACATTTTAACAACTTTTCTGCTACGTATGTTGTTAAAACAATTTAAACAAATATAATACTGGAAGAAATTGTTAAACCATTCCTTATTTTATTATCTAATATGCATTTGAAGTTTGAATTGACTGACTGGACACCAGGTTCATAATATCTTACTCTTTGTTTACGATGTGACAAATATGCAACCCAGATTTGTGCTACGATAGGCAACTAAATCTAGCTATTGTGGCTTTAATCATCATGTTTCTCTTGCATTTTTATCGTTGGCTTCATCTACCAAGACTATCTTAGCCGATCCAATAGCTGAGGCCCTTGGTTCTGAAATTCCAATCTCGCTGTTTTGGCTTCATGAAGTAAATGCAGAGCTCAACCACGTTTTTTTTAGGACTATCATGTCTATATCCACGATAACCCAAGACAATGAGAAGTCCTTGATAATTATTTTTGACCAGTCAAGAATTTATTGACACTGACAATGGTCCGTAATAAACTGGTTTGAGATTGTTGGTCACCTCTGTTAATACATATTTGAAAGATTTCAAAGCTGATGTTTTTGGGGCTCTTCGTCCCAATTACAGAAATTAACCTATCGACAATCTACCTTTAAATATTCGACTATTTTCATTGAATGAAGCTTAAGGAAAGGATCGTAATTACTTTGTTTTTTTGTAGGCTCACCAAATTCACTCATTATCCTGTGCTTAAGTAAAATTAGTTGATATTCTAAAATACCTTAGCATATTTCAAAATGTTGGTCTATGTAAATCTCTTGAAGCCCTCTAATCAATCCCTTTCAATAGTCCAGTCTATAAAGCTCCAATTTCGTTTGAGGCTGCAACAAGAGCTTTTTCGTAAAGATAAAAAGCCCCTAAAACGGTCGAAAGTACCTTGATATTCTATAAAAAGGTCCAAGATTGAAAAATCATCTCGTTTATAAAGAAGGCTCAGAAAATGTGTGAGGTGTGAGGTCTTCTATGATAAAATAAAAGCAGTGGACTAATAAACGCATATCTAGAATGCGATTAAATAATTATAAGAATAAAATAAGTCCTGATGGATCAGGTCGTGACATATTCAGATATAAGACATGCTTTGCAGCCATTCTGGCAGCTCTAAGATTTAACAATCCCGAAACCACCAGAGGTGAACGTAAAAATGCAGATATTTTTGCCCCAGTAGGTACCAAAAGTATTTTATGATTTATTCCTTGTCAGAATGTTTACACAACCTGGCCCAATCAATTAATTGTGCCCAATTATTCTTCTACCGTACAGTCTCAAAGATTTTGATTACTACTGCTATTTTCAATTTTTAAAAATACATTATTACCCCACGTCCGTGCCGACGGCGCGTTATTAGCAAGTCTGTGGTTACGGTTTAAAATTGATTCCCTTTGAAATAAAAAGCTAAGGGTAGACGGCAACGCCGCAATCTCCTCGAAGCAGGTAGAACGTGGAAGAGGATAAATGAAATTTAGTGAAGTTTGAAGTAATAAAATCAGCTTTTAACTATTTAGAGGTTAAAGTCACTTTCTCATTTCGAAAAGTTATTTATGGATGATGTACATAGTTATGGTTTTGTTATTACTTTCCTTTCCAGGATTTCGGACAGTAAAAAAAACTGAATAGGACCCAGCGTTCATTTAAATTAAGTCAATTACAGAGGCGTACCTACCTACAGAGTTAATTTATTGATTGTTTATTAATTCGATTCACGAATTGCCATTACTTTTTACCTATAACGGAAACATTAACAATAAGTACTTCCTTCTACTTATTTAAGAAGAAATTGTTTACGTTTAGTAGGTGCCTAAATTCTTCGAGATAAGTAGCGATTCTTCCTACTTTAAAGATAACAAACTTGATTGACAGAACTTAAGAATTATAGTTGAAATATTTCAGGTAACAAAAAGTCAGTTTCTAGTATTTACCCATTTCAAACACCTAGACATTATTTTGGTTTAAAAGCCAATTGTAATGATAATCTTTGACAGGAAGTTTCTGTGGTTATTTTTTTATCAACTTGTTGCTATTCAAGGTAGAAAGGTTAATCAATTTTTTCAAGAATTTAAACTTTAAGAGAGTAAGAAGTAAAAATAATAACTGGAATTGGAATCTATTTGCATTTTCTGGGCCTCCCAGCTAGAGATAATATGTTTTGTTATCAGTTTCGTACGGATTATTTTTAACAAATGATCCATACTGTTTATTTTATTTGGACGTATTAAGGTGAATTTGGAGTTTTCAAATCTGCACTTTCTCCTTTTTTGTCCATATATGACTATGTTTTATGTGAGCCTTATTGAATTAACGGCTCGTATCGTTATAATCACTTTTTAGGGTTTAGGGCTAAAACAAATTTTAACCCAATTCACAAGTATTAAAAAAACATCGGCCAAGCTGCTTGATTATGAAATAACATCACGCAAGGAAGAAATTAGTTCAGTTACAGTAAAACATATGCCAGCTTTCAGTGATCTTGAAATGATTATAATAAATTTAGATTGCAAAATAAAATATAAATATCCTAAACACATTATTACTTATTATTTTAGGAAAATAAACTTTGATCAATGTTATGTTGATCTCTTTTCAATACTATGGAAGATTATTTATAAATTTACATATTTGGTGAAAGCAACGTTGATTTTTTTTGATAAATACAATATTAAGATGACTTGATAATTATGCTGCATCATAATTTAAATTTAAATAATCAAAATACAGTAGTTAAAAATTATTTTTGCTCATTTTCACTATTATTAAACAACTTTTTAAATAATGTCATTGTATTGTATGTAAAATTCATAGAATGTATTTATATCCAGCATAATGGATTGGTAATAATATTTAGGCTTTAATATTTTTACAATCTGTCAAATTATCTTCTAAATTATCCAACTCTCTTGTTATATTATTACTGAAAATAATTCTAATATAATTTTACAAAGATTTTCTTAATGTAAATCACATTAATATTAATATCGAATTTGTTTCTAAGGAATTAGTTATTTAATTGAGTTTCTTGCTGTAGAATGCTTTATCAAGTTTATTAATAAAAAATCCAACGTATTTTATATTTCCTTATCGCCTTGAATATGAAAAAAAGAAGACAGATATATTTGTACTGATCGTGTTCTAGAAAGTTCCACAGTGAATAGAATTAGTATGTCTAGTTATATATAGGGAAGACAAAGATGCAGATAGTGTTCTAGTATATTATTAATTCCTAGAACCTACAGGAAACTTCTGGAAGCTTAGAAGTGTATAAAAAGATGTCGTTGGGATCAGTCTATCATTGGGAGCAGTCAGTACATCATTGGTAGTCAGTTATAGGCAGTCAATCAATAGTGAGTGAAAAAGAAACAGTCCTTAAAAAGATTTCTAGTGCTGATTAAGAGTATAAATAGTGACAGTGTGCAATTAAATAGTATTTCCGAATGTATTAAAACGTAATGTGTACTCACCATTGAAAAGAAATTAAAACAACAACTGTAATAATATACAAAAGTAATTGAACTGTATCCACGAATCAATTGGGAGAAAATTATATCCCAAAATAAAACTAACAAATAACAACCAAACGTCTATCAACGCCAACAATCCTTCCAGCAGCAGAAGTCAGGTTCTATCAAAATCCGTTATAGAGCAAGTACAGATCTCTTTCAACCAATGAGAAACATCCAGTACATAAGTTAAGGTCAGATGATTTTGTAAAACATTTTAAATTATTGTAGCAGTTAGTTTAAGTTATATAATTTAATACAAAGGAATTTATTTGATATTTAACAATTAATGAATTTCGATTAACAATAAATTATTTGACACAATTTCCACATCAAATAAGTTCTATTAATTATAACTTATCAATTTTTTTCATTTATATACCTAATAATTCAACTAGAAACTTGCAGAAAATAAACCACCCTGAGAAATAGAAGATCATGCTATGGTAGAACCAAGAACGATAAACATTTACCAGGATTGCTTAATCCCATAAGACGTACATTCGCCAAAAAATC
Organism: Ophraella communa; assembly: GCA_035357415.1. Taxonomy (NCBI): domain Eukaryota; kingdom Metazoa; phylum Arthropoda; class Insecta; order Coleoptera; family Chrysomelidae; genus Ophraella; species Ophraella communa. The sequence continues at coordinate 25,738,566 of CM068994.1, read as the reverse complement.
GATTGCACGTGGTGGCCTGTGACGTCACTGCAGTCCTCGGCCGTATTTTTCCTATCTTGACAATGCATTTTAGGTCGTTTTCAATCGTTGTTTTTAGATTTATTATAAAAATATTCAAAATTTTGACTGGTAGATATTGTGGATACATTAGTGTACGTTGCATTTTTGTGTTAATTTTTTAAAAAACTGTTCTTTTAAACTCCAGTTCGGACTTTTAAATTTCATGTGTTACACTGCTTAGCTGGACATTGCTTGGTTAGTATCGTTGAGTGTCAACGTTAATATTCAATAGTGAATACATTTTTTATTTTACGTTTTTAGTGAGATAGTTTACTTACTTACTATTTTTTTAATATGTAGTATTTTTTGTTAATTTTAAATTTGTAATTAAAAATTCGCTATAGAATACATATATGTCGCTCCATAAAAGATTCACGGATTGTACTAGTAATATGCTGCAAATTGTTCATTGTTTCTTTGTTTGTCAAAAAACACTAGTTTTAGGCATGATTTTGTGTAATAATAAATTTATTTGAATGTATTTTTTAAAATAAAAATAGAACTAAATTGTGTTTTCTTTACCTATTTCCCAAATAATATTCAATAAATTAATTAAATATAAGTATTAAAACGATTTTATGGGATTATTTATTATAAATTATAAGTGTTTATTCTTAAAAATCCAAATAGTGGTACGTTAGTGTTTCAGAAATCATAAAATTACTGTTTAATTCCTATTATTTCCATGCATTTATATGGTAAACGTTATAATGAAGGACTGCAACGACGTCACACAGCTGGCGGACAAATCAGGCCGATTAGGCAATCCTGGTAATGTTTATCGTTCTTGGGTAGAACATTTAAATAATATCGATTTCAAATATATATAAATGAATTAATTATATATTATAACTATAAACAATCATTCAAACCTTAATATTCGTTACAATATATTTTGATATAAAGAAAAATACTAATTGGAAAATTAAAATAGTTATAATGCTGTTTGTCTTAGAGGGTCTATCATCGACACATTTCCCCTAGATGTATATTTTGAAAACCAAAAATGTATAAATAAAAACATTTTTTTATAAATGAAGTTAATCATCCATATCTCGAATGTGACTAAACAGTGATTGAAGGAAAACACAAAATCAATGTCACAGATTTTTATTTAATTTAACAGCGACTAGTTTCGGCCTTTTAGAAGGCCATCATCAGTCTTAGTATCAAAATTGTCAAAATAAGTTCAAAAAACCATAATTGTTCGAACAAAAATGCTAATATGGTAAATTAATACTGAAATAATAGTAAAAAAAGGAAAAGATGTGACATCAAAATTATAATAAGTAATATGAATAAATCTAAAAGGTAAGATATTGTAATATTTAAATATTTGACAATAGTGTAATGATTATAATATCAACAGAAGTTGTTTAATTTAACTAAATCCAATAATTTTTATTATATTGTATTATTTTATTATATATTTTGTGTATTTGTAAGAGAATTTTAAGTTAGAAATAATTATTTTATTATGTAATGTAACAATATTATATCTAGTACATAAATATGTTATTTAAGACTTACTAGAAATTTCGCGAAAATTGATTATGTAATGTGTAAAAAAAAGACAGGAATGATCGATGATAGACGAAGTAAGAATGTCTAGTCATATTTAAAAAAAAAAGAGAGGCATATAGTGTTCTTAGCAAATGATAATTCAGGAAATTTCTAGAAAGTTTGAAACCTATAAAAGACTTGAACAGAGGTCGTAAGAGGAGTTGATTATTGGAAGTCAAACATAGATGATCAGAGTGGGAACAGTCAATTTGTACAAACAGTTTTTAAAGTAGTTATTATAACAAAGTGTTAAATAGTGACGTTAAGAATAAAGTAAAACAATCAAAAAGTAAAATAAAGTGCCAAAAAAGTGACATTAAGATCGAATAAGAAAAAGTGAAATTAAAACATTTTCGGTCGATAAATAAAAGAAGAATATAAGAGTACTTACTATTATTAATACAACTAAAGGAACTATAATCCATTAACACTAAACACTATATCAATTGGAGGAACAAAATAAAGAACAATAATATTACACGAGAATCCAAACGCCTAACAACACGACATTTTACCAAAGTTGGAAATTCCACGTATCACTTCTTTCGTCTCCGTTTTTCATAGATCAACTACAGATTTTTCCACCAATCAGGAAGCAGGACTATAATACATCAAGGTCAGATAAAATTGTAAACTTTTCAAAATTTTTTGTAGTAGTTAGTTAAGTTTTATAATTTGAAAACAAAGGAATTTACTTGATATTCACTAATTAGTGTATTTCGATAATCTTACCTGCCATTACATAAATAATATTGGTTAATTTAACATAATTCAACACCAAGTAAGTTCTTTTATAGTCAACAAAAGGCTTTTCTTTTTCTTATTTTTCCTAATTAGTTTCATTATTACTGTTTTTATTTAACTCTTATAATAAATTTGTAATTGTAATTAATCAATTTTATTCAAATACCTTCTACCTAATAATCCAATAGAAACTAGCATAACCAAACACCCCTGAGAAAAAGATCTTGTTGCAATATTACATTTAAATAATAAACAAATATTAATCCATCAAAAGAAATAATATTAATCTCTTAAAACAATATTTAAAATCATAATATTCATTACAATACCTATGTAGGAATTAGAGAACTATAGGCTAAATGGAAAATTTATATCGCTACATATATACAAATCAACTTTTAGTTAACAATACTAATTTTCTATTTAGCCTATAGTTTTCTAATTCCTATATATCTTACCTTTTAGATTTATTCATATTACCTATTTTAATTTTGATGTCACATCTTTTCCTTTTTCACCCTTATTTCAGTATTAATTTACCATATTAGCATTTTTGTTCGAACAATTTATGGTTTTTTGAACTTATTTTGACAATTTTGATACTAAGCCTGGTGATGGCCCTTTAAAAGGGCGAATCTAGTCGCTGCTAAATTAAATAAAAATATTTGACATTTAATTTGTGTTTTCCTTCAATCATTTTTTTATGGCTTGAGTGCATGCACCCATTTCGTCGGGTTTTTTACTATTGTATTTAAAATTTTCGTTTTACAAGTATAAATCATATTTATGCAGTTAAATTTTTAATGAATGTTAACGCGAGTAAACTGCAAATCTTTTTATTTTTTTTTGTTTACTGTTCGCGCCTTGATATAAAATGCGATAAAATTAAACGCCCGTCTTACTATTCTTGACTCACTACCTACCGCTTTGCCAAAGAAACCAAATACATAAAGCACACACATACACACATCAGACCTTTTTAGAACTTAATTTAAGAGGCTGACTCCTGAATTTAATTTAACAGAAAACAAATCAAAGGGATTTATTAAGCAGGTGAAACTGGTAGTTTTATGCATCGGTGTTTACTAACTCCACTAATTACCTTAAGCCAGGCGCGGCTTAACAAATTCGTAAAAATGCAAAACGAAAAGATATTTTTTTTTATTGTTTTAATGCAACAACTATGGCTATTCGCAACAATTACAATGACATAAATTATACATTAATGGGTACAAAAGTAAGTATATTTATTATATTTTATTGATGAGTTCTTCATCTCGAAGAAATTTGATATCCTTTGAGTCCACCCACTTATAAAGGATTTCGGTGATTTCGGCTGAAAGTTTATACACAGTTTCGTTTTGACTTTACTTTGTGTGCCACAAAGATCAGTTTTCAATCGTATTTTCTCCCTATCGCGTTTTTTCCTTCCACTATAACTCTGTTTGCTTTGTCACAATGCTTATAAGTAAGTGTCTACGAGTATCACAAAGAATACCAATCGATTCTCTTTGTTCTGTCCTCGTGTTGGCAACAGTGTATAATTATTCAGGAGCTATGCTTACGCTTGTAAGCAGTGATGTGCTATTTGTTAAAAATGGGAATATCTCTGTCGAGTAATATTTGTTCACAACATAACAAATAGGATAAAGACAAAAGTGGTTTTGCAAGGTTTAATTTAATTTTTACTGATTTGATATTTAGCTTGGTCTAACGTTTAGATTCTAAAAGGAATTGCTTATACAGGGTCTTAAATTCGGAAGCATTTTCGGACTTATACTTAATATTAATAGAGTTATACAGAAAACAGATGTTATAAGTAAAACAACGTCGAAACAATTCAACGCCTCTTAACCTTTTTTTTGCATAAACCTGTTCATCGCATAAAAATCTCTTTCCATTTAGCCACTTTTTGAGTTTGTGAAGAGGCCTGATCAGGATTTTATGTCAACATGTGACACGGTGCATTGTCTTCATTAAACAGCATTTTTTTAATATTCTAATGAATTATTTCCTTGTCAATGAATATTGTAACGGGTGACAGATGTGTGACGGATGAATGTGACGGATGATTGTGACAGATGCGAGAGGAATGCATGTATTTTGATGTAGCTGCTTGTTATAAAGGGGGGAGTTCGTGAATGAGGAAGAAGTGGGAAGGTCCATATTTGATTAAAAAGAGAATCAATGATGTGATCTATCGGATTGTTAGAGTCCCCAAAGGAAAACCTGCCAAAGTCTACGGAGAGGTTAATGTGTCTCTACAGTTTGGTTCAACTTGTCTTTCTCATTCGATATTGGTTGCTGATATCGATGAAGATGCTATCCTGGGTATGGACGTAATGCACAACTGTTGTTTTCGCTTGGATTTGGGACGACGGATACTTCATACGGAAAAGGAACCTATCGCCCCGTTGAAACTATCTGACGACATCGAGCTTCCAGCGACGTGCGAATGTGTTGTAACGGCACGACTAGAGGAAGTAGAGCCGGATGGAATCCCAGCTATGGTAGAACCCAAGAACCATGATCAGATATTGGGAAGAGGACTTCTGGTCGGAAAAGCTCTTGTTAGATCAGCCAAAGAGGTACCAATCCGAATCATTAACATGAATGATCATCCAGTTTTTCTGCTAAAGAACACCGAAATCGGAACCTTGGAACCGGTAACGGCCGTGATTCACCAGGTAGGAGCCTTTGAATCAGACAGAACCAACGACATTGAACAATTAATGGCTAGACTAGACCCATCTTTGTCAAAAATAGAAAAGAAACAGGTAAGAGATTTACTCTACCGCTATAAACCTGTCTTCGGTTCTGGAAATAAACTGGGAACGACCGACATAGTCAAGCACAAGATTGAGACTGCCGATGCACGTCCGATTCGTCAGATACCCCGACGATTGCCTCAAGTTATTGTCAAAATCTTCTTCCTCATTCACGAACTCCACCCTTTATGACAAGCAGCTACATCAAAATACATGCATTCCTCTCGCATCTGTCACAATCATCCGTCACATTCATCCGTCACACATCTGTCACCCGTTACAATATAATACTTGCACATTCCGAATTATAGAAGCCATTAAGTTAGTAGACGATGTTTGAGTCTTTATAGATGCTTCGCACGGGGTTTACCCTTTGCAGTCAGCTTAGCTGCTAATGGCCATAAACACAATAACTATCAATTATAAATCATAAGTATACAAAATATGTCGTCTATCAAAATGGGACAAGCGCGGTTATAATTATCTTGTGGTGCCATCGATAGGTTTGGCTGGTGAACTAAAAAAACAGTATCCGTATGAGCTTGGTCATTTAAGTTTTCATTCTAGTTCTTAGTTAATCGTAAAGCTAATGGCTTGAATGTAATGAAATTACGACAGCCTTTCGATGTGTCATGAGGATGGTGGTAATGTCCCAAAAGGGAGACTGGACTAAATGCAACAACTACGGGGGTTTAACTCTTCTGAATACAGCATATAAAATCCTGACAAAAAAACTAGCAAAATATGTGAAATTTCAAATATGGTATAGGGGAGGAAAATCAACAAAAGCTATGTATAAGGATTTGATCTGCATATACTACTTCTTTAATTTGGTCGATTTAGGTTAGATCGGTAGATAAGTCTCCGCCAGTAGTTGCTGGGGTTCAGATCTGGAGAATACGGTGGATACGGCAGCAATTCGAAACAGAATTCATGCATTTTAGCTACAATTTTTATTAACTTTTTATTAACTTTTATTAACTGCATTATTCTCAAATGAGATCTTTTCTTCGCAATTTCTGCATTCAAATGATCCAACAAATAGATATAACAGTGGCTAATGTTCTATGTTCCAAATAGTCAAGTGAAGACCATGGGCCATTTTTTATTCCTTTACAATAGAAAATAGTGGATGGTGGTAGATTTTCTTTGGTGTATTGAATGTGTTTTAAGGAAAAACGATTTTGTTTTTAGAAATTTAGTATACTGATGTTATTTGCAGTAATTGATATAAGTTGGTATTTGCTGAATCCAGAAAATGGACTATTAGGTGCTTCTAAGTTTTAGCCATGAAGTTGAGTATTGTAGAATTGACGAGATATTTGGAAGGTTCAAAGAATTCTAAATGTGTCACACAGAGAGAAAATGTTGTAAATGCAAAACATCCCATTTTGGCGTCCGCCATAAAATGCAAAAGCTAAAAAGCACAATCAGCCTAATCTAGTTTTTTTTGTTTCAAGGCATTTGACACAAGCTTGGTTCCAACCAACAATTCTGTTACCGTACGTTACCAGTAGTTGGATTGTTTAATGAGCATGCATGAGTGAAATTAGTAAAGTTTCTGGTAATCTACCAAACGATTGGAACGTATTTTGAACTAACAAAACAGTTCAAAAACTAAAAAGTAAATAGACACTTCCATAAGCTATTTACACTTTACATTAAAAAAAAATTTGATTGTTTAAATAGAAAATGTTATCATTGCGCATGTTTGTTCATTTCAGAACTTTCAGTACTCGCTATCAAGCAAGAATCGTTTGAACGGTAATTTTACTGGTCCCCAAACAAGATGAAACAGAGAACTGTTAGTAATCATGTAACGTTACTGTAATTTACTGGTGGTTGGAACGAACCTACAATATGCCATACGATACTACTGCCTGATAACGAATGGCTAGATTTTCCCTATGACCATCAGATGTCATATCGCGTATGACAGAAAAGCTCCAGCTACATTTTCAAATTCATTATCACTTTTAAATGTATTTTCATTGTCTTAACAAATTACTTTAGCAAATATTGATAATTTTTAACGTTACGTGGTAAAATCTAGATTTCCATTAAAACTCAATCCTTCCCTGTCCACTCTAACACTCTAAAATTACCCGACAAGAAAATTATATAGTAAGAATGGTAGTGCGTGTGAAAATAATTAATTCCTCTGGGTTTCTATGACGATAAAGAAAATGCTGAAGATTAAAATAATTGCAATCTAATTAAAGATCAGTAGTAACAATCGATTGTAGGTTTCATTAATATGGAATAAAAGTTTCGGTAGAAGCAAAAATGTACTGTTAAGATAATTGAATACTTTTCTGAAAAATAAAAAGTACTGGGTACTAGTTTAAATAACTCTAACCTATTCAATCAAAAATGATAATTATTTGAATAAATCAGAGCCAGAGATAGTTAAACCTATTATCGAGCAAATAAAATAATTCAATCGTTTGACTATTCAGCGTTATTGAAACAAAATTCAATTTTAAATTTAAATTAATGGAGAATTTCGAATGCGGTATTCGTATTTAATCTTTTATTAATAGATATCAACCTTGAAATGTTTCAATAGAGAAATATGTGACATAAATAACAAATAATTGCAGCAATATACGATCAATATCAATAAAAATAAACATTTATTTATATCATACGCATGTGGAGGATGCTTTAAAGTCCATAAAATTTTATCTGACCGCTAGGTTTAAGTACTTGGTGAATATTTAGCTTCATCTGGAGTTCTGCGCGGTTAGAATTCGAGCCCAATATTATTTTTGCTTTTCATTAATGTATGTCATAAAATTGATGAAAAGCGTTTGTGCTATCCACCAGACAAAGTTCTTTCCACAATCAAAAATGTTAAGGATTTCCCTGAATTGAGTCAAACCATATCATGGAAACTTTTAAAGTAAATGGGCTTCCGCTGGAAAAAGCATACCACAAACTTTATTTTATTAAAAAAAAAGCTATTGTTTTATGGAGTACCATAAAAAAAGGAATAATAAGAGAACAATAATTTATCTGGACGATACTTGTATCAACTAGGGTTGGCACTAAATAAATTATGGCAGGAGGAATTATTTGATTTATCCTCTGATTTGAGATCAGTTCAGATAGTTTTGTTGAGAGTGATTAACTTTTTGAATCTACTCTTACCTATGGCTACCATGAGGACATAAATGCTGATGTTTTTGAAGAATAGTTCGAACAAATGATGGACCGTCTTGCTAAGAGCTCTGCAATTTGGAATGGACAATGCAAGTTATCACTCGAGACTGCCCACATCCAATTGGCTAAAAAAAGAGTTACACAATTCCTTGTGTTTTGTTTTCTTCATGATAAATTTAAAAAAAACAACATGCAATTGATGGAATTGCACAAAATCATGGAATGGCGCTAGATCTCCACCATATCATAGTGAACATAAAACCAATTGAACATATGTCCATGATATGGACATAGATAGGGAGATTTCGAAAAATTCTTTTATTTGTATCTCATTTGTAAACGTCAGTTTCCAAGAACACAATATTAATCAAGAAAGTTTATTTTATCAAGTCACTAACTTGTAAAACTGACAGTTAACTTGCAAAATTTTTACAAGTTAGTATACTGTATTTGAAAATCAAGAGAGAGTAAATTCCCAGAATAAAAACTAATTCGGTATGCAAAACTATAGTACAGTACGTGCGGTAAAACTTCAATATTTGTAATGCATTCTAAATTGTTTTTGTTAATTTCAATACAAAATTTATTAAATTTCTTGGACTATCACATTATTTTATGATCTTTCATTGTTACTACAGTAGGCCTAAGAACATTAACGTGCGTCAAGGCGTAACCAGATTAGAAAGGGATAATTGTTATTTAACGACCTCCGAATGGCAACAGCTTCTAATGACAGATATTTTGACTTACATAGTGCTTAAGTTTCTAGAAATGCAGTTATTTGATTTTCGATAAACGTGACAAATAGTAGTGACTAAAAATGGAAGCAGTTTGTGAAAAAATTAAAACTAGACCATTTATCGCTCAATGAAAAGAGTGCTGTAGTGAATGTGTACCACTATTTTAAACATCAAAATCCCTCAAACGCTATTGACAGTGTAGTTGAAACAACATCTAAGGCAATGGGATATGGAAAATTTACAATATATAGAGTTCTAAAGGAGGAAAAATCAGGTGGAGTAACCTCACCAAAGCCGAAACCAGGTAGACAAAAACTATTAAAAGTCAACGTGGACGAGTTTTTTAAAAATGCTATTCGTAAGCTTGTTCACTCATTTTTTATAAACAAGCAAATACCAACTTTAGATAAAGTTTTGCAAGCCATTACGTTACATGAGTTAAACTTTAAATTTGAAAAAATGGGCAGACACTCAATGCTAATTGATTCTGAAGAAATTGTATGTTGGAAAAGACAGTACCTCAGAAGAATACAACAAGTTATAGCTCAAAATAAAAACATTTATTATTTAGATGAAACATGGGTTAATGAAGGACATTGTGTAGGAAGAGTTTGGAAAGACAAAAATATAAAATCATCCCATCAAGCTTTTCTAGAAGGATATAAAACTGGTTTTAAGGAACCTATAGGAAAAGGTAAAAGATTAATTATTCGTCATATAGGCAGTACAAACGGTTTTCTTGAGAATGGTTTACTCTTATTTAAATAAAAAAAAAAACGTTGATTATCACGAAGAAATGAATGGAGACGTGTTTGAGGAATATTTTGAACAGATGATTCAATTCATAACAAAAAGATCGGTTATTGTAATGGACAATGCAAGTTACCACTCCAGATTACTTGAACCTTTACCAACCACTAAATGGAAAAAGGGTGAAATTGCAAAATGGTTATCTTCTAAAAATTTAGCCTTTGACAATACAATGCTGAGGGCAGAATTGTTAACTATTGCTAAAAAACATAAGCAAAATTATAAAAAATATAATATTGAGGAGAAAAAACGAGAAATTGAAATCCTTCGTTTACCACCCTACCATTGTGAGCTGAATCCGATAGAATTGATATGGGCTCAAGTTAAAGGTTATGTTGCCAGAAATAACACTACTTTTAAATTATCAGATGTTAAAAATCTCTTCAATAAGGCAATATCTGAAGTAACAAGTGAAAATAGGCAAAAATGTATTAGACACGTTACAGAAATAGAAAAAAAATGTGGGAGCTAGATAACATAATTGATATTACTATAGAGCCCATTGTAATTTCTCTAGAATCAGATGGTGAATCTTCTGACACAGAGTGCGAGGAACCATAACTTTAAAATTATTAATTTATGTACTTTAATTTTATTTTTAGATTTTTATTTTTTAAGATTTAATATTGTCGTATTTTTTGCATGTTGTTCGTCAAATTTTATCCTTGCGGTTGGTTTCTTTTTTTTATATACCTACTTAATTGTTTTTTTAGCTCCGCATATTAATTTATAAGTAATTGTAATTATCTGTACATATTATATACATATTTTGTAAATAAACATATGCCTAAAACAAAATGCCTAAAATAATATTGACTTTTTCTTCATTTTACCCAAATTAAATTACTACTTACGAATTATGTTTATCTATCTAAAATTGGTAATCTAGGTATAAATAACCAAAACAAATTAAATATTTCTATTTCCATATTAATTTAATTTTGAAAACGCACGTCTATGGTTTACTACCTTTAACACTGATAACTGCAAAACATTTCTGGAAATTTACTCTTTCTTGATTTTCAAATACACTATAATATTATTGACATTAGTGTGATTGGGGCAACTGAAGATGTTTTGTTGGTCTACTTGAATCAACTATCAGCTAGATTCAGCCCTAATACTTTATGAGCAAAATGGTCTATGCTGAAAAGCTGCTTGGAAATGAAAGAAAATGCCCCTGGTAAAGGTAATTTTTTGGAATTTATCTAACCTTTTTACAAATGAGAAACAAATAAAATATAAAACAATACACGCAAGGTAACGGGTTTTAGTGGCTCAAGGAAGTAACTGACTCGCCTGTGGCTCGTCAGTTATATCCTCCATTCGCCAGTAAAAACCCTCTTACCTTGCTAGTAATGTTATATACTAATAATATACATGCTGTTAAACAGTTATTTTGGAAGCTGTAAATAATGAAAAACCTGAAAACTGGGAAAAGGCAGTAATGCATATCAAAAATTGACTGAATAATTTTTTTGTGTAATTTTTTTATCATATAACTTATTGTAAAACATAAGTTTTATATTATTAAAAAGCCGCACGTTTTTATTTTAAATTGGTTAGAAATTATAGTAAGTTCTTTAATTAGTTACAAATGTAATATGCACTCAAAGAAGTATTATTAAATTTTGAGTTCTGGGGAGTCAAGTTTTTGTTGGACCACCGTGTATATATAGTGTAGACGTTCAGGATATAGTGCGCGGTGCGCGCTTGAATATAATAAGAGATATAACCAAAACTCAACCAGGTTAGTACAAAAATTTAATATAAATTATCTAAATTTGTTTCGATTGAATAAAAATATCAGCAAACTTTTTTTATCTGTTTAATTAACCATGTATTTCTTTCAATTAATACCATTGTAAGGTTTCATTCAATATTATGACGTCTGTTGTTTATTTGTTTAAATCTCATAAATATAAACGTGCATATTCAAGATTACCACCAATGTAGGATACAGATCATACCAAAAACACTTCAATATTTCGGTAGCCAATAAAAGTACAAATAGTACAAGTACTGAACGTTCGTACATACAAAATACCTCACAAAAACATTCTTCAATTCACTTCTCGTGTATGCATATATATCTGTCGAGAAGAATCGTTAGCCATAACGCATATTTATACAACTGACATTTACGATTATGGAATGTGTCGCTGCTTTAAATGTTTTTGTTATTGTATCCATATATTTTGCATGTCTGTTCTTCTCGGAATTGTTTTTATACTAAGACATGCTATAGGAGATAATATACTACAACACTACAGATAAAACAACTCAAGTTGACATACATTCATTTATTATCAACTAGTTTTTAATAATTTGTTGAGAATTCTATATATTTGTCTAGGATCTTTGAATTTATAATAAACGATTTGCTTACACTCACAGAAATTGTTAATGATTAAATATTGAGGAACCTCTATGATTTATCATTAGAGTAATATACAGGGTGTTTGATTAAAAATTGTCCATGCAGTAACTGGAGAAATTTTAGCACGTACGCAAGACTAAACGGGAAGTTTATGCAGCAGGGAAAATGCGGGAAAGGTATCCAGGAGGAATTTGAACTTGTGGAATAAAGAACTCTCAATGCGGCGCTAAGCAAGCAAAATGTTTAACGCAGACCAACGGATTGGAACACAAGAGAAAGCACTTTGAGGACATAGAAAGGACTCCAGAATATACTAGTTCTTCCTAACAATACTCACAACCCAATTCTGGCGCTTATAGAAAACGGAACATAAACGGTTCCTGGTTCGAAGATCATAAACAGATCGTCAAAGATTAAATTCTTAGAAGTTAACCACTTTGCAATTTCTTCTTTCCCCCATTGAGTAGTTGGTAAACGTTCAACTAATCCAGAGACACGTCTCCGTTCATCTCTTCGTGATAATCATTGATTCAAACAGAAGTAAACCCTCCTTAAGAAATCCATTCATACTATCTATATGAGTAACAATTAGTCGTCGACCCTTACCTGTTGGTTTCTTGAAACAAGTTGATTATCCTCCCAGAAAGGCTTGTCGAGATGTTTTTTTTTTCTAAAGTAGTCTCGTCTCCAACATACAATTTCTTCGGAATCGATAAGCATTGACTGTCTGCCAACTTTGCATGAACTCATGCAAAACTTTCCAAAGTTTGTCTCTACTTATTGTGGGTAAATCACACAAAGAAATTTTAAAATAAGATTCAATGAACATTTACGAGCATATAGATTACAAGAACCAGATAAGTCAAACTATGCAAAACACGTTCTTGAACATCCACACTCACTCATACACACCAATGACATTCAAATATTACACACCTGTGATAAAAAAGCAAAATTTAGATTTCCTCGAAGAACTTGAAATCAAAAGACATCTAGCAGATCAAAAATATAAAGTAGTTAATGAACAAATAAATCTTGGAAGTTCACCACTATTAAACTGTTTACTTTGATTGAGTCTTCATTTTATACATAGATAAGACGTAATTATAACACAAATATATTAAGTTATTGTAAAGATCAGCAGGATATAGTTTTTTCCTGGTTTTTCTATATCATTGCACAGTTATACTGATCTTAGAGGGAAATACATTCAGGATAATCCCTTAGGGCTAATAACATCTAGACTTTAATATTGTTATATCTTATTACTTCCTTACTTGGTCTAGCCTTAACTACTTATCAACATCAAGTACCTAGTTACAAACAAACAAGATGTAACTTCAATATGTCAATCTGACGATGCTATTTCGATAGCGAAACGGCTGTCATTACATTTAAAGTATTTAAAGAATAAACAGTGAAAATTAATTCAACCTTTTAGTTGTTTATTGTTCTGAATAGTATTCTTACATTTCCTACATTTTGACAGTTTCTTTATTTATTGTTATTTAGTGGGTCATTATTATAACGACAAAAATAACCATAAATAAGGTTACTATTCATAAACAGATTTATATAAATATAAAATGCTTTGAAAATGGTTTATTTATAAATATCTAATAAACCGAAACAAATAATGTAATTCCCTTAAAGTACGTCTATGACCAGCTGAATAATCCCTAGCCTATTGTTATAACAATAGCAGATAACTAAATTTTACGATAGTCCGTATGATGTGGCAAATTTTCTATCTAAATAGTAGAACCCAATGTAGAATAAGCTAAAATATTGACGTTGTACGAAAAGCACACGTACTAAAATATGCATAACAAATTAGTTTTTTCTCTGAGAATTTACTCTGCCTTATTTTTCAAACGTACTATAGTCGGTTTTAGTGGTCCATGGGCTTTGAATATTGTTCAGAGAAGTCTGGCACTCAGACACAAGAACTGGATGGGTCGAACGCTCTGAGAACAATAAGCCTAATGTGTTTTCTGTTAAAGACACTGGAGAAATGTCATGAAAGACTTAGAGAAGGTGATCTGGTAGAAAGGCCACTTCACCAGGACCAGTATGCCTATCAAGCACATATCAACTAAAACAGCTTTACACAACTTCGTTAAAAAGGCTGGCTACGTTATAGGTAACAAAGAGGTCTGTTCTATGTGCCCTTTTGGATATAGAGGGCACATTTGATAACAAATCCAACAATTCTTTTAACAGCATCAAAGTGTACAGGAGTTAATTAAAACAAGCTGCAGATAGATTGACTAAAGCTAAGAAACTAGTCTTTACATGGGCGAGATGCAAGTAACCAGGGCTAAGAGAGGTGGCCGCATAGTGAAGGGTTCTCTCCTCTATTTTGTTATGGACGGACTTATCATGGTGTTTGATCAAAAGGAGACAGCTGCAGCTGTCGGAGGCGGAAAAATTCTAGTATCCAAACTTACCTGGAAAGAATAAAGAAAAAAATAGCAATGACTTTTTTTCTGACCAAAAGAGCACATGGGAAAATAATACTACATGCATCTTTGGTTTTCTGGATTTGATTTGATTTACTTATGGATCAAAATTGGGCAGCAGATCCTGTCTTGGAGCAGATGGTAGAAGTAGAGACGAAAGTTCCAGTCATCTTCTCAGCAAATATACTTCAATTTTCCAGACAGTTATACGCAGATTAACTTGCGAAAAGTAGTTTACATTGAGAACCTATAGAAATATTAACATCTTAAGATACAGTCATTTAGTTCTTATGATATGAGAATGCTCACGGTTTGTATACGAATTACATACAGAGCTAGAAGCTAGCTGGTCCAAAACCAGCTCTTGCACTGAATTAACAAATAACACATCGATTATTAGCAATTGCGGGTCGCGAATTTCAAGCTAGTGTAGTAAAAGGAGTGGGCAACTATACACATTCTCTCAGATTGTAGGTATCTATGTAATATTCCAGTAAAATGGGTGGAAAAATTGTGCTCTCGAAGACAAACAAAAATTAAAGGGGACTATGGAATTATAATGTCCAGTGGCATTATAATCACTAAAATCGATACACCAAATCAATCCTTGTTAAGAGAAACACCCACTTGTGTGTACGAGGAAATGATTTAAATATAATTCGACGTGCTATGTTAAAGTCTCACCATTTCACTTTTGATCCGCCGACCGAGAAAGTAATGAACAAACAAATAATGATTAATAGACGCACATATTAGACGCGTTTGGCGTGGGTGAGCGTATTTCGCCTATGGCGACACCATGAAAGGATATATAAATGTGTGTATAAAGTGAAGAAAATTTGTTATCTGTTTACCTATTCATTCGAATCTCAATTTTTAATGATGTTATGGATATGCTCACATCCAACATGCTTGTTTAGTAAAAGTTCTGTAAATGTAAATTGTTAGTAGCAAGCGAAGCGTTTGTCATGGGAACAAAAAATAATACAAAAAGAGAGAATCGTAATGGAAAATAAAGAAAATGGCAAAAACAGCTTTCTATGCGAGAAAATTAATTACACGATTAATATTAATGAGCAAGAAAATGTCATATTTAGTTATGTGGAATTGTAGAATTAATTATTCAACTGAAATTGTTAGTTGTTTTTGTAAGTTTCTCGATCAATTGCTTATGACTCCGATTTTTTAAGATTAAGGCTTAAGTCGCACTCTTATCTACTATTTTGAGAGAGATAAAGCGACTGTAGACTTAGCTACGCATACCTGTAACTGGGATTTCTAAAAACAGTACTGGGAAATACTAGCCAACAAAGATGGACCAGATACAGATACTGAAAGTCTTCAACAATTTCAAATTCATTCTTACGTGACTTCAAGCATATTACGGCATTATACAGTGTGGAAAAGCCGAATGGAATAAATTCATTATTTCCCGAAACACGTGAAATTTAAATTATAAATTGAGATTAAACTGAAAATTTCATCTCTTCAACCCTCTTTGCGTGACAGTTGCACCCCCTAATTTATTAAATGGAAAGTATGGGCTTGTGATATATCGTTTGAAAGGTCTCTTCATTCTATATCCAAAAATGTTATTGTTTTTAACCCATTAATGGCGAAACTTTATTTTTTGATAAAAAGTAGAAAAAGCTATAAGACACATTAATCAAAATGATAATTTTAGTGTAAAAAACTAATAAATAATACATAAGTACTGGTTTAGAAAAAAAAGGACTATTGCCATATGGCAACGCTAGCCAATAACGGAGTCATAGATAATTGTTTGGAGTGGAATATGATATTACACTCCAAGCACATTCCAACATTACACTTAGTGCAGGAAGTTCGCACTGTTGAAGAAAAACCTTCACCAGCACAGCGTCTTCTCTTTCTTTGATCATTTTGCTGCCAAGATATTCGCGGTGAACATTTTGAACATCAACTTTATTGACATATATATTTTTAACGTTATGAACAATTAAATACTACATAATATCAGATATTTTATTTGTTTATGCATACTTCCCATTTAAAAAATTGGGGGTTGTAACTGTCACTCACTATACCCTTTTTTCAGTTTGCGACTTTCTAGTTTTCAAAGTATTAAGTAGTTTATTTCTGAAGGAAAAATTCAATTTATTTTAAGAATTTTTAATTATTTATAGTTAATGCCAGTTAAAACGAGGAAGGAATTGTTTTAGTTTGTTTATTTGGGTTTTTAAAGTTTTCTGTTCCGTATTTTATTTTTAGTTTTTTGTATGTAATGTTTATGTTTGTTCCGTTTATTATTAAAAAATTACATTTCACTAGTGTTTATTTAAAAACCACCCCCATTTTGGTTCAGGTAAACGGAAGCCTCCACCGGAAAAGCGTTAATGTGCCAGAGTAGTAAGTATTAAAAGACTACAAAAAGTATTTGTTGGGTAATTGAAGCTCATAGGTTAGCAATTTCACTACACACACCACCAAGAAGGTGTAATGTTAAAAAATAAGCAAGTGGAAACAAAGGACAAAAGTGTGCACATACATTTCATCATTAAATACAGGGTGTGGCGCGACAAGTTTTGAGTAATGGCGGATACAGTTAGGTTAAAATTTTGAAATTACGAAGCTGTAGGTTTTGGATCTTGGAAATAACGTTCTCTACTAACATGTGGATTATCATTAGACCAAAAATGGGAGTACATTTTTGCTAAACTTTGTTTCATCACACCATATAACTTTGTTTATGAAGTTTTCATCCTCTTCACAGAATTCTACCCTTCGAGGAAGATCACATAATTGTAAGTGTTGCACCAAATGATATGAAAATGGTTTCCATTTATGTTTATTTTTTTTTAAATACGATGAATTGTTCTCGTCGACAAAGTAAGATCTCCTTCAAAATCTCCCAAATGAAATAACCCAAAACATTAATTTCATTTATGTCATTGTCCACTAGTGGTTTATTTTTATTAATTTTTGTCTTAAATTAATCAAACTGACGGCAGTTTTTAAGCAATATTTTTGCAATATCACCAGCTGCATTTGGTCGATATGGATATCTTTCTGCAAAAACACGGCAAGTCCGTTCAACAATTCTATTACACTCGCCGTAAATAATAATACGAATTAAAAAATCATCATTACTAAATCCTACATTTGCCATTATTTACTATGAAATAGAAACTTGTAAAGAAAACTGTCAAAATAAAACGTTCTAACTATCAAATCTTTGACAGCCATGGCCTACCATTTACTAATGTTTAAATCATTAAGTGTTATTATGTTTTAACTAAGATAATGAAATATCTCAAAACTGGTTGGATTTAGATATAGGGAATAACGATACCAAACGAATTGGCTTAAAAAATACATCGGAAAATGTAATAACATACAGGGTGTTCTATTTAAAGTAAGCAACTTATAAATGATTAAAATTGTGCATGTTGGCGGCTATTTGTAAAACACCCTATATGAAATATCAATGAGTTGGACATATGTAGTTAACGGGCAAGCCCTTGTTGTTTATTGGTTACAATTTCACGTCACTAGCTTCGATATTAATGGAAATATTATTATTTAATGTGGACTAGGATTTTTTCAAAATTTTGATAAAAAACGAAATATCTCGAAAATAATTCAATTTTGGTATGGGATATTGTGCACAAATTTCATGTAGAATTCGAAAATAAAATAAAAAATATTAGGTTCTATTTAAAATAACGAAGTTGACGTCTATTTCCGGTATAACCGGAAGTGCCACATTCAAGACAACATTATATTTGAACTTAGCGTCATCCAAAACCTACAGCTTCGTAATTTCATATTTTTAACATAACTGTATCCGCCATTACTTTTAATCAAAAACTTGTCGCGCCACACCCTGTATATGTACATGTAATTATACTCAGACTTTTTTGTTTGTTTGTGCAAACAAGTCTTTGGATCTACACTTAGATTTAAAAAAAACTCAAAACTCCTTCGACGCAAATATGCAGCGATTGTTTGAAGAATTTCTTCATTTTTTGAGAAAATTTATGTTGGAGTATTTTGACGAATGATTTAAAAGAATGAAACAATTTATGTTTGTCTATATAAGAGTACTTCTAAATAACTATAAAGCATAAAGTTGTGGATTCCTACTTATTAACAATGTTTAGAAGAAGAGTTAGTACAATAAATTTAATGTTTAGAACAACTTTTGTAACATTTCAAATATTTTTGATTCAGTTTACTAATTCATTCTATATTTATGGCAATAATATGCACTTAAAATAAAAAATGCCGTAACGTACAAAAATACCATAGTTTTTTCTTATTCTTTCAGCATTACGTTTTATAGAAAATACTTTCCCAAATATACAAAATATTTCTAGAGAAAAAAATAATAAAAGGAATTGATTTAGGACCCAAGCCGAAGTTTTGAATAGGTACGCAGTATTTACCTACAGACACTTACCTATTAACCTTTAAATATTTATAGAACCTAGCAATAAAAGTGATGGAACCTGTCAATTGTAAATCATTTCATGCTGATCTTTTTCAATGATCTGCAAGTCTGAAACGTCAATCATTTTCAAATCCCCAAAGATAGTATTGTTATTTGTATTTATTTACCTTATTTTGGCAGATCGAAGAAACCTCTAAAAACAAATCAATTTTTAATGAAGTTGGACAAAGAACTAATGCATTAATAATTATAAAATATACATAAAAATAATAGGCACTTTTCCGCAAAATCTTCAGTCAGAGGTTTTCATTACAAGCAAAAATCATTTTTCAAAAAATATATTAAATAGAAGTTGAAAAATTGAAGTTGATATCTTTTGAACCAACTAAATTATTTCTTGTTTCGCGAGAAATCTACAGCTGTATTTTTATTGTTGAACGTTTCCATAATTATATGTTTAAATTAATAAAATTTGAGTTAAAAACTAAAAATTTCTTTACTTTTTGTTTTCGTGTTTATCAAAAAAGTAAATCTTGAAGCATCAAAATAAGATACATGCAAAATATATTCATAACTATTTAACAAAATGAACTAATGTAATAGTAAAACTTTAATAAAAAACTAACTAATGTTTGCTGGTAAAACAGATCTTTATTTTTTAACAATGCGTGGTCCAGTAAAAGTAAAAGTATCAAATTTAAATATTGTCTACTTTCTATAGCACAGTGTCTATTGATTTAATTAGATACTTGGTGCAGATTTACCGATATATCAAAAATAATACCTTACCATATTTGCAAACGATATTCAATTAAAATCGATTTCATTGAATGAGCTTTCTTGTTCAATGAAGTGTTACATGTACCATTTGAAACGTGAGATTGAAACAATAATAATTAATTCCAATCAAATTGATTCCTTAATAACATACTCATTATTGGAAATAATGTTGAGGGAGTAACAGTTTCAACTTTCTTCTGTTTGTACATTGACGGGGTATCCGATATGTATTAATCTTTAAGTAAAAATATCAACAAACCCAATCAACAAAACAACCTCTATGTTACAAGAGATATTCTAGCATGTTACAAATAATCGAAATTGCCTAGGCTGAATTAATTTCTGTTCGGTGGTAGGTTCTATTAATATGTTATATGTTTATGTTACCTCATTGTATAAATAGACTATTTATACAGTGGTTGTGTATAATATCAAAATAAAAATTAATTTTTTGATTGATTTATGATTTAATTATGGTTTGGCCAAAGCAGTACTTAATTACAAATATGCAGTGCTTTTCAGATAAAAGTATCCACCTTTAATAGCTTTTGTAATATTAGTAATTAGGAAAAATCCAAAAACACGTCAATTTATGTTGGAAGGGGAAAGCATTATGGCTTATTTAAATTTACTGGAAAAGCCCCCCTCACCCCTAGCAGCATCCCTGTTTTTTTTTAAATTATTTCTCATATTTTGTAACCATATTATGACGTTGGGCGTCAATTTGTGATATGATTTAAATGTTGAGAGTGAATTTATAAAAATATTTAGTTAACTTTTAAAAAATAACAATATACCAAAAGAAAAAATGTAAGTTACAATAAAACAACCATTAATCTTAATTTAGTCTTTAATTAGTTGTAAAAGATATTTCAATAATTAACAAAATTTATAAATGTTTATCACAGCAAAAATTATGATAGTTAAATACCTCGGCTAGGGGTGAGTAAGTTCATTAGCTCTGACTATAGTACATTATTTGTTTCTTTAAGAAATTATAAGGGCGCCACTGAAATCTTTTTATTTTTTATGATACTAATGAAGAAAGTTGTTTTAGGCTGAGTTATTTAAATAAGTATCATTAGATGACAGAAAGATGTCAGAAAAAACTGTCTATGAAGATAAATGAAAATGTACCAACAGATAAAAGATAAATAGATTTCCTTGGTGCTAAAATGAATGAAATTGAGAATACGTTACAAAAAAATAATTTAAACTTAAATTTTACTAGTTTTATTTTGGGGTGATTATGATTGGTTGTTCGGCCTTCTTCTACTGTAATATAAAATCTTTGTAATTAAAAATTATTTTCTATTTTTTAGTTCGGTTAGCAATAGAAGCGTTTGTTTAGTTTTTTTAAAATATTATTTATTGAAAATCAAACGGTGTTTAATGTTGGCCATATTTAGAGTGTAGTAAATGTATACGGTTTCTTTATGTACCACATAATATATGCATTTGTTTATTATATTTAGAATGTATGCCTTTTGGGCGTTTAAAAAATTACTAGTTACGGAATCAAACAAACCATATATTATTGTTATTGACGATATGGTCGATTTCATCCAATAAATGTTATAGAAATTGACTAGCTCAAGAAGACCTGTTTAAACTTTCTAGATGTAAATCAATTGAAAGATAAATGCCAAATTAATGATCGTTATCTTTGCATTGTCCATATTAATTTATTTTAAACTGTGTCAGTCCAGTCGTCGGCAACTAATAATGACATTTCTTAGGAATTACGAGAACCGGTCGACAATAATTTCCACTATTAATATTCGGAATAAGTTTTAATCTCTAAAATTTGTGATAAGTCATACTTTCTTGTTTATTCTAGCCACCCGTGGGGAGAATAAACAACACACCTCATTATAATATCTCTTGTTTTTTTCGGCGAATTCTTCACCAACCAACCCTTTAATACGCAGGTAACTGAATCTTTTTGTGAGATTGTTAAAAGCTGATAAAAATGCTGGAAACGTCAATCTTATAAACCGGCAGTCAAAACATACCCACGTAGGGCTAGTACCATACCACGAAAAACCATATTTCATAACCGTTTTATCAGATCTCAAGAGTGTCCTTTTTCCTCGTTATTTTTCTTTTTGTTATGCATCACCAATGAATCCAGTTAACCGAAATATTCCACCAAATACCAAACAGTAAAATTGTTTTAATATTGTGGAACAAATTAAAAAAAACAATTTAATAAATATTATGATTATAAAAGATGAAATGAAATCCATCTACAGTATGATCCAAATGTATGGAATAAATTTATTATTTTAGAAACAGACGACTTTAAAAAAAATCTTAAAACACGTCAATTTTAATTTTTGAATGGCCATCAACTGCTATAGATTTGTTGGACATTACGTCATTAGTGATGGCGTGATGACGTCATCGACGATTTTTTAAATACAAACCGAGAGGACGTGACAGGTCATTTGAAAGGTCTCCTTATCGCCTTTGCAACAATGTAATCATTTAAATATTTATTTCTACAGGGAATAAAACAAAATAGTGTTTATTGTTGGTTCCGAAAAAAAAATACATTGATAAAAACAATGCTACATTATAATTTGAAATTAATTAATGTAGTAAATACTCGGAAGTATTTTTACAAAAATATTTAAATCAATATTGTCATTGACTCGTCTTTATTCATCATTGATCTGTGAATCTATCAAATAATACTTTCGAGTTTTTTGCCGACATTAATAACAGCATTTACAAAAATGAAACTAACAGAAACAGAACGAATCAAGATTTTAACCATGATTGGTTATGGAGATAGAGTGAGGACTCAAGCAGAAGTTCGTAATTTATTTAATGCTAAATACCCCAATCGCGATCCAATTACTCAATCAACAGTAAGTAAAATTGAAAAAAAAATTAGAGAAAGGGGCCATGTTAAAGATCTTCCCAGAAAAGGTAGAACATCAATATCCGAAGCCAAAAAACTGGACGTTGTACTGGCGTTTCAAAAACATCCTCATACCAGTTGTAGGCAGGTCGCACTAGATAATAATGTCCACCAATCAACTGTTGTAAGAGTGCTAAAAAAGGAGAAGTGGCATCCATACAAAGTACATCTGGTCCAGGAGCTATTAGAAGATGACTTTGATAGAAGAATCGAATTCTGTGAAATCGTTATGGAACAATGTAACAGAGATTCGGGTTTCATACAAAAGGTACCTACTTTATCAGATGAAGCGTCTTTTATGCTGAACGGTCACGTAAATCGCCAGACCTGTCAAAAATGGATGGAAGAGTATAGGACACAAAATCCCGAGAAGGTGAATGTTTGGGCCGGCATTATAAACAATCAAATTGTGGGGCCATATGTTTTTAAAGAAAACCTAACTGCTGCTAGTTATTTGGAATTTATTCAAAATTATCTGTTGCCACAGCTGAATCAGCTATTTCCAAATAGAAATGATTTATGGTACCAACAGGATGGGGCTCCCCCACACTATGGCGTTGAGGTAGGAAATTACCTTAATAACCTTTTCCCAGGAAGGTGGATAGGTAGAAGTGGGCCTAGCGAATGGCCAGAAAGGTCTTCAGATTTGACTCCGTTAGACTTTTTTGTGGCGATATTTAAAGAGCAGAGTATATCAAAATCGACCGAATAATGTAGAAGAGTTCAAGGAGAGAATCCGAACGGAAATTGCACAAATAACACCCGAAGTCCTCGAAAACGTTAGGAAAGAATTTACTGCTCATTATATTATTGCTGAAGGTCGGCAATTTAAACATTTTTTGTAATTTAATTGTATTTAAGTAAAAATTTATTCTAAGTTAATTGTATTAAAATAAACCAACAGTTTTGGTTAACCCTGTAGAAATAAATATTCAAATGATTACATTGTTGCAAGGGCAATAAGGAGACCTTTCAAATGAGCTGTCACGTGACCTCGGTTTGTATTTAAAAAAAATCGTCGATAACGTCATTACGCCATCACTAATAACGTAATGTCCAACACATCTATAGCAGTTGATGGCCATTCAAAAATTAAAATTGACGTGTTCTAAGATTTTTTTTAAAAGTCGTCTGTTTCTGAAATAATGAATTTATTCCATACATTTGCATCATACTGTATGTGTTATGGATTTTCTAATACGCCACACCATTGATTGAGTTAGTTAAAAAAGTATACAATATGCTACCAAAACTTAAGACATAATAGTAGGCTACACTAAAACAAAAATCAAAAAATATTTTGCAATTAAGTAATGTAATCTTAAACTTTACTTATCTTAAAACCAAATAAAACTTCTTTTAGTATAAGTTCAACTATTCTTTAACTATAATAATGTGTCTATATAGCACTATAATGACTTAAAAACTTCACAAAATCAAGAAAATACAGAATACAACAATCTTCAATGCAAATTACCATAATGAAAAAGCAATTGCACCAGTTTTTAATGATGTAGCTTATTGGAAAGTCCATTATTATACATTTTGAACATATTTTATAATAGTAATGTTTATTAAATTGTTTTTTAATTAAACATTATTAAAACTGTTTCACTGTACGGCTATTGCTATTTTATTTACTTATTACCGATTTTCAATTTGACTCTAAACTGTTGAGGCAAGTGTTACAATATATTCAAATACCCAGTTTAACTGCCTATTTATAAACCCTAAAAAGTTATATCAGATTTAAGGAAAAATGGTATTGAATATGAAGCAATTCCACATATTTTCGAAGGCGATCCTGCATTTTTTTTTATTCTGAAGAAGTCAGTTAGTTGGCAGACACCATAGACCTATCAAAGAAAGACGTTCAGGATAATAGAAACTTGTTTTCTAATAACAAATATTTCTCTTGAACTAATAAATTTATTTATTGAACACAGAAATAACAAAGATATTTAAAATCAAAACTATAATTTCAGAACTAAAACTTGAAGCACAGACAGTATTCTTTCCTTTATATAATAATAGTTAAGTGATATTTACCAAAATATTAATAAAGGTTAAAAAAATAAAAACATTAGGTTACAATTAAAATGGGCAATTATATAAATACAAATACAATCAGAAGATTTGAAAGAATTCGATTGTCAACTAAAAGAATTAAAATCGTCATCGCTACGCCACTGAATTAAATTATTGTGAACAAACAAATATTTTAACTTGAAAAGAAAACATTGGGGCTTAAGTAGTCTTGTTTTTTACACACCTGGCAATCCCGAACTATTTCTTTCACTAAATTTCACTTGATGTTACCTATAATTTTCTTCGCGTGGTATTATTCAGACAAGCCGTGCAGCGTTGTCGTTTATTGAGCAGCTCATTTCTATAATATTGGTATCATTCAGACAAGCCGTGCTGCGTTGTCGTTTATTGAGCAGCTCATTTCTATAATCTAACCGAATGAAATAGTTCAATGGTTAAATATTCCATAAAATGAGTTATATAATTTAAGTAGTTATAATTAATAAAATACTAATAAAAGATAGCATTATGGTCACGTTATTTTTGCAAATATGTATTCAACAAATATTATAGATAATTCAAAGCAATTACAAATTTCTTATCTTAAATAGAGTGTAGGCAACATTACAGCACAACAAATTCCAATGGGTCATATCAAGACAATATGCCAGACACCAATACACAATTTTACCAGAAAATTAGAATAATCTTCTTGATCATTAAAAAGATATAACGAAACTGTACATAATTCACTCTGTATATTATTATTAATAATGGAAACAAGAAGACATTCCTTAAAGGTCCATTGATAATACCCTCTACTTATGGCAGAAGCACGTACAGTTTCTCGTGAATCACTCTGTATAAAATAAACGTTTATATATTTTTATGTCACACACATGCCATTATAATTTTTTTTGGGTGGAATGGTCTCGACCAAGTTAAATTTCAAAACGTAAAACGACCATTCCCGCCCACACAATTTTTTCAGTGCATCCAAATGGTGAGGGATCGTGTGTCACATATTAAACGGTGACAATGCATGAATCAACTTTATTAATTTGATACTTTGTTGCTAACTCCACCAAATACCATTTTGAAAGACGTGTAATATTTTTCCTTCTATTGTTTACTTTAAATCGTTCATAAAAGAAACTGTACTTTTTTATAAAATACATCGAGGATGTCATTATTGGAACCTTAACAACTTGAGCTGGTTTTTGAATTTTAAGTATACTTAAAAGTTCACGCTGAATTCAACTTCGTTCGGATACGAAGTCTTCTTCGCAAACACCTTATAAATAGACATTCCGTATTCAAAATCGATATTGCTCAAGTTAAAATATTGCTTCAATAAAATAGCCACTGGATTCCAGATACGCCATGCATATAAATGTGCATGGGAAGAAACATCAGACAAATTTGAGAGTCTCGACAAATCATCATCTGAGCAGCAGACGGAAAAAAACGAACATAAAAATTTGTGTGGTTATAGTCTCGTAAACACCATCATAAAATTGCAATCAATTAGTAGAAATTAACGGGGAAGTCTAAATAAATAAAAAACTAAAAAAACATCAAGGTTTTATTGCTAACCAAACTAAAAAGTAGAAAATATTTGTTAATTACAAATAGTTTATATTACAATAGTAGAGGGTGGAATTTAGTTTTATTTTGGGGTGATTAACTATGATCAATCAGGTTTTTGTGGATATGTGGTAGGTATTTCTTAAAAATCATTTTAATTTAAAATTTCACTTAAACATTCCTAAGACCAAAAAAACAATTCTTAAACTTTTTATTCTCCCCCTGGTTACTGTATATCCTTTCTAACCCACCCTGTATACATTATTTTCTACTTTTACCTTTCCAAGAACCTCAAAATACTACCTACGTATAATTTCCAAAAACGAAATAAAACTTTTCATTCTCTTCCTGTATATTTTATTATTTTTAAGCCACACTGTATCTTTATTTTCCACACTTTTTCGGTCCCGAAAACCTTAAAATTTCACTTAAACTTTCGTGCCACTAAAAAAAACCATTCTCAAACTTTTTATTTTCCTCCCCCTGTATACTTTATATTTTTTAACCCACCATGTATCTTTATTTTCCACTTTTACTGTCCCAAGTACCTTAAACTTCCACTTCAACATTTACTTAAACTAAAAAATCCTTCACCCGTAAATTTTTTAACCAACCCTGTTTCTTCATTTTTTATTTTTCCTTTTGGTTAGCAATAAAATCGGTTTTTTTAGTTTTTCTAAACTATTAGTTGTTTTTCATTTCTTAGTTTGATTTTTTCAGTTAGTTTTCAATTTAAAGCTTAACTTTTACATGGGGTTTTTCAGAGCAAGTTATTGCACAATATTTGAATTAAAAATTTCCAACTGAAAATTTGTCAATTTGTTATCGCATTGTCATCGGACGTTGATAGGTATGCAAAGAGTTAAATTAATCACATGTAGACGTATACAGGGTGTTCCGAAAAGAATGGTCTTAATTATACCACAGATTCTGGGGTCAAAAATATGTTGATTGAACCCCACTTATGTGTATATACAATAGTGCCCACAAAAAAAGTTACAGGGTGCTAAAGTAAAAAATTTAAATAATTTTTTTTACATAACTTACATAAAACGGTTTAACGTTAATGTATGAAAATTTATGGGAAATACTAGTAGAGAAACAGTTGCATTCCAATTTTAGCAAATATTTTTATGGATAATTTAGAAAACATAATCTTTAATTCTAGTTATAAAAATAATATTGTATTTTGGTATAGATATGTTGATGATGTGTTAGCAGGATTTGTAGGTAGCGAACGACAGTTAGATATATTTTTTAATTATATTAATACCTTGCATCCTAAAATTAATTTTACTTTAGAAGTTGAAGAAAATAATTCAATTAATTTTCTAGATTTAAAAATTGAAAAAGTTAATAATTTACTAAATTATTCAATATACAGAAAACCAACACAAACTGATGTAACCATTCCGTATAATTCAAATCATCCTATAACACATAAATTAGCAGCTTATAATTCTATGATACATAGGGCATTTTCAATTCCAATGAACAAAATTAACTTTGATAAAGAAATTGATATCATAAAACAAATAGCTACATCTAATGGCTACCCAATTCATTTGATAAATAAATTAATTAATAAGAAAGAACAGAAAGTGTCACTAAACCTAATATTTCCTAAACAAACTAAAGAAATTAAAAGTTATAAAAATATTACATATTGTGGAACTATTTCCAATAAAATTTCAAAAATAATATCTTCGGCAACATCAGCATTAATATCATTTAAAACACAAAATAATATTGGTACAAAATTGTTAAATGTAAAAACAAAATTACCTAAATTAAAAAATCTGGTGTTTACAAAATTAATTGTCCAAAGTGTAATGCTGTATATATAGGTCAAACACAAAGAAATTTTGAAGTAAGATTTAACGAACATTTAAGAGCATATAGATTAAAACAACCAGATAAGTCAAATTATGCAAAACACCTACTTGAACATCCAACCTCACTCTTACACATCAATGACATCCAAATACTACACACTTGTAATAAAAAACAAAATTTAGATTTCCTTGAAGAACTCGAAATAAAAAGACATCTAGCAGATCCACAATTTAAAGTTGTTAATGAACAAATAAATCTGGGAAGTTCTCCACTTTTAAAGTGTTTGCTTAGATTGAGTCTTCATTTTATACATAGATAAGACGTAATTGTAACACAAATATATTAAGTTATTGTAAAGATCAGCATGATATAGTTTTTTCCTGGTTTTTCTATATCATTGCACAGTTATACTGATCTTAGAGGAAAGTACATCCAGGATAATTCCTTAGGGCTCATAACATCTAGGCTTTAATATTGTTATGTCTTATTACTTCCATACTTGGTTTAGCCTTATAACTACCTAATAAACATCAGGTACCTAGCTACAAATAAACAAAATGTAACTTCAATATGTCAATCTGACGATGCTAAGTCTAGCGAAACGGCTGTCATTATAGTTAAGAAAGCAATTTTTTTTTAAATAAATATTGGAAGTTTTGGTAAAACGAAGAGTTTTTCATTATTCTTAATTAATAATTATGGTTTACAATAAATATTACAGAATAACTCTGTTTTCATAAACTTTGGGTATAGGGAATGCTTAACAAAAATAAAAGTTATATAATCGGGTATTCTATTTATGATATAAAATACAGGGTGTTCCATTTGAAAGATGAGAGAAAATGAAAGGTTCGAGTTATCGTCCACCCTGTATACAAAAGGAAAAATAATTAATATTTAATAGAATACGGTGATATTGTATCATATTACAAAACTCTGTTAGACAAAAAAAATTTTCTTCAACGTACAATAAGATAAAGAGCGTTGATTTACCTACGATTTTCACACAAACGTGTCCATAACTTCTGAAGGACTTTGTATAACGTATCAAAACCTTATATCAAAATCTTCAAAAAAATGTGAGCAGTCCGAATTCGGTTCCCATTTAAAAAATCATATGTTTGGTTTGTAACGGAGTTATACAACACACTGTATACTTTAAGGTAATTTTAAAATATGGACCCTAAAGACATCTACTATTTTTGTTAATAACATTTTTTGATATCTTCTAAAACAACCCATATACCGAACTTTGTCGTAAGGTTGGTACACCCTGTATAAAAGCGTGTTAATAAAACAACAACTAAAACTGAAAAATTTAAAGCTAGTAAAAAGGATAATAAGAAAATTAAATTTTATTTTACACAAATTTACCGGACTCTAAATTGGGTAGAGTTCGTTAGAAACGTGTGAAGAAACCTGATACAGTAGAGACACTGATTTACGCTGCAATGTACCTACACAAACAAGCTTCGAAATTAATTACAATATAAAGTTAAGTGAATGTGGCAGTAGGTATGCCCAGCATGTTGAATAAGTCCGGTTTCGGTGTGTCGTCTATACTTACTTTGTGTTCAACTTCACACAAGTTATTTGTTTAATGTCAACCGTATCAACCGTTTGTCAGTTTATATTTGACTGATCAATAACACTGTTTTTTTCTTTCAAGTTAAAGTTATGTTTTATTTATAAAACTAATATTTGGTGGGACACAAGTTATTTTTGCTTCCTCTACTAGTATTATTTAATTGCTTGATCTGTATTTTTGTTTTCAGCCTTTTTTTTGTCATTAGCAGTACTTTCACAACATCAGCTGCGGCATTACAAAGTATAATTCCAGTTTGATGCCAAAATATTCGAAAATTCATCTTTAACTGCTTCTTAGGAGAATTCAAATCTTCAAATATCCCTAGTTTTCCAACACTGCTACAGTGATCAATGAGCCTCAAACATGTTGTTATAATCTTTCCAATATTAATTGCAAAAATCCATTTAAAAGTGTCATACAGAGTGAGTTAGTTTACTAGGCTTCAAAGTAGAAAGAATGTCATGAAAACAACATATTTGTCTCGTTAAACATTTACTCTGTATCGTCGGAACCCAGCTCTCTCTCTAGACTGGTAGTTGTACAGCGCGAAAACAAGTGGGGTACGCGACTTGTTGACAGCTTTTAATGGTCCGTGCAGGGGTCTCGGGGTGGTTTTTTGCGGCAGTTTTTATATAGCCCATAAAGTCGGTGTCTAGTGCGGAGGCACTTGAAAACAATATTTTGGGTGGAGGGTGGAACCTATGACATACACTTGCCAATTTTGACATTAAACTTGTACCTAACTTCGCCTCGAGCATATGTGATGAAATTTTCGAAATGGCGCAATATTCAAAAAGTACAAAATAAAATTTTTATTTTTGCTCATAAAAATTATGTATGCAATTAAAATAAGAAAAAAAAACTAGTGTGCCGTTGTTTGTTCATACAGTGTTCCCGAAACACGTCAAATTTAAATTATAACTTGACATTCTTTAACGTGAAAATGCATCCCTACCTTCAACCCCCTTAGAATGACAGGTACAACCCCCAATTTTTTAAATGGGAAGTATAGGCTTGTGATATATCATTTGAAAGGTCTCTTCATTCTCTATTCAAAAATGTTATTGTTTTTAAATTTGATGCAAAAATTAACATAAAAAAAATTAAAATCATGTTGTTACCGAAATTCGCTAAAATATACTCGAGACTTATTACAATATACTTAAAAATTATTTCCCGTTTAGGTCTTGATAATGAGAAAGTGAACAAAAACCATAGCAATGTGGTTTTTAGATGGTAACCATTAAAAAACTTTAAAGAATTTCCGTGGCAACGCTATTTTAACAAGCAGTAGTAAATTGTTTTATTTAAGTTGTCATTGTTGTAATTTAAGTATAAAATTTGTTCAATTCAATTTTGAAAAATGGTTAGATTAACGGAAATGCATAAAATAATAGTTTTACAAATGATTGGTTACGGAGATAACATCAGAACACAACAGGAAGTAACTCGCCTATTTCATGAGAAATTTCCTAATTTACCGCCTATATCCCAAGGAACAATAAGTAAAATAGAAAAGCAGTTTCGCAAGTTTGGTCATGTAAGGCAGATAAAAAAAGCAGCTGCCAATGCACTGAGTGATGAACTCAAATTAGATGTGTTGCTTGAGTTTCGGGAAAACCCACGTACATCGAGTAGACAGGCATCCACTACATTCAATGCTAGCCATACATCGATAGCAAACATATTAAAAGAAAATAAATTGCATCCGTATAAGATGATACCTACTCAGGAGCTCATGGAAGACGATTTTGATAGGAGAACTTTTTTTTGTGAGCAAATGATGGACATGTTGGATAACAATATTATCCAATTAGAAGACGTTATGTTTTCTGATGAGTGTACTTTTTTACTTAATGGTCATGCTAATCGGCAAAATTGCCGCTACTGGTCCACGGAAAATCCTCACTGATTGAGAGAAGAACACACTCAATACCCTCAAAAGGTTAATGTTTGGACAGGGATTGTAGGGAACAATATTATTGGTCCCTTTTTTATTGAGGGCAACTTGAATGGCAACAATTATTTGGTACTACTTCAAAATGATTCCAACGTTGGCAAATTTCCAGGTAACCCTCAAGTTCCAGCGAATACGATATGGTTTCAGCAGGATGGAGCACCACCACATTACCAACTTAATGTCCAGCAGTACCTCGATACAATATTTCCCAATTGGTGGATAGGGAGGTGAGGATCGATTGAATGGCCAGCGCGATCACCTGATCTTACATTATTAGATTTCTTTTTATGGGGATATGTGAAGAGCCATGTAAACTAAACCTGATTTAAATGACTTAAAAGAACGAATAACGCTTGTGATTAGGTCGATCACGCCTGATATGTTAAATAATGTTAGAAGACAGTTTTATTTGAGATTAGGATGTTGCCAAGACGTTCGCCGAGAACATTTGGAACAGCTACTTTATTAACATTCATAGTTCTTTTTCGTGTTCTACATTTTATTACGTTTTGCATTAAATTTTAGTTTTTGATTGTATTGTAGCGAATTTCCGTAACAACATGATATTAATTTTTTTTGTTAATTTTTGCATTAAATTTAAAAACAATAACATTTTTGAATAGAGAATGAAGAGACCTTTCAAATGATATATCACAAGCCTATACTTCCCATTTAAAAAATTGGGGGTTGTACCTGTCATTCTCAGTAACCGAAATAATGAATTTATTCCATTTGGCTTTTACACACTGTATAATACTAAGTATTTATAAGGTTTTAATCAAAATCTGAAAATTAGTTAAACACCCTACTGCGATTTTTAAGCCCAAAATTACAATTTTCTTTGAAATTCTATTTTTCACCTAAAGTCTTACTACAGAAAAAAATGTCTCGAGCATTTTCCTATCCAATTATGTTCCTTCAATATTTTATCACTTGAGATGCACTTTCTTTTAAATAGAAAAAGTGTATAATATTTTAGCTGTCATCTGATCTCTTTTAACCAGTTTTGCACATTTTCTATTATTCTGTAATTCTCTTTAAAATCACATTAAACTCCCTCGATTTTTATCTACATTGTACCACAATTACAGTTCGAACTAAATAGACCAAGCGGATATTACATTCCCATTGAAATCTTGAGGTAACGTCTGAACAAGTGTTGATAAAAAATAAAAATGAGATAGGAAAGTGTACAAAGCTTTTCTGAAATTCAAAACGGAATAACTGTACCGAGTTAGTTGGAGACGACGACGTGAAAGCTTTACTAAGAAGATAGAGACCTTTTGTTGAAACATTCAAGTTCCCACAAATGTTATGACTTGCTCCTTTTTAACGGAATGCCACCGTGAAACTTGAGTGACAGTCTAAAAATGCGACCTCCAAAATGACGTCCCATAGTTTCGTATTTACTTAGTACCTAAAGAAAAGTTTCTGTAACATTTTTATTGTTCGATTTGAGGGTTGATTTATTATCGAAGCCAGTCTGCTGTTGCAGGTGTTACGTTTTAATTCGATAGTGTCTCCTTTTTTTAGTTTGTAATAAGATGCCCGCTCTTCAAGGCCGTGATTGATTTCTCTATAAACATTTTTTAAGATGTAAGATATTTGACATTTACCTGAACAAGTGTAAAATATAACGTTTTAATACACTCGTCATTTCAAAAAATATTAATTGTCTACAGAGAATGGATAGAAAAAAACATAAAAGAAATAGAAGTGCAAACAGAAACACACCAAAATTCTATAAAAAAACTAAATGGATACCAGCAAACATGGATAGAGTAGGTAGTATCGGCTTCAGAATAGCATATACATTTTCAAACTCAAATCGCTTACAATGAATTAATTTTAAGGACAGCCTATTTATTGAGTATAACCAATCACGGTTTAAATAATAATAAATTTGAAATCAGTTAAACATTATGGGTAATTTCATTAAAAGTTCAAAAATTTTGAATGCCAGTGTATACTTCCCATAATTCTTCGCAACTCGATTTAAGGATGTTCTACACATCCTATCGAGGACTGACTGCACCAGTGGATTCAGCATCACAAAAAACACCGTTTTCCATAATTTCACGCAATTCAAAAGCCAAAAGTGTTTTTATCAAAAAAATGAGCAAGGCTATAACCTTGGATTTTTGTCAAAATTCAACAAAAATTTGATTATCATAAAAATGGTTTAGAACCACTATTTTGAATACGTAGAACACGAAAATCGAGTTTAAATGCAAAATTATGGGTAATTTCATTAAAAATTCAAAAATTTTGAATGCCAGTGGAATGCCCATAAATTCTTCGCAACTCGATTTAACACATTGGCTGCCACAAGGATCACCGGCGATCCTAACTAACAGATTACAATTGTGCCATTAGGATCACCGGTGTTACTTGTGCGTATTTCACTTTCAGAATTATTATAACGGTCGGCACTATGAGGACGCTCAACTAGTTTTACTGTGACACACTAGGAACCCATAGCTTATGTTACATTTTGTAATGTTTGTGAAAAATTTTACTGTGTGACATGTTTCACTAAAAAGCATTAAGTTGTTTACGATCACCGGTGATACTAGTGGCACATACGTGTGTAATATGTTAGTGCAGTGCCATTAGGATCACCCGTGATCTCGCTATTTTTTCAAAAAAAATTCGCTTACATTGTATTATTAACCATTTGTATAAATAAATATTGTTTTGTAAGCATTTTTCACTTTGGCACCTGGTGAACGTACCTAACACTCTTATGGTGGCAGCCAATGTGTTAAGGATGTTCTACACATCCTATCGAAGAACTGACTGCACCAGTGGATTCAGCATCACAAAAAACACCGTTTTCCATAATTTCACGCAATTCAAAAGCCAAAAGTGTTTTGTCAAAAAAATGAGCAAGGCTATAACCTTGGAATTTTGTCAAAATTCAACAAAAATTTGATTATCATAAAAATGGTTTAGAACCACTATTTTGAATATGTAGAACACGAAAATCGAGTTTAAATGCAAAATTATGGGTAATTTCATTAAAAGTTCAAAAATTTTGAATGCCAGTGGAATGCCCATAAATTCTTCGCAACTCGATTTAAGGATGTTCTACACATCCTATCGAAGAACTGACTGCACCAGTGGATTCAGCATCACAAAAAACACCGTTTTCCATAATTTCAGGCAATTCAAAAGCCAAAAGTGTTTTGTCAAAAAAATGAGCAAGGCTATAATCTTGGATTTTTGTCAAAATTCAACAAAAATTTGATTATCATAAAAATGGTTTAGAACCACTATTTTGAATATGTAGAACACGAAAATCGAGTTTAAAATGCAAAATTATGGGTAATTTCATTAAAAGTTCAAAAATTTTGAATGCCAGTGTATACTTCCCATAAATTCTTCGCAACTCGATTTAAGGATGTTCTACACATCCTATCGAGAAACTGACTGCACCAGTGGTTTCAGCATCACAAAAAACACCGTTTTCCATAATTTTACGCAATTCAAAAGCCAAAAATGTTTTTGTCAAAAAAATGAGCAAGGCTACCTTGGATTTTTGTCAAAATTCAACAAAAATTTGATTATCATAAAAATGGTTTAGAACCACTATTTTGAATACGTAGAACACGAAAATCGAGTTTAAATGCAAAATTATGGGTAATTTCATTAAAAGTTCAAAAATTTTGAATGCCAGTGTATACTTCCCATAAATTCTTCGCAACTCGATTTAAGGATGTTCTACACATCCTATCGAGGAACTGACTGCACCAGTGGATTCAGCATCACACGCCCACATTTTTAATGTTTGCAGCATAAGGTATTTTATTGACAAATTGCCTGTCCCTCTGTCCCTTGTAAATAAACTTAATCCCCAAAAACTATTTAATGTAGGCGTTTTAAAAATTGCCAAACCTATTTTGTTTAATAAGGGCGTTTTTATAACTTCGGTAGGTAAACGAAATTCACATTTAACATGTATATGCTATTATAAAGCCGACTGTACTTGAATTGCTAACTAAAACTGCTGGGACCAAACCAGAAGAAGACATAATAGAAAAAAAACCGGGAAGAAAATATAAATCGCTAGGGAAGGATGATATAGTTATAGAATTAAAATAAATAAATAAATAAAAGGAAAATATAGGACAGAATCTATGAGATGATTATAAAAATATGGAACCAAGCAAAAATGCCAAGGAAATGGGAAATGGAACAAATTTTCACAATTCACAAGAAGGAGGATCAAGAAAATTGCAAAATCTTTAGAGGGATTACGTTACTTAACGTGCTTTATAAGATAATAGGGAGTTTTTGAGCCACCTAAAAATCTATGTACGTAAATGACGTTTCGGTTATTATGAGCATGCGCTTTTCTTGTGCTTTCGTAATTAACCGGTTTACAACAAAACAGTTTTTGGTAATCGAATTTAACGTATTAGATCATAATTTAGTTAGAAATGTGATTTTGCAAAATATATTTGAAGAGGGGGCAAATGATCCTCCAATATATAGACCAGAGTTGACAATTAAGCACACGTAGCAAAACAAAGCACAACAAAATTAAGAACATTCGATTACAAATACAAATTAGACCTAACCTAACCTTATTATTTCGTTGTTGGCTATCTTAACTAAGCTTCGATGACGAGTTGTCAAATTTACTCAAGGATTACAAATATTAAATATTTCAATCGAAATACAAACGAAGGTTTAGTATAGCAATGGTTTAATTATGTTTTAGAAGTTATAAGTAAATAGTCCCAATTACTATTTTTGTCTTATAAAAAAGATATAAATACAATTATATTCTCTATCGGCAACGCCGTGAAAACTTTATCGTTTAATAACCGTTACGTTGTAACTCCGCATATTACGGGATACGTTATCGGTTAATAACGTAATTCATAATTTTATAGCTAATGCGCATGTGCACAATAACGTATAGCGTGACACGTACGTTAAATAGGTTGCTCGAAAACTCCCTAATGTCAAGAATAATACAAAGACGTCTGGCAGCTACTACTGGAGATATATTATAGGGCAATATAAATGTGGATTTACAAAAGGTAGATCAGCTATAGATGCAATACACAAATTAAAACAAACAATAGAAAAACGCATTAATATCAGATAGGCATAGAAATGCTTTTTATACATTTCCAACAGGCCTTTGACTCTATAAAGCGAACTAGAGAGGACTGATTAAGATGACGATGGAACACTCAAGAGTAAGTATTATAATAAAAAAGGTGAAACTTTGTAAGTAAAAAAGAAGTGCAACATTATCGGCAACACTTTTTAATTTGGCATTAGAATATGTTATTATAATTTGCCTGTTTGTTTCTAAAATAAATCAATTAAGAACAATAAATAAATAACGTATAAGAAATATTAACTTCTTGATATCTGACGATGAAAGATATTTGGGAATCGCGAAACAGCTGCTGATGAAAAAGTTAATGTTTCTAGTAAAATAAATGTTCTGTTGCAAAGCGATTTATTTTTTATTCTTAATTTTAATGAGTTAATTTTCTTACTTTAAACATTGAAAAAATCTTTTTTAAAAAAACTTTTCACTTTTATTTAATACATTGCTTTTTAAAACTCAATGACAGCTGTTTTGCTGCAACGAACATCGTCAGATTGACATGTTATTGTTTTTTCAAGGAAGCTACCCGATGTTGATTAAGTTGTGTTAAGATTAGACCAAGTATGGAAATAATAATTCGCGTTTGGTGGGACAATTTCTTACCTACAACAAAAAGGTAAGTATATTTTTTTGCTTATTTATATGCTAAATTTGCAGGTTCATCCTTATTTCTTGCTAAACCTTGCAATTCCTTCGCTGCATACACCAATCCAACTGTTTTTCAGTTTTTCGATGAATTCTCCTTCCTCTAGTTCCAATCCTTCTTTTATATGTCTTATTCTTGCAAGGGCGCCGGTAGAAATTTTCACAGGGGTGGCGACATACCGGGGGTTTAGTGGGGTATGGAATACCCCCCTCTGAGGAGAGGTACATCACACGGTTCTGATCTATTGAATATACATTTTTATTTCCTACATTCTTTCTCATGGAACTTTATCAAATAATTTTTCCAAATTTCCTAAATTTTTTATGGTTGTTGTCAATAATGTTCCCCTGTAATTATTAAACATTTTTTTGATCAACGATTGTCTACATTTTTTCTTTATATTTCAGCCTTTACTTTGGATTCTGTGCTTCCCTTATCCTACCACCTTGTTTGGCGTATTTGTAATCTTTTTTTCTCTATTTGTTCTTCATTTTTGTACTTTATCTCCCATTCTCTTGTCTCAAAACTCTCACATACTCCCATTTCAACTTCCAAATCAATCTAAACTAATTTATAAATTATTTGACATGCTGGTCTTTATAATAATTTAATATATTTAAGTTACATTTACGTCTTATAAAATGAAGACTTAATCAAAGTAAACAGTTTAATAGTGGAGAACCTCCAAGATTTATTTGTTCATTAACAACTTTAAATTGTTGATCTGCTAGATGTCTATTTATTTCAAGTTCTTCAAGGAAATCTAAATTTTATTTTTTATCACAAATGTGTAGTATTTGAATGTCATTGGTGTGTATGAGTGAGTCTGGATGTTCAAGTAAGTGTTTTGCATAATTTGACTTATCTAGTTGTTGTAATCCGTATGCTCTTAAGTGTTCATTGAATCTTACTTCAAAATTTCTTTGTGTTTGACCTATATAGGTTAGGTTAGATTTTTAAATACAAGTTTTGTTAAATAGGTTTTGTTTTTTAATCTTCTTAGTAAGATGGACTTCCACATAGTAAGAGTTGATACAATAAATTTTTTACTTTACATTTTTTTAATATCTTTGTTATTATTCTCTCTACCACTGTCAAACCTTTAAACGTCATAATAACATTGTTTTGTTTTTACTATTACAATATGTTTCATAACAATTGGCTTTCAAAGTGTTTGCAAGTTATGAGTTTGTAAAGTTTGGGGTTGGCTAGGGGAATTTTAACCCAAAAGTACTCGATGCAACCCCTAATCAATCTAACCTAATTTAAAAATCTCTTTTTCTAACTCAATTATTTTATAAATTATAAATTTATGACCACTTGATTAAAACATGTTTATAAATGAGTTAAAATTAATTTGGTATACCCAATCGACGGGAGCCTTTTTACGAATAATTGATAAATTATGATGTAAGCAACGAGAGGAAGTCAGTTCTTAAATTAATTTAACTGCGTTTTTTTTTTGTTACTCCATAACGTAAATACAAAAAATCATCTAATATTTTTTATGATCCGTAAATTTGTTTTTAGTTAATTTACCGTCTCGCTTTCAATTCGTAGAATTCCAATTGAAGTTTTCCTTTTATTGTCATTTTACGCGCCTTAATATCCGGCCGAAATTAAAATGAAAGATTCGGATATTTTCAAATAAATAAATCGTAAAATTTACGATCGAACTCACGTTTTATCATGGAAATTTTATCTAACGTGTAAATAAATCGAGTTTGATTTAATGTAATTAACGGCATTAATCAAACAAACACACGACTTGCGTGTATTAATACAAAATTAAATTTACTAGACCAAACATAAAACGCCCGGCCGACGATGCGGCGGTCTTTATTCAAAGTAACAAAAAAATATCAACTCCAAGGAGGGATTAACTTTTAACTTTGCATCTCTGCGTATGTGTATGCTGTAGTCTTCTGGATTTCGTAATTGTTGTATGAACAATTCCGTTCATATTTACTGAATAAACTAAGTGAGCGACTAATAAGCGGCGGCAAAGGGATTAAAAGCAAATTACTGCTTTAGTTCCTAATGAATCATTGTTTATAATAATTACATTCATATATTTAACTTAGGAGCAATCGCTATAATTATTATACAAATATATTCTACTCTTCTATACGCGACATAAAAATCCGAACACCCAGTTTAAATGATTTAATTTCAATAAAATTTGATGAATTTATTTATTTTACTGAAATACACAATTGATAAAATTTTCAGCCTTATCAGTTGAAGATTCCGGTTTTTATACTGCTTTTTTTGAAATCCACTAACAATACAAAAATTAATATTGTAGCCGTAGTAAAGATCCAAATTTTGCGGATTTTGGTTCTTGACATTCTTTACGATTGGTTACAATGCCTAGGCTACGGAGACCTGTACGACTTCGCAAACTTAGTGAGTTTGATAGTGGTAGTATAGTGGGACTTCGTGGATTTTCTTTTCGGGAAATTGCAGTTAGAAAGTGTAGACACCGTGGTTAGGTGTTGTCAGGCATGGCTTCGAGAAGGCCGTACGCAAAGAATAAGGGGCTCTGGACGCCCCCGTGGAACAACAGACCGTGAAGATCGCCGCCTAAGATTATTGACCTTAGGGGACCGTTTCTCCACTACCAGGTCCATTGCAAATAAATGGTTTGCAGAACACGGCAGACCTATTGGCATGCGAAGTGTTTACTGACGAATAAGACGTTTTGGCCTGCTTTCATACCGACCACACTGGGTCCTCCCTTTAACTCCAGAACACCGACGTAATCGCCTTGAGTGGTGTAGAGAACGGTCACTCTGGGATCAGGAATGGAACAGTATTGTCTTTAGTGACGAGTCTCGATTTTGTTTAGGCATGCACGATGGTCGAGCGAGGGTTAGAAGACGACTTGGCGAAAGGAGAAATCCACGGTTTTGTTTTGTTGAGGCGTGTTCATCAAACTGTTGGAGTTATGGTTTGGGCTGTTATAGCTTATGGTTCGAGATCACCTTTAATCTTCATCAGAGGTAACATGAACGTGCAGCGTTATTTCCAAGAAGTTTTAGAACCCCATCTTTTACCCTATCTTGACACCCTGGCAAATCCAACTTTCCAACAAGATAATGCCCGACCACATGTCGCAAGAGTCACAATAGACTTCTTTCAACATAATGATGTCACATTGTTACCTTGGCCACCAATTGAGCACGTGTGGGATATGATGGGTAGGAGATTGCTCAATTTGCAACGTCCTCCTCAGACTCTAGAAGAACTTCGAGAGGAGTTGGTGGTTGCCTTGAATGAGATACCACAGGAGGACATTGACCACCTGCTTAACACATCGGGGTGCATCCACACATTAATAAAGGTAAAAGGGCTTTAAAGCAATGCAATAATTTTGAAATTTTTATCATTTACTTATTATAGCAGTACTTATACAAAATTTTATAAAAAAATCATTTAAACTGGGTGTTCCGATTTTTATGTCGCTTAGTATACTTACCAACTGGTTAACCACTTCTACTTGACTTCTGTAATTATCTCCGTAACCGATCATGATTCAAATTTCAATCCCACAGGTCTGATTTAAATATTTCATTACTAATCTTTAATTTTGTAATCGAAAATATGTAATTTAAAAAGAATGTAAGAACTAAGAGAATTTACAAATAATATAATCTATATTATTTAAATACTTTGTTTTTCTGAAGACTGGATTTTCATCAAGACAAGAAGTGTTACTTAAAATCGTGATCCGTAAAAGTATCTATCAAGTTTTACTCATCTCCAAATATTTATCCAAAGGGCTTTATACTTACTATATAGATAAACTATACACGTAATTAGTAAAAAAATAATAACTGTTTCAATACAATAGCAATTTATATAATTAATGGATTAATCTCTCATTTCGAACAATTTCATCCTGTATTGATTATTCAATTTATCACGAAGCTTTCACAAACATAATATGATAGAGGGTTCTCCCTTACAAAAAAGGCCACCAGCTGTATTTAGTCACGTAAATCACCCTGTATAGGTACTTATGTTTTATTTCAAATAGCAGGAAAAAAAGTCGAAAAAAAAACGTTTATTAAGGTATTAAAACTTCTGGAACCTGAGGTCCGCTTGCCATTAAGTTTTGAAATTATTTGTTAATTTCGAGAGTTGATTTATGATGAAAAATGTGGGATTGTGTTTGCAACTGTCAATTTTAATTAGTTTATTTTGTGCTTTGTGTGTACGCCACAAATAAGGACTTAAATAATGATGACAAAAAGAAAGCTAGGACTTTAATTGTGATAATGATGAGCAATGAAGAAAATAAATCAAACAATTCTTAAAAAAAACGTATATGGATTGAAAGAAGATTTCTTGCATTTCTGTTTTTATACATTGAATGTTTTGACACATACTTATAAACAAGGATTTGCTTTATATAGCAGACTTTCTATTTGTTTATGATTCCACATTTTTATATACAAAACATAAGCACCAAAAGCATAACTGCATAACCTCACTTTTAGTTGACATTTTAATATTTTTAGTATAAGAAATTAGAACATGCTCTAATTTAATTTTTAGTACTGAATCGGCGCTCTCAATTTATACACACTTTATTTTTAGTACTAAAATCGGTCCTGAAATTAGCATTATGGCAAGCAGACCTAAGATCAAAATTAATTTTATTCCTAGTTGTTTCCACACTGTACAAGTGTTTCTGTTTTATCTAAATCAGCAATTATTTAGTCTGTCAAAATTAATTTTGGTCCATTATTGGCAGACACTCGCTTGTACGGCTACCTAGTTGAAGGTCGTGCTGTCCATTATGTTATTATTTGGGCGTTTTCATGGAGTTTAGCTTCGTGTGTGGTTGGGTTAGTGCAAGTCAAATATTAGCCCGCATCCCCTTTTTTTCGACACATCTGGTTTATGGCAAAACGATGTTTGTTTTCTTATAAGAATGACGTGCACTTTTATTTGTTTATATATAAATAGGAAACCAGAAATTCGAAACGACTTTTTAAAAACTACCAAATTACTCAAAATATTACATTACCACAAGTAAATGTGTGTTTTTTTAAGGAGTAACTCTAGATTGCCAAAGTACTTTTCATTAGAGTTAAGTTAAAAATAACTTGTTTGTCTCGACAATTGAAGTATACAATGATAATAAAAATAATTCTTGGACCGCCTTATGTTTGTCAAAATGAGACACTCTTATTATTAAGGCTGAAACACAATTAAAAACTTGGGATTTAAGGAATAAGATATATAATTTAAGAGATAGGTTTTAAGGAATGAACCAGTGCTTTTTAATGCGGCAAGACATACTCAAAATTAAATTTATGTTAATGTTTATGTTAATTCTGTCGTCAATGCTGGATCACTTCTTGTTGTGACCACTTCTTGTTGTGAAACGATTTTGGAACTTAGAACTTGTTTTTAAAAGAAATAAATACTCCAGACCAAAATTAAAGATTTGGGTACCAGTCAGACGACGAAATCAATTCTCGGAGTTATGACTGATGAGAAATTTTGCACTTGAAATTAATGGAAAAGAGAGTACCTACCAAATATTTCACAAGATAAACTTTTTCTTAGGATTTACCTCAACTGGAAGAATGGATCTTGGTTCAAAAATTGTCCACTTGGAATAAAAAATATTCAAAAATTGCAATAGACCCAAAAAATGCATAAACAATTCCTCCAATCTATCTTCAATTGTGTCAAGTTAATAAACTCAAATGTAAGATCCTAATATCTGCAGCTGGACACCAGTCACCACCAGAAGTTTATCGAATATCTCAAAACAACGACTGAAGCTGAACCTGCGAGTTCTGAAATCCTATAGGTCAATAATACACAAATCAATTGTTTGGTAGAAAAGAATGGGCACACTAACTATTCTTATAATATAACTTTTAATAATTTTTAATAATTGCACATTTATAATAAACAAATAAATCAAGATTATGTTCGATTTTTTAGATTTTTTTTTAGAATTTAGAATAAAAAATTGAATAGAAGAATACCAAGACATGGATGCCGAAGAACAGGCAGGTTTTCGTGCAGGTCGATCCACAATATAGATCATGTTTTATCCATTACTCTGTGAACCGACTTTATATATACAGTATGATGCAAATGTATGGAATAAATTCATTATTTCAGAAATAGACGACTTTTAAAAAAAATCTTAAACACTTTAATTTTTGAATGGCCATCAACTGCTATAGACATCGAAGATTTTTTTTAAATACAAACCGAGGTCACGTGACAGCTCATTTCAAAGGTCTCCTTATTGCCTTTGCAACAATGTATGTTTATTAATACAATTAACTAAATAAATGTATACTTAAATACAATTAAAGTACAACAAATGTTCAAATTGCCCACCTTTAGCAATGATACAATAAGAAATGCGAGCAGTAAATTCTTTCCTAACGTTTTTTGAACTCTTCTACATTATTCGGTCGAATTTGATATACTCTGCTCTTTAACAAGTCTAACGGAGTCAAATCTGGAGACCTTGGTGGCCATTCGATAGGCCCCCTTCTACCTATCCACCTTCTTGGGAAAACGTTATTAAGGTAATTTCGTACCTCAACGCCATAGTGTGGGGGAGCCCCATCCTGTTGGTACCATAAATCATTTCTATTTGGAAATAGGTGATTCAGCTGTGGCAACAGATAATTTTGAAGAGATTCCAGATAACTAGCAGCAGTAAGGTTTTCCTCAAAAAAATATGGCCCTACAATTTGATTGTTTATAATGCCGG
Organism: Ophraella communa; assembly: GCA_035357415.1. Taxonomy (NCBI): domain Eukaryota; kingdom Metazoa; phylum Arthropoda; class Insecta; order Coleoptera; family Chrysomelidae; genus Ophraella; species Ophraella communa. Next base: position 25,694,194 of record CM068994.1, on the reverse strand, counting down.
CCCAAACATTCACCTTCTCGGGATTTTGTGCCATATATTCTTCCATCCAATGTCGGCATGTCTGGCGATTAACGTGACCGTTCAGCATAAAAGACGCTTCATCTGAAAAAAGTACCTTTTGTATGAAACCTTTATCTCTGTTACATTGTTCCATAACGATTTCGCAGAATTCGATTCTTCTATCAAAGTCAACTTCTAATAGCTCCTGTACCAGATGTACTTTGTATGGATGCCACTTTTTTAGCACTCTTACAACAGTTGATTGGTGGACATTATTATCTAGTGCGACCTGCCTACAACTGGTATGAGGATATTCTTGAAACGCCAGTACAACGTCCAGTTTTTTGACTTCGGATATTGATGTTCGACCACTTCTAGGAAGATCTTTAACATGGCCCGTTTCTCTAAATTTTTTTCAATTCTCACTGTTGATTGAGTAATTGGATCGCGATTGGGGTATTTAGCATTAAATAAATTACAAACTTCTGCTTGAGTCCTCGTTCTATCTTCATAACCAATCATGGTTAAAATCTCGATTCGTTCTGTTTCGGTTAGTTTCATTTTTGTAAATGCTGTTATTAATGTCGGCAAAAAACTCGAGAATAAAAATTTGACGTCTATTATTTGATAGATTCACAGATCATTGATGAATAAAGACGAGTCAATGACAATATTGATTTAAATATTTTTGTAATAGTATATTACATAACGAGTGTGGAAAGTGAAGTATTACGCACGAGTGAAGTTTAGCACGAGCCGCGTAGTGGCGAGTGCGGAAACGTAACGAGTGCAAGAAATACACTTTCCAACGCGTTGTGTACACGATTTTTCCTACGACCCCAATATTTCTTGTTATAATAAATATTTTAAATTTATTTATAAAATTTATTTTAATTGTTAGTCATGTTAAAAATTAGGATTTAAACGAGTTTATATATTGCATGGAAATATAGTTAATTAAAATCAAATAACCACCTTTCTCAGGAATTCACATCAAAATTCTTTATTAGCTAAATCACATTTTAATTTTTTTTGTGGGCTCTATAAAAATTAAAAGTAAAATGGTCAGTCTGTGAAATTAATTGAAAAGTAATGTAATAATAATAAACACAAAGATAATTGTGAACAGAAACATAACTTCAAAAATCCACATTCGACACATGCACGGAACATAAACACAATATAAAAAAGAAGAATAAACTGTTCTTCTTTCTAAAAGTGTTTTTATAAAAATATGTTTATTTTTTAAAAATTTAAAAACCTATTATAAAATTTAAAAACCTTTCTTTATTTTTACTTTATACAGAAAAATTTGTATTGCCAATTACAGTACAGTATTTGACACAAGGAAGATTTAAAAAAAATTAAATGGTCCTTGCTTTGACATTAATGTGTTTTTACTATTGATAAATTTGACGTAAATGTCACAGATCATAGAACTATATTTTTTTACTTTTCAATACGTGTATTGATATTTACTTTTCAATACGTGTATTGATATTAGCTACTTTCTTAAGTACAAATAAGTGTGCAATCTAGCACTTTCATATGTGGTCGTAGGAAAAAATAATTCCGAGTACTAACTACAATAATTAATTTCAATTGATATGGTGCATTAATAGTCTTCTTTTTCTGGTGAGTAGTGTATAATAAAGAATAAAGAAAGAATTTATATACAAACGAAAAATGACAACACAAATTAGAAAATCAATAGAAGTGCTCATTACTATTCTTAAGTTGAAATAAACAAACAGTTTTTCTTAAACTATAATAAAGATTATCATCTTTGACTAGAAGATTGACAGTGAATGATTCCAAATGCTCACATAAACTCTCTCTCTTTTAATCCTTTTAAACAAATTACAATATTACATATTAACATACATTCTTTCTATTGTAACTTCAAATTTTTTTTCTTTAATAACAACTTCCTAATTACGTTTGAGATCAAAGCATATTTTTGCCGGCTGTACATGATGATAATAATAAAATACTCGATTGTTGTTTGGCCACAAGCGATCGTTTCAAAAAATAAACTATAGATTTTAATCATTATAAGCAGTTCATTAGTTTTTATGTTTTTTTTTTTAGATTTTATGCGAGAGAAATTGGATGGACTTTGAATGAAATAAATTTTAATTAATCAAAAAAATCCAATACCCGTTGATATCTGCTTTAATAAAATAGCAAATGCGATTCAATTTCAACTTGATAAAAAAGTTAATTAATAATATAAGCGAAATTCTATTTAAATATTTTAAAATAAAAAATTATTTAAGAAAACTCGTAGAATTTCTAATTCTAATGACATGGTGAACTTTACAGTTCCGCGAATACTAAATAGTAAAAGGTGTTTTATTACATGATTTAGAGATGATCCTTTTTAATAGGCCAGCAGATATAGACAATCAATTCACAATAGGTTTGTTTTCACATTAAATCACAAACTTATTTCTTACAATTGTCAAACAATTCGTGTGAAATAAATCCCGAATTGATCTCTGATTAATGTGAAAACTGTAGACAAAGTAGTAGTAAATAATCCTTAAGATACTACCTAAGAAGAAGATTTAAAAGAAAGATTCGTCAGAATACATGTCTTTAGATTAAGTATAATAATATTAAAAAAACAGGACAAAAAACCACAAATATATAGAAACTATTTGACATAAGGTTTAATACGCGCATGTGCCAACAATCTGTTGGAAATTAATTCTCAGACTGCTTGGACTGTCACCAAACTGTCGAGAAACCATGTGAAAACATCTGACTAGTGATTGGAATTCAGTTTCAAGCTCTAACGCATGAAAATGTATTAGTACGCACTATTTCTATCAATTTCTAATAAGTGATTAAAATAATAATTAAAATATATTTCAAAAAGTCCCCTACTTCTAACAGAAGTGCTGGAGTTACAGGTTGAATAACTAAAATGACTGATTAATATTATTCATGAGAGTAGACCATCTATTTTTTTATCGGTTATCTATGATCATTATGAGTACTGTCGTTTATTTTGGCGCGTACTGTATTATATTCTCAAATACTTTAGCTTTAAATCTTTCACTCATAGCGCGAAGAAAACAAAAATGTAATAGGCCCAAAAATAAAAATGCAACAAGGATGAAATGTATTTCTTATGACATTAATTCTTATTTCGAGACTAATAACTTCCTTCCAAATATGTCCATTAATCTTTTCGAAATCTATTACCGATTTCAAAATATTGTTATTGGAAATGTTACGGCGTATCGCCTCAGTTATTTCTATTTTACAAAACGAGGTCAACATACGAATTCAGGAACATTTTTCACGGTAAAAGGAGATAAAATTTCTTTACCATCGTAAAATCATTTATTTGGCTATGTGTTTATAAAGATGTCAAGGGACAATAACTAGAAACATAAATCAACGTTGGAGAATAGCCATAAATTTTCAGATTTGCCTGATACCAGTCTAACAATGATATATTTGTGAAGATGGCCCTTTGTTAACTGTTAAATAGTGGGTATAAATATTTCATGTTTGAGTGTATTACAAAAATGTTACGGAATATAATTGCCATGCATTTGGAAATGTTTAACACTCACCTTAGAGTTTACGACTTGTAGAAAGCTTTGTTAAAATGTAGATGAAATCTGAAACAAAATAAAAATAGTTTAAAAATTACAAAAGATTATGTTTAAATAAATCAATTTATCATAAATGGCATATCAAAAATATTAGGGTAAAATTATTGTTCGACTTTTAAAAGTAATTTCTACATTCTTGACTTCTACCTAACAGAAGAAATATTACGAATAAATAATTGTTTAAAATTGAATTCATACTTTAATAATATATTTACGGTAATTAATATAATATAAGAAATTGTGGGTGTCCTTTCTAATATGCTAAAAAAATAGGAAAGTTTTTAATAACTTTTTATATATTATATTACACTATGTAATTAAATTAGATATTAAAACTATTGGTGTGGTATTACAATTTAATTATTTTGCACGCCCAAAAATTATTGTATGTTAATTTCTAGTAGGCATTATTTAAAAAATTAAACAATCGATTTCTTTTAATTATAGACAGATAATTTTTCAATACGTTGATTGAAAGAGATTAATTTGAATAAGTAAAATGTTAAATTTATTTAATTATATTTTAATTAGCAGTATTATTATTTATATATCCTATTTTTATGGTTCATACTTTCTAAATACCCCTGACATTTTTACGTTGAAGAATGTCAATCTGTAATTCAAATGACTGAAAAATAAATTTATTCCATTTGACTTTTACACACTGTGTACATTCAAACCTTTATTATAAACCTTAGGGTATTATTGTTGAACAATTTTAATTGGACCTTTAAATAACGGCTCCAATTAAGTTTCACCATTGGTTTTTAATAAAACTTTATCTCTTACTTTATAATTTACAATTTTAGTTCTTCCATTTATCTATTCACAACATTAAATTCATTTCTCGCTTCATTACAAGCTGTTTGAATTCTATAATTTAATCCTGTTTTATTTTATTATTTAAGAAACAGAAATGTCGACAGTTATGCAGAGTATAAAAAGCAACGAATTAAAGTAAAAGAATTAGTTAGAATACAGAAACAACAAAGTTGGGAAGATTTTGGAGAAAAAATGGAACAAGACAGTTTAGGAAATCAAAAATTGTTTTACAAGACATTAAAAGCACTTCGAAAAGGCAAACGAAATATACCGACAAGTTTAAAATCCAAACAAGGAGAAGTATTAGTATCTGAAACAGATATAATGACAAGATGGAATGAACACTTTAAGGATATACTAAATACAGAGCAAGACATGGAAATATCAGATAAAGAAGTAACAACGAAAAACGAGGAATCAACAGTAAATAATCCAGAAAACGAATTCAGTAAAGAAGAAGTAGAGAAAGCAATAAACATGCTAAAAAGAGGCAAGGCTGCAGGTCATGATGGCATTACATCAGAAATGCTGCTAAATCAGGGTGAAAATGGAAAGGAGAAGTTAACAAGGTTATTAAACAAAGTAAGGAAAGAAAAATGTATACCCAAAGACTGGGAAATAGGCATAATAATCCCACTACACAAAAAAGGTGATAACAAAAATTGCAATAACTACAGGGGTATAACATTACTTAGTATCGTTTCCAAAGTTTATGAAAGATTGTTAGACAATAGATTAAAAGAGATAACAGACAAGCAACTTGAGGAGTCACAAAGTGGATTTAGGAAAGGAAGAGGAATTCAGGATCACATTTTTACGATTAACCAGGTTATTGAGAGAAACAACGGAGAAATCTATTTAGCTTTCCTAGACTTAGAAAAAGCGTTTGATAGTGTATCAAGGAAACTGATATGGAGAAGTCTGACAAAACGAGGAATCAACAGCAGCCTTATAGATATCATCGCTAGCATATTCAAGCACACACGTAATTATGTTAGAACAAATAATCAGCAGTCGGAAGAGTTTGTCACAAGAGAAGGTCTAAGACAAGGTAGTGTGCTAAGTCCAACTTTATTTAACATAATTATAGATGATATTACGAAGGAAGTAAACAAGAAAGCAAGAAAACTTTTAGTGGGGTATAGAAATATGCAACCGGTGTATTTAACAGAATGTTGCTTCGCGGATGATTTACTGATTTGCGCAAAAAACGGCGAAGACTTACAGCATAACATAGATTTATGGAACACAGCCTTGATGAAAAGAAACTTAAAAATAAATCTAGAAAAAACCAAAACCATGATTATAGGAGGAAAAGACACGGAAACGACAATACAGCTTGGCAATGAAAGTCTAGAAATGATAAATAATATTAAATATTTAGGAATTAATTTACAAAAAAATGGTAAAAACGAAGCAGAAATTAACAACAGAATTGAAAACACTAACAATTCTTTTCTAAGAAAAAAAGAAATATCAATAAAAACAAAAATGACCGTATATAAAACCATTTATAGACCAACATTGATCTTTGGTTGTGAGAGCTGGATACTAAACAAACAACAAAAAAGCAAAATACAGGCAATGGAGATGAAATATTTAAGAGCTGTAATGAGTAAATCGAAGATGGATAAAATTAGAAACGAGGTAATAAGAAAAGATCTTGATATAGAACCAATCCTGGAGACTATAGAAAGACAACAGTTAAAATGGTTTGGACACATAATAAGAATGGATAATATCCGACAAACAAAGAGAATTTGGCAAGCAAAAACAACAAAAAAAAGAAAAAGGGGACGACCTAACAAAACATGGAACGATGTAATAGGAGAAGCTTTACAGAAACAAAACATATCATGGACTGAAGGTCAGCAGATGGCAAAAAACAAGAAGACATGGGCTAAATTTGTTTACAGTTAAAATAACACAATACCTTGACACCTTCGGGTATAACAAGGTTCTGATTATATATATATATATATATATATATATAACTATGAATTGGACTCATTTGATTAGATGACAAAGTAGCTGATTTTAGTTCATGTGGTGTATACTTTACTTCTGTATGAACGAAGTAGGGAAAAACTTCAATACGCCATATTATTCCGACGTCATTGTCCTTTGCTTGAGATAGGTCATAGCAGTTTATCCAAACAAACTTTTTTTCTTGTTTTCGAAACATTATAGTGCCAAATAGACGTATTATTATAGTTAAAAAACAATTTAAACTATATTTAAAAATGGTTTTCAGGTGAGAAACTACTAAAATAACATTACTTAACCTCAAAATCTCGATTTTAACTGATTTGATTCGTTGTCAATGGCCCTTAACACCATTTCGTTTTTCTGGACCAAAACAACCAAAAATAATTCCTTTTCCTTCCCGAAAATCACAGCTATAAAGAAAAGCACATTTTCCATTATTTAACTTTTTAATTCAACCTTTTCTTTTGTAAAATATTACTGTAATAACCTCAAGAGACTAACACAAAAGCTTTATAAGTATATTTATTATTCTATTATCATAGTGATTACATTCAAAGACACATAATAATCTGGACAAATAAAAATATGTATATTTCTTTATAAATCAACCCGGAAATGCAAAATTTTATAAAAAAGTTGGTTTAAAGTTTTTGAGGTTAAGTTTTATTTTATTTTTTTCTCCCGTTAAAACTAAATAAATGTTAAAATTTGTGAATGAATGTTAAAATTTCTGTATCCTAATAGATTTCTAGAGCAGGTGCACTTTGTATTTGATTTGCATTTTGAATAGCGCCATCTATTGGCGTCTAGCGTAAAAGTTGCTACCACTTTTGTGAACACTTTTAGTATACAGTATAATGTCTCAAAAACTTCACAAAAACAAAAAATACACAAAGATCTTCAATTTTCACTACAATATAGCCAAAGTTTGGCATGTTAAAATGATTAAAAAATGGACAGAGACGTTAGAATGGCTCATGAATTTCATAATTTTGGTTATTAATGATAACACAAATACTACATCGTTAAATAAGTCCCGAGACTAACCTAGAGATGCGTGATTCATATCAAATCAACCTTATTTTTTAAAAGTACCAACCTTCAAGTGACATGTCAAAATTTCATGTCAATCAAGCCATAAACAACAAAGCTACTTTGGTAATAAGAGTGACGATCCTTTTGCATTGGTTAAAAAAATGGAAAAAAAAACGAATATCGTTTGTTAATAAAACATTGCTATTTAATGGGAAAAAATACAGTGCAAACTCAGCAATGGCTTGAAAAGTGTTAACTTGTTTCTCATTTGTAAACGTCAGTTTCCAAAAACACAATATTAATCAAGAAAGTTTATTTTATCAAGTCACTAACTTATAAAAATGACAGTTAACTTGCAAAATTTATATTATTTACATTAGAAAATATTGTTTTATCGTCATATATGTTGAAAATCATGGGACAATTGTTATTTCCAGTAACACAGATTTTTGATGATGAAGGAGTTGATCCTGATGATGATGAACCATCTGTTGACTCAGAAACTGCTAAACTCGAGGACTGCAGAACATTTGTACTCTCCTTACTACCAAACAATTTGCTACACATTTCGATTTTTTTGTTGACCGAATCATTGACATAACTCATCGCAATTTCGGTGCTCTTCCACCAATAAAACATCTTCAGTTACCCGAATCACACTATTTTTGTTTTGCCACTTTTTGAAGTCGTCGTATTCTCGCTTGTACCTTGAAGCTGATTTTGCAGGTAATAAACTTGAAGCTACACTGCTGGCTGCCTCAATAATTTCTTTTGGTACATTCATTTTCACTTTCGCCAAAACAAATGTAAAGAAAAATAAACAGACATGTTCATGGCAACGCTTCCATAGCTTACGACATTTGCGACAAATTATTAAGATTTTTTTGGATTTTATCTAACCTTTTAACAAATAAGAGACAAATAAAATATAAAACAATACACGCAAGGTAACGGGTTTTACTGGCTCAAGGAGGTAACTGACTCACCTGTGGCTCGTCATTTATATCCTCCATTCGCCTCTTACCTTGCTAGTGATGTTATATACTGATACAAGTGATGCAGAACGCTCGGGGATACCAAGTGAAGCAGTAATTCCGGGAAATATTAAGCAAGTTTTGAAAATAGTGATGGATGACCGCAAAAATAAAGTTTCTGAGATTGTTGAGATCGTGAACATATCGACTGGAAGTGCGTTTACGATTTTACATGGAAAATTGGGCATGAAAAAGGTATTTTCCAAGTGGGTGCCGCGCTTCCTCACAGTTGAACAAAAGCAACAACGAATAGACGATTCAGAGACCTGTTTGGTACGGTTTACTCGCAATAAACAGCAATTGACGAAACATGGATCCACCATTACACTCCAGAATCGAATCGGCAGTCAGCTGAGTGGCGTGCAGCCGGTGAGAGTCGTCCGAAGCGTCCGAAAACGCAACAGGCAGCTGGCAAAGTCATGGCGTCAGTTTTTTGGGACGCGAACGGTATAATTTTTATCGACTACCTTGAAAAGGGAAGAACCATCAATAGCGACTATTACATTGAGTTATTGGTACATTTGAAGGAGGAAATCGTCAAAAAACAACCCCACATGAAGAAGAAAAAAAATCATCTTTCACCAAGACAATGCACCATACCACAAATCAATGAAAACAAATTGAACGAGTTGGGCTTCGATTTGCTTCCTCACCATACTCTCCAGATCTGGCCCCCCAGCGATTACTGGCTCTTTGCTGATCCCAAAAGGATGCTCCAGGGAAGAAAATTTGGCTAGAATGAAGAAGTAATAGCTGAGACTGAAGCTTATTTTGAAGTCAAGGAGAAATTCTTCTACGAGCATGGTATCGAAAAGTTAGAAAAGCGTTGGAATGATTGTATCGCACTTAAAGGTGATTATGTTGATGAATAAAAAAGAATTTTTCGAAAAAACGTGTCCCGGGACTTATTGAACGATGAGATAAGATCCCAAATTTTTGTGTAAATATATTAGACTCTACAGTTTCACAGTTTAATTAATCTGTATTAACAGATAGTTGTTCTTCAAAACTGTTGAATAGTTTCTTTGAAACAAGGAAAAATATATCAGGTAGTCACTTGTATTTTACAATTTTGAAGAAATCATGTGGTATTCATGTAGAAGGAACGAAAAAAATCATTACATTATCGAAACTGAATCAGAAAATATAAAAACCAGGTAGAAAATGATTAACATAAATTAACATTATTTCGTCTTCTAGAATGATTTTCATTGTCAACCGCATTACTCAGTCGTATACCCAACCCTTCAATTGCATATGTATTAACCGTAATCATTAGAGATGCAAAATTATTCACACCGTCACGATTTGAGTTGGTGTGTGCATGTGTTGTATGTAGTAGCTCTCCTACTTCATTTTTAAGTCAAATGGGCAGAAGTTGGCCATATGTCAACTTAACCGACTGTTTTAATTAATAAATAATCCTGTGGGACTAGGATTAAGTTGAAATTGGGAGATGGGGGATATTAACAGACAAACTTCGAATTCGGGTCTATAGGTACTCTATTTGATAAGAGGTATTATTTACCTGGTTACCTGCTATTTTATGACCATAGACGCATCAGTTTAAACCTGATCTTATTACCAGAATTGTTAAAAATAGAAAATCAGTTAAAAAGGCAATTGAGTGTACTTCATAAATCAATGAAAAAATTTAAAACTTATACACTTATACAAGTTTCTTAAATTTTAGAAGTGTAGAAAGCTTAGTACATATTTTAAACAGGACAGGAATGAGAAAATCTACTATAAATTGAGAAGAATTACACATTTACTAAGGAAGATTTAAAACAATTATAATTTATGTGTGGGTCTATTTAGTCATGGTGAAGAATGTGTTATGTGGCCCACGTTTGGGAAAGTTCATATTCTTAATGAATGGGAGGTGTAATTGTAAACTTTATGATTAGGTTAGATTTTGATATATTGAAATAAAGGGTAAAAGTAAACCTTACCTACGGTCTCTGAAGAAGATGACTTGGTGATCAAAACGCCCGACAGGCGGTTAAAAGTGTGTGTAGTGGTAGTGTAAACGATATTCGTATAATTTGAATAGTTAAAAAAACAAAAAATCGATTTTTATACAAAAAAAGTTTAAATAACCTTAGTGTCTTGAATTCTAGGCACTTGCACAAAATCTGCTCCAACGTTTTATTCACCCTTGATCTCTTTAAGGAGGGAATGTATGTATGTATGTAAGTATGAAGTTAGAGGTGAAAATTACACTGCGACCTATCAGATCTATTGTCTCCCCCTTACTTGCTATAGGTCTGATGTTTTGTCAGACTTATAGCAACTTTTCTATTCCTATTTTCTGGAGAAAGTTTAGGACGTCGTAGGGCTACGTCAAATCAAGTAGATCCTCTTCTTCTATTTCGTGTGCTCTAGGTATCTGAGCCTAGAGTTTGTCAAGGCAGGGCATCCCGAGTAGTGATGAGCGAGACTGGTCTTGTATGTATGTATGTATGTATGTATGTGTCAGGGGTGATAATCACACTGCGACCCATAGGATCTATTGTGTCCCCCTTACTTGCCATGTTCTGATATTCTCTCAGACCTATAGCAGCTCTTCGAGTCCTATTTTCCTGAGGAAGTTTAGGACATCGTCGGGCTTCAAATCAGGTAGATCCCCTTCCTCTATTTCATGTGCTCCTAGGTATCTAGCCCTAGAATTTTGCAAGGCAGGACATTCTGAGAGTATATGTATTGAGGTTTCATCCTCTTCCTCACAGAATCTGCACTTTGCTTCATCTGCTAACCCTAGTTTCTTCATGTGGCTTCTTAACCGGCAATGCCCGGTTAATATTCCCGTTAGAATACGGAGCCTTTTTTACTGAGGTTGAGGCAGCTAAGAGATCTCTTCTGGTCATAGTTCCCCAGTAGTATCTTAGATTGCCTCAATCCTTCCAGCTGATTCCAGTACTCGGATTTTTCTTTCTCCATTTCCTCCCTTAGTTTTCCTAAGATTACTCTACTGCTGATCCCACAAGATGGTTCTGGTCCCAAATGTGGGGTTTCAGCTCCTTTTTTCCAGCTTATCTGCTGTTTCATTCCCCTCTATTCCTATGTGTCCCGGGACCCATAGGAGGGTGACAGTGTTCTTCTGGCCCAGTTCATTTAGTTTGCCCAGGCATTCCCAAACCATCTTCGAACTGATTATATTTGAACTCAGCGCTTTGATGGCTGCTTGACTATCCGACATGATCACAATCTCTTGTCTGCGGTAGTTTCTTCCAATATTGAATTCCACACATCTTTCGATGGCGCGGACTTCTGCTTGAAAGATGCTCGGGTATGTGCCCAAGCTTTCTGAGTATTTGGCTCTCGGTCCAAAAACTCCTATCCCAGTTCCCTCGTCTAGCTTGGAACCGTCCGTATACCACTTTATGGTATTCTGATTTAAATTCTGTATGGTGTCTTCGTCCCATTCAGATTTATTACTCAACCTTGTGATGAATTTTCTCACAAAGTTGAATTTCTTTGGCATATCATCTTGGGGCATTTCCCAAGTTTGATCAAAATGAAGTGATCGGGGTTTTCCCTGATAATTCCTTCTTTGATCATTCTATATATCGTTTTCTTCCTTACACTTTCTAACAGAATGTGCAGTGGGGTTAAGTTTAAAATCACCTCCATTGCAGCAGTGGGGCAAGTTCCCATTGCTCCAGTGATACATGAACAGGCTAGTCTCTGAATCTTCGAGAGATTTTTCCTCGTCGTACTCAGATTAGCCTTTGCTCCCCAAGCCACTGCCCCATATGTGATTACTGGTCTCACAATTGCTGTGTACATCCATTGCAGGATACGTGGGTTACATCCCCAGTTCTTCCCTGCAATGTTCCTACACACCATGAGGGCCTTGGTTGCTTTGTGTATTACTTCGTCTTCGTGTTTGTTCCAGAGTAACCTACTATCTAGGATTAGCCCTAGATATTTGACCTCTGTTTTCCACTCGACGATGTTCTCCCCTATTCTTATGATCTTTAGATTAGGTTTCTTTTTCCTTGTAAAGGCTACTAGTGTGGTTTTGGTGGGGTTAATGCTGAGTCCCACCGAGTCACACCATTGTTTCGCAATGTTCAGTCCTCTTTGAACAATGTCACAGAGGACATTTTCATACTTCCCTTTTGCCAGGATAACCATGTCGTCGGAATACCCTTGACATGGTATGCCTTCCCTGGTCAATTGATTAAGTAGACTGTCCACAGTGAGACTCCACATAAGCGGGGATGCAACTCCCCCTGTGGACAGCCTCTGGTCACATTAATGGAGATAGTGTCTTGTCCTGCCTCCATTTCTGCGATTCTTGTAGATAGCAGTTGCGACATCCAGATGGAAGTCGTTCTATCTACTCCTTTCTCAATCAGTGCTCTTTTGACTGCCTCATGTGGCGTATTGTCAAAGGCCCCTTCTATGTCTAGAAAGGCACATACCACGGTCTCTTTTTTATTCAGAGCGTCTTGGATTTCGTCAGTCAGTTGTATTAAAGCGGTTTCCGTGGACTTTCCCGCTTGGTACGCATGCTGACGGGGGTGCAGTGGCACCTGTTCCAAGATTTCTGTTCTAATGTAATTGTCTACAGCTTTTTCCATCGTTTTGAGAACAAACGATGTGAGGCTGATCGGTCTAAGGGATTTGGGGTGCGTAGTGTCCCGTTTCCCTACTTTTGGGATGAAGGTGATTTTAGCCCTTCTCCACGCTTCTGGTATATATCCCAGTTCAAGGCTGCTCCGACTAATTCGGATCAAGTGTGGAATTATTGCCTCTTGGCCCTGTTGAAGTAGGGCAGGAAATATTCCGTCCGTTCCAGGGGTTTTGAACGGCTGGAAGGTGTTCATAGCCCATCTCAGCCGTTCCTCACTGCATATGTGCTTTGCCATTGCAGTGTCTTCCCTGGTAGGTCTTTTAACTTTCTCATTTATTTTTCCGGAAGGGACTATTCCTCCGGGAAAGTGAGTTTCTAATAGGAGCAAAGCTCTTGCTTTTTCGCTTTCTGTGAAGCTTCCATCTGGCTTTCGTAATGCCATTACAGTGTCTACTTTCCCTTTTGCCAAGACTTTGTGTAGTCTTGCTGCAGAAGGTGTAGCATCTATTTCTTCGCAGAATTTTCTGAAGCTATTTCTTTTAGCTTTTCTAATCTCCTTATTATAGGTTGTAAGTTTCTCGGTGTAGCTCTGCCAGTCTCCGTTACGTTTGGCTCTATTAAAGAGCTGTCGCGTTTCGGATCTTAAGTTTGACAGATGACTGTTCCACCATATCGCATCTTTTGCTTTCCTAGTCCTTTGGAGAGGACAACTGGATTCATAGGCATCGATTATTGCCTCGTTCAGCAGCTACTTTGCAGGCCCGTCCCCTGCAAAGTAGCATGATGCTATCATGACTTCTTGACGTCTATTTTCGAATTCGAGGTTTGCTCGAATCGGAACGAGGTCTCTCGTCATGAACTCTGAAACACAAAAGTGATCAATGTTGTTACTTACCAAGATGCATGCTCTGGGTATGTCTACATTACTTACTTTATATATAAGCTTGGCTTCCCTACTTGCGAGTCCTCTCACCTGACCATCACGGACCCATGGTTCCTGGATCAGTACTAATCCCATTTGGTTTCTGATAAACGTCCTTAAAATAACCGCCGACGATCCCTTGGCGTGATGGGCGTTTATCTGAGCGATATTAATTCCCGCCATTTTTTTTTTTTTTTTTTTTTTTTTTTTTTCTCCCCTCCCCCTACCTCAGTCTTGTGAGGTGAGTGCCCTTTCCTCACCTTCCTCACTCCCGACAAGTGTTCTGTTGCCTTCTTCTTCCACATCTCCAACCTCCATGGCCGCCTCATTTGATGAGTCTTGCCCATAGAGGTCAGAGATGTGGTAGTCCCGATACTCTCCGCATCACTGGGCACCTCCGCTCCCATCGACGCAGAGGGCACCGGGGTGACTTCTTCGGCTGCAGTGGTCTTTGACCCACTGCTGCTCCCTGGAATTATCTCCTCTCTACTGGCTGTTTCCCTTGTTAAACCGTGGACGGGGATTTTCCCGAACCGGTAAAACAAGGTGTAGCCATTTTTCCTGAGGGTATTGCAGGATAGCTCGTCTATCGCTGCCCTCAGGAGTTGCCCTTCCGCCTCCTCCTTCAGGCTCAGGACCTTCCACCTCTTCGTACTTAAGCCCTCATTTTGGGCTTCTATCAGCTGAAGTAGTTTCTCAGCTGATATTCCTTTACTCCTGGGAAGGAAGGCCGTCACCACATGTGGTTTGGGGATGTCGTCTCCCCACATGTTGTTAGCCTACCCTCCCATTCCTTCAGTCGTGGCACTTTCAACCTGAGCCACTCCGCTGACTGTGGTGTTTCACAGTCCACGATTATGTGGCCCGGTCTGAAGTGGATGCCACCGAACTGGAGCTTGTGCTCCCATCCGGCGAACATCTCTTCCACGATCGCCTCCTCCACCAAAGTTTGCTGTTCCGAGCTGAGGGTGTTCTCAGGGAACCCTTTGGGAAGGATGGCAACCTTCTCCGACTTCAGAGCGGCCGCATAGCTGCTCTTTCCCGTCGTAGAGGTGGTTTTCTTTCCCACCTCTCCCTTCTTCTTTTTCTTTTCCTGCGCTGGGCTGATGACCGTCTCAACCCGCTTACGTTTTTGGCTGGAAGGCTCTTGGGACTTGTGCTCCAAGGCCTTCTTTCTGGCTGTTTCAGGTGACATTCCCTGATTTAGGTACCTTAGGTACCATCTACAGCCTGCGCCGCTGAGCCCACGTCTCAGTGGGTCGTCCCTACCTCCAGGTTCTCCCAAATTGGGAAGTGGAGGCAGTTTCGAAGTTGAGGGCCTCTGGAGGGTTTTCCTCCTCTCAGATCCTCCTTTGTGGTGTGTTCCCACTCTGGAGTCTGAGGTATTGGTCCTCAGCTTCTCAGCCTCTTGGGGAGTCTCCCGAGAGACTGAAGAAGGGAGTGACTTCCTCCTTCCTTCTTCTCCTCTTTTCCTGGTTTAGCGGTGTTTTCCCGCTGTTTTTTGTACTTCTTTTTCTCATTTCTTAACATGGTTGTTCCCACGAGTAGCAAGGGAATGACGGTCCACTCCGGCAGAGCCCCGCATGCCGGAGTAAGGCTACATACAAGGGGGTTTCGCCTGGTTCCCCCAGGGGAACGTTCGCAACCGCTTATACCCCAGCGGCCATCCATCCTTCGGCACGTTACCTTACACCTTGGAATTGGGGGGGTTGGTCCGCGGTGCGACCTTAGGAATGACCAATCCGGCAATCTTGCAGTTATCAGCTGCTCATACCGAACCGCGCCACCCGTATAGCCACACACCCCCAGTTTCACCGCTTCCCTGCTAAATTGCAGTGTTTACCTGCTTAAGCAGTTCAGCGACTCCCCTGGGGATCCCCTATCCGCCACCTGGGGACGCGCCCGGTAGGCACCCAGCCCTCGGGTGCCTACACATTACACATTTACTAAGGAAGATTTAAAACAATTATAATTTATGTGTGGGTCTATTTAGTCATGGTGAAGAATGTGTTATGTGGCCCACGTTTGGGAAAGTTCATATTCTTAATGATTGGGAGGTGTAATTGTAAACTTTCTTATTAGGTTAGATTTTGATATATTGAAATAAAGGGTAAAAGTAAACCTTACCTACGGTCTCTGAAGAAGATGACATGGTGATCAAAACGCCCGACAGGCGGTTAAAAGTGTGTGTAGTGGTAGTGTAAACGATATCCGTATAATTTGAATAGTTAAAAAAAACAAAAAATCGATTTTTATACAAAAAAAAGTTTAAATAACCTTAGTGTCTTGAATTCTAGGCAGTTGCCCAAAATCTGCTCCAACATTTTATTCACCCTTGATCTCTTTAAGGAGGGAATGTATATATGTATGTAAGTATGAAGTTAGGGGTGAAAATTACACTGCGATCTATTGTCTCCCCCTTACTTGCTATAGGTCTGATGTTTTGTCAGACTTATAGCAACTCTTCTATTCCTATTTTCTGGAGAAAGTTTAGGACGTCGTAGGGCTACGTCAAATCAAGTAGATCCTCTTCTTCTATTTCGTGTGCTCTAGGTATCTGAGCCTAGAGTTTGTCAAGGCAGGGCATCCCGAGTAGTGATGAGCGAGACTGGTCTTGGTCTTGCGGTCTTGGTCTTGGTCTTGCATTTTGTGCAATTATTTAAACAATTTCTACATCTCAAATAATAAATAAGGACCATACTGGGAATATGTTTAAATAGATTTGGTGATATAAGACATAAATTAATATGTGGAGAATAAATATATTACCATTAGATGATCAGAATTATAAGAATTATAAGGTTTTATAAGCAAAATTATAATATCGAAAAACCAATTATTGTCAAAATCAAAATTTAAACATTTATACCAACTTTAATATTCTATAATTCGGTTTAAAATGTATTTCTAAAATTAGTAAACATTATAGAAAGTCACTGCAGGAAATTAGTATTTAAGTATTTAAGGCGTATTTGGCTACAATCTGATTTTAAAAATTATAGGGAAACATTTATCAAAAGACGTGAATTTTCTACGACTATTTTCAGATGATAAAAGAGTTTGTTCGGTACTAAAAATGGGACTAGAATAAAGTTAAAGAATCAATCTTTTCATGCATTCGGAAAATCTATTCAAAATTTTTTGTATAAGAAGGAAACTTGGGTTTAATATTTGGAAATTTTAGGTTAGTAATCAAATCTTGAATGCTAATAGTCAAGTATTGGCAAAATAATGAGGATTTTCTACATTCTACTACAGATAGAGTGCCATCGATCTGTTAAGTAAAAATTGTGAAACTTTTTTGTAAATTCGTTTGGAAAAAAGTCAAAGTAGTGAAAATTCTGTGTTTGTATTAGTGAATATCAACAGTAGCTTAATAAAGAAGAAGAAAAGGTTTGTGAGGTTTTGTTGGAGTCAGTATCATTGTAAAGGACATATGCTTATTGGGTCCCAAGTAGCAGGTAGTTCAAAAATAACGTGCTTATTGGGTCCCGAACTTTTGTCCTACCTGAATAATAATGTATGGATTCGGTCCCAGCCACCTGTTGGTAAACCAAATGAAAAACTGGTAATAAAACTAATTTAAAAATTTGATATATTTACTACATTGAAATATTATTATAAAGGTAGGTATACATTTTAGGATTTAAAAATTCCTAACCTAACCTAACCTAACCTAACCTAACCTAACCTAACCTAACCTAACCTAACCTAACCTAAAAAAATATTTGCTACGTCATTTGTTGTAATGGTTGATGGCAGATTCTTTTGAAGTACACGACGAATAATTTTTGCAGGCTTTTCGGACAAGTCTTCAACTGCCTTGCGTTTGCAAGAAGAGCTTACAATTTGGCGATTCAATGTTTCTATATTTGCGATATGACAATGCTGTTCAATATGTTTTATCAAAGTTATATCTTTAGATTCACCCAAACTCCACTTTTTAAGCACTTTTGAAAACTATATTTAAAGTTATTTATCAGTAATATTTGTTTTTCTTTTTTACTTAAAATAATATTTATATTCATTTTTAAAATGTTTAAAATCTTCAGGTGGTTAAGTACCATTGGGACCCAATACGCCTATAGATAAAGGGATTAAAATTTACACATTTTAATCTATGACCTGCCGGGACCGAATCCATCAACACCGATTGTAAAATATGTAATTATTAGTTTCATTAGAGAGAAAACAAACCCAATTGTTGAAGAAAGTGGACAGCATATAATAAATAAAGGAAATATGAAAGACAAAGTATAATCTCTAACAAATCTCTCCAACGAAATATTTAAGGGTCTTTTGGTCTCAATTGCTCATTCAAACATAAAACTGTATTATCTCTAGGAGCTTCATTGATTTCAAACATCTCAAGTAAATTCATCCTAAGATCTTTAAAACATTTATGTAATCTAGAAGAAACGTTGGAATTAAACAAGGTGTGATTTTCTGGTTTTAAAGCTTTTAATGAATACCTGTTTAGTTTAATTTTAATCTGATGGTTTTTTACAAACAAATATTATTTTACATATATTTATCGTCCATGTTTTACCTGTTTTTAATTACCCAGCAATGCTTGCAAGTATTCGAGTGGTTTGACTCAATAATGTGAACATTATATTTACAGCAAAGTATGTTCATTCCTTGTTTTATAATTTGCAGAATTTAACATAACTGTTTTTTCTAGCCTGATGATGTTCTCAATGTTAGACAGAAACTAGTAGCAAAACATTTGCTGCCCATCATAAATAATAAAATTTTGCGACATTGACTTTGGGGTTTTAATTTGGTTGTTTCCCATCAGTCTCATTTGAGATTTGGATGATTTACTTCGTTTAATAATAATCATTGAAATCAGTTTTATTGAATAGAGTTTAAGCATATTTAAACAATTTTTTCGTATTTTACATAGTCAAAACTTTCTATTAAATTTTTATTGAAAACTTAATCTTATCTCGTAGAAATATCAATTATTAATCATGGGCCAGCATGGATTTTAAATAGCCATTCTACACTATTATCTCTTTCTCAATATAATACGGACTAGTATTATTTCAATATTCATTTCAACAATTATTCCGTTTTGCTATCAGATAATGCCGCTTTTCAATTAGTTTTACTCGTTTTGATAACCCGATCGTTTGAAGGCCATTATAAAACCATAAAAGCAATTTCCTAATCAAACAAAAATTATTCTCCATCGTATTCCACTTAGAAACGCCAATTTCCCAAAAAGATATTACGATTCGAGAGAAAAAAAAAACAAAAGTTTGAAATCATAATATTGACTCAGAGCTCCAGCGAATGTAGGAGGGTAAAGTTCTTGTTTTGATTGTATGCAGATAGAAATAATAAAAAAAAGGAATTATAATGGCGCCTGTGATCTTGTACGAGAATTTTCTGTCGGTTTTAACTGTCATGTACTCGACTGGTGAGTGTTCCACGAGGAGGATGACTAGTTGAAATAGCCACGGCCACCTTTTCGATCTTTATATTTAGATATGGGCGGTACGAAGGCGTTATGTGGACGGATTTTTCTTGCTGCTTTCGTTAATGACAAAGGGATTTCTTGAGTTTCATGCAAATCGTGTTTTGAGACTTCCAACTGGGTAAATAATGTAAATAATTTGAAAGCCAAGTCGCCAGTCATTTCGGTTAGCTTTTGTTGTAAAAGGTAAACGCTTTCTGTGGGGAATATTTTAATTTTCTGGGACTTATTGACCCGCCCTAACACCAATTTTACGTATACATCAAACAAGATAAAAATAACAGTCTGCATTTTTAACATTCATAAAGTTAGTTTAAGATATTTTTGTCACCGTTCTGATTAAGGCTAATTTATAATTTAAATGATTAAAGCAACATCTTACGGATTACAAATTGAGCCAACTTGATACACCGTGACCTTTGCACATTTATTGTAAAGCCATTTGTGTTTCAAAGCACCTTATCTAGCTCTAACCTTCTGTTGAAGACCATCAGTCTTAATAACAGTTTGTCAAGCCTTCAAAGTATCATAAGAGGTGAATGCATATATCTATCTCTGCCTGACATAAAAGACTCATGGACATATTAATCCTGCAGTGTTAGGACATCTTATAATTGGAAAATTCTAAGATAAAGCAAAATTAACATAGATCTTGCCTCGCAAGAAGAATTCCTTGATCCTTTGAACAAAAACATGTGTAGCAACTTTTTTATCCTCTTTGAAACAAAAATATTTGTAGCAGATTTATAGAACAGATGATGGTCTTGATAGTTCGAATGAGATAATATGGAATAAATTTGGGACATATGCAAGATTTAGGTTTGGGTATGGGTAACCAAACTTTTCCTCTGCATCTTCTTGTTCCTAAGGTATCTCTGAAAAGACTAGTTGTAGTCATTTTTTAGCCAGCCACAATACAAGGAAAAACTTGACGGCAAATGTTTTCTACATAGATGCTGCTTACGTATCTCCTGGACACGTAATTGCAAGTCAGCTTCTGCTTCTGATATGTGGAAGGTAACAAAATTAGATGCCCTCGCTAAAAATGGAACCGTGTTTTGTCAACCAAAATTTAACAAATTTTATGGACAAAGCTAGATAAAAATAACTTAATATTGAAATATCAATTAACAATAATTGATCAGTCACAATAAAAATCATTTAAATAAATACACACAAACAAAAATGAAAAAGAATGGTATGCATGATGTAAATGTAAACATACAAACATAAACATATCACTCCTTTTAAATCAATCTTAATTACCGCTTACTAGCCAAAAATTAATCATGAAATACTTCATACTACATATTACATGTCATTCAGAAGTCTGAGATCTATCACATCAGAATTCAGCTACTTTATAGTATGGTCTCTCCTGAAGGTATGCTTTAGTCAATTTAATATAAGGACTGGTGGCTTTTATGTGTATTGGTAGACAGTTGTACATTTTTCTTGGATTATAAATAATAGAATGTTTTGTAAGACTAGAGGTGGGCATAGTCAAATGAACATCTAAATCAGAGTTTCTTGTGGGGTATCTATGGGGTGGTCCCTGCTTTGAGATAAGGTTAGATTTACGAACTAAGCAAACAGATTCTAAGATGAATAGTGCCGGAAGAGCCATAATTTTGATTTTTTTAAAATAGGGTTCACAATGCGCTCTGTGTCGTAGGCCAAAAACATAACGTATCGCCCTATTCTGTAGTTTAAAAATAGAGTCAAAAAGATGTACACAACAAAACCCCCAGAAAGCTAATCCATATCTTAGATGGGACTCAAACAAAGAAAAAGTAGGTTGTTAACGCAATAGAAGAAGTTAGCACGGTTTTTATGGCAAAACACGCAGAAGATAATTTTTTTGTTAATATATCAATATGAGTAGACCACTTAAAGGTGTCATCAATATAGATTCCCAAAAACTTGATTGGATTTTTTAATGGTATCAACAGAGTTTATTAGAATCGGCCCATGATTTAATAATAAGAAGATCTCTGGATATTGTAGAATGTAATGTTTTCATATATAAATTGCTCCAGGTTACACTCGTATCATCTGCAAATAGAGTACTTTTGCCATGTCACTGATATCATTAATAATAAATAACGCGAAAAGAATTGGACCCAAAACTGAGCCTTGAGGTATACCACTATCAATCAGCAGGCTTTGAGAATGTTTACCATTTGTGCGCACCAGTTGTCTCCTATTTGTGAGGTATTTGTGAGCTTGTTTATCAAAATCTTGTGGTTAACACAGTCAAACGCTTTAGCAAAATCACAAAAAATTGAAGTAGTGAACAGTTTATTGTTTATTTAAGAACAATGATAGAACTAATTAAAATTATTATCTTGGAAAAGCAGATGAAGCAATGTCTCAAAAGTAAAAGGAAGAAGTGTTTCAAAACAAGAAAATCCGAGGAAATTGTTACAACACAAAATTAAGGGTTTTGCAATAACTTTTTGGAGCTTCCCATGACCCAAAATCCAAACCCCTGGTACTTGGTTCAACTTTCTTCGGTAGTGGAAGAGAATCCTACAGGAGCCGACCACACTAAAATAGACACAAAAAACACCCCGCTGCACTTCCCATCCGGATGTATGACCACAGTACCATCCTGTAGAAAATTCCCGAGGACATATACCCTCGTATGTCCTCTGCTTATCCTTATTTGTCTTATCTCCTTTCTTATTTCTCACTCTTTCTTCCACGTCATTTCTCTCATTTAACCATCTGGGGCACTTAAAGACTCTGTGCCCTACATCATCCCTCTCACCACAAAATTTACAACCTGTCAAAACTTAAGTGAGTGTTTACATCGCTTGCAACTTCTTAGATCCCCAATCAACTACCTCGTCCATTTGTCATTTTCTACAAATTTTTATTCATTTATTCATTCTTCAACTCAACAGCCCTCTCATATAATTTAATCCTCTTCCCAACCAATCCCAGTAAAAGGAACACTTGCCACCATCTGCACCTGACACCGTTCGATATCCCGAAACCAGCCTGAACAACATTCTTCTTTGTACCCGCGTCAACCTATTCCTTTATCTTCCTTTTCCAATAATACTTCCTCCCTCACACCGGTGTCCCATACAAAAGAATTGATGCCTTTTCCGTAGCCTTCCTAACATGTTCAATTAGATTAAGGTCGGGAGACTCTGATAAGTCGATTAACTCATTTTCCAAATAATCCAAAATTATCCCAGCAACAAAAAGAGGAGCATTGTCATGCATTAACAACTATTGGGGTCCGATTGCTGCAGCATATGCAAGCACAATAGGTCGAAGTAAAAGATTTAAGTAATCATTTGATCTTAAAAACCTTGTAAAGGATCGAGATCGGTTCTTCCACCCAAGCTTATACCCCCCAAGCCATTACTGTAACATCTTGATAACTGTGTACTTTCCGAGCGGTTTGCAAAAGTGACAGTGTACGTGGTTCTCTCCAAACTCTTATTCTTCTACTGTCTGAATGAAGACCAAATCTGAATTCATCAGTAAACAATACTAAATTGATTGTAGTAACCCTTACTTTTTGGAAGTCCATCTTATTAAGAATAATAAAAAACTCTTCGTTTTAACAAAACTTCCAATATTTATTTAAAAAATAACCTAATCATTACAAAATCAGATAAAGGTAACTCAACAGTAATTTTAAAAAAAGAAGATTATAAATCTAAAGCGAATGATTTCATAATGTCAAGTAATGTCAAAATTCTAAAAAACGATCCCACTCAAAAATTTTCTAACCAAATAAGAGAACATGTAAACGATTCAAATTATCTATTAAATGACAATGATAAAAAATACCTAGTAAATAAAAATCCTCAATGTCCAGAATTATATGGAACTATTAAATCACATATAAAGAGTCAAAACCGATTAGACCAGTAGTTTCGTATGTTAACACTCCTAATACTAAGGTAGCTAAAAAATTAAATACTATTCTAAATAATTATGGTTACACATCTAAATATTCAGTACAAAATTCATTAGATTTGATAAAAAAATTAGATAAATGTAAATTACAAAATAATACTAAATTAGTATCTTTTGATGTAACTAATATATTCTCTAAGATACCTCCTAAAGAATGTATAGTTTCAGTTAAAAAGCTATTAGATGAAAGAAATATCCATCCAGGAATAATATCAGATATAATTGAATTATTTAATGTATGCATTAGTCAAAATTATTTTACTTTTGATAACAAAGTATATATTCAAAATGAGGGTCTTCCATTGGGAAGTCCATTTCTCCAATTTTAGCAAATATTTTTATGGATAATTTAGAAAACATAATCTTTCTAGTTATAAAAACAATATTGTATTTTGGTATAGACATGTTGATGATGTGTTAGCAGGATTTGTAGGTAGCGAACGACAGTTAGATATATTTTTTAATTATATTAATACCTTGCATCCTAAAATTAATTTTACTTTAGAAGTTGAAAAAAATAACTCAAATAATTTTCTAGATTTAAAAATTGAAAAAGTTAATAATTTACTAAATTATTCAATATACAGAAAACTAACACAAACAGATGTAACCATACCGTATAATTCAAATCATCCTATAACACATAAATTAGCAGCTTATAATTCTATAATACATAGGGCATTTTCAATTCCAATGAACAAAATTAACTTTGATAAAGAAATTGATATCATAAAACAAATAGCTACATCTAATGGCTACCCAATTCATTTGATAAATACATTAATTAATAAGAAAGAACAGAAATTGTCACTAAAACTAGTATTTCCCAAACAAACTAAAGAAATTAAAAGTTATACAAATATTACATATTGTGTATTGTGTATTTCCAATAAAATTTCAAAAATAATATCTTCGGCAACATCAGCATTAATATCATTTAAAACACAAAATAATGTTGGTGTAATGCTGTATATATACATAGGTCAAACACAAAGAAATTTTGAAGTAAGATTTAACGAACATTTAAGAGCATATAGTTTAAAACAACCAGATAAGTCAAATTATGCAAAACACCTACTTGAACATCCAACCTCACTCTTACACACCAATGACATCCAAATACTACACACTTGTAATAAAAAACAAAATCTAGATTTCCTTGAAGAACTTGAAATAAAAAGACATCTAGCCGATCCACAATTTAAAGTTGTTAATGAACAAATAAATCTGGGAAGTTCTCCACTTTTAAAGTGTTTGCTTTGATTGAGTCTTCATTTTATACATAGATAAGACGTAATTGTAACACAAATATATTAAGTTATTGTAAAGATCAGCATGATATAGTTTTTTCCTGGTTTTTCTATCTCATTGCACATCAGTTATACCGATCTTAGAGGGAAGTACAT
Organism: Ophraella communa; assembly: GCA_035357415.1. Classification (NCBI taxonomy): domain Eukaryota; kingdom Metazoa; phylum Arthropoda; class Insecta; order Coleoptera; family Chrysomelidae; genus Ophraella; species Ophraella communa. The sequence goes on along the minus strand of CM068994.1, from coordinate 25,669,342 downwards.
CCAGGATAATCCCTTAGGGCTCATAACATCCAGGCTTTAATATTGTTATGTCTTATTACTTCCATACTTGGTCTAGCCTTATAACTACCTAATAAACATCAGATACCTAGCTACAAACAAACAAAATGTAACTTTAATATGTCAATCTGACGATGCTAAGTCTAGCAAAATGGCTGTCATTAAGGTTTAAAAAGCAATTTTTTAAATAAATATTAGAAGTTTTGTTAAAACGAAGAGTTTTTTATTATTCTTAGTAAACAATACCCCTGATCATTGTTCTATAGTCCAATTTTCGTGGTGAAGCTCTTATTGGTCTTGTAGCATGTAAATCAGACTCATGTAAACGCCTTCTAACATTTTGAGCTCTTATTATAAGATTATACACTAACTGCAGGTCAGAAACCAACAGACACTGTTACCGTTACATTTCTTCTAGGACGTAAAGTTAAAAATCATCGGTCTTGATTTGATGTTGTCGCTCTTTGTGGGTCCAAATGCTGTTCACGAACACTGCCTGTATTACGATATCTTAGCCAAAGTCTAAAAATAACACTTTGACTTGTACCTATGGCCTCTGTTTGAGAAGCACCAGCTTGTAGCATTTCTACATTTGCTCCTCTGTTAAATGTCGTATTTCCATGATTATTTAAATTAAACCAAGTACGAACAGTGTTTATTTTAGAATAAAATGTTTAAAAGCCCTTAAAGTAAAAAGTTGTCCAATATGGATATTTTATTGCTTTGTTTTTTTGTTAAAATTTCTACCATTTTATTAGCACAGTGTGCTATAATTACTCTATATAAAATTTAAATAAAGTGTCATTATGTAAAGAACCTAAATAAAATTTATTAAAATATCCCTAGACCATGTTCATGTGATATATTGTACTGTTACATATTTTTTTATGCATTCTAACTATATTGAACGAAAGAATTTCACAATGCATACTATGGAAGTGCTAGAATTTATAAACGGTTCACCCTGTAATCCTTTTGAATACCCTTATTACTCTATAACTTTTCGAAACAGAGTAAAGATATTATTAGCCCACAAAATTAAGGTTGTTACAATAAATTTGATAAATGTTGTCAATGGCTAAACATCATTAGAATAAATTAACGGTAAAACATAAGAGATCCAATTTAAAATATAATTTGTATTAAGCAACTTCAAAGTTGTGTTCACCGGAAAATTTTTGAGTTGAGAAGTTTATAAGTATCTAAACGGAAATTTTAACTAATAAGAAATTTCGAAATAAGCTTGAAAGTTGTTAAATTAACCCACTTTATTAAATAAAAACTCACTACAAATTCAAGCTCGTTAAAATTTCCCGTTCGCTGTAACTTGGCACTTATATTTATTAAGTGACATGGTTTTATTGCCGTACTCCAACAATATCTCGGTCAGGGGTAGTCTGGAAAAAATTTTCCTCATTGTTAACTTTTTCTACGAACTATTCTAAAACATTTTATGAATAAAAAGTTAACATAAGCCTTTGTAAACAACAGTAGACATAACTTTTATTATTACTTATTATTTCAGACGATTCCTTTGAAAAAATATAGAATGTTACGTCCCTGATAGCGACTAAATCAATAAGGAAAACTCTTGGAAGTTGTATTCCAGAAAAGCACTCCTAGGTTAATTAAATCTTTTGATACAATGCTTAGTTCGAAAAGGTCAAAATACTGAGTCTTGATTGGATACTTGTATGAACCAATTGAATTTTCCATCTTACAAATTTCTAATAAGAATGGTTATAAATAACACAGACTTGCTTGGAATTGGTAATGAAAGAATATTAAATTTAAATTTTCAGCCGGTACCTAGTTTGCTAATAAAATTTTAATCAAACTATTGCACTAATTGCTGAATAGTTTCGTTTTTCTTTTTCAAAGTCCTCCTTTTAATAAATTTTTAATTTTAACAGCAGATTTTAAATCAAATAGTAAAATCAGTTATCAAATACACGGCTCAACAACGGAGCAGAAAATTGCGTATAAAAATAATATTTTAAATATACGTTTCATGCTATCAGTAAACTTTGTTTATAGCAAATTATTTTTGTCGTTTTTTTATACACTGTTATCTCTTTAACCAGAATTGTAGGAATTCGATTTCAAAATACTAACATTTTAGTCGCGTAGAAGTGCTTGCAGTGACTTTAACATTGTTACTGTAGTCCATAAATATGTTTACCTGAAAAAAAATGGCGCTTAGGCGATTAGAAACAGTGCAACTCCATCAATTAGTGCATTGGATAGACGAAGGCTTAAGTCAAGAAAAAGTACTACATGGCTAAATATGTCCCAAAGTGTTGTCAGTCGTGCATGGAATCGATATTTGGAAACTGGGTCTGCAGCATACAGACATGGAGGAGGACGAGAACAAGCTACAACTCCTGCTCAAGACCGCTTTATAGCTGTAACTGCAAGAAGAAACCGAACATTTACTGCTTCGAAAATTAACAGCTTCTTTATGCATGCTACCAGACGAGTGATATCTAGTCAAACTGTTAGAAGAAAGTTGCATGCATTTATAGTCTATATAGAAAGGACAAGGAGTAATAAATCATTCATTTAAGTAGATTTCATAGACGTACCAAAATATACTTTAAGAGGGTATACCGTAAGGTACATTTTGTATTGAACGAATGGATTGCAGCTATGCTAAAGAATATACGATTTAGGTCAGAGGTAACGGGATGTACTAATTTTAATAAAAAAAAAGTGATAGAGGTACATAAATTTTAGTAAGTTTGATAAAGAAAGGCAACACAGTTTATTCATTACAGAAAACAAACCATATATTTTTGTTCTTTTTGTAAGAAGATTAATTCAAACTTTGAATATTGTCACAAATAAATTACAATGAAATATATTTTTTAAAAATTAATTAAAGTCAAGATAGCAAGATATCGTTACAATTTTTATTAAATTCAAAGAAGCAAAATGAATATTTTTTATTTGTATTACTCCTGTATGTAGTGTTTGGGGAATTTTTCTCAGAAATTTTAAATGGCAAGTGGCCTACTGTAATCGGCTTAATACCATTACACCTATTTACAGATTATTCGATTATTGAGAGGGATTTTCCAAACAACCCAGTTTTCTTAGAAACATTATCGGGAATATTATTTTAAAAGAAAGTAGGTACATTAAATCAGTACTTAGTATTAGTTCTTTGAGTAAAGTTGTATGAAGTTGTATGGTTTTCATGATATTGTAAACAGTTGGAATATATTTAAAAAAATTGTTGAATGTTAATTGTGCAAGTACCAAACAATGTCGATAAGCCAAGGACCATCTAAACGACCAAAAACAGGTCCATTATCTTTAAATGAAAAAACTCTGATATTGAATTGTTATACATCATTGAAAAACAAGGATCCAAGTGCAAGTGTTGATGATATTGTGGAATTAACGACTGCTATGTTGTGTGTTGCTTAATCAACAATTTATAGATTACTAAAAGAAAGCAAGAATGGAACTCTTTAACCCCCTAAAACTCCTTCAGGTCGAAAACCAATTGAGATCGATGAGTCATTAAAACAAAGACTAAGGCGTAAAGTCCATGGATTTTACTTACGAAAGGAAATTTCAACACTTGACAAAATTATGACATCAGTGCAAGAAGATACGGACTATACAAAATTCTCCAGAATGACATTATGCTAACTTTTGAAATGTGGATTTCAGATATACAAAAAATAATAGAAAATCTCTCTTGATAGATAAACCGGAAATAGTTTTTTGGAGAAGAGACTATTTAAGAAGTATTCGACATGCAAGAGAACAAAATTTAAAAATCTTCTACTAAGACGAAACATGGATAAATGCTGGATATACAGTTTCCAAATCTTGACAAGATGAAAACATTAAAAGCGGAAGGCAGGCATTCGTGGAAGGTTTGTCGTTAGGTTTGCAGCCACCATCTGGAAAAGGAAAAAGACTTATCATTGTCCATGTTGGAAGTTCTGAAGATTTTGTTGATGGTGGATTATTAACTTTTATTTCAAAACGCAAGGGAGACTATCACGAAGATATGAATGGGGATGTCTTCGAGGAATGGTTTGTTCAAATGTTGGATCTGATTCCAAAAGGGGCTGTTATTGTTATGGACAACGCAAGTTACCATTCAAGGTTACGAGAAGCATTGCCCACAAGTCGTTGGCGTAAAGCAGAGCTTTTGGAGTGGCTTATTTCGAAAAATATTAAGTTTACAAAAGATCCACTAAGGAAAGAACTTTACAGAATTGCAAAAATGAACAAGAATAAATACAAAACCTACATTGTAGAAGAAATGGCTTCTTCTCGTGGTATATCAGTTCTTCGACTTCCCCCTTATCATTGTGAACTTAATCCCATAGAATTAATATGGGCTCAGGTAAAGGGGGAAGTTGGAAAAAAATACTACTTTTAAAATAAACGATGTTGTGAAATTGTTTGAGAGTGCTGTAAGTCATGTTAGTAAGGAAAATTGGACAAACTGTATCGAGCATGTTATCAAAGTAGAGGCAAATATGTGGAACATTGACAATATTTGTGATGATTTAATCAACCCTATTATTATTAATGTCAACAACGATTCTTCCTCTTCCGAGTCGGATATAGAATAAAATGTAAGTAATAAATGTATTCCAATAATTATTTCTTTTTATTTTTTATTATATTAGAATTTAAAACGTATTTTTTTCCAAAATACACACCACTGCCTTGCGTTATTGCTTAACTGCTAATCCTTTAACAATGAAGAAACCCTAAACTTTGCTACAACCGAAACAAAAACGGGGTCGATCTATATAAGTGACCTGCCTCTCGATGATAATGATTTATCAGTAATATTGTATAAGAATGGTTTGGATATAAAATTAGAAGAAATCTATAATCTTCACTAAAATTCAAAGTTTGCGAATTTGGAAACCGTCCTTTAATAGAAAAATTTCATCTTTAAAACAGTCGATTTGACTTTTTCGGATCCATAATTCTTCTGATTCTTCCAACTCGTCCAATTCTAGATGTAATTTAATCGGTTTATCTTGTATCTTACTTCTTATCTTGTTTCCAAAAAGTGTAATACCCAAACAGTAGCTCTAATTAGGCGGCTCCATCTCGAAAATCTACGTTCTTCGTTAGGTAAAATTGAGATAAAATCTATGAAATTTCCTTCATTTTAGCTATAAGCTGGTCTACCTAGACTAGCTTCATAAAACTTCTACAGATCCACTAGGAATGAAACAATGAAGATCCTGAAAACGTTAGACATAATAAAAAATAATTTTGCCAAATGAATTTTTGTATTACAAATAAAACTAACGCCAAAACTGGAGGAAGAAGCTCACTAAATAGCAGAAGAATAAATTCCCAATTTGAAGCCTCTCAGCCATCTTTAAATTAAACATAATTTCATTGCTAAAAGAAAGTAGCAGGAAATGTATAAATTTCGAGATAAGTATAATTGAAATATTTTATAAAAGCAGCAGCATTTAAACTGTTTGGAAAATGTCGGATTCATAACAACGCAATTACAGTAAAACTCTTCAAAAAGTAATTTCGGTCTGCATTTTCGTCCGGAAAAATTGGTAATATAGTAATAGAAGTCCAATTATCCTTAATTTACGAAGATGATGTACAAAATTTGCATACCTTTCCCTTACAATTTGCATAAAACAGCCGGTACTTTTAGCTAAAAGTAAAATACAGGTTCGGATCAAGCAAATAGATACCATATATTTTGAATGTATTAGCATAATTAATTTAGGACCAATCCTGTTTAATATATACTTAAATAACCTATTTATGTCAGAAACAAACTGAAAAATCATCAGTTTCGCCGACGATACCGTATTGTTTTGTGAAGTTAGCGACTGGTTTGGTTTAAAACAAAAAGAAGAACAAGATCTGGAAACTGTCAAGAAGTGGCTCGATTTCAGACTTTTATCTTCTCCAAATTATGAACTACTTATTGAAAATCTTGCAATAACTCCTAGTAAAACAGTTAAACATCTCGGCATTATAATAGACCAAAATTTAATTTAAGATGGGACCAACACATTCAACATCTTTTAAAAATATTATTTTATAATTTATTATTTAAATTCAAAGAAATATGTAAAATACTTAACTTTAAACAAAAACAAACGCTACATAAAAGTTTGGTGGAAATAGTGGGGAGGGGTAAAGTTTCAAAAACACATCTTTCATCATTAGAAATCCTTTAAAAATGTTTTCTTAGGACAATCCTTCGTCAAAGCTATGATTGTCCAAGTTCTACCTCCAGAATGAAATATTTGATATCAGGCTACTATATTATAAAATATCTGTATCATCCAACATGCTAACAAGCACGAACTAAAAAATGTCATAAATATGGCACGCGGCACAAAACAGAATTTACCACTCCCCATATACAAAAAAGCATTGGTCAAAAAAGTTACGCATATTTGGGTCCTAAAATTTACAATTCACTTCCACTCGACATTAGGAATGAAACCAGGAAGTCTCTATACAACAAAAAAGTAAAACATTTTGTATTTAGAATGTCCAGGAATTCACGACTGTGAGGTATCTTAGAGCAATTTTGATAACTTTACGGTAATAGTAATTACACGCAGTAGGCTAACCCGGTTCTGGAACATTTAAAATTCGATTGTATCACAAATCAAGTAGTGTAAATATGATTATTTGCATACCGAACGAATATATACTTACAATTTATGATTTTTGAAACGCGTTTACTATAAAAATGTTTTTGCAGTCCTGCTCGTAAGTTAAGGTTTCATTAAAAAAAATTATATTTACTGACAACTTTTGGTTGCTCTCCGGGTAGCCATTAATAAGTATTAAGAAACGCGTTGGGCACTATTTGTTGTGACTGCCGATGGTTTAGACACAACATCTAAAAAGAACAAAATAAAAAGGCTTGTTAAAAAAAATTTAAAAATATTGACTTGTATAGCATATTTTATGGCGTACAAGGATGCTTGTTTTGAAACATATTTTTTATTTTAAATGTCACAGTGGATAAATAACACCGATATTTCTGTTTCGAACCGGAATATACGAGGTCACGTCAAATGTTATTAATGACTAGACGACAGAAACAGTTGATGTAAATCTAATTCTCTATGAAATACACAAAAATTATTAACTTTAAAACAAAATACACATATGTCCAAAAGTTTAGAATAATGGAATATTTTATCTTTTTATTAATTTTTATAAATAATTTTTTTGATATAAGTAGTGCTACAACTCTAACCAATACTAAATAAATCTCGATAAATATACAAACATACAAAAAAAACGATTTATTCTTTTGATGTGAAAAATGTACAATGTATTACAAATTTTTTAAAATAAATTAATAAGCAAAAAAAGGTTTTTAAATAAAATTAATAATTAGTATTTTCTCCATGGGCATCTATGCATGACTGTAGGCGATGTGGCATGCTATCGATTAAATGGTCGAGCTGGGCTAGCGGAATTCTCTGCCATTCTTCACGAGCAGCATCTTTCAGTTCTCGTAGAGTAATTGGGGGAGGGTTTCGCTTCTTAATCCGTGTTTTAAGAATGTCCCAGGCATGTTTAATGACGTTCATGTCAGGGGAATTTGATGGCCATCTTAATGTGGATATTCCTTCTTCTTCCAAAAAATTTTGTACTGCAGCTGTTCGATGTGGGGGTGCATTGACATGCATAAACACAAATCCATCACCTACCGCCCCCGGAATAGACGCACAATAGGATTTAAAACTTCCTCGATGTACACAGCACCAGTGATTCTTCTCTCCAAAACCAGGAGAAGCGTCCGTGTACCCTTCATAATACCACTCCAAACCATAATACTCCCATACTCCCACTTTCAAATGGAACACGTGGTTGGGCTGTTTCTAATCGGGCTTGTCGTCCTGCGGCCCTCCAAACTAGCGTTCTTCGAGAATCAGAAACCAATCTAATTCTTGATTCATCAGAGAACATCACGTAATTCCAGTTAGGACCATGGTATAACATTTCTTGAGCCCATTGCAACCTTACAATTTTTTGTTGAAAGGTTGGTTTGGGAACACGTAGAGGTCTTCTGCGATACAAATTTACCGCTTTTAATCTTCGTGTAATTGTTTGCCTTGAGATATTCAGTCCTTCAAGTCTAGCAATTTCTCTGGATATGCCACTTGTAGATTCCTATCGATTTCTTCGAGCTATCAATGTTATCTGCCGGTCTTGTGCTGCTGTTGTACATCGACTTCTGCTACTTCTGGGACGATCCTTCACATCATTTGTGTCTTGGAATTTTTTTTTTAATTTTTGATACAGCACCCTGAGTAACACCAACAATATTCGCGATATCACTTTGACTAAAGCCCTGTTGTAACAAAGCAATTACTCTAGACCTATTAAAATATGATATCATGTCTCTGGGCATTTTTAAACAGCTCAAATGAAATTTAAACAAGAATTGGAATAATGTGAAAGCACCCAAATCAATTAAATATGACCAAATTAATACAAAAACGAATCAAATTTAGTATTATTTTGATTTAAAATCGCTTTAAAATAAATATCAACAAAAGTTTTTAAAAAACCATAGGTGAAGATATATTATTTCTAAATATTTCAAACTTTTGGACAATATTTGTACATATACCTATTTGGGATACCAGTTTTTTGAAGCTAAAGGATTTTGGGTGAAGTGTAATGTAGGCAAAGGGACCTATCTAAGCTGCTCTGCTATAAAATTTAAATTTTCTTCAGGTCCAACTGTTGGATTTTCATTTGGTTTTTTAAATAAAAATTGTTTATTAACAAGGAAGACAACCTGTACCACATTTTTGTTTTCGTGGGTCTTTATTTTCGTGATTATTTAGAGGTTCATTTTTATTTTCAAGTTTTTTGTACACAAAGCAATTAAAGCTTTGTATTTTTACAAATATATACAAGTTGTTGGCTAGAGTAACGTGAGAGATATTGTGTCGGCTGTTTATTAATTCTTTTATTGAAGTGAATTTTTAACACTTTATGCCAGTGTAAGTTGAGGGCCCTCAGAAGCCAAGAAGACGTTTATCAAGGTAAGTGAACCTCTAAACGTCGTTAATTTGACTTTTGTTGTTACGTTTGCTATTTTTTTGGGAAATCCAAGTTTCAAACGGTCTTTAAAAGATAAACCAGAACCAGTTCAAAAGATCTAACATCAAGATCGTACACCAACTCTATCTAGAGCCTTCTTCTTCTTAAGATGCCATCTTCTTATTGACTACAACTATTGGCCACAATTTTGGTAAATCGTTCTGTGGCCTTTGCTATTCTTAATAATGACTGAATTTAGACTAGTCCACTATCTCACATTTATAAAACCATAAGCATTGTTTCCTCTCCCTCCAGGCCTCTAGTGCTCTCAACTTTGCCAACCATGTGTCCAGCGAACTTGTGTTTCGTATTTTGACAATTCCAATAAAATCTCTGTCTGAGGTCTGAGCATTCTGCGCATTAACCACATTTTTAAGGCTTTCAATACATTACGTAAGGTTTTGGTTAATACGTCGTACACCAAATCCAGTAACGATTCCATGTGTAATTTTCGCAAAGGGCCCTGTCCCATTTCTAGTATATTGAGCAAGTTACCTCTGTATTCTAATCCCTCTGTCATTTTTTTTGCCACACTTTTAATATTAAATTCTGCAAACTATTGTGAAGTAGTCTTCTTTTTTTTCATCGTATATTTTATTCTGGTACGAAGCTGTTAATTCGCAAAACCAATCTTTTTTTGTTCGTCTCAACCAACGACTGCAGAGCCCATAAGATCAATAACTACAAGACGGGAATTCGTGTAGGATCGAATGCTAGTGTTGCTGAGAACCATTAGAGTCGCTGTTGATTTATTGGTTACCGATCATATCTAGTCGAAGGCCTTGTTGTGCATTTGCATGTCATTCGAATGTGTCTGTCGCCACGTTGTTAACAGTAAATAAGTCGCGAGGTAATTTTTAAAATTCGCAAGCAAACGCATTTCGTCGAAATTTGCTTGTTTGCGAACTTTATTGGCGTTTTGCATGCGATTGCATTCGGTGACGACGATGATTCAAGTTTGTGTAAGAGTGAAGTAATTAATATTTAAAAATTACTAAAACGAACAGAACCCCATGGTTCATTCGAAGAAACATATCATTAAAACTGAAATAAATTATCCATATCTCAAATATGACCCAAAAATAATTGGAAGAAAAAAATAAAAACCAGTGTCATAGAAGTGATTAAATAATTTCATTGAGTTCGATCTATAACGAGGCCATCATCAGGCTAAAACAGAAGGTTTAAATTCATTATTACAGAATAAAAGCTTGCCTGGTATAGTAGTTTTCACAATAAATGGTATTGACTGAAGGATTATAATAAAACCAATTAGACCCTTAAGTTGTAAAATCCAAGATGCACATCATAAATGTAAAAGGACCTGATTCAGGTAATTTTGTTTCTCAGAGAGGGATTGTAAAGGATTACAGCTTACACTTCTTGTTCATTTTAGTCTTTGTATTTCATTGGAAGTGTTCACTTGTGTTACGGCGTGCAATAATTTTATAACATTTATTTGTTATTACAGACATTAATAGCAAAGATTTTATACCCCAACGTACAGAATAGGCAGTATGTGGTGTCCGTGGATAAAAATTAATAGTGCTTCCTCCAGGGACATGTTGCATATAACTGACATAGCGACAATTTGTCGAAATTGTCGCGACAAGTGTGCCAATTTTGTAATTTCTCGTTGAATATAACTACATACCATGGTTTTTGATAATGACAGGGATATGTTGCATTATCATTATCAAAAACCATGCTATGTTATATGCAACGAGAAATTACAAAATTGTCACACTTGTCGCGACAATTTCGACAAATTGTCGCTATGTCAGTTATATGCAACATGTCCCAGTGGTTCGTTAAAGAATAATCACTTATCTTGTGACGCGAAAATCATTATAAAAAATGTGTATAGTTCCTTACTTCAGCAAGGATATAACGCAGGTGCTGCAGCAAGAGTAACCAGTAATTTGACGAAGGTGCCTCTTACTTCAGTTAGACGAATTGTTGAAAATTCCATGGAATCAAGAAAAAAGCGTAAAGATTCCGTTGTCACAAAAAGTCTAGACGACTGAGAAAAAGATTTGATAAGGCGAAAAATCTACACTATGTACGATGAGCAGCATGTCCCTACAATCAAAAGTCTGAAACAGCGGCTCATCAATGACGAAACTCACATCAACTGTTGCCTCACTACTCTTTCAAGATATCCAAACTCTGATAGTATACAACACGTTATAAATAATGGAGGTGGCTAAAGAAAATACGCTTAAAAACATAGAAAATCATAGAACAAACAATGTTAGAAGTACGTGTCAAGTTATGAAATCTTGATATCTATGGATGAATTAGACAATAGAATAATTAAAAGAGCAAATAGTAAAATAAATGCAAGTAAATTAAATGAACAATTAAAGGTAATAATGTAAATTAATAAAGATAATAAAGTAATACCATGTACATAAAAAAATAGAAGGGTTGAGTAACAATATATCAAGTTACAGTTAATGTCAATGATAAAAAAGAAGAAGAAAAAGGTTAGCAGGTAAAGTAAATGCTTAGACAAAACAAATATGATTAATATTTGTAAGTAAGAACAATAAATAACTGCACAGTTAAACTAAACTTCCACTATTTATTCGAAAAATTCGCTTTAAAATTCAATTACAGCTGTTTCGCTATAACTAGCATCGTCAGATTGACATATTGAAATTACATGTTGTTTGTTTGTAATTAGGTACTTGATGTTGATAAGGAGTTAAGGCTAAACCAAGTAAGGAAGTAATAAGACATAACAATATTAAAGCCTAGATGTTATTAGCCCTAAGGGATTATCCTGGATGTATTTCCCTCTAAGATCAGTATAACTGTGCAATGGTATAGAAAAACCAGGAAAAAACTATATCATGCTGATCTTTACAATAACTTAATATATTTATGTTACAATAATGTCTTATCTATGTATAAAATGAATGACATTCATATACTACACAAAATTTAGATTTTCTAGAAGAACTTGAAATTAAAAGACATCTAGCAGATCAACAGTTTAAAGTAGTTAATGAACAAATAAATCTCCACTATTAAACTGTTTACTTTGATTGAGTTTTCATTTTATACATAGATAAGACATTATTGTAACACAAATATATTAAGTTATTGTAAAGATCAGCATGATATAGTTTTTTCCTTTTTCTATATCATTACACAGTTATACTGATCTTAGAGGGAAATACATCCAGGATAATCCCTTAGGGCTAATAACATCTAGGCTTTAATATTGTTATGTCTTATTACTTCCTTACTTGGTCTAGCCTTAACTCCTTATCAACATCAAGCACCTAGTTACAAACAAACAACATGTAATTTCAATATGTCAATCTGACGATGCTAGTTATAGCGAAACAGCTGTAATTGAATTTTAAAGCGAATTTTTCGAATAAATAGTGGAAGTTTAGTTTAACTGTGCAGTTATTTATTGTTCTTAGTAAGATGAACTTCCAAAAAGTAGAGGTTAACACAATCAATATTTGTAAGAGTTAAGGCATGTTGAAAGTAGCGCGGAGCTTTTTTTTAACAACGTTGTCTGTCTACGCACCTGTCAGGCATCAAGAACATGTCACCAGAGGGAGTACTGTTGATTTCAGCGGCAGTAGCTATAATTTCAACATGTTGGGTACCATGTTGTTCAATATCGTCACCGTCATATGAAAGGTGCTTAAGTCCAAAAAGGTAAACTTTGCAGGAGACAAGAAAAACTATTTAAAACAAAGATATTTTCGCTGTTCGATTTATGCGACTTAGGCAATATTCATGTTAACGTAGAAATCGGTGGACTTGCACACGTTTCATTTGCGAGTATTGTGGCTTCATCTATAAACGTAAGCTCAAATCATTGACACCAAAGTATACATATTTAAGTGCTTAAAAATATGGCACTAATATCTCGATTTCTGAAAAAAGTGGACTTACGCAGTTTTCATATGACGGTGACGATATGTCGCGCGACAAATGTTGCCTAGTGGATACATGCCTTTATTAAAAAATTCTGAAAAATGAAAATATTTAGAGGACGAACAAAATTAGGTAGAGGAAAGATGCATGACTTTAATTATTCACCACTTAAAAAGAAATATTGAGAAAATATACGGGTCCTTAGGTTTTAGTTGTTCATTTAAACATAAAAGATTTCTATTTCTATTTCTTTAGTAGCTTCAACATCTCCAACATTTTCAAGAGTATCTATCATTCTTGGTCCGTCAAAGCACTTAGGTATGTAATTTTGTAATATGAGAATCAGAGAAATGGTGGTGCTCAGAAATAATATGGTTAGCAAAAGCTGAAGGAGAAGTAAATGGATCGAAACCTTTAGATTTATATTTCAAGACAGATTTTGATACATTTTTATTTCGATTAACTAAAAAAAAACAAATAACTATTTTATTTCTTGGATAAATTGTCGATTTAAATGTTTTAACGAAGTTTGGTTATATAATATTGTTTATAATTCATTTTACGATAGTCGATTAATATTCCGAAAATCCATCGAGAATAGTCGAATTTGCATAAAATTGGCGCGTAAAATTTTTCTACGATGACGCTTTCTGTAGTGGTCGTTAATTCTCTTTCGCACCCTACATACAACTTCGATAATGAAAAAGTGTGTGCGGAAAACCACTCCAACCTCTACCTATCACTGTCTCTAGAGCATTAAACAACAAACAAACAAAAAACGTCCTCTACTTTTTCTTATTTCGTAATGGTGAAGGGCTGACGAGTCTTGTTCGCTAATGTACATACACAACACGACAATTTTCTTCGCTCATACCGCCTCGAATACAAAATGGAAAGCTTGGGGTTTTCTTAAACGAGAGCATTCCCACTGGCGGATGGAGATTGAGTTTGTATGTGTGTGTGCGTGCTTGAATTCTATATTTGTTTTCATATGTTTGTGTTTGTGCATTTTGTTGTGAAATACAAAGACTTTAAATGTAATGCATAGTTGCAACAATAAATCTACAGTGTGATTCTTAGAATAACAAACAAGCACAAAATAGCTCCAGTAAAGAATTAGATTAACTCATTATTTACAGGCTAACTACCACAATAAATCATTATCATCATCTAAAGCCTGAGCCTTGTCCTGTATACCATTTGTCTTCTGTCCATCTACAATATCTTTAAAGTAGCACAGTCTCGGTCGTCTTCAAGATCTTTTTGCCACGATTTTTCTTTTAAAAATGTTTCTGATAAAGTCGTTGAGTCTATTAAGTTTTGTTTTTCTTTTTAGTATGCTTTTTAGTAAGCTTTCAATTTGTTCCTTTGTCAGCACCTTCGACTGGTTTGGCTGATGGACTACATTTTGTGTTTTCAAAAAAGCTATCATTTTTGGGAAACTTGATATGTTGACATTCTCATTAACCATAATCATTAATTTTACCATCGAGTATTTGGACCATAATGAAGAAGAGTTGAATGTTTTAACTGAAAATTTAAACTATTGAAAAGAATATTCTTTAAAAAAACTGTTCTTACCACATCCAAAAAGTAAGCCAACATCACATTTTCATCAGCACTACTATTCAAATTGTGTTGTTCACGCCAGTTGCAAAACAGCGCATTTTCTTTTTCGTAACTTTTCGCAGACTTAACTGGAATGATTTGCCCTATCGCTTCCGCAGCTTTCTCAGCAATTTCATTTAATTTCAGATCCATTTTCTCCACAGATATTTCGTGCGTGCAGAAAAATTTAATATATCTGCTTTATTTTTATTGTCACTTATTTGTATAAAGTTAGCACCCCATTTTTTGAAATTCGCTATTCTGTACCAGTTTGTACCCGTTCTGTACTACAAAGTACTAAAATATTATGCAAAAATTCAAAAAAATACAAAATAAAATCGAAAAAAATCGTTTTTGGAGTAGCACCCCATTTTTCGAAATTCTCCATTTTGAACGTTGTACCAAATTATACCCGTTGTTCCCTATAAAGTATCCAAATATTAAGCAAAAATTCCAAAAATTACAGACAAAAATCAAAAAAACCGTTTACAAGGTAGCAATAATTTCCGTTCAAGGGTAAAGCAACATTTAAACATGTTTATTTACTATGTTTGTAGATCCTATACGTTTCTTAAAATTATAATTTTCTTAAAATATTCGTGCCCAAAAGAAAATTTTCTGGAATAATTTAAGATTGAGTGGTATTCGATAAAAAAATTTCACACCATAATTTGGTACAAAATTATTAATCCAATCTGTCACAAAGCTTAATATTTACTGGTTTAAACGTCTGTGCCATAGAGAAATATGTTATATTTTTATTCGTCTATGGTCTGTACATTGAGGTTTCAGCGTTCTCTATGGTTTCAGCTGTCAAAAAATTTCCACATAAATATCGAGGCGCCATGAAAAAATTTCCGGAATTTTTTTTAGCTGTCATAGAAACTAGACCAGATTAAGGCATCTTATTGGTTTAAAAGTAGAAGTGTGAAATTTTCATATAAAAAATACAAATCCATTCATCGCGCAAAAAATAAACAACGTATTTTTATTTCGTTGGAAACGAGCAATTTCTGGGAAACATACCTTTTATTACGGCACGTGAAATTTTTATGTTTCAATCAAAATTTTTATTATCGCTACCGCCATACCTGTACGTGTACCTGTACGTCTAAGTACGTAGAAAGATATTCGGTTGAAGGCATAAAAATAAAAAAGGACCGTCTCTCGTTCCGGTTAGACGCTGGAGGTAATTTAGCGCGAAGCGTCGCGACGCCGACATTTAGAACCAAATGTCCCTTGCAGATGTCAATTTTGGGGTTAAACACGACCAATAAAAGTTCCCGCGGTGTGCTACAACTCCTAGTTTATGTAACTCAGTCAATTAAACGATAATTAGAAGTTCGTAACTAGATGATAATTGTAATACTCACATTGCTAAAATTCTAGGACCCTCGTTAATTTTAAAACGAAATATTTATCATGGAATATTCTTTTATACCCGAAAGGTATGGTCTTAATTATACCACAAATTATGGGGTCAAAAATATGTTGATTGAACCCCACTTACTTATATACAATAGTGCACACAAAAAAAGTTACAGGGTGCTAAAGTTAAAAATTTAAATATTTTTTTTAACATTACTCTAAAACGGTTTAACGTTAATGTATGAAAATTTATAGGAAATACTAGTAGAGAATTTCCAATAAATTGGAAACAGTTGCATTCAATTATTTTGATTTATTATGGATTTTAAGAGGGGATCATTACCCCTGTTACCCCCAACTTTTTTTAGGGCTATAATTAAACAAAATATGGACCGCCATCATGGAATCAAATGTCTATTCTTAAACTTTTGTGTCTCTCTGTATTTCTTTGTAAATATTTTATTATGGAAGATACAGCCACCCCTTAAAATGCCAATTTCAATATTGAATATTTAAACTACATTTTCACAAATATTAAAAACATCTTTATCATTAAATTACAATTTATAAACAAACAAAATATTTGCCTTAACAATTGTTCAATATGACCTCCTCCTTCCTGTATACAAGTTCTACATCGTTTCAACAAGTAGTACCGAATATTTTGAAAATTTAAAAGTTATTGTCAAAACTCGTTAGCAATTTGTAAAATTCGATGCCTCAGTTGATCCTCACTGGTTATTTTCACAGAATAAACATTTTCTTTCATATATCCCCAGAAACAAAAATCTAATGGATTCAAATATGGACCGCGCGGTGGCCATTCAATTGGTGCATCTGGCCCCCTTCCAATCCAACGTCCTGGATATTCTCGAAATATTCGTTTAGCATAGTCTTCGGGAAGTAATTCTTAAACTTCTTTGATATGGAAGAGGTGAAGTAACTGGTCCTTAACTGTTCTCCATACCTTCATACGCTATCTTTCTCATGCTTGTGTCCAGGTGTTCGTCAACAATTTCTATTATATCATCAGTATTAGCAAGTTCTTTTGGACGACCACTATTACCGAGAACTTGTTTTTTAAAGTGCCTGTTTCTCTTAAATCTCGGTCAATAGTCAGGAAAATTCGCCTATCTGGTACATTTCTACATCATAGCGCCTTGCAGCCGCCGCATCATTTCCTTCACATTCATCTAATTAAAAAATGAAAATAATACATACAATAATACATACATATTTCTTAAAAATACTTTTAATTCTTCATGTATATGTCGAAACTGTTCAACTGAGCTCATTACATATAACTAACAATATTTTCTATACTTAAGGGAGTCCTAATTTACGCTGTATTTTACAAATAATTAAATTTACCTTAAAAAAATCATTACATACGCTAATTTTATCGTCCAATTTGATTTCCTTAGTCCGTAAAAATTTTTAAGCTCTCCTTTAAACCAATTCCTTGCTTCTGGAAATTTCTCTTCTTATTTTGGTTTCCACTCGCTTCTTTATATAATTGTATAAATTAAGTAGAACCATTACTGCAACTATACCAAATGCTACTATTCCCAGTATTTCTCCAGTGGATAATTTCGTACCATTTTGGGACAGACCATTCGATATTCCACCACTATTGCCAGCTTGAGTAAGTATTATTTCTTCTTTACTTTGAGTAGAACCCATTTTTAATATTTAACCATAGTTACTTCCATTATTTTACTTTTTTTTCCATTAATCGATTCTTTTTAGCAGGATCGCCATGTAATGAGATTACTTTCGGAAAAATTTCAAAATTATGATAACAATAACAGATTTAAAACTAGGTTAGTAGAGTATTTAATATTTACAATAATTCTTGCAAGTTTGCAAGGTTGGGTTAGTAAAATATAATTATATAATTAATAACTTAATCTACAGGATGTTAAGAATAAGAATACTTAACTATACTATATTACATGCTATTTGCATAATGAAATCTTTACCTAAGACTAAGGTGCATATCAGCCAATTCTGAGAAACCGTAATTATTCATTTTGAGTTATTATCTAGAAAAACTTTTCTACTTATGTCAAAAAAGCAACAACAAATACCCTGACAGTAATCAATCAATTGAGCCTACTCAATTATTACATGTAATAATTAATAGGTAGTGTATTCTACATACGTAGCAGATTTGAAATAACATTAATTAAAATTATGCATCACATTAGATTTTTATTATTTTTCTCCTATTTATTATTTTATAAATTGTAATTTAATAATAAAGATGTTTATAATATTTGTCGTTGAAGAAACTTAAGCTTAACAAACATTTAGTTACAAATTTATGATTTAAGATTACAACCTATTATCTGCGCAGACGATCTTGCAGCATGTGAGAATGTGAAAGTAAAAAAAAAATTTTATGAAATATATACGTACACACGTGTGCCATGGGGCATTAATACCCGCGTATAGATATTTTTAAGTTCATTTACTTTCAAACAATAAGTAGGTATTTTTAAAATAGAAAGAAGTGATTTGTGACCAATAAAAGCAAACACGCATGACTTGATTCTGTATGCGGATTCTTTAAAACATCCTCTAAAATACGAATGTAATTTTATTTTCGCCATAATCAATATTTCAACAATCACCGACCATTAAATAGCTGAAAGCTGTGTTCGTATGTATGTAAGTGTGAGTGATATATTGCACAGGGCGATTATGGAAATAGTTCCGCGAAAACCGAAGAGATTTCCTCTCATCATTTTAATATTTGGAGAACCATTTCGATTGTTATATTTTAAAGCTTCTACAACTGTCTTGTACAAAAGCATTTACTATATTTATGGATTTTTTTATATTAAACTCAGTAGCAATACATACATATTAAAAGAAAATAAATTGCATACGTATAAGATGATACCTACTCAGGAGCTCATTGAAGACGATTTTGATATGAGAACTTTTTTTTGTGAGCAAATGATGGACATGTTGGATAACAATATTATCCAATTAGAAGACGTTATGTTTTCTGATGAGTGTACTTTTTTACTTAACGGTCATGCTAATCGGCAAAATTGCCGCTACTGGTCCACGGAAAATCCTCACTGGATGAGAGAAGAACACATTCAATACCCTCAAAAGGTTAATGTTTGGGCAGGGATTGTAGGGAACAATATCATTGGTCCCTTTTTTATTGAGGGCAACTTGAATGGCAACAATTATTTGGTACTACTTCAAATTGATGTCATTCCAACGTTGGCAAATTTATATCCTAAGCCAGGTAACCCTCAAGTTCCAGCGAATACGATATGGTTTCAGCAGGATGGAGCACCACCACATTACAAACTTAATGTCCGGTAGTACCTCGATACAATATTTCCCAGTCGGTGGATAGGGAGGCGAGGATCGATTGAATGGCCAGCGCGATCACCTGATCTTACATTATTAGATTTCTTTTTATGGGGATATGTGAAGAGCCATGTGTACAAAACTAAACCTTCTGATTTAAATGACTTAAAAGAACGAATAACGCTTGCGATTAGGTCGATTACGCCTGATATGTTAAATAATGTTAGAAGACAGTTTTATTTGAGATTAGGATGTTGCCAAGACGTTCGCGGAGAACATTTTGAACATCTTCTTCATTAACATTCATAGTTATTTTTCGTGTTCTACATTTTATTACGTTTTGCATTACATTTTAGTTTTTGATTGTATTGTAGCGAATTTCGGTAACAACATGATATTAATTTTTTGTATGTTAATTTTTGCATTAAATTTAAAAACAATAACATTTTTGAATAGAGAATGAAGAGACCTTTCAAATGAGATATCACAAGCCTATACTTCCCATTTAAAAAATTGGGGGTTGTACCTGTCATTCTAAGGGGGTTGAAGGTAGGGGTTGCATTTTCACGTTAAAGAATGTTAAATTATAATTTAAATTTGACGTGTTTCGGGATTTTTTATAAATATGTACAGTAACCAAAATAATGAATTTATTCCATTTGGCTTTTACACACTGTATACAGTAACCGTAGTCATAGTTGCTATGGAAGTTGACACGCTGTCAAATTTATTTCAAACAAATAATAAGCTTCTTACCTGTCAGAGTGTCAAACAGCATCCGTTTGGGAGATGCTTACAACTGAAGAAAAACTCTATTTGTAAATGGGTTTGGATCACAATTTGTGCTGAACTTTCAGAGACCTAAGCCATCAAACAGTGTTATTTTGATTACTGTTAAAAAATTACAAACTACCCACAGGATTTGCATACAAAGAAAAGGTAATCAGGAAAAAAAGGAGTGACAAGTGAACGAAAATCATGAACTGCATCAGTACTGCATCAAGTCTTGCAGTCACCGTAAAGAAGCATGTGAAAAACTGCCTTGAAACCGGGTAAGGAAAAGGAATCTGTTCGTTTTTAGGTCAAAGATATCGGCTGTGTTTCTTGCAAAATCAAAATGATAAAACACATCGTTTAGTTTCCTGTGCACGAATGCTAGTTAACATTAATGAAGATGAATTCTTGAAGAATGTCTGGTTTTCAGATGAATCCCATGTATCACTCTCCGGCCATATTAACAGACAGTGTTTTAGATACATTGGGCTTACCCCTTTTCAAGAATTCATTGAAACACCTCTTCACGAGGAAAGAGTAACAATGTGGTGTGCAGTTTCTGGAGATAAGATAATCTACCCTTATTCCATTACTGATGATGAAAGATGCCACTGTCACTAGTGAACGATATCTTATATTCTTTGTACAGCTCCTTAGACGCTTTTGTAGAGGTTAAATTTACCATTGCGAATTTACCATTGTGGTTCCATCAAAATGGTGCAACGAGTGATACAGCAGCCGTTAAGAATGATTAGATATAATTTTGGTACCAGAGTGATTTTCCCAAAAACAGACTATATAGGGAATGATGAAAGCAGCAATTTTTTAAAACAACCCACCTACCCCTAGTAGAAATTTTTCTTGGCGCTATATTGGCCAGACGTTGCCGCCAACATTCAAAATATTGGAATTAGAGAAAAAGGTTAATGCTTTCAAATGTAGGAACAATATTGGCGCAAGATTGCATTATATTGTGCCAGTATTTAGCCAACGTTAGGTTACATTGGAAAGCAATATTGGGCCGTTATTGGTCAATATTGACGAGCCGACGTAACCTAACGTCAATTGGAAACAAATATTGGGCCAATATTAACAATATATCTTTTTCCAATATTAACATATATATAAGCCCAATATTAGTCATTAATATTGGGGCTATATTTTTAAAATAGCCTAACCTCCACTAATTGTACAATATTTACAATCAATATAAGCTATAGTACTATAATTCAGGAATTAAGAATGGTAATTGTCAGCTTCTTCCGTACCTTGGAGCAGCCTATATTCCAATGAGTCGAACAGAATGGCGAACATGTAGAGCATGTCATTTAGATGTATGGTTGACATTTTTTTGTATTTGTTTATGTTAATAGATATTTATAGGTAATCTTATATTTCTTTCACTACTAGCTTCTGAACCTAACTTTATTGATTTTTGTTGAGGTAGTAAAGTTGTTCATTGTTAACCAAGGTAGAAAAATACTGGTTAGGTAGCTCATTTGGATGAAGAAATGTTAACAGCAGTATTCTCAGTAATTTCAGTTATCGAGATTTTTCATGACAACGTTTTATAAAATTTGTCACAGCTCTGATGATTTATGCAACCCCTTTTTTTCTATATAAATTTAAGCTTCTATGATTGCAGGTTTTAAAAAAAATAGAATATATCATGCGTCTTAAAAATTTCTTTCCTTGACTCGAAGTGAGAAATGGATGGAGAAATGGAGGAGAGAGCGAGACAGTTTTTTAAAATAATATATTGAAAAGGTAATCCATCTCTCAAATGTGGATGATACAGACTACAGTAGCATTAAAACTCAAAGTCAATTCACAATTTTAATAATAAAGAAGCTTATAACTGTAAAAGCGACATGTTTCGCTCCTTGGATCATTATCAGGCTGTATGTGTAGACTGCAGAAATTGCATTTTAATTTATGAAATTTTTAAAACTTAAACATGGACGAATAAGAGAGTTATGAAATAAAAAGAAGAAGAAAACAGAAAATCAGAAGCTATCAACGAAGATAGAGTCTGATGAGTGTGTAGGTTAAATTAACATGTGGAATGAAATGTGGGAGGACATAATAATAGTAAGAATGTTATATCCCAGTGGAAAAATATATATTGAAGTAACCGTAGAAACAGAAAGTATAAAGAAATTAAAAAAGGAGAGAACCAAGATGGTGGCTCGATCTCCTTGGAATCAAGAACACAGGTCGATCCTAAACCTTAAGTAAAGGTTCTTGTTAGTATTCTCGATATAAGCAGAAAAGCTATGTAAACTAATAAGAATTGCATAAAGAGCATTTAAATTGGCAGATCAGAAAAACTGTACAAGTACACTTGAATAGGAACTTTATACTCTTCATATCTACGATTTTTCATAAAATATTTTAATATTCACGGAAAATTAGGAACGAGATGCTATTCAATCCGGATTATTACCCAATATTAGTTAGTTAACACTATTTTCTCAGAGGCCACATATAAAAATTTGAGAAAAATATATATTTTTTGTCTGAAATTGATTCATAAAAATAAGTACCCAGACATTTATCTATTATTAGGTATTTCAATTCAAAATAATATGTACCTATTCCACTATCTGTAATAAAACAATAACACATTACGGTGGTCGGTGCCTCCTTCCACTACCCAATAATTCTGAAATTAGGCGAAAATATACGATATCATAGATAATTTTTACTAACTTTCAAACGAGAAGTGATGACCCGGTACTGTTTGCTATTAAAGAACCCTCATATTATTTTCAACACATTTCTAAAAATTACTTTTACACCCCACAGCTACCAGACATTTTAAACGAATTTTCACGGCATGATCCTGTATGAAATCCCTCATTATTATTCTCACTTAACAAGTTCTGTTTCCTACCATAAAATAATCCACGAGATTTATGACGAATAGTTCTGGTCCCATAACAAAGCGCGCATGACTTCATTTTAATTGAATCGTTTAAACGATTTTTTTTGTCTATCGTTTCTCTCGGTGTAAGTAAGAATAACATTCCAATAAGAAAATTACAAAACGAAAAATTAAAGTCCTTCTCGCCACGCTGCTGGAACTTGCGACTGCATAAACCACGAACATAAATCCAAAATTATATTTAGACTATCGCAGACATTTCTAGGTAAGTAAGTAATCGTTTTTTTTTATTTTCGAGAAATTCAGAAGCGGTTGAGGCAAAAAATAAATATAGAAGGGATTAGTAGTTCCAAGGGAACTGTCAACCAACATATTTATTTTACTCATACAATATTATAATCGTAAAAAAAGGAAGGTAGCTCTAATATAAGTAGCAATGGAATAAATTTGAAGTCAAACTTGCAAACTAAATATTATCCAGTTATCTGTCATATTAAAGATGTTTTCAATTGAAAAAAGTAAAGTCTTTAATATCTCATATATGTTTGACAGAAATAATCTAATGCAGACGTAGAGGAGGCGATTTGCTCCGTAATTCACAAAAAACTTACTGTGAGGTACGTTTTGGGGGCGCAAGGCAATATACTTTCTCACAATTTCCAAGAAACTCACTCCACTTTTCTTGTCAGTAATACAAAACGACCTATCCTGCTTGGTTTTAGTATCAGGTATCAGATAATGAAACGATTATCACCGATTTTCTGTCGTCCACATTAAACACTTCTAATTTGTACAATTCGTCGCTCCATGCACACCAAAAATAGCAATAACCTTCATCAACAAATAGACGTCATCAGGAGGTCCTGTCAGAAATTTAATAATGTCAACTGACTCCTCTGTTGTGGATTTCCAATACAACAATATTTAAATTGTAAAAATGGGTTTATTTAAATAACTATATGTGACCAAATTACATAAAAATTGACAACTAAAAATGGACATCTAAAACATCTACCAAATCCCAACTAAAATATTGAACAAACATGATGTATAACATTTCTCCCTTTTTTTAAATGTAGTCATTTAAATATGAGGGTTTTTGTCGTGTTTGTGGTTTTCGTCTTAGCGGCATATAACTATGAGCAGTAGAAACATTTTCATCTTCGAGGTGGTCACTCTGAGACCGTCTGTCATCAAAAACATTTCCTTCTTCATTGACAAAATTGTGGTTTGCAGTAGGTTCAGGAATGGCAAGTTGGCTTGGTGTAGTTATAGGTTGCTCGACATCACTGATTTCTGGACTCACGTCAAGATCTTCTTTATGTATGGGTGAAGATGACAAAGAACTATGGCTTCCTTTTATATCAAACTCTTCAAGTATTTCAAGAGGGATAAAATTATCTAAAGTAGGCTGATTTATATATCGTCTTTTTATTTGGTTATGGTGTACTCTTCTTGTATAATTTTGTTCTTGATCGAACACTAAGACCTTGTACATAACATTTCCAATCAATGCTAATATTTTTTCTGAAGTCCAGCGATATTTACCGCTTTTGTAAATTTTGATATAAACCATATCATTTTCACTTGAACATTTTTGGAAGTTAGTAGTAAATCAAGTGATATTCTCATTTTTCTTCGTAACATATATGTTCTGCAGGAGATAATCCTTCTGGAGAGTTCTTGTTGGGCGTAGATCTATAGACTCTTAAAAATGTGTTTATATCTTGCTCCTGACTATACAGATTGGATCACATTCACACAGAAAATTTGTTAATGTCAAGATAAATGGTGCTCAAGTAAGACTTCCAATTGATACAGCATCCGACATAACAGTAATTTCTCAGGATACCTGGTCAAGGATTGGAAAACCAAAATGTTAAACGAGTGATCACGCAGCCAAGAGTGCTTCAGGGGACCAACTTAAATTAGAGTCAGAATTTTCTTGCACCATGAGTTTAAACCAACAACGCTTTACAAGTAAATGTTTTGTTACCTCAACTCCCAATCTCAATTTATTAGGAATAGATTGGATAACTAAAATATTGAACAAACATGATGTATAACATTTTTCCCTTTTTTTAAATCTAGTCATTTAAATATGAGGGTTTTTGTCGTGACCTCTGACATCGTCCACTCAAGGTGGTTAACTTGCTAAATTTAGAAATGTCACAATTTTCATTCACCAACAACGTACGCTTTAGCATCGAATAATACGACCATAATGACGATGGCATCGCTTTCTTCGACTTTTCAGAAAAATACGAGAGAAGTATTTTTTTACTCACGCCATTGATATTTTTAATGCTTTTTCACTTTTAAAAGGCTGGTATTCTTTCTCCTACATCATCCTAGAGTTTTGTGGCAATAATAAACTTTCTACTTCCAACAATGAATTTTCTACATCTGATGGCAGGTTTTCTTTTTCTTGTGTCAATTCTTTTCTTTATTTCTTTATTCACTTTATACACAAAACGCAACAACATTCTCCACAAAAACCAAAACGTAATATTTGTTGACAGAGTGATTCATATCTTTAGCAACAGAGCAACACAATTGCGATTTTTGTGCTCAAAATTACAAATTTTCTTTGAAATTCTATTTTTCACCTGAACTTGAAGTCTTGCTATAGAAAAAAATTTTGTATTGCACACGACGATAAACTGACATTATCTTCTCGAGTATAATTAAAAAACGCTTTTGAAGATAAAGTCCAATTTTATCATCTTGTACAATAAATGAAGGGAAGAAAAGCCAAGGGGTACAAGTAACATTTTTGTTTTTTCTGAGTTAACAGCAGAAACCATATCGTCAGTGAATTAAAATTTTAGATATAAGTACAAATCCTTTAAGTGCCGAGATCTAGCGGTAAATAGAATAACTACTTCCAGCAACATGTGTTTTAGTTAGAAGTCAAGGGATACAAGTCACTTGTACCCCTTGGCGTCCAACTGCCTGCAGAGTGCAGACATTTTGGTCAGATTTATTTGCAGGAAATGTCAGAAGACAGTATTACGAGCCTTTAATAAGTTTAATTGATTCTAGATAGTTTCTAAAACATGTTATCATATTATTTTTTAATGATTTGCTTGGACAATGCTTTTAAAAGTTTTTAGGTTATGTTTAATTCATTCAAGATTCAGTGATAAAGTAATATCGGAGATCAGCTAAAGAATTTCATCTCCGTCAGGCTGAAAGTGCAAAATACGCAATGAACATGTGAAAGGGGAAGTTAAAAATGACCCAAGCCATGTCGCAATTGGTTTTGACCTCCAAAAATGCTGCGTACCCCAGTATTAACTTGCACAAGAGTTTATTACTCTCGTCAACTTTGGACGTACAATATCAATGTACATGATCTCGGTACTGATAATGCGTTCATGATCATGTGGCATGAGGCACAAGCTTCAAGAATACAGAATACAGTATTTTGACCCAACTGCCACTTTTAAAATAAAGGCATCCAAGTTTAAAGATCTTCTCAATCTACTACAGTTCGTGCCTCCCATTCACCACACGTTCTACAGATTTTTAGACTACCAAGGAAATCCTCTGATAAGACAGGGCCAATCAAAAAATCAAACCTGTGAGGAACAGCCTCATCATAATACAAGGAGGGAAAATTAAAACTAATTTAAAAAGTGTTTTTTGCATTTTGAAATACCAAGCAGTAAAACTACTCTAAATTCACTGAAAATAATTGTGCATGGATTTGATTACATCAATTAAAATTTAAACTTAGTTTTCTCAAAATTCAATTTTATTCACTTGGCTTCTCACCCCTTTAAATAACCCATAACAAATATTTAGTTATAAAATATTTCAATTTTTTTCTGCATTAAGCTGGAAGACATTTTTATAAGGCGTCAACTCCTCCCCTTTCTTTGCCAACATCAAGCTAACTATAATTCATTTTCCTACTAACCTATCTCGCTTTATGATAAATGAGTTTTCATGGCGTGTGGGCAACATTCATATCTCGATAATGTGAAATAATATTACACACCCAACATTACTTTTCAGTTTCAACGAACTGCCAAATGCAATGTTTCCAGTCCTGAACCAACGCATAGTTTTACACGCTTCCATTCGATAGGCCGGGCTTTGAGCACTTATCAGAGTTGATTCAACATTTTCTAAAGTTGCTTAAAACTTCTATTTTTCCGGATAAGCCCAAAACAACCATATAAAACGATCCCTTCTTCGCGGATCAGGAATTCTTTATTACTTCATTACTCTATCTTTTATAAATATAGACTATAGTTCACAAAAATGCTGTTTCTTCTACATCTAAAATGTTTTACTCCTAGTTTTGGATATCACAG
The DNA here is from genome assembly GCA_035357415.1 of Ophraella communa. NCBI lineage: Eukaryota > Metazoa > Arthropoda > Insecta > Coleoptera > Chrysomelidae > Ophraella > Ophraella communa. The sequence goes on along the minus strand of CM068994.1, from coordinate 25,642,012 downwards.
GACCTACTGCCAAATTTATTGTTTGTTTTGGTAAGAAATTGGCCTATGAGCGTAGGAGAAATTCAAAATTGCAATTTAAACCGACATTTGAATTACTGTTGGCGATATTTTGTAATTATTTTCTTATGTCATCAAAAAATTATGAGCTTTTGTTTGGCTCTTGTTAGGGTAACAGTTTTATATAAGTATAAATCAATAAGAAGTAAATTAAAACACGATGCCAGAATGGGTGTTCAGTTCTCGTTAAAATAAAGAAAAATAGTTTTGGACTTTTTATTTCCTAGGTCTTGTTCAAAAATATTAAATTATTCTTTACTTAGATCAGATAAAAAGACTATTTACTTTACTGGAAATACAAGATTCATCTCTGCATTTTCTTGTGTTTTAAAGTGTAAGCTGCTTTTTTAAAATTTGTTAATTTCCCTCATCCAAGTATGCCCAAATACGGGGCAGCTCCCTTTTCTAATTCTTATATTTCAATCTTCCTGTACACGTATCCTGAAATGAAAAAGAATCCTTCCTAACATCTAGATCTTCAATAAGAACTCTTACTTAAAAGTAACCTTTCGTATTCATTGTGAAGAAGTATCCAATGAGCTAAACCAAGAGAAATTGCAACTGCTGACAATAACCAATCTCAATGTAGAAAAATAGCCCAGAAATTGGTGCTGAGATGTTCTGTATCTATAAATTGATCGCTTCTTCTTCTTTAGTTCTTCATCCAAGCTACTAATTTGAAGAAGTCGACCACGTCCTTTGGATTAGTCTCTCTTATTTTGCGCAGTGATGGCTAGTATTCGTTAAGATAGGATTTTAGGTTTAGTTGGTAGAACCAAGCAGTTCGATAGGATGTGATTGACTGTTTCCTTTTTTTGTTTGCATCCTCTGCAAAGAGTAGTGTTACTACGTTCATTCATTGGGTGTTTTTTTAAATACCAATGATCAGTTAGAAGTCACTAGTCTGAGTAATTTCCTGGAATCTTCTGGATGTACTTATTTGGTATTTGAAAGCAATGGACATCACAAACTGGAAAGTTGAATGTAGAGAAAGATAACAGTAATTGTCAAAACACATGGAGAATTAGTAATTGAAGAAGAGATATAAATTCTAAAGGAAATGTTAGGTACTGATGATGGTTGGTATAGGTGAAGCAACGTTGAAAAAATCCAAAGTTAAGTAAATGAAGTTGTTATTAAATGCATGTAAAAGTATAAGACTACCAGGTAATCGAGATCTGGTTGGTAAATTATTGATATTGTTTGGGTGTTTCTGTTTTCATTATTTTCAATCCAATTACACTAAACAGTTTACATTTTCTCACATTTCCTTATAGTTCCGTTATAAACGAAAATATTTATTAGTTTTTTTCTTGACATAAGTAATAAAATTGATAATTTAATAGGTTCCACCTAGAAGAATGCATATATAAATGTATAAACGTAATAAAAATTCACAAGGCGACAGCATCTACTTCTTGTTCGAAGCACTTACATAAATTAAAACGCTCCCAGAATGGCACGATTTAAGTGGAAAGAAAGTATAGCAAACTTGACATAATTTGATTGATATGCTCTCTTATACCAACAAGGAATGATGGTCATAGACTTTCTCAGTTTACAAGATATCAAGTCGCGAAATAAGATATTGCCGGTGGTTCATTTTCCTCCTACGTATACATAGGACGTTTATAAATTCACCGGAGAATAGAATTTTCATTAATATTTAAAACTATATGTAGCTATTAGTTTATGGACAACTTGAAGCGTGAAAAATATGAAATTTATTGTATCAAACCTTACTATGTGGAAGTTCATCTTACTAAGAACATTAAAAAATAAAACTTTTTAACAAAACTTCCAATTTTATTAAAAAAATTGATTTTAAAACTCAATGACAGCTGTTTCGCTACAAGGAGTATCGTGAGACTGACATATTGAAGTTACATTTAATTTTTTCATGATAAAGTAAAATTAATTTTACTATGCAAGATATTAATATAATCAAAAATAATGGGAATGTTTTTAGGGATGTGGCAATAAAACCAAAGTGTACTCGTTTTAGAATTTATTTACAAGCTTGCGAACCTCTATGGGTTCATTTTCAAGGTCTAAAAATTGTATAATTATAAATAAATTATAAAGCAGGTAATAAAATAAATAATACTTACATATCTAAGTGAGATTATAGGTAAAATGTTGTAAAAAATTGTAATAAAGGACCCCGCTCTTTCCTTATGAAAACGGGAGCACCGTCAAATTGTCTGAATTTTTGAAATGTACCTACTAATATTTGATGTCCTGATCAAAAGTCTCCATGGGCCCAACTTTATCATATGGCTAGATTTTGAGATACAGGGCGTTGAAGTTCAAAACCCCGACTTTTTTAAAATGGTCCGCAAAAACTTGCTCTTAAACATTTTTTGATGTTACTGCCATATATATTAAGACAAAATACATACCTAATAGAAAAAATAAAATATATATTGTTTACAGGGTGATTCGTGCTTTCACAGATCTGTTTTTGTTAAAATACGTATTTTTGCAGGAGAAAAACATTCTTTAATTTTTATAATTTACTTATCTGTTTTTAATATTTATCGTGTTTCAAAATGCTGACCTGTTCTCTAATTTTACCATCTAAGCAGTCATATTATACAGTATGCATTAAATCGGTTAATTCTGAATGAACAGTTTTAATGTAAATGTCTAGAGCATCTCGTATTTTAAACCACTATCTACTTTCCTTTTTAATCCACATTTTTTGGTTCTTTTTAATTACTTTTTGTGCTTTTTTTGATTGAGTTTTTTAAATTTTTCTTCAGATATTCTTGGTTAAGCCAAATGTTTTGGGATAAATTTCACCTTTTCTCATGTAACTTCTTATACTATCGGGTAATTCTTCTCTCGAAGAAGTTTTAATGAAATTTATCGTACTAATCCTTACTCTGTGAGGTCCATCTTACCAACAATAATAAACAAATAATTTGGACTTAACCTCCACGTTTAATTAAAAAATTAGCTTTTAGAATACAATCACAGCTGTTTCGCCACAACGAACATCTTCAGATTCTGTCGATTCTCGTATGTCCAAAGTTCTGTTAAAAAGTTTTATTTTTTAATATTGTTTGTGGAAAATATGTTTTATGATTTGATTAGAAACTACACCTTCTTAGCAAAAAGAAATAGATTTGCTAGATTGGCATTTTCCAGAATAAATATAACGTAATTTTAGTGGGCAGATGAATATAACTCACTGGTAAAATATCTGTTACAAATTGAATGTACCATTCCATTAGGAATAATATAACGCGAGGTTGAGTATAAACATACGTCAAAATATTGCATTTGTTTATGCTTTTTCACCCACAATAGCGTCGAAGAGTTACATTCTTCAACCGCTTTATATGTAAAGTCGACCTGTAGGAAGCTGTTGTGATTATATGATTACCTTGATGTTTGAAAAATAGTTTAAAAACACGTTTTGCATACACTGACACTAACTTCTATTTATAGTTATTCTCTATAAATTAAATCAGTAGAATTCTATGAACAAATTAATAAATTTGTTAAGTATATTAATAATAATTTCAGAGAACAAGGTTACTCTTAAAAAAATGCTTGAACTTGGACCGTCTGAAGTTTAGAAAGTTTAAATAATATCCAAAGAAAATTTAAACGTCATCTGAAGAAAAAACAACTACTTCCTGGGCTAAATGCTCTACTGGACATTGAATTACATTTCATTAAAAACATTATGGCGATAGCCCATGTTGATACTTAAGGTTACTGTATCAGATTGGAACTTAAGCAACACATTTTAAACCAAAATATTTGGATATGATACTAGACAACAAAGTATTATGGATCACAGAAACCTAGGTGTCAAAAATTGAGTAAGTTTTGAAATAAAACTGCGGTGAGTAACGACTTCTTATTCTTCTTCCTACTCGTATCTTTATATCTGAAAAATCGTGACATCATGTCTATCAACATTGATTATAAATTAATGTCTCCAATGTTGACGGTGCTCGACTTCAATCAAATTTGTCTGCAAATTGTTCCAAATGTGTCCAAAGTATCTGAGAATGCATCGTCGTCATATGGTGAAAGTCGATCTGTACTACCTAGTTCGTTTAGTTTCGACACATTCCTTCTGAGTCCCTGTGCTGTATGGACCCCGCGTCGGTAGAATTCAAAGATCTCTTCAGTAAGTTATCACAGTAAATATCCGACCAAAGAGTTCAGTTATCACAGCAAATATCCAGCCAAGGAAGGAATAACTCAGCAAATACACAACCAATGAAGAACCAAGCAAATATTCAGTCAAAGAGGTGAATTATTGCAGTACAATGGCATCATGTAGCGAATATCCAGCCAATGAGATTAGTTACTCTAGCAAATATCTAGTCAAAGATAGCTCTCTAATCAAATAATTAACCAAGAGGCTGAACTAAAGCAAGTGATTCAACTTAAGACCAATCAACTCAAAGAATTGATCCAAAAGATAAGTACTCAACAAGAAGAGATGAGAGTACTTAACGAGAATAGATGATCCAACTAAGATCAAAGCTGTACGCTGAAATTTAAAGATATCAAGGCGGAGAACTCATCACATGAAGGAGATGCTGATTATTCTGGAAAAACTTCTGGGCAGAATTATTTAAAACAAGCTGATGTTGGTGTCAATGGATTGACAGCTCCAGAAAAACCTATATCCTTACTCTATCTCATCGAGGAGAGTCCTTGAATGTGTTGCAATCTCTACAGTCTACAAGCCTCAGTTGAAGACCTGGAATCAGAAAGTAGGAGAGTTTGTAACGAACTTCAGTCCGTTACCAGGAGTACGCCTATGGTAAGACTTATTTAGTTTTTGTAAGTTCATTAACTAGTATAAAAGACCGACCGTTTCACCAGAACGGCAGTTCAGTCTGGCGTGTTGAGCTGGAAGGAACTCTCCGAGGTTGACGTGTTGAGTCGATCCAAGCCACTGTGGCCTCCTTTACGTGCTGAGTTTACGTGGGCCTTGCAGTACACCGACAGACGTGCTGAGTCCGTTGGTTCCGCCAGTAATCACGATTACGTGCTGAGTTCTCGTGACTATACTAGCACCCGAGGGTAGATCCTGTTTGAGTTACCCGGACTACATCACAAGTTTGTTAAAGAATTTGGGATCGATATTGTCAAGATGATAAGATGTGCATATCCATCAGCATCAGAAGACGTTCTAGAGATTCTGTCCAAGCTTTCTTGGAGAGTCTTCGAAATCAGGAAATCCAAAGAGCAGTGCTGGTGGCGCGTTCTGAACATAGATAAATGCACTGTCGATTGCCCTGGAATTTGAAGCTGCAGGACTGCTAAAATAGGTCGACTTCTAGAGGGCTACATCGACCTTAAATGATCGGAACGACCCTCCTATCATTAAGTTGGCCTCAATCGAACATCGACCTTGAACAAGGCACCGAAACCCTAACTACAGTCAGCCTAGAACAACACGAAGGGCTTCTTGCTTAAATTGAGGTAACCTGGAGCTGCAATATGAGGGACCAATAAGAAGAAGATTCCATTTTGCAGAGGATCGTGAATGGAAACAAGTGGACCAGCGCCCTGCGTTGCATAATTCAGATTGAACTAAAATAAAGAAGCAGTTGTTGGTTCCAATAAATCATCATCATCAAACAGCCATTTGGGTCCACTGCTGGACATAGGACTCTCTTAATCTTTGCCACTGTGTTCGGTCTCCCGCTACTGTCATCCAGCTAGGAACCATCCTCTTTATATCATCAGACCAGCGTCCTCTGTTTCTAAATGTTTCTTATCTTTGTCTCCATTCGATGATTCTTTTGGTCCACCGTTTGTCTGTTCTTCTTGCCACATGGCCTGCCCAGTTCCATTTTAAACTGCATCTGTTAGACCTGTTCTCCTGCGTAATGCTGCAATTGTCACTCGGTCTCTCAAAGATTATACTAGCATCGCTCGATCCGTTCTTTGCTGCATTACCTGGATCTTGTTTATAGTAATTTTTGTTAAGGTTAGAGTTTCGGCACCGTACGTTAGCACTGGTAGAACGCATTGCTGGAACACTCTTCTCTTTAAACAAACAGGGATTTCGAATCTGAACACATGATTTAGTTTTCCAAAGGCGCCCCATGCCAGCCCAATCCTTCTACTTATTTCACAAGTCTGGTTGTCTCTTCCAATTCAGATTTCGTGTCCCAGGTATTTGTAGGAGCTTACTTGTTCGATATTCTCACCGTCTATGCATAAGGTTTCACCTAACACAGATTTGTCATATATTTTGTTTTTGATTAATTTATATTTAACCCTATTGTTTTGGAAGCTGCGTTTAAATCAACCAATCCAATAATACAATCCAACAAATACCGTCCCAGAAATTCTAAGACAGCTTCATAATAGTAGTTCTGGAGGTCATCTTGGCGTAACAAATATCTGGCCAAAAATCTGAAAGAGGTCTACACGAATGGGCAGAAGCGTCGAAATGCAGCAATATTTGGTCAAAAGCTCTTGAAAGAATTGCTGTGGATGTATTAGGACCGTTACCTCACAACTATGGTGGGAAGAAATACGTTTTCGTGGACTATTTTTCGAAATGAGTTGAAGTCTGTATCCTGGTGAGTGAAATCATTGGCAGACCTCTAGACCTACATTCCAACCAAGGAAGACATTTTGAAAGCAGCTTGTTTGGTGTACTTTTAATGGTCAAATTTTGTATCGGAACACCAGAAAAATTGGCATCGACATCTTCCATGCTTCCTAATGTCTAAAGACGATAGAATAGAAACTTTGTGAACACCTCTGGGGAGATTTCTTAAATAAAAGAACTTGTGTGACAAATAGTTTGTCTAAGGGAATATTTTAAAAATTATTGGTATTCCCGAAAAATAAAAACCTTATGTATATAGAATCTGTTATTTATTGAACCCATTTAGCACCATTTGAGTTTGTAACTTCCATTTTTCATGTTAGTCTTAATATAATGGAACTTTCTAAGACGTCGTTTAATAAAATGAAACACGAACATTATCATTTTTTCTTAATAAAAACATAAAACTTCCGGAAGTAAACGTCGCCAGAAAATAAATAAATTACCTATTTAAGCTTCGAATTAATTTCGCTCGCATATTCGGTAAATTTAGGAAACGAGGTCCTGAACGCAAACCAAAACGGCAGTTACGGAATTTGTCGCGACAATTTATACGGCAATACATGCAGCAAACCGTTGTGATTGTGATCTAAATCGAGCATACGGGATTAAAGCAACAAAATATGCAATTAAGCTTCGTAGGCGTTTTGTATAAGTATTATTTATTGCTAGAAAGAGCTTTTATTGAGACGCAAACTTGTTTATTGAACGTTTCCAACGAAGTGTCTCATTTTATGACATATTTTATGTAGATTACGGCGTATAAGAGCGTTTATTGTTAAATTTACGCAGCAGAAATAACAAATAACAAACCTACCCAGGTAAGTAGCGCAAAGATGCAAAGCAAGATAATTAATAACGTTTGTGACGTACGTTTTAAGGAAATATTTATCGGTTTCGAATTTTTATTAAAGAAAAACAATGAATGGAATAAAAATATTTCCAAAATTAAAATTTATATAAAATTGAGTAAAGCAGGCTACTGTCTAAATGCCTGGGAACACACAGCCAAAACCTACAAAAAGAAGATACAAGCACAGCAGAACATCAGCTTAAACTAAACCAGGGGAAGATAGAAGAAATCACGAAAGCCAGAGCTAGAAGAAGATTCGTGTAACTCAGGACACACCCGAACACAGCACTAAGGGAATTAACAACTACTCAACAGAAGGCTACAGGAAATATCCAAGACCAAGGAAACAGTTGGACAACTAAACAGGAACAACAATAAGAAGCAGACAGAAGAGGAACCACCTATAAAAGACTCTGCCCATCCTTAGGGAGATGCGCAGTTACCTGAGTACGGACAGCTGTAACAAGTGGATCCACTCTTTAAGGTTATCTTTAGCCGCAGTTCGTCGACTAAGGACTAAAAAAAGATAAGTTTTCATACCTGAGATGTTATCTATGATGTCTTGTGTTCTTATGTGACGACAGTCCAAAATCTGCGGATCTGTAACAAATTATAAATAATAAATTTAATGGATTAACTATTTAATATTTTTAATCAAACAGCAAATAAGTTGTGTATATGTGAATGAAGCGATTGTAGATCAGAGGAAGGCTCTCGCCTAGTAAGCGAGTAGAAGTGGGTTCGATTTCCACGCACGAAGAACTTATTTTCAAATACCAAACCACCGCTTCTGTATTTCGTAAGATTTAACATTGAACTTTGATAATCAGTTACATTTTTCTTTCTATAATTTTCAGAAAATGATTTCAAACAGGAGTTTAAAATTTCTATTACTTTTCATCCAAATTTTCTAATTATGTAGTTTATAGCAAGATTCCCCATAATTATTTTCAACTTGAATGCCGTGTTTCATAGACTTAAGTTGTTTAAATTACGCGCGCGTCGTGACAAGTGCTCGTTCGTAAGGAACTCCGTACTATATCTCGGACACGTGATTACTCCACAAGGTATCGAACCTAATCCTGAAAAGACTGAGAAATCTAATGTAGTTGCCGATATGCTATCTCGACCTTTTTGTCCACATCCAGCCGATAGCGCTTGTGATATTTGCTTCGTCTCGGTAGAAATGCCCAGATATCCACCCGAGGACCTTAGAACCCAACAACTTGCTGATAACGACATTGCTAAAATCATTAAATCTCTAGAGTCAGAAGATCTAGTAGAATTGACCAGATGGTCCGAAAGAGGATATCAACTCGCTGATGGAGTTCTTTACCATTTCAATCCTGACGATGACTCGGAGAATCCCCAGCTAGTGATTCCCGAACCTCTACGAGAGGATATACTAAAACAATACCACGACGCTGACATTGCTGGTTATTATGGTGTTGATCACACCTATAAGAAAATTTCTGAAGAATTCTTTTGGACTGGTATGCGAAGATACATTGCCAACCATGTCAAAAATTGTTTAAACTGTCAACGGTATAAAACTACGAACCTTAATCCCGGAAACAGCCTCATTAAATAAATGTATATTAATTGTCGAATATATCGCTTCCAAATGGGTAGAATTATTTCCATTACCAAACTGGTGAAGCTTGTGCTAAGCTCCTAATAAAAGAGGTCTTCCTTCGGTTGGGTACTCATCTCGGATGTGATGCAGAAAGTAACCCATTGCTTTGGAATAAAAAGTTCCTTTATTCCTTTTTATCATTCAGCTAGTAACCCTGTTGAAATGAAGAATCGTGAGCTAAAAATCCAATTATCCATATTAGTTCAAGGACAACACAAAAAATGGGATGAGCACCTGCGCAGTATCCGATTTGCCATTAACGCTACAGTCTGCGATTCTACCGGACAGACTCCAGCCTATCTTACGTTTGGCTGACAATTAAGGGCACCTCAAGATTTTGTTTATGATCTACGCCAAATTGTCTCCGCCGAGAACTTTGTTCCCAGAATCACTCCTTATTTAAACAACCTATCTGATGTTCTTTTTCTTTCCCAAGAAGCAAGACCAGACGAAAGAAGCTGTTGACCATGATAGAAGAAATATATTTTATGGAGAGGGAGATAAAATTTTACTGTTGACTCATACCTTAAGTAATGCCCAACAAGGATATACCAATAAATTCGCCACTAAGCGTGATGGATATGATTTCCAAAGTTGTAACGCCTACCTCGTATGAGATTTCTACATGTGATGGGTCGGAAATCCTTGGACGTTACTATGTCGCCGACCTCAGCCCTTATCTTGCTAAGGAAGAAATTCCGATTCCTCAGCCCTTGCTCTTCAAGAAGAAGAGAGGCCGCTCAAAGAAAAAGTAAAAAATTTCTGGCCATCTGACGTCGGAGGACCGTTACGTCATCTGGAGGGGGAGTGTGTAACAAGATTCCCCATAATTATTTTCAACGTGACAACTCCGCTTTTTCGTCGAACTGATGTTTGACGTGACAGAGTGAAGTAGAAGATTTTCAAATTTTGTTCTCTGGCATGTCGAATGCTTCTTAAATAGTCTCTTCTCCAAAAAACTATTTCCGGTTTATCTATCAAGAGAGATTTTCTATTATGTTTTGTACATCTGAAACCCACATCTTTCAAAATTTTGCATAATGTCATTCTGGAGAATTTTGTATAGTCCGTATCTTCTTGCACTGATGTCATAATTAAGTGTTGGAATTTTCTTTCGTAAGTAAAATCCATGGACTTTACGCCTTAGTCTTTGTTTTAATGACTCATCGATCTCAATTGGTTTTCGACTTGGAGTTTTAGGGGGTTAAAGAGTTCCATTCTTGCTTTCTTTTAGTAATCTATAAATTGTAGATTTAGCAACACACAACATAGCAGCCGTTAATTCCACAATATCATCAACACTTGCACTTGGATCCTTGTTTTTCAATGATATATAACAATTCAATATCAGAGTTTTTTCATTTAAAGATAATGGACCTGTTTTTGGTGGTTTAGAAGGTCCTTGGCTTATCGACATTGTTTGGTACTTGCACAATTAGCATTCAACAAATGTTTTAAATATATTCCAACTGTTTACAATATTATGAAAACCATACAATTTCATACAACTTTACTCAAAGAACTAATACTAAGTACTGATTTAATGTACCTACTTTCTTTTAAAATAATATTCCCGATAATGTTTCTAAGAAAACTGGGTTGTTTGGAAAATCCCTCTCAATAATCGAATAATCTGTAAATAGGTGTAATCGTATTAAGCTGATTACAGTAGGTCACTTGCCATTTAAAATTTCTGAGAAAAATTCCCCAAACGCTACATGCAGGAGTAATACAAATAAAAAATATTCATTTTGCTTCTTTGAATTTAATAAAAATTATAACGATATCTTGCTATCTTGACTTTAATTAATTTTTTAAAAATATATTTCATTGTAATTTATTTGTGACAATATTCAAAGTTTGAATTAATCTTCTTACAAAAAGAACAAAAATATTGAAAATAATTATTGTTACAGATTGGTTTGCTTTCTACTATGAGTAAACTGTGTTGCATTTCTTTATCAAACTTACTAAAATTTATGTACCTCTTTCACTTTTTTTATTAAAATTAGTACATTCCGTTACCTCGGACCTAAATCGTATATTCTTTAGCATAGCTGCAACTCATTCGTTCAATACAAAATGTACCTTACGGTATACCCTCTTAAAATATATTTTGGTACGTCTATGAAATCTATGAATGATTTATTACTCCTTGTCCTTTCTATATAGACTATAATTTAGGAATATTTTTTACCTAAAAACCCACCCTCTGACGATTTCTCGCTCGTCACCGTTACAAGTTCTATTTTTATCTTGTAAATTCTTATAACGTTGTAAATTTACAATAATTACATATAACATAATTTTCATAATTATTTATAACATTTCATGCCCATAATGCAGTAAGTTTAATAGTTAATTGTTCAATCAAGTTGTAAATAAACTGTTAACTATAATAACATTATAAAACATTACTTTCAGTATAATCCAAATTTTTGCGTGTACCTACCTTTGACATACACATTTGTAAAAACATTCTCAACCAAAAAAAAGAAAGAAAAAATTCTGAACCGGAAGAAACCAACCAAATGCATAATTATAGGACCTTTTTTGTTTTGCCCTCCGTAATATCCAATAATGTGTATATATTTAAGGCTCGTAAGCCATTTTCTCGCTGAAACAAAAGCTTTTGGAAACTAGGGCGCGTATATAGACATTAGGCAAGGGAAAGCCCAGATGTTATTAAGTGACACAGAAGATTACTGGGAGTTTTGAGTGATAAATTATCTCAAATGCCCACATATTGGTCCTGAAATAAAGGAAGAGTGTATCATATTATATAAACAAAAATTTATTGTGCATGTGCATGAGTGCGAGGAGTGACATGATGTCGTTTACTTAAAGGAATATGGTTATTCAATGAAAACACGTTGTCAACTAATTCAAAAGAAATATTCGACACGGTGTCGCCAAATTATAAATAAATACCTCACCCATCCGAAATGAATCTATGGGTCTTCTAGTATTAGGTTAGTTATGATGTTAGAAGTAAAGATTGTAACGTAGAAACGTATGAATAAAGTAAATATCTCCGATAATTGGGAAAATATAATCTGAAAGGATCTTAATCCAGCTAATAATAGTCCACTTTATAGTTTATGAAAGAAAAATTCAACGAAGATCCTAGGAATTCAAAAATGCTATCAAAATTAATGTACCGGAAATGCACTTTGTTATTTTAAATAAAACACTCTACATATTTTTATATTTTTGAATTCGTCGTGAAATTTTTTTGAGGGGATTTGGGGGAGGACACCCCCATACTTTTTTTGGGTGCTTATAGATTTTATTTTTTTTTTTATATAAAAAATGCTCTCAGAACAAAAAAGTAACGTATCAATTTTAACTTATTTAAAAACTATTTTTGGCAGCTTAATTATGTTTCAATTTGATCTTATTATAAATCATTCACTGCGTGCCGAGCGAAGCAAGGGTCGCAGCACCAAGATATATTAATTAATAGTTGTGGATAAAATTATTTAAAACCATTCCTATAAAAATTGCCATTGAAATATTTGTATTTTCTTCCCTTGCTAATAAAAAATGTTAAAAGCAATTTAGAATGAAAGTTTTGAAAATCTCAATGGATTTGAATGTCATTGGAGTTAAATTTAGAGAGACTAAGACTCGCAGTTGAAAACCAAACCACAATAAGATATTTTCTTATTTTCTTTCGGCTGCGCCTGGATTATGACAGTAAAATAAGAGTTCTGCTGGGATTAAACAAGTTTTACAATTTCCTTATGAGTTAGGGAAGGAAATACAAAAATGAGCAATGCACCCAATGTTATACGAGAGAGGAGGCACTTGAAATGCAATAAAAGAATACTACAATTTATTCAGTAGAAAATAAAGAATTTCTTTTGTGGCACGAGGAATTTTTGAAATATTGTTTTATCGTTAAAATGTTTCTTAAATAGATTACTTTATAAAAAAATTGTGGGAAATGTGAATATTTTCCAATACAACCAGCACTGTAGTAAAAAAATTCATTGTAATGATTTTTTTTTACTTAAAGTAGGTGGATTTTTTATTAGTCTTTTATTCTTCTCCATTTCAGCTTAAAATTTGCTACGTGACTCGTAGGGAGTATTAAGAAACTCATTAAACTGTACAGTTACCCCCCCTAGCCGTAGTTAGAAATCTTTCTCTTGAAAGACCAACACAAATAATATGTTTAGAAGTATCCTCTTCTTCATACCTTTCATCTTAGATTGAATTTAGTCATTTTTTTACTCTTTGAAAATTGAGAAAATATGCAACCGACCATTTTCTCAACGGCCATCTTAGATTTTAATATCCCTAATAAAATTTGTATTACTTTTTATTTTATTTCATATTGACGAGTTTGTGAGAAATATGTAATCTGCCATTTTGTTGTCAGCCATCTTGGTTATCAATATTGTTCATAGTAAACTGTGTTCTAGAAGTAAAGTTACATTGTACAAACCTCCATTTTGTATCGGCGGCCATCTTTAATTTACGATGTATGTATGTATGTACATTAGGGGTGGCAGGTATAATGCAATCTATTAGATATATTCTGCTGGTTTCGTAGACTTATAGCAGCAGCTCTTTTAGTCCTATTTTCCTAAGAAAGTTTTGGGCTTCAAATCAAGTAGATTCTTCTCTTTTATTTTTTGTGGTCCTAGATACCTGGCCCAGAATTTTGTAAGGAAGGATATTCTGGTCATAGTTCCCCAGAAGTATCTTAGCTTGTCCCAGTCCTTCCAGCTGGTTCCAGTACTTGGATTTTTCTTTCTCCATTTATTTTCTTAGTTTTTCTTAGATTGCGCTACTGCTGATCCTACAAGATGTTTCTGTTCCCAAATTTTTTGCTAGCTTATCTGCTGCTTCGATTGCTTTGTGTCCTAGAACCCAAAGAAGGATGACAGTGTTCTTCTGGTCTAATTCATTTGAATTTACGATAAAACATAATTAATATAATTATATAGTAATCAGAACTAGAAGTGTATACTAATTTCAGATCAATCTTTCAACAGAAAGGATGTGACCCAAACAAATATATAAATAAATAAACAAACAGGGCAAACCTCGTAGTCCGCAGTCTTAACCGATTAATAAGCCATCAAACTTGCATTTCTTAATTACCTTAAACATAAAATATCTTTTTTCTGTATATCAAACTTGCTTTTCTTAAAAGTCACACGGTATTACAACCAAAAAATTTCGGTTGTCATAATTCAGTTAGAAATTTAAATTGTAGATTGCGAGACCGACCTTATGTTATGTAAATACTTTGTTTACATAAATTATTAAACTGTCAATGACCCAAATGAAGGAAATAAAAAAATATCACACCACAATAAATAATATTTTACAAAATCGTTTTAATTAACTCATTTAAATATCTTCTACAAACACATTTGGTTTTATCCTTTATTTACATACAAATTACCGGGCGTCGAATAAGGCTGGTACAACATCAATTTAATTTATGTTGCAGTAAATTATTTGATTATGATATATTATACCGAGCGAATGACACGCTTGGACATATTCACTTAACTGCTACAACATGAAATCATAAAAATTTAATTGGTTACAATTTATGTGTTGTGGCGACCCCTAAAATCTACCATTACATACTTTTGGTATTTCTTAGCAGTGACTAATAATATGTAAAATATTCGCTCGTTTTGATTTCCTAATCACTCCACAGAAGGCCAATATAAAGAATAGATATGACATCGCGATAAGATGGACATGAGATCCATTTAAGACCCTCAAGCTATCGCCAATACAGTTTTATCGAAATAGCTAGTGTTTTGTTCAAATTTATTATAACGTGAATTCACAACCCTCTTTTCTAAGGGTAAACTCGTTTTATAGCTCGAATCTATTTACAGATGAGTCAGTGTTTGTGTGCATCTTGAAGATTGGGTAAAGTTAATAGAAACTCTTTTAATTCACTATATTTCTCCATGAATAAGTTTTATTTGGATATTGATACAGAGATAACTTACTAAGTTTGAATAAGTATAGCTCACAAATACATTGAAATATTAAGATACTTAAGATGGTTAATACGAGGGTTGTCTGAAAAGTTTCCGACCTCAACATGAAGATGGCAGCACTCGTAAACAGAAGTTGGGGAATGTGTTTGCGCATGATTTGAAAGGTACCCACTAAAATTTCAGCCATTTTGAGTCGATGTAAGTCGATGTGAGTATTTTTATGAAAATGGAAAAAATCGAGTATCGAGCTGTCATTAAATATTTGTTTTTGAAAGGCAATACGCCTACGCAAATCAAAGATGAGTGGGACGCTGTGTACGGGGACTCTGCACCATCATTTACCTCCCTGAAATTTTGGGCTGCTGAATTTAAACGTGGCCGTACCAGCTTGGGTGACGATGAACGTTCGGGATGTCCAAAAACTGCAACCACTGACTATAATATCGCTCAAGTTCACCAAATGGTGCTAGACAACCGTCGAATTAAAATTAGAGAGATAGCAGAGGCTATAAACATGTCCAAAGAACGTGTTTGTCACATATTGAATCAAGATTTAGGCATGAGAAAGCTGTCCGCGCGTTGGGTGCAGCGTTTGCTCACTTTGAACCAAAAACGTGTTCGAATGAATATTTCGAACTCTCTGTTGGCGCACTTTAGGCGCAATAAATCAGAGTTCTCGCACCGATTAATTACTGTAGATAAAACTTGGATACACCATTATACTCCAGAAACAAAAACAGTCAAAACAATGGACTGCGAAGGGGTAATCGGCTCCAAAAAAAGCAAAGGTTGTTCCTTCGGCTGGCAACTGTTTTCTGGGATAGTCATGGAGTTATCTTAATCGATTATTAATTAATTGCGGAAAATAGAATGCGCCGTCTCACACCTCAGCGGTTGCCATGGCGAAAATCCACGAATTACGGTTTGAACTGCTTGACCACCCTCCTTACTCACCAGATCTAACCCCAAACGACTTTTTTTTGTTTCCTAAGCTAAAAGTTGCGTTCGGAGGACAGAGATTTTCGTCGAATGAGGAGGCCATCACCTTCGTAAACAACTATTTTGCAGAGAAAGACGCCCTCGTATTTATCAACGATTAGCTTCATTGAAGTAATAAGATATAACAATATTAAAGGTCTTATGTATTTAATACCTAGTCTAGTAGAAGCACTGCTTAATAAACATCAAATAGTCATCTCATAAACACAAAATAATTCAATATGTCAATCTTATTATACTGTCATCAACATATACTTACACAAAGTGTATAATAATTTACACTAATTCTGAATACTACTATAATTTTTTAGACACGCTACAAAATTAAATCCTTCGTAAAAGGATCACAGGAGCATTTTGACAATAGCTAAAATTCATTATTAAGGTTTAAAATGGTGAAGCATGCACCATATTGACCAGATATGGTCCCCAGCGACTTCCATGTTTATGTGTAGAACCACTTTGAACTGCTTTGATAATAAAATGTAGTTCGTTATTAATTTGTAAAGTTGTAATTTGTTGAAATTTAAAAGTTTTATTAAAAATATTTAAATTTTTCTCAAGAAATATATTTTATGTTTTGTAACATGTCTAGCGCCATGCTACTTTTCCTTAGTTTACCGTCCGAACCCTAAAAGCAACCCCTACCCACTATATATTAGACACAACCTTACCATCGTTACCAAACCCACCCCTAAACAGAACGTAACCGAAACAGAACCTTTACCAACGAACGTAACCGGAAACCCCTGTCAATACTGCTATAAATTAGGGCAAACACCTCGTTGCATTCCTTTTCGTCCAAGCAACCCCTAGTGGCAAGATGTCTGCGAAATTTAGACAATATATTTCTCTGGTTGTATCACAGATACAGCCCGCTACGCTACGCTAGTAGGGGCAATATACCCGCTAGCAGGGAAAAATATAGTTCTAGTAGCAGTTCCTTTTGATGCAGAAATATACCCATTATAGTAGCAGTTTCTTTTGATGAAGAAATATCCCCATTACAGTAGCAGTTCCTTTGGCCGAAGAATCCACCATCACCATCCAACACCCCAACTACAAGCATCGGTACACAAACCGAGACCACCAACAAATATAAGTCAAATCCATTTAGAACATTTCCTTTGTCAAAATTACCATTTTTTTATTAATAAACAAATATTCATTAATAACCCTTTGATTTATATACCCATGGACTATAAGTCTTAAGGGTGTAGCGTGTTCGGTTGACATTAAATGTAGTTTCTTTTTGCTTTCAAATTCAGTCTAATTACAAGGTGTTTCTATCTTTTTCACCTTAGTTTTTGTGTAGTTTCTGTTGTTTATTCGTAACGTATAAAAAGATAGTGGCGCCCTTAACCCTTATATACCACCAATCCTTTCTATAGTAAGCATTAACTTGGAGTCGGACCACTCCTTGAGAGAGTCTCATAGCCGGGATCTCTTTTTGGGACTAGTATTGTTACAAATTGGCACCCTGCCTCTTTAGAAGGATATTGTTACAAATTGGCGCCTTTTGGGAACTAATATGGTTACAGTTTTTAAGAAAATGATTAGTTACTAGTTATGAAACTATAAAATTTCTTATCAACTTTAGGTTAAAAACAAGGAAAACATTTAAATAATATGAAGCAGGAAGTAGGAATTATGGATATTAATGAGTATAACTGACCAATCTGTAAAAGTGAAAGAAAGATCAGAATAATTTGAAGAAAAGATAAGTAGGAAGATATTTAAGAGGTGGAATAAGAGGAAAGGTTGAAGAAAAGAAAAAAAATATGGATGTGCAAGAAAATAAGTTGAAAAAGCATATATAATTTATCAGAAAATGAAGTAGAAGACAGTGAAAGTAATTAAAAATAAGAATGAAATTACAAAAAGAAAATTAGGAAAAAAACTTGTATCAAAATTTATATGCATCTAAAGAATGGAAAGTCTAATTCAGGATAGGGAAGAAAACAGAAATATTCAGGAACATTTACAAGTGAAATTTGTTAAAAATAATAGATTGTAAAACAATATGGATAACAATAACTTCAGTCTGTGTCAATCTAACTGTGATCACTCAATAAACCTTCTGTATATTTTTAAATGACGCTTTTTGTTCCAAAAAAAGGAGAATAATGTAAATTTGGTTTCGAACGAGTCCTGAGCTGTCGCCCTTTAATCGACAATGTCAATACTCCTTGAAATACAAACAGCATGAGTCTAATTAAAGTTAAAAGGGGTTTGGTATTGATTACTTTCTCGTTATCAGGAATTTAATTTTCTCACTTGGTCGAACAAGTAGTAGTAGTCGCAGGCATTTTCTGAACGTTTTCGAAGAAAATTAGAAATGTCGAATTCTTTATCAAGCTTTATTATAACTTCCAGACATCCCGAACAAGTATTTGATAGTTTTTTTTTTGATATTCCAAAGTTTTTTAATTATAAATGAGAAAAAGGTAAGTAATTGCTGAAGGGTGTCACAAAGTTAAATATCTGAGGAAAATTTAGAGACATAATTGAATTTCCAAGTTAATTTTACTATTTTCTTAAATGTCTGATTATGAGAGACATTTTTAGATATAAAAAGTTGGTAGTAAACTTTAAATTCAATTAGATAGAGATTTACAGACATATAGTATTGGTAATAAAATATCGATAATAATTTTCCAACCAAATATAAATATAATTTATTAAATATTAATAAAAAAATGAACTTTTTAATTTCAATGGTAACTTATTTGTTAAATGATGGACTAGAATAAAGTAAATAGTAACAAATAATTAAATAACCTTTTTCATTTACAAAATTTGTTTTTAAACAACATTTTGTTCAAAAGTCTAATGGTGTAAGATCAGGGGATTATACTGGCCATTCCATCGATACTATTATAAATTAATTTAATGGTTATAGCCATTTGCATATCAATAATAAATAAATAAAGTTATTTGAACAGAAAAATGAAGTAAAAACTATCCGGAGACATTCACAATCATTTGCTGCACCAGAATTTATCAATATATTTGGGAGAACACTGGATTTTACACAAAAAAAACCAAAGTTTACCAGGGAAAGTTAAACATCAACGCAAACTTCAACAAACTTCATATATACTAAAGATCAATTTCATTTGTTCAAGGAACAAAATCAAACCTATAGATCAAGTGCGGATATTCAACCACGGAATTAATTATATTAATTAGATAATTAATATAAATATTTAACGGTAATATTATTTGGCACAGATTTCTTCTTACCCAATAAATTTTAATTTTTAATTCTAAAAGGGCCCTAATAATAGTACTAGTCTTAGGAAAGAAAAATATTAAGTTTATTCTCTTAAAAAGCTCGTATCTTTCTTAATAAACTCTGTCTAATATTTTTATAGTCAATATAAACTTATAATATTATTATTTATATAAACTATTAATGTTATTAAGCTAGCCAAAAATATTCAAAATCGAGCTATTTTTTAATCCATATAAAAAAAACAAATAGCATCATTTTCACAATTAATAATTTTTACAATATTTATAGTTTTTTCAGTAAAAAAGGCTGCGACAATAGTTTACATTTATTTTATTGTAATTAAAAATAATGTATTGTAGCAAATTTCTGTAAATAAAGGTTCTTCAATTAAATTTTGAAACCCTTAGTATTTCCGAAACAGTAAAAGTGGGGTTAGAACATTCTACATAAAATATGTCGAAAATTTTCTGAATAATTCAAAAATTAAATAATATACAAGTTTTTTTTATATAAAAAATATGGTTGGTATTGGAAACGGTCCCTTAACACACTCAAAAAATTAAATAAAGTACAAAATTGCAAAACGAGAATTAAAATTAAATAATACATTTAATGTTAAATACACTACAGCGATTATTTTCAGTACCTACAAAAACGATTGCACTATATTGCAACGTCATACCTTCTACAATGTGTTTGTTATTATATGGAATATGCAGGAATATAATACAAGAAACAAAGATATTTTTAAATATAAAGTTCATTTTGCAAATTCAGCGTCTGGTGTATAAAGGGTTTTTAGATTACAATAATCTGCTTGTGCTTGTAATATATTTATCAAAAACGATATCTAAAAAGTAATTTAAAAAACCTATTACTGATAACTAATAAGATATTGGGAATTGTAGTTGGAATTTTTTTAATATATTGCATTTTAATGTAAATGATAGCAATAATAACCATGAATTTAACATTTTCTTCAACTGTGTTGAATGAATTTTACACTAGAGCAAATGTAAAAGGTTCAGAATATATTTTAATTGTACCAACCCGTACTTTGTGGAAGTCCAATTTATGCTTATAAGTGTTAACTGGATTTAGCCTAAATGTTTTAGGTTAAAGTTTATATACATCATTAAATATTGAACATTTAAGTTTGTATACGACGGAATTTTTAATTTATCTAGTTTTATTTATGAAATATGTTTCGCTTTTTGGAAATTTATTAATATTTTCAATGGATAGCCATCAGATATAGCTCTTGTTATATGGTTTTAATTTCTCTGTCAAAGTTATTTTTGTTCAAAAACAAGAACAAGATAAATCGTATTTTAAAAAAACACAGAAAAAAATTAAAGAAATAATAGTGCAGCATATTTCAAACAAAAACAAGAATTACAGTTAGAATTTAAAAGACATCTAATAGGTCAGCAATTAAAACTTGTGAATAAACAGATAAATCTTGGTCTCTATTATAAAACCTAATACTTTAAATGGCAAGTAATTTTATATTTTCACAGATAAAACAATACATTGTGAAGATAATTACGATATAGTTTTTCCTATTTATTATACAATTGCACAGTTATACTGATCTCAGAGGAAAATGTATCCAAAATAACATCTTAGGGCTATTACCCTTATGTTTTTTTCTTCAGTAATTGGTCTAATCTAATTATTACTTACTCGACAAAAAATAAATATTTTCGAATCCCATCCTCGTCACCAATTGTGTTGTGTATTGAATTAAGATGAAATGGAACTCGTGATATGTATTGAACTATTTTATACACTTTTCTATGACATTCATAACTGTCAACTCGAATAATGAATTATAATACAGGGCCATAACACAATACGACCATAAATATAATAGTGGAAGAATTTGTTTAACTGTTGTTTATAACTTAAAAACTTTTAAATTATTTTCCTAATTTGGCAACATTTTTGGTTTTAAACGAAATTCCACAATTTAGATTAACTAAATAATATCCAATTAAGCACTTGTTAATTTATCCTTCCATTTTATTAGCCAATTAATATTTAGATTCGGAATAAATGCCATTAAAATCCAAGCTAAGGTCTGATAATTACTTAATCGCCATAATTTGTCTAATTGGTCCAAGTATTTAATGCTTTAACAGGTTTCTTGAGCAATTCGCACAATAAATTCAGTCTAGTAGATATATTACTATATAGCAATGAAAGTAAACTTTCGTATTATACAATTTGTCAAGAAACTAGCAAAAAGTTATCAGAGGAACATGATTTCGGATTGATTGTTCAGTTTTTGATCAGAAACTCGGTGACCACGAACTTTTGTAAATTCTTGGAGATAATAATATTTAATTAAGAACATTAAACATAAAAATAAGATTTCCATGAAGAAACAAAAATTAATGCAGATGTTGCCGAAGATATTATTTTTGAAATTGTACTAGAAATATTTTCACAATATGTAATACTTTTATAACTTTGAATTTCTTTAGTTTGTTTAGGAAATATTAGGTTTAGTGACATTTTCTGTTCTTTCTTATTAATTAATTTATTTAACAAATCATTCAAATTATCAATATTAATCCCCATTGTATAGTCTTTCCAATATTAATTGCTAAAATCCATTTAAAAGTGTCATACAGAGTGAGTTAGTTTACTAGGCTTCAAAGTAGAAAGAATTGTATAAAAACAACATATTTGACCCGTTAAACATCCACTCTGTATCGTCAGAACCCAGCTCACTCTAGATTGGTAGTTGTACAGCGCCAAAAAAAGGGGGGTTCGCACGCGACTTGTTGACGGTTTTTAATGGTCCGCTGTATTCTGTTGCGTGCAGGGGTCTCGGGGTTATTTTTTGCGGCAGTTTTTATATAGCTCATAAAGTCGGTGTCTAGTGCGGAGGCGGAGAGTCCAGATTTTTATTTGGGGCTGTTTAGTATTAACTTTAGATATATCTTTGTTTCGGTAATTCATTTTTAATAATTGGTTCACGTATTGTAATTTTTGCACATATTAATTTTGTAATTTTGCAATAAAGATTTACACATTCAGTATCAGAGGGTTATTTTAAATATGTATCGGTGTTTGAAAAATGAAGATAATAAAAAATCAGATGCGGCTATAACAAAGCGAATTAATACGTTAACTAAAATTTCTATTTACACTATTTATCAGGTTATTAAGCGCGGTGACGTTATAGATCATTCGCAGGTGCGGAAAAACAAAAAAACAAAATTTACAAATGTTGACGATGCTACAAAAGATGTTATAAAGCGAACGGTTTATAATTTATTTCAAGAATATATTGTACTGACTTTAGAAATCGTTCAAGAGAAATTACAAGATTTTCCTGATTATAATTATAAAAGCTTAGAAACTTTACGCGGGATACTATTAGAATGCGCTTTTAATTATAAGAAATTAGATAAACGAAAAGAGTATTTAGATAAAATAAGTATCGTGAATTATAAAGGCATATAGTATACCTAGATGAGACTTGGTTTGACACACATGATACTGTTCAGTATGGCTGCGTATAATAATTCTTCACGCCAGAAGTAAAAACGGTTTTGTACCAAAGGCGTTACTACTGTCTGAGAAAAATATTAAGCAATGTTCAGCCGACTATCATAAGGATATGACAGCAGATTTATTCGAAAAATGGTTTCAAGAGCAGCTTTTTCCTAACATTCCTCCAAATTCAGTAGACGGTGCTTCCTATCATTCGCGGATATTAAATAAAATTCCAAATTCTAGTTCAAAGAAGGCAGATATTTTAGAATTCATAAAAAATAGGAACATTAGTCCGGAAAAGGTAATGACAAAGAAAGAATTATTACAAAGTATAAAAGCGCTTAATTAAAAGAAGGATTATGTGATCGAAAATATTTGTAATACACACGGACATACACGCCTATGGAGACAATGTTCCAACAAAGGAAAATTTGCCGCTGGGCGGTACCCTTTGTAGCAACTTATTTTAGTTATACTATACAAGAAAAGTCTACCTGTTTCAGAAATTTATCCCCCCATTGTAGTAGCCTTTATTCGATAAACATTAATTCAATAATGAAAATATAGCTAATTACTATTTTCCTATAACTAATTAAGCACAACAGTTGCTTATTACTTAAAAAAAAAATACATTCACATCGGATTTCTCAAGCAATTCCAGCTTTCCAAACAGCTTAGAGCCGTCTAAATACATGCACACATTCATCTAAAAGTTAAACAAGAAACTGTGACTCCGAAAACGACGTCGCATTTCCATTTTCTACTTAGAGAAAATTCGTAGCAGTTCAGTAAAACCTTGTTCGCTTCAGAGGAAATCCTAGAAAAAAACAAAAAGATCGTTTTTCCTGATCAAAGTTGCCAGCGCTTAAAACTGAACAAGACAAATGGAAACTGACTACAAAACAAAATCTTTAAGAATGTCGGAATTGAGAAACTATCAGGATGGGAAATTGGAACTTCCTACAATAATACGACAACCGACTTACAATAGAGTGTTAGTTATAGCAAACAGAAAATGAAAATAAACAACTGGATAATTAGTTGTTTTATTTTGGAAAAAAAGTTTGTTTTAATTAAAGGATACTGTTTTTTTCTTATTTTACACAGAAAAAGATGAATTGGAATGTTTTCTAAAATTTTAAGTATCTATACTAAGTGACATAAAAATCCGAACACCCAGTTTAAGTAATTTTATTTTAATAAAATTGGACGAATTTATTTATTTTACTAAAATAAACAATTGATAAAATTTTCAGCTTTATCAGTTGAAGATTCTGATTTTTATACTACTTTTTGAAATCCACTTACAATCCAAAAATGAATATTGTAGCCGTAGTAAAGATACAAATTTTGCAAATTTTGGTTCTTTACGATTGGTATCATTCTTTACGATTGGTATCAATGCCTAGGGTACGGAGACCTGTACGATTTCGTCAACTTAGTGAGTTTGATAGAGTTCGTATAGTGGGACTTCGGGAAGCTGGATTTTCTTTTCGGAGTGTAGACACCGTGGTTAGGTGTTGTCAGGCATGGCTTCGAGAAGGCCGTACGCAAAGAGCAAGAGGCTCTGGAGGCCCCCGTAGAACAACAGACCGAGAATGGTTGGATTAATAAGATATGAAAAGTGTTCTGGCCTTGGCAGTATATCATTTATTCAACCAATTTATAATTTTGGTAACTTCTAGTTAAAAGTCTAGTTATTGAAATTTTACTAATGTAAAACCAAATGCGCCAATGAAACAGATTGTATCATCTTTTGGCAGTTTTACAAAATATCCTACGCCGTTTCATCCTCACCTGAAAATATCTACAGTCCGCACAGTCTAAATGTTTTCATATGTCTATTAAGGCGACTGTGTCTAGTCAGTTCTATTACAATTCGTATGCCATATCTGATCATATTCAGCAGCTCAAGAGACATCTCTTACAAATACTTTTGGGTGTCTTAAACCCTCTGGATCGAAAGAAAAAGAACATCTCATCCGATATACATCCACAGAAGCTTCGCGATTCGTTTTTTAAACTTGAACTCGTATCATAAAAGAATTCCATATGAAATGCGTTGGGTAATATACTATTACGATTTGGTGTATTACTGCAACAAAACTAGGGCGCTATGCCTTTCTTCTACAGGTATTTATCCACATCATTATTCGTGATAATGCGTTAATTTCAGTGTTTAAAAGGCAATTCGATAATAAAAAGTAGTCAAAGTTAAAGAGGCGACACCACAAAGCAGTTCTACAGCAAAAAAACTAGCATCTACGCTTAAGCAATCCTTACCAAATAACTTATGGGAAACATGTTTGAACAATTTTTTAATACAATTACAGGGGTACCACTAGACCCAGACGAGGTGGATGGTTCAACAATTGTATAACTTGTATTAGTAGTATTATTAGTCTCATCGGTGATCTCTGTACTACCACTTGTGTGAATAAAGTTGGTGATTTTATTGGCAGCATCTAATTTGTTGTTAATCAATTGGTCAGACCCCCAATCGTCGTGTCGCTCTTTAGGGTTAAAAGATCACCACCGATGTTTACTAATATTGTTGCTGAGGAGCGTCTGAAGCAATGTCCAGTGTAAAGACTCGGATTGGGCAACTTTAAAAATGTTTCTATTTCTTTAGCCATGCCTCCAAATTTATTAATGCCAATCGGTTGCTTCGTGCACTTGCCATTTTGATAATTTAAAAACAAACGATTTAGAGTTGGATCGTAAGGACGAAGTGCTGCATTTTTTATAAATTTTATAAAATTATCCCGTCAGAGTAAAGGAACGTGGGACTTTATTTTTGCAGTTTTCAAGGCCTAAGATTATTGGCCTTAGGGAACCGTTTCTCCACTACCAGGTCCATTGCAAATGACTGGTTTGCAGAACACGCAAGACCTATTGGCATGCGAAGTGTTTACCGACTAATAAGACGTTTTGGCCTGTTTTCATACTGACCACACTGGATCCTCCCTTTAACTCCAGAACACCGACGTAATCGACTTGAGTGGTGCAGAGAATGGTCACTCTGGGATCAGGAATGGAACAGTATTGTATTTAGTGACGAGTCTCGATTTTATTAAGGCATGCACGATGGTCGAGCGAGGGTTAGAAGACGACGTGGTGAAAGGGGAAATCAACGGTTTTTTGTTTAAAGACATGTTCATCAAACTGTTAGTTGTGGTTTGGGGTGCTATACCTCTTCATCAGAGGTAACATAAACGTGCAACGTTATATCCAAAAAGTTTTAGAACCCCACCTTTTACCCTATATTAACACCCTGGCAAATCCAACTTTCCTACAAGATAATGCCCGACCACATGTCGCAAGAGTCACCATAGACTCTTCAACATAATGATGTCATATTGTTAGCTTGGCCACCAAGATCTCCCAACATATTCCCAATTGAGCAAGTGTGGGATTTGATGGGTAGGAGATTGCTCAATTTGCAACGTCCTCCTCATACTCTAGAAGAACTTCGAGAGGAGTTGGTGGTTGCCTGGAATGAGATACCACATTGACCACCTGATCAGGAGCATGCCTAGGCGCGTTGGAGAATGCGTAAAACATCGGGGTGCATCCACACATTATTAAAGGTAAAAGGGCTTAAAAGCAATGCAATAATTTTGAAATTTTTATCATTTACTTATTATGCTTCAGTAAGTACTTATACAAATTAAAATCATTTAAACTAGGTTTTTGGATTTTTAGGTCACTTAGTAAATATTTTATTCATTCATTTGCTGTGATTGTTTGCTTGACTACATCGTATAAAAGTTTATTTTATATAGTTTTTTTTATAACCAAATTTGTTCTGACTTGTTTTAATAAAAGGCCTTAGTAATTAATTAATAGATAAAATTGGAGCTCATACTAATGTTTCTTAGTACAAAATCTTTTTTTAATCAATTGCAGATATTTGTCAATTCAAAATAAAGTTTCAACTAATTTAAATAATTAAAATTATGTTATTCTTTTAACTACATTTCTTAGATTTATGTCTATAGTCTATAATTTGTTGTGGATATTCTGGCAAGAGAAAATTATTTATAATTTTTTTATACTGGAATAAAAGCCTCATACAATAAACTTGACCTGTATATATAAATCCTTTTATATATCTCGTTTGCAAGAAGACATATAAATTTTTCTAAAAATCCTAAGTCCGTTTTGTGTTACATTTAGTTTTCACCTAATCCTCCCCATCCAAGAATTCCATAAAATCCTTAGATGGTGTAGGTATGTCTAAAAAGTCTTTTAAATATTTGAATTTGGACAAAATATCCCATAGTTTTGTACTATATTTTATACTTGCAAGTCCCATTTAAGATGTCTGTCAATAATTATATCCAAATACTTAATACTCTCAGTTTTAGGAGTCTTTATATTTTTATTTTGTCCAGATCTTCAGATGAATAGGATGTAAATGGCATATGTTTTGTTGGACGCATTCCAACTCGTGTCCACTAATCCCTTAAAAGGTACAAGAGTAAAGGTCTCAATAATCTGTATACCTAACTCGTGCTCGATTGAAAAATTTACCTGTTCAAATTACCATCCCATCTTGTCTAAACTCTATAGGAACAGGTATTATTGTTAAATTGGGTTTTCCTGAAGTACTTACTAGAAAGGATTTTGTTTCGGGTTTCATATTTATGAATGAGTTAGTTTTATTTCGTAATTGGGAGGGTTAAGAGCAGCTCTATAAACATGTCGATTCGCGAAGTATCAAGTCAACGTGGGAAAATATTATTAATTGTAGAACAACACAAATTTAATCAAAGCTGCAAAAAGTTAACATCTGGAGAAATTAAGTGGGTGTGTGTGAATAGAAAGTGTAACGCATATTTTCGGACAATCGGTGATTCCTAACCTAACCTAACCTAACCTAACCTAACCTAACCTAACCTAACCTAACCTAACCTAACCTAACCTAACCTAACCTAACCTAACCTAACCTAACCTAACCTAACCTAACCTAACCTAACCTAACCTAACCTAACCTAACCTAACCTAACCTAACCTAACCTTACCTTACCTTACCTAACCTAACCTAACCTAACCTAACCTAACCTAACCTAACCTAACCTAACCTAACCTAACCTAACCTAACCTAACCTAACCTAACCTAACCTAACCTAACCTAACCTAACCCAACCTAACCTAACCTAACCCAACCCAACCCAACCCAACCTAACCTAACCTAACCTGGACTGTGACTCCCACTACCCACTAAACATCACCTCTGGTTTTACCGACACCCCCACGGCACTATCCTGTTGGATATTCTTCATGGAGGGTGCCGTCTCTTCGCCTCCTATGTTCGCAACATCATTTCTCTCTCTTCCTTCTCTTTGGTAATTATCATTTTCTCCATCATGTCAGCTACCAGGCTCCACTTCTTTTTGTCACTCAACATGACAGAGACAATATTGTCCCGTCTTAGGGTCTCCCCTATTCCCATCTCAGCAGTCATTCTATACTTCACGAATCGTTTGCACGTGAAAAGCATGTGCTGCGCGTTATCCTCACTTGAGTCTCCATACAGGCATGCTGGGCTATTTCGTTTCTTGAACCGGTATAAGTAGCTCGAGAAGCAGCCATGCCCTGATAGGCACTGGCATATCGCATACGTTACTTCTCCATGTTTTCTCCTCAGCCATGGTCTAATCTCTGGAATCAGTTCTCTAGTCCAGGCCGCTGTTCTATTACCCTCGCCGTCTCCCTGCCACTCCTGTTGCCACCGTTCCTCTGTTGACATCCTCTCCTCCTCTTTCAACGCTGTTTTCTCTCTTTCCGTCAGCTCCCTACCGTTCGTCCGGTTATGCATCCTCATCCTCTCCTCAGCCACCAGTGGCAGAGGCACCAGGCCCGCTAACACAAATGCCGCATCAGCTGACAATGTGTGGTATGCACTTATGCACCGTAGTGCTGCCTTCCTCTGGCACGATATCACCATGTTTCTGTACTTCGAAACTTTTAGGGCTTCCCCCCACACCGGTGCCGCGTACACAACGATCGATTGTAAACAAAGTGCCATTATCCTCCTTTTGGAGCTACGGGGACCCCCGATGTTTGGCATCATAGCACATAGGCTCTTAAATATATTATTGGCCTTGTTAACAGTGGCTTGGACGTGCCACGAAAAGTTGAGGACATAATCCAGCGTGACACCTAAATATTTAACGCTTTTGGCTGGTTTGATAATATGGTCCTCGTACTTGAAAAAGATTTCTCGGCGGTTTTTGTAACTCCATTTGAATACTATGGACGTTGTTTTTTCTGGTGCCAGTTCCAGCCTGTTTTTTCTCATCCACAGCCCCACCGAACACAGGGCGACATTTCCCATCTCCATCACTTCCCTCTGGTCTTTGTGTCTGACCAGGATCGCTAGGTCGTCCGCGTAACATATTAATTCCACGCCCCTCTCCATCTCTATATTCATCACATCGTCATATAGGACGTTCCAGAGGGTCGGACCCAGTACCGAACCCTGTGGCACCCCTCCGTTGACACAGCAAGACGTCTCTCTGTCCACCTTGATACATCTCCCTGTAAGGTAGGATCGAATGACCTCAATCAGGCCAGCATCGATGTTCCTGCTGATCAGCTTCTTGATTATTAATATCCAATCCGCGGTGTTGAAGGCATTTCTCACGTCAACGCATATCATTGCGACTATCTCCTTTCTGTTCTGCTGGACCATATCAACTATCCTTTTCACCGCGTCCACCGTGGATCTGCCTTTCCTAAATCCATATTGATTTTCATGTAATCCTCCGGTTCTGTTTAGCTCGCTTATCAGTTTGGCATTTATAATATTTTCCAGGACTTTTCCCATTACGTCTAACAAGCATATGGGGCGGTACTTCTTTGTTTCATTCGTCGGCTTTGCCGGCTTTTCAAGGAGAATCAGCTTGGATACCTTCCATTCTGTAGGGAATTGTCCTGTCTGAAGACATTGCTGGAACATCATTCTGAAAAATTCCTTTTCGCCCTGAATAATTTCCTTAGCGTGTGCGGGTAACATTCCATCTGGGCCTGGAGCCTTTCCCAGTTTAATTCTCTTTATTGCATTGTCCAGTTCTTCCATAGACACCTCGATCCGGCTTTGTGGTTTAGTCACCCTTGGCAAAGGTAGGCATACTCCCGTGCAGAAAAGTTCCTTAAAGACTGACATCCTCTCCTCGGCTCTCAGCCATACCCTCGGTCCACTACATTGCAGCTGAGCCCGGACGATTCTCCATGCATCCCCAAAAATGTCCTGGTTCAGTGCATCGCAAAGTTCTTTCCATTTGTTCTTCTTCCCATTTCGAATTAATTTCACTACTCGCCTCCTTGATTCTTTGTACTCGTTTTCCAACTCTTGCCTTCTTGTTTCGCTCTTGGTTTCTCTTAAATACGTGCGTCTTTTCCTCCTTAGACCTACTATTTCAGTTTGTAGGTCTTCTGTCCACCAGTATGGCAGTTTATACTCGCCGTCTGTTCTTAAACTGCGATACGAGCGTTGATAGGCATCTCTTATAGTCTGTATAGCTTTATTGGGATTCTTGTAACATTCGATGTTCAGCATGCTTTGGAGATTACTACGAAAGAGTTCCAGGTCCGCTCTTTTCACGTATCGCCTCTGCTTCATGTTCTTACCCTGTGTCTTTCCTACCTCGATCAAGATCGGTCGATGATCGCTCAGGTTTTCTTCATCGGTTAACACTCGCCACTTGATGCCTCTATTTATTATGTCTTCAGAGACCATCGTCACGTCTATATATGACGAGCCGTTGTGGCGCACCAGCGTTGGTGACTTCCCATCGTTCAAGAAAACCAGTCCTACGGAACCTGCGGCAGCCTGCAGCAACTCACCACGACGATCTGTGACTTGTCCCCCCCATGCCACATTCTTCGCATTTAGGTCTCCACACACAATCACAGGGATCTTTTTGGCTTCCAGTGTATTTTTTACATGGATGAATAGCCCATTGATGGACATCTTATAGTCTTTCATAGAGCAATTTGGAGATATGTACACTGAGTAGAGCCCGACATTGTTGCACTCTGTATAAATAAAATCTTTACAGTCTTCCTTACAGTATATAGATATCACAGTTTGACTAGATGAAGTTCGGTGTATCACAGCATTTAACTCGGGACTCGCTGACGGGTAAAGCTTTGAGCTAGGTCGTCTTGCAATTTTAATGTTTGGTTCCTGCATGCATATAACATTGCATTCATGCCTCATTGCTATTTCGTGAGCCAGGTTATGTGCCGCATTTTTTCTTTGCACATTCGTTTGCAGGATCTTCAAAGACTCATTTCTACCTTTACTTTTGCCCCTATCTGCGTTCGCCATCACGTCCCGGTTTAAGTTTGTTATTCGTAAAGGTCTCATGGATGTTTCTTTTGCAGTCCGGTCCGAAAAGAACTGCTGCGTACCCCCGCGAGCCTCCATTTTTACGTGTTTTTTCTCCTATCGCTTTCAGAGGCAGTCCCTCCAGATGAATACATCCGCCGGAGTCTCCTCTCCTGCGCAATTGCATCCCTGAAAAGTTTACATCCCGTCTTACCCGGTTGATGCCCCGCAGTCTGACACGATGGGCAAAAGAGGCCTTCACCGGTGCAGGCACTCTTGTGGTGGCCCTCCTCTCCGCACTTGAAACATTTGTTTTTCATATCAATCTCCGGGTTTGTGCATGCTTTAGCATTATGGCCATATTTCCAGCATCGATAACATCTCTCGACGCTCACTCTCTCCTGTACTCGACACTCTGTGAGTCCAACTCTGATTCGACCTGATACCACCAGGGTATTCATCATCGTAGCTTCTCCGGCAACCACCGCTGTCTTCCCCCCATACTGATTGTTGTTCAGCTTTATTTTGGCTTTTGTCCAGTCAGCCGTCGGGCACGTTTTCTTAAGGGCGTCCGTAACTTCCTTTTCTGTGGTTAGGTCGTCTATATCGCGTATAAAAATTGTTTTACCAGGCTCCCCGCCCGATATACGTACTTTCCCTTCCATGTTATCTCCTATAGCGTCACTTATCTTTTGTTTAATGCTCTCCGCCTTGCATCCGTTCTTGATTTCCAATAAAAGGTTTCCGTTAACGGTTTTCCTGACCTTCCTTATAAGGTCCGCTGTGTCTGCGTCTACTTTTCCTTTTAACGCCCTTAGCATGTCGTGGTAATCACGGTCCTTTTCGCTTTCTATTATAATCACCTCGTCTCGGACATTGATGACATCTGCGTAGGATTTCATGCCCCCCTTGTCTACTAGTATATTGATGCTAACCGGTGCCCTTACAAAGACACACTCAACTAGTTTCCTGAAGACTAAGGCGTCAGCATACGTTGGCGCAATTAGCACTAACTCCTTCGCTCCGAGGTCTTCAGCCATATTTTTTAGCACTCCGAGCAACCTAACCTAACCTAACCTAACCTAACCTAACCTAACCTAACCTAACCTAACCTAACCTAACCTAACCTAACCTAACCTAACCTAACCTAACCTAACCTAACCTAACCTAACCTAACCTAACCTAACCTAACCTAACCTAACCTAACCTAACCTAACCTAACCTAACCTAACCTAACCTAACCTAACCTAACCTAACCTAACCTAACCTAACCTAACCTAACCTAACCTAACCTAACCTAAGATATCAACATTTACTTTCGTTAAAACAGTATCTTGGTTATAATATGTAGGTAGTTCTAAGTTTTTTATGTGCAATATATTTAATTAATACGTTTTATAGTAGTTTTATTTCAAATAAATGACAACTGTATATGCAGATCTTGAAT
This sequence comes from Ophraella communa, assembly GCA_035357415.1. Classification (NCBI taxonomy): domain Eukaryota; kingdom Metazoa; phylum Arthropoda; class Insecta; order Coleoptera; family Chrysomelidae; genus Ophraella; species Ophraella communa. The sequence goes on along the minus strand of CM068994.1, from coordinate 25,609,346 downwards.
ATTTAATTATAATATTTAAGAATTAAAAACCGCTGTTCCAATGCACCCGGGCACGGGCATGGTTTATGGCATTGGTCCAATTTTCTCGTGTTACGTTTCGAAAAGAATTTATCAAAAGCTGTCTGACGTCATTCAATTTAAAACTGATAACTCCAAACAAATGCACTAAAATAAAGCGCATAGCAACAACTGCACCAATAAAAAGAGTTACAATAAAGCTAATATGACAAATGTTGGCGAATTAGGTCTTGTAATTTTCTACCTGATTTTTAAACGGGCACGAGTTGGTCAGTGATTTTCGGGGCCAGGTAATAACGGGCACGAGTTGGGAAACGCTGATTTTGTTTTATATTTATTTAAGGTAAACTTGTTATATTTAAATTGACATCTGTTTTCTTGAACTTGGATGTCTTTTATAGTCGTCTGTATTGTAAATTTATGCGGAACACCTATTATAACATAGCATTAGCATTTTTAGCAACAGTTATCAGTGAATAATGAAGACAACTAACATTTTTTAATCTTACTGTCCATAAAGCAACTGTATAATGTCATTGTTGATAATGTTTATATTATTAAACAATATATAATAAACTTTTCCATTAATTCCAAACGGTTTTTAAATATTTCCAACAAAACATTTCATTGCTTTTACGTAAGATCAAATTATTTACATAACATTAAATTATTAAAATTTCCCAGTTTATTGCCTGGAATGAACACAGATAAAATATAATAATGTTGTAGAAACTAAATCCTTACTTCAATAATCATTTAATGGTTGTCAACCGCAACCATCATGGCTTCACTACAGGTAAATGGCTTAATAGAAATCCTATTGTCGTATAACGGCTTTCACAATAGAGGTAAGCCGATTAAACCTTGAAGCACACACTTTGCCAACCAACTGCTTTATTCAAAACACCAGCAGTCGCAGTCGTGAGGCATTTGTGGTATAAAGATTTGTCTCTCTCAAAGATCTTGTGGACGTTTTAAATTTCAAAATGTTTAAGGGTAAAAAGTAGGCACGAACGAGTGATAAAAATCTGTTTTTCCCCATTAGAAACATAATTTTGAAAGAGATTTTAAATTAACACTCAAGTCAGTGTCGTGGTTACAGGAAATTACCTTTTTAGGGAAAAGTAGTAGTTGTTTTATAAGTTATTTTAATGTGTACAGATAGAAACCTAGAAGAACTGGTTTGGGATTTTTAATTTTAAAATTTGTCGTTATTATAACGTTTTATATTTGCCGATATTTTTTCAGGCATCTTGTTTAAAGAAAGGGCGGGCGCTTATAGTAACAGAAGAGAGATAAATCTTTCTTAATTTAGTAGTATGCCACAGTGCTCCAGCCAGTGATAGCTGCCATTCATGTCGGGGCTCTGGAAATCAACAGACAAAAGGTAAAAGAAAGGATCATTAATTTAAAGGTGTTGAAAGCAACTGAAGTCAATTCAAGGCTAGTCTGGGACTGTCTAGAAGCCTTGGCAGACGTGGGCAGCAAAACAAGATTACTATGGCGTGGGTGAATAAATGGACAATAACGAAGTCTCAGGAATAGTGAACAAAGGGCAAAACACGCTCAACAAGCTTTTACATACGCTAAAACTTACAGATAGCCCTTTATGCAGATTATGACAGGAAGAAGAGAAGAGAAGAAAATCTCTAAACATTATCTTTACAGATGTGAAGGTCTCCATGTGGCACCCATGTGAAGAGGTTCCTTGATTTAAGTACCATTCAATTTAATGTTTTTGATCCACAAGAGCTTTAATAAACGCCTCTTAAATTGAGAGTCCTTTATATACCTGTAGGTCATAGTGCCTTTTTTGGTTTAGCCAATTATTGCTAGGATGTCTACCCAGCATTTGTATCGCATCTCTTAGTAATGCTCTGGATATTGGAATATCCGTTTAGAATCGTTGGGTGAAAAGTTTGTTTGTATTACGAAAGCTTCGGGTTCAAAGTTAAAAAAAGAGCTTTGGCTTTGGTGATTTGTCTTTTGATATGAATATCGAGCATCGTAGTGGGCTCTATAATGTAGCCTAAGTATTTTAAATTTTGACACGGTTCTATAATGATAGGATTTTGTTTGATATCCTAGATATTGTGTGGCCATCATACAGTATAGATGGCCTAATTCTCACTTTCTAAAGAAGCAGTTTTTTAGGGTAATTTGCTATAATTCTCTATGGGTTGAAATAATTCTAATATTGATGATTTATATGTACATTTGACTGAAGTATTCTGATGACCATTTTTAATTATTTATCTGGATTTTGGTCAAGTTTAAGTATCGTAAATAAACTTCTCAATTATCGGCAGTAACTTTTCTGCTTATCTCGATGTTTGGGCTAGCAAATAATACTGTGAGTATTGTCCTAGATTTGAGAAAATCGGAGATAGATATTGAACACCTTGAAGAAATTATGAATAGGGAAGCATATGTAGGTGATGAGATAACATCCCCAAACGAGATAAAGGAGCTAATCAGGAAATTAAAAAATAGTAAAGCCCCTGGAGAAGATAACATAACAAACTTTATAATAATGTAATTTCAATATGTCAATCTGACGATGCTAGTTATAGCGAAACAGCTGTAATTGAATTTTAAAGCGAATTTTTCGAATAAATAGTGGAAGTTTAGTTTACCTGTGCAGTTATTTATTGTTCTTAGTAAGATGAACTTCCAAAAAGTAAAGGTTAACACAATCAATTTCATTAAATCATCTTCGAGAGAAGAATTAACCCGATTATACAAGAAGTTACATGAGAAACGGTGTAAGGCATCCCAAAACATCTGGTTTAACCAAGAATGTCTTAAGAAGAATTTAATACCCAGTTATGTAAATATAAAATGTAATACTCAATCAAAGGAAGCACAAAAAGTAGTTAAAAAGGCACAAAGAATGTGGATTAAAGAGGAAAGTAGAAAATGGTTTAAAATTAGAGATTCTCTAGACATTTACATCAAAACTGTTCATTCAGAATTAACTTATTCCATGCATTCAGTAGAATTTGACTGCTTAGATGATAAAATTAGAGAACAGGTTAGCATTTTGAAACATAATAAATATCAAAAACAATTAAGTAAATTAGAAAAATTAATAAATATACAACACAACACAACACATTATACACAACACAATAACACATTAAATACTCACATACCAGTACATTTTGCTCCTCGGTTCGTAAATATATCAGACACTATTTTTTCAAATAATGAAAATACATTTTTAGATAAAGGTTTAAAATATTGCATACCTCCTAAATTTACTAATAATATAAAAGAAATTTAGCCACAGATTCTGAAATAGCTTTGAAGCAGACTTTCTACTTTGTTTTATTGTGCTTTTTTCTTCATCTTAACCTAAGAATATTACTTAACATTTTTATTTTAGTGTTCATGGGTTCATCAAGATCATATCCTAATCTTAACAAGTTAATTTTGACATTTAAATCAGAAATAATAAATCAACCAGGTTTTATATCATCAACGATCTATTTTTATGGTTATTTTCTTTGTTATCAAATTTCACCAATCTATATTAGTTTTAGAAATGTTATCTACTGGTTACTTTTTTTTTCGGTTAATATATAATACATCTAATCTTAATACATAAACTAAGAAAAATGATCTAAAACGAGAAATATAACCAGTGACGCCTGCCTGAAAATAAATTATGATAACCCGAGAGAGTGTCTCATAATCACGACTGACATTTGTCGTAGTGAGAACAGATCGTGCTGATAATAAAAACTGGTTAATGGTCTTGGATATACCTACCTCACTGGTCCCTGTCACACTCAGAAACATACAATCTTTCTTTTTTCTATAGTTGCAGTTTTTCGATAAATATTGTCATCAACAATAAATATTTAAGTCAATGTCGCAGAATTATATTGAATTATTATGGACAAAAATAGTTTTGCGACTAGTTTTGGCGCAAAATGGAGGCCATCATCAGGCTTTAAAAAGACAGTTATATTTAATCATACAAATTATAAAAAGAAAGAATATACCTTGTTTGTACCAACAGCTGTTCAATTTATTCATAATTCTATAGCAGAAATCCATTCTACAATCTGGATCATCTTCTATTAGTTCTTACACAAAAATCAATTTATAAGGATGAAGTTTTTCTTTATGGAAACAGTTGTTGTGTGACTCACATTATGTTGACGAGAAATTTGACGTGAACTTGACGTTGGATTCTCCACGACAATTAACATAATATCCACTTTCACATCATCTTCAACGAAGTGCGGTTTTCTCTTTAATGGTTTGACATGTCCAAGTTCTCTGAATTGTGCATGAATTTTAGACACAGTACCTTGTGAAACATTAGGCAACTGAGGATACCTCTGATTAAATAAGTTTGCCACTTCAACTTGACTTCTGCAATTATCGCCGTAACCAATCATCATTAAAATTTCAATCCGGTGAGTCTCAGTTTTAATATTTCATTATTAGATATTAGTTTTTGATTGAGAATTGACAACTACGATATTTAAATGTCAACACATCCACAACTGACAGACATTATTTACTGATTTAGTTTAGTTGATATCGATAAAAAATATTGATACTTGGTGATGAAATTGGAGGTCTGCGTTCAGCTAATCAAAAATAAAACCATTATTTAAAGTGTGAAACATTATTATTTTCACAATTTTATGTATTTACTATCTTGAACAAAATTATAAATAAATTATAAATAATAATAAAATCACATTGTAAGCATAATGACGATACAGCTTGAAACGAACATTACTATTATTATTTCACGAATTGGCAACATTACTATAGCTAAAATATTATACAACCTACTTGGTACGTCATGTTGGTCAGGAATTTTAGGCGAGGTAAGCTTGGATGGAAATCAAGACAAGACAAGCGTTTACCAAAAATTTTTGCAATTAAAAGGTTTTGTTGCTTGCAATAAGACAAACCTTACATATAAAGGTTTTAATGCTAATACTTTGTTAGCATATAATTGACATACACAACAATGATATAATTCAAACGTAACAAGAAATTCGCATTTGCAAATATTACCACATTCTTTCTTGCTTAGTTAAGAACATCGTCTTTGATTTCTTCAGTACTATGACAGTCACAAAACTTTTCGTCATCACCAACTCATTTCCTCTTGGATTATAAGGAGCGCCCCCTTTGGGTTATAGGGTGTGTCGCGTGAATTTAGAATTTTTTTACTTCAGTATAATACAATAATACAAAATAACAAAGCTGTGTCAAGTTTACTTAGAATACCTAAAGATACAAATTCAATGAGGTCATTCATACGAGATACAATGGACATGCACTTTTACTCCTAAAAAGTTTTAAATAAGTTCGTGAACAGTGCTAAAATATCACCGACCACTGGGTACAAGAAAGTCATAGTTAGCTGGACGAAGACTCAGAAGGCATCTACAGCCTTGACTCCGTGACCAGAAAGGCTGTTCAATCAACGTAGAAGGCTAAATGGTAAAGCAACATTCGTTTATCAGAAGAGAATCATTATCGAAGATAATGCTACAAAATGGCTCAAACTTTAGGATTTTTTACCAATTCAATTAATAGGTTATTTATCATATTATATAGCGTTTAGTGTAAACAGCGGTTGATGTTCCAAAATCACATATTTTATTTTATTTTAATTGGAGTGAAATAATGCCTTCGAAAATTGGTGCAAGATCATGCAAAAGTCATTATCAATATAAATATTTAAAAAATCAAAAAAATATGAAGAAAAACTTTTTTAAAAATTACTTAGAATCTACTTTTCGGATACTATTTTGGTTCCTAAAATTAAATCATCAATAATTCAAAAGCCTTAATTGTGCAATACATAAAATATATTTTATGCACATTGTCAACAAATTAAATACACTTAAGTAATAGAATGCTTTAAGAATCAGTTATAAAATTTAAAATAGTTGAATTTTGTTTTAAAACAAACTTTTTTCTTAGTGTCCTAATGTCGGTGACATTTCGTGATTTATTATCCCATTTTGAAACATTTTTTTAAAGCTGCACTACAAGAACTACGCCAAGATTGATGAGCAAATCCGGGTTTATGAATTAGAATGTGTCCGCATAAATATCTAGATCAGTTTTTTTTAAACATTTGTGGTGCAAAATATTTCGAAAAAAAAATGGTTAGCTACTCGACAAGTACGCAGAGTAAGTGAAATATAAGATGATCTAAACAAAACATTAAACGGAAAAAAAATCGTTAATTAGTCCAGAAATAGTTAAGCTCAAAACTATCTTTCTATGACATAATTCCTTGAATATTCCAAAGCGTTTTAAAATAAAAACACAGTCCCAGATAAATATCTACTAAGGAATGTCAAAGTAGTTTTTTATCAGTACGAAACCATCGTTGTTGGGTATAACATTTCGAAAACAGTTAAAAATTCCCATCAAAATAAAATTGAAATGCTCGGTAAGTTGTCAATTAGTGTGAGTGGAGAAACAGAAGTGACTAAGCGTCTAAAGGTGACAACCATTTAAACTGGCATTTTAATAACATGTTAAACCGTAAAATCGTGTATTAACATACTGATTATTAATTGAAATCGAGGTGCCGTTTATTTTGAAAGGTTTTGAGAATAATAATAATAAACAAACGCAGTGATAGCAAAAATTCCATTCATTTAAACAATAAAGATTCTTCAAGCAAAATAAGTTTTAAAGTGTATTTTAATGTACTTAATTTCGTCAAAAATTATATAACGAGTCTGCAAAGACAAAAGCTTGGATGGGATCAATTTCAAGCGTACAAAATATGAAAGAGAAGGACTGAAGGAGAATACTTCAAATTAAAAAAGAAAAAATAGATAACAAGAACTACTAGAACTAGATCTACAATATTAAATATAAATAAGTATAATATACACAGATAGTGAAAACATTTGAATCTAGAAGTGCTGGTTCATACATGAAATAAAAATCATTTTCTTCCTGAATCTGGAAGTAGTTATTTACTTATCTAGTGTTTTCTGGAACAATGTCATGATAAACAGGAGTCAAATTAATATCAAACTAAGAATGTTAACGTATTGTAACATTTAAATATTCGATAATAGTATAATGAGTACAATATCAACAGAAGTTGTTTAATATTACACCTTAATCAAATAACTTTTATTATATATTTTGTGTATTTGTAAGAACATTTTAACTTAAACATGTTATTTAAATACCACAAATTTCGAGAAATTAATTATATAATGTGTAAAAAGAAGAAAGATTATTTCTACTATATTGTGATCTAGAAAGATCGACAGTAGACAAAGTGAGTATGTCTAGTTAGATATAGGAAAAAGAGAGATGCATATAGTGATCTTAGAAAATGGTTAATTTATAAAACATTCACGAAGTTTTTGGAAAGTTAGAAACCTATAAAAGGACTTGAGTAGAGGTCATTAGGGTAGTATATGATTGGAAGTGAGCCATAAAAGATCAGTCAGTGAACAGTTTTTAAAATGTATAAAAAAGGAAGAAATTAAGTACTTACTATTTATAATAACATTAAAAGAACTATAATCCAACAAGCAATAAACTATATCCATAAGTCTATTTGGAGAAACAAATACAAGAAACCAAACGTCTAGCTATCACAATATTTTACCAAAGTCGGAGATTCCACGTATACCTTCGTTGGTTTCCGTTTTTCCATTATTAGACATTACTGCTTTAACTTTATTAATTTTTTTATAATAAATTTGTAATTATAATTAATCAATTTTTCATTCATATACCTACCTAATAGTCCAACTAGAAACTTGCAGAACATAACCCCCTTGAGAAAAAGAAGATCTTGCTACTTAAGAACATTTAAATATCAAATATTAATCAATCAAAATTTATATGGAAAGTGAAATATTACGCACGTGTAAAGTTTAGCACGAGCCGCGTAGCGACGAGTTTGGAAACCTAATGAGTGCAAGAAATACACTTTTCAACGAGATATGTACACGATTTTTTCTACGCTCCCAATATTTTTATACTAATGAATTTTTACTTTTATTTATCAAATTTATTCACAAAATGTAATGGTTTTTTATTAATAAATCTTGCTTAAACTATTACGTTCTGTGCGTTTTAAAAAAATATACTAAATATATACAATATACTAATAAATATATACAAATAATTTATGAAACGATAAAACTACTTTGACGTACTTAATCTGACATGAACTTACGGATTTTGAACCTTTCGGCTAGCCACACTCTTTCCTTCTCTAATGACAGCTTAAACGTTCGGCTTACACGAGAAAAGTGTCACAAATTTTAATTGTTTTCCCTTTACGTCTAATCTCCTCATCGAAGACATCCACAGTATGACAAACGAAATACCTTGCACGGCTTACAGTGATTGAGTTTACGAGACCAACCCTACTACTTCGGTAATCCTCTTAGGGATTAGAGAAGTCATTTTGTGTTCCTTTTACTACGACCGGGATCTTACCTCACATTGGTCATATTCCTTACAAAAATCACTGAAAGTTGTCTCGTATGAAATCCTAATAAAATAGATAATCCTCCCTAGGAACACGCAAAAGGGGACGAACGGCATATTTTTCCATTTTTAATATAAAAGTGTCTGTATTCTAGTGTGGAGATAGGAATAAGCTGGTATCGATTGAGAGGAAACGATATTTATTTTTGGGAAATATTAATCAATACATCAAAGTTAGGTGTGTACTTAAAAAGTATTTTGAATAGATTTTGTTTTAAAATTAATACAGACAAGATCGTACCATAATACAGTATGATGCAAATATATGGAATAAGTTCATTATTTCAGAAACAGACGACTTTAAAAAAAAATCTTAAAGCACGTCAATTTTAATTTTTGAATGGCCATCAACTGCTATAGATGTGTTGGACATTACGTCATTAGCGATGGTGTAATGACGTCATCGACGATTTTTTTAAATACAAACCGAGGTCACGTGACAGCTCATTTGAAAGGTCTCCTTATCGCCTTTGCAACAATGTAATAATTTAAACATTTATTTCTACAGGGTTAACAAAATTAAGAACTTTGTTAAGGAACATGGAATTACAATAAATATTCATTCACTGAACTAAAATACACTAACGACCGCCACTGGGAATAAAACAAAATAATATTGTAGTAAGTACCCGGAATTATTTTTAAAAAAATATTTAAATAAATATTGTCATTGACTCGTCTTTATTCGTCAATGATCTGTGAATCTGTCAAATAATAGACGTAAAATTTTTACTCTTCCAGTTTTTGACCGACATTAATAGCATTTACAAAAATGAAACTAACAGAAACAGAACGAATCGAGATTTTAACCAAGATTGCTTATGGAAATAGAGAGAGGACTCAAGCAGAAGTTCGTAATTTATTTAATGCTAAATACCCCAATCGCGATCCAATTACTTATTCGACAGTAAGTAAAATAAGTAAGACAGTAAAACAGTAAGACAAAATTTAGAGAAACGGGCCATGTTAAAGATCTTCCTAGAAGTGGTCGAACATCAATATCCGAAGCCAAAAAACTGGACGTTGTACTGGCGTTTCAAGAAAATCCCCATACCAGTTCTAGGCAGGTCGCACTAGATAATAATGTCCACCATACAAAGTACATCTGGTCCAGGAGCTATAAGAAGATGACTTTGATAGAAGAATCGAATTCTGCGAAATCGTTATGGAACAATGTAACAGAGATCCGGGTTTCATACAAAAGGTACTTTTTTCAGATTATTATATAACTTTATTTCATTACAAAATCAAGTACAGTTTAACTATAATATAATAAGCAGTTTAAAATAAAGTAAAAGATCGATAAGCGCCGATGTTGTTTCGATTTTAAATTTTACATTTTAAAATACATAATAATATACAATAATAACATATAATAAAATTAACACAACAAAGTTTATCAAATTTATCACTGAGTGTATTTTTGCTACACACTGGAAAAATTATAAAACTACCTACTTATTTATTAAATACTTTTGGACTAAATATTTTCAACCAAGTTAGAAATTGTATGACGATCTTGAGTTAGGAGGAATTTTTTTAGTAAATTCTTAAATATGTGAATTTTTGAGCTGCATTTTATTTCAGGTGGAGTATTATTATAGAGCTTAGGGGCTAGATAAGCAAATGATCGCTGGGCAATAGACTTTTGTTTGAAGGGCACTTGGTGATTTTTCTTTTGCATAGAGCGAGTAGAATAATTGTTTGTTGGCTCTATGAAATTGTTTTTTTTTTCGATAATAGCTAACTATTCTTAGGTAAAACAGTTGTCGGATATCTAGCATATTTGACTCAATATAAAGACTACTTGAAGGGTACAGCATCGGTTTTTTAAGAATTATTTTTAAAATTCTGCGTTGGATTGTTTCAAGAGGAGATAGGTGTGTTTTAAGTGCGCTTCCCCAAATACTGATACAATAGCTAATATGACTCTCAACTAGGGCATGATAAAGAATTTTTAACTGTTTTATATGTAATATATTTGTCAAGTATTTAAATTTACTAATTACAAATCTTAATTTTTTACACACATAATTTATATGTACATTCCATTTGAGGTGTTTATCTAGGTAAATGCCAAGGTATTTTATTTGATCCCTACATTGAATTGTAATGTTTTGACTAAAAATTTTTATGTTTAATTCAGTAAACGGCGGGTTTGTAACTTTGGTGCAGTGGAATGCAACATAATACGTTTTTTCCAGATTTAGGGTCAAAAGTTTATGGTTAAACCAGTTCTGTATTCCAGGTAGTACTGATTCAACTCTATTTTTTAAAGCGATCCATGTTTTATCTTAAAAGAATAATGCTGTGTCATCTGCGAAACCAATAGCCTCGGGGTATATGTCAAACAGACCATTAACATAGATATTAAATAGTAATGGCCCAAGTATGCTACCTTGGGGGATGCCACAGCTTATTGATGAGCATGTGCTGCATATGTTTCCCAGTTTAACATACTGTTGCCTTTGACTCAAATAGCTTTTAAAAAGTTGATTTACATTTCCCCTTATCCCAATGTCTTCTAGAACGTTTAAAAATTTTAAGTGACTTACTGTGTCGAAGGCCTTTGACAAATCTAGGAAGACACTTAGGCAAGGTTGACCTTCATTCATTGATTCGTTTATTTTTTCAGTTAGAGTAAGTATAGCGTCTTCAGTAGACACGCTTTTCCTAAAGCCGTATTGATTTTTTGAAATAATATTGAATTTATCTAGATATGAATTTAGTCGAGTTTCTAGTATCTTTTCAAAGACCTTCGAGACTGATGTTATTAAGGATATGGGGCGATAGTTGGTTGCTATTTGAGAGTCTCCATTTTTGAAGATAGGTATAACCACACTTTTCTTAAATATATTGGGCCACAAACCTGCCTCAAAGCATTTGTTAACTAGAAAAGTTAGGGGAGCAACTATGTTTTTGATAATTGCTTTCAAGGTATCAGGACGAATTCCATCGGTACCAGGAGCTTTTTTTGTTTTAAACCAGAAATAGTATTTTTTACTTCAGCATCACTGACGGAGAAAAGAACAAAACTATTTCGGAGTGTTTTACCCTTTGGTTTATATTCAGGATTTGGAGGAATTTTAATTGCGAGATTTGGACCGATCTGTGTGAAAGTATTATTAATGTGATTAGCAATATCTTCTTTTTTAGTTAAAATATTGCCTAACCCGTCCTTCATGCCGTCAATATCAAAGGTTTTCTTTGTTTTATTATACTCGTTAACAACATTCCAAAGCTCTTTTGATTCTGATTTATTGCTAGTTATTAATTTTTGATAGTACCTATATTTGCATGTTTTTATTAGTTTAGTTAGATTGTTTCTGTAGGTCTTATATTGATTTTTTAAAATTAAGTTATCAGAGTATTTTAAAAGACTTTTATGCATTTTATTTTTAGTTTTTATGGACTTAATAAGTCCTTTAGTTATCCACGGGGTCAATTTTGATTTTTTTCTGTATATTTTTACTTCCTGTGTGCATCTTTCTATATTATTAAGTAGAGTACTAACAAATTCATTTACCGCTGAGTCAGGATCCTGCGCTTGGTAGGTTTGGTTCCAATTTTCTTGGTCCAGGTAATTATTTAATTGCTCAAAGTTGATATAAGATCTAAAATGTTGATGACTTTTATTTGTTACATTTAAATTATGAACTATTTGTAAAGCTGTGGTAAAGTGGTCAGAAACTGAGGTTTTTATTACTAGCGGTATTATATAATCATGAAAAGAGGGTATATTTGATTGAATGAAAATATGATCTAAACATGTTTTTGAGTTTCTTTTTACCCTAGTTGGGCTGTTTATGGTTGATACAAGACCTTGTTCGTTCAGTATACAAAGATATTCATTAGTGATATCGTTTTCGTCTAGAAGGTTTATGTTTAAGTCGCCCAGGAAAACGTGATAGGTGTTTTTATTTTGAGTATACTGAAAGTGATGAAGCGTCTTTTATGCTGAACGGTCACGTAAATTGCCAGACATGTCGATATTGGGCAAGTGAATGTTTGGGCCGGCATTATAAACAATCAAATTGTAGGGCCATATTTTTTTGACTTACCTGCTGCTAACTGCTGCTAATTATCTGGAATTTCTTCAAAATTATTTGTTGTCACAGCCGAATCACCTATTTCCAAATAAAAATTATTTATGGTACCAACAGGATGGGGCTCCCCATAGACTTAAAACTATACAGAACAAGACTAATTACCGGGTCACCCTGGTACTTAAGAAACTCAAATATCCGACGAGACCTTACGGTGGATACGATAAGCCACCAAATCCGACTTCAAAACATAGACATAGATCACCTTATTTCATAACCACATAAACCCACTTCTGAAGAGGGCAGTTGACTACGATCCTGACTACTTTCCTCGGGCCAAACGGACAAAACAGATTCTTATGGACCCTAATTTAATAGACTGATGAGACTCACTTTTACTATAAAAATTCAAAATTCAACGTTAAACCACAGTAGAAGTTTTCTCAAAACTAGCCACCCAAGATCCAAGAGTTTTTATACTGATCTTAGAGGAAAATATAACCAGGTTAATCCATTAAGGCTAACGAGCTGTGACAATTAGTTCAACTAACGGTCTATGAGATTTTTTCAATAAACCCTGGAAGTTTTGTTTGTAAAATGATTTTTTTGGTGATTTCTGTTTTCAAATTAAAAATTTATCTTATTTCTATAAAATATTTTTAAATTTCTTTAAACTTATAAGGTAAAAATAAACTTTTTATTGGTTGAGGAGGAAATTTCGAATATTATCGGAGAATTTAAACCATTTGGGAATCACCTAGTTGTAAATATTTTGTATTGCTCTGTATTTCTAATGAAATCCTTATTATTAATTATAAAAATACCGTTTATATTCAAGTTTCACAAAACTTGATGAATGTTTATTGTTTAGTAAATCCATCAATCGCATTACCTACCTGAAAAGTTATAGAAAACCTACCCCTAATTCATGCTGAAAGCGAATTTAACGAAATATCCATTGTCCTAGTGATGTATCACCCTGGGATAGGATGAAAAAAAATTTGTAACTCTATCTACTATCGCCAACGTCGAGTATTAATTCATCTATGATGGATAATGACAGTTTTCAACACCATCAATAACGCTGGCACAATAAGATCGCATCTAGATGAACGTTTTTCAGTTAAATTGATACAAGAATTTTAGATATTTTGGTAAAATAGATTGAACTAAAAAGATATTTAATTTTTATTTTCGACAGCGTTCGGCATATTATATTTGCAAGAACATAAAAGGGGATATTCTTGTGAAGTGATCATTCAAAAGAAATAAAGTGTCTATTTGTTCAGTTTACTCAAATAGCTGAATTTTCTGTTATGATTTTCCGAAGAGAGTATAGAAACTAAAAGTACTGTAATTGCTACAAAAACTGTAGCATGATTTTTAAAATTATTAGTTATTTATTGTACTTTATCTTCGAGAGCGGTTTTTTATCGTCGAGACGTCAGTCTAGACGCTAATTATCCTTGAGAGGATAATGCGATTTATCGTCATGTGCAATACAATACAACATTTTTTTCTAAGGCAAGACTTCAAGTTCAGGTGAAAAATGGAATTTCAAAGAATATTTCCCTCATGTATAATATATGTCATAAGAGGAATGCAATTATCGAAAAATTACAACGGTAATTGCACTGCGAAAACATCCCGTCGTCATGACACCAAGCGAAAACATCCCGTCGTCATGACACCAAGCGAAAACATCCCGTCGTCATGACAACAACACTGACTGACAATTCTGATAAATGTCAGATATACTTCAAAAAGTGAAAAAATGTTTATTCGTGAAATATTCCATTGAATTACACTCGTGCATAAAAATGACCAGATAATTTTACATTCAAGCGTGTTATCTATAAAAATTGCACTCCGTTTTTTTCACATTTTGTAAAAGAGCCCTCCTCCTTCGGAGTCGGGCTCTTTCGCCAAAATATGAAAAAAATCTCGTGCAATTTTTAGATAACACGCTTTCTTGCAAAATTATCGGTAATTTTTATGCACTTGTGCAATTATAACCGAAAATTTTTTTCATCTGTCAAATTTGACATTTCAACAATGTTCCGACTATTTTTTGATTGTTGTTTCAGCCAATGAGCATGCAATTAGGCGATAATTTTGCACTAGTGCAAATTATCGATAATTTGCACTAGTGCGAATTATCAGGTCCTTCAAAATAAATGCAGACGTAATTATATTAAACGTTTATTATTAATTGAAATAACATGAACACTGTTAAGCCTAATTATTGAAATTCTTACAATTAAAAACGCAATTATTAAAATTTATGATTAAACCAGTCGAAGTTTGTTGTCGGTCAGAAACAACGTTACTGGAAGAAGAAATTGAAACTGAAAAATCACTAACCTCGCTGTTCTCACTGTTTCTCATTTTCTTTATTATTTCCTCATGAAACTCTTTATCAAGTTGTAAATAAGGTTTTATTGAATTGACATTTCCATATCCCGTTATTTTCGTTAGGTGGTTTTCGTTTACCCCAGCCTTGGCTAGATGGCTTACGGCAGTTGCTCGATGAGAATGGTTTGTGAATTTGAACTTTTCGCTATCGAGACCTGCTTCTTGGACAGACAGCTTTGTCCATTTTGCGATCTCGTTTCTACCAGCTGGGATGTTCTTGAACCATATACCACTATTTTGCCATTCTCGATTCGGTGTAAGAAACAGACGGTTCGTCTTCACGTTAGATCCTCATTTTGACAAAAGTTTTCTGTATTATCTTGAAAAAAAGCATTGAAAAGTAAAATTAAATAAAAAACCCTTAATTTGACCTACCTAACGGGGCAGATGTCTTCATTACTAATGTTTCGCATTAACCATTTACTGTCCGCTAATCTACGGCCTCCTCCTTGGCAGGTTTTTGAAAATACTGGATTATATTCTATTCTATTTGTACTTGTTCCATCATGAAACTTTTCTTCTTGAAAAAAATCCGTCAAACAGTTGACAGCCTTACCTCCAAGAAATGCTAGCTCATAAGATATGAGATGAAAAAAATTTTTCTGCAGACCTTCCGGCTCGTTTTCATCGTAAAGCTTCAAAATTTGCAGCAATTCTTTGTGAGTAAAAGCCGATGAGCTTTCTTTTCTCTTTTCCGGGTTCATTTGTAATATTTTGCGCGTAGCATCTCGGGCACTCCTAGCAGATTTAAATCTTACATCATTAAATGGATCTATTACAATACCGAAATCTTCGCAATATCTTTCCTGAACAAGTTTTGCTGTTACGTTCCACATTGTTTTCACTACACTTTCTTTATAGAAGGATCCATCCTTCTTGCGCATGTTGCTTGCCCATTCCTTTAGAGTGAAGGCAATTTTTTCCACCGAAGTTCCTCGTTCTAATAAGTGATTTCTTTCAGCACAAAACTCTTGAAATTGTCTCCATACTGACATTTTTGACTTTTTCGTATTCGTTGGCGTAAGATTGTCTATAATCTTGTCAATATCTACAGCAGAAGCATTTCCAAATCGCGACATTGTACAATATTGTTATCGCCACAGGTGACGCCAATGTGACAGCAACTGACAGTTACACAAAACGATTTGATTTATTCATAAACTTTTCTCATAAAAATTATAGTCGCCACAGTTGATGTCAATGTGACAGCAAATGACAGAGGCACAATACGATTTGTTTGATTCAAAAAATTGTCTTATAAAATTTAACTCGTGCAATGAAAATGAATCGATAATTTTCAGTGCACTAGTTAATTTACTACTGAAAATTGTAATTGTGTTGCTCCGTTGCTAGGGATATGAATTACTCTGTCAAAAAATGTAAAACAAATGTTTCGTTTTGGTTTTTGCGGAGAATATTGTTGCGTTTCGTGTATAAAGTGAATAAATACGAAATCGACGGAAAAGAATTGACACAAGAAAAGGAAAACCTGCCATCAGATGTAGAAAGTGCAGCGTTGGAAGCAGAAAGTTTATTGTTGCCACAAAAATCGGGTATAATGTATGAGAAAGAATACCAGTGTTTTAAAAAGTGGAAATGCATGGCGTGAGTGAAAAAATACTTCTGGAGTATTTTTCTAAAAAGTCGAAGAAAGCGATGCCATCGTCATTATGGTCGTATTACTCGATGCTGAAGCGTATGTTGTTAATGAATAAAAATTGTGAAATTTCTAAATTCAGCAAGTTAACCACCTTATTTAAAAACTTGAGTGAAATTACAAAGCTAAAACGTCCAAAATCCTGGTGTCAGATGACATTATTAAATTTCTGACAGAAGCTCCTGATGACGTCTATTTGCTGATGAAGGTTATTGCTATTTTTGGTGTGCATGGAGCCACTAGGTCCAATGAATTGTACATATTAGGCGCGTTACACATATATGCGACGGACTTGGTGCTACTGATATTTTTGATGTCTCTGACACAATATTAGTTACATAAGTGTGTAAGAATAATTTTGTTTCTTAGCCATGCTAGTTGCACATGTCAGTCGATAAAAAGTGGCAGGATCATTTTTTCAAGTAGTTTAGCTAAAAAAAAAAACAGAAAAGTAATACAGTTGATGTGTTTCGACGTTTTTTTCTTTTTTAAATAAATTTTCAAAACAATCACATGCTCCGAGATTTTAGGGTCACAGTGAGTGCGTTTTAACAGCTGACAAATTGGTTCGAAGAGGCATTTGCTTCTAACTCCTGTCAGTCGCACTTGGTCAGTAACATAAGTGTGTAATGTACCATTTGATAACACAGGTTGGTTTTTAAAAGACATGCAACCAGCACAAAAAATGTCAGTAGCATCATGTCCGTCGCATATATGTGTAACGCGCCTTAGAAGTGTTTAATGTGGACGACAAAAAATCGGTGATAATCGTTTCATTATCTGATACTAAAATCAAGCAGGATAGGTCATTTTGTATTACTGACAAGAAAAGTGGAGTGAGTTTCTTGGAAATTGTGAGAAATAATATTGCCTTGCGTCCCAAAAGCGTACCTCACAGTAAGTTTTTTGTAAATTACCGACAGCAAAAGTGCACTACTCAACCGGTGGGGATTAACACTATATATAATATCCCCCAGAAGATTGCAGATTTTATGAAACTTGCAAATTCACAAATGTACTCGGGACATTGTTTCTGACATATGTCAATCTGACGATGCTAATTCTATAGCAAAACGGCCGTCATTGCATTTCATATTTTGTGCATGAATAAATAGTGAAAGTTAATGTGGATATATCGCAGGATGCTTAAGGTTCCGTGAACGGAGAGATTAAAAAACGAGGAGGTTGTCGGACGTTTAGGCAGAGGGCGAGAACTGTTCGATCTCATCAAGAAGAAGAAAATATCTTATTTGGGACATATAACGCGAGGAGAAAAATATAGATTTTACAGTTGGTTATCGAGGGCAAGGTTGAAGGCAAGAGAGGAATAGGAAGGGAAAAGATGTCCTGGCTTCGAAACATAAGACAATGGACAGGGCTGCGCGATGTACAAACGTTGATACACATAGCAAGAGACAGAGAAGCAATGGAGCATGTGATCGCGAACATCCATTAGTGGATATGACTCCGAAGAAGAAAAAGAAGAAGAAGAAGAAGAAGAAGAAGAAGAAGAAGAAGAAGAAGAAGAAGAAGAAGAAGAAGAAGAAGAAGAAGAAGAAGAAGAAGAAGAAAAACCCGTCTAGACTTTTTTACAAAATGTCCAACTGACAACTAACATGAAGTAACAGCATCAAACTAAATTTATGTTTTGCAAATTTTTATCAATTACATTAAATTTTATTTTTTTATTACTTTCTTCAAAATTAGAAAAAATCTTGTATGCAATACGTTACGAAATGAAATTTTGTGTAACTTGTGAGTTTTAGCATTTGAGTTTAGGCATTTCGTAACTGATGGCATAAAATAGCCAGTTGAGCAGATAATGTATAAAAACAACTAGTTACAAAGTCAGCAAAAATTCAAAATAACGTCCATCCACACCTTTTGGCGCCCTTACGACAGATAAGCGGGCCAATAAATAAATTTCAAGAAAACCCGCTAAAATAAATAGGCCATTGTAAGCACAGCTAAGAAACCCATAAAATTATGGTCAAATTCGTCGTCCTGTTTACGAAGATAAAGTCCATAAATCGACATAGGATCTGTCCCTTGCGATTCATTCCCTTTGACCCGGAAAATAAAATATCCCCAAAGATTAGAAGACTGCCGGCGGCAAGGATTCGACTTAAAGAATTTATTTGCCGAAGACCAAATAAAAAGCCACAAATTTAAATTAGTACGGGCGAGAAGACCTCTAGTTTCTGGCTAAATAACGTCATTTTAAATCATGGTTAGGGAGGAAGTATATTTTAATGAAGAAAATGTTTCGAGCAAACACCAAAAGTCATTGCTAATGAAATTGGATGCTCTACTTGTTACTTTTTTCAGTACCAACTAATTGTTACTAATGAGTTTGATATCTTAAATGGGGAAGGACAACTTCTATGTTTATTTATATCTTTTTAACCCAATAACATTTAGTCATTTATTTCTTCTGCTGCTAATTCAGATTTAATCATTTTATTTTTGTACAAGAATTACTTTTTTTATTAATTGGATTACCCATTTATTTTAGTCAAACATCAAATTGACAATGTTTCTTTTTTTTAGAAATACAGTAGTCACCAATCAACTTTTACAATAATTATCTTCAAACAAAATTTCTTAAATCTACTGGATTAAAAGAAATCCATCTTAAGAGAAACTAATACAAGAAAAAACGTACGAATTTAAATAGCTCCACGAGCAGAAGAACGTGCGACACGCCATTCGTTTGTTTTGGGATACCTTAATCGAATTCTTTAGAGAGATTTATGTTCGCGTTCAACTGTTTTGATCAATCAAGTAGTATGATCTGCCTACTTACCGTATAGTATAACAAATTATTAATATTAAGCTCAGAGGGATGTTATTATTTTATGTTTATACCAAATAATGTGACAGTCTGACTCATTTTCTCTAAATCCAGTTTTTTTCATGTAGATTCTTAGAATGTTTTCTTAGAAATATGGTTACACTACACCGTAAAAGGTTTTTATCAAGCCTGCTTTATCCCATTTACTTGCACAATTGTTTGTATAAGAAATTGGAACGAAAATTGTTTGGATTTTAAAAATTTTGTGTTTTATTTGACTACAATCTTATAAAACGGATGTGAAAGCTACAAAGCATAATTTTATTATTGTATATAGTTAACAAAACATTGAAAACATGCAGGAGGCAGAAAAAACATAGAAAAACGATGGCAATCATCATAGCTATTGTGCTTTTGCCGAGCTGTCGTTATCTTCTTTACTTAACGAAAACTAGACAAGCCAATCTGACAGTTCTTCTTTTTTATTGGTCTGTGCCTCGTAGAGCGTAAGTCATCAATAATACTTTTAAAAATAAAAGGCTAGTATAGTAGGCTTGATTTATTTAATATAAGTATATTGTAACATTTAAATATTCGATAATAGTATAATGAGTATAATATCAACAGAAGTTGTTTAATATTACCTTAATCAAATAACTTTTTTTATATATATTGTGTATTTCTAAGAAAATTTGATCTTAGAAATAATTTTTATTATGTGATGTATCAATATTATATTTTGTACATAAATATGTTATTTAAACCTACCAGAAACTTCGAGAAATTAATTATATAATGTGTAAAAAGAAGACAGATATATTTTTACTATATTGTCATCTAGAAAGATCGACAGTAGACGAAGTGAGTATGTCTAGTTATATATAGGAAAGAGAGAGATGCATATAGTGTTCTTAGAAAATGGTTAATTTATAAGACATTCACGAAGTTTCTGGAAAGTTGAAAACCTATAAAAGGACTTGAACAGAGGTTGTTGGGAGAAGTATATTATTAGAAGTCAGCCATAGAAGATCGGTTATAGTGAACAGTCAGTGAACAAACAGTTTTTAAAAGTAGTTAAAATAAAGTGTTAAATAGTGACATTAAGAATACAAGTTTAAGTAATCAAGGAGTAAAACAAAGTGCCAAAAAGTGACATTAAGAACTAATCAAAACTAATCAAAAGTGTTAAATAGTGACATTAAGAATACAAGTTTAAGTAATCAAGGAGTAAAACAAAGTGCCAAAAAGTGACATTAAGAACTAATCAAAACTAATCAAAAGTGTAATTAAAAACATTTTCGGCGTATAAAAAAGAAGAAATTATATGTGTACTTACTATTTATAATATTAAAAGAACTATAATCCAACACTGAACTATATCCATAAATCATTCAATATATTACTGTTTTAACTTAACTTAATTATCCAACTAGAAGCTTGCAGAACAAACACCCCTGAGAAAAAGATCTTACTACTTTAGAACATTCAAATAATATCAAATAAAATCGATATCAAATTTATAAATAAATAAATTAAACTATAATCATTAAAATCAAAATATTCATTACAATATATTTATGAAATACTAAGGATAAGATACAAGAAATAATAACCAATCATTCTATATTCGAGTTAACATTTAATTATTTTACATAGAAGGGGGTATCAGAAAAATTTGCAAATACTAAGACGATGTTCAAATGTCAATAAACGTTTACCAGCTGATTTGACATCGTCTTGAAGTTTTACCAAACCGTAGATTGTAAACTGCGCTATCCATTGAGTTTAAATTGTATTTACGGTTAGTAAATTTATATTTATTCTGATAAGCAGGAATGTAACTAACTAAAAAAGAGATCATCGTCTTTTTACCACAAATAAACTGTATACAAATAACTTATGGTGTTACTAATTCTGCAATTTTATTATAATATAAAACATTTTCTGTCTGCAACTAATTATTTATATGCCTCCTCCTGAGACAATAAACTTGGCCAGATAACATGGCAACACAGGCCATAGATTATACAGAAGAAAAAGAAGAAGATCCGATTGGTTTGCTTATAGTAAATAGAAGCAAAGACCCGGAAAATAGGCAAACTAAAAGAAAGGTTATCGCAAGTAGCCAATTACGAGCCATTGTTAACAATTGTACATTAGCAATAGTAAATATAATCGATATAATATTATGAACAAATTATTTTCTTAATATATTGGTTTTGGAGATTTTCTATATTGACTAGGGTCAAAGACTTTATTTATCGACTGTAACTACGAAAATACAACTTTAGAGCTGATGTTTGCTTTTGTGTATTAAAGTTAGTTTTGTGCTTTTTTTATTTTAAATGATATAAAATACAAAAAATACAACAATTTCAAAACACAGCTCCAAAAATGAAAACGAACACAATAGCATGTGCAAGCGTGGACTATTTACATTTTTTCACCTCCGTTGTTCGAAGGAATATTTCCAAAATTATAAATAATTTGACAGTTTCATGGAATTATTTAAAACAACATTAAATAGACTTCTGCATTCAACGAATATAGTCTAAAAGGGAAATTAAATTTACGAATAAACATAAATTTCTTTCACTTTTTACTGATTTTACTTTACTAACGTTAAAGTACCTAAGTAATTTTTCGCAAAACTAAAGCAGACGTGCATGTAGTATTTTGTGCGCACCTGTAGTTTTCCCGCTTCGATATCTCTAATGCCTACAGCTACAAACACTGCACGTATTTCCACCTTGTCGATAAAGTGTTTCGATGTTATCCGATTATACTATGGAGGACTAAATGTAACGACATGCTAATAAAGATTAAAGTGAATTTAACGGTAATCTTGAAAGGTCGTTAGTTTGTTACTAAATTTAAATTTGGTGGTTGATATTAAATCCATTTCGCAGTGTTTTTCACAGTATCATCATCAATGTAATACGCAGTTTTAATAAAGTTATAGGTTCTATTTCATCCAACGTTGGGATTTTGGAGGCCATAGTTAGTTTTTTATTTTATATTTGTTTTTGTTTCTAAATCTCTAATGTAAGTGGAATCCAAAAATGTTTATTGAATTAGTATTGCAACTAGTTTTGGTCCTGTAGAACCATCCTCAGGCTATAAAAATTATAATCCGTCTAGAAAGTATCCGGAATTTTTTATTTTTCCTAATTTTAATATATTTTCTTTTCGTAGCATTCTAAGACAAAAGTAATACGTCAAGTAGATTGTGCCGATAGTAGGCTATGGATAAAATCAGTATCAGTATCAGTATCAATCAAATATTGTTGATTGTAAACAGACGTGAGTTTTGTAAAATAATGTTGCTAGTAGAAAAAAGAAAAATGGTGGAATATTTGTATAGAAAGAGTATTCGAAACGTTAAAAAACTATTGCAATTGACTGAACTCGGAAAAAGGAGATAATTTCAGCAATATTTTTATATCTGACGAGAGTTGTTTCCAGATTGGTGCAAAACATCTTAAAACCCTATCAGGAGAAAATGTTACCGTTCAAATTTCCAAATTTCCCACTAAAATAATGGTTTGGGGATCAATATCTCAACGTGGTGCTACGCCTCTCTGTATAGTTGATGGTACTGTTAATAGTGCAAAGTATTGTGATATTTTAAATGGTTTTCTTCTTTAAACAGCTCAGTCATGCTTTATATCCAGAGGTGTGGCGTTTTCAGCAGGATAATGCAAGATGCCATACTTCTGCCTTTACTCAAGCTTGGATGCAAGAACACCAACTGACAACAATTCCATGGCCAGCAGCTTCACCAGATCTTAGTCCCATTGAAAAATATGGGAATAAATGAAGATTGAAGTGGAACGAGCAGCCCCACGAAATAAAGAAGGTTTGATTCGTTCGGTTTTACAGGCCTGAACCACCATCACCGAGCAGTATGGCAGTGACCTAGTTTATGGTGCACCCGGACGTTTACTAAAGTGTTTAGAATTAAATGGAGGTTGTATAAGTAAGTGAGATGAATTGTTTGTGGTTATTTTATAATTCAAATAATAAAAATATATACTGCAAAATTATAATTGTGCATTCTTTTTTCCGGATACTTTCTAGACTGAAACAATGTAGTAGAAAAAAGACCATACTGAAAACAATGTTAAGTAAAGTCAATTTTAGTCCAAATCTTTACAAAATGTTTCAGAACATCAATAGAAAACAAAGTAAAAAACTGTTGTAGAAATGTAGAATACATCGTTACAATTAGACTTGTAATTGTAAAAAGCTATTAGCTATTAGGGCGCCAAGTTTGTAACTCTAAAACACTCTTAAGAGCAAATCCCGGCTAGAGACTATCTCAAACAGTAAATCGACTCCCAAGTTAATGTTTCACTATAGGTCAGGTTTATGAAAAAGATAGAAACACCTTGGGGAATTGGAAGTACAACTTATTGAATTTCTAAGTAAATATTAAAGTTAACTAAATGAGGATGAATGTAAAAAAAAATCAAAATCAGTTGGAGTTATGCTCATGAAATATTTATATCGAATCTTCTTTTGTACACCACCATCTACGTCTTTTGTTCTTTTTTAATTGCAATTAGCATGGCACCACCACATAACAATAAACATGCTGCCGCTTTCTTTTTCGACATATTTTCACAAAGCTGTTATTTTTCAAAATTATTTAGCTTGGCATGTGTCACAAAAAATGGCTAGCAGCATGCGCGCGAGACACTCGCATCAGGCGCGTGCGCGACCAAATGAAGCTCGCATGCGCGTCTCGAGAATGTCGCGTCAAGCCTGTACTCACCTTTACATAACTCTTAATATGGCATCCAATGATTTCTTCTTGAATATTTAAGGTAAGATGCGTGTTCAACGATTTACGAGAGGTGAAGAAACAGTGGAAGTATTCAGAAACCATGTTTTGGACATATTTCAATATAAAAGGAAAAATTTCTTTAGTAAATGGCCTGACTGAATATATTTTTATAAAGAATAAAGCCGTTTTAATTTGAAAATATTAATATTATTTGATTTTCCTGAAATATAAATGGAATCTTATATAATGTTTGAAAATTCACACATTACAAAATGTTTACCTAAACAAACCACAGTTTATTTTACTATATTTTTATTGGTTTCAAGTTGTACTAGTGTCATCAATCAAGATATTCCCCGTACTTTTTTACAGCATACAATTTGTAGTTACAAAAGTTTCGTAGTTGCAAAAATGTTTTATTTGGAAAGCTGATTTTCATAGATGATGTACGTTGTGCAGTGCCTGCACAATTTTTACGATATTGCACTGAAGGTTCTTTATTTTAACCGAAATGATATGATTTACATATTTATACCGAGACACATCTAGCAGACTTTCCTGAAATAAAACAAAATCAAAAGAAACAAAATAGTTATTTGTAAAGCCATTGAGAAAATGATTCACTTTGTAGCACGGTCATTTTGGCAAAGTTTTTACACAATATTTTTTATAATTTGCATTAAATTATGCTGTTACTTACTAAAATGACATATTTCAGATATATCAAGTTTGAAATTTAAATTTGATTTGAATATTAAATTGGAGTGATAAATAATTTAAGAAAAGGGTCCGTTGTATTTTGCGACCACCGGAATTTCATGACGATTTTTTTATTGATAAGCCCTAATGCTATAGAGCATTTTAAGAGAAAAAAATTCTTGGATGATGCACATTTGAAATGGAAAATCGCAATTAAAAGTACTAAAAATTCGCCATTTTTTTATTTAATTTTGACAATTTCTGTCAATTATGTCTAGATATCAGATGGTCATAAATCTTAAAAAGAACGGTGGATGGACAATGTTGCCAGTACTTATTTCTGTAACTGTAATAATTATTGTCTTCCTGGTTCTCCAAATAAGCATGATTCAGACAATATTTTTCTTGAAAATAAAGATAATTTGAATGTAAGTCTTGCTGTCTCTTGTACATCTGATTATACTTAATTATTTAAGTAAGACTTCTAGTTCAGATTCTGGATACACTCTTATTGATTCTTCAAATACTATTTTAATATGAATTCTTGATTATAATATTAATAATAATACTTTAGATAACCTTCTACAAGATCTTAAATCATTCCAACATGAATTACCACTGGACAATTGAAATAGAGACAATTTTCTCTGGAAAATCGACAACCAAACAAATAATGGAAAAACCTAACCTAACCTAACCTAATAAACAGATGACAGAACTATAATAATTTGTGACCTTCTCTCCCTAGACACTCTAGATATTTAGACCATTTTATAGTGTGCTTATAAACTCTAAGTGTCGACTGAAAGTAATTTTGCCCAAGAATATTTCTAAAAAATAGTAAAAATTTAAGTATTTTCTACTGGTTTTTTAAGTGAAACAGACTTTCATTTAGTTTAAAATGAAAATATTTATCGTAAAATAGAATTAAAAAGTGTTAAATCAGTGCTATTTATTGAATTAGATTCGTGATTTTTAAAGTATTTAGTGAAATTTTTGTTTTAATCTACATTATTTAAGGTAAGCTATCAAAAAAATTTAAAATCGTCATGAAATTCCGTGGATCGCAAAGTACAACGGAATCTAAGAATATAAGATATAAATATAACCAGTTTAAAGGAAAATGGAAGAATCTTAATATAATTTCAAAATTGTCTAATAAAATACACACAATTACCAACTGTGACACAAAAAATACTATTTCTTTAAAGTGACAAATTCCAGTTTATATCTAACTACATTTTCATTACATTTTTTTGCAAATCCAAGAAGTGAGTGAATTAAATACTTTACAAATACTCTTTTACTACTATTCTCACTCTTTGTTCTTTCTGCTATTGAAAATTCCTAGTTTAACAAAACTGTTTGTTAACATGCCACATCCCATCTTCTGAAAGTAACTAGAACTATCTTGTTAAGACGGTGATATATTTTCTCGTTTTCTTTAAAGTCCTAATGCTCTGGCACTCGCATTAGTTACTTTAAAGTTGGTTTACGGCATGCAAGTCTTATATATACGCTTTGATTAAGAGTTCTTAAAAATATTAACTTTCTTTGTTGAACTGAAAGAGTCTGCGATCTTTCTATTTTTTCTAGGACTTTCAAACGTTGAAAAAGGAGCTGTATATATATGCAGTAACTAAATAACAAAATTATTAAAATAAATATTTATAACGCACCATTTTAAATTAGATATTTTAGGAGGTGACCGTAAGCCTATTCTATTTCGACTTTTTCGGAAAAAAATATTACATCTAGTTTTTTAGGCTTTCCCAACGAAGTCTACCAGTTTAGAGTCTATATCTTTCATAAAGTTCCTTGTTCAGAGGTTTGCTCTTCCAGATGACAGAATCTGCATGTATCAGTGTCTGTATATTCCAGCAGATTTAGATGCCTCTTCAGCTTACAATTCTCTCTTAGTAGACTTACTACAGTTTTGACCATTTTTCTCTTTGCTCATTAAGCTTCCTGTTAACTTTAAGATCCTCTACATCTTCATGTAGGAAATGTAAGGATGGTTAGTGAAGGAAATGTAAGGCATATGCCTAAATCACTTTAACACAATCCAAACTGAGAACTACCCCAGGACAGAATGTCAAAAAAACTTAACTTCACAAGAAATTTCACGGTAAAGTTAAGCAAAAAAAGTCAATCGGATCCCACAGTAATATCACAGATAGGCAAAAACACATTCTTATGGTATACTGATGGATCCAAAACTGAAAGAGGCACAGGGATAGGGATTTACGGACCTAGAACAAAGCACCTCCAGAGTTTAGGCTCACATCCTACCATTTTCCAAGCAGAAATATACGCCATTGGAAAATGTGCGCAATTCAACATTGAAAAGAAATACTGCAAACAGATCATAACTATTATGTCTGACAGTTAAGCAGTAATTAGAGCACTCACATCCTACCATTTTCCAAGCAAAAATATACGCCATTTGAAAATGTGCGCAATTCAACATTGAAAAGAAATATTGCAAACAGATCATAACTATTATGTCTGATAGTCAAGCAGCAATTAAAGCACTCAACTCCCGCGTTATAACATCTAAATTAGTCTTGGAGTGTCTAGAAAGACTGAATGAACTGGGCACGAATAACACAGTTACACTTCTATGGCTCCCTAGACACTCGGGAATAGAAGGAAATGAAATGGCAGATGCGCTTGCCAGATAAAATTTTTGTTCTTTACATTTGGAACAAGTTGGTTTCTCATCTCCGTCCAATGTTTCTTCACCGCAATGACTACATTTCAAAGTGGATTTTAATTGGCCGACAAAGATGTCCACTATTTCGGAATTGTCCATTCTCAGGTACCTGGATCAAGACTCTTGGGCTATTTCGTTGTCAGTTAGGTTCTCGTCGATTCCCGTCAAGATTGGCAAGGGCTTTTCGGTAACTCTGTTGACATCTTCGTGCAAAATCTCCAGGAGGTATCTCAAAAACTCTTCGGCATCTAGCTGTTCATGAAACGGGGAGCGAATCTTTGAATATTGCTTTTTTTATCCTTTATAACTCTCGCAAAACCTTTAATGAGTAGGCCCTTCATATTTGAATTTTTTGTTCTCAAATCTCTCATAAAGGCATCTTTCCTCAAGTACTTCAAAAGGCATTTAGTGTTAGACAAACGCTGGATGATATTGTTCATGAAACATGTATTCCCAATATTCCTTAACCCATTCAGACTTAGAGCATCAACATTGCTTGGAAATAGGAATTTGTTTGTGTTGAAGCTATCGATGTTGTGTTTGTCAATACCATAGGTATTCTTCAAAGCAGTCTTGACTATGGTGCGTATCTTTGTTTGATTGATGAAGTTCGTGAGGAGTTATCAAATCGTAGAAAAAACTGTAATTTGTGATAGCAGGTTTCATATATAATTCATCGAGGGTCTTTGAAGATGGAAAAGTTCCAACGTTTCCCTCTGAATGGCTAAACTGATTCTCTGAATGAGGAATGATGTGGCCCTGGGATCATTTGTTTCATTCTTCTCTATTTTGTTCCCGATTTCTCCGAAAGTTCCAATTCCAATTGGATAAAAGATAAAGTTATCACGAAGATTGGGTGTACTTTCGAATTTTAAGGCATTCTGCAGCATGGGCAGCTGAACCAGGGGTAACTGATGTTTTGGAGACATGTGAAGCTGCCAAAGTGTCTACACATGTAAAGTCCTACATTACAGATCTACCGCGTTGCCATGGAATCAGCGTCATGCCATCCGGTCTTTTGCCATCTACTCTAAAAATGCCAACTGGCTCTAAAACAGCTGGAATTTTTGCAGTATCAAGGAAGCGTTTGATCAGATCATTTACTGCTTGATGACGAGAGAAGCGATCGGCACTGAATTTACAGCTCAAACCATGGACGCCTGTGTTATCGACATCAGAAAAAGAGAAAATCAAAATAGACACAAATGTTTGTAAAATATTTTGGGAAGAAATCGCTGTTGCTAATCCAGTTATATATCCCGGAATTTTCCAATTATTATATTATATTAATAACTGCGTTTAAACCAAAATCAATTGTTTCAATCATATTTCCCCCATAAAGTCTTATAATATTCCCAACAATTACTTATTTTTTTTCATTTTTAATCCTTTCTCGTCTTGATTATTCACTGCTCTTCTCCAATAATCCGTCTCTATGGTTTTTAGTCTTTTTAGTGGGTAGCTATACATTATTATGCTTTTTACTAAAAAGTCTTTTTATTCTACAAAACTCCAATTAAATTTAAAGTGTACAAATTTCTGATCTGCCACTGATTGGAAGCGTTGTAAATAAACGAAGCTGAAGATCGCGGACTATGACATTTCTGGCATGCCGCTAACTTGCGAATTTTCATTTGTATCAATCAATCGGCTGGAATTGAATTCGACATGGCAATAAACGACAATGAATAAAGGATTTAATGTTTTACGAGAATGTTTTTGACAACCAATTTAAATACTTTATTTTGTCTGATGCAAAATAAAACAATTACTTTAAACTGTATAAATATTTTTACTAGCAATCTTGACAACCACGTTATACGAGTATCTGCAATTAAACAGATTACGCCACTTAAGACTTATCTAGGATTTGTGCAGTAAACATTTTAAATTCTATGTATGTACAACTGAGCAGAACATTCTGTCTATCGTCTAGTCATCTACTTAAGCGATTAAGAAAAATATCGAGAAATGGGATAAAATAAACTAATACGCATACCCAAGAAGGAAACCATGAAGAATTTGTATTAGCTTCCGTTAAGTAGGTAGATTTTTCTACGGCCATTTGGCTTATTTCAGTGTGATAGCATCGGCAAGACGACAGTTACTAAGTGAGCATATCATCAGAAATTAAGATAAATTAGATACAGTTTTTGGGAAATTATTACGGAACATAAGTAAAGATAAATGAACTGTCGTCAAAAAATGTATTTAATCTAATAATTAATTATTTAGTTAATTAATATTTTTTACGATATGTGAGAGGACTAGAAATGTTAAAGTAATTATTTTGTATTCTAAGTACCAATTAACTTGCTGTTGCAAGGACACGAGATTCGTTAATTTTTTTAGGTTTTGTAAAAGTAGACTCTTACCTTCAAGGTCAAACACAGTTTTTAATTGTTACCCCAACCGCCATGAGGTCGCTACCATCAGAAATTATGGCCGCATGATCCGAATGATCCGAACTATCACGACTCGCCACGAAATTGTGACGTGTCGTCCATTTTCCCGTTATGCGCAGAGAATTTGAAATTTGAATTTTGAATGTTTGAAATTATATAGGTAGTTATTTCTTGCATTCAAAGGACGTTATTCTTAGTTTACAAGTTTTGGAGTTTTTTGTCGTTATAATTAGTTCATTTAGTAATAGTTCTTTTTCAAGATGGTGAACAGTTGTGTTCCTGGATGATTTAATAATGGAAAAATGGTACAAATGTATCGTTTTCCAATCAAAGATCAAGAAGTAAGTATTATTGCCTGTTGTAGTATTTTGTATTTACATTAAAATGTATAAGTATTTAACAACGAGAACAGTTGATTTCTTTTTGTTTTTTTTTTAATTTTTAATAGTTTTCCTTGATTAATAATTATTCTATTCCCTTATAGGTGTGTATAATATGGTTGCAGCGAATTAAAAATGGAAAATTGATAACTATAAATACGACACAAGCCTAGAACTGGGTTACTATATAAAAAACAACGTACTTTACATACAGTGTGGAAACCACTTAATTTAGTGATCTATATTTTTAATGAAACACCCTGTATATTTTTATGATTTTAAAAGCTCCTTAACAATACGATCTCAACGAACTATACCATGTAGGGTCTATTATGAATTGTACAGGGTGAAATTTTGAAATTATTTATAATTTTATTCAAGTAAGTAAATAAAGTTGTGAAAATAATAATGTTTCACACTTTAAATAATGGTTTTATTTTTAATTAGCTGAATGCAGACCTCAAATTTCTTCACCAAGTATCAATATTTTGGGTTTTGTTAACATTTCTCGTCACGAATAGGTAAAAACTGTATAGATAACTATGCCAATATAATTAAACTAAATCTGTAAATAATGTCTATCAGTTGTTGATGTGTTGACATTTAAATATTGTAGTTGTCAATTCTTAACCAAAAACTAATATCTTGCGAAGTAATATCTAATGAAATATTTAATTGAGACTCACCGGGTTGAATTTTAATGATGATTGGTGATAACTGCAGAAGTCAAGTTGAAAAGACAAACTTATCAGAGGTATCCTTAGTTGCCTAATATTTCACAAAGTACTGTGTCTAAAATTCATGCACAATTCAGAGAACTTGGACATCTCAAACCATTAAAGAGAAAACCGCACGTTGAAAGTGTCACACAACTGTCCTAAGGTGTTTCCATAAAGAAAAGCTTCATCTATATGAATTGACTTTTGTGCAAGAACTAATAGTAGACGATCCAGATCGTAGAATGGATTTCTGCGAAAGAATTAAAAATAAATTGAACAGAAATGAAATAGCTGTTGGTACAATTATTTTTCCGATGAATCAACATTCACATTGAATGGGGAAGTAAACAGACAAAACTGTAGATATTGGTCAGAGGAGAATCCTCATTGGATGCGTGAGACAAATACTCAGTAGTTGAACGTTTGGGCAGGTATCATAGGTCATCATATTATTGGTCCTATTTTTATAAATGGAAATTTGGGATTTTCAACATTGAGTTTGTTGTCTATTTTAGATATATAGTAGGTTTGTGAGTCAGTGTCAATAGTATTGTCGTTTAGTTTCATATTGTAACTTTGAATGTTATCAAACTGCTAATTATGGAATCCGACGATAGAATCAAGCGGCAGAGTGGCTCTTCCTCATCTATATCCTCATTGGGGATGTGATAGCTGGGTGTATTTTCTGTTGATGGTTTTGGTTTGACTGTGTAGTTCGTGACATCCATAGCAATAAAATTCAGTTAAACAGAATTATCATCAGTCTGATTGTTGACTATGCAATGGATATCCCCTTCTTCAGAATCCACTTCTTGAAGGTTCTTTTATTTCTCAAGTCCAATTAGGTGCTTCTTTAATTCACTTTTTCTTCTCAGGGTTTGCAATCTGCAAACTCGAAAAAATGGGCGGACCGTTTCATCAGCTTTAATTTGTTCCTCAATAGCTTGGTGATAGTGATACGTTTAAGAGAGAGCTACTTGTTCCATCAGGCTTAGCCAAGTTCATGCAAGGCTTCTATATGTTTTGTTGCCGAATTTAGAATATCTCCAGCATGCTTCTCTTCTTTATCCAGTATTTTCTCTTCTATTTTGGGGTTTCTTCGCGAGCAACTTTCACCTCAATAGCCGTTTTACGACTTCAAACGGATCTTGAGGAGAAAACCAATTTTAAACATATTTATTTATTTGATGATTAGACAAATGCAAGTTTTACTTTTGACTGTCAAATTTTACTTCTGTTGTGACATTCGCCTCACTTCTCATCAACTTTTCTTTGAAAACCCCCAACATTTTTCGAAGTTTAAAATTTTCTTGTTGACAATATTCATTCGGGGTAGAGAAAATATTAAACTTAGAAAAATGTTGGAAGCTTTAGAAGAAAAATTGATGAGAAGTGAAGCGAATGTCGCAACAGTAGTAAAATTTGACAGTCAAAAGTAAAAATTTCATTTGCATAAATTATAAATCATATATTGTGCAACCCGTGCACAAAGTTGTCGATTGCCCATGAAAGCGAAGTTGGCTTGACAACGGTGCACGAGTTTCACATACTATTTTGTGTCACAAAAATATGGTTGTTTATAGGTACGAACAAATAAAAAGTTTTAAAAATGTGAAGTTTCTAATGTCAAATAGTGACTTTGACTGCTCCATAGCGTGCGCTTTCATTAGCTATTTTAAGATGCTTTAAGTGTGTCCCGATCCACTAGATCCACACAGCGACAATTTTTGTGTTTATGTTTATTTATTTGTACGCAGGTGTGCAGATTTATTAGCGGTTATTGAGTTTCATTAAAATAAAAATAATATAAATATTCACAGAAATACGAACTGGCAAAATTGTCCATCCACCGCTTTTTCTAAAATTTGTGACAATTTGATATCTAGACATAATTGTCAGAAATGTAAAAAAAATGGTGGATTTTTAGTACTTTTAATTGCGATTTTCTCTTTCAAACGTGCGTAATCCAAGAATGTTTTTCTCTAAATATATTTCATAACACTTCTTAACAAAACTTCTACAATTTATAGTAAAATTACCTTCATTGAATAAATTACATGATTAACATCTAATGAGTTCGTCAGCTGTCATTGGCACAAAAAAAGTTAATTTTTGCAATAAATTGTGGAAGTTTTATTAAAAAAAATGTTTATTTAATATGATGTAAGGGTTAGTACAATAAATTTAATTCATTTATTTGTTTTTGAATGGACCAAGAATATACCTCACATTATAATATAATAATATATTTTAATTGAAGGAAAAAGACATTAGAATAATAAACTACGTACGACCGGTAATTTTTATAAAAGCCTCTTCTTAAATTCTTCTTTTACTTGGAATAATAACCTAAGTAAGATGGACTTCCACAGAGTAAGTGTTAGTACAATAAATCCCTCTTTTACCTAGTTTACTAAATACCTTGAACCTGTCGAACTCAAAAAACTGTAGTTTTGACGTTCACAACATTTTTATACTAAAATATTTATTAGTCAATAGCCAATTTATAAAAATGAATAATCAATTTAATAATTAACCTTTAAAGACTTATAAATAAATCACCAACTAAACTGTTGCATATATTTTTGAATAATAAATGCATTTAATGATTCTATTTATAAAATATATACATATTTCGATGGATATGTTAAAAAATGATACTGTCACTATCATCCTGTTCATTTTTAAATAATTTATAAGGTCTATATGGATACCCTGCTTGGTATTCATTGTCACATTGACAACAATTTATAGTTTTGTTTATCCAAACACTATCATCGAATCTTGAAAACAGACGATGTGTGTCTGCTTTTTCAATTAGATACCGATTTAAAAAAAACCTTATACATTTATTAACAGTTTTTTTATATGTGAATGATTTATCAGTAATGTAGATGTCAAGTGTCTTAATAATTACAGTTAAGAGGTTTGTCTTACAAGGTTGTGTGGTGAATAAATACGACTATTTTTAATTGACAATTTAATTCACGTATAAAAAATCCCATAAGCCGCGTGATTTTGTCATTATGACAGCGAAAAAAGTTTGCCCTAACTTTTCCAGCGACAATAACGAACCTAACTTTTGAAAGCATGACAACCAGCATTGTAAACAAATTTTTGATGACGTTACGTCAATTTTTCTCAAACTTGCGTTGTCAGAAAAGTTTTTATTTGTGGAAATGTCGCGATTTGGAGAGTCTTTGAGTGGAGAAATTAAAAAAGCCATCAATGATAATGTGCCTCGGAATACTGTGAATTCAACTACATCAATAATTGTCCAGAAGTGGTATAGGTGAACAAAAACTTGTGAAAATTACGGGACATAGTAACCCATCTTCATTAAAACCGTACCTTCAGTTAGATGAAGAACATTCGTACTACCGTTCAGGAAACAGTTACTACCACCGCTCAAAATACTAGCATGCAGCAAAATATTAACAAAAGACACGAAGCTTCTGAAAATCAAGCTATTTTTAATAATTGTGTTTTTAACAATTGTACTTTTCCGTTAAATTAAATAAACTAATTTACATCTCATTTTTTAATTTATTAATTTAGATATTCATTAAATTGTCTTACCGAATTACACTCTAGCTCTTTTTTTTGTCGAAGTAAACTTAACATTTATGATTCAAATTTTGTTGCCATTGGGTAATTCAACTCAAAAAGTTTTTTTCGTTAAATTGCCAGGCAACAAAATTCTTATTGATACATGTCAAGTTTACTTCGACAAAACTGCATAGCAACGGCACGTTTCATATTGACAATACGTAATATCTCAGCGACAAAATTATGACAGATCCGTTACT
This sequence comes from Ophraella communa, assembly GCA_035357415.1. Taxonomy (NCBI): domain Eukaryota; kingdom Metazoa; phylum Arthropoda; class Insecta; order Coleoptera; family Chrysomelidae; genus Ophraella; species Ophraella communa. The sequence continues at coordinate 25,574,376 of CM068994.1, read as the reverse complement.
AAGGTGTCTGGTATTTCTATAGTTGTCAGTTTCACAAACGTCATTGAAGCGTTTCCATAATTTTGAAAAGAAGTAATGAATCCAGACGAAATATCAAGATTCGGGTGCCGGTCAGGCGAAGAAATCAGAAAATTGGTCCCATTGAACACGCAGAAGTCCAGAAGCTCTATTTGGAACCAATTCTCGGAGTTCCTAAGGGTGAGAAATTTTACACTTGAAAATTGTACTACCATAACGGAACTAGCAAAAATTCTCGAGGATTACGCCTTTAATATGAAAAAAGGCAATGGCGAAGACTATAAAGAGTCGTCTGTAAAGTCAATATGGAATACAACAGCAAAAATGGTACAAGAAAAATATTTTACGGAATACGGCATAAAAATCGACCCTTTCACGGATATATCTTTCAAATGTGCAAGATTGGCCAGAGACACCAAGCGAAGGCAGCTTCAAAGTTGTCCAGAAAAAAGAAAACTCAGTTCAAAAGCATTATCCACCGAAGAACTATTAAAAATGATCAAAAGCTACGACGAAGAAACCCCCAATGGAGCACAAAAAAAGTTTTTTCACCTTATTTGAACTTTTTTGGAGAGGCAATGAGGCCGTAAACTGCAATTAACTTTTTCCAGAAAGAATTATTATGGGGGGCATTTACGGCCAATTGAATACAACAGCAACTTATTTATTTAGTTATTTAGTGTTACTGAATCAACTTAACGTTGACAATCACGATGTTTATTTTTGTAAAGTAGGCAGTAGTACGGTAAACGACAAGTTCTATTCGTCAAACAGCTTTATCCACGAATCTCATAAAAAGTATATCGCATTCTTGCACTGCTTCACTGGATGCGATACGACTTCAGGTTTTACCGGAAAAGGGAAGCGAACGTCAGTTAAATCATTGATATCAATGAATAGCTTTGAAAATCTAGCTGATACTTTTTATGATGGGCATGCTGACAAGGAGTTGATCGAGAAAAATGGAAAAAAATTAATAGCAGGCATTTACAGTAAGAAAGAAAGTGTTTCGCTACATGATTTGCGATTTGAAATATATCGAACGGCATCAACTAAAGCTACTTTTAAATTGGAGAAGCTACCGCCCACCGAAGGATCGGCTAGAGAACACACATTTAGAGCATACCTTCAACTGCAAAAATGGCTTAGAAATGACAAAAATCCTACGTAGTGTGGCTGGAAACAAACTTCGGAAGGATTTTTGATGCCAAAGTACACTGAAGGATAGTTAATTCCAGACAGTCTGCTAAAAAAAATTTCCTGCAGTTGCAAAAAAGGTTGCAGTTCTTCAAGATTCAGTTGTCGAAAACACGGTTTAAAGTGTACGAATTTATGCTCGAATTGCTACGGCGTTAATGATTGTACTAATATCGAGCAATCAATCACAGAAATTGCCGATGTACATCCTTCAGAACACGTTGACCAAAACCATGCATTTCAAGATGAGAATCGCATGCTAGAAGAGGAAGAAAATGTCGAATCTGACGAAGAAGAATCAGAAAATGATAATGAAGATGAAGACGAACATGATAAAGATGAAGACGGAGATGATGAAAATGAAGACGAAAATGATGAAGATGACGATGAAGTAGAAGTACAAGAGGAAGAAGAATGTAATTCGCAAGTCAAAAGGGCGAGATATAATTAAAAATAAGAAACAGTAAAATTGAACCTTCTTTGTATAATTCCATCGTATGCACGTATAAAATAATTTTTTTTATTTTTTTAATCAATATAGACGTCCATAATTTCCTTTATTTTAATCCTACAAACTGCAATAAGGTGTGATAAATGAAATGCATGTACATGAAATATTTTTGAGAGTAATATAACGTGTAGAAGGGTAGGAAAAAGATACGCGTGAAAAATTATGAATTTTTCAGTTTTTTCGATTATAAACGATTTTTTTTGCTAGGAGTAGTATTTTTTTATTATTGTATATGAAAATTAAAGTCATTACGAAAAAAATGAGACCTTCAAGAGGCGTTTAAAATAAAAATTCGGACCTTGGGAGCCGTTACAAAATGAGGCCTTTTTTTTCGAAAATCGTAAATATGTCGGAAAAAAATTGAGTTATCGTAAAAAAAATTCTACTTTTTTGGGATACAAAAAGCTATCACTGTACTGAATTTCATAACAAAATATTGATATTTCGCTGAGTAAAAAATAAAAAACGAAAATTATGGTTTTTCGCTTTTTTAGCCTTTATTTTTAGGTTATGTGAAAAAATGTTGAGACAAAAGTTGTCGATTTTTTTATTATCTACAACTTTTCCATTTAACATTTTTCAATAAAATGCGTATTTACGCTGCAAATTTCAAAAAACCGTTTTCACCCCCTTTCCACCCCTACCACGCACCCCTCGCACGCATCTAAGATCTTGGATGGTCGCCTTTCGATTTGTAATTATCAAACCTACCCCTTTCCACTTAGCTATCTCAATTCGGACTTAAGTCATGAAAAAAAGGTAATTCGACTGCACTATCACCTCAATTAGAAGAATGGATCTTGGTTCAAAAACTGTCCAATTGGAATAAACACTGTCTCTAAGTGGACAAAAATGCCAGCTGAAAAAATTGGAATAGACATAAAAAACATAAAACAAACCATTTTCATCGATCTTCAGCTGTGACAGCCTTGTTTAAGCAAGGTGTTGCTAAACAGGAGTTAATTGAATTAACGGGTCACTCAAATGTAAGCTCGTTAAAACCTTGTCTGCAGCTGGATTCCAGTCACCACGAGAAGTTCATCGAGAATTTTAGGACAACAAATGAAGCTGGACCTTCGAGTTCCCAAATATTACATGTCAATCAAACACAAAATCAATCTTTAGTAGAAAAAAAAGAGCAAACTACTATAACTTAAAATAATTGTACATTTAGGTAATATTGTTAACAAATAAACAAAGATTGTTTTGTTGATATTGTCTTGTTTTTCTTGTGAAATAGTCTTGTGGAATACAATTCGAGAGAAAATTTTTTCCCGGCCAAAGTTTCTTCTGGTTTTATTCAAGTTTGTTGCAACAAACTTTCATACCAGTTGAAAATTTTCCAGCAAAATCATATTATATACGAAAAAACTATCTTGAATTGTATTCAGATTGTTTTGATTTAGAATAAAGTTAATAATCTTCAAGTATTAAATCAAGTAATTAAAAAAAAAACTGTCTCATCTAGTACATTTTCCCTTTTTTTAGTAGATTTTCTATTGTCTTTCTGGATTAAATATTCAAATGAAGTATACTTTAAAAAACGTAGATTAATAATGACATATTACAAAGGTGTTTTCATTTTACAAAATTGTATTATTGCAAATTCACCAAGTTTTAGTTTCCAATTAGATTCATCACGGTAAATCTCGTACGATTTTGTGCAGTAACAACTGCAAGCCGTCTCCGATATTGTAATAGGAAGTTACACGTCGCGTCGTGCTCGTATCCAATTTCACGAAATTCATTTCGGGATGCTGTAACCGAATATATCGCTTTGACAGCTTCTCAAGATAATGCTTAAAAATATCATAAAGTAACACACCCGACTATGAAGGGATATTAAATTCGATGTAAAAAAATTAAGCCTCAAGTTTCGTGTATATATAATTAAAAGTCTTGTGGGTAAAATTTTGATGAAGTACATTGATATACTTTTTCTCCAGGTATAAACTCGCCGATACAATTCATTTATTTTAATCAAAATACAGTGCCGAGCAAAAAATTAATTACGGATTCATAATTGCATTGATAATTTTTCAATTTTATTCTCTAAAACCAATATTGTATGGTTTATTGTGAAAAGTAACGTTTCATTGATATTTATTTTTTATTTACTGGTCCAAAATGCCTCTAGATCCTATTATTGTGGCACGAATTGTAGCGTTCATACATAATGGTAGAGGACAACGTGAAACCGCCAGAATTGTTGGTAAGAGCCTCTGTGCTGTACAAAATGTGTACCAACGTTACCAGGAGAATGGTCTTATAACCAGACGACCCGGATCTGGCCCCAAAAAGAGCCACTAGTTAAAGAGATGATAGATTTTTGTTAATGTCAAGTTTGTGGAATAGAATAGCTTCTGTAGTTTGGCTACGTAATCAGCTTCAAGAGGTTAGAAACGTTAGCGAATGGACAGTGCTAGTGGATTGTCTTGCAGGAGGTTGGCTACAGGGCCAACATTGAACCGCCAGTATTGAATTGCAAGATTGAATTTTACTCGAAATCACTTGTTATGGAACTGGAGCAAGGTACTCTTTACAGAAGAGTCTCGTTTTTGCCTCAATGGATCAGACGGACGTCGAAGAGTATAGAGAATACCTGGAGAAAGATACGCCCCCGTTTGTATTGACTATAGACGTAAATTTGGTGGTGGGTCTATTATGGTTTGGGGAGGTATTACTTCAGAAGTACGTACAGAGTTGGTTTTAATAGAGAATGGCTCTCTAACAGCTCACAGATATGTAAAAGAGGTCCTGGAAGATCATGTTGTACCTTTTATGGTCACTATAGATGAGCAACGGACGATAATGCAAGGCCACACACTGCCAGGATTGTCAGTAAATATCTAGATGAGGGAGGAATTAGGCGGTTTGATTGGCCAGCATGTAGTCCAGATATGAACCCCATCGAACATGTCTGGGATGAATTAGGGAAGCGTTTTCGAAGGCATACACCAGCCTGAAGAACTACCCAGGAGCTAAGAGAATTCCTATTGCAGGAGTGGAATAACATGGATCATAATATAATGATAAATTTAATTCAGAGTATGCCTCGTAGAATGCAAGCGGTCATTTATTATTATCCATTTTTTAATAATGTTAAGTTTTCCATATTTAAAAGCTACAAAAATGCAGTAAATAAATTTACAATTTGCAAATATAAGGTGATGCATTTAATTTTTTAAATTGTTTGCAATTTTTTAAATAATTTCAAGTGACCTAAATGTATTAAATCCCCTTTATTTTAAATGTTTTTTTTTTAATTTTACAACAAAATGATAAAACTTTAATACAAAATTAAATTTTTAAATGTCAATAATCTCAAAACTTGAATACCATAAAGTGAATAGTACCTTTTTATTTTTTTTCTGATAAAATAACAAACGCTTCCTTGCTAAACCATAACATTCGGCAATAAAACGCTAGACTATAAGATAATACCCACTAAAGAAGATTTTACCCCTTGTTCGATGGTTTAAGTGTCGTAATCAAGATTTCAAATTATCGAAATGTGATCAAACTGAATGATGCGTAGTGGCGTCGGCGACGTCTAGTCGTCCAGACGTCGTTTTCCCGCAGAATAACTCCGGAATATATGTAATTATTCATGTTTGTTCGCCTTTTATGAACTTCCCTTAAAAATTCGAAGGGGTGCTTTAACGCTCTCAATGGTTAATTTACGATTATACTGCGGATAACATGAAAGAAAATAATAAATAAAAAATTACGATTAATTGCTTATACAGGAAAATATAAAGGGATGAAATTATTTTGGAAATAATATTGATATTTTAAGTATTTAAAAGATATAAGAGTGACAGACTTTCTCGAAGCAGTAATTACAGGTCTCGTTAAATCAATTAACATTAAAAATAAAAAGTTTCACAAATTTAAAAAAAATCCAAATAATGAACATCTAAAAAAAAATGTTGAATAAATTAATCAAACAAACAAAAATAAATTATTATCAAAACTGCATTCAGAAAAATAATAGTTCAAAAAATCTATGGAACACGATTAATGAATACTTAACAAAACCTGAAAAGGGACACATAAACTCGATCAAAAATTTTAATAATCAATTAACATCTAATCCCCTCGAAATATCAGAAATATTTAATAATTATTTTGTATCCGTAGGTTAAAACCTTGCCAATAAAATAAACAAAAAACAAAATTACAATGAAAAAAAACCTGTAGTAACCACTCCATATTCCTACAACCAACTGATAATCAGGAAATTAAAGAAATTAAAAGTTCATTAAAAACCGGAAAATCTCTGGGCTGGGATGGTTTAAAATCAGAAACATTAAAAAAAATTAAAGATTACATTGCAAAACCTATCTCAGAATTAATAAACAAATGTCTACAAAAAGGATATTTCCCTTCTGCATTTAAACTTTCAACAGTAACTCCAATTTACAAGCAAGGAGAGAAAAATGATAAATCGAACTATCGGCCAATTTCCATATTAAGTAGCCTCTCAACTCTCAAAAATATTTGAAAAAATTATACAGAAAAGATTAAATTCGTTTCTAGACAAACATAAATTACTATCATCATCGCAATTTGGATTTAGACAGAAGAAGTCAACTCAAGACGCTATTAATTTAATAACAGAAAAAATCTATAACAGCCTTGATAAAGTAATGCCTTCAATTGGAGTGTTTGTAGGCTTAGCTAAAGCCTTCGACACGGTCGATCATTGTATTCTCCTGGATACTCTTAACGATATAGGTATAAGAGGGATTCCTCACGAATTATTCAAAAGCTATCTAACCGATAGAAAGCAAAAGGTTAAAATTGGCAACACTACAAGCCAAGAACAAATAATTACGTGTGGAGTACCCCAGGGAACAGTGTTGGGCCTATATTATTTAATATTTATTTGAACAACCTCTTCCTGCTAGAAACAAAATGTAAGATTATTAGTTTTGCTGACGACACAGTATTATTTTCTGAAAGCAATAACTGGTACGATCTAAAAATACATCTTGAAAATGACCTTAAAAAAATTAAATCATGGTTTGATCATAGACTACTGTCTATAAACTTCAAAAAAACTTTTTATATACCCTTTAGCTCCTACAGCAACGCTCTTCCTAATTACACACTTGAAATTGACAATCAATTTAGTATTTTACCTACCAATAAAGTAAAATATCTAGGCATTATATTGGACCAGAATTTGAGATGGGATCAACATATAGATTATTTAATCAAAAAATTACGCACTATACTGTTTAAATTCAAACAAATATGTCATATACTTACTTTAAAGCAAAAAATAAAGTCTAGTTGAATCGCATCTCAACTATGGCATAGTGGAATGGGGTAGTGTAGCTAAAACATATTTGTCACAACTCGAAGTATTGCAAAAACGATTCCTAAGAACAATACTTCGAAGAGGATACTATTGTCCAAGTGACACTTTGTATCAAGAGAGTGGTATTTTCGATCCTAGACAACTTTACTTTATTAACATTGGAATTAATCTATTTTATAATAACACCACAAAACTAACAGTACTGACGCATGACTATTCTACTCGTAAAAAATAAGTTTGTTCACCCTTTAATGCATAAAACAATTGGACAGAAAAGCTTTATATTCCTAGGACCTAAGATATACAATATAATTCCAAACTATATAAGAGAACAAAGTAAAGTATCTTTGTACAAGCAGAAACTAAAAAATTTTGTTTATCGTGTACCACGTAGTTTTATACACAACATTATCGAGAATTAAACAAAAAAAAACTATAATCTGGGAAAAAAAAAGAAAAATAAATGAATAAAACGTAACCCATTACGCCGCATTTTCTACATCCTACATTATTATATAAAAAAAATATTTATGTATGATTTTAATTATTATTATTGTTATTTAGATTTTTAACTAAGTTTTAATTTTTTTGTAATGCTACCAACAAGTAACTCGTTTACTTCGTGGCTTCTATCGTTTATTTGCATAGTTAGTTTGTTAGTTATATTTGTTATGTATGTATTATGTATTGTTATTATTCCTTTCTTTATTGCAGCAAATAAACATTTAAATAGCAGGTAGCCGGTACTAGAAGTAACTTGAACTTTGCTAAGAAAGGTGACCAGGACTCGAGTTTGGTGGAAAGGGTTGGGGGTGAGGATGGTGAAACTTCATGGGGGGACCAAGAACAAACCTAACCAATCGATAAATAACTGAGAAGATTGACGTGAAATGTAAAAAAAGATAGGACAGTGAAAGAGGAAAATTATTGGTAGGATGGCTAAGCACAGTAATCTGTATGGGGCGGAAGTGTGGGGTGAAAGTGCTGTAGTAAATACAAGGATGCCACTTCTGAGAATAAAAAGAGGAATTTTATTGAGGATGGCTCAGGGGTACAAGACAGTGGTTAGAGTTACATCCCCTGGAGGGATCAAGTTCGGGGATGTATGAAGAAGGAAATTGAGAGAAGGTGGAAAGAGTATGAGGGGCAATTGGGAGTAGGAGAGATTGGTGGGACCGGAAATAAAGAGAGTTGTACCACTTATTGGCACAGGTAAACATGGGTAAAGAGTAGGGTATAAGATAGAGAATATAGAAACTCTGGAGTGTGCCAGAAGTGAGCGTGGAGGATTATATGGAACACGTCTTAAGATGCTGGAAGACTTAAGACGTACTGAAATATTTGGAAAAGTAACTCGGCAGTCACATTTGTCACAATGATATGTATAATAAAAAAACCTGTTTTTTCTGAAAATACATTTATTCAATAAATATTTTTCCTATCATATTTTGAGCGGAGCGCGATTGTCATTTCATTCATCAAAACGTACCCCGAGCGAAACTAATTGATGCTCCAAGGTATTTTTTGAACATGTAAGATGCAGAGTATTTTAGTTACAAAATGAAAATAGGAAAAATCCAATGCATTTTTAAAGAATTCCCTTGAAAAGCGAACCGAATCCTGTCATATTTCATTCCACCTCGAAATTTTATTGACGGCTTCTGAAAAGAAAAATAAGAAAATATCGGCGAAGAATTTCGGTAGATATGCATGCGCGACATATTTCTTACGCATCGAAAATGTTTTCGAAACACAAAAAACAAAGACCGTTGAAAGTCCCTATTCGCGGTAATGGATTACACCGCGTCACATACGAAAATACTCAACGGAAAGTGGTAAGAAATATCAGTCGCCTTCAGGGCCGTTTTCCGGAAGGAACGACTCCCTAGATAGAACGTTTCAATAACATTTTTATGGAAAACAACACCACTTTCCTGATTGAGCAAAAAAACCACGTGAAAAATTGTATTTTAAAGAATTTACACATCAGGAATCGTATACTACATTCCATCAAGCTGTTGTTATAAAAAATCGAAGTTTAAAAAATATATTAGGTATCCTGAGAGAAGAACAACCAAGTTATGTAAAGAGAAACAAAAGCTTTGCATTAAAAATGAACTATTTTAAACCTTTTTATTGTATTTACCGCCAGAGGCGTAGTGTTTCAGGCAATATTATGTAGAAGCATATTCTTAAAAACTTTTTTCTAAGCCTCTGCCTGTAAACGTCAAAAATCGCACTACCAGCATTCCTTGTAAATGACATTTAACAATGAAATGCACGTAATGAGATCTTATAACATACACGTACTACGTATTTGCTCTATGTACATACTTTTATGTTATGGCAATAAACGTCACGTCATTTTTACTGACAATTTTGGTAACAGAATATAGTATCCAAAAGAACATTTTCCCAACTATACCTAAGAAAATATCTGTCAATAGTAAAAGTAATGAAATTATGAGCATTCCGCCAGGAGCAGAAAAATTATAGTACCTACGTCACACGAGTTGTTACACTAGTGAAATTTACTTTTTTATCTAAATTTTTAGGGCGCACCAGGTGTCCATAGGGTGTTCGCCCATGGCAGATTTGAATTCAACTACCCAAAAAACCTCTGAGTGCCATGAAGTTCCGAATAACCCCACGGAGATGACGTTTTTTGGTGTTCCTGAGCTCCAGGTGTTCGAAGGGTTAATTTGAAAAATATAATAATCGTGATCATCGACCTTAAAAACCTCTAGGTACCCGATTTAGGGTAATTCTAACTCTTATTTACAAACTTATTAAATTTGTCAATAGCATTTTGCATTTTTTGAATGCATTTTTGGCTGCACCAACTGCCACTTTATAATGGGTAGAATGATATGAATAATTTTTGAAGGCGAATGCCAAAACCGGTTCCCCAAAAGATTTCCTAAAAGATTTTTTAAAAAACAACAGTGTTTTTTAAAAAGGCTGTTAAAATTTCAGGACATAAGCGATTAGCTTGTAAGTTATTTAAGTTCGATTAACACTAATTTTGGTATTTTCAAAATATAGTAAAAAAATTGCGTGTATTGATAAAACATTGATTTCTGTTAGACAGAAAACCTGAGGCTTGATAAGCAATACTGCTCTTGGTAAATCAACAATTTTTGACCGTTATGCTGACTTCAAACACGGTCGTACGAGCACTTCTGATGCTGAACGCTCTGAAGGTTCAAATGAGGCAGTAATTCCAGAAAACAGAAAACCTAACCTAATCATTATGAGTAATTGCAAAGTGAAGTTGTAAAGAATAGCTCAGACTCTGAAGTTATTAAGAGATGTTGTCTGCACTATCATTAGGAACATTTGGGTATAAAAAAGCTATTTACCAAATGGATGCCTCGTTTACCAGAGCAACCAGAGCAAAAACAACAACGTATCGATGATTCAAAGTTTGGACATATTTACAAGCAGTAAATCAGAGTTTTTACGTCGGAACAGCTGAGTGGACTGCTGGAGGCGAAACTTATCGTCAAATGGAATATTTGGGAAAAAAATAAAGCCGTTTTGTTTAATTATAAATTTTGAGTACAAAAAATGAAAGAAAACATGCTAAGCAAAGTAGTTAAATATCCTAATATATTCTCCTAATTAACTCTTTGTTTTTGACTGTAAATAATATCCTTAAAAGTCGCATTGTTGGAGCCGGTCCTGTGTACAACTATACCACAACCCACGAAACATCGTCGGAGTACAAGCTGCATACCAATTATGGCCGTAGCCAGGGATCTGGAAATGCAACTTTGATTTTCAATGCAAAGGCAAGGGAGAAAAATTTCTCATACTTTTCAAATATTTTTTGGCATTCTCCTTTTTTGTTCGTCATACTTTAAAGAGGGGCCCAATTGTATTGGAAAAAGTAGGTACGCTTCCAAAATCGAAATCATTTGTGTGTAAGGAACGCGCATTCCTTTTTGATCTACCGACTCATGTGTGATTTATTTCATGGATTTCCATTTTTATTGATGTTTAATTCCAAGGAAAGTTTTATTCGCACCAAGAAAATTATATCGGGACGTGAATTTGCCAAAAAATTTTTAGTTTTCAGCAGTTTCACATTTGGTTTTAATATTGTTTTTTGCTTTGTGCCATAATCCTTTCAACCTTCCCAGTCCCGTTTCTTTAACCTTCTTCCTTTGTCTACTATTCCTCTTAATCTAATCTATTTAGCCTGTCGCTAGTTTCATCCATCTAGATCCCACGTGCTTCTTGATGTCATCTGTCCATCTCATTTGAGGCCTTCCTCTACTTCGTATATATTCCCATGGTCTCCAATTTATAAGGATTTTGGTCTTATATTGTGTCCGGCAAATCTCCATTTCAATTTTGCAACTTTTTGTCATCCCTTACTTTTGTTTTCTCTCTTATCTACTCGTCCTCTAGTCTTATATGCAGCATCTGTCTTTTGTAAATGTCCATGTTTGGGAACCATAAGTGAGAACAGGGAGTATGCATTGATTATTTATCTTGGTCTTAAGATGTTGTGGATATCTTTTGTTGTAAGGATGTAGCTTAGTTTGCCAAATACCGCCCATACTAGTCTAACTCTTCTTTTGACCTCTGCTGTTTGGTTTTCCTTTCTAAGTTTTATAATTTGACCCAGATATACAGGGTTATTACAAAAGAATCATCGAGTTTTAAACATATATATTTCTGAAGGTATTACAGATATAATGTCAAATGACATATCACTAGAAAAGGAAAATGTTCAAGTTTAAAAGGCGCGCTTACGAACGCCGCTTTACCTGCCCAGGTAGCGCCACGAGCTCAGTATACAAAATGGCGACTATGCAACAGAAAGCGTTTTGTGTGTTGTACGCGCGATGTTTATAGGTTGTTACAGTGCAACGTGCACTCCGACGACGGTACGAAACTGATTCTCCAGGTCATCAGAGAATTCTACGATGGTATCGACAATTCAAGAACACAGGTTCCATTAGTAAACGTAAAAGTACCGGAAGACCACGAGTTTCTGACGAAACGGTGGACGCACTTAGACTAAGTTTCACGCGTTCTCCGCAAAAGTCCACTAGCAGAGCAGGACGTGAACTTGGTATTCCCCAGCCAACCGTATGGAAAATTTTACATACCACCTCTGCCAACAACATTGGGTGAACTCCGAGAACGCATTACTACTGTTATTAAAAATATCGATCGAGGCACATTGCAGCGTGTATGGGACGAACTGGACTATCGTTTGGACATATGTCGTGTGACGCAAGGAGCCCATATCAAAAATTTGTAATAACATGCAGAAAATCTTGAACATTTTACCTTTTCATTCACATGTCATTTACTGTTATATCTGTACTACCTTCAGAAATATATATTTTTAAAACCCGATGATTATTTTATAATAACCCTGTATATTTAATCGTGAACTTGTTTTTATTTCGTATTGTCCGTTCGTATTGTATTATTGTATTTGTCATGATTTTGGTCTTACTGTAATTCATATTAAGGCCTATCTTCCCAGCTTCTATGTCCAGTTCTTCCAACATTTCAATTATTTCTCTTTTATCGGTGATCAACGCGATGACATCAGCGTACCTTACATGGTTTAAGCGTTATCCTCAAATTTTTATACCTTTTTTTTCCCATTCTAGTCTTTTATAAATATCTTCCAAAGCCTGGTTTCTCCTGCATACTACTATACATAATCAAACTATTTCAGCTGTATTCTCAAAACTGAAACCTTTATACCAGCTATAATTTGGAATGAGTGGTCTAATTAATGTATTTTGTGTTGTTGATCCCGAAAAAACAAGCAGGATTTGTAAAAGGACGTGGAACCCGATAGCAAATTGTAAACATCAGGCAGATAATCGAGAAATGCAGGGAATTCAACCTACCTTTGTTGCTGTGCTTCATTGATTATTCCAAAGCGTTTGACTGTGTGGTATGGGAACATCAGTGGAGCGTTTTAGAGGAGATGGGCGTCCCCAAACATCTAAGTCTGATAGCAAACATGTACGCTGATGGGGAGAATGTAGTCAGGGTCAACGATTTGTGCTAGGCCCGTTCAAACCCCAAAAAGGGGTAAGGCAAGGTTGTATTACATCCCCGGTATTACGTATTACTCTTTAACATCTATGCGGAAAGCCCTCGAAGATTAAGAACGCGGTATCTCAAAAGGTTGTACCATGATAAACAATCTCAGATATGCAGATGACCCAACGTTACTGGCATCCTCTAAGTGAACTCGTAGAACTCATACGAGGACTGGAAAGAGAGAGTGAGTTGGTGGGGGTTGTGCATATCTCTAAGGCCCTATATAAGGTACATGGGGGCATCTAGAGAGCGGCAAAGTTGGCACTGTACCGTAGGTGAAGATATTTTTCCTGTCTTGGCATAGACATGTCTATGCCTACAAGATATTTTGCCTGTTGTGTCCTTGATCAAAATAACAATTTGGTCATTATATCAGTATGCTCTTTCTCGTTTAAAGATTTATTGACGTTTTGTCTTTTTTATTACAATTTTCTTCAACCACCTAATCAATGAAGTATTTTTCAAATCAAAAACTAAAAAACAATCTATGGAAACAAAACGATGTGCATACCTATTATACAAGGCTAGCAGATTTGGCGCCCAACGTGACTAAAATGCAGTATTAAAGAAAAATTGCAAAATAAATCGTGAAAAAATCGTTGGCGATGGCTCGGATATGAAGTATGTAAGAGGCAGTCTTATGATAATGGGGGGTAAATATGACTGGAAAGTACAAGTCGTATCCTTGTTCCTCTCTGGAACAAGAACGATTATCAAATGCTCAAAAAAAGTGGCATCTATCTTAGAATACTCTGAATTGGTTTCCAGGAAGTAAAAGCAAAAAAGAGATTTTGAACATTTCACGTTATTTCCTAGATAACTAGCCAAAAAATGTTTGATTATACTAATTTTTATTTGAAATATTGGCAATAGAAATAAATAAATATCCATAATATTGCTTATTATTTTTAAACTGCAACTACTGTGACCAAAATACTGGTTAAAAAAATCTACCCAAATAGGGGGCGCTGTCTAGTAAATTGCCACAGGAGCAAAAGTATCAGATTGACATCTAAGTTACATTTTGTTTGTTTGTAGCTAGGTACCTGATGTTGTTTAGATAGTATTAAAACAAATAGCTACGTCTAATGGCTATCCAATTCATTTAATTAATAAATTAATTAATAAGAAAGAACAGAAAGTATCACTACAACTAATATTTCCCAAACAAACTAAAGAAATTAAAAGTTATAAAAATATTACATTTTGTGGAAATATTTCCAATAAAATTTCAAAAATAATATCTTCGGCAACATCAGCATTAACATCATTTAAAAAACAAAATAATATTGGTAGAGGCCGTGGATTCTGAGTAGACCCGTGACGTCGTAAATAGTTGCGCACAACTGAATGGCAGCGGTGCGTTAGAGAGAGACAATACGACGTAAATGGCGGACTGACCAGAATGAATCAGTAAGGGCTGCAATTATTAGTATAGTTAATAGGACAATTTTCAAACACAAATTTGTGTACTGCGCCGATTGACGTCACAGGTCTACTCAGAATCCACGGCCTCTACAAAATTGTTAAATGTAAAAATAAAATTACCCAAACTAAAAAAATCTGGTGTTTACAAAATTAATTGTCCAAAACGTAATGCTGTATATATAGGTCAAACACAAATCAATTTTGAAGTAAGATTCAATGAACATTTAAGAGCATATAGATTAAAACAACCAGATAAGTCAAATTATGCAAAACACCTACTTGAACATCCAACCTCACTCTTACACACCAATGACATCCAAATACTACACACTTGTAATAAAAAACAAAATTTAGATTTCCTTGAATAACTTGAAATAAAAAGACATCTAGCAGATTCACAATTTAAAGTTGTTAATGAACAAATAAATCTTGGAAGTTCGCCACTATTAAACTGTTTACTTTGATTGAGTTTACATTTTATACATATATAAGACGTAATTATAAAACACAAATATATTAAGTTTTTGTACAGATCAGCATAATATAGTTTTTTCCTGGTTTTTCTATATCATTACTCAGTTATACTGATCTTGGGGGAAAGTACATCCAGGGCTTTAATATTGTTATATCTTATTACTTCCATACTTGGTCTAGCCTTAATACTACCTAAACAACATCAGGTACCTAGCTACAAACAAACAAAATGTAACTTAAATGTCAATCTGACGATGGTAATCAGCGAAACGGCCGTTATTGTAATTTAAAACATGATTTTTTAAATAAACTTGGAAGTTACGTTCAATTGAAGAGTTGATTAGATGGACTTCCAAAAAGTAAGGGTTGGTACAATAAATTTACATTTAGATAACTTATTAAAGAATATAATGAGTCAATACACAAAATATCTTGGTAGATCCAAGTGCAAAGAAGTCAAACTGACTTTCTCCAATATAACCCAATCTTTTGATAATAATAATGATTAGTTTTATTACTAATTATTCATTGAAATAAAAAAAATGTCATAAAAACCGATTGTAGTTTTGTTGTTAAATTTTGATCTCTTTTTACACCTTTCCTTGATAGTTAAGTTACTATTTTGTAAAAGCAAAGGAAGGCAGAATGAACTATATAAATGAGTAATTTCAAAACAATAGTTTTGGAAAAGGTTTCGATACCGTTGACCCATAAAAAGAATGTTTCTTTGCAGAAACAGAAAATCCAACCGTAATCTTCCGACACCTAGATCAACTGGCCTAGAAACCCAAACTACGGATGTGCACTCAGTGAACATCGAGAAAAACACAATACAGATTTCCGGAAGACCTCTTTTTGTGCAACGATTTGATCACGTGAAAGCATATTGTTGACAACTTGATGGATTTTATCCCGCATTTCTACGTCAAAAGCTAAAAAATAATCACAGTTGTGTATTTGTACTTGTCTCCCAGAGGTCTTCAATGTTTTTTCGACAGTAAAAGTCGATTAAAAAAGGGAATTTCTAAATAAAATTCGAAAAGAAGTCATTATTTTGTAAGATTTTTTTTGTATAAAATAAATATTTTTTATAACGCTTATAAATATTACAGAACCCTATTGAGTAATCATTCAAAAACAAAAACAAAATTTCTTTAAGTTAAATACTTTATACAGCGTGGAAACAACCGCATAAAATTAATGTTGGTCTGAGTTTACAGGATTATATAAAAAACATTAATACATAATATGCTGATTTTTATTTTCAATTCTACATTTTTTAAATTAAACCATAAATATACGGGATGTCCTTATTTTCAATGGAGCACCCTACATAATAAAATATTATAGTTTAAAAGCTCTTTGTGTATAATTTGAATTTGATAATTAATAAAACCTTGATTAAAAACGATCCAGACCTCAGAAAAAGTTGAAGTAGGTATATAAATAATAGGTTTTATTATTATTATTATTTGAAAGTTGATGTTTTGTTGAGTGTTCAACAAAAACCTACGACTAGTTCATGCCATATCCTACGTGCCTGGTGTTGCAATCTGGCAACTGACAGCTCTATAGTAAAGTTGGACATTTTTGAGGTTATACGTACTCAGAACGTTTTGACATACGAGCGCTATTTGTGTTGTTTACAGTAACTTAAAAGATTCATCTCGACCTAAAAATGCAATTAAATCGTGAACATTTTCGTGTGATTATTGTTTACAACTTTCGACGTCGATTAACTCAGTGCACGGATAAACTTAATTCAATTTTTGCCGATGAACCTCCACCAAGGACCAGTGTTTATCGATGGTATGGTGAATTCAATCGTGGCCATTGATGCTGTGCGCGAACTGACATTGCAATGTGACCTATCGTGAGATTGAGACAACCTTAGGCATTAGTGAGACCAGCATACATTCAATATTGCATAAATATTCGACGGTCAAAAAAATTTGTTCGCGTTGGATCCCACACGTCAATCGCTCAAAAAAAGGCTCGTGTCGATTGGTCGAAGGAAATGCTCAAAAAATACGATCGCGGTACTTCAAAACACCTCTATGATATCGTGACAGGTGATGAATCGTGGATTTAGGCGTCTGAGCCCGAAAGTAAAGAGCAGTCGACTGTATGGGTGTTTCAAGATGAGCCCAATCCAACAAAAGTTGTTCGCGCACGAAGCAAATGGTCGCCTGTTTTTTCGGAAAAACTGGACATGTCGCAACGGTACCACTAAAACAATGCAGAACAGTCAATTCTGAGTGGTACACATTTGTTTGTCAGTTGTCCTTTAAGAAATCCGGAAAACCAACCGCCGAAGACGGATCACTCTTCACCACGACAATGCGAGCTCCCACACATCGGCTCAAACAACTGCATTTTTGAGCACCCAAAACATCGATTTGATGAGTCATCCGCCGTATAGTCCTGACTTGGCACCGAATGACTTCTTTTTATTCCCGTACTGAGAGGTCAACGGATTTCGACACCTGAAGAAGCGGTTGCTGCATTCTAACTTTTTTAGAAGAAAATTTGGCAATACAAAAATACTTTAATATATTAATAACGAAGTTGCTTCAGATTTGATCAAACTATCTCCAAATGTAGTAGATAGGGGGCTGAATAATGGTTCCAAGAAGATGGGGGCCACATCTCATTATGCCGCAAGGGGTTACTTAAAACTAACCTTTCGAAATCAGACGAAGAGGCACTATTGAGTGGTTAGCCCAATCAACAGACCTAACGTTGGCTTTTTTGTGGGGTAAGTTTAAGAGAAATACAGTCGAACCTGGATAAGCAAGAAACAGAAACTTCTATACTTCCGTAAGTGAGACTGCTACTTATCTATACCTCCATAGGGACAGTCGAGCTTGATTTGTTTATGATATTAAGAAGGAATACATGACAAATTTAACATTCTTAACTTTCGTGGAACTTCCTACCACTGTTTTCTCGAAAATATTGTACCTATCCAATATCATGGAACTAAATAACGTTGCTGTGTCACCTGCTGTGATTTGTGATTGCTGCGCACCTCTATAAGAGGGAAAAGCTACCAATGTGAGAAGATTAGTGAGAAATTTGGGATGGTAAGTTAGAATGAGATTGTGCTCCCTTGAACTCGCGCTTATCCAGGTTTGACTGTATACGTAACACATCCAACTAATATTGCAGATCTCCTAGAAAGGTTTTTTGCCAAGAAGTGAATGGAGCACTGTGATTCATAAAAATGATAAAGGTTTGGCACTAAAAACAAACTCAATAGCCTATATAATAGTCAAAAAACCGACTGTCAAAATTAAATTTGGTACTAGTCTAATAAAAAAAGCAAATTTTATCTACTTACATATTGAATCCAAACTCAGGAAAAAATCTGAAATTAAAAAGAATATAAATTAGTTATAAAAATTTAATAATTGAGTAGTCCACTTGCAAAGTGTGCTAAGTTGTCAATACTTTTGCAAAACTCTTTGTTCAATTTTAATTTTCAAATAAAATGATAACCATTTAACTGACATTTTATTTTTTGATCATAAAATAAAACAAAATAACTATAATTAAATATATGACAATCAACATATATATTTATTACTTAATTTTAGAAAAAAATATTTTAATTGATTTTCTTAAAGAAATGGTTGAACAGTATAGCGCACTTTGCAAGTGGACTACTCAATTAACAAAACCCTTTTAAACCGATTTTCAAGTTTGTAATTATACAATTGCAGCTATGCAGAATATCGGACAAAGAAAGCGAAAAGATGCCGGTTCCCGCAAATGTCTTGACGAAGCCGACAAAGACTTAGCTTCAGTCAACCATTTTTCTTGAAAAACACTTTAACAATATGTTTTACTGAAAGTGTACAAAAATAACCTACAAATATTTAAGCGGTATAAATAAACTGGTCTTCAAAAGAGATGCTAACAAACATCCTTTAAAAACAAATAATTAAATGTTAAAGAAATAATGACAGTTTTCCTTAAATTAAAAAACCCTTTCAATTCTGTCTCACAAGATCCCTTCTGGTAGGAATACTGATGTGGATTTAAGAAAACTCCTTACGGGACTTTGTCTCTCAAATGCCTATTTAAAAGCAACAATTCTATCATTATTCTGTTTCTGTTGTAACATGTCTATCGTCATGTCATCTTGCACTATTATCCGACCGTAAACGATACCGCCATTATTAACGTTAAAACCGACCCCGAATCACTGTTAACGCTACTGTACACGAGACACCCCTTATAGACGCGTAACTATGTAGCTGTTTGAACGAGGCCAAACAAAAAACGCGCATCCCGCTTGCAATTGAATGTGACGAACGCATCCCTTCTGACAAATGACACAAACACGATTTCCGTCTTGAGCGAGACTAAATATAGACGAGTACGACAATTTTATATCCTTTCTGGACTAATAGGCCGATTTGAAGAGTCGGAAAAACGTTCTAGTATTTCATCTTATGAACTTTCCCTTTTGGTTGTTGGTACGTAGACTTTTTTCTATACTTTTCATTGTTAGTTACGTAATTCTGATTTAATTATAATAAAAATCTTTTCTACACCATCCACACACAATTTGTACATATATACTATTTGAAATTTAATAAAATGTATCCGAAGCGTGCTTTCGAACACGTGGTTTCAATAATTGTTCAAGGTAAGCTATTACTTTCAGACAAAATATAATAATTGATTAATAAACAGCTAGACATTATATTTTCTGTAAGTTAAAAACAGAAACAAAAGTTACCGCCAAGTTAGAGCTTTGTTCGAGCCAAGCTTGAAAGCATCCTTTGGAAGGTCCCCATGTAGAGATGGTCCTCAAACCATTTGAAGCTGATGTTGAGGCCACAGAAGCCTAAATCTAAACCACTTCTGAGTCAAGCTGCCAGAACCATTTATATACCTTAGACTATAAGGGTGTAGCGTAGTCGGTCTTTTGTTTTAAGTAGCTTCTTTATTTGTTCTTTAATTAGACTAATTACAAGGTGTTTCTATCTTTCTCACCTTAGTTTTTGTGTAGTTTGTTTGCTAATCGAAAGCGTACAAAAATATAGTGGTGCCCTTATTACTTATACATCCCAATCCTTCCTATAGTGAGCATTAACTTGGAGTCGAACCACCCCCTGGAGAGGGTCTCTTAGCCGGGATCTCTTTTGGAGAGTTTTGTAGTTACAAATTGGCTCCCTGCCTTTTTGGGACTGTAAAGGTTACAAATTGGCGCCTTTTGGAAATTAATATTGTTACACAGTTACTGCAATAATAGTGTAGTTCTACTAAATTTGTTAGATTCAGGTAGAAATTAAATTTTTTTCTTTTTAGAATACCAATTTCGACAACCCAGAACAAAACCTGTATATTTTAAATCTATTCGATGATATCTGCAATAAATCGTACTGTCAGCAAGCTTTGTACGCACTGTGTATCATTAATACTATAAAACAAATAATCGAACGCTAATATATAATCAAAATAATTTGACATCTGGCCGACTATCAAAATAAATACCACCACACAAATATTTTCGAATCCGGCAAAAATCTTAAACAAAGCATAATTTTGACCGGCGAACTACAAAGACTTCGTGAGAGTTATTACATGAAATTAAACATATGCGATGGAATCAAATAATTTTCTAATCGTGGGCGAATAATTATTATCCGATTAATGTTTTAATGCGAAGGAGTAAGAGGAAATTGTTACTGGATAATGTGAAATTTGCAAGGTCGGCGTAAAAGTTATGTAATAAAATGTGACCCACTTTGTAGTAGCTACATCTATAATTAAACCATTTAATTGTTTACGTTTGTGTATAAATATCCCATTTTTTACCTAATAATTATTTTTAATAATACAAGATTGCAATGTTTGAAAAAGTTTCTAGTTTTTAATTTACTTCACTCAAAAATAAGACTGTATATAACTAGGAGTGTTTCAAAATAAGTTAATGATAATGACCGCTGAAATTCCCTCCATTTTCATTAGCAGCACAAAGCACTGAAATATACGGTAATTATCTTAAAAACGTAAGAGCACAATTTCCTGGAGAGCACTTCCGCGAAACTTTGGCAAACATTTATTCAATCTTCCGGCTGTCCTGGAAAAGTTAATCAGAATTTTAAATTGTTTCGAATGGGATGGATGAATTTCGGCTGAATAAAATAAAACTAGAAGAATATAATGTCGTCTAAGGGATGAATAAATCATCGAAGTCAATAAAAATATTAAACAAAACGACTGAAAAATACACACAAATTGCAAAAATTTATTTGCACTTAAGTAAATTAAATTTAGAAACGTTCGATAGCTGTATGGATGGTAGGTTTGAGTTTATAGTGTTTGGGTACATTTTTCTCTAAATTTTTATCAAGTTAAGCATTCATATTTGATCAAATTAATTTTAAAAGTGAATTTTAAGATTTCTTTCGTGTCAAAAAGAAAGTAAGAAAGATTGAACAAAAGAAACCGCCAGAAAATTACAAAGGAATAACTTTATTGTGCACAGCTATGAAACTGTTTACAGGAATACTTAAAGTGAATCTAGAGGATCTTTAAGTTAACAGGGAAGAGCAACAAGGGTTCAGAAGGGGTAGATATTTATCCATATTCATCATGAAATATCAAAGAAAAGTCCATAGAATATAACAAACCAACAATCGTTTGTTTCCTTGACCTCACTAAAGCATTTTATAAAGTTCAACTAGGCGAGAGTACTTGATAAATATAGTGAAGGTAACCTGCAATTTGAAACCTGCCAAGACAGCTCAAATTGAGACAGGAAAACATGTATCTCAGCCTGGAGGGATCAGACAGGGATATAGTCTCAGCCCCTTCTTGTTTAAAAACCAAAAGTATGACCATCGCGAAGGAACCCATTATATGCAAACTAGTAATCGAGGATAGACCCATAGAGAGAGTGATGCAGGTCAAATACCTGGACAGCAGCCATGAACCAATAAAGGACGTAAGAAGCCAAATCAGCAGAGCCGCAGTAACCGCTGGATGCTTGAGAGAAATCGTATGGAATAATCAATATATGAGAAAGGATAGCAAAATTAAAATCTTTATTGACGTATGGAATAGAAACGAGAGAAGACACCAGTAAAACCAAAAGTATGATACGGGTAGTTGAAATAAAAGTGATGAGGATGATGGCTGGTAAAACCAAAAAGAATCGTGTAAGAAATGCAGACATCAGATAACAATGTGGCATACAAGACATAGTAATATGGGGAAGGCAGGTATTTATAGTTCTAGAGGAAAACCGTCCACCAGGAAGAGAGCCGAAAATATGAAGAGAAATGGCAAATGATACAAAGATACGCTCGGAATTAACAGATCTCAAAAAAGTTAAAGATGAATAAGACAAGAAACGTGAATATTTGATGAAAAGAATTTTAAAAGTGGATTTAAGAATATAACCTCGATTAATCAAATTTATTGTGCCGATCTTTACGTAGTGGAAGTATATAATTTTAAGAATTCATGATAAATAGAAGTTTAACAACTAATTTTTTGAATCTGTAACCGTTGACGATACTAATATCGAACAAAATTTACACTACCACTACTCTAACACATATTTTACACCATCTAATGCCGTTTCGATAACTTAGTTATCTTCTTCAGAGACCTATTGTAAACTAAAGCTATATCTACTACTATAGATTGATAGACAGAGAGATAGGCGTGGAGCTGTGCAACTCTACGCCTTTCCTATCTATATCAATTGTAGTAGTCCTCTTTATGCTTTATGTACAGTCTGTTCCTTTCAAATAGACTAATTATATTATACAGTGCTTCCTTCTCATAGTTAGGTATGTAGGTATAGGATTTTCTTCGCCTATAGTAAGAAAAAATTTGTCTTGACCTTCACATTCGCAAGAAAATGTTTCGAGATTTCCTTTTCTTGTGTGCTATTTGTCAGTTTCATCGCAAGCATACGATTTTTGGGCCTGTTGTAACCAGAAAAAAAACCTGCGAGTTTTTTCCTATTTTGTCTTTTGTATCTCAACAGTTCTGTTACTTTTCACGTCGGAGGTGCTATAAATGTCTCAATCCAGACATTTACTCATGTGCCACTATATGCTTGGTATTATTACGCCACAGAAGGGTTCTGGTACTCACTCAATTGTGAATTTTGCTACTCCACTTCTGCCATACCGTCTATGCAGTCCTTGCGTTTATGGCCAACGCCAAGTTCAAGCGCCGCCACTGACTAGTCTAAGTTTTAAATTATGGCGAATGTGCTGGGTTTAATACGCTGGTTTTATCGGCATTGTTCTCGATTGTTCTGGAACACGCTGTCGACTAGAATCATCGGGAATTTATCGGCGTCATCCGAACGGATTGGGCGGGTATGAAAGCGCAGTCAGTATAAATAAATTAGGATTTATTTTTATTTAATAGTTTCGGCCTTTTAGAAGGCCTTCATTAGGCTAGAAAAAACAGCATAAGGTAAACATTACAAAATTAACAAAAATCAAAAACACACACAATTAGGATTTATTTAGGATTTACAATTGGCAGTTATCTTGACATACACGTATTGTCTAGTACAAAAGTATATTGTGCTACATGTGCGAAATGGTTTGAGTGGATAATCGACAACGTCGCACGAGTTGCACATAGTATTTTGTTTCACAAATACAGCGGTTTATACAGAAGACGACTTTTACATGCACCTGTTCTGTAAAAATCATATTAACCAAAATTTTAATTATACAACTTTATCACTTATTAATTTTATACAGGGTGTTTCAAAAAAAGGTAACACCGTCTCTAGGATAGGTAAAAAACTGAAAAATAATTGGGGTTTGCTTAGTAAAATTTTTTTCTAACGCCATCCGTTTTCAAGATAAAGGGCGTTGAAGAAAATAAAAAATTACACATTTCTTACGATTTTGCCGAAACTACTGGCACCATTGCAATAAAATTTTATAAGAATATGTTTTGGAAGCTGATATATCCCATGAATTTGTTTTTATAACTAACTCTCATAAAGGGCACTATAGTTACACGATTCATACAACGTATTATTCAACATAACTTTTTTTAGGGTAGAATTATTAGTCAAAACTCCAAGTGAACATAAACATCGTTTAATTCTACACCAAAAAGGTACTTTTGGTAAAACTCGATATTATGTACCGTTTTCGGAATATTTTGATTTGAAAATTATGAAGTAATAATCGCTCCTGGTATAAACTAATGATAAAGTTCGCTTTTCTCTAAGTTTGCCATGTAAAATTGACATTTATTGATTGTTATGACAATAAGTCAACAATAAATAGAGTTTTGAAACCTTGTTATTTATTATAAAAACAAATTCATGGGATATATCAGCTTCCAAAACATATTCGTATAAAATTTCATTGCAATGGTGCCAGTAGTTTCGGCAAAATCGTAAGAAATGTGTAATTTTTCATTTTCTTCAACGCCCTTTATCTTGAAAACGGATGGCGTTAGAAAAAAATTTCACTAAGCCAACCCCAATTATTTTTCTGTTTTTTACCTATCCTAGAGACGGTGTTACCTTTTTTTGAAACACCCTGTATGTAAAATAAAATTGTTTTTATCCGTTGGTACAATTCTACCGATTCTAACGTGTACATTGATGTATTCTGTTAACAATAAAAGCTCTGACATGTTAACAAAATTTGATTTGATTTTGGTTACTCTATTTTATCTCAACTGCTTTGTATTTACATATTTTATGATGGTAGATATTTTCATTTTCCCTCTAGAGATTAATAATTAATTAATATAAGACGCCTATTGTATAACATGTTGTTGTATTTCATTTTAATTTTGCATTTTTTTAGCAATAAAGTAATTATTATTACTAACATGTTAACAAAATTTGGACCAACTGATATAGGAAATTTAATGAAAGATATAAAGTGTTTAATGTCAAATAAATTGATTTATAATCTTATTACAATTTTGCCTCAGCTAATACCTGACTTTCCCCCAAAGATGTACATTGATAACAAAATTCACGTGGGGTCAGTAACAGTGTAATTACTGCAAAATTCAGTGAAAAGTAGTTGATTGATTATTTGATTATTAATAGTGTCTCAACTATTTTTTTTGTTATTAATAGTACCTATAATAAATTATATCTTGAAAATAGAGTTTAATCGTTCGGAAAAACTGTTAGCCACTCATTGTAATATTTTATAGCCACGTTATAATTTATTAATTCAATTCTTCTAATGTACATTCCGGTGGTATCGCTGTTCGAATTATCTAAAACGAAAATCTGGTCCTGTTGTTTTGTCCAAACATGGGTCTTATTCGACATAGAAAAACTCGATCATATATTATAATGGCGGTATGGCGTGCCAAAGAAAACAGAGTTTACCATCAATCAATCAACTGACAATAAAAGAGCAGCACTTTAAACACATTATTTATTTCGTTGGAATCGTTAAGCTGTAGTGCGTAGACCTCTACACGTTAACTTGACATTACTTGTGAATAAAAAACAACAACATAACATAATGCTTGTGTGTAGGAATGGTGTAGGTGTGGTTGACTTTAACTACGAGTAAAATCGATTCTGTCTTTCAAAATAAACTTCGTACTATTATTGTCTAATGCAAGAATCATAAGAGTGTAAAAGGTTATTAAAAAAATTGTTTTTTTGCACTAATTAATGAAGAGAATAATAAATGTATTAATAATAAGTAATAAGTAAATTTTTTCTCGCCTATAAGCAAAATAAAACTCAAACTATTCCTTAACCATAATAGTGTGTTTATAGTATTAATATAATGTTAAAAACTCTACAAAAAACAAGAAAATGCAGAATACAAAAAACTTCAATGCAAACTAACTACCATAAGGCCACAGTTTGTTTGGATAAAATGCTATGACTTATATCATAATGTGGCGTAAGGTACGTTCTTTTTCACACCATGTATTCATCAATGATGGAAGTGACGTCACTCTTTGATGACTGAATTGTTGGAGTCACCAGTGATATAAAAAAACGCATTCTGTTGTCAATGACAAATCCGTCCACCATCTCCATTACATCGATGGAATGGGTTTGCAATTTTGGTACACAACACAGTAATAAATGAACGCGTGGTTACGTCAAACTAGATTTCACCAAAGAATATATTGTTACGGTTGCATTAGAAGTAGTATACAAATGAGCATGTTTATTTATAAATATTATGAAAAAGATACTGAATTGGTGTACAACATTGGGGGGAAACAATAATTAAAAATCATTATAAGTCTTTGTTCGATTTTTTTATGCAACTAAATTAATAGAAAGAAAGATAATAGCAAAACTACAAGTTGAGTTTAATTTATTCCAGATAATTATTCCATAAATTTTATAAATTTCTTAAATTGTACCTTGAAAATAATTGATTAGTTTTAATTTCTAGATGTTAAGGACAAATTTGTGATCACTCCCAAAATCAGTAGGAATAATTTTAGAATTCCAAATCTCACTAAAATAAAATCACCCTGTACAACAAGGTTCCAATAAACATCATTTGAGCTTACCAGTCACCAACATAAAAACTGATATTTTTTTTTAGTAACTTTGCTTTCATTGCCAACATAAATTTATTTATTTTTGTTCAAAAGGAAAGCTGGGAAAAACAAAAGAATTTTCGGTAACCATGGTTCTGTTGAATCTAAAATCTCTCTCTTGTTTTTTGTTCCTGAAAGCGAAGGAGGGTACCACCACGTTACGGGCCTACAGAGCTTCAAAATTATCTACCATAAGGATTGTCCTACTATGTCTTTTTATACAATGATAAAAGTGTATTTCCATAAAAAATTTAACATACCTGACAAGAAATTGGGGCCAAAGTGTATTGGCATCCAATACCAGCAGTTCCAGGAGAGCAAGCAAGTTATTTAAGCCTTAAGGAACATATTCCTGTCCATTTGAAAGTGACAGCAGTTGTAAGGATTCTACATTTGAGGTATTTTAAATAATTTTGCTCCAACACATATTTAGCAAGAATTAAGTACCAGGACTCCACAACATCCACGTATGGACCAAATTCTGAACATTTTTAAGGTGATGTCAATTATTATTGTTCTATTTTAATGTTAGACATTTTCGATAAACTCTAGAATTTCAACAATTATTATTGCTCTATTTCAGTGTTTAACATTTTCGATGAACTGTAGAATTTCATACTAATTTTTTGTTTTATCACTAATTCATTTGTACAAGATCCATATTTATTGTCAAAATTTATTCGTATTATAAAGGTTTTATTTAAATTAGCACGTGCTACAACTTTGATGTAGTTTGTTCTTGGAAGAGAAAACAGGATATTCAGGAATTTTCACATCCATACATTTCAATTAAAGAATACGGTTTTATAACTAAGAACACACTATATTTTCATTTAAGGTACATTTCATAGGAATAAAAGTATAAATTGTACTCACCTGTAACACCAATTCATTTTGGAATCTTTCTAATACATTTTCTTTTAGCGACATTGAACAATAAATATCTCTTTTAAATTTCTGTTTATTTCAAACATAAATTAATCTGGAAATCTACTTAACGAGAACGATCACTTCTTAATTTACTTCAATCAGCTGTAACGTCTCAGAACTTTAACCTCACAAAACACAGAATTTGACTAGAGGGAATAATCGCAGAACTTGAACCTACACCAGTAACCTGAGCGGGTGACGTCATACAGTGACCGGAGGAACTACTTAAGTATCTTTTTCGTTATTTGTTTTAATCATAAAAATTTTTAAGAGTCTCATTGCTTTGAGCAGCTTGGTTTAATTTAATTTCATTGGCGTCATATTTTTTTTTAAGAAAATATTGTGGGAGATCATATTGTTGTCGTAGGCGTACCGCTATAGGCAACACGTTTCACACAAATACTTTGAGAAAAAATAATTTATAAATTTAACCAAATTTAACCCCACAATATTAATGTCGATCCCAACGTGGGGCGTTATAAAATTAATATAAATTTCATCTCTAAAGATTTATTGTATTAAATATTATTGTTTACATAAAATAAAAACAAGAGTAATAATTATAGATTGTTCCAGACTACTCAGAGACAATTAGAAGTTTAGTAAACAAATGCTCAGTTGTATTTTTCTTGAATCATATTAACATTGCTTGAGAAAAATAATTCTAAGATTTTCTTTGCAAAATTTTATATTTAACTATATACAAAAACTCAGTACAATTCCTGAAATAGGGAAACATCATTGTTATTGGGTGTAATATCTAGGTCTAATTACTTAAATTAAAACTTAAAACTGATTTCAAAACTCTATTTCAACTTAATCTAACAAAATGGAACAAAACAAGTCCTGTAAGACTATAGGCCAGTTGAGAGTAAGGGAATTGAAAGAAGAATTGGAAAGAAATTTAAGCAGTGAAGGGATTAAATTAACTCTTTTCAATAGACTTAAGACAGCTCTTATTGAGGAGGAAAAGGATCCAGAAACCTTCCAATTTCTTTTGGAGGAAAGAACCACAAACCAAGAGATGGACCATGAAAAAGATGATGTCTCGGAAACAGGGGAAGAGACAGAAAATCAGACAATGAGAACCTTAGGGGATCATGTCTCGGACAACGCAGCAGAAGAGGTAGACAGACTCGCAGGTGGAGAAGCCACACCGGGAGCAACTAATCAAGACCAAAATTGGATGATGATGAATTTCTTCAGAGAGATGAAAGAAGACATGAAGAAGATGGGTGAGAAGATGGATGAACAAAAGAAGACATGAAGAAGATGAATAAGAAGATGGATGAACAACAGAAGATATTGGTAAGAAGATGGATGAACAAAAAGAAGACATGAAGAAGATGAATAAGAAGATGGATGAACAAAAAGAAGATATTGGTAAGAAGATGGATGAACAGAAAGAAGAAATGAAGAAGGACAAGATAGAGTTAAAAAAAGATCTTGTTAAGAAGCTGGATGAACAGAAAGAAGAAATGAAGAAGGACAAGATAGATTTAAAAAAAAAGATCTTGTCGAGATGAAGGCAGAAATTACAAATGACATTGGAAGGAAAATCCAGGAGATAGAAGAAAAACTAAGAAAAAACGTGGAAGATTTAAGTGGGAGACAGGACATTTTGGAAGTGGAGATGGAAAAGCAGAAGGAAAAGATACATTTCATCCAAGAAAACATACAGGGAGAATTCTTAAAGAATGCAGAGGTACTTGTGAAGAAGGCTCAAGAAAAAATTGGTTGCGAGACAGAAAAGGATATTAAATCTTTAACAAGGATCACACAACAAAACATAAGGGAGATCAAGGAGTTGGAGACAGGAGTAAGAAAGGAGATGAGCGAAGACAGAGAAGAGACAGAGAGGAAAATTTTGAGAGTACGAAAAGAACTTGAGAGGAATATTAAGGAGTTGGAAAGAAGGACAGGACGAAAATTTGGTACAAATAGGAGTAAACGTAGCTAATAACAAAGAAGAACTAGAGGAAAAGATTATGAAAATTGGACAGGAATTCAACAGGATAAGAAGAGGTGGTAGTCATGGAGGTGTCAACATAGAAGAGAGAGAAAAATACAAGAAAATCGAAGAAGAAGTTGAAGACCTACGAAGGCAGATGGGAACGAGACCTATCTACCCTTATCCAGCTATCCTTGATGAGAGCATAAAATTTGAGGGAGATTGCAATAAAATCCACCCGAAGACATTCATAAAAATTCTTAAAAATCGAGTTAGAGGTCTTAATAATTTTGAAGACGTAAAAGAAATTATTAGGAAAAATTTAGGAAAGGAACCTCAGCTATGGTACAACAGTAAAGAGGGGGAATTTCAAGATTTTGAAGATTTCGAGAGATCTTTCCTTCGAGTGTATTGGGGTGAGATCGTACAAGATGAAGTGCGTAAGAGACTATTCCATGGACAATACAATGAGCAGGAGGAACTCCATGTACAATCACTCATTGCAACTTTTTTCACAAGCTAGACACTTGGAACCTGAAATGCGTGAAGAGGAGATTGTAAGCTACCTCGCACGTCAGTTCAGACCCCAGATATCCGAAACAATAGCGATTCAGAACATAAAGAGTTTTGAACAGTTGACCTCATACTTGATGAGGGTTGAAAGAAATTTAGTACGAAATAACAACAATAAAACTATCAATAATAACCAGGGGAACCAAAATTTGAATAATAATCATGGTGATAGGCGACAAAGCTATAATCAATTAGTAAATGAAAATAATAATAGATATAATTACAACTACAATAGAAATAGTCCCATGACCAACTATCCAAATTTTGCTTCAAACCAAAATCGCTTTAACAATAATACTAGGGGTAGTAACCCAAATTATCACAACTCTAACTACAATAGAAACAATAATCTTAATAACCAACGTTTTCAACAGAATGGTAATAACCAAAATTTTACAAATAATCAGTCGCATAATCGACAATCTGACACTAATAGTGGTTCTAGAAATCGAACCAATAACAATGATGTATCCTGGGTTTTCATAAGAAGCAGATGTTTTTTTAATGTGTGTCGTGTTTATATAAACGACTCAGATAGTAACAGAGACAATTTTCAAAATAGACACGTCAATTTTCAGACGTGTGACAGGAGTGCTGAAAGGGGGAACTCCTCCAGAGCGGTAATTTCTAATGGTAGTGGTGGACATCCTGAAGGTGATGCCACCGATACAAATTTTACTGTGATTGATACAAATCACTCACAAAATCCGAGTTTTCATTAGAGGGTGTCATGACTAGCAGTCTGTACGGTTATGTACATCCCAGGGAATTCCTCAAATCAGTAGACTGCCCTGAAAAAGAGGAAAATTTATTAGTCACTATAAAAGGTATTGTTGCAAATAAAAAAATTGATATTCTTATAGACTCAGGATCAGAGGTGTCTCTAATCAATGAATCACTCATAAATAAACTGAATTTAGGAGCTCAACTTATTAAAGTACCAAAGGTGAGCTTAATTGGGATCAATGCAAGGAAGTTTGGTGATGTAAACAGGTCGGTAATTTTGGAAGTGGATCTAACAGGGAAGAAATTACAACTACAATGTCTAGTAGTCCCTAACATGGAGTACGAAATTTTAATGGGAGCTGACGAATTGCACAGGAATGGAGCTGATATCAACTACAAGACCAAAAAAGTAATCATTAGAGAAATTGAGGTAGATTTCAATGAAGTTAAGAAGAGCGAAAATGAATCAAATTTAAATGAAGTTCACCATGAGGAGGTGAAGATTAATAATGTTAATAATTCTAACTATGATGTTCAAATAGAAGGACAAGTTTTAGAAGAAGAAGATGAAAATATGGAAGATTTTGAGGGAGAGATGGAATTAAACAATGATCATGATGAAAGTGACATGTGGAAAAGAGTGAAATTGGATTGTAGCAGGAATAAGAAAAGAGAGGTAGAAGAGTTGCTAAAATTATATGAAAATCTTTTTAACGAGGAATCTAGAGTTGCTAAGGATTATGTACACACATTAAAGGTAAAAGATATGGACAGTTTCGAGTCAAAAGTTACCCCATTCCATACAAGTATCGGGACGACATGCAAAAGGCACTGGACAAGCTCCTGAAGGATAAGATTATTGAGTATAGCACCACTCCCTACATTAACCCCATAGTGATAGTTAAGAAGAAGGACGGAGACATAAGAATATGTCTGGATGCGCGAAATCTAAATCAAAAGAGCATACCAGAATATGAAGCACCCCTCACCATAGAGGCAATTTTAGGAAGAATATCCAAAGCCAAAGTGTTTACCAAGTTGGATCTGAAGCATAGCTTCTGGCTAATACCTTTGGCCAAGGAAAGTAGAGATTACACAGGTTTCATAGTCGATGGAGTAGTGTACCGTTTTAGAGTAGTACCTTTTGGCACCCAGTCAGCGACATCGGCGTTACTCAAAGCTCTTCACAAAATTTTAAACAAATACGAATTATTTGTAGTACATTACATAGACGACATCCTCATTTTCTCCGAAAATGACACATTACACCTTGAACACCTAGGGACTGTTTTGAAAGCTTTGGATGAAGCTGGATTAAAGCTAAACATAAAAAAAATGTCAATTTTTTAAGGAAGAAGTCATCTACTTAGGATATAAGTTAGATAAGGAAGGGGTCAGTATGGATCAAGAAAGGATCAAAGTTATCAAGGAATACAAGAGACCAACAAATCTCAAAACCTTGAGAGGATTTTTGGG
Organism: Ophraella communa; assembly: GCA_035357415.1. NCBI lineage: Eukaryota > Metazoa > Arthropoda > Insecta > Coleoptera > Chrysomelidae > Ophraella > Ophraella communa. The sequence goes on along the minus strand of CM068994.1, from coordinate 25,542,123 downwards.
TATTTTGCACTACTTCAAACGGTTAGTACCAAATCTAACCGAAAAGGAACTACCACTTCTCGAACTACTCAGAAAGAATGTCAAATGGGTATGGACTAGAGAGAGAGAACAGGCATTTATTGAAATTAAAGAACAGTTTACAGAAAATGTCAAGATTTTCCATCCAGATTATAACAAACCATTCATACTGAGGACTGACGCTTCAAAGAACAGATTTGCTGGGACCTTGATACAAAAACATGAAGGAGGAGAAATACCAATCTCTTTTGTGTCGCGCATCACAAAGAAGCTACAGTGTGAGCGAGTTAGAACTTGCGAGTATTTTATTCTGTGTGGGAAAGCTAAGATTTTTTTTACTTGGGTCCAAATTTATAATCGAAACTGATAATCAAGGTTTAACTACCATTTTAAAGAATAAATTTGGTAATGCAAGAATACATCGATGGGCGTTACTTCTGCAAGAGTACACTTTTGATATCCAGTACATACCTGGTGTTAAGAACACAGTACCAGATGCGATATCGAGAATGGATGGAGAAAAAGCCAAGACCAGAAGGGAAAGGATGGTAGGAATCAATATAATGAAATCAGAAAGGGGAATTTTCTCTCACAAGAAATAGTGGAAGACCAGAAAAATCTGGAGGAGAAAGAAAAAAACAAAAATGTGAAAAGAAGAACAACATCTACTACAAAACGGTAAAAGGATCGGAACTGTATGTTATTACAGAAAAGTTAGCAAGTAAAATCATCAGGGCGCTTCATGGTATCTATAATCATACTGAGTCAGAAAAATACATAAAATACTTAGAGAGAATTACATAACAAAAAGGATCTATCATTAGTCAAAAGGGAGCTCAGAAAATGTGAAGTATGCCAGTTTGCAAAGGAAAAGAATATGGTAAACGAAAATTTGGCAAAATCGATAGTAACTACACATCCTCTAAACATGATAGCGGTAGATTTTATTTCAAATCTTATACCTAGTGAAGAAGGTAATTCTAACATCTTTGTAATTTTAGACCTATTTTCTAAGTTTTTAACAGCCTATCCATGCAGAAGAACCAACAAACGAACAGTCAAGCAACTTATGACGAAATATTTTTAGAAGTGGGAATTCCAGGAAGATTTTAATGGATAATGCATCTTATTTTAATAATAACAATTTTAAACTATGGTTAGAGAAGTCTAATGTTTTACCTGTGTATACTAGCATCCGACATCCTTGTGCCAATCCGGCAGAAAGGGCTATTAAGGAACTGACAAAATGTATAAGGATATTGGTTCATGACCAACAACCAAAATGGGAGAAAAATTTGGTAAGGATACAAAATTGTTATAATGACATACCTCATGACATCACGGGAAGAGCACCTATAGTCATCATGAAGAATGAGGCTCCGGATAGACCATGGCTTTCAGTAATAGATTTAGAATACCAGCAGATAATCCAGGAGACCTACAACAAAATTAAAAGAAATGCTGAAAAATACACAGAAAAAAGAAACAAGAAGATTAAGAAGCATATTACTTTTAACAAGGGCGAATTGGTACTTCTTAAGACGTTAAGGGTTCCAAACCGTAGTAAGAATGTATGTGCGAAATTACAGTTGCTTTACGAAGGCCCCTATTTGATTGATACAGAAAACGGTGTTAACAGCTATCACTTAGTACACCCTGTATCTGGGAAATCTAGAGGAATTTTCCATGTTACACAGCTGTACAGATATGTGAGTCCTTCTGATGAAAATTCGGTGTGTTTACCTAAAACATAAAATTTATTAATGGTTATTTAGTTATGTTACAATTACAATTTTGTTAATTACTCTGTTTAAAATTATTTTTAAGGGAATTTCTGTTTTCTTTCATAATTTAAAATGATACAGGTGTCATGACTGGTGAAATGTGGGAACGTTATATTCTAATGAACTTAAAGAGATAAAGAGATTTTCAAAGTATTTGTCATTAAGGACATATTTTGAGATTTATAAATGTTGAGGAAGTACCTCAAATAAAATGAAGTAAATGTGATTTCACTATATTTGTTAAAGGCATATGGTGAGCTAAGGAAAAATTGTTTCTCTGAGAGAAAAGATCTCAGGAAAATTTTCAAGATATGAGAATAATAAGATAATTTAAAATATTGTCACGTTTGTGTGTGGACACATAACGAAATATTAATGAGAAAAAGGAATCGTATGTAACGATTCTATTATGAATATTGATAGATAAATGAGTTTTAATGTAAAATGTTCAATAAAAAAAAGTAATACCTAGTCAAAGTGTACCAAAAATCATGAACAGTACGGAAATTCTCATGTTGAAGAAGGAAAACTAATTTGTTTTATTTAAAAAAAAATGTTTTAGGTAAAGCAATGTTAATAATGTCTATTAATTTGTTTGGTTTGTGAGAAAAACACACATTAATTAATTTTGTTAACTTGATTTAATTTAAAGTAAATTTAGGTTTGAATTTTCCTGAATTATTCTAGATTGACAAAGCCAATTATAATAATTACAAGAAAATTCAGGGAAATTGTTACGTGTTGCATTAGAAGTAGTATACAAATGAGCATGTTTATTTATAAATATTATGAAAAAGATACTGAATTGGTGTACAACATTGGGGGAAACAATAATTAAAAATCATTATAAGTCTTTGTTCGATTTTTTTTTATGCAACTAAATTAATAGAAAGAAAGATAATAGCAAAACAAGTTGAGTTTAATTTATTCCAGATAATTATTCCATAAATTTTATAAATTTCTTAAATTGTACCTTGAAAATAATTGATTAGTTTTAATTTCTAGATGTTAAGGACAAATTTGTGATCACTCCCAAAATCAGTAGGAATAATTTTAGAATTCCAAATCTCACTAAAATAAAATCACCCTGTACAACAAGGTTCCAATAAACATCATTTGAGCTTACCAGTCACCAACATAAAAACTGATATTTTTTTAGTAACTTTGCTTTCATTGCCAACATAAATTTATTTATTTTTGTTCAAAAAGGAAAGCTGGGAAAACAAAAGAATTTTCGGTAACCATGGTTCTGTTGAATCTAAAATCTCTCTCTTGTTTTTTGTTCCTGAAAGCGAAAGGAGGGTACCACCACGTTACGGGCCTACAGAGCTTCAAAATTATCTACCATAAGGATTGTCCTACTATGTCTTTTTATACAATGATAAAAGTGTATTTCCATAAAAAAATTTAACATACCTGACAAGAAATTGGGGCCAAAGTGTATTGGCATCCAATATCAGCAGTTCCAGGAGAGCAAGCAAGTTATTTAAGCCTTAAGGAACATATTCCTGTCCATTTGAAAGTGACAGCAGTTGTAAGGATTCTACATTTGAGGTATTTAAATAATTTTGCTCCAACACATATTTAGCAAGAATTAAGTACCAGGACTCCACAACATCCACGTATGGACCAAATTCTGAACATTTTTAAGGTGATGTCAATTATTATTGTTCTATTTTAATGTTAGACATTTTCGATAAACTCTAGAATTTCAACAATTATTATTGCTCTATTTCAGTGTTTAACATTTTCGATGAACTGTAGAATTTCATACTAATTTTTTGTTTTATCACTAATTCATTTGTACAAGATCCATATTTATTGTCAAAATTTATTCGTATTATAAAGGTTTTATTTAAATTAGCACGTGCTACAACTTTGATGTAGTTTGTTCTTGGAAGAGAAAACAGGATATTCAGGAATTTTCACATCCATACATTTCAATTAAAGAATACGGTTTTATAACTAAGAACACACTATATTTTCATTTAAGGTACATTTCATAGGAATAAAAGTATAAATTGTACTCACCTGTAACACCAATTCATTTTGGAATCTTTCTAATACATTTTCTTTTAGCGACATTGAACAATAAATATCTCTTTTAAATTTCTGTTTATTTCAAACATAAATTAATCTGGAAATCTACTTAACGAGAACGATCACTTCTTAATTTACTTCAATCAGCTGTAACGTCTCAGAACTTTAACCTCACAAAACACAGAATTTGACTAGAGGGAATAATCGCAGAACTTGAACCTACACCAGTAACCTGAGCGGGTGACGTCATACAGTGACCGGAGGAACTACTTAAGTATCTTTTTCGTTATTTGTTTTAATCATAAAAATTTTTAAGAGTCTCATTGCTTTGAGCAGCTTGGTTTAATTTAATTTCATTGGCGTCATATTTTTTTTTTAAGAAAATATTGTGGGAGATCATATTGTTGTCGTAGGCGTACCGCTATAGGCAACACGTTTCACACAAATACTTTAAGAAAATATAATTTTATAGATTTAACAAAATTAAACCCCACAATATATGAACGTGGTTGATGGATTGATGGAGCCACCGGTGAATAAAAGAACGTAACTGTATTAAGAATATTCAAGAAAGAACTTCTTAACAAAATTACTACCTCGGTTTAGTCCATTTGAATGGAAGGTTGAATACGCCACATTATTAGAAACGTCACTGTCGCTATTGTAGGAGATAAGTCAATAGTTATTTACGTTACAAGTCCGGAAAGTGACTTATTACGGTACGAGATAGATGTTTATGGACGAGGCGACGAAGGAGACGAGTCAATAATATCTAATCGAGTACCGTAATAATCACTTCATGGACGTGTATCGTACTATATTTTTTTCATACTGCCTTTGGTTTTAAACGCATTAAAATATTGTGGGGTTAAATTTTGTTAATTCTATAAAATTATATTTTGTCAAGGTATTTGTGTGAAACGTGTTGCCTATAGCGGTACGCCTACGACAACAATATGACCTCCCACAATATTTTCTTAAAAACAAATATGACGCCAATTAAATTAAATTAAACCAGGCTGCTCAAAGCAATGAGATTCTTAAAAATTTTTATGATAAAAAAACAAATAACGAAAGAGATACTTAATGTAGTTCCTCCGCTCTCTGTATGACGTCACCCGCTCAGGTTACGTGTGTAGGTTCGAGTTCTATGATTATTATTATCTCCGGTCAAATGCTGTGTTTTGTGAGGTTAAAGTTCTGAAAGTCACAGCTAATGGAAGCAGATTTAGAAGTGGTCGTTTTCTTTATGCGAATTTTGCGAATTAATTTATGTTTGAAATAAACAGAAATTCAAAAGAGACATTTATTATTCAATGTCGCTGAAAAAGATGCATTAGAAAGATTCCAAAATGAATTGGTGTTACAAGTGAGTACAATTTTTTTATATTTTTATTCCTATGGAATGTACCTTAAATTAAGATAAAGCGTGTTCTTAGTTATAAAACAGTATTCTTCAATTGAAATGTATGAATGTAAAAATTCCTGAATATCCTGTTCTCTCTTCCAAGAACAAACTACATCAAAGTTGTAGCACGTGCTAATTTAATTAAAACCTTTATGATACGGATAAATTTAACAATAATTATGGATCTCGTACAAATGAATTAATGACAAAAAAAATCAGTAGGAAATTCCAAAGTTCATCGAAAATGTTAAACGTTTAAATAGAGCGATAATAATTGTTGAAATTCTAGAGTTTATCGAAAATGTCAACTATTAAAATAGAACAATAATAATTGATATCACCTTAAAATGTTCAGAATTTGGTCCATGCATGGATGTTGTAGAGTCCTGGTACTTAATTCTTGCTAAATATGTGTTGGAGCAAATTGGCCCCAAATACCTCAGATGTAGAATCCTTACAACTGTTGTCACCTTCAAATGGACAGGAATATGTTCCTTAAGGCTTAAATAACTTGCCTGTTCTCCTGGAACTGCTAGTATTGGATGCCAATACACTTTGGCCCCAATTTCTTGTCAGGTAGGTTGAATTTTTATGAAAATACACTTTTATACACACACTTTATAGATTTAAGCATTTATCTTGCATGATTATGCGTTAATTGTTTAATTTTACTTACAAAAATTTTAATTTTATCAGGACAAATTTCTTACCCTCTTTTCGCTTTCAGGAACAAAAAACAAGAGAGAGATTTTAGATTCAACAAAACCATGGTTACCGATAATTCTTTTGTTTTCCCAGCTTTCCTTTTGAATAAAAATAAATAAATTTATGTTGGCAGTGAAGGCAAAGTTACTAAAAAAATATCAGTTTTTATGTTGGTGACTGGTAAGCTCAAATGATGTTTATTGGAACTTTGTTTTACAGGGTGATTTTATTTTAGTGAGATTTGGAATTCTAAAATTATTCCTCCTGATTTTGAGAGTGGTCACAAATTTGTCCTTAACATCTAGAAATTAAAACTAATCAATTATTTTCAAGGTACAATTTAAGAAATTTATAAAATTTATGGAATAATTATCTGGAATAAATTAAACTCATCTTGTAGTTTTTCTATTATCTTTCTATCTATTAATTTATTTTCATAAAAAAAATCGAACAAAGACTTATAATGATTTTTAATCATTGTTTCCCCCCGAATGTTGTACACCAATTCAGTATCTCTTTCATAATATTTATAAATAAACATGCTCATTTGTATACTACTCCTAATGCAATCGTAACAATATGAAACTGACATATTTGATAATTTTATTAGGAAGTCATGTAGACTGCTGTGAAAAAATTATGTTACTTGATTTATTCTTAACATGGTTGATTTGCTTTATAAATAAAAAATGAACAGCGGTTACCAAGTAACAATGTAAATAAAGGCAGACATATTAAATTTTTCTGCACACACGAAATATCTGCGGAGAAAATGGATCTGAAATTAGATGAAATTGCTGAGAAAACTGCGGAAGCGATAGGGCAAATCATTCCAGTTAAGTCTGCGAAAAGATATGAAAAAGAATATGCGCTGTTTTGCAACTGGCGTGAACAACACAATTTGAAAAGTAGTGCTGATGAAAATGTGATGTTGGCTTACTTTTTGGATGTGGTAAGAACAGTTTTTTAAAGAATATTCTTTTTAACAGTTTAAATTCTAAGTCAAAAACATTCAACCCTTCTTCATTATGGTCCAAATACTCGATGGTAAAATCAATGATTTTGGTTAATGAGAATGTCAACATATCAAGTTTCCCAAAGTTGATAGCTTTTTTGAAAAAACAAAATGTATACCATCAGCCAAACCAGTCGAAGGTGCTGACAAAGGAACAAATTGAAAGCTTCATGAGGGACGCTCCAGATAAAGAATATTTATTACTCAAAATGATAGCATTACTTGGAGTTGCCGAAGGGAAGAGATCTATAATTTAGAAGTTAGTGATGTGAATGATACGGGTATTCAGCTAGTAGTTAAGATTAACCAGACAAAAACGCATATTCGACGAGCTTTCACTGTGATTAACAATGATGAGGTTCACTATTTGGATGTGTTTAGAAAACACATAAATTTACGTCAACACGTCTCCCTGAAAGCTCTTTTGGTGGGTTATAGACAAGGAAAATGTCTGTCTCAAAGAGCTGGTATACATACTGTTGGCGGAGCACCTAAGAAAATAGCTGAGTTCTTAAAACTGGACCAACCAGAAAAGTATACAGGCCGTAGTTTCAGGAGGATATCCGCAACGTTGTTGCCAATGCTGGAGCTGACCTAAAAGTTCTAAAACACTGTGGATGGAAGCACTGTGGATGGAAGAGTTCTTTAGTTGCAGAAAAGTATATAGAAGAATCAATTGAAGGCAAAAACAAGATTGCAAGATTTATGCAAAGGGGCGAAACTTTTGTTGAAGTGCTACATCACAGCCACAAGTCTTCCGCGATTACAGAAAACACTGCAAAACCAACAACAACTCCATTAATACATATTGTTGGCAACAGCAGTTGTACAATTAATGTCAATCTTCAAAAACTAGAATAAAAGCTTAGTTTATGTTGATTCACTTATTATTTCAAACAACATTGGGAGAATTGAAGAGTACTGTAAAGTACAAGTGTACCGTAAAGTGCTATTTCCCGGACTCCCGGACGAGTCCGGGAAATGGCACTTTACCGTACAGTATGAAAAAATAGTATTTTGTGTATCTAGGAGTAAAAGCGATACATTCCCGGACGACAATGTACTCCAACAAACATTGGAGTCTGGGAATGTGTTTTTACTCCGAGGTGCAAATACTATTTTTTTTAAATCACATTCAATATTGCGATTTTCTATTTAAAATTGTGTGCTTTCCTAAAACGTTAAAGTGACAGCTACAAACCCAAAAAATCAAAAGTTTTGAGCCTTGAGCATATTGAAACCTTTATTAATTATTGAACGACGTAGAAGATTGGGGATCTAAACTTTTAATTAAAATACCTGATTAAAATGTTGAATCTGGAACCGTTGGCGAAAATGATACCGAAAACCGTTTACACTACCACTACACCAACACACACTTTTATATGCCTGACGCGCGTTTCGATAACCAAGTTATCTTCTTCAGAGACCGAAGGTAAACTAAAGCTATGCCTACAAACTAACCTTATATATAGAACATTTTTAGCGCCAAATGTTTTCGCGGTAAATCTTTTGGCGGCAAAGCCAATTTTTAGCGCGAAAACATTTTTACAATAAGTTTTCTTATAATAAACTATAAAGTGGACTATCTGGGATAGGTCCTTTGTCCTTATTTAATCTATTTTTACATTTAATAATTTCTATACTTTCAAATGCATCCAACAATCTATTGTTCGATACATTTTTAACAATTTTAAACTATCTACATTTACAGAATGGTTTTTGGTAAAAGCATGTTCGGCAATACTAGATTTTTCTATACGTCCATATTTTAGATGAGCTAAATGTTCTTTAAATCTTGTTTTAACCGATCTTTTGTTTGCCCAACATACTTTTTATCACAATCATTACAGCTTATTTCATATATACCGCTTTTTTCCAGATCTTCTCTCTTATCCTTCGGATTTCCTAACAATTGTCTCAGGGTGCCACTAGTTTTATGAACTAAACCTAATCCCACCGTGCCGAAAATTGTATTCAATCCTTTGGTATACTGAGGATAAATGGTAATGAAATGAATTTCCTATCGTTGTGTTCTCGCTGGAAAAAGGTGGTTTCACAAAGAGATTTCTTAAAACTATGGCGATTGATCAGCTTATGAATTAGTTTTTTATCATATCCATTAAGTACAGCTATATCCTCAATTAAATTCTTTTCTCTGTTATATCTTGTTTTGTTTAAAGGAAAATGAATTAATCGATGAACCAAAAAATGAAAACTTGCCATTTTGTGTTGATTACAGTGAAAAGAATCTATCGGAATATACCTATACGTAGCGGTGTCTTTCCTAAAAATATCAAATTCTAACTTGTTATTATTTCTTATTACTAATGTGTCCAAAAATGGTAACTGTTCATTATTTTCTAGTTCAAACGTGAATTTTATGCTTGTGAATTTTGAATTTAATTTTGAAATGAAATCTTCTACTGATGATTTCTTCGTATTGAAAACTGCGAAAATGTCGTCCACATATCTACACCATATCCTTGGGAAATACTCGTACTCTTGACTGATCTGTGTTTCAAAATTGCTCATAAAAAGGTTGGCTATAAATGGTGATTGCTGTTCCTTCATATTGTTGATAAACCTGATTGTTGTATTGAAAATAATTTTGGTCCATGCATAGTTTAGCTAATCGTAGGTATTCAGTTCTAACTTCAACACCCAGATCATTCAAGATGAGTAGTTCTTCCAGATACTGTAAAGTTTGTGGAATTGGTACGCTAGGAAATAAAGAACTAACATCGAACGAGATTAAAATTTCCCCATCTTCTAGAACAACATCTTTAACTTTCTTGATAAATTCTAATGAATTTTTAACTGAAAAACTATTACATTTTTTGGGTAGATTTTCAAACTCGTTCGATAACCATTTTGAAATATTATAACTAGGTGTACATATAGCTGAAACAATAGGTCTCATTGCCTTCCCAGGTTTATGTATCTTCGGAAGGCAATAGAGCTTTGACAATGTAGGGTTACTTACAGTTAATTTTCGCAGTTTTCAATACGAAGAAATCATCAGTAGAAGATTTCATTTCAAAATTAAATTCAAAATTCACAAGCATAAAATTCACGTTTGAACTAGAAAATAATGAACAGTTACCATTTTTGGACACATTAGTAATAAGAAATAATAACAAGTTAGAATTTGATATTTTTAGGAAAGACACCGCTACGTATAGGTATATTCCGATAGATTCTTTTCACTGTAATCAACACAAAATGGCAAGTTTTCATTTTTTGGTTCATCGATTAATTCATTTTCCTTTAAACAAAACAAGATATAACAGAGAAAAGAATTTAATTGAGGATATAGCTGTACTTAATGGATATGATAAAAAACTAATTCATAAGCTGATCAATCGCCATAGTTTTAAGAAATCTCTTTGTGAAACCACCTTTTTCCAGCGAGAACACAACGATAGGAAATTCATTTCATTACCATTTATCCCTCAGTATACCAAAGGATTGAATACAATTTTCGGCACGGTGGGATTAGGTTTAGTTCATAAAACTAGTGGCACCCTGAGACAATTGTTAGGAAATCCGAAGGATAAGAGAGAAGATCTGGAAAAAAGCGGTATATATGAAATAAGCTGTAATGATTGTGATAAAAAGTATGTTGGGCAAACAAAAAGATCGGTTAAAACAAGATTTAAAGAACATTTAGCTCATCTAAAATATGGACGTATAGAAAAATCTAGTATTGCCGAACATGCTTTTACCAAAAACCATTCTGTAAATGTAGATAGTTTAAAATTGTTAAAAATGTATCGAACAATAGATTGTTGGATGCATTTGAAAGTATAGAAATTATTAAATGTAAAAATAGATTAAATAAGGACAAAGGACCTATCCCAGATAGTCCACTTTATAGTTTATTATAAGAAAACTTATTGTAAAAATGTTTTCGCGCTAAAAATTGGCTTTGCCGCCAAAAGATTTACCGCGAAAACATTTGGCGCTAAAAATGTTCTATATATAAGGTTAGTTTGTAGGCATAGCTTTAGTTTACCTTCGGTCTCTGAAGAAGATAACTTGGTTATCGAAACGCGCGTTAGGCATATAAAAGTGTGTGTTGGTGTAGTGGTAGTGTAAACGGTTTTCGGTAAAATACCTGATAATAAAACTAATAAACCAAAGTCTTTTGTAATAAATGAGACATATATACCCTTTTATAGAAAATATACAGCAAGGGAGACAGTTTTTTCTAGGCTTAGGCAGGGAATATTTTTCTGGTACAGTACGGGAAAGTTCGTTGGCTGGGAACGGAATATTGTACCAGATTGGCGTACTTTGGGGTTAGAAATTGATCCGAGAACATAGCCATTTCCAAGCGATTTCAGAAAAAATCATTTTATCCAAATAAACTTTTGTCTTACAGTAGTTAGTTTGCATTGAAGATTTTTAAAATATGTATTTTCTTGTTTATGAGTTATTGTAGTGATAAATAGACACATTATTATCGTTAAGGAATATTTCAAGTAGTATTTAAAGAAGTTTTATTTCGTTAATAGCTTTTTTAATAAATATATAAATTTATGGCACAAATTAGAATCAAAAGCATAAATACGAATGTCGTTTGTAAAACCAATTTTTACGATACCCCTTAAAAATAGCCCAAGACAAAACAGCCCCGACAAAATAGCCCCGACAAAATAGCCCATTGACAAAATAGCCCAAGACAAAATAGCCTATTTGATGGGAATTTTAAGATTTCGTTTTTATAATTTAGTGGCACTGGAAGAACAAAAAGGACAGACTTTAATTTTAAGATAAACGTTATAATAATAATATTAAAATTGGATTTTATCATCATTACGTGGGAGTCCAGCTTCAACTCTTCTTTGAACGTTCCACACTGCTACTGGAAAGCGTGGTTCTGCTCTTCGATTTCGTCTCATTCTTCCTATATAATGTGTCTTCTCAATAATTAATAATAAGTTCGTCTATAAGTTCGTCTACCACCTCAGGTACGAAGCTTAACGCTAACAACATCTTTATGCATATTCTGATGTCTTCCTGGTTACGGTAAACGTCAACTAGTTGGAACTCCTGAATTTTCCTCCTGAATTTTTCTCCATGCGAAAATTCAAAAAACACAAAAAGAAAGAAAAAAGAACGATGCTAACTTCAAACTGATTAGGGCACGCTGGAAGGGTGAGAGAATTCAAATAAAGTTGGGCTATTTTGTTTTGGGCTATTTTGTCGCGGGCTATTTTCAAATCAAAATATTCCGAAAACGGTACATAATATCGAGTTTTACCAAGAGTACCTTTTTGGTGTAGAATTAAACGATGTTTATGTTCACTTGGAGTTTTGACTAATAATTCTACTCTAAAAAAAGTTATGTTGAATAATACGTTGTATGAATCGTGTAACTATCCCCCTCTATGAGAGTTAGTTATAAAAACAAATTCATGGGATATATCAGCTTCCAAAACATGTTCGTATAAAATTTCATTGCAATGGTGCCAGTAGTTTCAACAAAATCGTAAAAAATGTGTAATTTTTTATTTTCTTCAACGCCCTTTATCTTGAAAACGGATGGCGTTAGAAAAAAATTTTACTAAGCAAACCCCAATTATTTTTCTGTTTTTTACCTATCCTAGAGACGGTGTTACCTTTTTTTGAAACACCCGTATATGTGTCTTCCCAATAATTCGTCTATAACCTGTGGGGCATTTTCAACTATTTATTCTAATGCCGTTATCACATCCACCTCAGGTACGAAGTTTAACGCTAACAACATCTTTATGCACATTCTGATGTCTTCCTGGTTATGAAATCTTAAAATTCCCATCAAATAAAATTCAATAAATAACGTGTAATAAAGTTAAAAAGAAGGAAAATATAACGATCCTATCTCCAAACTCTCTATGTCCTGCTGTTGGGCTATTTTGTCATTGGCTATTTTGTCGGGGCTATTTTGTCGGGGCTATTTTGTCATGGGCTATTTTGTCGGGGCTATTTTGTCAGGGCTGTTTTGTCATGGGCTATTTTGACGGGACCCCAGTTTTTACAAAACTGACACTCAGAGCATAAAATGGAAAACAAAGAAATATTTCTATTATGTAACTTGTATTACTGAGAGCCGTACTTATATTTCACTAGTTGGACGATAACATTTTTTAATAATTTTACTTGTTAAATCCCTGGTAGTATTTCAAGCAAACTTGCTTAAGTCTTTAATGGCCGACCTCACCGACCCATCTTAAAACAAAACCTAATAAAGACAAGCTTACTTTCCACAATTTTAGGCGGTTAGTTATTTACTTGTACCTTCGTTTTTGCTCTTTAAACCCAACAAAATAAAACACCCTCGATAAAACGTTTTAATAAGTGTCAACATACACCGAGACACTCGATTGAAAAAATATCGTAAGAGATTTTTGCATTATTCTCACGAAATCCAGTAAAGTCCAATTAGGGTCCTTTCGGCACGTCTTTTGTAGGAACGCAATCAAGAGAGTGAGGGAGAGGCGGGCTGTGGAAAAAAAATCGCCCAAAGTTTACGTATAATTCTAAATCCCCTCGAATAAATTCACAGTCATATTGTTTGCCCGAACGCAACATTGAGATGCAAAGCACGCTTTGATCCTTTCGAGAAGTGACGGGGCCTGACAGCTCGACAAAGCCGCGTTCACGCTGTCGCGTTTTACGCGAATATCGCCTCTAAAACCGGTTACATAAGGACACGGTGAACGGAGGTTGACTGTTGTTACGTCATGTTGCACTTTCACACGCAGCTACTCTCCGGAGGTTAATAGAAACCAGCGAGTGAATGAAACACGCTCGCACAACTAATATAAACATTCGTCGATTCTGCTAAAACGAGGTTTTAGCAAAAAGACGCTTAGAAAATAAAATAAACGTATTATTTTAACTTTCTTTAGCTAAAGTATGGGAAGAACTAAAAGAAATAGTATTTAGTACCAAATTGGGCTTAAGATATTAGTTTGGCCTGTTGTTTTTTAGCTGCAAGTAGTATAATATCCATAAATTCGTCAATGTAGGGTCGAGCAAATGGTCAAAAAACGAATATACCACTTCCTATTCCTCATGAATATTTTGTATCTTTCAATTTTAATATCCATCAGATCAATGACAACCATCTGTATCTGTATACGTAAAGTGAAGAGGGTGAAACCTAAAAACTTCATTCGTACTTAGTATTATTTCCGTTTATTTGAGATATCCAAGAAGTCACACACCATGTGCTGGACTGTTTTCTCTTCTTGTTCACATCCTTTTCTGTATAGGTGATTAAGCATCGCCTAAAGGATAGCATTGAAATTCAAGTGGGAGAGTTAAATTAGAATGATGAAATATCTTCTGAGGAAAATTTTGGGTAAAGCTGGTATTACATTTGAGAAGTTATTCACCATTATTTGTGTATATGCCTAAATATAGCAAAAATCTTGGTCCACAATGTTTTAAGGAATTTGTAACATGTCTATCGTAAACGATACCGCTATTATTACCATTAAAACCGACCCCGATTCACTGTCAATGCTACTGTACTCGAGACACCCCTTATAGACGCTAACTATTAATCTGTTTGAACGAGGCCAATCAAAGAACGCGCATTTCGCTTGCAATTGAATGTGCCGAACGTATCTTTTATGACAAATTACATGAACACGTATTGAGCTAACCTATATAAAGGCCAGCAAGACAATTCCGTCCTGTACATTAATAATTTTCAATATTGTTTAAATTTTCAATTTGTTTATTATATTTATGGACGCTGTGTTGGAAGACTTGAAGATAAGACAATTTATTTGTTGAAATTTAGTTATTTGCTGTCCTATCTGAAAAGTCTGTCCAATACCAACGCCTATACCTCCATGATTCCTTCTCACACACATAAAACTTTTAGAAAGATACAACCCTCTAAGTTGGAGCCAAGTTATTGCCAAGTTATCGCTAAGTTGGAGTCAAATTATCGCTAAGTTGGAGTCGAGTTACAGTCAAGATACCGCTAAGTTGGAGTGAAGTTATTGCTAAGATACTGCTAAGTTGGAGTGAAGATACCACTAAGTTGGAGTCAATTTATTGTCAAGTTATCGCAAAATTTAGAGCCCAGTTACCGCTTATGTTTAGACAGTCCTTCAAACCACTTCTGTTAAGAATACTATTACATCCCGAGCAGCCAGAACCATTAAAGAAACTTTCATCTCTCCACGAAAAAGCTGAAGCCGCCCTCCTAGACAGCACAGAAACCTAAAGTTAAGTCCACCTTTTACAACCCCAGTTCATTATCAGCAAGTACTTGCAGTTTCAATAAATAAACAATAAAGAATAATAAAAAAACTCTTCGTTTTAACAAAACTTCCGATATTTATTTAAAAAATTGCTTTTTTAACTTTTAACTTTTAAGCAATTTTTTAAATAAATATTGGAAGTTTTGTTAAAACTAAGAGTTTTTTATTATTCTTAATAAGATGGACTTCCAAAAAGCAAAGGTTAGTACAATCAATTTAAATAAACAATAGTTTTAAAAACCGTTTTATTTATATACCTTAGACTATAAGTCTTAGGGTGTAGCGTGGTTGGTCTTTATTTCAAGTAGTTTCTTTATTTGTTTAATTAAAGTAATTACAAGGTGTTTCTATCTTTCTCACCTTAGTTTTTGTGTAGATTGTTTGCTTAATCGATAGCGTTCAAAAGATAGTGGCGCCCTCATTACTTATACATCCCAATCCTTCCTATAGTGAGCATTAACTTGGAGTCGAACCACCCCCTGGAGAGGGTCTCTTAGCCGGGCTCTCTTTTGTAGAGTTTTTTTTGGTTACAAATTTAAATACAATGGAGTTCCAGGTTTAGACGCTGTAGAAAACCAAGTTTAAAAACACACCTGATATTTATATTGGATGATATGAAGAAGAAGAAATGCACTCTTAATATACGTTAGTCACAGCAGACTTTGTTAGGCTTATGGAGGGTGCGAGTCCAAAGATTATGAATCGGTATGATTCTTGACAGACGAATGACAACATTGGAAGATGCACCTTGATGAGGTTCACCAGCAGGACATTCTTGAATATTCTCTTGATCCGAATAACTTGAAATTAAAATACATCCAGCAAATCAGCAATTAAATGTTGTAAATGAGCAAATAAATCTACTGTTAAGATGTTTGCTTTGGTTGAGCCTTCATTTTACATATTTAAGACATTAATTTACCACAAATAAATGAAGTTATTATAAAGATTAGCACGAGACAGTGTTGTACTGATATAAGAAAATAATCCATGATAATTCCTTAGGGCTAATAATATCTAAACATAAATATTGTTATGCCTCAATACTTCAATACTTGGTGTTCATCAATACTTAGTTTAAACTTCATTTAATAACATCAAATACTTAGTTACATAACCAAATTTATTTCCTTTATGCCCCTCTGATGACTTAAAAAAGCTGTCACTGGGATTGATAATATAAAAAAGTCGTTTGCTCAAGACATATAAATATTTACCATAAGCCTATAAAAATCTGCTAAAATGTGCACTACTATTTATCCTGGTTGGATTTTCTAGTTTAAAACTAAAAATACGGATTTTATTTATAAGATGAGACTGGTTATA
The DNA here is from genome assembly GCA_035357415.1 of Ophraella communa. Taxonomy (NCBI): domain Eukaryota; kingdom Metazoa; phylum Arthropoda; class Insecta; order Coleoptera; family Chrysomelidae; genus Ophraella; species Ophraella communa. Next base: position 25,525,557 of record CM068994.1, on the reverse strand, counting down.
TCTTTTATATCCAGAAAGAATGAGATAAAATCTGTCCTGAAAATGTTTTGTTTTGTTTGAATGTATCGGAACTAAAGACGTCGAACTGTATGCGAAATGGTATGCAGCGCCACTGGTAAATGTATTTCAAGTATTGAGGGCTCTCGTATACATGGTTAGAAGAGGGTGACTGCATATTCTCCATTCTGTTAAGTGCACTCGGTCACGCAATTGTGTTACACACATTAAACACAAAAAAATATACACCTCAATGGTGTTGTTGAGTACCTGTGAAGATACTTTTCTATAAAAAAAAATTGGATCAGCATTCCAAGCGATTCGCAAAAACTCTGTCTGGCTAAAAAAACGCCAAGTCTACATCTAAAGTAACTGTTGATTGATTTTTTTTCTTCTTCTTTTTTGGAATAAAAAAGTTATTTAGCCAGACTAAATAGTTGATTGAATTAACAATTAACAAATATGTTTTTTTTCAATATCAATGACCCGCTGTTTCAAGTTACTATAAACTAAGTTAAGTATAAAGAATTAGTTTATACTTATTTTTATGTCAATTAATTACCGAGATGGACCAAAACAAAATCCTTCAGCCACCTAGAGAGCGACTGACAAAGATGTTCCTCCAAAAGGGAGGTTATGGCATCAGTCCTTAGAATTCGGATACATCTAAAAACTAGTAGAAACTGGATGCAGGACCCCTTCAGAAGAAGGAGCCCCATCGGGAAAGGGGGTAGAGACAAAAACGTTCAATATAACAACAACACTCTCTTTTTTCTAATTCAATTCATGTTCTTAAACTACGTTCTCATTTTTCAGCAAGGTACATTTTGTAGTAAGACACCTGGTTAGATTTAATGTGAGTTGAATGATAAACTCGTCCCTCCAATACAGCCAGCCCAGGCTTATTGTGCCTCATTCCTAGAGATTATAGTTCACCGTTTAACCCTCAACTTCTAATAATGTCAATAGTTGATTTAGGCGAAGCTTTCTTAAAGTCCTTATGCTCCAGATATGCCGAGATATGCGAAACAAAAGGTATGTTTCCAAATCCGATGTTGAATACTGTGAATCACAATTTCTAAATACATTCGAGCGAGCCTCCGATGGTCGATTTATACTAAGGTTGCAATTTAAAGAAAATGTTGCTGAACTGTCCAGTAACAAGGATCAAGCTCTAAAACGTTTTTATTTTTTAGAGAAAAAACTGAAGGCGGATGTTGAATTAAAACTTAAGTACTCTAAATTTATGGACGAATATATTAAATTAGGGCACATGTCCAAAATTGACGATAACATAACGGACGACTCTACTTTTAGACATTATTTACCTCATCATGGTGTTAAGAAAAAGACATCATTGACCACCAAGCTTCGCGTGGTTCGATGGTAGCGCAAAAACCCCATATGGGTTATCATTAAACAATGTACTACGAACTGGTCCTTGCATTCAAAACGACATTTTCACAATACTTACTAATTTCCGAATTCATAACATAATTATTACCGCGGACATTGAAAAAATGTATAGGCAGGTGTTTATTCATGAAGAAGACCGTAATTTTCAATGCATAGTTTGGAGATCATCTCCAGATGAAGACGTTTCTCACTATAAACTAAATACGATTACTTACGGTCTTGCTCCTAGTAGCTTTCTAGCTACAAGGTGCTTAAAACAATTAGGCTTAGAATTCAAAGAAACCTTTCCTGATGCAAGTGACATTATTTTAAGACAAGGACATGAGACGTTTAGTCTTCTACAATGACAGTCCGATGTGCTACTCAGATCTATCATCATTATGGTAATAAATTACAAGTTGGTACCGCTTTCAAAAATCTTTTGATTGGATAGGTCATGATGTGAAATTACTTCAGAAACTACAGGTATGAGTGTGACGAATATACCATTCGAAAACACGCGCACGAGATAGAGAATTCTCACCATAGGCCTCTTTCAACAACTTATAGTACTCAGTCGGAGCTTTTTTTAATTTAACGAGAAATTTCACATTGATCCGTTGCTCGTGGTTTTCGTCATACATTGTTATCGGCACGAAAAAAAAACACGTTCGTTTCTAACCCCTACAGAAAAATACTACTACAGCAACAAAAACGTGTACTGGAATAGTAGACACTTCCAGCTATCTAACGCTGCATTCGTTTCCCACCCTACCCCTTTAGGACGCCTTCTGCGTGCGCAGTCTCGTTATTTAATAGCCAGACCACGTATATCTGTATCTGTAATTCTGGAAGGGTGGGTCGCCCCACTGCACTTAGGCCACATTTGGCCCATTGTGCTTCCTTCTGAGATTGAGCCTAACCTATAGGCTCGTCAACCGTCCTACCTGTTTAAAGTAGGTGATAACGTCGCCTGTAGGCAGCTCCCTCAAGTTGACATGTGTTAGCCAGTTCTCGCCGAATACAGAAAGTCTTATTTGAGTGAGTGCCGGACAATCATAAAGGACGTGCTCAACTGTCTCATTCTCTTGTTCACATCCTCTGCATAGTGGGCTGTCAGATAAACCCAACCTGTTCAGATGTTTTCGTAAATGACAATGGCCAGTAAGTATACCTGTGACCAACCGCAGGTCCTTTCTGGTCATGGCCACGTATTTCTTGGCTGCTCCGCTATTCGGATACTTCAGAAGTTCCTTGGATGGTTTGCAACCTTTTTCTTCGTCCCATCTTCCCCTGAATTTGTCAAGGGAGCGTGCCTTTACTAGGTCAACCACCGCTGATGCCGGCAAGCTGACAAGACTACCGGGTCCCAAGAGCCTTTGGGAGGCAGCTTTTCTAGCCAACGAGTCAGCTACGCGGTTGCCTTTTGAAATTCCATGACCTTTTATCCAGCCTAGAGTAACTACATTATTGTTGCAGGCTTCCGTAAGGGCCATGTGACATTTTAAAACTAGACCTGATGTGATCTGTAGCCTATTCAGGGCTAATAGTAGGTACTTGTCTGCTGTCCGTAAGGATACGGATGTTTTTGCCAGTAATTTCTCTTATGGTAATCTCTTTTGCAGCTATGGAGACGGCAGTTAGCTCTGTCTAAGCTATACTTGCATTACAACCCATTGCTCATTTTATATTTAGGTTTAGGGATCTGGAGTAAATTCCACATCCTGAACCTTCTTTTGACTTAGATCCATCGGTAAAGATACATATAGTACCTGTCGCCAATGCATTTTGAGCGTTGTCATTAATGATTATCTTGTAGGGCCTGTGAAAGGCATATCTTGGTGAAATCGATTCTGTTTTTGCTTGTAGCATTGGAAGCTCGTTTATAGCTTCGCGCCACAAACCACACCTCGACTCACCAGATTCTACTTCGAGTTGTGTACCGGTAGAGCGGAGCCGTAGCATGGTCATCCAAACCACCTCCTTGATATATAACCAAGGATCACCTCCATCGCTCTAGTTGATGTAGTTCTCATGCCTCCTGTTATGTTAAGGCATGTTGTTCTTTGTAAATGGTCAAGTTTGCGGACGACTGTCAGCTGTATTGTTTTTACTCCCCAGGCAATCGCGCCGTAGGTTAGCATAGGTCTTATGATTGCAGTGTAGATCCACTCCGTGACCCTTGGTGACAATCCCCAGGTACGACCAATGGTTCTTCTACACTGTTCATAGGCAATTTATGCTTTTTTGACTCTATTTTCTAGATGATGTTAACTTGCTGTCAAAGGTGATCCCTAGATATTTCACCTCTGCAGAGAAGTTTAATTCAGTTTTTAGGAGTTTTGGAGCCCGAAGGTTCACAAACTTCCTTTTCCTTGTGAAAAGGACCATCTCTGTCTTTTGTGGGTTTAATGACAGTGAGTGATCCTTGCACCAGCTTTCTATGATATTGAGGGCCTCTTGCATTCTAGCACAGAGTGTTTCCTCAAACCTTCCTGTTTGCAGAATCACTAGGTCATCTGCATAAGCAATAGTGTAGAAGTTCTCACTGCTTAGGTGATTGAGTAAGGAGTCTAAGACCAAGTTCCACAGTAGAGGTGAGAGCACCCCTCCCTGTGGACATCCTTTGACAACTATTATTGCTCTCTGAGAGAGCATGTTGTATATCCATCCATTTACTGTCTGGGGAATGCCCCTTTCAGCAATAGCATTGGTTATTTTGGAGAAGGTGGTTTTATCAAACACACCTTCGATATCTATAAATACGCCCAAGGTGGACTCTTTTTTGTCCAGCGATCTTTAGATGTGGCCGGCCACAAGGTGGAGGGCCGAATCTGTAGATTTTCCTGGGGAAATGCTGATTTGGATGTAGTGGATAACGTGTAATCAATGCATCTCTTATGTACCTTTGACAAAGTCTCTCCAAAGTTTTCATTGTGAACGATGTGAGACTGATGGGTCTGTATGCTTTTGGGATGGATTGGTCCAATCTTCCTGGTTTAGGTATAAAGACCACCTTGACTTCTCTCCAACCTTTGGGAATGTACCTCAGTGCCAAGGAGGATCTGAGGATTCCTACCAGGTGCGGCATCAACACCTCCAGGCCCCACTGTAGTAGGGCTGGATAAATGCCGTCAGTTCCTGGTGATTTAAAGGGGGAGGAGCTCAGAATGGCCCACCTTAATTTGTCTTCGTCGACAATCTGGTTTGCTATTCTTCAGTCGTCGTCCGTAGGATAGTGTTGTACCTCGTCGCTCCAGGTAGCCATATTTTGAAATCTGGAGTCGGGGAAGTGTATGTCAGATTATTAAGATAAATTTTCAAAGAAGAAACTATGGGGAGCTGATCACCGTGTAAACCTTCAAAAATAGTAATAACATTTGGAAACCTTAACTTAACTACAAAATAAAACAGAATATAAAAAAACGGTGTCTATTAGAAACACTTAATATACAAACTTAGATAATTCTCAATGTCAAATTTCTTTTTAATTTTTTCCGGCGACAATATCCTTATTGCTGCCGTAGTTTTGTTGTGTTCGTGCATGAATGAGCAGTTTCTTATTTTCTTAAATTGCCTCAACTGTTTAAGATCGTAATACTCTTTAGTAGCTACTTCTATTTGGACGCAAACTTGACACATGAATTTATCGTAGTTTTTGTGCCAGTATTCTCCTTCGCACAGTCTACCGCACAAATGACAACAATGCGTTGGGTCTTTCTCGCAAATTGTCTCGACGCACGGTACCATCTTTGGACGCCCGAAATTGTGTTGAATTTTTGGCCGTCTACACATCCATATTCCTTGAAGATTGTAATCTAATGGACCGGGGAAGTTGGACGTCGTTAGCACCCAAACTTTGCTGCCGATTCCGAAAGGTTTGGCATGTTTTTTCGGTACCGACCACGTAAGCGGCGGAGCATGAGAGTCCGGACCTGGGAAAATAAACGCAGTAGGTTTCAACGTTTTAAATCTTTCTTCGGTACTGGCTAAAGGAGGAACGCCCAAATTGGATCTAACTTTGTTCAATGTATTGTACATGGAAGATGTTATGGTTTCTATGTTGTAGCAACCGGGTCCAGTTCTGGGATTTATTTCCGGTGCAATTCTTCTCTGTTGGGGAGATAATCCTTTACCGATACATCCGGTGTCTCTATCTTGACTTCCTCCAAAACTTACTTTCTCAAATTTCACTAATTCTACTATGTAATTGAAGTCGGGATCGTCGCAATCTATTTCGGATAGCAGTTCGGGCGGTGCTACATATATTAAAGAAACTACAAGAAGATACACTTTACTCATGTTTGGAAAGAAATTTTTCTTCCATCAAATACTAGGAAGTACTTAGATTGGTGTAATAAGAGTCAGAATCCCAGTACCTACAATTAATTTTTATTTAATGTCACTAATGTCATATTTATGTCTATTAGCAAGGTTATACTCGAATTTTTATGACTTTGATCACTGGCAAGTGACATTTTCCATACATTACACTGGGAAAAATTTTATATTTATCTAATTATGCATTTCACCCAATCCCCTCAACAAATAGGAAAGTTACCTAATAGAGAGTTGCCTTTTATATTTCGGATTGTATGTAGTCTGTAACTTTGACAGTGTTATGTTCTAAGGTTTGCCCACAGACGCCATCTTTATGTCACGTGATTTGGAAAGCCTAATAGCGCTCGGTATGTCAAAATGTTCTGAGTACGTATAACCTCAAAAATGTCCAACTCTACGAATAAATAATAAAAAGGAAGGAGTATAATACGATTTGACGATGTCCGCAATGGTTCTTGCATATGGCTGACTTGAAGTTTCCGGTTACCAGTGGTGTCACACACAGGGTATTATATACTTATGCCTCCTATTAAGTATTAAAAAAAAAATAACTGTTTTCCGCTTGTAATTATCTGTACAGTAATGTACATTGTCATAAGGTTGTAGGAATATAAATTTAGATTAAAAACTTCTAACTAGGTAATTATAATAGGTGACTTAGTTGGTCTGTATAAAAAATAAAGGAACGTCTATGATAACAATGTGGTTGTCATTAAAGTATTTTGTTAATTTTTAATAATTCAGATAAATAGAACCCTGCAGATGAAAAGTAATTCCCATTCAAGAGTTGGGTTAACTACTTAAATCATAAAATAATATATAAAACAGCATGAAAAAACGATTTATGTCAAATGTCACGATTCGAATGAGTCATATTTGGTTCTTCAATATGGCCGACTTCCGTCGCGATTATTTGCTAGATTAAAATATGACAACATTCCTTCCTTTCTATTCTTTATTCGTAGGTCCAACTCTACGATAGAGCTGTCAGTTGCCATATTGCAACACCAGGGTTGCCGCCAAATCCCGAAATATAAAAGGCAACCCTCTATAGGTAAGTTGACAATTTTATTCTCAATTTGTAATTAAGACTTTTGTAGGTGTTGGCAATTTCCACAAGTTTTTAAAGTTTGTTTTATCCATTGTTGCTACTTCTATCGAACATTGGTATTTTCATACCTTTATTTACATATATTTGATTTAAATAACTAGTATAGGCAATTTAATAAGAATTTAATAAGTTATTGAATATTTATTTTTCAGAAACCAACATCTCTCATGGTTCTGCTGATTCCCCCCAAAAGATACTACCAGGACACCATAATGTTTCATTTATTAAGAACATTAAAAATAGAATATTTTTAAACAAAATTTCCACTATTTATTTAAAAAAATTGCTTGTTTTGAAACTTAATGACAGCTGTTTCGCTAAAAACTAGCATCGTTAGCTGTCATTGAGTTTAAAAAAGCAATTTTTTAAATAAATAGTGAAAGTTTTGTTTAAAAAGTTCTATTTTTAATGTTCTTAGTAAGATGGACTTCCACAAAGTAAAGGTTACTACAATCGGTTTCAATTACTTTAAAAATGATTGGAAAAACAAAGCAAAAAGACTTTACCAAGTTGGTTAAAACCCATCCAAAATCAAAAGGTATATGAAAGCATATCCACCTTTGTTTTTCTTGTGAAAGGGATTATTAGGTTTTGTCTACATTGAAGAACTAATCGTTGGTTATACTCCCTCTACCTAAGGTAGCATGTCTGGATGACCAAGATGAGTTAAAGCATAGAGGAGCTAATTCACAGCACACCACTCATAGTGGTTAGGTACTCCACCTTGCGGGAAGTCTCTTGCCTAACTCTTAATAGTTTATGGTCTTAGTTCATTTCACTATTACAGTGAAATCTGTTTTCTTATTGAGGAGTTTTCCTAGTAGTGTTTCGGTGGGCGTATTATCAAACGCTCCTTCCACATTAAAAAAGGCAACTAATGCTCTTTCTTTGTCATCCAACGCCTCTTCAACCCCTCAATTTCAGATGATCTGCCGATATGATAGGAGTGATGGGTTTGCTAATGAAACTCCCTTTTCTGATATAATTATCCAACACCTTATCGATTGTCTTTAAGAGAAATTGTGAGAGGCTGATTGGTCCGAAAAAGCACCAGCAATCAAATATCCAATTTATACATTGGTAGATTAATTTAAAACAAACATATAAAAGTAATGCAAGTAACATCCGACAGAATTAGAAAAAATGATATACCACATAGGTGTGTTTGCCAAGTAGAAGCTTCCTTCGTATCTGTCTAACTTGCTGTATATTTCCGCTCCAGAACGGAGCTCATTCTTTGATCCATGTGTGTACCATTCGCTTTACTTAGAGGGGCTGTTTTATCCTTCTCTAGTACCTTGAGATCTTTAATGACAATTTCTAATTTCCTGTGGAACTTTGTTGACTTTTTTAGAATGTAATCTTCCACATTTTCTATTTCTGTCTCTTTCCAAGAGTTGCTTTGTGGTCTGGTGATTTTTTCAGCCTGGTTAGAGCTATCTTTGCTTCGCTTATTATAATTCAATGCAGGTAGTGTTTCTAACGCTGCCCCAGTTATTCCATTATGGACAAGTATTTCAATCTGGGTCATTTTAGTCTTAGCTGATAGTAACAATGTAACACTGGTCTGAGTCCCCAACAGTAGTTTACACGTACAGTCGGCTTTAGAATAGCATATACATGTTAAATGTGAATTTCCTTTACCTATCAAAGTTATAAAAACACCCTGCTTCAACAAGATAGGAGTGGCGATTTTTAAAACGCCTACAAATACAATTTTTGAAATCTTGGTTGGTTGGGGACTTTTGCCAATACTCTTTAAATAGGGGGGTGGGGGAAGGTTCAAACTTGTTATAAACAAATGTCATATAACTTTTTTTTTAACCGATTTCAATGATTTTGGCGTAATTTAAAAGAGTTTCTTCTGTTTAATCAGATGCATAAGAAAAATACCAAAATTAAACAGTTTTGTCCACGCTAGGGAGTTCTACTTAAAAAAGGCGATTATTTTTTATTTTTCTCGGAAATTTCTAATGTAATGATGCTTTCTTTTTTAATTTAGAAGAAAAGAGGATAAAAAATAAAGAAATTAGTGAAAAGCGCAAGTCTAAACCTTAACATTTTATTTGATATCTTAAAATTAACATATCACAATAGTTAAATAGAAGACTAAAATCCGTGCCAATGTCGTCGTAGAATAAGAAAATCCAAGAAATAGTCACAATCAAAAAACAAAATTCTAAATCCTTGTCAATAGCCAAAGTTCGTCGTAATAAAAAATCACTAAATAAAATTCAAAATCGGTGTAAATAGCCAACGTTGTCACAAAAAAGGAATCAGTAAAGAGGTTGCAATAAAAAACAAAACCGTACTGTATAATACACAGGCAATTTGTGCAATTTTCCCTCACTCAATATAATCCCTGTGTAACATTAAAGATATGGGCGTGGACAACTATTTGACTGATTTCAAATTTATTATTATTTAAACCGTTATTGGTTATACACAATAAATAGGACATCCTTAATGAATTCAATGCAAGCCATTTGAGTTTGAAAATGTATATGCTATTCTGAAGCCGATAGTACGCCTAGCAACCTGCAGGCTGTGTCCGCTTTGTTTATAATATTCTGTATGTGTCGTTTCTAGGTTAATTTGGATCAGGAATAACTCCAAGGTAATTTACTTCATCCGACAATTTCCCCCGAAGCCAAAGTGTGCCAACTTGTTCTTTATTTCTTCTTTTGGGGACAGCTACTATTTGATATTTAGAGGGACTGATATTTAAAGTCTTCTCTCATTTAAATTAAATAAGAATAAAGACATATTAAAAACGAAAATTGAATTCTATAATATGTAAAACGAATCATCTCGACTTTATTCCAAACGATATAAACTCGATAGTAAAACATTTAATAACTCAAAACTGATTGCTTGTTGTCGAATATGAACAGATTTATGACAACATGCTAAAAACAAAAATATACACGGCTAAATTTATTTAGTGTTCGAAATAATTCAGTCGTTCGAATATATATATATATGTGTGTGTGAGTGTGTGCGTACGTGTGTATGTGTGTGTACAAGGTTCTCATTAGCTATCGACGATATGTTCGGCATTTGTTTTACGTAGAGAGACACAGCACAGACGTGTATGGCCCACTGACAGATTTATGCGTTATTTGTGGAAACAGACGTCGAGGGCCCTGTATAAACAAATACTTTTCCATTCTTCACGTTTTACTGGGACGTTTGATGTTTTTCAAATACACACACACTTTACACAGAGACGTGCCAGCGGAACTTTCACAAACATCGCAATTTCAATCGAATTAATCTTCATAAATTGACAAAATATTAAAAATGTTGCCTTGAATCTTTTGATACAATAAATCTGTAACGATAAAGCTTAATACAAGTAACAATAAATTAATATTGTAATGTTTTTCTTATTTATTTATATAGTTATTGTGGGTGGGATAAATTATTAATCAATTTACAAATATTAATATTACTCAGTAGTCGGTTCAAACTAAATTAACCTGTAAATATGATATTAAAATTTCTAAAATACAACCCTGTTTATCAGTTGGTTGGAAACTATGTTCATTTAAATACTATGACTTCGATATTATAAAACAAATCATTAATCGGTTCAACATCTACTTTCTAACAATCGATTTTACTCTTATGTTAGTTTGAATATCACGTTATGAAAAAAACATTAAATTTATTTCATAAATTAAAATAATTATAATAGAAAGATCAATAATGTTTATTATAATTTAACTTTGTTTTTAAAAACATACCGTATAGGTTTCTCCTATTGAAGTTGGTAACTGCGTTTCATACTTCAAACGTCACACTGTCGGGAATTGTGTTCTAGGCTAGGCATCATGGCGTTAGTCTCCTATGACATTGAACATCGTCTAGTGGCACTTGAAAATTTATCTGGTAATTATTTATTTATTTCTTCTCCAATTTTCTTAAATAGGTTGGTTTTATCCCAATACTTCCACAAATATTAATATAATTTATAATTTTTCAATTGACAGTTGAACAATGGTGGGGGTTACTTTGTTACATCTGCTAACTAAGCCGCCATTAAAGTTTTTTGTTTATGTTGACATAGGTTTGACCTTTGAATAAAATGTGACTGACCAAAAAACAATGAAATTCACGGTATTTATACGCTTTCTCTCAAATTGACATGTAATTGAATTTGAACTGTTTTATAAGGGAGTTTTTCGTGATTTTCTGATAAATCTATTTAATTAATCTTACTTTAATGATTCTATTTTTGGGTGATAATTAAACTTTAACTTTAATAATTGATAATAAGTCAACTTTCATTAATTAAATTTCACTTTTTTTTACTTTAAAACGGAGCGAAGTGACAGCTACCGGTTATTAAACAAAATTAAATTTTTAAAAACAATTATGAGCTAAAACACTTAACATCTAATAAATTTCTACATAGTTACATTCCTTAAGATTTGAAATATTTATGGATGTTATTTTCTATGACCAATATTCTATAATTTTTTTATAAATTGCTTTTTAAAATTACTTTATCTCCGCCATTTTTATATACAAATTTATCTTAAATTACATAATTAACACACATTTCTACTCTATAATATACAAAACTTTAGTGTAAAACATATTACGAATCTATACAAATAATAATAATAACAAATTTTATCCTATTCTGGTATTTCGCAACAATTATCTCCAGTGTCCTTTCACATTGTAGTTTCACATTTCATACCTCATATCTAATAGATATTGTTTATTTATAGTGTCCTATCACTTACATTACATAGTTTTTAAGTCCGATAGTTTGATTACTAGTGTCCTATCACTTTAGAGATTTGGGTGCACTATCACTGTTCTATTTTGATTTCACCCTATCACTCACAGTTTATAAATTTATAAATTTATTAGGAAGGTTTAGAGAAACTGGAAGTTATAATAGAAGACCAGTTCCAGGACGTCCCAGGTTTACTAATCCTGCTGATGACCGTTATTTAAGAATTCAGACTTTACGAACTCGTCAAGTTACAGCCAGGCAACTGCAAAATGTTCTCTCAGGACTAAAATGTTGAATCTGGAGCCGTTGGCGAAACTGATATCGAAAACCGTTTACACTACCACTATACCAACACACACTTTTATCTGTCTCACGCGCGTTTCGATAACCAAGTTATCTTCTTCATAGACCGAGGGTAAACTTCGGACGCTCTTTTGGCGAAATGGCTTCCCCCATTTTGGTATTTTAACTGCCGAGGAACTTGTCATGTATACCTAAGGTAGATCTTTGCTGAATTCATTTTCTGACCCAAATTTTTCTACGCGTTTTGTCATTTTCCTTTATTTGCTTAATTGAATGCATGTTAAAACAGCAGCCACTTCCTGAAACGACATTTTTCTGGAAGTGTGTGTACACGTTACTCAACCAAACGAATTTGCTAGACGAATTTGCCGCAACCAATTTTAAAACAATTAGACTACAGTCTAGACATGTCGCCAAGTACTGAAAAAACTTTTACTTGCAAGTGGACACGAGGATTGGAATAAAAGACATGAAAGTAGTTAAGCTGTCAGTCGAATTATATTTTGTAAATTGTGTTTAAAAAAAAAGAGAAATAAAATGTTACATACAGTATAACTATACATGCAAGGTTATTTCAAACATTTGAAGACATGTCTATTGACCGTCCTGTATCAAGTAAATTTACAATTTTAAGGCTCTACGATAAATTTGGTCAATTATCTCATAATGAAGCGATTTCTTCCACTTTTTGTATAAAAAATTGTATGCCACTCGTGTATTATGTTCCTAAGACACCTGACAATTGATATAAATCTTTCTCACATGACTTATTTTCAACAGTACCATAGTTAGTTATCACTAGCACCATAAAAAACTATTTATTGTATAATCTAAATATGTACGACTTCCAGAAAGTAAGGGTTAGTACAATAAATTTCATTATTCTTGTATTTTAACTCAGATCTGTAAAATATTAATCTACAGGATATATAATTATATAATTTTTTATCTATGCTAGCAATCCTTAGAAATATATCTGCGTCATTTTTATTTTAAATAAACCATACATAATTTAAAATTATTACACTTTTTATTAACTGCTGAAGCCGTCGACATATACGGAACTAAATTTAAACCATTCCCAAAAGAAAATAGCAGAAATTAATGTACCTTTAGATGGTCATCTATCATTTCATTAAAAAAAACGTGAATGTACATTCATCACATCCCAATTTTCTAAATATACATCACACCGGTATCTTTATATGAATACATAAATATATCTCCCTTATAATTGTCAACAGTTGCTTTTGGTAGCGTTGTCTGCCGTTAATTATCTCTTTAAATTTAACCATCCTCTAATTAAACAATGAAGATGTGTTAATTATAATACGAAAGTAATTTATGATGGTCGGACTAGGACTGGGATGCGTGCATTTGTCTGTGTGAGGACATGGTAAACGGTAGTCAGTTAAAAATAGCAAGTTCGCCGTGATATTTTAATAAATTCTTATTATTAATTAACAAACTATTTAAATATAAGATAAAAATACAAATTTTACGGTGTTAGTAATACGTCACTTTAACAACAGTCTATGTCTTATTAAACTTGAAGTTTGGTCTCAAAAAATAAATAAGTAGTAAAGTGTGTTCAACAATATAGTGCCTACAATAAAAGGGGACTGATGGTAATAAACCACTTTCATTGCGATCGTCTGTCACGGTTTATTGCTTATGGTCAAAATTTGCACACAGGATCGGTTCTTGTATTTGTATAATTTGGGTTGAGTTTAATCATTTATATTTGTGTTCCCGTAGTGAGAGTTAGTCTGTGCTGTTTAATAATTTTTGTGAAAAATGTTTCGTCCTTGGGAAACTGCATCAGCGGCGCCCTGTGTTACTGTTCCTATTCGACGACGAGTTTTATCCCATGATGCCAAAGAAATCGTCAGACATGTTCATCAGAAGCTGGTCCAAAAGGGTTGGGCTTTTACTCCTGCTGTAAGAGAAACCAGCGATTTGACAGAGATACCGTAAACATCAGTGAGAGTTCACATTTCGAGGTCAATTCATCCGAGACGAAAACGAAACGATAGTGGTGTTTCCAGAACTACTGATGACGGTGATAAAGATTTGATAAGAAGAACTATCTACTCTATGTACGAAGAAAACTTGGTGCCTACTATCAAATCATTGCAAACAAGACTAAGGAGCTCCACTGAGATAAGGATATCAATTGGAAACCTATGGACACTTTTATCCAAACTAGGTTTCAAATACTGCAAAATTGACAAAAGGCAAGATATTATGGAATCCCAACAGATTAGGCAATGGTATTTTGAATATTTGACTGCTTTAAGTGATTACAGGTCTTTACAAAGACCAATAATCTATTTGGATGAGACCTGGTGTAATACCCACGGTACGCCGGCAAAAGGATGGACCGATGGACAGTGCGATGCCAATAAAAAGCTCCATCGAACAAAAGAAAACGGATCACGATTATTGATGCTGGATCAGAAGATGGTGGGATTCCAAACAGTTTGGGACTTTTGGCGAAGAATATTCAAGATTCGTCGTTGGATTACCACCAAGATACTACAGCCGAATTGTTCGAAGATTCGTTCGAAAACACTTTACTGCCAAATATTTTCCCGCATAGTGTCATAGTTATGGACAAATCCAGTTACCATAGTCGCCAGTTGAAGAAGGTTACAGGCTCTTCAAATACAAAAGCAGAAATCCAGGAATTTATGCTCCAAAACAACATGTATTTTGAAGAAGGATATAAAAATCGCAGCTTTTAGAGGTTCTAAGGACATTTAACATACGGAAGACATGTATGTAACACAATTGCAGCATCCAAAGGACATACAGTTCTTCGTCTTCCTCCTTGCTACTGCGTATTCAACCCGATTGAGCATATGTGAGAAAACTAAAGAATAAAGTGGGGACCCAAAATACTATACCTACATTATGTCCTTCTGTAATTGCATTAATCCGGCAAAATATAGATGACCCAGACGCTGATTGTTAAAAAAGAACAATAAATAAAAGTGGAGGATTCATACAAGGCATTTCATACTAACATAGAACCCCTTATAATTAATGTAGACGACGATAGTGATCGTGAAACTGAATTGATATATTAACATATTTAAATTTTTATTAAATTTTATTAAATTATTTTTGCAAATTTAATCCTGACCTGCATTCTTTACCCATTCTGCATTCATTCTGCATTCTTTATATTTACACACTTTACTTCTTTAGTGCTAATGCTTCTTGCTTCCAATATAGTGAAATCCTCTTCTTCATTTATGCCATGGTCTGTTGTTGGAAAATAGCAGTTTTTGGAATGGTTTTGGATCTATGACATTGTTTATTATTGTATGTATGTATGTATGTATGTGTCAGGGGTGATAATCACACTGCGACCCATAGGATCTATTGTGTCCCCCTTACTTGCCATGTTCTGATATTCTCTCAGACCTATAGCAGCTCTTCGAGTCCTATTTTCCTGAGGAAGTTTAGGACATCGTCGGGCTTCAAATCAGGTAGATCCCCTTCCTCTATTTCATGTGCTCCTAGGTATCTAGCCCTAGAATTTTGCAAGGCAGGACATTCTGAGAGTATATGTATTGAGGTTTCATCCTCTTCCTCACAGAATCTGCACTTTGCTTCATCTGCTAACCCTAGTTTCTTCATGTGGCTTCTTAACCGGCAATGCCCGGTTAATATTCCCGTTAGAATACGGAGCCTTTTTTTACTGAGGTTGAGGCAGCTAAGAGATCTCTTCTGGTCATAGTTCCCCAGTAGTATCTTAGATTGCCTCAATCCTTCCAGCTGATTCCAGTACTCGGATTTTTCTTTCTCCATTTCCTCCCTTAGTTTTCCTAAGATTACTCTACTGCTGATCCCACAAGATGGTTCTGGTCCCAAATGTGGGGTTTCAGCTCCTTTTTTTGCCAGCTTATCTGCTGTTTCATTCCCCTCTATTCCTATGTGTCCCGGGACCCATAGGAGGGTGACAGTGTTCTTCTGGCCCAGTTTTGTTTATTATTCAATTAGGGTGCCAATAATATAAAACGAGGAATGACCATACCACTTTAAATCATCCATACACGACAAGAGCAAAAGATCTGCACTATATACCACTAGCTTCTACATCTATTGGACAAAGGAGTTATGTGTAGGTAGACCCAAAAATATTCATTTACATAGCAGATAAGATAAAAAATGGAACTTCTTTTAAAAGATTTTAAAAAATAATAATATATACAAAAGAATGTATGATCTTTTTATTGCATGTACTTTTTAAGGAAAGTTAGGGGTAGGTTAGGTTAGGTTAGTTAGGTTGTTTTAATTTAGTGTACAATATACATAATAGTGTATCGTCTTTGAAACTCATTTGTTTGTAATCATCACAAACAAGTAATTATACTTCTGTGGATGTTTTATATTTATTTAAATTTATAGGTAATTGTTATTTGATATGAAATTATATTTTTTAATTATCAACTTCTTTAAATATGAATGTTAATTGGACAACCGACAGATTTGAATTGACTTTTGTTTATTTTTCTCATAACCTTTAGTAAAATAAAAAAACTACCTTAGTTACATAGAATTACTAGATAATAGATCAGCATATATCACCCTTCTTGAAGTAAAGAGTTTTAACATTTTTCTTCTTCTTCTTTAACATAATTTAATATCCTTATGCTCCTTCTTTTCTTGATATTCCTCTTTATCATTTACCTGTTTTTTTTTTATTTCATTAACCTTATTTTTTTATCAAGATTTAATTTTTTAAGATAAAGAAGAAAACTTATTCTTAATTTTGCAAAAGTTGCACTCCTTTTCCCATGCAGGACACATTAATTAGATGAGTCGTACCAAAACTTCAATGCTTTATTTGTTTTGCTAAACTTGAAGTTCTATCAGTTCTTACCGCATCTACTACGCTTTCATTTTCGCTGATGACAATACGTCTAGCCTTATAACTCTTCATTATAAATCTTGCCCTCCATAATCTCCAAATTTCTGCAATATTACCAATTATTGGCATATTTGAAATACCGCGGTTATCAACCACTTTATCCTATTGACTGCGCCATATACGAATAGCGAAATCACGTGAGGTTTTCCCCACGTGCTTAGTTGCACCACTACTACTATATATGTGAATTTTCAAATGACATTCGAGGCTATACTCTTAGGTAGTTCATCGCTTTCAATACACATTCTTCAAATAAAATTAAAAATAAACAATTTCTTATGAAAATTGTTTTAACTCCCTTAAAAAAAACGTCTACCACAGGAAACATAATATTTTCATAATATATTGATACTATTTTTTGTGACGGTTAGTTGAATGCTAATTCAAAAAAAACTGTAGATTTGTTACTCTGGAGGTAAAGAAACTATACTTTTCTATATCTACATATTTATAAAATATAGATATAAAAATTAAGGTTTTTTTTAACTCGTTCGAGATTAATCCCTACAAAAGCCACATTGGGTTACTTACCTCTGCCTCCAGTGCACAAAACCCACTCAAAAAAGAGCAGTTAAGCAAAGATATTGAAGAAGTACTGGTCTGCCCATGACCCAGATCACAGAATATTACTGAATGAAACAAAACTGTGTCATTCATCTAATGAAATCACCTCACCTCAATGACGGCCGTCATTGTAATTTAAAACATATTTTTTCAAATAAACTTGGAAGTTACGTTGAAACGAAGAGTTTTTTATTATTCTTAATAGATTGATTTTGATGAATGGCACTTCTTGGTAAGTACTCTGATACTATTTAATTACTTTGGTAATAATATTTTTGTTGAATGATTTAATTAAACTCAATTTTTGATTAACAGTGTGGTAATGGTACCTATTAATTACAATTGCCAATTAAGTTAGTCAGCACGAATCAGAGAGGAATAAGAGGACGAAAACCGAAATGCACGGCCTTTTATACCTTTTCCCTAATCATGACATTAATGACAATAAATTGGAAATCAATTGTTTCGATTTAAAAAATTTAACCTTAATTTACATAAAATGATAAAATTTTATAACATGATAATATAAAGAAAATCTGTATTCTTACATTCATGAAAAAGTTATTTAAATTATTTTTTGTTCATTTTTCCCTTATAAAATTGATATTTAAAATGTGATAATTTTGGGCATATCCATCTCTTTGAATTTATTTACATTTGAGAAAATAAAATGAAAAGGGTATTAATTTTTTTCCATAAATCTTTTAATATAATTCTATCATAACTTTTAAATACTGATTTGACTCGAAAAAAATGAAAATTAGGATTTTTATTTTAATCTATAATATGAACTAGATAGTAACTACTATAAGTACTTATTTAAGTGAAATATTTTGATATTATCAAAGATTAACAAACTTACAACTAATGTACAAACTTAAATTACTATTTTACATACATATTTTTCTAACTAAATTGCTCAACAATAAGTTTTATCAACTGTTATTGAAACAGTCTTTAAGTAGTCACTATTTGAGTTTTGATAATGAAATAGGGTTACTCTGTCTATCACTGTAACATTTATAGTTTATACGCTGATTTCACCCTTGTCTGATAGCATTTATTTACACAATTTTCATATTTTTAGGTATTTCTCAGGTTGAGTTTTTGCCTGAATACATATCTGTTATCGAAGCACTACAAAATGTTTACATGTCACAATGTGAGTACCTCCACCTTATAACTAATATTTAAACATTTAACTACCTAAATTACACAATTGCTTATTAAACATATGAATTAAATTAATAGTTTTAATTATATTATTTTTGTTTTAGATTCTAATTTTAACTTCCAGAGAAAGCTATATGAATTGGGACTTGATTGATTGTTTTGAACTAGTACTACAGAATTCTACCCAAGATAAAGTTGTCAAATACATTCTTCATCTATTTGAATATTTAACATTTAAGATGACTATACCAAATATTTTAAATGAAATAAAGAAAAGTGTCTGATATTTTCATGAAAATTATTCTGATATCCTTTTATGTTTTCATGCTGAGGTAAGTTTTACATTTTATTTATACTGGAGCTTAACTATTCATCTCGATATATTCCTTCTGGCTCTTTCCTGGCTATAAGGTCTTCTTTTTCGTTTACCTCACTATTCAATTAATGAATTAAGATTCATTTTACCAGGCTAATTATAATAAAACGATTAGAAATTTTCAAGTATTTATTTTTAATCTAGACACAGCGAGTCCGCTGCTGTTAATGTCGGCGTCATCGGCGTCCCTTTACATCCCGACGCTTTATGTAATAACGCCGCTGTATATTGCGTAGCGGAACACCGGGTCTTACAAGTGCCAATGTAAGTGAAATGAAAAGAGTATAGGCTTTCTAAGTGCCTCTACTCTTGTCACAGTTCAAAGGATTTTTTGCGAGGCAATAACAAAAAGATGTTTGCAATTTTCAAAGCTACTTTTAATGTTTGTCTGTCTCTTTCTCTCTCTGTATATATGTGTGGGGTACGAGCGGCTACAAAAATACCGCGAAGAAAGCTTTTTTTTCATTTATTGTTGGAAAATTTCTAGAGATGGATTAGCCTCGTTTTTTATGTCGAGCATCCACATGAAATCCTTTTTTTATATGGCGAGTGCTTTGTTTCATTGCCGCTTTGATGGAAACGTACATTATCTTTTTCATTGCAACAACTGGAAATCCTTAACACAGTTTCTTGAGAGATTTATATATAAATTCTTGAGAAATAGACCGGCTATGAAAAAAGAGGTTCAAAATAATACTATGTACCAGTGGAATTTCAATTAAGTTCTTATTTATACAAGTATATAACGGAACAAAAGGTAGATTTGTTGAGTAATGGTAGTGATGGATTCTAATACAAATACTGCATTATAAATTTAAGGGTGGTAGGTAAAATATGACTAAAAATGGTGCATATATTCTAAAGTTTTAGAGCGTCATGGTACTGGGCTCCATTTTGTTTCAAATTGCTTAGGTAGTTTAGGAGGTTTTTCGGGTGCATCAGGTTGTGAAAGAAGACACGAATCTGAAATAATAGTCAGTATCAAGGTTCAATTGGAAATTATGCCTAAGAATAATGGTCGAAAGTAAAAAACATGGAAAATTATGAAAAAAATGCTACGGAAAAGTATGTTGAAGAAATTGAAAAAGGAAAAGTTTGGTCAATAAATTGGAAGAGAAAAACTATATTATAGATACTTAACTAATGTAGGACCCCTACAAGGAGAAGAAGGTATTTATCTATGGTATAGTTTCGAGACCAAAAGTTCGAAAGCAGGTAGAACAAGTACTCGTGGCCTGGTACTCGTTCCCAACCTTCCCAAAATGAAAATTAATAACTATATCTCTGACTTCTTCTATTATTCAGTCATTATCGTGAATAAAAATACAATATTATTCTCCAGTTCTCCACGAAAAAGAAGAAAAGATACAATAGTTTGAAAAATCATATTGTTAACCGCAAACAAAGTATTTTGCTAGGAGAATGTGAAGAATTTCTTCGTCATTTTTCGATGACACCTGAAAGTTTGCTTCAAACATTTATAGCCAGACGAGGAAGACCTGTAACAGACTATAGTGACAATGGAACAAATTTTAGATGCACTGATAATGCGTTTGCGTCAATAGATTGGGAAGAAATTTCAAGATACTGCACTATTGAAAGAATACAATAGAAATTCTCACCATCTACTGGTTAATGGTTGGGTCACTGGTGGAAGAGATTTATTTGAATTCTGAAGCAAATATTACTTGAAATTGGAGTTGCAGATTGAGATAAAATAGATTCCTAATATTTGCGAAAACGTTTGAATTAAGATTAAATATTATCATTTGTGAGTCAAAAGGTTTGAAAAGAATTTTATTTGGGAGATTTAAAACTTGAAAACCGATAAATCAATAATCAAAACATAAAAGTTGGTGGTTAAGATGGTTTGATATTGATAGAAAATAACTTATAATGAGAACAGAATTGCCTTTAGGAATGAGAAATTTTTACCTGAGAAAGATAAAATTGTTCGTTTGGTACAAGAAAAAATTGCAAATCTTCTTGAGATGAATGACGATGAAGAAAGAAATAATTTTACCAGGTTTCCAAAGAAAACAAAGCAAGAAGATAATAAACTAATAAACCTAAAAATAAAGGTTTTTTACAAGGTATGGAAGTAAAATCCAACCTCCATATCGATTATAATACTTGATTCAGAATAGTATTTTATAAGACAAGTGCCACAAACACGGATTTTGTAGTACGAGTACAAAATCAGTCATTGTGACATACTATTTTTTATAATTCGCGCCCCGAAACATGTTTAACAAAATAAAAAAATTTAATTGCTATTAGGAAGTTTCATAATGTTATTAATATTACATTCAACACAATGGTATTAAAATATAGATCAAAACTAATTAATGAGTGAACATTTTTTGGAATCCATCAATAAATGACAAAAATAGATTATTTACGTATTATAGTACGTAGTACGGAGCGATTGAGGTTTCTGATTTGCCTGTGACGTCACTTGACCTCATTCAGAGTCGCAAAGTGATAATTTGCCTAATATTGGTACATACAGTCGACAGAAGCAAACATGGTCCGCGGAAAATATGCCAACTAATTTCAAGGTTATCACAATCAGCCAATCACGAGCCAATGTTACCGATAATATCAATTTTAGTGGCTGCATAAGTGAGATGAAAATACAACTACAGCGACAAGGACACGCCCACCCAGGGTTCATGTTTGCTTCTGTCAACTGTACACATTAATGGATTTTTTTCTTTAAATCCGTCCTAAGTCAGTGCTGAAATAAAAGAAGTAAAAGTTTTTAAGTTGACGATACTTCTTTTGTTACTATATTGCCCCTCGTTTTTTTTTGAAGTTTGGCAGTCTTTTAACAGTCAAATTTCTGAGGATATATGTTGACTTTAGTAAGTACCTACCTATATCAATTAGAAATTTATTTATTTTATTTATTTAATTTGGGATACAAACAGGCTAGAAGCCCAAAAAAGTATCCACTAACGTGGTATAGTTAGATTATAAAAATTTAAAAAAGTGAAAAAAAATGCGTCAGAGATAATGCAATCCTATGATATGAATATCGTTTTGACAAATTTGTTATAACTATATAAAAATAAATTAAAAAGGTCCACTTTGTTACAATACTTGTTAAATTCGCAACATATTCTGTTAATAGGTGAATTTACTTCTAGATTAGTATTGAAATGTGATACATGAAATAGAAATCTGCTACGTGTATTTCTTGGTGGTACATACATAGGTATTAGGCCCAATAACAGAGATGAGTCATATTTATAATTAATTATTTTATAAAGGAAAATAAGATCAGCCATTATTCGGCGTTGCTCCAGAGTTCTGATATTATATTGTTTTTTCAATTCAGTCATATTTGTGAATTTATAGATATTTGTAACTTTAAAATGTAGAAATCTAACGAAATTGTTCTGCAGCCGTTCTAGTCTGATTTTGTATATACTATAACTTGGACTCCTAATAGTGCTAGCGAAATTAAGCCTGCTGTATATAAAAGCATAATATATTGATTTTAATAATAGGCATCAATAATAGGCAGCTATTATTGGTAGTTAGGTACATCAATAGTATATTACATAACGAGTGTGGAAAGTGAAGTATTACGCACAAGTGAAGTTTAGCACGAGCCGCGTAGTGGCGAGTGCGGAAACGTAACGAGTGCAAGAAATACACTTTCCAACGCGTTGTGTACACGATTTTTCCTACGACCCCAATATTTCTTATAATAATAAATATTTTAAATTTATTTTTATTGTTAGTCATGTTAAAAATTAGGATTTAAACGAGTTTATATATTGCATGGAAATATAATTAATTAAAATCAAATAACCCCCTTTCTCAGGAATTTACATCAAAATTCTTTATTAGATAAATGACATTTTAATTTTTTTGTGGGCTCTATAAAAATTAAAAGTAAAATGGTCAGTTGGTGAAATTAATTGAAAAGTAATGTAATAATAATAGACACAAAGATAATTGTAAACAGAAACAAAAACATAATCCACAAAATCCACAAAAATCCACATTCGACACATGCACGGAACATAACACAATATAAAAAAGAAGAATAAACTGTTCTTCTTTCTTAAAGTGTTTTTATAAAAATAATAATACTGAATAAAAATTTGTTTATTTTTTAAAAATTTAAAAACCTATAAGAAACTTGATTCTTACTTTATACAGAAAAATTTGTATTGGCAATTACAATACAATATTTGACACAAGGAAGATTTAAAAAAAAATTAAATGGTCCTTGCTTTGACATTCATGCGTTTTTACTTTTTGCTATTGATAAATTTGACGTAAATGTCACAGATCATAGAACTATATTTTTTTACTTTTCAATACGTGTATTGATATTTACTTTTCAATACGTGTATTGATATTAGCTACTTTCTTAAGTACAAATAAGTGTGCAATCTAGCACTTTCATATGTGGTGGTAGGAAAAATAATATTCACACACATAATACATTTAGATTTAGATTTAAATCACGCTTCATCACCTTGCACCACTTTTACCTTGTTATTAAATTGTTTGGTAAACAAAAAAAAATTGTTGGGAGTTTTAATTGTTATGTTTTGACACATAGGAACAATACAATATTTGTATGTTTCATTTGTTACTTCAGCCTTTTTTATGCCCTCTTGCGGATGATTTAAATAAATAATAAAAAAATAAAATAATAAATAAATAAAAATAATAAAAAATAAAAAGTAGCAACTTACCACTTTGTTTTTGTTAACAGAAACTCGAGGATCTGCAAAAAACAATTTTTAATGAGTTTTACAGTAAAGAAAATTGTATTTTTATCCTTGCTGATAACAAAATTTGAACTTTTTTTATTAAAAAAATGGCAGCAAAAGATTTCCGAGAAAAACATTTTTCTTGGCAACGCGAAAACGTACCGCAGAATAATTTATCAACGAGAAAAACAAATTGATCATCAGCGAGACGTTTGGTTTCGAATCGAAATGCATCAATGAAAGTATTTTCTTTTTAGTTTGCTATTCGTGAATAAGTAACACAGAATGGAGGTGGGCAAAGAAATAAAAGATGCAATGACTCGTATAGAGGACCGGAAAAATATTGATGAATTACTATGTTTAACATATTTGTTCGATTAATCTTCAAACGAAACCGACAGCGTTCTCAGTTAGTTAATTTGAAAGCTTGGTTAATTGATTAGGGGATGGGAAATTGGAAAAATAAGAACATTGTACGATAACTAAAATGATGGTTTTCTTTATTATTAGCTTTATTGAATGCTATTAAGTTACATGAATTTTATTAAGCACCTGACTATGACAACTTAAACTTCAAATAATTACCAAATTACAGTAAAAAAATTGACCTTTACCCTGAAGTCACTAACAGCGAGCAGTAGTAAACAATTAGTATATTGTATACCTAGTAAGAAAAGCGATCGTAAAAATTGCCTGGCAATACGGAGTCCAGGAATGTGGCTTTTCCTACGAGGTCTACATACTATTTTTCCGAAAATCGGAAATACTTGTACTAATTGTCAAATAACACTAAATATAACAAATAATTATAAGTAATAATTTTAAAATATAATGTTAAACTTGTTTGTGCTGAAAGTTTTAAAAATAAAATTGTTTAGGAAAAAACCTGTTCGCATTTATGTTCTAAAGTTTACTGTATGGAATGTATTTCCTTACAGTACAGAAATGAATATTTCCTTACTGTTATTTTCGGTTGCCAGGCAAAAATCAAGTTAGAGGAAATATTGACTCAAATATGTTATCAAAAATGTTATTATTTCTTATCGATTTTCGGAAATAGTATATTGTGTATCTAGGAGTAAAAGCGATACATTCCCGGACAAACATTCTAGTCTGAGAATGTGCTTTTACTCCGAGGTGCACATACTATTTTTTCTGAAATCGCATCAATACAAAAATTAAGAAATTTTTATAAATGCATAACAATTTTTGATAACCATCTTATTGCCTATAAAATCGTTTCCTTAAGTTAGTGTTTGGTGTTAGTTAGTTAAAATGGACAGCGATGATTATTAAATACTGCTACAAATGCCATTTTAAATTTATTGCCAAATAAATTCAAAGCAAAATACGAATTTGCATATAAACGTTTTACGGATTATTGCCAAGAACAAAATAAAACCTCGCGATCTGAAAATGTAATGATTGCACACTTTTCAGATTTATCGAAGAAGTTAAAAGCTTCTACGTTCTGGTCAAATTACTCAATGCTGAAAAGCGTACTTAGTACCAGAGAAGATATTGATATAACAAAATGTTTTAAACTACGTGCCTTTCTAAAACGTCAAAGTGACAATTACAAACCAAAGAAATCAAAAGTGTTGTCACTTGAACAAATTGAAATTTTTATAACTCAAGCCCCAGGTATTATATATTTAATGAACAAGGTACGTACAGAATGTAAATATTTTAAAATTAATGTTATTTATGAAGAGTTTACATTTTAGGTTACCTTAATATTTGGTGTTGCCTGTGCATGTCGCCGTGATGAACTATATCAAATGAATTTAAAAGACATAGAAGATTTTGGATCTAAGCTTTTGATTAAAATACCTGATAATAAAACGAAGAAACCAAGATATTTTATAATAAACGAAACTTATATGCCATTATATACAAAATATGTCGCATGTCGTCCACAAAATTTTGAAAGTTATCGCTTTTTCTGTAAATATTTAAATGGGAAAGGTTGCAAGCATGTAGTGGGAGTACATCAGTGTGGCAAAATGTCTCAAATTGTTGTAAAATTTTTAAATTTGCCAAATTCAGATGAATACACATGACATTGTTTCCGTCGATCCTCTGCAACAATTTTGGTAAATGCTGGAGCAGATTTAGTTGCTTGCAGTTTAGAATCATTCCAAAATTTTCCAAATTCAAAGTAGCATTCAAGCAAAAAATTCAGAGAAAAGGTTAAAGTTTTGAAAAAACTAGCCTAATAAAAATTTCAGGGATCCCAGAGAGAGAGTGGCCGTGTAAGGTGACTCTCCCGCTTTATTTAAAGTTCTTGCTGGTGTGTAATAAAGAACAATAGTGAGGAATTGTATGTTCTTGACGATATTGAAGAGGCTGCAAAACGAGCTATAATAGAATTGTTACCGGGGGTCACTTTTTGACCGGAAAGTTGATATCGATCAATTATTGGATTTTTATTATTTTTATTGAGGCCCCAAATCTTTGATGTCTTCTTTGAGGTTCGCCCAGAACCTTTCTTGGACTTTTCTTGAAACTCAGCTGCTTCTTTATTTCAATTCTATGGGCTTTTTCTACTTGTCTCTTTAGGACACTTTCAGTAAGGATTGAATTAAAATAGGGTAAAAATACGCAGATACTTCAAGACATGCAGGGCACCGGTCTTCCCGTTTTCATTCACGGATCTTCTGAAGTACAAAATAATGTTACTGTCAGTCTCCCATATTGTAGGTCCCTCCATCTGGTATTACTTTAGTAACAAGTCTCTCTATGAGGCTGCAGTGACGGCAATCTGGTCGGCATTGATTTCAAAAAAGTACATAATTATTTCGGTGTCTTGGTCCAGGTCTATGTTCGATTTCGAAGTCATGTTCTTAAAGCTCTCAAGAGAAATGCACCACGGACTTTGCAACTGACATATTTTACGTTTTTTTCTTTAATTTTTGACCATATTCTATATTCTGATGAAATTACGCATCTAAAAATGTATTACGTACTGAAATCGGTTCATGAAAAAGCTGTACAGACGCAGAAAATTGGCACTTTTTTAGGTTTTTACAGGCAGAACATTTTGTGGGGAACAAACCACAGAAACTATTTTTGACCAGATTCTGTTAGCACATGCTATGTTCAGAAAAGTATAACATAATTAGTTCGAATGACAAATGAGAGAGGGCGAGCTCAATAATAGTTCATCTCAATACAATATTAGAATTACGGCGAACTATTTTGGATAAACAAAAAAAAAGAAACCATTTTTAATCAAATTCAGTTATTTCAAAAATATATCACATGACCAGATTGAATAAGAAATGAGCCATCCAGGCCCCGACTAATATGGGTTTTACTAATTTTTTTGTTTGTATTGTTAAGTTTCTACGTAAATTATATTGTATCATTTTTTGAAGAGATTGAAATCGCCGACGGAAGTTGATTACGCTATGAATTGCGTTGGACGAAGAACATACGAGAATACTCTGGAACTCTGGGCGGGGTATCCGCTATGTTCTCGATTATACGAGAAGCAGTGGCTTCTGTATATATACTGTTGTGCGGAGAAGCAGTTTTGTAGTTTCAGTTCAGACGTTGTACAAATAAATTATAAGTATTTATATAAATATATAAGTGTAAATAAATTTTGTTATAAATCTCCTAAGGTGCTTTAGAATAGAAATAAACGTTACAATACTTTAATTTAAAACCGTGACATCTACTAGATTACCTCGTTAAGTACTGCAGTTGTATGAAAAACAACACTAAAGGAAAGACACGTCTGAGATGAGCTTCATCCGGAAAAAAGGTGAATGCAATCTTCTAAGCAAATATAAATCATACAAAAATCTCGGTAGCGATGTAATTTTATAATAAAATGCTGTAAATTATGTTTTGATATGTATTGAATTCACCCCGCGTATATTTATAATAAAAGATAAGATAACAAGGTTTGTTAACATTTTTTTTTATTTATTGAATTGGATCATATGTTAGAGATATGTTCTATTTACGTATATTTAAACATTAACATTTGTGATAGAAAACAATATTTAGATTTTAACTTGAAATAAAAAGACATCTAGCAGATCAGCAATTTAAATTTGTTAATAAACAAATAAATCTTGGAAGTTCTCCACTGTTTATTTTCATTTAATTTTCATTTTATATATTTAAATAAGACACAAAATACATTCCTGGTTTTTCCATAGCATTTCACAGTTATATTGATCTTATAGGGAAATACATCCAGGATAATTCCTTAGGGGATGTAAACATGGAAAAACAATCCATGGAAAATAAACGATGTGCATTTGGCGCTCAACGTGAAAAACATCCAGTACCTAAAGTATGTTTTATTGACTTTACAAATAGGAGGCGCTGTTTAGTATGTTGCAACAGGCACAATAGTACAGAGATACGGCTCTGGCCATCTCATAAAACAAAATATAACCGTAGAAAACGTTCTTTGTTTAATGTTGTTAATGATGGACACAATAAATGTCGTTAAAAGTAATATTAGTTTTTATAGTAAGATAAACAAGAGGAGGCATTCCAGAAATGTTACATCAAAAGGGCATATAGTGTGTTTTGTTAACGTTGACCTTAATTTTAAATAATTTATGAAAGTTACCGAAAGATATTTTATATTCAATTAGCTGAAAGTTCAATCGTGATTCAAGAAGCAATTCTAGGAAATACGATTATTTCAGAATTCATTGGACCTAGGTGCTGATAATGTAGCCGGGAGCAGAATGGGAAATACTTCAAAAAGATCTCGAATCATTCCATAAAGTAGGATAATTTCTAAAAAATGAATTCACTTCATGTCGTAAGGCGAACATTCATTCAATCCTTTTGAATTTCCGTCTTTTCAATTTGTAAGGGCCTCGGACGTAATTGAATTAGAATACAGCGAAATAAACTCAATTTTATGAGACATCTTGAGAGAGGAAATTGCGTTACGGCCTTTTATAATTTCCCATGCTCTTAAAATGTCTGTCGTCGCCGTAGTAGGTAGTAGGTGAAGCTGACGAAGAGAGACGATAAAAAAAGGTAAATCAGCTACAATCACATTACTAACTTGAAAGACGTTAATAACAAGAGATATAATAGTAAAGGTACAGTTAAACTTCATATAGGAACATCCTAAAGTATACGAGAAAAACTGTTCACCCTTGAAGATGCTATCAAAAAATTTAATTGGGGTGGAAAAGGAGTAAACATAGACGGCCATTATATAAATCACCTTCGTTTTGCAGACGATATTGTACTTAATAGCAGCAACCCTGAAGATTTACAGGAATTGATAGATTAACTTGAAGCTATTTCCAACGGAAAAACAAAAGGATTATTCCCCAAAAAAGAACAAGCTCTGCTCCTGTTCGAAACTCACTCTCCTAGTGACTTCAGGAAAAACGAGGAAGCAAATTAGAAGACCTACCAGGGAAGACACTGCAATGACAGGACACATAAAAATAGAAGGGGAGATAAGCTGGCAAAAAGGAGCCGAAACTCTACATCTTGTGGGATCAGCAGTAGCGTAATCTTAGAAAAACTAAGAAAATAAATGGAGAGGAAAAAATCCAAGTACTGGAATCAGCTGAAGGGACTGAGACTGAAACAAACTAAGATACTTCTTGGAAACTACGACCAGAAAAAATCTCTTAGCTGCCTCAAACATAGTAAACAAAGGGGAATATTAACCGGGCATTGCCGTCACATGAAGAAACTAGTGTTAGAAGATGAAGCAAAGTGCAGATTCTGTGAGGAAGAGGACGAAACCTCGGAATGTACTGCCTTGCAGAATTCTAGGCCAGATACCAAGGAGTACATGAAGTAGAAGAGGAGGATCTACCTGATTTGAAGCCTAAACTTTCTTGTGAAAATAATACTAGAAGAGCTGCTATAAGTTTGAGAATACATCAGACCCATGGCAAGCAAGGGGGGACATCATAGATCTTATAGGTGGTAGTGCATACAATGATTATTCCCAAATAACACAGTATTTCGAAAAAAAATACTACCTCGGAAAAAGTGGAAGAATACATTTATCTCGGCCATACACTGAAAATGGGAAAGAAAAATTAAACTGCTGACATAAATAGAAAAGTGTACATTAGGGTGTCCGTTATTTACCGATTTGATTTTTGAGTTTGCATTGCCCCTAAAATTTTTAGTGTATGACCCAAAAAAAATATCGAACATAAATAAGCCCTTAATATTGATAATAATCCGTGCCACAAAGGCGATTGATTTCCCATTTAAATTTTTGTAATTTTTGCAATCAATTTTGTTGTTCCTCAGGCAGTTCATACAAAACTGCGGCAATCAATTATTTTTGTAGTAAATTTAATGCTCTACAAAAAAGTCTTGGTAATTTTTTCGATAAATTCACTTGCTTAAAAGTTATTCAAGCTCAAAGTTGAACTAAAAATAACTTATTAATTTTCTTTGTATTTTGACCGAAAAACTATCATTATTTGTTTTACAATTTATTTTTTATTGCAAAAAATATCTCGTTTTGGCTGAATAATAACTAAAATTAGTGCTAAACATCCTGATAACTAATTAATTACCAGACGATATAAGTTAAGCTTAAAATATTACAATATATTGGTAAAAATTTGACAAATATAATGAAAGTTTTAATGCATTCATGAACAAAATTTATTTTTTTTAAATTCACTTACAACTTGAATAACATACTGTTTATGGTCTTCGTCCTTAGCCAAGTATTAACATATTCTTCAGTTAGTTTGACAACTCGCTCTGCAGAATCATTTTAATAAAACAGGGCTTTAGTCAAAGTAATATCGCGAATATTGTTGGTGTTACTCAGGATGCTGTATCAAAAATTAAAAAAAAATTCCAAGACACAAATGATGTGAAGGATCATCCCAGAAGTGGCAGAAGTCGATATACATACAAGAGCAGCACAAGACCGGCAGATAACATTGATAGCTCGAAAAAATCGACAGGAATTTACAAGTGGCATATCCAGAGAAATTGCTAGACTTGAAGGACTGAATATCTCAAGGCAAACAATTAAATGCGGTAAATTTGTATCACAGAAGACCTCTACGTCTTCCCAAACTAACTATCAACTAACGTATCAACAAAAAATTGTAAGGTTGCAATGGGCTCAAGAAATGTTACACCATGGTCCTAACTGGAATTACGTGATGTTCTCTGATGAATCAAGAATTGGCTTGGTTTCTGATTCGCGAACAACACTAGTTTGGAGGGCCCCAGGACGATAAGCCCGATTAGAAACAGCCCAACCACGTATTCCATTTGAAGGTGGGAGTATTATGGTTTGGAGTGATATTATGAGGAGTACACGGACGCCTCTCCTGGTTTTGGAGAGAAGAATCACTGGTGCTGTGTACATAGAAGTTTAAATCCTGTTGTGCGTCTATTCCGCAGGGCGGTAGGTAATGGATTTGTGTTTATGCATGACAATGCATCTGCACATCGAACAGCTGCAGTACAAAATTTTTGGAAAAAGAAGGAATATCCACATTAAGATGGCCATCAAATTTCCCTCACATGAACTTCATTGAACATACCTGGGACATTCTTAAAACACGCATTAAGAAGCGAAACCCTCCCCCGATTACTCTACGAGAACTGAAAGATGCTGCTCGTGAAGAATGGGAAAGAAATTCCGCAAGCCCACCTCGACCATTTAATCGCCTACAGTCATGCATACAGGCCCATGGAGGAAATACTGATTAATAATTTTATTTAAAAACCTTTTTTTTGCTTATTAATTTATTTAAAAAAAATTGTAATACATTGTACTTTTTTCACCTCAAAAGAATAAATCATTTTTTTTGTATGTTTACCTGACTTTGAGATTTATTTAGTATTGGTTAGAGTTTTAGCAAAATGATGTTTACTTATATCAAAAAAATTATTTATAAAAATTAATAAAAAGATGAAATGTTCCATTATTCCAAACTTTTGGACATATGTGTATAGTCAAGTTCACCAAACATTTGGAGCACGAGTTGCAAACAACATTTTTTTTACAAATTCTAATAGTTTTGCAATCCTCAAACCGAATTGCCCGGTTCAACAATAAAAATTGATTCCTTCACTGACTATACTATTAATTTAAACATTGTAAATAATAAATGAAGTTAAGTAGTAGTAGTTTGTCATACAAACAAAGGTGCAAAAGTGATTTATGCGATATCTGTTTGACAGAGAACCACTACAGTTAAAGTTAAAACACAAAAACCTCGTATAGTTAACATGCAGTGTGCGATGTATATACTTCGCGCACTGTTTCTGAGTTTCGCTTACGGAGTCATGGTAACGCAGGAAAATAAGAAAAACGTTTAGTTTCGTATATTGTTGAACCTAAATCAGCGAACCTTGTTAGTTTTTAACGTTCGTAGAACAAATAGTGTTTATATTACACTAAAAATGCGTTTTCTTGATTCTAACTTTCTAATCATAAAAAACATTCAAAAGTCTAATAAGTTGTATACAAAAAAAAACATTTCCTTAATGGTAAAATCTGGTTTAATATCCATTTCTGTTATTTAGTTGAAATAAAATTATTCAAATCATTTCTTATAAAAGTGACAAAATTCAAAATTTATATGAAACAAACGATAATCTACTCTTTATCAAGGTATTGATGTTATTATTTCAGCACCTAATCTCAATAGTCTTTTAAATATATATAAAAACACAACTTGAACAACAAAAATCAAACTAATCATCTAACTATGGATCTGTACAATATCATACCTGTTTGCGCTACCAAATGCAACGTTCGGAAGCTCTGATAAGATAACCAAATAGAGATTAACAACAACACAACCGAATCGACTGTATGTACTATTATACGTTTATTATGTTCTCAATAAAGGATAGCAACAGTCTAACCTAAAAATTTTCGCACTAACACTACCCGAAAAAGTGGACAATCAAAGAAGTACAGTATCAGTTTCGCTTAGAATAAACGGCTCTAAGTGATAATTTTTTTATTTTGATTATCTGTTATTGGTGGGTTTCTATAGATTTAGAAATAATTTCTGTAAATGATAATATACCGCGTCTGATAGTGTCAGACAGTAGACTGAATATTCCCAGAAGGACTCGATATATTTTATCATGCGATAAGAGCCCTCAAGCGCTGCCGTGCGCGACGCATTCTGAGAGGCGTCGCGACGCATCGCCAATTCTGTTTCGCGCGGTGCAATTGTTTAACATACAGGGTGATCTCGAAGAAACGCATCCTTATTTTTAATTAAGCTAAAGGAAGTTGAAAAAACATAATTTGGACTTGGGTTCAGAATTGTTTTAGATTTATCAAAGTTAATAGTCCTTGACCGACTGTCGTCAAAATAGCTCTAGAAGACAGCAGCTAAAAATCGAAGAAGATCTACAAACTATACTAAGTGATCCGTTTAAAATCGTCGCAGTGATTCAGTTATTAAAGGACATTCAAATTTATAACAAAATTTAACCATAAACAACTTTCCTAACTAATTCTAATAATGATTTATTGTAAATGTAACTGTTATGTTGTAAATGAACTGTAATATTGCAAATGTGTAAATGGCCATAGTTGTCGAGCACGTTAAACTGGATAAAAAAAATTAGTCCTTAAAATTTTATAGAAAAATTTTAATTTCGACGAAAACTTTTTTGTTTGACAAAAATACGATAACAAGCTGAGCTGTGACTCGTGATTTTATCTTATTCAGTTTGTTTGAGTAGTTTTGCCTAAAATAAAAAAAAGTTTGAGTCTGGATAATAAAAATTTATCTAGTAAAATTTTACAGGACGAGATTATTTTTTTAATCATTCTGTACAAAAACCGTTTTAGTTAATAATTCATCGATATCTTTTCAATAAACCGATTTTCTGTTACACTCAATTTTTAATAATAAAAAGTAAAGATTCGATCAACAATGAGAGATTTAAGTTTTCCTGTATTTTATGTTGCCTACCTATGATCTAATTTATTAAAACATTAATAATCAAGAGACAGAAATGACGTGGGTTTACACAGTAATATTTAATATATACATTGTTTTTAAGAGAAAATACTCATAATCTTTTGATCTTTCAATAACTTTAACAAATAATATCTTCTCAAGGTTACTGCTACGGCACTAGCAGGTAAGGGAAATTAAAAACTCAAAGGAAGCTAGCACTAGAACTATCAAATAATATTTTAAATGGATTTATTTTTTTGTTTATGACAGTTTTATAAATCTATCGCATTCTTTAACAGGGCGCTAGTTTATTGAAGTAATCAATGCCGTTACCCCTCCTATTTATTTAACCTGTACACTGGATAGTATTGACAGTTGTCAGTTGTCGTGAGTACCCTAAAAACACAGTTATAATTTGAATAAATATTTATTTTTATACCTATTTACAATACCACATTAATATTGTTACATCAAAACTGTAATAAATGTATGTAGAGGTCCATGAGAAAAAAGAAGAAGACATACATCTAGAGCCATGTAAAAATGTCCTAAAAAAAGTCGAGAGCTTAGAATATAAAAACTAAGGAAGGAGCCTAACACCTTTCCCAAGTTGGTAGTTTACGACGGAAATTACGTCACAGCGGCCATCATTATTGTTATTGACGGTTTTTTTTTGACATTTGAGACAGTACTGTTTTAGTGTTTAAGAAACTAAAATTCAGTGACGTACACATATGCAATTTATTTACTTAAGTGATTTACTGAATATGCACAGCTATGTAATATTCATATATGTATTCAATAAAAGTGTATATAGAAATATGGTTTACAAAATGTATTACGTTTTAAAACTTTCTTAGATCAGTATTTTTATTTTTGAAATTGACACAATATTTTATCATAAATTAAAATTGATACGCCACAGACAAAGCGGAAACTGCTGACGCCATTTTTAAACACCATCTAGGACTATTGGTGTTTATGTATAACGCTCCTTCCTTCGTTTTTATATTCTAAGGTCGAGAGATGTTTGGCACAGAAAAGGGAAGGAGGCGTGACAATTTTGACAGAAGTGAATTTTTGAAGTATTGGGGAATTGAGTTGCGTTTTTAAAGTTGAATCTTAATTGTAAAAGTTAAAGGTGTAAAGAAATAAAGTTACGAAGTAAAATGAGTAACAATATGTAAGTACCTATCTAAAAGTTTTAAATGCTTTTTGGTGGGATTTTACTTCTTTTTGTAGAAACCTGGGCTTATTGATTTATTGTATTAGATTTTTTTTTATTTGACACAGTTTTTTCTTATGAGTAGTTTTTTTATTATTACAAATCTTTTCTTCTGAAAGATCGGCGCGGTATTTACGCCTAAGCGCGTTGTAAAATAGTCAGCGCCATCTAGCGACTTGTACGGATATCACCGCCACTCTTAGTACAATGTATTATATTTTGACCAAATTTTGAGCGAAATTAATATTTTAGAGCAATAAAGTTAATTTTTCGACTTTTTCTTCTTGTAAACTTATTAGTTTAAGTGTAAAAGCCAGTTAATTTTATCCAAGTGAGGTATTCGCTCGGCAGTGGGACGCTATAGGCTAGATTAAAATAGATGTGTCCTACTACGCTAGATTTTTGCAATGAAAGTCGATTTTTTATGTAGGTACCAAATCTCTTATACAGCTAAAACAAGATGAGAGTTTTCTATGAGATATTTCAGACCGATTTTTGATATGAAATAAAGCGGCCCACCAAGTTGAATATTTTTTGTATGTTGATCTCTATTAGTTTGATTGGGCTCTTGTGTTTTCTAAGCAGAGTTAAAAGGTACTCCAAATCTTCGACTATCCTAGTTTTTTATAGTTTTCGCTTTATTTGAAAAATAAAACTTAACTGTTGTACAACCCATTTTATTACAGGCAAATAAGGTGAAAGTAAAAAATAAGTAAAATTTGTGCTATTAAAAGAAAAATTGTTTATCTCATAAACTAACCACTTTAACCTACAAGTATTATACATTTTTGAAATCAGCTCAAAGAGGAGTATCCAAATTTTACATAAAAAATATTAGAAGTAATTTAAATAAAAGGGATGCTGCTAGGGGTGAGGGGGTGGCGATAATGCTTGCCCCTTCCAACATAAACTGACGTATTTTTGGATTTTTCCTAAATACCAGTATTACAAAGGTATTAGAGGTGGATACTTTTGTCTGAAAAGCATTATATATTATACACATTGAAAATTTCGCTTGAGGAGGTTTATATGCGAATCTCATTTCATAGAAAACATGTCAGGGCTACCAAGCTGATAATTGACGACTTTTTCGGTCTATTATAATTTTAGTAATTCAATAAAGAAAAAAAATGAAATTGTTAAATTTTAATAAGAGTTTTATTTGACTTTCGCAAAAATGGCAACAGAAATGTAAAATAAAAGACAAAATTAAATAATAGTTTCAAAAGTTTTAACGCGCTTGAGATCGTGAGATCGTCAAATCTCTTTTTATATTCTCGCCGCTTCTTCTTCTCTTTTTCTTAATCTCGATCTTTACGTGAAAGAGCAGCGCACCTCCTATTTCAAGGTCGCTAAAGGGAGAATCGCAATTTCCCCTATTTGCCCAAGGCTTCGATATGACGACGTAATTGCAATACAGAGTTATAGGGGGATATAGACCGGGGGTACCCTCTTGAGGAATAGACCGTTCGACATGCCGAATAAATTATAGAAGCGGAGAAAAGAGGGGGTTGTGTCGAAAGTAGTTCTTAAATCTACTTTGAAGTGTCTTATTGCCACACGAATCACGTAAAACGCCAAGAATATTATCGAGGGATACTTCCTATTCGAGTGAATGTTTATTTTAAATTTAACAACTTAAATTTACGTCTTAGAATATTTTGTTGATGTTTTTGACACAAGAAAAAGGTTGAAACATTAACCCCGTTTTTCTACTTATTGTAGAATAGATATTAACTTTAACGAAACCAGCCAATAAATTATTCATCAAGTAAAATCCGTTGATGCTGAACATGCCCATCCTCAACTAGCAACTTCCATAACTCCGGAGTAGGAACACAACCCGCATGATCACAGCAAAAACGCACATGATCCTTAAGCTGTCGACAGAATAATTTATCTAAACTTATATGCCACTTTTTACTCGATTCCCTGAAACCTGGTGGCAATATGTGAAATTTGATCTAACACTCTCGTTAATATTTCATCGTTTTCTGAACTGAAAAGTCCGATGGCATAGCGCGATGAAAATTTTATGGTTGTTTCTTCTTAATAAATATTCAAAAAGAGTTAGGGTAAGTGACTAAACGGTGACATGAAGGGTGTCTGCGAGTTATACGATGTGCATCGAAAAAACCTCCACAACGTTTATTTTTTGCGAAATGCATTCCGAAGGTCATTAACTTCTCATTGTTTTTATCATAAAAAACGCTGTGACCCGTCAACTTTGAAATTCAAATGTGAGCTTTTTAAACATAAATTTAAATGTACAGGGTTATACACGCAAGTCTGGCATCGTCCATGATCTATATTTTTAAAGAATCATCCTGTATATTTTTATGATTTTAAAAGCTCCTTAACAACACGATCTCCACGAACTATACCATGTAGGATCTAGTATGAATTGTACAGGTTGAAATTTTGTAAGTATTTATAATTTTGTTCAAGATAGTAAATCCATAAAATACTTGACTTATTTTTTGTAGTTATACTTTCTTTGGGGTTTGCAATGCTAGTTGGCTGTGTTGCATATACTTTGTTCTTGAGATAACCCCACAGAAAAAATCCAAGAGCGTAAGTTCCGGCGATATAGCCGACCACTGGATATAGTACCTCTACGCCCAATCCATTTATTGGGGAAAAATTCATTCAAGTAATTTCTTACAATTAAAGCATAATGGGGTGTTGCTCCGTCCTGCTGGAACCAGAT
Source organism: Ophraella communa (assembly GCA_035357415.1). NCBI lineage: Eukaryota > Metazoa > Arthropoda > Insecta > Coleoptera > Chrysomelidae > Ophraella > Ophraella communa. The sequence continues at coordinate 25,488,002 of CM068994.1, read as the reverse complement.
ATTTTCATCCGGTAGGTTCGGAACTACTACGTTGTGAAATAAGTTGGCCAACTCAGGAACAACTTCGCCTCTAATTATGCTTAAGTATTTTTCGACTGTCAAATTTCTATCTACAAAAATAGGACCAATAATATGATCACCTATGATACCTACCCAAACGTTCAACTTTTGAGGATACTGAGTATGTGTCTCACGAATTCAATGAGGATTCTCCTTTGACCAATATCTACAGTTTTCTCTGTTTACTTCCCCGTTCAGTGTGAATGTTGATTCCTCGGAAAAAAGAATAGTACCAATTCTGTTCAATATATTCATAATTCTTTCGCAGAAATCCATTCTACTATCTGGATCGTCTACTATTAGTTCTTGCACAAAAGTCAATTTATATAGATGAAGCTTTTCTTTATGGAAACACCTTAGGACAGTTGTATGACTCACATTATTTTGACGAGAAATTTGATGTGAACTTGACGTTGGATTCTCTACTACACTTAACATAATATCCACTTTCACATCATCTTCAATGAAGTGCGGTTTTCTCTTTATTGGTTTGACATGTCCAAGTTCTCTGAATTGTGCAAGAATTTTAGAGATAGTACCTACCTTGTGAAATATTAGGCAACTGAGGATACCTCTGATTAAAGAAGTTTGCCACTTCAAATTGAATTCTGCAATTATCGCCGTAACCAATCATCATTAAAATTTTAATCCGGTGAGTCTAAGTTAAATATTTCATTATTTCTTTGAAAGAGATTCGTTTTTGATTAAGAATTGACAACTACGATATTTAAATGTTAACACATCAACAACTGACAGACATTATTTACCGATTTAGTTTAATTACATTGGCTTAGTTATATATACAGTTTTTACCTATTCATACAAAAAATGTTAACAAAACCCAAAATATTGATACTTAGTGAAGAAATTTGGGATCTGCATTCAGCTAATTAAAAATAAAACCATTATTTAAAGCACGAAGTATAGAACACAGGAGTCTGAACGGTATCGGGTTTTTCATAGTATTCATGTACGCAATAAATATACCCAGATTATAGTTCTCTTTTCTGCCACTAGTGGCGCAAATATTCGGGACGTACCGTTAGTATTATTATTACATGTAAACATGTACCTGTACCATGAACTAGCACGCGAATACGGAAATTCCACATTTCTCAGAGTATTTTTTTCCACAGAGGTGTCAATAGCAACAAGATTTGCCGCGTAATATTTTAAACGAGTACTTCTTAAAGAGTAGCGCACTCTACTGGCAAAAAATCTGTCCCGTAAACTGAGACCATTCGCTCAACATTACGTTCAGACTCCTGTGTTCTATACTTCGTGATTTAAAGTGTGAAACATTATTTTCCATAACTGGTTTCCACACTGTACCTATACAGGGTGATTGATTAGTGTGAGGAAGCTCAGTAGATCTGTTATAGTAAAGATAGAAAAAAAAATATTAATAAAAATTGTAGGCAGCTTTAAACTTCACATTTTAAAATTAGTTACAATCTTACAGGGTGTTTCATAAGATGGTGGCACACCAAATTTATGTTTTTTTAAATGAAACACCCTGTATTTTATTTTAAATTTGAAATCTGCTTCACAACTACATCACAACAATGTAAAGTTTTATCATGTTATAATTATTTAAATTATAATTATATAAATAGTTATAATTATTTAAATAGTTATAATCAATATTGTATCATCATAGTACGATAGATTTTATCTTCACTTTAAAACATTGCGGTTTTTGACCCACATATGTCACATTTTTGTCATAAATATGCACTAAACTTTGTTACTGTTGTGGTTGCATAGCCAGCTATCGTTCGAAAACCACATGTTGAAGGCAGCGCAGAAGGCGAAAATTTGGACGGCATGGCTGGGGTGAAAAAGCGGGACTGCATGTAAGAATTAAACCACTACTGAGGTTTCAGAGAGGATTGTTGCTGAGGATGGTGCAAGGGTACAGGATAATGGGAGGACTAGCAGCAGCGTTGCTGGCAAGATCCTACCCATTGGATGTGATGGCTAGAGCGAGGAGACTACAGTAGAAAGGCGCGATGATAGAAGAAATTATGGATTGGATGGAGGAGAAAATGGGAATAAGGTGGAAGAAGTATGAAGGTGAGCTAAAAGAAGTAATTGGAAGTAGGATAGAGTGGATGAATAGAAAATTCGGCGAAGTAAACTACTTCTTGACACAGGTGCTAACTGGACATGGGTCTAAAGCAGGATATCTTCACAAGATTGGGAAAAGAGAGACTGGAGTGTCAATAGTCTAAGGCCGAGGATGATGTGGGACACACGTTTGGATGCTGGAAGAATGAACAAGTTCTGAAAAACTTGGAGGAAAAACTCGGGGAGACGGTGTATTGGGAAAATATGGTGAAGGTGAATAAGGCTGCCAGTATGGTTACAAGAAGAGAATGTTTCTGAGTGGCAGAAGGAGAGTGTGTGAGTGATCGCCGCCCGTCTTGAAGTATGCTAGGGTAGTGATTCCGAGGAGGGGGTAACGGCGAGTTTTTAAGGTGGGTTTGGTTGGTAGACATCCTCTCAGGGTGAGTCCAACACTATTGGGTTCTGGATAAGGCCCCATCGAACATGAGTTTCCCATCTCAGTCCGAAAAAAGAAAGCTAAAGATGGTTAGAAAGACTAGAAGAGTAAAATTTTATTAGTTTAATAAATAGTTCATTTTACTTGATGGTTATTTCATTGCATTTTTTCGTATGTAATTGAATTGCAGTTAGGGGGCGAGGGAAAAAAATCTCGCCCAGAGCGCTAGTATTGCTAAAACCAGTACTGGAAGTAGATATACAGAAAATCATTTACATTTACTTAAAAACGGTTTAATTGAATACTTGCAACAGGTTAACATCGGTTGACCACCATTTTTATTAGAATTTCTCTGAAACAAATCGTTATGTCACCACCTGCCCTTACCGGTTACCATTCCCCTCTTATCTACTACTAATTAAACGAAATAGAAATTGATTTACAACCATTTGACTAAATGTGGGGGTTACTATTTTTATTGCGGACGCTTATTTACCACGCAATAAAACTCTAAGCTGGGTAAATATGAGGAATTAAACGATTTAAACATCTTTTTCCGTATGCTATTTACTTCTGTTCGGGAGGATTTAAAACCGCAATTAAAACGCTGAGAATACCATTTGCTTTATAAAGAATATTTATTGATATTAAATACGTGTAAAAAATAAGTTGATTACACAGACCAGGGAAACAAACAAGATTTTTAACCGCGTATAAAAGTTTTAGAAATAAGGATTGTTTCTGTGGGAATCGTATTTTAAAGAATTTACCAACAAATAATGCAATAAACAAATATGATAAGAATAAGGGCATGGAGAGTTATTAAAATGTTTGAAATAGAATTCCTTAGCATCAAAAGGATTTATAATTGAAAGAAAAATAGTTAGAAAACAGAACTTAAATATTAATCGAAGTAAACCATCCATATCTCAAATGTGACTAATGGGAAACCAAATGAAAAACCCAAAGTCTATGTAGGTTCTGTAGGTTCGTTTAAAAATGTTTGTAATTTTATATTTTATGTTTTAATTGTGGTCCTTATACTTATATATTATGTATTAATTTTTACACTAAGGTATGACTTTTTTTCCTTCTCTTTTTAATTTGTACCACTAAAATAACCTTTTTTTATAGCCTGATGATGGCCTCAATGTTAGGCCGAAACTACTAGCTATTGTTGTTTTTCCATCAAGAATAAAATTCTGTGATATAGACATTAGGTTTTTCATTTGGTTAAATATTAATATTTTAGTAAATTCTTGTAGGTTCAGATTTTCATTTCATTTCCTAACTGAATACAAAGCATGAATACATTGAACATATGTGGCATCAATTAAAGTCCAAGATTAGATCAGAAAAGGTTTCACCCACTTTAAGAGGACTGTTGTAATTCCAGATATTCCATGAACATAGTATTAAAGTTAGCGTCACAAGCCTGAATAAATGTACCTATTAGTGTACTGACAAAAAATCAAAACTACAGCTGAACAAACCAAAGAAATTAAAAGTTATAAAAATTTTAAAAATATCTTCAGCAACATCTGCATTAACTTAACAAAATACAAAATATTGTTACAAAATGGTTGAACAGAAAAATAAAATTGCATAAATAAAATAAATCTGGTGTTTACAAAATTAAATGTGCAAAATGTAATGCTATATACAGGGTGTACCAACCTTACGACAAAGTTCGGTATATGGGTTATTTTAGAAGATATATTAACAAAAATAGTAGATGTCTTTAGGGTCCATATTTTGAAATTACCTTAAACCATACAATGTTGTATAACTCCGTTACAAACCAAACATGTGATTTTTTAAATGGAAATGGTATATTATACCGAAATCAGGAAGCTTTTGATATAAGGTTTTGATACGTTATACAGAGTCCTTCAGAAGTTATGGACACGTTTATGTGAAAATCGTAGGTAAATCAACGCTCTATCTTATTGTACGTTGAAGAAAAAAAAAGTATTTGGTCTAACAGAATTTTGTAATATGATACAATAGATAATTCGATTACGTAACTTTAATTTTTGTTAACCATTCCCTATACACAAATTTTATGAAAACAGAGTTATTTTGTAATATATACCGAAGTTTGTCTTTAGGTTGGTACACCCTGTGTATAAATTGTCATTACGTCGAAAAAATGGGGTTACAAACGCCAATAAACTGAGAAAGACAAGGTTTAGATAGGTATTATTTGGAGCCTAGAAAAATTGTCGACCAAAATAACCTTGTGGGTTTTCAGCCATCTTGAAAAAAGGTTTAAATTCCGTTTTTTCATCATAACTTAGTTTCCCGTTGAGATACGAAAATTTTTGTTTAATACTTTTTTGTTGCTCATTATATCGATCATCGTTTGTAGCACTTCAAACAAAAAATTTACTTTTTTTAGTCACGTGCCATTCCATGTGCAGCGCTTTGGGGGGTTCATCCCAATTTTTTCCTTGACTTACTGTTGATGATACTTGCAATATATCGAAGCAGTGATCATTGACGTAAAAAGTTAATTTTTTAAGATACTGTGGAAGTTTTGTTAAAAAGTTTTTTTGTTTAATGTACAGGGTTTCTCATTTTATTTTAACCCCCACTTAGTTTCCTTAATTTTGGAACTACAAAAAAAAGTTTCAAACAAAAGTTGTATTGTACCGACCGAAAATGTAGCAACAGACCGAATTTTGTATAAAGGGAGTCCCCAATAAAATGCATCTTCAATATTTTAAATGGGACACCCTGTGTTTTTTATAGTTTTGAGTAGCCCTGCTTTTCCTGATTACAAATATATAACATAGTGTAGCATTAGTTTTGTTCTATAATGGCGTATGGTACTACAAAAGGGTAACCCTAGGTGGCTATGGAACTGACATTCCAAAATAAAATTTGTTTGTTTTTATTATTTTTTAAATACATTAAGAATATATCTACTTTTTCATATGTACTATAACCCATTTTGGTATGAGGACTGACAGTTTATAATAAATTAATAATTATTTCATTTTGAAATGTCAGTTGCATAGCCACCTATGGTTACCCTTTTGTGGTACCATACGCCATTATAGAACAAAACTAATGCTACACCATAGGTTTGTTCCAACCAAGCAAAGAACCGTTCTAGAACGGTAATATTACCACTCACGAGACCAAATTAGTGCACTGCGCAACTCAGTACACCACTGCGCACAAAAACTACTATTTTAGGACGGTTCTCTGCTTGGTTGGAACAGACCTTATGTTATAAATTTGTAACCAGGAAAAGCAGGCCTACTCAAAACTAAAAAATACAGGGTGTCCCTGTCCCTTTATACAAAATTCGGTCTGTTGCTACATTTTTGGTCGGTACAGATAAAATAATTCAAGTTTTATTTGAAACTTTTTTTGTATTCCCGAATAAGGAAAATAAGTGGGGGTCAAAATATAATGAGAAACCCTATACTTTTTACAGTTCATTATCAATAACTTTTGATTGAAGCGATATTTTTAAAACTTTAGTTCAGTTAGTTTTTGAAAATAAAAAAAAATACTTTTTAATTTTTCATGTAGAATTGAAAGGTAACGAGAAACCCGGAAACATTTTTTTAATGTTTATCGACAATATACCTAAGCATCGAGCTGAGGCTGTGGATATATAAAATATTTACCAATGCTCTTTACAATTCCTGTACACAAAATATCTCCGAAGAAAAAGTACAAAACGTTCCTTGTCTATAATAAGTGTAATACAGTGTGGGCCACAGAAAACAGTCCACCTCGATATTTGGCATTATTTATTACATTTTAAGAAAATAAGAAAACAGGTGGATTTCTGTTCCAAGGGGACACATTTTTACGATACACACATCACCACCCCAACCCCTTATTTTTAAATAGAGAATGTATCATGTGCGGCATATCATTAGAAAGGTATTTAGATGGAGTATTTAGACATAACGATCTTTACGATTTTTTTTTAAATTTGCACCGTCTTTCTGTGGCCCACACTGTATAAACTGCATAATACTATAGAACCTTTATCATAAAAAGGTGTGTATTACTGGTTGCGTAGATAAAGGTGATGATAGAGTCTTAACAAAAACATGTTATCTTAAACAATTTCACCTGAAACAAATCTAATATTTTATACTTTTTATTAATTTTATACATCGCTGCTCCTTGCATTTAGTTTGTCGATATGTAAACAGAAAACTGACCATCTACCACCTCTTTCTTAGCAAAATTGATAACAATTATTGCTTATAGATTATTACTTATAAATAATTAGTAATTACTAATATTTCAGCATTTAAAATTTACAACAGGTACAAAAGTACACGCAATGCATAAAGTATACGAAAGATGGTACTACGATTTACATAATTCAATATTCGTTCATTCTGACAATAGTAATTTCGGGACAAAAAGGAGCAAATAAATTATTGTAAGTGCTTGTGGCCACTTTACGAAATATCAATGAGAATTTTGTAAATGTTACTTCCAAATTGAACTTATGGACTCATCCAAGGAATTTAAATTAAGTTATAGATCCGAACTCGAACAAATAAATTAAATAATATAGGTAGCAATAGTCTTATTAAAATTAAAAGAAGAAAATTTTATATTTATTCGTATATACATTATACTTATGTTTTACGGCATTTAGAACAAAATTTATGAACAAAATTGCTGTTATTACTCACAAATATCTTGTTCTTTAAAATTTTTGGACAAGTTCTCTTTCTCACCGGTCCTGTTTCCGTCTATTTAACTATCAATTTGAGTTCTACAGACAAGCGCTTCCTAAATAAATGATGTTTACACAAAATTTTTCACGTGAAGAGTTTGATTTGCCGAATCGAATCGAAATTTAACACGTTTTAATTTACTTGAACGATGAAGAGAATTGTTTGACTTCAATTTTTTTTCCTTTCATCGACAAATTTGAAATTACGGAGAATCTGATGAAAATAATCAAGTTTCCAATTCATTAAAAATTCCGCAAGTACCTTTGGATTTGTTTTAACAAGAAAATTGTATAAAAAATCTGCTATACAGGATGATCAACATTTTAAAACCAAAATAACGAACGCTAAACTGTTTGCGGCTGCATATGCATAATATCTTTAGTTTTTTATCTATCTATATTTGAGTATATAGTAAATTCACAAAAACAAAAGGGTTTACAAATTTTTTTAGTTGTTGATGGCGGTAGAGCTATCAGTTATCTATAAAATGATATTAAATTTATGTGAAATAATTGCGTGGTTTTTTTCTAAAAGCGTATACAGACACATTTAACCGTACTGGTGTGAAGTTGGCAACTCATTTGACGAACAATCCCGTATGATCAGTGGCGTCGTTACTAGCCTTTCTAATAGGTATAGAATAATGAAGTAGCTAAAAACAACACCACAAAGTATCTTTAGGATTTACAAATTATTCGGTATTAAAAAAACCATTAAGATATGGCCAAAGCGGTAGATTCAGTAATTTATATTGGATACATGTAATTTTAAAAGAAAATAAATTAGGGTGCAATTTGACATCTATTGTGGGGTTTAATTTGTTAAATCTATAAAATTATATTTTCTCAAAGTATTTGTGTGAAACGTGTTGCCTATAGCGGTACGCCTACGACAACAATATGATCTCCCACAATATTTTCTTAAAAAAAATATGACGCCAATGAAATTAAATTAAACCAAGCTGCTCAAAGCAATGAGACTCTTAAAAATTTTTATGATTAAAAACAAATAACGAAAAAGATACTTAAGTAGTTTCTCCGGTCACTGTATGACGTCACCCGCTCAGGTTACTGGTGTAGGTTCAAGTTCTGCGATTATTCCCTCTAGTCAAATTCTGTGTTTTGTGAGGTTAAAGTTCTGAGACGTTACAGCTGATTGAAGTAAATTAAGAAGTGATCGTTCTCGTTAAATAAATTTCCAGATTAATTTATGTTTGAAATAAACAGAAATTCAAAAGAGATATTTATTGTTCAATGTCGCTAAAAGAAAATGTATTAGAAATATTCCAAAATGAATTGGTGTTACAGGTGAGTACAATTTATACTTTTATTCCTATGGAATGTACCTTAAATAAATATATAGTGTGTTCTTAGTTATAAAACCGTATTCTTTAATTGAAATGTATGAATGTGAAAATTCCTGAATATCCTGTTTTCTCTTCCAAGAACAAACTACATCAAAGTTGTAGCACGTGCTAATTTAAATAAAACCTTTATAATACGAATAAATTTTGACAATAAATATGGATCTTGTACAAATGAATTAGTGATAAAACAAATTAGTATGAAATTCTAAAGTTCATCGAAAATGTTAAACATTAAAATAGATCAATAATAATTGTTGAAATTCTAGAGTTTATCGGAAATGTCAAGTATTAAAATAGAACAATAATAATTGATATCACCTTAAAAATGTTCAGAATTTGGTCCATACGTGGATGTTGTGGAGTCCTGGTACTTAATTCTTGCTAAATATGTGTTGGAGCAAAATTGGCCCCAAATACCTCAAATGTAGAATCCTTACAACTGCTGTCACTTTCAAATGGACAGGAATATGTTCCTTAAGGCTTAAATAACTTGCTTGCTCTCCTGGAACTGCTGGTATTGGATGCCAATACACTTTGGCCCCAATTTCTTGTCAGGTATGTTAAATTTCTTATGGAAATACACTTTTATATCACACTTTATCGTTTTAAGTATTTATCTTGCATTATTATGCGTTAATTGTTTAATTTTACTTATAAAAATTTTAATTTTATCAGGACAAATTTCTTACCCTCCTTTCGCTTTCAGGAACAAAAAACAAGAGAGAGATTTTAGATTCAACAGAACCATGGTTACCGAAAATTCTTTTGTTTTCCCAGCTTTCCTTTTGAACAAAAATAAATAAATTTATGTTGGCAATGAAAGCAAAGTTACTAAAAATAATATCAGTTTTTTATGTTGGTGACTGGTAAGCTCAAATGATGTTTATTGGAACCTTGTTGTACAGGGTGATTTTATTTTAGTGAGATTTGGAATTCTAAAATTATTCCTACTGATTTTGGGAGTGATCACAAATTTGTCCTTAAGGCCGGGCATTGGCAGTGTATTTAATATAGGCAAACGCGACGTCCTTTCAAAGAGCTTTTAGCAAAAACTATAAGGCAATGAAAATTGAAAAAAATCAGTAGTATACTAGATATATAAAGTTATTCAATAAAGAATTTTGTAGCTTGAGAGTACAAGGAATCATCCAGAAAAAATTCCCGAAATATGTCTATTTTTACATTTCATAAAATGATTAATATCTCACTTAAACGTGATATGATTTTTAAAATATTTCTTCTTTGAATAGATGGTATATCTACTCATAAGTCAGTGTTTTTAAAAATTACAATAAATTCGTTTTTTTCCTTAAAAGCTCTTTGAAAGTAATTTTTAAGAAATCAGAAATGGTGCCATTTTTTTACAAATTTAGGCAACTCTTTTATCACATATAAAAGGATCTTAAAAAATTATTCCTAAATTAGTGTGAGCATTGTCTAATGGAGGGCGTTGTGATAGAACATCTATTAAATCTTGTTTATCAGGTCCGCATTAGGAATTTAGCAAATCTTTATTTAATTTAATATACTTACTATAATATTAATACTAATATACAGCGTGTCCAAGGATGGGGTATCCTAAAGGTGAAAAATGTTTAAATACCTATTAGTTTTAGTGAAAAATGTCATTCTTGATAAAAAGTTTTGCTTTTTCTGAAACCCCATAAAATAAAACAAAATTCAAGTTTATCAAAATCCGTCTGATTTTATAGCCGGTTTTATTTATGAAAACTGTATGAATTTTTGCACTAATATAATGTATTAATCTAGTGAGTGACGTTTAAGTGTCCCAAGTAACTGTCAACTTTTATAAACCAATTAGTTTGTTGCTGTTACTTCAAGTTAGTTGTCAGTTTGACATTTTGTAAAAAGCGTAGACGGAAGGCTTTTAGAGAAATTGATATATTTTTAGTTTTATTTTAAAAAAATAAATGATTCAAGTTCTGAAGAGCTACCAAGCGATATTGAAGAGGCAGCTGGTAATGCTCTATTATCAGTAATTCCCAACAAGTCAAAGTCAGTTTACGAATTCGTCGGGAATTAATTTGAATAATTGCAATAATTGTGTTATCAATATTTATAATAATTAATTAATTTATAATTTATGTTTTTAACTTGTATTATAACAGTTGCCGCTTTTTTGTGAGCGGTCGTAAATCATCGGTACAATAGCAGAAATACGTTATACGAGGGTCAATGGGGTATGTTTATTCGAAAGTGTGTCTACGAGGGTTAAGCGTGGGGTGTTTTGATCACATTCATTATTTATATTTTTGTATTATCTTTTATTGCGATTATTACATATACATATAATATTCTAATAACAACAATGAAGAAACTTTTCGTTGTAATAACTAACATTAATTACCTGATTGCTTAAATTGGGACAGGTAAAAGGGTAAAATACTTAAAATGGGAATTCAGAGAAAAGACACAATGTTTAAGGCTCTTTATTTGCTTATCTTGAAATATGTTGATTTCATGTAAGTTTATCTCTGTTAAAATAGTTAATAGTTAAGATTATTTTGATTGAAAAAGTGAAAGTTTCCATTTATTTTAACATTTGGTAAACATGTTGCAAACCTTGTAAGGGTTTATCTTTGTAGTAAGAATAAGGGTACTCGAACACAATAATAAAACTCAGGTAGACTTGCTTACTCTATTCTAAAATAAAGTAACAATTTTCGTGCAATAAAACCTTCAATTATTTCATAAAAACTAATGATATCGACATCCATAATCTCAAACTCTTACTATTATCATTGTTTTCAATTATTACATATTTTGCAAAATTTTATATTTCGGATGTTATTTTTTTAAAGGTTGATCTTTTATTTGTCGGTTTACAAATTTGATTGTATAGTATATTCGAACTCTTGTAAACAATGAAAGTAAATAATCTTTATTGCCATATGGGAGGGAGAATTCTGCATTGGAAAAATCTTTAAAAAATATGTTTCCTATACCATCCTGTATACAATAATTATTAAAATTCAAAACAAGCATATTCTCTAATCTACGTGCATTTCCTTTCTCTGATATCAAGTTCCTATAATCCGTTGATCAATTTTTATAATAGGAGAAATATTTTCGTAAGTTTTTTCCTGAAAACTTTCAATATTTTTCAATGACTTTCCATGTTATATTAAGCAAAATATCGCCACTATCGCGTCCATAGAATATATCTTAGAATATCTTTGGACGATGTTTTTACTATTGGAGTTTTACTGGAGTCCTTTACTAGATTTTTGGATTAATAAGTAAAAAAAACATAAAAAGGTCGAATATTAGTTCTTAGTGGATCTATTAATCGTGTAATTTTTTTAATCCATTTAAAAGGTAAAACTTAGTTCCTTTTAATTTTTTAAAATGAACTGGTAGTTACTGCTGCTACACATTTATTTTAGGTTTACGCATCATTTTCTTAAATTTCTTTACTAAAAAACTTGTTAATCGAATTTTTGACCATTTTAGTTTTTCCAGTAAGTTTACTTTGAACTTTTGGAACCTATTTCAGTTTTTTTATGAATATGTATAGGTAATGGTAACCGAATATATTTAAACACTTAAGATTTTTAAAATAATCTGCTCAACTGCTTTTTGGTAAATTTTAATTTTTGTTTTCTTCTTTTTTCCCTTTTAAAGAGCTTTTCAATATATTGCCATATATGAATATGTATATCGTGAGTTTTTAAATATTTTCCTTCGCTGTTCGGTCCTTACCTACTCGTTATTGCTTAGTTAAGATAAACAAATGATAACATTTTACACTTGAAAAAACTTGAATGATTGCCTTTTTAAAAATAATACCCCAATAAATATTCTATTTATAATTTTGATTTGAGAAAAAAAACATATATAAATAAAAATATTGTGTAAAATCTATAAATTAATATCGTTTAATGTAAATACAAATAGCCAATTCATATTCAACAGAATCAAACATGTTTGTTTTAAAATTAATCCAGCCCTGAAATTTCTAAATGAAACTGATATACTCCAAGAATAAATGTAATATTATTTCGTTTATCGCGTAGGGTCATTGCAAGAGGCAGCACCTCTCGGGTATACTTATTCGCTCTCTTTTTAGGGACGTTTTCTCACTCCCAATGCCCAGCCTTAACATCTAGAAATTAAAACTAATCAATTATTTTCAAGGTACAATTTAAGAAATTTATAAAATTTATGGAATAATTATCTGGAATAAATTAAACTCAACTTGTAGTTTTGCTATTATCTTTCTTTCTATTAATTTAGTTGCATAAAAAAATCGAACAAAGACTTATAATGATTTTTAATTATTGTTTCCCCCCAATGTTGTACACCAATTCAGTATCTTTTTCATAATATTTATAAATAAACATGCTCATTTGTATACTACTTCTAATGCAACCGTAACAATTTCCCTGAATTTTCTTGTAATTATTATAATTGGCTTTGTCAATCTAGAATAATTCAGGAAAATTCATACCTAAATTTATTTTAAATTAAATCAAGTTAACAAAAATTAATTAATGTGTGTTTTTCTCACAGACCAAACAAATTAATAGACATTATTAACATTGCTTTACCTAAAACATTTTTTTTTTTAAATAAAACAAATTAGTTTTCCTTCTTTAACATGAGAATTTCCGTACTGTTCATGATTTTTGGTACACTTTGACTGGGTATTACTTTTTTTTATTGAACATTTTACATTAAAACTCATTTATCTATCAATATTCATAATAGAATCGTTACATACGATTCCTTTTCTCATTAATATTTCGTTATGTGTCCATACACAAACGTGACAATATTTTAAATTATCTTATTATTCTCATATCTTGAAAATTTTCCTGAGATCTTTTCTCTCAGAGAAACAATTTTTCCTTAGCTCACCATATGCCTTTGACAAATATAGTGAAGTCACATTTACTTCTTTTTATTTGAGGTACTTCCTCAACATTTATAAATCTCAAAATATGTCCTTAATGACAAATACTTTGAAAATCTCTTTATCTCTTTAAGTTCATTAGAATAGAACGTTCCCACATTTCACCAGTCATGACACCTGTATCATTTTAAATTATGAAAGAAAACAGAAATTCCCTTAAAAATAATTTTAAACAGAGTAATTAACATAATTGTAATTGTAACATAACTAAATAACCATTAATAAATTTTATGTTTTAGGTAAACACACCGAATTTTCATCAGAAGGACTCACATATCTGAACAGCTGTGTAACATTGAAAATTCCTCTAATACTTTTACCAAAGGATTCTTATGTGAATGCAAAATAATTGGAATACTGACCAGTATCCTACCATCTTAAATTTTATGTGTTGAACATTTTCTACTAGCAAATATAATTTTTTTTTATGAGGTTGTTTAACAGGGGTTTGAGAGAACTCAAAAATTGGTTCCCCAATTTTTGTTATTTTTAACCAGTACCATTTTGCAATAAAATGTACTTGCCAATGTGGAAGTATATTATTGAGAAGTGCATTTAAATTTTGTCTAGAATTTGTACACCATACTACAAGTAGACCATCATCCGATAATAAGCTGTCGATTGTTAAACTCTTTAAATCTTCATTAAACATCATGTTATAGCCATCTGATGTTTTTCTCCTTTTCCTCCAATTATATTTATTCCACCAAGGAGGATCTCGCAGAGTTAGGTCAAATTTTCTTTCAGTTAAATATTTGTTTATTTCGCACACATCTTTACTGTAGAATTCAGTGTTTTCTGGAAAGATAAATTTTGTTCCATTTATTTCTTTGACCAAAGCTGGTCCAATATTACTTCCATGAACACCTACAACACTAAATTTTTCACACATAGAGTTGATATGATCGGATGTTTCAAAGCCTTTTTTATTATCTAAACAACTTCTCTTTAAATTTTGTTCAATCTGTGGAAAGAAATGGCTAAACTTTTGTTTAGTATCTTTTTGTTTTCTTATTAGTTCTTTAAATTCATTGTTTGGTTCTACTATTTTTAATGTCGATTTGAATTTGTTGTGTTTTTTATACAATTCGTTGATATTGAATAGATTTGAATTTAATTTGTAATCTCCATATGAATTACACAAGTTTTTGTATTGTTCATGAGAAATGTACAAACCAATCTCCTTTCTTACTCCTGTCTCCAACTCCTTGATTTCCCTTATATTTTGTTGTGTGATCCTTGTTGAGGATTTAATATCCTTTTCTGTCTCCCAACCAATTTTTTCTTGAGCCTTCTTCACAAATACCTCTGCATTCTTTAATAATTCTCCCTGTATGTTCTCCTGGATGAAATGTATCTTCTCCTTCTGGTTTTCCATCTCCACTTCCAAAATGTCCTGTCTTCCACTTAAATCCTCTATGTTTTTGTCAAGTTTCTCTTCTATCTTCTGTAATTTCCTTCCAATATCATTTGTAATTTCTGTCTTCATCTTAATAAGATCTTTTCTTAAATCTATCATGTCCTGCTTTCTTTCTTCTTGTTGTTCATCCATCTTCTTACCAATATCTTCTTTTTGTTCATCCATCTTCTTATTCATCTTCTTCATGTCTTCTTTTTGTTCATCCATCTTCTTACCCATCTTCTTCATGTCTTCTTTTTGTTCATCCATCTTCTTACCCATCTTCTTCATGTCTTCTTTCATCTCTCTGAGGAAATTCATCATCATCCAATTTTGGTCTTGATTAGTTGCTCCCGGTGTGGCTTCTCCACCTGCGAGTCTGTCTACCTCTTCTGCTGCGTTTTCCGAGACATCATCCCCTAAGGTTCTCATTGTCTGATTTTCTGTCTCTTCCCCTGTTTCCGAGACATCATCTTTTTCATGGTCCATCTCTTGGTTTGAGGTTCTTTCCTCCAAAAGAAATTGGAAAGTTTCTGGATCCTTTTCCTCCTCGATAAGAGCTGTCTTAAGTCTATTGAAAAGAGTTAATTTAATCCCTTCACTGCTTAAATTTCTTTTTTCCAATTCTTCTTTCAATTCCCTTACTCTCAACTGGCCTATAGTCTTACAGGACTTGTTTTGTTCCATTTTGTTAGATTAAGTTGAAATAGAGTTTTGAAATCAGTTTTAAGTTTTAATTTAAGTAATTAGACCTAGATATTACACCCAATAACAATGATGTTTCCCTATTTCAGGAATTGTACTGAGTTTTTGTATGTAGTTAAATATAAAATTTTGCAAAGAAAATCTTAGAATTATTTTTCTCAAGCAATGTTAATATGATTCAAGAAAAATACAACTGAGCATTTGTTTACTAAAATTCTAATTGTCTCTGAGTAGTCTGGAACAATCTAGAATTATTACTCTTGTTTTTATTTTATGTAAACAATAATATATATACAATAAATCTTTAGAGATGAAATTTATATTAATTTTATAACGCCCCACGTTGGGATCGACATTAATATTGTGGGGTTTAATTTTGTTAAATCTATAAAATTATATTTTCTCAAAGTATTTGTGTGAAACGTGTTGCCTATAGCGGTACGCCTACGACAACAATATGATCTCCCACAATATTTTCTTAAAAAAAATATGACGCCAATGAAATTAAATTAAACCAAGCTGCTCAAAGCAATGAGACTCTTAAAAATTTTTATGATTAAAAACAAATAACGAAAAAGATACTTAAGTAGTTTCTCCGGTCACTGTATGACGTCACCCGCTCAGGTTACTGGTGTAGGTTCAAGTTCTGCGATTATTCCCTCTAGTCAAATTCTGTGTTTTGTGAGGTTAAAGTTCTGAGACGTTACAGCTGATTGAAGTAAATTAAGAAGTGATCGTTCTCGTTAAATAAATTTCCAGATTAATTTATGTTTGAAATAAACAGAAATTCAAAAGAGATATTTATTGTTCAATGTCGCTAAAAGAAAATGTATTAGAAATATTCCAAAATGAATTGGTGTTACAGGTGAGTACAATTTATACTTTTATTCCTATGGAATGTACCTTAAATAAATATATAGTGTGTTCTTAGTTATAAAACCGTATTCTTTAATTGAAATGTATGAATGTGAAAATTCCTGAATATCCTGTTTTCTCTTCCAAGAACAAACTACATCAAAGTTGTAGCACGTGCTAATTTAAATAAAACCTTTATAATACGAATAAATTTTGACAATAAATATGGATCTTGTACAAATGAATTAGTGATAAAACAAATTAGTATGAAATTCTAAAGTTCATCGAAAATGTTAAACATTAAAATAGATCAATAATAATTGTTGAAATTCTAGAGTTTATCGGAAATGTCAAGTATTAAAATAGAACAATAATAATTGATATCACCTTAAAAATGTTCAGAATTTGGTCCATACGTGGATGTTGTGGAGTCCTGGTACTTAATTCTTGCTAAATATGTGTTGGAGCAAAATTGGCCCCAAATACCTCAAATGTAGAATCCTTACAACTGCTGTCACTTTCAAATGGACAGGAATATGTTCCTTAAGGCTTAAATAACTTGCTTGCTCTCCTGGAACTGCTGGTATTGGATGCCAATACACTTTGGCCCCAATTTCTTGTCAGGTATGTTAAATTTCTTATGGAAATACACTTTTATATCACACTTTATCGTTTTAAGTATTTATCTTGCATTATTATGCGTTAATTGTTTAATTTTACTTATAAAAATTTTAATTTTATCAGGACAAATTTCTTACCCTCCTTTCGCTTTCAGGAACAAAAAACAAGAGAGAGATTTTAGATTCAACAGAACCATGGTTACCGAAAATTCTTTTGTTTTCCCAGCTTTCCTTTTGAACAAAAATAAATAAATTTATGTTGGCAATGAAAGCAAAGTTACTAAAAAAAAATATCAGTTTTTTATGTTGGTGACTGGTAAGCTCAAATGATGTTTATTGGAACCTTGTTGTACAGGGTGATTTTATTTTAGTGAGATTTGGAATTCTAAAATTATTCCTACTGATTTTGGGAGTGATCACAAATTTGTCCTTAACATCTAGAAATTAAAACTAATCAATTATTTTCAAGGTACAATTTAAGAAATTTATAAAATTTATGGAATAATTATCTGGAATAAATTAAACTCAACTTGTAGTTTTGCTATTATCTTTCTTTCTATTAATTTAGTTGCATAAAAAAATCGAACAAAGACTTATAATGATTTTTAATTATTGTTTCCCCCCAATGTTGTACACCAATTCAGTATCTTTTTCATAATATTTATAAATAAACATGCTCATTTGTATACTACTTCTAATGCAACCGTAACACTATATATATAAAAATGAATTGCTGTGCGTTAGTCTCGCAAAAACTCAAAAACGGCAAGACCGATTTTCAATTTTTTTTTGTTTTTTTTTGCTATAGTTTAGGGATGGTTTAGAAAAAAAAAATTTGGAAAACCCGAAAATTCAGCTAAAAAAAATATACTGCTGTAACTCAAAAACGGCTGGACCAATCTTTGATTTTTTAAATTTTTTTTAGCTTTTTAGCTTTCGGGTTTTCTAAAAAAATTTATTTTTTTTAGCTGAATTTTCGGGTTTTCCAAAACATTTTTTTGTTTGTTTGTGTTTGTATTCATTTTCATATTGTTTATATTTAAGAGTAAAAATTGACATAAGACAGTTATAAATGATATTCAACTGTCAAAAATGACAGTTGACAGCTGAAATATTATAGTTGGTAGCGGAAAAATGACATTTGACATCTAAAATGATATTTGACATTAAAAATTACATTAAATCGTTTGAAGGAAAAGGTGTGTCATTGTACTTCGTTGTCAAAGTTTTCATTTCTGTCATTCTATGATATGATTGGTTAAATCGTTAAAAAATGTTTTATGCGCATTGGCCGATCCAATAACAAATGAACAAAGCCATTTATAAACATCATTTATATAGTATTATGATCATAGTCCATAATCATAGATAAGAGATATATATATATACTGAGATAGATCGGAAACTGCCATTAGAACCTCGACACCAAAACGATATTCGCGGCACCTTGCGTCTGGAACCAAGAACTATAAGATAAAGCGGGAAACTTAAATGTATTTAAATATTAATAGGTTTTGATTAATATTTTTATGGGAAAAATCTCCAGGTCTCTTCAATAATACACAAATATACATTTTTCTAGACAATGGTTTTTCTTTTAAATCTAACCATCCAATTAATGACAACCAAAGATTGCATAGCTGAAATTAAATGTTCAATCAATATTTATAAGATGTTTCTCTCTTAAAATTATTAATTAATCCCAAAGTTCTCACAGTTAAAATATTTTAGACACAACACAAACATTAAATAAAGAAGTGTTTAATAAAACTTTCAAGGTTTATTTAAAAAATTAAATTTCACGGTTAATTTAAATTAAAAATTGAATAACCGTGAAATATTAAAAAGTTATTATTTTAAGGCTTTTATTATTTTATATATTTTAATTCAACTTACTTGTTCATCTTTAGGAATTCGATGCAATTGATATCCTGTTTTATCGGAGTTATTGCATCCAGGAACACAACATTGAAAACCCATTTTTATCTCTAATTAATCAAAAATTGTAACAAATACTTCTTATACACTATAAATTACTGTAAAGAGTAACCGAACTTGACATACTATAAACACAAAATGGCAATGAAATTCACAAAACACGAAAATTATTTGACAGATGCGACATATAAAAGCACACCAGCGTTTTTTGCGGTTGGAACCTCAACTAATAATAATGAACTTTTATTTACATATAACATTCCTGGCCATGGTCCATAATTAAGTATATTATAAATGTTATGTAAATTAAGAATAATCTTTACTATCTAATTACCCATCTCATCAATAGAAATGGTATTTAATAGTCACATTTTCCAAATTTATTTTTAAATACATTTTTTTTAAATAGTTAAAGGTTAAAAGTATTTAAAATTCACAACTTTTTAAAAATGAATGATACAGTATTATTTTTTCACTAAATTTACAGTAGGTATCTTACATAGTTTTATCAACTACATCATTGTGATACAGACTATATTTTAAAAACCCATCACAACCCATCAAATAAATACAAAGTATATCATTTTGAATTTTCACTACATTTTTCAATAACAAATTTTTTATAACCAATTTATAAATACATATATAGAAAAAACAATAAAACATATTAAAATGACCAACAAGGTTCATTTAATAATTTAATACCACTTTAACCGTGTACATTACGAGCGTTTATTCTTGACAAAAATAAATAAATGTTGAAAGCTTGATAATCACGAATCAAAAGTTGTAAAAAAAGTGTTGCAGGTGATACGAAGTTCACAGGGTTAGCTAGTTTATAAATAAGTATCCTAATTATAAATCAAATACCCAATTAAAAGGAAAATTACTGAGCTCCAAGGGGTAGTTTTCGTTATTAATTTTGAAATTTGTCATTTTGACAGTGAAGAAAATGACGAAGCAACTTGAAATGTATACACAAGTATCTTGATGGTAAACCAAATATTCAACTGGAAGGAAAATGAATCAGCTGATCTCTTATTTTTGAAATAACTCAATATGGCAGTGAAGAAAATGACGAAGCAACTTGAAATTTATACACAAGTATAACCAAATATTCAACTGGAAGGAAAATTACTTAGCTAATTTCCAAGGATAGTACATGCATATAGGTGCATAATTTTCTTTTTATTTGTGGTATTTACGTATTTCGATTAAAGAGAAAATGTTGAAATACGTTGTGGACGGTCGACTGGTCGATGTATGTATGGGCATTTTCCAATATTCACCGTAAATAAACCGGTCGAATAAACCGGTTTTTTTATGGTCAATATCAGGTTCTCTATGGTTTCTGTGGAATATTGAAACGCTTTGGTAGATGACCGATGTTTTGACATTTCAATTTGTTTTTTTTTGTGTTCTGTATTATAAATTTGTATTCAGATTTGTTTTATCATATTTTTGAAGTAAACGAGACTTGAGTTATCTCTTTAGATTGTTTATCATTATGATTTTATTAGCCATTAAAACAGACCAAAATAAATTGAAATAATATTAAATTTGATTTAGGTAAATTTTAGTAATTATTTTACTTACTATTTATATTTTGAACAATATTATTTCCGTTCAACATTTACTTTCCCATTCTCATCAAATACCGGTTTCCAAGTTTCCATTTTTTATAGAAATATTTATATTTTAAAAATACGAATCTGACACAAAACCTCGAATTGTATTAAAGGTTAGAAAAAACACCGAAATTCCAACCCAAAAACCTGGTAGTTGCGGTGCTTGACCGGTAGAGTTACCGGTGAATTTAGAAACACTCACAAAGTCAGGAACGGTTAATTTTGGAACGCTTCGGTGTGCAACCGGTTGACACCGTGGCATTCACCGGTGAATACTGGAAAATGCCCTACATATATGAATATATGCTCCGTCATTTTCTTCACTGTCAGAATGACATATTTCAAAAATAAATAACCAATAGTACCAAAAAATGTATAATATTTTTTATTTTTTTAATCAAACCTAAAGAAGTATGTTACTGGAATATAATCAGACTTGATTTACTTTACATTATACTGCAGTCATTGAACCGAAAAATACGGTCTTACCTCCGAATTTTTTTTCTGTGAACCGATTTGCATGAAATTTTGAAATTAGGCTCATCTTACTCTTAATTTCAAAAGTGAAAATGATCTGAACTCCGCCTATTATTTTTAAGGGGTGTAAACAACCCCTTAATGGAAAAATCTACATTGAGCCATTTTATCAAAGGTAATACCACGAGTCCTTAAAATTTTATCGATAAATTTTTAGTTTCGACGAAAACTTTTTTATTTGGCAAAAATACGAAAACAAACTGAAATGTGATTTTATCTTATTCAGTTTGTTTGAGTAGTTTTGCCTAAAATAAAAAAGTTTGAGTCTAGAAAATAAAAATTTATCTAGTAAAATTTTACAGGACGAATGGTATTTGAGAAGATTATTTTTTGAACCATTCTGTACAAAAACCACTTTATTAAATAACTTATCGTTATCTTTTTACCAATTTTTACTATTTTACTTATAATGTTTTGATCTTTTAATAACTTTAATAACAAAAATTGGACAAGCCAACTAGGATAAGTGTATTTTGTGTTGCCTACCTATGATCTAATTTATTAACACATTAATAATCAAGAGAAAGAAAGGAAATGGGCTTACACAGAATTATATTTAATAAATATATTATTATTTTAAGATAAAATACTTATAATCTTTTGATCTTTTAATAACAATAATAAAAAATTTGACAAGCCCGACTTTAATGACGTAATAAATATGGTCCACGAAATGCCGTTACCCCTCCTATTAACTTATCCTATAGGTACACTAGATAGTATTGACAGCTGTCAGATGTCGTGAGCGTCGTGAGAACAGGGGGGTTAGTTTTGAAATATTTCACCAATGAAATTATAGTATATTACATAACGAGTGTGGAAAGTGAAGTATTACGCACGAGAGAAGTTTAGCACGAGCCGCGTAGTGGCGAGTGCGGAAACGTAACGAGTGCAAGAAATACACTTTCCAACGCGTTGTGTACACGATTTTTCCTACGACCCCAATATTTCATATAATAATAAATATTTTAAATTTATTTATAAAATTTATTTTAATTGTTAGTCATGTTAAAAATTAGGATTTAAACGAGTTTATATATTGCATGGAAATATAATTAATTAAAATCAAATAACCACCTTTCTCAGGAATTCACATCAAAATTCTTTATTAGCTAAATGACATTTTAATTTTTTTTGTGGGCTCTATAAAAATTAAAAGTAAAATGGTCAGTCGGTGAAATTAATTGAAAAGTAATGTAATAATAATAGACACAAAGATAATTGTGAACAGAAACACAAACATAACTTCAAAATTCCACATTCGACACATGCACGGAACATAAACACAATATAAAAAAGAAGAATAAACTGTTCTTCTTTCTAAAAGTTTTTATAAAAATAATAATACTGAATAAAAATATGTTTATTTTTTAAAAATTTAAAAACCTATAAGAAACTTTATTCTTTATTCTTACTTTATACAGAAAAATTTGTATTGGCAATTACAATACAATATTTGACACAAGGAAGATTTAAAAGAAAATTAAATGGTCCTTGCTTTGACATTTATGTGTTTTTACTATTGATAAATTTGACGTAAATGTCACAGATCATAGAACTATAATTTTTTTACTTTTCAATACGTGTATTGATATTTACTTTTCAATACGTGTATTGATATTAGCTACTTTCTTAAGTACCAATAAGTGTGCAATCTAGCACTTTCATATGTGGTCGTAGGAAAAATATATTTCGATCAACTCTAGTTTTGAAATAATTTCATGCATGAAATATATTTCGAATTCGAAAAAAATTCACGACATTGATTCGAATGCTATTTAACTGGTGAAATCAATTTTTCACGAAAATTTATTTTGTTAAAACAATTTTTTTACCTTGTTATTATTATTAAAAAAAAATTGTGAGTGTATTTTGGTGAAAAAAGTTTTATATTTTGTAAACACTATGGCAAATTTAGAATAACTTTACCAAGTAATGTTAAATAACATCGTGGAGATTATACAGGATGATTTTTTAACACCAAGAACAGTACTTCACCATTTAAGGCAAGATCCGTTTAATTTAAGTGACTCACAGTTCATCAAAATTTATAGACTTTGTTAAACCATCTCAAATACAAGAAAAAACGTTTTTCAGATTTGTGATGCAAATCTTAAAATAATGAACATTAATTCAAGATTTCCTGGGCGAACAATGATGCCTATATTTGGAGACACAGTAATGTAAAAAATGTATTAGAGCAAATATGCATTGTGGCGCCAATAGAGACAAATCTTTCTTTTTAATTGGTTTGTTTTTACAATAAATTAATTGTTCTAGCAATTTAACATTTCCTTGTTCTGTATTGTATATTCACATACATATTTTATTTATGGCTATCCATTGAGGACTTATTTGCAAACTCCTATCTTACATCCCAAGCCCAACACTCCAGAAGCAGTATATAATGTAGCCTTTAAAAGAGCTAGAAGCACTATAGAACGCTGTAATGGTGTATTAAAAGCGAGATTTCGATGCTTACTTAAACATAGAGTGCTACATTATAAACCGTCAAAGGCAGCAAGAATAATAAATTCCTGTGCTGTTTTGCACAATTTTGGGTTTCTAATAATTTGATTATTTTGCATATATTTCAATAATGCTGCTTTTTGCTCTTTATTGACGAACATTCGTTTTTCTGCTTCACTCATATTAAATTAAGAACATAAACAACACTAAATCTAACCTCAATTATTTGACTTTTAGTACTGTATGACAGCTATTACACTGTTGTAAGATTGTCCTATTCGAAATAAATTCATTTAAGTGAATTTCTAAAAATTTCATTTCGTTACAATTGAAAACTACCGATAGCAGTTCGACAGTGAATCGAAAATCGAAATATTTCACTTGTGAATTAAATTTCACTGATATTCAAAACTAACCCCCCAGAGTTATAATTTGAATAAATATTCATTTTTATACCTATTTATACAATTATATTATTAAAGAGAAAATTACCAAAATAAAAATTATTAGGTATATCTATTTAAAGTTTACCTACAAGACCACATTTGCCTGTAGGCATATAAAAGTTTTAAATGCATACAGAACCAGGAAGCAGGTTAGTTTTAAAATAACTACATATTTGGTTTTTCATTATCGTTTAGATGAATTGAATTGTGATAATAATAATAACAAAATATATTTCAGAATATTTAGATAATATAAATAAATGTTGATTTATAGTAAGGTACTTATAAACAAGAAAATTGATTGTGCAATATTGATTTTTGACAGTTCTATAATTTTATCGATCCTGGTAAAACGACTAGTGGTTTTATAGCTATAAAACGGAATGATTGGCTAGCATTTAGCATAGAACATTGAAGACTAAGCGTTTTCAATGAACGAAATCACAAAACTGTGATATTTTGACAGGTGAAAAAAATAATCGCTAGAAAACATGTCTAGTAGTACCTAAGTGGTGGAATTGTAAAGTGTTTTTTATATTAAAATCGTTTTCAACTCCTTAAAAAAAATGCTTTGGCATGACATACAAAGATGTAAGTATAGAGTAATATTTTGTATTCTCTATAATAATTATCAAATAAAAAAAAATTTTTTGATAAAATGAAAAGGATTTAAATATTATTCGACACTCTCGAAAATTATTATCATATTCTTAAGCTTTTGTACCCTTAAAACTACCCCTAAATTAAAACAGTAAATATATATGATACGTTTTTGGACCATAACTCCTTCAATTTTCATGCTATCACAATTTATAAAAAACTATTACTTATAAAGATTATTAAGAGAGCTACAACATCATTCATTGCAATATATAGTAAAAAAACCTTTTTCTTAAACGGTGATGGGTTAAAGGGCTTAAGAGAGGCTGTGATTGCGCTGCCACGCGCTCTTTAAACAATCATATCTCCGTCAATTTTTGTTTGACAGAAAAAAACAAAAAAAAACAAATTATTTGTCAGAAAAATACCGAAATTTTTCATCCGTACACTTTAATTATTAATTTTTTTTAATTATTAAAGTTTAATACGTATCTGTCGTCATTTTTAAAATATTATGAAAAATCTTAACTTTTTTGAAAAATATGTGACCTGATACTGATACGATCTATCAAACTCATTCTAGGCGGAATACGATGAATTTTAATTTTGGTGGAAATGGCACTTATGAAACCCATTGATTTAAAAGAAAAAACATTAGATGCTCCTCTTATTTGCAATACAGCTCACTTATTTTACGTGCAAAAGACTTTTAATAGTGCTCATTTTAAAGCTTATTTCAAGCACTACAAAATCCTTTTTTATTAGAATGCATAAAATGCATCTGCTCGCCGCTAGATGGCATTGACCACATCGATTAAATTTCAGACAAAATAAAAAACGGCTTTGATCTTTAATAATAAACCAAATTGTTCATTTTTTTACCTGCTACAATTTTGTTCTTTATAAAATTTTCGATAAAACCTATATTTTTGGAGATATTTGCAAAAAAACACTTCGATACGCCACTGGAGCAATTTCTGTAAAAACGTTTCTAATTGCAGAACAAATCTCTACCAATAACAATTCAATACGACGGAAATATTACTCGGAATCTCTCCTCCTCCTCCTCCTTATACTCCTATTAACACCCGATAATTTTGAATTCTAAGAGAATGATGCGGTAGTGGCGGTAGTAAACCATTTTCCACCCCTACGGTCCTTAATTTGTGAGCTGATTGTAGTTTTTATCACCCTCGATATTCTCGATGGACCGGTGTAAGTGTATTACGAATGACATATCCATCAGTGAGGGAAACGCAGGACTTGAATGACAATTCGTATAGACGTTGTGGCCCCTACATTCAGCCAAAATCACTTTTTCTGTATTATTCTTACAAATAAAAAGAATTTTTCTACTTCATAAAAGTTAGAACGTTACAAACATCCCTGGCAATCCAAACCAGATACGAGGTATTGAACCACTTTGGTGCTTCTATTGTTCTCTTCTATTTGTTCAGAACGTTACAAAAACTGTTCTTAGATTTTTAAAAGAACAATAAAAGATATTATACATATAAAGCTACTAGTTTATTGTCACTTTCAATCTATAAAAATATATACCATAGAAAATATAGAAAGTAATACGCCTGCAAAACCATATTCTCAACTTTTTGTTCATTCGACAGTGTAGATCTCTCGCACGAGCAACTTAGAAAACAAATAGCTAAAATTAGTTAGGATGAGCGCAGTCAAATATTGCATGCGGTGTACCTCAAGGAACAGTGTTGGGGCCGATTTAAATAATCTATTTTTACAAAAACAGTTCGTAAAATCATTAGTTACGCTGACGACACAAGTGTATAATACAAAAATGACAATTGGTACAATCTTAAATTAAAGATTGAGAATGATCTTATCAAAATCAGCAATCGCAGATTGCTCGACGAGCACTGTCACCTGACAATATAATACAGGGTGAGTCATAACTATTGGGACATAGACTAAGGACAGGTTATTTGGACCAAAATATGGCTATTGGGCCAAATATGCCTTAATATAATGTTGCTAAGAAAAAAGATACAGGGTGTTAAAGTTAATTTTTGTTTTTCCTTTTTTTGCTAATAGTTTCCCTGTATATTTATAAATTGATATCAAAATTGGCACATAGGCATAATCTTAGACAAGAAATAGTATTTTATTTACAATTCCACTATCAAATACCAAACTAATAAACAAAGTTGCAACAAACGTAAGGTTTCCGTTTTGACGATAAATCAAAACTAAACACACTCTAACTTAAAAGAACTCACAAAAACTCAAACTTAATGTTCTACATGGTCCCCTCCGATTTCTATGCATTTTCTAATTCTTTTTATAAAGGATTTTCGGACGTTAAAAAAAATGTTTTTTCTGTCCCCTTATAAGATTAGCTGCATTTTGAATGTATCTCCAAAGTTCGTCTCGTGTATTAATTTCAATGGCATAAACTAAGGACTTCATATGTCCCCAAAAATAAAAATCTAGCGGGTTGTACTCAGGACTTCTTGGTGGCCATTGAAA
Organism: Ophraella communa; assembly: GCA_035357415.1. Taxonomy (NCBI): domain Eukaryota; kingdom Metazoa; phylum Arthropoda; class Insecta; order Coleoptera; family Chrysomelidae; genus Ophraella; species Ophraella communa. Next base: position 25,460,714 of record CM068994.1, on the reverse strand, counting down.
ATCACTGCCTCTGCCAATCCATCGGTGAGGAAATACGTCATTAAGATGATTTCTAACAGCTAATGAAAAATGAGGTGGCGCTCCATCCTGCGTAAACCACATTTTTCTTCTTACATCCAGTGACAGATCATCTAAAATATCACTAAGAGTATTTTCCAAAAAGAATAAATAAGAATCTCCATTTAAATTCGGAGGAAGAACATAAGGCCCTAGTAGTTGGTCGCCTATAATGCCACACCAAATATTCAATTTAAACTCATGCTGAAAATGTCTAGCTTTAATAGCATGCGGGTTTTCTTCTTCCCAATAATGACTATTTCGCCAATTAAAAACCCCACGTCTGGTAAAAGTTGCTTCGTCGGTGAACATAATATTCTTAATAAAGTGTCTGTCATTGCGATGTTTATTCAGAATACGTTGGCAAAACTGTAACCGTCGTGGAAGATCTGTTGGAAGTAAATTTTGAACAGGAGTAAAGTTATAAGGATGAAGGTTCTCTTTTTTTAGAATTCTAATTATAGACGACTGACTTACTCCTGTTGCTGCTGATAGATGTGAATTTATTTCAGGATTTTCATCTACTCGAACCAAAAGTTCATCTTCTTGATTAGGTGTGATTTGTTTCGGTCGACCACCCCGATTTTTAATGTGAAATGACCCAGTTTCACCTAAACTACGATATAATCTTGCAAAAGTTTTGTGATTTGGTTGCCTTCTGTTTGCGTATAGCATTCCATACCTTCTGGCTGCCGAGCGACCGCAAAAATTTTCTTGTGCGTATACGCAAATCATATTTCGCATTTCTTCATTAGTAAAATGATTGTGACGAGGCATTTCAATCAAAAAAAGGAATGATTACTTTTAAAATATGCAACATTACACTACACTGTCACATCAAAAATAATTTACTCTGAACAAATGACATTTACTAACAACAATTATCTGACAGTCCAAAGCATACTTTTCATAAATGGATTAATATTTGAAATCCTTTTGTAAGACTCTAAGCAGTTCGACTGCGTTTTTATCAAAAACGGTTGAAATTATCATGTTTAAACAAGAGTACCAATTTTACGTAAAAATGATGTTTACGTCATATTTTCTAATAAAAATTACTAAAAAATTTCATTAGAAAAAGTTTAGACTCAATTTGATCATTAGGAATGATCCACGTGGCGCCCTCTATGACAAAACGTAAAATTGTAAATAAAATACTATTTCTTGTCTAAGATGATGCGTCTGTGCCAATTTTCATATCAATTTATAAATATAAGGGAAACTATTAGCAAAAAACGAAAAACAAAAATTAACTTTAACAACCTGTATCTTTTTTCTCAGCAACATTATTTTAAGGCATATTTGGCCCAATAGCCATATTTTGGTCCAAATAACCTGTCCTTAGTCTATGTCCCAATAGTTATGACTCACCCTGTATAAAAAAAATTATCAAATGCAAAGATCAAAGATACATTACGAAAATTAAAAATGAGGAGGAATTAATGAGGCCACCAGGTACTTAGAAAAGTAATAAGAGACAATAATGATCACTGATCTGACGTCACATAGACAATTCCTGGGAAGTGATAGAGAAAGAAACTCAGAACTTAAGATGGTTTTAGTTGGCATATATGCTATGCAGAGTGCTGGGGAACAGCAGAAACAGCACACAGCTAGCATGAACGTTCGACCCTACAAATATTGGTTTTGGTCCCCTTCTCTCAAGGGTGTAGAATTTATCATTTACCTCCGATTCATGCGTCCTGCAGGCTGGAGTAGTACTTAGGCAATATGCCTAAGTGCTACAGGTGCCAAGACAAGTACTCCAGCAGCAGCTTTAGAAGTTTTGTTAAACCTAACGGATCTACCGCTGTATTCAGGCGCAGGCCAAGACATGCGGTCCCTTATCGGCTCACCAAAAGGACACCAGACACCAAAATCTCTTAATCTAGGGTGGTATGTCACAGTATCCCAAGCAGAGATAGCTACCATTCACTGCGGAGACCTTGAAATCAACTGACAAAAGGTACAAGAAAGAATTATTAGTATATTCTTAGACAGCCAATCAGCCTTAAAGGCATTAAACGCAACATATTTCTTACAGGCTGGTCTGGTAGTGATTAGAAACTTTGGTAGAAGTGGGCAGCAAAAACAAGCTCAGAATTGCGTGATAGTGAGCAGAAATGGAACTAAGAGTCCGAGAAGGTACAGGAAAACCTCTGTGGCAATAACGAGATCCAGGAATGATGGAACAGGTCACTAGGAGTCAGACTGGCTAAGGAATTCGTAACAGGAAACCTCTGAACACATTCTTTGTGAATGTGAAGGTCTTTCAAGACAGTTTTTTAACTGTAGGAGAAGAAAATCCTACGGCCAGAAGTTACTAGGCCCAGACTGGGCTAAATTCTATAGAGTAAAAGGAGTAGAATAGATCTGGAAAAGGTCTAGGTAGGAAAAGGCTTGTATAGCTACACAGTCCTTACATAATCTAATCTGATCCTTGCATCCAGGTAACTAAAGCAGCATTATGATAGTTAATATAATAAGTTTTGCTTGATTAAGATAGCCATTTTGTTCTGGTGCCAAGAGTCATAGCAAAAAAATATAAAAATAATAAATAATTCAAAATAATTTTTCTCCAGTGCTGGTATAGATGTTAGGCAAACGAAACAAAGTAGTCGCAATAGTTTATTTCAACAAAAAAATCCGCATCCAAATAAACCTACAAGTACCAACAAAGTTAATTTTAGAATGTAAGCTCTAGGAGTACAAAACAATTCTTTAAAGAATTTTGTTTATTTACGTTCATTTATAGCTGCAATTACACGGTTGAAATAGTGGTTACTTCCACTTAAATTCGGAGACAAATTTATTATGTTTTTCTTTTAATTAATTAGCCAAGATGAATTAGTCCATTAAGTCAAACAAAATGGAACGTTTACGATACCCTAAAACTCTTTCTTGGTTAACAACGGTAATTTCTCTCTGGTATATTTATTTGTCTTAGTTTATTTGTGTTAATGGAATAAAATTGAAATGATGGTTGTAAATACGTAGTATCCATTTTCTGGGACTTTTGATTACCAGAAATACTATTTAACTGTGACATTAATAAAATGTATGTAATTAATTATTAAGGGTTGGTACTATAAATTTAATTAAGGAGGATCAGTAATGTTTTGGGTAGAATATTATTCCTATTGCAGGCATTTTGACAGGGATAGATAAGTTCGAAAAATTATTGAACCCATTTTTATCCTCTCCGAAATGAAATTGGAGACATCGCACGAGAAGAGTACAAAATGCACTGGAGATTGGGTATATTTAAAGATAACCATGGCCAGCAAATTCTCCAGACATGAATGCCATTGAGCACATTGTGGAAATGAACTCTTATGGCACAGGAAGAAAACGATATACATAATGATGAAAGAAGGAATCATCAGAGAAAAACCTCGATCTCTTCAAATTGATCAAACTTGGAAAATTCCAGGAGCTTTCCTACTATTAGTCTCTCCTACAGCTTTGTTAACCTTAGGTGTTGTTATGTTATCATTATCATATTGGAGCAATGTTTGACTTGTCCATCTCGGATTCTATCCATGCGGCACCCTCGTTGTGTTTTTGAGGATTGGGCCATATTGAAGACCAATAGTCTGTAAGTTCATTTTTAGTTGGAAGTTTGTGATTGTTGTTTGTACCACCAGCGTTACTAAGTTGTCTATAAAACAGCTTTTCATTGTTGTTAAATAAATGATTTTGCTGCTTCTTTTTTATGCATTTAAAATATCGATATAATCGTTTGGATTTTTCCTTTAGCTTTTGTCTAAGAAGGTCCATATACGAGCATAAATGTTCTTCATACTTTGAATGTCCTGTGTGGTTTTTATATTTTTTTTAAGATTTTTCTGACCTTATTAGTTAAGCATCTGGAAGGTTTTATCCTGTTTTTAAATTCGGTAAGTTGTTCCAGCTTCTTCCGTATCTCGTTAATGGACTTCTCAAGTCGATGCTGCCACCAGGGTTTATGTTGCTTATGCTGTTCATTTGATTTTTGGATTGGAAAGCTGATTTGTTGGTTGTGACTGCAACTGCACCACAATAGATAAGGGTATGGATCTCTTCCAGAGTTCGGCAGTCCATGGCACGATCCTTTAAAAGTAAATTAAATAGTGGTGACCATTGGATTTCAGTTTGGGTAAAATTGGTCGATAAATTGGGTTGGTACCGGCAAATTCTGCTATTAATTTTAAGAGTTCGGCAATAGCATTTTCGTGTTCGTCAGTTTGTGTCGTATTGTCTGTATTTAGATTTTCGTTTTGATCTATGTTTGGTGTGTCATTACTAGTGTGGTCAACAAGTGTTACATTATCCAGACGATCATTTGTATGTTGGATTATATTATGATCTTCTGCTTGGAGCTCAAGAAGTACTTCACTTCGTATTTGTTGCATTAGTGGACGAGGCAGTAAATTGTTTTTAATAATTGTCCTACGCTGATCAGCAATACGTTGCTTCGTAACATATTGTTGAATAAATGCTCGGTGAAGGGCGAATTTGTAAGTTGTTAAATCTGTCTCATTTTTTGTTATTCTAAGATAGGAGCGTAAAATGTCAAAACTTGATGTTAAAAAAGGTCCTGGTCCTGATGGATTACCTTCCACTTTTCAGTTCAGTATAATTTTTTAAGATACATTGTCACCCTCTACTGTATTTTGGGTTTTGGTTTTGTTGTTTTTTCATAAATAAATAAATTTTTAACTTTAGCACCCTGTAACTTTGTTTGTGTGCACTATTGTATATAGGTAAGTGAGGTTCAATCAACATATTTTTGACCCCAGAATCTGTGGTATAATTTATGATCATTATTTTCGGGACACCCTGTATAAATCAGTACATTATCCTTTTTTGCTATCTACTTTAAAGTTAGTTAATTAGTCGTAACAAATATTTTAATAAAATACAATTTCTAGACATCGAATTTTTTCATCATTATTTCTATTAACTTTTTTGATTTGATTATATTTTTAATATCATCATATAATATTATAATATAGTATTGGTACGCCTTGGTGTTTTTTCTTGAGGGTTTGGGACGCCTCAAGTATTTTTTCTACTGTTAGGTCCTTGCAAGGACTTGTCAAAACCAGCGACTGTTAGAGTGTTTTAAGCAGATTTTGACCCTCCAACGTTTTGTATGACGAATTTTAATTAAGAGTTTGAATTAAAATCTGTTTTTATACCGTGAATATCTGCGATACCGCGATGGTAGTACATCTAACTAATTAATTTATGGATTTTTGATCACATTTTAACAATTGATTTTTGTTTTTTCTCGTTTGTTTAAGTATGGGTACTTGTAAATGTTTTGAATACAATAACCATTTGTTGGAAATCTTCTAAAATATATCGCAAAGGAATTTCACGAGACCAATGACTATAAATATTTGCCATAACTATTCAATAACATCCTTTGAAGTGAGTTAGTTCGCCAAGAGAAAATTTATGCTTGTTTAATAGTTTAACTGTTTGTTTTCACAACCACATCAAAAAACACCGTTTGATTCTCTATTTTATGTAACGTTTATAAAACGGGTATATTTCATTGGCTTGCCAAATTGTTTCTATCGCCTTTTGGTAGAAGATATCGTACCTAGGACTTGGAAAATGTATTTGGTATATTAATAGGTAGGTAAAATTGAAAATTACTCTAAGAATAGTAAAAATAGAACTTGTTAAACAAAACTTCCACTATTTTTATTCAAAAAGTTGCTTTTTTAAACTCAATGACAGCTGTTTCGCTAAAAACTAACATCGTCAGATTGACATATTTTTTTTCTGTTAAATGCTTAATAGACCAAGAAAGTAAAAAAGGTAAAAAATAGTGGAAAGAGTACAGGGTGCCATTTTATTGTTGTGTAGGAAAAGTTTATATACAGGGCGTCTCATGAATCAAACAAAAATAACTAGCCAAAAACCCATCATGTTCAACGGAAATGTTCAACGGAACCAGGTTTAATTTTAGAGCAGGCATATTAAAATTGATTAATAAACAAAAAAAGACTGCAAAATGAAGAGGAAAAAGATCATTTTTTACAATTGTTTATATCGTTTAAAATATTGATTAACCTTTTCAACATTTTTCTCAGAGCAATCTTAAGAGCATACAGTAGTGCTCGCGTCCGCCAAAAAAATGTAAAGTCGAATTACAGCCTTAAAAATTACTTTATTTACATCGATTTTTTTAAAGTGTCTATTTTGACTTATATATCAACTGGCTCTTTACTTATAATAGAATTTAACTATTTCTGTTCATAAATTCCGATAACCTGCATTGTCTATTACCTTGTGGCAACATCGTACAAAATAAGAGCGAACCCTCAATTCTTATGCATAGTCTGGTTTACAAATAGCTACATATTGTGATGATTTGTTTTTATAGATTTATTATTTATTGTTTTTGTTTTTAGTTTTTATATTGTATATTTAAAAAATGAAATGTTTGAATTATTCACTGTTGTATACTTTATTTTTTAAATGAACGCCCTAATAAAAATCTTCTAGCACAGTAGAAATTTGATTTATTTCGAGAGCCGACTCTTTATCTTGGGTAGAATTCAAGTAAAACTCAATTTGGATACTCTATAAAACATCCAATTGTAATTACGGAGTTATTTAAGACAAAAATTTTATAAACTATTAATTTCCTTCAAAGATTTATTACATGTAATATTTTACATAATACAATAGAAATACCTTTGAGAAATATTTAATCAATGCTAATATTTGTCCTTGATTTACTTTTAAATAATCATGCGCACACAAATAAAATGTTTTTAATGAACATACCTCAAATAACTGTATTTCGGTTGGTAACGATTTCGCTAGGCAGACCGGCAATCCTCCATACACCAGATTTCCAGTTCTATCGAATCGGCTTGATGTCCAATAAAGATGAAACGAATCTTATCAATCTTACTAGAATTTAGATTGATTTTGATGAATCGCACTTTTTGGTAAGTACTTTGCTTCTATTTAATTACTTTGATAATAATATTTTTGTTAAATAATGTAATTAAACTCGATTTTTGATTAAAAGTGTGGTTATGAAACCAGTCTTCGTGATCAATTACAATTGCCAATTAGCGTAATCATAGCGAATAAGAGGACGAAAACCAAAATGCACGGCCTTTTATACCTTTTCCCTAATTATGACACTAATGACATTAAATTAGCAATCAATTGTTTCAATTTGCAAAATTTAACCTAAATTTACATAAAATGATAAACATTTTTATCATATTTGAATGTTTCTTTGATAACATATAAAAAATCCGGTTAAAGTCTTAATCAGAGAAATTGTACAATGGTGCATACAGACATAAATGATAATGGAGAGAAAATCTTTATTTTTATGCACAATGGCGCTCCACGCACTTTAATAAAATTTGGCAATGGATTGGCCTCCTCGGTCTCCTTTGGGCTGCACAATTTGGTCGTATGTTAAGCGAAATTCTATGCTACCAAAGTTTAATTCACGTCAAGCATAGAAAGATAAAATTCAACGTAACTTTCATTAAAACTGACCCTCAACTACTTGGATAAATTCCATAATTTAGATTATCGACGTTTATACAATTACAAAAAAAATGGTTTACTCTTTTTCAATTGTATACGAGGTACATCTTATTGTTCAAATAGAAATGAACATATAAAATAAATTTTAATCAACTTTTTCGCCCTTCGACGTATATAGCAGGCGCCTAAAAATCTCCAGATATTTTAAATGTTGATGGGACCGGAAACATTTCGACGTAAGCTTTGCCCCAAAAACTGTTTATTTTCTTAAAAATGTCTCTTGATAGAGTAAACATGTCAATTCGAATAGAACATTTTAAAAGTTTGTTTACTTTTGCAAAATAAGGGAAATTCAAATACGCAATTCTTATATGTCGATAGATTCCAGAGTGTTGAGTTTTTGGAGGGTTGATTAAACGACTACGGAAATAAGAGTAGTATCAGTAGCGGAGACGTTTCAGATTTTAATCCAAATTGATAGAAGGAAAATGTATTTTATTTGAAATCTTATTAATATACATACGGCATTTATTGTAACTACCCTTTTATGGAAGTCTATTATTTTTAGCATACATAAACAAAAAATTTTACAATATTTTACTTAAAAATTAACTTCTTTGACCAATGTTAAGTTAATTGTATTGTTAAATCAGTATGCGCCAAAAACAAAATATTTATTAAACATGAAAAATTAAACATTTCAAATATTGCGAATTTTAAGTTTTCCTTCTATACAAAATGTGTTCAAAGTCCTCGCCATTGCGTTCCAAGCAGTACACATAACGCTTAACAAGATTGCTCAGCATCTTATTAAAAATAGCTGCTGCATTCTTCTGAAAAAGGTCAATATGAAGAGGTCTCTCCACGATGGTGTCTAGTCGTCCAAAACCTAGAAAACCATAAACCATTGCCAAGACTGAAGCACAATAAACAACTATTGATTTCTTGTCTTCTTGTCTTATTGTCTTATTGTCTTATTGTCTTATTGTCTTATTGTCTTATTGTCTTATTGTCTTATTGTCTTATTGTCTTATTGTCTTCTTGTCTTCTTGTCTTCTTGTCTTCTTGTCTTCTTGTCTTCTTGTCTTCTTGTCTTCTTGTCTTCTTGTCTTCTTGTCTTCTTGTCTTCTTGTCTTCTTGTCTTCTTGTCTTCTTGTCTTCTTGTCTTCTTGTCTTCTTGTCTTCTTGTCTTCTTGTCTTCTTGTCTTCTTGTCTTCTTGTCTTCTTGTCTTCTTGTCTTCTTGTCTTCTTGTCTTCTTGTCTTCTTGTCTTCTTGTCTTCTTGTCTTCTTGTCTTCTTGTCTTCTTGTCTTCTTGTCTTCTTGTCTTCTTGTCTTCTTGTCTTCTTGTCTTCTTGTCTTCTTGTCTTCTTGTCTTCTTGTCTTCTTGTCTTCTTGTCTTCTTGTCTTCTTGTCTTCTTGTCTTCTTGTCTTCTTGTCTTCTTGTCTTCTTGTCTTCTTGTCTTCTTGTCTTCTTGTCTTCTTGTCTTCTTGTCTTCTTGTCTTCTTGTCTTCTTGTCTTCTTGTCTTCTTGTCTTCTTGTCTTCTTGTCTTCTTGTCTTCTTGTCTTCTTGTCTTCTTGTCTTCTTGTCTTCTTGTCTTCTTGTCTTCTTGTCTTCTTGTCTTCTTGTCTTCTTGTCTTCTTGTCTTCTTGTCTTCTTGTCTTCTTGTCTTCTTGTCTTCTTGTCTTCTTGTCTTCTTGTCTTCTTGTCTTCTTGTCTTCTTGTCTTCTTGTCTTCTTGTCTTCTTGTCTTCTTGTCTTCTTGTCTTCTTGTCTTCTTGTCTTCTTGTCTTCTTGTCTTCTTGTCTTCTTGTCTTCTTGTCTTCTTGTCTTCTTGTCTTCTTGTCTTCTTGTCTTCTTGTCTTCTTGTCTTCTTGTCTTCTTGTCTTCTTGTCTTCTTGTCTTCTTGTCTTCTTGTCTTCTTGTCTTCTTGTCTTCTTGTCTTCTTGTCTTCTTGTCTTCTTGTCTTCTTGTCTTCTTGTCTTCTTGTCTTCTTGTCTTCTTGTCTTCTTGTCTTCTTGTCTTCTTGTCTTCTTGTCTTCTTGTCTTCTTGTCTTCTTGTCTTCTTGTCTTCTTGTCTTCTTGTCTTCTTGTCTTCTTGTCTTCTTGTCTTCTTGTCTTCTTGTCTTCTTGTCTTCTTGTCTTCTTGTCTTCTTGTCTTCTTGTCTTCTTGTCTTCTTGTCTTCTTGTCTTCTTGTCTTCTTGTCTTCTTGTCTTCTTGTCTTCTTGTCTTCTTGTCTTCTTGTCTTCTTGTCTTCTTGTCTTCTTGTCTTCTTGTCTTCTTGTCTTCTTGTCTTCTTGTCTTCTTGTCTTCTTGTCTTCTTGTCTTCTTGTCTTCTTGTCTTCTTGTCTTCTTGTCTTCTTGTCTTCTTGTCTTCTTGTCTTCTTGTCTTCTTGTCTTCTTGTCTTCTTGTCTTCTTGTCTTCTTGTCTTCTTGTCTTCTTGTCTTCTTGTCTTCTTGTCTTCTTGTCTTCTTGTCTTCTTGTCTTCTTGTCTTCTTGTCTTCTTGTCTTCTTGTCTTCTTGTCTTCTTGTCTTCTTGTCTTCTTGTCTTCTTGTCTTCTTGTCTTCTTGTCTTCTTGTCTTCTTGTCTTCTTGTCTTGACAACAAGTATTGCCCAATCTGTTTTTTATAGGGAAAACCACCAATCTTCTTAAACTTTCTTCGGGTAGACATTTCACTCAAATTAATTTTTAGAGATGTTCTACGGAGACTGCTTTTTGGCGATTCCATCACCTGTTGAAATAGCCTTCCTTGATTCGCAAGTGTTGTCAGTGCAGGCTACTGAAACTCTATATTCTTTCAGATTTTTTCCTTGGTATATTGTGCGTACAATTTTTTTCCCAGATATCTAATTTTTGTTCTTCTATTGTGATTACTATCTACAATTCACATCCACAGAGGACGCATAACAATTTTTGTACAGTCCCCACATTGTTCATACCATTTATGAATTTAGAACCTTAATTCATCAACGCTCTAGCACTTCTGCTTAATTTATTTATTCTATCATTAATTTCCTTACTTTCATTATTTTTATTGTTGAGTTTTACCCCTAGATAGATAAAGACTTCTCTGGTTTCAAATTCATATGTTTCCCCTCCAAACAGTTATTTATTGTTAAATCTTTTTCGATTGCTTCATTACCACATATTATCAAATATTTCTTCCTTAATTTCCAATCCATACAGTTGCCAGACTTTTATTTTTATTAATGCTTTCTTTGTTCTTGTTATCTGCACAAGATCATCAGCATATACGAGACATTTTTTAAGTTTTGTAGTATCAGTTGAAGAACAAACCAAGCAATACAAGAAAACTTGTTAGTTTTTTATAGGGTACAAGCATATACACGCTCTAAAACTGTTAGATAGCCCTTTACGCAGTCTCTAAAGCTATATATTATAGAACCAATTAAATATAGCTTTACAATATGACAAGAAAAAGCTCTGCTGTAAACATGTTACACTATTCAAGCATTTAATAAACTATAATTTATTTTTTATTGTAAATATTGATAAAATAACACGAAATGAAAAGTAAAAATTGATACCACTTTCTAAATTAAATGTACAGCATGTAATCTAATCCTACTCATTTTCATTACACAGTACACACGCAGCTATTAAAATATGGTTAGGGTTCTTTGGTCCACTGGGAACTATATGATTAAGAGATAGGAGATAGAAACAAATCTATTTTAAATAAATCAGTAGGATTTTTAGGTGATTCTATTGATTAATAGTTCTCAAAATACCGTGTCTCTAGTAAAAATAAATTTAAATGAAAAAATATTATAATATCAATAAAACACAAGTCAAACCACAATAATTGAATGTAAAAATTATTATAAAAAACGCTGCTAGTTTCGGTCTTAGACCATCCTCAGGGTAAAAATAAAAAGATACAGTTAAGGAACATAAAGACCGGTGTATAACAGTAAATATTAAGTTGAACAGCTAAGTAGAATGAGTGAGGTACGCTAAAATAATACCTAAGTACAAAAGTAATTAAGAAAAAGTTTACCTAATCCTGCAAACTTCAAAAAATACAATAGTCAAAATGTTTAAAAAATCATATTAAATTGTGAATGAAAAAGAAGTCAAGTGAAATAAAGTTCTAAGTTAAAATATTAAAATATATAGTATAGAGGAAAAAGGGAATATTAAGAAACACTAGTAGTGTGAGGTCCTAAGAAAGGACATAAATTGAATAAGAAGTAATTCAAACATCGTTCTGAACAATGTAGAATAATTATACACCGGTATTTATGTTCATTAACTGTATCTTTTTATTTTTAGCCTGCTGATGGTCTACGACCGAAACTAGTAGCGCTTTTTATAATAATTTTTACATTAAATTATTGTGGTTTGACTTGGTGTTTTATTAATATTTTGATACAGTCACATTTGAGATATGGATCATTCCTTCGAAAAAATATTTAAGGTATTAATTAATCCCAAAAAATATTTCCTCATTGGTAATTTTGTGCTTTCTGTGTCAGTTTTGTAAATATCACAACAAGAAGAACTCAGTTCTTTCTGTGGCGATAAAGCACTAAAAAATCACAATACTTATAGTGAATTTAATCGGTCGCCGATGAATTTCGTAAAGGTTGTCAAATATCAGTTGTTTTATCACAAAACATCGACGCAGTGCGTGGATTGATAATGTATTTATATGGAATAATTCAAACGTTCAACGTTGAAGAGGATGCAAGCAGCTGGAAATGTTAATTATTATTTTATATCAATACATAGTAAGGATATATATACCCATTTTTATTAATGTTGATCTCATCTTTAGATAATTTTGCATATCTGCTAAGACCATTTGATGACACCTTTGCAGACTGAAGTAGCAGGACGTACAGCAGAATATTTGTGTGATAAAAAACAAAGAATCATTAGAAAATTAATTAAATGACTTAATGAGATTTTAAAAGTAGATTTCTCTGCTTATACAAACACAGAGATTTCAAGTAGCCAGTAAAATAGTTAATGCTTGTATTACAAAATCTATGCATTGAACATTATGTTCCTGAATATAGAGTAGCACAAGATGATTTTGGAGTATTCGCTCCTATTGTAATTAACAATGAAGACAAAATCTTCACTCAGTGATTTTATATAGTCAAAAAATCTTATCAAAACAAAGGCCCTTGTTTTAATTCCGAAGAAGTCGGTAGGTATAATAGATAGATCTAAAACAAAATGTATAGTTTATTTTCAGACTGTAGAGAAACACTACTTCTCCTAAAAAGTTTTATGTCACCAAGCCCTGACTAAAGCAACATTGGACAATAAAGTCATAGTTACCTAGAAAAAGGCGCACGCTAGTTCAGAAAGTAGTCATATCTGACTAGAAAGGCTGCTCGATCCAAGAGCTTTGGACCCGACCCCCCCTTAGAACCAACAAAGTCATCATTTTTATTATTTTCTATTCCCACAGGAATCACGATGCATTGGAAAAGATTCAGCGCGTAAAATCCCATCTACTATTAAAAACTACATAAAAAAAATTTAGATTTATCAGTGTCCCTCACGTGTACATTTGGTTTTATCATTTATCTTTTATGAACAGGCGTACATATGAAAATCCAAACAGGATGTCATCAACAACAACAAAAATCACATACATATGTATGTAAATAACATCCTTTGTTTAATTGATAATATGATAAAATATAAATTTGCTCCAGTCGACAAGATGTTGCAAAAGAGTTTACTACTATTCTGTGTAATCGTTAGTTCAACACTGATAGATTGTGCCACAGTCAAAATTAACTATGTTAGATGTAACTACAACGGTTTTACTTGCAGTACAGCGAAAAATAACATGGTACACTTATATTTTCAATGTCCCAACGAAGTAAGTTAATTCTTTTTAAAAAACGTCTATCAACATTCTTAAAAACAATAATATTACGTTTCTATGGTTACCAATTATTTGTCAGCTATCTTGGTATGGAATGCAAATTTTAAAAATAGTGAGAGCCACATAAATATATTAATATTCTATTTTTTCACTGTTCTTTTGTGGTTTTAAAGTATGGAATAAAATGTTGTACTTACCGGACTAATAACGTAAATATCTATTATTTCATTATGTTTTCAAATTTACTTGATTTATGTAATGACAGCTGTTTTGGGTGAAAACTAAACATCAGATTGACATATCGAAGTTACAATTTGTTTTATAATAATACTATTTAGTGCTGATAAGTAGTATTTACCCTAAATCAAGTATTAAAAGAATACATTTTTTTATTACTTTTCAATTTACACATCTTTTATTAAACTGTTTAGAAGCCCATCTTACTTAGAACATTAAAAATCAAGCTTTTTAACAAACATTTTCATCAAAAAACAGTTTTTTTTTTAATTTAATGACAGGTGTTTCACAAAAATTAGCATCTTCAGCGAAACAGCCACTCTTTAATATCTTCTTTTTTCCATGACGTCGTTGATAACTTTTCGAACAGTTTTGAATGATAACTGGCGTTATCTAAAACAACCACTGCAGCACTTGGCAAAAAGTCCAATAGCTGGTAAAAATAATCTTCAAGAACATCAGAAGTCATTTCCTCGTGGTAATCTTTGGTTGACTTTGGTAAAAAGTCTAATAACCCATTTTCTACAAAACCATGTTCACTGCCAATGTGTGCGATTATTAGTCTGCAACCTTTTCCTATTGAATATCCCTCCTCCAAACAATTCAACAATTTCTAAAGTCGGTACAATATTTTCTTTATATAAATTATAAACCGTTCGCTTTATAACATCTTTTTTAGCATCGTCAACATTTGCAAATTTTGTTTTTTTGTTTTTCCGCACCTGCGAATAATCTATAACGTCACCGCGCTTAACAACCCGAGAAATAGTGTAAATAGAAATTTTAGTTAACGTATTAATTCGCTTTATTATAACCGCATCTAATTTTTCATTATCTTCATTTTTAAAATAACCCTCTAACACTGAATGTGTAAATCTTTATTGCAAAATTCGCTACTAACCTCACCTGTTGGAGATACCATATCTTCTGAATTTAAATTTTGATCTGGATTTCCATTTTCTGATTCAAAAGGCCTCCAAAACGCTGGCATAATATATGTAACTAATTTAAGGTTATCAATTAATATGGGCAAAAATTACAATACGTAAACCAATTATTAAAAATGAAATACCCAAACAAAGATATATCTAAAGTTAATACTTATCTGCCCCAAATAAAAATCTGGACTCTCCGCCACCGCACTAGACACCGACTTTATGAGTTACATAAAAACTGGTGCAAAAAACCAACCCGAGACCCCTGCACCATTAAAAGTTGTCAACAAGTCGCGTGCGTACCCCACTTGTTTTCACGCTGTACAACTACCAGTCTAGAGAGAGCTTGGGTTCCGACGATACAGAGTGGATGTTTAACGGGACAAATATGTTGTTTTCATTTCTAATTTGAAGCCTAGTAAACTAACTCACTCTGTATGACACTTTTAAATGGATTTTAGCAATTAATATTGGAAAGACTATACTTATATTTTTATGTATTAGAATAAAAACAAATTCTAAATTTATATACTAATAACGTACCTGTTTTTGCAGTTTTTTGCATAGGGTTACCTTAAATCCCTTAACACCCCTAACGACCTCAATTATTCTCGTTAAAATCGAAAAACAAAATATTCTAAATATCATTATAAATACTTTCCTAACAAGATGATTATTAAAAGAATTTTCTTAATACCGACATAAATAAGTACGTGCGCTACTGATTTAAGGTCTTGTTTACAACATTTTAAGATTTAATAACAAAAAAACTATACAATTCTTTTGATTTGCAGGTCATCTAATAAAGTTCTTTATTTACTCAATTACATAATTATTACTTTTTAAAATTGAATTAGTTTCAATTATTATTTTCTGTATTTGTATTTAACTCTTTGTTTAATGATTTCAGGACGTCACTTTGTATATCAACGCATTTAATAGCCCCAGTAACATCGAATCGTTGACGATAACCAACTGCAAGAATCTAACCACATCGTTTGCATGCAGCGGCGAAGCCAAATACATCGAAACGTTAACAATCAAAAACGTAGGTTTATTAAAAATCCAACTTCAACAACGCACCTCCTACGTACCCGCAGCCGTCCACTTGGAAAACATCGCCTATATCGAAGAAATCCCGAGCTTGGCTTTCGCCCAATACGACAAAATCACTCATTCGTTGAACTGCATAACACCGAAATTCGATTTTCACACTCTGCTACTCAAAAACGTAACCATAGGCACCGTCCAATCGAAAGCCTTTCACTTACCGAACAACTTTGGAGATTTCACTTTCACCAACGTAAAAATCAACAGGATGCAAACGTCGGCGGTGCTCGCCAAACTCGACAAGCCTTCTAAATTCACGGTGGAAAACAGCGAGATCGAAATCGTTGAGCATTTGGCTTTTCAAACGACCGCCAAGAGGGTTTCTTTTAAAAATAACAAATTCATCGATATCGCTTCGAGCGGTATTAACGGGACAATAGAAAGTTTCGAATTTTCAATCAACACCGTCAACACTTTACAACCGTATTCGATTTCCATTCTTTGCACCAACGTTCATATTTTCGCTAACAAATTCGAGTATTTGAAAAGTAACGCTTTGGAAAAAATCAGTCCCGGTTTGTTGGAAGATTCCGGAATGAATTTCGGCAAGCTCAAGTTCGTTTACGAGTTTAAAAACAACACGATTAGGTATATGGATGCCGGTTCGATCAGTCCTGATGTCGTTTCCTATGATAATGTAGCCACTGATATTGCTGTCCAGGCAAACAGGGTTTTGTGCGATTGTGTCAACATAGGTAAGTCGAAAACAATCAGAAAGTAGAGTAATTCTTCCAAAACTAAAAGTAAACCATAACAAAGAAAACACGACAAAAATTACATTTTTATAATCAATTTTTATTGTCTCGGGTCCATCAGACCTCGAAGCTTCGCTTTTTGGTCTTTAATGGACCTCGACAGGTACGAGTTTTCAACATTTATAACATGACTAACAGAACTTTTCCAACTTTGTAGGAATGTCAGTCATACAGTTCCTAATTAATTCTACCACACTACCACTTAAAGTCGGAGAAGTATTTTTTCCGCGCGCACTCGATTTAAGCTGGTGCCACATAAGCTCTATGGGATTGAACACGCAGTAGTAGGGAGGTAGTCGTAACACTGTATGTCCCAATTCTTCTGCAATTGTATCACAAACATACGTTTTTTTTAAGAAAATGACTGCAGCACTTGTAAGAGTTCTTTTTTGTATAATTTTCCTCAAAATATATGTCATTTGCAGCCATGAAGTTTTGAATCTCCAATTTCGTATTCTTTGAGCCAGGAATTTTTTGCAATTGTCCACTATGATAGCTTGCATTGTCCATTACTATAACGCTGTTTGGCGGAATGTTGGGTAACAGACAATTTTTAAACCAATCTTCAAAAAGCTCTGCGGTCGTATCTTCGTGATAATCAACACAAGAGTCCTTAATTTTTTTGGTAGAAAGCCACATAGCGTATGGGATCCAACCATTTTCTGATCCTGCGTGTAATATTCTGATTCTCTTTCCATTATTTGATGGTGCTTTTGTTTTACACTTATCAGAGGAATCAGACCATCCTTTGGAAGGGGTGTCATGCGTGTCAAACCACGAGGTAGAGTATTGGCCGATTTTCAGACCGGTATTTTCTTATTGACGTTATATATTCAGAACCCCAGTTTATTAAACGTGTAGATTCCATTATTACTTGTCTCTTGTCAATTTTGCGATATTTAAAGCCCATTGTAGACAGAGCTCGCCAAAGAGTA
Source organism: Ophraella communa (assembly GCA_035357415.1). NCBI lineage: Eukaryota > Metazoa > Arthropoda > Insecta > Coleoptera > Chrysomelidae > Ophraella > Ophraella communa. Next base: position 25,443,292 of record CM068994.1, on the reverse strand, counting down.
GTGAGGCCACAGTTGATGTGAGTATCGTCATTGATGAGCCGCTGTTTCAGACTTTTGATTGTAGGGACTCGCTGGTCATAGTACATAGTGTAGATCTTCCGCGAGTAACCCAGTAATTTGACGAAGGTGCCTCTTACTTCAGCTAGACGAATTGTTGAAAATTCCATGGAATCAAGAAAAAAGCGTGAAGATTCCGGTGTCACAAAAAGTCTAGACAATTGGGAAAAAGATTTGATAAGGCGAAAAATCTACATTATGTACGATGAGCAGCGTGTCACACAATCAAAAGTCTGAAGCAGCAGCGGCTCATCAATGATGAAACTCACATCAACTATGGCATCACTAACTCTTTGGCGAGCTTTGTCTGCAATGGGCTATAAATATCGCAAAATTGACAAGAGACAAGTAATAATGGAATCCACACGTTTAATAAACTGGCGTTTTGAATATATGTATAACGTCAATAAGAAAATACCGGTCTGAAAATCGGCCTATACTCTACCTCGACGAAACGTGGTTTGACACGCATGACACCCCTTCCAAAGGATGGTCCATCAAATAAAGGGAAGAGAATCACAATATTACACGCAGGATCCGAAAATGGTTGGATCCCAAACGTTATGTGGCTTTCTGCCAAAAATATTAAGGACTCTTGTGTTGATTATCACGAAGATACGACCGCAGAGCTTTTTGAAGATTGGTTTAAAAATTGTCTGTTACCCAACATTCCGCCAAACATCGTTATAGTAATGGACAACGCAAGCTATCATAGTCGACAATTGCAAAAAATTCCTGGCTCAAAGAATACGAAATTGGAGATTCAATACTTCATGGCTGCAAACGACATATATTTTTAGGAAAATTATACAAAAAAAGAACTCTTACAAGTGCTGCAGTCATTTTATTTAAAAAAAACGTATGTTTGTAACACAATTGCAAAAGAATTGGGACATACAGTGTTCAACTACAGCGTGTTCAATACCCTAGAGCTTATGTGGCACCAGCTTAAATCGAGCGCGCGCGGAAAAATACTTCTCCGGAAAAGTTCTGTTAGTCATGTTATAAATGTTAAAAACTCGTACCTTTCTGTAAAATCAATTGCGCCAATTATAATTAATTTAGATGAGAATAGCGATAGCGAGACTGAACTAAATATACAATAGAATTCTAACATTTAAATAAATTACTTGTATATCTGCTATATTATGCAAAACCCAAATTTCTTAAGTTCAACTCTGTAGCACATTTGCATCTTTTACCAGATGATTTTCTACACAATGAGATTACATCGGGTAGTTTATTGCAGTTAATAAGCCAATACCATTTACTGTGAAAAATACTATATATAATGAATAATTTAATATACAATACGTTTATTGTAAACCTATCTACTGATTCTCTTTTTTCTCTGTTACAGCTTGGATTTTCCCAGGAGTAGGCCACGGCCACAACACCAAGAATCTACAAACGTTTTACGAAAATATTTTAAGCAATAAGAGCAACAACGTATGTTCGTCTACCTGTGATCTACCTTTATCTTTAGCTGTCAAACAACTCTCAAACGGTAAATGTCTTGAAGACATTACAATCGATTCGTTGTGTGATTCTAAAAATGCAACTGTAAATTACAACACGACAGTAGCATCGACAGCTCGAACAACCTCGGTAGTTACTGTTTCCGACAAAAAAACTCTTCCACGTCCACGAGAATACATTTTAACCATAACTAGCTCTTCACTTTCGCTTGTATCCATTAATTTTGTTCTGGTTATAGCAGTGGTTGTTTTGCGAATTATGTAAATATTTTAAAAGTTTTAAGTAAAACGTAATCAAGTAACGCTGAAATCTACAATGTTATTGATCTCTTTGTTTTTTTTAATTATAAAACCCAGTTGCTTAATTTGTTTTTTTATATTTTTATATATAAACTTACTGTTAGTATTAAATTGTAAAATTATAATTGTTTGTCTCTAATGATCTACCCACTAAACTCCTTTTCATTTTAATGCCACACCAGAAGTATCCTTGGTTTCAACAGGATGGGGATACTTGTCATACCACGACAGCATCCTTGAATCTGATACAAGAAAGTTTTGGAGACCGTGTAATTTCCAGTAACACGAATTTTCCTTACCCAACGGCAACTATTGATGAACTCCGTAAAAAATTTTGACCTTTTTCAGAAGAATGCAGCCTATTTTTAATAACATGTTAAGTAATCTTGTTAAGCCTTATGAGTACTGCTTGAAATGCAATGGCCATCACTTTGAACACATTTCAGGTTTTCAGTATCGTTTATTTAGGCACATACTATATATGAAACACTCGCCAGATTCGAATTTTAATAATAAACTTTTTATTGCCAATTATTTACATTGACATTAATTAAAATAACATAACATGAACATGTGAATGTTGTATTACCAATAAGTAGTTATTTTTGTATAATTTTTTTCATACTGTACGGTAAATGACACTTTAAGGTAAAATTGTACTTTATAGTACTCTTCAATTCTCCTAATGTTGTTTGAAATAATAAGTGAATCAACATAAACTAAGCTTTTATTCTAGTTTTTGAAGATTGACATTAATTGTACAACTGCTGTTGCCAGCAATATGTATTAATGGAGTTGTTGATGCATTTACAGTGTTTCCTGTAATCGCGGAAGACGTGTGGCTGTTATAAAGCACTTCAACAAAAGTTTCGTCCCTTTGGATCATTCTTGCAATCTTGTTTTTGCCTTCAATCGATTCTTCTATATACTTTTCGGCAACTGAAGAACTCTTCCATCCACCATTCTGTTTTAGAACTTTAAGGTCAGCTCCAGCATTGTCCAACAACGTTGAGGATATCAGTTTCGCCAACGGTTCCAGATTCAACATTTTAGTTTTTTTTAAATTTAAAAATGATCTTCTTTCAAAGAAAATTTGCAAATTTGTTTCAGTAAAAATACCATACTTGACAGCTCGATGTTTGATGATGCTTCTTGAGGGAATCCCATGCTTCACATGCAAAATCTAAATTCCTTATGTGTACTAATTGATTAGTCTCAATTGTTCCTACCTGCTTCCGATGATAATTTCTCTTACGTTTGAACAAGTCCAGAGGTTTATAAATGAGGCGCCAGATGAAAAATATTTTGTTATTCAAGTTGCTACAAATTTCTGAATGTATGGAGCCTGTCGGCGTAAAGAACTATACCATTTATTAATAGAAGAAGTAAATTAATGGATAAACCATTGGTTGTGCAAATTCCAAATACAAAAAATACAAAATACGTTGCATTACGCCCTATTGTTATCAGTCACCAACCCAGTTGTAGATAATAATGGGAGAATAGCCTCTATCATTGCTGTGTTTCTGAACCTCCCTGAACCCGGAAGAAATATACAGGTAGCTGTTTCTTCTGCTTCTTTGCTAGCAGAATCAGAAGCAAATATAAGGGATATTAAGAAGTACGTAAGATGGAAGTTTACAAAAGTAGCTGAGATTAATATATTTCTTATAACAAGGCTATTGCTGAAAGAATAATCCCACCAGCTAGTTCCAGCGTTGCAGCAACATCCTTTTCACTTCAAGAATTTAATAATAATGCTCATGAGGTTGTATCTAGCTGAAATATGTTACAAGGTCCTTAAACATCGAGGTATTAATATAATCAGTTCTAATTTTACTTTTTATATTAATGTTCATCAATAATTACAATAATGTATTTTTATATTTTGCACTCTTCATTATAAAACGCATTTACGTATCGTAGTATAACTTTTACGCACGCAAATTTTTGTTTTAAATAGTTGGCAACATGAGTGAAGTATCCAATAACAAGATTATTGATAAGGACATTTGTGGCTAATAGCAATTTATTAATTTTATATTGTTCTTTAAGAAAGTATTTGTGAATATAAATATCATCGTATATAATAAATTATGATTGGTGTATTATTCATTTTAAAATATTTTGAGGGCCGGTTTTTCAATCGCTTGTTAAAAGCTTCTGTTACTTGACCAAAAGTTAACCGTGACCAACAGCTAAAGTTTCTGTTAAAGGTTATGGCGTTTTTCAATGCACTATCCAACTTTTAGCTACGAAACTGCCAGCTATTATTAAATTTGCTGGGTTGGTAAAATTGATTTTTTGGTTTGGTTTGTTAATTTCTTAGAACGGTAAATAAAGATATTGTTTTGTGTTCAATTTAGTTGAGTTAACCTACGTTTTTATGGTTTTAAATAGAAAAAGATCTTTGTTTTTATTAGTTTTATTTATTTTGTTGAGTATTATTTTAAAAATTTTATATTTTAAAACACCAAAGAAAAACAGGATATCTAATTTTTCACTATCTGATAAATCCTTGTTATTAAAATTAACAAATCATTTTAAAACAACTATTGAATGCAAAAAGACGGATGCCGTTACTTGGAGAGAAAAATATTTTTAGTTTTAAAAGAGAATTGAACTAAAAGCTTATCTGTCTGTGGGTGTCAATTTGATTTTCGATTTGTTCTAATAATAACATAACAGTTTCCTTTGAAATCTTACGCGAAAATCTAATTCATCAAACTCTTCAAAAGGGTTCGACCTTTCTTTAACAATATATGGTCTCCTTTCATATTCAAGGTATTTCGATATTTCTTCATCATCACTCATACAAAAATCAAATATCATTTTTCCGTTAAACAACTTGCTAACTACTAGTTACAAATCCAAACAGAGACTTTGAAGTGTTTGCTAATATAACAGAAACTTTAGCTTGTAGTCAACCTTAACAGTTAGTTGAAGAAACACTTTGACTCCTTGTTAAGGGTTAACTGATAGCTAAATTTGCTTAACTGGAGATTGAAAAACCGGCCCTGAAACATTAACATTTTATAATTTAAATATCAAAACTTTCAAATGTTATAAATGACACAGTGCTACCAACATACTTTTTAAAATGAAAATTTTCGTAATTTACATACAAGTAAAAAATTAATTTAAAAAAGGATAAAACGGCAGAATATAAAAAATATTATAAACAATTTATTTCATATGGCTGTTGTGACACTCTACTACTATTAAAGTATATAATAGATTTGTAACAGAATTTAATTGTATCTATATCCATCTATTGTTCGCAATAAAACATTGAATAATTATGAATAATTTATTTATTGTCATTTGGTGAAACGTGTTGGTTCACGTGTTAAAAATATTTTTAAAAAACTATTTTTTAAACATGCTTTTTTAATACCCTTGACAACCATAAAAAATGTTGCTTTCAATGACAGCTGTACAAAAATTGTTTTTTTTAACTTATCGAATATTATAATATATAAATAAACATTAAACACTATAGATTTTTAACATTTTTAGCTTAATTCATAACCTAAAAATTATCTACCACAATGTTGAGGTGCTTCAGAAATATAATTCTACGCAGTAATTTTAATGACTGTTATAAATCGCCAATTTACCAACAAACCGTGATATTAACTGTCAAATATTTAGAGATTTAAGAAGTGCCGGTGTATTCTAACCTAAACAAAACATGACTCGTACTTACATGCTTATATTTTAACAGAAACACACTGACACTAAAACACTGTTAACACATAATTCTATTGCAAAGTTTTCTTACGCGAAAAAAATCTAAAGAGGTCCATTTCCTCAGAAACTTCACCTTTTCTCACCGCACGAGACACCGCGTAAACAAAGCAAATGGCGGAATTACTCCAAAGGTGGAGTAAAATTGCAGGAACGATGTAACTGGTATGCAAAGTAATAGAATGGAACATAACACATAAGATGAGTAATTCAAATAATTCAGTAGATAAAGTAGTAGACAAATAAAATACATGTAGGTGAATGGGAAAATGTATTGAATGTTTTGAATAAAAAACTTTAAAGTTTTTTAATAAGTTTAATAAAACTAAGCGCTTTCGGATTACAAAGCCATCATCAGAGTTTCTCCTAAAATAGATTTTAATGGTAAGAAAAATAAAGTAAGTATATTGTTGTTAAAACTTACGTCAAAAAAGATAAAAACCAGTAAGAAGAAATGTATAAAACGCACAAAACATTATAGAAACCAGACAAATAATAAATAGATAAAAACTTTAAAGCTTTTTATTCAAAATACATTTTCCCATTCACCTACATTTTTAGAAAGTGTGTACAAAGTCTACAGTCTTTAAATACATTAAATAAAATATAGCTCTTTACGATTATTGGAAACAAATAGTTTTATTAGACATTACAACATTCTCATTTATATGGTTATATATTCATATTTTTTAAATTTCTTGACTGTACTGCATAAAAACAAGGTTTAGGTGGCAGTTTTGACAGTATTCTATCATAGAATTGTTTATACAATCTAAATATTTAATTAAAAATGATATAATTGTTTTTTATATGTTTGTTTGTCTTAATTATTAATTTATCTCTATTTTAAAAAGATTTTTTTGTAAAAATTTTTTATATTATGCCATTTTATCATTTTTTAAATGAATTTATTATTTTTCTGTAATTACGAAAATTTTGATTGTAAAAAGTATGTCGGTAGCACTGTGTAATTTATAACATTTGACAGTTTTGACATTTAAATTATGAAATGTTAATGTTTTAAAATATTTTAAAATGACTAATACACCAAAAATAATATATTATATAAGTAAAAGAAAATATTCATATTCACAAATACTTTCTTAAAGAACAATATATAATTAATAAAGTGCTATTATCCACAAATGTCATTGTCAATAGTCTTGTCATTTGATACTTCAATCATTTCGCCAACCATTTAAAACAAAAATTTGCGTGCGCAAAAGTTACATTACGATACGCAAATGCGTTTTATAATGAAGATTTTTATAAGTGCAAAATATAAAAAGTTACATTACGATACGCAAATGCGTTTTATAATGAAGATTTTTATAAGTGCAAAGTATAAAAAAATATTTTTAAGTTTCTTTATATATGAAGATATATCCATTTTTATTTTTGGTAAACATTTTTTGTTGTGGTATGTTGGCAAATAATTTGATAAACTATATTTACTTATGTAACATGTTGAGTGTTTTGAAAATTGATACTACATAAAAACAAGGTTTAGGTGTCAGTTTTGACAGTATTCTATCATAGAATTGTTTATACAATCTAAATATTTAATTAAAAATGATATAATTGTTTTTTATATGTTTGTTTGTCTTAATTATTAACTTATCTCTATTTTAAAAAGATTTTTTTGTAAAAGTTTTCATTTTCCTGCAGTGTAACTGAAGATAAATTTAGAAAAGGTTTAGGTTTATTATTAAAGTAACGATTATTTGAGGAATATTAACTATCGAATCCCATCTCTGTTTTAAACGCCAGCTTTGCCGCGACGCTTGCCGATCGATAGGGACGACATATCTACAGTGGCCCTTTGGTGTCAAGGGTGCGGGAAATTCACTGGAAAACCCCAGCACATTTATTCGGTCCACCCAAAGGACACATGCGTACATTGCACAAAAGCCGTTTTGTTGATGTTTCTGGGGATTTGAGGAGTTTATTCACTTTGTTAAAAGTTAAAGCAAAAAAAAGTAATCATTTTTTTATGTCGTGTACCGCATTAGTTTTTATTGATACAAACACAATAAAATGACGGAATTTAAAAAAAAAGAATCTGATTGTTGTTTTTAAATAAAAATATTAATGGAAGTAAATATATTTATTATAATAAATTATATTATATGATTTGAATGGATTTGATTTATTAAATAGATTTATATTTTAAATGTCAAATATTATACCTAACAACTTCAGTTGAATATGAACAAAAAAAATTTCTACTAGCTGTAAAACTTAACTTTATTGGCTTTTGTTGAGGTAGTAAAGTTGTTCATTATTAAGAGGGGCGTTTCTAATTTGGTAAGCCTGCCTGAATTTAGTGAAAAATCTGGTTATTTTTAAATTACAAGAATGAACAGTAGATGGCGATAGTGGTTTCAAATTAGTATTTTTGTTATAAATTTGAATATTTTTAGAGCTTGTTGACTTTCTTTGTCTAAGACAGAGATGAAAATATGAATTTTGCTTCGTAAATCTTTGAATGTTTCCACGACACACACATACATTTGACCTTGAGACCATAAACAGAAGAAAAATACCTGTATAATTTTTATTAAATATCCTATTTGAATATGTTTTCGAAGTTTTGTTGTGATATTGTTGTGTCATAGGCGTAACAAATTAATTGTTTTTAGGATTTAAAATATGGATATATAAAAAAAATAAAATAAAATAAGATTTCGGCATTCCTAACAAATAATTAATTAATGAAATTTATTGTACTCACCAGAGTTGGGTCGGATATTGAAAAGAAGTATCCGGATACCGGATACGGATACTCAAAATGTATCCGGATACTTTTTTAAAAAGTTCGAATACTTTCATTTAAAAATGTATTCGGACATAAATTATTAGTATTAAAACTATGTGATGTGCATGTATTTTTAATGTAATATATAATAATAAAAATACATTTAACTAACGAAAAATTTTTCGTGTCACTGCCTGAGCTTTTGATATTGAATTTGGCCAGCGTCGGACCAGCCGAGTTTTCAAACTTTTTGGGGGGTGTACTTATTTGTACTTGTAGGTACACTAAAATAAAAATATAAATATTAGGATGTCCTTTATTATAATATCCGAAAAATAATTTTTTCTAATAATTATAAATACAGGGTACAAAGGGGTTCTTGAAAAGAGAGATATAGAAAATATAAAAAATAAATAACGTAGGTACTTATGAAACTGATTTATAGGTAAAAACAAAGCTCCATTAGAATATAATAATATATTATAACGGTGACCAGTACGAAAAATGGGATTTAACATGTTAGACACATCTGAATTAAAGGAATAAGGGCAGTGTTGTGCTTACGTTAGGTGCATTATCGGAGGGCGATAAATAATGTTTAAAAGTATCCCAATATTAAAAACAGTATCCGAATATCGGATACTTTAAAATTTGGTCACGGATACGGATACCGGGTACAAAATTTAAAAAGTATCTGGATACAGCTTTCGGATACATAAAAAGTATCCGGATATTGTATCCGTATACAGAAGTATCCGGATATTGTATCCGTATACAGAAATATCCGGATACTACCCAGCTCTGGTACTAACCCTTACTAATTAAGTTATTTATTAGAATAAATATATTAATTATAATAAAAACATATTACGGTTTCTGATTATACACACATCAACATGGTCTAAAGAAAAATTGAAATAAAGTGGAAAGTATGTAATTACTTTTACCTTTTTTAAAATTTAGATTGAAATGTATTGGCAACAATGCAAGCAAAATTAAACAAGGTTAGTTTGATGATCGATCAGAGATTATATTATTTTATTTACTTTCTGATGGATGTATTATTTGAAGGTGTTGAAGTAGATGTATATTTTTAGAATATATTTTGTGGGGAAAAATTTAAATACTTTTCTAAAACGTTTGATGATTATTGCAAAAGTGTTACTATAATGTTTGTAAACATTAACAGGTTAGTCTGTCTTATGACTTCAAGTAAGTATCTTGCTAATTATTTACTGTCTAAATAATTAAATATCATTTATTTTTTAGAGTATTTGACATTCCCAAATTACTACCCAGATCCATGATTTAATGAAAAATGGAGTACAAAGTAAAGCACACCCTACAATAAAGCTTACCTATAGTTTACTTTTATTTTGAGAATGTGACACAAGAAAAAATATTTCCATGTTTTCAATAACCTACAATAATAACTAACCAATCTAGTATCTATAGAAATATACTTTGTGCACCTGTTTTCAAGATACCTAAAGAATTGGGATAAGCTGACTATCAGCGATTGGCCAACAATACCTACTCTTGCAAGTACTAAACATAATTGTTAATGTAATGGGTATATCTTAATAAAACTAATTGTATCATTCAATTATGGCTATTATATTCCAAAAATGTCAACCCCATACTTTGTGAAATCAATTGAAATTAAAATGTATCCAATAGGATTGTAACTTTAATTTTTTAACTGGTATCCTTCACCCAAATAAAAAATCCTATTTATTTTATAAAGATCCATATTTTATTTACATTTGAAAGCACTCTCCATCTGGTAATCAGAAGTAATAACAGGTAAGTTTTAATTTGTTTATTTACTGGTTTAATTTTTTACAATTAATAGGTAGGTATTATTTATTTTATTAGGTATCTATGATTCAAATCAAAATATCAAATTTAGTTTTAAAAGACGTATTGATATAGGTATTTTGCATATTAGATATATGAATTTTTCTTCTTTTTGAGTACCTACCAATAGTATTTGCCCATGTTGAAGTATTTTCTTTGGAAAATTGAAACCAGTGGTATTTTGTGTACTACTGCTACTGTGTGCTTATTCTCCTGTGAATTTGCCTCTTGATACTAAATAATCAACATTACCTGGATAGCATATTTCTTTGGTTTCATATAAGAGGCTTTTACTAGGGCATCTCAGAGAAGTGTTAATGCTACTCGTCCTTTGAGCCATCCTTTGTCTACTTTAAATACTAGGATAGACCAGGAAGAATATTAGTATCATTTTCTAAATTAAAACTATTTGATTAATTTATGATTATTTTATTAGGTGGAGTATGGTAAAATATTTCAACAAGATTCATTAGGTTACTACTTTTCTAAAGTATTTCAAAAATGTCCTGAAAATACTATTTTTAGCAATATACTTATCCCTTAGGTTGGGTTTAGTTATTTAACAAATAAAGATATAAGATAATGATTAGGTAAATTTAAAGATTAAAAAAAATCGGGACTCACATTTTTACCAATTCGACTAAAATAAGACAACTGTGTTTAAGTATAAATTAATTTAGGAAATAACAATGGTTCATAACAATAAATTCCTTGCACATATCACAGTTGGATAATGCTATAAACGATGTAAAAACCAACGCAAATTGTGAAAATATACTTTGAAATTAATTTTTTTAACTTCTGGTAAATTATAAACGAATATTAATATATACAATTATATATTTAAAAGCAAAACACTAAAATTAATAAATTTTGACGTTATAACCGAGAAATAGGGTTAGGTTGGTTATGTCAAGTGAAGTGAAGTTTTTTGGATTTGGATAATTAGAATAGACATACGTCTTTGAAAAAAGCGCCACCAAAACTGTTGAACTAAATTGACAGATTAGTGCAATGTTCAAATTTTGCGTGCAACAAATCTCAAAAAATATACCTTTCTTTAACTTCATATTTTGCTAGTCGCATTCTCTATGCTTTCTTTAGGAGTTAAGCTTCTGGCGTTAAAATTCGTGATCACAAATTGTCAAACTTTTTAAAAACATACCATCACTTAAACACCAATATCTCTTTTATTACAATATAAAACTTAACTAAAAAACCTTATCTCCTAGAGAAAGGTCAAAGCTATATCCTGTTAAAATTTGAATACGTAATTTAGAGGCGTTCTTTAGATTTGTTGTTTACAAAATGATTGAAATTTTGGGTACAATTCAGGCTTGCCACCCGTTTTCAGCTGTCACATTTTTGACGCCCCTCTTAACCAAGGTAGAAGAATACAGGGACTACTTGATTAGAACTAAATCTTAATCCATTTGACAGAATGTGAGATTAACTGATGCAACGACAAAGTGAAAAAATATTTTTCCTTACTTATTTAATAGTCAAAAATGAAGATCAATTGTCTTATTCATACATTTTCATAAATATTTTTATAACACAATATTTATTATCAAAACAAAACATTAGTATAGGTATTGTAAAACAAGTGTCACAAAGACGGATTTTGTAGTACGAGTGAGTTACGTAAAGCACGAGTATGTACTGCAAATTAAGTAATTGTGACACGAGTTTTACATTTAATTAGCTTCTTGAACATTTTTAACAAAATAAAAAAAATTAAAACGCAATTAGAGATTTTAATTTGTTGATGTTGGTATTACAAATTTGAATTTGACACCTGACAAAAAATACAATTCTTATTAGCTAGATCATAAAAGTTACCTTATATTTATATTTTTGCTAAAATTATTTTGTGTTCTCTTTAGAATTAACATAACAATTAAGTGAAAATGGAATTATTGCTTGTCAATCAAATGTCACACAACTTGTGTCTGTCTAAATCTTAGAACAAAAAGATACAGGAAGGAGTATATGCAAAATGACCTTGAGTCCAGAAAGGAGCTTGCATATGGCGGCCAATTGTCAATTTAAATTTCCGTTTCCATTGACGTACCGAAAAAAAATAAAAAAAATATCAAGGGTTTTATTTTTAATAAATTTCAACCAATCAAGTTTGTGAATACAATTAGTATTCTAAATAATTTATTATTTATTAGAACCGAATGATACGCCTATGCGCTCATTTTTGACATTTATATGCAAATATTTCTTTGACAGTATACTGTAAACATAAAAAATGAGTCATACAAGGAGCTTCAAGATGGCCGACTTCCGTCGCAAATTTTCCTTAAAGTTAATATAGGACAGACTCCTTCCTGTTTCTTTTTGTTCTAAGGTCTAAATAGTAACAATACATCCAATTGCGCGACAAAAAAAGGTCCTAAACCAGTATTATAAAGTATTAAACAACATGAAATAAATTGTTTATAATATTTTTTTATATTTTGCAATTTTACCATTTTTTAAATTAATTTATTATTTTTATGTAATTACGAAAATTTGGATTTTAAAAAGTATGTCGGTAGCACTGTGTAATTTGTAAAATTTGACAGTTTTGATATTTAAATTATGAAATGTTAATGTTTTCAAATATTTTAAAATGACTAATACACCAATAATAATATGTTATATAAGTAAAAGGTAATATTCATATTAACAATTACTTTTTTAAAGAACAATACAACATTAATAAATTGCTATTATCCACAAATGTCATTGTCAATAGTCTTGTCTTGTCGCCAACCATCTAAAACAAAAATTTGCGTGCGTAAAAGTTACATTATGATACGCAAATGCGTTTTATAATGAAGTGCACAATATAAAATAGTATATTAAACAACGCATTTCATATGGAATTCTGTTATGACACGAGTTCAAGTTTAAAAAACGAATCGCGAAGCGATGAGTTTTTTAAAGAACGAGTGTCACAACAGCCATATGAAATAAGTTGTTTATAATATTTTTTATATTTTGCCATTTTATCATTTTTTTAAATTAATTTATTACTTTTATGTAATTACGAAAATTTTGATTTTAAAAAGTATGTCGGTAGCACTGTGTAATTTATAACATTTGACAGTTTTGACATTTAAATTATGAAATGTTAATGTTTTCAAATATTTTAAAATTACTATTATACCAATAATAATATATTATATAAGTAAAAGATGATATTCATATTCACAAATACTTTCTTAAAGAACAATTTAATAAATTGCTATTAGCCACAAATGTCATTGTCAATAGTCTTGTCATTAAATACTTCACTCCTGTCGCCTAGCCACGAATACATATAACAAGGATGTGAAACTCCTATGCCGAGCTATAAGCGCCCGTGGCTGAATTTACGGCTCCTATCTGGGCGGAGTCTAGTCCACGGTCGTTGCGTACTTTGTACTGCGCATCAGTTCGAACATCATACGATCATAACTATTCGACAACACATGCTGTTGGTTATCTCGCTCGCACAAAGAAAAAGACAGCCTGTTGCGCAGTACGGAGTACGCAACGACCGAGAATTTAACCCTACCCAGATAGGCGCCTTTTCTCCTGCTACCCTCTCCACTCGAGTTTCACATCCTTGTTATATGTATTCGTGCGCCAAGCATTTAAAACAAAAATTTACGTGCGTAAAAGTTGCATTACGATACGCAAATGCGTTTTATAATGAAGATTTTTATAAGTGCAAAATATAAAAAAATATCTTAAGTTTTTTATGAAGATATATCCATTTTTATTTTTGGTAAACATTTTTTGTTGTGGTATGTTGGCAAATAATTTGATAAACTATATTTACTTATATAACATGTTGAGTGTTTTGAAAATTGATACTTTTTTTTTAGTTTGCCTAAATGTATGAATCATCTTTCTACATGTAACTAAATCATTAAATAAAATAATGGTGGGATATGTACCATATTGCCATATCGAATTCTTTTTTAAATGGAATGGAACATATGTGCTGCATACTATTCAAACAAAAGCAAATATTTTTTTTTAATGTCTGGGTCACTAAGACAATATAAATAACAGATATTGGATATTGCAATCAATCATTTAGTATTATAATCTGCTTCACCAAACGACTTATAAATTATACTTCTATGATAATTTTGAATTAATTTTAAGTATATCGTCACAAAAAGTATTGCATAATTTTAAAAATTGAATTATGGTGTAAAATAAAATATCATATTTTTCAGAATATTTTAATATGACTGTGTGGTATCCTTTAGATGCATAGAAGCCCAAAATATTTACAGTTTAAATCGCCTTTTTGTTAAAAAACAAAAAATGAAGAAATTTTGATAAATCCTTTTTGTATTATTTACATTTTAAAATGTCTTGTGTGCAGTACGTTTATTTGATTTTTCATTTGAAAGTGTCTACAAACATTTTGAGCAAAAATCAGTAATTTAACCCCAGAACAAGCAGCTCAATTCGTGGCTTTAGTTGAAGATTGACGATCTGGGCAATATGTTGCTAAAGTCATGGGAATCAACCCATCCAGCGTTTCTAGAGTCTTAAAAAGGTTTAGAGAAACTGGAAGTTATAACAGAAGACCAGTTCCAGGACGTCCCAGGTGTACTAATCCTGAAGATGACCGTTATTTAAGAATTCAGACTTTGCGAACTCGTCATGTTACAGCCAGGCAACTGCAAAATGGAGTCCATAATGTTAGAACATCTGTCAATACGGTTAGAAACAGATTAAGGAATTTTGGAATCAGACCCAGAATGCATGTTACTGCTCTATTATTAACCAGAGCACACCGTGTAGCATGTTTAACATGTTAATTGGGGTATTAACGATAGGGCTAATATTCTTTTTACGGATGAATCAAGATTTTTACTTTTTGATGGTTGAAATGGTCCTCCTTTAAGTTCTTATTCTTGGTGTACTTTTTTGCCACGTGATTGTGTCTGTTTTTGATGTTTTTTAAGCCAGCTACGGAAGTTCTTTATATCGATTAAAGCCTTTCTTTTAGTTCAAGGGGATATTTTCCATAGTTAATTTCCAGAGCTGGTTGGCACTTTTGTATCCCCAGGTTTAATGGCGTGTACCCTTAATCTGATGTTGTAACGATCGGGTTGTTGGATAAGGAAATATTCTCTCATGTTTTTCTCTTGTCTTTTGCAGAGGTTGAAGATGTTTATCAATCCCCGCCCCCCTTCTTTTCCACTTAAGTATAAGCGTTCATTGGCTAAGTTGGGGTGCAGACATATGAATTTGTCCAGAAGCATTCTTGCAAGTCTGTCCAGCTGTTCTAAGTTAGTTGTTGTACACCTTATTACTCCAAATGACTAGGTCAACACCGGTACTGCCTACATGTTGGTTGATAAGATTTAATTTTTGCTGCATAACTTAGGGTTGAGGAGTTTTATATCATTTTCTGTAGGATTCTTTCAAATCCCTTTTCACTTCTATATGGTTGATGTTACAGTTTTGTTTTACTCTCAGATACTTCTATAATTTATCAGGTTCTAAGTCTTGTATGTTTCTGAAAGGACATTTGGATTCTGTTGCTGAATTGAGCTGTGATTTCAATAATATGTTTTAATTGGTTTAATGTTTCTGCAAACAATTTTAAGTCATGCATAAAAAGTAAGTAATATTATTATTATTTCTTCTGTATCACATAACTTGTGCTATGAACTCATGTGTGGGATATTACCGGGTGCAAACCATGCACCTGGGGTGAATCCTTGATTTGATGATAGGATTATCACAGTACTATGCGCGCTGTACTCAGCACTACAGCTTTCTGCATCAGGAGAAGGTTATGTGTTCCAGGGACTTCTTGTATAGCTTCACAGGTAACGTTTGATATTAGCCCTGTAGCTCCTATTATGCATTGGCACGACTTTTGCTTTATAATTCCACATTCTCTGTATATCAATTTCCAGGTCTTTATATTTTAACTTCTTTTCAGCTTCCTTCTGGGTGGTGTTGTAATCTGATGGTACAGCGACGTCAATCAGAAGGCATTTTCTTCGTTTTTTGTCTTTCAGGATGATGTCCGGTTTGTTCGCTGCAATGTGTCTGTTATTTTGCACTTGGACATCCCATATCATTGTTATATCTTCTGTGTCTACTACTGCGACTTGGATGTGCTCATATACCATTTCTCTGACACTTTGATGTTGTAATACTGACATATGTTCCAATGTAACTCCGTGGCAACTTTGTTGTGGCGTTCAAGGTAGGCCTTCTTTATTATTATTATTATTATTGTTATCAAATAAACAGGTTATTTCGTAACATATTTTTAAATAATGTAGTCCCATATTTCAGCAACAGCCGTTGCAAATCCTAAAGATTATCTGGCGTGACATTTTCAGATCTTACACTTCAATAAAAAGCAATTAAAATTAAACATTAACAATGAATGATTGAACAGAGTCAGGAACGCATTCGCATCAATAGAAACCGATATTTTCTCTTGCTGTTTTTTCTTATCATCGCATAAAGCACGCAATATAGTGAAAACAAAAACAAATAATATTTATTGAATCAACCCTTACGTTATGGAAGTCTGTCATATTAAAAAAAAACAGTATAAACAATAGTTTGTTAAAACAAATTACTTGAGTTTGTTGTTTTTAAAAGGATGGAATGGTAATTTTTATAATAATATTTGTGATTTTCATAATTTAAATCATTTGGAAAATGAGATGCATTAACAAGAAAAAAACGTTTCAGCTTCAATTAGACGACACGTACGTATAATTGATTTGTAATTAACGGAAGGTACATACACCGTGGAAACCATTTTGAATCTGTGCTTTGATAAATACGGGAACAACCACAGTGTAATTTGTCGTCGGTTTGTCAAAGGGCGACGTGAGTGACAGATATAATCGTATTAGGGAACACAATATGCACATGATTCATCTGTCAGTGCACACAGTAATAACTACAGGATGTTATTTTACACATTTTGTTAAGAATGGTACGCCCGGTTCCTTCACCATTTTTTAGAAAACTCATCCATAAGTTAAAAGTGAAACTGTAACATTCATTTATATTATCTAAATATTCTAAAATATATTTTGTTAATATTTTCCCAATTCAATTCATCTAAACGATATCCAATGAAAAATCAAATAGGTACGTACTTTAAAACGAACTTGGTTCCTCTGGTTCTGTATGCATTTAAAACTTTTAGATTCTTGGAACTTTTTAGAACTTAGAACTTCAAATAAATATACCTAATAATGTTTATTTTGGCAATTTTCTCTTAATATAATTATGTAAATAGGTATCAAACTAAATATTTATTTAAATAATAACTGTGTTTTTACGGTGCTCACGACATCTGACAGCTGTCAATACTATCTAGTGTACAGGATAAGTCAATAAGAGAGGTAACGGCATTGATTACATCAATAAAGTAGTGCCTGTTAAAGAATGAGATTTATAAAACTCTCATAAAAAAATTCTTTTAAAACATTTGCGACTTCTAATGCTAGCTTTATTTGACTTTTTCGTTTCCCTTACCTCAGTTGCCTTCTTGTCTATAATTCCACCAAATGTCGTTACCCCTCCCATTTATTTAAACTGCTAGTGTAGCCATAGCCGCAATTAAATATTTAAATTTTAGCAGAAACTGCAAATAATTTTTTATCGGAAGATCAAAAGATGCGTAATATCTCTTAAAAAATAATGTATTTATTAAATATAATTCTGTGTAAACCCACTTCCTTTATGTCTCTTAATACCTTTGACTGAGCGTTGATCAATAGTTTTTTCACCTAAGTATGATAATTGAATTTTTTTGTTGCTGGTAATGAAACAATGTTGGACTGATTGTATTTTAATTTTATTTGAATATATGTTCATTAAAATTTGTCTAATATCAAATATTTGAGAAGAGTTAGTGCAAATGAGATTGTACCAATGACAAATAAAATTTAGTTAGTGAGCCTCTTAGTTTATATTTAATGTTGTTAACCTGTAAATCCCAACTCAAATTGCCTGTCTATGACAATTCTCAAGTATTTTACTTGATCTTTTTCCAAAATTTTAGTTTGATCGTTAATTTACAATTGTGTAAGACGTAAACTTAATATCATTTGTTTTTTGCATATTTAGAGCCAATTTGTTTGTTTTAAGTCTTGTTACACTAATATTTTAAGATTTTTTCAGTCTGAACCCTCGTACAATATAGCCATACCATGCGCAAAACTGAGTATTTTTTTCAAATTTTTATTGTAATTGTAACAAAGTGTGGATATTAATATTAAATAACAGAGGTCCTAGAACTGTTCCCTGTGGAACATCATAGGCACATTTCTCAAAAATCGCTGAAAACATTTTATATTTACCATTTGTTTTCTACTGGATACGATAGTCTTTAATCTTGACCTCATACAGTTCAATGTTTGTAATAGGTGATTATGGTTGACCAATATGCATATAAGTTGAACTTTTTCATCTAGCGCTTTATATATTTGTGAAGTTACCCGTAATATGGCATTTTCTGCAGAACGTTCAATTCTAAAACCGTATTGATTATCAGATAGGGTAATAATGGTTTTTCACAAACTTATACAATTTTTATTTATTAACTCATCTAAAATTTTAGAGAACACAGACATTAATGAAAAAGTGTGGTAGCTTCTGTTTATCCCCGTTTCAATTTGGAAATTTGCCTTTTTTAAAACATATTTTTAAAATGTTTGGTGATTTCAATATTTATTACTTTTAAAGTTTCTGATTTACTATTATCCCATCCAGTTGATTTTTTGGATTTATAATAATATGTTTTAAAATTTTGTGCAAATCAAAAATCTACCATACTTCTATGTGCAATTACTTAAGAACCATCCTATAAATAAAATACCTATGTCTTGAAAATGATTGTGTTAATCTTTACTTTGTGGAAGTCCATCTTACTAAGAACAATAAATAACTGAACGGTTGAACTAAACTTCCACTATTTATTCGCAAAATACGTTTTTAAAATGCAATTACAGCATATAGATTACAACAAACAGATAAGTCGAACGCAAACCACCTACTTGAATATCCAACCTCACTGATACACACCAATGACATTCATATACTAAACATTTGTGATAAAAAACAAAATTTAGATTTTCTAGAAGAACTTGAAATTAAAAGACATCTAGCAGATCAACAATTTAAAGTAGTTAATGAACAAATAAATCTTGGAAGTTCTCCACTATTAAACTGTTTACTTTGAGTCTTCATTTTGTACATAGATAAGACATTATTGTAACATAAATATATTAAGTTATTGTAAAGATCAGCATGATATAGTTTTTTCCTGGTTTCTCTATATCATTGCACAGTTATACTGATCTTAAAGGAAAATACATCCAGGATAATCCCTTAGGGCTAATAACATCTAGGCTTTAAATATTATTATATGTATTGTTATGTCTTATTACTTCCTTACTTGGTCTAGCCTTAGCTACTTAACCAACATCAGGTTGTAACATGTCTATCGTCATGTCACCTTGCAGTATTACCGACCGTAAACGATACCGCTATTATTACCGTTAAAACCGACCCCGATTCACTGTTAATGCTACTGTACAAGACACCCCTTATAGACGCTAACTATTTATCTGTTTGAACAAGGCCAAATAAAAAACGCGTCTCTCGCTTGGAATTGAATAACGAACGTATTCCTTCTGACAAATGACACAAACACGATTTCTGTTTTGAGCAAGACTATTTAAAAGACCCGCAAGGCAATGATAGCTCCTTTTCTAATCCAACAGGCCGACTGAAGAGTCGAAAGAAAAAAGTTCCAGTATTTCGTCTTGTGAATTTCCTTTTTGGTTGTTGAAAGATACAACCTTATAAGTTTGAGTCGAGTTACCGTCAAGTTACCTCTAAGTTGGAGCCAAGTTATTGCCAAGTTATCGCTAAGTTGAAGTCAGGTTATTGTCAATTTACCGCTAAGTTGGAGTCAAGTTACCGCCAAGATACCGCTAAATTTAGAGCCCAGTTACCGCTTATGTGAATACAGTCCTTCAAACCACTTCTGAGCTGTTAAGAATACTATTACGTCCCAAGCAGCCAGAACCATTAAAGAAACTTTCATCTCTCCACGAAGAAGCTGAAGCCGCCCTCCTAGACAGCACAGAAACCTAAAGTTAAGTCTACTTTTTACAACCCCACTTCATTATCAGCAAGTACTTGCAGTTTCAATAAATAAACAATAGTTTTAAAAACCGTTTCATTTGTATACCTTAGACTATAAGTCTTAAGGGTGTAGCGTGGTCGGTATTTTATTTCAAGTAGCTTCTTAATTTGTTGTTTAATTAAAGTAATTACAAGGTGTTTCTATCTTTCTCACCTTAGTTTTTGTGTAGTTTGTTTGCTTAATCGATAGCGTTCAAAAGATAGTGGCGCCCTCATTACTTATACATCCCAGTCCTTCCTATAGTGAGCATTAACTTGGAGTCGAACCACCCCCTGGAGAGGGTCTCTTAGCCGGGATCTCTTTTGGAGAGTTTCTTGTTAGTTACAAATTGGCTCCCTGCCTTTTTGGGACTATTATTGTTACAAATTGGCGCCTTTGAGTAGTTATTATAGTTACAAGGTACCTAGCTACAAACAAACAAAATGTAACTTCAATCTGACGATGCTAGTTTTTAGCGAAACAGCTGTAATTGCATTTTAAAAACGTATTTTACGAATAAATAGTGGAAGTTTAGTTCAACCGTTCAGTTATTTATTGTTCTTAGTAAAATATGTCTTCGTAAATCTGTTTCTTCTGACGACTGTGAATCGATTACTTCACAATCGTTACATTTAGGTACTATAAATTATAACATAAATATGAATAAATGTTTATTTGTCTATTTTTTGAAGCTTCCAGTTGTTTAACATCAAAAACTTATCGAATTTGAAAAGACTGTAACTCCTTATTTGGTTAAAGTTTAATATTAAGTTTGAATTAAACTTGGGTTGTTTTCGGGATTCGTTGTCCTTTCAAGAAGTTTCTCGTTTTATCAAATGCCGTTAAATACAAGATGAGGTTAACAAAGTTATCTTACAATTTTTAAAATCGACTTGTTTGAAATTAACCTCAATCTCTTTAGAGAGACACTTTTTCACTTCACTTGTCAAAGTAGAAAATTAAGCTTCGATGAAGTTGACTACACGAAATTCAAAGGAGGAGGTTTTAACTGTATGAAGTGCTACGTTGAAGAGTTTATCAGAAAAGTCCAACGCTAAATGTAAATTACCTTTATCTCAGAGGCGTTCGGGCTAAAATCTACAACAAAGTAATAAAAATTATTACAGATTTTGCTAGACTTTAGGATACTTCTCTATTTTGTTTAAATAACATATTCATAAAATGTTCCATACGTTAATACTTTAGTATACAGGAGCCATTTTAGTACTTATAGAAACTTTTTTGAAAAAGTTAAAATGACACTGACAATTTAAATCACGTATAAAAAATCCCATAAGCCGCGTGATTTTGTCATTATGACAGCGGAAAAAGTTTGCCCCAACTTTTCCAGCGATAACAACGAACCTAACTTTTGAAAGCATGACA
Source organism: Ophraella communa (assembly GCA_035357415.1). Taxonomy (NCBI): domain Eukaryota; kingdom Metazoa; phylum Arthropoda; class Insecta; order Coleoptera; family Chrysomelidae; genus Ophraella; species Ophraella communa. The sequence continues at coordinate 25,421,523 of CM068994.1, read as the reverse complement.
ACCAGCATTGTAAACAAATGTTTGATGACGTTACGTCAATTTTTCTCAAACTTGCGTTGTCAGAAAATTTTTTATTTGTGGAAATGTCGCGATTTGGAGAGTCTTCGAGTGGAGAAATTGAAAAAGCCATCAATGATAATTTACCTCGGAATACTGTGAATTCAACTACATCAATTGTCCAGAAGTGGTATAGGTGAACAAAAACTTATGAAAATTACGGGACATAGTAACCCATCGTCATTAAAACCGTACCTTCAGTTAGATGAAGAACATCATAGAGAAATCATTGGTTTCATTCGTACTACCATCCAGGAAACAGTTACTACCACCGCTCAAAATACTAGCATGCAGCAAAATATTAACAAAAGACACGAAGCTTCTGAAAATCAAGCTATTTTTAATAATTGTGTTTTTAACAATTGTACTTTTCCGTTAAATTAAATAAACTAATTTACATCTCATGTTTTATTGATTTAGATATTCATTAAATTGTCTTACCGAATTACACTCTAGCTCTTTTTTTTTGTCGAAGTAAACTTGACATTTATAATTCGAATTTTGTTGCCATTAGGTAATTCAACTCAAAAAACTGCCAGAAAAGACTCGTAATTTTTTCAGAGGCAGTTTTTTTCGTTAAATTGCCAGGCAACAAAATTCTTATTGATACATGCCAAGTTTACTTCGACAAAAAAAAGCTCTCTTGTAATTATAAGTGAATAAAATTGCAATAGTTTTATCTTTTGAAAAGTTAGGAACACCAAACAAAGAACAAGCCTTCCACGATTTATTTAAAAAAAATTTAATTCCTATAAACAAAAATAATGTTGATAAAAAATTGATGTAATAAGATAAACAGCTACATCTAATGGCTATTCATTAATTTTAATAAATCAATTAATTACTAAGAAAGGAATTGAAACAGTCACTTCAACTAATATTTCCTAAACAAACTATATAAATTAATCTAGTGGAATAATATAAATACGAAATTGCTCTAATAAGAATATCCCCCGTACAATACACAAGATTCTATCTAATACCATGTCACAATAACCAAATTATATGGAAATTATAATATAATAAAATACTGTATTAATTTTTATTTAAAAATCAGGTTGACATTGTGCTGGCCACATACTTCAATTGGTGCAGAATCTTCATTTCAACCGTAGCGATCAAATCAAGAAGCTGGATACGTTCAAAACAAGAAGTGGAACTATTATAATCTAGACTCTTTTATGGTAACTTCGACTAAAACTTCAGTTGTTCTATTTTGTTGCCGTCAGACTGTCAAGTACTTCATGAAAATACATTTGGAAAATAGCCACGGAGGAATTCAGTTCCTAATGACAGACTACGTGAACAATACTGGATCCTCAAGAGCAAGAACAATACGTTCAGTTTTACGAAAAGCCCATCATGTCAAAGATTTGATGCTAAACTCTTGAAAGTGAACACACGCACCGCTACTGAGGGAGAGACTTTTTTTCTGGTGGAAGCGAAGGAAATCCTCATGGATACCGATCCTTTTTCGGCATGCCGGACTCTTACCGACTAAAACCTCCCCTTCTTCAAGAAAAAAGTTTCTGGTACCACCCTTTGGTATTTCATCAGAAACAATCCTTGTCATTTGTTTTCTTTACTTTATTGTCTCTCTTCAATTTCTTTGGTTCTTATTATTTCCCTGATAAATTCGTGTAGGTATATTCCTCCAGCTTTTTTTGTTATAAATCATTTTTTGAACTATGTTGTCAATAGTCAGATTTCCTTCTTGGATGTTTCCTTTGAGTAGACCACCTCTGACATTCAAACAATGTGTCCTCAACAGTGTCGGTCTCCGTGCAGTAGCTGTGCATCGATGTTCGCACTCTCTACATTGTTTTATGACTGTTTTCAGTTTTTTGGTCCATTGTGCCACGTTTAGTGATAAATCCCATTCTTCCTGCCATTGTATTACAGTTTCTTCCCTTTCTTCTATTCTTGCCAGTTCTCCCCCTCCTTTATGATTTATTCTACATCGTTCCTCTATCAGTAGAAGTATAGGTATCATTCCAGTGATTACTTGAAGTGCCCTATTTGATGTTGTTCTGTAAGCACTAGCAACCCTCAATAAGCTCTTTCTCTCTACCCGCATAATCATATTTTTATATTTACTTATGTTTAAAACTGAATGCCATACTGGAGCGGCATATAGTAGAGTAGACTGGACGATGCCGTGAAGAGTTTCTCTCTTTTTTGATCTTGGTCCACTTATATTTGGCATAATTCTTATTAGCGACCCTACAAGATATCCTGCCTTTATGACAACCATTTTTATATGCTCCTTGTATTCTCCCCTCCCGTCCAATATTACCCCTAAGTACTTGAGATGTCTTTGAGGCTTTATTGATTCGCCCAGGACTGAAGACTGGAGGCTGAGAATCCTTTCAAAGTCACTGGAGTTAATATATGTAGACCAACGTTTTTAAAGGACCGACGTAAGGCCTGGTACTTACGCAGTGTACCTAGCGGGACACTTGGAACTTGTTACCTCTCTTAACATGGGACATTACAAAAATATTTAAAAATAGATAAACATTTCTACTGGCCCTTCTAAAGTTTAGAATCGTTCCTAAGCCAAGCTGACAGTTTTGGATAACATTTCAATAGAAAACGTGATATTCAAGACCATCTCTGTCGTTTTGCTCTGCCATGAGAAGAAGTACTTACCTCATACTGATGACCACATAATAATGTAAAAATGTGCCATCGACTTTGTCAATCAAATTTCGAAAGGACATAACAACTATATTTTTGTAAATTTAGTAATAAAATGTATATCTGGAGTTAGTAGAGAATACAGAGAAATGTTACTTCACTAAATTACTTTGACTTTATTAAAAATGAAAAATTAAATAACAACATTGCAAATAATGCAAATTTTAAGTTTTGCTTCTATACAAAATGTGTTCAAAGTGCTCGCAATTGCGTTCCAAACACTACTCATAACGCTTAAGATTGCTTACCATGTTATTTGCATCAACGAGATAACATCGATCCATGAAGACATTTATAAAATTGTTTGAACCTAACCTAACCTAACCATGCAAAAACTCACTCACACAAACCAATGAAATTCGCCATTGGAGGCGAAATAATAGATCCACCTTTTTTCTTTGCTACATCCCCGACGCTGCAAGATAAAGGGTAAAACTTTTGAAAGGGACCTAAACTAGATGCAAATATCTCTGGACTACTGCGACTAGTTACTGATTTAAATTGGTAATTATTGAATTTCGTCGACAGCGTAAACTCACGGCAAATTTGCAAAACTGAATACAAAACATTATCAGCATCAAATGATGAAAGGATGTGTTATCAACTGTTCCAGCTTTTAAAATAATTACGTCATTATAATAGACTAACTACTTCGAATTTAAATTGTTTATTATTGAGATATTTTATAAACATAATGATTTTTATTCAGTAATTACTAGATATGAACTATCAATACCACTAGATATTTGTAATTATTATTTGTGACACTCCTAGCAACATTTATATCTAACTTTTGGTGTTTTGTAAATGATCACAAAAACTCTTGGAAAAATGAAAAATTACTCTGTAACTAACCAAAACACCGTAGAATATATCTATAAGAAGTCCTGACTCCTCAGAAGGGTTAAACTTAGTGGTCCAACCAATTCCTGATGGTGCCATGGGTTGGATGAGCTGAGGACAACATCTATTAATAAGACAAAAAATACTAACCTTAAAAAGGACTGGGACACATACAAGTCTCACTTCAAAGGGTATAAAATAGTCATCAGACAAAATCAAAGGAATTCTCTCAAAATTCCCATACCGAAATATTCGTACGTTAACCAAAGAAGTTGGTACAAAAACTGCCTGGAACTATTAATGTCAACACACTTTCCTGACTCCAGATTTCAAAATATGGCAATTTGCAAATAAGAGGAACAACATTATCCAACGGAGATGACTGGAACTGGCAAACCAGAATGTCGACGAGGGCAGATCATGGAGAGCTATCCTGAACTTATCTCCCTTTAAATCCCCACGAACTGACGGCATTTATCCATCCCTTCTTCAGTGGGACCTGGATACGTTAATGGAGCACGTGGTAGGAATTTTCCGAACCTCCTTGGCACTGAGGTACATACCAGAGAAAACTCAAGGTTCTCTCAAGAAGCAAGGATATTTCATTCCAAAAGCATAAAGATCAATAGGTCTCATAAAGTTTACAATGAAAACTTTGGATAGCATGAGAAAGGTACATAAGAGATGTAATTACGCAGAATTCACTACATCCAAATCTTCAGAAATATCGGTGGACAAAAAAAGAGTCTATTTCGTATTTATAGATATCGAAGATGCGTTTGACAAAACCACCTTTCCCAAAATAATCAATACCATTGCTGAGGACATTCCTACCCCAAACAGTAAATGGATGGACATATAACATGCTGTTCAAGAGAGTAATAAAAATTAGTGTGGAAAATGTAAATATAAGCGGCCTTTGTCAAAGGATTCACCACTAGCGTGAAACTTGGTCTTAGACCCCTAAATCAACGGCCTACCTAGTGAGGACTACTACACTATACTTTATGTAGATGACCTATAGTGATTCTGTAAACATGAAGTTTTGAGCAAACACTTTGTAATAGAATGCAACAGGCTCTCAATTTCATAGAACGCCGGTGCAAAGGTCCCTGGTGTCAATAAACCCAAAAAATGCAGAGATGGTAGATGATCCCTTTCACAAGAAAAAAGAGGATTGTAAACCTAAATCCTCCAAAACGCCTAAAAACTGAAGTCTGTAGAGGTTAAATTTCTAGGGATCTCCTAGAAAGTTAACATGAAACTCTCATTATAGAAAAAAGTTAAAAAAATTGTAGAGGTTATCCATAACTCAAATGTGGATGGTACGAATAGTAGCAATAAAACTCAAAGTCAACTGTTTTGACTTTGAGTTTTCTTGCTACTATAGAGTTAAAAAAGCTTATACGGTATCCGCCAAAATAAACAGTACCGAAACAGAGAGTGCTGTGGAGTTGTTTATGTAATATGGATTTGTCTTATTTGACTTAATGGTCATTAGTTGATATATTAATAGTACGCTGCAGTTAAATTTGATTTAAAAATGGTTCTAACAACGGAAGAAACAGTGTTTTTGGTAGATCATTATTTTCGTTCATACGGAAAAGGTCGTAATGATGGTCCAAGCTTAGAACAGGTGTTAATAAAATATCAACAAAAATTTAATAAAGCAGCTCCTAGTAAAAGTGTAATGTTAGCTGTTGTTGAAAAATATCGTCGCACTGGTAGTGTATTGTGTCAACGTAAATGTTCTTCAGGTCGTCGAAAAACAGTATGCACTAACGAAAATGAAGGACGTGTTTTTAACCAAGTTGTGCAATCACCTCAAAGAAGTCTTGTAAGAACTGCATGTAAACTCAACATTAGTGAAACGTCTTACCGTCGTATGTTCAAATCAATTGGTGGTTATCCATACCGTATTCAAGTTGGACAACGACTAAATACTGCGGACAAACGTGCAAGAGAAATTTACTGTGGTTTAAATTTTTACTGTTGAGTTTAAATTACGAAAATCCCGAATTTTTGAAAAACATGGTTTTCATACGAGAGTCACGTTCATCTTAGCGGCTATATTAATTGACAAAGAACCAGATTCCTCTGATTTGAAGGTCCTGATGTCATTGTAGAGAAACCACTCCACAGTCTTCGAGTTACCGTTTGGTGCGCGGTATCTGGTAATGGAATGATTGGTCCTTATTTCGTTGAAGATGATAATCAGAATCCACTTACTGTCAACCAAGTACGTTATAGAGAGAAAACTATTATACCTTTTGTGAGAGATCTAAATGACTTTTGCCGTGCACGAAATCTACAGTTTCGCACACAATGATTCCAACAAGGTGGTGCACCGAGCCATGCAGCTGTGCGCACCTTAGACTTACTCCGTCAGCATTTCGATAATAGAATAATTTCCCGGGGAATAGACTTCGAATATCCTTCTCATTCACCTGATCTGACGCCACCTGACACATACATTTAGGGGAAAAATATTTCATTCGAAAAATCCGCCGGCGAATATTGCCGAACTACGGGAAAGAATACAAAATATTTTTCGGCAGTTCCATCAACCACTTTTTATAAATATTTTTATTGACTTACAAAATCGATATGAAGCTTGTTTGCGTCGAAATGGTGAACATTTTGAACACTTACATTACAGAAATTGAAAATTAATTTTTATTTTTATTTTCGATAGTTTATTTTGGCGGATACTGTATTACATCGGAAAAGTGTAGAAGAACCATCGGTTTACCAGGAGAGTGTGACCGAGGGTTAAAGGGCTACGGCCAGCAGATTGTGCTGGCCATAACATTTCACTTCCCTCGCTTTCCAACCAGTTGGTCACGTTACGTGTAATATTTGGACGCGCATTTTCATGCATTAAGTTCCTGCAAACAATAGGATGAAGACTGGTATCTAAATACAATTGAGCTGTTAGGACGAGATTGGTCCATCCTCCTATAATTATTCCACCCCATACCATGATTGTGCCATCCCTCTATCTGCTCACTTCCCGAAAATGTCGTTCTACATTTCCATATCGTCGCCACACTTTTGTTCGACGAGAGTCTAAGTGAAATCCACACCTAGATTTGTCACTGTAGCCCAATCTTAAGTAATAGCCCAATTCTGAAATTCTTGACAGCATTGCAGTCTTCAAAAGCGATTACCTCTAGACAGAAGAGAACATCTCAGGGGCCGTCTACTGAACAAGTTGGCTTCTAGCTGTTAAAATTAAAAATCGATCTTGAGATACTATTGTAGAGCTTCCCGGTGCTGAATGTAGCTCGGCTCGGCTACCAGTTTTTCTAAAACGGTTCGATAATCTACTGATAACGCTTTGAGAAACACCCAGTTGCTCAGCAACTTGAGTTTGCCACATGCTATCTTCAAGAAGACCTACAGCTCGATTAATGTCTAATTTCCATGATAAAACACAATAATTGATTGTTTTACTTTATGCAACTTTTTTAAACGAATTTATAATTGGAAATTGAACTAATTAAGTGTAATTTAGACTCTTCCAATCTGTGTATTTCGACAGTTCACTCAATTAAATGCGTAGGACTTGAAATATAATATACAGTGTGTAAAAGCCAAATGGAATAAATTCATTATTTCGGTTACTGTACATATTTGTAAAAAATCCCGAAACACGTCAAATTTAAATTATAACTTGACATTCTTTAACGTGAAAATGCAACCCCTACCTTCAACCCCCTTAGAATGACAGGTACAACCCCCAATTTTTTAAATGGGAAGTATAGGCTTGTTATATTTCATTTGAAAGGTCTCTTCATTCTCTATTCAAAAATGTTATTGTTTTTAAATTTAATGCAAAAATTAACATAAAAAAAATTAATATCATGTTGTTACCGAAATTCGCTACAATACAATCAAAAACTAAAATGTAATGCAAAACGTAATAAAATGTAGAACACGAAAAAGAACTATGATGTTAATGAAGTAGATGTTCAAAATGTTCTCCGCGAACGTCTTGGCAACATCCTAATCTCAAATAAAACTGTCTTCTAATATTATTTAACATATCAGGCGTGATCGACCTAATCGCAAGCGTTATTCGTTCTTTTAAGTCATTTAAATCAGAAGGTTTAGTTTTGTACACATGGCTCTTCACATATCCCCATAAAAAGAAATCTAATAATGTAAGATCAGGTGATCGCGCTGGCCATTCAATCGATCCTCGCCTCCTTATCCACCGATTGAGAAATATTGTATCGAGGTACTGCCGGACATTAAGTTGGTAATGTGGTGGTGCTCCATCCTACTGAAACCATATCGTATTCGCTGGAACTTGAGGGTTACCTGGATCAGGATATAAATTTGCCAACGTTGGAATGACATCATTTTGAAGTAGTGCCATTAACCTTTTGAGGGTATTGAGTGTGTTCTTCTCTCATCCAGTGAGGATTTTCCGTGGACCAGTAGCGGCAATTTTGCCGATTAGCATGACCGTTAAGTAAAAAAGTACACTCATCAGAAAACATAACGTCTTCTAATTGGATAATATTGTTATCCAACATGTCCATCATTTGCTCACAAAAAAAAGTTCTCCTATCAAAATCGTCTTCCATGAGCTCCTGAGTAGGTATCATCTTATACGGTTGCAATTTATTTTCTTTTAATATGTTTGCTATCGATGTATGGCTAGCATTGAATGTAGTGGATGCCTGTCTACTCGATGTATGTGGGTTTTCCTGAAACTCAAGCAACACATCTAATTTGAGTTCATCACTCAGTGCATTGGCAGCTGCTTTTTTATCTGCCTTACATGACCAAACTCGCGAAACTGCTTTTCTATTTTACTTATTGTTCCTTGGGATATAGGCGGTAAATTAGAAAATTTCTCATGAAATGGGCGAGTTACTTCCTGTTGTGTTCGGATGTTATCTCCGTAACCAATCATTTGTAAAACTGTTATTTTATGCATTTCCGTTAATCTAACCATTTTTCAGAATTGAATTGAAAAATCTTTATACTTAAATTACAACAATGACAACTTAAATAAAACAATTTACTACTGCTTGTTAAAATAGCGTTGCCACGGAAATTCTTTAGTTTTTTAATGGTTACCATCTAAAAACCACATTGCTATGGTTTTTGTTCACTTTCTCATTATCAAGACCTAAACGGGAAATAAGTTTTAAATATATTGTAATAAGTTTCGAGTATATTTTAGCGAATTTTGGTAACAACATGATTTTAATTTTTTTATGTTAATTTTTGCATCAAATTTAAAAACAATAACATTTTTGAATAAATAAATAAATAGTAAAAAATTGGGGGTTGCACCTGTCATTCTAAGGGGGTTGAAGGTAGGGGTTGCATTTTCACGTTAATGAATGTCAAGTTATAATTTAAATTTGACGTGTTTCGGGATTTTTTATAAATATGTACAGTAACCGAAATAATGAATTTATTCCATTTAGCTTTTACACACTGTATGAAATTGAATCTATGTTTTATATATTCATAATCTATTTAAATCCAGTAGTAGTATTTTTTTAAAAGACGTCTTTTACATTTTTAGTATACAATATGGGCATTAAAATTGATTTGGGAGCCACCACAATATGTCTTTCTTTGCATTTCCACCCAAAAAGCAATTTGCCGTAGAATTGGATTTTTGAAACATGATATTGACAGGCGGTGAAGAGCAGACCGATGCTAAAATTGTAGCGACGGAAATGACATGGTGTAAATAAGTGTCCATTCGTGTTATGTTTCTCCTACTTTTAACTCAAGCTTTCATCATTTCGATTAAAGTGTCACATCGTGCAACGGACATTTTATTTTATAAAGAAAAAAATATTTGCAGGAGATTTTACACGTATAGAACAGGAAAAAAATATCAAATATAACTCAAGAACTAACCTCTATGTTAAACTGTCAATAGATATTTTTTAAATAAACATTTTCACAAAAGTTGATAAAATTCACAATTTTTATCACAAATTTAAAAAAATACAGATTGTTAACTAAATTCTTGTAAAAGAAAGTTTGTGTTTAAATAACTTTTCAATGCGGTTGTCATCTCGTACATCCCTTTTCTATGTTGCATATATTTGAATCAAATTCAGATAACAACTCAATTATATTTTCCTATTAACTATATTACGGTGTTGATTGTTGGGCAGAAGCGTTTGACAATTTCAGCGTGATATTGATATTTCGAAAATAGCATTTCACGTTTACAGCGAAAGCTGTACATTTATATATAAATTTTGCAAACAATGGTTTATTCGTGGATAGAAACAATAGAGATACATATTTCTATTAAACAACTGCAGAACGAACTAGAAACTTCCATTCAATTTCTATTGTTGTTGTTTGTTGTTTGAAATAGATCGGCAAAGAGTGATAACGTTTAAGGATTCAGAACCGGATCAGAATGAAACGTTATATATGTTGAATAGTGTCAAGAATAAAGTTCGAAATGATATTAACAATAAGCGTTGTTTTTGTCTGCTCATATTAGGTATAGTCTTTCCAATATTAATTGCTAAAATCCATTTAAAAGTGTCATACAGAGTCAGTTAGTTTACTAGGCTTCAAAGTAGAAAGAATGGCATTAAACCGACATATTTCTTCCGTTAAACATCCACTCTGTATCGTAGGAACCCAGCTCGCTCTAGACTGGTAGTTGTACAGCGCGAAAACAAGTGGGGTACGTACGCGACTTGTTGACGGCTTTCAATGGTCCGCTGTATTCTGTTGCGTGCAGGGGTCTCGGGGTTATTTTTTGCGGCAGTTTTTATATAGCTCATAAAGTCATATTAATCGATAACCTTAAATTAGTTAGATATATTATGGCAGCGTTTTGGAGACCTTTTGAATTAGAAAATGGAAATCCAGATCAAAATTTAAATTCAGAAGATATGATATCGCCAACAGATGAAGTTAGTAGCGAATTTTGCAATAAAGATTTACATATTTAGTGTCAGAGGGTTATTTAAAATATGTATCGGTGTTTGAAAAATGAAGATAATAAAAAATCAGATGCGGTTATAATAAAGCGAATTAATACGTTAACTAAAATTTCTATTTACACTATTTCTCGGGTTATTAAGCGCGGTGACGTTATAGATCATTCGCAGGTGCGGAAAAACAAAAAAACAAAATTTACAAATGTTGACGATGCTACAAAAGATGTTATAAAGCGAATGGTTTATAATTTATATCAAGAAAATATTGTACTGACTTTAGAAATCGTTCAAGAGAAATTACGAGATGATCCTGATTATAATTATAAAAGCTTAGCAACTTTACGCGGTATACTATTAGAATGCACTTTTAATTATAAGAAATTAGATAAACGAATGGTTATAATGGAATGGCGGCGTATTGTTGTACTCCTTGAAGAGTATTTAGATAAAATAAGGAAGTATCGTGAATTAAAAAGGCATATAGTATACCTACATAAGAGACTTGGTTTGACACACATGATACTGTTCAGTATGGCTGGGTAGATCAGACTCAAAAGTGTAGTTTAAATGCGCCATGTTCTAGAGGAAAGCGTATAATAATTCTTCAAGCCGGAAGTGAAAACGATTTTATACAAAATGCGTTACTAGGTACTGTCTGCGAAAAATATTAAGCAATGTACAGCCGACTATCATGAGGATATGATTTATATGAAAAATGGTTTCAAGAGCACCTTCTTCCTAACATTCCTCCAAATTCAGTAGTCGTTACCCAGATTGCATTTTGACATACCAGGTACATCTTATAGACATACTTTCTATGAACGCATATATACCTAGAATGTACCCAATTATCATTGTGGACATTTAGAAGACATACATGGTATGTACCTTATGGACATTCCAGGGATGGTTATAGGCACATGTAAATGTATATACATGGTATGTGCATCTAATTTTCTTCATATGATGTAAATTCCATGCATATACCTGCTATGTACAGTATATACCATTTATGTATTGAATACATCCTTTTAGGTATATACCCCTTTTGGGAATTCCACAGATAAATGAACATACATGGTATGTACTTGGTATACATTCCTTGCATATACCTTCCAAGTATATTCAAGGTATCCTATAGGTAAGAACAGTGTATGTCATTATAGCTGGGCAACTTTGATTCCATTTTTTTATACCTACAAATTCAGAGATCCAAATGGTAAGGCTTGAATTTGGGCCTGATATTTTAGATACTAGGATAAAGGATATCTCAAAAATATAAGTAGTGTACCATTTAAGGAATTTATTTTCTATTAAAAATGTTTATAAAATAGTAAAAAATATTCTTTTTTGTTAAAGTTATGCAGTCACAACCTCCTAAAAATAAAAAATAAAATAATTAAATTGATTTTACAGATTAAAAATATTGAATTTGAATCTAAATAGGTAAGTATGTTCAGTAAGCTCATTTAAACAAATTAAAAAAAAAACTGGACACTTAATATAAGGACAAATAAAGTTTTATTTAAATTAAATAAATGTGTATATATAAGGATTGAAAACTGATATTAGTTATTCCATTTAAAAATATAAACAAACTTACGTTTTGGTCCCCTACTGTTTTGTCAGAATTTTCATGGCGGTCTTTACTTCTAACTAGCCATAATTTAATGGTGTTTATAATTTCCGTTTCTGTCGATTGGGATTTAAACCTTTTGACACTCAACAAGAAAATAATGATACATTAGGGGTACTCGATAAATAAAATGAACGCGACCTCTATCAGGCATTAGTGTATTTACAACTTCTTTCCATAAAATAATGCAGTTAACTTGCCATGTAATACCATAAAATTGTAATCTATTATTGTATGACACGAATACGGAAAAAATATACAAAACAAACCTGCTTTTATTGGTGTTTTTTTTATCTCTAGGAGAACACTAACCAAATACATATTTATTAATAAGATTTAAGGAGCTTTCTCCATTACACAAAAAATACCTGATTAATGTAATTTTTTGATTCAAAAAGGAGTTGCCCAAATAATTTTTTTATACCTAGGTACCTTATTAAATTATATAACAATTATTTATACAGAAAATGTATATTTAGGGAGAAATAAAAATATGAATATTCGTACTAGGTATATTTTTTGGATATACACAAAACGCATGTTATGGAACCTTTCAAAGTTGTAATAAATAGCAAGATAACTTTGTTTTGAAATATTCACAAGAGGTATGTTTTTAGTATGTACGCATTTTGCTATATTCCGGAATAATTATATGATGTATATTTGCAGGATGTGCACAAATGAATATTCGGAATATTCATAAAATATATGTTTTTGGGATATACACAAAACCGCATGTTATCGAATCTTCTAAGTTACATATTTGTGATATAAGCAAATATAACTTTATATTTTGAAATGTTCACAAGAAGCTTGTTTTTAAGATATACATACTCTGTATATTCCGGATATATAAGATATATAAGATGTATATTTCTAGGATGTACATAATCTGTATATTCTGGAATAGTCAAATATGTACATTTCTAGGAAGTACATAATCTTTATATTCCGGAATATTCATCAGAGGTACATTTGTAGAATATACACAAAACCTATATACCTCCAAGAAGATTCATAGTATGTCTGCATCATGTATATTCATTAATGTATATGTTATGTAGATCCTAAGTATATACACCAGAACATGTACACCAGAAGAACCTCTGAGGAATATACATGGGATATAAAATGCTATCTGGGTATGGACAATGCTTCCTATCATTCGCGGATATTAAATAAAATTCCAAATTCTAGTTCAAAGAAGGCAGATATTTTAGAATTTATGAAAAATAGAAACATTAGTCCGCAAAAAGTAACGACAAAGAAAGAATTACTACGAAGTATAAAAGCGCTTAATTTAGAGAACGATTATGTAATCGTCAATATTTGTAATACACACGGACATACACGCCTATGGTTGGTACACCCTGTATAGTGTCGATATGAACTCCATTTAAACATTTGGGAATTTCATCCCGTAATTCAATCAATACAAGTAGAACCCATAAAAACTTCATTAATTTACTTATTTTCACGGATACCGCATAAATTAATTAAAAATTTATAATGTATATGTTACTTCGTTCCAACCAAGATTTATTATCATTCTTCAAAATAAATATTGAAGGTAATTCATCACTCGAAAATAAAACAGTGTGTGTGTTATGTTTATTATGCGTTTGGTGTTTTACGATCCAATCGAGAGGTTTATAATATTTGACTAAAAACAGTTATCAGTATATTTTACAGGAACTACCTCATTAAATATACCATCTGATCAGTGTGTTTTGTTTCCGGCAGGGGTTTGTTTAATGCTTGTTTGGTTTAATTGTCTTAAAAAATCTGTTTTATTAGTAGGTTTTATTGTATTTACATGGGTTACTGTTAACTGTTACTTTTAATAATAAAAGTACGTTAAATGTGCCCACGTGGTTTCGACTCATTGGGAGGCACGGCAAGGTATAATTTCTTGTATAAAAACTGTGTTTAATAGTTATAGGCTGGTTTTATAGTCGCGCTGACCGCAAGCTGAACCTCGGTGCTAAAAGCCGAAATATATGCTTCTAGAGGTTTGTTTTCACATCAAATCACAAACTTGTTTCTTACAATTTTCAAACCATTCTTGTGCGCAAGTCTCGTTTTGAAATAAATCCCGATCTGATCTGTGATTAATGTGAAAACAGTAGACAAAATGTGTATGATTAAATAATTCGTATGATATTACCTAAAAAGAAGATTAAAAAGAAAGAGGTTATTGTTATTGTTTACAAAGCTATGAAAACTGTAAATTATCCTTAAAGTATTAAAGTATTCTTCCAACATAATTTCTAAATCTGAATCGTCAGTGTCGGATGACATTAAATAATCAGATTCATCAGAATACATGTCTTTTTAGTTTAAATAGGTTTATAATGATATTAAAAAAAAAAACAGGAGAAAATAACAACAAAAAATATAGAAACTAATTGACATAAGGTTTAATACGCGCATGTGCCAACAATCTGCTGGAAATTAATTCTCAAACTGCTTGGACTGTCACCAAACTGTCAGGAAACCATGTGAAAACATCCGACTAGTGATTGGAAATTAGTTTCAAACTAATGCGCGAACACAAAATATCGACTGCGCACACTCCAAACGTTAGAAACAAGTTTGAAACCAATGTGAAAACAAACCTTAGGAAGCGTTGCTATCAGCACGCGTGTTAAGCTCGGTGTACACGAACGTGAAATGCCGTTACGCGCGCTCGGACGTGTTTCCCCATCCGTTTTAAAAGTATATAGGTACGACACATACTTAAAAACAATATACCGCGCAAGAGAGAGGTCCGACAGCCGGAATATAGGGCGCCGCCATATTAGACTACCTTTAAGTACCGGCTTGGCCCAGAAGGATCCAAATTAAAATTTTTATATTTAAATTTTTAATTCCAAAAATAGCGTAAAAATATTTATTAATTAAAGAGGGAAATAATAGGAAAGCACAAAATTTAATTACATGCAGTATAAAATTTATTACACTTTTAGTGTTTGTTAAAAATAGGAATTATGTATTATTTTATTTAAAAAAGTGCAATTAAAGGAAGGGTTGTGTTTAGCGTTTTTAAATAATTTAAATTAATACCCAAAAGAATTAAATCCCAATCCAAATACATAATTAAATATCTGATTTTACTACCAGTTAATTAATTAATGAGTGTTAGAAAAATTATTAATAAAAACGGAATAGGTAACTTAATCAACATGTTTGCTTTTTAAAAGTTTATTAAACTTCAAATACATTAACACCAAACAAATTAATATAAAATACAAACTACCACAGTATATTGAAAAAATTTAATATTTTTAAGGTAATGACAGTTGTTTCAATTAAAATCATTGTCAGATTGACATATTAAAGTTACATTTTGTTTTGATATATTAAATAGTGTCAAGACATAATTTCCTTCTCTTTTCTGGAGATCTTGTTTTTCCACTTCCTGAAGACGAAGAAGAAAAAGGTGACTTATTTAAATTATATGAAGTTGACGGAATGCAAATATTTTTGTCAGACATCTTCCTCTTTTTATCAGAGCATCTGCTTTTATTCCATGTGCAGTAAAATGCACAGTATAGGACTTTACTCGGTATATTGTTTTTAAGTATGTGATATACGAGGTCTGGCTATTAAATAACAAGACTGCGCGCGCAGAAGGCGTCCTAGAGGGGTAGGGTGGGAAACGAATGCCAAACACGATACAATATCAAAAATAAATTTTAATATACCAAAAACAGGCCTTTATGCCACATTCATACTTGGTGGGCATTGATTAAATTATAAATGCCTACATTAATCCAAAATTCCGTGTTCCTTTCAATGTCATTAAAAACTATCCTGAACAAGCTCCACAAACTCTCCACACAATGTTTTTGAAATTATTCCAATTTATAGTTTTATTTCAGATTTACAAATTATTAAATATACAACGTTTGGTACTCACTTTTAACTATTTAACAAACTAATAAAATAAATAACGAGCATTTGAATAAGAAAACAATAAATCAGGTTGCTATCATTATATTTTTGTAGTTGTATTTGTATTGTTAAAAAATGTCTACTAAATTGTAATTTTAACAAACTTCTCATATTTGATAATATTTATCTTATAATGATCGAGTATCACTGTTAAAAAGACAATTTTGTAACGTTATATAACCACAAATAAGAACCTATCTTCTTCCGTCTTGCTTCCTCAACGGAATGACTAAGTGGTTGTTCTCGAAATACGAAGAAATCCCGATTTGGCAACCGCGGTTCTTTGCGAGGGCAGTAAACCTGAAGAATGCCGGTTTAAATGAAATGAGACTTGTTTTGATTCGAATGGAACCAGCTAGCACAACGAAGCGACTAATTTTTTAAAACCAGTTCTATTAGTCTATCGAACAATAATCGTCTGAGTAACTATAATATTCTGAAGCAAAACAAATCTCTAACCTTTACCTTTACAATATACCTGACCGGTGAGGTAAAAATTAAAATTGTACCAACCAGCATCCAAGTTTATCATCTCGTAATAATATCTTGTAAAAGTTGATAGTTTTTATTTATATCAAGAAGTGTTTGTGTTTTGTGTGTAAAAGACACATATTTTAAGAGATGGGAGATTGTTTATAATGTTTAAGTTTATGTCCTGTCTAGAATTTTGATCAGTAGGTATAATAAGTTTGTTTTAAAAATTGTAGTAATAATGTTTATAGTATAATCATATAAAATACTTCTACATAGGTATATACTAACTGATATTTCAGCATATAATAGCAAATTTAATAGATTATTAGTATCAAGACCAGTTTTAAAAATCTTTTATTTACATTCTTTTAAAAATTTAACGTTTTGTAAACTGTATGAAAAGCTAAAAAGTATAAACTAACTACTTATATTCCACTTTCATAATTATTATTATAAAAATATTATCGATAAAATAAATCAAACATTAAATTTAATTTTATATTATTATTTACAATTATTATTTGTTACTAACTTTGAGGAAATTTTTGTGGTAAGAAAACAGGTAAAAAAGTTTTAATAAAAATTATACCTTCGATAAAGAAATAATTACAATTACATTTAATAAGTTGTTATGTCAAACAAGAAAAAAGAAAATAGTAATAGTATTACACAGGAAGTGAAAAACATTCACGAGTGCGTAATGGGATTCCAACTCATGTAACGAATTATACTTCTACCTTTATTTCCATAACTTGCTAAGAAAACCAGACTTATCTTTTGAGAAATTGTATAATGTGTTGCCAGCGTTTATGGACATAACTCTTTTAATCTAAAAGGTATTTCACTAATGCTAAAACCTTTAATGTCTTCCAATTGACTAAAAGTATGTAAATAGACCAAATAAGGTTGTACGTAGATAAAAATTTCATTGCATTTACCACTTACAAATAATGTCCACAGTGCGATTTTGGATATTTACAGACATGCTCATAAAAAATTAATTTATAATTTAACTGTTTTTTTATACAGGAACACAATGGGCTCAAGAATTGGTGGTGTAAATACTGGCCTGCCGGCAGATAAAGCCCTGGCAGGAGTTCCTCGCCTTCTTGATGATCTTCAAAGATTATCTGAAGATACAGATTCCGCAGATATTGCTTTTATACTCGGAAGGGAAGAAGAAAGAGTATTAGCTCACCGAGTTATCCTAATGGCAAGGTGAGCGTTATTTTATGATTATTATTTTTTATCCACTAATCCAATGATTTCTGTGAATTCCATCTAAATTTGTTGTTAAAAGAAATCTAGATAAGAAGTCTTCTGAACCGGAACAACTTCAGCTAAATCTAATACAATCCAATCTTATGTGGTATTATCTGTATTGGATTTCATTATGGCTGATTTAAATATCAGAACAAATATGTGAACTGTTCTCAGCAGATATTTTATTTATGAACTTGGGAAAGTATCCATTAGGCAGCAGATGAAATTGTTGATATGAAGACTCTTTAAGATCCTCATTTAGTGTTCTGTGATCCTCACTTTCAATGGAATGCCTAAGTCTGACGTCACTAGAGGAGTGGTCATAAAAATATTTTCAAAAAACAGGGCATTTGAAGGAAAAACAAAATATTTGCAATTCTTTCTAGGTGCAAAACTATAATTTACAAAACTTTAAACAGACATAACCTCAACTTAGTTTACACATTTTTAATAACGCCTTTTCAAGAGAAAGAATTCCAGCATTCTGTAATCAAATTTGATTTCACAATTCGCAAATTTGGTGATGATCGTGAAGAAATGCTACTTCTTAATAAATTTAACTTCGTAATTTTTTACATCTATAAAATAATTCAAATTAAAGAAGTGTTTTTAGGGTATATTTAATATTATTCCACTTGGCTGTTGTCTTAGAAAAATAATTAAACTCATGGCTTGTTAAATTATCGAGAAACCTTTTCATCTAAACAAGCATTATACTTTATACAGCAGTTTTTATTGTACTCTTTTTCACTGATTGATGAATATCTGAATTCCCCAACAAAAGTTGCGATGTAAAAATTGATTACTGTGAAGTAAATTTCATTCCTTCGATATTGCTCTCTGAGTTGAAGCGTTCTTTTCCGGCCGAAACGTCGAAACCCCGCTGTCATCAGGAAATGAATCTTTTCATTACTCGCAATTATTGACACATCGGATATTTTCGGAGCTCTCAACTTGAAGATGAAAGATATATAGGCATGAAATGATAGATAAATGAATAGTTTATTAAGTTTCAGTAAAAGATGAAACGAAAATTGTTATAACCAGGGTTTATTTCACAACAGAGATATTTTTATAAAATTTAAACCTTGTGGCTGTGAATTAAATATATTATAACAAACCCTTATTTTGTTGAAGTCATACATATTTAGAATAGAGAATGTACAACACTTTATTAATTTCTTCCTCAACTTTCACTTATTATAGTTTCAAGTTAAACTCATCGTCAGGGTAATTTTGAAATCCATCATAAAATTATGAATGAAAATTTACAAATTAGACACTGAAATCTTCTTTAACCATAGGTTACACACCACTGAGTTACATATTTGAAAATCTATACCTTTGGATACGTAGTGTTTACAAAATAACTATGTTTGGTCAACTGCTCCAAAACGTACTGATCTTTTTTTACCTGTGAAATGATATACCGGTTTCCTTTTTCCTGCTATTACTACTAGAATTGTAAGATGAGCAGTTTACCAGGTTTATACAGTATTTACCCATAAAATACTTCAAAATTCTCTTAATAATTGCACAAAATCGAACGAGTATGTACCAAAACCAATGTTGTGCACCAATAAAATGGCAGTCACTAGAAAATATGCATCAATTTCCATTGACACGCATAGGTTGGCGTTATGTATCCCCTCTTTTACCTAACCTAAGATGTGCACACGAGTTAAATCAAAAGATTAAGGCCCATATGCACCAACAGTCGATTCCAATTCAACCCACCGTTCAACCGTCAAAAACTGCAAATTTGATATGCACCAACCCAATCAGTGGTTAAATCCAACCATTGGTTCGGATCGCCCATATTCGGCTGGTTACAAATTCAATCGACATTTCATAACCTCAATTTAATTAATATTGTCTTATTTTTTTAGTAGATTTATGAAAATATGCATTGGGATTTCAAATTAAGATTTTAGCGCTACGGTGGCGGGCAGATCAACTACTTTCTACCACATTGGTTTATAACCTTGCTTTTACTTCCATATAGATTTCATTTTATATTCGGATTTCCTTGTGCACAGGCTTCTGACGGTTTGAGGAAGGTTTGAAAACTGTCACTGGCGAAATCCAAACAAAGCTATATGGAACAAAAGCAAGGTTATAAACCAAGATAGTAGAAAGTAGTTTACATTAGAGCCCCCAGAGTGCGTATCACTTATCTTGAAACGCCAATAGAATAAATACATTGTTTCTACGACTGCTATGGAAAATAGTCCTTTTCCCACAATTTACGAAACTACAAAGTGTCACTTTTCCTAAGCCGTGGGAAAAAATCTTTCCCACGGCTTGGGCCATGGTACCATAGAGAAATAATCAACACAATTTTCGATTATAGAATGCTTTGGACTACTGTCATAAAACGTCACACGTTAAAAAGTACAGAGTACCCAAATGTTAGTGTTATGAAAGTAGAGAGAAGGTGTTTAATTCAACTAAATTGATATATCCAAAAAAATTACGAACTCCATTCAAGCAAATGAGAATGCAACTACAAATAATATAATTGATTCGAATACGATCACCTATATAAATGCTGGTGCTGAGCCGTCAACATCGTCAACACTAAACGAAACTCCAGGAATAATATTGAAAAACTGTTCTAATATAACTATAAATTATCATAACAATTAGTTTATAAGTACCTACTTGAAATATATTACTTTGAAATTGTTAAATTATTTATTAATTTGCAGTCGTAGAAAAAGTATAGTGTGGAACACGTGGGAAAAGCTATTTTTCTCACTCGTGTGCTGCGGCACTCGCTACTATTTCCATGACTGAAATTGTTTGAAACCTGAATAGGTTGTTTTATTTCTGCACAAAAAATGTTATATTTCACATTATTGATGTTTCAATAGGTATTTTGACATTCTTAGATTTCTAAAAGAATCAGGGTTTAGTTCAGTTAGGCCACTCCCTCCAAGAAAATGTAATAGAAAATAGAAAGATTATAAAATAGCAGGTACATATAGGTACTCCATAACAACACTGCTTATTTATTGCTCCTTGTTGTAGAGATAACATGAATTTAAATATTATAAGCGAGAAACATTAATTGTTAGAAACATTTACGTTTAACTCCTGTAATTTTCCTTTTTTTCTGTTAATGTTGAAGGATTTTAGCTTGGCATCAAAAGCATACCATTATACCAACTTTTTTTAAGATGATCAAGTTCCTGTTTTTTCCGAATTTGCTCGGACTCGCTTTAACTCTTGTTTTGTTCTGATTTGAATTATATACCTGCAACTATTCTTTGCAACTCATAGAGATAGTTCTTGTACTTTTTGTGTTATATAAAAAAAGATAACGAAGAAAAAAATGTTTATAACAAATTAATTAACAACATATTAGTGACTCCAAAAGATATAAGAATTATGTTACTTACTTAATGACTTTCACGTGATACCTTAATCTGTTTTCCACATTTCCTATTTTTGCAAAATATTTACGTATTACTTTGCCTACAATTGGCTTATTGTTACTCGATAGATATAATTACTGATCAAACTCTTTCTTTTGACTTGAATGAAATTGCGTGAATTAGGATCACCCCATAACTCTCAGGTACACTCACGTATTCACCTAGTGCCAACATGAGGGTGGTTTTCTCCTCATGAGAACGCGAGATCAAAGTGTAATTGTCGAAAGACATCTTTAATTATCATTCTAAACAAGCGCCATCAAAAAGTAGAAGGGTCTTATCATTGGCGTCATTACGGACATTTCTAAAGGATCTTAATAGACTTAAAGACAATGTCTTGTAAAACTCCATTCGTGAATCGCTTTGATGTCTTAATCAAAGATGAGCTACTAGGAAGGATCGAGAAAAATCTTTTGTTTGTTACTTCACTTGTGTGTGTACCTACCTATATCACTTTTTCAATTACTTGAGACTGTTTCATCCTTCTATGATGCGTATAGAATGGGGAGAAAATTCAATAAAAACCTGTAAAGGATATGATGCTTATAACGGCGGGTTAATCAAAGGTAGGCTGCAGTGGAAAATACTTTGTAGCTTATAATTAGCTCGGTGTTTTTTTTAAAGGGTTTTTGTTGTCATACTTAACGTACACCTATAGAATTTTTGTAAGAAAGAAGTTCACAACAATAATTTTTCTTTGATAGCAATAAAGATATTTTCGATATGTTAACTTTGAATATAAAAATAAGAGAATGCTTCTAAGATTACTCATTAGAATGAATTATGATATCATCGAAATTAATAGTATATTACATACACTAAGAAATTAAATACCATTCTAAATTGAAGGAAAAATCAAAATCAATGTTATAGTTATAAGTTGGTAACAAATAATTTTGGCCTATAAGGAGGCCATATCAAGGTATTTTTTTGTTTAAATCAACAACTAAAACCGAAAGACTCATAATATGTTTTTCTTAATCTTCCATTTCAAGCAATAATTATTATAACTGTACATCTTTCCCCTACATATTTTTGTTCGTTCTCTGTTCAATATTTTTATTTTTCTAACTTTTCCAATATTAATTTCAGATATTATTGATCTATTTATTGTATTAGACCGGGAGATACTTAGTGTGTTCTTTTTACGGCATTTGCTCGAGCAGGACCCCTATTTTCGAACGTGTGATGTGAAGTGAATGTGATGTGAGTAGGGAAGTGATCGAGAGAACCAACTCAATATATTAAAAAGTATCCATAGAAAGGAAGCAAACAGATGGCGCCACAGTAGCAAGAGTAAGTGTCACAGAACGTTACAAATAGTAGAAAAGAAGAATTTGTCCTGTGATCGGCTATGTCAAAGTGAATTATTACAGTAAGAAACGAAATTAAATTAATGTTTGCCTACGTAAATAGTTGAGATTTTAAATACTGCATAATTTTTAACTACAAAAGTCTCGAAAAATATTAAATACTTCAACCTAGCTCACTTAACTCTGTTTATAACCTATGAAGTGTTACTGACTTCACATTGTTTTCTTACCATTCTGCTACTCTTGCGCCATCTACTATTTGCTGCTAATTAAAAAACAATCAAAATTACCAAGCTGTACCAAGCTAATTTTTGCGCAGTTAATCTTCGTCGTTCAGTTAGCCATTTACGAAAATCACCATGCCATACTATTCGGACGATTCACAGGAAAAACTACGTGAAGCTACATGAGAAGGGTTCCAAGAAAGTCTAAAATATTACCACATGGTTTATAGACGCTTCCTAAGTATATAATCAAAATGAAGGTCTTCTGGAGTGCGTTCACAAATCGCTACATTGTACACATTTCTCACATTCCTATGCCAAAGTGCGTTCCAACACCGAAATATTGTTACCGTGGGAAAAATGTCCGCGCGTTCCAAAATATGTTTTGACGTTTCCAAAGGAGTACATTTCGTACCGTGCTTTAGACTGCGGTAATATTTTACCGAGTTTGCGCAGTTCAAATTCTATCAATAGTACACACAGAACAAATACTTATTTTTAAACTTTTTTGTTCTGTGGTGTGCTTGTGGGTAACGAGTAACCACCAGTTATAATATATAGGAGCATTTTTCAATTTTATACAATAGTTTGTACAATGGATGAATACGTAATCCATCAAATAGATGATATTTAACAGGCAATAAAACCGTTAATAGAATACAATTATTATAATTATTCATGTTATTTAAAAGAAAAACAATTTTAAAACAATACAAATAAAAAAGCTAAGTTATATATAATTTTTTTAACCGGAACAAGTGACATATGGTATCTTAAAAGGTCGTTCCAAAACAGATGTACACTGTAGTATTTTTCGTCTCCAACAAATGTCAGTTCAATCACATTACATTGTAAAGAAGTACTTTTCCATTTTATTTGTGAACGCATAATTTAGAAAACAAATCATATAGTTCCAGTTATATATAAATAAATTGATATCATAAAAAAATAAGTGCATCTTAATGGCTATCCACCACATTTGATAAATAAATTATTTAAAGAAATAAGAGAAAATGTAACTAGAACCTCCGAAATATAATATTAATTATAGGGAATATAATTAATTGTGACTACAACTAATATTTCCTAAACAAACTTAAGGAATCAAAAGTTTTAAAAATATTACCATAGTGGAAATATTTCCAAAACAACTTCAGTAATAAAATATTCAGCAACATCATCAACTTCGATCATTTAAATCAAAATAATATACTACTATATTGATGAATGTTAAAACGCCATAACCGTCACTACCCAAATTTTTAAATGTAAATATATATGGGTGGCTCTTATATCTTTGAATTTATTATGATCTATTATCTATTTTAGGTATTTTATGGGAAATGAGTTATGCAGCATTCACATTAGGTACCTATGCTGTTTATAGAGTGGCCGTCTAGGTCACCTCTGATTTGACTTCTCTTGATTTCTTTTGTGGGTATACTTGAAAAGTAAAGTTAACCAAAATAAACCGTAAAATATCAATGTGATCCTTTGTCCAAATATAGTTATATATAATGTCTATATTATTTATTCTTTTTGCTTTACATTTTGAAGAAGAGCCTGAATTTGATTATTCTTTACACATATATTGTCTTATGTTATTCCTGTTTCAGATGCAGAAGTTTTCAAACCGCTAAGCGAGGTGAAATTTGCAGGATACCCGGATGCACAGTTTCGCCTGCAGCTCCAGGTACTCCTACACCTATTCGACTACCCCAAACCTCCCCAGAAACCTTTAAACAGTTTCTACTTTATATTTATACTGGAAAGGTAAATAAAGTAATTCTCTATTTGTGTAATAGTCCAATTATACTTAAATGTGTATTATCATTTTTCAGATTCTCCTTCAAGATAATGGTATATTTGAAATGTTGGCGTTAGCTCAAGAATTGGGTGTAGACGAACTCAGAAATGCTTGTGAAGACCACGTCACCTCTACTCTTTCAGTGCCATCGGCTTGTACATTTCTTTCTGCAGCAATGGATATTCACGATAAATCTCCTGGTAATAAGTTTCTCTTTTTATTTATTTTTACTTTTTCTCAATTATATATGCTATATTAATAAAAAAATTAAAAATATCTAGACAAGTTCACTTTCTTTTTCAATACTAAATACAAAACAATCGAAAATATATTACAAAAATATTCTGTGATAACTTTAAAACCCATTCACAAAGGGTCGTTTATCTTCTTTTTTTCTACATTGAATAGAACTAGCTGAATACCAATGTACATAGAGGCCCATGCCGCCTTTTTCTGACATCAAGTGTCAAAACGTTTTATTAGCGAAGTTTTTAGGTTAGCGTTTTTCCATTAAAGTTTGTTAAAGCTTAAACTAATATCCATTAAAATGTCGTCCTCTTTTAAACCACAAAAAGTACAAAAAGTGATGGTACAACCCATCAACTTGATATTCAGATTTCTTCAGAATCGTTGCAAAGTGCAAGTTTGGTTATACGAAAATATAAATTTACGAATCGAAGGCCTCATCATTGGATTCGATGAATATATGAATCTCGTGTTGAATGATGCTGAAGAAGTTCATATGAAAACTAAGAACAGAAGACATCTTGGAAAAATAATGTTAAAAGGAGATAATATAACAGTGATCCAAAATGTGATACCGGAGAGTATATAAAAACTAACAAATAGTTATTAAGTGAAAATCATGTGAAAACATTTCTAAAATTGTAATATAACAACCTCTTTTGTAATTTTGTGTATAATTACCCACAATATCCTGTAAAAACTACTATTTGTTTTTATGTCATTTCCCCTACTGTTAAAATGTATCATTTTAATAAAAAAGTTAAGTAAAAAAAACAAAAACACTTTTTTGTAAAAAAGTTTATTTTTAGGTGGAAAAGCTGCTTCTGGTTTTGTAGAAAGATGTGTTAGTTTTATTGGTGAAAATGCTGCAGAATGTGTTCGTACTAATTCATTTTTAAATCTTCCAAAAGAAGCTGTGATTAAGATTATATCCTCAGATTATGTAAGTTTATTTTTTAAAGATTTAATTACATTCTAAACAACTTTGCTAAAAATCAATTATAATTTATTTGTAGTTATGTTTAGAAGAAGAGGATGTTTGGAGAGCTGCTCTTGGCTGGGCAAAATACCAAGCAGGTGTTACACAGCCCACACATCACTGGACTGAGGAAGAGAGAGCTAGAGTTTGTCAATATTTATCTTTAATTATAAATCATGTACGTCTTCTACTAATAGGTAAGCCTGTTTAAGACATATATGAATACCAATATAATTATGAGAAATAATATTTAAAAATTAATTTTTTCAGATAGCAGAGTCTTTGCAGAAGAAGTTGAACCCACTGGTGCTGTTCCAATGGAATTGAGTTTGGAAAGATACCGTCATGCAGCTTTACCAAGTAAATACAATGAAGCTTCTGAAGATCAACGCCTAAAGCCTAGAATATCTCCACATATGTTTCCTGGTTCATCAATTTTGGGTCAAGATAAAAGCCACTTCCAGAGAATATTAAATGCTTGGTATGGACACAGTAAACAAAACTGGAGGCTTGTCTACAGGGCCAGTAGTCATGGATACTCAGCTTCATCATTTCACAGACATTGTGATGGAATTTCTCCAACATATGTCATAGTATTAGTAGGTTTAATAATATTTAAATATTTTAATCAATTTTTAACACAAAAGTGCACTAAATAAGCCAAACTAGAAATAATTATTTTAAGAAATATTTTTTTTGTGTGTTTCAGGGTACAAGAGGAGAAATTTGTGGGGGATTTAGTGATGCTGCTTGGGGAAGACCACCTGGAAAAAGTCATTATGTTCATTCAGACAGAGCATTTATTTTTACATTATACAACCATCAAGATGTTCCTCCTACTCAATTTCACTTGGTGAAAAAACCTTTTGCCATATGCTATCACCCTGAGTAAGTACATAAATTTATAATTCACAGTATTTAACCAATCATTATTAGTTAATTAGATAAATAAACATTGTATGTGTTATAGCTCTGGTCCAATATTTGGAGCTGGCGCAGATCTTCTAATTTCAAGCAATTGCAATACAAATATGGACAGTTATTCAAATTTGCCACATACATATGATGGAGATGGTGCATCACCTTCTGTTTTAATGGGAGACTATAACTTTATGGTTGCTGATTATGAAGTATTTGCTCCATTAAGCTCAAATTCTAAAATTAATAAAACTGAAAGATATCAGTAGTTATTCAAGTATTTTATTATTGTTGTAATATAATTGATTGAAAAAAGGCGAAGCTATGATTAGCTACAATTTATCTATTCACTACCCACAATTCCTTTTCACAGCATACTGTTTAATATGGGGCATTCCATGCCAACTCATCCTACCAATTGGATTTTCATCTCCGATTTCACTGAAATTTGGGCATCTTTTTGTAACATTCAAAAAAAGGTTCTCTGTAGCTTTTTCATAATCTGCAATAGTTGAATATCTTACGTCGATTTTTGGCAAGTTATTAGATTGCGCAGCCCATTGTTACAACTAGCTCTTGCTGTACCTCTTTTTAGTGTTCCTCCTACACCATCACAAGGTCCTTTGCCATGGTAGAAATGAAAAAAAAAATAATTAATTTAAAAATTATAACTCATTATTATCCCAGGCTTAAAATTTGTGTTTTGAAGAGGAGAATTTTTGAGAATTAAAAAAAAAATTGAAGGATACAAACAGTTTAAAAATTATTGTTTTAACTTTGGAATGAAAAAAAAAACAATCAAATTTATGATGAATAATTTTTTGCATAAATTTTTCAAAAAGTTCATCAAAAAACAAGTAATTAAAAAAAAAGTTTCAAATCGGACAATTTTTCACCAAGTTATGGCTATTTAAAAAAAAATACCCGAAATTTTCGAAAATTCATATCTCTCGATTGGCTGAATGAAAAAATTTATAGAAACCTTCTTTGAGGGGTACAAAAAGATGCCCAAATTAAACGAAACTAACTAAACAAAACTTCATTATAAGTTGATTAGTGCAAAGAAGATTCAAAAATAAGGTTTCGATATATCTTCCACCATCTTGGAATGGGAGGCGATGGCTAGTGCATACAGAAGACTAATGAAATGCCAGGATGCAGGTCAGATCGAATCTTATAATGGCTGACCAGTGTTGGTACAGGGACGGCTCTAAGACCGAAAGAGCTGTTGGAGCTGGGGTACATGGAGGGAAACCAAAGGTGGATCTGATCCAGAACTTGGGTAACCTATCCACAATTATCCCAGCAGAGGTTTTTGCAATGGAGATGTGTCTGCAGCAGATGCTTTAAGCGTGACTACAGGAACAAAACTTAAAAAAATCCGATAGTCAGGCAGCGCTAAAGTCACTGGAATCAAATCGGATCGACTCCAAGTTAGTTTGGAAATGCCTTCAAGATCTATATAATACTTCTAGGAGAAAATAAAAAAATAACCTTTGGGCACCTACCCAAAAAAGGTGCTGAAGGAATATTTATAGACCCAGAGCCATTCCTAGGCATAGCAAATAGCGTAGCCAGGGGAACTGGATAGATCGGAGGAGACGTTCTTACTGGTTGGAGGTAGAGGCTTAAGATACTCAACGGAATTATTAACACATCTCTCTGAAAAAAAGTTTCAATAGCTGCTGAAAATCAACAGACAGATGGTCTGCCAACGACCCTGATGAGCTTCATCATATGCATAGGGCTGATAGAACAACTGTAACCAAGGGGTGAGCCACAATAGATCTTTCAAAGCGCAGTGATGGAAGGAGCGTTGAATGACCACTTACATAGAACCTAACCACAAGCCATTTACCATCCTATTTCCAGGAAGGGGTGAGTGAGGGACGAATAAAATGAATCTTATAATGGCTGGCCAGTGTTTGTACATGGACGATGGTCAGACCGAGAGCGGTCTTGGAGCTGGGTCTGTGGAGGGAAACCAAGGGTGAATCTGGACCAAAACTTGGGACAACAATTTTCCAAGCAAAGATGATTCAGAGGAGGTACTTAAGCATGACTGCATAAAGAATAACTGCATCAACAAAATAGTTTTTTTCTGAAGAAGTGATAATTTGTATTTAACAAATCCTGTAAAAATAAATAAGTACATTTTCTCACCATGAAATTTATAATAGGTATAATAATCTATTCAATGCATCTACTGATTCTTCTACAAAATTGATAACAATTAAAATTTTCCTTTGAAGAACCTCAAATTAGACTTACGGCAAATATCTAAAAAAATTATTAAACACATTTAAGACAAATTTAACGACGTAATCCCCTGACAACATGAATTTCTATTTTAATTTCATCCATTGACTAGTAACAAATCTTAATATGGGGCTTATCATAAATTTTAATCCACACCATGTATGTATTCTTCTTGATCTACCTGGGCCCTTATACTCATCCAGTGGATATGAATACTCCTATAGGAAAATACACTATCTTCCTATCGGACTTTCCTATAGGAGTATTCATATCCACCGGATGAGAATAAGGGCCCTGGTTGGTAACTTGTTACTATGCTTGTTACATTGTCATAATGGTTTTTTACAAGACCTCTTTGTTAGAAAAGTTGTTCTCGTTTTCGCTTGTCTCTACTCCGTATTATATGTTATCTATGGTCTCTACCATAGAATAGAAATATTTCTCTTATGTACTTATTTTGTTTGGCCTACCAAATAATTTTTCTCAGTGTTGGGTATATAAGAGCAGTTTTATGTATCATTCAAAAGTTTTGTGTAGCAAATTTTACTTTTTAAAGTTATAAATATTTTTTATTTCTGATAAATATAGATATTGGTTTATCACTTTATACCGGACACATTAAATAAGATAATTAAATGATAGAAATTGATAAATATGCACTCTGTTTGGTGATTTACTTAATACTCCATTTTAGTCTAAATAAAGATGCCCTGCTAATGTTTACATATCAAATTCCAAAATTTCACCTGTTATTAAGCTGACCGACTACGATAATACGGATCAAAACTGAACTGAATCGGAATCCTAAACGAACCAAAACAAATGTTGTGTCATGTCATGAAAACAATAAAAATATAAAGGGACTGTCTATTGGTCCGGGCGCTCGGACGAATAGTAGATTGCACTATTCGTCCGGGCGTATATATATGCCCGGACGAACAGTGTATTACGCTATTAATCCGAAGAAGTTAGTATAGGTTAGAAATTAAAAGTATTAAAACCTTTGTCAAAGGTAATTTTTTATTTAATTTAATTTGTTTTGTTATATATTTTTGTTCTTAAGCTGTGGTAAGTAATTATTAATTATTTGCATCATTGGCGTTATAGCTTTCTTTCTATTTTCTGGACTTGTAAAGTTTATCCCATGTTGATATCTCATAGCTTTTATTAATACCTACCTTATTTCTTTCAATAAATCTTTTTAATGAGGATTGAGGTAGATATTAACATGAAATGGATATAGGTACTCGGGCAATGCGATCATTAATACAAGAAGAAATTTACCTATTTTAGATGTTCTAAAGTGATTGCAAAAGTGTTCTCAAGGGACTATAATATAATATGAGAAGTAAAAAAAAATATTAAATTTGGTAGATATTAGCAATAAAAGAAATAACATATTGTGCAGGATTCCAGATGCCTGTAAACATGTTACACTAAGTATACCATACTTATTTAGCAATAATATGATTTCTCTGAACCTTTCACCATTTTATATTTTTCCCCCTTTGTAACACATGTATTTTTTAGACTATAATATTGTAATTCCAAATTACAGTTTTTTAACCTCTTTGGATACTTTTTCCTACCACTTTCAATTGTTTTTGAATCTCTTCGAACTAACTCAATATAAAATTTGTCTTCATATCTTTTAATAGCATCCTCAACTATTTTAAAAGAGTTAAAGGTAGTTTTCAGTTCAATTTCCATCTAAAATAGATAAATTTCTTCTTGTATTAATGATTGCATTGCCTGAGTACCTACATCCATTTCATGTTAATATCTAATTCAATCCCTATGAAAAATATTTATTGAGAGTAGGTATTAATAAAAGCTATGATCTATGAGATATCAACATGGAATTAACTTTATAAGTCAAGAAAATAGAAATAAAGCTATGACGCCAATCATGCAAATAATTTATTATTACTTACCACAGTTTAAGAACAAAAATATATAATAAAACAAATTAAATTAAATCAAAACTTACCGTTGACAAAGATTTTGTTAATTTTAAGTTCTTACCTACAAACTCACTTCCTCGGATTAATAGTCTAATACACTGTTCGTCTGGGCATATATATATACGCCCGGACGAATAGTGCAGTTAACTATTCGTCCGAACGCCCGGACCAATAGACAGTCCCAAATATAAATAGGCGGGTGATTTTGTTATTTAATGAAAAATCTGAAAATTTGATGAAATACTCAGCGAATAGTAATTAATTCTTTTGTTTTGTTTGAAAATAATTTCTGTAAATATTACTTGAAATGAAATTAAAGGAGCTGATAAAGTTTAAAATTGGAAGAAACCGACAAATTTCATCCACAAATTTAGTTTCCTTTGAAGCATTTTACGACGACCAAGGAAATAAACTTTCTAATGTTAAGGACAAGGACCCCTGCACAAAATCCAATTCATCTCCGTCCCAGGTGAGTAAAATATATCCACAAAGAAATTATTGTTTAGGTATTTATTTAAACCCTCGATAAATATTTAAACTTACCAATTTGTTAACACTATCTATTCATAATGATAATTATTGTAGGAGCAATTGATATCAATTTATTGGTTCATTTAAAGAGATTTACTCATAATAAGTAATCTATTAATAGTATTTTATTAACGTCATATGTTTACATATTCTTTTGTTTTTACTTAATAATATTTTGAAATATATCTTTAGTTAATATAGAACAATGACTTATTAAAGAACTATATATATATTCCTTTTTTAAACTAGATATATCCACTAATACTTGTTAAACATGAGTATATTAAAACCTTTTCAGAATGAGGAATATTATGTTGGTGGATATGTACGTTTTAAAGAAAAAAGTGAAGAAAAACAAGTAATCCGTCCTAGTCTACCTATAATTCTAGTAATTTTTATTCTTACATCTGTATTTATTGTTCTTCCAATAATATACTTAATAAATTGCTTCAAATTTTCTTTTGACAATCAAGAATACTATCATCGCATTACACCAGCAGTAAGTAAAATCTTTTCCTTTTTTTTCTTATTTATTTAAGTCATGTAATTAATTTGTTTATAATCTAAATTAAGTATAAACTGAATGTATTTATGTAATACCAAAGAAGGTAAATTTTATAATTAAAAGTTATACATAGTTTTTCAGCAATGCAACTAAAGAATACAATACCAAGAAACTTCCAAAATTCCATTATTTACCATTTCCTCCTAGTCCAAATTATGATCAGTGTCAACTTCTTAAGGATATTGATAAATTTGATTGTTTCCCTGAAGATAATGCCAATGCTGAACAATGTGAAGCAAGAGGTTGTTGTTGGATACCAAAACCAACAAACAAAGTGCTACCTGATGAAGCCTCTCTTAATGTGCCATACTGTTTTTACCCACCAAACTACAATACTTATAAAATAATTAATATTACAGAAACTAGCTTTGGATTAATGGCATTCTGGAAGCGTCAGTACAGGACTGCTTATCCTAATGATGTAGAAATTTTGAAAATGATTGTTAAATATGAGACAGAGACAAGACTAAGAGTAAAGGTAATTACGCATAAAGCAACCATAATTATCTACTAATTTAATACATATTTTTTTCAGATTGTAGATCCAAATAATTTTAGATTTGAATCACCATATCCTGAAGTTCCTATCGTCGATAAAGCTTCATTATCTTTAGCTTACAACTTTGAAATTGATGCCTTTAAATCTGGGTTTAAAGTTATTAGAAAAAGTGATAATACTACAATGTATGTATATATTTACTTTTTATTCTTAGGTAGTTCTTCTTCATCATGTATGTCTGACAGATTTATGAGTTCATTTTTTGCTGCCATTTTTTATTCCTCCTGTAAAGTAGCCCTTCTAGCTTTTACAAAAAATCAATATTTCTACTTGTAATATATTATTTAGAAAAGTTAAGGAAAATTATTATAAAATTGAATGCATTTCAGATTTGATTCTAATAACTTCTTGAACTTGATCTATTCCAATCAGATGCTGCAAATTAGTTCAAAGCTTCCATCAAAATACATTTATGGGATTGGTGAACATCGATCTAATTTACTGCTCTCTACAGAATGGTCATTATTTACATTATTTAACCATGATGAAATACCCACAGATAACGTAGGTTTTCTATTTTCGCTACCTTGTTTATTTATTGTAGTGCAGATTTCTTTTTATTTTAGAAAAATTTATATGGAAGCCATCCGTTTTATTTGATGATGGAAAACTCTACAAACAGTCATGGTGTGTTTTTATTAAATAGTAATGCAATGGGTAGGTATTCAAATACATCTCCACTGCCACACATAAAAAGTGTATTTCTTTTTTTTTTAGATGTTATTCTTCAACCAACACCCGCAATTACATTTAGAACGATAGGAGGTATATTCGATTTTTATTTCTTTTTGGGACCTTCGCCGTCTGACGTCATTAGTCAATACACTGATTTAATTGGGAGACCATACATGCCTCCTTATTGGGGATTAGGGTTTCATCTATGCAGATTCGGATATAAAACTTTAAATGAAACCAGGAAAGTTATGCAAAGAAATATTGACGCTGGAATTCCACTGGTAAAGTTATAGACTCATTTTAATAAATTATTGTAAATCTACATTGGTCTCAAAGTTTGATAAAAAATTAACAAAACATAGGCAAGAACTTTGCGCTTATATTTTTTTAAGAACATGAATAAATGTCAAATTTTTTATTAAATTATTAATTCGTTAAAGTTATCAACATTATTTGTGTATTCATCTGAATCGCCCTTTACTTTTTCAAATACAATTTCAATTCTTTGAAAGTTCTTATCCTGCCACTGAAAGTTCTAGTTTAAGACTCTTAAGTCCATGTATCTTCTGTATCTGAACTTTCTCTTATCCCAGTTTTTCATCTCTGTCGATTTTTAATATTATTATTTACTGTATTTGCAAATTATCTGATCAAAATTGTTTAATTTTTTATTATATGATTGGCAGCTTGGGTGACTTAGATATCAGAAGTTGAAATTGAGAACTTTCATTAAATTTTTATGTTGAAATTGTAGTAACTCTTTTTACTTCCATATATAAAATCAATGTCTACGTTTACTATGGGCACTTATTATGGACCTACTCCACCCTTACGATTAATTCTTTTAGGACAAATTAATCAAAGAAAAACTAATTGATACATTTACATATTCATTGCTTATTCATTGACTAGTATAACAATTACTTCTTTGTTCTCTTTGTAAGAGTTGGACAGGTACCTACTAATTCACCCATATTTGTATAAAACTATTTGTAATTTGCTGACATTTTATATATTCTTTTCGTAAAATTCTTCCGGCTCGAAGGACCAATTAATAAAAGTGAAAACAACAAATCTTATATCAAAACTCTTTTATTCTTCTAAATTACATATCCCAACTATACTAAAACCAACAATGATTGAGAGTAGAAGAAGTAAGAAAAATTCTTAGTACAATTGTTTCAAATTGTGAAATAAATAAACAATTACTAAGGTGACGCTCTTTTATAAATAAACTGTTATTTTAAAACTTGTTATGTACAAATTCATGGTATTTTTTTTGGTTTTTCGTCTAATCTTCAACCTCAGATTCGTCACTGTTGCTACTAATGATACGCTCGTGCTTGCATTTACATTACTATGGCCTGCGACGATGTGATGGAAGTTACGGTAAAGTGACAAAGACAGAAATATCGTTGCGTACAGCGTTGCCACTAGTTGCAATAAATACCTAACACTATACAGAAAATAATGAATTTTAACTGATCAGTAATCAGGAAATGTATAAGTATTACTCATTACCAGCTCATTACTAATTTTGATTTTTAATCGTATTGTGTATTATCTATAATTTGCCACAACCTACAACTCTACTGCTTACTATATTTTGATTCTGCTATAAACTGGTAACGTAAAATTTCAAAATTAACCTGCATAAATGTTGTGAATGATCACTTTCAGGATACTCAATGGAACGACTTGGATTACATGAACGTCAGCAATGATTTTACTTATGATCAAATAAACTTCAAAGATCTACCGGAGTTTGTGAATGAATTACATTCGAAAGGGATGCATTACATCCCTCTAATAGACCCTGGTATTAGTGCTAGTGAAACTCCAGGTTCTTATCCACCATATGATATTGGAGCAGAAATGGACATTTTTGTTAAAAATTCTACTGGGCAACCTTTTATAGGCAAGGTAATATAGTTTATTCATATCTCTATCCTAATTTTAGTAATTTTTTTTTCTGTACGGTAGGTACGGTGTTCCACAAGGGTCCAATTTGGAACCTTTTTTGTTCAATTTATTTGTTAACGATTTATATGATAATTTAAAACATTTCAAATTTTTATCTTTAGCTGATTATCTTAAATTTTATATATTTTTCAACAATATTGAGGTGAATGTAAGCTACAGAGACATTTGAATGCTGTCTGCAACTCATGTGTGACTAACAAGTGTCGTTTGTTCTGTCATTTTATAATATGTATAATGTAAACTGCTATTTTTTAAGTATCTTGATAGCTAACCAATCGGGAAGTCACCTGTTTTTTTTATTCTTTTAAATAATTCCTACTAGTTAATAAACTAGGTTTAGAACAATAAACAACTAAAAGGTTGTATTAACTTTCACTATTTATTATAAAAATTGCAATTACAGCTGTTAATACAACCTTTTAGTTGTTTATTGTTCTGAATAACATGAATTTTCACACAGTAAGGGTTAGTACCATAAATTTCAAACTAGGTTTAAATTATCAAAATGTCAAATTATTGATAATTTTTAAAATATTTCTTCATAAAATGGTGGTTTTTAAAGTTTGAAGCGATCTGTTCGCATTTCACGAATTGGCAACAGCGCACCAACAGCGAAGGTGGAAGAAAATAAATATAAACAAGGACAAAACGAAAACAAACCAATCGGATTTTGTTCTGTATCATTTGTGGCCTGAGCTACCAGGGTTATCCGGCCACGTTTGTTGTCTCAGTATGAGACTTTCTGATATTAAATAAATAATAAATTTAATAATGTTGTATAAAGTGTTTTATATTATAATAAAAATGCAATATTAATAAGACTATGAGTTGATTTTATAGTTTTGATTCATAAATAAATATTAAATGCGCTGTTGCCAGTTTTGAAAACACGAACAGAGCGCTTTAAAAATTAAATACCCGAGTTTAATTATTAATTTTTTTAAAGAAAATACGTAAATTAAGAGCTACACATTTGGTAACATTTGATATTCGATAGGATTCTAATTAAGTGAAGTGCTATCTATATTACTCTGAAGAATTATTT
This sequence comes from Ophraella communa, assembly GCA_035357415.1. Classification (NCBI taxonomy): domain Eukaryota; kingdom Metazoa; phylum Arthropoda; class Insecta; order Coleoptera; family Chrysomelidae; genus Ophraella; species Ophraella communa. The sequence continues at coordinate 25,385,138 of CM068994.1, read as the reverse complement.
TAAAATATATTTTATTTATTTGTTCCAAAGTTTGGATTTAGTATACGTATTTTTACTACTATTTTGTAAAAAGTATTTTCTAATTTAAATACATACTTTACAGGTATGGAATAGAGTGTCGACCGTATGGCCTGATTTTAGTAACCCAAATGCGGTCGATTATTGGACGTTGATGTTAAAAAATATGCACAAAACTATACAGTTCGATGGAGCTTGGATCGACATGAACGAACCTTCAAATTTCCTTTCTGGTGCCAGCAACGGTTGTCCAAAATCGTTATTAGAAAACCCTCCGTACCTCCCTGGTGTCGACGGCGGGGTTATTTATTACAAGACTTTATGTATGACTGCCAAACATTATGCGGGTCTGCATTACAACGTACACAACTTGTACGGTCTGACAGAGGCCATAGTTACCAGCTTGTAAGTATTAACTTTATGTGGTGTTGAAAAATGTTCATTGTAAAATTGGCTTTAAATTGCCACTTACAAAAATGGATATTAAATTTCCAAATATGTTTACGGTAAATCTAAAGAAAAAACAACTACTTTCCCGATTATATGCCTCACCAAACATTGGATTATCTATTTCATATTTTGGAAGAGAAATTAATCTAATTTTTTTAGTCTACATTTATTTGAATAAAGAAAGTAGTCATATACTTCTTATTTTGAATTATATTTTATTTAAAGAAAGGAAAAAAACAATGTCAATGTCACAAAATATTTATTGTTATATAAATTTGTTGTAAACAAAAGCGACTAGTTTCGGCCTACAATACGGCCATCATCAGGCTACATAATACATTACATAGCTGATAGAGAAGCAATTTACAAAACAATCCTTACCTATTAAAGTTAAATACAATATAATGTTAAAGAACCATTACAAAACGATTGCAAGCATTGCAGTTGAAGGTATCAAATTAAATTTAATTTTAATTTTATTTATAAGCACTTATAACAAATATGGTGACCACCAATGATCAAAACCAAGTTAAAGAACTGTAGATGAAGTTGGAAAATGTAATGGGAGTCAAAAAATTGTTTTGGACATTGAAAAACAAAAAAGAAAGGAGAAAATGGAGAATGAAGATTGAAAGAGCAAAGGGAGAAACCTAAAGCTCAATGTAGATAATTATGTAATAAGTTTGGAAACTTGAAAAAGGGTTGAAGAACCCCTGATATAAATTTATCCAAAAAGGAGAGATCTATATAGTTAGTAATAATTGTACCTGTTTTATACGGATTAAAAACCTTTTTTCCTCAGGATTTAAGTGGTTGAGGGCCCACGTGCGATAGGTAGCCTTTAGACAGTGGAGACAAAAATGCGTAATTGTGTTCAGCCCAGAAACAAATAAAACAACGGAAATCTTAAAGTCATTATATTGAATAACCATTTTTACATGCAATAAACACCATGCTATATGGCGGTACAAAATAAATAAAATAAACTGTCGTTTTATAACACAAATCGTATGGCTCTTACAGCGTCTTACAGACGGTTAAAAAAAAACAAGTCTCATGAATTAGCAATGCACACAAAAAAAAACAAAGAAATACATCGAAAGTAAACGACATTATATGCGGTTTACGGGCGGTTAAAATAAAAATACAAGTTCCTTTAATTAGCAAGGCAAAAAAAACATGAAAGAAATACATAAACATTCAAAAAATGGATTTAACACAACGTTAATTTACCAGATTTCTATAACAAGTAAATATCATATCATGAAATTAACGTGTGTATTAAACAACAAAAGCAAGTCGTGTAATATGTCCTAATAAAATTAAATTGATTTTTCAGATTAGTCTGAAAATTTAAAAAAATGCGGAGAAAATGTATTAAAATAAGCCTGAAAGAGAAAAACAATTTAATTCATATAGTTGCAGTAAAATTACGGTTAAAATCGGCGACAGCCATAAGATAACAGACCAGCAGAGAAGAGCGGTAAAAGCGCTATTCAGTAGCAAGCGGTATAAAGAAAAACGGTAAGCGGTACAGCCAAGGTTCAGCACATCAACATGCATAAAATATAAAACTTGGTTTTTGCCCAGATCAACCAAATTAATCTTAATTTAACCAGTTGGAATAATTTCTGGTTGTTGAAAAATGTAACGGAATAAAATCAATAATAACGGGAAATTCGACGGCTACTGGGTGGAGGTATAAAACCCGCCGGTTAACTACCCATGACGGGGGGACTTCGGAAGGTTCACCATCGTTACACTACCCACGATGAGGGGGAAAGAGGCCTGGGAGAGAATAGCAGGTAAACAATGCGCATGAAAGAAACGTTAGCAAGTTACTCTGGCAAACATTAATTAAATTGAAAAGGAAATCCATCTCACATTAATTAGATAGTTTGGTGTGCTTCTGGTCGGTCTCGGTGTCTTCCCTGATCGGCCAGTTCAGGCTGGAGCTGGGCAGAACTCTCTTTAAAATGCCAAAAATCGTCTAATTTATACGATTTTTTATAGACCAGGGCACGTCGCGGGGAAGTAACTTTGTTACAATACAAGGCAATGAATATTTTAAGCCACCACGTGTTTATGTTTACACCAGGGGCCCTATTCTTGAAATCGTAGGAATCGATTCTCCAGAGAACTGATTCTCCAAAAAAAAATCTCCTGAGAACTGCCAGTCCAATTCTTGAATGTGTGGGAATTCAATTTCTAGAGAATTAGGGAAAGTGACGTATGTCTGAACTAAATTCAAGTATTTCAACTGCATAACCAATCAAATATTCGGATTTTGTATTATAATTTCTTTTATTAAGTTGGCAGAATTGACTTTTTTGACATTTTTATAACATCTGCTTACTGAAGCCTGGCTAATTCCAGTACAATGGACACTACTGCCTACAACAGCCTGATAGCTACCAGTTTCAAAAAAACGGAGAGCGACCAAAACTTTTTCTCTTTTAGTCAATGCACCAACTCTGCTTGGTGGTAGCAGGAGAGGCTTAATACGGTCCATTAGATCGTCAAACGCTTCTTTAGATAGACGAAAATGTTTCCTAAACAACTCATTACTTAACGTTTCATAAGTATTTCGGTTCGTCAATCGTATCTGTCTAATATTAGCGTTTTCCATTTCAACCTGTTCTAAATTATTTAAGACAACAGCTTGAAGAACAAAATTATTTATTTTAACTCTATTGAACACAACACAAAAAAAATAATATATTCAGTATCAACAAATAAATTATAAACAAACTACTACAAAATGCAAAACAGGCACTACTGACGGATGACAACTGAAATTCAATTTTCTCCACCAAATGACATGAGGAATCAATTCTCGGTATTTGTGGAGAATCTATTCCTATGAAATATTTCAAGAATAGACCTATTATTGCAAAATCGAGAGAAAATGACGTCAACTTCTCCTGAGAATCGATTCCTACGTTTTCAAGAATAGGGCCCCAGGCGTAAATGAACCAACCTTTTTCTGTACACTAGCGCTATAATTTCATTTACTTTTTAGCTAAATTGTTGTGCGTTATTTTCAGTGCCCTAGCTGAAATTAGAGGTAAAAGACCGATGGTGATTTCGCGATCTTCATTTTCCGGTCTGGGACATTATACAGGACATTGGAGTGGAGATGTTTGGTCTTCCTGGGACGACATGAAGTTTTCAATCCCAGGTAACTGTACCATTATTATTGGTTTGTTTAAGTGTCAGTACAAGTAGAGGGATTCCTGAGTTTGTTTAGTTTACACCCTAATATAAATTATTTTTTATAAGAACTAATATCGGTCGGTTTCTGTCTAGACAGATAGGTATTTAACCAAATTTAATATTTTAGGAATATTGTCGTTTAGTTTATATGGAATTCCATTGATGGGAGCTGATATATGCGGTTTTAACGGAAACACCACGGCCCCTTTGTGCAATAGATGGATGCAACTCGGAGCATTTTATCCTTTCTCTAGAAATCATAACACCGATGATGGCATTGTAAGTTGATTTTATTATATTATTTATTAAACCATATGCTATTTTCTTATTATGGTTAATGACAATCTGACAATGTATTATTTCTACCCTTTAATATTCTTTACTACTTTAATTTATAGCTCGCTTTTTCACTAATACTTTATGGGAACTACATTGTATATTGTCTAAAATATGGCAAACTCCGCTTATATATATTGTTCGTCTATTGGCCTTGTTTATTCCAGATTTATTCGAATGTTCTGTTATGTTTTGGAATAGATTTTGCCTAATTGCCAGTCCAAGGGCATCGCGTAAGAAGGATTTAAATTATGTTCGCTGATAAAATTGCCTATAAAAGAATGGTTCTCGTAACAGAAATATGACAAGTAAGCTGACAATAAATAAAGAAATAATTCCAAAAGATATAATAATTGACCCATTTAGTATTGTATTTCATGTTCTGGATTGAATAAGAACACAAGCTGTTATTTTGCATATTTCAAGAAATTATGATTCAACAAACAAATTGAGCTGATTTAGCAAAAAAAAATAATCTTGTAAACCTTTAACGAAATAAAGGATTGTCTTGAACACCGGACAACAATAGGAATCACTTTAATAGATCGACAGTGGTCAGACTTGAAGTGTAAGTGCAAGAGCTTATAAAACTTCCAACTAAATTAAGACGTTGAACATGATTATGAAAAGATACTTAACACAGATTACACTACCTCTTCATCAACACTAAATAAAATGTCAAAAAAACTTTAAACTTCTTATATGTTACATCTGTGTTTATGGCAGAATGGGAATAACATTCGACAATTCAATAAGTCCAACGGTTGTACCTAATGGAGCAACAATTATCAAATTTATCTTGAATTCTACTTTCAAGAATCCCCTTTATACCAAACTGGTCGACACTGATATTTCGAATTCGAGATCCAAGAATCGAACCCCTATTATAAAATTTTTATTTTGGTTATCACTACTTTTATTTTGAAGGATTTCTTTAACCAACTTTAGCTTTAATCTTTTAGTTGCTCCCTATATTGTAATACAACTGTCTTGAAGCCATTCTTGGCATTTATTGCTTGATTAGATTATGTTATACTTAATTCTAAACCTATCAAGTATTAGACAAGGAGATTCGCTGATCCCATTAATAATATCTGATAATGGATGAAATTATGAAGAAAGTTAAAAAAGAAGAGGTTACAGAATAAGAAACGAATACCTTAAAACGGAAACTGGGATATATAAATCAACAATAAGACCGATAATGACATGCACAGCGGAAACAAGAGCAGATACGGTGAAAGGAATGTCAAACCAAACTCTAAGAGAGAGATTCAAAAGTAAAGAAATAAGAGCGAGATGTGATATAGACGAAATAAACCTGTGGACCAAAAGAAAAATAGAATTAAATCAACGGATATAAAGAATGACAGAAAATAGCAAGAGACAAATTGCCAAATGGACGACTGAAGAAATTATGGCCATACAACATTAATTGAGGCTAAAAATCGAAGTAAAACAGGCATGAGCCTATTAATAAATTGGGAAGAAGATAATTCTAAAAGAGTATGGTTTCACAAAGTAGGGGTAAAATAATAAATTTCGTCAATAAGCAGTGTTAATATTTTAAAATTTTTTAATAAGGTATTGTTTATTTTAGGATCAAGATCCCGTAGCTCTGGGGAACCAAGTTGTAGCATCATCCGTAAAAGCACTAACTACTAGATACTACTTGTTACCCTATTTGTATACATTGTTTCATAAAGCGCATGTAAATGGAGATACTGTAGCAAGACCACTGTTTTTCGAGTAAGTTTAGATGAATATAAGTTGGTTCAGAATATATAACATAAAGAATTATTATTATATACTGAACAAATTAACATGACGATTAAAATAGGTAGTGATCAAAACGAAATTATTTACAAAATAAATTAATAGGTCTAGTAAAGAGTGACAGTGGTTGTATGTAGTCATAGTAAACCTAAACTTTTGTTTTGAGAAACTTCTATAAAGCATTCTAGATAAAAGCAGGTGAGGTGCACTTAACGCTCTATAGAGGATGAATTTTCCATAACTTAGTAATACTGAGATAACGAGAAATATGTTTTCCTTAAGGTATAAAAACTTTATAGACTATGTAACACTTCTAAAAACTAAATTTTAATCAGACATTAATTTATCGTTAAACTTAATTAAATTAGAGATTAATTAAAAAATAAGACCCAAAAGAGTGATGTATTTAAAATGTATGGTACTTATTTAAGCACTATTCCTAATTACTTTATATTAACTCTATAATCACTACCTATGTTTTCGGTTATTACACGAATGCATATAAATTACCTCCGTTCTTCGAACTCTGGCACTTACGCCAAAATATAAAAATAGACTCTTACAATTTTTAGATATCACGCATTCTGACAAAATTAACTGGTCATTTTTATGCACGAATATAATTCATTGGAATATTTCACAAATAAAGAAAATCCATAAACTGTCGTCATATATACTGTCTTTTGAATTTGTTTTTTTTTTTTGGTTCACTTTCATTTATACTTTCCTCTATAGATTGTATAGAGCACTCCCCAAAATGTGGCATTTTTTTTTTATTTTTGAAGTCTATCTAACATTTATTTGTATTGTTTACTGGCATCTAGCGACACGGTTTCAAATTTGTTATGGTGACTCTGGGTGTGTTCGGGGAGCACGCTTTCGAGCTATGTAGCGCCAAGCGCCATATAACGCAAACGAGGAATAGTACTAGATAGCGCCAATTGGCGCAAATAGCGTGCTCCCCGAACACACCCTTTATGCTTTCGCAGTGCAATTTTCGCTCTGGGATGCTATTTTCAAACTTATGCAAATCAAAATCATATGTGAAATTGACTGAATATCGAACGAAAGTAGCAAAACCATATTTTCAAACTAAGTTTTCGATTGACTTTTTTTTCTTAAGCGATTAATTTTGTCCGAATTACAACGTTTTTATCATGGACACTGAACGGATAACTAGAATGTTGAAGAAAGTGAATCGTCCCAAAGATTTTTTTTTTATTTATTTAATTTAGCTGCTCCAAAAAATTCAATCATAATATTTTTTGCTCTTTCTTCATATTATGTTTTTTCAACATGATCTGAGACTAATAAATAATAATAATAATAAGGGAAATAAGCAAACTAAGTTCCAAGTTCATCAGTTTGACGTTTGACACTTGTCTTCGACAGATTATGTGGCTATATGCACAAAACACAAAATTACTACATGGCGCTTACTACATGAGATGCATTTTATAAAGGCTTTACATTGCTTTGCCATATGGCCTTTTTTCAGACAAATGTGGCATCCACCTTTTCTTTTGATTGCATCCTTCTTTTCATCTAATATCATGTTATTGGCTTTCATGCATTCAACACTACTATGATCTTTACTACAAAAAAAACAAGATAACTTTTCTTTTTTGATCCCTAATGAATCTAAAATTTGCCACAATTTTATCATATAACGTTTGAATAGACATGTTGTTAGTATTTTTTGTTAACTGTAGCAGTTCCCGAACATATAATTTCTATTAGGACATTCTTGTTCGCACATCTGGACTGGAGCATCTCGACAACCTTGGAGTAATTTTCTTTCGTAGGAAGATGGCTTGCAACTATGTTCCCAAAAAGCCAGCCATGATATCGGATTGTCATCGAACTTGTTGAGCTCGATCGATGGCAGCTTTAAGTTATGTTGAACACGTGTGGTGGTAGTGGGATTGCTACTCCCATTGAAGTTTATTTTGAGTTGCAGCCACTTCTTCGTGAAGTCGCATTCATCGCACTCTTTTTCGTATGCTTCATCATCGAAATCTGGTTGACTTAGCATGTTTTCGTGAATCGACTTGTCTAAAATATTGAGTCTGTTGTACTTTTCTTGGAGAAACTCGAAGTCCACCTCGGTGAGCACCTTTTGCTGAAGATGCGGTGGATTTGTTCTCGTTCGCGGGTTTCCTCCTCCGGACCCATCTTGCTCCTACTGGTATTTTCTTCGTGCAAACCGGCGTACTGTCTTGGGAAATGATATGAGAACGCCAATCCGAAGTTCTACCTGATTAGTTTCTAGTTATATTCAGGCTTTTTACAGATTCTTATTAGAAAAACATCAAATATATTTTGGAGCGAATTCTTTATTTTCGATTAGACAAGACACTGACATTTTTTTATTTGTGTGTTGCTATATCTATAAATTGTTTTTATAAAAAATTAGTGAAGTTTTACTTCACAACAATGATCAAACTGCGTATACGATTTTAGTATGCGAGTTTATTCGCATCAGTTTGAAAATAGCAGCCCTGCAATGCAATTACCGCTGTAATTTTTCGATAATGGACTAGTTTAGTAGGATCATATTAATCAAAATGATAGCAATATATATTTAGGATAAGATACCTACTTACTTATATTGGTATTCATTTTGCAATTAATTTTTCTCATTTCGTAAAATTTAGCAATAAATAATTAGTAAGTTTTAAACGTAGCGCCAACTAATAACCAATAATGAAGTGTGTTTAAAAGTCAACGTTGTCACATTTTAGCTACGTTCGTTTCAAGTATTCTCAAAAAACTGGCGGCACAAAACACCGTGTTCTGTGACTAACTGATTGTATCAGTTGACAAGATATATGACAGGAGAGAAAATCGTGTTTATCTGTAATAAACAAACAAGACCCCTATTCTTGACGGTGATAGAATAGAACAGCCAATAGAAAGTAGGCGTGGTTCTATTGAATATGACCATGGCTAGGAATCTTATATGTAAATAAAAGTTCATTGTTATTAGTTGAGGTTCCAACCGCAAAAAGCGCTGGTGTGCTTTCATATGTCGCATCTGTCAAAGAATTTTCGTGTTTTGTGAATTTCATTGCCATTTTGTGTTTATAGTATGTCAAGTTCGGTTACCCTTTACAGTAATTTATAGTGTATAAGAAGTATTTTGTTATAATTTGTGATTAATTAGAGATAAAAATTGGTTTTCAATGTTGTGTTCCTGGATGCAATAACTCCGATAAAACAGGATATCAAATGCATCGAATTCCTAAAGATGAACAAGTAAGTTGAATTAAAATATATAAAATAATAAAAGCCTTAAAATAATAACTTTTTAATATTTTACGGTTATTCAATTTTTAATTTAAATTAACCGTGAAATTTAATTTTTTAAATAAACCTTGAAAGTTTTATTAAACACTTCTTTATTTAATGTTTGTGTTGTGTCTAAAATACTTTAACTGTGAGAACTTTGGGATTAATTAATAATTTTAAGAGAGAAACATCTTATAAATATTAATTGAACATTTAATTTCAGCTATGCAATCTATGGCTGTCATTAATTGGATGGTTAGATTTAAAAGAAAAACCATTGTCTAGAATTCATGAATTAAATAGAGTTTGTCATGCACATGTAAATAATTTATTGAATGTAATAAATATTTCATAAAAATGTATATTTGTGTATTATTGAAGAGACCTGGAGATTTTTCCCATCAAAATATTAATCAAAACCTATTAATGTTTAAATACATTTAAATTTCCCGCTTTATCTTATAGTTCTTGGTTCCAGACGCAAGGTGCCGCCAATATCGTTTTGGTGTCGAGGTTCTAATGGCAGTTTCCGATCTATCTCAGTATATATATATCTCTTATCTATGAATATGACAAAACTGCATTCTTGAAATTCGTTCTCTCACTGTACGGATAGAAGGGTTGCTCCCCGAGAGAACAATAAAGGTACTCTTACATTTCAGCCTTTTTCCTGCAAGTCTATTTTGAATTGCTAGCAAATTTTGACCATGCCTTCGTACATTGCCGCAACTTTTGAGATTTTTTTTCGTCATTTGACAAGTGTTGTCAGTTTCTGAATATTTGAGGTTACGTTACCTTTAATTTAAAACATGGATTTTCATACAAATACAAACTGTAAGTACACACGAACTTCGGAATAAACATATAATTATTATCAGAAAATACTTCAATGTTTATTATGCTAAAGGACAACTAACAGGATAGAATCAGCTGACGTAAACTTATGGGACATTTTATAATTGAGGGAAATATTTGATTTAATGTAATAATACTAGTATTTCGGAATCTATTAATTTAAATAATGGTGTTTATTTCAGATTTCCAGAAGATGTGAATACCTATGGAATAGATACTCAGTTTTTATGGGGTTCTGCTTTAATGATCATTCCAGTTCTGCAGGTAAATAAATGTATGAAATCCTAAGTCACGTTATAATAATATTAGAACAAACTTATTCAATGTTATTAGCTTAATAGTAGGTTTGTTCCAACCAAGCAAAGAACCGTTCTAGAACGGTAATATTACCACTCACGAGACCAAATTAGTACACTGCGCAACTCACTACACCACTGCGCACAAAAATTACTATTTTAGAACGGTTCTCAGCTTGGTTGGAACAGACCTAGTGAATAAACTGTAAGAGTTTACAACGAAACTTAACTATTTAGGAACAAGACGTAACAGTTGCGGCATACATCCCCAAAGGAACTTGGTACGACTTTTACAACTTCGAAGGTTCTTACAGCAAAGGAGAAACTTTCACTTTAGACGCCCCGCTCGATACAATTCCGTTATTGTTTAGAGGTGGATGTATCGTACCATTACAGGCGCCCAAAAGTACCACTACAGAATCGAGAAAATCGAAAATTGAACTTTTGGTAGCCAGCGATGAAAAGAAAAATGCCATTGGTGATTTATATTGGGATGACGGCGATTCACTTAGTAAGTATCGCTATCTAGAGCGATAAAAGGTTTATTGAATATTTGTATGTTTTTTTAGATTCATTTGAAGATAAACAGTACTCATCGATCACATTCGAAATGGAAGAAAACACTCTACGATCGTATGCCACCTTTGTCGGATCCGAAATACCGCCAAATTTAGATAGGGTTATTGTACTAGGTGTTGATGATGTAATTAAGGAAGTATCAGTGAATGGATTTATTCACAAAAATTTTGACTACAATTCTAGCAAAAAGGTAAAAATGGATACTTTATACGTAGTTATCAAGTAGATTTTAGAGAGCGGAAACGTTTAGACCAGTGGTCGGCAATCTGCGGTTCTTTGTACGGGAAGTTGTGGCTCTTTAATCCCATATAAAAATATTATTTTTTAAAAATAAACATTTAAATATAGAACAAATACATACTGAAAATAATTTCAGATACGGTGCAGTCAATAATAAAACTGAAAAATAGAAAATTGTTTCTACCTGCAGGTAAAGAATCTTAATAGTTTCTATACCAAGCTTGACCGTTTTCTATGAAAAAACGAATACTTCCTGGGCTATATGCCCCAACGGACATTGAATTACATTCCAATAGAAAACGTGATGGCGACCGACTGCGTCGATACTTAAAACCATCTCTGTCGGTTTGCAAATCAACGGGAAGAACACTACTCGTAGACCGGTTTCGACATTGTTGTGTCTCATCAGTACGAGGTATAAGTAGTTCTTCTTATCGTGCATAGCAGGATGCAGAATGATTCTTTTACGCCAATACATAAACCGCGAATCTACGATTCCATGATAAAGTCGTAAAAGCGCCACCCTACCGTTCATTTACAAACCAACAGATCAAAGGTAACTGCTAATCTATTCTATTGGAATTTAATTCAATGTCCGTTGGGGCATATAGCCCAGGAAGTAGTTGTTTTTTCATAGAAAACGGTCAAGCTATTTTTCAGTTTGATTTAAATATAGATTTGAAAAAATATAGGAGAAGAGCATAGTGAATTCGACCGAATTATTAAGTCGTTCACTTTCATATGCAACTCCCATGGCGTTCAGATTTGTTACGAAAAACACAGAGTAAGAAACAAAATTTAGTGTAATATCCCGCAAACAAAATCCATGTGAAGCAGAAGACAATCCATTGACAGATGATGAGTCTATCAAATGTTATTTCCTACGAGCATCGGAATTATTTCAAAAGGAAATCTTGGTATAAAACCGTTTTCACTTCCGGCGTGAAGAAACTGCACTTTTGAGACTGATCTACCCAGCCATACTGGACAGTATTATGTGTGTCAAACCAAGTCTCATCTAGGTAAACTATATGCCTTTTTGATTCACTATACTTCGTTATTTTATCTAAATACTCTTCACGGAGTACAACCATACACCGCGATTCCATTATAACCATTCGTTTATCTAATTTCTTATAATTAAATGCGCATTCTAATAGTATACCGCGTAAAGTTTCTAAGCTTTTATAATTATAATCAGGATAATCTCGTAATTTCTCTTGAACGATTTCTAAAGTCAGTACAATATTTTCTTGATAAATTATAAACCGTTCGCTTTATAACATCTTTTGTAGCATCTTCAACATTTGTAAATTTTATTTTTCCGCACCTGCGAATAATCTATAACGCTTAATAACCCGAGAAATAGTGTAAATAGAAATTTTAATTAACATATTAATTCGCTTTATTATAACCGCATCTGATTTTATTATCTTCATTTTTTAAACACCGATACATATTTAAAATAATCCTCACTGAATGTGTAAATCTTTATTGCAAAATTCGCTACTAATCTCACCTGTTGGCGATATCATATCTTCTGAATTTTAATTTTGATCTGGATTTTCATTTTCTGATTCGAAAGGTCTCCAATTATTATCATTTTATATGGGGAAAAATTACAATACGTAAACCAATTATTAAAAATGAAATACCCAAACAAGGATATATCTAAAGTTAATACTTATCTGCCCCAAATAAAAATCTGGAATCTCCGCCACCCCACTAGACACCGACTTTATTAGTTACATAAAAACTGGCGCAAAAAACCAACCCGTGACCCCTGCACGCAACAGAATACAACGGACCTCACTTGTTTTCGCGCTGTACAACTACCAGTTGTACAAAGTCACAAAGTCACAAAGGAAGCAAATTATTAGACCTACATTTTCGTATGGTGAGCTAAAAGTCAACCTAGGGTCAAACTAGGGAGAAGCTAAATAAGCACCAGCGGTTGGCTTATGTAGGCTTATTACGACATTTATAGACTACTCATATGAAACCCCACCTAACCTTTGTACTTTACCACGAAATAATAATTTTCTTTTGCTTTATTTTTCAGTTTTTAAGCATTGACAAGCTGGACGTCTCTCTACAAGCTCCTTTGGTTATTTCATGGAAATAAATCATTTTGTTCAAACTGCATAATATATCAGAAGTATTATTCTTAAACGTCAATTTAGACGCTTCTCTTTTACGCTCGACAATTACTATAAAAATATTGTTAAAATAACTAGATTTGAAATATTATTAATCAAAACTTAAATACTTTTTAAACAGAGATTTTATTGATCATAATTGTAAGAATTAGCGTATATATTTATAGTCGTTGGGTTAAAAGCTCTTTTCAGTTATAGGATTCAGAAAAATTATAAAATTAACAATTTGTTAAATTTTTATGTGCATAGTTTTATTTTTATTAAGTCTTTTCAGTCTTCACAATCTTGAAATTTTCTGGATCCCATTACTAGTTAGACTTTTTACGGTCCGTGCAAACAACACTTTCTATAAATATATTAATTTATAATAACTATTAGTTAATATTGTTTGTTGTTAAAAATGAAATTAGCAGTTCCAGTGAGAAAGAGGATGGTTACCAAATAAAAGTTTTTTGTGCTGTAATGATGTAATAGTCTAAGATCCGGCTGTAAAATTAGTACGTTCATCATGTGTTTAATCAAACTCTAATTTTTCCAACTGTTTATTAATAGAGGAATACACTTATAACGGGGTAGCGATGAAAAAGTGCCCGCAAATACCTTTAATTAAAATAGTGTTGAAAAAAAATTCGTCCATAACGTACAGTTATAAATTATATATCAAATTGAAGCTAATTTTTTTCTAGTAATTATCATATATAGGTGTCTAATTAAATCTGGTTGCAAATAGGTGTTGTCAGCTGTTAAAGATAAAAAATAAAGATAAATATTCAAAGAGTCAAAGAGAGTTAGCCACAACACCACTTGTTAAAAGGGGATATTGTGTTGTTATCATTGACAAAGGACGAAATTGAATTCTATGACTCACAAAATATCACCCATACAAACATATGTCTCTTATAAACTGAGATCTCTAGTAAAAGTAACGTTTAAAATATGTTAACTTAGTTGTAACATTGTCCTCTTTCTTTAAATGGAATCTTTTTGTGATTTCTAACACATCGTTCAATAAGTCCCGGGGCTAACTAGGAAAAACACGTTTTTTTCGAAAAATTCTTTTTTATTCATCAACATAATCACCTTTAAGTGCGATACAATCATCCCAACGCTTTTCTAACTTTTCGATACCATGCTTGTAGAAGGATTTTTCCATGGCTTCAAAATAAGCTTCAGTCTCAGCTATTACTTCCTCATTCGAGCCAAATCTTCTTCCCTGGAGCATCCTTTTGAGATCAGCAAAGAGCCAGTAGTCGCTGGGGGCCAGATCTGGAGAGTATGGTGGGTGGGGAAGCAAATCGAAGCCCAACTCGTTCAATTTGGCCATTGTTTTCATTGATTTGTGGTACGGTGCATTGTCTTGATGAAAGATGATTTTTTTCTTCTTTATGTGGGGTTGTTTTTTTACGATTTCGACCTTAAAACGCACCAATAACTCAATGTAATGGTCGCTATTGATGGTTCTTCCCTTTTCAAGGTAGTCGATAAAAATTATACCATTCGCGTCCCAAAAAACTGACGTCATGATTTTGCCAGCTGCCTGTTGCGTTTTCGGACGCTTCGGACGACTCTCACCGGCTGCACGCCACTCAACTGACTGCCGATTCGACTCTGGAGTGTTATGGTGGATCCATGTTTCGTCCATTGTCACATACGAACGCAAAAAATACTGTTTATTGCGAGTAAACCGTGCCAAACAGGTCTCTGAATTGTCTATTCGTTGTTGCTTTTGTCCAACTGTGAGCAAGCGCGGCACCCAACCTTTTTCATGTCTAATTTTTCATGTAAAATCGTAAACGCACTTACAGTCGATATGTAAACGATCTCAGCAATCTCAGAAACTTTCGTTTAGCGGTCGTCCACCACTAATTTCAAAACTTGCTTAATATTTCCCGGAGTTACTGCTTCATTTGGCCTCCCAGAGCGTTCTGGATCACTTGCATCAGTTCGACCGCGTTTGAAATCAGCATATCACCGACAAATCGTTGTTTTTGATGGAACATAGCCTAGATAACACTTTTCAAGCCATTGCTGAGCCTGCACTGTATTTTTTCCCATTAAATATCAATGTTTTGTTAACACATGATATTCGTTTTTTTCCATTGTTTGAACAAATGCAAAAGGAGCGTCACTATCACCACAGTAACATAATGGACTGGGAAAGTGTGACGTCAAAATTTGTGTTCTATGCTGTTAAACTGGGAAATGTCAACGAAATGATTCCAAACGGCAACATTATAAATCTCCAGAAATAACTTTTGTTTGAGTTATTTTGTTATTATTATACTTTGAAATATAACGGAAGTATCATAATTAAATACATATAAGCAAAACCTTTCCAAATTTCGATTTTTAAAGTACCATTGTTGTAAGTATTCTTACAATTTATGACAATGCACAACTTTGAAGGTTATGTTATAATATTTTTACGGAAATTATTCGTCTATCTACTTTAGTGATATGTAAATCTTATGAATGAACACTTACCAAAGAAAAAACAGTAATTAACTCCCAAAAATCAAGAAAATACAATAAAATAGTTAATAACACCTATAAAACATACCATAAAAAAGTTGTTTGGAATCATTCGGTTTGACACTTACGTCACTACTTTCCCAGTCCATTGTTTACGGTTCGATTGACATGAAATTTTGACACATGTCACTTGAAGTTTGGTACTTTTGAAAAATAAGGTTGATTTGACATGAATCACGCCATCTCTGGGTTAGTCCCGGGACTTATTGAACGATGCAATATCAATCTTCTTGAAAATCATACGATCCGATGTTTCTCTCGATCGATGGGATCTATCCCGTGCGATCTATCGGATCCCACGGTCGAAATCGACTAATTCTTGAACCTTCATGTGAACGTTCAAAATTATTGCGTTGTTGCCAGCATTATTTGATACAAAAGATCTACTTTTTAGTTATTTTTGGCATATATTTTTTGTACGGCTGTCATAATTTTATGTCATTAATTATTTCCTGTATTTTTTATGTCATATTACCAATAATAAAAAAGGTAGTCTGTTAAGTAAATTCGTTAGCATTGAAATTATATAAATATGAGTCAGTCGCGTGTCACTCCTTCCAAAAGAAGTTACTCGATAATTTTTCTTAAACTGCTTATCGGAGAGCCGCCATGCTTCCAAGCGATGGTCGTATAAAAACCTGGAACCCCTATCTTCTTCAATTAGAACTTCCTCTTCTGCCTCCCGTAAATCCTCCATCATTACGTGCCAAAAATAATAGTTCTCCATGTCCATCCGATTAAAAACACCGAAAAAACCACTCAAACTCACTTATTATAATTTCTCTATGACAGTGTAATGACAGTATTAAAAAAATTTCAATAAATAAACGTGAGCCAATTCATTCGACTTTGCTCACCTATGTCGGACCATGCGATCCGGGGCGTATGATTTTCATGCGATTGATAATATCGGATCACGGGTCAAGAATATAACGACGATCGCCCATGTGATCATTCGTCATAAATCTATGCCGCTCATTGTTCAAGAATAGACGTCCTGTAAGAATTAAAATTTATTGTTTTGGTAGAACATAGAACAATAAATGCTAGCAAATGAGAGTCCATTATTGATGGCAATCCATTATTTTTAAATAAAAAAAATAAAATGTCTGTTTGCACGGCCCGAATGTAACTATTTAGCTGTATATTTTAATTATCGATATTCGTGGATTTGTATAATAAACTAATGTATCAAAAAAAGTCTGTGTTAAGCCAAAGTTTATGTGTTACTTATCATTAGATGTGTCAAACTTTACGTAAAAAGAAATATAATTAAATGTTACCAATTATAGAATAAATTTAGTGGTAGATTTAGGTAAGGAAAAAAATATTGTGATTTGATTGCTCAATGACGTGTTTGATTTTACTGTTTTAGCTTAATCTATTCGAATTGATATTCTCGGTCCATCCTAAAACTTAGTACTTAGTGAGCATTTATCTTGCTTGTAGATAGTTAAAATTTCATAATTTTGATGTTGATCTAATTATATCTACAAAATTTTCGAGTTTATTGACTTAAATTTTGTTGTTCCTATAAACATTTACCAAACTATGTATTTAAAATGTATATCCATGTTTGTCTCTTATAACTTTATACTGTGAAAAATTATATTTTAGAACTGATGTATACATATCGTACTACACAATAAATTTGGTTTTAATTTATTTATTTATTTCAATGGGAGAACACGACCGTTAGTGCCCTGTTTAAGCAAATAGAAGAGTACATTGAAAAATTTTGTACAGGATGTACCCTGAACTGCAAAGTAGGTGTTTTAGTTCAAAATCAATACCGTGTATTACGGGGAAACAACATCATAGAAGCAATCATCCAGCAGGAAGTCCTTCAGAATACTGAAAGAGGTGTTTAGTAATACCATATTTGGATTCAATTATCACCTCCCTCCCGCCATCATTCGCATTATCTAACTTACACCCAGCGCAGATGCAAAAAATGACAACTGAAAATATGCGACAAACTTGTGAATCTATTGCCCAGTTTTATGATTTACCGAACATAAAGAATGAAATCGAACTTTGGCAGTAATGGACTAGTTTAGTAGGATCATATTAATCAAAATATTAATTTATTAATGAGTCTGAAGAGATTGTGGAGGCTGCAGATTTTTATATAAATAAATTACACACTACAACAATTTCTATTCATACTTGGCTTCGACTAATTACTTAACTGCTTGTCTCAGAGGTGGCGCTGGTAGAAAAAGCAATCAGTTATAAATCGTAGTTTTAAAAAATTAAAAATTTATTCAGATTACCAAAATTTAAATTAATCTTTGAGAATAATCCAAATCATAGGGACGATTTCGTCCCTAGAATTGAATTGAAAAACATAGTGTTTTAATTAATTTTATAAAGTTTAACCTAAAAAAACATAAATTATTATTAAGTATTTATAATTATTAATAAATACTATCAATCCAAATAATTTGTTAGAATTAAAAGCAGGCAATTTCTACATTCGTCATTAAAAATTGTTTGTAGACGAAACAAAAAAAATTCCCATACAAAAGTTTTTTTGTTACCAACGTAATTATTCTTTCACGGTAACAACCAATCAAAATGCAATAGTAATACCAAGCAAGCTATGAAATTAGTCTTCTAGTCGCATTTTATACATGATAATTTATTTAGTATTAATAACTAGGAAAAATTTCGGTATAGGGGAATAACTCCGATTTTAACGAATTTTTTTTTGGACACTCCCAAAACATCCCTGAGCACTACTGTGAAGTTTTTTTTTCCGGAAATGAAAACTAAAATTTTGAAATTTTTTTCCAAAAATATTTTTTGGCTCCAATTTGCACAAAAATTTTTTTGGAGAACACGATAAAATGTAAGTTGAAACCTAACCTAACCTAACCTAACCCAACCCAACCCAACCGAACCTAACCTAACCTGTGCAAATTGGAGCAAAAATTTTTTTTTTTAAATTTCAAAATTTTAGTTTTCATTTCCGGAAAAAACAAACTTCACAGTAGTGCTCAGGAATGTTTAGGGAGTGTCCAAAATAAAATTCATTAAAATCGGAGCTATTCCCCTATACCGAAATTTTACCTTTTTATTTATAAATACATATTAGGTAAGTTTTTAATTTTAATTAAACAACTATAATTTTAAATGAAAGAGTTTGAAAGAATTTACGAATTTTGATTTTTTGGTAAATATTTACCAAATTGTAGGTTTTATTATAATTTTATTTTTATGCAAACAATAAAAACTAGCATTTTTATTCTATTATCCCAAATATTTACCAAATCTAATATTAAGGTTAATATTAAGATATGCTGCAGTTCCATAGTTAACCTGCCAATTTAAAACTTTTGGAAATTGTGTTCTTAAAAAAAATTAACAAAATAATAAAAATAAAATTTAATAAATTTTAATTGGTAATTTTTTTGACAAAAAACATTACCTTTTGATAACTTTCATGCTCATCTCCTGTTTCTTGCATTATCACATTGACTTTTTTCTTGAGATATTAAAAATATTTTCTATTGATGAATTTATGAATGTTTAGCATTTTTCGTTGTCTATACGATGGAGAAATGTCAACCATATTCTGTTACAATTTGAAATTTGTATTTTTCTCCCAACAAATAACATTTATTACTTGACGTCAACTATTAAGAGTAAACATGCTTTTATGTAACGTTGTTCCAAGGTGTCTTCTTCACACGTCTTGATGTCATCAGGCTGTGACATTTGGCCGTCTCCTGGACATCATCTTGACGTCCCCCTAGTCATATATACTTATGTCTAAATGAAGTTTATTTGATGTCACTTGGTTATTTGGGAGCCCCTTCAAATAATCAAAAAGACATAAACTAACCACAAATCCTATCACTTGGCACCACTGCCTCTTAAGAATTGCCACCTGTAGAATATGGATATTCCAAATTAATTTTGCTCTAAATGAAGTATTCTACCAAAGTCTCCCACCTTTGTTATCCTATAGACCAATTTTCTAGAATTCAATTGTGAAGAAATAACAATAAAAAATTATAAATGCGGGGAGCAGATTTCGGGAATAATAAAAAAACACACTTTCGTAAAGTTTATAATTAAAAAAAAAACAATATATTTGAAAAATAAAGAAATGGCACCAAAAAATTTGCAAACTTAAACATAGCACTCTACATAAAATCTCTGTTCACAATAGTACATAATCTAACAATTCTTATAAAGTAACCTCTTTTTAAATCTATTTTTTCTTAGATATTTCTAGTATTTGGTTTAATTTCAAGAGCAGTCTTTATATTTTATATGCTTTAAAATATTTGTACGAGCCAGAGGTTATTTTATATTCACATGAATAAAACGGTATGAAGACTACCTCTAGATCTATACGTGATCATGCCTCGAAAAAAGTATAAAAAGTAATAACTAGATCAAAAATTGAAGCATGAAAATTGCTATTTCTAACAAGTTTTTGTAACCTGTGCTCATGTCATCTATTAAACATTTGGTATAGTAATAGACTTAGACGAGCATCAGGTCTTTCTTCTTTGGTAATACATCTATTCATTGCTTACCTATTTAAAAAATATTTAATTCTAAATGAAATTGAAATATTGCCTAATATAAATGTATGAAAATAATACAAATTAATCAAGTAAATTATTGCATGAATAATAATAACATGTAAAAATAAAAAAAAATACAGTAATTGGCAAGATTATAGGTTAGGATAAAAATTTGTCTCTTCACTATTCTTTCAGCTAATAAAATATAAATAAAAACCTTTTGGTAAAATACAGGTACCTTAAAAATTAAAGCTACTAAGATACAAAATTTTAATGTCTCCATTTTGAAAATTTTCTTCTTTTTTAATTTAAATCATTCACCGGTATAAATTTAAACAAATAATGAACTTAACAAAATATTTTATCTAATTTGGACCAAACAGTTTTTATAATTTTAATAATTCTTTCTACTAGTTTGAGCCCAGTATTTAAAAAGTTTTAACAAAATAATGACTACCTTTATTACGAACATATTATTTATATTCTTTGGTATTAAAAAGGAAACTCTATCTACTAGATACGAAAGACAATGTTCAAGTCTGTGGATATTATTGGCAAGAAATGAAAATAAATACTTTAGTTTTCAAATAAAATACTTACATTATTTGTATTCCTACAAGGCATGGTAAAAAATTAGCAAGACATACTTAAATCACTGGTTCTAATTGTTTCCACAGAATTGAAGTTGCCTGAACATTATAATTGCTTGACAACGATTGCCAAAAATTGACTATACGCAACATAACCTAGAATTTTCCATTCATAAAAATATATATAGCACAAATCGATTAAAATAAGGAAATACAAACGAAAAGTTCGCTTAAATTATATTATATATAATTTAGTTAATGTGCGCAAAAGTGTATTTTAGAGAGGATAAAACAAGTCACAAATAATCTTTTTATTTTAGAAAATTTTATAAAAATGTATCTTCCTCGTTAATAAAGAGAAAAAATTGATTAAATAGTTATTGTATTTAGGGTCACAAGGAGCATTTTGTGCATTTAAAGTGACCTGATTGCTCGAATTACAAACAACATTTTTACTACGATCACATGATGTCAACACAGAGGAAGGTCGATGATTCTGGTTCCATTATTAATATTATTATGTTAATTGTATTAAAAACCATAATGACTACGTTTTTCCTTTAATATAAATTTTAAGTAAAGCGTTCAAAACAGCTTTTCCACTAGAAATTAATAAGACATTTAAGGCTAGATAAAACTAAAATAGCTACAGGAAAAATATAAGAAGCAAATAACTATTAGGAACTAAAAAACATACCAAAAGATGAAAAATGAAAGCACTTAAAAATGTAGAATAACTTAGGAACTACAAGTGGGAGACTAGATAATTAGGAACAATATGGAGTCTTGCGCGAACAAGTCTCTGCAGGCATGCTCTCAGGCAAAAGTACTGTGTAGCCGGACCATTGGAATTCGTAGTAAAAGCTTGGCATAAGACAACAATATGATCATTCACAACTTTTAAATTAGTGTTAGTGCGCACCCCTAGTTACGACCCTGTCTTGGTACCACCCCTAGTGACGTCGCGGTCTAATCCCAGCCCAGCGACACTATCGAGAGAGACTAATATAAAACTTCAACAAGTTAACATGTAAAAATTATTGTACCTTATATAATAAATTAAATGTTTAAGTCTCAAAAGAAAAATTAAATTTACAGTTCACTTAACAATCCAACATATGGTCCTTCGAGCCGGATAAGTAGACTCAAAATCAGTTGCTAATTTTTGTAAACATTTTACACTAAGATACGGTGCTGAAGCAGTACCGTAACTTACGGTATTTAGTTCATAAGACTCTAAAGGGTCGGAACTGTTTTATCTCCATAATATGCGTTGGATTAATTAAAATCTGCCTATACAATTAGTATTTCCACTTTTTAACTAACTTTTGAGGTTTGGTTAATGATTGTTGATATATATAATAATGTTGCCAAGAAGGAAAGCCGAGTTACGAAAAAAAATATTGGCCGCACTTGCTGTGGCGTTGGGTATTGGACACTTTGGGTATTTGCGCGAAGGGTCGTTGTGCAGGTAGTGGGTTCGACCAATTTCAGAACGTCGTAAAAAACATGGAGATTATGAAAACCTCATTCAAGAAATACGTTTAGGCGATGGACAAACAAATATTTCTAAGTTTGTAAGATTATCCCATAGGTGGACATGAAAAATGTTTGACCTTCTGTGTTAACTAATTTGGAACTAATTGGACATTGTGAATGATCATAATTCTTTAATTTAAATCAAGATTTTACTACTAATTTTAAGGCTACATTCGTAATCAATTCGCTGGCCGACATGCGGCACGAAATTTGCCATCCACAATAACTTCAAAGTCGACTGATAAAGGTTATAAAATGTCAAATATATCCAAAAACAAATACGAGGGTCGTTTTTTTTAACCTCCGTTTGTCGCATCTCCCCCACTACACTCTACATTAATCCCGACATCAGTCTGTACTGTGCTACACACGAAACCAAATGGCCGCGACAATTAGTTCTTCCGCCAAGTGTGAATTACGCTCTGTCATTCGCTTTTTGCAGGCAGAAGGCAATAGTGCAGCTGCAATTCATCGAAGGATGTGTCAAGTGTACGGAGAAGGGTTTATGAGTGATGGAGTTGTGCGTGAATGGTGCCGAAAATTCAAAGAAGAACGAAATGATGTGCATGACGAAGAGGGGCAAAGGTCGCAATTCTGTCGTTACAGATGAGCTTGTTCAACGTATTGATGAAGCGGTAAGAAACAACCGTCGCTTCACTTTAACATCGTTGGCAAAGGAATTTCCACAAGTTTCTCGGTCCTCACTTTATTCCATTGTTACAGACGAGTTACCTAGGCTATAGGAAAATTAGTGCTCGATGGGTCCTGAAGATATTGACCGACAATCACAAAAACCAACGAATGGACGCATCACTGACTTTCCTCGACCGGTATTCCACAGAAGGATAGGGGTTCTTAAAGTCAATTGTGACGGGAGATGAAACGTGGATTCTGTATGAGACGCCCGAAACAAAAGAACAATCCAAACAGTGGATGCATCCCAGTTCGCCGAACAAACCCAAAAAATTCAAGAAAACATTCAACAAACGAAAGGTCATGGCAACTGTATTTTGGGACCAAAAAGGTGTGTTGCTTATTGAGTTTATGAAGCCGGGGACGACGATAAATGCAGCGGTTTATTGTGACACCTTGCGACGGTTGCGGCGAGCCATCCAAAACAAAAGAAGAAGATTGTTGACTTCTGGGATTGTTCTGGTCCACGAAAATGCCCGTCCTCATAGCGCTCGAGTAACCCAAAACCTACTTAGGCAGTTTGATTGGGATGTTTTCGATCACCCGCCGTACAGTCCTGATTTAACGCCGAGCGATTTCCACCTCTTCCCAGAATTGAAAAAATGGCTTGGAGGACAGCGCTTCGAGACTCACGAGGAACTTGAAATAAACATTTCAAGTCACTGGTAGCAGAGTTCTATTAAGAGGGCATTGGAAAGCTGGTATAGTAGCCTCGTATTTCGCTGAGACTGTGTAAAAATATATGTATCAGTAATAAAAACAGACAATAAAAATTAAAATTAAAGTACTCTACCAGGAGTAGTTATTAACTGCAAAATTATCAATTACGGAGATGTATAATAAACACAGTTTTAAGGTTCTCTTAATGGAAAGTACTAGAATAATTTCTTTACGAAATAATTATATCCGACAGGTAACTGAGTATCGAAAAATGAAACGAAATATTGTTTATTTAGATGAGACTTGGTATGATACTCATGATACCGTGAAAAAAAGTTGGACGAATAATAACAAAAAGTGTTTTAATGCAGTACCGCCCAATAAAGGACAGAGAATTATAATTTTACACTGCGGTGGAGAAAATGGATGGATAGACGATGTATTATTATTATCTGCAAAAAAACTTAAAGACGCATCTCTAGATTATCATGAGGATATGGAAAGTTCACTTTTTGAATCATGGTTTGAAAAATCTCTTCTTCCGAAATTACTTAAACATAGTGTGATTGTCATGGACAACGCATCGTATCATTCAAGATTAATGAGAAAAATTCCAAATACTACTTCGAACAAATTACAAATTCAGGAATTTTTATTTGAGGAAGATTTGTATTTTGAGGCATCATATACTAAAAAACAATTGTTGGAGGTTGCTCATAGTAGACAGTACCAGAAGGAATATATTGTTGATAACTGTGCTCGCAGTAACGGGCATACCGTGCTTAGACTTCCTCCTTATTATTGTACATTGAACCCAATAGAGTTAATATGGGCTCAACTTAAAAGAAATATAAGGAGAAGAAATTTGGCTCCTAACATTTCGCCTACTGTTATCCAGTTAATTAGAAGCGAAGTAACAAAAATCACAGCAACCAACTGGCAAAATGTAATCAAACATGTAATCGGAGTGGAAAATGACTATGTTAAATATTTACCAGCATTAATCAAATTAACTATAAATTTAGAAGATACGAGTGATAGTGGTAACAGTGACTCAGAATAGATTAGTAAATACTTAATTCAAAATAGGTGTTAGTTCAAACCTTTATTTTTAATATAATTGTAGATATTCCCGTTTTGCTCATATATCTTTGAAAATGGGTTACAAACACCTTTCTTGATAGGACAAAAAGTTACAAAGTATTTAATTTAAAATAGTCAAAGTTCAGGTTAGGTTATAATATGTATGTATGTGATAATTACTTTTATTAATAATTTTTTTATGTTGGTATTATTATTTAACAATAAGTTCTGTTCAGTCGAGTCGATTAGTATTATCGCTCCCTAGGTATATTACAGAAGTTGATAACACCTATATTATTTTTTTTAAACTTTATAGAAAATAAAACTTTTTGGTACCCACATAGTTTGAGAACATGCGACGGTCCCATTTACACTTAAAATCAAATGTTGCAATAATTTTTATTTAATTTAAAATTAGATATCTACGCTACTGTTCAGTAGAATATCATACTGGTCACTCTGACATTGTTGCCAATTTGATAGTGTCTTACTCGCTCTGGTTCCCGTAAATTGTCTAACGAAATTCCGTTGCTACTATACACGGATACGATAAATATCTCAATCTTCAAGGCAATTATGTAGAAAAATATTTATTGGTTTTTTTTATGTCCAATGGGAGCTTGAAATAAAACGACCCTCGCATTAATACACATGGCCGAAACGAATTGAAAGCCGACTTCAACTCTGACGTCAAATTGCGTTGTGAACGATCACACTGAAGTAGATTTACTTAGCTTGCGTGCCAAAGTGCCACTTAGCCAGCGAATTGATTACGAATACAGCCTCAGTACTAATTGTAATTTGATGATTGTGAAACTGTTAACTCAAAAACGTCTGATGGTAGAACCTGCTAATAAACATAAAAAAAGACAAAAATAGTTAAACATTTTTGAATAAAATCGATATTTTATCCTCTCTAAAACATTCCTATTTAAAATACAACCGGTTTTTAGTTATGAGGTCAACTCTTTTAAAAGCTCCTCGGTAGAAAGACGTTCCCGCTTGAATTTCTCCATGAACGCTTTTGGAACCGTCCAATCTAATAAAATTTGAACGTTTTGTTTTAATTTTTCGGCCGGCGGTAACGCCAAGTCTTTGCACGGTTCCCTACCAGAATTTTCTATCGATTCCACGAGAATTTCATCAATTAATCTTTTGTTGAAACCTAACGCCTTCAAACGATCAGGCGATGAAATTTTTTTCAGTAAAATGGCAAGGAGATATCTCATTTTTTCCACAGGCATAATGGAGTCGACGTTCAATTTGGAATTTTTAGATTCTCTCAATTTGGGATCGCTCATTAATATCCCGCATTGCAAATAGTGACTTTCCAAATCGATTTTCGTCTTGTGAAAAGTTTTACAGTGACTGCAACCGTACGGTTTGTTGGTTTTGTGGATAGTCGACATGTGTTTTTTGAGATGAGGCAGCTGACTGAAGAAAGTGTTACATAAAATACACCCGAAAGGTTTCTCGCCGGTGTGACGGCGCGTGTGCAGTCGCAAAGCCGTCGAATGCGCAAAAGCCTTCCAACATATTTGACACCGGTAAGGTCTCTCACCACTGTGAGTCCTCTGGTGTACAGTGAGCTGCGATCTCTGAGTAAATCTAGCCCCGCAATGAGCGCAACCGTGAGGCTTATCTTGTCTATGGATGCGCATATGTTGCGGCAAATGCCCCTTAAGATTCTTCTTGCAGATGTGACAGTGAAAAGCGCGGACGTTATTATGATAACAATTGACGTGCTTCTTCAAAGCGTCTCTCCTGAAAAAACTCTTTCCACAAATGTCGCACACGAAATTCCTAATTTCCATATGTCTGTTCATGTGGAATTTTAAATTGGCCGAACACGTGAATGACGATTCGCATATTACACAAACGTAAGGCTTGTAGCCTGTATGCGTCAACATATGCTGACTAAGTTGACTTCCTCTGGCGAACCGTTTCTTGCAATTGTCACATTCGTAAGGTTTGTCGCCTGTGTGCGTCCTCAAATGCAATTTTAATCGATCTTTAATGGGAAACACTTTTTTACAGAAATGACAGATGAAGATGGTCTTGCTTTGCAAACCAGGCGAATGTTTACAAGCGATGTGATTTTTCAAAGAACCCGCTTGTCGAAACGCTTGTCCACATTCGGTGCAAACGTACGGTCGTTCGTCCGTATGGATCCTGATGTGTTTCCGCAAATCGTTACAACTGTAAAATTTTTTTTCGCAAATTCCGCATTCGTATCTGCGCTTTTGGGCGTTGGTCATTTTTAATATTATGTTGTTAAAGCCGAGTGACTAGAATAGGTATAAACATGCAAAACCTCAACCATGTGCTATAGAAATTTGTTTAAATTGTAAATTAGCCCAACCACCATAGAAAGGAATCAATAATTAGTTCGTTAAAGTGATATGTGAAGATCCATCGTAGTGTGTATGACTAGTAGCAGATATCTTTACCATCACCTCTCACCTGAAAAATGAATACCTCAACCTTTATACTACTAAACTACACTTTACCAAATTGTTTAAGGGCCACTTTATTCACGTAATGACATTTTTGAATGTGTATAAGGTTAGCACCCCATTTTTTAAAATTCTATATTCTAAACATTGTACTAGTATGTACTACAAAGTACTGAAATATCGATGGCTTATTTGCAATAGGAAACTAGCCTGCTTTTATTTGTAATATTTCATAAACCTATGACCTATCAAAATCGCCTATTAGTAGATTTAGCATTCGACGCAACCCACGAAAAATATAATTTTTAATAAAACAATATGTCTTATCACACATAATATTCTTCGGGATATCGAAAATATAAAATTCCTACTTCAAAATTTTCAAAATATTTCAATTTTTTTATACTTATTAGTTTTTCTTATTTCCTGAAAAATTTACCTAAATGGGGTTGCGTCCTATTGCAAATAAGCCATCGATATGCTAACTGAAAAGAAACAGGTTTTTGAAACAACGCCCCATTTTTCGCAACCACTAAATTGTACCCGTTGGTCTCTACAAAGTATCCAAATACACTCCGCCAAAAAAGTATCGCATCACCTATAAAACTACAAATATTGTATTAAAAATAATTTAAAATATGATTTTTTTTACTGTTGTTTCTTTTGGTTTTTTAAGTAAGCAATAAGTATCTAAAGAAAAATGCAGAATGTACGAAAAACAGAGGGTTTATTTAATTTTTTTCATAAATTAGAAGTAAGCGCATAAACAGCATTGATTTAAAATAAATAAAAATCAAAAGTAATGGTAATTTAGTAAGACGTATTGCCTTCTCTAGCTCTTATAACATCTAGACAACGTTGTGGCATACATCCAATTAATCTTCTCAGATAATCTTGATCAATATTATCCCATTCTATGGTTAACAACCGTTGCAGGTCCTGAAGATTAGCTGGCGTCACATTACCGGATCTCACCCTTCTGTAAAGAACATGTTCTATTGGATTTAAGTCCGGGCTGCGCGCTGGCCAATCTAAAACTTGTAAATTTACCTCTTGAAGGTACTCTGTAACGATTCTTGCGACGTGTGGGCGTGCATTGTCATGCATTAAAACGAAGTCATCACCAATAAATGGGGCGTAAGGAACAACATGCATCTCCAAAATTTCTCTTATGTACCTATCAGCAGTTAAGGATCCTCCATCTAGCTGTACCAATTCGGTTCGACCCCTTAAAGATATTCCGCCCCAGAGCATAATAGATCCTCCTCCAAAGTTTGTCGCCGGTCTTAGGTTGCATTGAAAATAACGCTCGCCATCTCGTCTATAAACTGGTATTCTTCGATCCGAAGTGTATAAACAAAATCTTGACTCATCCGTAAAGAGTATGTTACCCCAATCGTCGATATTCCAGTTTACGTGCTCTCTTGCAAATGTTGGTCGTGCTATACGGTGTTCCCTTGTAAGTCTCGGGGCAGTGGCAGCTACTCTGGCCCTAATTCCAGACTGTCTTAAGATGTGCCTAACAGTTTCTGAAGACACACGTACATTTCGAGTCTCGGCTAAGTCATGTTGAAGTTGACTTGCAGTCACATGTCTTCGACGCAAAGCCTGAAGGACTAAAAATCTATTGTCTGCATGCGTAGTTGCTCTTGGCCGACCTGTTACAGCTCGTCTTTCAAAAGACCAGTCTCTCGGTACCTTACTACCACTCGTGATACTGTCGACTGATTTACACCCACTAAATTTGCCACATATCTCTGACTCCTTCCATCTTCAATGAAGGAAATTATTCTAACCACTTGATCCCTCGTTAAATTTAAATTTATATTGTCACGACCTTCCATACTCGATATTTAATACAAAATTTTAATTTAAACGCAAACTGTATACTCTTTACCAAAGTAAAATAAAGACTGATAATATAAAAACCAGACAAAATAGCAATTATCACTTTTTTTTTCTTAAACAGTAAGCTGTATTTACAAATTTTATTTTAATATTTATTCTAGCCTTAATATTCTTAAGGGCCATAAAGAAATAATTTAAATTAACCAAATGCGGTAATAAATATTTGTAATTTTATAGGTGATGCGATACTTTTTTGGCGGAGTGTATTAAGCAAAAATTCCAAAAAATACATGAAAAAACCGAAAAAACCCGATTTCAAGAAAGCAATGATTTCTGTTCAAGAGTTTTCAATTTAGAAGGCTAGTATAAATTTGTTTCCTATGTTAATGGGGAAAATTGATTTTCTTTCTGGAGTAAACGGGCACTTCCGGTTCTGTACTGATAACCCACTTTTTGTACTCGTTGTTGTACTCGTCTAAAGAAGCATGGTTTTTAATTTAGAAGGTTCTGACAAATTTGGTTGCTATATTAATGGAGAAAAATGATTTTTTTTCTGGAGCAAACGAGCACTTCCGATTCTATACTAATTACCAACTTTTAACACATAGTTGCATTAGCATCATATCAATTTAGAAGGCTGGCACAAACTTGGTTCCCAAATTAAAATAGAAATAAAGGCAGAAAGTGTCGCGGGACAAACAGTAAGAACTTTAGTTCTTTTTAAGTTATAACCAATTTTTTGATGTACCCTCGCATTATATTTTTGTTAAATAGTATCCGTATGTCATGTGCCAACTATTTGATGTACACTCGTATTATATTTTTGTTAAATAGAGTCCGTATGCCCTGTGCCAACTATTTTGTATAAGTACTTACTGAAGCATAATAAGTAAATGATAAAAATTTCGAAATGATTGCATGTGTTACGCATTCTCCAACACGCCTAGACATGCTCCTGATCAGGTGGTCAATGTCCTCCTGTGGTATCTCATTCCAGACCACCACCAACTTCTCTTGAAGTTCTATAATCTGAGGAGGACGTTGCAAATTGAGCAATCACCTACCCATCACATCCCACACGTGCTCAATTGGGGATAAGTCGGGAGATCTTGGTGGCCAAGGTAACAATGTGACATCATTATGTTGAAGGAAGTCTATTGTGACTCTTGCGACATGTGGTCAGGCATTATCTTATTGGAAAGTTGGATTTGCCAGGGTGTCAAGATAGGGTAAAATATGGGGTTCTAAAACTTGTTGTATATAACGCTGCGCGTTCATCTTACCTTTGATGAAGATTAAAGGTGATCTCGAACCATAAGCTATAGCACCCCAAACCATAACTCCAACAGTTTGATGAACATGCCTTTCAACAAAAAACCGTGGATTTCTCCTTTCAGAGTGACCGTTCTCTGCACCACTCAAGGCGATTACGTCGGTGTTCTGGAGTTAAAGGAAGGACCCAGTGTGGTCGGTGTGAAAACAGGCCAAAACGTCTTATTCATCGGTAAACACTTCGCATGCCAATAGGTCTTTGGTGTTCTGCAAACCATCCATTTGCAATGGACCTGGTAGTGAAGAAACGGTCCCCAAAGACCAATAAACTTAGACGGCGATCTTCACGGTCTGTTGTTCTACGGGGGCATCCAGAGCCCCTTGCTCTTTGCGTACGGCCTTCTCGAAGACATGCCTGACAACACCTAACCACGGTGTCTAAACTTTTTTGCACTCTAACTGCCATTTCCCGAAAAGAAAATCCATCTTTATGTATTTTTTAGAATTTTTGCTGAATATTTGGATAGTTTGTGGCGAACAACGGGTAAAATTTGGTATAACGATCAAAATAATAAATTTCCAGAAAAGGGGTGCTCCTCAAAAAAAAACTTTTTTTGTAGAACCTACGTTTTATAGCACAAAACGAATACAAACTATTAATATAGCAACTTTTAAAAAATGGGGTGCTAACTTTATATACTTCATTTTTGAATCTTACTCCGGTCATTATATACATTTTGAAATGCAAATGAAGCCAACAAGATTTATTTTTGGTATTACGTGGCCACTTAATCATCAAGATCCAAGATGAAATTAGCCTGTTATTTAGTATCATTTTTATTTTTGTATAAATTTTCATTTTATAATGGAACGTATCAGACCTACGTTCTCTAAGTTATAAATGCGTTAACGCTCAAAACTATCTTCCGGAAAACGTTGGAAAACAATTTCTATTTGTTTAATTTTTACCAAGCTAGCATTTTTTCGATCGATATCTCAACAATGATGAACAATAAGAGAAGGAAAATGTGTGAGGGAAGAACTTAAGTTCCTTTTAAGTAATAACCAAATGTTTTTAAATCCGTTCGTCCATTCGCCATCTACCAACTTTTTAATATACCCTCCTAATAATTTTTTGTTAAATAATGTCCTTTCACCATCTGCTAACTTATTGATGTACCCTCGTATTATATTATATATCCTTCACCATATGCCAACTTTTTGATGTACCCTCGTAGGCTTCAATTTTTCACCGACTATCTTTTCACGTATAGGGATCTGCATTACGATTTACCAGTCACGCATTCCACCTGGCGGTCCTAGCGGAAAGAACTAAAGTTCTAAAAGTATTCAATAAAAATTTTCCCATCTCAATGGAGAACACAGAGTTATTGTGGAAAAACTCAACTTGAAATGAAACCTATTTTTCGTAGATAATCCGAAGTTAAGCCTTTCTAGGAACACCTATCTCCCCACGTAATATCGAAAATTTCATTTATTGAGGGTATAGGTAAAGAGAACCATCTTTGGGATAGAAAAGTGTCTGTTAAAAAACAAACTTTTTAATTAGGGTTTTCAGACAATTTTCACTTCTACTCCCATAAGAGATGGTCCTCCTTATCTCTACCCTTAATATTTTCATTTGCATTTCTATCCCAATTTTCCCAAAGTAATGACTGGACTATGTTATGACATTACATTATTGGAAAATATGATAATTTACATAAAAGAATTCCTACAAAACACTATTTTTCTTTAAAAATAATGTGCTAAAAATGACTTCATAATTTAACACTGTTTAACACATATCCTTCAATTAGGGAAAATGAGAAATATAGGTATTTATGATTGATTTCATTCAATATCATCCACTTATGTTATAGAAGAAAATTCTTAAACTAATTTCATATACATACCTTCAAATAGGTACATATTTTTTTATATGGTAATATCAATCAAAATAAATTTCACAATATTTATATATATTATACTAAAAAACATTTGAAATTTAAGATACTAAAGATATCCCCAGATATATTAAAAAAATCTGCATATTTATTCATTTATTAAAATTAAAGTTGTCTATCATTTAGAATACAGAATAAACAAGGGTTTAACAAAATCTTCCACTATTGTATGTTAAAATCAATCTTTTTAGCCTATTAGAGCTGTTTTAGTTATACTTATGGCAACATGGTTGTCTTATTATTTTAATACTTGGTTGAGTCTTAACAATACTTATTCAACATTAAATAGTTGTCTCATAAAAATAATGTAACCAATCTGTTAATCTAACAATGAGTGTTAATTCAAAACAATTATTATTGACTAAAAAATAATTTTATAATAAAATAGTGGTTATACCACAAAGTAAGGCTTAATACTACTATTAATTGTAGAGTATCATTAAAAGAACTAATAAGAAAAATCTTGGCAAGGACACCTAAAACAAGTGAATCTTTAAAAAATTTAGACTACTTAATATTAAATTAAAAAGTCATTTTTTGCATAAATAGATTTTCATGAGTTTGACAATAATAGGTAAGTAAATAAATTTAAATGATGATTATGGTGATTAAAAGTTGTTTTTTATTAAACTGGTCCAGTAAGTGAATGAAAATTAATGTTGTATACTACATAACCTGTTGGAGGAGAAATTAGTCTACATGTGCAACTATGAATAGTGTGAATAGTTGGTAGAAAATATAATAGCAAAATGTAAATGTACTTGTTTTAACTAAAGTGGTTAATTCTAGATGTACAACAAAATCCATATCTTGAACTGAAATAAGAAAGTATACACAACTTTTCTAGATGATTACTTTCCATTTGAGGAATAAGTATGTAGACTAGTTCAAATGTATACATTTTAAATATAAAGGTAATAGGTAAAATTGTGCTACAAGTCTAAATAACAAGTCATATCACGCTTAAGAAATAAAATAAATCAAACACCTTAATACTACCTACTAACATTTCTTTATTTGCTGAAGACATTTTTATGTATGTATCTTGTGTGAATTGACTTTAACAAACAGAAATGTAGTAATATTTGGGTAAGTACAAAGAGAGTATAAATAATTAACATTATACCCACTTACCTGTTAAAAATTGTTGTTTTTTCTTAGAAAATAAAAGATGTTGCTAGGTATATTTTTTGGAAAAAGTATTTATATTCCCAGTTCTAATATATTTCAGTGTGCGTTTTGTTTCAAAAATACCAAAATGAAATACATCCACATATCACATATTTCATTTGTATTATTTTACATTTACATTAATATTTTCAGATTTTATTCCATCAACTCATCTCGATTCTCAATTTGACAATTGACAAATTGCCTAATTGCTTAGTAGATTTGGGTCAATTATTAAAAAGTAAAAATATTATTATAAAGAATCATTTAATTAGGAACATTTATATGTAAAGAAACATTTTTTATTTATTTTTTTTACAAAAGCTACGTAATATAACGAGTATGTTTAATGGCTTAAATTCTTACAACATAGAACAAAAAGTTCGTCACAAATTATTCACCAATGAAATTTATGATCTGTTTAAATTTGTTGTATCATGGATCTATAAGATTTATAAGTAAACTGTCAATTGTCAGCCTGCCGCATGTAAAGAAAACCAACAATTTTGTGAGCTGTTGAAAAAATTTAATTTAGATAAGTAAGTCTTTAAAATGTGCTGTTTTATTAATAAAGCTTTTATATGTTATACATAAGAACGCAAATGTCTAATGCACAAACAGAGCAATTAAAAAAGTTCGTGTTTTCTTCAAAACGTATCGTTAACGGTGAACCTTTCGAAGAAAAATTGGAAGTCATTATTCCAGAGGTATAATTTAGGTCTATTTTGCAGTTAATATCCCTGTAGTAAATATATTTTGTTGCTAAATTAATAGATTTCTATTATATTTCAGTTACTTCAAGCAAGTTATTCTTTCTATACTTGGCCTTCAGCACCTGTCCTTGCTTGGTTTATTTGGGAAAATCGTCAAGAGTTTTATGGTAAAAAAATAGTGGAACTAGGCTCTGGCACTGCTCTTCCAGGAATAGTTGCTGCAAAGTGTGGTGCTGATGTGATATTAACTGAGTCAGCTACTTTAACTAAATCACTATCACATACTAGAAGAAGTTGTCAAGTAAACAATCTGACTATTAACAAACACATCAAAGTTATTGGTTTAACTTGGGGATTATTCTTGAGCAATTTGGATTTTCTTGGTCCTCTTGACTACATTTTAGGATCTGATTGTTTCTTTGAACCTTCTACATTTGAAGATATATTGGTAACAGTTGCATATTTGCTTGATATTAATACAAGTGCAAAATTTTTCTGCACCTACCAAGAAAGAAGTTCTGATTGGTCTATTGAACATTTATTATCAAAGTGGGATTTAGAGTGTGTAGTACATAACACCAATAACTTGGGTAACAGTATAGGTTTAAATATACATGATCTAATTGGTGACCACAGCATTCATCTGCTTGAAATATCAAAAAAAAATTGAGTTATGGCTACAAATGCTGTTAGACAACTTTATAAGATACATGTGAACAATATTCCTTGGACTGTAGGTCACAAAGAATTAAAATTATATTTCAGTAAATTTGGACATGTACAACAAGCATTAGTTGTATTTGATAAAAAAACAGGTTTGTCAAAAAATTACGGATTCATAACTTTTAGTACACGTGAGGGATTGGAAACTGCAATTAAAAACAACTCCCATAAACTAGAAGGGAATACAATAAGATTACAAATATCAAATAACCAATAAAATGGCACTCTCAGTAGATAACTTTAGTGATTTGCAAGAATTAGGTATAGATATAAGTGAAGTTGATTCTTTAACAGTTACATTTAACAAAGCTGCCAGTCAAATACAAAAATTAGTCTCTACTCTTGATAATCAAACACTTCTTACACTTTATGGCTTCTATAAACAAGGAACAGAAGGTAATTGTAATTTACCTAAACC
This sequence comes from Ophraella communa, assembly GCA_035357415.1. Lineage (NCBI taxonomy): Eukaryota > Metazoa > Arthropoda > Insecta > Coleoptera > Chrysomelidae > Ophraella > Ophraella communa. Next base: position 25,349,714 of record CM068994.1, on the reverse strand, counting down.
CAGTTGGTATGATCTTCGGGCAAAGTCAAAATGGGAAGCTTGGAACAAATTAGAAAATCTTTCTTGTGAAGAAGCTAAAAGAAAATACATAGAAACTGTAAAAACTATAGATCCAACTTTTGATGAAGACATTCAAGGAACACCTGAACAGTGGATAAAAGTTTCTTCAATGATTGATGAAAATGATGTTCCCCAATCAGAGTTGACTATAATTGACCACATCAGGAAAAATAATATCAAAGAAGTAAAACAGTATCTTGGAAAAAATAAACCCGAAATTATAATTGATGGATTATCTTTAATTCATTGGGCAGCAGATGGTGGCAGTACTGAGATGTTGAAAACAATTATTGATGCTGGGGCAGATATTAATGTAAAGGATAGTGATGGACAGACTGCTCTCCATTATGCTGCAAGCTGTGGTCATATTGATTGTGTCAAATTTCTATTACAGAAAGGAGCCAATAAAGAAGCAAAAGACTTTGATGGCAGTACTCCATTTGATGTTGCTTTCAATATGTCTATCAAAGAACTGTTGAGTTAAATATTGATAATTTTGTTTTTAGACTTCAATTATACATTTTAGCCAATATTGGTTTTATTTTTCCTCCAAACTAACCTGATGGAATTTGTTAAGTAAAGTTATTGTTTAATTATTTGTGTGAGTCAATTTTACACTTATGGTGTCCATAAAAGTTTCAAAAAATTGTCTACAACCTTTTTCAATTTTCTCATAAAAAAGCCAAAAACTTGCCAATTTTTGAAGAAATACAAAAAATAAAAAACGGATTGCGCTTGCAGGATCCGTGACCATAATACACTTTTCTACCGTGGCCATATAGCATTTTTTTCACTACTAGTAGTCTATTTTTTACAACTTTACTACCTCAACAAGCTTTTGCAGCATATGCTTTTGTTTTGCATGCATTTTTACTCGGTAACAAGTTGCAGAATTAATCTAATTGTTTCTAGCTGAATATGATCTGCCATACATTTCATAACTGTTAAAACTGAAAAAGTAGAAAATTGTTTCCATCTGCACCCAAGGTAAAGAAACTTGACAGTTTCTATACAAAGCTTGGCCGTTTTCTATGAAAAAACAACTACTTCCTGGGCTATATGCCCCAACGGACATTGAATTACATTCCAATAGAAGACATGATGGCGACCGACTTGGTCGATACTGAAAACCATCTCTATCGATTTGCAAATCAACGGGAAGAACACTACTCGTAGACCGGTTTCGACATTATTGTGTCTCATCAGTACGAGGTAAGTAGTTCTTCTCATCCCGCAGAGCGTAAAAGAATCATTCTACATCCTGCTCGTTTTCTATTGGAATGTAATTCAATGTCCGTTGAGGCATATAGCCTTCGAGCATATACACTAACTTAGAGACAGCGTCCAAATGAGCTTTGTTTTGTATCAGGGGGGGAAATAAATGTCATATATAGTGTCCAGCAATCTCATTGGTCCGTTATTAATTTGCGTGTCAAGTCGAATTGTCACATATGCCATAATTGTCAATTTGTTTTGCATCTAGAGTTATTTTTACAATTTAATAGTGTTTGGATATTACTTTTAAAAACCATTTTTTAAATTAATTTGAGTATATATTACACATACTTAAAAACAGTTTTTAAGCATACTTAAATTCAAGTCTAAAAAATAGTTTGTTACATGTTTCAAAATTTATTATAAAGGTAATTTCAAACCCCCTAAAACTGATACGACACTGGCTGTAGTGTCTGACGGTTTCCACAATCACTATTGCTTGCTGTCTCTACGTTAGTATATATGCTCGAAGCATATAGTCCTGGAAGTAGTTGTTCTTTCATAGAAAACGGTCAAGCAGGTGGAACAATTTTCTACTTTTTCAGTTTTATATTATATTATATTTATATTATATAAATTAAAAAATTTCAAAATATAAAAACATTTCCACCCTCTGAGGTTTAGAATTGTTTCTAAACCAGGCTTGGCTATTTTCTAGAGAAAAAGCCACTACTTCCTTGGCTATATGCCCCACCGTACATTTGATTACATCTCAATACAAAACGTAATGACGATCATTATTTTAAAACCATCTCTGTCGTTTGGCAAATGAAAGGGAAGTCATACTACTCGCATACTGGTATAAGAGCTTCTTGTCATCCTATAGAGCAAGATGCAGAATGACTTTTTATTTGCAAATCAACAGATCAAAGACAATAGGTCATGAAAATAAATTTCAATATACTAGGGGAAGTCATGGTAATTGTTTAAAATTTTCAAGATATCTAAAAAAACACATTTTGAAAGAAATAAGAGACAATTAGTTTAAAACACACTTTATTGACATTACAATTGCTCACTGATATTAAAATACATTAAAAAAACAATATAAAAAGTTAAAAAGGACAGATTTTATGATAAAAAAAATAAAGGCAGGTATAAAAAGAATACTGATGAAAAATAAAATATATAAACATTTAAATACTTCTCCGTTTCGCACGTCGTCCCTTCCTATAACCCTTCCCAAACCATCCTGCTTGTGCCCTAATCTTGACAGTGTCTTTTTCGCTTACGACGGTATCGACTTCCTCTTCATCGGTGGAATAGTCACAACACAAACAAACGTTGGGTTTTTTCTTATTTTCAATTTTACTAAACCTGTTTGTTAAATTTAGGAATACTGGTTCCGTCTTTATGTAAAATAAACACGTTGTAGAGGTGAAAAATTTGAAACAATAACTACAAGAGGGTTTTATTGTTTGTACTTCTGTATCCATGGAATAGAAGTCCTCTTTGAATGTAGGTATGGGATTAATGATGCTGTGTAATCCCGAATATAGGAAACTGGTTTCATATGGATATAGAAATAATTCTGAATAATTATTGAAATCTTTTAATAAATCGTGATTTAAAAAAGGATCATCTGAACTAAAAAAATATTTCGAATCCGTTTGCGGCAACGATACCGCTTGAACACTTTTAGGATCAATTATGCTACAAATTGGAAATTTCAGTGAAGAATCATCTTCCTGTTTAGGAAAAACATCTGGCGATAACTTATTGCTACTATCACAGATTTCCAAATTTTTCTTTTCACTGAGATCAGGCATTTTATTTGCTACACAGTCTTTATTATCTAATATACTTTTTTGTACTGAATTATCTAATTTTAAAATGGTTTGGGTTGTTGTATGTAATTCTAATGTATGCATATCTGTTGCATGAGCATACATAGGATCTCTCAATTTTTCATAATTTGGTACTACAATTCCTAACAAATTCATAACTTTTTTCATTACTATGTCACATTTACCATTAACTTTTACATTAGCAAATTCATCTTTTGGTGTCCATTGCAAATTTATAATATACAAATTAGCTCTTTTTTTCAATGGTTTTTCCATCTGCCACAACCATGGATACTTTTTTAAAACTTTTAAACTAGATCCTAAACAAATTACTGTGGTTGCCTTACTTGCATTCTTGCAAGCTCCTGTCCAGTTGAGGGGCCACTGCAAATTGCCACGCTCTCCAAAATGTACTATGGTGTCAGTCAAAGGGCCATTACAAACATAGCATCTTCTAAATGTTTTGTGGGAAAATCTAGCTGTATTTTCAGTAACATCAAAATATCTCCAATATTCCCTAACTGGTTTGCATTGCTTGCAAACTTCAATGTACATATTGCCATGCAATTCTGATAAAGCAGTCCTAGGTAGACCTGAGCGCAAGTGCAGACCATCACAATTTTGTGATACAACATGTTTTAAGATGTTTTTACGATAAAGCTCAGCTAATGCCATGTGTGTATATGTAGGCTCTGCCACAGCAAGATCATAATTCCTAAAACCAATTATTACTTAATAGTTATACAAATTGAAATTAAATAATAGTATAATTGAAGTCCATTACATACCCAATATCTTTGCCTTGTTGTAGTCTTGTCCAAATTCCATTTGTTCCTCTGTAGTCTGGTATTTCAGCAGCTGTACTTATACCTGCTCCAGTATAAGCTACCAAATACTGAGATTGGGCAATTGCTTGAGCAAGGATATAACATTTATCATTTAAAATATCCTCAGGATCTTCTAATTCTTCTAACCTTCTTTTGGCTTCACTTCTTTTTTTCCATCTTACATGAATTTCTTCAACTATGTCTTGGCTTTCAGCTAGAAGTTTCTTATCTTTTATTGTTCTATCACTCTCAATTTTTTGCAGTATATAAGAAACCTAAAAATTAAATTAATAATGTATTAAAAAGCTTGATCAAATCACACTATATCATAATTAACAAACAATTTATTTTTGATTCTAATCATTACTATACACAAGTTATTTAAATACAATACTGTGGTCTATTTTTTAGTTCTATCTAGTTTGTATATCTAACTTTCTAATTTTATTTAATTTACAATCATACTTTTTTTACAATTGCTGTTCGCTCCTCTTTGGCACACAATTTTTTTGATGATTCGATGGTCGATTTCCTGGGCAACCTAAATCTTTTAGGACATGACTCTTTTGCATCAATTTCCGATTCTGAAATTACATTTTCAGTTATGTCCTCATCCATGATTTAAAAAGATTACTTCCGATTATCATTGTCATTATTTAATAGAAATCGTAAATAAACACGTTCATATTGAATTCGCAATGACCTAGTATAGTTTATTAATACTCAATTTTTCTACTCTTCATATATCCATTTTATAACCCCAAACAAAAATATATACGACATATATACACAACACGACCATGGATGGAACAATACACGCTAACCTGACCTGACTACACAGCTCTACAGCCTACACCTTTACTTTACAAAAGAACTAGTATACAAAATATAAAAAAGTAGAATATTGGAATGTTACCAACATAAATCGATAATTTTTGTGACGTTTAAGTTGGTAAAAGCTGATGTCAAACTGACACATTATAAACAAAAAATCATTTGTCGTATGCACTATTGAATGATTAGTAAATTCTAATTCAGTTTTTAAAAAACAATGGCAAGTGTAAATTTGGGTATTTGGAATGTTCCAGATGGTCATCGACGAATTAAAGTAAATAATGTAGATCTAGAAAATAAAGTGCAAGTATTAAAAAATCAGGCTGTGAATGCTATAAATAATATTTCGAACAATTTAGGTAAATATCTCATTAATGTAAAATAATGGAATTAATTTGTATTATTTTTAGAACTATCTTATTGTGGTTTAATATTAGAAGATGAAAACACATTGTCATCATATGGAATCACAGATGGGGTCACAATCCATGTTTTAGAAAAACCAAATATAAAATGTACAGTAACTACACAAACAAAAATGACACCAAAGGAACTTATTCATGCTTTCAGTGCTCTTGTGCTCTTTCCAAATTATAGGCTAGCACTTCAGGTAACAAAATTTATTAATATTTCTAAAATATATTCTTAAACATTGTTTTCAGAGGTTAACAAGAACAGATGTTATAAATAAAATTATAGAAGCTTGTCCTACTCTTTCTGAAGATCCTGCAGCTATAGCACTAATTCAAGACCCAGAACTAATATTCTATTTATCAAATCCTGAAAATGGATTAGAGGTAATAGACAAACATCCAGTTTTACTAGAAGCAGGAAGTCACATTCTAGCCCAAGTACATGAAGAGCAAGCTTGTCTAAATCCTAATCAACCTGGTACTAGTACAGGATATTCTTATTCTTTGGAAGCTTTATCTGATGATGATGAAGAAATGGATTCTAGTTCTGATACTAGCTTTAGCCAAAATCCTCTAAGTAGGAACACATCTTTCAATGCAATCACTGCAGCACAACTTGCAGCCGCCATTGCAAGTGCAACAAATACACAATTCAACACAAACAGTGCAGGTGTACCTACTCAAAATCCAAATACATCAAATGTTATAACTAGTGAAATGTTTTCCAATGCCATCCAACATGCTATTAATTTTGGAGGATCTAACAGAGGATATGCTACTAATCCACCAAGTAATAGTAATCAAGAAGATGAAAGTTCAGAAAATTTAAATAGGCAGTGGGAAGCACAATTAAAACAAATGCATGAGATGGGTTTGATTGATGATAATGTCAATATTAGAGCTTTGAAAGCTGTTAACGGAAATGTGAATGCTGCTATTGAGTTAGTTTTAAGTTTAAATGACATGGATTAAAAATTTTTTGCTCTAAATCTGTCATTTTATATGTGGAATCATGTATATTTATAAATTTTGATCCATTTCTAGACAATATATTATTTTACCAAATGTGTATATAATCAAAATTGTGTTCTTATTAATTTTTAGACATGTTGATATACTTTCTCTAATATACCAAGTTATCTTTTCATAGTTTTTATATGAATAAGGTCAAACATTTAAATAATAATATTACAACCATGTTGAAATTTGTTTATTTTTAATCTTTTTTGGTTTCAATAGCCTTCAGTAATCCTACAAAAAAAAATGTTATGTACTTTCTGCTATACATAATTATATATAAATAACACTCACTTATAGTAATTTCATTAGATGATTTTATTGCAAAAGAATCTGCCAACTCTGTGATAAAATCTTTACCCTCATCACAGCACCTTGCTATTTTTGGATCTAAAGGTAAGCTACCCAAAAATGGAACCCCCAATTCTTCACACATTTTTTTAGCACCTCCAGTTGAAGCAGGAAATATATCTGAAGATTTCTAGTGACAAAATAAACACTTCATTATTGTATTTAAGGAAAAAAATAAGATTATTTACCTCACATTTTGGACAAACAAAACTCGACATATTTTCTATTACACCCAAAATATTTATATTGACTTTGAAACAAAAATCAATTTCTTTTCTAACATCTAATAATGCTACTTCTTGAGGTGTTGTAATTATAACTGCTCCAGATAAATTGGCTTTTGACAAATAAGTTACAGCAGATAAGTGTTCATCAGATGTACCTACAGCAAGAAATCAATTATGAAACTTAAAGAGCCCAATATGTAAAACACTGTCAATATTCTTACCAGGTGGAGTATCTATCAGCAAATAATCTAAATTTCCCCAATCCACTTCACTTAAAAACTGCCTAATCATACCATTCTTTTTTGGTCCTCTCCAAATAACTGCATCATCAGGGGATCCCAAAAGAAACCCAATTGACATAACAGATAAATTATCTTCAACATACTAAAAAATATGATTACATTAAAAAAATCAAGTATGTGCACATTTAATTACTTACAATGGGAGACCACCCTGAACCAGATTGATGTACTTGCTCATCTTGAACTCCCAATACTCTAGGTTGAGATGGACCACATATATCTATGTCCAAAACAGCTACCTAATAATATGAAATGTATCAGGGATAAATTATTCAAATATCCTATTGTATGTAAAATCACAAATCAGAACAAGCTATATAACTATTTCATAAAATGTTTTTAATTTTTGTTTAATATTATCTAATTTAAATGAGTTATATATTGATAAAATATACTTATATGGGTCAATCCCCTCTATCAAAATTTAAATTGGGTCACCGTAGCTGGTACACTCTGTTACAGATCAATTATATTCCATAAATATGTTAATACCTCACTGTAAAGTTATGGTACCAATATTAGAGTAAAATTTTAAATTTATGCAGTTATAAACATACCTAGTTCAAATGATGATTTTTGGACAGGAAAAAGAAAGAAGGAGCCGTTACAATAGGGTAAGTTTACAATAGTTTAAAACAAATTTGCAACAAAATAAAAATTTTAACATGCTTAGTTGTAAAGTAATTAATGTTTTTGAATGAAAATTATAATTTGTAGACATGAATATAGTGTTATAGTGTAGTTTTTAGTTACATTAGATACCTACATTATTTTCCTTATCAATATTTGCTATAGTTCTGCTTAGTAATGCTGTGACAGTACTCTTTCCAACACCTCCTTTTCCAGATAATATTAATATTTTGTTTTTGACTTGAGATAATCGCTCTTTTACTAACTCAATACCTGGGTCAGGCTTTTTAGGATCTCCACTGGCGCAAATATTTTGATTTGGACAACCAGCACAAGCATCGACCTTACCAGCATTTTCACTCTCAACACCAGGACAATCTGTAAATACATAAATAAGATCGTTATTTTTATTTTGACTTACTTTATTTACGTTCTGGTACAGTGGAAGGCATGTTAACTTTTGATTCACCTTATCAAACGAAATATCTAAATATTCTTATTTTATATTTTTATAAGTATCCAATAAACTCTCCTTATCTATGATATTAACTAGTTTATTTATCAAGATCTTCTTCTTTCAAATAATTATGAACTAAACCAAGAACGATAAACATTTACCAGGATTGCCTAATCGGGCTGATTTGTCCGCCAGCTGTGTGACGTCACTGCAGTCCTTCATTATAACGTTTACCATATAAATGCACGGAAATAATAGGAATTAGACAGGATTTTTATGATTTCTGTAATACTAACGTACCACTATATGGATTTTTAAGATTAAACACTTATAATTTATAATAAATATTCCCATAAAAGCGTTTTAATACGGCCGAGGACTGCAGTGACGTCACGTGCGATCGATTTTTTGGCGAACGTACGTCTTATGGGATTAAGCAATCCTGGTAAAATGTTTATCATTCTTGGAACTAAACTCTTCGTTTTAATTATACCCAAAAAATTTCTCTTCTTTTTTTATCATTCCTTTTATGAAATAGTTCTTCTTTCTAGATCTTCTTCTTTTTGAATACCTATCAACTGAACTCTTCTTTTTTATCATTCTTATTATGAAGTAGTGGATTTTGGACTTAGATCTTCTTCTTTTAAATAATTATCAAGTAAACTCTGCTTCGTTTTAATTGTACTCATTTGATTTCTCTTCTTTTTTACAATTCTTATTATGAAACATTAAACATTACCTATGTTATGGAATAGTGGACTTGGTATTGTATAAATAACGTAAAAGGGGTTTCGAAATTTCGAACTACATAATTTATTTTTTGCAAATTAATTTTTAACAATATTTTAGGAATAATTTAATCTTTTGTACCTATTGCAATTATATTCAAATAACTTCAATTATAATTTATTATAAAATTTAAACAATTGAAATAATTTTGTTCTACAAATATATGGATATTTTTCTCCTTATTGGTACTGTTCTCTATAATTTAACGAATGATATGATTCAAATTAAGGAAGGAAAAATAATTAATATACAGCTTTATACTGAAGTTTGTATTTGACTAAACTTTTCAATATTGACGTTTAGAATTTTTTTTTAAATTAAAATGCCAGACAACGATACGGTGTTTTATTCGGTATATTTACTAAATGCACAATTAAAAAAAATACCCACTAATGTTAATGTTTTAGCAACTTCAACCATGGAGTACAGTGGCCGCAACACCATGCATGGAACAAGTTGCTGGTCCTCCTATACCTACCAGAATAGGAAATTACTACCAGACACCCTTACCTCATCCATGGAGACCAACCATCGGATACGAGCTTGTAGAAGCAATGCCTTTGTAAGATACAATCAAATCTACTTAAAAATTATTACATGTAATTGGTATTTATGCAAAAGAAACTCAGAAATGTTCTCTTTTTTCTGCCTTATTTTATAACCATCAGTGAAATTTAAATTTTATATTGTCATTTGGTCGTACTAGCAACTTCTTTGCACTTCGACCTATAATGGTATTTTCGCGTTCTTTTGAGGTGCCCCTTCAAAGGCTTTGGATAACATTTTTATATGTGATTGTTTCAAACTAGTTTTTGATTCATAATGATGGGTTTATTGAAATTTATTGTATCAACCCCTACTATGTGGAAGTCCGTCTTACAAAGAACATTAAAAAATAAAACTTTTTAACAAAATTTCCACTTTTATTAATAACTCAAAATGACAAGTTTTATTTTTTAAAGTTCTTATTAGTGTCTATATTGTTTGAAAACAAATAGTCTAAACAGGTGGTTATTTACTGATGTCTGTACTTCCCCTTACTGTGCAGTACATCCTCTGGAGGATGTACAAACCAGGGAAGTAGGCAGAGACAATAACAATGTATACCTTCTGTTGGCTTTCCCACAATCACTGCGCCCAATCTGCTGTGACGAATAGTGCAATTTAGTTAGTTTTAAATTATAATTATATCTTATAAAATAACCTAAAAATTTTAACTATTTTTCATTTTTCTTTAAAACTCCTTGGGATTTTCCTTGCTCTACTCCAAGGCCCCGCAGGTATAGTAACATTTTTTTATTGTTGCACTTTTAATTTAAAATCTATCTAATATTATTTATATTTGAAACACTGTAATGTGCAGCTGAGTCAAGATAAGATTATTTCAAAAACCTGTAATTTCTTAGACCACACCAACATGCAACGAATGCCATCGTCGATCCTTGTTACACTCCATATGGTATGGCAACTGAACCATTAAAATTTCCCAATTTGGTAACTGGATTCGAACGAAATCCAGCGCATGCCGCCAGAGCAGCTCTCTATACAAGATACACACCGTTAGAATGGACTCAAAGTAACTTAAAACTCTTTAACGAAGCAGATACAAACAGAAACTATTCAGAAAGGTTAAGAGGAGACTTTATTAGAGTCATGAGGTGATTCATATTTTTATTATTAAAAAGTTCAAAATGATAAACATTTTTCCATGATTCTTTAGAGAGACTGATGAGAAAACAGCACAAGGTCAAAGAGAATCAGGCAGACGTTTAGGAGAACGGATAACAGACACGACCTTTTGGAGAAATGAAGTTAGAACTGAGTTAGAACGATTGATTGCAGAAGCAGATCAAATGCAAGGTGTGAAAAGGAAAGTTCAAAAAGCTTTGGACGATATAGAAGGTCCACTACACATTGCGCAGGAATGTTTATATCACAGAGAAAAACGAGAAGGTAAAATTAACACGCATTTTTAACGTAATGGTTGTCAATATTTGTTTTCGTTTATAGGTATTGATTTAGTACATGATATAGCAGAACAAGCTTTATTAAAAGAAATTGAAACCTACAGAAACAAACAAGAACAACTGAAAACGTTATTTTCAAAAGTTACTGATCAGATGCGAAATAACAGAGCTGCTCAAGCCGAGTTAGAGACAGACGTCCAAAGCAAAGACTCGGCATTGGGAATTGATAACATGTGCCATCAATTAAATAACTTCTCAAAGGGAATCAATTATTATGGCGGAATTGAGAAATTCGACCCTACGTATGTTTATAATATTCTTTCTCTTTATTGAATACTCATGCGCAAATATTTTTGAATTTCCCCCTTCCACTGCTAAAATATGACTACTTCTTTTCATGGAACACAGCGTATTGCTACTCAGGAATACCACTACTTAAATGAAAAAAATCCTTGTAGCTGTCAAAAGCTAGCTTATAGCGTTTTCTTTTGAGATTAGTAGAAAGTGAACTGAGTGCGCCCTCGGTGCGCACTGAAATTGCTCTTGCACTACCCCAGTTTTTACTGTGCACTGGCAACGGACGTTTTCAGGGCGAACTGAGTGTTTTTGACATTTCAAAAGAATGCATTTGATATAGTGCACTTTTTTGGTTATTATTAGTACTTGAAAATTTTTTATGAAATTACAGAAGGCGAATATAAGTTGAAGGAGAACTTAAGGTATAGAGCGGTTTTGATTCTCTCTTTTCTTCATATTCTTCTGAAGATGAATATGAGATTACAGGCGTACTAAAATAAAATAAGTACAATAAAGAAACGTTTTATACATTCTGCACAAAGACCTATTTCTTAGACAATCCTAATCTAAGACCTATTTACCTCCTCCATAGTCAACTTGAACTTGAATCGTTGAACCTAACCTATTCGTATTGTCCTGTCCTGTAAATTTGTTGTACCATGGTATTGCCCTGAGTCGAATAGTCAGAGCAGTTTTTGGTGCCCTCAGGTCACATTGAGAGCGAGCAGTCTGTTCAAAAGAACATGCGTGACAGACTGCTCTCCCTAATGACATTTCAATAGAACACACAACTCGCTCTCAGTGTGCACTCAGTGCGTTGCTCTGGTCTCAAAAGAAAACGCTATTATTATATTTGTCGGATTGACCCGGCAACTCAGGCCATAAACCACAAAGAAGAAGTTCCAATTTTTATTTCGTATATTTTTATTAGTGCGTATAAAAATAAAAATACTGCGATGGTCCAAAAAAACAAAATACAGATCCTCTCAAATAAAATAAACAATGAACTAACCTCTTATAGTCTTATGCATAATAATATACGGATTGATAGGCTTGCCAACACAATTTTATAAGGGGCACAAACTTTTAGGGGGAACTACGAAAATGGGAGTTCGCGCACGAGTATTCAATTTGAGATTTGAGCCATTAATGAGATGGGTCTATTATTTTGAATGTTGATTCTTTTTTTTAGTACCAGCAATACAGTTACTTGGGCAGAAAATAGCAATAGAATTGTCCAGAGATCGCAAACAGAGAGAGGAAAATCTGCACAGATGCGATCAGATATTGATAATCTTATAAATTCATGTGCCCAAGAAGTTTGGGATGCATGGAGTAACACTAACAACGCTCTTGCCAGAAGAGCTGCAGAAACATTGGAAATTAAAAGCAAGCTTCAAATGCAGTTGCACAAGGTCAGTTACCTAGATTCACTTTATGACATAAATATACACTACTATTTGTTTTAGGTTCAACAAGAACTTTTTGACTTGGAAAAGAATATTGAACTTTTGAAAAAAGCAATTTTGGATAAGAGTAATCCAATGAAAGTAGCCCATACAAGATTAGAAGCCAGAACACACAGAAAAGAAATAGAATTATGTCGCGATACTGCTCAAGACAGGTAAATATTTAGAACATTTTTAAAAAATGCAATTAAAATACAAATTCTATTTCAGACTAGTATATGAAGTTAAAGATTTGCAAGAAAATATAGAAGTACTTCATAGAAAATTGCAAGAAGCGGAAGCTCAACATCAACAATTACTTAAAACTAGATCAAGTTTAGAAACTGATCTACACAATAAAGTAAACTCTCTATTTATCGATCGTGAAAAGTGTATGGGTTTGCGAAGATCATTCCCAATTACAGCTACTATTAAATACTAAAACCTGGTAGTAACCACATGGTTGCATTGCAATACAGAACATTATTTGACCAATTTTGTTTTTCATATTAATTCAATTAAATAAAAATATATACATACCAATAATGGTTTAAATATTTTTCCAATCAAATTATATATTAAAATTTAACTATTTATTTACTAACATAAAATTATTGGACAAAGTTTGGAAGGGGTAGTTGAAGACCTTCTTTTGCTTCAAAAAATGTGTATGAGAGAGTTATTTCATTTACAAATTCCATATATGGATCTTCTGTTATTTCTGGGTCTATGTAAAAGAATACTGGCATGTCTACCTGCAAAATAAAATTTACTTAAAAAATAATTTTAATATTGACTGTTTATTGTATCCATGCCTGTTCATGTGGATTAAGCAATTGCTCTTCAAAACAAAAACATTGAATTTTATTAAAATACTGTCCAGCTTCAAATGGTACTACATTGTAAGTACTTATACCTATAACTGGAGAATCTGTGGGATTCATTGCTGTGTAAAATGCTAAAGCAGTTTCTCCTGGGTATACCTACAAACTCGATCGTAAATTATAAAAATCAATCGACAAATATTTAATATGTTTGTACTATAATTTCAGTTTGTTGTGGTTTGAAGTTCCATCTCATGCTTGCAGCAGTATCAGCGTTAAACTTAATTTTTAATGGTTTTTGTTTTACTACTGCCATACCCTCAACTTTATCCGCATCGTGACCCGAAGACACTGTTCCTCCATAACTATAAGCTTGACAAAACAGTCTGTATAGAGGTACTGCAGCATAGCTTAATCCTACTGTTACAACACCAGCAGCTGTCACGTAATACAAAGTGGACCTAATACTTCGATTTCTATTTTCATTGTTAGGTCTATTACTATGAAGTCTTTTTAAAGAATTATATTTAAGGGTATTTTTACATATTGACGATGTTTTATAAGTTACAGTTCTTACTAAATTTAATAAATGAACCATAGTACATTAGAAGATTGTATTGTATTTAATAACAAAGACCATGTTCACTTTTATTATTCAAAAAACGATACCCAAAATATTTCAATTTTTTTCACATATATAACCTCATTTTTCATCTTCTTCTTCCTCCTTTATTGGGTAATATCCACTGGCCTTTTACGAATACAGCAAAAAAAATATGTAGGTACACAAATAATTCTTATAATTTAATTTTTTTATATTTTCAAATTTATATGTGTAAAGTAAACAATACTGATTCCAAGTATTTTATTTGGTTATAAATATGTTCTTGTACTGAATACATGTTTGTTAATGACATATTTTGAAAGAAAAAGAGGATTATAGGTTAGATTTTATTTTTTACAAAAAATTTATATGATTTATATAAGAAAATGTTTAACGTAATAAGGCGAGTTTGTTGTTCTCGATTAGTGTTAAGTAGAGCTGTATCTTCACAAAACAGTAGAATTGTCGTTACTGATAACGGTAGTACTTTGGTAGCATGGCATCCTAAAGAAGACTTTCCTTATGAATGTACAAGACCATTACCTGAAGAGCCAGAGTATGAAACTTCCTCTGTGTTAAAAACAACAATCACTCCTGAATTATTAAGTGTATTTAATAAAAAGACACCAGAACAAGCGAGACAAGAACTTATGAATATAACTTCTACAACAAAACATAGATGGTTTCCTAGAGCTAGGGATAAACGAGCTAAGAAAACTCCCATGGATCGAGAATATTTATAAATTTTGTATTACTTATTAGTATAGTAATAAAAGAAAAACAAATAGTTTTCTTTTTGTTTATATTATTTAATATATTAAAATTTTAGTTTAGAAACAAAATAGGTACTTCCCATTAGTTTGCTTTGCTTGGTATACATCTACAAACCTATCCATACATTTACAAATTAAATACAAACCCATGGTTGTACTTTTTAATTTTTAAGAAAATAAAACAGTGATACTAATACTTACATTTATTTGCATACATTATTATATGATTAACAATGTATTTGTCTGAAAAGTATAAATATGAATTTATGGCATAAAATAACAAAATTCCTTAAAGATTTTATTTATTAACACAAAAATTTAATATTTGACAGTATATTTGTCCTTAAATACAACTAGTTAGTAACTATGCTTAATACAGGAATTGTTTAAATATTTCCGGCGAAAGTTCCTTCTCCTCTTTGATCATCCCATTTTTCAATCCAGCTATTAGGGCAAATGGAATGGAAAACTTTTGAAAAGTATTCACATGGTTTATAGTCGGTTCCTCGCACTTTCTGACAACGATGGTAATCAATATAGCTCTGATAACAATAACGAGTCTGATTTGTGTTTGGGAAGCGAGGATCGAATGGCGCAGTTTTAAAAATTTCTTCTTCACCAACAACTTGAGCAGGCATGATTACTGAAACAACAATTTCAAATTAACCCCTCAATTTTCCAATTTCAATACATAAGTTCTTTTAGCTATTCACCTGCTCATTAAAACATTTAATGTAAAGTAAGTTAGGTCAGTTAAAATGAAAGGCCTAAAATAACGTTAATGTTAGTTTTCCTTGGGATTTTAGAAAAAAAAGAAGAATACTTTATTGTTCTTTTGAAAACGTTATGAATGATATTGGAATCTGTACGTTGAATAGTTTACGAGTTACAGTGTAAATTAATAATTAATTTAAAAGCTGTAACTCTTATCAACGTGCAGATTACAGTTTAAACATCCAGAGATTGAATTTGAGCATATCAAAATAATCTATCATTTGAAAGCGTACAATCCTATATTTCTTGGGTTAAAATTATGTATTTGAAATGTAATTTACAATTTATTTCCAAATATGAAGCACCAAAAATCTCATTAGGTCAAAATGCAGATTAATTTTCATAACTAGACTCGCAGGCAAATAACTTAATTTAATGATTTTAAGAATAAAGTAACTTACCTTCCCATTTTGATCCATAAAGTTATAATTATTTTTTTGTAATAAGCTTTATATCAATGTTTAATACTCTCTGCAAAGTATTGGTTGTAGATTCTACTACAATTAGTGTTTGTTATTTAACCACGACTTCTACTTTAGTAAATACTGTAGTTTATTTCAAATTCTCAAGAAATAATTATCCATAAAAAAAAATATTTGGAAATTTCAGTATTAAAAGTTGCATTATACCAACAAGTGGCAATGTGGATGTAATTTTAACTGACTAATTTGTATAATTAGTATGTATAACGTTAATAAATATAAACTTACCTTAACCGAATGCAGACATATCTAAATCTAATCTACAGTGAGAAAATTAAAAAAAAAAGTTCTATCAAGGTTAAATAAAAAATATAATCAAATATTGAATAATATAGCTAAAGCTTGTGTATAACTCAATAAGTATGCAAATTAACATTAACAGGTCAATTTTTTTAATATCATGACAATTTATTTTTGAAATAAACTATTTTTATATACAAATTGTATACCAATATGTATTAAACAAAAAAAAATTTTACAATTTTGTAGCAGATTGTGGCTACCTAATCTGAATATCTGCATCATATTTGAATTTATAGATATTTCCTAAACAAGTTGAAGTAAACAAAAAATATTTACTTATTAAGTTACATTTCTGATCAGCCTACCTAAAGAAACGGTTTTTGCATAAGTCTAAATTTTCTATTAAATCCTGCAGTAAAGAATACAATTAAAATGATGGCAAAAGTGTTTTCAAGATATTTTATTACTTATTTAATATGAAATTATGGTTCATATATTAAAATAAAATAACTTTTCACAATTTTATTTTATATTTTTGATCACCATTAATTACTTCATTGGATATTATACAGAATTTCCTTAAAGAAAACAATTTCTCTAAACTTGTAAAAATGTAAACTGAGAATCTTCAGTAATCTATGCCTACCAAACAAGATTAAAATAACATTAAGTGTAAATTTGTCAAACAGGTATACCAAAAATCAATCCATGAAACTTAAAAATATTTTAATCATGTTTTAAATAGTAGCACTTTACAAACATACAAAAACTTTAAATAAATGTGTACAAGTAGGTAAGTTATACCTAAACCAAATTCTCGAAAAAGAAATTTAACCCAAATTGCTTATTTTTAAATAATTTAACAATTGCTAAAAAAACATGAAATTAAGAAAATATTTATTTTACAAGAGGTCTAGTTTTTGAATCATCATCACAACAGGCTTCTTTATACTTTCTAACCTCTTTCATATATACTGACCAAGCATCTTGAGATGTACCTTCTTCTTCATTTTGCAATCTCACTTTTTGAACCAAACCAGTTTTTAATACTTTACCTCCACGCCTCTTACCAAAAACTGGTAGTATTTTCTTGGTAGTTTCTTGAGAAGGAGCAGTTTCCTCTGCCTTCTTTTGTTGCTCTTGCATCTTTTTAAACATTTCCAGAAATGAGCCATCATTTTTAAAAACATTGTCTTTGGTTGTATCTTCTTCTTCTTCATCTAATTTCATGTCAATTTCACTTGTATCTGCATCTACAAAATGTTTATCTCTTTCTACACTGCGGGGTTTTCTTGGCGGAGATTTTCTGTCTCTACGACTTCTAGATTTGTATGATTTTTGTCGTGACCTTGATGTACTTTTTGATCTACTTCGACTTCCAGACCTAGACCTGGAATATCTTGAAGTAGACCTTCGTTTTCGGCTATATTTATGACGACGATAAGATGGTGAACGTGAACGACTTCTGGACGAACTATATCTTCTCCTCCTACGTCGAGATCGTGATCTAGATCTACGATATCTATCTCTTGATCTTGACCTTGAATATCTTCTTTTATGATGCTTTTCTCTTGAGCGACTCCTAGACTTAATTCGGTGTTTATGGTCTAAGTGTTTCTTCTCATATTCTACATAATCTGGATTTTTTATATATGGATTAATACGGTCTATAGGACGTGCTACAGGTATTTCAGTTTCTATATCTACTTTTTTAACTATTTCTACAATTTTTTCTTGTTCAATATCTTCTGATTTTTTATCCATTGGTTCTTCCTCTGACAGTTTAACTACATCATTTGAAGGTGCTGATAAGAAGTCTTCCGTTCCAGGAGGAGGAGGTATCTCCATGATCCTGGTTCCTGGGTTCATCTATACGGAGCTGGGAAGTATGATGTCTGACCTACAAGAGAACTTGCAGGTATAGTTAAATGCATTTTTTAAAATAATACTTCGTTCTTGCTGTCAATGTTTGTAAAGTGCTATTCAAAATAATTACTTTGCGAATATAAGTATACTTAATTACTAAAACTTTGCAGAGAGGTATTAGATAATCAATGAGTATATTCCTTGTTGACATGTCGAGCGAAAAAATCTATTATTGTAATAACTTTGAAAAATGCGATATCAGAAATTTATATAAAATAATACAAATACTTTTAAAGATAATTTTTTCCCTAAAAATAGTAATACCTGTATTCAAACTTGCTTCCTTTTCTCCTTAAACAATTTTCAAAATATGTCTGCCACAAGATGAACAAGAAACTACGACGTCACGACGTGTTACGAACATAAACGATACGTTTGACAATTTCGAATATTTACTACCAACCTGTTCCGAATTTGTCTATTTTTAATAATGACGTAATTTGCAATTATTTTAATTTTACTACGTGAAACATTTACTAGATCACACAACAACTTTAAGACGGGTTAATGTGAATTGAGATAATATAATATAATTTCAAAAATGTAAATATTAATCAAAATAAAAATTCATTTTTCGGAGAATTCGGAACAATCTTTGAAACCAAAAATCTGTCAAAACTGCTTGTCAACTGTCAGTAACACAAGGAAGAAGGAAGTTATATTTTTTGGTTATGTACATATAAAATCTTCATATTTATTGTAGTTTTAAACATAGATAAAAAAATTAAAATATAATGGAAGACGAACAATCTGTAAATGGAAATGCAGAAGAATTACCCGAAAAAAACCAAAAGAAAGTTGCTAAATATGACAGTGGAGCTGCAGATTTAGAAAAAGTCACTGATTATGCAGAAGAAAAAGAAATATCTACCCAAGATGTAGCTAATGCAATTTCTGCCATAGGTGATAGGAGAAACAAAGATGCTTTAGAAAAACAAGCTAGAGAAAAAGAATTGTTAAAGGTTTCTGTAAAAAAGGAAGATGTGGACTTGATCGTTCGCGAAATGGAAATATCTCGTACATTAGCAGAACGAACTCTTAGAGAATATCATGGAAATGTTGTAAATGCACTTGTAGCACTTACCAATTAATTAAAAATGTATACATAAGTATTTAAAATAATAGGTAATGTTTGAAATGTGAGTGATAAATATATGAAAACATTTTTTAAACATTTTATTACAAATAACACGGTAAAATGTACTATAAACAAACAAATATAACATAAATATATATACAATTTTGTTTATCCTGGTGGCCAACCTAATTGCCGTCCTCCTAAAATGTGAATGTGTAAATGATACACTGACTGACATCCATCTTTTCCATTATTTATAACTACCCTGTAACCATTAGGAAGTCTTTTTTGGGCAAGCGTTTTTGCAACAAACATAATATGACCAAGAACCTTAAACATTTTTTTTAAAACAAAATTGAATGCTAAAATTATAAAGACCTACTTTCTTATCATCTTCGTTGGAATCATCCAATTTTGGTATTCGCTTTTTAGGAATAACAAGAAAATGGACAGGGGCTTGGGGATTAACATCATTAAATGCCAAACAATTTTCATCTTCGAAAATAATATCTGCCGGGATTTCTTTAGATATTATTTTATCGAAAATGGTTTTTTTTGAAGGGTCGTACTTTGCATTTAATGAGCGTTCGACTTCTGAACTCATCTGTAAAAAAAGTACCAAATAAAATGGGAGGATCTAATGTACAATAAAACTCCAATTAAATTAAATATATACCTACATTTTTAATAGCAAAAATATTTTGACGAAATGCTAATTTTTTATAGACTATGGTGTTTTCTAGTAGTTTTTTAAATATAAATATCATTTTGTTTATTTTTTATTATTGCAATGACACAAGTTCAAAATAAATAATTTTCACTAATAGCGAATTCACAAGAACGTAGATGTATTTCTATTGGTTGTAGAGAGAGACATCACTAATAATACAGCCAATTATATGCACTATCGAAAGTACATGTGGAATGTTGTAAATTTTGCCTTATCTAAAACGGAAAAGGAAGGAATAGAAAAAGCAACGCTTGTCATTTGTCACGTCAAAGGTAGTCGTACCATACCGTAAATGTACGAGAATTAAATCGATTAAAAATTCTCAAACTTGGCAGCATTTGTTAGCAGCCCTGTTTCTTGAAGAAAATAAAGTGTTTCCCTAAACTATCTACAAAATTTGAAAGGTAAAATTGCATATAGCTAACAATACTTCATATTTAGTAATTTTGAAATGAAATTTATGAATTGGGAGGTAGACATGATAGCTTTAGGTAGGACTATTAAATTACGTCAGTGATTTGTGTTTCTCCAACTTATTTAACGTATATTTTCAGTTGGAACTCCAGGATGATAAGTGTATAGGTATTAATTTCTTAGAAAATGTCTTCAAACGGTGAAGCGTGTGTAATATGTAATGTAGGGTGGATACCAGATACAGATTATATTGAAATATTTAGTACTGACGTAAGTAAACAAATAGTTACTGTTAAATAAACTATTTTATATTGAAATATATTATTTTTAGTCTAATAGAGAATCAGATCTTCACTTTGCATCTTTAGTTTCTAAATTATTAGACAAAGAAATAAAAGAGGATCCAAATGGTCCACAACTTATTTGTAAAAAATGTTTTACACTTATAACTGAACTTGACGAATTGCATACACGAGTAACCGAAATTAAACATGAAATATTTGACAGTAGTACAATTAAACAAGAAGATGAACTTCAAGACACTGAGTCTGGATCAGAGCATTTTCCCAAAAAAATGCTGTTTATACCTTCTTCTGATGAAGACTCCTCTCAGGTAGTTTTATTTTTCATATATAATGATAAAAAAGTTATTGTAAATATTATATTGTATTAATATCAATTTAGGTTTCTACAGAAAAAAATAGTTTTGAGAAAATCCAATTAGAACTTGTTAAAATACAGAGTATTGGGTTAGAAGAAGATATAGAGCAACAAAATAGAGAAAATTTGAATATGGAAATTGAAACAAACATAGAATATCAAAATTTTTCGGGAGATGAAGGCGAGATTTTAGATGCAGGGGCAATAGAGAACTCCTCTGATTCTGATTATGAGCCTTCAAATTTATCAACATCACTTGTCCAATCTTCCCTTAATAAAGGTATGGTATCTATTTTGGAAAGCACAATGTTGTAATGATTTGCCATGGAAATATTATTGGTCTACAGTTGAAAAAACTGATGATGTAAATTATTTATTAGAATTCTTTTCCAACTTTATACTATTTGTTATAAAGAACATTAAAAAAATTAAACTGTTAAACAAAATTAATGATGCTTGTTGTAGCAAAACAACATTTTTTAAATAAATGTGAAAATTTTGTTAAAGTTTTTTTTTCATATTTTTAGTAAGATGAAATTCCACATAGTAAGGGTTACTACAATAAAATTCTATTTGTTACACTTGTTAATACATTTTTTGTAAGGTAAAATAATATTTTAGAAATAAAAATGAAATTGGAAGGATCTGGTACTGAAGGAATTATAAAAACAGGATCATCAACCAATTTAGAGAAAAAACCAATTATATTAAGAAAGAAATTATCAAACATGCCTTTGGAAATGCATCTTGAAGACAAAAAACAAGAATCAACTATTGCTTTGCCAGTAGTTTCCAAGGAAGGCAATTTGTATACATGTCTTTTATGCCAAGGAGATCAAACTGTTGCTGGGGAATCAAAAGCAATTGTAGCTCATGTTAAAGATACACATGGTGTAAGATTGTACATCTGTGATGTTTGTGGCCAAGATTTTTGTAAAAGGAATCAACTATCTGCACATTTTGATGAACATGTAGCTTCAGAAGAAGGAGATTTTCAATGTGAAGTTTGCAATAGAATTTTTAGTAATTTGAGACTGTTTCGTATTCATAAGAGAATGCATTATCCACAAACAAAAGCTTGGGTATGTGAAACTTGTGGAAAAAAGTACAGCAGCAAGAATCTTCTAGATGAACATGTCAATACACATTTAGGTATTGTTTTTTTTTACAAATTTATGTACAAAAGAAAATTCTAGTACTTTGATCTAAAAATTTCAATAACAAGCTGATTGTTGGTTTAGTATAATATAAATCATAAATTCTACTTATCTGGTGAAAACAATAAGTATGTTAATCATTTTTTAGGTGTTCGTCCTTACATATGTGAAGTATGTGGTAAAGATTTTGCAAGCAAATATACTTACAAGGCTCATGAAAAAACCCACGAAGTGAGACCCAGACCATTCAAATGTTCTCAATGTGAAAAGTCTTTCCTTAGCCAACAAAATCTCACCCAACATGAACGCACTCATCTTGGAATGAAAGAATACGCATGTCAATTATGTGGTAAACAATTTGGTTCAGCACATAACTTGGAAGTTCATTCAATAGTTCATACTGGTTATAAACCCTTTATGTGTGGATTGTGTGGAAAAGCTTTTGCAAGGAAAGCAGAGATTAGGGATCATGAAAGGACCCATACAGGTTGGATATATCTGCATTAGTACTGTAAAAACTTTAAATTTTAACCAAAATTATTTTTTTTTCAGGTGAAAGACCTTATCAATGTGAATTTTGCGGTGCGACGTTTAGTCAGAGATCAAATTTACAATCTCATAAAAGAGCAACTCACTATGATGACAAAAGATATCAATGTACAATTTGTGGAAAAGGATTTAAGAGACGACGTCTCTTAGACTACCATATCAAAGCAGCACATACAGGTAAATATTTTTTTAAGTATCGACGAAGTCGGTCGCCATCACGTTTTCTATTGGAATGTAATTCAATGTTTGTTGGGGCATATAGCCCAGGAAGTAGTTGTTTTTTCGTAGAAAACGGTCAAGCTTGGTATAGAAACTGTTAAGTTTCTTTACCTTGTGTGCAGGTGGAAACAATTTTCCACTTTTTCAATTTTTTTTTTTTTTAATATTTTTACCATTTGATTTCATCATTGTGGTCATCTTCAGCACCCAATGTTATACATTTGCAACCAAAACATTCTGATATTATTAGGAGTCCCGAAATTTCTTAGTTATCCTCTGACATATATGGTTAGTGCTTTTTTTAATGGAAGTTTACCAAATGATTGAAAATTAAAAATGGTTACTGTTTTCAAAAAAGTTCATGAAGTATGATTATAAGCAATTTTATGTCCATATCTCTGTTGCTAGCAATTGAAAAAGTCATGACAGAATCAGTTCCTTTTGTGAAAAATATGCCTTGTTGGGATAGGGAATCTGGATAACAAATGTGAGGCATCAGGGCTATACTTTGACCAGTCAAAAGCAATTGATATGGTCAATCACACTATATTGCTGAGTATTTTCGGAATAACAGATATATCATTAACTCTTACCTTAATCAGCAATATCAATTTGTGAGTATGCAAGATGGCAAAGGCAAATCTTCTGTATCAGAAGAGACATTGATTACAACGGGGGTTTTGCGACCTTCCCTCTTCTCCTTTACATTAATTCTCTGTAATTTGTGTTAAGTGACTCTAGCTGCATAGTATTTCAGTTTGCTGCTGATAATACCTCTCTCATTATCATTGATTAAAATGTGTAGGATAGTAGATAGTTAAATGTGTTTTCTTTTAAACGAAATATTAATAAAAATGGATCTATAACAATTATTCCCATATTTATAGTCCATGATCAAGTCGTTGCCGATACAAGGCTGAGTACCTTTAACATGGGAATGTAAAGTCCCACTTTATACTTGAGACTCATTTTTAAGTCAAATGTGATGCATATTCAACCTTGAGGATCTCCAAGCACAGCTCGTAGTGTTGAGTGACTCCAGCTGCACAGTATTTCAGTTTGATTTTGTTAGTAGATAGTTCAACTTTAGCTACCGACCCACGATAACTATGAATCTTTGCAAGATTCTTTATATTGTAGGTATAGTTCTAACGATTCTTCTTAATTTTAAAAATTCTTATTATGTGATAGCTACCAAATAAATCATTACAAATTTTAGTAGCAAATTATTTTTAATAGTTTATTATTTTAATAGTTATGAATTAATTTAAAACTATAACAGTCGTAGTCTAGTTTTAACCTGAATTATATCATGTGTTTATCTTACTTAAGATAATCATCTATAAATAGGCTGTTAAACACTAGTTGGTCTGATCTCTAGCATGATTATCTCATATACAGAGTGTACCAACCTTACGACAAAATTCGCTATATGGGTTGTTTTAGAAGATGTCAAAAAATGTTATTAACAAAAATAGTAGATGTCTTTAGGGTCCATATTTTAAAATTACCTTAAACTATTCAGAGTGTTGTATAACTCCGTTACAATCCAAACATATGATTTTTTAAATGGGAACCCCTGTATATTATACCGAATTCGGACTGCTAAAATTTCTTTGAAGATTTTAATATATGGTTTTGATACGTTATACAGAGTCCTTCAGAAGTTATGGACACATTTGTGTGAAAATCGTAGGTAAATCAACGCTCTGTATCTTATTATACGTTGATGAATAAAAAAGTCGTTCATTAGGCCACATACTACAGATTCAATAAAATAATTCTATTATATTTACTGCAAGTATTTTTATTTTTAATGTTTAATCGTTTCCAGGTGAGAGACCTTTCAAATGCGAAGTATGTGATGCGACCTTTGTTTATCCAGAACATTTTAAAAAGCATCGCAGAATTCATACTGGAGAAAAACCTTTTCTTTGCGAAGTCTGCGGAAAAGCTTTTAATAGTAGAGACAATCGAAATGCTCACAGGTTCATTCATTCAGATAAAAAACCATATGAATGTTTGGTATGTGGTGCAGGTTTTATGAGAAAACCTCTGCTGTATCAGGTAAATAAGTTCATTTCAATTAAAACATTGTTGTTTATTATAAATCGTTAATTTTTTTATTTAGCATATGCAAACTCAAGGTCATTTGAACGATACGATCGTCGTTAATCAACCAAGACTAACGACTGAAGATGACCAATTAGTAACTGTGAATGCAGCAGGAGAGATGGAAATTTTGGATGGTGTTGAAGATGGAAAGTTGTATATTCAAGACGGCGCTGAGCATATTATAATTGATGGGCAACAAATTACTTTTGCCGAAGTCGGTAGCGAAGGGGATAATGAAGAAACTATTGATGAAATTGAACAGGTTAGTTAAATAACCATTTAAGTATTTAGTGTACTGTAATTTTTTTTTGCTAGGTGGTGACTGATCAGACAGATGAAGATAGTGAAGAAATAATCACAAGTGACGCGTTAGCCAATGGTGAAACCCAAATAATCGAAACTCCAGATGGTCCTGTTCAATTAGTCAAAGTTCGAATTCCTAATGAAAATGGAGAAGAAGAAGAGGCTTGGATTAAAATTATTCCTGAATAGACTGTATATTTTTGCATCATTATTAAAGTTGTATTGGTAATTTAGATTAAGCAAATATAATTGTCAAAAATTTTTCTTACTTTTTATTGTATAAGGTACTCAGAAAAACTTGTACATTAACTAACTTAATTTATTTAACAACTAGATTACATTTATTTACATATCTTCAGTACTCCACATCAATGCTTCATCTTGCATTGCTTTTTTGGAATTTTGTGTTTGGAACCATTTTGATTCGTAACCATTCGATCTATCTACTCCATCCCATCTATATCCTGGTCGAATTCCATATCTGTTGGGCATAAAGTCTCCCATGTACATTGGTTTTTCTAAAAAAAAAATATCTTAATCAAAAATAATTAAAGTTATGGTTATATAATATCTAATTCTGCTGAAAACAATCCCTGCAAAGAATCTTAAAAAAAAATTACCTGGAACACCTTGTTCAACAGCAACTTTCTTTTTCTTTTTTCTAATATAAGCTAACATAGGATCGCCTTCTCTTTCTTGTTCTTTCAGATATTTTTCTAAATCTTCATCATCTGCATACCTAGCCAAAGGCTTGTCCATTTCTTTTAATTGATCCTCATACTTTGCAGTTTCATCCTGAACTTGCTTCAATCCTTTTCCCCACACTGAATATTTTTCTTTTAATTCTTTATCTCTTGCTTCTTTTTCAGGATCAATGATTTTTTCTTGTTTTTTCTTTCTTATGACAGTAGCAGCGTTTGCTCCAGAAATATCTGCAGACATTGTCCTAAACATTTCCTCTTCTTGTTTTTGCAAACGAGTTAAGTCTTCTACCAAGTTTTGTGCATTTTGTAGGCCTGATTTCTTTCCACTTAAGGTAACTTCAGGTTTAGATTGCACATCATTATTTTCCCATCTAGATGCCTTTCGCCTAAAGAAAATAAATTATTTCATTAAAAATTAATGGTGAAGATATAAATTGTACAAACTCACTTTACTTCTCTGTATTTTTTTCTTTCGGGAGATTGGTCCCTCTCCTTTCTAGGTGGAGAGTAGTTTTGATCTTTTCTTCTGGGTGAAGAAATATTCTTATTCTTTCTTCTGGGTGGAGAGAGATCCTGGTCATTTCTCATGAGTGGAGTCTTGTCTTTTTTTCTGGGTGGAGAGAGGTCCTGCTCATTTTTTATGAGTGAAGAATGGTTCTTTCTTCTGAGTGGAGAAAGATCCTGGTCATTTCTTATAAGTTGGGAATGGTCCTTGTTCTTTTTTCTGGGTGGAGAGAGGTCCTTATCTGTTCTTCTATATGGAGAATGGTCCTGGTCTTTTCTTCTGAGTGGTGAAAGATCCTTTTTTCTTCTTGGTGGAGAGAGGTCCTTATCTGTTATTCTAGGTGGGGAAAGGTCCTGCTCTTTATTTCTAGGTGGAGGAAGATCCTTATCTTTTCTTCTAGTTGGAGAAAGGTCCTTATCTTTTTTTCTGGGTGGAGAAAGGTCCTTATCTTTTCTTCTGGGTGGAGAAAGGTCCTTATCTTTTCTTCTGGGTGGAGAAAGGTCCTTATCTTTTCTCCTGGGTGGAGAAAGGTCCTTATCTTTTTTCCTGGGTGGAGAAAGGTCCTTATCTTTTCTTCTGGGTGGAGAAAGGTCCTTATCTTTTCTTCTGAGTGGAGAAATGTCCTTATCTTTTCTCCTGGGTGGAGAAAGGTCATTGTCATTTCTACTAGGTTCTCCTATAGGTTGCCACAACCTGCTTTTAGTTTTTTCATCTATTCTCATAGAAGGGGGTCTATCATCTATTACTGCCACAATTTGAGGTGCATCTTCATTTGCTGCATCTATATCAACTTGTATTTCCTCTGATAAATTGGTGTATATATCATCATCAATTATTTTTAAACTAAAAAGAAATAACGGTTACAAACAAAATGGGTAAATATTTTTTTTTAATTGAAAAATAGTTTCTAATAATTTGTATTTTTTTAAATATTAGCAAATATATTTTTACCCCTTTCCGGAGATTTTATTAGCGTCTTTCCGTTTTTTCTTCTTTCCTGTTTGTTTTCCAATTTTTAAATATTTTTTAAGATAATCTTTTTGATTAATTACACTCATATTGCATACAGTTATTAACAATAAAATAAAATATATAATTTAAAAAATGTTTAACTAGTACATAACCTACTTGCTTATCTTCTTTTTTATATGATTATGCTTAACTTAGAAGTAGAACATAATTATGTGAAAAACTGTGATATTTTTAGTTATGCTTCTATAAATGCTGGCAAATAAAAAAAAATAAATTCAAAAAATGTCTTAAATATTTTTGTAATGATTTTTTGTTTATCTAAGACCTAAGACAAAACTAACTAACTAATGTGTATGTAGCTGGAAAAGTTTAATGCTAGGGACCATGGGTTGTTTTGTCATATGTTTTGACGACATTGACAGATAGATGCTGTAATGAGAGGTAGTTTGTTGTTAGTAGTACGAAATTATGAGTTGAACAATATATTCTAAATATGTGCGAAGTACAGTCTGATGTTCTTGCCGAATTTTCATTAAAAAATCAAGAGGATACGTTTAATGTTACTTGTATAAGCAGTAGAACATTTATACGGTAAGTCAATTAGATATGTCATATGTCATTTTTAATCATAAGAATACGTTATTTTTTAAGTGGTATAAAAACATAATACATTTTGAAATTATTAATTATATAAATAGTCTTTAAAATATGAGTAATAGTGGTACTGAAGAGTTGGCCCAAGATGTTGGTGAAGAAAATACAAATACAAAACCTCCCGATATACATGATTTTGTTATTATAAAACCAATAAGTCGCGGAGCATTTGGAAAGGTGTTCTTGGGTTATAAAAAAAACAATATTGATGTCATGTATGCTATTAAAGTGATGAAAAAAACAGAAATGATTAACAAAAATATGGTAACACAAGTAGTAAATGAAAGAAATGCTTTAGCGCTTACAAAGAGTCCATTTTGTGTACAACTATTTTATTCACTACAAACAGCATCCTCAATATACTTAGTTATGGAATATATGGTTGGAGGGGATTTGAAATCACTTCTTAGTGTGTATGGTTTCTTTGATGAACCAATGGCTATATTTTATGCTGCAGAAGTTTGCTTAGCACTACAATATTTACACAAACACAATATTATTCATAGAGATATTAAACCAGATAATATGCTGCTGTCTAAGGACGGACATGTTAAGTTAACTGATTTTGGTTTATCTAAAGTTCAAATTCATGGAGATTTGGAAATAACTGATTTTCAAAATTTTACACCAAATATTTGTATGAGAACTCCTGGTCAATTATTAAGCTTGACATCTCACTTAAGTTTTGGCTCAGGAAATTCTAAAAATGTAAACAGTATTGCTGCTCATTCTGACTCAATTTCAGAAATTCATTGTGAAAGTGCTCTTAGTAGGCATGACGTGTCACATTTAAAGGAAAATGTTTCAAGTAATGCCAAACATAATTCTTCTGTATTATCAGGTATCACATATCTTTCTACAGATTACAATACTCCTTCTCGATTATCAGATACTTCATATCACACTTGTCAAAGTAGCCAAGAAGAATTTAAAGAAAACTCATGTGATAGTTCCCCAATAAGTAGAAAAATATGTAGTTGTAGTTATTACAAGATTCAGGAGGTTAGAGATAGAAAAAGAAAAATAAGGTCACCATCACCAAAAATGGCCAGAAAGGCATTTCTTAAAACAGGATTAACAGGTGAAATGGAAATAATGAGAGTTGAATCACCCAAAGGAGTTACTTTTTCTACACCTGTATCTGCTCAGAAAAACAAACCAAAAGCTACTAGGTTTGAATTGCCAAAACAATCTATAAATGAAAGTATGAAACCTATTGATGGTAATAGTCAAATTATGAGCCCCATATCAAGTGAAGCAACTACTCCTAAAACTCCAAGAACTCCCTTTCGCACTCCTAAATCTGTGAGAAGAGGACAATGGAGTTCAAATCAGAGAATATTAGGAACTCCTGATTACCTTGCTCCGGAACTGCTATTAAGGAAAGGTCACGATCATGCTGTGGATTGGTGGGCTTTGGGATGCTGCTTATATGAATTTGTAACAGGTATTCCACCCTTTAATGATGCTACACCTCAATTGGTTTTTAAAAATATTCTTGAACATAACATAGAGTGGCCTACTGATGATGAAGCTTTATCAACTGCAGTTGTTCAAGGAATTGAGGCTCTTCTAACTGAAGTCCCAGAAGAAAGAGCTAATGCAGATGATGTCATGAAAATGGAAGCCTTTTGTCAAATTGATTGGGCCAATTTATTATCAACTATACCTCCTTTTGTACCTGAACCATATGACCTGACTGATACTGGATATTTTCAAGCAAGGAATGAATTATTAAATTTTAATATATCAAACTTTGAGTTCTAGTACTGTATATATTTGTAAAGTCATCTCCTTACTAAATAAATATATATGTAATGGTAAAACTTTTACTTGTATACAATAAAATAAATATGGAATATTTAAAAGATCAATCAGTTTTTATAAGAAAGAAGAATCTAACCTCACTTTTAATAAAATAGCGCCAAAGCTTATGTTTGCAACATTACGTTTAAATGGAATGTAACACGGTAAATATGGATATTCAAACAATAACTCCACATGAATGGCGAAAAAATGAAGAGCACTACTCAAATCTGTTAAAAG
The DNA here is from genome assembly GCA_035357415.1 of Ophraella communa. Classification (NCBI taxonomy): domain Eukaryota; kingdom Metazoa; phylum Arthropoda; class Insecta; order Coleoptera; family Chrysomelidae; genus Ophraella; species Ophraella communa. The sequence goes on along the minus strand of CM068994.1, from coordinate 25,319,301 downwards.
ATCATTCATTAAGAAATAAAATACCATTACTTAATATTCACAAATTGGAACAATTGGGTAGTTTAAAACTGGTCAGATTCGTCGGAATGATTCAAGATATGCACACTCCTGAGTATTATTTAGAAAAATTTGAAGTAGTGAATAAAGTTACAAATGAAAAGTCTTTGTTGCATAGTAAATATGTGGAAAGCATAGCTGTAAGAGATAATGAATACATCAATTTTGAAAATTCGTCCAACGTTACCTCAGAACGTCAAATCTTTGTTGTTATTTCAGTACCTGCAGTAAATTCATGGGTTAATAATTTTGAACAAAAGTTAAAAACTGTTCCAGAAAATTGTATACAGAGTACATCAAATAAGAAAAGAGTTCATGAAGAAACAATGGATGTAGAAGATGCTAATATAAGTGATGCTAGCACTAGTAACAATATCCAAATTAAAAAAATATGTAACAATCAAATTAAACCAACAGACACTACTAATTCGGTACCCAGCTTTCCAAAAGATATTTTTCCATTTCCTGAGGAGGATAATCAAGTTTATCATATAAAATTGTATGGGGACCAAGATAAGCTCAAAATTAATGATGTTTGTGAGTTTGTTGGATTTTTGGATGTGGACCCATCTTTAAATGCTAATGAGGATGATACTATGGAAACTGATGTAACAGCATGCTTTTTACCCAAAATTCATTGCACATGTGTTAGAAAAATAGAACATGGTAATCCTTTGTTACGTGATAATGTTGGTGAATATGGTAAAGAAAAGTTAAGTTTAATTCGTAAAGATATACTGATTTTATTAACTCAACTGCTATTGGGAGATACATTAGCTGCTGAATATTTACTACTGCATTTGATATCCAAAGTTTATCTACATAGAGAAGGCCTGGCACTGGGCAAACTGTCATTAAATATTTCAAATATTCCAGAACTTCCTAATTATACAAATGAGTTATATACATTTATAGAAAAAATGGTTTCAAAGAGTGTTTATTTACCAATGACATTAGAAAATCTAAATGATTTGACTTTTATTCCAAAAAAAGATTATGAATCAAATTACTTATCATCAGGCATACTTCAATTGAGTGATAATACTCATTTTGTATTAGATGAAACCAAGTTGACACCTGGAAAATTAAATGCAGCTGGTATAAACAATATAAAAGCTGTATCAGAAGTAATTAAACATCAGACCTTGGCATATGACTTTAAGTATTATCCACTAGAATTTAATTGTGATATACCTTTCCTAATATTGTCAGAAGGAAAATCAATGATTAACAGTGATATCCACATTATTTTGGAGCCTGATCCAATGTGTACCAATACCTTTAAAGAAATAGTTGAAGCTGCTGAACATTTTTTAAAACCAGAATTACTAAATGACATCAGAAAATATTTAACAATATCAAGAATATCTGATTATACTATCACAGAACAAAATGAACAATTTATCCAAAATGAATTTGTTAATATGCGCCAACTTAAAAGTGATGTTACTGCCGATGATTTACATAATATGCTTATTATATCCAGACTGGTGTCCATTTCTGAGGGAAAACCATATTTTGATCAGGAATCATGGAAAAAGGCTTTTGGATTGGAGGAACAAAGAAATCTTAGAATTAAGAATGTAAACAAATAATTTAAGAAACACAATGTTCCTGTATGTGAATATTAACAATAATAAACTATTTTTAAAGAATATATGACTTGTAGATTCTTACCACCAACACAATTTCCAAATTTTTGTATTCAATTTAAGCTTATAGCATTCAGAGTTCAAAGGGTTTTTTTAAGTTTTGTTTTTCGTAACTGAAAGGTTAATGTCAATAGATTAAATATCTGTTTTTATATTAATTAATACAGAAAACCAGACACATTTCTGTCAAGTGGACATAGCAGGTTAATGATAAATAATAAAGTGATTTACTGCTTCCATGTCAGTGATTTTTGATATATTCTGTAAACATAATGTTGGTAACACAATTCAAAATCACTTATTTTGTTTTTAAAATATCTAACATTAACTTATCCTACTAGAACACAACACTGATAACTAAGTAATAAAAATAGGCAAATAATTTTTTTTGTTCATTGAAAAATCAAATAGGATCGGATTAATAAAGTCACCAATCGTTTGTTGTAAAACAAGTCTTGGTTAATTTAACAGAAATTCTATCTGTAATCATAGTTTTGGATTGTAAGAATTTTCTTTACAAGTATTAAACATTTTGAAAACTGCCAGAAATCACCGAGAATAGGTAAATAATAATACTGCGCAGCCTCATGATGTCGCCGATATGTTAATGATTGTTGCATGAACAAACGTTTTGTTATAAATAAGCCCCCTGTATTAAATTAAGGAACTTATTTTTGCAGAACAAAGGTATCTAAACAATTTGTGTCATCCGAACAAAGTGCTTCTGAAGAAGACAATCAATTGGAAGAAGAGTTGTGTAGAATATACGAAGACTTAACCACGCAAAATATAACTGCCAAGTCAGAAGTAAGTAAAGAACTATTCAAAATTGAGTAACTTAAGTAGCTACTAATTATTTTACTTTTTCTGTTTAAGACTGAACAAGAAGGCGTCAGCTGTTACTGTAGCGCATCTCACACGGATAATCTCTCAACAGATGAACACGAAAGTCTAAGAGAAATACATACAGCTCCAAAAACTATCCAGCAAAGTGATAGTGGAACAGATCTCAACGAACATTTGATACATGATATCGAGTCAGATTGGAACAAATTTTGGTCATTGAATGGCGAAAAACTCATATGGGAGTCTTGGATAGATAAATACAGTCAATACATCAACCCAGATTACATTCCTTTTGCTCATAAAAAAATAGAAAACTTTAATTCAAATGGTAAGATAATTTTGGTTACAATTATTACCAAACTTTTTACTATTGCCACAAATTTGATACAACTATTATTTGAATTCTAGCTGGAAACTCTTTAGAGGAACAATCCCTTACATGCAACCCTAAAAAGTTTACTTTTAGCGAAAAAGATGTTCAAACTTTCAAACAAATCGATAAAGAGACATCAAGAAAAGAAAACAATTCAAGAAATCAAATACTTCTAAGAACTTTATCTGGCAGCGACGAAAAAATATCTGCAGAAATTTCAGAAGGTTGATATTTAATTACCATTTATATAAGCGTATATTTGTGTGTACTTTGTTTTAGGTTGGAATCCTTTATCTCCTTCAAGCGTTGATGAAGAAACTGAAGCGGAAAGATTGCTAACTTCTCGGTGTTGCTCTCGCACTAGCAGTTCTTTAAAAACGATAGACTCGATTACTAATGTTACTCGAATGACAATTTCTTCTTTAGATTTAAGTAATAGCACCCCTAGCTCTGATAGTTTTTCTTCTGTCAGTTCAGTAAACAGTTCGGTTAGTTCGGAGGATTCCGAAGAAGAATATCAGAATCAGTGGAATGCTTTGTGGAAGAAACATTATGAAGACCAATATTTAGAGCAATATAATAAGTTCATTCAATCTGTCAGTGGAATTATAGTTTCAGGTAAGATTAAATATTCAACTATACTTTTTATTACAAGGGTTGCAAACTGGTTTTGGTGTCTATATTACTGATTATAGTGACTCAAATCTCTAAAAAATTGACTTTTTACCAACCTAAGACAAAAATAATAAACCTTCATCCACCATATTAATAGCACTTTAAAAGTAATTACAGATTACATAATTTTTTTTGTAATTGCCACCCTTTTCCCCACTGATCTGCTGAAAAATGAGCTAGTTTTTAGTAGTTATACCAGGTATATTAAATATTATTAATAAATGTAACGTTTCGCTTTTGCAGTTTCGGATAAAATAAAAGAAATGAGCGTTAGTGATCAATCTACAAAAACTACGATTCATGACAACGAGGATCCTACGTTGTTGGAAACAGGATCTTCACATTTCGAAACTGACGAACAAATACCTAGTCTCTCTCATAGCAATAGCTTAAGTGATGAACAGAGTGATGATGAAGATACAATCTATAAAGAGATGATTGCGATGGGCTTACCTACTGCTTTTGGACCTAATAAAATCTACAAATCATTAGAATTCGAAGATCTTAAAAACAACAAAAAGTATGATTTTTCTGGTATATTTTCAAGTGATTTTTGTAGAATATTTCTTCTTGGATTCATTATTAAATAAATTTTTTTCTTAAAATTAAAATCAAAGAACCAATAAATGTAGGTTATCAGTTGTTTAAAAAAAATATTAGGTATTTATAGTTTATGAACACTTAAACGGTATTTTAGTAATCAATTACATCAGAAAGCGCAAGTGAAGGTCAATAAAATTAACTAGTTATCTTTTTAGATATTATAATCTATAATAATCCAGTAAAATTAGCCAAACAATGTGATGAATGTAATCAAAGCGGGAAAAACGAAATTTTGTGTGGGTGTTAGTTGTTCAAGGGTAAGTTTAAATTCGAAAATGCAACCTTCCACCCCTTGTACAAAAGATGCCATTTTTATTTTAAGGAATGAAATGGTTTTTTGATTTTACGACGTTAATTGGGTCATTCTTAAAATTCACAGGTTTAATTTTTTTTAATGAGGAAGTCCGCTAGCACTACCACTACAAATTTTTTAGGTCAAAAATGAGGGACTGTTTTCTAGGCCGTTTTGTTCACTTGTGTCGTATAGAATTACTATATTTTTACATTTGAAGTAATTTAAGCACTTCCCGAGTACATACTTTTACAAAATAAAAATTTTTAATTAATTTTGGGGGAGAAAATGTCATTAGCAGTGATTTTAGGTATATCTAGTTGAGTGTTTCTATCCACCATTTACATTAGTAAAAATTGACAGTTAAAGTAAGTTCTCATTGGTCGCTTCACTAAGAAATTTCTGTTTGCACCAATAATAGCGACAGATGTAAAAAATGCAGAGTTGACATTTTTTGCAAACATTAATAATTTTCAGACGACCTAGCCATCCTTGTGGTGGCAAAAACAGCAGAACTATTGCAGAGAATGGCACATAAAGTGATAGCGGACATACTAGTATGGATGGAGCGGAAAAAACTGAGAATAGCGGCACAAAAAACGGAAGTAGTCCTTCTTGCAGCAGACAGGAAAATAAAAAACATCACGGTGAGGGTCAATAACACAAAAATAAGGAGCCAAGAGACTGTGAAGTATCTAGGGGTCTATTTAGACAGAAACATGTACATGGGCCACCTCATAAGGAAAACAGCAGAAAAGGCTAGTAAAGCAATCGCCAACCTGGGACGCATCATGCCTAACCTAGGGGGCCCCAAAGAAAGTACAAGACGTATCCTGTGTGCGATGGTAAACTCGATAGTACTCTACGGAGCGGTAATATGGCAAAGGGCAATGAAAAAACACAGCGAAATGGAAGCGTGAAAAGTAAATGAAAAAAAAAATAAAAAAGAAAGAACGGAAGGAAGTAGTGAAGAGAAACAGAAGGAAAATCTTGAAAAACAAGCAACATCACCCTGTGTCGTCCCCACTGAAGTAATGCCTGACGGTAGTTAAGGATTTTAGTTACTATATGTTAGTTGATATAATGGATGACGATATCTCTTTAGGTTATCTAGGAATACTTCTACAATTGCCATATGCATAACTTAAATTAAGCAAAGATGACACACATTTGTTGTATTTCTGTGCAGATTTCTGCAGATCTTTATATTTTATTTTCTTCTCTGCTTCCTTCTATGTAATATTGTGATCTGACGGCACAGAAACGTCAATCAGACATCATTCCCTTTGGATGTTAATTGTTTGCAGCTTTACTTAGTCTTCATCCTTCACCTTGTGATGTTTCCTCATTGTTTAAAGTGCCTTAACGTCGTAAAATCCAAAAATCAAATTCATCCCTTATAGTAGGAGAGCCAGCGACACTCGATCCTACGTGTTAAGGAATTGTGATAAGAATGGTTTCACGATATAATATACAAAGGGCCGAATGCAAAACCGCATTGTCGGCCAAGCATATCTTGGGCTTTTGCACTTATAAAAAATTATTAACACCTTCTTTTTTTAAGAAAGTTACGTCATAAGGAATTGTAAAAATATGACATGGTAATATAGCTGATATCAAGGAGATTAATAAAATATATGTCGGCCAGCACTTATCCTGAGCTAAATTCTTGTCGGCCAGGGGCAAAGGGGTCATTTTTCATTATTGTGCTTACGTCATCAAGAATTTCGAAATTTTTTCTTTATAATTAAAGTTTAGGTCATAAGGAATAAAGGTAAATATGTCGGCCAGGCAAATTCTTGTGCCTAATATGATGTCGGCCAGGTCAAAGTCACCGACTCCCGCCTTGGTTCGAGTCGGATGGAAAATCTTTCATTATAATTTTATTCATGTGTAATAACATTAAATTTTCTAATTTTATTCGTAAATCATCTTATACTTTGCCACCTTTTTGACATGCTCGGCTGATTTTTTGTTTTAAAAACAAAAATTATTTAAAATTATTTGTCGTCTTTTTTTGTTTTCTTTTTTTTTGGAATTCAAAGTGTCAGAAGCCATTTAGGATCGACATGATCAAAGATTGCTTTGAATATGAGGTGTTGCATGTTGCCATAGATATATAGTAGTGCAGTTGTTAATATGTAAATAAGTAATTCGTCTATAACGTTTGAAATATTGACGTACACCTTTGCAAGAACCAAAGAAATCGCCAAGAATCCCGACACAAAGAAACTCATTTCGAGTCATTTTTAGTCTGCTGCGTTAAAATTCAACATTTTTCATTAACAATGAAGTGTTTTGTTTGTGGAAAGAACATTATATTATTTACCGATATATCATTTAAAAAATGTCGTAAGGTGATTTCTTTTCGCAAGGAAAAAGGTTTAAAATACGGTAATTTACAATTATCGGAGGTCGGAGGAATCGAGAGTGAATCATGGATATCAAAGGTCATGCTATGCAACCGCTTGCTATCTCAAAGCGCGATGGCTTAAAGAATTTGAAGCTTTTTGTGGAAAAAATAATGTAAGTAACAGTGTTAAATTTTTGGAGTTTTGCATATTAATTAAATGCAAAAATAAAATTGTAATAATTTTTAGGAAAGTTCAAATTAAGACTGGGTTCTTGACGATGCTCATCACCCTGGTGAAGAACAAGTAGAGTCTGAGGGAGATGTCTCAATGGTGGAAGAAGAAAATTCAAATACGATGAGGAAGACGATAACTCTGATTTTGAATAATCTGAATGCGATTCGTGAATATCTAACACTTTTCTGAATCAGACACTTTCATATGAATTAATTTAATTCCACAATTTCTATTTTAACGACATATACCTATGTAACTGCGTATATTTATAAGTTTAATTTATTTATCTAAATAAAAAAATATGAAAAAAAATTATTTTTGTTTAAAAATAAAAAAAAAACAAGAAGATAAAAATCAGCCGAGCAAGTCAAAAACGTGGCAAAGTAAGAGATGATTCACGAATAAAATTAGAAAATTTAATGTTATTACACATGAATAAAATTATAATGAAAGATTTTTCCATCCGACTCGAACCAAGGCGGGAGTCGGTCACTTTGACCTGGCCGACATCATATTAGGCACAAGAATTTGCCTGGCCGACATATTTATTTTTATTCCTTATGACCTAAACTTTATTTTAAAAAAAAAATTTCGAAATTCTTGATGACGTAAGCGCAATAATGAAAAATGACCCCTTTGCCCCTGGCCGACAAGAATTTAGCACAGGATAAGTGCTGGCCGACATATATTTTATTAATCTCCTTGATATCAGCTATATTACCGTGTATTTTTTTTACAATTCCTTATGACGTAACTTTCTTAAAAAAAAGGTGTTAATAATTTTTTATAAGTGTAAAAGCACAGGATATGCTTGGCCGACAATGCGGTTTTGCATTCGGCCCTTTGTAAACTATATCATGAAACCACTCTTATCACAATTCCTTATCACGTAGGATCGAGTGTCGCTGGCTCTTAGACTATTAAAATTAAGTCTTTTTCACAAAAGGTAGAAGGTCGCATATTTGGATTTAAACTCATCATCTAAAATTCGCACAAAATTCCTCCTTTCTCGCTTTAATTGAATCCAATCCTAATTTTACTGAACTATAAGAAGTATAACTATGACAGTAGAATTTCCAATATTAGGTTATGTTCTATTATCGTTTCTGTACTTCCCTTAACTACAAATGAAATTTATATTTATTTTAGTCCAAAAGGAAAGTGCGACTTCACCGCCAACAGAAGTAGAATCAGTGCAGCTTTCAATTTGATAGGAATGGAATTTAAGGAACCTTCCAATGAATTGTTATCAGGTGAAGTGAACTACAAGATGAAACATATCAGACAACAAAATAGGCATCTTAAGTTACGTCCCGAGTTCAAAAGACCTAAACATTTTCTTTTTGATGATGAAGGAAACATGTTTCGAAAGCCGGACGAGGAAGTGAGAGATCTTAATTACTACAATCTAAGTTTATTAAAAAAATGTATTTATTTTCAGACAACCGACCACAATATATTTTCCGAAAGTTCTGACACTGAGCTTAGTTCTTGCGAAGAAGAACCAATTACAGGAGATGTTTCTGTGTCTCCGACGGCAGAAGAAAAGACCGAAGAGGTACAGTATACAAAAAGAAAAAGGAGGAAAAGAAAACAACCTCCATTTCCACCGGAAATTAAAAATAATAATAAGCTGAGAAAATATTGGCATAAGAGATTCAGTTTGTTCAGCAAATTTGATTTTGGGATTAAGTTGGACGAAGGTAAACATTTTAAATAACAGGAAAAACATATTTAAAAGATAATTTGCAAAATTATTGGTATAAATTCATTTATTTAACATAATATTAGAACTACTTTTATTTCGACAAATTAATATTTATTGTACTACAATGTATAATATTTTAGAAAGCTGGTATTCTGTGACTCCAGAATTGGTAGCAAAACAGACTGCGGTAAGATGTAAGTGTGACGTGATCGTGGATGCATTTTGCGGAGCTGGTGGAAATGCTATACAGTTTGCTTTTAATTGCAGCAAAGGTAACCAATTCTTTGGATAATTATTCATTTTTAACATGGTCTATATTAACTTAACTTTTCAGTGATTGCGATTGATAAAGATCCCAAAAAAATCGAGCTGGCAAAAAATAATGCAAACGTTTATGGTGTATCTGAGAAAATTGAATTTATAATTGGAGATTTTTTACATTTGGCTGAAGGCTTGGCAGCTGACGTGGTATTCTTGAGCCCTCCTTGGGGCGGACCATCGTATCTCAACAAATCGTTATACGATCTCGAGACAATGTTATTGCCAGTTCCTTTTTCGCAATTAATTGCACAAGCAAGGAAAGTGTCACCTAACGTAGTGGCTTTTTTACCCAGGAACTCCAATACGTTTGTGGTAAGTAATGATATAATAGATTTGGTTTAAACATGCCAACTTTTGAATAAAAAATAAATATATTTTCACCCGTATAAAACAGGAAATTTACTTTAACATGAAATCTGATCTTTAAATGACTCGATTTCCAATAGATCACGATTGTAGGTAATATTATAAGTAGATTGTTTTTTTTATTTTTGTTTTAAGGTTCTTCCATCTACTACCCATTTAGTTATTTCATTTTCAATAATCTATTGTGATCACATATTACAATTTATGGTCAAGATTGTATTCTGCAAAAAATTGCATTATTTTCTTGACTGTTAGTACATTAGAATATGGAGGGCCATTTCTTCCTTCCCTTTGCGCAGTCTACACAGTATTGTGTTGCTGACCCTGATGTTATGCATGTGTTTATTTAGTCCACTGTGGCCAATTAATGTCCGAACCAATATGCAAAGATAGTTTTACTTATGACATCCGTAAGAGCCTTAGAATATTTCAGACCAAGAATATTTATCCCTAGTTGAATGGCAGTACGTTTTTGAGATGAGCTGGGTTAGACTTTTGGGTACTTAGAATAGTTCCAGAGCAAAAAAGGGTGTCTTTAGCTAAAATTTTTGACATTGTGTCCGCCTGCTAGTAATCCCAGAAACCCATCATAAAACTACCCTGTTGTTGCTAAAAGTGTTCTGCATTTGTCTGCCTGTTCTTGAGCAGCTTCAGTTAAATGATTTTAAAGAAAGGAAAAAACCAATGTCAATGTCACCAACCAATTTATTAATAAAATATAGTACTGCTGTTACAAAGCTACTAGTTTCGGTCTGAATTAAAAGACCATCATCAGGCTAAAAAGAATACAATGGGAAACATCAGAATGAACATTACATAAATTGAGCAATCTTACCTGTATGTAGTACACAGATTTCAATCAATTGGAATGTATTGTGGTTACAAATTTTACTGTCAAATTGAAGTTGTTAATGACATTGAATTAAATTATATGCATAATAGTTACATTCAATAAAGTGACATGGAAAAAATAAAATAAAAAATTGATGAAATGGTTATTAATATGAAGACGGTAGAAAATTAATTAATCAATTCCATCTCTATAAGATGGAATTGAGGGAGTGGTCCAATAATAGAGGACAGTTACCTCCAAAGTGTAAAAGACATGGAGGAGGGTTAGAAGAATTAAAAAGTTCACAAGCACCCTTATAACGGGAAACTGTGGGGTTTATAGTTGAAGGGTTATAAAATAGAACCTCGTAGTCTATTTTGTAGACATGAGGGGAAAGAAGGTAGGTTTTACACCAATTACCTACCTGCACAAAATGATTTTACTATCTGAAGTTGGCAAGAATGGCCAATGCTTTCTTAGGGTTCTCTACCACATTGCTTTACTTTATACCCTGGTTTTTTGCACTACTTAGTACTCTTTTTATTACTACCTTTTGACTTTCTATAACTTCTTTTGTTAATCACTGTTTAAAGCCTGCTTAGCCTCAAAGTTGATTGGTTAAATTATCAATCGTGCAGTTTTCTTTGGATAATAACAACCAACTAGACTAGAAGAGTAATCTTTGGGCAAGAATTCTAACAGATATTTTTGCAAATCAAAGTGGTATTTATAGACTACAATTATTTTAATTACCCTTACTTTTTGGAAGTCTATCTTATTAAGAATAATTTCCAATTTTATTTGAAAAATAAGTTATGTTCAATTGAAGAGTTTTTTATTATTCTTAATACAATTATTTTGTCTCTAGTAATTTCCAATTTTTAATAATTCTTTAAATTAGATCAAACTTTCTTTATATGCTTTTAAATTTTATTTCCTACAGAAGCAATAGTTCTGTTTAAAAACTTCAAGTATTACTATCTAAACTTTAGTTGATTCTATTTTTTGTTTTCCAACAGACAGAAATTATTCAATTTTAACTCCTATTGAATGAATGTGTATAAAAAATAATGTCGGTATTGAATTATTTTGTTTTTATTGAATTGATTCTGATTTTTAATTTTATAGTTGACCAAGGAGGCAGGAAAAGACGGAAAAGTGGAAATAGAACAAAATTTCATCAATAACAAGTTGGTAGCTATTACTGCTTATTACAATGACTTAATTAGGGAGAAATAATGATAATTGTATCTATTGATAGTGTTTAAACAGTTTATTCTTCAATATTATGGAACGTCTGTGGCAGTTAATCATTTTAACATGTAAAATCAAAAACAAAGTCTGAAAATGTTCCTTAACATCTATTATCTTGTACTTCTTTACTAATGTAAGGTAGAACTTTTTTATTTGACAATTTCTTACTTTATGTAAATATTTTACATATTATCATAAGCCTTAAACAAATAAAATAGGATAATACATATGTTTGTTTCTTATTACAACCCATTTAAAGTAAAAAAATTTATTCCATTTCATTTATAAACCAGAGGGTTATTCTACTTTGATAATTTCCACATAAAGACCATGACATAACAACTTGGAATACACCAGTTTTATGCAACCACTGGGAAAAGAGAAATCCACAATATACAAATTTATATATTTAACTACCTTAATACTAACAAAACAAAAAACTATTTTTGGAAAGGATAATAATCTAAACCTGTGTTGTACTTAAATTTAGGTTTCTCTAATTTCTTAGCTTGTTCAACAAGTTCTTGAACGTCTTTTCTATAAGGTGGAGGTAATAATTCTTCATGTAATGTACATTTAAAGTTAGTTGGTTCGTTTTTCTTATAAATTTTACGTCGGATAACATCCACATCTCGACCATATTCATCCAATAATGAATAAATTGTAGTAGGCGGAACGTTGCACTCAAATAAAAAGTAACTAAAAGGATATATATACCACAAATATAATACATTTAAATTATATACATGGTATCATTACCTAGCTTGTTTATAAACAACTCCATGTACACTTGTTTTAAATGGCATATCTCTGGTTCCCAAATTTTCTAGTTTTCTTATTATGCCACCTTTTTCAAAAATAGTATTTGCTGTTCTTTTTAAGACGGTAGATAATTCCGGCTACAAAATAAAATACGTATAATTTAACCAAATTTTTAATTGATATTGAAAAATTTTACCTTTGGCATAACTCTAAATAACATTAAAATTTCATATGTTATCATTGTAAAATATTTATAAAATTTTAGTTAAAAATTTAAAAAAGCGTAGTGACATAGGTTAGAATCAAGAACGATAAACATTTACCAGGATTGCTTAATCCCATAAGACGTACATTCGCCAAAAAATCGATTGCACGTGGTGGCCTGTGACGTCACTGCAGTCCTCGGCCGTATTTTTCCTATCTTGACAGTGCATTTTAGGTCGTTTTCAATCGTCGTTTTTAGATTTATTATAAAGATATTCAAAATTTTGACTGGTAGATATTGTGGATACATTAGTGTACGTTGCATTTTTGTGTAAAATTTTTAAAAAACTTCTTTTAAACTCCAGTTCGGACTTTTAAATTTCATGTGTTACACTGCTTGGCTGGACATTGCTTGGTTAGTATCGTTGAGTGTTAACGTTAATTCAATAGTGAGATAGTTTACTTACTTACTATTTTTTTAGTATGTAGTATTTTTTGTTAATTTTAAATTTGTAATTAAAAATTCTTTATAGAATACATATTATGTCGCTCCATAAAAGATTCACGGATTGTACTAGTAATATGCTGCAAATTGTTTATTGTTTCTTTGTTTGTCAATTTTTTTTTATTTTACGTTTTTAGTGAGATAGTTTACTTACTTACTATTTTTATAATATGTAGTATTTTTTGTTAATTTTAAATTTGTAATTAAAAATTCTTTATAGAATACATATTATGTCGCTCCATAAAAGATTCACGGATTGTACTAGTAATATGCTGCAAATTGTTTATTGTTTCTTTGTTTGTCAATTTTTTTTATTTTACGTTTTTAGTGAGATAGTTTACTTACTTACTATTTTTATAATATGTAGTATTTTTTGTTAATTTTAAATTTGTAATTAAAAATTCTTTATAGAATACATATTATGTCGCTCCATAAAAGATTCACGGATTGTACTAGTAATATGCTGCAAATTGTTTATTGTTTCTTTATTTGTCAAAAAACACTAGTTTTAGGCATGATTTTGTGTAATAATAAATTTATTTGAATGTATTTTTTAAAATAAAAATAGAACTAAATAGTGTTTTCTTTACTACTCTACCTATTTCCCAAATAATATTCAATAAATTAATTAAATATAAGTATTAAAACGATTTTATGGGATTATTTATTATAAATTATAAGTGTTTAATCTTAAAAATCCAAATAGTGGTACGTTAGTATTTCAGAAATCATAAAAATACTGTTTAATTTCTATTATTTCCATGGTAAACGTTATAATGAAGGACTGCAATGACGTCACACAGCTGGCGGACAAATCAGGCCGATTAGGCAATCCTGGTAAATGTTTATCGTTCTTGGGTTAGAATAATATTAAACTCTTCTTTCTTATTTTTAAACTTAAACTATTGTCTAAATAGCTATTTAGCTCTACACAATAAAATGAGAGTTTGATTTAAAAATGGAAGAAGGAAGACGAAGATTCACATAACCATTAAATATTTTAAGATTGAATTGAATAGTTTACCGCCAATGTTTATTTATAAATATTTTTGTAATGGATGAAATAAGTAAGTTAACTTTGAATATTATAAAATACTACATAATGTCAGAATAGTAAATATTGAATTCCATTATTGATAGGATATTATTTCCAGAACTTCAAAAAAGAAAAAGTAAAGCTGCAAATGAAGGCAACAATAGAGTTTTGGTCGCGATTTGCGCCGAACTTTCCGAATTGTATATGAAAAGTGCACAATTTCAAAAAGCAATTGAAGAATTTAAAACTCTTGCTGAAATACATAAATCAGAAAATAATCAAATTGAATATGCTAAGGCAAATCGAGGCATTGGGGAAGCCTATTTGGGCCTTAATAATTACAAAAAAGCGTTGGAACATCAAAAAATTTACCTTGGTCAGTATATTTTCAATTAAGTAAACATTAAAATTGAGAAATTTACTTTTACAGATATTGCAATAAAGGAAAAAAATAATCTAGAAATTCAAAGAGCTTATGCTACTATTGGTCATATTTATTTAACTATACACTTAGAAACACCAAGTGATACTGAAGAAAATTTAAATGCAGCATATAAATATTTTATGAGAAGTATGAAGGTTTGTGAAAGGTATCCAGTCAAAATTTATAAAATTAAAATGCAGAGATTTAATATATTAATTTTATCTTTAATAAGAACTCATCAATTGTAATACTGACAATAAATAAAACATATTTTAGTTTAACTGGTATAAGTAAGCTTGAAAAAGCAGATATGCAGGCAAGGTTATTTTCAAATCTTGGATTGGTTAAAGATAGTTTGGGAGATTATAATAAAGCAATAGAGTTGTTTGCCACTTCAATCAGCATTTGTAAGGATAATGATATTTATGAACAATTGAGTAGAGGTTATATATCTTTAGCAGCTTTATTTGAAAGGCAAAATGAAACTGGGAAATCTATGCATCACTATAACTTAGCAATAGAAGCAGCAAGTAAGTACACATAAATATGTTTTCTATAATATATTTTGTTTTATCAGATTACATTCAAATTTAATGATCCCAAATATTGGTTGATTTATTATGTTTATGTCAGATAAAATCTTGATTGTTTTTTTACATTTTAGAGAAAATAAAAGGCAATGTAGATTTAATGGGTGCTGTACTTCTTGCAAAATCAGAAGCTTTAATAAAATTAGGTGATTTTTATGGTGCTAAAAAATCTTTATATAAAGCATATAAATTGAATAGTCCAAATATTCAAGACAGAAAACTTATTGAAAAATCTCTAAGAGCAGGTAAATTTAATTAATTTTAATATACATAATAATGTTTTTGTACAGATTGTCAAAATAAAGGATACACTTGGGTAATTCAAAAAGACTTAGATACAAAAATTTATTACATATCTAAGGAAGCAAGGACTTAGGTCTTACTACATGTTGGGACTTCTTGCCCAAACTTCTGAATTTGATATTCTAATACCTTATATATCTAACTAAATTATTGTTTTTGCTAAAAACAAGCAAATTGGTTGTTAATGAACTTTGTGTACAAGAGTATTAAAACAAAAAGTTAAAAAAATTTAATTAAGATGTAACAAAATGTAATGAATTACAGTGGCTACCATGTGTTACACAGAAGACAAACTGACAATAGACACCAATGACAACAGAGAACTGAAAAAACTTTATGAAATAATGGGTGACTGTGCTTGTGATGTGAAAAATTATTCTAAAGCTATAGAATATTACAAGTTGATGTTAAGTTATGCAGAAAAATCGGGAATCAGTGGAAGGGAACTAGCTACTTGTTATAATTCCTTGGCACAAACATATGAAGATAATAAGATGTATGAAGAGGCTGTTAAATACTTTGAGAAAGAATTTAATTTTCGTGATAATATAAAAGATTGCCTTGATGCTTTAAGTAAAGTTGCTGATAATAAAGAAGCTGCCAATTTGTCTGTGCATGAAGTATTATTAGTTTACAATAGGGCTATTAAATATTGCCAAGAAAATTGCAACTTAAAAGAAGAAAGAAGAATGATAGCAAGGTATGGTTGATTATTGTTTGTTGATCATTTTTAATCAATGTTAAATTGTTACTTTTAGGTGTATTCAATATTTGCGACGCATGCATAATGATGTTTTAGCTTCTGAATATGAACAGAAATTAAATTCTTTAGAAGTTCCAGATGATAAAATGGATTCATCATCTTCTGAAAACGAAAGTGATGTCTCAATTTCTAATACTTCTAAAGAAAACTATGTAGATTTAGATGATATTACAGGTAATTGTTTATTAATTACTACAAATAATAATATGTTCTGGAATCTTCAGAATGTGTGTTGATTACTTATTTTAATTTTTTAGATTCAGATAAATCAGACTTGGATTTACAAACGACAACCAATCCTGTTATAACAGGTGTTGGCAAACGAAGATCCAAAACATTTACAATAAAGAAAAACGCCAAAGGAGAAACTCAACTTCATGTAGCTTGTATAAATGGTAAAGTTCCAGTCGTGAAACATCTTTTAGAGCAAGGTCATCCTGTGAATGTACGCGACAATACTGGATGGCTACCGATTCATGAAGCGTGCAATCACGGTTACTATGAAATCGTTAAACTTCTCTTAGATAAAGGCGCTGCAATGAATGATAGAGGAGGCGTCAAGTGTGAAGGTATTTATTTAAGCATTATTTTATAAATCATTAAATCATTCATTTATTTGAATTGTTTAAAGGTATCACCCCATTGTATGATGCTGCTAACAATGGTCATCTTAAAATTGTCGAACTACTTCTGGATCGAGGTGCGTCCGTTACTATAAAAGCAGATAACGGTGATACCACTTTAAACGTATTGAAACTGTGGCATCAGAAATATCCCTTTGTCGGTGAAGAATACGATCTTTATCAAACATTGATCAGCCGAATAACGGATGCTTTGAAAAAAGCTGGTCGCGATGTTACAGACGAAGTTGTCATACATAAAACTATAGAAGATTCGGAAGAACAACATTTTCCCGAAGAAATTTGTTCTGATAAATCTGACGAAGAGAATGAATCCGATCAAGACTCTGATAACAGTTCTGACAAAAATAGTAATAAACATTTCGGACAAGGTAAATTATAAAACTATTTGGTTTAGAAATTATATTTTACTAACTGAAAAAATCAAGTCTTAGCAGATAGTAGCTTCATCTATTACTACCATGAATGATTTAGTTTTAGTATTTGTATCAGATCTCTTACACATTTCTCCAAAATCTAAATGAATCGTCTCGAATGGCTTCTGTGAATATTGAGTAAAATGCACATACTGTGGTTTTTACATAGTATTTAATATCTTTAACGATTGTCTTTCAATAAAACCGTTTTTTTATTTTATAATATGTTTTATAATAACCATCGTGTCCTCCTGAATCTGTATTCAAAATTTCTTTTACCAAAGCTTTTGTTTTTACCAAATAAATTCCCTTTATAATATTACACCAAAAGGTAATGGCCACACATTTCGGAGTATCAATACATAGCCTAGAAATAGCATCAGCATCTTTTAATTCATCCCCTTTCTTATGATTTATTATCATATCAAAATTTAACAGATATAGTTGCCATCTAGTCAATCTATCTTTTAAATTTCCACAAGTAAGCAACTATGTTAAAGCTCGATGATTGGTGTGAATTATAAATTTCTTATTTTCCAGATAAGTTCTAAAATGTTTTACTGTTCTCAATGCTGCAAGACATTCTTTTTCTGTCACTGAGTTCATTTCAGTTTTCGAATAGGTATATGAGTAATAACTAATCACTCTCAGTTGTCGTACTTTAGGTTCACTTTCGTCTCTTTGATATAATATTGCTCCACATCCATAATAGGAACTGTCAGTAGCCAACTCAAAATTAAGTTGGTTTCAGAAGTAATTATCTCTATTAATGATTTAAAAGACTTCTCACACTCTTCAGTCCATAAAAACTTCTTATTTTTAGATTTCAATTCCTCTAAAGGTTTGGCAATCATACTATAATTTTTAATGAAACTTCTAAAATGGTTAGTCAATCCCATAAAACACTGTAATGATTTTACATCACTTGATCTTTTCATGTTTTTAACCTTTTCAACCGTTTCTTGTTTCATCCTTTTTACATTTCCATCAATTTCTCTTCCCAAAAATATAACTTTTTCTACTCTACTTTTTAAAATTGATCTTAAAATTATTTTCATTTAACTTTTCTAGAACTTTCAGAGTGTTATCTTGGCATTCTTGATAGGTAAAACCTCCACAAAGTATATCGTCAATATATACTAAAAAATTGTCTTCCAGAAGTTCTTCCAAAACATCCTGCATTACTCTTTGGAACCTTGCACTTGAATTTTTCCAATCAAAGGGTAGTCTTGTGAATTCAAAATGTCCTAAATCAGTAACAAAAGCAGTGTACTTTCTTGTGCTTTCTGAAAGACTAACGTTCCAAAATCCATGTTTCAAATCAATTTTCGAAAAATATTTGTATCCGCCGAATTTTTCAATTATGTCTTCAATCATTGGAAATGGAAATGGGTCAAGCTCAGTTTCTTCATTTTTTTTCCTGTAATCAATGCAAAATCTAAAACTTCCATCACTTTTTGTCTGTAAGACACATGGAGATGAATATGGAGATGTCCATTTAGTAATAATTTTCTTATCTAGTAATTCTTTAGTTTTTTCTCTTATCCATTTTTTTTATCTGAATACCTATATGTATTCAATTTTATAATTGTTCCATTTTCTTTCAAATCAAAACTTTTTTTATATTTTGAGGGTCTTACATCAGCATAAATAATATTAGAAAATTTCTTACCAATTTTTTTTTCATTAAAATTATCTTTATTGGCAATTCTATCAACATAACAACAGCTTACAGGGTGATCACTATTCTCCTACAACCCCTTCCTTCAAGAAATCATCATTCCTAGGATGATACTCTCTGATATTTGCCATGTTAGCAGTTTCTTGCTCTGTACCATTCTTAAATTTAACATTTGACAAAATTCCATCTATATAATTTGTTTTTATAATCTTAAAGGGCCCTTTATTACATACTCTTTTCAAATTTTTTGATGTCTGGTCGAAATCCATTTTCCTATTTTTAAATTTGGTGGGAATAACCTGTTAGATTTTTTAGCTTGCTGCTATTCTCCTACAATATTCAAAGGAGAATGTCCTTCGAACGAAACATGCCTCTTTGCTGTTTAAATTACAACATTAAATAATTGTGGATTGACTTTGAGTTTTATGGCTACTAGCAGAATAACTATTTTGTTAATTGAATTGTGTTGTTTATAGTTTCTGCAGGCCATCATGTCCGAAGGAGATCGTCCCCGAATCTGTTGAACGAATACCAAGAAATTATGAAAAATCTCGGTAAAAAATCTAAGACGAGAAAACCGCAACAAATAAGACCGAATGTCGAAAAAAAATCCGCACTAATACGTGAACGTGAATTGTTATACGACGATTGGTTAGAAGATGATCTACAACCAGCTAAGACCATAAAAAAACGAAAAACCAGCTCAACTGAAGCTCTAGTAACTTCTTCGACAAAAAGAAATAATAGCAGTAGCTCATCACGTAAGTTAACAATCCTTTGGGAATGTTTATATGTTAATAACTTGCATTTATTTTAGCGATGAAAAGATTAAACGAAGAATCACGATCGAACATGATAAATAGTCCGTCCACACAAAGTCCTTCAAAAAGAAGATTTACAATTGATAGCCAATTGGGTGCTAAAAGAAAAATTCAATCTTCCTTACATGATGCAGGTATCAATAAATCTTCAACCAGTTTTCAAAGACACCGTAGTTTGGAACAATCTTCGAAACAATCGAAAATTACCTCTTTCGCAAGTAGTAAAAGTTTTGCTGAAGTTGAATCAAGAAACTCTTCTTCTAATACTACACCCACACCGACCATCCCGTTTCCAAAAACTCAAGAAACGATTGTAACTCTACCAAATATTCCTGTTATTTCCACTGGAGAGTTAATGGTTTATGTCGATGTGAAAATAGAAGGGAAAGTTTTTAGAGTTCCTGTGCTACTGTCGCAGATTCAAGATAATACAATTGGTTGGTTAGCTGACCAAGCAGCTCAAAAATACGCAAGGTAAGAAGATATTTTGGTTAAGTATTTACTTAATCTTAAAGAAAAATATTTTTAGAAAGGAATGTTCAAAACCTTGTTTGGAATTGGAAACCACAAGTGGTGCTTTGCTTTCCGATGATGATCCACTGACCTTACTGTTCCCGTTAGGTGCAACCCAAGCAGAACCAGTGGTCGGTAGAATTATCAAACTGTTTGTAACTCCTTTAGTTGACAGATATAAAGAAGCTTGTTCACATATGAAAGAAGGTAAATCTTATATATTTAAAAATGTTCAAATGTAACGCAAAGTCTATCCCACAAAATGTTTATTATTAATTTTGTAACTAGTTTCGGGCCTAGAGGACCATTATCAGGCTGTAAAACTACCTATTGTAAACATTATTTACAGTCTGATGATGGTCCTATAGGACCGAAATTAGTTGCAACATTAATAGTAAATATGTGGGATAGATTATGATCCTTTTTCCATTCAACCCACATTGGAGATATGGGTATGGATTTTAATATATTTAAACTGGACGTCATATTTAGTTTTATAAATTACTTTCCAGATGTTGATGAAAGTGTGGCGACATCGTTAGAAGAGGTTTCGGTGAAACTGAATTTACAAAATCGTGGATTCTCCACGACGTTATCGCCATTATGTAAAGCCTTAAAACATCAAACGACTTTATTGGATTTAAATTTATCGGGAAATTTTCTCGACATTAGTTGCATGGCCATCTTATGTGCTAGTCTTCCCTCTTTAGTGAACCTCGTTTCTTTAAGTTTGCGATGTACCGGCTTAACCAGTAATCATTTAACTGAAATAGTCAAGATGTTCTCGATGGCTTCAGGTCAGATATTAGAAAAATTAAAATACTTGGATGTCAGTCATAACTATTTGAAAAATAAAAGTTTTTGTCAATTGAGTGAAATATTGAAACGTTTGAACTTGGAACATTTGAATATTGCGAACGTGGAATTTACCAGTGGATTGTTTAGAGAAATTGAAAACACAGATTTAAAATTGAATCTGAGAGACATTCGTAGCATAAATATAAGTAATAATAGACTAAGTACGTCAGATGTTGAAAAATTTCTTTCGTGGACCAGTTTTGGTAAACTGGTTGACCTTAACATATCCAGGAATCATTTAAATAATGTTAATGTGGAACGATGGAATTCTATGTTAAATGAGAACAATCTGATGATGTCGTTGGAATGTTTGAATTTGTCAAGATGTCAGCTTCAGGATAATGATCTGTATGAACTACTAAGGTATAGTAATAATCTTTTAATATTACACTTACAAGGATCAAAACCTTGTTGAATTTTAATTATCCTTACCGAACACAAATTACACTACCACTACACCAACACAAAGTTTCAACTCTTAACATTTGCAATAACGGACCTGAATGCAGTTTGCTGAATAAAGCAGTATGTTTTATCATCCCGTAGATCTATAATAACTACATTAGCATATTATGTTGGACAGTTTTAATAATAATTTTCAGGTTGGTTCCATTTATACCGATTTTTGCAAAACTTTTGATAGGGTAAACCATTTATTATTGCTTTTTAAACTCAATTCTTTAGGGTTTTCACACTCGTTGATAAAGTAATTAAGCTCTTACCTTAGGTTAGGTTCTATGTGAGTGGCGCACCCCTAGGTTATAGTCGTTCTATCAGCCCTATGCCTCTAATGAAGCTCATCAGGGTCGTTGGCGACACTTCCATGAAGTCATTGGGCTCGAGTTGATGCAGACCAAATTTATTGATCCTTATTCCCTCGAGCTCTCGGCAGTTACACACCGTTTCATCCTCAGCCTGACAAAATCTGCAGTCCGCACTCTCTGCCAGTCCAATTGTTTTCATATGCCCATTAAGACGACTGTGTCCAGTCAGTAGTCCTATTATTATTTGTAGGTCCTGTCTGCTCATATTCAGCAGCTCTTCAGACCTCTTTTTAGAGAGATCTCCTACAAATGCCTTTGAGTGCCTTAAACCCTCTAGCTCAAACCAGTAAGAACGTCTCCTCCAACCTATCCAGTTCGCTATTCGCTATGCCTAGGAATGCCTCCGGGCCTATAAATATTCCTTCAGCACCTTTCCTGGTTAGAAGGTCAACTTTTTCGTTACCTTCAATGCCGATATGTCCAAGTGCCCAAAGTAAGATTACTTTGTTATTTTCCCCTAGACGTATTAGATCCTGAACGTACTTCCAAACTAACTTGGAGTCGATCCGATTTGATTCCAGTGATTTTAGTGCCGCCTGGCTATCGAAAATAATTTTTATAGTTTTGTTCCTGCAGTCACTCCTAAGCATCTCTTGCAGGCACATCTCCATTGCGAAAACCTCCGCTTGGAAAATTGTGGATAGGTTACCCAAGTTCTGGCTCCGGTCCACCTTTGGTTTCCCTCCATGTACCCCATTTGGTTTCCCTCCATGATGTACCCCAGCTCCAACACCTCTCTCGGTCTTAGAGCCGTCTGTGCACCAACACTGGTCAGCCATTATAAGATTCGATATATTCGTCTCCCATTCGTTCCTTCCTGGGAATAGGACGGTAAATGGCTTGTGGTAGTTGTAGCCCTGGCTATGACAGTGCTCTGCCCTGCATCCTGACATTTCACTAGTCTTCTGTATGCACCAGCCATCGCCTCCCTTTCCATCCAGATATGGAGTGGAGGAAGATCTATCAGAATTTCGATGGCAGCGGTGGGAGTGGTAGACATAGCTCCCGTTATGATTAAGCATGCTTGCCGTTGAAGCTTTTTCAGCTTCTCCCTGATGGTCTTTTGCTGACATTTATCCCACCAGGCCGGAGCACCATACGTAATCATAGGCCTTATTACTGTCAGATATAGCCAATACATTTGTTTGGGTTTCATTCCCCATGACTTACCGCATACTCTACGGCGTCCAAAGGGATAGCTTTGTTTTATTACAAATGTTCTATCTTCTTCTTCTATTCAGCGTAACCCCTAGATATTTGACTTCATTCGTTTCCTTAATAGATTCTCCATAGAGGCGGGCATTTGGAGTTTATCCAGTGTCCGCCTCCTGGTGAAACTAACAACTGTTGCTTTACTAGGGTTGACCGAAAGTTGTTCCTTGTCTCACCACCTAGTAACAATGTTAAGTGCTCGTTGAGTCACTTTAGAGATGGCCTCTTCATACTTTCCTCTTACCAATATCACCAGATCGTCTGCGTAGGCTTGTACCTCTATCCCCTGGTTGTCGAGGTCCGAGATCAGGTCGTCCACCAGTAGCGACCACAGGAGAGGGAAAAATACTCCTCCCTGTGGGCAGCCCCTAGCAGCCTTCGTTCTCATCTCCTCGCCTTCCAATGATGTTAGGATCAGCTCTTACCTTAACAATATAATGCAAATAATAAAAGTTGGAACTGTATGTCTGTACCTTATAATGTGTACCTTCAGGTATAGCGCAGGGTTCGCACTCTTGGACC
Organism: Ophraella communa; assembly: GCA_035357415.1. NCBI lineage: Eukaryota > Metazoa > Arthropoda > Insecta > Coleoptera > Chrysomelidae > Ophraella > Ophraella communa. The sequence goes on along the minus strand of CM068994.1, from coordinate 25,295,659 downwards.
ATTATTTGTTAATGATGTTGAGAATATTTAAACATTGTAACTTTTTATTATTTGCTGATGATCTTAAACTTTAATTACCGATCTGTTTTTTACAAGATTGTCATCGTTTACTGAATTATATTGATGCATTACAAGTGTTCTACAACTATTTGTATGACATTTAATATTAGTAAGTGCTACTGCATAACTTTCGCTAGACAAAGAAATTTGATTACGTGGTTTCCAATTTTAATATCACATGACTAAGTAAAGATAGATATTTGGAAATCTATCATTTGTACTGCATGTTAATAAAATCTAGATCTTATATTCCTGCAATCTCGAAGATGTAACATTGAAGTTATAACTCCCTTTAAAATTGTTAATAGTTGTTTTCTCAGAGAAATAAGTAAACATAGAGTAGGCATATTCCCTACTACTTGTCGTCGAGACAGATTTGTTTACCTGCAGAGCATTGCCAGACGTTGTGTTTTGTAAGCACAAAGTAGGAAACAAAAACGTAATAGTATAATTTACAACAATTTTGTTTTACTTTTAAGAGGAGACTTTTGGTCAGAGAAAATATTCTTTAATACATTTTAATATTCACTTTCTTACCTTTCTGCACCAATTGTATAAAATACCCACACCGAAAATTTGGCATCAGTGCCTTTGTTTGTTATTGTCTAGAGGTGATTAGCGCTTTGTTCGATTTTTCCTGAATTTTTGTGTATTTAATTGTTTTTATTTATTTTCAATATTGAATTAAGGATAATAAAAAACTCTTCGTTTTAACAAAACTTCCAATATTTATTTAAAAACTGCTTTTTTAAAAGACTCAATGACAGCCGTTTCGTCTAGCGAAATTATAGGTTCATTGCTATTGACTACAATGACTACAAACTGTATGTTATTGTGTTGTTGTGGCACCTCTATGTTTACTTATTACTCTGAGGTTTTTTTAACTGCAGTGATTTATTTAATTTAATTAACTTTCTTGTCATCGTAGAATCCAACGAATAATACCTTTTTAGTTCGATTTCAAATATGTTTAGGAACGCCAAAATTTTGCATCAACAAGAGTGATTTAATCTTTGCTTAAATTTTCTAGATTGTGTACAGGAAACTCTCTAACAAACATCGATCTATCTTACAATTCGGATCTCACCGGAATATCTTTGAGACGTTTGATGGAAACTTCGTCGTTAGAAGAAATAAATCTAATTGGTTGTAATCGAATATTTGAATATTTTCCTGATTTTGTGGATTGCGAAGAAACTAATGGGAAACGAACTATTAAACTAACTGCAGATCTTGACAATTATACGGCGCAAGTTGATATGTTAATTCAGAATTTTAAGAAAATGTTTGTTCAACCAATCGTTGAAAAGAGTAATAATTTATTGTTAATTTATTCCGAATCGGTGGAAACGTGATATTTGATAGTTGAAATATTTTTAAATATATATATTTTTTGTATATTTACTGTGTTTTTGTTTCGTTCTACCAAGTATAAACCATGAAATATTTTAATACTGATCACATGCCCCGTACAAGGTAGTAGAGCATATCGCACCCGTCATGCAAAACTGTAACATCTCCAAATTCTCAAGTTTTGGGAAATGACGATTAAAGTTTTTGCATTTTTTTCTTTCATGTATAATTAAAAATTTATCATTTAAACTATTTGTTTTTTGGGAATATCTAATACTCTACTAATCCTCTGTAAGTTTATTTTTTTAGTTACTTGTAGGTGATCTCCCATTTGCAAAAAAAATATTTTGGTCCAAAATTCATGGTTGTTACAGTTTTGATTGGACAATTTGAGTTCCTTTGGTTTTTGTTATTGTTTTTATCGGACAATTTTATTTTTATTTCAACTTGTTATTTTAGGCCCTGTAGCAAAAGAATAACGTATTGGGATAAAATAGGTATGAAAAAAAGGTTTTAAGAAATTAATAAGTACATACTTGTATTTAAACATGTATAAAAAATATAAAAATCCTATAATAAATTGAACACTTATAATTATCTGTCTTTTTTATAATTTCAATAAACTTAACAATATTCTACATACCTATTCAATAAAATTAATTAGTCACAGTTTCCTATCACGCTTGATTTTTATTAAGTATCTAAAATTTAGAATCTTTTAATCGACTGGGTATACATGACATTACTTTAAAAAAGAGCAAATAAAAAACCATAATAATAACAAAACTAAAGAGAACCTTAATAATAAAATTTTGCAGTGACACAAAATTTCTTTTTATAAGGAATTGTAAAAGTGGAAATAACTGGGCTTTATGTAATTGTTGTCTACTAAATACATCAAATCCAAAATAGAAAAACGCTCATGTTCGTTTAATTTTGTTGAGCATTTAAAAATACACGTTTGACTGCAACCAGGCCTCATTTTTTCCGATCGAGTTGTTTCTTACCGAGATTACATATTTTCTTTTTTATATTTCTTTTCCATTGGCTTGGTTGTTTTCGGTTTATACGGGTTTTTTTTGGACTTGTATAAACTTCGGAATAGGAGGTTCCGTCCTCATTGGCTGAATTTGGGTCCGCATCTGAATCATCGTAATCAGATTTCGAAGAGCTGGTACTGGATAAAAATGAGCGTGGGAGTTTGAAGAACTAAAAGAGATCCGGAGTTTGAAGAACTAAAAGAGATCCGGAGTTTGAAGAAGTTGAGGAGATGGAACCAATTGGAAATCCAGTTCTTGATAAGTCACCACCAGCATTAGATGTTATTTTGCTTAACACTTTCATTGCGGAAGATGCACCTAATGTTATCGATTTTCATTGAGTCTTCTTTAGGACCAACTAGACTATAAACTGAACATTTAAGATAAAACTCGGTCAAAATCCGATCATTAGTTTCGGAGCATTGTGGTAACAATTTTTTGTCAGGGATATACGGACGGACCGACACCATTAAAACAAGAAACATTAAAATATCGAAGTCGAATTTTTAGGCGATTTCAATATTTTCTCTATCTGAAGGATGAGAAAGTGAAAAAAATAATCATTATCAAATTCAACATGAAAAATTATTCCGCATTTGAGAAAAAACAAGGTTTGCCGCCCGCAAAGAAAGTGTATTTTAAATACATTGTCCGCGGAAGATCGTAACAAAATGCTAAATAAATCAAATGTGTCCGGGAAAAAGTGTAACATCTTACTTGAGAGGACCAAAACGTCCGGTGTCTCAATCTTGTCTGACTTGTTGCCCTCTTTCGCGAACGGGTTCCACTCCCCCCATCAATGTTAAACTGTAACTTCCGCCGCCAGACGGTCAACCGATGAACTAAACTTAGTACCCTTTAGGGTGAACAATTTCCTATTCATTTTAAGTGATATTACATATCAAACTGAAAATCGGCAATTTTTGAGATGTTACTGTTTTGCACGACGGGTGCGATATGTCTACATGTTTTGAGATTGATGCATCAAATAATATGTGTTTTTTAACATTAATATCTAAGTTTAAGAGGATTAATACAATATCAATAGTTTTCCATGTACCACATTGAAAGTTTTGGCTGATAGACTCGCCAAAGAGGGGACGAATATTCTTTTCCTTGGTCCGATCCCAACAATGAGTACAACTCAAATACCTTGGAACGATTATAACTGAAGACAACTCCCATTCTGTTGGGATTGAAACATGGCCAATCATCAAAGAAACAGAAAAGAGACATCAAATATTTTAGGATAAATTGCTACGAAAAATATTTGGACCCATTAGATGCGGAGAATCAGGTGCCTGGAGGATCAGAAATAATGCAGGGATACTAGGTTAGGCGGGTCTTGAAGCAAGGACACCAGAAGAAAGTATGCTATCCTGAATAATCCACCTCAACTATGATGCACCAAGAAGGAAAGGAAGACCGAGGAAAAGGTGGATAGATGAAATCAAAACTTGGTTCAGCTTGAGGAAACCTAGAGGCACCACAGAAGACTGGAGCTCATACTAACGAAATAGATTGCAATGGCGGAACCTGGTCACTTGTTTCTTAATTAAAATATTGTAAGCTATACATCTCTCAAATTGAAACACAAAAGGTTTAAAGGAAACTCAAACTCTATCCCACAACTGTTTTATTAATTGTTGCAACTAGTTTCGGACCATCATCAGGCTGAAAGAATGGGGTGTTAAACTTAACAAAAATATGATGTTTTCTCAATGTTAATAGTTAGCGGTGTACAAAATCATACTAGGAAATCAATTAATTTTATTGTATTTATTATCACACGGTTTTTATGCCGATTTGAAAATTCAACTTTTAGATGATTTAAATAGTCCGCCATTCGTTCTGTGACGTAGATAACCCAAAAGTAAAGTTAGCTACTTAGACAAGGAAAGAGAGAGGACGCGTAACCCGAGTCGTGAAACTGTTACCCTTAGACAAGGAAAGAGAGAGGACGCGTAACCCGAGTCGTGAAACTGTTACCACTTGCCACATAGTCGATGTGGTCAGTGGCGTAACATAATGTTTACAATACATTTTTCCCACATAATAGGTAATAATTGTATGTTTCTTAGATACAAATAATAGGTTGGTATCAAAGGAAGGAAGTGAATAAAATTTACTAGTAATTATAAAAAATCTTTATTTGTTATGAAAATATTAAGATAATTAATCTATAACTACCTTAATATTAAATAAATACTTAAATTAAAACTGTTTATTTGCTGATATTAATAGTGATGTTTGACTATAGAACATTTTTGTTCACCATTTTAACCACTAGACAAAAAATATCCAAGTGGACGCTTCCATGTGTCATTAATTGCAACTATCATTAAAACAACAGCTTCTTTGGCTAATTCATTTGAATCATCATCCAAATCAACCCCAAAATTGACTAACCATAGAAACGTTTACCATTCCATACCAAGTGCTGCCAAATTGACATCTCATCAATGATAAGAGAACAAAGTAATGGTTTATTTGAATTTTCTTTAAGTTTACTCAGAGTATTGAATTATTCAATTGTGAAAAGTGGGTATTTTTTAAATGAAGTAAACCATCCATATCTCAAATGTGACTCATGGGAAACCAAATGAAAAACCCAAAGTCTATGTCACAGAATTTTATTATTGATGTAAAAACAATATTTGCGACTAGTTTCGGCCTAACATTGAGGCCATCATCAGGCTATAAAAAAAAAAGGTTATTATAGTGTAACAAATGAAGAAAGAAAACAATAAGCCTACCTTAGTGTAAAGATTAATGAATAAAAATAAGTATAAGGACCACAATTAAAACATAAAAATAAAATATAAAATATAAAATTACAAACATTTACAAACGAACTAACAGATAAAAAATAAACAATAAATATAAGAACATATAAGATGAAGTATATAAAAATTTTTATGGTATAAAATAAAATTAACTTTTTATATGTTTTTTTATATGGGTATTTTTTATTTTTAGACATTGCATTTTTTGTAACAATTGCTTATTTACACTACTCACATTTTCTAATAAAATGGCTTTTTCATTATCAATCAAGTTCTTATTTTTCAAACTGGTTATTAATTGTTTAAGGAAAACAACTTTTCTTTTTAGCCTGTTTATAGATTGTTTCAATACCCTAATTTTTCTAGTCTTCTCTTAACTTCTAATAGTTTCTAGAAGTAACTTCCATTTCAGTATTTTTAATCAGGACAGTCAGCTGTTGGGTTTAATGACTGTGTTGAGGAAGTAGAAGGACCAGGTTCCGTACTCTGAATATATTCGAATGGTGCTCTCTATTTGGCCTATAAAAAACAATATTTTCATATAAATATTTCCAATTCACAAAAAATTTAAATTATGTTTTACTTAGAACTGCCAAAGTGTTTTATTGTTATTAGTTAAGTAGGTACATACCTTCCTGGGTTGCAGTTATGTGGGCAACTGATGAAAAATTATTGGAACAGCTTCATGGAGCAAATGTAGTCTTGAATTTACATCAGTTTTATATAACCAACATTCCTCAAAGTGTTTTGACCAAAGCCTATCATTTTTAGTTGGTTCCCAAATCCTTAATTTTGGTGTTACATATCCATAATTTGTGTTTTTCTACATCTGTAGGAAGGCTGTAACAAAAAATAAAAAGTTCATAAAATACCTACATGTTTTTCTAGTGAAGATTCTCCTATTTTACAGTGAATAATTCTTTTGTCGTTTTGAGTTAGTCCTTTTTGCATTAATCTCCTATTGAAATGAATAGCTAGATTTATTTGGAGAAACTTAAAAATTGCTTACCTACGCCATTGGTAAAATGGCTGTTTTGAAGCAAGAAAATATATTATTTATGCAGATTTAGAATGAATATTATTAAACCGCGTTATCCAAACACTATAATTAGATGAATTAAATACTGAATAATTACATACTTAAATATAATTGCTCAAAGATAACTCTTTTATCTTTTAAAATAGAAAAATCTACAAAGGTCATTGTATATACAATCGTTTGTTTACCTGTAAAATGAAATTCCTATCTCCTTTTCTCGCTGCGACTTCGGCATCCGTAAGCACAACAATTCACCATTATTCAGTTCAAAAATAATTCACTATCTCAATAATTTTCACTTAAAAATTCACAAATAAAGCACACGCTGTATTCGCTTTGTTTGCCACAGAAATAATGGCGGCTGCTAAAAATGTGTCACAGAACGCAAGCTCAAAATAAAGCGAAGTGCGGTATCCATATGCTTTCCTAATCTAAGCTGTTACCATTTGCCACATAGTCGATGTGGTCAGTGGCGTAACATAATGTTTACAATACATTTTTCCCACATAATAGGTAATAATTGTATGTTTCTCAGATACAAATAATACGTTGGTATCAAAGGAAGGAAGTGAATAAAATTTACTAGTAATTATAAAAAATCTTTATTTGTTATGAAAATATTAACATAATTAATCTATAACTACCTTAATATTAAATAAATACTTAAATTAAAACTGTTTATTTGCTGATATTAATAGTGATGTTTGACTATAGAACATTTTTGTTCACCATTTAAACCATTTCGACAAAAAATAGCCAAGTGGAAGCTTCCATGTGTCATTAATTGCAACTATCATTAAAACAACAGCTTCTTTGGCTAATTCATTTGAATCATCATCCAAATCAACCCCAAAATTGACTAACTGTGGAAACTTTTACCATTCCATACCAAGTGCTGCCGAATTGACATCTCATTAATGATAAGAGAACAAAGTAATGGTTTATTTGAATTTTCTATAAGTTTACTCAGAGTATTGAATTATTCAATTGTGAAAAGTGGGTATTTTTTATTTTTAGACATTGCATTTTTTGTAACAATTGCTTATTTACACTACTCACATTTTCTAATAAAATGGCTTTTTCATTATCAATCAAGTTCTTATTTTTCAAACTGGTTATTAATTGTTTAAGGAAAACAACTTTTCTTTTTAGCCTGTTTATAGATTGTTTCAATACCCTAATTTTTCTAGTCTTCTCTTAACTTCTAATAGTTTCTAGAAGTAACTTCCATTTCAGTATTTTTAACCAGGACAGTCAGCTGTTGGGTTTAATGACTGTGTTGAGGAAGTAGAAGGACCAGGTTCTGTACTCTGAATATATTCGAATTGTGCTCTCTATTTGGCCTAGAAAAAACAATATTTTTATATAAATATTTCCAATTCACAAAAAATTTAAATTATGTTTTACTTAGAACTGCCAAAGTGTTTTATTGTTATTAGTTATGTAGGTACATACCTTCCTGGGTTGCAGTTATGTGGGCAACTGATGAAAAATTATTGGAACAGCTTCATGGAGCAAATGTAGTCTTGAATTTACATCAGTTTTATATAACCAACATTCTTCAAAGTGTTTTGACCAAAGTCTATCATTTTTAGTTGGTTCCCAAATCCTTAATTTTGGTGTTACATATCCATAATTTGTGTTTTTCTACATCTGTAGGAAGGCTGTAACACAAACTAAAAAGTTCATAAAATACCTACATGTTTTTCTAGTGAAAATTCTCCTATTTTACAGTGAATAATTCTTTTGTCGTTTTGAGTTGGTCCTTTTTGCATTAATCTCCTATTGAAATGAATAGCTAGATTTATTTGGAGAAACTTAAAAATTGCTTACCTACGCCATTGGTAAAATGGCTGTTTTGAAGCAAGAAAATATATTATTTATGCAGATTTAGAATGAATATTATTAAACCGCGCTATCCAAACACTATAATTAGATGAATTAAAGACTGAATAATTACATACTTAAATATAATTGCTCAAAGATAACTCTTTTATCTTTTAAAATAGAAAAATCTACAAAGGTCATTGTATATACAATCGTTTGTTTACCTGTAAAATGAAATTCCTATCTCCTTTTCTCGCTGCGACTTCGGCATCCGTAAGCACAACAATTCACCATTATTCAGTTCAAAAATAATTCACATTCTCAATAATTTTCACTTAAAAATTCACAAATAAAGCACACGCTGTATTCGCTTTGTTTGCCACAGAAATAATGGCGGCTGCTAAAAATGTGTCACAGAACGCAAGCTCAAAATAAAGCGAAGTGCGGTATCCATATGCTTTCCTAATCTAAGGTTAGCTACATAAGGGTCAACATAAAACCGCAATTCTGTCGTCTTCTTTTTTAAAATTTTGATCCTCAAACCCACATACTTAAAAACAGTATGTGCTCAAACCACAATTTTCGTCTAACTTTTACTGCAGGCACGGTTACACTCATATATTTTGAAAGTTCTTCAAACTTCAAATTAGATTGGCCTTGTAACTGGCTATCAGCTATAAGTTCATAAAACATCTAAATCAGAAAGTGGCTTACTTCATATATGAGTTAGTGACTTAGATTAGGAAAGCATATGGATACCGCACTTCGCTTTATTTTGAGCTTGCGTTCTGTGACACATTTTTAGCAGCCGCCATTATTTCTGTGGCAAACAAAGCGAATACAGCGTGTGCTTTATTTGTGAATTTTTAAGTGAAAATTGTTGAAAATGTGAATTATTTTTGAACTGAATAATGGTGAATTGTTGTGCTTACGGATGCCGAAGTCGCAGCGAGAAAAGGAGATAGGAATTTCATTTTACAGGTAAACAAACGATTGTATATACAATGACCTTTGTAGATTTTTCTATTTTAAAAGATAAAAGAGTTATCTTTGAGCAATTATATTTAAATATGTAATTATTCAGTCTTTAATTCATCTAATTATAGTGTTTGGATAACGCGGTTTAATAATATTCATTCTAAATCTGCATACATAATATATTTTCTTGCTTCAAAACAGCCATTTTACCAATGGCGTAGGTAAGCAATTTTTAAGTTTCTCCAAATAAATCTAGCTATTCATTTCAATAGGAGATTAATGCAAAAAGGACTAACTCAAAACGACAAAAGAATTATTCACTGTAAAATAGGAGAATTTTCACTAGAAAAACATGTAGGTATTTTATGAACTTTTTATTTTTTGTTACAGCCTTCCTACAGATGTAGAAAGACACAAATTATGGATATGTAACACCAAAATTAAGGATTTGGGAACCAACTAAAAATGATAGACTTTGGTCAAAACACTTTGAGGAATGTTGGTTATATAAAACTGATGTAAATTCAAGACTACATTTGCTCCATGAAGCTGTTCCAATAATTTTTCATCAGTTGCCCACATAACTGCAACCCAGGAAGGTATGTACCTACATAACTAATAACAATAAAACACTTTGGCAGTTCTAAGTAAAACATAATTTAAATTTTTTGTGAATTGGAAATATTTATATAAAAATATTGTTTTTTCTAGGCCAAATAGAGAGGACCATTCGAATATATTCAGAGTACAGAACCTGGTCCTTCTACTTCCTCAACACAGTCATTAAACCCAACAGCTGACTGTCCTGGTTAAAAATACTGAAATGGAAGTTACTTCTAGAAACTATTAGAAGTTAAGAGAAGACTAGAAAAATTAGGGTATTGAAACAATCTATAAACAGGCTAAAAAGAAAAGTTGTTTTCCTTAAACAATTAATAACCAGTTTGAAAAATAAGAACTTGATTGATAATGAAAAAGCCATTTTATTAGAAAATGTGAGTAGTGTAAATAAGCAATTGTTACAAAAAAAGGCAATGTCTAAAAATAAAAAATACCCACTTTTCACAATTGAATAATTCAATACTCTGAGTAAACTTATAGAAAATTCAAATAAACCATTACTTTGTTCTCTTATCATTAATGAGATGTCAATTCGGCAGCACTTGGTATGGAATGGTAAAAGTTTCTACGGTTAGTCAATTTTGGGGTTGATTTGGATGATGATTCAAATGAATTAGCCAAAGAAGCTGTTGTTTTAATGATAGTTGCAATTAATGACACATGGAAGCTTCCACTTGGATATTTTTTGTCTATAGGTTTAAATGGTGAACAAAAATGTTCTATAGTCAAACATCACTATTAATATCAGCAAATAAACAGTTTTAATTTAAGTATTTGTTTAATATTAAGGTAGTTATAGATTAATTATGTTAATATTTTCATAACAAATAAAAATTTTTTATAATTACTAGTAAATTTTATTCACTTCCTTCCTTTGATACCAACGTATTATTTGTATCTGAGAAACATACAATTACCTATTATGTGGGAAAAATGTATTGTAAACATTATGTTACGCCACTGACCACATCGACTATGTGGCAAATGGTAACAGTTTCACGACTCGGGTTACGCGTCCTCTCTCTTTCCTTGTCTAAGAGTTAGTGACGTCGGCCATCTTGAAGCTCCTGGTATGACTCATTGTTTATGTTTACAGTATACTGTCAAAGCAATATTTGCATATAAATGTTAAAATAGAACGCATAGGCGTATCATTCGGTTTTTATAAACACAAAATTATTTACAACACTAAATGTATTCACATACCTGATTGGTTGGAATTTAATCAAAATAAAAACCCTAATATAAATTTTATTTTTTAATGGTACGTCATTGGAAACGGATATTAAAATTGACAATTGGTCGCCAAGCTCCTTTTTGAACTTAAGGTCATTTTGCATATACTCCTTCCTGTTTTTTTTTTGTTCTAAGACAATAACAGTAGAAAAGGTTACAATCAAATGTCAAAGCATATCAAAATAATAAACATGAATAATGATATTTGAATCTACAAAAAAAACAGTTGTGGGATAGACTTTTCCTTTGAACCTTTTTTGTTTCTTAATTAAATTAAAGATGTTTACGAGAAGCCAGTAATAAGATTAAAAATTAGGAAACAGATGATAAAGTAATTGACTTGTGCGCATGAACCCATATAGTTTCGCAGAACGTTTATTACCCAAAGAGTAATGTATAAAAGCAGTAACATCAAATTTAATAGTGGGAGAGGTTGCAGCTGGTGACTTACTACTGTAACAGACATAACACTAAAAACCTGGCGATAATTTGATTGGCCATCTAAAGATCTTGGAAAAAAACCACTAGCATCCTTATACAATACACCTATCGATTTCGATTAATCATGTCCCTTTGTATAACGCCCCAACCAACTTTCAGGAGATACAATTTACACAAAAACTTCCTCACGAATTATTACTCAAGCGCTAGATGCATATAATAAACACCATGCAAATGTAATGAAGTTTTTGAACCGCTACTAAAACAAATGTGGATATATTAAAAATAGTAAAACAGTACAGAAACTAATATACACACAGCCTAAAGATGGAAATAGAAGCTAACGAATATGTTTTATAGTATGTTGTACACTATATATATAGTACATTTTTCAAGCATTATCCCTCTGTCGTATTTAAGAGCTACAAATTAAAAATAACATTAAAAATTATAGTTTCATGGAAAATGAGTACCCCTAAAATTATTCAAAGTACTCCTATGGACATCTCAAGTCATCTACATACAGTCCGAAGTTAGCTTCAATTCAAACTTATTTTAATTTTAGGTTATATTTTGACAACCACCGCTTACCGCAAAAACCTAATATAAATATGAATGAACCATTTACTGTGCAGCCCAAAACATATTCTAAAATTAATGATAAAACTAAAATGAAACGTCGAAGGAGTAGTGTTAGTACCGAATCATCATCTAAACGAGAAAATATATCAGCTCTAGTTGTTGACAATGGTGCATACAATATTAAAATAGGATTATCTAGAGGTGAACCTAGTCTTATACCTAATTGTATTGTGAAAGCGAAATCTGAAAGGAAACGACTATTTATAGGTATATAAATAAAGGTTTTTTACTTTTTTTGGGTTTAATTTATGTTTTTATTAGGAAATCAAATAAATGAATGTAGGGATTGTTCAGGCTTGTATTTCCTTATGCCTTGTGAAAGAGGATATATAACAAAATGGGACGTACAAAAACCAGTATGGGATCATATATTTAGCAAAAATTTATACCCTGTAGATGACAAACCAGTAATAATGACTCAACCTTTATTTAATTTTAAATCAATTCAAGATTGTACTGACGAAATATTTTTTGAAGAATATGAAGTGCCTGCTATGTTTAGGTTAAACCCTAGTGATTTGGCAACACTAAGATACATAGAAGAGCAAGCATTATCAGAAAAGACTACATGTATTATTGTAGATTCAGGATTTAGTTTTACACAAATTGTCCCTTATATAAAGGGAAACAAATATTTAAAAGGAATTAAAAGACTTAATGTGGGTGGAAAATTATTAACAAATCATTTAAAAGATTTGATTTCTTACAGGCAGTATAATGTAATGGAAGAAACATATGTTATAAATCAAGTTAAAGAAGATACTTGCTATGTATCAGAAAATGTAATTGAAGAATTAAAACTAGCTTCAAACAAACAAAACAACACAATTGTGAAAAATTATGTGTTACCAGATTTTAATAATATTCGTCGAGGTTATATACAAGATCCAAATGATATTAACCAAAAAGAATTAGAGGAAAATTGTCAGATATTGCGTTTAAATAATGAACGCTTTGTAGTACCTGAAATTCTTTTTCATCCATCTGATATTGGCATGAAAAGCATGGGTATTGCAGAGGCTGTTGTAAAATCAATTTCTTGTTGTCCAGAAGATCAGCAAGAGAACTTGGCCAAGCATGTCGTTCTTGTTGGTGGAAATTGTAATTTTCCAGGTATTTTATTAATACTGCATATTTAATTGATATTTAAGTGTAATATTTTTAGGTTTTAGAGAACGAATGTATGCAGAATTGAGATCACAATTGCCTCAACAATGGAATGTATCTGTGTATTTGCCAAAAAATCCCATTACATATAGTTGGGAAGGAGGAAATGCCTTACTTAAGTACCCCAACTTTAAATCATTCTTAGGTAAAAAATAGTATTTATTCAATTATAATTGATTAAATTGCAAAATAAATCTATAAAAAATTGAAAGTATTTTTAAATGAAGATTAAGCTCTGTAATTATCTTTTTTTTTTCTATTTTTATATGTTTTAGTTACAAAAAGTGAATATGAAGAGTTAGGGTCCACCATTGTACAGCAGAGATTTAATAATTGGATGGTAGACAATTCTGAGCACAAAGAAGAAACAAAAAGTTCCAAAGAAAACTTCAGTTACCTAGAATTAATAAAAGGAAGATCTATATTTGGGAAACAAGATTCAAATGTTACTGAATCAAATGCTGTGGATAATAAAAATGACTTGTTAGGAACCGAAAAAAATGAATCTCAAACAAATCCTGACCCTGTGTGTGATACTGTTGAAGTATCTGAACAAGAAACTATAGTTAGTGAAAGTGATAACTACAAACAGAAGAAGTGTGTTAAAAAAACTACTCCTAGTAAAGGAAGTTCTTTAGAAGAGAATTTTGAAGATAATTTAATTAACTCTATCGAAATATTTCCATTTGGTACCGATTCATATTTATAAAATATTTATTTTTATTGAATAAATATACATTACTAGATTTTTTTAATAATTCATCATAATTAATAGAACATACAGTTCAATTAAAATAATAAGACAATTTTTGGTTTAAAATTACTATATGTAAGCAATTTTGTATATCTTACAACCCCTTATTGTCTCACTCTTGCCTATCACTATTCCTGCAGGAAAGTTAATGAAAGTGCAAGACCTAATTTGTAAAAATTTAAAAACAACAATGAAATATATGTACATTAATTTTAATTACATATATCACGATGTACTTGGTTTCTTAAGATCTACAATGGTTTCCTTAAACAATTCTAATCACAAGATCCATCTGCCCATCCATCTCTCCATCGTTCATTTACTTTTGAACAGTCAAATATTTCTTTACCTACTTTTACATTTACTTTGTTATGTAATTTACACAACCATTGACTTAAATCATTTTGAGACTTGGTTTGTGGTGGATCTATTTTTAACCTGAAATATGATGCAATATTTTAAGTTTGAAAAGAAGAATATGAAAGAAGAAATATATGAAATATGATGCAATATTTTCAGTTTATAAATATAGTTTCTTTTATTTTACTTACTCATCTCTCAAATCCTTAGCACAATGTTCACAAGGATAAAACCTAGCAAAATGTGAAAAAAATTCTCTCATAGAAACTTCATCTTGTAGCGAAGGCTTGGCTGGATATTTTGCAGCCATAGAATGAAGCAACCCCCAAGATTTGTTACCCAACTCATCTTTATCCAAAGGGCAATCTTCTCGCCTTGGCTTTTCCTCACTTCCCTTAAAAGGTTAAAAATGTATGAATGCATAAACGATATAGTGATAAGACCGTTAAATTTGTAAACTAACTCACATTTACATTACCATCTTCATTGGTTTTCTTTCTAGCAGATTTAACATAGTCTGAAAACCTGGAACATTGTCTACATTGTTCATTATCTAGTGGTGATGGTCGACGTGACATATCATATGCATTTATACATAATAATCGCTATGCTTTTAAAATTCAATAGAGTAATAAATAAATAAATTGACTTCTAGAAATTCTGACTAAAGTGAAGTTAGGACCAAACATGTCAAAATTTTCACGTGCTTTTGACGTTAACTATTTGTTTGTTTTAACCTTTAACTAAATGAATTATTTGCTTTGTTAATTAAATAATAATAAACCACATTTTTATCGATTATTCAACAGTTGATGTAATGTAAAAATAAAGAATTATATAAATAAAATACTTAGTGGATGAATATACTATAGAGACTGATGTCTTTTAACAAAAAAAAAGAATAAGAAACAATATAGTGTCATATAAAAAATAATATAAATAACTTGTATTGTAAACACATTTAAAAAAGTTTTTCTCCTTTACGTAAATACTCTTTTCAAGTTCAAGATGATGAATATTTTGCTTCAACAACAGCAGCAGCAACAGCAGAATCCTCAACAACCTCTTATGCAACAGCAAATTCAACAGCCCCAGCAGCAGCAACAACAACAACAACAGCCTTTGGATAATATATCCAAAATTAAATCCTTGATTGGACCCTTAAGAGAATCTCTTTCTGTGAGTTTTGAATTCCTTTCTGAACTAAATACCTAGTTTAAATTAATATCTATTATTTTTTTATAGAACACAATCAAAACATCTGCACAAACACTAAACCAGAATAGTCAAGTAGATATTGGATCCCAGTAAGTATTAATAAAAAGTTACGCATTTATCTTATATTAATAAAATTTATTTATTAGAAAAGGTGTGGATGTACAAATACCTCGATTTGATAAAAACTTGGAGGAATTTTATTCCATATGTGATCAAATAGAGCTGCACTTGGTAGGTATTGTTAATTTTATTAAAGTTTGATTTAAGATGTTCAAAAAAACATTATGACCTAATTAAATTTTTTTAAATCATAAAATATTAATATTTTCAGAAAACATCTTTAAAATGTTTATCTCAACAAGAAAGCAGCAACAGATTCTTAAATCTACATGTAGCACCAACAAAAACTGAAAGCATGGGTCTTAACGATAATACATTAACCTACCCACAGTTTCTTGCTACAGCAACTGCTCAAGTATCTTATACCAAGGAAATTCATGACACTTTGGTGGCTGCTGCACAAAATATATCTCCCTCTGATTGACCTATCCAAATTTATTATAGTTGAATAATGGATTTTAATTCATATTCTAAGTATAATTTATTTTTTTTATTTGAAAACATTGTGATGCAATATTACTTATTGTATATATGGTGGATTCATTGAAGGAAATTGTCTGTGAAATGAACTATATAGGTTTACTATTGAGCTTCAGATGACAGAGATATTTATTAATTTAGGTAAATTACAAAATGTAGTGTCTTTGACTTTGTCACCTAATTTTCAATAATGTCTGGTGTGAATATAAGGATACACCATACTTATTTCTTTTTATTTCTTATCAGAATACTGTTGTATGTATTAGATATAAAACTGTAGTTTCTCGTGCCTTCTTGGTTACAGGTAAAATAAAAATGCTTTTGAAAATTACATTATATTCAAAAAATACATTCAGTTACATAAATGCAAACAATAACATTTGGAATGGTAAAATTTTCAAAATAAAGTGTACAAAATTTAATTGTCATATGTACTGAATTTTTGTTAAATTTTTAAGACATTACAACAAAAATATATATATACCCTTTATTATAAAAAACATTGCACAACAGTATGAAAAATCAAACAAAAATATATTGAAACCCAAAATTATGTAATTGTATTAAGAAGATGGATATTATAAGGAATCAATTTTAAGCCAGGCGAATAGATTGAATTATTTGGAAAACTGCTGATCCACATACTACAAATACAAAGAGTGCCAAAAGCCATGGTCCTACTGTTGGCCCATCTTGATTGGGTTTCTACAAAACAAGCATTTATTACAACTTGTTATATAAAGCAAACAATTTTAATAAATAGAAGAAAAATAGTAAAGTACATTGGCTGGAGTATAGGAAACCCGACCAAGTTTAAATTTTGTGTCAATTGACTCCACTGGGTTAGTACACAACAATGGCAGTAGTTTGGATGCGCTCCGACTTGCACGGGTGAGTTTGGGTTTGGTTTGGATGGGTCAGTTCCAACTTTAAAAATTAATTTAGGAAACCCGGCCAAGTTTAAATTTTTACAATAGTCAGTAGGTACCGTAATAAAACAAACAGATAAATAGTGATCAGAATGAGTTTTTATTAATTTCAATTCAATGTTATAAGTGAACTCTCAAAATTAATTTTTTTAAGTTGGAACTAAATAAACCAAACCCAAACTCACCCCTGCAAGTCAGAGCACACCCAGACTACTGCCAGGCCAGGTTTCCTACACTCCAACCAGTACATTTTGCATAAGAAAGGTTAAACTTATAATTCTATTTAATGTTCCTATAAATTACTTTAATTAAAAAATATTTTATGCTTTATGGAATTAATGAATACTATTCTCAACAGGAATAAATAAATATTAGCCATGGTTCTTAGAAGTATTAAATAATTAGGTGAACTAAAAGAAATCATTTGAATAACTCTGCTACTATCTATTAAGTGTTTTTTCTTAGCATTCTTAGTTCCATATGTTTTAAATACATTTTAAATTTTTGTAAATTTGGAATAAATATGTTTAATAAAGTATTCTGCGCATTTTTAAATATATACAACACAAATCAAAACTTATTAAAGGAACCCTATTATTATTTTTTCAAAACAATATGGTAAAATATACTTACAGATGTTTTTGGTACATTTCCTCTTAAAGTGACATTTTTCATTGCTTTTTCGTTTGCAATACGCATTCTCTGTTTTGGTGCCATTCTATATTGTGGAATGAGTGCAAAATTCAAAGGAAAAAAAAAGAAAATTACTCTTTTTGACCTACGTCTTTCACTCTAAGCACACAATTTTAAAGTGAGTCTAATCTACGAAAATAACATCAACATTAATGACACCGATGTAAATGACAAAAGTGTGACAACACATCCGTCTAAAATGATGACGTTTAAAAGTTCAAAGTTTTGCGTGGCTTAGAAATTGGTCTCTTTCTTTGGGCGAAAACATCAGCTACCAATCAATTGAATCTACTATCTCTTTCTTACACAAAGTTTATACCTAAGTATGAGATATGAGAGCGATAAATATACGAGAACAAATCTTACTTTCTCTATAGGGTGAGCAATCATATTATTTTTGATGTGTAAAAATAGCCACATATGCATCGTTAATCCTATAAAATATAAAACTAAAAACTTCATTGCAATTAATACATTAACCAATTCGCCGTAAGACAGTTTGAAAATAAATCTAGGTAGGTATTTTATTTTACGACAAGTAAAAAAGTACCTCGCAACTAATAAAACATGTGGTACCTAATATCAAGTTTGTACTGATACCGTTTAGATATATAGGTATTTAATTAATGTCAATGTGACAATCAAGTTTTTTTTATAATTTTCTTATTTAAACGTGGTTTTTGTAATTTTCAAAATGTTAGTTTAACTATTCAAGGAATTTAATGTGATCAATTAAAATGGCGGAAGAAACTATTCCGTCGCCTTTGGAGCTTGACTGGTCCGATTTAACCTTTTATCAACATCCTCCATGTATGCACACTTTGTGGTATATATTCACAGTAGTAAATTTAGTTTGGGATCCTGTAAAGGAATTTATAGATCAAATATTGGAGCAATTGGGAGTTGGTGAAGGTGGCGGGGGCGACGGCGGTGGCGGTGGTGAAGGCGAAGGAGGTGAGGAAGAAGGCGGTGGTGAAGACGAAGGTGAAGCCAATGAAGAAGAACCTCCTGCTGAAGAAGAAGAAGCCTAAATTCAATTTACAAAATTATTTATTTATCAATTAAATAAATAAAAATTTAAATTTTAATCTTGGCTTCAGGATATAGTTTCTCATTCATATCGAACGATAATTTTCAAAGTTGGGAACTAAAAATTATAAAAAAGAAGACTTTGACATTTGGTATTGGGACGAGTTTATAAAAAATATATGATAAACATTGAATTAAAATTAAATTAAAGTATGAAGGTATCTAAAAAATTGTCTTCGTTACAAGAAATATCTAAAACCCAACTCTCTAGAATCTTAAATGTGGTTTCGAACAAAAAATTTTTAATAATCGAGCCAAAATTATTCAGACCACTAGAAAAAGTCTGTGGTTTCAGATGGTTAAAGTAGGTAGTTACTAATTCATTTATTTTCATGATAAAAATATAATTTTTAGAGCAAACTCCGTAGAGAAAATATTCAAGTTGGAGTCTGTAAGCCCTGATTCTGAAGGAACTTCTGTGTTTTACATGATATATTCTGATGCAAAACTTTTTAAAGAAGTAGTATGTCAAATTAGATCTCAAGTTGATGATATTGAAAAACCAGTAAAAGATAAATTCCATATTATTGTTGTACCATGTTACAATTGTACATATGAAAATGAATTAGAACAATTGGGGTTATTACATAGTGTTATAAGGATTCATATGTTTCAGTGGATGCCCATTTATTTAGATACTGGTTTACTTAGTTTAGAAATTCCAGATTTGTATAGTTCATTATTTGTTTACCAGAATCTAACATATCTACCAGTATTATCAAAATGCTTGTGGCAGTTAAGTTTTGTTATTGGAAAACCTAAATTTATCCTGACTCTTGGTCAGTATTCAAAATCATTATTAACTCAATTTGAACATTACTGTGAAGATAAGGGAGACACAGATAGGTTAGAATCTGATTTTGGAGCATTAATAATAATGGATAGAAATATTGATTACACTAGTGCATTACTAACACCAGGTACTTATTCTGGGTTATTAAGTGAAGTGTACACAGTCAGTACTGGTATTTGTGAAAAGAAACAAGAGGAAATGGAAAAACTGGATGAAAAGTGCAACCCTTTGCCAGAAAAGCAACCAATTAACTTTAGTTTAGATAGCAATAAAGACTCAATTTACTGTGATATAAAAAATAGATATTTTACAGAGGTTACTTCAGTGTTGAGTAATTTAACAAAAGAGTTAAAAACAGAAAAACTGAATTCTAGAGAAATGGCATTAGAGGAAATAAAACATTATGTGCAAACTCAATTACAAGCAACTCAATCTAAAAAAAAGAATATAACGAACCATTTACTTGCAGCTGAAAGTATAATTAATATATTGGGACATAGGTATGAAAATCAAAAGTTGATAGAACGAAATATTGTAAGAAATTCTGAAAGAAGTTTAAATTTAACTTATCTAGAAGAACTTTTAAATACTGAAAATGATAAATATATAACTCTCAGGCTATTTTGTCTCTTGTCACTTTTTCAATCACTAACTGAAAATGAAATTAGGCCATTTTGGCTCAAGTTTTTATATCAGTTTGGATTTAATTATGGATTTGCATATTACAATTTTATAACCACTGGTTTTATCCCAGAGCCTGTCCAAAGTAGTATTACATCAAATTTACAAGGAAAGTTAAAAATTCCCAAATTTACCTCAAGTAATTGCCATGTAAATGCAAAAAGCATGAAACAAATACCTATTGATCCTACAAAAGTAAATTTGAAATATCCTACATGTACTAGTTATGTGTATGGTGGATGTTACATACCTTTAATAACACAAATAGCTGGTTTGATCATCAATGCTGTTCCTTTAGATGAAATAAAAGCGAAGCTTGAAGTTTTTGGTCCATTGACAGTAAAAATGGACCCCAATACTGAAGGGTATCCCCTGCAAACAAGAATAGTTCTTATTTATGTAATAGGAGGGATTACTTATGCAGAAATAGCTGCCTGTAATTTATTAGAAACTTTAACAGGGGCACAGATACATATTTTGAGTGATAAAGTTATTTCTGGTAATGATTTAATGAAGGGCATTTTGGATTATCCTAAATGAGCATGTACCATTAAATTATTTCTTGTTCTGTGTTTATAGTTATTCCCTTGCTGCTTTTTAAACCAGTTCCTTTTCCATTCAGTTTATGTGGATACAATTAGTACTTAAAGTTGATATAAGAGAATAAAAGAAGCTTCCAAAGCTATTACCAAATTTTTCACTCTTAATTTACATATTTCTTGAAAAAATTCATAATTAAACTCGGGGCTGTGTTTGTGTTTTCAAAAGTGGCAACAGTGCATTTTTTTACTACAATATAGAAAATTAATGTTTGCAAATAATTATTAAATTTTTATTTATTTGCTTTCATTACTATCAAATGGTCTCCTACAGAGACAAGAAAGATGTATAATTTAGAAGTTAGTGATGTGGAGGATACAGGTACTTAGCTAGTAGTTAAGATTAACCAGACAAAAACGCATATTCGACGAGCTTTCACTGTGATTAACAGTGATGAGGTTCACTATTTGGATGTGTTTAGAAAATCATGAATTTACGGCAACACGTCTCCCTGAAAGCTCTTTGGTGGGTTATAGATAAGGAAAATGTCTGTCTCAAAGAGCTGGTATACATACTGTTGGCGGAGCACCTAAGAAAATAGCCGAGTTCTTAAAACTGGACCAACCAGAAAAGTATACAGGTCATTGCTTCGGGAGGACATCCTCAACGTTGTTGGCCAATGCTGGAGCTGACCTTAAAGTTCTAAAACAAACAGCACGGTGGATGGAAGAGTTCTTCAGTTGCAGAAAAGTATATAGAAGAATCGATTGAAGGCAAAAACAAGATTGCAAGAATGATTCAAAGGGGCGAAACTTTTGTTGAAGTGCTACATCACAGCCACACGTCTTCCAGAATTACAGAAAACACTGTAAATCCATCAACAACTCCATTAATACATATTGATGGCAACAGCAGTTGTACAATTAATGTCAATCTTCAAAAACTAGAATAAAAGCTTAGTTTATGTTGATTCACTTATTATTTCAAACAACATTGGGAGAATTGAAGAGTACTGTAAAGTACAAGTGTACCGTAAAGTGCCATTTCCCGGACTCAAATTCAGCTTAAAACTCTGCATATTATGGGTGAGCTAATTACTACAAATCGAATTTCTTAAAAATTCGATACTAATTTTTATATGATAACGTCATAAACATTCATGAAAAATTGCATACTTTATGAATTATTATCATAGAAATATCATTATTTGAAAATTTATAATTTTCAGTTTTGTAATTAGGTTTAAATTTTTAATTTCGTTCATTAACGACTGACTCTCAGTCATACCTCGAATAAACGGCTGATATTGATTATGACATCATGCGAGGATAGAAATGTGTACAAGCCTTATGTTCTAAGGTACAAGCCGACGCTTGGGCCGATCTTGCCTTACTATCGCTTGCAACGTGACACGTCAAAATTTATTTTACATATTTTGTCTTATGGTCCGGCTACACAGTACGTTTTGCCTGAGAGCATGCCTGCAGAGACTCGTTTGCGCAGGTAAGAGCGTGCATATAGACGGCAAGACGGTATCGCGCGTAGGCTTCCAAGCGCGCCATGTACTCTCGTCGAGTTGCTGAAGATTTTTCCTGAGGTTATAGGTACTACGGTTTTACTTGCAACGTGTGGCTGGTCATTCAATCCGTTCTTCCTCCAGCAAAAGTTTTCTAGCCAAATAGTCGAAATGAGCGATATAAGAATTTTAAATTTTTTTTTTTATAGACCTATAAAAATCTTTGCCGGCATTGTGAAAGGTGAAAAGTAAGGAATATTCTGATAGAAACAAGAAAAATGAAGTCTTTTTTATTAATAAACAATAGAATAACGCTTTCGTTAAAAACCCTCTGCTGTACTCCTCATCGTGTTTGACTTACGAGCTCTTAACACTGAAATTTGCGAAGTCCAGGTTTTACTTTAAGCCTTCACGTGTAGCCAACGTACGGTGTTCCGTCATACCTGCACGGTTTTGGACTGCATGCAAAACGTTGTGTGTAGCCGGACCATTATACACATATTTGATTCCTACGAGCCAGCTCAGTCCAGTCAAAAACCGATCAACAATCGTTCAACCAACCTAATAATGATAATATTTGCGTTTTGTTATAACAATTAAACAAATCTTCGAATAAAATCTACCGATTTGAGAACGGGTTTTTAAACATACTCGACAAGTAGACGCGTTCTTATACTGCGTCCTTACACCTTACCTCTGAGCGTTTCCCATTGCAAGTATGAAAAGGCTTTCTTATTAAAAGTGTGGTTATTCATTACTGAAAAAAAGTGTACAGAACATAAAATGCACTCCAGAAAATATAACAACTTTATTAATCATAAAAAGTATATATCCTACTGTGATATTAACATAGTGTTATTATATTCTTACTTTTAATCAGGCAAGAACATTACCAACCTTTTATCAATAAATTAAATGACATAAATAATAGGTACTTAAAAAAATATGTATATACACAACTATAGAAATATAATTATTACAAATAATACCATGTCGTACTTATGGATATAACTCGAGAATTCAAAAGCCCTTATTAATGTATACAGGATGTCTACAACAATATATGGATTGTACAGTTATTTTGCAAATATAAATGTATACAAAAACATACTACAGAAAATTTATACAGTATTGAATGTAGTTTTGATATTTAGTTATTTAAAAAAAAAACAATAAAATTATTTAAAACTGAGATTCTTAAGGTATATACCATGTCTGCTAAATATTTTGAAAAAAATTGTAACATCAGTACAATTCTTCATATTTGGATTACAAATAGATCAATTAAAGACAGCTTTAGACTTGCTAAAGTATAAATTTATTTATTAGATACAAGATCATATCTTCTTAGGATAGGAACGCTTCTTTGGAACTTTCTATCAGATTTAAGTAAACTTTTTACCAAAATATATTTGAAAATACCATGAAAGGAACATTAAAGTCATTGAAGAATTCCATGAAACATTTTCTCGTGATTTATCCTGTACACTATTAAAAATATTCAGAAACCTTTTACCACCAAAAGATTTATTCTAGTATTTTTATAAATTAAACAATTCTAACTAAATTTTTTTTCTTAAGTTTTAATTTTGCATGAAGAACTAATATTTAGAGATAGGCTTATAGGTTTATATTAGTTGATTAACACAAAATTTAAACCATACAAAAATAAGTTTTGTTTGTAATGGTGAAACGTGCAACAATATAAAAACTAAAAAAATATATAAAAATAAAATATTATTTAAAAATAGCGTTTTCTTCCTATAAAATTTCAATTACATACCGCATAAATTACAACAAATTTGTCAAAGCAAAATAAAATAAATAAATAAAGATTTATATAGAGGGAGCGACAATAATATACAAAATATAAGAACATTCTATAAAATCAATCACATAACATCAAGATTAACTAAATATACTTCTTATTAATTGGGACATTATTATTTCAAATTTACCCTTTATGGTGCTGAATTATAGTTTTGTATTTTGTATCATATCATTCAAATAAAATAAAGGAAAGCATTTTTACGAATTGGGTAGCTCTAATTGACATTATGTACACAATGAAAATGAGGATTCTTTCCAGGATTATTATAATTTCGAAACTCTCAAGTTTAGCTTTGATGATAGAAATGAAAAATCCTAAACTAAAATAGCTTATAGGTATTACCTAGACGATGGTTAAATAGCTAATCTAGCATAAATAATATTTAAACCCATTAGTATTAATCTATATGATAACTCAAATGAAGAATCACCAATAGGTCTGTTCATAATGCAACCAGTAATTTATGTCAGGGACATCATGAGTCTGTATAGTATTTATTTGTATATTTCCATTGATTTTTGACAGTTTTCAAGCAAAGTGTTGGATGTTTGTACAGGAAATTCTTACAATCCGATGAAAGTCAAAACTGTTTGCGGATACAATTTCAGCAAATTATATCAATACCCGTAATTGGTGAAGGGTGGGTCGCCCCATTGCACTTAGACCACATTTTGCCCATTGTGCATCTTTCCGAGATTGAGCCCATACTTTATGTGATACGTTTCCAGCAGCTCCACCAAGTTAGCATGAGTTAGGGTGAAAACATAGTGGAGCGGCGAGGCTAGAGTGTAGCTGAGAGAGTTTTGACCCCCCGATGGTGGCGAGCCAAGAGGGTTCAGTTTGGAAAATGTCGGACAGTGATGACGATGTGTTGTATGACAGCAGTGCGCCGAAAATGGTTGTTTTAGGTCGTAGTCGAAAATGTGCAGTTACACAAAAAATAAAAATATGGCTGCAGAGATTCTCCGAAGAATCACCATTAGAACAACGAGTTGGTTCAATAAATGGAGAGTAGTTCTTCTCATCATGGAGAGTAGTTCTTCTCATCCCGGAGAGCAGGATGCAGAATGATTCTTTGGTTTATGTATTGGCGTAAAAGAATCATTCTGCATCCTGCTCTGCGGGATGAGAACAACTACTTACCTCGTACTGATGATGACAGAATAATGTCGAAACCGGTCTACGAGTAGTGTTCTTTCCGTTGATTTGCAAATCGACAGAGATGGTTTTAAGTATAGACTAAGTCGGTCGCCATCACGTTTTCTATTGGAATGTAATTCAATGTCCGTTGGGGCATATAGCCCAGGAAGTAGTTATTTTTTCATAGAAAACGGTTTAAACCCTCAGGCGATTGTTGCATAAATCAACGCATAACAAAGAAAACAGAACAGCAAGAAGCAAATTTCCAGAGACTACACTGTGGGAAGAAATACAAGAAGTATTAGCGGAAATTAATGTTTTTTATAACTTGTTAAACTAAGTTTACCATAATATAACATAAATATATTATAAAATGTTTAAGAAGTAATAAGAGCAGAAGGTTAGAGATTGTAAAAAACCCGTTTCAGTACGTATACAGAATGTCAAAAATGTAGCGTAACAAAAAGAAATCACTTTTGCTAACGTTTTTTGACTAAATTAAAAAATAATACTTTTTTGATATGATTTTTCCACTTCGAATCGCCTTTAGGACAAGGAAACATATATAATAAAAAAATCTTGCGCCGTAAAGGGTAAAGTCCCTGTATATATTTTAAAAGTAATTAGTCTATTTGAGAAGTGAGTTTCCTGCAAGAGTTAGAATAAATTTAAAGAATATGGGATTTGGTTTATCGGATTCAGAATTCAAATTTGAGAATGGGGATTTTTTGGATTATTTTTGTCTTGAACTGAATTCTGAATCCGATAAACCAAATCCCATATTTTTAAATTTATTCTAACTCTTGCAGGAAACTCACTTCTCGACTAGATTAAATAGCCGCACATCGTGTTTAAGTATATATTAAATTAAAATTTATATAATCTAAAATCAATAATTAATATTAAGAGTAATAATGGCAATTTGAGATTTTTTAGACAGGACGAACAGTTAGCAATCGGACCTCTTTTCTTAACGTTTAAAAAATCTTAGATGTATAGGTGAAAAGAAATCTAATCAAGACCTCTGTCGTTGGGTTGAATCAAATCCGAGAAAAATTCAGCATAAATTGTTTTTTATCCTGCACGTTAACAAATATTAAAAATCATGGGACTGTTGGTAGACATCGCGTATATAAATAATGTAAAAGAAAAAAGTTTGTACCGTACAATAATCATAACCTAATAAGATGCAACTTCAACACGAAAATATATAATAAGCAACAATTTTTTTTCTGTACAAATAAATAATATGTGCTCATCGATAAAAAGGAAAACTTATCAACAATACTATGACTAGTTATTAAAATTACCAAGTGAGATAAAACAGAACAATGTACAAAGTGCACCAATAAGTGTTTTTTTTGCCTAAACTTAATCGTAAAAAAGAGAGAAAGATAATGTTAGTTTGATGTTACAATATCACCTATTCATTAAAACAATCCTTCGTATCGATCCATACAAAGTGATAGAAATTTCAAATCGCATACAGGGTGTAAGGGCGTTAATTAATATCAGTTTAGTAATACCATTTCATAATACTAGGTTCCCAATCTTTTTTTCGTTTTTCCCAGTACTGTAAATAGATAGCTGCGAGATTACAATTTGTGGACCAATAACCCACAATAAATACAATAAAAATAATTTAGCTCATTCACTGGTAAGTTTAATATATTACAAAAATTAGATTAATCGCTTTCTATGGACCGACACCTTGCAGTAAAATATTCAATAATATTTAAAAACATCAATTGCAGACCTCTGCTGTAAACGTAAACGAGACCAGTTGACGTAATTGAAACTATCTCATATAAAATTTTTAATGTAGAAAATTTTTTCAAATATATATATACGTGTCACCACATTATAGCCTTTTCGATTTAAAGAACAACGAAATCGAAACGCAAACAATTTAAATACTATATAAACGTTCGATTTCCCATCAACTGGTCAGGCGTAATAGAAAATATCTAAAAATATCACCCATTTCAATAACTGATGAAACATTATCTATTATTTACTAGTAGCATTATCGGCTTGCTTCTTCCTTCGACGTCCTCCTTCTAACAAATACGATACGTCGAGGATTTGCTTCGTAGGCATTTTACTTAAGAGAGACAACAATACCCTGTTGAGACGCGCCTTCTGTTCTGCCGGAGTCTAAAAATAAAAAATTCCAATCAATGAAAGGTAATTAAAAATATACATGCATTTATTAGATGGATGTTGTATCAACACATTTAAATATTAAAATAAGATAAGCACCTACTAACTGCATGTACAGTCGGTAAAGTCCAGGGTGGACTTTACGTCTACCGTCCAACAGAGGGTGCGAGTATATCTCAGCCACCCCCCCCCAGGTAGACGGCTTCGTTGCGGAGTTCGAGCGTCTCTCCCCAAAGCACTATTCGGAAGTTTCCGGGAATAAGTTTTTGATTTAGAGTGTCGGGGTGTTTGAAAAAGATAATTTGGGATTTGTTTGAGTTAACCCTCCATTTGCGACACCAGTTGGAAAAGGTGTTAAGGAATTCTTGGAGGCGGGTTTGAAGGCGGTCGCGGTTGGAAGCGGAAGTGAAGATTGCAGTGTAGTCTGCGTAGAGCTGGATATGGGTGTGGGGTTTCCGTGGAGTGGGAACGTCGTGGGTGTAGATGGGGTAGAGAAGTGGGGCTAGGATGGATCCTTGGGGGACTTCGACAAGGGGAGTGAATGGTAGGGATAGTGAACTACCAGATCTGACTCTGATAGTGCGGTTTGTGAGGTAGGAGTAAGGTGGATGCTCATGAGCTTTCTAACAAGTCCGGCATGCCAGACTTGGTCAAAAGCCTTCTGAACATCCAGGAATACAGCAGCACTGCAGAAGCGTTGACTTTGGGACCTGGAGATGATTGTTTGGAAGTTGACCAATGGAGTAAGGGTGGAGTGCTGGGTCTGAAGCCTAATTGAAACTGTGGAATGATATTGTGAGTGTCGCAGAAGTTCCAGAGTCGGTCCTTACCTACCATTCTTAAAGAACTTTAAATAAAAAGACATCTAGTAGATCAGCAATTAAAGTTGTATAGTTCTTTTCACAACCTAAGAAACTGACTTTACTTACACTTGAAATGCAATAAAATCATAAAACTTTGCGGTTTTACCGCGCAGGGACGCACTATACTGCATAGATTAATAATAATGACCCAAGACATAGAATTTTCTTGTTCCTGACTGATAAAAAATAGACATGCACATACATGTACCACAAATACATTAAGTTATTGTAAAAATTAGGGAAATATACTCAGGATAACGCTTTATGGCAAAAAATATTTAGACTTTATTACGTAAACTACTTGATCTACATCAAATTGTTATAAAGTAAAACAAAATGTAACGTGTGTCAATCTGATGAAGAAAATAATTTTGAAACAGCTTTCATTTACATAAAATGTTAATTTTTTAAATAAATGGAAGTTATTTGTTTAGTGTTGTTAATATTATCAACCTTGGTAAGAAGAAGGTATGGAGAATATCGACAAGCCAACAAAAAATACTCACCCTAACGACAGGTGGCAGCACAACCAAAGTACTAGGGGCTTCATTTTTAATGCCGGTTCCGCCGTTCGCTGTTCCGCTTCTGCTTCCTCCTTCTTCGGTTTTCTGCTTCCTTCCCGTCGTTTTCATGAAAGCTTCATCGACGTCGTGCGGACAATAAGTCCTGGAAATTTTTAGACGCGTCTCAAAGTGTTCAAAAGCAAAGCTCTTCGTGCATATGGGGAATTTAGACTTGGATACCTGCGAAAAAATTGTTTTTTTTTTAAATTAATTTTATCAAAGAAATTGAGAAAGGACTTACCTTGCTAAACATTTTGGCTCCTTTATCAACTCTATATTCGCAAATGTATATATGATCCGGCGAAGAACCTATCGGTCTACCTTTACAGTACGTATTCACGTCCATAACCCAACAATGAG
The DNA here is from genome assembly GCA_035357415.1 of Ophraella communa. Taxonomy (NCBI): domain Eukaryota; kingdom Metazoa; phylum Arthropoda; class Insecta; order Coleoptera; family Chrysomelidae; genus Ophraella; species Ophraella communa. Next base: position 25,266,376 of record CM068994.1, on the reverse strand, counting down.
ATATAATTAATTCCACAGGCACTGCTTCGTAGAGAGGAACTCTCATTACTTCGTTTGGGAAAAATCTATAAAATGGAAAAATGGTTTTATGTAAATGCATCAAAATGTAGGTCAGGTTTTTTAAACTTTCCGTATAAATTTCTTTCACAAGTACAATTAAACAAAAAACTGTTCATTTCACTTTAAACCTATCCGAGAATAATAAGGCTACAACAGCAAAATTTTGGAAAGCTTCAAATTTCCTTCCCTTAATTTTAAAATCCATTTTTTATTCTACTTCGGAAAATGAGATTTTGCACACTATTGACTATTTTATTTTCTGGCTTACTAATGAGACACTTGATGTTGACACTTATCAATTAGTTCACTAATTCTTGGACTAGTTTGGAAGAGGGCCAATCTCATGCCACCTTGAACATTCAATTTGTTCCTTGACTAGGTCTTGATTTTCACGGCTCCGTGACCCGGTTGGGAAACCCTGGTCTAGAACATCGATAGCAGAGTACACAGGGCAACAAGGACATGTTCCTGACCAGATAGACGTTCCGAGAAGCATTAACGCGAACGACAAATAACAAATGGGACTTTTTAGTCCCACTCGCCTTATTACGCAAGGTTAATTTATCATATAGACCTAAGTAATAATAATATGGTCTACTGATGTTTATGAGATACACTATACTGATTTATAGAAGTGGAAACACATAACTATTTTTCAATGTTAGGACCTGAGAAGGAACAGGAAGCAACGGCTAAAACCCAAACTTAAAGAAAAGACTTCCAAACAATCCAAAAACACCAAAGGAACGAGAAGCACAAAATAACAACACGGAAGCAAATAAACAACCATGAATAAGAAATAGACCCCCTCCTAGTTTCATAAAAACCACGCAGGAATTCACCAGAATCAAGAGAGAAGCACAAGCTAGAGGAATTAAACTTTCTAGAGGCAGCGAAAAACACACGCTCGAGAAAATGAATACTAGAGGATAGAGGTGCATAGCACCATCCCGAATAACAAGTGTATGTGTGAATGTTTATTATTATTACTATTATTAAGTTGGACAAGTTAGTCAGTTTATCTCTTTGTAATTGACAGTGACCTGAGTATAGGAAACCAAACCTAAATTTATACTTTCACTAATAGCTAACAACCTAACCAGATGAGTTAGCTAGACACTAGCCGAAAGTAAAATTTTTCTGTGAGGTGTGGTCCGCCGTAAAGTTTTTTAACCAACTCTTGAATTAAAAAACAATTAAAAATCTCGAATGTGAAAGCTTCACTATTAAATATTTATTAAAATAACCAAATAACATCGCATTTTGATGATACTTACTTTCTAGTTGGTTCATGGAAAGTTTCGTGAGGTCTTAAGTAATGGTGTCCGTAAGCTAAACGTTTACCGGTCTCTTCTTCCTTCCACAATCTTTCGATCCTGAATATATCTAATTCGCTATATTCAATCTTTCCTATTGTGTCGTAAGTGTGCTTTTTATCGGTACCTTTTATTGGAATATCTCGCAAAACATATACGGTATCACCTTGGCGCAATTGCAGATCGCCTCGCATCAGCGTCATGTAGTATCTTAAAAAAGGCAAAACAAAATGGTTAATAAGTAATTTTTATAAAATATAGAATTGGTGTTCATCGACCATACACATTATACAACAATTACGATGATTTATTTCTGTTACACTTACAGAACGAACACAGCAGAGGAAGACAACATAAAAAATAAATAGAGATGATGGAAAAATGGATAAACAGATTGGAAGAGAAAAAAGAGAAAGGGGTGTGGACAAGAGTACAGATTTAAGACCAGAGGAGTTAGATACAAAAAAATAGGGTAAAACGGAGGATGATGATGATCCGAGATAAAAGTAGCAGGGGAAAAAGGAAAATAAAGAGAGAAAAGATCAAGGAATGACACATTGAAAAGGAAATAGGAGGAGGAATAATACTTTCGTTTTTGATGGTATACCCTCAGGGCTGCGTTCATAGTTTTACTCCGAGTAGAGTTCAGGAGAGTCGGGTTAAGTAAGAGTTAACTCTGTGAGTATACTGCTTTGGGTGTCTTTATGAACGATCGGAGTAAACAGTGGTAAACATTTGAATTGACCACTATTATTTAAAATTATAACCTAAAAAGTTGAAACTATAAAAACGTAATTTTAGAAAAATGGCAGAAAACGTGAAGAAAGCAATTATTTTTTTTCTTTTTTCTTTTGCCAAAAGCTTCTTGCTGAATATTGAGGTAAGTATTATATAATGCTTTAATATCTGTGCTTAATTTAATATTATAATGAATCTTTCTATCTATAGGTTATCCCATGCCTCACAGAACACAAATTGTTATCTCCTGTTTTCGTTAATATGAGTAGACACCTCTTTGATATGAGTTAACAGAGTTAACTATGTTAAATTTATGAACGCCGTACTCTGACTGTACAGTGGGCTTTAGAATAGTATATACATGTTAAATGTGAATTTCCTTTACCTACCGAAGTTATAAAAACGCCCTGCCTCAACAACATTGGAGTGGCAATTTTTAAACCGCCTACAATTACTTACTTCACTTCATTACTTCATAATGATAAGAAAAAACACTTGGAAGAGGTGGTGCCGTAACCAGTTCTTTGATGTTGTTCCGAAATAATTATAAGTAATTGATTTAAACAAAAATTGACAAAAACATTTGTAAGATCAATGATTTTTATTTTTTAATATATTAAACTTATTGGCTTATGTTAAGAGGGTGTTTAAGGATTTTAAAAAATCATTAAAAATAAACTAATTTTACTGAGAAAATTGTACCTAAGCGTAAAAAATTTACCTGTTAATTATAAAAATATCAAATTGGAAGGTGCAGATTTTATTGGCAATAAAGGGATTAGAGAAATACGTTTTCTGAACATTCTGTGTCGATGTCGAATATTCATGTTGGATTATAAACCTTTTTATTTCTAGTAGGTAGTTGGGGTAAAATGCGTCGACTATTCACCCGCCGGTAAAGAGGTTGCAATAAAAAACAAATAAAACCGTACCATATAATACAAAATCATCCCTCTTTGTGTAACATTAAAGATGTGGGCGTGGACAACTGTTTGATTTCAAATTTATTATTATATAAACCGTAATTGGTTATACACAATAAATAGGCCATCCTTAAAATTAATTCAATGCAAGCAATTTGAGTTTGAAAATGTATATGCTATTCTGAAACCGATAGTACTTCCGATCATACTCAGATTTCTGAAGTTAACTCTGAGTTAAAGAGTAAACTTTATGAACGCAACCCAGGGTTGGTTCCAAAAACGAAGAGTGAACATGAGGGGTGGTCAGTCAAAAAAAATATATCTTTTGGAAGTAAATGGTTTCAGTGGCCTCACCTGTGCCCGTGCTCGGTGAACTCGTTCAAAGGTATCTCGTAGTCCACTTTCCTTGGTACACAAATCTCGCAATGATAACTGGGAGCCGATGCGTCGGCTTTGACGCATTCGCAATGTTGCCAAACCATACAGCGTTCGCACTGTATCATAAGGCCTTCGTCCCTCGGAATGCCACATATACACCTGATGATATCTTCTTCTTCGCCTAAAATAAAGAATAGTCGAAGGTTAACCTTGGATAAAAATGTTTAAAAGCTCTCTTAAACTTACTTTTCTTTCTGTTGGATACAAAAGTCGAAGGCGGTTTTTCCCCTAAAGTATCTTCGAACTTCGTGAGACTCTCTCTTTTAGAATCGGTATAAACTTTCTTTAATTTAGCGCTAGCGATTCCCATTTCACTGGTACGTCCGTAGAAACGGATGTAATTTCGGAACAACAAATTGAAATCGTCGTCGAAACTTTCGGCGGATTTGTAAACGCCAGTCGCTATATTTTGTTCTATCGTAGTTAGATCTATAGGATTTGAAATACGGGTGTAAAATTCAGGTAGTTTGCGTTTCGAAGGTATCGACAAAAATGGTGTACTAAGAAGTTCCCCTTTAGAATCTAAAACGAAAAGATATTTATACAAATCCGATGATAAAAAATCTAACAATCAAGCTTACCTTTAGCGGTTGTGACGGCTGTCAAAATATCTTTGAGCAGCGTCGCCAATTTTACGGTCTTGTTAAGTTCGGGATCGTCTTCGGCTTGCGCCAGTCTTCTAGTTTTCATATTCCTTGGTTTTTGAAGGGCGTTTAATTGATTGATAAAAGTACTGGTGTCCGTAGGCGTAGCGGTTTGGGGCCGCGATATTCCTGAAGCCGTGCTTAACGATCTGTCGCGTACTTTCCTCACCTAAAAATGTTTCAATTCGTAACTCGTTTTATATAAAATAAATGATAAAAAATGTTTAATGAATACCTTGGTCAAATTCCTCAACAAGAAACAATGATGTTCCAATATGAAGCACTTCTGTTGGTGACTGACCGGTTTCACTTGAATGATCGGAAGGAGTTGAGCGGGTATGTTTGGTTTTTCCAGTTCCTTGTTGTTGCTATTGTTTGATTTCTTTTTAGCTTCGTTTTTTCGCGGTCTCCCTACTCGACCGGGATTCTTTTTGTCGGTAATAGATTGATCGGGAAGTTGTCGAACTCTTTGCGTTTTCCCACCTATCACTCCTCGACACAGATCGCTGCCACATTTGCACTCCTACAAAAGAATAAAGCTCTTAATCGAAATTAATTTTAATAAACCTCTTTACCTCTTTACTTCTATCGTCAAAGTAAAACATGGAAGTAAATTTCTTTGGCACAAGGGATAATAAAAAATTAACCAGAATATAATATTTGGGAATACAAATATGAAGGGACAACTGTACAAATGGGTAGCTATTTCAGAAAAATTATAGTTGATACATATGAAAGAAAATAATAATGAACAATGGGCAATCCTAATAGTTTATGGCCCCAATGAAGATGAAAGAGCACAAGAAAAAGATATGTTTTGGGACAAATTGTCTGAAATTACGGATGAGTGTGACGAAGTGGTTTACGTATTAGGAGACTTTAATGGAAGAGTAGGTAAAAAAGATGTTAATTTTCCAACTGTACTAGGTAAATACGGTGAAATGGTAAGAAACGATAATGGAAGAAGACTATTGGAATATTGCCTAATGCATAACTTTATTATTTTAAATACGATGTATAATCATAAAGATATACACTTATACACCAGGGCCGAACCGAACAGTGGAGAAAAATCAATCATAGACTATATATTGATACAAAAAGAAAAAAGAAATCACGTACAAGATGTGAGGGTGAGCATTATTTATTACTGGCAGAAATAAAGAAAAAAAACTTAACAAATAAAAACAAAACTAAAATCAATGTTTATAAATCAATATACCATTCAATATTAAATTATGGGTGTGAAACGTGGACATTAAGCCAAAGACAAAAAAATAAGATTCAGGCCACCGAAATGAAATATTTAAGACGAGTACGAGGTGTTTCTAAAAAAGATCGAATAAAAAGTTCAGAAATTAGAGAAGATCTAGAAGTAGAATCAATTTTGGATTTCATCGATAAGCTGGTGGGGACACTTGGTGAGAATTGACGATCAAAGACAAGCAAAAAAAATATGGGAGACGAGAACCACAATAAAAAGAAAGTTGCTCCAGAATGCCAAAGTATTCACTGCGTTATTCACCGAGAAGCTTTGACTTCCAAGAGTATGGCTGCCAACGGATAGCGTGAAGGTCATTAATTTTATTAAGGTCAGGGCTCTTAATTCACGGCTTTTCTCTTTGATTTGTGAAGATATGGGTGCAAAATATTTAACCTCCTACATACCGAGGTTATAGGATTGTCACGAGGCAAGATACTAACTCGTCTATTTGACTGAGGTCAGAAGTCTTTAGGTTTTTAAGTGAACAAAATCATTACATGAAACACTTGTTCAGTGATGAAGAATGGGTATCACAATTGGCCTATTTGGCTGATATTTTTGATAGGCTTAATATCTTGAACATGGGACTTCAAAGGCCGAGTACAACAGCGTTGATAAAATATCATCCTTCAAGAAAAAGTTGGTTCTGTTTCGCTCTCAAGCACAGGACAAGGATTTCTCTGTATTCCCTACTCTTGCTGCATTTTTGAAAGAAAATGATATTTATCCGAAGCCAGAAGTGACTGATGATATTATCACTAGTCATATAGAAGCCCTTCAAACGAGTTTTGATATTTTAATCAAGATTTTTCTAAATATGAGTGGATTAGAAATCCATTTTCAGGGGAATTTCCTAGTCACTCAAAGGAGTGTTTCATCGACCTCACAAGTGACAACTCAACGAAAGATTCGTTTTAAGAAAAATCTTTAATAGACTTTTGGATGGGGACAAAAACTGAATAACCATCAGTGGTATTATTTATAAAAATAAAAATATATATAAATATAAGGTGGTACGTCAAAATATCTGAAAATTTCAAGTGGTACGTGGTTACTAAAAGGTTGAGAACCCCTGCTCTAAACTATCAAAAAAATAAAACAACATAACAGTAAAAAGAAATATTCTTACTTGTCCTTCCGCCGGATTGAACAACGAGAAATTGTAATCGTAAGTCAGTTCTTCGCCAGCTTCGATATCTCTAAGCGAAAATAAGGCCATCCTAAATTGCCCGTTGACGGACCATTTTTGCATTTCGCAATTCGGGGCGCAAGAATGATTCACGAATCTCCCGTCTCCACCCATACGGTGTCCGTCGATCACTAAACCGCCGTCAAGGTGTAAACAGTAGTGATGTGTGTCGTTAGTGTAGATCGTACCCATGCGTTCCTTAAACTCTTGATCCGATACAACTTCGCCGACGTATTCGAGTATAAATTCACCGGGTTTAATGGGAAGCTTCGTTCGAACACCCCAACCTAAAACAACAATAAACAAATCATTATTTAACGGATTTTTGATTATATAAACAAAACTAATGCACCTTTCGATTCCGTCATGAATTTTTCCAAGCCCGGAGCTCCATCGTGTCTTTGTATCCTTTGATTGAGACATCGATGGGACGCGGGGCATTCCGCGTACACCAATCTGTTGATGCAATCGTCTCCGCAATTAGTGGAAGGTTTGCAATTACACGATTGTGGTTCGCAAGCACCGGTTGTGGTCTTGACGTTATAAACGTTAGTTCTTATTTTCCTAAAAAGAAACAAGCATGAATTATATGTCAAACCTACCACAAACAAACAAGCAGGTATTCCACAATTGGTGATGTTTGTTCAGTTTTTTGTAAAATAGGAAACGATAGTTACTTAAATCAAATCAAAACTGAATTTCTTTTAAGAGTTTTTTTATAGTTAACCTAAAGCGAATAATTTCTATGATTGATTTTAATGATTAGATTCAAAACATTAGTAATCATCTTCATATAAGGTATAATTTACTATTTTATTTTTATCAATTTTGTTCCTGAAATATTAAATAACATTTTCTGTAACAATTCTTCCTTTAGATTATTTGCCTTGAAAATACAATAAGAAATAAAAATTGAAATATGCAGAATTGCAGTTTAGGAGAAAGAAAAACTTTCTGTTCTTGAAGGGGAACCCCCTTTTTACTTACTTATAATTCCACGATGGTACAACATCTCGACCGGGTAATTGAGAATGCGTATGCTGCCACCAAATGTCGTAGGGTAATTGGAAAGGAATTTTCCTGCATCTAAGGTACTTGCCGCAATGGTACGGAGGTGGTAGAAGACCGTAAGGATGCTCAGCTGCGTTGTAAGTTAAATTGCGAGATGGTTTATTGCTGTTATCGGAACGTCTTTGACGCATTGTTTCGCTGAAAATATAAAATATATTCTCAATGTAAGATTCAATAAGAATGGGTATATCTAACAAATTAAATGGCTTAATAGTGTGACTTGATACTGCTTTACGAGAGACAGATAAATTATTTTATTGGAAATCCTTCATCAAACGCAAATTAAGTACTTCTTAGGTGACACCCTTTCAGCCAAAAATCCAAAAATAGACTAACAAAATTTGAAAAGTTGTACGAACAAAGCAAACAAGCAAAAATATATAAAAGTTTTAATTTAACTAAAAATCTTACTAAAACATACTTCAGACTATATACTGCATGTACTTAGAAGTTTAAGATACTTCACAGAGAACGGTATCTTTTTATAATATGGGGCTGGTAGCTTTTGACTGTACTGGCAGGTATTTCTCTTACATTACAGATAATATAATAGTCAAATAAACATCTAGATCAGTTTCAGGTCAGATATCTATATGGCAGTTCTGTTGGTAGGTTAACTAGGCAAATATATTACATGATGAATAGGGTTGGAAGGGTCAAAAGATATTGTCATTTGCCAGAATCCATCAAAAGATGATTGTACAACTTGGAAGGCAACAAAACATAGAGCACAACTCACCAATTATAAAATATTATGGTACTTGGAGAAGATGGGACTTAAAAAAAGCACCAACATTCACTGTAGACATCTGGAAGGTTTCAAAGAACACCAACCATGTAATGACAAAAACGAAAACTTAATAAGACACTTTTTTAACCTAACCTAATCTAACCTAACTTAATAATAATAATACTTATTATATACAATAGTGCATTGAGACTGGTTTATTATCCAATCACGTGGAAATTTGCACAAATACTAATGATTCATAAATGATTCTTCAATGCTATACTACGATAAAACTTTTGACCAAAATCGCTCAAATCCACTGAAATAATTTTGATACAGAAACAAGGCAAAGAGGCTTTGAAAGTTACTTCATGCAGACCTAGAAGTCTCCTACCAATTTGCTGCAAATACGAATTTCTGATACGAACGAGTAGATATCTCTCCATCAATTTGAGTTCCGGAAAGAACACTCTACAGTGCAGTAAGTTTACAGAAAACTACACAGTATAAATCTAGCATTGGAAAATAAAAAAAATACTGTAGTTCTGCATTTCTAAATGTAGGAGGTTTGGCATAAGGTCTTAAACTAGAAAATCAAGAAACATCTACCGATTTCTTATTTCAAACCTTTGAGATTTTACCTGGGTAAGAATTTCGAACAAAAATGAAAGAAAATGTGTCTAACAATTTTCCAATAAAATCAGGTGTTCCACAAGGTAGTGTTCTTGTACCTTTATTGTTTGTATTGTATACAGCAGATCTGCCTACTGATAATGAAACAGTCTTGAGGACATCTGCTGATGACACAGTTATACTTGCAAGTCATGAAAATCAAATTACAATGTCATAGATATTGCAAAGAAACGATATCCTGCTGAAATATAGAATAAAAATAAATGAGACAAACTCTGGAGTCACATTAACAAAATAATTATGCCCTCCAGTATTTCTAAACAATATTCAAATACCACCATCAGAAAGTACGAAATATCTAGGAATGTATTTGGATTCAAGACTCACATGGAAACAACATGTAATTAAAAAACGCAAACAAAAGAGCTACACTGGTTGATCAGCAGAAGATCCAAATTATCACTGGAAAATAGACTTCTCCATTACAAAACTATCATAAAGCCTATCTGGACTTATGGTATTGAGCTCAGGGGATGTAAGAGCAAATCAAACCTAGATATAATCCAAAGTTATACAAAATACTCCGTATGTTAACTGATGCACTTTGGTATTTCTCCAATGCAACCCTTCACGAAGACCTGCTCGTAAAAATCCCTTATGTTCAAGATAAAATCACAGAGAGAAGCACGAATCAACATAACAGACATAAAATCACTTTTAGAACCGCGAAATACAAGTAGATTGAAAAGGAATTGACCTAATAAATGGTTTTTACTTGGAGAAAACCTCATGATGTTAAATAAGAACATAATTCTGTTCTCAAGCCAGTACATTATTAACTTATAGAAACTGTGATTGTTTTGATTGCTAATAAATATATAATAAAAAAAAATTTAAAACAATCTTTTTGGTTCAATGAAACTGTTTTGATATACTATCATAATAAATTTTTACCTATACACCAGGTTGGCATCCAAGAGAGGATTTCCACAATACAACAGGCCTATAGAATAATCACAAAAATCCTCACAGCTTTCGAGCAAAAAAACGGAAAAAACAATAGTTTTTAGGATATTAAAATAAAGTTTATTAGACTCTGATAAGGAGAATCCTGCTTATGGCAGAATGTAAAGGAACTAAATGAGATTTACTTAAAAATTGAATAAAAATATTTACCCAAGACTTTTAACGAACAACACAGTTGCAAACTGAATATTAAAACCGCCATTTTCTCTTTTAATTGTGTGTAAAGTAAATACAAAGTAATCAAGAAATAGCGCAGTTCTAGTATACAGAGCTAAGAGAAATCTTAGGTTTGATCATCATTAATATGCACATCTGTGAAAGGATATTTAAAAACCGAACTTACTCGTCTTCTTTAAAGTAATCGGAGAACAGTCCGGCTACAAGATACTTCTTCCTCCATTTCAGACTTTTCCGCCTGTTCTTTTCATCACCCGACGTCGATGCTCTGTCTTCCTTCAGCCTTCTTTCGACCAACGGTTCTATACTACTAGCGGGTGACACGTCCCTTAATTTTCTCTTCGGATAATTGTTCTCGAAGAGTTTTTCTTTACTTCTCTTGCGTTTCGTACGTTCTTCTAATCGAGAACGTAAGCGTTCAATGCTAGATTCGAGTGATAATTCGAGATCGTTTTCTGGATCGTCCGGTTTAAATTTACTGCGATCGCTACTCCTAGTATCTACCGACGAAGGAGAGATGTCTCTTTGACGTAGTGTCATCCTACTAAAAATAAAAAAATTAATACATACAGTTTTATAACGGTAAGAAAAACCAATAGCTCACCTTTCAGATTTAATATCATCTTCGAATTCGGTGCGTTCATCTTGCGGTAAACTCTCGCATTCGCTCATCAATTCCCATCTAGATGGATCGTCAATTTTGACCTTTTCCGGCGTGACCGGTGTGGAGACTGAGATTTCTGATTTTTCTGTTCTTTGAACGAATTTCGTGTATTCTTCTCCTTCTTTAGGTACTCGATCGCAAGCGTTGAAGGGTTGAGATTCTGTTGGGAACGCTGGAGAAGATTCTACAGGCTTCTTCTTTTTCTTTTTTACAGTTGGAAATCCTAAAATAGAAATCAAGAAACTTAATTAGATTTGGTTAGGACCATCAGCCAAACCAGTCGAAGGAGCTGACAAAGGAACAAATTGAATGCTTCATGAGAGACGCTCCAGATAAAGAATATCTATTACTCAAAGTGATAGCATTACTTGAAGTTGCTGGAGGTTGCCGAAGGGAAGAGATCTATAATTTAGAAGTTAGTGATGTGGAGGATACGGGTACTCAGCTAGTAGTTAAGATTAACCAGACAAAAACGCATATTCGATGAGCTTTCACTGTAATTAACAGTGATGAGTTTCACTATTTGGATGTGTTTAGAAAATACATAAATTTACGGCAACATATCTCCCTGAAAGCTCTTTTGGTGGGTTATAGACAAGGAAAATGTCTGTCTCAAAGAGCTGGTATACATACTGTTGGCGGAGCACCTAAGAAAATAGCTGAGTTCTTAAAACTAGACCAGAAAAGTATACAGGTCATTGCTTGAGGAGGACATTCTCAACGTTGTTGGCCAATGCTGGAGCTGACCTTAAAGTTCTAAAACAGCACAGTGGATGGAAGAGTTCTTCAGTTACAGAAAAGTATATAGAAGAATCGATTGAAGACAAAAACAAGATTGCAAGAATGATCCAAAGTGGCGAAAATTTTGTTGAAGTGCTACATCACAGCCACACGTCTTCCGCGATTACAGAAAACACTGAAAATCCATCAACACCTCCATTAATACACATTGCTGGCGACAGTAGTTTTAGAATTAATGCCAATCTTCAAAAACTATTTATAAATGGGTAAGAGACATCCAAAGAAGCTCCTAAGAGAGATTGTAAGTAAATTGGTATTACTTATCAGAAAGTATTTTGATTATTTTGATGCCTGGGAAATTTCTAGAGAATTTCTTTGTTATGACCTCATTGACAATTTGAAAAAGAGAAATGGAGTAAAAGTTTACCAATTGTAAGGGAAAATACCAGGGTATTGAATTATGTTACCCTGATATGGGTGCCAGTTCACGAAGGGACAATACAAAATGAGGAAGATGATAGAATTACAAAAGAAGGGGCGAATACATTTTCCTTGGTCCGGAACCCTATAATGCCCTCAAAAAAAGCAATTCCAGAGAAAATGCGGAAAATTTATCAAATTAGAAATATTTCCTCTACAAAGATGCTTAGTTAGAAGTAGTGGCGTTCTAGAATTCAAGCTGTACACAAGATCTCAGAAGATCCAAGTGCAGAGAAGAATATAGAATCTAAGGCAACCTAATCTGATCTAATGAGTTTTAAAAACTTTGTTTTACTAATGGAGCTACTTAAGATATATTTACCTGTTCTGTTGATGGCTCGTCTTTTCCTCACTTTCTTCTTGGCCGATTCCGGAGATAGTTTTGTACTTTGATCATTGACAGGTTGTTCCTTCTTAATTTCTTCTACTTTTTCTATCAGTTTTTTGTTATCAACTACAGTTGAAGATTTCGCGATGAGATTCCTTTTGGCTTTCAATTCGGTTATGAAGGATTCGATGCTTATTTTCGGTTTGTCTTCTTCTTCGACGACCGCAACAGGTTCAACTTTGATGACGGTGTCTAAGGCTTCGACGGAATTAGCCATTTCCAATCGGTGTCTTTTTTTCGGAGTGGTAGTTATGGAATTAGTTTTCTTTTCGGTGTTAGTAGCTGGCGGTAGCTCGTCGGAGAAACGGTTAATACAAGCTTCTATTGCTTCTTTGATGTGACTGTCTAATTTTGCTCCGGTGTCTTTTTTGACTTCTTTGTTATTTGCTTTTGGGACGTCTTTTCCTATCGGTTTTGTAGTTTCTTTAGTTTCTTTTACGGGAGGTTTTGTGGATTCTTTATTAGTCGGTTTTGTAGTTTCTTTTACTATTGTTTTGGTTGAATCTTTGATGGGTAGTTTGGCCGGTTCTTTCAAGACGGTTTTCGTACTTTCTTTTACTTCGTATTCGTTATTATTGTTATGCTGTACTTTTGGTGATGAGGTCTTGATGACTGCTGGTGTATGTCGGGGTGACACTGGAGATTTTTGAGACTCGCTTTTAGGAGTGGTGTTACCGCATTTTGGTTTATCGATTTTAGATGTTTGTATCGATTGTTTGATTTTGATTTTTTCCGTTTTGACATCTTCTGGTTCTGTTTTAATTTCTTCTGTGTCTGTCTTGTTATCGTTACTGTTCAAAAGATGATAATGTCTCTTTTTGAGTGGCAAACGTTGTTCGTTCGAATTATTCACTTTGTTGTCCGTAGTATTGACGTTCTGTTTCTTTTTCTTCTTTTCTGAATGTTCGGTGGTCTTCCGTTTCTTAGTAACTTTCTTTAGAGTTTTTATTATTTGTTCTGGTACGTTTTCTTTCGGTTGTTTGGTAGCTATGGCGCAATATTTGATAAAATCTGCGATTAGTTTGTCGATTTCTATATTTATTTTGGGATCTGAACTGGTTACTGGTTTGAATACTTTAAATTTGTACTTTTTGTGTTTTTTATGTTTATGTTTGCTGTGCATCAGCTTGGGTACTTTAAGTGTTTGGTACCGATTCCTTTTATCTATTTTATTTTTTGTACTAAGTATCGGTCGAGTTCTTACTCGACCTTTCAACAGTTTTTGTGGAGATTCTCTAGTTTTATCTACGGGTTTGTTATTGGTATCGGTACTGGAAGATGCTTTAAGTTTCGGTGGTCTACCAGGACCTTTTCGAACTGTTGGCGGTCTGCCGGCTTTTCGTCTAGGCGGGTACAATACTCTATCTGCATTACCGTACATTACTCTGTCGAATCTATTAGACGTTAGCGAAATTTTATTAACTTCTTTGCTTAGTTCTTTCGATTTAACGTTACCAGGTACTTGTTTCGCATTATTGTTAGTTCTAGTCACAGCTTTATCGTTCTTCAACGTTTTCGGTTGTGGTTTTTCTAGTTTTTTAGTATCCTCTTTGGGAGGTACTGTTTTTTGTTTAATGCTAGGAGATAAACTGGGTTCTGGACTCGAAACGTGATCCGGACTATTTTGAATACCCGAATCAGGTGAAACGTTTGGATTGGTGCAATACTCTTGCGATTTCTCGGATTGATTACTTTCTTTATCGGATTTTTTCGGTCTACCTCTCCTTCTTTTGGCATTCTCCGATTCTGTTTTAACGCTTTGAACGTCCGAATTAGTTCCCGAAACAGCTGATGGTTTCGCCGCCTCGTTCACGGTCGGTATGGGAGGACAAGGAGCGTTCAGCATCTGCGTTTGCGCTACAAACTGTTGCAACAGACTGTTCGCGTACAAACTGCTTGGATTGGGAGGCGCGTGAGTTTCTCCTTCGCTGGAACTTTCGGTTGTTCGTTGTATCAACGCATTGACCGCTTGCTGAGGTAGTTCCATGTCCGATCCCGACATATCTCCTGTGGCCGGCGAATTTTTATCGCTGCGGTTACATTCGAAATCGAAAGCGTCAATTTCTTGTTGATCCGGCAAGATGGCGGCTAGATCTTCTTGTCGAATTTCTTGGAGACTACAAGAAGCCAACATAGCGCTATCTGCATCCGAATCATCAGAATCTGAGCTGGAATACGTCGAACCGCGGGAAAGAGGAAGCGACGCCATCTGAAAATAAAAAAAAAACCATAAATAATTGTACAATTTTAAGGAAACAAAATTTTTTTGTGTCCCAATAGTGTTTTGATTGATTTAGTAGAAAGCAATGCTATTTATTATAATTGTTTGTTTTTGTAATTTGGAAACTTGCCAAAAGTGTAGAGGAAGCACATAAAACAGAGTAAGAAAAAAGTTGACTGATTAAAGTGATTGGTCCCATCAATATTTCGAACACTGGCGATACTGTTTTGTTTTGAACATTTGTTTACAATGAGTATAGTGAGTAAATTTGGCAAAATAATTCTCGAGAGAAGGTTTTCATTTGATAATTTCTCAGTACATTCGACATGACAATTTTTAACAACATATATATGGGTTGCCAAATAAACAATTTTGATAATGATTCCCGAGAAAGGCGGTTATTTAGTTATTTTATAGATAAAATTAAAACATTCATAATTATAAAAAATATTTGAATCGTAGGAAAAAAGGTTACATTACTCGTTGGAAAGTGTATTTCTTGCAGGTTTCCTCATGAGTAATAAATCACTTTCCACACTAGTTATGTAATATACTATTTCTTATTTCACATGATACAAAAAACTATCAAGAGATTTTATTGAATTGTAGATAATGATAGTATTAAATATTAAATTAAGTATAAACAAATATCTTAGATACACATTTTTTAAGAAATAATTTAAGAATAATTTCCCCACGATCAATTTCGCTTCTTGTTAGTTGACAAACCAAAAAAATCTTTGCCAAGACATGTGTAGGTACTGTTTCTTGTATAAATGGAATGTTGTTATCCAGTATGCCAAAGTAAATTCCCATGCACAGATTTTTATTAAATTAATGAAAAATAGTTGATTTACTCCTGATAACTTCCACAATTTTTTTTTATATATTTAAATAACAAATGAAACATATTTGTTAAAGAAATGTGAATAAAAAACATAAAAAAGTAAATGTTACAGAAAGCTACTGTTTCGGCCTATTGGCGGGCCATCATCAGGTTTAAATAACCAGATATATAAAAATAATTTAACAATAGAAATGCATCTTTTTAAACTAAATATTAAAGTGAAAATGTTTTTTACGCTTTCATGCTGTTTTCATGTTAACTTTAAATAGTAAATAAATAAATCCTATAGTTTTGTAATGTAAAATTAAATATTTTAACAAATATTTACATTTTAAAACAATTCAACGATTCGTTGTTTTTAAATTCCAGCTACTTTTTGACAGTTGACGTACGATATATATAAAATAACGAACAAGTACATTAATTTCAAAAACTACAAATTTAAATTGATCACCTTATGAATCATAATTTTTAATATCTTCGAATCCATAATTTCCATTACGATAAATCGATTTTTAATTCCACTAAAACTCTTTCCTTTTTAAATCACCTTTTTTACTAACACATCGCACTTTCACACATTTTTAAAACGATAAAAAATTACAAGAATAAACTTTTATTAACCGTTTTTTTTAAATATATTTAGTTTCTGTTGATGCTTCGAATAAAACAAGCGTCATGAACGTATATGAATGTCGTGTTTGTTGCATCTAGTGCCCCTTGCTTAAAATATGTACCTAGTAGTGCGAAGGGTTCGAAATTTGGTTAAAATGCCGTCCCGCCAACGGTTGCGATTAATCGATGCAGTACAGGACCGGCTCGCCGAACAACCTCCGCATTTTAAAACTTGGTAAAAAGAAAAGACACAAGGAACATTGCGAGATTGACAATCTGCTGGCATTGAACTAAAATAGCAATTACACCGAGAACCGAAGCTTCGAGGTCTCTAATGGATTATTCGAGACAATAAAACACTTTTCTACCGTGGCTCATTTAGCATTTTTTTCACTACTGGCATTTTTTTTGTCTGGAACCCACCTTAGTTCAAACATTGGGTGAAAAAATTCTGATAAATTTCTTTAAAATAATTTAAACAAAATTTAAAAATTAAAGACAAAAAAATTAATGAAATTGATTGTGTTAACCTCTACTTTTTGGAAGTTCATCTTACTAAGAACAATAAATAACTGCACAGTTAAACTAAACTTCCACTATTTATTCGATAATAATTTCATTCAAATCACACAATAATGTTGGTACAAAATTGTTAAATGTAAAAACAAAATTACCTAAATTAAAAAAAATCTGGTGTTTACAAAATTAATTGTCCAAAATGTAATGCTGTATATATAGGTCAAACACAAAGAAATTTTGAAATAAGATTCAATGAACATTTAAGAGCATATAGATTACAACAACCAGATAAGTCAAACTATGCCAAACACGTTCTTGAACATCCACACTCACTCATACACACTAATGACATTCAAATATTACACACCTGTGATAAAAAACAAAATTTAGATTTCCTCGAAGAACTTGAAATTAAAAGACATCTAGCAGATCAACAGTTTAAAGTAGTTAATGAACAAATAAATCTCGGAAGTTCTCCACTATTAAACTGTTTACTTTGATTGAGTCTTCATTTTATACATAGATAAGACATTATTGTAATATAAATATATTAAGTTATTGTAAAGATCAGCATGATATAGTTTTTTCCTGGTTTTTCTATATCATTGCACAGTTATACTGATCTTAGAGGGAAATACATCCAGGATAATCCCTTAGGGCTAATAACATCTAGGCTTTAATATTGTTATTACTTATTACTTCCTTACTTGGTCTAGCCTTAACTCCTTATCAACATCAAGTACCTAGTTACAAACAAACAACATGTAATTTCAATATGTCAATCTGACGATGCTAGTTATAGCGAAACAGCTGTAATTGAATTTTAAAGCGAATTTTTCGAATAAATAGTGGAAGTTTAGTTTAACTGTGCAGTTATTTATTGTTCTTAAATAAATTAATATAACTGAACTTATTTTCAACAACTTTTTGTCTTCGTTGAAATAGATTTTAAAATACACCATGAATGAAGAAGATTTTGTGAGCAGTATTTATAAACGATACTGTAGCCAGAAAAAGGTAGGCAATAGTTGACTGTAGAAGCAGTTTTTCTCTTTTTTTTTAAATCTAGGGCTGTTGTAATTGGTTTAATAAATATAAGTAATATAAATCTAATTTCTTTAAATAAACCAAAACCCAGTTTAGCATTCAATTCATTCAAATGGCCTTCATGTTTTAAAAGGTGCTCAGTTGCATCACATTTCTAGTTGAAATATTAGTATCCAATTTGATACATCGATTCCGTGTTAAACCCAGTTGTTCGTTTATGGACGACAACGCGGGTTGAGTTTGAAACCGAGGATATTGTTAGTTTACAGTGGCCACCAAAGTCTCCGGATCTAAATCCTATCGAGCATGCATGGGATATGTTAAAAAGAAGAGTTCAACAACAAAATCGAGGTTATGCGGATATTCCAGCCCTTATCCATGCTGCTACCGAGATTTGGAAGAATATTCCTCAGCAGCTTATAAACAATCTAATTGAAAGTGTTACCCGAAGAATAGAAGCTTTTATAAGAGGAAGAGGAGGGCCGACTGAATATTAATTGTCTTTTGTTAAACTTTTTTTGACAAAAACTTAAATTAATCTAAATTGAAGTTTTGTCATTTGTGCAGATTATGTACCTATGTAATTTTTTTATTTAGGAATAAATGTCTTTGCTAAATTTGTTTTATGATTTTTTTAATTAAATATTATCTAAAAGTGAAAGTGAAAAAGCTCTGGTCATTGCATGGACTTCAATAGCTTGGCATATTTTATCTAATTTCCCATTCAAAAAACAAAAACAACGTATACTGTATAAAATGTCTTAAATAAAGAGAGAAACGTCAAATATTTTTCTTTCAAAAAAATAAGAACCTACCCCAAAAAGTTTAAAAGCATTTATCTTATTATGGTTAAAGAAAAATAAACAATATTAAAATATTAGTTTAGTTGTTATTTTCTAAGAAAACATAATACATTTAGTTTTGTTGAAGATTTAAATAAACCCTTAAATAATATTTTTGTATCATTAAAATATAATTTTTCTTATTAAAAAAACAATAGCCGAATCCGAATCCTAAATAAAGAAAAAAATTGTAGAGGCGGATCTGTAAAATGATTTATGTTCTGTGTAGGGTCATGGTTATGCAACCCGCTAAACAGGTGGACATCGTGTCTCGCACATGAGAATCAAACAACGTATGTACATACCAAGTCAAATTTTAAATGCAGTTACAGTTTTTAGTAATAAAAAAGTGTCAATGTGCGGCGGTGTGAAGAATTAAAAAATAATTGACAAATTTAATTTAGTTAAACGCCTAGTAGGATTCAATTAGACCTCACAAATTGTTTGTCGGATCGATAAATTTTCAATTTCGAAGGGGTTCAATATCAAATTATTTAAAGTACCGTCTTAACCAAAAATTTTTAAATAGTATGTGTACCTAACAATATTTTCTTATTTTGTGCTATTTATCAAATACATGACACTTGATTTCCTGTTAGCAATAGAAAAAAAACACATGGTAGATTTAGAAGGCAAACATTTTTTTAAAAAACAGTTTTAAATAATTTTATACAAATGTATGCAGTATGTTCGTCAAATTCGATGTTTGTATTATTTTGGCACGCCTCGATTTCTTGTTTGCACAATAAATTGCGATTTCCTCCAGTAAATATTTAAGCTGAAAAGTAAACTTAATGCAAGTAAAAGATTTCCTTATCTGTCTAATAGTAAAAAAAAATAAACAAAATTTCATATCGTGCTTCATTTTTATTACACCTTACTCGATAGGGTTGCGCAGCTGGTGTCAACAGACATAGAGCATTCCCGCGTTTTTAAAGCGCCGTTGTCAGACCTACTACTTTTCTTTGATCGCTAAGAAATTTTTAAAAAGAAATTTCCCAATTTTAAAATCGTTTTGCAGAAGTAAAACTGTTATGAATATAGTAAAATCTTTCCAGACTGAAAATAAATACACATATTTACAGTTTTGCCTTCTCTATTTGTTTTAATAAAGTTATTTGTGTATTGCTCTTTATAATTTGTCTTTTAGTTAGTTTTAACCTAATAATAATTTAAAACAAGAAAAGATTTGATAAAGGTCGAATTGTACTTCATGTTATAGATATATGGAATACATTGAAAATTGAAGAAATAAAAAACAGATGAAGTAGGAATAGGCCTTTTTAATTTGTTTAGCTCTGAAAGGATTTTTTTAATTGTATGGTGGTTATCTGTATTTTCGAATAATTGATTGAATGCTGAACTCATTGAATTCATTAATCAATAATAGCATATCATATACTAAGCATCTTTTAATTCCAAAGATGATGAATCACCCGAGGGACGCTATTTTTTACATCGTAAGGCCCAAAACCTCTAAAATTCAAATAAGCATTGACCATTAAAATATAAAAAAAAACAAGCTCAAATAAACGTGTACAACAAAAATTTAAAAGGTAAATTAATGTGGAAATATAAAGAATAGAAAAAAAAATAAAAATGAATATGTTACAGGGAGAGTCGATTCTTAGTAATAGTAGACTCTCCCTAGGCAGAGTTAACACTAACTAAAATTATAAGTTACAGTTGATTTAAAAAGAGACGGATCAACTTTTTCTAGGAAGAGTTAACTATGCCTGCCGTGGAAAATGTGACCAAAGCATTGAAGAAAGATAAAAAGAAAGGAAAGGAAATGAATTCACGGTGTCAAGTTGATTTGATTGACTTTCAGTCGCAACCTGATGAAGACTTTAAATTTATAATGGTGTACCAGGACCATTTGACAAAGTTTGTTGTGCTAAAATCACTGATCCAAGAAAATGAAGTTCCTATGGATAAAATAATAGCTGTGAGGACTGTTGCAACTTCACAATCACTTGGAAGTGGACAAGGTTTCTTTAAATGCTCTTGCAACACTAAATGCGAATCCATGAAGTGTATGTGTAAAAAGAAAAAAGTGCTTTGAAACCTAAAGTGTCACAAATCTTTACTTTGCTGTAATAAACAATTAACATTTCTATCTATCTCTTTATATTTTATAAGAGTTTTGGATTTTATTAGTTTTTCTTAAACATTTTTATCTCTTTCTGTGTTGATTTTGTCTATTAATTTGTTTCTTGTTAGTTAGTACGGTTTCCTTGCAAATAAATATTTCTATCTATTGATGTATTAGTTTTGCTTTTTTATTCGTTTTTGTTAGCTAGTACCGTTTCCTTAAAAATAAAATATTTAACTGTTACTACCTCAAGTCAGTAAGAGTATACTGTTTCTAGTTATAGTCAACTGTGACTAGTAAATGTTGATCGAAATTGAACACTTGACGCTTTTAATCAACTTTTACTGAAAATACCAGTAAAAGTCGACTTTATCTAGGAAGAGTCAACTCCTATTTGAGAATCGACTCTCCCTGTAACATATAGGTTGGAATTTATAGTCGAGCCTCGAGAAAGGAGGAGTCCTTAAGGACTCCTTCGAGAAAAAATTTGTTTTATAGTCGCGAAAGGAATCCTTAAGGACGAGTAGAGGACAAGGTACATCTCGAGCTACCTTAAGGACGCCTTGAACTGACTTTTGACATATAAATTTTTGATTTTTAGGTTAGAAAACGTGTTTATTTGTATTTTTGTTTAGAATTTGCTATTTTGAGTTTTTTTTGTGGAAATATCAAAAATATGGACGATTTGACTTGTTTGTTGACATTGCGGGTGAAGAAGTATGCCTGTGCGACTACAAAAAAGATATTTGCGAGATTGGGACAATCCCTTTAAGATTTAATTAGTAATTAGAGATATAACTAAGTACCTATAGAGTATATTCTAAATATATCAAGCGAGTGCAGAAACAATACATGATGGCAACTTTAGAGTTTCATGTTGTCCCACAATTTTTCTAATTGTTTGGACGTTCTATTTGAAAATTGGCTGTTGTACAATGCCGTAATTTTTTCCCATGCCTGGGCCTTTTCTCTTATACTGCTGCAGTTAGTCTGTTTTGTTTCCAAAACGGCCCTAAATTTATTCTCCTGTGATACGAGGAAGTATTTTTCTTCTTCCTTCGTATAGGGAGATCTGTTTTCGTTTTCACACATTCTTTAAAATATCAAAAACACGACCAAAACTTTCAACCTTAACCTCTCTTTCTGTCAAAATACAGTGTTGTCAGTTGTGAACCTTTTCTCAAAATATCCTTTCTCGAGGAAAGGACTATAAAATCGAAAAACGGAGGAATGGTCGAGGACGCCTCGCATAAGGAGCATCTCAAGGATCGACTATAAATGTCAGCCATACATAAAAACATCAATATATTTGATATTATATCTGATTGGCTTAGACTCAATGACGAATAAATTTAATTTTTAACCGAAACAAACTGTTATATATATTATCCTAGGTTAATACTAATTCAAATCTTCACTCAACGCAAGTTTTTAAAATGTCGAATTCTTAATGCAAATTTTAGTACATCTTTATTAAAATGACATCCGACAACATTTCAAATCACTTATTCAAGACCTACATTCATGTTGATTCTTTCTCCCCTACGTATACAACGCGTTTAGCAGAACAACGTCTCATATTTTAAATTAAAAAAAAAGGCAATAAACCTATTCCGCCAGCGGTGATTTAGAATAAAAGCCGATTAAAAAACATTTTTTTTATTGACTCGGCAATATTTCTAATTATTTTAAAAGGTATATAGATATGCGTGTACAATTATAATTGAACACATATCAATCAAAAGAAATTAGAGAGCTTGGATATCAATTATTCACTTATTCAAAAGAATTTTGTTATTCATTAGCTACTTAAATTACTATAGAATTAAAAATTCTATCCCGGTTTGGATTTGAGCTTTCTTATTGATGACTTGCCTGCTTTAAAAGATTCCACCACAATGCAAGATATGTCGCCAGCACTGCTTTAATGGCAAACAAAAAAAAATGGTACTACAGATTTCATTACTCGGTTAAATTCAATTACGCGGAGATTGGTATCAACGTCAGTTAAATATTTGCTGTTCGTTTTACATGTATGAACACCTACAAACAGTAAACAAAACTAGACAGTGGTTGACCTCTCCAGGTAAAATTTATATTTCAATTAAATAATGGAATGCATTGTTTCGACGTGCGTCTCGACTTATTGTATCACAAATACGAGGGGGCGTTGCAATATTAACCGTGAACAACTTCCTGATTTTATGTGTTGTAAAACAAGTAGAGGAAAAGAACAAGATATAAGAATTTGAAAAAATTACTTTTCTTTGGGATTTTAAGTGACTTAAAATTATATGGGGCATTCCATGAGAACTCATCCTACGGATTGGGTTTGCATCTCCGATTTTGCTAAGATTTGGGCATCTTTTTGTACTCTTCGAAAAAGATTTATGAATTTTTCCAAGAGAGATATGAGTTTTTGAAAACTTCCCGTGATTTTTTTTTCAATTAGTTATAACTTGGTGTAAAATTGATGATTTGAGTCTTCTTTTTTTTGAAATTTTGTGTTTTTTTTTGAAAAAAAAAATATTATTTGTATTGAAAAGTATGAGACTACAGCTGGTCGGTGACTGAACAGTCTGGTGGGCATAGTCCCACGCTTTTTAATTATGAATGGTAGAGGTAAGGAGGGCCAACTTGTATAGGAATAAAAATGGTAGCAAAATGGTAGTAGGTAACCTTCCATAGGTTATAAACAGAGTGAAGTGATCTGGGTTTAAAAACTTAATATTTCTGGCCATCAACAAGGAGAGCAACTATATGTGTTTGAACAAGAACTTGTTGTTACTTGCCCTGAAGGATGTTACTTCGAATATATTGGTCCGTACAGTTTGGAAGGATATAATCCTAATACCACTAAGGTGTGCAGAAAATGTCATCCGAGGTAAGGGATTATCAAAGTGCGTGCAGAGCGAAGCGAGGTTCGCAGCACCAAATTAATTATAACTAAAGATTTTTAAATTAGTGTAGATTTATTTCATAGTTCATAATTATACGTTGTAGCGGGTAGCAACCTTTAATGTGATTGTTTTTTATTTAAAAATTAAAACAAAGATGTTAATATTGTTTGTATCCTTCAATTGTTTTGTAAAAATTCTCAAAATTTCTACTCTTCAAAACACAAATTTTAGTAATGAGATAATGATAGGTTATAATATAATATAATTTAAAAGTTAAAGCATGGATTGTAAGATTGTTTATGTATCCTCCAATTTTTTTTCAAAATCTTAAAAATTTTAATATTTAAAACACAAATGTTAAGCTCTGACATTTGTTTCGATTCTTAATAAAATTTCGCAATAAGCAATGTTTAATCAACTTAAAAAAATAACCCATCATCATCCTCCTTACGAAACTTAAAATTTGTGTTTTGAAGAGTAAAATTTTTGAGAAATAAAAAAAAATTGAAGGATGCAAACAATATTAAAATCATTGTTTTAACTTTTAAATACTGCAAACCGCTTCTAAAATAGATAACAAGTATTTAAAATATATTTCGGTATACGGGGGGCACTCAAAAATTGAAAAATAGAAAAACATTTCTCACCTTAGAGGTATAGAAACCATAAATCGTTTCCAACCAGTTTTGACCGTTTTCTAGACAAAAAAAACTACTTCCTGGGCTACATTAGATCACATTTAAATAGAAATTGGCGATCGATCAATTCGATACTTAAGATCATCTCTATCGTTTTGCAAATAAAAGAAAAGAAAACTACTCGTACACCGGTTTCGACATTATTGTCTCATCATCAGTAGGTACGAGGTAAATACTTCTTCTCATCCCGCAGAGCAGGATGCGGAATGATTTTTTTACGCCGATACCTAAGTAGTGAATACAAGATTCCAAGATAGAGTACGTAAATGAGCCAACAAATTTGAAAAAAATAAAAAAAAACCATTTTCGAATGATACAAAAACCAATCGATAGGATACGAATAGTAGTCAAGGAATGCCCAACAAATTTTTCGGTTTTTATTTCTATTCATAACAAAAAAAAAATGGCGTAGTACTTTGATTTCGTCACAGGTCAGCTGAGAGGGGGATCGTATTTTTAACATTAGGTAATTTATGCAAGCTAAAGTAATAGATGTCGCTATGTGTACCTACTGAATTTCGAAAAACATCTTTAACTTAAATATTATATCAATCACTTTGACTAAACCATTAATATTAATTTACTAAAAATCACACTTACTCAAGTTTAAAACAAAACTTTCCCAATAAATGACCGTTTCCATATTAAAAAAAATTTTAAACTATCCCAATAACCTCACGCACAACACTTTCCCTCCGATACATACAGATTTGGACAAACTTCTTGACGCACAACAACAAACTCAAATAAGTTTTTTTGCAACGTTTTATAATAAACAGACACATACATGTTAAACACATGGCACACACAACGCTATCAAAAGTCAACTATATGTAGAGCAACATTTTTAGGAGACATGACGTACCGAATAACAACGGAAAAAAAATTCTCCACACGACGCCAGATGATGACAATCTTGTTGGAAGTCGGTAGTAAAGTACCGAGGATGTGAATAGGTTCTCGGAATCGAGATGCCGTACTATATCGGCTCCGGGGGTTAGAAAGAAATAGAAGAATTTTCGGGAAAGTCGTAAATTTTAAGAACAAAATGCCGATTTTGTAAGAAAGCCGAGAGGTTCTTTTTGAAAAGGTATAATGTGCGTGGATAAGGTAGCGGTCAGTCGTGTGAACATGCTTTTAAACAGAGCCGGCTCCCCATTATTCCACTGGAAAATGTGGCATAATTCTTGCCGTAGAAATTAATTAACTTTATTGTACTAACCCTAACTTTGTGAAAGTCCATCTTACTAAGAACAATAAACAACGAAACGTTTAATTCAATGACAGCTGTTTCGAAAAAACTATCATCGTCAGATTGACACATTGAAGTTGCATTTTGAGTATAGTGTTAAGACTAGACCAAGTATTTAAGTAATATATTAGAAGACATAATATTAAAGCTTAGATGTTATTAGTCCTAAGGGATTATCCTGGATATATTTCACTCTAAGATCAGTATAACTGTACAATGACATAGAAAAACTATATTATCCAATAACTTAATACATTAGTGCTACATTTACGTTTTATAATATATAAAAAATGAAGGTTCAATCAAAATAAACAGTTTAAAAGTGGAGAATTTCCAGGCATCTGTTTCTGTTGAAGGGACATTGGTTTCTCGTGGATACACCACAGGTATTTTGTAAAATCAAGATTTTCTTTTGTGTTTTAATAACCTTATAAACATTGTAATATTTTTATAAAATGATAACTTTTTTTGAATTTAATAATTCTAATTTTTTAATAATTTAAAAATGCTGATGAAAATTGCTTCAGTATTTTTCGAAGTTATATAAAAAAATTAAAAACTTAATAACAAATTAATGATATTATTATCTTATGCTTGGATGACTTTATGGCTTGGTCTATATTATTTTTGCGGGTTATACTTCGTATGTTCGTAATAAACTGCACAAACATGTTTTATAGTTATACTTGAGACTTAAAATAGTATTTTCTAAAACAAAGACGGATTTTGTAATACGAGTGCAACAAAATCACCCATTGTGACACGATTTTTACATGCTATTTTTTATAATTCGCTTCCAGAAACATTTTTAACAAAATAAAAAAAATCTATTTGCAATTGAAGATTTTAATCTTGGAAGTACAAATTTGAATTTGACACCTGACAGAATTTTAAAAATATAATTTTAAATAATATAATTTATATAAGGTAATAAAAAGAAATTGGACATTATTTTGTGTTCTCTTTAGAATTAACATAAGAATTAACTGAAACTTGTGACTGTCTAAACAGTAACAGTACATCCAATTGCGCGACAAAAAAAGTTCCTAAACTAGTGTCAAAAAGTAGCACTTTGTGACACTGTTTTTAGTATTACAAAGTAGATTTTGTAAACGCGAGTATTTGAAAAATACTTTTTACTTTGTAATCAACGATGAATTTTGACAAATAGAAATTTATCCCAATGCAAATTTAAAAACTTTTCTCTAGTTGTTCCATAAAATTTCTCTACAACAAAATAATATTCGATTTTGATTAAATCATCATTATTCTCTACAGTTTATTATTACAAAAAGTACCCTATGGAAATTTCTTATTCGAGAATATTTTTTATTAAAATCCTTCGACAAATCAAACGAATGAATTAAGATTAACATGTTTAGTAGAAATAAAGGAAAAATTACTTACAGGGTGATATACAAAAAAGTAATTGACAAAAATTGAAGGCAGCTTTAAACTATTCACTGTTTAAGTTAAATTTGAATTTTGTCACTTCTCAGCAAAATACCTGTTATACTGAGAATTAAAAAAAATTCAACCACTATTAGATGAAAATCGTATTAAGTTCAACTTCATGTATAAATGTTAATTGATAAAAAATGAGATATAATGATTTTTTCAAAAATAAAAATAAGTATTAAAAATAAATGTGAATGTTAATACAATGGAAAAAATGATGCCTTATTAAAATACAAGACCATTAATTGGAAAAATCGATAGATAAATAACAGAAATAGTTATAATAATTTTTCTTTTACGCAGGACTGAAAATAGTAAATCAATTTTCAAGTGCGTCATCAACCTTTCCTTTATTCATTTCTTACATCGAGATGGGAGTGAGATAGAAATACTTCTCACATGAAAGTGCAAGCGCGTAGGAAGCATATTATTATAACATAAAAAGAATATATTAATACACAACATTTTTAAATTCTGTTTAAGCCATTTTGTAGTTGAAATTTTTATAAAAAATTAAAAATTACAGCATATCGATTTTAAATTGTATTATTTAACACAACTAAGCACTGATAATAAATTTCAGAAAACGAAGAGTAGTTATTAATTAAAAAATTGATAAATATTTTTACTTGCACCCTCTTGTATAGAAACTCTTAGTAGTTTTCAAACCAAACTTGACCGTTTTGTAAAGAAAAACAACTACTTCCTGGACTACCAAACCGGACCTCGGATTACATTTCTCGCAGACCGGTTTCGATATTATTGTGTCATCATCAGTACGAGGTAAGTACTTCTCCTCATCCAGCAGAGCAGTATGCAGAATTATTATTTTACGCTATGTGAATACAAGATTCCAATAAAAGTCTTAAGCGCCATCCTACCGTCAATTTGCAAATCAACAGATCAAAGGCAACTGCTAATCGAAGACAACTAAGAAATGAAAATAAGTTTTAGAAAACGAGGGGCGGTCAGTAATTTAAAATTGAAAAAATTTATTGAGGGTGACAATTCAATACCTCGTATCTACGGATTTTGACAATTTTTAGTGTGCAATACCACGTGTCTTACGTATAGTCAATTGACTGCTTTAATAATTTTGGTCTAATTAATTCATATCTATATACTATTTTTTATGTATTCACATCAATTAAAATTAAAAATACCTCTCTCTAACAGAAACTGTATTTAATTTTTTTAACCTCCTCGAAAAAAGCTATTTTGCAGATACGTTGTGATTTAATTCAAGAAAAAATTAGTATTTTTGTCGATTTTGAATTTCAAAAAAATTAATAGCAATTAATTCATGTCACATAATATAAATAATTACAAAAAATGCATTATTTCTGGTCTACAGTTTTTTGTTATTTAAACAATAACGACAAAAGATGTCAAGTGTCATCTTATACTTTTAAAACTTGGAAAACCTTTCGGACACTTGAAAAAAATTACAGTACCAATTTGGTACCATACTGTCACATATAGAGAAAAAAATCTACATCATCCCAATGAATCGACACATTTTTTACGTATAAAATTTATTTTCTAAACAATAAACATCATAAATTCCTACCTAATTAGCTGTGGTATTAAAAAGAAGCCGAGTATATTTTAATAACTAATTAAAATCTTGTAACAACTCTTAATTATGCAATAAAAAAATATTTCAATTAACATACAGAAATGCGCTATCCAATCGAACATACAATCTAAATGAAAAAAATCATCGCAAAATGTTAAAATTATTACGAAACTTGTATCACATTTACTTGATCTTTACTTTTAAATGAATGACCGAGTTAAGTATGATGTTTGCGTTTCAAGAATATTCCACCAAGAATCAAAAATACCTAAACAACTACAAACTATAAATATGTTGACTTAGTGATTTTCATTTCACTATTTAATTATATTAAAGTACTAACAACGAATCGTGATTACTAAATAACTTACTATTTCTGTTAAATAATAATTAGTTTTTTTATGTACGAAAATTAATCAAAAATATAATTTTCTGATAGTATATTTTATATTAAAAAAATTAAGATATTGGTGTTGACGCTGGTAACGATGGACTGTATGTTTTTTACTTCATTATAACGTTATTTCTTTCTAACCTATCAAAATATGGCTTGTATGATTCTTATTCCACCAGAATCTAGGCTCCTTCGAAAACAATTTACAAAGTTGCCACGTCTGTTCATCGTTTAACTTATCATTTAAGATAGTTAACATTACTCTTTAGAGGAGTGTCTTTCTTATGACAGTCTTATGGTCCGGCTACACACAACGTTTTCTCGTTTTACGAAAGAAAAAGCCTGAACATCGTACGTTGGCTACACGCAAAGGCTTAAAATAAAAACTGGACTGCGCAAATTTTACTTTTCATCTTCCACAAAGATTTGTATAAGTCTATAAATTCACTTAAAAATTATTTTGAAAGGCCTCTTATATCGCTCATTTCGCCTATTTGGCTAGAAAACTTTTGCTGGACTGAAGAACGGATTGAATGACCGGCCACACGTTGCAAGTAAAATCTTAGAACCTATAACCGCAGGAAAAATCTCCAGCAACTCGACGAGAATACAGGCCGCGCTTTCAAGCCTACGCGCGATACCGTCTTGCCGTCTATATGCACGCTCAGGCAAAACGTACTGTGTAGCCGGACCATTATAGCATTTGATTCACCATCACTTTCATTGTCCACGTTCTCAGTCACTAGCCATTTTTTAGTAGTAAAAAAATAATGGGTTAGCTGAGCAGCTCATTTAAAGGACCTACAGTATTCTGTAGTATCATTCACTCTTAAGTCTGTATGGGGTTCGGATTCAATTTACTTGCAAGGTTTAGGTGGTCAGGATGGAAATGTACACCAGATCAGCTGTCTAGTTGACAGTGAACTACTTTCTCGAAAGCATATTATGTAGAGAATACACTCAGTACAATACTTAATATCAAGGAAATAGACGAGATTGTAACAATATTAGTTCCCAAAAGGCGCCAATTTGTAACCTTTACAGTCCCAAAAAGGCAGGGAGCCAATTTGTAACTACAAAACTCTCCAAAAGAGATCCCGGCTAAGAGACCCTCTCCAGGGGGTGGTTCGGCTCCATATTAAAGCTCACTATAGGAAGGATTTGGATGTATAAGTAATAAGGGCGCCACCATCTTTTTGTACGCTTTCGATTAAGCAAACAAACTACACAAAAACTAAGGTGGGAAAGATAGAAACACCTTGTAATTAGTTTAATTAAACAAAAAATAAAGAATCTACTTAAAACAAAAGACCGACCACGCTAAACCCTTAAGACTTATAGTCTAAGGTATATAAATGAAACGGTTTTTAAAAATATTGATTATTTATTGCAACTGTACTTGCCGATAATGAACAGAAAGGGATTTTAAAAAGTGGACTTAACTTTAGGTTTCTGTACTGTCTAGAAGGGCGGCTTCAGCTTCGTAGAGAATTAGGGATGAGATACTAGAACGCTTTCCCAACTCTTCAAATCGCCCTATTAGTCGAGAAAGGATATAAAATTGTCGTATTCGTCTATATATAGTCTCGCTCAAGACGTGTTTGTGTCATTTATCAGAAGGGAGGCGTTCGACACATTCAATTGCAAGCGGGATGCGCGTTTTTTGTTTGGCCTCGTTCAAACAGCTACATAGTTACGCGTCTATAAGGGGTGTCTCGTGTACAGTAGCGTTAACAGTGATTCGGGGTCGGTTTTAACGTTAATAATAGCGGTATCGTTTACGGTCGGATAATAGTGCAAGGTGACATGACGATAGAAATGTTACTAGATGGAGCCTCGACAAAAAAGGTGATGAAGTATTAGTAGGTGCAGGAAGTAAGGAAAACATAGAAAAGAGTAGGACATCAGGGGAAATAAAGGAATGTGGCCTCCGGGAAGACTGACAAGAGCAGATACATCTTCTCTACAGTGTACTTCAGATCTTATTCCAAATGATTTTTTTAATTTATTCAGTGTAGGAAAGAGTACATTCTAAACTAAACTTCCTATTATTTTTCGAAAGTCCAGTATTAATATACAATACACCTACATCTTTTATTTTTAAGTTTGTAGTTTGTTTTGGTGGAATATTTTCGCATGACGAATAAAAGTTTTCAACTGCAACCACACGAACGTTTGTTTCTAACCAATTATGTAAAATTATTGCGTTGATTCTATATGTCGGCGAATATAATTGTTTTTGTAAATTAAATTACAAACCTTTTATGGACATTTGCAGCAATAAACTGCCGTAATGTATTTATATCGATTTTATAATAACTAATGTCGGATATTAAGTTATGGTTCTTGAAAATTTATAATGGGAGGCATAAAATGAAGGGAAATTATTAAATGAATTTAAAAAATATTTGAAATTATTTTATTATCTGTTAAATATTGTCTATCTATTCTGTGGTGAACAATGTGACATTATTGTAGATGGTGTGGGCGATGTAAACCGCAATTGTAGTAGATTAAAGAGTTCTATGAAAAACGTTGAACACGTTGTTTATTTTCTCCTAAATATCACATATAATCCACTAATCTCAACATTATCAACTATTCGTAAGACCTATTCTATATATTATATCTTCTATTCTATATATTATATTAATTGCTATATCAAACAAAAAAATTCGTATAAAGAATCGAATCTGTGAATATGTGTCTTAAAGATAGCACAATAGGCGAGTGGACTATTTTTTTTTTAATATATATTTAATTAATATACATCAATATTAGGCGATTTAATATTTTCTTAATATTTTTATTGGTCATACGAACTCTAAATCACCGATAAAGTCAAAATAATATTCAGACGGTTGAAATTTTGCCCCACATAGCAAGTGACGTTACGATTTAATTAGAAGTGGAAGAGAACAACACGGTTGCCACTTGTCAAAATGAATCGGCAAATTTCATCAAATTGCACAAATTAATATTAATGTTAATAAATAAAATCTAACACTGTTACTAATAAAAATCTCTTATTCTTAGGTTATTCCTTATTTAAACTTAGAATAGTGATTCTAAGTATAAGCTTGGTATAAATTGTTCACTAATAAACTCGGAATAAATTCGGTATAACTATTCCCTCTTTATCCAAAAATAATGATTTGGCAACGTAGCAAAAGTCGACACAAGTACATGGAACACTGTAAAATTAAATGAAGTATGACAGTATGACTATTAAAAAAAAATAAAAAAGTTTGTTGTCGTCGGGAATCGAACCCGCAGCAGCTGCGTGAGAGGCGAGTGCGTAAAACATTACACCACGAATGATTATGAATTATTTTAGATTTTTTGCTTTATAATTTATAAAATTTTGTTTAAGAAAAGCTCTTTGTGGAATTGGTCGAAATTTACCTTACCTTGCAGGTTTGATTATAAAAATGTCTTTAACTGATCACTTTTTACTTATTTCTAGCAAAACATAAATTAAAAATCTCTTTATTAGAGTATATTGTAAATGGGTATATTCTTTCTTTAAAAACTTTTCTTTTTCTTGTATTTTCCATATTTATATCTACATTTATTAAATTAATAACCTCCTCAACAGCTTCTACACCTTATCGCAAACATATTTTTTAGGTTATACTACACTTAAACAAGGCTTAGGGTAGGTATAACTTTATACAGAGTTTTTATTCCGAGTATAAGTTATTCCATATTTATTAGTAGACATTTTGCCTATTCCGAATTTATTCTCGGTATAAAATATTATTTATTCTCGGTATAAATATTTATACTCCGCTTATTAGTAAGGCTGTAAATGTTTTGACGGTTGCTTTCAAAATCTAACAATTCACTTTTGACAGCAGTGCCATAAAGATTTTAAGGCACTCAGTGCCATGCCATGAAGTGATTTTAAGGCACTCAGTGCCTTAAAGTGACATTTTTAAGGCTTCTATGTGCTAAAAATGGCATTTTTAACACGTTTGTAGAAATAATCATTAAAAAAAGTCAACATTAATATGCACTGTGTGGGTAAGAGAATGGCTTAGAAGAGGTGATTCACTTGGAGCAAAATCACTTCTGCTAAATGAATTAGCATTAGACGATGCGTCAGAATATAAAAGATATCTCGGAATAACATCTAAGATATTTAAAGAACTGTTGGATTTGGTTAAAAATAAAATCCAAAAGAAAAATATAATGAGAGACGCAGTCGATGCAAGAGTGAAATTCCAAGTAGAGATCGCCCAACGAAAGTTTGGGACAGCCACGTGGCCTCTCGTTCAATGCGCAGTGGTTTGTTTACGAGCGTTACCATAACAACGACCGTTCCGAAAGCTTGTCAGTGTCGTAGCTAGAATGGGTTTGGAACGGTGTCTCCGTTATGTCCTCAATTTGGTCTATCCATCTCTTCGGAGAGCGTCCTCTAGGACGTTTTCCTTGAATTTTCCCCTGTACTACTAGCTTTTCTAGGTTATCATGTCTCCAGGAGAGACCTGGAGACATGTCCGAAGTATTTCAAAATTCTTTTTCTTATTATAGTTGACAAGCGGTCAGTAATATTTAATTCCCTCAGTATGGAAGCATTAGTTCTGTGAGCTGTCCATAGAATTCTCAACAGTCTTCTCCAGCACCACATCTCGAACGCATCAATCTTTTGTCTGTCTGTCGCCTTCAACATCCATGACTCTACTGAGAAAACTAGTGCATTTACTAGTCTCTTTTTAGTATGGTTAGATATGTTTCGGTCCTTTCATATTCTGCTGAGTACCTAAGATGTATAAATATACTTTTATTTCCGTCCGCCACTGATAGAAAGACTCCACCTACCTGCGCCGACTAACACGTGGCTGTCCCAAACTTTCGTTGGGAGACCTATGACGCTAAATTTTTTAGCTACTTGGAACAGCTACGTAAGCCTTTCCCCTTTCTTTCAGGTTTCAACACCTTTAATTTCAAGATTTGTTCTAGAAGTTTGTAGTGTCTTATTCTCAGTAAACTTCAAGTTTATTTATATACAACAATTAATTCGAATCCCATCGTATAAAGAAAATAGAAAAAATCCTAAAGAAAAATTTAATTTTGACTCTTTTGATTTTCATCAACAAAGACAATACCCATTTGAATTCAGACGTCTAAAAAATCACAATGCGATCGATGATGAATTCACGTGTCACACTTTACATAGAGAACTAAAGCTTGAAGCTCCGGCTTTCTTACCCTATCAAAGACCATTCGACCCTTCTATATTCTTCTTGGTTAAAACCCTAAACGGTGAATGACGTATATAAAAACCCCTTCTTGAATTATTTATGAAATTTCAAGTTTAGACCGACTCTCTCTTGCATGTGGCGCCCCAAGAGACATTATCAAGGATTCTAATAGTTGCAGTAAGCAGTAAAAAATCCAACCCCGCGACAATACAGGCACGAACAATTTCTTGCTCTTAATTTTTTCCGCGTCACACACAGAATGGAATTTTACAAGTTTTTTTAATGGAAACACCCTTTCGAGTGGAAACCCAAATACTAATCAATACTAGATGAATGGTGGAACTGTTTATAGGTATACAGAGTGTAAAAATAATTAATAATTTATTAGTAACACCCTCGGTGTTCAGGATAAAGGAAGTTGAAGAAAATAGTATATTGTGTATCTAGGAGTAAAAGCGATACATTCCCGGACGACAATGTAAAGGCCAACAAACATTGGAGTCTGGGAATGTGCTTTTACTCCGAGGTGCACATTCTATTTTTTCTGAAATCGCATCAATACAAAAATTAAGAAATTTTTATAAATGCATAACAATTTTTGATAACCATCTTATTGCCTATAAAATCGTTTCCTTGACAAACACTGGTTGTTTATTATTGTGACCAAAGTCAGTTAGTGTTTGGTGTTAGTTAGTTAAAATGGACAGCGATGATGACGTTCAGAGGTGCAGAACACCACCAGAATTATTAAATACTGCTACAAATGCCATTTTAAATTTATTGCCAAATAAATCCAAAGCAAAATATGAATTTGCTTATAAACGTTTTATGGATTATTGCCAAGAACAAAATACAACCTCGCGATCTGAAAATGTAATGATTGCATACTTTTCAGATTTATCGAAGAAGTTAAAAGCTAACTTCTTCTACATTGTGGTCAAATTACTCAATGCTGAAAAGCGTACTTAGTACCATAGAAGATATTGATATAACAAAATATTTTAAACCAGGTGCCTTTCTAAAACGTGACAATTACAAACCAAAGAAATCAAATTGAACAAATTGAAATTTTTGCACAACTGCAATATAACTGAGGCGTTTATTTTAGAAACAACATAAGTCCAAAATTTACTAAAATGCGATTTTGGCGTTATCATGTAAAATACACTGAACTCTATCACCCCAAAGATTCGTTTCTCCCAAAAACATCACATGTCCCCCGCGATATGCGGCACTAAAATATCGGTATTTCTGTAAAAACGACATATTATGTCCTATTCGTTTCTTTCAAAAACTTCATAAGTCCATGTACTAATGTTGTTTTTAAAAGAAACTACGCTGAGAGGGATACCTACAATGGTCCATGGAGATCCTCTATTGTCAGAAGTAAAGTAGCAACAACTAGTTTAATAAAACTCACACCAAGTTATTTGCAAGCTGTGGCAATTTCATCTGCCAAACTGAAAAATTTAAGGGATATCTGACCGAAGCTTTTATGAAGGCAGTTTTTCACGACAAAATCTGCAGAGCCTTAGAAATCAATGAAGAAGACAACAGTAGTGGTTGTGATGAATTCTAATTATATTTTGCACCTTAAAATTCAATAAAAAATTAGGTTTATAACATTACTTTTATTTTATTTTTTATTTCTTTTAAAAACAACATAAATTCAAGATTTTTGTTTTTTTTATTAATATCATGAGATTTTTTCTAAAAAGTAATAGTCAGAAAACCTTTATTTAACTTATATTCGCCAATGTAAAATTTAAAAGATTTTAGAAATGTGGTAATAAACTCGAGAGAGCATTTTTTTTCATTTTCTACAAAATCAAAATTTGGGACTTATGTTGTTTCTAAAATAAACGCCTCAACTGTAAATATTCAAAAATAATTAAATAAATACGAGTTGGTTGTTCGAGTATATTTATTGAATTTACTGTACATAAAAAACTTACTTAGGCTGAATTTTAAGGCCTAGGCCGGGAAAAATTTTCCTGTACTGTCCGAGAAAGTTCGTTGCCCAACAACAAACGAATTTATTAGAATAGCGTAGGATTTGGGGTCCGAAATTAGTCTGAAAAAAATAAGTATTCCGAAACGATTTCAGAAAAAAGAAATTTTTTTAGGATTTTGCTAAAACTACTGGCAACATCGTAATGAAATTTTTTACTAATAGATTTTGGAGGCTGATACATCCCATGATTTCATTTTTAGATCTAATTTTCGTAGAGAGCGTTTGTTACACTTTTTTAAGAGTAGAATTATTAATCAAAATTGCAAGTGATTCACTTTTACACTAAAAAGGTAATCTTGGTACACTTCTGGAATATTTTACTTGCAAATTACGAAATAATAACAGATGCTGGGATAAGAAAATGACAACAAATGAAAATTAAACAAAAAATCACAAAAAAAAATTAAAATAAAGAATAAGATAATATTCTATTAAAGTAAGTTTTCAAAATGACTTCCGTTTTCATGGAGACATGGAATCTATCCTTTTTTCTAAATAATCCATTAATCTTCCAAACGGTTGGGGATCAGCTATGATGTCAATAAAATGACTCTGTGACTTCCCAATTCGCATATATTATTACATTATTTGTTATAATTCCAAATTTCTGTGCAAGAGACAGGGCCGTCTTTATTCCGACTATCTATATAATGTTTTTACAATGTAAAACTAAAATATTTTCCACAGAACGGCACAAACATATTATA
Organism: Ophraella communa; assembly: GCA_035357415.1. Taxonomy (NCBI): domain Eukaryota; kingdom Metazoa; phylum Arthropoda; class Insecta; order Coleoptera; family Chrysomelidae; genus Ophraella; species Ophraella communa. The sequence continues at coordinate 25,229,499 of CM068994.1, read as the reverse complement.
TACTACTTTTACCACAAATAAAAATATATTTATTGTAAAAGAAGCTGAAAATAGATTTAAAATATTTCAATACAAGATTTGAAGAAATTGAAAGTCTCAAAAGCAGTGCACTACTTTATAATAACCCTCTTGGAGCCACCATTGATGATCAACCACCCAACTTACAGCTTGAGTTATGTGATCTCCAGACAAGAAAAGGGACCTGAATTTTTCAAATTACTGTCAAAGGAGAAGTTCCCAAACCTGCGAGATTTTGGACTGAAAATGACGTCAATATTCGGAAGCACATATACATGTGAAAGTGCCTTTTCCTCCATGAAATACATAAAAAACAAAAACAGAAGCAACCTTACCGATTCTTCCTTACGTCATCTTATGAGACTGTTTACAACTGAACTGGAGGTGGACATTTCTTCATTGGTGGATGAAACCAATCGACCACAGTCTTCACACTAATTGGATACATCTTTTTTGTTGCTTTTGCAATGTTTGTCTTGATTATTGAAAAGTGTTATCAATAAATTTTCCGTTTATAAAAAAATGTAGTTGTTGAGCAATAAAATAAATAATACTCTTTTTTGTTTTAATTATTTTTATACCTCACTTTATTTTGTTAGTAACAAATTTATTTTATGGCCTGCGACAACATCAAAGGTTTTAGTTTTGGCCCTTGAGGCATTGCAAGTTGGACACCCCTGCTCTAGAAGATAAATCAAACAAATAAATCTTTTAATTTTATTTACAAAACCCACTTGGCTGTAAGAGGTGTAGGATGTATCGTGTTCGGTTTAACTGCTCATTTAGTTAACTTTAATATAATATTTACTGACAAATTCAACAACTTATACTTATTTTCCAATTCTACAATAATCTGAGAAATGATTTAAACCAGTCAACACGCACTGTCTAGTCAAGAACCCACTCATAATTAGAGCCATTCTCACACATCAGTTGTCTATGAAACAGTAGCCGTTAAATAATAAAAATAATGATCAAAAAAAGTGTTCGTTTCCAAGTAGCCGTCTGTCTGTTAGTTAAATGAGCGAAATCGCAAATGACTGGAACTAGTTACCGCCATTTTTCAATTCGTATGTGGTTTGTTTATGCGAAATTATATTATTATCCGCAATGTGTTACCGAGATCGTAGTGTTCTACGGTCGTTCTCGTTAAAGTCAAGGCCAACTACTTACATTGTTGTCTCAACTGAACGCGAATCTCGGGTACACACATTTATCGGACGGGCATCAATTGCACAAACAAATATTATTTTAAACGTACGCCAACCTTGAATTTATCCAAAGATTAATTTTTTTTTAATCAGTATATAACTAATAAATGAAATTTATTGTACTAACTCTTAAGCTTCATTCACAACCAGCAAATTACAATTATGGTACGTTTGAAGAAAAACGTGGAGTAAATTTTCAGAATACTAATCTCCGAAACCTCGAAATACATAGGCGTGCAAAACTTATGTATATAAAAATATAAAAATTCTATTAATTGTGAAACATACAGTTAATATAAAATAATAAAATAAAATAAATTATACTAAAACGTAAAATACATAGACAAAACCGTTGAGTTTTTACACATTCCTTTTAATAATTAATAATATTCTTAATACTAATAATATTGACAATAAAAATGAAAATTATATTGACAATAAAAAAAAAATTGTATGATAGGGGAATACTCAAAAATAATTATAGGTAAAACAATATTGAATCATATAAATTTAAAATACTAGTAACAAATGTAATATATAAATAGTGGTTCATAGGCTATGTAAAAAATAATAAACAATGAAGTTGACGTTAAGTAGTTAAAATGTAAAATAAACTTCTGAGCTACAGTTTAAAGTTATGCTTCCTCATATTCTGTTTCAGACGAATTGTCATCCGATCCGAGAGAAATTATGATAGGTTTTATACTGCTATCTATTATACGATCAAGCTCCCACATATTTTTCTCAATATCCATAACGAGATTAATACATTTTCGCTATTCGAATTTTTCTTACAAACTATCAAAATACCATTAACTAAATACCTATTCATTTTGACACTTTCTTTATTTCTTATTATTTAATGGGTCATTATTATAACGACAAAAATAACCATAAATAAGGTTACTATTCATAAACAGATTTATATAAATATAATATGCTTTGATAATATGCTTTATTTATAAATATCTAATAAACTGAAACAAATAATGTAATTCCCTTAAAGTACGTCTATGACCAGCTGAATAATCCCTAGCCTATTGTTATAACAATAGCAGATAACTAAATTTTACGATAGTCCGTATGATGTGGCAAATTTTCTATCTAAATAGTAGAACCCAATGTAGAATAAGCTAAAATATTGACGTTGTACGAAAAGCACACGTACTACAATATGCATAACAAATTATTTTTTTTTTCTGAGAATTTACTCCGCCTTATTTTTCAAACGTACTATAGTACTTAGAATTAGTAGCAAAATATAAATTTAAATTATATAATTATGATAATTCACAAACTACCAATCAGAGTAGTAACAACACTTTTTAAAAAAGTAAAGATAACAGTAGATGTAAGGCTGCTGACATGATACAAGACCTACATAAGCTCTTAGAACGTGATAACTGCTAGTGAAGATTTACTGCTGATAATTAGCACTAAGGTGGAACTTATAACACACATATAGGAGCCACGGTAAAAAAACGTATTATTGTCTTGTTTTAAATTAAAATACCTTGATAATAATAATTCACTTTTCTAACTAGGCGCATAGGTAATTACTATTATGTATCTCCAAATTACATATTTAACTACTTAAATGCCTAATTATCATGCAAAAATGACTTTCTCAAAAAAAATAAGTCTGAACTCAGGATATGTAAACACAATGACCGATCAATCCAGTTTCTTTGGGTTCCAGCACATTGTGGAATACCAGGAAATGAAAAAGCTGATTGTTTGGCAAAATAAGCCATTGAAAATCCAATAGCATCGACCACTTGTAATTAAGTCCATCTCGACCTTAAAAAGTATTTCAAAAAGATAACAACAGATAAATGGCAAAAAAAAGGAAAAATTCAAACTCGAAACTAAAATCCATTAAGCAAACCGTATTGCCTTGGAACCTTCCTGCAAACAGAAGAGAACAAGTGATCATTTTCAGACTACGAATAGGACACACCAAACTAACTCTATGACTATCTGTTAAAGAGGGATCCCAAACCAATGTGTTTTGCTTGTGATAGTGAGTTAACTGTGAACCACGTTCTTATAGACTGTCCTTTATATGAACTGGAACGAACACAACACCAACTACCCAGAACTATAAGGAAGTGCCTTGACAAACATTCCAACCTTGCTCCAATTTTTAAATTTTTGGTAGCCATTGGAATGATCAACAAAATTTAATCAATTGTACACTAGTAACTTTATTCTTTGTTTAATTTTTATTGAATTGTACTGTACCTTGCTAATAACCCTTCGTGGTTGAAGCAATTAAAAAATAAATATATATATTTGACACGAATTATTACCATCTAATCATTTCACCTTGATTAGAATACAAATAAAACAAAAACATAAAAACGTGGTATGGATTAAATATTTTTGCACGCGTGCAATTCGCCGACGCCGATAAAAGAAGTCGAACCATTGCTCTCGTATTATTATCCCGCCTTAATTAATTATCGCAAATCGGAGAGAACAATTTTTTTTGTTCAAATTCATTCCGCTCGTTCGGCCACTCAAGAAGTCAAACGGATGTGGGGTAATTTATCGATAATTTTTTTATTCGGTTAAAGAGGGGGGGGTAAGGTTAAGATCGGAATCCGCGTTTCGTATTTATTGTAATTTATTAAAATTTATTCCGGTTGGCATTCGTTATTTGTCGATTCGTCTAATAATTATTAACTATCTTGATATTAAACCGATACGTTAGTATACAAGGGGTATTAGTAGAAATTAAAATTATCACCGTATTGGTTTTAAAAAACTTTTTGACGTAATAACGTCTCATAAATCAATGAACAGAAGAGAAAGTGTCAGATTCCACTCAGCCTGCAAGCTAGGGCGCGGAAAAGTGATAGATGCACGATCGGCCCAAGCGTCGACTGGTACAACATAAAAAATAAATTACTTTAATTAATATTGCAAAAACTGTCTCAACTATATCAAATATCACACACTGTTATTACGAAAAAGTGTAAATTTTTTTCAAAATGACATTGTTCTGAAAATACCGACACTTCGGTATCTTATACAGGGTATTTCAAAGGTTTTCGAAGAAAAAAATGTAAAACTTTACCAATTTAACCATAATTGAGTTATTATAAATGAATCACTGCCTGCCGAGCAAAGCGAGGTTCGCAGCACTAAATCAATCTAAACTAATTTAAAAATCATTAACTGTAATTAATTTGGTGCTGCGAACCTCGCTTCGCTCGGCACGCAGTGATTCATTTATTATAACTCAATTATGTTTAAAAATTTGGTATTATTATAAATGAATCACTGCGTGCCGAGCGAAGCGAGGTTCGTAGCACCAAATTAATTATAGATAATGAATTTTAAATGAGTTTAGATTGATTTTAGCAGCAACAAAAAAACTTAGTTGACGGAAGGTGTTAAAATTAGTTGAGTAACCATTCATTCATTCTGACTTTGGGAGTCGGATATAAAAACAAATTGCATCAGCTTTCAAAACGTGTTAAATAATAAAAAAAATTAAAACTAGAAAATTATTTGTACTGGTCCCTCTGAAGTTTAGAATCGTTTCAAAACCGGGCTTGATCGTTTTCTAAAGTAGAAACAACTACTTCCTGAGTTATATGCCCCACCGGACACTGGATTACATTTTAACAGTAATGTAAACTGTCGTTTTGCAAATGAAAGGGAGGTTATACTACTCGTAGACCTGTTTATACATTATTGTATCTTCATCAGTAATAATTAAATACTCCTCATCCCGTAGAGCAGGTTACAGAATGAGTTTTATCAACCCTATATGTTACTTTTTTTTTGAAACGCCATAATTGTGAAACAGACGGAACTTTCTATTGAAATATAATTGTTGGAGATTCAAAAATAAATATTTTATATTTTACATTTCATTTTATGGAAAGGGATTTTAATCCCAAACAAACATTTATTATCGAGGGTTCCAAACTAAGTGATGTTTTATAACACTCCTGGAATTAAGGATTATATCAACTGTTGTACAGATGACCAACCACCAAACATTCTTTGTTTAATACCAAACAAAAAGTTGAAATGGAAAACAAGAATATTTTTCAAAACAGTTCTTCGATAACCCTAATAGAGTAAAGATCTTTCGTCTAATAAGGTAAAATAAAATATATTAAATATACAAAAAGACATTTTTATTTAAACGAGTTATTCCCATTTCCCAACAATAATCACAAGGATTTAAATCTGGAAAATACACTGGACGAAGATTAATCATTAAAAAAAGGTTTGCACTGTGTCTATAATTCTTTTTATAGTTATTTTGTTTAAATTTATAATAGGTATTAAATAAAAAAAAACACTGAACAAGAAAGAAATAAATTAAAAATTGAAAGGTTAATGTACGAAATCCAACTAATAAATGATTAACGTGTATATATTTATGACCGGTTTTTTTTTTTAAATTTGTGATGGTTGATTTAAGGTGTATGTCCTCTCGCTCACGAACAAATAATAATCGAGCAATTTTTAAAACACGGTAAGATATTATATGAGAGAAGTTGTTGACATTGGATGAAACGTTTAACTTTTTTTACTAAAGATCAAAAGGAGGCATTAATATAATTTAAACGAAAATTATCGCGGATATAACCGCGAAGGCAACTTGTCAAGTTTTAAAATGGAACAGTCCAGATAAACATTGTTTTTAATTGTTTTTTTTTCATTTTTATTAAATCATTTTTGCAGGCATTTTAATTACTTTTGCTCAATAAAAAAGCTTACCCAGACTTTGTACCAAAATTGTTAGAAAACTACTCCAGTACTTTTTAAAGGAAATATGCAAATTACTGTAACAAATCAAATCTGTCGTATGATTAAGCTGCTTTTATTAATGTGTATATACAAGGTGATTTAATATCCCGGTTTTATAGATTGTTACAGATGGTTCCATCAATAAATTTGCCAACAGATTACATGCCAAAGAATAATACATGATATATGCTGATCTTAACTATTTACTTGATTCCTCTTTATGAATAGAGTGATATCCTCTACAATACATAACTGGATCAAAGCGAAGGTTGCTAAGGGAGTACTGATTCCGTTCCGGTAGTGGTTATTGGTGGACAACCTTTTCTAGGACCTCGACAACCAAGAGATAACTTACCTTACTGGATGGTGAGAACACTCATTTGAAGAATATTTCCAAAAACATCCAGGTTCACCTTTTGGATATGTCATAGAATATGCCCTAAATAATGGGATATGAAACCAAAACTGATAAGTTGGCTATAACTGCCAGTAATACGGCCTATGATTACGTATGCGCGACCAGAGAGAAGCTGATTAGGCTTCAACGATAAGCATGCTTAATCATAGCAAGAACTATGTCTATAGTAGTTGTCACAATAAATGATATTGACTGAAGCATTATAATAAAACCAATTAGACCCATAAGTTGTAAAATCCGAGAAGCACATCATAAATGTAAAAGGACCTGATTCAGGTAATTTTGTTTCTCAGAGAGGGATTGCAGAGGATTACAGCTTACACTTCTTGTTCATTTTAGTCTTTGTATTTTATTGGAAATTTTAAAACATTTATTTGTTATTACAGACATTAATAGCAAACATTTTATACCCCAACGTACAGAATAAGCAGTGGTTCGTTAAAGAAGAATCACTTATCTTGTGACGCGAAAATCATTATAAAAAATGTGTATAGTTCCTTACTTCAGCAAGGATATAACGCGGGTGCTGCAGCAAGAGTAACCAGTAATTTGACGAAGGTGTCTCTTACTTCAGTTAGACGAATTGTTGAAAATTCCATGGAATCAAAAAAAAGCGTAAAGATTCCGGTGTCACAAAAAGTCTAGACGACTGGGAAAAAGATTTGATAAGGCGAAAAATCTACACTATGTACGATGAGCAGCGTGTCCCTACAATCAAAAGTATGAAACAGCGGCTCATCAATGACGAAACTCACATCAACTGTGGCCTCACTACTCTTTGGCGAGCTCTGTCTGCAATGGGCTTTAAATATTGCAAAATTGACAAGAGACAAGTAATGGAATCCACACGTTTAATAAACTGGCGTTCTGAATATATAACGTCAATAAGAAAATACCGGTCTGAAAATCGGCCAATACTCTACCTCGTGGTTTGACACGCATGACAGCCCTTCCAAAGGATGGTCTGATTCCTCTGATAAGTGTAAAACAAAACCACCATCAAATAAAGGGAAGAGAATCACAATATTACACGCGGGATCAGAAAATGGTTGGATCCCAAACGCTATGTGGCTTTCTGTCAAAAATATTAAGGACTCTTGTGTTGATTATCACGAAGATACGACCGCAGAGCTTTTTGAAGATTGGTTTAAAAATTGTCTGTTACCCAACATTCCGTCAAACAGCGTTATAGTAATGGACAACGCAAGCTATCATAGTCGACAATTGCAAAAAGTTCCTGGCTTAAAGAATACGAAATTGGAGATTCAAAACTTCATGGCTGCAAATGAAATATTATTATATTTTAAGGAAAATTATACAAAAAAAGAACTTTTACAAGTGCTGCAATCATTTTCTTAAAAAAAAACTTATGTTTGTAATACAATTGCAGAAGAATTGGGACATACAGTGTTACGACTACCTCCCTACTACTGCCTGTTCAATCCCGTAGAGCTTATGTGGCACCAACTTAAATCGAGTGTGCGCGGAAAAAATACTTCTCCGACTTTAAGTGATAGTGTGGTAGAATTAATTAGGAACTGTATGAATGACATTCCTACCGAGAGTTGAAAACCTTCTGTAAAATCAATTATAATTAATTTAGATGAGGATAGCGATAGCAACACTGAGCTAAATATAGAAAAGAATTGTAACAGTTAAATAAATTACTTGTATTTTTCCTATATTATGCAAAATTCAAATTTCTTAAGTTCGACCCTGTAGCACATTTGCATCTTTTACCTGATGATTTTCTACACAATGAGATTAAATGGGGTAGTTTATTGCAGTTAATAAGCCAATGCCATTTTGCAGAACTTTGGCCACGTTGCTCGTGCATTCTGGTGGGGATATAACAATGTTGAAGCAACATGGAGGATGGAAGTCTTCAGCTGTCGCAGAGGGCTATATTGAGGACTCGCTAGTCAATAAGTCGAACATCGGCAATAAAATATTTTCTAGAGTTTCCGAAGCATCAAATGTGGATACTACAGTTGTTAATTTTACTGGAAAGGAGGGTAGTGGACAGAGTTCAATTGTATTGAATAATTGTTCACAATTTACCATAAATGTATCTAATAAATAAAAATTTCGTGTTGTAGTTTTAATGCAATAAAACCAGTTTATTATCATCAGCAACATTTTAAGTTTTCTTAATGTCATTGTCAATTTTAATAACCAGTTTGATTTAAATTATTAATTGGAAGGTTGCCTAACAACGAACTTTTTCTGCCTAGGCATTAAAAGTGGACTTTTTCTGCCTAGGCATTAAAAGTATAACTTCTAAGCCTGCCAAGAGTCATTAAAAAGCCGCTTTTAATGTCTTTTGGAGAAAAAAATTTTATTCGGATGGGTTTTGCCTTAATCACTCGACGTGCCAATCACCCTGTACGCCGTACGTCGTGTGGGCCGCGTTTTCGATTGGCAACATTTTTCATCTGCAACATTCAAATCAGGATAAAAAGCCCGATTAAATGCAATTTGTTAAACTCGTGTTCAATTAGAGAAACTCTACTACCAGTCCAGTTTAATTAACGCAAATCCGTACAAAAAACAAAACAGATTTTAACTGAAAACGAGATATGTACAAACGAAATAAAAAGAAGAAAAAAATAGCCAACAAGATCGGAATGAGTATTTAACGAGTCGATATTATCGAGAAATTATACGATGATGGTAATATAATGTATATTAAGGCTGGGCATTGGGAGTGAGAAAACGTCCCTAAAAAGAGAGCGAATAAGTATACCCGAGAGGTGCTGCCTCTTGCAATGACCCTACGCGATAAACGAAATAATATTACATTTATTCTTGGAGTATATCAGTTTCCTTTAGAAATTTCAGGGCTGGATTAATTTTAAAACAAACATGTTTGATTCTGTTGAATATGAATTGGCTATTTGTATTTACATTAAACGATATTAATTTATAGATTTTACACAATATTTTTATTTATATATGTTTTTCTTCTCAAATCAAAATTATAAATAGAATATTTATTGGGGTATTATTTTTTAAAAGGCAATCATTCAAGTTTTTTCAAGTGTAAAATGTTATCATTTGTTTATCTTAACTAAGCAATAACGAGTAGGTAAGGACCGAACAGCGAAGGAAAATATTTATACTACATACCGGATGGTCATTAAAAACTCACGATATACATATTCATATATGGCAATATATTGAAAAGCTCTTTAAAAGGGAAAAAAGAAGAAAACAAAAATTAAAATTTACCAAAAAGCAGTTGAGCAGATTATTTTAAAAATCTTAAGTGTTTAAATATATTCGGTTACCATTACCTATACATATTCATAAAAAAACTGAAATAGGTTCCAAAAGTTCAAAGTAAACTTACTGGAAAAACTAAAATGGTCAAAAATTCGATTAACAAGTTTTTTAGTAAAGAAATTTAAGAAAATTATGCGTAAACCTAAAATAACTACCAGTTCATTTTAAAAAATTAAAAGGAACTAAGTTTTACCTTTTAAATGGATTAAAAAAATTACACGATTAATAGATCCACTAAGAACTAATATTCGACCTTTTTATGTTTTTTTTACTTATTAATCCAAAAATCTAGTAAAGGACTCCAGTAAAACTCCAATAGTAAAAACATCGTCCAAAGATATTCTAAGATATATTCTATGGACGCGATAGTGGCGATATTTTGCTTAATATAACATGGAAAGTCATTGAAAAATATTGAAAGTTTTCAGGAAAAAACTTACGAAAATATTTCTCCTATTATAAAAATTGATCAACGGATTATAGGAACTTGATATCAGAGAAAGGAAATGCACGTAGATTAGAGAATATGCTTGCTTTGAATTTTAATAATTATTGTATACAGGATGGTATAGGAAACATATTTTTTAAAGATTTTTCCAATGCAGAATTCTCCCTCCCATATGGCAATAAAGATTATTTACTTTCATTGTTTACTAGAGTTCGAATATACTATACAATCAAATTTGTAAACCGACAAATAAAAGATCAACCTTTAAAAAATAACATCCGAAATATAAAATTTTGCAAAATATGTAATAATTGAAAACAATGATAATAGTAAGAGTTTGAGATTATGGATGTCGATATCATTAGTTTTTATGAAATAATTGAAGGTTTTATTGCACGAAAATTGTTACTTTATTTTAGAATAGAGTAAGCAAGTCTACCTGAGTTTTATTATTGTGTTCGAGTACCCTTATTCTTACTACAAAGATAAACCCTTACAAGGTTTGCAACATGTTTACCAAATGTTAAAATAAATGGAAACTTTCACTTTTTCAATCAAAATAATCTTAACTATTAACTATTTTAACAGAGATAAACTATTGTACATGAAATCAACATATTTCAAGATAAGCAAATAAAGAGCCTTAAACATTGTGTCTTTTCTCTGAATTCCCTTTTTAAGTATTTTACCCTTTTACCTGTCCCAATTTAAGCAATCAGGTAATTAATGTTAGTTATTACAACGAAAAGTTTCTTCATTGTTGTTATTAGAATATTATATGTAATAATCGCAATAAAAGATAATACAAAAATATAAATAATGAATGTGATCAAAACACCCCACGCTTAACCCTCGTAGACACACTTTCGAATAAACATACCCCATTGACCCTCGTATAACGTATTTCTGCTATTGTACCGATGATTTACGACCGCTCACAAAAAAGCGGCAACTGTTATAATACAAGTTAAAAACATAAATTATAAATTAATTAATTATTATAAATATTGATAACACATTTATTGCAATTATTCAAATTAATTCCCGACGAATTCGTAAACTGATTTTGACTTGTTGGGAATTACTGATAATAGAGCATTACCAGCTGCCTCTTCAATATCGCTTGGTAGCTCTTCAGAACTTGAATAATTTATTTTTTTAAAATAAAACTAAAAATATATTAATTTCTCTAAAAGCCTTCCGTCTACGCTTTTTACAAAATGTCAAACTGACAACTAACTTGAAGTAACAGCAACAAACTAATTGGTTTATAAAAGTTGACAGTTACTTGGGACACTTAAACGTCACTCACTAGATTAATACATTATTTTCGAACTTAGTGCAAAAATTCATACAGTTTTCATAAATAAAACCGGCTATAAAATCAGACGGATTTTGATAAACTTAAATTTTGTTTTATTTTATGGGGTTTCAGAACAAGCAAAACTTTTTATCAAGAATGACATTTTTCACTAAAACTAATAGGTATTTAAACATTTTTCACCTTTAGGATACCCCATCCTTGGACACGCTGTATATTAGTATTAATATTATAGTAAGTATATTAAATTAAATAAAGATTTGCTAAATTCCTAATGCGGACCTGATAAACAAGATTTAATAGATGTTCTATCACAACGCCCTCCATTAGACAATGCTCACACTAATTTAGGAATAATTTTTTAAGATCCTTTTATATGTGATAAAAGAGTTGCCTAAATTTGTAAAAAAATGGCACCATTTCTGATTTCTTAAAAATTACTTTCAAAGAGCTTTTAAGGAAAAAACAAATTTATTGTAATTTTTAAAAACACTGACTTATGAGTAGATATACCATCTATTCAAAGAAGAAATATTTTTAAAATCATATCACGTTTAAGTGAGATATTAATCATTTTATGAAATGTAAAAATAGACATATTTCGGGAATTTTTTCTGGATGATTCCTTGTACTCTCAAGCTTCAAAATTCTTTATTGAATAACTTTATATATCTAGTATACTACTGATTTTTTTCAATTTTCATTGCCTTATAGTTTTTGCTAAAAGCTCTTTGAAAGGACGTCGCGTTTGCCTATATTAAATACACTGCCAATGCCCGGCAAGTCTCCCGACAGTTATTACGACCGTTGAAATTTTTATGTTATTAAATACGTCGCTTAGCAAGAAGTGCGAATTGTCGAAGATTTAACTAATCTCAATATTTACTCGTTACTCATGGAGAAATTGAAGCCAACGCAACGTAGGTTTTAATTTGCCTGGCAGTATAATACCGGGTGTCCCAGAAGTTTCTGACCCATTTTAACAGCAAATATATCGGAACTTAACAAACATACAGAGGTGCGGTTTTCGAGGAACAATTTCTTTTTATATAAAAGTTTTTTTCGGTATACATGTTTAATTAGTAAAATCTTATATAGAGTGTTTTAAACAAGAGGTGTTTTTCAAATGTAAATATCGTCGATTTTTTTAATGGAACATCCTATATATTTTTATTTTATCTGAAAAAAAAGGGCTTTCCCTTTGAGAAAATGTACGAGGGTTGTCTGAAAAGTTTCCGACCTCAACATGAAGATGGCAGCACTCGTAAACAAAAGTTGGGCATGCTTTGAAAGGTACCCACTAAAATTTCAGCCATTTTGGACGCGCAGTTGTTGTTTGACAATCATTTGAGTGAGTCGATGTGAGTGTTTTTATGAAAATGGAAAAAATCGAGTATCGAGCTGTCATTAAATATTTGTTTTTGAAAGGCAATACGCCTACGCAAATCAAAGACGAGTTGGACGCTGTGTACGGGGACTCCACACCATCATTTACCACCGTGAAATTTTGGCCGGTGAATTTAAACGTGGCCGTACCAGCTTGGGTGACGATGAACGTTCGGGACGTCCAAAAACTGCAACCACTGACGATAGACAACCGTCGAATTAAAATTAGAGAGATAGCAGAGGCTGTAAACATGTCCAGAGAACGTGTTTGTCACATATTGAATTAAGATTTAGGCATGAGAAAGCTGTCCGCGCGTTGGGTGCTGCGTTTGCTCACTTTGGTCCAAAAACGTGTTCGAATGAACATTTCCAACTCTCTGTAGATGAAACTTGGATACACCATTATACTCCAAAAACAAAAACACAGTCAAAAAACAATGGACTGCAAAGGGGGAATCGGCTCCAAAAAAAGCAAAGGTTGTTACTTCGGCTGGGAAAGTGATGGCATAGTCATGGAGTTATCTTAATCGATTATCTTCAAAAAGGAAAAATCATTACAGGAGCATACTACGCATCATTACTTGACAAGCTGAAGGCAGAAAATGCGGAAAAACGGCCACATTTGCAGAAAAAAAGAATTTTGTTTCACCAAGACAATGCGCCGTCTCACACCTCAGCGGTTGCATTGGCGAAAATCCACGAGCTCCAAGTGACTTTTTTTTTGTTCCCTAAGCTAAAAGGACCGAGATTTTCGTTGAATCAGGAGGCCATCACCTTCGTAAACAACTATTTTGCAGAGAAAGACGCCAAGTACTATTTGGACGGATTGAAGAGATGGGAGCATCGCTGGGAGAAGTGTATAGACTTACAAGGAGACTATGTAGAAAAATAAAAATTAATTTGAAGAAAAAATGTCTAGTATCTTTGTTAGGTCGGAAACTTTTCAGACAACCCTCGTAGGTGTAATAATCCTATTCCAGAGACTCTAGAACAACTGAGATGTAACATTGTCCGAGCATTCCAAGAAATTATCCAAAAATATTGCGAAATTACTTTCCGAACTTTTTATTCAGATTTACATTTAAAAAACACCTCTTTTTTTAAACACCCTATATAAGATTTTACTAATTAAACAGAAGAGAAGACAATAATGAGGTGATATCTTCTCCTTTTTAACAATGAAAACACCACCTTTCAGTCAAAATGTCCCTTTATTCATCAATGTAATTTCCCTCTAAGCTTATACAATTGGTACAATGCCTCTTTAACTGCCAGTTTTGTAGAGTTCTGCGGAGCCACTACTCGCTGGAGACCAAATCTGGAGAATATAGTGTTTGCGGTAGCAATTTTTATGTATTTTTTTATGAGAGGTCTACCCTAGACAATTTTTACATTTAAACGCCCCAACAAACCCATATTGTAATAGTCGCTGTTTATTGTTTTCCATGTTTCTAAATAGTCAATGAATATGCTCATCCCAAAATACCGAGGCCACTACCTTCCCAGAAGTTTGAGTATTTGGACTATTAGACTTTCACCCTTATATAGCAGTCCACTCAGTCGATAGTCTATTTTTACAATTGGTGGATCCCTATTTCATCCATTGTGATGTACTGATGCAAAAAATTCCGACGTATTGCTCATAAACATGTCCATGATCTTTTTCCAGAATGACTCTGCCTCATCTGGAAATCCAGAGCATGTTGATTTTGCAGTCTAGACTGTCAAAATTGTGTAACTTCTACAGGCTGTTTGGATGAACTTAATTCAATTTTCTGACTCATCGATTTGATGAGTCATCCGCCTTATAGTCCTGACTTGACACCGAATGACTTCTTTTTATTTCAGTACGTAAAGAACAAACTGAGAGGTCAACGTTTTTCGACGCCTGAAGAAGCGGTTGCTGGATTCAGAATGCTTGTTTTGGAGATACCTCAATCAGAGTGGCAAAAGTGCTTCGACAATTGGTTCAAACGCATGTAAAAGTGTATAGAACTTCATGGGGAATATTTTGAAAAACAATAAAGTGATTTTTGATGATTAATATTTGTTTTTGTTCTCTAATCCCGAAATATTAAAGGTAATCCTCGTATTACATTATAGCCAAAAATAATTGATTCCATATATGTATCCTTCCCAATAGACCAGTCGAATTATACCAAATTTCACGATAAAAAAATTGTTATCCAATGTTTAATAGCTGGAAAAGGTCAAGGGGGTGTCATAATTTAAAAACTTATGATTTTATCAGCTGGAAAGTTGAAGGGTAGTTTTACGGGGTGAAAAGATGGTAGTGTCGTGGAAAACTGACATTTTTCGACGAAACCTGACTTTTGGTCGAAAAATGTTAAAAGGCAAAGCTGTAACAGGTCGGCTGAAAAGTCCCCGGTCTGACCTATAGATGACGACACTAGAATTAAATCCATTTCATTTTTAGATAGTATCAACCTTCAAAAGATTCGTGTAAAAATTTGACAGCTGTCGGACTATTAGTTTGTGAGATATTACATTTTTAGTGAAGCAACTTTTGTTATTTTCAAAAAGATGGAAAAAAAAGAATTTCGTGTGCTTATTAAATATTGTTATTTGAAAGGAAAAAATACAGTTGAAGCAAAAGCTTGGCTTGATAATGAGTTTCCGGACTCTGCGCCAGGAAAATCAACAATCATTGACTGGTACGCAAAATTCAAGCGTGGTGAAATGAGCACCGAAGACGGTGAACGCAGTGGACGCCCAAAAGAGGTGGTTACCGACGAAAATATCAAAAAAATCCACAAAATGATTTTGAGTGACCGTAAAGTGAATATGATCGAGATAGCTGACACTCTAAAGATATCTAAGGAACGTGTTGGACATATCGTTCACGAATATTTGGGTATGCGGAAGCTCTGTGCGAAATGGGTGCCGCGCGTGCTCACAATCGACCAAAAACAGCAACGAATTGATGATTCTGAGCAGTGTTTGCAGCTGTTAAGTCGTAATAAACCCGATTTTTGCGTCGATATGTGACTATGGATGAAACTTGGCTCCATCACTACACGCCTGAGTCCAATCGACAGTCAGCTGAGTGGACTGCGGCCGGTGAACCGCCACCAAAGCGTGGAAAGACTCAACAGTCAGCTGGCAAAGTTATGGCCTCAGTTTTTTGGGATACACACGGTATATTGTTTATCGACTATTTGGAAAAGGGAAAAAAATCAACAGCGACTATTACTGTGCATTATTGGAGCGATTGAAGACCGAAATCGCGAAAAAACGGCCCCATATGAAGAAGAAAAAAGTGTTGTTTCATCAAGACAATGCACCGTGTCACAAATCATCGAAAATTGCATGAATTGGGCTTCGAATTGCTTCCTCGCCCACCGTATTCTCCAGATTTAGCCCACAGCGACTTTTTCCTTTTCTCTGACCTGAAGAGAATGCTCGCGGGAAAAAAATTTGGCTCTAATACTGAGGTAATCGCCGAAACTGAAGCCTATTTTGAGGACAAACCGAAGGAGTACTACAAAAATGGTATCGAAAAGTTGGAAGGTCGCTATAATCGCTGTATCGCCCTTGAAGGCAACTATGTTGAATAAAAAAAATGAATTTTGTCAAAATATTGTGTTTTACTATGGTAGACCGGAGACTTTTCAGCCGACCTGTTAGGTAATTAAAAAATCTACAATTTTTGTCAAATAATATTTTCTACATATCCTATAAATATACGAAAAAAATGCAAAAAACTATGTTTTTCTTCAGATTTTTTGTTTTACATTTTTCAAAAAATAGTTCAAATTCTATGAAATTTGTATGAGAAAATATAGTTTTTTGTGTTCCAAAAAACCTAATTTTTTTTTAAGATTTTCCAGCTTTTTTTGATGATGTGCACAATTCTAGTGGTCTACAATAAAAAGTTTCAAATTCATTTGACCGTACCTCGTACTTTTTAATAATTCTCCCACAATTCCCGTCGAAATGAGACGAGTCAATAGACTAATAGACGTTAAGTATAAATAAAATCTTAAAATACATATATATTGTATGAATAAATTCCGTCAATTTTGTTCCAAGTGGCGGTAGATAAGATCGTTGTAGAGGTAGATATATCCGCGAAAGAATCTACGACTGGACGGAATAGGAATGTCAATAAATATGCGAACAATGCCGTTTCAACTGTTCAGCATCATTACATTTATTTAATAACGTTCGAGAATTACATACGCCTAGGTTTTATTTATGTTCGCGAGTATTATTTCATTTTGAATATTTTCATTTTCGAAGAGGATATTTTATTTTTAAAATACGAAAATTTACTGCGAAAAAGTTAGAATTAATTTAAAAATATGGGGTTTGTAGCTCCATTATTTATTATTTTAATTTTACTTTGAAAATAAGGTTCCGTGCGTTAGTTGTAGCGCCGATTCTAAATACAGCGGAAATAAAAAAATAATTTTTTTATAATATTTAATATAAATTTAAAAATCTGAAAAAAATTATAGTCTTAGCTAGACAATTCAATTTTTAACTAACTAATTCTTTACTTACTTAATCTTGAAATAAAATCTGTTATTAAAGTTTAAATTATGTACCTAATTTTTTTTCTTTGGTAGCCTTTTCTTATTTACATAATCGACAAGTTTGCGTAGTAATAATTTACGCAAGTTTTCTTATTTGTTTATAATGTTAGCAAAAAAGTTAACAAAAAACGAAAAATCCGGAACAAATAATAAAACTTAACGTAAATGTTTGAAGCTACAACCTAACCTAACTTTTTTTGTGATATTTTCTTCTCTTTTAGGATCTTTTTTAATATTGGCGCTACCTAAATTAGTTTCATAGTTATTGTCAACAAACTAGTCCAGGAGGAATCGGCGCATGAGTACCGAAAACTATTCCACCTGAATTTTTTTATGTGATCCTTTTCAAATTGCCCTCCTAATGATATAAATGCATGTTGCCATGGCGCAACCCGGAGCCATATTGTTTAAACCGAAATTGTTTAAACAATTACAAGGAATTGTTATTTTTCAAACGGACAAATTTTTTTTTATTGTTTATTGAAATGCCAATAAAAAAGGTCCTATGATTTTTCACGATAAAGTTAATATTTTTAAAGATATGAATTTTTTAAAATTCGAAAAATCTCAAATTTGGGTACTTTCGACCTATGAAAAATATATTAAAAAACAGATGATGTGAAAGTAATAACTGTTTTTAATTCTCTATACAATAGTTAATAATATTGTTAATAGATATTTAAAAAAATTTCATTGTTTATATATTTTTTTTTTAATTGTTAATTTGGCGCGCTCACAAGTATACATCGCTTACTTTTAAGTATCGTTGTCTCTCTCTGACTCATGCGTTGCGTCGGCCTCATTATCATTTATCTTAAAAACTATCAACTTTATCAAAATTGTTAAAGAAAGCAATGTTATTAGATAATAATTAAATTGCCTACAATTTGTTTTTAATAAATTTTTTTCTGAAATAAATTTTTCAAAAGTTCTTTAAGCATAAATCGGAACATGTCATTAAAATTACTTTTTTATTAGATTATATTACTTTTTGCTATTACACGTTATTACTTATACAAAGAGTAACCTTGAAAGAATAAAAAATAAAAGAAAGAATTTTTTTCTTACTCAGACACACTCATACACACACTATGATACATATACATAAAATTATTTTTATTCAATTTATTTGAATGTTTTTTCTAAATACCCAATATATTTTTATTATTTATAAATAATTGTGATTTCAAAAAATGTTCAAATACCATTATATCCTATTATTGTTGATATAAATGCAAAAATTACTATGATAATAACAAAAAAGTAATATAAATTGATAAAAGTAATTTTAATGACATACGCTTAACTTTTGAAAAATTGATTTCAGAACAAAATTTATAAAAAACAAATTGTAGGCAATTTAATTATTATCTAATAACATTGCTTTCTTTAAAAATTTTGATAAAGTTGATAGTTTTTAAGATAAATGATTAATAATGATTCAAGACACAGAGAGGCCGACGCAACTCATGAGTCAGAGAGAGACAGCGATACTTAAAGGTAAGCGATGCATACAAATTAACAATTAAAAAAAAAGATATAAACAATGAAATTTTTTTAAATATCTATTAACAATATTATTAACTATTGTATAGAGAATTAAAAACATTTATTACTTTCACATTATCTTTTTTTTAATATATTTTTCATGGGTCGAAAGTACCCAAATTTGAGATTTTTCGAATTTTAAAAAATTCATATCTTTAAAAATATTAACTTTATCGTGAAAAGTCATAGGACCTTTTTTATTGGTATATCAATAAAGAATATAAAAAAAATTTGTCCGGTTGAAAAATAACAATTCCTTGTAATTGTTTAAACAATATGACACCGGGTTGCGTCATGGCAACATGCATTTATATCATTAGGAGGACAATTTGAAGAGGATCACATAAAAAAATTGAGGTGGAATAGTTTTCGGTACTCATGCGCCGATTCCTCCTGGCCTAAACGGAGATCAACTTTTTGTCTTTTCGTCTTTTGTTAATAACAATTGAAATTTTTAGCTCTTTTGCATATATAACTGTGGGCCTTATTATCGTCTGGTACACTCTGGTCTTTGTTGACCTGCTAAAGATTTTTGCTCTGCTACCTTTTGCCACTCTTTCATCTATTTCTCTTTCTCCTTCTCCTTTATTTGTTATTGTGACTTCCAGATATTAAATTTGATTCACTTTTTCAATTTTGTACTTCCTGTCATCTATGCAATTTATAATTGAGCGAAAGAGCAATGCTCAATCTTCCCAGTAAAAGACATTCTGGATAGTCAAGATCGCAAAAGGCTCGAACGTTAAGGTTATGCTCACTTTGTTCATCGTGAATTATTTCTACGATGTCAAACGGTCACACGTCAATCCCTGTTGTTGAATTTTTAACCAAAAGCAATACTGTAACGATGCTCCAGCCACTATATTCGCCAGACATGACTCCGTGTGAACCTTAAAGGGTGATATGGGAATGTACATTTTTGAATTCACACAATAATCAAATAATAATAATTCTTCCTTCCGATTCAACCCCTATTAGTCCAGGGCGCATCTGTTTTGAAATTGCTGTTAAGAGTTAAGGTGTACATAGAAAGAGCTTCAAAGGACAAACATTTTGGTGAAAGAAAAATTCACCTATTGTTTATAATTTTGTTGTTAATGCCTCTAAACTTTGAAAGTCTGTATCTCGGAAACTATCAACCTAACTTTTCTTTTAAATAAGCGTATTTGACAGACCTTTTTAATGAGCTTTTATAAAGTTATTTTGATTGCGTAGTTAAAAAAGATATTCTATTTATTTATTAGCCAAACAATTCATGTTTATTTAAAAAAATTTCTGACACCGTGCTAATTAGCCGATTTCAATTTTCTAAATTGCAAATGAAAGGTACAGTGTTTTTCTATATGTAAAAAAATTTTCAATTTGCTATCTATCTGCTTTATTTTCGGTCCTGCAAAATTTTAAATATTGCATTTTTTTTGCAAAAATTCGATTGCAAAATTATTATGCAAAATCTATTAATGAAATTTACAGTGTTGTTTTATTATCATAAAGTTTTTCTGAGTGAAATGTGAAGGTCCTAAGTATAAAATAAAAAGTTGAAAAAAGTAAAATGCGAGTACTTCTTTTCTTTTAAGTTTTTTTTTTGCAATTATCGCTATTTTGCAACAAGGGTGACAATTTTTAAAATTATTAACCAATCTTATATTGTAGGAAATTTAATTGCGCAACTTTTATTTCCTTACAACTTTTCTCGGGAATGAATACTTTTAAAGTTATAATCAAAAAAAGAAGAAAAAAATCGAATTTTTTCTTTATTTCTTGCCATTTCGATTATTTAAACAATATTCCCGACCTTTTTGAGCGGGAGGATAACTCAATTATTGTTATACGAGTTCTTTCCAAGCAATTTCTCCAAAAAAAGTTGAGTCACCCCTAACATCCAAATCTAATCATATTTTTACACAATATGGTGTCTCTCTGATATTAAGAATTTCACACTTGCCAGATAATTTTAAAAAGAAATATTAATTTTAAAATTGCTTCAACTATTAAATGACACATCGATGGCGATGTTTAAACAACATGAAAATTTCATACGAGTTTAAATAACAAACAATAGGTAATAAAACTTAAAATAAAATAAAAAAAGAATAATGTTCCCAAGCGACAACGTACCAAATCAATTACCGAGCCAGATATGCATCTCGAAACTGAAGATGGTAGTCAATATAAATATGTATAAACAATACGAGATGATGAAACGCCGTATAAGGGATCGTACCAAGCTGCTGAGGACATTTGATACATTTGAACGTTAAGTATACAACTGAGGTGAATATCTACCGAGATTGCGAGATTAACGATAATGTACCGGCGAGAGAAGGACTGGAATGTCCTAAAAGTACAAATCGTACATTATATTTGTCCAAACCATAATAATAACTTTTTATTTAATTGCTTATTAATTGATAAATGGAATGTTTAATTTGATCACCTTTATTTATTAAAACAGAAAAATAATTTTCAGATATTATTTTGTAAAACATCTTTATTCCATTTTTAATCAACTACTATTTTAGCTTTAAAAATAATAAAAACTCTTTAGTGCAGTCGAATTACGTGAAAAAGTGACCAATTTATGACTTAAGTCCGAATTGAGGTAGCCAAGTGGAAAGGGGTAGGTTTGATAATTACAAATCGAAAGGCGACCATCCAAGATCTTAGATGCGTGCAAGGGGTGCGTGGTAGGGGTGGAAATATTTTTTTGCAATTTGCAGCGTAAATACGCATTTTATTGAAAAAAGTTAAATGGAGAAGTTGTGAATAATAAAAAAATCGACAACTTTTGTCTGAAACATTTTTTCACATAACCTAAAAATAAAGGCTAAAAAAGCGAAAAACCATAATTTTCGTTTTTTATTTTTTACTCAGCGAAAAATCAATATTTTGTTATGAAATTCAGTACAGTGATAGCTTTTTGTATCCCAAAAAAGTAAATTTTTTTTTATTTACGATAACTCAATTTTTTTTCGACATATTAACGATTTTCGAAAAAAAGACCTCATTTTGTAACGGCTCCCAAGGTCCGAATTTTTATTTCAGACGTCTCTTGAAGGTCTCATTTTTTTCGTAATGACTTTAATTTTTATATACAATAATAAAAAAATACTACTCCAAGCAAAAAAAAATCGTTTAAAATCGAAAAAACTGAAAAATTCATAATTTTTCACGCGTATCTTTTTCCTACCCTTCTACACGTTATATTACTCTCAAAAATATTTCAGTTAACTCCAGACAGTCTGCTAAAAAAAAATTCCTGCAGTTGCAAAAAAGGTTGCAGTTCTTCAAGATGCAGTTGTCGAAAACACGGTTTAAAGTGTACGAATTTATGCTCGAATTGCTACGGCGTTAATGATTGTACCAATATCGAGCAATCAATCACTATGCCGATGTACATCCTTCAGAACACGTTGACCAAAACGATGCATTTCAAGATGAGAATCGCATGCTAGAAGAGGAAGAAAATGTCGAATCTGACGAAGAAGAATCAGAAAATGATAATGAAGATGAAGACGAACATGATAAAGATGAAGAAGGAGATGATGAAAATGAAGACGAAAATGATGAAGATGACGATGAAGTAGAAGTACAATAGGAAGAAGAATGTAATTCGCAAGTCAAAAGGGCGAGATATAATTAAAAATAAGAAACAGTAAAATTGTACTTTCTTTGTATAATTCATCGTATGCACGTATAAAATAATTTTTTTTATTTTTTTAATCAATATAGACGTCCATAATTTCCTTTATTTTAATCCTACAAACTGCAATAAGGTGTGATAAATTAAATGCATGTACATGAAATATTTTTGAGAGTAATATAACGTGTAGAAGGGTAGGAAAAAGATAGGCGTGAAAAATTATGAATTTTTCAGTTTTTTCGATATTAAACGATTTTTTTGCTAGAAGTGTATATGAAAATTAAAGTCATTACGAAAAAAATGAGACCTTCAAGAGGCGTCTGAAATAAAAATTCGGACCTTGGGAGCCGTTACAAAATGAGGTCTTTTTTTCGAAAATCGTTAATATGTCGAAAAAAAATTGAGTTATCGTAAATAAAAAAAAATTTACTTTTTTGGGATACAAAAAGCTATCACTGTACTGAATTTCATAACAAAATATTGATTTTTCGCTGAGTTAAAAATTAAAAAACGAAAATTATGGTTTTTCGCTTTTTTAGCCTTTATTTTTAGGTTATGTGAAAAAATGTTTCAGACAAAAGTTGTCGATTTTTTTATTATCTACAACTTTTCCATTTAACTTTTTTCAATAAAATACGTATTTACGCTGCAAATTGCAAAAAAACGTTTTCACTCCCTTTCCACCCCTACCACGCACCCCTTGCACGCATCTAAGATCTTGGATGGTCGCCTTTCGATTTGTATTTATCAAACCTACCCCTTTCCACTTAGCTACCTCAATTCGGACTTAAGTCATGAAAAAAAGGTAATTCGACTGCACTATTCGTTTCAATGCAACTTCAACAATTAATTAAAAAACTTGGTTTTAAATTGACAGCTGTTAAAACGAAGAGTTTTTTATTATTCTTAGTAAGATGGACTTCCAAAAAGTAAGGTTTAGCACAATAACTTTATATTATTGTTAATGGCCGTTATTCATAACTTTGCTTGTGGTTTTCACCAGGACAAGCACCAGGAATAGATGGCAAACTCCAGCCCTACTTCAGAGGGACCTGGAACTACTTACTGATGGAGAATGGAGTAGTCTCCGTGATTGCCACGCACCCACTTCATCTCAATCAACAAGCGCATACCTCAGGGAGATCAACATACAGAAGGTTCGTTGGACATAAAATAGTACGCCTTGGGGTTATTCATAAACATAGCAGGTGCCTTTGACAAAACTAGGTACCTTCCCCAAAGACCCTAGGGAACAAGGATATGCATAGGAAATATGCTCCCAAGTGGAGAAATTGAATTAAGTGTAAATGATGTAAGGCAGTGATTACCTAATAGGTCGTTCAACAATTTTTTTTTGATAAACAAGATATGGATACTGGATAGTTAGAAAGGTACACTGTTAAGAATTCTTACAATTCTTTTTAAGAATATTATGCAAAAATATTTTCACAATTTAGTGGAGATAAACAAATATTGGACGGGCATATTACAGATTAGTTGGACCTGCTTGACAGTCTGATAGGCTGCGATCTTTGTAGATTTATTAGTCCTGCCTTTTGATGAGATTCGGAGGATAACTCATCAAACCGATGTTTTGGGTGCTTAAAAATGCAGTTGTTTGAGCCGATGTGTGGGAGCTCGCATTGTCGTGGTGAAGAGTGATACACCTTCGGTGGATGGTTTTCCTGATTTCTTGGAAGACAAATGGCAAACAAATGGTTGTGTACCTCTCAGAATTGACTGTTCTGCGTTGTTCTAGTGGTACGGTTGCTTGGAAGTGCTTCGTGCGCGAACAACTTTTATTGGATTGGGCTCATCTTGAAACACCCTGCTGTTTACTTTCGGGCTCATACGCCTAAATCCACGATTCATCACCTGTCACGATGACATAGACGTGTTTCGAAGCACCGATATGGTATTTTTTGAGCATTTATTTCGACCAATCGACACGAGATTTTTCTTGAGCGATTCACAAATTGTGTGGGATCCAACGCAAACAAATTTTTTTGACCGTCAAATATTTATGCAATATTGAATGTTCACAATTTAATTCCATTTTTGGGCCAAGATGAATCTTTTAAGTTACTGTAAACAATACAAATAGACATCGTATGTCAAAACGTTCTGAGTACGTATAACCTCAAAAATATCCAACTTTACGATTGAGCTGTCAGTTGCCAGGGTTGCCAAATCCCGAAATATAAAAGGCAATCCTCGCAGTGACCACTTCATATAGCCCTTCGAAAAGATTCCTGAAAAGGCAGCCTTGTCAAGACTGTTCGATTTGTATATGCTTATATGTACCTCTTCTTTGTACCCATTAACTGTTGGCTACTTTTTAAGAGTATTTGCAATTCCACGAACGGCTACAGGTCCTATCAAAAGAGTCCCCGAGCTAACTTATCAGTTTTCTCGTTGTCTCTGATTCCCATGTGACCCGGTACTCAGACAAGTGTTATCATATGACAGCTTCCCACCTTCCCCTACAGCTTCATACATAATCTCAATTGACCTGTACCGAACTGAGTGCCCCTAGAAGCGCTTGAGTATCAGATTGGAATACGATCTCCCACCACCGGGTAATTAGATAGCACAAAATACTTTTCTAAAAGTAAAACAGGAATGTTCAAAAAATGTATTAAGAAATTACAAGATAGTTTGGTTTAACGAAAACACAAACGGCTGTCAAAAAAGAGTATTAGATAGTAAAGAAGGTAAAATAGAAGATAGTCAATTACCGACCAATATCGCTTTTGAACAACCTAGCCAAAATTTTTGATAAAATAATAATAAGTAGGCTCCTATATTTTGAGCAGAAACTCAAATTGATACCCGATGAGCAATACGGTTTCAAAGAGGAACACGGTGCGCAGGCTCAGCTGATTCGAGTAATTAACCATATTCGAGTTGGCTTCCGGAGGATACCCGAACTGGTTCAAAAACTTTCGAACATGGGATTACCAGACTACTTAGTATTACTATTGTATTCATATCTAGTGGATAGATCTTTCAATATGAAAATTGGCAACGCCGAGGCTGGACCATATACAAAAACAGCTGGGGTGCCACAAGGCTCAGTGCTGTTGCCGACGCTGTACTCGCTGTTTACACAGACTTTCCCAAATCCAATAAAATCTGCACAGCACTTTACGCTGATGACGTTTGTCTGGTGCAAACTGCGAGGACGGCTAAGTTGGCAATGCGCGGGGATGAGTTGCATCTCAACGCGTAGATTGTACCATATTTTGTACATAATAAACCCACGCTAAACCATTAAAGACACAACATATGGTCCTGCACAGTGCTTTCAGAGCGAAAACATATCTCTTCTTCAGGCTAAAACTGCAGGGGGAAACTATCCAACCCAGCACACAAATAAAATACCTAGTACTGGACATTCTTTGCATATCGATGCTAGGATAACGATGGCTAAAGCACTTATACGGGAGCTATACCCATTGATCGGGCGAATGAGCAAACTCAACGCATACAATAAAATTGTATTATACAAAAAGATCATTCGGCCAACAATGCTGTATGGTTATCCCGTATTCCACTCGGCCACGAAGCTATCCTTCCATCGAATGCAAGTTTTACAGAACAAGTGCCTGAGAATGGCTGCTTGGAAAGGTGGACCTCGCTATCCGAGGAACACATGGTTGCATGACAAAACTAATATCCCTTTTGTTAAAGATTACGTTTTAAATTTAGCTAAAAGGTTTTATAAATACAGTATACCTGACAGTCTCAACCAAATTCTGAAGAAGCGCGCAATCTACACCAAGAAGAGATATCTTTTGCTTCATGAAAAGATTTTCGATGCATCCCCTACCCACCAGATAAGGGATTAGTCTTATCTTTTCAAATTTTATGCTGGTAATGAAAAATTTCTAGATCAATTATTTACAATTCACATTTTTTAATTTTTAAAAACAATTACAAATTGTAACAAAGTATAAGGCCTCTTTACTGTCATGTTGAATGAATGAGGGAATGGAAGTATTTATTAGAATGAAAGGAAGTATGAATGGACATGTCTTAATCTACCTTTGGATCTTTATAGTATCGATATCAAATAATAAACACAGTGTGTAACCTGTTTTTTTTTAGCTTTTTTCAGGCCACAACTCAAAAACTCATTGGGAACCATAACTTTAGTGCTCGGCAGGATCTGTTTTGGATCTTGTACTTCTTTGGAACATCGGCAAGGAGCCGATGACGGGGCTATCGTCAGGAAATGGGGTAAGCAGCTCGACAATGACGAGAAGACTGTTTCTTTATTTATTGTGAATTGTTACACCCGAATAATTAATGTAATATTAAGAACTAATAAAAACATTTTATCAGAAGATAGCAGATCATTATTCCACAGTGGACATTTCACTGAAAATGTAGATAAAAACAAGTGAAACTTTCGCAATATGCTTCAAAATCTCTTGACTAAAGTTACTTTCGGCTTAACAAACGATTAGATCCCTTTTGTTGTCTTTTATATCGTTGTTAATCCTTTCAAATATACCTTAAGTGGGTCAAGTGATTAACATACGAACAAAGAAAGAAGGCGAATGGAAAACGTACTCGAAGGGCCAGACCCTTCTAGAAATCCACTTCCGTTTATTCATTCTTTTTTTTATTTAGTATTCACATGGCTCGCGGCCATCGCCTTGAGAGGGAGAGGGGGTACGATTCTTCTCGCTTTTTGATTTTGCTTCATCTTGATTAATTTCGGAATAGTTAATTGGTTTCTTTTGAACGGAGGGGTAAATTTTACGACGTGGAAATTATCATCCAACTACAGCGAGCACATAGACGTTCCTTATAAAAATCTTATACCAATAAATTTCGTTCTCTAGCATCTCTGTTTCTCTTAGGGATAGGAATCTTAAATGTCGACTTAAGATAACCGATTATAGAATAAAAACAACAGTAAACTTATCAAAAAAATGCCACGATTATCCATGCGGCAATCCAATTAGTAAGATGGACTTCCACAAAGTAAAGGTTACTACAATCAATTTCAATAGTTGAAGCCTTGCCTCAAAATCATTATTATCTAAATTACGGAAATAATCTTAGACAAGATCTTTAACAATATATTAAATATTTAAAAATATGCATTCCTTATCTATAATAATAAAATATCGATATCTGAATTAATCGGGATTTACCAGATAAATCCAACTTTTGAGCTTGGTGAAACGTATTAATAGGTTAATCGTGATTAGAAGCTCCAATTCAAAGCTAAATCGGGGTAGTAAGTCTACTAACACGGCATTGCAAGCTGAATAGACATAACCATCTTAATGAGTGAGAAAACTTTATTTTATCAAAGAAATTTTGAACATAGAACCATATCAGGACGTTTTAGAACAATTCCTGTTGCCGCCCATAAATGAAAACATGACCTTATGGCAAGATTTTGTGTTCCGCAGAATACCACACTTAAAAAAAACACTAAATGGATGGAAGACTACACCTTACCATTTTTGAAATGGCTTTTCTAGTATTCCTAGACCATCCAAATATGACATGCAATGAAAAAAAGTGTTTCGGACACATCCTGCAAGAACCATCCCTAAACTAAAAAAAAGGGTCCATATATCGTCCATTTCACTAGTGGCTGTTAAGTTCGTGATAGGCCCTTTAGTTCCTAACAGTGAAATCTGGTTCATAAAGTGGTCGGTAAACTAACATTCGGATTGGGTGTATGATGAAAACTAATTGACAGGTTTTAATGATGGATTTATTCGAATTTATAAATATTATGCTTTCTCGCAGACGTGGTGTAGTTAGAAATAGGATAAATAATTTTACTGAACTTTATGAAACAACTTTCAGAGCTTGATTTCGAGAGCCTCTAAACTCTAAACCATTTGTTACTTGTCAAAGCACTTTCTCTTTCATTTCAAGTAATGGCATCGCTATTTTTATTCTCTATTATCATCCTTTTTTCCACCAGAAATGATACGAGTTTTTTAGTTTCTTCTCGCGTTAACTTATACTATCTGTATAGTACCTAGTACGGAACCCACAGAACTCTAAAATACACAACGTTGCCAATTATTTCAACTGATGAGCTGTTAGATATCTATCTCTCAGATATTATAACAGGCGAAAAAGAAAATCTATATCAGACACTTTTATCCAATTGATATTTTATCTGCCAGATTGTTATGTAACAGCTTATCAGTTACTTGTGAACAAAGCCCTTAGATTGCAGCAACCAGATTAATCACTTTATACAAACACAGACATTTTTTGAACAGCTAGAAATCAGGAAAAATTAAGGAGACCATAAATGGGATGTTCTCAATTATCAGATAAATCTGATGGAAGTTCTCCACTTTTTATTGCAAAAATCGGGTTTTAAGAAAAAATTAGGACAAATGGGCTCGATTTATTGCAGTAAATTCTTGGTATAGTTAAAATACTGATTTAAAATTAAACAGTTATATTATAAAACAAAATGTGATCTGCTAATCTGACAATGAACGCTTATTGTTATTGAAGAAACTTAGTATGACAAATTGTTTCTACTCTGACTGTACTATTACTTATAATCCATCAACAGGAAACCTATTTTTCTTATTTTGACACTAACAAGATCGAATTACTCGTAATTATTTCAGCCAGCGCACAAATGAATCAATAAATAGCCATTTATAAAGATTCTAAGAAAAAAACACAGA
Source organism: Ophraella communa (assembly GCA_035357415.1). Lineage (NCBI taxonomy): Eukaryota > Metazoa > Arthropoda > Insecta > Coleoptera > Chrysomelidae > Ophraella > Ophraella communa. The sequence goes on along the minus strand of CM068994.1, from coordinate 25,200,197 downwards.
CGATTTAGTCACTGATATTTCCAATGTTATAACGTCATCTTATAATTTTTGCTTCTTGTTCTGTATGTATGTACGTTGAGAATCTTTCGAGTAGAACTAATAGTAGTTAACAAAGTGAATTTTTAAACTGCGAGAAGGTATTTAGCTATTGTTTTTCAGTAGCAATAAAATTAGCGTCGCAAAAAAACGAGCTAATATTCTTTTTCTTCGAATCAGAAGCGGCTCATTATAATATCACCATCAACAATAATAAATAGATATGAAAGTACAAAAACTAACTGAAGATCAAATATTTCTAGATGCAAGAAAAAATAAATAAAATATCACAAGAGCTTAAATTATTTCCGAAATTTTTTTTGAGGGCATGAATATTTTGAAAATTATTAATAATTTTCTTAAAATATTCGTACCCGAAAGAAACTTGTTTAAACTTCTGTACCATAGAGAAATATAATATATTTTTAAATAAAGGAAAATACCAAAGTCAAAGTCACAAATTTTTATTATCAAAACTATAGAACAGCAGGCCATCATCAGGCTAGAAAAAAGATATGGATGAGGATACCATTAATAAACCTACCTTATAATTACTTACATGTAATATTAAATTGAACAAATAATTGCTCGAACCAACAAGCTTGCATATTACAACAAGGTATATGGTAAAACTAATAAACAAAAGATGTGACATCAAAATTTAAAATGTTAAGATCTAAGGGAAAATTATGTAAGACTAAATATGGCATTTTTGGCATAAAATTTGAAAAACTTAAGTTCATTAGAAAACAAAGTAGATCTTTGTTGTAAAGGAGAGCACACTGAGAATGAAAAATTCTTATTATTCAAATCAAAGATAGGAATAAAAGTCTTAAATAGACTAAAGTTGGGTAGAAAAACTTAAAATAAGTAGCTTAAATGTAAGCTCTTTATTATGAACATTTAACTTTGATAATATCAATGTTGGCCATTCATAAAAGCCACACGTCGAAAATACCGTGAGTGGTATCAAAGTTATTGAAATTTTAAGAAACATTACTTTAGATGTTTGAATGTTAAGAATATTGTCAAATGTACTAGATCACCGATATAGACATGGAATTTGCGTTAATTTTTAATATTGTGATGCGAATCTCATTTTAAAAAAATTTGGGACTGCCACCAGTGGAGGTTGCTTACGCTGTTAACTGTCGGACTGCTGCCAAAACGAAGAAAATACACAAACACTATGGAACTCTGGGTGGAGTAACAGAAACGTTCTAGATCATACCAGAAGCAGTGGCGTCTGTATATATACCCTTGTGCGGAGAAGCAGTTTGGAGCTTTAGTTCAGACGATATATCTGTTTTTGTTTATATGAATCAGTATAAGTGTTATAAATCGGTGGTTTATTGTATAAACAAATTAAATATTTAAAATATTTTAATATAAAATAAAATAAATTAACGATACAATATTTTGAACTCTTCTCGATGTTTTAATTTATCCAATAAGAAAGTGGATGTTGCCAATGGCTGTTACTGTTCTATAATGTTCTATAATCGCAAAGTATTGACATATATGAGGAACTCATTTAGAAAATTTCTCTGAAGTGGGATAGGGGCGAGTATGTCGAGAAGGACTCCATGAAAGTCCATCTTACTAAGTAACAAACACTTTATAAAAATTTAAAAGTTTTTTTTTAAACACCTTCGTTTTTCCACCTACAACATCATACTAAGAACTTTAAACGAAAATTTTAAACAAAACTTCGACTTCATTGAATTAAAAAAAGCTTATTTTTGATTGTTTAATGTTCTTAGCAGATAAATTTTAAACAAAAAATATTAACCCAATGTCAATGTCACAGAAGTTTATTAAATTATGATGAAAAAAAATTTTAGTGACTAGTTTCAGTCTAAAATGGAGGCAATCATCAGGTTTATAGTGTAAAAATAAATATAAAATTGATACTGTTGACTTAACACACTCAATTTTTTAAAAATATAAGTGAAAACAAAATAAAACATGGACAATAACAAGAAGTGTAAAATAACAAAATTAAAAAAAAAAAGATTAAAATTAAATTAAATATTTTTTTAATTAACTTTGGTCTTATTCAATTTTAATCTGTTGGTTTAAAAAAACTGTTATCTTACACTTCTTCTGATTGTTCATGTTTTACTTGTTTTTACTGATAATTTTAATAAAAAACAATTGAGTGGGTTGAGTCTGATGATGGCATCCGAAACTAGTCGCTAAAATCATTTGTCCATCATAATTTAATAAAATTCTGTTTAGGTTTTTCATTTCTGTTTTTCCATAAGTAATATTTGAGATAAGGCTAATTGGTTACACCCTGTATATATAAGGCGACTAGAGACACTCCGTATACACAGTAAAAGTATTCTCCCACAATTACACGGCGAATGCACGTAGGTACGATTATTTTTTTTGTTTCTACCGTTTTTATCTGATCGTATTATATCTTGAGTAACCTCTAAAGTATATCAAGGGATCAAGGGCATCTCAAAAATAATACGAGACGAGACGACGTCTCACCTTGTTAAAGAAAGACATAAAATATAAATGGATTATTACCAGATCAATACCATTAAATCGTGAGACAGTTTTTTTTTATTTGTTCGAGTTCCTAAAGCAACAACGTTGGCGATTTTTTTAATTGAAGTTGTTAAACGTATAAACAATGAGAAATCTGGCAATGACGATGTTCTCATGGGAGGGACTCCCTTTCAACATATTTAGTTAAAAGATACGCTTGAACCGATACATTATTTTAAATACACCGATGGTTTATTAATTTTTGTACTTCCAAGATTTATTTAGTAAAATAATGTAGGTGTTAAAAGGCTAATCCAATTATTTCAGTTTTGTTTTTCAAACATAAAACTGAAAACCCCTTATTTGCAGAAGCCGTAATTGCTTGTACTACATATAGTCCAGTCAATGGGGGTCTAACTTTGTTTTTTTTTAGCTTACTACCCGACACCAGCCCCAAAATTTTCCTGTAATGACTTCAAAATTAATATTAAAAATTCTGTGTCGTGAATAAACCGAGTCATTTGCAAAAAAATTTGAAAAAATGACTTTTCACAAATATCACGCAAACTATAAGATTTATCATGGAAAGTTTCAAGGCAAAGTTGTAGGGAAGGAATTATTTACAAAATCAGAATAAATGGAGTTATTTTTTAATCTTTAAGAATGGGATTAATTATTTTTCAAGCCCCAACATTCCCAAAGAGATTTTCCTTCATTTGTTATCGTTTTGTATTATATAATACTCATTCAAAACTTCCAAAAACATCCTCCCTCCGATTTGCTTCAAATTTTTGCTCTTTGTATTATCTACAATTACAATTAATGCTCCATAAATTTTTCTCGTATCGGTCATGGTTATCGAGATATCCATATTGGCCTTAGTTTTGAAATATTATATAAAGGCTGTAAAATTCTTTACAAAAAAATTATTAAAAGTTTCTTGATAGCAAACAAAAAACTTACTTTTTTTAGTTACGTGACATTTCATGGGCGGGGTTTTGGGGGTTTGTCCCAATTTTTTCTTGACTTACTTTTTGTTTGAGTTGCTATCAACAAACTTTTAAATGTTTTTTGTTAAGAATTTTTAAAACATAGAATATTTCAAAACTTGTTTTGTGACATAAACTAAGACCAAGATGCTAAAATTTCAAAAATTTTTTTTTTAAATGTACCTATGTGAGTATCTGGATAACGATGATTGATACGTAAAAAATGTATAGGACCTTAATTGTAGATCATATAAAGAGCAACAAGTATTGCATAAAAATTTTTGTATATCAACGGGGAACCGAGTTATTATGAAAAAACTGAAGTTAACCCTTTTTTCAAGATGGCGGAAAACCCACCAGGTTATTTTGGTCGAAAATTTGAACTTAAGCTTGTCTAGCCTTTCCCCATATAATATCCAAAATTTGGCTTTCTCGGTTTATTTGCATTTCCAAATGTAGGGCCCAGACACTGAAGAGAGGTAAGTTCCTATTTTTATTTTGAGGCATTTTGTTGTTAATTGTTAATTTATACTTCGATTTTTCATTATTTATATAAAACTTGAAAATTGTAAAAAAACTTTATTCGAGCAATATTCAAAATTGTTTACAATAAAATTATAACTACTTACATAAAACCGAAAATAAATGTCACCAATGAAACAAACTATTTTCTAATAACCGCTTTAAAACCAACATAAATAATTCACTTAATATTTATAGATATTTATTTATTCAGAATACGATACTAATTTAACATATTTATCAAATTGTTTTTCTGTTTTGCCGCAACACGGTTAGATAAGTCAACGAAACCACAAAATGTTTAATATCATTTTGACAATACCGAGAAAGTTTATTGAAGACCTTGAATTTTTGGAGTAAATTACATCTTTCTGGGAATAGCAAACGATTTAAAACATTTGTATATTAATTATGTTGACATGTGTACAGTTGTATTTTTTTTAAACTCTATATACACATATGTCCCAAAAGTTTGGAATATTTAGAAAAAATACATCTACGTCTATGCTATGCAACATAATACTAAATTTAATTCGTTTTTGTATTAATTTGGTCATATTTAATTGATTTGGGTGCTTTCACATTATTCCAATTCTTGTTGCAAACAATTACACGAAGATTAAATTCCCAAACTAACCTATCAACAAAAAAATGTCCAATAATAGGAAATTTATAAATATCTAGTTCTTGTGCGTCAAGATCGTTGATAGTACTTATACCCTGGCAGTTCCAAAATAATATATTAAGAGAATTGTGTTCTTGTGACTTTGTTTTTTTTTCTTTGCTAATTTGTATTGAATTATGTTTTTGCTGTTTTTTTGTTCCATTTTTTGTTAATTCTGTTTTCCTTTGCATAACTCATGTCCGTGTTCCCTGCCTACATCCTTATTATTTTCTTCATCCTTATCTTTCTCTTCTACTTTTTTGTCGTGGTCTTTGATATTTTCTTTAGCTGTTCGTTGAAGTTGGGGGATCTTTGGCTAGCGGTTCTCTTGGTACTATTTATATTTTCTTCGTTTTCATTTTTCCATACCATATTTTTGTTTTCATTGATGTCTTCTACTGTATAAATTTTGTTATTAACAACTAATTTATTATATCTCAGAATTGCCTTTAGTCCCTTCTGCCTAGAGTTTTTTAGTTCTGGGATTAGTTGTTTCCTTTCTCGTTGTACACTCAGTGGATAGTCTTGATCTAGCCAAAATTCGGTGCCTTTTAACTTGTTCGAGTTTTTCAGGATTTCGTTTCTCTTTTTTTGTTTTGTTAATTTAATCAAGATTGGTCTTCCTTTCTCGTTCTTTTGATTTCCAATTCTTCTTACTTCTTCTATTTCTTGTTCTATGTCTAATTCTATTCCCATCTTCTGTATAACGGACACTACTTTTTTTTTTCACTGTTCATGTATTTACATTTACGTGTGAACAATAAACATTATTATTATTATTATTATTATTATTATTATTATTATTATTATTATTATTATAACAAAAAAATGTCAGGTTGCAATGGGCTCAAGAAATGTTACACCATGGTCCTAACTGGAATTACGTGATGTTCTCTGATGAATCAAGAATTGGCTTGGTTTCTGATTCGCGAAGAACGCTAGTTTGGAGGACCCCAAGACGACAAGCCCGATTAGAAACATACACGTTTTCCATTTGAAGGTGGGAGAGTATTACGGTTTGAAGTGGTATTATGAGGGGTACACGGACGCCTCTCCTGGTTTTAGAGAGAAGAATCACTGGTGCTGTGTACATCGAGGAAGTTTTAAATCCTGTTGTGCATCTATTCCGAGGGGCGGTAGGTGATGGATTTGTGTTTATGCTTGACAATGCACCTCCACATCGAACAGCTGCAGTACGAATTTTTTGGAAGAAGAAGGAATATCCACATTAAGATAGCCATCAAATTCCCCTGACATGAACGTCATTGAACATGCCTGGGACATTCTTAAAACACGCATTAAGAAGCGAAACCCTCCCCCAATTACTCTACTAGAATTGAAAGATGCTGCTCGTGAAGAATGGGAGAGAATTCCGGAAGCCCAGCTGGACCATTTAATCGATAGCATGCCACATCGCCTACATTCATGCATACAGGCCCAAGGAGGAAATACTGATTATTTATTTTATTTAAAAACCTTTTTTTGCTTATTAATTTATTTAAAAAAATTTGTAATACATTGTACATTTTTCACCTTTTTTTTGTATGTTTATCTGACTTCGAGATTCATTTAGTAGTGGTTAGAGTTGTAGCAAAATGATGTTTACTTATATGAAAAAAAAATTTTATAAAAATTAATAAAAAGATGAAATATTCCATTATTCCAAACTTTTGGACATATGTGTAATATACTAAACAAACTCATACTCTAGAGTCATTCTGTTGAAAATAAAAAGAAAGTTTTTATTCTTGTTTTACTAAATACCCATTCTAAAATTAGTAGCCGCTATGTGGATTGGCGATTAATCTTTATCTTGTTTTTTACACAACGATAAACTCCAGTTTAGAGATGACACGAATACCCCCGATAAAAATCTTAAATAATAACAACACAACAACACACATTCAAGTGAGAGGCTTCCCTCCAATTATCATCATCATAATATACTACTACTTCTTTTTATATAAACGTCGAATGCTTATTCAATTGAAAGTGGCCTAACCAGACGCGTTACAAATAACATACAACTAAGTATCTAACCTCAAACGATCATTCAAACTTGCATATTATACACACACAACCCAACAAAATAAACAATGTAACCATACGATAAAAATTTAGGGTGCATACAAATCAGGTCAGCCATGTGATGAGCGATAATGATGATGCAACCAAGAGCGTAGACAAGGCCACTTAAAAAAAAAGGGTTACGGTTCATAGATATTCCTAGTTCATTTGCATAACTTCTTTAAATAATCCAAAGGGTAGATAGTTGTAACATTATTTAAAACAGAGTATTCATTTGGAAAAAAAATAAACTCTGTTGTCTTGACTTGGTCTTGAAGGGTGTTTAAATAGTTGATAACACTGTATTAAACATTGTAATAAAAAAAAAGGTTCTAAAAAATAATTGCTAGCAAATTAAAGATATATAATATTACCATTTATTTTTATTTTCTTGACCTATGTCAATTCCCTATCCAAGTAGCAATTTAAGGCAGAACTATGCACTGTGTTGACTCTTTATGTAGCACTTCTGCCTCAATGCAAATTGTTACCAAAATATTTAAGTTTGTGTCGACATATTTTCAACCTTATTGTGTCAAAAGAAAGTTCATGTCTAACATTTTATACACATGATGTGTTCAAATTATTTCTATTTTGTGTCAGTTTGAACACATCAACAATACTTAGAAACGATGTGTGAACATTAAGTAAACTAATTAAAGATTTTCTGATTTGTTTCTTAGTTAAATGTTTCCAATTTGTTTCTGAAATGAGTTGACTGGACATAAGAGTTCCCATATAGGAACCTCTTCATAAAGTTTCTTTATTCTTTGCATTGTGTGTTGCTCGGACACATAGAGTTCCATCTAGAAACATTTTACACACACACTATCTCCAATTTGATTCTATAATGTGTTTAAGTTTAGTTCATCCCGTTGAAAACAGTATTATTGATAAAGTAAAATCCTTACAAAATTTTGATGGCCAGTATAAAAAGCTCGGGTTTCTCGTTTTCAATTGTATTCACTATTTTAACAGACTTTTTTTTTCAATACCTACAGCATGTAAAAACACTCTTAAAAAACGTAAAAGTGAGGTTAGAAAAACGAATGAATCTAATAAACACAAATAAAAACAGACACACTAGGGGCATTGCTGACACAAATTGTCCGATATGTGTCCGTTATTCATGAGAGTGTTTTTTGTAGGTGCAGGTTACTCTGAAATGTGTCTCTGTGCCCATATCTCAGACCATTTTTGGAGTATTTAGAAAAATAATTCTGAATTGTTTCTTCTCTTAACAAATGTGTCATGATAGACACTTTATGGGAAAATATTATCAACATTACAAAACCATCAAGGACGCCGGCAGAGAGGGGCAGGCCCCCCCCCTGGATCAGAGAAGATTTTTTTTAATATTGGTAAATCACACAGTTGCAAATGTAGTCCCATACAGAATTTAGCTTCAACAAGAAAGATTTAAGGTAAAAAATGGCCAAAATCGTGAGTTTGATATACAAAATTGTTTCTTTTTGGACGCCCACTATATGTACGCCATATTTTAATAAGTAATTCCACAGAAAGGATTTTAAAAAATAGCGTCTTTTTTATTATTATTTTAAACTAACAAGTTTTGCTTTATTTTAAGTTAATAATATGTTAATAAATATTATACCTTGAATTGTAAAATATCAACCAGTTTTGATTTTATGGAAAAATAAAAAAAAGAAAATTGAAAAAAAAGATAATAAATTCATTTAATTTATAATCACTCTGTAATGTTAAGGTGTATTTAATTATTAGAAGTACAATGTCAACACTGTGACCACAATACAGGGCGCATTACAGTTTACATTTGGACACATGTTCTGTACATGTTTTGATCAAATTGGAAAGAAAATAGACACAATAGTGTATTGTTTAAGGAACCGATTGGATTTTAGGAACATTATAGGAATATTTTGGACTCATTTTTGGAAATTTTAGAACACATTTTAATCACCATTTTGGACTCTTCCCGCTTATAGCGGTCTAAAAGTGAACATTGTGTCTTAAAAATGTGTCTTGTCCAAAATACAGTTTCCATAAAGAGTCAACACTTTTACCAAAATGAGCCAGAAAATGTTACTTGGGTATTTAAAGCATAAAGATTTGAAGCGTTGCAACTGATGATGGTGAGATGAGACCGAAATTTAAATATTGCGGGATCCCAATGGTGTGTTTCTTTGAAAATGTTTAACAAAATAAAAGGTGTTGTAATGCTCTTATCTGAAAAATTTTACTTTACTATATTTTAAGGAGTAACTCTGACGATGGCTTTGTCAGCCATAAGCACTCAGTTGCCGATTTTAATAATAAAATTACACGCTTTGCCTACTGTTTTTATAAAAGCAAATTTACCTGTATCAATCCCAAAAACAAATGTTAACCACATAATTAACTAAACTTCGACTACAACTAACAATTTCGTCAACAAAATATACATTGTTAATTTTTTAGACCCCCTTAAAAAAATAATATACCGCCGCCTTTGTGTTATGCACGAAAAAAATTAAGTAAAAATGACAGTAACCTTGTACGGTTCTAAATCCTGTGAGCCATCCTGACTCCTGTATGACTTGACCAGGTCGCTGACATATTCCCACACCCCTTCTGCTAGGGCTCCGTTGTCCCAAGCAGCTGCTCCTAATTCCACGTGACGCACCATGTCGGGTTTTATGTACACTGTACGACAACAATCACACCAAAAACGAATATGTTTATTAAATGAGTCATTCCAATTCCGAATTTACGTTGAACGTTCCACATTATTAAGATGTTTCACTGAATTTAAATTTATTGGTTTTTGGGTTTTGGAATTTTGAAAATATTCCATTAGTTGTTTAGCTAGAAGCATAATTTTGATTGTTATGATACAGTTGGCATAGATTTTGACAATTATATTTTTTATTACTACTTTATCACCATTTATTTTAATTGATTAAAATGTGTCTTAATAAAATTAATTAGGTATATTCATTGATTAAATAAGAATTTTTTTTGCTTTCCATTATTTGCTACTATTAATAATTTATGGAGGCTGTCCCATTCAAAAAAGGGAAGTTGTTGTCAATTTCCGGTATAACCGAAAGTGTTATAAATTTAAGAATATTTTAGCGGTTTTCAGAAGTATCGAAAACCCCTGTATATCAAACTTCATTCATCTAGTATTACCCGTTCCCCATACACTTCTTGGTAATGTTGGACAGTCTGTATATAGTCCCTTACTTGGGTATTGAAGTAAAAACAGTGTCAGGCAAAAGGAAAAACTGACAAGATTTCAACAATTTACTATTTTAAGTAGGTAGTAGAACAAAAAAATTAAAAAGATTTCCTGTTTTGCTAACACAACTTCCCAGAAATAGGCCATTTTCTGTTAATTCAATTATCTATACCCATTCACAGAATATTAAAAAATTCTCGGAACCCATTTGTAGCTTCCGTCTGTCGGTAAAATTAGACCACCCCGTGAATATCCGACAATTGAGACAGAATTAGCGTTAAAATCAACCCTCAGCATTCACAATACTTTCAGACCTCTTTTTTCAGAAGTACACATAACCTTTAAATTATCTGGGTATTTTCCAGAAACACCAAAAACTCGGATTCTTTTTGTTACATAAACGTAAAACTCATCTTTTCGAGAGGAATCTTTTTGTATAAGCAGGTGGTGATGACGAAAGCACCCTCGAAATATACCACCCCGAGAGAAGGAATACCAAATGTTGTGTAACGAACTTTTTTGCTTATATTATTTTTTATAAAATGGCTCTTACAGCATAACAGATTTAGATTCATGAAATTTTGGCAAAACATTTTCAATTTGATCATACTTAAATTGTTGTTCGACAGCTGCTTTGTTATTTGAAATCGAATATGTTTACAATTTTGAATACCTAGTAATTTATTTTAAATCTGTGTAAAATCTCATTATTTGAAACATATTTACAGTTACCACTCACAATAAAGCTCTGATTATATAATAAAATAAATCGTAAAATTGAAACTTCTCGGAAATATTTTTAGGTTATAGGTAGATCAAAAAAATATTGTACAGGGTGGTCACAATAATGGTCACGTTAAATGCTACTTCTAAATCAAAATAATTAATATCTTAAAGCCTTGTAGGTAATTGTTATTGGAAGGTATATAAAAATAAACGTATCTCTAGGTTTTTTCATGTAGATTTCTATAAAAAAATAAAAATATTGGTGATCTTTTAAAATAATAAAGATTTTACTATTTTTTTAAATCAAAATATTTAATATCTTGACCTAGGCTTTTTACATGTAGATTTCAATGATAAAATAAAAAATGTTGGTGCTAATTTAAATATAATAAAAACTTGATTATTTTTTTTTAATTTAATGACACCTCGTATAATATCTCCTAATCCAGCTATTGTTAATTTGTAGTAAATAGATCAAAATACAAACTTCTACTAAAAGTTTTTATTAGATAATCACGACTATAATTAGGGATGCTAACTGTCAAAATATTTCAAAAATAACAAATTTACTTTCCTTTAATTTAAAAATCAAAACATTTACAGGGAGTTACTTTTAAAATCAAATTTTAATTCACTTGTCAATATACCCTGTATTCAAAATTTCATAAATCCATTACACTTTTTTAAATATTTGCAATGCTCAACCAATAACAAGTCATATAAACAGACCATAAAGTAGTAATAAAGTTTAAATTTAAACTTTCAAAATACTAATGAATAGATGAATTTACATTTAACACTAAACATCGCCGAATAATTGTCAAAATCTACTACCGTAACAAAAAAAAATTGAATTTAAAAAATATATTTATAAAAAAAATCCTGTTTCTAATAATATTACCACAATTGTATTTACACTAACCACGATTTCATTGGAATTTTTCAGTAAACTCTTCTCCAGTTGACACTTAATTACAAACGAGATATAGATACGCGGTTAATATGTTACGACACACAAATTTATCGATAATAAATCACAAGTAGCGCTGTTTTAAAAATAAACTCAACACACTGACCACCCGCCGAAAATCGAAATCTACCAAAAACTGTCAAGGTAAATCACAATAATAAGATCGCGAATTTTCGCGCGCTCTCTGCCGGTTGTGATTGAATATTATACCGTCCGCATGTCGATTAGCGTTTGTTATGAAAGCGCGCGTTATAGCTTATAAACACATAGCATACACTAGATCTGGTGGAAGATCGGCTACCGCTGGTTGCCTTCCCCCGGTTTTAGAGTGTAAATGAGGAATGAATGGGTAGCGCAAAACGCCAAAAAGAAACTGACGGACCATGGACGTACGCGTTCGATTTATTCGAGGGCGACAAGTTTTAAAAAAAAAGATACTTTTCTAAAAACTGTTGAAATAAAAAATAGCATATTATACTAAGTGACATAAAAATCAAAACACCCAGTTTAAATGATTTTATCTTAATAAAATTTGGCGAATTTATTTATTATACTGAAATACACAATTGATAAAATTTTCAGTTGAAGATTCCGGTTTTTATACTGCTTTTTTTTGAAATCCACTAACAATCAAAAAATGAATATTGTAGGCGTAGTAAAGATCCAAATTTTGCGGATTTTGGTTCTTAATATTCTTTACGATTGGTTACGATGCCTAGGGTACGGACACCTGTACGATTTCGATATTATGTACCGTTTTCGGAATATTTTGATTTGAAAATTATGAAGTAATAACCGCTCCTGGTATAAACTAATGATAAAGTTCGCTTTTCTCTAAGTTTGCCATGTAAAATTGATATTTATATTGATTGTTATGACAATAAGTCAACATTAAATAGAGTTTTGAAACCTTGTTATTTGTTTTTAATATCATAAATTTTTTTAATTATTAAATTTATCATTAACTTATTTATCATTAAATATTCCGAAAACGGTACATAATATCGAGTTTTACCAAGAGTACCTTTTTGGTGTAGAATTAAACGATGTTTATGTTCACTTGGAGTTTTGACTAATAATTCTACCCTAAAAAAAGTTATGTTGAATAATACGTTGTATGAATCGTGTAACTAGCGCCCTCTATGAGAGTTAGTTATAAAAACAAATTCATGGGATATATCAGCTTCCAAAACATATTCGTATAAAATTTCATTGCAATGGTGCCAGTAGTTTCGGCAAAATCGTAAGAAATGTGTAATTTTTTATTTTCTTCAACGCCCTTTATCTTGAAAACGGATGGCGTTAGAAAAAAATTTTACTAAGCAAACCCCAATTATTTTTCAGTTTTTTACCTATCCTAGAGACGGTGTTACCTTTTTTTGAAATACCCTGTATGTCACTTAGTACGAGGTTTGTCTGAAAAGTTTCCGACCTAACAAAGATACTAGACATTTTTTCTTCAAATTAATTTTTATTTTTCTACATAGTCTCCTTGTAAGTCTATACACTTCTCCCAGCGATGCTTCCATCTCTTCAACCCGTCCAAATAGTACTCGGCGTCTTTCTCTGCAAAATAGTTGTTTACGAAGGTGATGGCCTCCTCATTCGACTAAAATCTCTGTCCTCCGAGCGCAACTTTTAGCTTAGGGAACAAAAAAAAGTCGCTTGGGACTAGATCTGGTGAGTAAGGAGGGTGGTCAAGCAGTTCAAACCGTAATTCGTGGATTTTCGCCATGGCAACCGCTGAGGTGTGAGACGGCGCATTGTCTTGGTGAAACAAAATTCTTTTTTTCTGCAATTTCTGCATTCAGCTTGTTAAGTAATGATGCATAGTATGCTACTATAATGTTTTTTCTTTTTAAGATAATCGATTAGGATAACTCCATGACTATCCCAGAAACAGTTGCCATCACTTTCCCAGCCGAAGGAACAACCTTTGCTTTTTTTTTGGAGCCGATTCCCCCTTCGCAGTCCATTGTTTTGACTGTGTTTTTGTTTCTGGAGTATAATGGTGTAACCAAGTTTCATCTACAGTAATTAATCGGCGCCAAAAATGCGCCTAAACTGCGCCAACAGAGAGTTGGAAATGTTCATTCGAACACGTTTTTGGTCAAAAGTGAGCAAACGCGCGGACAGCTTTCTCATGCCTAAATTGATTCAATATGTGACAAACACGTTCCTTGGACATGTTTATAGCCTCTGCTATCTCTCTAATTTTAATTCGACGGTTGTCTAGCACCATTTGGTGAACTTTAGCGATATTATCGTCAGTGGTTGCAGTTTTTGGACGCCCCAAACGTTCATCGTCACCCAAGCTGGTACGGCCACGTTTAAATTCATCAGCCCAAAATTTCACGGTGGTAAATGATGGTGCAGAGTCCCCGTATACAGCGTCCAACTCGTCTTTGATTTGCGTAGGCGTATTGCCTTATAACAACAAATATTTAATGACAGCTCGATACTTGATTTTTTCCATTTTCATAAAAACACTCACATCAACTCACTCAAATGATTGTCAGAAAACAACTGCGCGTCCAAAATGGCTGAAATTTTAGTGGGTACCTTTCAAAGCATGCGCAAACACATTCCCCAAATTTTTTTTACGAGTGCTGCCATCTTTATGTTGAGGTCGGAAACTTTTCAGACAACCCTCGTATATATACCAAAGGACTTTTGAATCCCAAAAACCTACAGAGCTGTAATAAAAAAAAGCATTCAATATGCCACATTATTGTGACGACACTGAGATATCCAAACAAACTTTGGCCTTATGTACTCTATTTAAATAGTATCACATGACCAAAAACAGTCCGTAATTGGCATTGTCATAGTTCTATAAGTTTGGGAATTTGTGGTTTGGACAATGGTCTCAACAAATGTACTAAAAAGGGTATAGGATAAAACAGGGTTGACATACTTCCCATCAAAATTTTCACATGCACAAACAAAACTAAAAAACTTCCAGTTAGGAAAAGTAACTATAGAATCAAAAATATGTTTCTGTTGCAGTGCTAAAATAAGATTGTTACTGACTTATGAATATTTTTTACTAACAAAATAAGGCCATTTGCACAAGTAAAAATTATGATACAATAATACAATGAATAATTATAAATTAGTTTAGTTTATTATATAAATTCTACTTTCTAAAAATATTTGGTTTGTGAAGGATGGCCATTTTATAGTGAAAAAGGAGGTGTAAATTTGTTAATTTGGTGGAGAAATGGTTGCATTGCATAACCTAACCTAACCTAACCTAACCTATCCTAGGTTAGGAACGGGAATATGCGATAACTGTCTGTCAAACAAGTGTGACCTATGCCAAAGTGCCTGCTAACAATGAAATCCTATCTGAAAAAGTAGGGTAACAAGACGAAATGTATTGTTTTTTTGAATCTGAAGAAGGGTTGACTTGGATGTTAGGAAGTTTTTATTTAATTATACGGAGGAGGAGGATAATACCCTGTAGCATACCCAAAAGTGGTCCTAACATACATCCCAAAAGTTGCATTTGACCAGGTTGGATTAAGAGAGTCCTTTTTAAAACCGTCTAGGAAAACATCAAATTAAAATGTTTAACCACATTAATTATCCAAAAAAATAGAAATCTATTGATCTCTTTATCAAGCAATATAGTACTGCAAATCGACTCTAATATAGGTTTGCTATTTCGTTTGCCAAGTGCCTTTAAAGATTTAAACTAATTTGTAGCTATTTATTATTTACAAGGTGGCTTATAAGATTTCGAAGTTCTTCCAAATCTAATGAAACTTCTTTTGTAATTTGTAAAATGGTTACAATTTTTGCTAAATAAATACGAAATACATTCATATAAAATTCAAATTGCAGAGCCTGAAGAGAAAAAATTTTTAACACATGTTATGCCACTATGACACACAAAACTACAAGCATTTATTCAAAATTTTGCAATTGGTTACCTATAAATGTGAAAGAATAAAGAGACAAATTGAAGAAGTAAAATTAGCACTTATTCAATTATTTCTAAACATATTTTTCTAAAATATCCATTAAAATTGGATTTCGCCACCCCTGAGCCTTCGGTCGTCAATGTGTCGTGCATATAAGCAAACACACGCGTGTTCTTATTCTACGACTAATGCATTATACTAGCACAGTCTATGTATGTTTGTAAAGCTACCCTTTTTAGAGGTGGTGTCCGTTTACAACGAGAAAATATGAATCATACTTGATGTTCGATAAAAACAAGGGGGTGATACTTTGATTAATGGTATTACTCGTACAAGAAATTTTTTTTTGATGTTTGATTTACAAATTAATGAGCCTTTTTTTTATATTAAGTCTCCGACGGCTGTACACGAACCCCGAGTAATAAATTAATGATAACATTAATATCTCCATAAATGAAAATAAATGAAGTCAGCTTTTAATTTTAGCTCCTCACCAAAAAGGGAGAAACTTATGAATTTTAATTAAGTACGGTGTTAAAAAAATTGGACGTTATCACCCTCTGCAACTATTATCACGATAAACTTAGATATCATTTAGAAAATTTAAATAAATAATAAAATGGGACGTCCGGTATACATTTAAAAAAATTAAATCACCTTCATCTAACGAAAACAAACATCTAATTAGATAAATATATTAAGATACAATTCGTGTATTGTTCCCACCTCAATTTGTAATAAAATCATCTACTGCACCCTTATAGGGGATTAGACCTGGGTTGTAAGATAACCAAAAATGAGCAACCCTCTTACTCAATTATCTACCCCGTATCTATAGTAAAAGTAATAATCAAATTAGGAACACCCAATTCACGGAGTCAAACATCACAGACAAATAATAGGATTTAAAAACAAAATAAATAAAAACGTCAATCTTTATCTAAGCTTTCTTTAAAAACTATTTTAAAATTCACAAATTAAATATTAAATAAGAAAAAAAACATGTTTGCAATATATTGTCTTGTTAACCACATACACAAAAGCAGTTGAAGTCTTGTAATGCTATGCTGACTTGACTAATGAAAGTATTTTTTTATTTTGTAGTAGTCTAATCAAGTATTTTCTAAAGAAACTCCCTTAATAGTCCCGAATTACGCAATTTAGTATGATACATCTTACAAGTGAGCTTTCTTAAAAAGGCACTGTGTTCTGTTAGAAAGACTTGCTTTCCCTGTTACCCAGATATAGATAATTCAGTTGAAGTTCCTCAAAGTTCAGTGTGGGAAGAATCCTTTTATTATTTAAATAAAAACAAAATAGATTGGAAATCATAATTGGAACACTCAAGAAAAGAGGCATGGACTAAGAAGTATCATATTGGCCAAACAACAATAATAGACTTTTATTTTAAATAAAATTGTGGTGATGGGCACTTAATTGGAAAAGTGGTTTCTCCTTTCCACCATATTTGTTTAATCCATTCATTCAAGATAAAATACAGGATTTAAAAGAATAAACCAAGACATTAATGGTGTTAAATATCACACAAGATTTGAAGATATCCCTATTGCAACAGAAGATGAAAATTCTATGCACACAGACTCCTTGGAAATGTAAACTAAGAAACCAATTTTAAGCAAATTAACACTAACAGTCAGAAGAAAACAACAGGAAAAAAAAACCAACAAATACTTTCAAACTTAAAATACCATCATTGAGGACAATGTTAACTTTTGTTACCTGGATGCCTACCTAACATTGAATAACTTCTGTTTGTGTGTTATAACATATTTTTGCCTCAGTGCGTATGCTTGGAGGCCATGGAGATGTGTAATTGGAGAGGAAAAAATAAAACATCATAGGTGGAACAGAGAACAAAATAGTTTACAAAAGTTTAATGAAACAACCATCAATTATTTCAATTTTTTTTGAGGGAACAATCATAGAAAGAAGAAGCAAAGAACATCCTGGATTACCTCACAAGAATCAACAAGTGCCATCAAATAAAGATATAAATAACAAACTACATGAAGGCACTCAAAATAAGGCCATTACATTTCTAGAACAGTTCAATCAATCTGAGAAACTGCTCAAATTATGTTACTTTTTGGGAGTAATAATATAAAATCAACTTGGTTTTTCTTAAATATCTTGTTTTTGTCAAGGTTATTCAAGTAGACACAATGTTTCTTCACTCCAAAGTCAAAGCTATCATCTGTATTAAACCTGAATTCCCACCTACATTAGTTGATCACTTTACACCTTGGAAGATAAGTTTTCCATGAAATTATAAAGAACAAAATGGATTTATGATAGATAAATCTAATCAAATTGTTTATAAAAAAATTATACTGTAAATTAAAACATTAATTATGCAATTTTGTATGTAATATCCACAAAGTATACAGAAAGTTTTTTATTTTTTTTATTTGGCGGATTTACTTAATGTGTATTAAGATTATCTCAATAAAACCCCAAAAATTAATATTTGACAACATTCCAAATAGATTAACAAGATACCAAACAAATTGTATACACATATTGTAAATAGTCATTGATATTTTTCAATCAAATAAGTTTTTAAATTAATTATAAAGGAATTAAATAAATGTTACACATGGTTTGATTTCTGTATGTAAAGCTTTAAAAAAGGGAAGACCCATAATATTCAGCATATACCATTAATTGTTTGGCTCACATTGACCTAATGTTATGACAATAAAAATCATTTTTTTGGTTTATACAAACATATTTAAAAAATATATAAACTTTCAAAAGTTTAAATCAAGGTTTAAACCAAACTTTAGAAAGATGGTTTGCAGGATATTTGATTCCAGCATACTTTGGGGTAAAATAAACATCTGCTGCTTAACCATAACATAGTATTGGCTCCACTTCTGTATAATTTACAAATTTTAATAATCATTTATAACAGATATCTAAACTTACAGGAAACTGGTTGCATTTTCTATTAACTTTTTGCAGTGAAATTCAAATTTTAGTGGAAATAAACCATTCATATCTAAAATAACCTTTTTTATAGCCTGATGATGGCCTCAATGTTGGGCCGAAACTAGTAGCTATTATTGTTTTTCCATCAAGAATAAAATTCTGTGACATAGACTTTGGGTTTTTCATTTGGTTTAAATTTTAGGGTTTTATCAAAAAGGAAGATCTATAAACCTAAGACCATCAGAATTATCTATCTTTAAAGTTAATATTTTACAATTGAAGATTTTGTTTAGTTCTGTTAGTATTAAAAAATGGTTTAAAAAAACTACCCTTCAAGGTCAGCTGCCTGAGAGATAGGCTTATCACTCCTGTTAATGCAAACTCTAATCAACACTGGGTCCAGAATAGAACCCTGCATCAGTTCAAAGTTTGTTTTTGGTATCTTTTAAACATTTGTTTGATACAATTGTTGTATGCATAATAAATCTCACTTAATTTAGTTCTTTAGGTTTTCTACTTTATTGCTACTAAATTTATAAATCTTAATTTCATTTGCAAAAGTTTTATCTGCTAACACTAAACAATGTAATCAACCTTAAAGAAGGATTAAATAATAAAAACAGAAAATAGTAAAAAACACTTACCTTTCTAGTTCTTTTGGGTCGTTGCCTAACTTTTGTACTGCTATTTTTAATCCCACCAGATGCTGCAACCTCCTTTTTCACAATCTTAGCCATCTCCTCCTTTTTCTTTTCTGCAACTTTAGCTCTTGTTCTGACTGGTAACCTCCTGGGCTCCTTAACATTCTTAGTACTTTCCTTAACAGGTGATGTGGTTTTAGCCTCAATCTTAGTTTCAACCTTTTTATTTTTATCACTTTTTTCAGATTCACTGTCTGAATCGCTTGTTGGGGCACTGTCAGAACTTGAAGAGGTTGATTTAGTAGGTTTTGAATGTTCATTATTTTTGATCATATTTTTATCACCTGTATCGCTTTGTTTGCGTATTGTTAAACAAAGACCAGTTTGTGAGCTAGTAACTGAAAATTCTGGACTGGGACTGCTGTGTCCACTACGAGATGATGATTCTTGACTGGAAGTTGAACTGTCTTCAGAATCTGATGAATCTGACTGACTACCAGATTGAGAGGCATCAGTAGAATTCTGAAAGTAATCAAGGAAACATTTTTAATATTCTTACTATTTTCTACTTTGCTACTAATAAAGAAAAACTGTATGCAAGACAAAAGTACAACTTTTAATAAATCTAGTTGTTCTAACATTTAAGTTTGCATATTGTTGTTCAACTTACACTTGAGTCAGCTTCAGAATCACTTTCTGAATCACTATTATCATTATTTTGTAAAGTAGTTGTAGTTGGTTTGGTAGGTTCTACACATAAAGCAGCAATATCCACTGTACTTGGCAAATCTGTCTCTTCAGGTTCTTCAGCTGGTTGGTGGACAACTGATGACCACCCAGGAAATAATTCTGTACTGGTCCCATCATTTGTAGCCATTTTAAATCTCCTGAAAGGTAAAAATATATCAAAAAAATTCTATTAATGATAGTATCACAACATACGTTGTTAATTTTAATGTTAATGGAGTTAAGACATTTTAAAAAAAAGGTATAGTTAAAAAGTGTATATTATCTTACCAAGCAGAAAGAAATATTATTGCCACAAATTTGTGTTATATATATTTTCATTTATTTATAGTCTTGAAAATATAATAGAATCAAAAACTCAATAATAGTTTGTAACAACAATGTAAAGTCAGATAGAGCACTGAATTAGAACAATTTAATTTGTTTTTACATAAAAAGCATAAGCAAAATAAATATTTATACCTATTGCCACAAGTTCTGATTAAAATATTTATTGATATTTAACATGACATTAATAATGAAAAGCAATTATTAAAGCATAAATTAAATATTATTTAGAATTGGTGCAAACAGACAATTGATTATGAAAGACACTTTATTATTGTTACAATAAGCCAAGAGATCTTCAGGACAAAAAATATTTGTTATATTCAGTGAAGAAAAGCTGGAGTTAGAGATTAACTGCATAATGAATACACTACTTTTTATTGGGTTACCCCTCATGTTGTTATTCTATCCACCAGAGACTTAGAGGGCATGCACATATCAACATATTTATTGATATACCTAATAGGTGTATGGCCACTCATTTTTCTTGGATGGTCAGTAATAAATACCAGACAGTCATAAATCTCAAACAATGGAAAGGCTCAGTGTTGTCTTCTCCAAGTATGTCTTGTCAAAAGCAAGGCTCTGCTCTTTATAATTGTTTTTATTCTCTATCTATGTGTGAAACAATGAAAAGTTTAATTCATGTAAACTTGTATGAATAAACATATTAACTGTTAAACAGTTACTATTGCAGCTTTTATTATGTTATTATGCAATAATCTATTTCATCAATTTCAGTTATAAATTTAAATGATCAATAGTTGGCGCCAAAAGAAAACAAAATACACAAATGCTACGCCATATCACACTGTCCTCATTTCAAATAAATAGTCATTAAACAATTTTACTCTTAATTAACTTACTTTCAGGTAAATAGACGCATTATTTCTTAATTTTAAAACAAACATACGGCTAATTTTTGTTAAAAAAGTCCGTTTCCATGTTTTCATTTTCGGTAATAAACAAGATGGCCACCAGCTGACTTTTAAAACACATTTTTATGAATAATTAGAAAACCGGGCATTTTAACAACAAACTTGACATTATCACACATTCTTGCACTTTTAAATATATATAATAACTAAAAACAACACTTTTATTTCGAATTTTTAAAACTTTTAATCTAGTTGTCAAAATTGCGCAACAGCGTCAAGATTTCTTGAAGAAAATCCTGACAGCAATGCAATTTTACCAACCTTCTAGAATCTGACATAACGGTACTTTCTCTAAATTATAAAAAAACTCGTCATACTTAATTGGATGAAGAACATTTATTAAAATCGACCACACTTTTTATTTATCTTTACTTTGTTTGTTATCAAGTTAAGAGAATAATCAAATTTATTAATAAAAATTTCAGTTCAATATTTTTTTATTGAGGGCAGCAGGTTATGGTTTTGTGTTTAAAATTTCAAATACTCTACAGTTACCTATCTATTGAATGGCTTACTAACTTAGTTACTAGATGTCTCTTGACAAACCGAACGTGAAGAAATCTGTAATGCGGATAAAATTGATTTCATACAAAATTTTATTACTTATACTTTCTACCTCTCGAAAGTAGGTGGCAGTGCAATTTAAAACAAATGTTTATTTTTGTAGACATTCAATTTTATTATTTAATAATCAACTTTTATCAAACAAAATGACTCTCAAAAATATATTGTTGATCTTTTGTTTATTTCACAACATCAGTGTTTTGTTATCTTACGATTTAATAATAAATATAAATGAAAAGGTTTTTCCATTTAAACATTTCTGGAAAAGCACAGGGTTTTGGTAAGTTTAAAAATAAGTTAAATATACAATCGTTAATAAGTTATACAAACAAAAAGACTTTTGTTCTTAAGTGTAGGCATATTGTATGAAGTGGAATTTAATTTATTTGATACTGACACTGACACAGAATTTTTTAATATTATTAGTCCTCCTGATCCAAAAGAAAATGTGTCAGAATATCTACTTAGTAATGAACAGCGTACCCATTTGGCTCTTATTGGTTCATTGCCTAATAAAGGTATACAGTACGTTAGAATTCACTGGCTATTGAATTTGTTGACATCAAAAAGGTAAACTTAAGATATTATTTTTTTAATTAAAAATTAAAGTATCCCTTTAAAATAAGCATTACATAACATTTTATAGTAAACTACACCAGTCCAGTAATATGTTTACAATGTTTGCATACCTGCTTGGAAATTCAAATTAAAAATTTCCGTAGCTGAATTTTTTGTTTGCAGAAATGGTAAAAATGAACTTGTGTACAATTTCACGAAAATGGATATGGCGATGAATGTGTTGCATCAAAGCGGATTGTATCCAGGTTTCGAAATAATGGGATGCAATAGTAAATTTGTCGATTTCGAAAAAAATAGAGGATTTTGGTCTACATTAGTCGAACAAATTGCTAGTAGATATTTGGGTAAATAAAAAAAATGCTACCAGATTATTTGCTTTCTATATATTTTAGTTATTAATTCAAAAAGGGTTAATATTTCAGAAAATAATCTCATTTATTTAAATCATTTACCTAATGTAAAAGTAAGGTTAGGAATTTATTGTACCAACCCTTACTATTATTGGAAGTCTATCATATTTAGAATATAGAATAAGTACCTAAATACAGAATACAATTAAGTTTTTTTATATTATGTTTTAGAGCAATTTGGAAGTATCGTGTCCAATTGGAGATTTGAAACTTGGAATGAACCTGATTTAGCAACTTACAATTGTCTTAATTTTACGAAATCGGGTACGTTAAATATTGGTTTAGTTCAGATAATGTTAGTAATTCAAAATTATTATGGTTTTTTAAAAACTCTTCTTGATATTTATTTTAAAGCGTTTTTAAATCATAGTATTCGTGTACCTATTGTAGGCAAATTTTAATATCAAAATAAAAATTATTGCTAAAACGGTTTGGAAAAATGCAATGAAAATAATCTCAAAAATAAACCCACCGCTTCAGCGTTTTCTTTGCTTTTATGTATTGCGGTGAAATTATATCCACTTATTTTAATCACATTAAACCTTAACATTTCAGAATATCTCGACTACGTCTTGGGATGCGACGAGGGGTTAAAATCCTCTTTTTCTCCCTTGAATTTAGCTTATGATATCGGCGGACCGGCCGGTCTATTTAGAGATAAAAACCATCGTCTGTGTTGGGGCCTTTTGGAATTTTGCTCTTCTGCTTCGGTTGATCTATGCCCTTTGAAATACATTTCTTTTCATAGAAAAGGTGGGGGCACTTCTCGGGGAGTTTTGAACGGGAGTTTGGAGGCGATCGAGCGTATTTTTCATAAGTTTCCACGGCTAAGGACCTACCCCGTGTCTAATGAGTGAGTAATATTTGTTTTTGTCTCAAAGAAGCTAAAAGTTGTCTATACTGGATCTTACTGTTTTATTATTGTGATATTTGACAATTAATTTTTATGTAAAATGGTTTATTAATTCGAAAACAATTATATAATTGGAACAATATTACTGTTTTATATTTTATTCAATAATAAAGGTTCGAAATTAACAGAAAATTTTGGTAAAATAATGATAAAATATAAAAAATGGTTTTAATTTAATATTTTCCCATTGAGAATCTAAATTACAAAAAAATAATTTTTTTAAATACAGAAAAAAAGCTTTAAGAAATTTATAATTACACTCAGGTATTTGTGTTCGTGTTTTCAAAAGGGGCAACAGCGTTTTTAATATTTCCTTTATTTTAATCAAAACTATAATATCAACTCATGGTCTTACTAATAATACATTTTTTGTACAATATAAAACACTTTTTCTCTGCATGTTATTAAATTTATTATTTATTTGTTTTGGTTAATATCAGACGGTCACTTACAGAGGCAAGAAACTTGGCCGGATAACACTGGCAGCTCAGGCCACAAATTATACAGAACAAAAAAAACTCATTGACTGGAATGACGAAAATAAAATAAATAGAAATCAGTAATAGAATTTTTAATAGTTTCAATTTTGAGAGCACCAATCCATATGCATTTTGTTTATTAATATTCTTTTTAAAATACTATTCTATACTCTAATACTTGGTTAATGTCTTTAAAACACTTTTAGAGAAACGAAGTCATTCTACGGTGTATGCTTGAGCTGCCTAACAAATTATGCAAATTTTGCTTCATTACACATATAACTATAATAGGTGTCGTATTGCTAATCACTAGTTTCCGATATCGCCGCAATTATATCCACTATAGGAATACAAATCGGATTCATTTGTAGAAACAACGACATCTGTAATTGTTTTCGACAGTTTCATGTTTTCTGGATAATTCGAATTGCAGAGTTCCATTTTGGAATAATGCCAAATTGGTATGACATATTGCTCTGAATTCTAGCAGGATATCGCCGTTCAGTTTAAACATACCAGTGACAGTTCGAGATATGGCTGCATAAAACAACTAACCAACTGTTATTAATAATATTACGTTCTTAATTTATTGATTTTAACATTACTGGTAACTGTTTTAAATTAAAGACCGTAAATTAATTAAATACATTTTAAAAAACAAAAATGTAAAACCGGTCTTCGAGTAGTATGACTTCCCTTTCAGTTACAAAAATACAGAGATGGTCTTAAGTATCGACTTGGTCGATTGCCATCACGTTTTCTATTGAATTGTAATCCAATAACCGGTAGGGTATATAGTCCAGGAAGTAGTTGTTTTTTCGTATATAATATTATAAGAGAAAAAATTTTTCCGGAAAATTTTCGAGAGTTTGTTGCTTGTCAATTTACGCGAATGAAATTTTGTCAAAATTTGTTAACAATATTAAATGTACAATTATTATAAGTTCTAGTAGTTTGCCCGTTCTTTTCTACTAAAGATTGATTTTGTGTATTATTGACATGTAACATTTGGGAACTGGAAGGTTGAGCTTCATTTGTTCCTGAGATTCTCGATCAACTTCTCGTGGTGACTGGAATCCAGCTGCAGATAAGGTTTTAACGAGCTTGCATTTGAATGACCCGTTAATTTCATTAACTCCTGTTTAGCAACACCTTGCTTAACCAAGGCTGTCACAGCTGAAGAGAA
Source organism: Ophraella communa (assembly GCA_035357415.1). Lineage (NCBI taxonomy): Eukaryota > Metazoa > Arthropoda > Insecta > Coleoptera > Chrysomelidae > Ophraella > Ophraella communa. The sequence goes on along the minus strand of CM068994.1, from coordinate 25,174,854 downwards.
TGGTTTGTTATTTTATGTTTTTTTGTGTCTATTCCAATTTTTTCAGCTGATATTTTTGTCCACTTAGAGACAGTGTTTATTCCAAGTGGACATTTTTTGAACCAAGTTCCATTCTTCCAGTTGGGGTAAACGGTAAGAAAGAGTCTGTCTGATAAAATCTTTGGTCCTCTTTTTTCCATTCATTTCATGAATAGTCTAACTTGGCATAAATTTTCGTTTGATGAATTTCTTACAAACCATTTGCTGCTTACCAAACTTTTTGACCCGCCTTGAGTTGTTTTCGAATAAATGCTGTTGTATTCAATTCGACCCATAATATCAATTTTCTTCTGGAAAAAGATAATCTTGCAGTTAACAGCCTCATTGCCTCTCTGAGCAAAGGTGAAAAAACTTTTTTGTGCTCCATCGGGGGTTTCTTCGTCGTAGCTTTTGATCAATTTTAATAGTTCTTCGGTGGATAATGCTTTTGAACTGAGTTTTCTTTTTTCTGGACAACTTTGTAGCTGCCTTCGCTTGGTGTATCTGGCCAATCTTGCACATTTGAAAAATATATCCTTGAAAGGGTCGATTTTTATGCCGTATTCCGTAAAATATATTTCTTGTACCATTTTTTCTGTTGCATTCTATATTGACTTTACAGACGACTCTTCCGTTGAGAATTGGTTCCAAATGGACTTCTGCGTGTTCAATGGGACATTTTCCGAAATCAATTTTCTGATTTCTTCGCCTGACCGGCACCCAAATCTTGATAAAGATAGTCTAGTGAAATAGTGTTCAGAAAATGGTCAAGTCTGGTTTGGAAATGGTTCTAAAGCTCAAAGGATGCAAGTTGAAATATTTACCATGTTTACATGCCAAGTTGAAGCTAGGTTCAACCAGAGTTCAATTTCTGGTTGTGTCTAATCGAAATAATGAACGAGGCTTGAGCAGTTGAGTTGACAACTGGCAACTGACAGTTTTGTTTACATTTTGTTAAGTTAATTTATTTACTATTACGGTTGTATAAGTTGTTAATTACAAAAAAATCTAATAAAATAGTGTGTTTTTTAAGTGAAATTTAATTTTATTCTTATGCGGTTTCCAACGAATATAAATGGTTTTTTAGATCTTGACTCCCAACTCAAATACTTCGAATTTCTTTATTATTCAAAATGATACTTCGTATTTTATATTTTAAAAGCACAATCTTTCAAAATACAAAAGTACAAAACTCATAACGAATTTTTAAAGCTGTCACCTCAAATGACATCAATCATCCTGACAATTTGAATAAGCGCCTCTGGTGTTCGCTTGTAAAAATACCAACATGAAAATGTCGTTGTTCATTTGACTAACGTTTACAAGTAGAATATTATTTTGTTGTACAGACGCATAAAATCATCATTGTAAGAGCTTCTTTTTCACTATTCATGAAGAAAAATACAATTTGCTTTAAGAAAAATGTAGATAAAATCGTAATCAATTTGGTGTGAATTAAAACCGTAAGAAATCATATTTTTCTTACTTCTGATTATTTCAGTAACGTTATGGCTATACAGGGTTGAATTTTAGTTATCTATACTGTGGTTTGGACAAGTTTGGATTTCGAAATGGTCTCGAAACCAAGGAGGCAGCTAATTTTTTAATTAAACGTGGAAGATTGGTTCAACGTTTAGTTGGTTATTATTCTTGGTATTATTTAAATTTGGTACCACTGGACGAGCTAAATAGTTGACGTATTTCGGCTTCAACGTTGCATAAACTTTATTCTCATCACTCAGAAACAATTAAAAAACTACAAGTATACGATCAGGATAATAGAAATTTTTTTTTTAAAAACAAATATTGCTACTGAACTAAATAATGTATTTATTTAACACAGAAATTATAAAGAAGTTAATATAAAGAAGATAATACTGGATATATTTCCCTCTAAAATTAGTATAATACACTTATCTCTTTATTTAATACTCATGCGCAAATATTTTTGAATATTCCCCTTCCACTGCTAAAATATGACTACTTTTTGCCATAGAACACAACGTATTGCTACCCAAGAATACCATAATTTAAATGAAAAAACCCTTTTAGCTGTCAAAAGCTAGCTTCTGTTTCCGTATAGCCCCGGCAGCCTAGGCCATAAACCACAAAGAAGAAGATCTAATTTTTATTTCGTTCGAGTACACCGCTTGCTAGTTGTTATTGTATTTTTCTCGTCTTTGTGTATTATTTAATCTTAACCACTTTGTGTGGGTCCCTAGACTTCTTTTTGGATTTACTTTGGACTACTGATTCTATTCTATTCTTCCGGGTTGCGTTTCGTGCATGTACTGGAGCTCTAGGCTCATTGTACCCCCTGAAGTGATCATACCAGGTTCGCTTCCTTCATGTATTCTAGAATGTCCCTGATATTCGCTTTCACGATTTCCTCTGGCTTTGGAAACTGAATGCCAAAGTGTCTCTGTCTAAGCCACTTAAGGCTTGGTCAGTGACATATTACGTGAAGAGGAGTTTCATTTTCCTCACCACATTTTCTGCATAACGGGTCCTCGGCAAGTCCCACTATGTACATGTGTTATGGTGAGCATTAGCGTCGCACCCCAGGGGCCCGATCCTCGAAAATGTCACTAGTGACAATGACAAAAAATGTCGCTAGTCGTCAAATGTCAAATAAAAAAATCGACCGCAGACACAAAATTGCTATTCTTGAAAAGGTGAGAATATTTAGTAAATTTTTTATATATGGTTGGTACTCCCGTTGAAACCGTTCTAACCTCACATAATTAACAACTGTTTAATACTTATTTTTTTATAATCGAAAATACAATGAGTGATAAAAAATTCGTCAACAAAAAACAAAAAGAATTTCTGGTGGAGTTTATGGGCCAGAATGAGGAACTGCATAGGGGATGGCTCCTACAATGCCATCCATATTATATTTTCCGTTAAATCTATGAACAATATACTTAATTATGTTTGATGTTTGGAAAAAATGAGCGATATTTTCTTTACATGTTCTTGGCAACACGCAAATCATGCATATTTTGAGGAAATTTTATAAATCTTTCAATTATTTCGGGATTATTAAGTGCTCCAACCACTTCATCGATGCATCTGGAAACGGAACTTTGGCTGATGTCGATGAAGATGTTTCTTCCAGTGATGGTTTGGTAACTACCATGACCAAAAAAATTCAATGCGGCCAAGATCTTAAAAAATGCTCAGGCTACATTGGAATGCACATACGAACATAATGTACATATATCATACTTCGTTTCAATAGTCAGGGCTGACTGACGAGGGGTTGGACCATGAACGGGCTCAACAATGGCACTAATAAATTTCTAACCGAATTTTTGTCAAGCCGAAATAGTTTTATAAATGAAACATCACTCAAACTGAATGGGTCCACTGGGGTTCTCCTCCTTCTTACAACCTCTTCTTCGTCCTCATTTTCTTCTAAATCATTTAACATATTCAGAAAAATGTTGTTTAAGTCCATTTTTAAAAACAATAAGCTTGTAAAAGCTTTCACCACCACGTAATTAATCGTAACTTTTTGAAGGTTAAAACACCTTTGACAGTAACCTAATGCGCCGAATCGGAAAAAAGTCTCTCGCGACTTTAAAAGTCTCCACTACTTTACGAGAGACATTTAATGTCACTTCAACGTTGCCAGTTTGCAAGCGACATTTTTTGTCATTGTCACTAGTGACATTTTCCAGGATCGGGCCCCAGAAGGAGTTCGATCCTTTTGTCCCTACAGTGTGTAACCAGTTCTCTCACCTCTTTGGAAGGAGGGGGGACCTGGTTGGTTGTAAGGTAGGTATGCCGAGCCGATAACAATCTGCCTCGACATGTTATTTCTTTTAATCTTGACTGTAATTGCCACTAGGTCTCCTGTGCACAGGTCTCATTGTGGAAAAACATCAAGATTTCTTTTGGCGGCTATGTATGCCCGAGGGTGGCATTCGTCGAGTAAATCAAGTCGTAGCCCCCCGTGCAAGGGCAAGGGCAAGATCTATGTCTTGTTTGAGTATACATCTCTGGGGCTACACGGCTTGGACCCTCCTTACTGCAGGGAGTCTCCTCCATCTCCATACCCTCGGAGGACGGCCCAGGTAACTCGCCAGCCCCCACCACGGGTGGTTGGGCTGTTGGTTCCTCGGTTTGTCCTCCAGTGTCCAGAGTTTTCCCTTCGGGATTTTTCCCCAACTCCTTCAGCGTTATATTGACCAAGTTGAGGTAAAGTATTTTCTGTCTTTCCGACACGAAGTCCCAGGAAGCCCTGTCCATTGCCAGGAAGAGTTGGTGGCCTCTAGAGCCCGCCTTCTTCTTCTGGACTCTCCAGTGCTCCGTTCGGAGCCCCGGATTATAAACCCTGAGCATTTTCCACAGCCTGTCAGTAGACATCTGTGGTCCCGGGATCCATGTCATGACATGGACCGGTTTCTCCAGGTCCTTAGGGTCGATGACCCTAAGTTCCGCAGATTTCCAGGGCCGCATGGCATTAACCTGGCCTTTGACCCATTCCTGGGTAGGCCCATCGACGCAGTAGCGGGACCTGTACCATCCTGCGTCACGTAGATGTTATCAAGTAGAGGCTCACGGGTGAGGTCTACTTGTTCCGAGGTAAGGGTAACGCTGGGGTAACCACTGGGAACAATGGCAGCCTCTACATCCCTCACCCTGGAGGCGTATGTGGCGGCTGGCTCGGACCCCCTATGGCGTGGTCCTACCGGTCCAGCAGCCCTCGGTGCACCTCGCGCCGTCTTCGCCTTTTTTTTCACCTTTTCAGGCGGTGTCCTTTCGTCCGGCCTGAGCCTCTTCTGAGTACCTCTCGGTTTCGGTTTTATAGGCTTCTCATGCCTCTTGCCTTCTCCGCTGGTTCCTTGCCCCTCGGTTAAGGTGCCGGACCCTGACGGAGTTGGTGTCAATGCCGCCGGAGGTGGCTGTCCCTCTACGGTTCCATCATCTCCGGCAAGAAGTCTACGGGCGCGCTTCATCTTTCGACGGTACGCTCCCGATCTTTTCGTCTTTTGTTTGGTATCCATATCTGGTCCCACGAGCAGCTAGGGAAAGGGTGGTCACCCCTGACAGAGCCCCGCATGCCAATGAGGTTTCGCCCGGTGCCCCAAGATGACTACCAGTCGCTGCTGATCTTCTGTTCAGCCGCGCATTCCCTTGGCCTAGTGTCCCACCGTGAAATTCATGTTTTTATTGAGGTTGTCTCCTCTTGGTTCAGGTTGTTAAGCCCAGCCCCCGTAACCCTGTCCGCGAGACATGATCCACAGTCGACATGGTTACTGGTTTTTCCGTTCGGTCAATGGACCTCGCTGGCATCATGTACCCCCGTGCAATCCCTTAGCCACGACACTACAGCTGGGAAGGGGTGGTTGGTCCGCGGTGCGACCTTAGGTACGCCTCGTCCAACAATCTTGCGGGTTTTACACCGCTCATGCAAGACTCGCCGCCCGTATAGTACGCACAACCCCAGTGTTGTCTCTAGTCTGCCATGTTGCAGTGTTAGCTGCTCAGACAGGCCAGATACTATTCCGGGGGGCCCCTATCCGCCACCTGAGGACGCTCCCGATAGGCTCCAAACCGACGGGGACTACTGATTTCTTTTGCATGTCATGCCAACACAATTTTTTAAGGGGCACGAACATTTAGGGAACTACGAGAGTGGGAGTTGGTTCGCGCATGCGGATTCAATTTGTGCCATTAACGAGATGGGTCTATTGTGCAACTAAGGGTTAGGACAATAAATGTCATATGCTTTGTGATTGTTTGTAATTATTATGTTTTATTTATAAATATTGTATTTTTACTTTAATTTAAGGATTATAATTTACGTTAATACTTTTATTGTACTCTGAAACAAATTGTCAAAAAATAAACATTATTATTGTTAGTTTTTCTTCGTTGTTTTGTATTTAAACTTGATCATTTTATAACGACTGTTTACTTTTGAATGTTTTTTTTAAATAAACTTCATGTGTTTTATGTAGCGAAGCAGACATCGAAACAAATTGGTCTCTATCTTTAGAATGGAGAGGAGATGTAAGGTACGCGTTCATGGTATCCAAAGTAATAGCAGATTACTATAAATCAGTAGACCGGGAAAGAAAATTGAAGATCGAGCTTCTGGGCAACGATAATGGCTTTCTAAATTATCACCCGTTTTATTTTACACAAAGAACATTATTTGCAAGGTATGCATAGTTTTAAACAGGATCGTATCTTCAACTAAATCCACTAAATCGAATATCTATAAAAAGCTACTGTTAAATAATTTTTACGATAAGTTGACCATGACGTCATTCCTAGTTAATTATATTGCCAACAAAGTAACTTAAAAATAACTGAAAGTAGATGAGATTTACTTGTAAGAGCTAGGAAAATTAAACGTGTACAGATTGGTAACAATTCGCGCTGTTGCCACGAGCCAATTACCACGCGTCATTATTGTCAGAGACAACCAAAGAGACGGTCAAGTACATGAGCATTTTTGTTCGACTGTCCAATAAAATAGTCCTGCTAGCTCTATCATTGTTTAGTTCACAAGTGTGTGAAATGTCACATCTCTGTCATATTTTTGGAAAGTTAGCGCAGATGGCACTAGGAGTATGGAATTTTTGGCACAACGGCAAACCTTAGAACATAAAGTTTATTTCATATTCTGTGGTAAATGTGAAATGTGACGTGTCAACTCCCAAAGTATTCAGTCGCCATTATTGTTTTGACGAGTTTTATTAACTGTGTTTTTTGTGGCGTTTTTAGAATAAATTCAATAATTAGAGTTCTTATTTATAAACTGTGTAAAAGTGGGTTGTAGAACAATTATTTTAGATTTTTGTTTAATGATTAGTTTGTGTGTAACGATAGTTAAAAAAACGATGTATTTTTTTATGCATCCTTTTAGTCTATATCTTGTCATTTCTTTGAAAAGTTAAGAACCACTTCCATATTTCACGTTCGGTATATTTTCATTGCTCCTGTAATTTGTCCAATAGGCCATATATTATTTCGAGGACCACAACTAATGATAATTATAATATATTGTTTACATCATTTATGTTTCATATAAAACTACTTTTTTTATTTGTCAATAAAGTATGTTTTTTTTAGTTTTGTATTTAATTTTTAATGAAAGAAATAAGAAAATAAACGAAAAAGGGTTTGCCCGCGCTTTTCTAAATTTCCTGAGAAGCGCGAGCGCCATCTTAACTCACTTTCCGGTTCTGGTGGACCAATTCATTACTGTAGAACAAAAATTTAACATGTACTTAGGCGTCTCTTGGTTGTCTCTGTTATTGTATTGTACACGTTTGACATTTAGAATTAGCACAGCACTACCAGTTAACCTAGATGAAGGAAAAACAACTCTGCGTGACAACACCGCAAAATTTTATGCTCTGACGTCATTGTCAACTTATCGTAAAAATCCTATATAAGGTTTATATCGCGTTTTTTAAATATTTATTTTAAGAATTTTGATCGTTAATAATTATTATACTCGATTTCAAAAAGGTATGTAGTAATAAGATCTCATTAGGTATTTAAATGGACTACAGGGTAAACCGTCGGGAAATTTGCTTCGCCTCCTGATCTTCATTTCAGATTTTATCTCGAGAGAGACTCAAAGCATGCTTTGTTCCATGGCTCTGAATAGTTATCAGCTTGTTTTACCTATCCCACTATCTGTAATAAAACAAGAAAACATTACGGTGGTCGGTCATATGTAGCTCTTTACCTGGCACCGAATTAAATCCCTTCTTGCACTACCCAATAATTGATGACGCGGTACTGTTTGCTCTTAATGCTGAAGATGTAGTAAACTAGAAAATATCAGTTATAAATGAAGAATAAAGAATGGATGACAATTGGTATACTGCAGATGATGGGGATGAGTGGATCTTATAAGAACAAAATCTCATTTATTTACCTACAAAGCAAAGCAAAGCAAAGCAAAAGAGTAATGGATGACAATCATTGGTATAGGTCCAAACAGCAACTTTGAGAACATTTATTAGTTTTCCTTAGCTGCTTTCAATAACTTCTGTTGTTTTTCATTTCGCTTGTCACTTTAATTAGGTACTGATTAGGATATTTCTGGTATGTATATTTTCTCACTCCTGGTTACAGACTCTTCAAATATTTGTTGGGTTGTTATCTATAGTGAAGTTAAGGATAATAAAAAACTCTTCGTTTTAACAAAACTTCCAATATTTATTTAAAAATTGCTTTTTTAAAAGACTCAATGACAGCTGTTTCGCTATGAAGCATCGTCAGATTGACATTTAAGTTACATTTTGTTTGTTTGTAGCTAGGTACCTGATGTTTAGGTAGTATTAAGGCTAGACCAAGTATGGAAGTAATAAGACATAACAATATTAAAGCCTAGATGTTATTAGCCCTAAGGGATTATCCTGGATGTATTTCCCTCTAAGATCAGTATAACTGTGCAATGATATAGAAAAACCAGGAAAAAACTATATCATGCTGATCTTTACAATAACTTAATATATTTGTGTTACAATTACGTCTTATCTATGTATAAAATGAAGACTCAATCAAAGCAAACACTTTAAAAGTGGAGAACTTCCCAGATTTATTTGTTCATTAACAACTTTAAATTGTGGATCTGCTAGATGTCTTTTTATTTCAAGTTCTTCAAGGAAATCTAAATTTTGTTTTTTATTACAAATGTGTAGTATTTGTTAAAACGAAGAGTTTTTTATTATCCTTAATAAGATGGACTTCCAAAAAGTAAGGGTTAGTACAATCAATTTAATCTATAGTGAACTTACTGTATAGTGAAAAATCTTCCATTATTACTATTATTTTTTATCTATTCGATGTTATTGTGACCGCTGAGTCTCGTAGTTTATGAATTTCATTTTTTCTTTTTATTCTGATAGGATTATTTAATCTGCTGATCGATTTTCTTCCTTTCATAAGTTCATTTGTGTGGTATAGTAGTAGTGGCCAATAAGCCACTTTATTATAGTCCAGCGGTAAAAGAGAAGAAGAATTGTCGGAGACTTAACTTTTCCCTCTAAGGGCCGGTTTATCAATAGCAATTTATCTGTCAGTTAATGCTTATCCACCAGTTATTTTGGAAAGGTCGGTTTATCAACAACAAGTTAACTTTATCCGACAGCTAAAATGTCAAATATTTATCTGTAACTTTCAACTGGCAGTTAGGTTTAAACCTATTATTAATTATTGTTTTTCCCTGGCTCACAACATATCAATTTGTATGTTAAATTAGTTTATCAGATGACAGGCAGACTATTAAAATCTTGGTTATTATTTCTTGGGAGTCTTTGACTCCGTTTTCTTCTGTTTTCTTCAGCAAAACGTACTTCAAGGAAGGTGATAATTGAATCCAAATATGGTATTACTAAACACCTCTTATAGTATTCTGAAGGGCTTCTTGCTGGATGATTGCTTCTATGACGTTGTTTCCTCCTCCAGTCCGACTTTGTCCGCAACAGCAATAGCTTCCTTTATAATTTCTTCTGTCACTTTTTCTGGATTTTCACGGTGGTATTTAATTAAAAGTAAAATCTTTTTAACGTGTTCCGAGGCTTTGATCACGTCCAAAGCTACAGATTGGAGTACGTTAACAACGGGTTCCATCAAAACCGAGTATTTGGCTATCAACATAATCCCGAGAATGAAAGAAATTCTGGAAGTAGCTGCATACAGTTGGAAGGCATTTTATCCTGAGATAATGTTTGTAAGGCTTCCAGAATTACTGGAAGATATTCTTTAAAAACTCCTCCTCAAAACTGATTCCCGAAAAAAGTTTATAGTATCTTTGATGGTTCCCATGGCATTTCTTATTTCAGGAAGTGAATTTAGATCATTGATAACTAGACTCAATTTGTGGGACGAGCAATGAAAGTATAGGGCTTTGGTGTACTTTTTGTGTAAGATCGCTTGTACCAAAACCAACGCATTTACTGATATTCAGATCTTCTTTTGTCAAAAACTCATCTATGCTATGTGCAATCGATTTCGCGTCCAAATCTTTTAGCTCAATGAATCAGACAAACATTTCTTGGACTTCCTGTGTTTCTTCTTAAAATATCGTATCCAAATCGATAGTTGTTCAGTACCTACCAGAAATATCAGCTGTTTTGTCTGCTAGCACACTATATGATGCCGCTTCCTTCACTTTTTTCATAATATCAGAATAACGCTCCCACAAATACCAATAATTTTATTTTGAATATCCACTGAACTGTAGCGTGCATTCTTTTTTCCTTGCTCAATGTGTTTCTCCAAAGTCAAATCTCCCGCGTCAATTCGCAGCCTGTATAAATTCTTGAGAATACCTTCACCATAATGCTTTGCGGCTAGCTACATTTGATCTCTGGGGGGCATCTTAACATTTCTTTAAGAGCGCATCGACAAAATTTTATTTCTCCGCTTCCAAATAAGTTAATAAGCGTTATAATAATCATTTTAGCTACATCATATAGGTATTCAGATTGTAGTAAAAAGGGCCTAAATTGTCGTTTTTGTAGAATGAAAATAAGTTGTCAATTTCGCAATTTTTGGGTGCCTCCCAATTCAATAATAAAATAAAAATATGTTGTCAGACCCTTTCCCGCCTAGATTTCAACATATTATTCCTTACAGTACATTTTCAATTTTTAAAAAATATTCAGTAGTTATCTCTAAAATAGGGCAGAAAGATTGCATTGAAAGTCCTATACCCAACAAAGTGTAGGTATGCTCTTAAGTTTTTCTTTTTCTCCTAACATTTATTAACATTTTTAAATGGGTTCTGTAAGATACAAACAATATTTAAAAAATAATAAAATAATTCAAATTCGAAGATCAACTGAAAACAAGTGAAAAAGAAATGTGTTGTGCTAAAAAATAACTAAATTCTTTTAAAGTAGTTAGCTCCTGATATATAGAATTTTGGTGACATTATTAGCTTAAGTTTTGCAACACCTTTACGAGAAATAATAGTGAATCACATGAATGTTTTCTTGGATGTATAAATCAACGAACAAGGCGGCATATTTTATCACCCGAAAACTTTAGAACAACGTGCAGATGTGCCCATTATATTTAGTGGATCATAAAAGCATATCAATGAATCTCCATTAAACAACAGTAACGTACCGAATGGTTTCTGTAAAGTTGGAACTTTTTCGTTGACAATGTCTTATTTTTGTGGCAGTAAAAGTGTGTTCTCACTATTTGCTCAGTTTTAAATATCTTACAAAACGTATAAAAACAATTCTGAACATTTTGAGTAATAAAATACAATGCTATGGAAAATACTGTGTTATTGGATTATCATTTGATTTATCCGAATAGGTTTTGAATAAAATAGTCTGGGGTGTTTTCCTTCGTATTACACATTTGTGGTTGTTCTTTCGTACTGTAGTCAAAAACCCTCTTATCGTGCGAGTTCAAAGGTCACTAACCATATGTATCTAATCAGAAAACACAGGGGTTACCCAAATGTGAGATTACAAATATACTCCGAGAAAATAATGATGATTTTATTATTTTAACTATTATTTTAATAATCTTGAAATAGTTTATTAGATTAAGTACCATATTTTTGAGTTGTCAAATTCACAAAACTGACAAATTTAAATAAAAACTTAGTTGATGAACAATACAAAATTTTTAGAATCGCTGAAAACTAAATATACTACTGGCATTCTATTTTTTTGAATATTAGTTTTAATATCTAATATTTTTTTTTGATTTGATAATGTGTATTGTGCTGTAAAAATTGCTATAAAATGAATTGATAATTAATTTTCATTTTTGAATAGGTAGGTGGACTAATTAAATAAGTAAGAAAAGTTTTTTTAATTTTGTTTTTGCATCAGTTTGCATTCTATCAAATGGATTGAGATTTAGTTCTCATCAAGTAGGCTCTGTATTTTTTTACCTTGGTTAATAATGAACAAGTTTACTACCTCAACCAAATTCAATATAGCCAGTAGTGAAAAAATAGTATATTACATTATAACAGGAGTTTTGTACTATACTTTTTATTACTGATGGTCTGACATCTGAGTACTTTACAATTTTTATTTATTTAGATTTATATTTATATTTATAGCTATTGAATACATACGAATAGACTTTGAGTCATCACCAGTTTTTCTGCATTTTTGAATAATTTTGAATAATTTTCTTGTAAAACTTTTGATAGTTCAGAATTCTGTTAATTTCAAAGCTCACTTTATACTTTTAAAGCCGACTTTATAAATTCAAAATTGTTACAAAAACCCGCCATTTTGTAACACCAACTTTTTATAAGTAACAGTTTTTAAAAAGTTCGATTTTCAGTGATACAAAACTGTTACAAAATGGAGAGTTTTTGTAACAGTAGTAGAAAAAATTGTTTACCAAATTTATTTTATCCAAACTATGCTTACTTTTTAATAATATGTAATAGGAAAAAACATTTAATTTCATTTTAGTATTATAACAAATAACGACAAAGCATATTGGATCTATAGAATTTATATTTTAAATTTTTGTACTATTCGTTCGACAATTTCAATCCTTGTTTACATAAACATTGATTATATTCACGTAATCCCATAAACCAAAGTAGTGCAAGAAAGAAAGCATCTATAATCTAAAGAATTCACCAAGAACAACCTCATTGAAACTGTCTTCGTCTTCTTCACATTCATTAGACTCAACTACAATTCATTTTTCTTGCAAATTATCGAATTTTCTTTATTTACGACAGTGGTTTTCAAACTTTTTTAATGACGGAACCCTTTAGGAAAGCAAAATACTTGATGGAACCCTACTATAAAATAATTGTTTTTATAAGTGTTTTCTTTATTAATCAGCGTAATAAAAGTACAATGTAACCGTTACTAATTATTATTTACTTCACCACTTGCCAAGGACAATAATAGAAAACATTAAAAAAGAAAAATCTAAGTAGTGAGAGGTATGAAACTGTTTTTTTTTATTTTTTATCAATTGGTTGATATCAGGTTTGATGGAGTTGGAGTCTCATATCAGCTTCGGCGTCCAGTCTATTGCGATATTTTGTTTTCGTGGCTGCGTAGGTAGAGAATCCTGTTTCGCACAAATATGTACAGAATACAGCAGGCAGTAAAACAATGAACACTATTTTCTCGCGGAGCGGCCAAAGAGAGGTGTTTTGATTTTTGTTTTCTAAACTCTTGCGGAACCCTAGGGTTCCGCGGAACATACTTAGAATATAGCAGTAAATTTTACGACATCTAGATCTTCCACAAGTGTTTTGAATTTAAATTTATTGATTTAAGTTATCTTAATCTACTGTACCAACTAGAATATACAGCTTTTTTGCCTGTTTCAGTGGAATTAGAAAATGTCACGTACAATGGATGGGTGAGTCTTGTAGAATGAAGCTTAAAATTTCTTCTTAATTCTAGTATATATGAGTAACTCTTCAAATTATTTAGGACCAAGTTCTACCCAAGTATTAGAATATTTCTCAACGTGGAGTCCTTTCAATATGTCGGTAGCATCTTTTTTACGGTCAGAATATTTGTACCGTCATAATTGAACGCAATTAGGAAGAAATTCCCTCAATGTCTAAATTTTATCAAATTACTACAGATTTATAACCTTATTCCTAGATATCTCAAGCGACAAAAGGATTCATACAGTATTTGTTTATTGTTTTGACAAAATATTTTACAATGGACTGCCCAATAAAAGCAGAACTACCATGCAGAAGGCTCGAAACCCAAAGAAGAGGTTGGAGCCAGTCTATTCATAGTAAAAGTAAGGAGACAACCCTCTATTAACATAGTTCCATGCAGAAATAGCTGCCTCCGACAGAGAGACTTCCGTAAAAGCATTAAACGTAATCAAATACAATTCAAGTCTTGGTGGAAGTAGTTAACCAAAATAAACTCACAATTTGGTGGATATCCAACCACGGCATACAAAAGGAAGTAAACCCTTCATTGGCCTAACAAAATCAATAATAAAGTTGCACATGACTAAATGGGCAAAACCGAAAGATTATGGATAAATCACAAAGATTGAAACGAATTTAACACTGGTTTTATTTCAAAATTAACAGAGTATCTATTCAAGCAAAACATATTCAATCCTAACAGGATGGAACTGGCATATGTTTGCGCTACAACTGGTAGATTCTGTCAGGAAGAAAAAGAATCTTCTAAGCACATTTTCTGCGAATGTGAAGGTCTTTCAAGGATGAGATTTCTCTTTATAGGCAAGGAAAAAGCTAATGGATAGAAGATACGATGGAAGTCACTGTAGAGTCTATTGGAAAAAACAAAAACTGGATTCTATAGAGCAAAAAGAACTATGATAATATTGATCTGACGAAGGTCCTACAAGTTGCCCTCACGTCCTTTAAAATTAGGAACATACGCTAGAAGTATTGGGATTCTAGAGTTTAAGTAAATTAAGATAAGAACAAAATATCTTAATGTAAGACATTCACGTTACATTTGAAAAATGTTTGTATTAAATTTATAATAACAGGTATTATTATAACACTATTTTTAAATCTGCTGCAAAAACAGCTATAAGGTTTTACTTGAGGTACAAAATTGAATCGATATTCGTTTAGAATTTGATGTAGCAATTTAAAAAGTGTCTGTTATTGTTTGGTTAACCCTAAAAACAATCCAAACGAGAATTCTCCTTAAAGCCTTTTGTCAAAAAGAATATAACCGATGTCCCCTGTCATCTTAAACCCACGTCTGTTGTCATAGAATCACATCATATTTTTCTTTCCGCATTTAATTCGGTCCATAATTTCTTCTCTCACAAATTCTCCATTTTTTTATTTAAAACCAGAGGCTTAGGTGCAGGGTATAATAATTTCGAACATCATCTTATGAAGTTAACATTTTTCTTTAGTTTAAAGAATTAATTAAACCAACTAGAGTTTAAGTGAGTTAAAAATATAAGAATATTAATCTAGCAAAACAGTTTTCTATGGCATATTCTTCAAAAGAGCCTCTTCATTTTGTAGCTCACATGCATCAGAACTAAGTAAATATTGTAAAAATTGAGTAAAATATACTAAGGGCCGCTAGATCAATCAATTGGTAAAGTGGTTGGTAAAAATAACCTCTTGGTAATTGTCAAAATCGTTATATCAATGTACTGGTATAATTTACCAAGGGGGTAAATGGCTTTACCAAGAAGTTAAGCTACCAGCCACCATTTTTTATTGTTACATATATACCAAGAGATTCATAACCTTAATCTCTAATAATTGAGACATTTTTGTGAACGTCAAAAAAATTGAAATGGATATTATTCAAGATATTAACATTTTCGATAGCGATAGTGACGATGAAAATGAAGATTTTTTTGTGGTTCTTTTAAGAAAGCCATACACTGTAAGAGATAGACCGGGTCATATGAATTTTTGGGATGACAGTGAATTTAAAATTAGGTTTAGATTAAGCAAAGAAAGTGCAAATGTTCTACTGCAATTAATTGAAAATACTATAGGCTATCCTACAAGAAGGTGTGATATTTTAAAAATCTTAAGTTTTTTGTAAACACAGAAATAATTGCTTAACACCACTTCAACAGATATTAATTACACTACGGTTTTATGCCACTGGCAATATGTTAATGTTGGAGATTTTGGAGGGGTGCATGTAACCACTATAGCATATGTTATAAGAGTTCCCAAGCCATAAATGTTTATTAAGAGAACAGTACATTAATTTTCCCCAAGATTCCGATAATTCAACAAGGCTTTTATAATATTGCTGCGTTTCCAGGAGTATTGATAGTGATAGATGGGACTCACATTCGTATACAATCTCCTGGAGGAGATCAAGCAGAAAATTTTAGGAACAGAAAAGGGTGGTTTTCTTAAAATGTACAAGTGGCATGTGATTTTAACCTTTTTAAAGGTCTGAAACTTTTTACGGTTTTACTGTTGAAATCACTAGCGATCTTTTGTCAGCACGCCTCTTTCTGCTTCCAAGTTAAAGCATCCGTTTTTTTATTTTCAATAATGTCTCAATATTTAACTACTAGGTCGCATAACATATATCCAGTTCTTCAGCACAAAAAATTGAACCCTTTTTCTTTTTTTTCAATATTTTTCATATAGGTGAATATTTTGAATTTTGACAACACTCTCAGCATAAAACACAAAACACATACAAAACAGAATTGCCAACATTTAATTTTGATAGAAATTATGTCACGTCGTACCAAAAGGATAAACATGATCTAACAAATTCGATTTTAACAGAAGCTTACCAAAGAGATTAAATATAACCCCTTGGTATTTTATAATTAACTTACCAAGAGATTGATCTAGCGGCCCTAAGTGACATAAAAATCCGAACACCCAGTTTAAATGATTTTATTTTAATAATATTTGGTGAATTTATTTATTTTACTGAAATAAACAATTGATAAAATTTTCAGCCTTATCAGTTGAAGATTACAGTTTTTATGCTGCTTTTTTTTGAAATCCACTAACAATCAAAAAATGAATATTGTAGCCGTAGTAAAGATCCAAATTTTGCGGATTTTGGTTCTTGACATTCTTTACGATTGGTTACGTTGCCTAGGGTACGGAGACCTGTACGATTTCGTCTACTTAGTGAGTTTGATAGGGGTCGTATATTGGGACTTCGGGAAGCTGGATTTTCTTTTCGGGAATTTGCAGTTAGAGTGTAAAGAAGTGTAGATACAATGGTGCGGTGCTGTCAGATAACAGACCGTGAACATAGCCGCCTAAGATTATTGGCCTTAGGGGACCGTTTCTCTACTACCAGGTCCATTGCAAATGAATGGTTTGCAGAACACGGAAGACCTATTGGCATGCGAAGTGTTTACCGACGAATAAGACGTTTTGGCCTATTTTCATACCGACCACACTGGGTCCTCCCTTTAACTCCAGAACACCGACGTAATCGCCTTGAGTGGTGCAGAGAACGGTCACTCTGGGATCAGGAATAGAACAGTATTGTCTTTGGTGACGAGTCTCGATTTTGTTTATCCATGCACGATGGTCGAGCGAGGGTTAGAAGACGACGTGGTGAAAGGAGAAATCAACGGTTTTTTGTTGAAAGGCATGTTCATCAAACTGTTGGAGTTATGGTTTGGGGTGCTATAGCTTATGGTTCGAGATCACCTTTTATCTTCATCAGAGGTAAACGATCAAGAAGTTTTAGAACCCCATTTTTTACCCTATCTTGACACCCTGGCAAATCCAACTTTCCAACAAGATAATGCCCGACCACATGTCGCAAGAGTCACAATAGACTTCTTTCAACATAATGATGTCACATTGTTACCTTGACCACCAAGATCTCCCGACTTATCCCCAATTGAGCACGTGTGGGATATGATGGGTAGGAAATTGCTCAATTTGCAACGTCCTCCTCAGACTCTAGAAGAACTTCGAGAGGAGTTGGTGGTTGCCTGGAATGAGATACCACAGGAGGACATTGACCACCTGATCAGAAGCATGCCTAGGCGAGTAACACATCGTGGTGCATCCACACATTATTAAAGGTAAAAGGGCTTTAAAGCAATGCAATCATTTTGAAATATTTTTCATTTACTTATTATGCTTCAGTAAAAATTTTATAAAAATAAAATCATTTAAACTGGAGATTTTTATGTCACTTAGCATATATTAAATTTCACAACTCTTTTATTTTGAATGCATAAAATACTGTAACTGTGTCAATGTCCTCAGCAGTCGAATATTTAAAAAGTATTTTATGGTTTAGAAAATTGTTCACTCTTACTAAAAGCAATTACAGGTTGTATTTTAAAAATAATACTTAATTGGATTTACAAAAGTGGTGAATACGATAAAAAATAATCCTTAGAACCAATGAGATCGCAATTAAAACGTCGTCGACCCCTTGTTTCGGTTACAGCACTGTCAAACAACGATTGTTATCCTTGTTGAAGGTTTCAGATGAACACCACCGCGCCCCCTTACAACCAATTTATAAAAAAAACCGTGTACTCGCTAATGGCCTTATTATCCTTTCTGGGAGAGTCCTGGATCCTGACACCGACACCGGCATCTCCTGATCCCTTATTAACGACCATAGCTACGCGGTCTGTTGAGCAACATAAGCAGGCATTTGTTTCTGTCGTTCTGGCTTACGGTAATGAGACCGACGACGATGTCTTGCAAGGTAAGTTATTTAAATTCTCCTTACGAAAAACAACTATGCAGAAACAAAATTAATAAAGAAATAATCTTTTGACAACTTAAATGCACCTTAGGTACTAAATTTGGTCCGTTTTTTTGATAAAAACGTTAAGTAAAAATCGTTTACAATTGAAATTATATTGATTTTTTATTTGGGAGGTGTATTAAAAAATCAAAAAAAAATCGTAAAGAAACCACAGAACAAGTAGCTCAAATCAAATCAAATTGATTATTGATATATTGCTTATGAACCATTGTCAACCATTCCAGCATTTCCAGAGTCTTCAGAAGATTAAGAGGCACTGTGCTAACCCGTTATCTACAAAACGCAGATATTTCGTAAAGTGTGTTCAACAATATAGTGCCTACAATAGAAGGGGACTGATGGTGATAATAAACTTCTTAGGTACTTTTATCTCAGGTATTGGCAAGTTTGGGTAAAGAATGCAGGTCAGAATTAAATTTGCAGAAATAATTTTTTAATAGAAACGCATATTAGAGGATATTCACAATAAAATTTAAATATGTTAATATATCAATTCAGTTTCACTATCACTATCGTCGTCTACATTAATTATAAGGGGTTCTATGTTAGTATGAAATGCCCTGTATGAACCTTCCACTTTTATAACATGGTTTATTGTTCTTTTCCAACAATCAGCGTCTGGGTCATCTATATTTTGCGGGATTAATGTAATTGCAGAAGGGGACATAATGTAGGTATAGTATTTTGGGTCCGCACTTTGTTCTTTAGTTTTCTCCACATATGCTAAATCGGGTTAAATACGCAGTAGTAAGGAGGAAGACGAAGAACTGTATGTCATTTGGATGCTGCAATTGTGTCATACATATGTCTTCTGTATGTTAAATGTCCTTAGAACCTCTAAAAGCTGCGTTTTTTTATATCCTTCATCAAAGTACATGTTTTGGAGCATAAATTCCTGGATTTCCGCTTTTGTATTTAAAGAGCCTGGAACCTTCTTCAATTGGCGACTATGGTAACTGGCATTGTCCATAACTACTATGGTACTATGCGGGGGAATATTTGGCAGTAAAGTGTTTTCGAACCAATCTTCGAACAATTCGGCTGTAGTATCTTGGTGGTAATCCAACGACGAATCTTAAATGTTCTTCGCCGAAAGTCCCAAACTGTTTGGAATCCAACCATCTTCTGATCCAGCATGAATAATCGTGATCCGTTTTCCTTTGTTCGATGGAGCTTTTGATTGGCATCGCACTATTCCATCGGTCCATCCTTTTGCCGGCGTATCGTGGGTACCATACCAAGTCTCATCCAAATAGATTATTGGTCTTTGTAAAGACCTGTATTCACTTATGGCAGTCAAATATTCAAAACGCCATTGCCTAATCTGTTGGGATTCCATAATAACTTGCCTTTTGCAGTATTTAAAACCTAGTTTGGATAAAAGTGTCCATAGGTTTCCAATTGATATCCTTATCTCAGTGGAGCTCCTTAGTCTTGTTTGCAATGATTTGATAGTAGGCACCAAGTTTTCTTTGTACATAGAGTAGATAGTTCTTCTTATCAAATCTTTATCACTGTCATCAGTGGTTCCGGAAACACTACTATCGTTTCGTTTTCATCTCGGATGAATTGGCCTCGAAATGTGAGCTCTCACTGATGATTTCGGTATCCCTGTCAAATCACTGGTTTCTCTTACAGCAGGAGTAAAAGCCCAACCCCTTTGGACCAGCTTCTGATGAACATGTCTGACGATTTCTTTGGCATTAATGGATAAAACTCGTCGTTGAACAGGAACAGTAACACAGGGCGCCGCTGTGGAGACAGCCCAAGGAGACAGCACAGACTAACTCTAACTACGGGAACACAAATATAAATGATTATACTCAAATTATACAAATACAAGAACCGATCCTGTATATGCAAATTTTGACCATAAGCAATAAACCGTGACAGACGATCACAATAAAAGTGGTTTATTACCATCAGTCCCCTTTTATTGTAGGTACTATATTATTGAACACACTTTACAAGTCACTGTAAAATGTTCTCTCCGGAGTCCGTGATGTTCGAGTATGTCTGCTACTGCTACATTGTTAACTAGAGTACACTGCATAATACATTTACATTCATATTTTGAATCCTATATTCTAGTTTATAAAAGAGCATTTTAACAATTACTCGGGAGTTTCTGATCCTCGTTCAGGACAATTTTCACCTCGAACTTTTAACCCGTTCGTACCAGGAGAAGAAAAAAGTCTTCTTCTGAACAATCATCATCCATGTCTTCTGAAGGAACAGTCACATTCATCCACGGTCCTCGATTTCTTTCCGAAAAGGAATAGGAACCCATTGAAGACGAATAACAAACTATACAACAGCATTTTTTCGAAAACAACTCAAGGCGGGTCATAAAGTTTGGCAAGCAGCAAATGGTTGTTAAGGAATTCATCAAACGAAAATTTATACCCAGCTAGACTATTCTTGAAATTAATGGAAAAAAGAGGACCAAAGATTTTATCAGACAGACTCTTTCTTACCGTTTACCCCAATTGGAAGAATGGATCTTGGTTCAAAAAATGTCCACTTGGAATAAACACCGTCTCTAAATGGACAAAAATGTCAGCTGAAAAAATTGGAATAGACACAAAAAAATATAAAATAACAAACCGTTCTCATCGATCTTCAGCTGTGACATCCTTGTTTAAGCAAGGTGTTGCTGAACAGGAGTTAATTATATTAACGGATCACTCAAATGCAAGCTCGTTAAAACTTTATCTGCAGCTGGATTCCAGTCACCACGAGAAGTTGATCGAGAATCTCAGGAACAAATGAAGCTGAACCTTCGAGTTCCCAAATTTTACATGTCAATAATACATAAAATCAATCTTAAGTAGAAAAGAATGGGCAAACTACTATAACTTATAATAATTGTACATTTAATATTGTTAACAAATAAACAAAAAATCATGTTTCGTTGATATTGTCTTGTTTTTATCGTGAAATAGTTTTGTCGAATACCATTCGAGAGAAAATATTTTTCCGGGCTAATTTTCTTCTGGTTGGCAATTTTCGCTCATGAAATTTTGACTGCCGTCTCGTGATTTCGTCAAAATTTCATTCGCGTAAATTGCCAAGCAATAAACTTTCATCATTTATTTAACTAAATAGTTCGCTTATTTTGCCAATTGGTTTATACACTACTGTTGATTTTAAATATTGATTTTACAAAATATTATTTTTTCTTAAACTCTGCATTTTTGTTTTTCACAAAACATCATTCTTGTTTACTACTTTACGAGATTTATAAAGTTCGATGGCGCACTGAACATATTTAAAATTCCATCTTTGGATGTACATATGAATTTTTGAAATATTTCCCAAAATACATAATATTAAGTTGTTTTGTAGAAAAAAGTCGTAACGTATCTCTGAAAATAGACGGTTTCGATGGAAGAGATTGGAAGTTTGTTGTATATCAACTTGATAATATTAAAACCAATCCTTTTAAGCTTTGGAAAGAAATGGGCTCGCCTGTATTTCCCGACAAACAACAAAGACGCAGGATGCGAGAAGTGGAGGTTAGGATAAACAAAATTTCAAGCTTGTGTTTTTGTTTACTTATGAGATACATTTTATAAAATGATCCGTTCTTAGGCTAAATGAAAACTAAATTCAACATAGAACAGCTAGTTTCTGTAGAAAAAATGTTTAAAAATAACCTAAATAATGAAGTAAACTTTTTTTAATTCATAAATAGATTTAGACTTATGCAAATAACATATTTTAAATATAAATAAAAAAGTTACACGTGCTTTAAATATAATTTAAACATTTTCTTTTGGTTCAAGGTTTGGTTCTTATTTAAAAATTACATGTTAGTTCCTTATTGCTGCATTTACTTAATAGATGACAGCAGAAGTACGAACTTAACCTCAAAAATATCCTTTCAGTTTAAAAACAAGGGAGAATCTCTCATCCAATGTCAATATTTGTAATTTTATATTCCAGCTTTTTGCAATTCATCTCATCAAACTTTTCAAGAGCATCCTTCAAACTCTTTTCATATAGAGTAATAACTGCGGTCAAATATCGCCCTTATAATGTTACCTATACTATACTGTCCACCACAAGTGCTTTTCATTCTTTTCAATATAAGTTTTTATCCATTCTTAGATTACGTTTAAATTACTTTTGGAATTGAACCAAAATGTATTAACCCTTCCTTGGTATGGTGGCAAATTAAAAATTTTGCATCCTGGTGACCTTTCGCGCTCAGTAGCTTAAGAATATACATAGTCTCACAGAATGCAGCTCAGGGTAAGATTTCTTGAAAGTAGGTTATAGTCCAGGAGGAATCTGCGCATGAGTACCGAAAACTATTCCACCTCAATTTTTTTATGTGATCCTCTTCAAATTGTCCTCCTAATGATATAAATGCATGTTGCCATGGCGCAACCGGGTGCCATATTGTTTAAACCGAAATTGTTTAAACAATTATAAGGAATTGTTATATTTCAAACGGACAAATTTTTTTTATATTCTTTATTGAAATACCAATAAAAAAGGTCCTATGACTTTTCACGATAAAGTTAATATTTTTAAAGATATGAATTTTTTAAAATTCGAAAAATCTCAAATTTGGGTACTTTCGACCCATGAAAAATATATTAAAAAAAAAGATAATGTGAAAGTAATATTTTTTTTTAATTCTCTATACAATAGTTAATAATATTGTTAATAGAGATTTCAAAAAATTTCATTGTTAATATCTTTTTTTTAATTGTTAATTTGGCGCGCTCACAAATATGCATCGCTTACCTTCAAGTATCGCTGTCTGTCTCTGACTCATTCGTTGCGTCGGCCTCTCTGTGTCTTGAATCAGTATTTATCATTTATCTTAAAAACTATCAACTTTATCAAAATTTTTAAAGAAAGCAATGTTATTAGATAATAATTAAATTGCCTACAATTTGTTTTTAATAAATTTTTTTCTGAAATCAATTTTTCAAAAGTTAAGCATATGTCATTAAAATTACTTTTATCAGTTTATATTACTTTTTTGTTATTATCATAGTAATTTTTGCATTTATATCAACAATAATAAGATATAATGGTATTTGAACATTTTTTGAAATCACAATTATTTATAAATAATAAAAATATATTGGGTATTTAGAAAAAACATTCAAATAAATTGAATAAAAATAATTTTATGTATATGTATCATAGTGTGTGTATGAGTGTGTCTGAGTAAGAAAAAAATTCTTTCTTTTATTTTTTATTCTTTCAAGGTTACTCTTTGTATAAATAATAACGTTTAATAGCAAAAAGTAATATAATCTGATAAAAAAGTAATTTTAATGACATGTTCCGATTTATGCTTAAAGAACTTTTGAAAAATTGATTTTAGAAAAAAATTTATTCAAAACAAATTGTAGGCAATTTAATTATTATCTAATAACATTGCTTTCTTTAACAATTTTGATAAAGTTGATAGTTTTTAAGATAAATGATAATGATTCAAGACACAGAGAGGCCGACGCAACGCATGAGTCAGAGAGAGACAACGATACTTAAAAGTAAGCGATGCATACTTGTGAGCGCGCCAAATGGACTAGTGATTTTTTTTTATATTTTGTACTATTATTTGTGCGTTGGGCGACAATTTGTAATATGAGTTTCCTGTTGATAGTGAATTTATAAAAATATTTAGTTAACTTTTTTGAAAAAATAACAATATACCAAAAGAAAAAATGTAATTTGCAATAAAACAAACATTAAGCTTAATTTCGTCTTTAATTATTTGTAAAAGATACTTCAACAATTAACAGAATTTATAAATGTTTATCACACAAAAATTATGATAGTTAAATACCTCGGCTAGGGGTGAGTAAGTTCATTAGCTCTGACTATTGTACAATATTTGTTTCTTTAAGAAATTATAAGGGCGCCACTGAAATCTTTTTATTTTTTATGATACTACTGAAGAAAGTTGTTTTAAGCTGAGTTATTTAAATAAGTATCATAAGATGACAGAAAGATGTCAGAAAAAACTGTCTATGAAGATAAAAAAATGATTTGAAAATGTACAAACATATAAAAGATAATAAGATTTCCTTGGTGCTGAAATTAATGAGGTAGAGAATACGTTACAACAAAATAATCCGCAAACAGTTCTTTAAAAATACTTATTCTAATACAGTTGACGATATAGATAGATATACACGGAAATAAAAGAGAAAAAATATGGGAACAGTAAACTTGATAGATCACAATAAACTTATCTGTTACAATAGTGGACGATCCTTCGCCGCACCTTGGGGTCGCTACGGCACTGTCTAGGTGGTTCCAAATGATCATGGAAGATCACTAGTGGAGGGATGATCTGCCCCAGTTGTAGAGATAATCCAGTTAAGAATGTACATACGAGAGCTTAAAGTTCACAAGCTGCTCAAGTCTACGGAATCTCCAAATTCAAGAGATGCTTCTGGTTTACAGAATTTTCAATTAAAGAGTTGCCTCTAGTTTACTGTTTTATATTCCAACTTTCTGTATATGACAGTAAATCAATAGAAGAAATGAGACTCGAATAATTATTAAAACTTATTGAACTCGATAATGCCAACTCATTAGTACACCTCGTAGCGTAGCTACTTTGAACTTCCAATTATAATTATAGTGACCGTATTAATTATTTTATTATTAAAAATGTTTTATGATAGATGGAGCAGCTAGCGGTACTAATTGAATTTAATATTTAGGATACCAGGTGCTTAAAATGTTAACAGGTACTGTTACACCCCCTCTACCTACTCGATATAAAAAATTTTCCAGAAGGCAAAATTTTTTTTTTTTTGTTTAATATCAGATAAGATCTCCAACGTAAGTTTAAGCAAAACAGTTACATAGAACAAGTAAGGATTATAAGGAATTACAAAAAGAAAAAAAAAAGAAAACAGGAAAATATTGATAAGGTGAAAATCGGTATTAGATAAAGTCACAATAGATAAGAAAAGTTCTATATAGTTTTTACATCATCAAATGACCAATAATACAGTCAGTGAAAGATATACCCATTTAAAAATTACAAAAAATTACCAAAAATTATACTTTAGAGCTATATAAATTGTACTCTCTCATACTAAATACTTGAACCATAAAAACAAAACCCATATTATGTTTTAACATTTCCTAGCTAAAGATAATCTGTATACACATACAGATACGATAAGATAACCCAGTAGACATTCACACTGTATACTGCCAAAGGTACTTAAACCCGTACGCGACAGATTACATACAGTATGCACGATAAAAATGACTCTAGGTACGATAAATCCAATACACATTAGCGTATAAGATACAAAAAACGGTATATGAACCTTTAAAGGAAGAAAAAAAAAAATCAATATATCCTTATAAAATAGGTTTTTAGTGGTTCAACTGTACAAATAAAATTTTTATAAAATTAATCCTCTAGCCATAATCGGCTTTTGAAATTTAAATTTAATGGTTACATACGTCATAAGTGGTAAGTGACGTGTTTCAATAAGATTGGTAGAAAATTTGCGATGTTGTCCATATGCTTTAATATTAACCGAGAAACTTATCTCTCTCTCTCTTATTTGTTGTCATTAAAGAGAGATAAACATATCGATATTTTTGTTCTCTGATTTACACTTTATCAAATAAGGAGTAAAACACTAAACAAAATATTCTGTCATTTTCGTTAGTTTAATTTGTTGTTTGGTTGTGTTTGGTTTATGAAAGAAATTACTTCTATACTATTTTTGGTTCGAAAATAAAAATCCCTAACACCTTCTCTTGGTGTTATAGCGGTTCCTTCAAAAATAACCAATAGAAGTAATTGTTCTCTCTGGGAGCAACCCTTCTATCGGCACAGTGAGAGAACGAATTTCAAGAATACCGTTTTGGCATTTTCAATAGAACCACACCCACTTTCTATTGGCTGTTCTATTCTATCACCGTCAAGAATAGGGGTCTTGTTTGTTTATTACAGATAAACACGATTTTCTCTCCTGTCATATATCTTGTCAACTGGTACAATCAGTTAGTCACAGAACACGGTGTTTTGTGCCGCCAGTTTTTTGAGAATACTTGAAACGAACGTAGCTAAAATGTGACAACGTTGACTTTTGAACACACTTCATTATTGGTTATTAGTTGGCGCTACGTTTAAAACTTACTAATTATTTATTGCTAAATTTTACGAAATGAGAAAAATTAATTGCAAAATGAATACCAATATAAGTAAGGAGGTATCTTATCCTAAATATATATTGCTAGCATTTTGATTAATATGATCCTACTAAACTAGTCCATTAACAATTAAAAAAAAAAGATATAAACAATGAAATTTTTTTAAATCTCTATTAACAATATTATTAACTATTGTATAGAGAATTAAAAAAAAAATATTACTTTCACATTATCTGTTTTTTAATATATTTTTCATAGGTCGAAAGTACCCAAATTTGAGATTTTTCGAATTTTAAAAAATTCATATCTTTAAAAATATTAACTTTATCGTGAAAAGTCATAGGACCTTTTTTATTGGCATTTCAATAAAGAATATAAAAAAAATTGTCCGGTTGAAAAATAACAATTCCTTGTAATTGTTTAAACAATTTCGGTTTAAACAATATGGCACCGGGTTGCGCCATGGCAACATGCATTTATATCATTAGGAGGGCAATTTGAAAAAGATCACATAAAAAAATTCAGGTGGAATAGTTTTCGGTACTCATGCGCCGATTCCTCCTGGACTATTAGGATCGCCAAAACTTTTTTATTTTTAATGATATCGTTTTAGCTTTTATTTTTTTAGACGTTTTTTTCAGATATTGTAACCAGCCACAATTTAAGTTATTAGTTTAAAAATTTTTACGTCTAATGAAAGTTTTTTTGGACAAATATTTTTAGAAAGTATTTCATATTTTTATTTTATTTATAAATGAACGGAATATTTTTTTATCTTAACACATTGAAGCATATTTTATGATCAATTTTATTAAAAAAATATTTTTAAAAGAAAGGTAAAGAAAAATGTTAAAAAATAATAACAACAAAGTAAAAGCATCTTCTGAATTATTATACTGTCACATCTAAAAAATGTCTACTTTTTTTTAAAACTATAAATTTGGAACTTTTTTTTAAATCTTTACAGTATGTAACAGTTTTGCTGCTAAAAATATTAAATTCTATATGAAAATAATCTTTTTTAGGGTCCAAAAAAGTTGTTTGGTCCCACGAAGGTACATAATTCTACGCTTCTACTAAATTTATCCTTAAATATTCCGAGTATTCATTTAATACAAGTTTGTTCGAAGATAGAAAATTTTCCTAAAAAAGTGACATCAGTGGCATTTTATAATGTGACTTGGAACGAAGTGTTAATCACTTGGAAATATCCCTACAATGATTCAAAGTAAGTAATAGCCATTGCCACAATAACAACTACAAATATAATTTCCTAAACGTTTGAGATGTTGCCAGATTTTTAAATAATTTAGCAGGGGGTTCTTTTTAGAGAGATCTGTTTTAAATGAGGGTCAAAAATAAATTTCGTGGTTCTCTCACGCTGCTAATTTTGAGATAATCATCAGGAACGTGTCGTATGTCTACTGATGAGATGAAGTATTCATTTCAAAGGAGTTTTTGGCATAAATCACTATTTTACGAAAGCAATAGGTGATTTGGCAACATTGAATGTCAAGTGGAAATGGAACATCAACAGACCAATAAGGACACCCCTTAACAAGTGACGTCATGAATACAAATTGGCGCCTGTCATGGATTGTTTAAAATAGGTTATGAAATTTCATGATTTCGAACAACGAATAGGCTCATAAATCGCATTTATAATAGTTTGGTTGGGATGCAAAAATTAATTATGGTCTGTAACAATACGATGATGTAGTTCAAAGTCCAATATTCAATATCAGTCCAGTCGCCTATTGTGTTCTTATTGTGGACTGGCTGAATCTTTCTACAAATTTAGATTGGGATTAGAAATGAAATTAAAATGTTATGGGGCTTATAATGTTGGTTGGGACAAGGACGGCAGTTATTTGATATCAAAAAGTTAATTTACTAAAAGCCTTTCAACATTTATGTCCCATGAAACAATAAAAAGTAACACATTTATGAAAATATAAAATTTAAAACTAGTTAAGCTGGCTCTGTTTAATTGTTGAGAGAGTTGAATATTAAATTAGTTTTGTTAGATTACAGAAAAAGCTATGGTTGACATGACTGATTTAAAAAAAGTAAACTTGTTAATTGCTGTATTAATTGTTCAAAAAAGAAGGTTTTAATTATTATAAAATGGATTTCCAAGGGAATTAAGACTAGTTAATTGTGTTTTACATAGATTCAATTATAAAGTCAAATTAAAACAAATAGCGTTGCACGTCACAGATTTGAATGTCGTCATTCGTCAGTGATAACAACACAATATTTAAAAAATAAAAGTATCTCTCATTTAAAATTTAGTTATTTTAGAGCGGTATTGTTTTACAAGAAAGCGCTGTTGCCAAACAAAAAATATGGAAATAAAATATCGGATATACTGTTATCTTCGTCTTCTCCAAATATTAAACGAAGAAAACTATTATAGAATCGGAAGTTTTCTTTATCAAGGCCAAGGTTATTTCTTCTGATTTTCTGATATTGTGGTGTACATTAACATATATATTTAAACTTGTCTACTTTTTTATTGTATTTTAATTCAGTCTTTATGTTCAAACTAAATTTTTATTTCCAGCCTTTTGCACATCTGTGTTAAATTTAAATATAATTTCCAAAGTAACCTTTAAATTTTGTTTGCATGTGTGTCTCATTTTAATTTCATTAGATGTACCAATCATTTATATAGTCATTTATAGTATTTATTCATTGGATATTGTCGAATTATTGTTTTAAAGTAATTTTATTTTCAACTGGATTAAAAATAACCAAATAATTAAGGTTTTTAAAATGACACTGTATGTAATTATTTCTGTTCTATGGTATATTCATGAGTTCTCTGATTATTAAACTTAATAAATCCTGACTTTTCTTACTAGTTTTTATATATGGCAACATCACAATTATGACGTGCAACGCTTTTTATTTTAATTTTACTATATACTGTATGTTTAAAAAAGGGTATATATCATATTTTCTTACCCGACACGTTCCTGGTACGGTCAAACTATTATGATACGTTGTAGTGGGTAGCGAAAATTTAAAATTTGAACTACAAAATCTGTTTACAACAGTTAAAATAAAATAGAATTGTAGATTTAGTAACAAGTTTAAGAATTTGCGATTGTAGTAAATGGTAAACAAATATTTTAGCCTGCTAGGAAAAAAAACATACACTGCAACGGTTATATACAAATACGCTATTATCGAGTAGTGTGTGCCCTTTGAATAATTCCATTTTCCGTTTTTAGATGTTTACAGAAATTCGAAGTGGAATTGAAACCTAGTAAATGTAACGGCACCAGGAGCACGGAAAGCGGCACTAGCTCTTCACATCGACGTTTCGAGAGGATCAATTCCCTAGACGCCATTTTCATGTCGCTTCATCAAGTAGGCAAAGGTAAATAACGCGCCAACATCTCAAATAAATGGACTCCGGTTGAATTAAAACAAAATACATTAGTTATACGAAAATGTCTCGGTAGGCAGTTTCCGGTGACAATTTTGAAGAGGGTGTTATATAATAGATTATCGTTAGTGTCTCTCTGGTAAAGCAGGGTCTGTTATTATAATTACAACAAGATATAATCAACGGATAATTTATTTTGGAATTATTTAGATTTCGAAGAACCGACTGGTTACAATGCAATTAACAGAACATTCAAAACATCAACTTAATGTAAATATTTCGAACTTTGGTGTAATTATGCAATGTCTTATACGATGGTGTATTATGCAATTCACATTACACCGACTACAGCTCACCCGCTTCTGGAATACGCATTCTTATTGTAAAATAATTAACTAATTCATTTTTGCAGTAGTGTGACATAAAGTAGCTCTTGTAAGTCAAATTATGTAAAATACTTTTTTTCATATTGTACGGTACACTTACCTATACTTTACAGGACTCTTCAATTCTCCAAATGTTGTTTGAAATAATAAATGAATCAACATAAACTAAGCTTTTATTCTAGTTTTTGAAGATTGACATTAATTGTACAACTGCTGTAATCGCGGAAGACGTGTGGCTGTAGCACTTCAACAAAAGCTTAGCCCCTTTGGATCATTCTTGCAATCTTGTTTTTCCCTTTAATCGATTCTTCTATATACTTTTCTGCAACTGCAGAACTCTTCCATCCACCGTGCTGTTTTAGAACTTTAAGGTCAGCTCCAGCATTGGCCAACAACGTTGAGGATGTCTTCCTGAAGCAATGACCTGTATACTTTTCTGGTTGGTCAAGTTTTAAGAACTCAGCTATTTTCTTAGGTGCTTCGCCAACAGTATGTATACCAGCTCTTTGAGACAGACATTTTCATTGTCTTTAACCCACCAAAAGAGCTTTCAGGGAGATGTGTTGCCGTAACTTCATGTATTTTCTAAACACATCCAAATAGTGAACCTCATCACTGTTAATCATAGTGAAAGCTCGTCGAATATGCATTTTTGTCTGGTTAATCTTTACTACTAGCTGAGTACCCGTATCCTCCACATCACTAACTTCTAAATTATAGATCTCTTCCCTTCGGCAACCTCCAGCAACTCCAAGTAATGCTATCACTTTGAGTAATAGATATTCTTTATTTGGAGCGTCCCTCATGAAGCTTTCAATTTGTTCCTTTGTCAGCACCTTCGACTGGTTTGGCTGATGGACTACATTTTGTGTTTTCAAAAAAGCTATCATTTTTGGGAAACTTGATATGTTGACATTCTCATTAACCATAATAATTAATTTTACCATCGAGTATTTGGACCATAATGAAGAAGGGTTTAATGTTTTTGACTGAAAATTTAAACTGTTGAAAAGAATATTCTTTAAAAAAACTTTAAAAAAACACTTTTTCATCAGCACTACTTTTGAAATTGTGTTGTTCTCGCCAGTTGCAAAACAACGAATATTCTATATCATATCTTTTCGTAGACTTAACTGGAATGATTTGCCCTATCGCTTCCGTAGTTTTCTCAGCAATTTCATCTAATTTCAGATCCATTTTCATAGGCGCAACTAGAGTCCTTTTTTGGGGGGGCTTAAGCCCCAAGGCTATTTATGGAATAGAAATAGAACCCAAACAGCCCGCCATTTTTTCAGGTTGCAAATTTTTTTTAGGTGCCACGCCCAAACTAACCAGCCACCATACTAATCTCAGATCTCAGTAGAGTTTTGAAAAAAAATACCAAGGACATGCATGTTACATTTTTAGTAACATGCATGTCCTTATATTAACTTAATTAATAAAAATAATAAGAGTCTAGACATGGCCGGCTGATAGAAATTTCCAAATTTCAGTACATTGTGGCACCAATATCTGGTAGCAATTTCGTAGAATCAGATATTGGCGGCTGATACTGCTTGATTTTATATTTTTAAAATAATTTCAACATAATATTTAGCTGTACAATCTGGTCAAAAAATTTAAAATTTCAAGGGGGTGCTAATGGTGAGCTAGGGGGGCTTAGCCTCCCTTAGCCTTAACCCTAGTTGCGCCTATGTCCATTTTCTCCGTATATATATCGTCTGTGCAGAAAAATTTAATAGGTCTGCCTTTATTTACATTGTTACTTGGAAACCGCTGTTCATTTTTTATTTATAAACCAAATCAACCATGTTTAGAATAAATCAAGTAACATAATTTTTTCAAAGCAGTCTACATGACTTCCTAATAAAATGATCAAATATGTGATTTCAGTTTCATATTTTATAGCGTTTAAAACCAAAGGCGGTATGAAAAAAATATAGTACGATACACGTCGATTAGATATTCTTGACTCGGCTCCTTCGTTGCCTCGTCCATAAACATCTATCTCATACCGGAATAAGTCACTTCCCGGACTTGTAACGTAAATAACTATACTTGAACAGAAAGACTTACTCAAAAAATCTAAAAAAATAAAAATACTACACATTTATGATTGAGAAATTATTATTAAATATCATTAAATTCTCATAAAGAATCGGATAGCAATTAAAAGCAACAGGCAAATGTTGGATGTTTTCCATTATTAAATTGTGTGGTGTAACTTGGGTTATCTTCTGAATGGATCGTGGTAATTTGATATAAACTTACTTAGAACGATTTTAACATTATTTATATAATTTATAATTAAAGCACTGTGACCATTATTATGACTAATAGTTTAAATATGTATTTTAATAATACAGCTGAATCATCAAAACATAACTGAAATAAACTGAATCGAACTGAGGCACATAAAGGTCAACTCGCTATTTTTATAATACAATGTTGTTTACCGTACATAACCTAACTTCATATAATTTCTCATATACTTTTATTCCTGAAATCTGTTAAAGGTTGCCTTTTTAACAAACCTTCGATTATTTACTTACTCTTTAATTATTCAAATCAATATACGGGGAGTATTATTCATCACACTTTGATTAAGTCTTCATTTTATATAAAGAAAAGACCTAAATGTACCTATCACAAATACACTAAGTTATTGCAAATATCAGCATGTTATAGATTTTCCTGGTTTTTTTATGTCATTATTGGAGCAGTAGTGAGATCATTAATCACATATGGGGCAGATGCTTGGGAATGCCTAGGCAAGCTAAATCAACTAGGTCAGAAGAACAGAAACTTCAAAAAACCATCTTGTAGGATCGGCAGTAGCGATTTCTTATTAAAAACTATGAAGAAATGGAGTAGGAAAAATCCAAGTACTGGAATCCAAGTACTGTTAATATCTGTAAAATAGTGGATTATGTAAATGT
The DNA here is from genome assembly GCA_035357415.1 of Ophraella communa. NCBI lineage: Eukaryota > Metazoa > Arthropoda > Insecta > Coleoptera > Chrysomelidae > Ophraella > Ophraella communa. The sequence continues at coordinate 25,141,745 of CM068994.1, read as the reverse complement.
TTCTTTAACTTTTTTACTGCAGAGTTAAATTCTAACTACATTATTGATTACAATGATTTATTAATTGAAGTTGAAATTTTTTTCGGATACTGCAAATAAACGGAATTAGCATCGACCTTCTGCATAGCGCTTCTGCTTTTCAGTCTCCGTAAATTATTTCCGCAATAAGCTATACCTTTAACTAGATACTCTTGAGATTGGTCGTCCCATTCCACAGATTTTTTCAAATCTTCCAGATACGCTAAAGGTATACTTTCTTTAATGATTAACTGTATCAAAGACAATTCCTTAGCCAATGATTTATTACTGTGAAGTAACCCGCATATTTCGTTTTGGTATTCGTTCTCTTTGGTGTGTAAAATTTCCGATGCTTTGCTTATCAATTTTTCCGTTTCTGATATCTTGGCGTCTAGCGCTTTATCTTCTTCTTGGAGACCGGAGTATTCTTTCTTGACCAAACATTTTTCTTTTTCTTTGTAGTAGAGTATTTCTTTTAATAGAAGATGGGAGTTATCTAAATGCTCCAGCTCTTTTGCCGTATCTTCCAACATCTCCATTTGCTGTTGAGCTTTCTCGATAATGTTTTCCCCGCCGATTAATATCTTCTTTTGAATTATATTAATCTTATTCTGCAAGCTGCTCTTTTCCAATTCGATTTCATCTAACTCGTCTTGATTTAGAATTGTTTTACTCTTACTCTTTCTCTTCTCTTTTCTTTCCAATCTTGCTTCTTTTGCTTCGAGCATCGCCAGCTGTTGCCTTAATTCGGCTATTTTTGTTTCGAAAGTTTCTATGACACTTCTAACTTCGACGTTAATGGTCACGTGGTTTTGAATATGCTTCACCCTATCTGCGTACATCAGCGTGTACATGCTTTCTTCGCAATCCTGAACTCGTGGGCTAATCATCGCTATCATCGCTGTCAGTGAGTTACCCCCTAGAGAATCTTGGAGCAATCTGGTCAACTTTGAATTTCTGTAAGGTATGTGGGTTGCTTTACCGTCTACCAAGGCTGAAATAAAAATTCATAGTTTATAAAACTTTTGAATGCTAAGGCATTGATAAAAAGGGATCTGGATCTGTAGAACATACTAGAAAACTCTTTAATCTATGGTTGGTCTCATTAGAAAGGCACTTTTTAACATTGTATCACATATCAGAGGAAGACACATCCATATATTCGTAAATGGAAACAATGTAATATATGTAATACACTTTTTGGCATTAAAGTTGATGGAAAATATAGGCAGAAAATGTTCCAGATGGATATTCGTTCAAGGGAAGAATGAGGAAAAAGAGGCACAGAACCCAAACGAATACACCTGACAACAGACTGGTTAAAGATTGCAGAAGAATCAGATGCAAAAACCAGAGACAGCGATACGAATCTTGAATAAATGAATATAAAAAATCCAAGACCAGTATGGGAAGTATGTTGCTGTCAGATTATCGAGAAATATATAGAAGCTGAATTTGCCAAAATATTTTGGACCAGAGTTGGAGGGCCCTTGCAGGTTATCGGAGAAAGGGCAAAATTGTTCAATAGAGGACAGCAATATAAAAGGGATAAAGGGGAGACTTTGGCAGAATGGAGAGAGAAATGTTGGAGATGGGAGGGAAAGATATCAGGCGAGCGTTAGTTCTAGTATTTTTCGAAGTTGTGTACATTATAATTATGTGAGATATTAGACAGTGGGACAATGGACACCGAAGAATACAACACACCAATGGAAGGAATTAAAAAAAACCAAATACGAAAAGGAAAGATAGGAAGAAACTCCCCATCTTCATGATGAAATTCGCCAAACAAGAATGGAAAAATATCGTAGACGTGCACCTACACAGTGTCACAACTGTCAAGGGTTCAATGGACAAGCAACCTGTTACCTGAAGATAAAATGTTTCAGATGTGGAGAAGAACATAGAGCAGAAGAATGCAAGAAACCTAGAGAAGCGGCCTACGCCAACTGTCAAGAAGAATACTAAGCCAACTACAAGTGATGTCCAAAAGCCCCTAATAAGAAGCCAACAACAACAGCACACAACAATCACCAGCTACGCGAACGACACCAAGCAATAAACAACGTCGACGAAATAACCAGTCATCTTCGAGATGGTGAAGATCTTCGCTAACCAAATTGAACAGATGAGAGAGCTCTTTACGAACTTCACACAACAGAACTAAGCAACAACCGTGTTTCAGCAGAAGACACAAACGATTTACGAGAGAGCCTAACCATCCTTTAGAAGATGGAACAGGAAGGAATAGCTAAGTGAATCCACTCTAATGTAGCGAAGACGCTCACGCGATCAAAAACAAAGAGAAGGCAAAAAAAGTCAGCTAGACACTATCTGTAAACCAAGATAATAAATGAAAGGGCAGCAGAAACCCAAAGACTGAGTCTCCCATCGCAAGGAATGTGGATGGGAAGTTCTTCCCGGAGTGCATTACTCCTAGAGGAATGCATTCTAGGAGGGACGGGTTTGAAAAGAGTATGTGGAACAGAAATAAGCTGATGACACAGCAACATTTAGAGTCAACAGCCGAGAAATCGAAATTTTTAAACACTAGATATTAAGAATATGAAAAATTGGGACCGAAATCAACAGAAATAACACAAAGTAGAAAAAGAAAATATACAAAACCTCCCAACCATTAAATTTAACAACAATGAATACATTAGTAAAACAATTCAAATATCTTGAAACTATTATAACCTCAAGAAATCTGCACAAGAATAACCAACAAATGTTATTTCTCACACCAAAACATATTGAGATCTAGATCACTCTCAAGAAAATCCATGATAAGAACGTACAAAACAATAATGCAGTCCTGTTGTATGGGAGTGCAGCATGACCAGTCATCAAAGAAATAGAAAATATATTTTAAACATTTGAGAACAAAGTGCTACGAAGAATATTTGGAGCCAATACATGCGGAGGATCGGATAGGGTGCAAAAATCTGGCAATTATACAATGAACCCCTGATCAAAAACAAGCTGAAATCTAGGATACTAGGTAGGGTACGATATGTGCGTCATGCACCAAAAAGAAAAGGAAGACCGATGCAAAGAGGGACAGATGGCGTCAAAATCTGGTTCAACTTGAGGAAACCTAGAGCCACTCCAGAAGACAGGTCCTCAAACGCACAAAATAGATTGGAATAACGGAACCTGGGGCGCTATTCTGTACATTCTTCTCGACCGATATTGTATCGGCAAATCGGAGTTATCGATGATAGCTCGAAAATGCTAGCTGCCGATGACATGTCGTAGTTACGTCAAACGTCTAGTATCGTAAAATTTTATTAATTAATTTTATAAGTAAATTTAGATTATAACTAGCATCAACAAACTATTTAAGATATTTTTAAAGACAAATAATCATTTTAAGTTTATAGAAATATATGTTTATTAGTGGTTATTTAGATTATAACTAGCATCAACAAACTATTTAAGATATTTTTAAAGACAAATAATCATTTTAAGTTTATAGAAATATATGTTTATTAGTGGTTTTGGTGTTGTGAAGTGTTGATAGTTAGGTTATAAATATATTTTAAAACTATACCTATAAAACCTAACTAAACATAGTACAAACAAACTAAATACCTAAATATTATTTTTTTTTAATTTTCCACTGAGTCACAAAGCCTTTCCAAAATAACAATCTTTTTTTTCGTTTTCTGCCTGAAGCAGAGCAGTCTTGGCTTGTGAAGTGGCAGCTTCTGATAATGCCTGTAAGTATTGGTCCAGCAGCTAGAAAAAAAAAACATTAACTTGATTAATTTAGGAGTTATTAACCGAGAAAAGTAATGTAATAACCTCCATGGATTTGGCTTGACCTGAAGTAATTTCTTGAAAGTTCTGCCTTGCCTCCTGAAGTTGAGTACCAATTCTCACTTTTCTCGTTTGTTTCAGCTCTAAATGCAAAAAACGTACTTAATGAAAACGTTTAAAAGATAAATTATTAATATTTCTTATGTAATACTACTTGCCTTGTACTTGAGGTCTCTCCATACCTGTTTGATGTAAAATAATTAAAAAGATTTACCTACATAGCATACTATACCCTCAATGTAGGTAGTTAAATAATCTAAAACCTACCGTATTCCACTGAGTACTGTCTTTTTGGGCAGGTCCCAAAGAATTTAAAATTGCAAGTTCTTCCAACATTGCTTTGTGTTTATTTCTACCGTCACTTCCAATAAGTGTACCTGCGGCAAAGAGTCTGTGATCATCCATATATTTGATAAGTGCCTCCTTTTGGGCCTTATTGTAATGAAGAGTTTTTCTAAAAAACGAATGTGTATGCTACATACTAAAAAAAGGTTTATGTAACTAAAATTAATTTAAAACATTACTTACACAGATTTGATTGTAGTTCTGTTCATTGTTATAATTGTTAAAAAAATTCAATAAATTTAAAATGCACTTGTCTATAAATAACCACTAAAATTATTAACACAAACGCGAATATAACTACACACTGATAAATTAAAATCTTTACATATATATACATTCCCTCAAATTCTTTTTACCGCGCTTTAGTTGATTGGTTGAATGTTTTGAGAGTCTTCGCTGATTGATTGAATTATATGTCGTACTCATAGACATGCGTGTTATTTCAATATCGAGAAAAAGCTGTCGTTTGCAATTCCGACAATCGTTAATTCTCGTGTACAGAATAGCACACATTTTTTTTATCGGTTTAACAACCGATGATTGTCGAGTTGTTACGATGACGATATCTGTCGAGAAAAATGTACAGAATAGCACCCCTGGTCAATAGAAATCAAGGGCATAGACGGCCTGTCAAAAATTAACGGTAAGGTAATTTTCCTGGAATAGCTAAAGCTGCTGCCACTGCTAGTAGACACATATGAACCGATGTATGTGGAATAATCAAATACTTGACAATCTTTTCAATCGTCTGTTAAAAACAACAAAGAACTGGGTGAGTGGGTCCCTTAAGTGAGCTATAAACCTGCTCCTAGACGGTTAAGAGACATCAAAAGAATAAAGCAATTAATAAATACAAGAGATCAGTTACGTCTTGGTGTAGCCAGGAAAATTGATTACAGATAGGATCCGTATAATTGCTGCTTACAGTATGTAACGCTATTTGTTGAAATAAACAACGGAGATTGACATCGTTTCAATTTCAATATTAATTCCATGGCTACACCAGTAAAGCAACTCGATCCCCGTACATTGTTCTATTAAATTTGTCCTATTTGTGTTTCCTTACCTGAAATTACGTTGGCAAGAACAGATAGCGACAAATTAATTTTACCCGCTTCCCTTAACCGGTCCCCTGTCGCTAAACTTTTATGAACCCTCTCGGATCCGGCCAAATCTACTAGATTGAGTTTACCGAATGTGGTTTTATTAGTCAAATTGTTTTTAGTTTCAATGAGGATCGTGAAAATGGCGTGGGATCTCGAACTAGTATCATTCAATTGTGTAAAACTTGTAGCTCTATTTTTATTTCCTTTTTTGAGAATTTCGATTACTTCTTTGAGAGAATTTACGGTAAAGCCGAGTAGATCTTTAATATAAACTCCTATTCCGGGTTTTTCTCTTAACGTCAGTTTCTTTTCCGGGGAATCGGAGAGAAGATCTCTGATTTCTTCGTTGTATATCTCCAAGTAAGTGACGGTAACTGCGTAGGAGAATTCGTTGTTGGCCAGGGATATTTGGGCGAAAATGTGGGAGAATATGTTGGGAATGATGCCTTTTTTCTCGTTGTTTGTTATTTCTCCTATCATAGTGTAAGTTTTTCCTGTTCCAGATTGTCCGTAAGCGAAAATTGTGCCATTGTAACCTTTCAAAACTTGTTCGACAATAGGAACCGATACGTGTCTGTATAACTCCAATTGACTGCTATTTTCGTTGAAAACTTTACAAAATGTAAACGTCTTATTGACTCCGTGTTTATTTAATGTTATGGAAGTGTTGTCTGAAGATAAGGCGTTTTTGTTTATCAAGGTTTTTTCATCGTTTCTTAACGGTCGAATTCTGATAAAAACACGGATATTTTCGACTGCATCCTCGGGCAAATCTTCAGGAGCAATCATTTTTGTCAAGTTCAGCATATTAGTACACAATAATAAGTCAAAATGCGATTGTCAGTATTTGAAATATGACAGAAGTCAATCCGCATTTCAAGAGAAGCGATACGCACCCTGATCTTAGAATAAAAAGAAACAGGAAGGAGTATATGCCAAATGACCTTGTGTTCAGAAAGGAGCTTGCATATGGTGGCCTATTGTTAATTTTAATTTTCGTTTCCATTTACGTACGGTAAAAAAATAAAACTGAAAGACACGCCTATGGCCTCATTTTTGACATTTATTTGCAAGTATTGCTTTGACAGTATACTGTAAATATAAGCAATGCATCATGTAAGGAGCTTCAAGATGGGCGACTTCCGTCGCAAATTTTCCTTAACGTTAATATATGACAGACTCCTTCCTATTTCTTTTTGTTCTAAGACTCTGATAGTTCTAATGTAAACTCTAATATAGGCATCTGAAAATAAGATTGCAGCGCCAATGTGGGCAGTCGTAGAACTATAAATATTGACATTGAAATATTTACGTTGTATCTGTTGTGTGTTTATTTGTGTTTCTGAAATATTATTTTACCATAAATATAAAGACTCATAGCTCTGAATGATTTCAAATAATAAATATTTGTAAAAAATCACATAAAAACAAACACAAAACAAAGGAGAACCTGAGAACTATGTCAAGATTTTTAGTTATTATGATAGTCACCAGGCGGCGTAGCGCTTATTTTGATTCGTCTATCTAAGCAATTAACTACTAAAAAACCTGACTTATTAGAATAATTAGAAAGTTTAATAATATGTGCAAAAGCTAATGAACAGAAAGATATTATATTTAGGTCTAGAGCTGAAAATTATTGGGTAAACCCTGATATATTAAATTTGATAAAACTTAAAGTAAAAGCTTATGCAAAAATTAAAGTTTCCACAAATTAATTAGTATAAAAATGAATATAAAACAATAAAAAATAGAGTTACCCGAGGGTGTAGATTGCTGAAAACTAATTATTTAGAAAATCAGTTTGAAAGGGCTGGACTTGACATTAAAAAAGTTTGAAATACTATTAACAAAAATTTAGTAAAAACTATTCATAAATCAGAAATTGAAACTACAGTAGAAAAAATTGACCTTTACTTTACGTCACTAACAACGAACGTAGTAAACAAAAACTTTATATGCCTCATCCTTTTCTACTGCTAGTAGAAATACAACAAACAATTATGCACACTTGTCTATCAAACATACGTTCTTATTATCTCTAATAATGACCTTCGAATGTTGGAAAGAGATAAGGCCAAAACCGTTTCAATTGTTATATTCATAAGAATTTATTTCAAAACCTCTTATTTGTAATTTTTATTTTACGGTAAGTACAAAATTAACTTCAAATACACCACACGCACACAAAAAGTAACAGTAGCCATTTTTGACTCCGATCCATTTCGCGAGGTTTGTAGGTATGACGTCAGGGTAAAGAACAATTTCATCAGTCAGTAGTGAAAAAAAATTTTTTTTTTAAATACTGTACGGTAAAATGCCATTTCCCGGACTCAAACGAGTACACTACTTGTACTTTACAATACTCTTCAATTCTCCCAATGTTGTTTGAAATAACAAGTGAATCAACATAACAAAAAGTTTTAAAAAGCTCATCAAAATCTAATACTAAATATCTCAGACGATCAACTTGCAGTATCAGATAATGCCAGAAATTTGGGACTTATTGTGGATACTGATCTTAGATTCAAGCTTACATGTCTCTAAAATTACTTTATTCGCATTATTATTTACTGACAGTTAAGCAAAAACTTCATCTCTCTGATGCCTTAGTGTTAAGTCATTTTAATTTTGGTGATGTGGTATATGGACCCTGTCTAGATGAAAGTGACATATGCACAATTCAAAAGGTGCAAAAATCATGTCTTAGGATTGTTTATGGCTTTAAGAAGTTTTCTCCGTTGTCTCATAAATTGAAAAAAGCCAAATGGCTGGATATGAGTGAAAGAAGGAAACGCCATGCACTTACTTTCTTCCACAAAGTCATGACTATAATAATCTTGGAGGGAAATACATACAGGATAATTCATTAGGGCTAATAACATCTAGGCTTTAATATTGTTATGTCTTATTACTTTCCAAACAAAATGTAACTTCAATATGTCAATCTGAAGATGCTAATCTTACCGAATCAGCTGTCATTAAGTTTAAAAAAATAAATAAAAATAAATCACCTGGTCCAGATAAAATATCTGTGCAAGAGTTATATTGTTGTATAAATCTAATTATCAAGCATTTAGAATCTATAATAAACCACTACAATAAAATGTCAGTATTTCCAGATTATTTAAAACTTGCAAACATTGTTCCAGCACATGAAGGTGACGGTAAAGAGAAAATGTCTAATTATAGACCAATCGCAATATTAAATTTTTCAAATAATTTTTTTTAAGTTATTTACAGTTAAGAACCAAGTAACAAACTTTCATTTTGAACTTGTATTGGGAATTCCAAATAAGTTCGTGGAGCGGTAGCGGATGTGACTGAACTACTTCTTTGTACATTATTGTATAACCTCAATTATCTTTTACACAAGATATCCATTGATTGATGGTAATTTAGACGTTGCCTTTTGTGATATAATTCCACACAAATTCTCAAACAATGGAAATCCTATGGAAATTAGAAGTAAGGTTATCATGGGGAAGTCTCCTCCTGCAGAATATCAATAAAGTGCTCACCGATTAGCTCTTAATTTACATATTTTCTTTAGAAAAATTTACAATCAAACTCGGGTATTTAAAGCGTTACGTTCATGTTTTCAAAAGTAGCAACAGCACATTTAATTTTAACTTGTTTTATAAATCAAAACTATAAAATCATTTCATGGTCTTACTATTATTGCATTTTATTATTGCCCTGATATCGTCGACTACAAATTATACAGAAAAAAAAGAACATCAAATTGGTTTGCTAATGTTTGTTCGATTATTGGTGTTTTAAATTTGTGCTTTTAAACCAATTAATTAAATGATACACAAAACACATCGTAAACTTCCAGGGGAATAAAATAGAACAAGTTATACGCCACATTATTGTGACGTCACTGTCGCCATTGCTTGAAATAAGTCATAGAATTATATCCAAACAAGTTGTGGCCTTATGGTAGTTAGTTTACATTGAAGTCTTTTGTATTATGCATTTTCTTGTTTTTTTTGTAGAGTTTTTGACATTATAGTGCTATAATAGTTATTTTGTATCTAGTGCGCGAAATGCGAAATCTCGACTAAATCAGTTCTCGATCACCAAAGTATTTCGCGCATGAGATGCAAACAAAACTTTATTTTCTACAAACGCTTAGCTTAATATGAAAAAAAGTATTGAACTGGTTTGAACTGTTTTTCCAAATAAAGTAATTAGGTACTGTAACTATGGAAATAAAATGGCATTTGTTGACAATTATTTCAAAGTGACAGTTTTTGCTGATACGGGGGCCTATATATGTGTTCTGAAGCGACATGGAGGTTGGAAATCTTCGACTATAGCCGAAGGATACGTGGAAGATTCTATCAACAATAAAATTTAGATATCAAATAAAATTTTAGACTGTGAAAGTTCAGGATTATGTGCTGTCACCTCTACGGCAGTGGATATCCCAAAACTAGGATATCACGGGCTGAATCTGACTTATCTGGTTTGGGAATAAAAATATTGGTTCGTGCACTGGCTGCACCATTAGTGTTAACATTGTAATTTTCTCACAATTTGAAAGCCTTTTGCTTGATTGAGGAACATAAAGGTTAAAATCACGAATACATATAACAAGGATGTGAAACTCCTATGCCGAGCTATAAGCGCCCGTGGCTAAATTTACGGCTCCTATCTGGGCGGAGTCTAGCCCACGGTCGTTGCGTACTTTGTACTGCGCATCAGTTCGAACATCATAACTATTCGAAAACACATGCGATTGGTTATCTCACTCGCACAAAGAAAAAGACAGCCTGTTGCGCAGTACGGAGTACGCAACGACCGAGAATTTAACCCTGCCCAGATAGGCGCCTTTTCTCCTGCTACCCTCTCCACTCGAGTTTCACATCCTTGTTATATGTATTCGTGGTTAAAATATAAAAATCCCATATAGTTTACATGCAGTGTGCGAAGTAAGTATTTCGCACACTACTTCACGCACGGTGTCATAGTAACAAAGAAAAATGAAAAAAAGGGTCACTTCACTTCGCATATTCTTGCCAATGCTCGAACCTTGTCATTTTTTGACATTTGTAGAAAAAATACATTATTACCGTTAAGGAATAGTTTGAGTTATATTTAAAGAAGTCACATTTTGCGTTGAAACATGTCTTTGATTGTTGGTTCATTATTCATTGTTAATTACCTATTACAAAGTTTAAGAAAATTATTATTGATGATTATAGTATTTTGTCAAATAGTTAATAAATTAATTTTAAAAAATCATCTTCGAATTAATTAAACATAAATCGTGCAGTTATTGTTAAATGTCACTTGCAAGTAATGTTGACAGTGGAATATTTGACGTTTACAGACATGGGCGTAGAAAAATACATTTAAATTGCATGGGAGCAGTTTCTAGCAGAATATTTTTTCAATCTCAAGAGAGAGAATATTGTTTTTCATTATTATTCATTATTAAAAGACTTCTCAATTCCATAAAATATCTAGTTATATGATATATCTAGTTATTTATTTTCTATGTATAGTTTAAATTAATTAATTATCCCACGGATCGGTATATATTTCTGTTCAAATAAACCCCGAGGAAATAAGATACCGTTTTCTTTTCTTATTATCTCCTTACTGCCTCAAAACGTACGATGAAATATGTGAGGTATATTTCGAATTGCTGAAGTTTTGATGAAATATAATCATCTAATAAATTAATTCATTCTTCCATATGAATTGGTGTTTAATATATAAAATAATTTTTCCCAAAGATTTATTATCCAGACGTAAAATTGAATTCCGCGGTTTGTAAATTCCTTTTCGGTGTCTTATCTCATCTGGAAGAATATTAATGAAGCAACTTTCTTAAAGTAATTTTTCGCAAACTTGTTTCGGAATTGGATGTTTGGCAAAATAAAACGATTTCCAAGAGTTTTACTTATAATAATTTACAGAGTACGGATGCATTACGATAGTGAAAAAGTTGTTTATTATTTAAGTAGATAATATGTAGACGGTGATAAACTTTTGTGACCAAGTCTATTATATCTAAAAGCAAAGTAAACCACCCACATCTCGAAAAAATTAAAAACCGTCAGACAATGTCACGAAATTTTATTAAAATTAAAACAAAGCGACTAGTTTCGATCTAACACAGAGGCCATCATCAGGCTATAAAAACATGGATTTTCAAGATTCTTCTTTGATATTGTTAAGGACCAACCTTCTTCCACTATATAATTAATTATATAACTAACAAACTTTTAATTTTTCCTTTAATTTGTTTTAACAATATTATCCTTCATTGTACACTAAACATTTAAGATAATATTTATGACAATTTTTATTTTTATTAATACTTTAAAGAACCTTTGTTAATAATATTATTCTTTTGTTGTATATTTCTTGTTAGTGTAAAATCCTTGTTCCTTGTCATATATTTTGCTTGTTTCACTTATATTTAACTCCTTTAGCAATGCTGCAGCCTCCCTCATAATGCAATATTTCAGCGAAGATAGACCTAGCAACGCCTCTAATACTGCTATGGGAAACGATGTCATTTCCCCGTTGATTGTTGAATGTTTGGCCACCACACTAATGAATCATAGGTAACCATGAGCTTGATAATCGTTTGGTACGACCAGAAGATCATTCTCGGTGTCAAACCCCAAGTCATTCTTTCTCTCCTCTCAACATTATCTCTACCATGTTCTCCCAATACACTGCTACCCCGAGTCTCCTCTCCAACTTCTCTAAATCCTCCTTGTTCTTCCAACATCCCCTTCTCGACTCATGACCTCCCCTCTTCCTTCTTCAATCGTGAATAGTTTTTCTATAATCTCCTTCTTCCACTCTTCTTCTAGCACCACGTTTCGGCTTCTTCCCATCCTTTTCACCGCTATTTCACATCTATCTCTGTCTTGCCTATACTGGCCCACTCATGTGCCTATTGAGCCTGCAGTATCCTTATGTTTAGCCTGTCTTTGTAAAGGTTGACCTTCCCTCCATTTAAGAGACTTTCTTTGCACCCATTTCCTACTTTCCAGGCCAAATTATCAACCTCCATGATTGAGTGCACACACACATAGCTCCATACAAGATTTGAGATGACCTCTCCTGAGTATCCCTAGAGTCGCTTGACTATTAGAATGGATTAAGATGGAGTCGTTCTTCACCTTTAGGGTAATCAGTTCCATAGCGCAACATTGTACAGAAGCAATTTCTGTTTGAAAAATAGTCACGTACTTCTCTTAACATAGCTGTATATGTGCTGTATTCTTCAGCCCTTGTACCAACAATGGTTTTGGAGCCATCTGTGTACCAAAGATGCTCGCACCATAATTATACCTATGAACTCTTCGGTCTACGGACACCTTTACACACAGTCTGCTTCTATTTCCAGGTACCCCTGGACCATGGGTCAATTTTATAACTCTCGTGTATAACCAAAGTTTCATGTTTGAGTTGGGTGTCCAAAGTTTACAAATAACCTAGGTATTTAGCCTGTGTTACAAATGGAATCTCAATCCCTTTGATTACTGGTGGTTTTAAGTTTTGAGGGATCTCTGGTGAGGGTGACCACTGCTGTTTTTTTAGAATTCGGTGTTTTCATTAGAATTAAATCAATGAAATCCCTTTGTACTCATATAGTAAATTATAAATATTTAATCCTAAACTCATTACAACGCAACAATGGACTAGTTTAGTAGGATCATATTAATCAAAATGATAGCAATATATATTTAGGTTAAGATACCTACTTACCTATATTGGTATTCATTTTTCAATTAATTTTTCTCATTTTGTAAAATTTAGCAATAAATAATTAGTAAGTTTTAAACGTCGCGCCAACTAATAACCAATAATGAAGTGTGTTTAAAAGTCAACGTTGTCATATTTTAGCTACGTTCGTTTCAAGTATTCTCAAAGAACTGGCACAAAACACCGTGTTCTGTGACTAATTGATTGTACCAGTTGCCAAGATATATGACAGGAGAGAAAATCGTGTTTATCTGTAATAAACAAACAAGACCCCTATTCTTGACGGCGATAGAATAGAACAACCAATAGAAAGTGGGCGTGGTTCTATTGAAAATGCCAAGACGGTATTCTTGAAATTCGTTCTCTCACTGTACCGATAGAAGGGTTGCTCCCCGAGAGAACAATTACTTCTATTGGTTATTTTTGAAGGAACCGCTATAACACCAAGAGAAGGTGTTAGGGATTTTTATTTTCGAACCAAAAATAGTATAGAAGTAATTTCTTTCAAACACCAAACACAACCAAACAACAAATTAAACTAACGAAAATGACAGAACATTTTGTTTAGTGTTTTACTCCTTATTTGATAAAGTGTCAATCAGAGAACAAAAATATCGATATGTTTATCTCTTTTTAATGACAACAAATAAGAGAGAGAGAGATAAGTTTCTTGGTTAATATTAAAGCATATCGACAACATCGCAAATTTTCTACCAATCTTATTGAAACACGTCACTTACCCCTTATGACGTATGTAACCATTAAATTTAAATTTCAAAAGCCGATTATGGCTAGAGGATTAATTTTATAAAAATTTTATTTGTACAGTTGAACCACTAAAAACCTATTTTATAAGATGCAAATATAAAAAAAAAATCACTAAACTAGTCCATTCTGGTTATTTTTTATATAATATAAAATTGAAAGTAAGTTAAAATCGATAAATTCAAATAGAAGTCGAAACGCACCTTCATTGGTCGTGACGTCAAAACTCATATCGATGACAGTTTGTTTACATTTAATGTGTGGTAATTGAGAGAGTTGGACTTTTATTTTTGATTTTATTGTGAATTATTGTTTTTATTTGTGTTATGCAATCATAAAATGTCGTCAGTAGGGTTTGTGAAAGCATTGTCAAACAATTTACCATCCTTAGACATTTTCATGGTTAGGTTAGGTTGGGTTAGGTTAGGTTTCAATGCAGCTGAATTTCGAAATGTAAAAGCAACAGCGTAAATACTTATTTTGTGGTTTTTGCATTAAAAAATGTCTAACTGACTTATTTTTATGAAAATCAACAAAAAATATATACATATGAGTAGTGACGTAGGCCACCCGCCTATACTATACTATACTACAAAATTTTTTTAATATAAGTTTTTTTGGTTTTTGGGGTAATTGATTTCTGCTCTGTCTTCCTGCATGATTTTAAAAAAATGGAAAACACCGAATTGACTGATAGATTCTCATAGTCATAAACTAAAAAAATTGAATTAGCAACAAAATAATTATTTCATGAACAGGGAAGGTGTAACATTTTATTTTTTATTTCATTTAGATCAGTATCAAATGGAATAGACTACCGATATATAAAATATTTTAAATATTACTTTTTCAGTGATTAAAACTAACAGTATAAATTTTCCCGTGTAAACGGAAATGTAAGTTCCTGTAACGTCAATTCTGTCTGTCATTGGCTTTGTTTCGATACTATACGTACGCGCTGATGTATTTGGAAAACTCTAAATACAACTGTGAACATTTTTTCTGCAAAAACTGTATAATATTAACGAATTATGACTTGTTCAAGATAGATGAAATAAGTAAATTAGTATTTGTACAAATTCTCAGCTGTTCTCTTTAACATTTCGACTGAAAACCTGTCTATTGAGCAATTTGTGAGTGATAAACATGTTTTGAGAGATATCATGTGCTCTTTTGTTCCGAATACTGTCAACCGGAAAATTTCCATCCGAAGAATGTGTAGGCAATACCAAAATCGTCAATAAGTTCCTTATTGATTATAACACACGGTCGGATTCCCAACCATAAAATAAAGAATTCAATTTGGATTTAGTTCATATATTAAGAAGTTTCCGGAGGATTTTCGTTTTATCCATCTACAATTTTTTTCTTCCTGTCGCGACCTACTTCTCGAGCAGGATACAGAGCAGCGCGCTTATACACTTTGATCCTCAAAAAGCTTCGGATAGAATTATTCTCATTCGGAATCAATTTTCTTTATTTGTATCGAATACACATCGAACGTATAAAAATTTCCGTAGTGCAAATTTTCTTTAAGCAGGCAATATCTTGGTGTAATGCCTGCATATCCCGTGTAAAGCTCCAAACAGAACCGAATTTTAAAGAAAACCTATTGATGTTTTTTGTGATACATTTTTATAATTAGAAACATGGATTTTTGAAATAGCCGACTGGAATTTGTTTAATAATTTTATATCCTATATCAGTAATATTTTGTTGAAATTACCTTCAACATTAGATATTATTCATTATCTGCTTCCCTAATGAATTTGTTAATTTGCTCGCTGCTTAAGACTGATTCTTCTTTTTAAGAATTGCTACTACCTTTGGGAAAGTGGCTATGTTTACATTTTTCTTCACCGAATGGTACTTTTTAACATGCTCCACATGCTCCACAGCATAGAGAATTCGACAATGTCAGATTTTTGCGCCAACATGTAATAGTTTTGCATTTCTTCATATCCATCCATTTCGTGAACAAATCATAAAGGGTTTCGTACATTTAAGGCAATAATTTTGCTGTAGCAGCTGCTGTATTGGAAAATTCGTAAGGCACATTTTCAAACTCTCTATCGCTGCTGCTGTCCATAGTTTATTGCGACAATTGCGACCAGTCGTTATTTCGTTGCTATGGTAACTAAGATTTTCATATTCACAATGACAACAACGATGTAAATCATATTGGGTAATATGACGAGGATACATAAAACTTTTCTAATGACCAAAACATTTGCAAGAACTTATTTACGTATTCACTGGACTATAAAAGAAAACACTAAATTATGTAACAATACTAGTCCCAAAAAGAGATCCCGGCTATGAGACTCTCTTAAAGAGTGGTCCGACTCCAAGTTAATGCTTACTGTAGAAAGGATTGGTGGTATATAAGGGTTAAGGGCGCCACCATATTTTTATACGTTACGAATAAACAACAGAAACTACATAAAAACTAAGGTGAAAAAGATAGAAACATCTTGTAATTAGACTGAATTTGAAAGCAAAAAGAAACTACATTTAATGTCAACCGAACACGCTGCACCCTTAAGACTTATAGTCCATGGGTATATAAAAAATGGAAAATTGCCAAAGGAAGTACAAACGGGAATGTTCTAAATGGATTTGACTTATCTTTGTTGATCCGGTAGTCTCAGTTTGCTTGTAGTTGGGGTGTTGGATGGTGATGGTGGATTCTTTGGCCAAAGGAACTGCTACTGTAATGGGGATATTTCTTCATCAAAGAAACTGCTACTATAATGGGTATATTTCTGCATCAAAACTACTCGAAACTATATTTTTCCCTGCTAGCGGGTATATTGCTCCCTACTAGCGTAGCGTAGCGGGCTGTATCCTAAAAGTCGTAAAGTGGATCAGAAGAAGTTAAAATGTTATGGGTGTTGATGTTGGTTCGCTTTCAGATCAAAAAGGACGGCAAATATCTTACATCAAAAAGTTACTTTTTACTTAAAAGCTTTCCAACATTAATGTCCCATATTTACTAAGAAAAATGAAATGAAAACAATAAATTTATGATTTAATGAAATTCAGAGCAGTGAAGCCGGCTCTGTGTGATTGATTATTAATGAATTTTATCGTTAGCACAAATGAAAAAGTTATAAGCTGATATAATTAGTTTTTTGTACGTAAAATAAAGAAGTGATTGTTATAGTTATTTAAAAAAGGTTTTTAATTATTCTAAAAGAGTTCCAAAAAAATGTATGCTAATTTATTGTGTTTTACATAGACTCAGTTATATATTTCATGTTAAAAAAACGTGTTTCTCTGAATAAGCTTTGAAAATAGATAAATTTGCAACAAAATAATGATATTTTTATAAGCAATAAAATGCATTTGGTATTTACTAGTTACATTAAATGATTTTATCAGGAAATAGTGACTAATAACATTTATACAGGGGCCACGCCCTAAGGTTTTAATACACAAATTGTTCATTTTGGCCTTAAATGTACAATTACATCTAAAAAGGTTTAAAATAATTGTGAAATGAAAAGAATAGAAAATAATGAAGTACTTACTGTGATACAACCAGAGAAATTTATTGTCTAAATTTCGCAGACAACTTGTCACTAGGGGTTGCTTGGAGGAAAAGGAATGAAACGAGGTGTTTGCCCTAATTTATAACAGTATTGACAGGGGTGTCCGGTTACGTTCGTTGGTAAAGGTTCTGTTTCGGGTACGTTATGTGTGTAACAGTACCTGTTAACATTTTAAGCACCTGGTATCCTAAATAATTAGTACCGCTAGCTCCATCTATCATAAAACATTTTTAATAATAAAATAATGAATACGGTCTCTATAATTATAATTGAAAGTTCAAAGTAGCTACACTACGAGGTGTACTAATGAGTTGGCATTATCGAGTTCCAGAGGTTTTAATAATTATTCGAGTCTCATTTCTTCTATTGATTTACTGTCATATACAGGTATGTTTTTTTTCCAATTTTATAATTCCTTTTTGTTAAAATATTTATAAAATATCGAAAGTTATATTATATTTGATTATATCAGATGGGAATTTCAACATATTTCATTATTATTCAAAGAATCTTTTTATGGTAATTAAAAGTATTAATGATAATTTTTTATAAAAGGCTTGTAAAAGTACATTTCTGGAATTTTGATTAGTGTGTAAGATTATTAAAAAGTAAATTTAATGTAAAAATGTATCTCTTGTAATCTTTTAAAATACGTTAGCATCTAACTGTAGATTTCGGACTATGCTGATTTGTACTTTTTGTGCCAGAAAAGTAAATGTAACACGTGTTTGACACTGCTAATTTTCAGAAAGTTGGAATATAAAACAGTAAAATAGAGGCCACTCTTCAGTAAACTGGAGGCAACTCTTTAGTAAACTAGAGGCAACTTTTTAATTGAAGAACCAGAAAAACCAGAAGCATCTCTTGAATTTGGAGATTACATAAACTTAATTAACTTGTAAACTGTAAGCTTCGTAACTGGATTATCTCTACAACTGGGGCAGATCATCCCTCCACTAGTGATATTCTATAATCATTTGGAACCACCTAGACAGTGCCGTAGCGACCCTAAGGTGCGGCGAAGGATCGTCCACTTTTGTAACAGATAAGTTTATTGTGATTTATCAAGTTTACTGTTTCCATATTTTTTCTCTTTTATTTCCGTGTATATCTATCTATATCGTCAACTGTATTAGCATAAGTATTTTTAAAGAATTGTTTGCGGATTATTTTGTTGTAACGTATTCTCTACCTCATTAATTTCAGCACCAAGGAAATCTTATTATCTTTTACATGTTTGTACCTTTTCAATTCATTTTTTTATCTTCATAGACAGTTTTTTCTGACATCTTTCTGTCATCTCATAATACTTATTTAAATAACTCAGCTTAAAACAACTTTCTTCAGTAGTATCATAAAAAATAAAAAGATTTCAGTGGCGCCCTTATAATTTCTTAAAGAAACAAATATTGTACAATAGTCAGAGCTAATGAACTTACTCACCCCTAGCCGAGGTATTTAACTATCATAATTTTTGTGTGATAAACATTTATAAATTCTGTTAATTATTGAAGTATCTTTTACAACTAATTAAAGACGAAATTAAGCTTAATGTTTGTTTTATTGTAAATTACATTTTTTCTTTTGGTATATTGTTATTTTTTCAAAAAAGTTAACTAAATATTTTTATAAATTCACTATCAACAGGTAACTCATATTACAAATTGTAGCCCAACGCACAAATAATATTACAAATTGGCGCCCTGCCTCTTTGGAAGATTATTGCTACCTCTTTGGAAGAATATTGCTGCAAATTGGCTTCTTGCCTTTTTGGGACAAATAATATTACAAATTGACGCTCAACGTAATAATTTGGTTACATGTGTTAGCGGTGGGTTTGGTAATTATGATAAGGTTGTGTCTAATATACAGTGGGTCAGGGTTGATTTTAGGGTTCGGACGGTAAACTAAGGAAAGGTAGCATGGCGCTAGACATGTTACAATTAGTTCATAAAAGGCGCTACAAACTCCTGTCATTTATGGATAAAATACAATATCAATATCAAATTGAATAAACCAAAACAGTTGGTTGTTCAATGAAATATTTCACCAAATTGTCTAAAAAAGGTAAACATGAATAATCGTGCATTGAAATTTTCATTGGTTTACAGTCAAATTTTCTGGTTTTATATTGTGTGTAACATATCTTAGTTTATTCACAGTCTGATTTGATTATACCTTTACAAGTTCTTTGTCGCAACACTCTGTAATACGTTGTCGATACAGTTATGTATATAGATTTTCAATTTCCTTTTGATCTACGTCTGACCTATCCCTCGATAGAGACGAGACCCTTTCCCAATTTTCTTATTTAATCCCGATTCAAAATAGAGAAATGTATCTCAACTCAACCGGTAACGTTACATAGCTTAACCCTATTCTATTTAACGGGGAATCCTCAATTCAATAACACCGAAAATAAAGAGAATTCGTAAATCAGCATCAGTCGAACCTCTTGCCCTTCCCATATCAGAAACCAAACCTGATTTACTTCATACCGCCATAATTTTTGTCCTTAATATTTTGAAGTTTTATGTTTTTGTGAATAAATTTTTATAGGTATTACATAACCTAACATTTTGAGGTAGCAATTTAGTGAACACACGTAAAGAATAAATCTAATTTTTAAATGAAATCGTTGTTTATAAGTTTATTTATTTATAATATTATTGTATGTTTTGTTAAAACCATTTGCTACTGGTCATACAGTTTAACATAGAATCATCCTAAATTTGCTAGTAATTTCTTACATGTAAATCATTATAATGTGTAAAATGGAGACAGATGTATTGTTAATGGAAAATTGTCTTCCAGTACATTCTTGAACATCTAATAAATACGAATAGGTATAAATAGGAGGACTCAGATGAAGTTTGATTCAGTTTAAGTTAATAAAGTGACATTTCACAAAATTTAAATTTTTAAGTTATTGATGAAAAGTTTAAATAATTCTGATTGAACAATCGAATTGAAAGTAAAACAATGAATTTTTTAATGGATTTTAAGTGTTTAAAACATTATAAAAGTCCACTTTGCAGTTAAAGCTAAGTGTAAATTATCAATAGTAATTCACAACACCAGATTCATATTTGAAATAATTGGATTTTTACCACAAAAGAAACGCTTTCAACAATCTTTATCTGTCAAACAGATCAACTTCATTTTTCATAGAACAGAAACAAAGCTATAGATCAATTACAAATTTGGACACGAAAAAGAAGAAGTGTTAACTACGTAAAATCAAACTAAGAAAATAATAATTTTTTTTTTATTAAGAAATAGTGTCTTGACTTCATGATGGTCATTGACACAGGTACATTTGATACACAGTAATGTAAATACAAATTACAGTAGAGATAATATAGTATAGATATTACAGAGTAATTGAAACTGTTTTTAAATCAACTTGTACATATTAGTCTGTTTTAGAAATTTTATTAATTTGTCAAACTGATTCACTAATCCAAAAATTTCTTGCATATTTCCCTTAAGATCGAGTTGTTGTTGGGCAGTTGCATAGTGGTTACAATCTTGGAGGATATGTTTAACAGACGGTCTAATTCCTACACAGTATTGGCAAGTAGTTGGTTCTTCACGAGACATGAGATATCCATGAGTGAACCGCGTGTGTCCTATTCTTAACCTTCTAATAGTGATTTTGTCTTTTCTGCTCATGGGTGGCATTGTCAAGAAGTTGGTGTATGGTTGGAAATCATGTAGTTTGGTACTTAGTTGATTCCAGTGTTGGAGCCATTGACTGAATATTTTCTGTTTGATGTTTGCTCTGAGATCTTTGTGTAATTGTAGATTGATCGGCTTTCTCGTTTCCTGAGATACCTACGTGAGCTGGAGTCCAGATGATTGTTATAGAGACCCCTTTTTGAGCAAGCAGATGACACTTTTCATGGATCTTCTGAACAAGTGGGTGCTGCGAGTAGATCTTCTTTATGGATTTTATGGAAGCGAGAGAGTCTGTGCATATGGCTACATTTTCATTCTCCTGCATTGGAGTCTTCAAAGCTGCTAAGATACCGTAGAGTTCACCTGTATGTACGCTGCAGATCGTAGAGAGTCTTCCTTGTAACAATGTTGTTTGTATTGTGGCAACAGAGAAACCAACTTTGGTGTTATCTTTGGAGGCGTCAGTGAAAAGGATTTTGTCATATTGGGTGGCATTAATGAGTTCATTGAAGGTTTGTCTTAGGAATGAAGTGAGGGTATCGTGTTTGCTGAATTTGCAAAGAGAGGTGCTAGAATTTGGTATCACTTTTGTCCATGGAGGGAGATTAGATACTGAGAGCGAAGTGGTGTTTGATAAATTAATGTTGCATGGTAACGACTCTATATATTGCGGTACTAAGTGTAATCCTTGAGGAGAGTTTTGGCTAGTGTAATGCCTGGGTGAAAGTATTTCTAAGACTGGATTACTAGGACAAGCAAAGTATGAGAGAAATAGTTGTTGATGTCGTAAGTGAATAGGCTCTCTACTGGACTAGATTTAAAAGCACCTAAGCACATTCTAATGGCAGTGTTATGGATAACTGTTAGGGATTTGAGATACGTTTTGGAGGCTGAGAGAAAAACTTGACTTCCATAGTCTAGTTTGGAGCGAATTAATGCTCTGTAGACTCTTAGTAGAATTTCTTCATCTGCACCCCAGTGATGGTGTGAGAGTGTTTTTAGTATATTTAGGCGGTTTAAACAATTGCCTTTAGTTTCTTGTAAGTGCTGTTTCCATGTAAGTCTCTGGTCGAAGGTGATTCCTAATATTTTGTGGCTCTTGACTGATTGAAGGGGTATGCCATTAACTGTAATATGTGGATCTTGAATACTGGTGTGTCTTCTAGGATAATTTTAACTTAAATATATTGAACAAATAAAGAATTTAAGGTCAAAATAATTAAGTTTATTATTTGACTCATCAAATCGATGTTTTGGGTGCTTAAAAAAGCAGTTGTTTGAGCCGATGTGTGGGAGCTCGCATTGTCGTGGTGAAGAGTGATCCGTCTTCGGCGGTTGGTTTTCCTGATTTCTTGGAAGACAACTGGCAAAAAAATGGTTGTCTACCACTCAGAATTGACTGTTCTGCGTTGTTCTAGTGGTACGGTTGCGACATGTCCAGTTTTTCCGAAAAAACAGGCGACCATTTGCTAGGAAGTGCTTCGTGCGCGAATAACTTTTGTTGGATTAGGCTCCTTGATCGAGTATCATCCGCAAAAATTGAATTAAGTTCATCCATGCACTGTTGCTGAGTTAAACCACGTCAAAAGTTGTAAAAAATAATCGCACGATAATGTTTACGATTTAATTCCATTTTGGGGCCGAGATGAATCTTTTAAGTTACTGTAAACAACACAAATAGCGCTCGTATGTCAAAACGTTCTGAGTACGTATAACCTCAAAAATTTCCAACTTTACGATAGAGCTGTCAGTTGCCAGATTGCAACACCAGGGTTGCCAAATCCCGAAATATAAAAGGCAACCATCGTATAGCATAAACTGCTTATTGATTATTATTGATTGATTATTATGGTATCTTTTACTAGAAAATCAGCCTTCTCGTTACCTTTTATTTGGGAATGCGCTTTGACCCAAATAAATATCAGGGATTTCTTGAGTGAAGTCAGTTTTGTAAGTTTTTCCAATATTTTGACAATTAGGTCATTGAAGTAAATGTGCCGATGATGGTTTTGTATTGCCAATAAAGCGGATCACTTTCGGCCTAGGCCTATTTGAACTTCCCAAAAATGACGTTGTTGTGGAAATGAAGAAATCTTATGAAAAATTGAAACAATGAATGGTCTAAATTTTGTAATGAAAGCAGGAATCAATATTGCAAAATATATCCCGGTCTTCCTTCATTCCCTATGGCTGAAAAAAGTCATTGGAATAGAAATATTAATACAATGTTCGTTAGATGTATGTTCAAAAAGTTACATGAAGTTCTGTGACAGTGACTTTTGTGACAGTGATGGAAGTTATGATGATATCAACCATTGGATGTTTTCATGTAAAATTAATCAGAATACAACTGAGTTTCTAATAAAAAGTTTGATAGCAAATAATCTTCCTCTACCCCAATCCCAAATATCTCTACTACACTTTGCAAGTCGTAGTGTTGCCATCAGAGAAATTATGTGGAATTCTTCTTGCATTTTTGTTGATTTCAGACGAGTCTTCGATTCCATTAATCACTGCATGCTTTGGAATAAACTTTTCAGCTTAGGAGTCAGTTCAACGATATTACCTATTATAAGAAATGTATATAAAGACTGTTCCTTTAAAGTAAACTCAAGAAATGGTTTCACCAAATCATTTGATGTTACTTCAGGAGTATTGCAGGGAGAATCCCTAAGTCCTTTACTTTTTTCTTTGTTTATAGCAGATATCGAATCCTACTTTTATAATCGTGAAGCACATAGGCAATATGATTGAAATTTTGCTGCTCTTATACGCCGACAACTCTGAAGTCGACGTGTGTAGAAAATTAAAAATGCTTGAAGAATACTGCAACCTGAATAATTTAACGGTTAATACTGATAAAACCAAAATCATGGCTTTCTCCAGAGGAGGATTTAGTTTTGACAAAAGAACGTTTTATTTTAAAGGTGAAAATATAGGCTTTGTAAACAAATATGTCTTGTTTTTTTCGTGATATGGCATCTATTACTACAGAAAAAAGCAAACAGGCTGTAGGTGCTATCATGCCAATTTTAGCTAAAGCTAAAGTCGACACATGGCACTCGAGAATAAAAATTTTCGAATCGCTTGCTCTAAGCACGCTATCCAATTGCATACCAGTCTGGGGTCTCCGATATCACGATATTTTGGAGCGTGTGCAGATTAACTTCCTAAAACGCGTACTTATGCTACTCAGAAACACATCTGATTATGCTCTTAGAATAGAAACAGGACGCGTTAAATATTTATATAACATATTCAAATTGACCCTGAATTGGCTAGGCAAAATTCTTACTATGGAAGATAAGAGATTTCCCAAAATATGTTTTAAGCAACAAAGACGGTTGGTCTCTTGTGACGAAAGATTTAACCGGGCCTTACAAGTTATAGAAACCTGTTCTATTTTATTGACGCAGCTGAGGTCTGGGAAAGTCTTTCGCTTAATACTTTAAAACAATGCAAAAAAAGTTCTTGGCAAGCCTTTATGACAAACTTTTCGCTACAGACAGTGAAGAGCATTTATTTTAAACGAATAATTTATTTCTTAATACACATTGCTTTTGCTTTTTCTACTGGAAATATATAGTTTTATGGTATCTTAAAAAATTAAGATTTTAATTAAATGCGAATGGTTTTGTTTAATAATAGCAAAATAAATTTATTTAATTTTCCAATTACACTAAAACCGGAAATGTAATCTTTATTTATTTCTTGCAGAAGTGGATGAATTCTGCGAAGGCACCCGCGGTACTTATAGAGTGAGGGCAGTAGACTATTGGAATCGCGTTGGAGAATTCTCCGAAATTATGCCCTATCCCTCTAAATAGGGCATAAAACTGAGGTATCCGACGTTTACGTGCAACTTTAGAGCAACGTTTAATGCATTCTATTAAATGTCGTTTGGTCCAATATTGTTGTTTTAAGAGCGATAAAAAAAGAAGGGGATGTTACACGACGGGTATAATAAAAAATCAATTACATTGTTAACAGCCTTACATCTCAAGGGACGTTTCGTATAAAAAAATCTCCCTTTTAAATTACTCCTGTACGTCGTAAATTTCAGAGTCTGCAAGAAAACATAAAATAAGGCAATCAAATCCTCTTAAAAATTTTTGGTAAGGTAAAAAAATAACTAATAAGTATATTTTTAATTTTTTTGTAATTATTTTTGTGAATGAAATTTTTTTACATAAGTTACACTTTATTTTATAATAAACATTAGTAGGATTAAATACTTGTTCAAGTTTTACTGTATCTTTAATTATTTTTCCTGTACCTTTTCAGATGAAAACTTGTTTGATATTCTCGATTATAAGTACATTAAAAATTTAAATTTTATATTTGTCTTCGTTTTCGAACTAGAGAGGATAACCACTGGAGGAATTATTACGGGCATGAGCTTGCATAACCACAATTTTAATCCTTTATTTAAAGGAGCTTCAAGTGGGGTAGGTATTATGACGAAACGTTCATTGAAATACTTCATTCATTAATGCATTAAACATGTTGGAAGAACCACGAATATTTAGAAAAGCAGAGAATCATTTGTTGTAAATTGAAATTTAAAACTTTGCAAACTCTAAAAATTAAATGTAAAAAAATTGCTACAGACAGTTGCGTGTTAAATAATTAATAGTAAAACAAAAAAATCTGTCAAGATTCTATAAAAAATTCGGTTTGGTGTTGAGAATTTGAAAAAAAAAAACACTTTGTTTTACAAAAAATATGAATCAAGTATACTTAGGTCAGAAGGATCTCTTTTGTCAGATCTATTTGGGTATCCCTTCTGTCGAATATAATAAACTAGAATCTTGAAAACATAAATGAGAAGCTGATGCAGATAATATAGATTGCAAATTATAACTTGGACCAGTTTAACAGCATGATACACTACGATCTTTGCAGATCTATTGTGCTTCCCTTTGTATTTTTTTTAACCGAAGCAATAGGAATACTACCACAAGAACAGTTCGGATTCAGAAAAGAACACAGCGCACCGGACCAAGTACTTAAAATTGTAGAATACACAACAGAAGGATACAACAGAAATCAATCTACTGGAGCCATCTTCCTGGACATCAGCAAAGCCTTCGACCGAGTATGGCACGAGGGACTGATATACAAGATGAGAGAAGCAGGATACACCAGAGAACTGACGAAACTACTACTCAGCTATGTGAAAAATAGAAGATACAGGATAAGGATAGGAAACGAAAAATCCGAAATAGGAACAACAGAAGCCGGAGTACCACAAGGAGCAGTCCTCTCACTAGTGCTTTACAACATATACACGGCAGACATTCCAAAGACAGACAACACAATGATGGCTCTCTACGCAGACAAGAAGACTCCAACAGGCTATGGACCAAATAGAAGAATGGTGTACAGCATGGAAAATCCAAATAAACCCGGAGAAAACCCAAGCAGTCTACTTTACCAAAAGAAGGAAAAAACCAGAAGAAAACATCAACATAGGAGGAGAAGAGATGCAATGGAAAAAGGAAGAGTGACACTGGATAAAGGACTAACTTTCAAAGAACATGTGGAAAACATCACAAAGAAGGCAAAACAAGCAAGAGGAAGACTAGCCGGACTCATAGGAAGAAACTACAAACTAGCACTGAAGACAAAGATACATCTTATAAACACAATCATTATTCAGATCTTGTTGCCTCCGTATCCTGGGGACACACAGCCAAAACCTACAAAAAGAAGATACAAGCACAGCAGAACATCTGCCTTAGGCAAGCAGCAGACGCCCCATGGTACATAAGAAATATACAACTATACAGGGAACTAGACCAGGAGAAGACAGAAGAAATCATGAAAGCCAGAGCCAGAAGAAGATTTGAAGAACTCAGGACACACCCGAACACAGCACTTAGGGAATTAACAAACTACACAGTAGAGGACTACAGGAGCATCGTAGACCAAGGAAACAGCTGGACAACTAAGAAGAAACATCTGTCAAGAAGCAGACAGAAGAGGAACCACCTATAAAAGACTCTGCCCATCCCTAGGGAGATGCGCAGATTCTTGAGTAGGGACAGCTTTAACAAGTGGATCCACTCTCTAAGGTTACCTTTAGCCGCAGTTCGTCGACTAAGGGCTAACTTTTCAGAGGCAGCGAAAAACACACACTCTGAACGCCGAAAAAGAAAGCACCATCCCGGACCAAACAGAAAACACCTGGAAACCATCTCCGAACCAAGATAGTGGAAGGAAAAACACAAGCCCGAGGACTGAGGCCCCCATCGGAAGTGATGGGGGGTGGGGTGGAGGAAGTTCTTCCCGGAATGCACCGCTCCTAGAGGGATGCATTCTGGAAGGGACGGGTTTGGTTAGAGTGTGTGCCTTTGTATTTTCAAGCCTTCTACCTTTCTGTTAAATTTCATCAGCGTTGATAGTTCCCATTTCCTACAGCCTGCTGCTTTCAGTTATTCCTTTCCAAATTCTGTAAACCGGAATTGATGGTTCTCGGAAATTTCTTCGAATGAAATTTGTTCGAAGAAATTTATTCGACAGAAATTTGTTCGAAAAGAAATTTATTCGAATGGAATTTGTTCGAAAAAACATTTATTCGAAAGGAAATTGGTTCGAAAATAAATTATTTGAAGAATTTATAACTAAGGAATGGTCTGCGTATTGTTACCAGGATTAATACCAAAATAGATATTAGAAATCGATCATTCCAAATTTCTTAAGCTGCTAATGATTTTTAAAATTAACTTATCAGTAAACCGATCAATATCCTATTCTGAAATGGAAGATGATAATATCGACTTTTCGGAATTGAGTAATCCTTAATATCCCTATTGCAATTATACAGGTAGGAATTTTATTTTATTACTAATGACTTTTGGATTAGCAGGTACCATTGTCTAAGCTGTATATGGACTCTAGGATTGGTTCAAAATTGTTATTACAGAACTTCTCGGATCTGTCCTTCTAGCCCTAATTTGTATATTGGTCACGTATGGTAAAATCATCTCATTTGTGATTTAAAATGGCTGTGAATTTCTTTAAAAGTTCGAAAGGTAAAAATATGCTTAGTTTTAACGGATATTTATACGTACAGGACAAAAGTTGTGATACCAAAGTTTACTGGAAGTGTGAAAATTTTAAGAAGTTATCTTGTAAAGGTCGAGCAATTCAAAGACGACCAGATGAAGTGAAAGAAACTGGTGAACATAATCATGCTGGCCAAGCTGCCGTGATTGCTGCGAAAGAGGCATACAGTAATATGAAGGAAACTGCAGTTAGAAGTCGAGATACACCTCACTACATTATTTCAAGTTCGTCCTGTCAACTACATTCTGCAGCAAGCTCCCAGCTACCTTCAATAGAAAGCATGAAAAGGACTATTCGAAACGTTAGATTAAAGAAGAATAGCGAACCAACTCTTCCAAAGATACGCCGAAATACAATTTCCGGAGGAGTACCGAAAAATCGACAATGGAGAAGACTTCCTCTTATTTGACAATGGTATAATTGACTTGAGAATTTTACTGTTTACCACACGACGAAATATACAACTCCTTGTTAATTGCCACTTAATTGTACGCTGATGGTACTTTCAAAACGGTTCCATTATTATTTGAGCAATTGTATATGAATTATGGAATAAATGAATGCGTAGCAATTCCATTGGTATATGCGTTGTTGCCGAATAAAACTGAAGCTGTTTATCAATTCTAATAAAATAATTTTAAACAAATTTATATTCCAACAAATTTCTTTTCGAACGAATTACATTCGAACTAATTTCCGTCGAATAAATTTCTTCGAACAAGTTTAATTCGAAGAAAATTCCGGATACCGGAATTGACAGACATATGTGCGGATTCTGTCACTTAGAAGAGGAACACCCTAAAAATATTTTATGTCAGTGCAATAACCAGGCAAAAGTGGGGTTCTTGGTTATAGCAGAAGATCCACGAACAAGGAAATTTATGATAAGTAAAGTCTCTAAGCTAATTTTCGGAGGTCCACAATATCAAAATGTCGCAGTGGAAAAGCCTATAATACCTAAAATATCCTGTTAATAGTCCTGCTATCATTTTTATTCAGTTTCGTCCTTGTGAGAATAGATCTCTTTATGAAATACTCTGTTTGTTTCTTTGTTTAAACTATTCCGAGATTTTCTTTGCAACCATTTACAGAAAAACCAGCTTAGGAAATACTATGGAGGTACCAAGAAACACAAGAACAAATAACATTGATGTTACCCTTGGGAAAGTGGCTATGTTTACATTTTTCTTCACCGAATGGTACTTTTTAACATAGAGTACATGCTCCACAGAATAGAGGATTTGACAATTTCAGATTTTTGCGCCAAGTAAGCCAAAATTACATCCTCTGTAATAGTTTTGCATTTCTTCATATCCATCCATTTCGTGAACAAATCATAAAGGCTTTCGTACCGGGAAAGGCAATAACTGTGCTGTAGCAGCAGCTGCTGCATTGCTGGAGAAAGCATATTTAATTATGCTAGCAAGAATAATTTTGTTCAAAATAATTGGTTGTAACTTGGTAAACTAGGGATCTTATTCTTAAAAGATTTACTAAGAAGATCAAGAGACCGATTTAGGATGGTAGTCACCAGAATATAATGACATACCTAGAGATTACCTTGGATGACAAAGTGACCTTAACCCTGATCCACAAAAGACAAGTAATACTAATCATTCATAGATTGCATATTATTGAACGGGGTTTCACTGTGGTAATAGGTACTGAAAAAAGCAAAATCTAGGGACAAGACTGCTCAACCTCAAGCCACTGATCATGCATAGATAGATCGCGGGAATTTGGATTTCAGGGAAGACCAAACAAAAAATTATGGATAGAGCTTTCCAGAATAAGAAATTCTACAAGATAATAATACGTTCTTTTACCAAAACAAAGAAAAAAGTGCAGAGGGTAATGTAAAATCGGTGAATCTTGTTCTTTATTTGAGGAAGTAGGATCAAACACCGTTGATCGGTGTTTATACCACATTTTGTTTTTTTGTTCTAGGCACCAACCTAACCAAGTAAGAGTTTTTACGCTTTACCTAGACTGCAATAATTCTAATATAACTAGCACACACTAATAAGTTTAGAAGCTGATGGGAAGTTAATATTAATTATAAAGAATAAAGGTGAATATTGAATTCCCTTACGCAACATAACTGGAAGGCGAAGAAATAAGGACGAAGGTTGCTTAGTGACATTAAGAGGTGCCCTCAGTGGGAAGTACTTTCCACTCTCCCATGGTCGCTACTGTTGGACGATCTGGATAACCTCGACAACCATTAGCTAGAGATACAAGCCTATACTCAAGCCTGACTCAAGGAGCACTTGTTACTAGTTGGTACGACAAAGAGCAAATCTTGGTCAACCCTAATAAAGCAACAGCTATTAGATTCACCAGGAGGCTGGATAAACTGGATAAACTCCAAATGCCCGCCATCCATGGAGAAACTATTAAGGAAGCGGATGAGGTTAAATATATAGGGGTTACGTTACGTCAAAAGACATGTAACTCTCATTAGGAGAACATTTCCAATAAAGCAAAACTCTTCCTTTGGATATGTGGTAAAATATGCCCCAGGGGTCGGTATTGGGAACGATGCTCTGGAAATGCGTGTTTAATGAGGTTTGTGGGATAAAATTTCAAGATGGATGCGGAATTACTATTAATGCGGATGACCTGTGTCTGGTATGTACGGCAAAGGGAGAGGCAGAGATAGAAATAAAGGCGGGGAAATAGTGTGGAAAGAGAAGACAGTGGGATTACTGGTGAAAGGACGCAGCAAGGCGAAGGAGTTGGAGGTGATGGTGAAAGGAAAGAAAAATTAACATGGAGGAATCTGTGAAATACCTAGGTGTGTGGATGGATAGCCAACTATCGTTCAAAAACCACATGTCGAAGGTGAAAATTCGGGCGGCATGGCTGGGGAGATTGATGTGTAATGTGAAAGGACCTGGAGAATGGAAGATAAGAGTTATTGGTAGAGCGATTGAGCAGAGTATGCTGTACGAGGCGGAAGTGTGGGGTGAAAGAGTACATGCAGGAATTAAACCACTACTGAGGGTTCAAAAAATAATGTTGCTGAGGGTGGTGAAAGGGTACAGGACAGTGAGACGGTTAGCAGCAGCGGTGCTGGCAAGGTCCTACCGCGATGAGAGAGGAAGTTATGGATTAGATGGAGGAGAAAACGGAAATAAGGTGGAAGGAGTATGAAGGTGCGCTAAAAAGAATAATTGGAATAACTAGGTAATTCGGCGAAGTGAACTAGGTACTTCTTGACACAGGACATGGGTCAAGAGCAGGAGATCTTCATAAGATTGGGAAAAGAGAGACTGAAGTATGTGATATGGCAAGTTTTGAGGTGGTTTTGTCCAACACTGTTCGATTCCTGAGAAGGACCCGTTCGAATATGAGTTTTTCCATCTCAGAGCGAGAAAAAAAGTCATAGGCAATGAAACCCAAACAAATGTAGTGACCATATATGACATCCAAGCGGTGCCAAAGCCTACGTACTTCATGGAAGCATTCCCAACAACCCTGATGAGCTTCATCAGAGACATAGGGCCGATAGAACAACTATAACCCAGGGGTAAGTCACAATATATCTTTCAGGTGGCAATGGAAAGGAAATAAATCGACCAGTCACATAGAACCCAACTTATCCTAACAAATATAAAGAAAAGAATGTATTAATTTAGATAAAATATGTTGAAAAATAATAAAATTAAATTTATTTTCAAATGACGGTATAATATTAAAATCAAGATGTCTCCGGCAACTACGAAATAAGAAGTGTTTAAAACTTTGTACCAAATAACGTTCGGCATTTAAGTTTACAGCCACGATATTGGGATTACGGTTGATATTTATGGGCGATTGAAGTTATCTTTTGCAGTGGAAGTGTTAGAGCTGCTGTGAAATAGTTCAGTAGTCCTTTTTATGGTATAAAGTTGGAGGTGTGCTCGTCGCTTTTATAAACTTTTAGACTGAATTAATTTTTTTTTATTTTTAAAGTTTCCGATACTTTGAGAATAGCGGATTAGTTAGTGATTTTTTTACTTTTTTATAGCTTGGTATTAAATTTTATTGCCGATATTTATCTTCCCTTGTTCTTTCCAGTGTAGCCTTTTTAATATTCCCGATACTACACTGTTCAAAACAATTAGAGGAATACAAGTTTGTGTCTTAATAATTAATTTTAATCATAAAAAAAGACATCTAATAACTGTTCTAGATTAAAAGAATCATGCTTCTTTAAGAATATACAGTGTGTCCACGAATGGGGTTGCCTATAGGAGAAACATTTTTATTATTTATTTATTTTAAGACAAAAAGTCATTATTTATAAAAATTTCTGCTTCTTTTAAAAATGGGAATAACACTGAAAAATCTTAGATTGGATCTACAGGCTGTTGCCAAATTAAGAAAACATGAAAATACCTCCTATACTCCCTCCTATACTCCCTAATAGACGATTTTGATTCGAAATGTTTTTTTTATTTAGTTATGATGTCTTTGACTAAATTGTGCCATTAGTTTGCTGTACGAAAACATTTATTTATTTGACCATTTTAAACTGCTATTTCTCCTGGACTATTATAGTGCTAAAAACATTTATAAAGTTTACTATGTTCATAAATTGACTGGATGCAAAATGTAAATTTGCCTTTCGTGATTATTACTAGATCATCAAAATAGTATACGTATACGTAGAAATATAGAAGTAGAGATTGAAAGAACCCCTCCTTGGAGGTAATCTTTTGTTTATAAAAACAACTAAATATGTTAGGGTTGTGGTGGTTTATTCCAATATTAACACTGCCATAAACTTTATATTTTGTCTGTTGAGAAAAATGAACACTGGAAAAAATTATAATTCTAAATATACGAAATTGGTCACAATATTGATTTGAATTAATCAAAAAGTTAACAAACGGCTGGATTCGAAGGTTCTACTTCGAAAGATCCTGAAGGGTAAGCAGATATCTAGATGTTTATATTTTGTTGCTTTCAATACAAATTTTACCGTTCTTTTTTATGACATTACTGTTTAGACGCTGAACAGACTGATATAATCAGTTTTTCGATAGGATGTGAAGAACACTGTTAGATCTGGGTGGGAAAGTATCGGGGGGAAGTAGTACAGCAAAACTCAAAAGTAGTCAATTTTGTTGGAAATTATTAGGAATTTTAAAATTTGGACTGCATTTTCGTATTCTACGTTTTTGACTAAAATTCGAAGACATCAAGTTATTTTAAAACTATAGACATTTTTAGGACAGATGGTAGTTTTATTTTTGGTTTAATATAATTTTTTTTATTAATATTAATAGTTATATTTTTAGCAAGTTACATATCTTTCACAGATGACGCTTATGATTTCGATATTTGGTTATCAATTAAACGCTCACCCAGGACTCATGTCTGCTTCTGTTAACCGTAGATATTCCACTTTCCTTGTGGAATAATGAAGGAAATTTGTTTCCTAATGACGTGTATGTTTCTACTAACAAAAATTGGTGTTTGACATCTCCATGTCCATAACCTGTATTCACAATTTTAATAAACCAATTGCAGGAAAAGATAAGATGCTTTTTTATGAAGTTTTTTAATTGACCATCGGGCGTAATCTTTTACATCTCTAGCTAACTTTATTAACAATCTCTAATGGTATTAGATCAAAATATTTATCAGCTCTGTTTTAAAATTATTTTGAATACAACAAGGAAATTGCGGAAATCTTTAGTAATATTCAACAGTCATTTTATTTTTTCCCCTTATCGTCTTTCCGTGACAGTTTAAACGATTGTACCACCGTATCTCTTTGCATTTGTACACCGATTCGAGCAGTGGCATTCAAATATTGTATTTTAAGGTTTTATTTGTTCGTTTGATTAGTCTCGTTTAATTGTATAGCACCTTTAGGGTTATAAAACCACAGTAATTGTAGTAATGTTGCAGTTAAAGTCACTGATCTGAGGAAATATGCAGCTGAAAAACCGAAAATAGTAATTATGCGCCAAGGTAGAAAAATGAGTTATTATTATACATCTTTCTACCGTGCTCATATAGCCTATTTTTCACTACTGGCATTCTATTTTTAAAATATTAATTTTTAAGGGTCAGTTGTACAATACGTAGTTCACAGATAGTTCATTTGAACCAAAGATCACTGGTGAACATGGTTCACATACCAATTGGTTGTACCAAGCCTAGTTCAGTTGATCGCCGAACAAACATTCTTTCAAACTGATGCTTCAATTTTTAAGACTTTTTGGAGTTAGTAAATAATTTTCAACGTCAAAGGCTGCCACAAACACACAGAGAACGTCCCAATCATTTTACAAAATGGAATGATAGAGATTTTAAATTTAGATTTCGACTTTCAAAAGGAGTTTTTGATTGAGCAATTGTCGGGAAATATATCTTCAAGAACTGATAGGTAGGTAACATGAATATTTATTATTAATAATATCAATAAAATATTGT
The DNA here is from genome assembly GCA_035357415.1 of Ophraella communa. Classification (NCBI taxonomy): domain Eukaryota; kingdom Metazoa; phylum Arthropoda; class Insecta; order Coleoptera; family Chrysomelidae; genus Ophraella; species Ophraella communa. The sequence continues at coordinate 25,107,208 of CM068994.1, read as the reverse complement.
TTATTAGTAATCATGCTCTTTCTCCAACTGAAATAATATTTCTGACGCTAGGATTTCTGGCAACTGCTTGTTTCCTGCTGCAATTAGCTGGAGATTTTTGTGACATAAATAAGTTAACAGCAAGTGGAACTTGGTGCAAAAGGTGATAAGAAAGTTAGCTAGATTGAAGAATCAATATATTAAAATGCCGGATATTGAAGAAGAATTGCAAATTGGAAGAAATGGGTTTTATAATATTGCAAGTGTATAGGAGCCATAGATTGTACACACATTAAAATGAAAAATCCAGATGGCCAAAATGCTAAGATTTATTAAAAATTAGGAATATTGTTTGTTGATAGCCAGGTTCTTCTCATATTTAGAAATTCTAAATTAGAAACATTACTTTGAAAATTGGGGATTTCGAGACAATCTACTTGTAGGTGATAGTGGATCTCCTATTAGGTCATATTTGATAACTCCACTTTCAAATCCCAGTACTCGGACAGACAATTTATTTAATAAGGCCCATATCAGAACTAGGTATCCAATTGAAAGGCTATTTGGTGCGTAGATACTTAAAATGCGTTTTCCAATTTTCATAAAGTAGTAGCCGTCATTGTGGCTTGTTCAGTGCTGCATAACTTTGCTATAATGATGAATGAAGAAGAACCAGCAGCAGATAATGCAGAAATTAAAGTAGCAATTGAAGTAACACATATCGTCAACAATAAATTAAGTGCAAGGCACGCCAATGGGCGGCAATTGAATAATAGAGAGAGAGAGAGAAATATGCTTTATTGTCAACCAAAATTTAACAAATTTTATGGACAAAGCTAAATAAAAATAACCTAATATCTAAATATCAATTAACAATAATTGATCGGTCCCATATAAATCATTTAAATAAATAAATAATTCACACAAACAAAAATTAAAAAGAATGATATGAGGTGAAGTGGGGTATATGTAAAAATGGGGTAATTGCGATAGTTGGTTTAAAAACCACCATTTAAATAAATTTTCTTATGCCATCTATTAGACGGAGCTTGAAGTATACTAGTCTAATGAGCCGCCACTAGAAACTATTGAAATTCAAACTTCTGTTTCAGTTAGGCTACAGCTATGCTTGTGTTTATTTTCTTTACACATTTACCCCGTTATAGAAACAATATATTATTTTTCTGGTAGGTAATAATAATAATTTAATTTTTATTTACTAGTAGGTCTAAGTAGTTGTGGGAAAACAAATGGTATAGGTTATTTAATTAAAACTTTTAAATTAACTTCAAGATTTGGTTATAACACATTTACCCCTTAAATTTTCCTTGTTGGGGTAAATGTATTATTACAGACTGGGTAAAATGTGTTATAGTTTATCACATTTACCTCGTTTGTATTACTTACTGGATTATTTAAACAGTTAATTTAAAAAGTTCTAAGTAGAGCAAGTTTTACAAGATTTATTTGTTATAGGCATCATGGTTAGTTGCTACAAAAGAAAAACTTCAAATGAAGGAAAGTATTCGGCAGCTGATCTTAAAACTGCAATGTCTGATGTTTTATCGGGTAGAAAATCAATTTATTATTATTGATACTGTATTTCAACAAAATATTATAAAAGTACTCCCTAACCCTATCGTTGACAGACGTGGAATGTACGAATTTCCAGTTTCCTTTAAAAACTTTCATATTCAACATTAATTTTTTGTTTTATTTAAAATAAGAATTAGATTTTTATTTCCGGTGTTGCATTGTTTTTTAAAAGTTTTATTGTTATTTTTTATTAAGTAATTATAAATTATGAAAAAAGTCACAGAAGAGCTTAAGCTTAAGTTGAATTTTTATACAATGGACTAGTTTAGTAGGATCATATTAATCAAAATGATAGCAATATATATTTAGGATAATATACCTACTTACTTATATTGGTATTCATTTTGCAAGTAATTTTTCTCATTTCGTAAAATTTAGTAATAAATAATTAGTAAGTTTTAAACGTAGCGCCAATTAATAACCAATAATGAAGTGTGTTTAAAAGCCAACGTTGTCACATTTTAGCTACGTTCGTTTCAAGTATTCTCAAAGAACTGGCGGCACAAAACACCGTGTTCTGTGACTAACTGATTGTACCAGTTGACAAGATATATGACAGGAGAGAAAATCGTGTTTATCTGTAATAAACAAACAAGACCCCTATTCTTGACGGTGATAGAATAGAACAGCCAATAGAAAGTGGGCGTGGTTCTATTGAAAATGCCAAAATTCGTTCTCTCACTGTACCGATAGAAGGGTTGCTCCCCGAGAGAACAATTACTACTTGGTTATTTTTGAAGGAACCGCTATAACACCAAGAGAAGGTGTTAGGGATTTTTATTTTCGAACCAAAAATAGTATAGAAGTAATTTCTTTCATAAACCAAACACAACCAAACAACAAATTAAACTAACGAAAATGACAGAATATTTTGTTTAGTGTTTTACTCCTTATTTGATAAAGTGTCAATCAGAGAACAAAAATATCGATATGTTTATCTCTTTTTAATGCCAACAAATAAGAGAGAAAGATAAGTTTCTCGGTTATATTAAAGCAAATCGACAACATCGCAAATTTTCTACCAATCTTATTGAAACACGTCACTTACCACTTATGACGTATGTAACCATTAAATTTAAATTTCAAAAGCCGATTATGGCTAGAGGATTAATTTTATAAAAATTTTTTTTGTACAGTTGAACCACTAAAAACCTATTTTATAAGATGCAAATATAAAAAAAAATCACTAAACTAGTCCATTACACCAGACTATGATATATACTGTTTACTACTGAATATGATTTTAAAAAATATTGCCTAACGTTAAAAATAATAAGCTTCGTTAAAATTTTTCATACACGATAATTACAAAACCCTTTAAAAAGTATATGGTTTTTGGCTTAAATTTTTAAAAACTTTCCTTGCAGCTTTGTGTTGTTGAAAAGTTGAACTAATCAAAAAGTATGTCGCATTTACACCACCTTGAGTGCATGATTTAAATGTAAACATACAAATATAAACATATCACTCCTTTTAAATCAATCTTAATTAGGTACTACTTACTAGCTAAAAAATAATTATGAAATACTTCATACTACATGTCAATCAGAAGTCTAAGATATATCACAGAATTCAGCTACTTTATAGTATGGTCTCTCCTGAAGGTATGCTTTAGTCAATAAATATTGGAAGTTTTGTTAAAACGAAGAGTTTTTTATTATTCTTATTTAATTAATGTATGTATAAACCATGTATGTACTTTTTAGTTCAACCATTGAGAAATTTTATTTACTATATTAAAAAATTAAAAATAAATACATAAAGAATAAATATTTATAATTATTTCGAATTTAACAATTCCATTCCAGTGTTCCATGTTCTTCTATTCTGGACATCCAACAACTGTACTTTAGTAGCCCATTCTTCTAGCTTGCAAACTAAAGATTCTTTCCTTGGAGTTTTAAATCTTATTGGAATTTTATTTTCTAAAACAAATAATATACTTTATAAAGACCTTACCTACGAAAAAGTCATTAATAAAAAAATACATTACACTGGTGGTTAATAAATTATAAAATTATAATATATCACATAACCTAGAAGTTCTAAAAATGTTCTAGAAATGCAAAAGTATTTATTTTTAACATACCTAAATGGATTGATTGGTACATCTAATGAAATTGAAATGAAACACAAATGTAACAAAAATTTTGAAGGTTTGAAGGTAAATTATTTTAAATTTATTACAGATGTCCAAAAGGCTGGAACCACAATATCAGAAAACCAGAAGAAATAACCATAAATAGTTTTTTATAAGGACAATTTTCGATATTAACAGTTTTCTTCGTTTAATATTTGGAGAAGACCAAGAGAACAGTATATAGGATATTTTATTTCGATATTTTTTGTTTGGCAACAGCGCTTTCTTGTAAAACAATACGACTCTAAAATAACTAAATATTAAATGAGATATATTTTTATTTTTTAGATATTGTGTTGTTATCACTGACAAATGACGACATTGGAATCTATGACATGCAACGCTTTTTGTTTTAATTTTATTGTAGTATTCTGTTCAGTTTGGATAACTCAGTACTCTATCATATAAATACGCCAATATTTTTAAACCCCCGTTAAGAGAATAAATATTTCGGTGTCACTGAAATTTACCACTCCCACAAGCACCGCTTTCATCCCATTATTGCAGTTTCGTGAGGGAAATTTGAAAGAAAACTCTATTTGAAATACTCGAAGAGGTTTACAAGGCTGTCACATAAACAACTGTTTCGTGGCTTTCGGATATAATTCATTCCGAATTTTCAGTTCTATACATAACTTTCATCCATTTGTGAGCTGTCACAATTTTATGTAGATACAAAACGTTCCGCTTTTTAGTAAAGAGTGTATATAAAGTGTGCTTTATAGTTTGAGGAAGCACAATATGCGTATATGGCAGCGCGGTGCCAGGGGCAGTTATATCTTCCTACAACATCAAACAGAGTAAACTTCGTACTGGATAATTGTTTAAGAACAAAAGCAAAATATTTTTATTCATTTTAAGCCTGTAATTTTACTTAAAACGTACCAAAATATTCTTTAAAAGATCATTTATTGTATAATAGACTGGAGACAATGAAAATAAGGAGAGTTTTAAAAGTTAATTGTAGGAAAATTAATTAAAAATTTGCTTAAGCAGTAATTATTAAATAGTTTGTTATAGAAAATGTCTGTTGCATATAGTTTCTAACGTTTTAATAAAGATTTTTTCTTTTTGCTTAAGAAAAAAGTAACAAAGCCTCAAGCCTTTCATAGATTTTGAACACGACTTTTTCGGAATCCGCTCCTTAGTAACTAATCTGGTTTGAACTTTTGAAATTACTCCTCTTTTTTATATGAAATATATCAGCACCCCGATTTACAAAATCTCACAAGGAGAAATTGAATTATAATTCTCTTAAAATAGACAAAAATGTATCCTTGAAATAAAATCTCGCGTAACGTGTAAGAGAGAATCAATTCTCCTGCCAAGACCCAGGAGAATAATCTCTTCTAGTAATTTTTGTCTTGTTATCTATTTTTAAATTACTTTAACTTTAAGATTTTGGCTATAAATATTGAATAATTAGTTTAAGGAAATTATAGAATGCTTATTGAAGGTGTTTTAAAAATGGATTTACTTGAACCCGATGAAATGTTACTTTTGTTGGAAGTATTATGGGACTTGGAAGATGCTGAACAGCAAGCTATTCTTGCAGTTCGTCGAAATGTTTTGAGAAAACTGTTTTAATTTTTTCGATCGTCAATTCCTTATTTGCCCCCGGAATGGAATTTAGTTTATTAGAAATTCTACCCAGGAGCTTTAATTGATTCTTCCGTCCAATTTGGAACCTACAAGAACCCCTGCATTGTCTTCCATCAACTGAACAAGCACTTCATTCTGTCTATTTGTAATTGTAAAATAATAAATAACGTTCGAAATATTATTGTTTATCTAATATAACCAACAAAAAGATTCGACTTTAATAACATACACTGTAAAAATGTCAATTTGTAATTTGATTGTTTGGGAATGGATAAAACTTTTGGCAACAAGATGCATAAAGAAGGGATGTGAATTCATGTGATGACTGCTCAAGAATACTGTTTTTCGAAGTAGGAGAGATTTTGAAGTGAGATGAGAAACTCTCACTAGAGAGAATTCATCTCATCTCACCAGTTTTCGGGAATCGATGGCCAGGTTTCAAAACATTACAATTTTGCTAGTAGTTTCGGAAACATCGTAAAATAAAAAAAACTATTTTTCTTCAATGCCTTTTATCTTGAAAAGTTACAAACAAAACTAATCACAATTACTTTTTAGTGTTTTTATGTATCCTAGAGATCGGGTAACCTTTTTAAAACACCCTGTAAAATATAATACTTTAACTGGTTCCAGAACCCCATTCTTAATAATTAATTCTTCACCATTTTACATATAGGGGTAGGTTTTTCTCCACGTTACATCAACCCCCCAATTTTTCTTTCTATGAAATCCTTATGAGTAACTTGCTGAGTTCAAGGTTTTTCCTTTTGTTTTAGCTTTCATCTATCTTTAAAATTTTTTTTGTTTTTTAATGTCTACAATTTCTAAGTCATACCTTCACCACTAGTCTTCCTGAACAACAATGTTCTTTAACTTGGTGTTTATACCATTAGTTTAACTATGTTGAAGAAGACGGTCCATATATTTTTTCTTTAGAAACGCCTCACCAAACGTTCAACTTTGGTAAATCTCTTTCGTATTCCTTAATTACCGTTGGATTTTCAGACCCCCATATGCGACAGTTATGTTTATTACATCTCCCGTTTAAATGAAATCCAGCCTCATCTGACATTATAAGTAAATCATCAGAAACTCTAAATAAATCTAGTAATGTCTCAGAAAAAACAATTCTGGTTTGAAAATCTTGAAACTTTGATGATTTAGAACCACTATTTTGAATACGTAGAACACGAAAATCGAGTTTAAAATGCAAAATTATGGCTAATTTCATTAAAAGTTCAATAATTTTGAATGCGAGTGTATACTTCCCATGAATTATTCGTAACTCGATTTAAGGATGTTCTACACATCCTATCGAGGAACTGACTGCACCAGTGGATTCAGCGTCACAAAAAACACCGTTATCCATAATCTCACGCAATTCAAAAGCTAAAAGTGTTTTTGTCAAAAAAATGAGCAAGGCTATATCCTTGGATTTTTGTCAAAATTCAACAAAAATTTGATTATCATAAAAATGGTTTAGAACCACCATTTTTAATACATAGAACACGAAAATCGAGTTTAAAATGCAAAATTATGACTAATTTCATTAAAAGTTCAATAATTTTGAATCCCAGTGTATACTTCCCATGAATTAATCGCAACTCGATTTAAGGATGTTCTACACATCCTATCGAGGAACTGATTGCACCAGTGGATTCAGCGTCACAAATAACACCGTTTTCCATAATTTCACGCAATTCAAAAGCCAAAAGTGTTTTTGTAAAAAAAATGAGCAAGGCTATAGCCTTGGATTTTTGTCAAAATTCAACAAAAATTTGATTATCATAAAAATGGGTTAGAACCACTAAATAAATCTAATAGTCTCAGAAAAAACAATTCTGGTTTGAAAATCCCTTTCATATATTTTTGGTGTATCTACATTTTATAAGGAGTTAACTTCAATACCTTCATACATCACTGAACTTTCGAGTTTTAAATTTAAATTCCAGTTGACAGTTCGCTGTGTCAGTTTCTTGAATCTATAAAAATCTCAAAGCCTACTTTTACTTTGAAGCCCGTAGATGCCTACATAACATTCTATCCTAAATAATCAAATAACTCACTTAATTTTCTTCAAAACTTTAACAAATTATACATTTTGTCAAAGGGAAAGAGTTCGTCTTTCAGATAGAATAAAAATATATAGGGTGTTCCATTAAAAAAATTGACGATATTTGCATTTAAAAAACACCTTTTTTTAAAACACTCTATATAAGAGTTTACTAATTAAAAATGTATACTAAAAAAATCTTTATATAAAAAGAAATTGTTCCCCGAAAACCGCACCTCTCTATGGTTTTTATGTTCCGATATATCTGCAGTTAAAATGAATCAGAAATTTCTGGGACACCCGGTATATTAATTTCTAAATTATTCACAAATTTCAACTACATTTTTGCGAACATTTGGGAACTTATTTAACCCCTTGCTAATAGTATCTCCCTTAGCCTGATGATGGCCTTTATTGTGGGCCAAAACTAGTAGCTTTATACTTACACCTTTATAATAAAAGTTTGTGACATTGACTGTGTTTTTCCTTTCTTCACATATAATATGCAATTTAAAATTAGGCATATGAAAAAGAACTAACTACGACCTGTACTAACCAGTATTTCCTATAAATGAATTAATCTTTGTGTTTCGTGGAATTAGCAGTAAATTGTGCCGTAAATTTCAAATATGAAATCTTCTAAAGAAAATTAAAAGGTAAGGCTTTCATAAAAAGTTATCATTTGCAGTAACAGACGACGCAATTGCTATGAAAAATCCAATTAAGAAAACACTTATGATTTCGAACAAAGGGAGAAATATCCAAAGAAAATGAAATCGGTATTATTAAACTGTAAACTCTGTAATTCTGAAACCGAAAATGAAAAAATTGCATTAGTCGTAAGTTATTAAATTGCAAATAAAAGGGAAACTGTTGTTTGCCATTTTTACGTACAGGGTATTGGAATAAAGTCAATAATTTGTAGATTGAATGTTTTATACCTAATGAAAACAAATTATAGATAGATACATATGATTTCGAGGCCATGATGTATGTTACATAAGAAATCACCAAGTAAAGTTTTACAGTTAAATGTTCCAATTTGAAACTTGATTTCATTAAATTTAATGTTTTTTCACACCTTTTAGTCTTTTTAGGTACCTTCACAATTTATCTGATCAATACAGAAAGTTATTAGCGTCTTGCTGAATACAATATTTTAATTCATAAAAGAATTTAACATGAGCGTCTATAAAATTTTTAATCTCGACGCATATCTTAAAGAGTAGCAAAAAGGCATCTCGCAGGTAGATTAAAAAAAAGTAAGAAAATAAAACTAGAACGGCCATTATTTATGCAAGACAGTTAAAAAGGATTGTAAAAAGTTATGTGGTTAAAAAGGAATGGGCGCAAGTTATGGGATTTCGGGAATTTTTTTATTAAAACCACTCCAGTACTTTTTTATGCTCATTTTAAACTATTACCAGTTGCCAGGACTGGCACGACCCGCATACAGGGCCGTTACAATTTATGGAAATATTCCTAATTTTTATAATTTATTACAAATCGTCGCCTTAATAAGAAAACTGCCTATCTCCATTTTGAAACATTTTACAGGAGAGGAGAAAAACATTTCTTCATGTCACTTGTCAAGTCGGATATATGCATATTTCTATGGTGCGTTTTAAAACTAATTGGTATAATTGACACACAGTAGATTTAATCCAAGGATGGCTTTGATGTTATTCTAATAGATGGCAGAATAACCTCGTTTCCTCAAAAAGTGGAGATAGGCAATTTTCTTATTAAGGCGACGAAATATGATGATTAATACTCCAATCTTTAGTTTATTTGTTTGGAGTTGGTAGCTAAGAAAAGTCAGTAAATCGTAAAATGTAAACAAGACCATCAATCAGTAGCACACGTACTTATTTATATCGGTATTAAGAAATTTCTTTTAATCATCATATTTTAATCTTCTTAGGTAAGGGATAAGTAGTCATAATACGATATTTAGAATATTTTGTTTTTCGATTTTAACGAGAATAATTGTGGTCGTTAGGGATGTTAAGGGATTAAGGTAACCCTATGTGTATAATTGCAAAAACAGGTACGTTATTAGTCTATAAATTGAGGATTTGTTTATATCCTAATACATAAGAATATAGGTACTCGTTAGTGTTGGTAGTTTGTTACAGGTTTATTTTAATTGCTTGATATAATATAATTATTCAACAAATAAATCTACTTACAGTTTGAATCCATAACATTTTCTAAAATTATTTTTATTAAATATCATTGTTTATATCTTGCATTACAAATATTTGACCATGAACTTAATTCTTCTTTATTATAAATCACACAAATTAACAAACATTGACCTTGAACTCTATTCTTCTAATTAATAACAAATTAAATTGTACTTTGTGCCTACTATGGTTAGCTACTGTCACCAAAGGTTGCCTAGTTGTGGAAAGGAAATAACGTTGTCTTTCTCATTTCCTCATGCTGTCACTTTATTCTTTCTCGTTGGAACTCAAGCCAGGAGGTTCCCATTATGTATTTTATACGGATTCTGAAAAAGAATTACAATTACCCATTTAAGATCAGATTAAGTAATTATCTTAAGTCGAAGTAGACTATATACACCCATTGTGGATAACAAAATTACTTAACTCTTAAGGCCGCTGCCATATACGGTAAGCACACTATTTTATTTTTGCCAAGTGGTTGTCTTAGATAACGCCTGGTTATCATTCAAAACTGGTAGAAAAGTTACCAACGACGTCATGAAAAAAAGAAGATAGTAAAGAGTGGCTCCAGAGCAAGAATGTTTCTTTTGACGATACCATGCTGAAAACGGAATTACTGCAAATTGCAGAGCGCCATAAATTACAATATAAAAGATATGTAATTGACGAAATGGCGAAGGAAAAAGAAATAACTGTATTACGTTTGCCACCTTATCACTGTTAATTAAACCCTATAAAATTAATATGGGCACAGGTAAAAGGTGATGTGGCAAGAAACAATACAACTTTCTTTTGGAAACGTAACACGGGAAAATTGTACCAATGCCATAAACCATGTGAAGAAGAAAGAAGATTGTTGATATATTTATTAAAGAACTGTTCGAACCCATTGTAATTCCTATCGGACCAGGCAACGAATCTGACTATTATTGTTATTATTTAATTTTTATTTTAATTTGAAATATGCGGTCATTCAGCTACCTGTTGTGACAATATTATCTAGGGTTTCTATTGTGTTTGGATTACTTAATCCCTAACATTGTTCCTCTGGGGCCTCTGGCCCGAGAAAGATCCGTTTCTGTTTGTGCCTGTATGAATGTGTTGTGGACCATCCTACACTGCCCTTCCCAGTGCCCATCCAAAATCCACATAACCAATATGTCACCTTTAAACCTTTATACACACTACAAAGCAGCCGTGCAGACGATTCTCTTCCAAAATCAAGGCTCCAATAACAAACCAGACTTTCAGCTATCCACTTTAACAACCCAAAAGCGAGCAATCTCGTTAAGAAGAAGAACCAACCACAGAATAAAGAATATCTATATTCTATTTTTGTATTGGGGATAGTAACTGCACAGGTAGTCGTAACAATTTGTACGATATATTTTAATAAAATTTTGTTTAAGTACTTACTGAAGCATAATAAGTAAATGATAAGAATTTCAAAATGTTGGCATTGCTTTAAAGCCCTTTTACCATTAATAATTTGTGGATGCACCCCGATGTGTTACGCATTCTCCAACGCGCCTAGGCATGCTTCTTATCAGGTGGTCAATGTCCTCCTGTTATATCTCATTCCAGGCAACCACCAACTCCTCAAAAGTTCTTCTAGAGTCTAAGGAGGACGTTGCAAATTGAGCAATCTCCTACCCATCATATCCCACACGTGCTCATTTGGGGATAAGTCGGTAGAACTTGGTGGCCAATGTAACAATGTGACATTATGTTGAAAGAAGTCTATTGTGACTCTTGCGACATGTGGTCGGGCATTATCTTGTTGGAAAGTTGGATTTGCCAGGGTGTCAAGATATGGTAAAAGATGGGGTTCTAAAACTTTTTGAATATAACGCTGCGCGTTCATGTTACCTCTGATGAAGATGCCTTTCAACAAAAAACCGGGGATTTCTCCTTTCACCACGTCGTCTTCTAACCCTCGCTCAACCATCGTGCAAGCCTAAACAAAATCGAGACTCGTCACTAAAGACAATACTAATCCAATCCTGATCCCAGAGTGACAGTTTTCTGCACCACTCAAGGCGATTACGTCGGTGTTCTGGAGTTAACGGGAGGACCCAGTCTGGTCGGTATAAAAGAAGACCAAAACGTCTTATTCGTCGGTAAACACTTCGCATGCCAATAGGTCTTCCGTGTTCTGCAAACCATTCATTTGCAATGGATCTAGTAGTGGAGAAACGGTCCCCTAAGGCCAATAATCTTAGGCGGCGATCTTCACGGTCTGTTGTTCTACGGGGGCGTCCAGAGCCCCTTGCTCTTTGCGTACGGCCTTCTCGAAGCCATGCCTAACAACACCTAACCACGGTGTCTACACTTCTTTGCACTCTAACTGCAATTTCCCGAAAAGAAAATCCAGCTTCCCGAAGTCCCACTATACGACCCCTATCAAACTCACTAAGTTGACGAAATCGTACAGGTCTCCGTACCCTAGGCATCGTAACCAATCGTAAAGAATGTCAAGAACCAAAATCCGCAAAATTTGGATCTTTACTACGGCTACAATATTCATTTTTGGATTGTTAGTGGATTTCAAAAAAAGCAGTATAAAAACCGGAATCTTCAACTGATAAGGCTGAAAATTTTATCAATTGTTTATTTCAGTAAAATAAATAAATTCACCAAATTTTATTAAAATAAAATCATTTAAACTGGGTGTTCGGATTTTTATGTCACTTAGTATATTTCCAAAGTTTTCCTGTACTGAATCAGAATAATGTTTGATTGAAATGTTTAATAAAACTCGCGTGTTTTATGTCCTAAGCGAAGGTCTATCGTATCGGTCAGTTTAACTACGATAACCTTTTGTTCGGCATCGCTCAGACCGACCCTAGCCATTGCAAAAATTACCCCCGGACTCTTTGATTAGATTAGAAAGGTCGGTCTCAATGGCCGCACCACAATTTTTGTTTCAGTGAAATATTAATAAAAGAAGGTTTTGCGTGGGGTTTTAAAATGAGAGTTTCGGGAGGTATTAACGAAATGAAGGATTGCGCAAAAACCGAGGAACGGCTTTTAGGCAGTTTGAATAATTTAAATGTCATTTGTGTAGAAGAATACTAATGGACCATATATATACATGATGTTATTAACGAAAATTTAATTAATATATTCCGTGATTACGAATCATATTTGGCAACACGGACTAGGGGATATTTTTGTGTTTCATGGCTATATTCATGGAAATTTCGGTTATTTTGGATGCGCAGCGAATGTCTTTGTGGAAGTGGATAAAATTGTATATTGAATTTTCTTTACTAATTTAAAGTACACTGCACAGACATATAAAATACAATAGACCGAGCTATTGATATGTGATGTGATAAATTTTAATTGCCAATTAGAGGAATAAGAGGATGAAAACCGAAATTCACGGCCTTTTATACCTTTTCCTTAATTATGACACTAATGACATTAAATTAGCAATCAATTGTTTCAATTTGCAAAATTTAACGTAAATTTACATAAAATGATAAAAAATATTTGAATGTTTCTTTAATAATATAAAGAAAATCTGTATTCTTACATTCATGAAAAAGCTATTTAAATTATTTTTTGATCAGTTTTTCCATATAAAATTGATGTTTGAAATCTGATAATTTTGGCAGTTCCAACTCCTTGAATTTTTGCAAATTTGAGCAAATAACATGAAATGGATATTAATTTGTGCATAAATTTCTTAAGATAGTTCTATTATAATTTTTAAATACTAATTTGACTTAAAAGAATGAAAATTAGGCTTTTAAAAGAGCTTATAACTAATGTACAAACTTGAATTACTATTTTACATACATTTTTTCTAACTAAATTGCTGAACATTAAGTTTTATCAACTGTTGTTGAAATGTTCTTTTAAGTGGTCACTATTTGAGTTTTGATAATAAAGTAGGGCTACACTGTCTATCCCTGTAACATTTATAGTTAATACACTGATTTCACCCTTGTCTGATAGCATTTAACATTTAACTACCTAAATTACATAATTGTTTATTAAACATATGAATTAAATTAACAGTTTTAAATATATTATTTTGGTTTTAGATTCAGACTTTAACTTCCAGAGAAAAATATATGAATTGGAACTTGCTTGATTGTTATGAAATAATACTACAGGATCCTATCCAAGATAAAGTCGTTCAATAAATTCTTCCTCTATTTGAATGTTTAACATTTAAGAATACCATACCGAATATTTTAAAAGAAATAAAGAAAAGTGGCTGATATATTAATGAGAATTAATTTAATATCCTTTTATATTTTCATACTTAGATAAGTTTTACATTACATTTATATTTGAGCTTAGCTTTTTATCTCAATATAGAACAATGTAACATTCCTAATATTACACATTCTCTATAAGAGTCTTTTGGGCTCTTACTACTGTAAGTGCTTGTACAAATTACATATAAAGTCCTTTATTATCCTATAAACATTGTCTTTTCATTTGTGTCATTAATTTGATGACAAATTACTAACTAAATTGATATTTTTAGGAACTTTTTAGTTATACTTGTGGTGTAAGAACAATGCCGATAAAACCGACGAATTAGACCCGCTGCATTGACCATTCTTTAGGGTTTAGTTAGTCAGTGACGGCGCTTAAGCTTGGCGAGTTTTTAAGCAATATGCATAGATCATTGGTCTGAATTAACTATAATCAGAAAGCTACAGAAATTATCGACACCATAAAAGCAAAAAACAAATGGAAAACCTGCTAAAGAACTACGTATGAAGATTGAAGAAATTAAAGACTGGTATCGCTAAAAACGTATTAAATTTGTTAACAAATAAGTAATTGTCTCAAAATCAGTTTCCCATAATCAGTAATCCACGAGTTATTCCCAAAATTGATTATATCGATTTTTCAGCTGAAATCGTTCAGCGCCATATTGACAAGTTAAAAAACAGGGCCCGATAAAATTTCTACATTATTTTAAAAAAAATGCTCAGATGTCCTCTCTGCTCCACTATCACTAATGATGCGTTCATCTTTTAATGCACACTCTTTGCCTTCAATTTGGAAAAGTGCTTCGGTGACACCTATTGTTAAAAAAGGAAATAAGTTAGATCCCAATAATTACACACCAATAAGCCTTACACCTGTTAATTGTAAAGTTATGGAATCAATAATCACAGAGTGTCTTTCAGAATTTTTACTTAGCGTAAATATTATTCCTCTACAACAACATGGCTTTGTGAAAAGTAGATCGACCATGCCTAATTTACTGTGGTGTGTTAATGAGTGGATAGCAACATTAGATAAAAAACGACCTGTAGATGTAATATATTTAGACTTTGCAAAAGCATTTGATCGGGTACCAAGAAGAAAATTGATGTATAAACTAGAACATTTTGGCATTCGCGGACAACTTCTTGAGTGGATTAATGATTTTTTAACAAACCGGGAGTTTTGTGTTAGAATTGGCAAGTCGCTGTCATCTAAAAAATCGGTTTTAAGTGGTGTTCCACAAGGATCTGTTTTGGGTCCACTACTATTTGTGTTGCATGCCAGTGATCTTGAATCTCATATTAAATCTAAGAAAGCTTTCTACGCAGACGATACAAAGATATTTGCTGACCCACTCTTCAATGGGCAAGACTAACAAAGTGACTTAGATTCGATCTTCAGGTGGTGTTCGGATTGGATGTTACCTCTAAATAGAGAGTGTGTGTGTGGTTTTACATTTGGGAAAAAATAACCCTCATTTGTCTTACTCTATAGACGGGCATTTACTGGATACCGTGGAATCATAAGTGACCTTGGTGTAACAATTACTGAAAATTTGAGTTGGTCGGAGCATATTTCAAACGTTACTAAAAAAGCGAATACTTAGTAAAACTTTTACAAACATACCATTTTCGGGTTCTATTTGTTTGTATAAAACTTTTGTCCGACCCCTACTGGAGTACTGTGGAACGGTTTGGTGCCCAGAAGTAGTACGCGATAGAACTCTTCTCGAAAATATCCAAAAGAAGGCCACCAGACTATCTTTTACACGAAGAAGGCCAGATTACCAACAAAGACTTTCTTTAGCAGGGTTCCAACTTTTGAAGCTCGTTGACTCCGTGGTGACTTAATTATCACCTTCCGAATTTTAAAGTATGGATATCGAGATTTGCAACACTTGTTCATTTTAGATGATCACAGCAGACTACGTGGAGATAGTTTGAAAGTGAAGAAGGAACCCTTTTCATCGATAAGACGCCAAGATTTTCTGTGTAATCGTATTTTTAGTAATATGAAACAGTCTCCCAACGGAAATTATAAATTCCCCATCTATAAATGTTTTCAAAAACCAACTAGACAGTTATTTGTTTGTAAACTGATCAGCGTTGTGCACAATCTATTATAGTGTATTTGAAAATCAAGAGAGAGTAAAAATTCCCAGAAATGTTTTGCAGTTATCAGTGTTAAAGGCAGTAAACCATAGACGTGCGTTTTCAAAATTAAATTAATATGGAAATAGAAATATATAATTTGTTTTAGTTATTTATACCTAGATTACCAATTTTAGATAGATAAACATAATTCGTAAGTAGTAATTTAATTTGGGTAAAATGAAGAAAAAGTCAATATTATTTTAGGCATTTTGTTTTAGGCATATGTTTATTTACAAAATATGTATATAATATGTACAGATAATTACAATTAATATGAGGAGCTAAAAAAACAATTAAGTAGGTATATGAGAAAAAAAAACCAACCGCAAAGATAAAATTTGACGAGCAACATGCAAAAAATACGACAATATTAAATCTTAAAAAATAAAAATCTAAAAATAAAATTAAAGTACATAAATTAATAATTTTAAAGTTATGGTTCCTCGCACTCTGTGTCAGAAGATTCACCATCTGATTCTAGAGAAATTACAATGGGCTCTATAGTAATATCAATTATGTTATCTAGCTCCCACATTTTTTTTTTTCTATTTCTGTAACGTGTCTAATACATTTTTGCCAATTTTCACTTGTTACTTCAGATATTGCCTTATTGAAGAGATTTTTAACATCTGATAATTTAAAAGTAGTGTTATTTCTGGCAACATAACATAATAGTTAACAATTCTGCCCTAAGCATTGTATTGTCAAAGGCTAAATTTTTAGAAGATAA
This sequence comes from Ophraella communa, assembly GCA_035357415.1. NCBI lineage: Eukaryota > Metazoa > Arthropoda > Insecta > Coleoptera > Chrysomelidae > Ophraella > Ophraella communa. Next base: position 25,090,521 of record CM068994.1, on the reverse strand, counting down.
CCATTTTGCAATTTCATCCTTTTTCCATTTAGTGGTTGGTAAAGGTTCAAGTAATATGGAGTGGTAACTTGCATTGTCCATTACATTAACCGATCCTTTTGGTATGAATTGAATCATCTGTTCAAAATATTCCTCAAATACGTCTCCATTAATTTCTTCGTGATAATCAACGGTTTTTTTTTATTCAAATAAGAGTAAACCATTCTCAAGAAACCCGTTTGTACTGCCTATATGACAAATAATTAATCTTTTACCTTTTCCTATAGGTTCCTTAAAACCAGTAGTATATCCTTCTAGAAAAGCTTGATGGGATGATTTTATATTTTTTCTTTCCAAACTCTTCCTACACAATGTCCTTCATTAACCCATGTTTCATCTAAATAATAAATATTTTTATTTTGAGCTTTAACTTGTATTCTTTTGAGGTACTGTCTTCTCCAACATACAATTTCTTCAGAATTAATTAGCATTGAGTGCCTGCCCATTTTTTCAAATTTAAAGTTTAACTCATGTAGCGTTTTCCATAGTTTATCCCGGCTTATTGTGGGTAAATCAACATCATTTGTAATGGCTTGCAAAACTTTATCTAAAGTTGGTATTTGCTTGTTTATAAAAAATGAGTGAACAAGCTTACGAATAGCATTTTTAAAAAACTCGTCCACGTTGACTTTTAATAGTTTTTGTCTACCTGGTTTCGGCTTTGGTGAGGTTACTCCACCTGATTTTTCCTCCTTTAGAATTCTATATATTGTAGATTTTCCATATCCCATTGCCTTAGATGTTGTTTCAACTACACTGTCAATAGTGTTTGAGGGATTTTGATGTTTAAAATAGTGGTACACATTCACTACAGCACTCTTTTCATTGAGCGATAAATGGTCTAGTTTTAATTTTTTCACTGGCGTATACTCATAAACTGCTTCCATTTTTAGTCACTACTATTTGTCACGTTTATCGAAAATCAAATAACTGCATTTCTAGAAACTTAAGCACTATTTAAGTCAAAATATCTGTCATTAGAAGCTGTTGCCATTCGGAGGTCGTAAATAACAATTATTATCCCTTTCTAATCTGGTTACGCCTATGACGCACGTTAATCCTCTTAGGCCTACTGTAGTAACAATGAAAGATCATAAAATAATGTGATAGTCCAAGAAATTTAATAAATTTTGTATTGAAATTAACAAAAACAATTTAGAATGCATTACAAATATTGAAGTTTTACCGCACTATAGTTTTGCATACCGAATTAGTTTTTATTCTGGGAATTTACTCTCTCTTGATTTTCAAATACAGTATAGTCTAGAGTTTATTTGCGAAACCATAATGTAATAATAATAATAATAATTTTCACGGACTGAGATGGATTAAGGGTTAACATTTGTTTTAGAATTATTCTATTACAAGAAAATGTATTTCTGTCTTTCCAGAACTGCACGAAAAAAAAACAAAAACACTTTCCAAGATCCATTTTTCATCCACTCATTTTTTATATTACTTTAATAAAAATAATTTGTGCTCGCTATTTTTTCCATGAACACAAAAAGCACATTCGGGCTTCCACTAAAATTGTGTCTTTCTTCTTCTCGCCATTCAGGTAACGTTGTTTTGTTTTCAGAACCCCTCCAAACTACGTGGTATTATGATCAAAGCGGACTACTTTCCTTCGCCTATTTCATATACCTTACTTGTGTGTCTGTGTACGTACGGTACACAGGTGGCCATTTTCACAGCCATTTCAAGTTAACTCTGAAAGCATTCATATGTTTTCTGTCGTATGTATTTTGTCGATATACTCGCAAATAGGCGCTTTATCATTTCACGATAATGTACAATAAGTTACCGGTGCCATCAACGTCATCCAATTTTTTATATCGATGCTGTCAATCGATTCTACTATATTTTCATTACTTTGGGGCTAAATCTCTATTTAAAAATGTATACAATCGACTTTTTATGTGGTAACCGGAGAAAAAAACCCACATTGGGAAAAAAAGGACCATCTGCAAAATAACTAGTGTTGTATTATAGATACCGCAAAGTTCTTTCCTGTGTCTATAAAATTTCCCAAAACCGATTCACTCGTTCGGCCAGATCTCTGTAAATCTTTTGTTATTTATCTAAGCGTATCCCGTCCGTCGTCCCTTTTCGGTTTGTTTTTTCTGTGTTGGCAAAGCTGACATCGCTCGAAAGTTTATTATTGCGGGGTATACGGTTCTTTCCGATTAAAATCAAAGTTTTTCTTTGAAAAGAAATTAAATTGTAGTAGATAAAAGTTGATAGAAAAGTTCAACTAAATAAAATAAATGGATGTTTAAGCTTTAAACTCCTTTACATAATTTATTTTGTCGAAGATGGTGGTGCTACAGGGAGAAGTAATATTAAAGTGTCTTTAATATGACAGGAAATATATTTAGACGTACATTATATCCCATAATATAGTCAATTAATCAAAAGAGATTTAGTAGCACCCATGGGAATCTACAGTATGATGCAAATGTATGCAATAAATTCATTATTTCAGAAATAGACGACTTTTAAAAAAATCTTAGAACACGTCAATTTTAATTTTTGAATGGCCATCAACTGCTATATAAGAGTTGGACATTACGTCATTAGTGATGGCGTAATGACCATCGACGACTTTTTGAAATACAAACCGAGGTCACGTGACAGCTTCTTATCACCTTTGCAACAATGTAATCATTTGAATATTTATGTCTACAGGGTTAACCAAAACTGTTGGTTTATTAATATAATTAACTTAGAATAAATGTTTACTTAAATACAATTAAATTACAACAAATGTTCAAATTGCCGACCTTCAGCAATGATACAATGAGAAAGGCGAGCAGTATATTCTTTCCCAACGTTTTCGAGGACTTCAGGTGTTATTTGTGCAATTTCCGTTAGGATTTGCTCCTTCAACTCTTCTACATTATTCGGTCGATTTTCATATACTCTGCTCTTTAAATATCCCCACAAAAAAAAGTCTAACGGAGTCAAATCTGGAGACCTAGGTGGCCATTCGATAGGCCATCCATCTTCCTGGGAAAACGTTAATTTCGTACCTCAACGCCATAGTATAGGGGCGCCCCATCCTGTTGGTACCAAAAATCATTTCTATTTAGAAATAGCTGATTCAGCCGTGGCAACAGATAATTTTGAAGAAATTCCAGATAACTAGCAGCAGTTAGGTTTTCCTCAAAAAATATGGCCCTACAATTTGATTGTTTATAATGCCGGTCCAAACATTCATCTTCTCGGGATATTGTGTCCTATACTCTTCCATCCAATGTGGATTTTCACTTGCCCAATATCGACATGTCTGGCGATTTACGTGACCGTTCAGCATAAAAGACGCTTCATCTGAAAAAAGTACCTTTTGTATGAAACCCGGATCTCTGTTACATTCTTCCACAACGATTTCGCAGAATTCGATTATTCTACCAAAGTCATCTTCTAATAGCTCTTGGACCAGATGTACTTTGTATGGATGCCACTTCTCCTTTTTTAGCACTCTTACAACAGTTGATTGGTGGACATTATTATCTAGTGCGACCTGCCTAGAACTGGTGTGAGGATTTTCTTGAAACGCCAGTACAACGTCCAGTTTTTTGGCTTCAGATATTGATGTTCTACCCCTTCTGGGAAGATCTTTAACATGGCTCGTTTCTCTAAATTTTTTTTCAATTTTACTTACTGTTGATTGAGTAATTGGATCGCGATTGGGGTATTTAGAATTAAATAAATTACGAACTTCTGCTTGAGTCCTCACTCTATCTCCATAACAAATCATGGGTAAAATCTCGATTCGAAGAGTAAAAATTTGACGTCTATTATTTGACAGATTCACAGATCACAGATTCACATTTAAATTATAATGTACAATTGTTTTTATCAATGTATTTTTTTTCGGAACCAACAATAAACACTATTTTGTTTTATTCCCAGTGGCGGTCCTTAGTGTATTTTAGTTCAGGAATGAATATTTATTGTACCCATGTAGGAAGTCCCCAGAGTTGACAATGGAGCCAGTCCCGGGAAACCTAGCTTCGGCGCACCTGTATTGGCCCACGCATGGGCCAGGCTGTTTAACCCAGCCTCGGTCTTGCCAATGATTATTCAAGCTTGGCCCAACACTGGCTGGCCCAGCCTTGGCCATGCCATGCTTAGGCCGTTCAATGGGAGCCCAAGCTTGTGCCAAGACTGGATAAACCAACGTCGGCCGTTCAATGGTAACCCAGCCTGGGCCAGGAGTGGATAACCCAGCCTGGGCCATGCCATTGATTATTCAAGCTTTTGCCATTTATAAATAAACTTGCTAGGATACAGATGCTAATATTTAACTAAAATTATTTTAACTCACACTTAAAACTCTAAAAGACAATTAAAATAATCATTTTACACAAATGCAAAAAACAAATCTAAACTAATAAAGTAAAGTCATTTAAATAAAATTAATTTTCCCGCGCTTAGTTGATTGGTTGCGCATTCTAATTCCGAGGCCCGAGACGAATGCTATCGGTTGCAATCGATTGTCGTTCGTATACATCGTACATGCAACGTTTTGTGTTTTGTCTATGCATGCAAGATTGCCATTTGCTAGGTGTTTTAGTTAACATTTTTAATTTTATTTGCTTTTTCAATCTTTTAACTTTAATATGCCGGAAACTAGTAAACATTACGGCCCAGTGGCCCAGTCTTGGCAGCCAAGCCTGGCCCAGCCTTAGCAACCAAGCCTGGACCACTCTTGGCAACCAAGCCTGGCCCATCGTTATCATTCCAGACTTTAACCCATCCTGGGCCAACCCTGGCTTACAAGCCTGGGCCAGAGTTCTGCATAGTTGGCCCAAGCTCGGGCCAAGACTGGGCCCGTGGTAATTTCCCCTATGGGTAATTCCAATTATGGAATTACAACCATGTAGCTAACCATGTAGAAATAAATATTTAAATGATTACATTGTTGCAAAGGCGATAAGGAGACCTTTTAAATGAGCTGTCACGTGTCGGTTTGTATTTAAAAAAATCGTCGATGACGTCATTACGCCATAATGACGTAATGTCCAACACATCTAAAGCAGTTGATGGCCATTCAAAAATTAAAATTGACGTGTTTGAAGATTTTCTTTAAAAGTCGTCTGTTTCTGAAATAATGAATTTATTCCATACATTTGCATCATACTGTATGTCAGCAACAGCAGTTTAACAATTTAAGACACATTCAATTTAAATAAATAATATAAAAAAATATTCTAAATATAGTATTATGACAATACGATTTAATGACTTTTCTTAGCTGCCAACTCCAAACAAATGAACTATAATCTATTTTCTCTATATGTAAAATACATTGTGTGGGAATTTATTAATAAACATATTATTAATATTATTATTCATTGAGAACCCATGATAAATAAAACATTTCCTCAAACTTCCTTTTAATAATTTTAAACCGGAAGTAGAAAATTAAGAAAGCACAAAAAATTTTTAAGGTTTTATCCACATTAATTATCTTACTGAAACCCTCCGCTAAAATACTGACAATAAAGCCGGCTAGAAAGCAATACACGGGGATGGTTTATGAATATGCAAAAAAAACACGGAAACACTCTAAAGCTCCAATATCCAAGGCAAACAAGATTCTTTTTACAAAAGTTTATGACTTGAGCGACGGAGTACGGAATTATTTATAAGTGTACTTACCCCAGGTAAAAATTTCATGCAAGTCCTTCGGTAGCAGGATAATGATGTACGTTCCAGAGTATGTGCTAGGTTCAACAAAGTTTTTATTTTCGATTAAAACTATTCAAAACGGTTCTCCCGTGGTCTATAAAAGCCCGTTTTCCTAGTAGTGGTGGTCGATTTATATATTTATGCCTTAAGGGGCGTTGGTCGGTTTGTAGCCGGAAATAAATTATGACTGTTGCAACTTTAGAAATATATCCTTGTATAAATGTTAAATAAAAGTTTTGTCGTCTTGGAAAAACCTCTGAAAACTTTTCTGGAATCGTAGTTATTTGTATTAGCTATAAAGATACATCATAATCTAAGAGCTAGAAACCGAGAGGCACTGTATGTGCACAGAGTTTTCTACAATCTTTAGAGCAAAAGCTAAATATTTCTAAAAGTAATATTCATAATTTCTTAAAAGAGTGTATAGAACCAACATTTGGAAACTGTAACGTTTATTGGTCTAAGTAAAATATTGTAATGTGTATCAGAATTAAAAGTACTAAAGTTTGTTTGGAGTTGGCACCTAAAAAAGTCATTAAATCGTAAAATGTTGTAAACAAGACCCTAAATCAGTAGCGAACGTACTTATTTATATATAGGTACTCGTTTGATCTATATTTTTATTATTTTACGCCAAGAATATTTTCGGTCGTGAAAATGGCGTCAAGTTCGAGTTTTGTTCCAGTACAAGTTGCTTATTTAAAACAAAGAGAAAAAATTATTGTTTTAAATGTTCATGATGCACTAATACATCAAGATGCATCAGCAACTATGTTCGTGATGTGGTGACTAAGTGCTCAAATATGACCGGTGTTAGTGAACGAAGTATCTATCGATTTTTAAGTGAGAGAATACAGGGAATAGTAAACCAGCGAGGGAAGAACTATCTTTCATTTAGATAAAACATGGTTGAATAAGGAGGGTGGTCAAGCAGTTCAAACCGTAATTCGTGGATTTTTGCCATGGCAACCGCTAAGGTGTGAGGCGGTGCATTGTCTTGGTGAAACAAAATTCTTTTTTTCTGCAATTTCTGCCTTCAGCTTGTCAAGTAATGATGCGTAGTATGCTCCTCTAATGGTTTTTCCTTTCTGAAGATAATCGATTAAGATAACTTCATGACTATCCCAGAAAACAGTTGCCATCACTTTCCCAGCCGAAGGAACAACCTTTGCTTTTTTTGGAGCCGATTCCCCATTCGCAGTCCACTGTTTTGACTGTGCTTTTGTTCTGGAGTATAATCGTGTATCTCTAAAGTAATTAATCGGCGCCAAAACTCTGATTTATTGCGCCTAAACTGCGCCAATAGAGAGTTGGAAATGTTCATTCGAACACGTTTTTGGTCCCAAGTGAGCAAACGCGGCACCCAACGCGCGGACAGCTTTCTCATACCTAAATCTTGATTCAATAAGTGACAAACGCGTTCTTTGGACATGTTTATAGCCTCTACTATCTCTCTAATTTTAATTCGACGGTTGTCTAGCATCATTTGGTGAACTTGAGCGATATTATCGTCAGTTGCAGTTTTTGGACGTCCCGAACGTTCATCGTCACTCAAGCTGGTACGGCCACGTTTAAATTCAACAGCCCAAAATTTCACGGTGGTAAATGATGGTGCAGAGTCCCCGCACAAAGCGTCCAACTCGTCTTTGATTTGCGTAGGCGTATTGCCTTTCAAAAACAAATATTTAATGACAGTTCGATATTCAAATGATTGTCAAAAACAACTGCGCGTCCAAAATGGCTGAAATTTTAGTGGGTACCTTTCAAAGCATACGCAAACACATTCTCCAACTTTTGTTTACGAGTGCTGCCATCTTCATGTTGAGGCCGGAAACTTTTCAGACAACTTTCGTATAGTCTTGATCTCGTGAATTTGAACGTATTTAAATCTCGACGCCACTGAATGAATATAATTAGTGATTGTGAGTAGATTGCTCGTTGGGTTGGTTTACAATGTGTGACTGAAGAAAAACAAATTTTCAATTTCAATACGTTATTAATCATTTGCCCATCAATATATTTTTTTTCATTATGTAATTAATCAATCAGATTCTTTTGTAACCAAATTAGGAATTTCTACATCGGTTTTTTTTGTGTGTTGTTTAAAAGTTGATCGACAAAGGAAGAGGGGCGCACGATTTACGTTAAACGTTTCAAGTGTCAAACCAAAAAAAAAGGTTTATTGGAACGAAGTTATTAATTATCGATAATTAATTACGCTTTGATTATAATACTGCTTTTCATATCGTTCTGCGAAAATATACAGGGTATCCCATTTAAGGTAAATAAGTAGTCATAAAAAATATGGCATCAGATGCCTTTTGCATAACTATATAGTCTATATAGAAATGACAAGGAGTAATAAATCATTCATTTAAGTAGATTTCATAGACGTACCAAAATATATTTTAAGAGGGTATATCGTGTTGATGCAAGTGTTGATGATATTGTGGAATTAACGGCTGCTATGTTGTGTGTTGCTAAATCAACAATTTATAGATTACTAAAAGAAAGCAAGAATGGAACTCTTCAACCCCCTAAAACTCCTTCAGGCCGAAAACCAATTGAGATCGATGAGTCATTAAAACAAAGACTAAGGCGTAAAGTCCATGGATTTTACTTACGAAAGGAAATTCCAAAACTTGACAAAATTATAACATCAGTGCAAGAAGATACGGACTATACAAAATTCTACAGAATGACATTATGCAAACTTTTGAAAGATGTGGGTTTCAGATATACAAAACATAATAGAAAATCTCTCTTGATAGATAAACCGGAAATAGTTTTTTGGAGAAGAGACTATTTAAGAAGCATTCGACATGCCAGAGAACAAAATTTGAAAATCTACTTAGACGAAACATGGATAAATGCTGGATATACAGTTTCCAAATCTTGGCAAGATGAAAACATTAAAAGCGGAAGACAGGCATTCGTGGAAGGTTTGTCGTTAGGTTTGCAGCCACCATCTGGAAAAGGAAAAAGACTTATCATTGTCCATGTTGGAAGTTCTGAAGGTTTTGTTGATGGTGGATTATTAACTTTTATTTCAAAACGCACGGGGGACTATCACGAAGATATGAATGGGGATGTCTTCGAGGAATGGTTTGTTCAAATGTTGGATCTGATTCCAAAAGGCGCTATTAGTGTTATGGACAACGCAAGTTACCATTCACGGCTACGAGAAGCATTACCCACAAGTCGTTGGCGTAAAGCAGAGCTTTTGGAGTGGCTTATTTCGAAAAATATTAAGTTTCCACAAGATCCACTAAGGAAAGAACTTTACAGAATTGCAAAAATGAACAAGAATAAATACAAAACCTACATTGTAGAAGAAATGGCTTCTTCTCGTGGTATATCAGTTCTTCGACTTCCCCCTTATCATTGTGAACTTAATCCCATAGAATTAATATGGGCTCAGGTAAAGGGGGAAGTTGGAAAAAAATACTACTTTTAAAATAAACGATGTTGTGAAATTGTTTGAGAGTGCTGTAAGTCATGTTAGTAAGGAAAATTGGACAAACTGTATCGAGCATGTTATCAAAGTAGAGGCAAATAAGTGGAAAATTGACAATATTTGTGATGATTTAATCGACCCTATTATTATTAATGTCAACAACGATTCTTCCTCTTCCGAGTCGGATATAGAATAAAATGTAAGTAATAAATGTATTCCAATAATTATTTGTTTTCATTTTTTATTATATTATAATTTAAAACGTTTTTTTTCCCAAAATACACACCACTGCATTGCGTTATTGCTTATCTGCTAATCCTTTAACAATGAAGAAGACCCTTAACTTTGCTACAACTGAAACAAATACGGGGTCGATCTACCTGGTTTTTAGATTTAGGTTTTTAGATCCCTGTAAAGGTTTTGCATACTTAATTAGGGTTTATTACTCCTCGTACTTTTTGTACAGACTATAATTGCATGCAAAGTGTCATAAATATAGTCCTTTTCGTTTCAAAGATATTTGTTTGGTTCCGTACGTTACCACTACCCTGTATAGGTGCACTTTCTGGTTTTCACCTTCACTATATTAGGTATTGAGGTCGGAAACTCTCAGCTATTAAGTTAACCAAAAGTTTTTCTTTCTTATAATAAGTACTTGAATTTTAAAATAGATTCATTGAACGAGAAAAGTGGAGCTACCGTAATGTTCGAACAGGACCTTATTTTAATATAAATTGCTTTGTTAACTTTATTAGGTTGAAAACGTTTTGAGTGCGAATTAATGAAACGGTGATATTTAATTCAAAAGAATCAGGTTCTTGTTAGGAAACTTGTTAGGTAAGAGCGATAATTAGAAACTTAAACTGTTATAAAGCGGAGGTATTGAAACGTTCCAGATAAGGATATTACAAAGAGAAGCACATACAACGACGTGGTTTTATTACACGAAAAAAAAGAGAAAGAGAAAGAGAAAGTGAAGGAGAAAGAGAAAGAGAAAGAGAAAGAGAAAGAGAAAGAGAAAGAGAAAGAGAAAGAGAAAGAGAAAGAGAACAGAGAAAGAGAACAGAGAAAGAGAACAGAGAAAGAGAACAGAGAAAGAGAACAGAGAAAGAGAACAGAGAAAGAGAACAGAGAAAGAGAACAGAGAAAGAGAAAGAGAAAGAGAAAGAGAAAGAGAAAGAGAAAGAGAAAGAGAAAGAGAAAGAGAAAGAGAAAGAGAAAGAGAAAGAGAAAGAGAAAGAGAAAGAGAAAGAGAAAGAGAAAGAGAAAGAGAAAGAGAAAGAGAAAGAGAAAGAGAAAGAGAAAGAGAAAGAGAAAGAGAAAGAGAAAGAGAAAGAGAAAGAGAAAAAGAAAGAATAGTTAAGTAGACGCCGTTAATAGTTATTTGTGTAAATAGCCTAAAAACTGCATAATTATTTGTTGTACGAATCCACTTTTTTAATAGGTACAAAAATTACTAATTTATTTTTATTTTTATGTTGTTTTAGTTAGTCGTCGATTTACCTAGACGGTAGATCTCACCATATTAAAATTAACAAAAAACAGTAACCAGAATAATATAGTATATGGTGTGCCTCAAGGTACCACATTAGAACCTCTTCTTTTCTCCATCTACATAAATGAATTAGGTACTATGTCAACAAATGGACAGGTTATATGTTTTGCTCATGTTACAAATAAAAAATAAGATATTGCGCATGTTTCGGGCGTGGTACTTGGAAACATTGACAATTTCAATATTAAAACTGTTGGAAAAACTTGAGCAAATATTTATATCCTTAAATGCGGATAGTTTACTTGTTTTTAACAATTATTTAAAGAAATTAATGAGTTCTTCAAAGTTGTTCTTCTTCAAAATCAAATGCGCGAAGAAGCCACTTTAAAATTGGGGCCAGTTTATAGTGGCCGTTGTTTTTTGCAGGGGAGTGTATAATAGGGTCCAAATAGAGGTTTCTGAATTTCAAAAATTTTAATTTCAACACGTGTGGAAATGAAAATCGGAGATCCGAGGGAAGTATACAGTGTATTAATAAAGGACCTAGCGTCTCTGATGGGACTTTGAATGTGTAACATGGAAACTATGCACTTAAATGACTTAAAATATTTTTTTTCATACTGTACGGTAAAGTGCCATTTCCCGTTCTCAAACGAGTCCGGTCACGGTACACTTGTACTTTATAGTACTCTTCAATTCTCCCAATGTCGTTTGAAATAATAAGTGAATCAACATAAACTAAGCTTTTATTCTGGTTTTTGAAGATTGAAATTAATTGTACAACTGCTGTTGCCAGCAATATGTGGAGTTGTTGATGGTTTTACAGTGTTTTCTGTAATCGCGGATGACGTGTGGCTGTGATGTAGCACTTCAACAAAAGTTTCGCCCCGATTCTTCTGTATACTTTTCTGCAACTGAAGAACTCTTCCATATACCGTGCTGTTTTAGAACTTTAAAGTCAGCTTCAGCATTGGCCAACAACGTTGAGGATGTCCTCCTGAAGCAATGACCTGTATACTTTTCTGGTTGGTCTAATTTTAAGAACTCAGCTATTTTCTTAGGTGCTGCGCCAACAGTATGTATACCAGCTCTTTAGGACAGACCTTTTTCTTGTCTATAACCCACCAAAAGAGCTTTCAGGGAGACGTGTTGCCGTAAATTCGTTGGTCGGAATCATTACCGGTATAATTCAAAATATGCGTTTTCGAGAAAATGCGAGTTAAAGTTTTGAGTTATTTTAAAATGCAAATTTTAGTGACTTAATGGTTACTAATCTTGAGGTTTCATTAGCCTATGTATAGTGAAAAAACTACAGTTTACTATCAGATTGTTAAAAATCTTGCAAAATGTTTAGAATCATACTGAAACATTTTAAAATATACTGTAATTGACTTGGGCCACTATAATAATTCTCTACACGTATAAGTCATTTTCTCTAGTTAGATTAACGAGTATGAATCGTTCCAGTAGTGATTCAGAAAGAGCTTGTGATTTTCTGTTATTCTGCATACTTAGTCCAAAACACATGATTTTGGAGATGTTCCAGTAATGAATCCGACCAACGAATTAATGTATTTTCTAAACACATCCAAATAGTGAACCTCATCACTGTTAATTACAGTGAAAGCTCGTCGAATATGCTTTTTTGCCTGTTTATTCTTAACTACTAGCTGTATCCTCCACATCACTAACTTCTAAATTTTAGATCTCTTCTCTTCGGCAACCTCCAGCAACTTCAAGTAATGCTATCACTTTGAGTAATAGATATTCTTTATCTGGAGCGTCCCTCATGAAGCTTTCAATTTGTTCCTTTGTCAGCACCTTCGACTGGTTTGGCTGATGGTCTAAATTTTGTTTTTTCAAAAAGGCTATCAACTTTGGGAAACTTGATATGTTGATATTCTCATTAACCATAATCATTGATTTTACCATCGAGTATTTGGACCATAATGAAGAAGGGTTGAATGTTTTTGACTGAAAATTTAAAAAATTTAAACTTTTGAAGAGAATATTCTTTTAAAAAACTGTTCTTACCACATCCAAAAAGTAAGCCAACATCACATTTTCATCAGCACTACTTTTCAAATTGTGTTGTCCAAGCCAGTTGCAAAACAGCGCATATTCTTTTTCATATCTTTTCGCAGACTTAACTGGAATGATTTGCCCTATCGCTTCCGCAGTTTTCTCAGCAATTTCATCTAATTTCAGATCCAATTTCTCCGCAGATATTTCGTGTGTGCAGAAAAATTTAATATGTCTGCCTTTATTTACATTGTTACTTGGTAACCGCTGTTCATTTTTTATTTATAAAGCAAATCAACCATGTTAAGAATAAATCAAGTAACATAATTTTTCCATAGCAGTCTATACATGACTTCCTAATAAAATTATCAAATATGTCATTTCAGTTTCATATTTTACTGCGTTTAAAACCAAAGAAAGTATGAAAAAAAATATAGTACGATACACGTCCGTGAAGTGATTATTACGGTACTCGATTAGATATTCTTGACTCGGCTCCTTCGTCGCCTCGTCCATAAATATCTATCTCGTACCGTAATAAGTCACTTCCCGGACTTGTAACGTAAATAACTAATATTGTACCGAAAATTCTTTATTATTTTTAACCTCAAATTATTATCAAGCGGTCCTAGATAAAGGTATTGACTTATTAAAATCGCTGGTGCATTAAAATAAGTAAAAATGAAACGCAATATCCGTGGCTTATAGACAAAAATGACTTATCGCCGATGTTATTACAGTTTTTACACTGCCACAAACTAGTACACGTCGTAATGAAATGTTGGTGATAACATATTTCGTTGTGTCATTTGTTATTGATATCGCCGACGAGCTGGTCGAACCGGTGAAATAAATCACTGAAGGCGAGGAACTGCGAACAAAACGTTGAAAGACTGATGAATGCGATATGGCTCGGTATTTATTTGTACACTCATCTGTAGAGCCAATTATTTTGTATCTGACACACGGCAACCAAGAATTATGCGGCTGTCGTTCGAAAACAAAGAAATCGATTGCTATTGGGTATAGAAACAATAATATTTTAACAATGGAATTATTAAGTTGTTGCATATTGAGGCCAATAATCTCAGAAGACCAGAATACACGTACAACTATTTGAGTGCTTTATTTTCGTATTCGACATTAATATAGAAAACAAGCTGTACTAGTATTATCAAAGTAACCTATACCGGAAGTAGGAACCAGTTATTGATAAACTCTCAAACTGTTCTAGCAAATCATCCTATTACCACAACTACCAGATAATCTGGGTATCTACGACCGCACACATATTTTAACAAAAATCCTAACAAAGATTCATGTCTTTCTTGGAGAAGATGATACAATTTGGAGCAATATAACGTAATAAAAACAAAGGGCGCCAAATTTGTAACGCAAAACAGCTAATATAGTAGGGTGCCAAATTTGTAACTATGAAAGAAAAAGTCCCGAAGGAAGTATCGAAGAAAGCACCAACAGGAGCGGAAAGCGTGTCATTTTCCGAAGAATTGAAAACGGGAAGAGTCAAAATTTGAAGTTTTATTATATTTTGGTCATATGGACCAGTCTAGTAAGTAGTCGTCGATAAGTTAAGGATTCTAGATTTATTCTGTAAGTTGTGTAAGTTTATTGTACACTTAAGTGCACCCTCGTTAGAGCAAAAACCGAGTGCCTTTAGGACCCACTCAAGGGTAACTCGAACCCTTTACTTTCCCCAAGTTTCAGTCCTTGTGGGATAGCTCTCCCACCACGGAACCAAAAAAGTTCGGCAAAGACGGAAAGGTTCAGTTGTGCGAAGTGACAGTAACAATAATACTCACTCTGAGAAGATCCCGACTAGAGACCCTCTTAAGGAGTGATTTAACTTCAAGTTACTATTTTACTATAGGTCAGGTAAGAGTATAAGGGCGCCACTATATTTTTATGCGTTTACGGAAAAACAAAAATAAGTACACTCATCACAAAAAGTATCTCATAGTTTTAAAAATTGAATTATGGTGTAAAATAAAATATCACATTTTTCAGAATATTTTAATATGAGAGTATGGTATCCTTTAAATGTATAAAAGCCCAAAATATTCGCCTTTTTTTGGAAAAACAAAAAATGAATAAATTTTAATAAATCCTATTTGTATTATTTACATCTTAAAATTTCTTGTGTGGAGTACGTTTGTTTAATATTTCATTTGGAAGTAAGGCGAGAAATATCGAAACGCCTTGTAGAATTGGAAAATAAATATAACTTATTGAATTAAGAATAATAAAAAACTCTTCGTTTTATCAAAACTTCCAATATTTATTTAAAAACTGTTTTTTTAAAAAAGCAGTTTTTAAATAAATAACAGGTCGGCTGAAAAGTCCCCGGTCTGACCTATAGATGACGACACTAGAATTAAATCCATTTCATTTTTAGATAGTATCAACCTTCAAAAGATTCGTGTAAAAATTTGACAGCTGTCGGACTATTAGTTTGTGAGATATTGCATTTTTAGTGAAGCAACTTTTGTTATTTTCAAAAAGATGGAAAAAAAAGAATTTCGTGTGCTTATTAAATATTGTTATTTGAAAGGAAAAAATACAGTTGAAGCAAAAGCTTGGCTTGATAATGAGTTTCCGGACTTTGCGCCAGGAAAATCAACAATCATGGACTGGTACGTAAAATTCAAGCGTGGTGAAATGAGCACCGAAGACGGTGAACGCAGTGGACGCCCAAAAGAGGTGGTTACCGACGAAAATATCAAAAAAATCCACAAAATGATTTTGAGTGACCGTAAAGTAAATATGATCGAGATAGCTGACACTCTAAAGATATCTAAGGAACGTGTTGGACATATCGTTCACGAATATTTGGGTATGCGGAAGCTCTGTGCGAAATGGGTGCCGCGCGTGCTCACAATCGACCAAAAACAGCAACGAATTGATGATTCTGAGCAGTGTTTGCAGCTGTTAAGTCGTAATAAACCCGATTTTTTGCGTGGATATGTGACTATGGATGAGACTTGGCTCATCACTACATGCCTGAGTCCAATCAACAGTCAGCTGAGTGGACTGTGGCCGGTGAACCGCCACCAAAGCGTGGAAAGACTCAACAGTCAGCTGGCAAAGTTATGGCCTCAGTTTTTTGGGATACACACGGTATATTGTTCATCGACTATTTGGAAAAGGGAAAAACAATTAACAGCGACTATTATAGTGCATTATTGGAGCGATTGAAGACCGAAATCGCGAAAAAACGGCCCCATATGAAGAAGAAAAAAGTGTTGTTTCATCAAGACAATGCACCGTGTCACAAATCAATGAAAACGATGGCAAAATTGCATGAATTGGGCTTCGAATTGCTTCCTCACCCACCGTATTCTCCAGATCTAGCCCCCAGCGACTTTTTCCTTTTCTCTGACCTGAAGAGAATGCTCGCGGGAAAAAATTTGGCTCTGATACTGAGGTAATCGCCGAAACTGAAGCCTATTTTGAGGACAAACCGAAGGAGTACTACAAAAATGGTATCGAAAAGTTGGAAGGTCGCTATAATCGCTGTATCGCCCTTGAAGGCAACTATGTTGAATAAAAAAAATTAATTTTGTCAAAATATTGTGTTTTACTATGGTAGACCAGGGACTTTTCAGCCGACCTGTTATTGGAAGTTTTGTTAAAACGAAGAGTTTTTTATTATTCTTAATAAGATGGACTTCCAAAAAGTAAGGGTTAGTACAATCAATTTAGCTTATTGAAGTTATTAGTAAATATTAAATGAGCAGTTAAACCAAATACGATACACCCTACAGCTCTTACAGCCAAGTGTGTTTTGTAAATAAAACTGATAAAAAAATTAAAAGTGGTTCGTTATTTTTGTCAGTTATAAAGCAATAATTAATAACAAAAAAAACTTTTCTCGCTGTCTCATCCAATTTCCAATATAGGTTTCACCACTGATTGGGGCTAAAGGAAAGTGGCTTATTCTATAATAGAATCGGTTATCGAAAAAATCCCGTTTTAGATTTAATTAGACCGTAAAATCTGTTATCGTCGAAACGCGATTTGCTACTAATTCGAAAAACATTCTCATGGACAAATTACAATTTAAATATTAGTTGGCCTCTACTAGATAGGCAACATTAATGCCAAAACAAAAAGATTTTTTTGTTTATCTATCAGGTTAGAAGTGAAGGCTGTACAAGTCCTAAACTTATAGCAAAAGGTACTTATCTTTGGCACAGGTTTCCAGAGGTTCTTGTTGTGCTAGTACCTAGTGGTCGGTATTTCTTACATCTAATTCAGTCCTTGACAATGATTCTTGCATCTAATTGTTTCCCTTTGTGGACTAGCTGTAGCCTAGCTGTCTGTATCTTTCATCAGCCAAAGTGATACTATAATTGCGGTAAAAAGACGACTGCCTTGTTTGAGTTTTCGACAAAAAAGGGTGGTATATTAGAAGCATCGTAATATATAGACGAGAGCTGTCAGTTGTCTCGCTGGGATCCGGTTAGGGGCAGCGTTCAGTTAAGGATTTTAATTCAGGTGTGTTCCATTGAACGTACAATCGATTGAGGGCGCATTCAGCTACGGTGAATTGCTTTATATCTTTGGATTCCCATCAGTTTAATCAACACTTGTAATTCCTCCCCTGGACAGCATTTATAGGCGCCCTGATTTATAGTACCTTACACTGGAAAAATTTTAAATGTAAATTTACCACGATAAACGTTGGTTACCTATTTATTGCCAACGATTGACATAGCATATTTAAACTACATATAGTAAGTATACCAATTAAATGTAATTCTTTTGCTACATTGATTAAGCTAATATTGGACATTAAAAAGTGTTTTATTACAACAATCTGTAAAATACCATTACACTTATTTTATTATTGAATTACTAGTTGTTACGATCTTTGCGAATAATAATCATTAGACCATTTATAAATAAAACTTTATTCTTAAAAAGGGATTATAAACGGCAAGGCGTTTATACATGTGTCAATTTTCAATCTAACCTAAAAAAGGTGCGTTCCGAAACATGACAATACATCACACTTTTCCCCCCTTAAATTAAATTATAAATTTAACCTTTCTGGAGGTTTAACAGACCTAGAAGATCTTCGCAAACAAGTTTCTGGCTTGGTATCTTTAGTCAAGTTTGCAGGATCTGGTCTTAAACTTGAAGATGTAGGTTGTTTTTTTGATGGTTCTTCCCTTGTCTCTGGCTTAACATTTATTCCTTTAGGTAATACTTCACTTTTTGCTTTTTCTACATCTGTTGGTCCTTCTGATCTGAGAGTTGTATTTTCTTCTAAAGCAAATGGAAACTGCTGTTTTAACTTTATTTCATTTTCCTTACAACCCAGCTTGGACGGCTTTAATGAGTCAGCATGTAGGAATTTTATGTTTCCATTTACCCAAACTAAGTAAGTTACTCTACTAAGAGATTTCACAATTTTCCCAGTTGCCCACCGTTTCTCATTACTGAGGTAAACTAACACGTCTTCCCCTTCTACATAGTACCTTAAAGGTCTTCTTCCAGTTTCCTTGTCTACTCTTTTTTGTAGTTGTTCTTTAACTTTCCTTTCTGCTGCTACTTTTGGTTTTAGTAGAGTTAGTTTTGTTCTAGGAGGTTGGCGGAGCAATTCTTCACTTGGACATCTTTTGGTTGTCGTTGTGGGTGTATTTCGGTAGCTAAAAAGATAATTTGACAGACGATGCTCTAAACTTAAATTAATTCCTGATTTTTGCTCTTCAATTACCAATTTTTTTAATGCCAATTTAACTGTTCCTACTGCTCTCTCTGCACTTCCATTAGATGTGGGATGATATGGTGGAGAATGAATAAGTTGGATACCATTAGAAGCACAAAACAATTGCACTTCTTTACTTGAAAAAGGGGGCCCATTATCAGCCACTAAATATTCGGGTAGCCCAAAAGTAGCAAAAACTTGCCTTAGTTTTTCTAAAATTTTACTTGCATTTGTACCACAGGTCATAGGAAATATTTCCAACCATCTTGATGAAGAATCTATTAAAATGAAAAAGTATATTTGTTTAATCTGATAAAAATCCATATGTAATCTCTGCCAGTGCCTAGTAGCAGGTTTCCAGGGTGTTAATTCGACCTCTTGAGGTCTCCTGGCAGTTAATTGGCAAGCTTCACATTTACTGACTTTTTCCTCAATATCAGCATCTACCCCCCCAGCAAACACGAATGTATATGCTACATAAAAATATATAACAGAGAAAGAAAGATTTTTATATAAAATAATTATATATTTTTTACGTAGTATTTATGTAACAAAATCTATATAAACTTTGTTATATATTCTCAATATTGACATTATAAAATATTTTATATATTAGATATATCTAATTGATTATGTATTCATGATGTAAATTCTGCTACATCAAATATTTTATGTATATATTACGTAAAAGCTACATAAAATAATTTATAAATTTCGCCTCGTCTAATATGTCTTACAAAAAAAGAAGAAAATTATAACCTATAAATTGTCACGAGTCGTTCGAGTGCTACAAATACCCGTGCAAATTATGAATAACAAAGTATATACTTATAATAAATTTTTTCTGGGTATCTTTGTGTTGAGTGTTGGAGAAAACATTATGTAAGTACTAATTATTATTATTTATATACTTATCACACTAAAGTTATTTTCAAGTATAATTGATTTACATTCAAATAACTTAATTATAGATTTTAGGCAAAATAATTCTTTAAAAAGAAAAAAATTGAAAGACTTCTGTGACTTGTCAATGAGGAAGAAAAAGAAATGGATAAGTAGCTCAGTTTTACAGTGGTTATGGTGAACAATCATCAGAAACGGAGATCCGAAATAAACATATATGTTACATAGTAATTTGGACATATTTGAGATGTAACATAATATACATAATAAATATGTAAAATAAATATGTACATATTATATCATTATTGTTCTCTAGGTGTGCCGGCCTTTGTCAGTATTCAATACATAAATCTTATCTAGTTGTGACTTCAGTTTTATATAACTGTGACTTTTATATTTCAAAAATTACATAACATAGATATATCCAATATGTTTTTGTGTTTGCTGGGCCTGGCCACCAAACCGTACTTCTGGCTAACATTTTCATTCTAACCACTTCAGGGTGCTGATCATGTAAAATTTCTAGGACTTCTTCCCTCATAGACCTAGGGATTACAACCCTGTTGTCCCATGTCAAACATCCTTCCTCTATACTTAACTCATATCTTTTTCTAAAGTATGGTAATAAGAGTTCATCCCTCATGTGTGAGGGCCAACCAAATTTTGTAAGCTCAAGAACTTTAATTAAATTCATATCTTTACTAGTTTCTTTTGAAATATCTTCTGCTGTAAGTGGTACTTCAGGATCTAAAGTAAAGGAATAAATTTCTTCTTCATCCATACTGGTTTCACTTAAAGGAAGTCTTGATAACCCATCCGCATTTGCAATATCCTTACCCTTTTTGTATCTTATTGTATACTGATATGCAGAAAGAATCAAAGCATACCTCTGAAGTCTTGAATGGGCAAGTGTTGGTATTCCTGATTTTGGACCTAAAATTGTTTTAAGAGATTCATGATCTGAAACCAATGTGAACCTTCTTCCATAAATAAATTTGTGAAATTTTTTTACAGCAAATATAATTGCAAGTGCTTCTTTTTGAACCTGGGCATAGTTTTGTTGATATTTGTTTAGTGTACATGAGGCAAATAGTACTGGCCTCTCTTCTCCATTCATGACCATGCTTAATACTGCTCCTAGTCCATATTGAGATGAATCACATGTAACAATTAGCTCTTTTGTTGGGTCGTAAATAGCTAAGGCTTTGCTCTTTAATAAAAGTGTCTTACTTTTCTCAAAGGCTTTTTGTTGTTCTTCGCCCCACATAAATTTTTGGTTTTTATGTAGCAGTTTATATAAGGAATATAGTTCAGTAGATAACATTGGTATAAATTTAGAATAGTAGTTTAGCAAACCTAAGTATGCTCTTAATTCACTTAAATTTTTGGGTGCGGGTGCTTTTTGAATTGCTTCTAGTTTTTTTTGCATAGGTTTTATACCTTCTTTATCCAATAAATGCCCCAGGTATTCAACAGACTCGCGAAAGAAGCATGATTTATTTTGATTAATTCTAATATTATATTTATTCAACCTTTCAAAAACTTTTAGCATATTATTTTTGCATTCATTAACATCTTTTCCAGCAATAATAACATCATCCAAGTAAATACCAACCATATCTATGCCTGACAAAACTTGTTCCATTGTCATTTGGAATATTGCGGGAGCGCTAGAGACACCATAAGGAAGTCTTGTAAATTTATACAAGCCCCATTGAGTGTTTATTGTTAACAGATTCTGAGAGTTTTCATTAACTCTTAACTGTAAATAGGCATTTGACAAATCTAATATTGTAAAAATTTTACCTCCCACTAATTTATGAAAAATATCTTGTAGACTTGGAAGAGGGTAATGGTCCATTTTTAAAATAGGATTTAAGGTTTTCTTAAAATCCCCACAGATTCTAATTCCTCCATTATTCTTTTTCACTATAACTATTGGACTCGCTATTTCAGCTTGTGTAGTGTGTACTAAAATACCTGATTTTTCCATTTGACTAAGTTCTTTGCTTACTTGTTCACGCAGAGCATAGGGTACATCATATGCTTTGTGGAAAATCATTTGAGCATCTTCTTTAATAACTAAGTTGGCTTGAAATCCTTCTATAGCTTGACTATTGTCCTGACTAAAAACTCTTGGATAATGTGCCCTAAGCTGTTCCAGCTCTGCAAACTTGACTAAGTTTACCTTGCCTTGACTATTGTTTTCATTAAAAGTTTCCCTCCAGTTCGGCTTTATTACATCGAGCCATGACCTACCTAACAAAGGAGTAAATTTTTCATTAGTATCTACTATAAATAAAGGTAAATTATAAACATTATTGTTTGACTCAACATTAACATGAACTTCACCTATTACATTCAATTTACTACCTGCAACAGTTTTTAACTTACAACTAGTTCCATTTATTGATAAATACAAAAATTTTTCCTTAAATTCAACAAAAGACATAAGACTTACACTAGCTCCACTATCAATTTCCATTGTGACTTTTTTATTTTCAACTTGGACATTTATTAAAGCAGGATTAGACTTAATATTATTGATTTCTACTATCTGGCTTACTTCTACCACTTCTGATTCAAAATTACTTACTTCTTGTCCAATATTATTGAATTCAGATATGTTTTTGTTTTGTACTTTACTTTTTTTTACATCTATTGCTTCTTTAACACCATTTATCTCAAATACATTTTCTTCTTGAGTTTCTTCTCCTTCTTCCTCATTTGTGAAGTTTACATTTCTATATCTACATACTGTAGATGTGTGGCCTTGTTTCTGACAAACAAAACATTTCCATTTTCTAGCAGGACAGTTATCTGTATTATGAACTCTGGCACATCTCCAACAACTTTTAAACATGCCTCTGGACTGACTTGCACTTTTACTATCATTCGGATGACTGACATTATTGGACTGTTATTACTTTTATGACTGACATTATTTGGACTCACTTTAGAATATTCCTTTGTTTTTGCTTTATGTGGATTAACTTTTCCATAGACCTTATGGACACTACCCAGCGAGCACAAAAACATCTCGGAGATGTTGAAAGTACGACATTTCGAGAGATTTAACATCCACTGCGATGTTTCGTTCACACATGAATAGTACGTTTATAGAACAGCCAATGTCCGCCGCAGGCGGCGATTTTCAGGATATCCCTGGGATGTCACAAAAAGAACTCTTCCTAAGTTTTTTTGATAGCCTTTTCATAGACACAACAGAACATTTTCAAAGCGTTTTGCGTACATTGAATTGCTTTAAATAAAACTTTCATAAAGATCACTTTGTGAAGCCTTTTGTTGTTTATTCAGACATTTTGTTGGAAATAGTTTTTTCTAATTTTTCTTCAGATGTTTGGAATCAAAATACAAAGGATGAAAAAAAAACATTTTAATATAAAATCGAACAGGTACAAAATAAATAAATCACAAACTCTTAAAACACAAATCAAGCAACATTCACATAAGATAAATAATATATACAAAGGAAAAAATACACCTGTGGAATAAATAAAACAGGTACAAAAAGAAATAAACAAATTCATGAAATAAAAACGATATGAAATAAAAATTCTACTACTACACTATTATAAACATCAGTCTGAGCTTATTTATTTTCCTTTTCTTTTGTCTTCTCTTTCCTCTGCTTACTATGCCGAAACCATTCCTTAACATAGAATTCGAAGTCCTTTTTTGTCACGAACGATTTCTTATGGACCACATCTGCAACGATTCAAACGAAAATATATCATGGAAAAGATGATTTTTTGCAAGTAGCATATCTGGGAAATTGGCTCTATGAGTTTTACAAACCTATTTATTTCGAGCCCGGCATGCATGCTTTTGAGGTTATAATATGATGATAATTCATGTAATACTTACTCGTATCAGGAGATTTGCCTCAATATGAATATCCAATCTGCTTCTATTTTTATTATTATTAACTCTATTATTTCACACCACAAATTTTCTTGAAATTTCTGGTCACGCTAACAAATTAATAGTATATTATACTCTTATTTGTTCTTTTCTTTTCTTTGTTCACATTTCACCTCACAATCACAACGCAGAGAACACAAATCACACCGTGTCACTGTCACGCGCGGTAAATTAGAATATTGGATAACGTCTTGTGTCAAAATAACGAAATATATATAAACCTCTCGAATGAACATCCCCACGGTAACATATTTTTGACCTCGTCAGTACCTCTCAGTATGCATACAAAGAAATGCCACAGGAAAACATAAACAATACGTCCGATATCCTCCTGAGACCTCTTTGGGACGTGCATATTTCGTCTCGAGGAAACATCCACATGCCAACATTTTCAAAACATCTCAAAACCTCCCAGGGATGTTTGTGCTCGCTGGGTATCTGGTTCTTGCTGAATTTCTCTACTTTCAAGGTATATGATTTCTTGGGCAAGTGCTATGTTACAAGCTTTATTAAATGTCAGATCTTTTTCAGACAAAAGACGGTCTTGAATTCGTTTTTCAGATAATCCACATACAAATTTATCTCTTAAGGCTCTGTCAAAATAGTCATTTACTTTTTCAAACTCACATAAAGATGCTTGTTCTTTTAGATTTGTAATATACTCAGCAATAGTGCTGGTACCTTGACTTAACTTGTAAAATTTATAACTTTCATATATTACAGACTTCTTTGGTGCCATTCTGTCTTTTAATAGACTTTTTAATTCTTCATAGGTTTTAGAAGATACAGTGGCAGGTTTGGTTAAATTCTTTAACATTTTGTAGGCCTCTCCACCTATCAGGGTTACAAAAAGGTCAACTTTTTCTTGATCATCGACTTTATTACATTTAAATAGGTGATCCATCCTCTCAAGGTATGTTTCTATTTCAGTTTTATCAATTTGTATAGCTTCGATGTTCCCTATTAATGCCATTTTGCTAACATGTGACTTTGGACTTTTCTTTTTATTTAATTTCTGACTGTATTTTGACTTCGACTAACTCATGGACTCACTTAACTTTTTAATCTTCGTCGCCAATTTGTTACGATCTTTGCGAATAATAATCATTAGACCATTTATAAATAAAACTTTATTCTTAAGGCCGGGCATTGGCAGTGTATTTAATATAGGCAAACGCGACGTCCTTTCAAAGAGCTTTTAGCAAAAACTATAAGGCAATGAAAATTGAAAAAAATCAGTAGTATACTAGATATATAAAGTTATTCAATAAAGAATTTTTAAGCTTGAGAGTACAAGGAATCATCCAGAAAAAATTCCCGAAATATGTCTATTTTTACATTTCATAAAATGATTAATATCTCACTTAAACGTGATATGATTTTAAAAATATTTCTTCTTTGAATAGATGGTATATCTACTCATAAGTCAGTGTTTTTAAAAATTACAATAAATTCGTTTTTTTCCTTAAAAGCTCTTTGAAAGTAATTTTTAAGAAATCAGAAATGGTGCCATTTTTTTACAAATTTAGGCAACTCTTTTATCACATATAAAAGGATCTTAAAAAATTATTCCTAAATTAGTGTGAGCATTGTCTAATGGAGGGCGTTGTGATAGAACATCTATTAAATCTTGTTTATCAGGTCCGCATTAGGAATTTAGCAAATCTTTATTTAATTTAATATACTTACTATAATATTAATACTAATATACAGCGTGTCCAAGGATGGGGTATCCTAAAGGTGAAAAATGTTTAAATACCTATTAGTTTTAGTGAAAAATGTCATTCTTGATAAAAAGTTTTGCTTGTTCTGAAACCCCATAAAATAAAACAAAATTCAAGTTTATCAAAATCCGTCTGATTTTATAGCCGGTTTTATTTATGAAAACTGTATGAATTTTTGCACTAAGTTCGAAAATAATGTATTAATCTAGTGAGTGACGTTTAAGTGTCCCAAGTAACTGTCAACTTTTATAAACCAATTAGTTTGTTGCTGTTACTTCAAGTTAGTTGTCAGTTTGACATTTTGTAAAAAGCGTAGACGGAAGGCTTTTAGAGAAATTGATATATTTTTAGTTTTATTTTAAAAAAATAAATGATTCAAGTTCTGAAGAGCTACCAAGCGATATTGAAGAGGCAGCTGGTAATGCTCTATTATCAGTAATTCCCAACAAGTCAAAGTCAGTTTACGAATTCGTCGGGAATTAATTTGAATAATTGCAATAATTGTGTTATCAATATTTATAATAATTAATTAATTTATAATTTATGTTTTTAACTTGTATTATAACAGTTGCCGCTTTTTGTGAGCGGTCGTAAATCATCGGTACAATAGCAGAAATACGTTATACGAGGGTCAATGGGGTATGTTTATTCGAAAGTGTGTCTACGAGGGTTAAGCGTGGGGTGTTTTGATCACATTCATTATTTATATTTTTGTATTATCTTTTATTGCGATTATTACATATAATATTCTAATAACAACAATGAAGAAACTTTTCGTTGTAAAAACTAACATTAATTACCTGATTGCTTAAATTGGGACAGGTAAAAGGGTAAAATACTTAAAAAGGGAATTCAGAGAAAAGACACAATGTTTAAGGCTCTTTATTTGCTTATCTTGAAATATGTTGATTTCATGTACAATAGTTTATCTCTGTTAAAATAGTTAATAGTTAAGATTATTTTGATTGAAAAAGTGAAAGTTTCCATTTATTTTAACATTTGGTAAACATGTTGCAAACCTTGTAAGGGTTTATCTTTGTAGTAAGAATAAGGGTACTCGAACACAATAATAAAACTCAGGTAGACTTGCTTACTCTATTCTAAAATAAAGTAACAATTTTCGTGCAATAAAACCTTCAATTATTTCATAAAAAATAATGATATCAACATCCATAATCTCAAACTCTTACTATTATCATTGTTTTCAATTATTACATATTTTGCAAAATTTTGTCTTTATTGCCATATGGGAGGGAGAATTCTGCATTGGAAAAATCTTTAAAAAATATGTTTCCTATACCATCCTGTATACAATAATTATTAAAATTCAAAGCAAGCATATTCTCTAATCTACGTGCATTTCCTTTCTCTGATATCAAGTTCCTATAATCCGTTGATCAATTTTTATAATAGGAGAAATATTTTCGTAAGTTTTTTCCTGAAAACTTTCAATATTTTTCAATGACTTTCCATGTTATATTAAGCAAAATATCGCCACTATCGCGTCCATAGAATATATCTTAGAATATCTTTGGACGATGTTTTTACTATTGGAGTTTTACTGGAGTCCTTTACTAGATTTTTGGATTAATAAGTCATAAAAAGGTCGAATATTAGTTCTTAGTGGATCTATTAATCGTGTAATTTTTTTAATCCATTTAAAAGGTAAAACTTAGTTCCTTTTAATTTTTTAAAATGAACTGGTAGTTACTGCTGCTACACATTTATTTTAGGTTTACGCATCATTTTCTTAAATTTCTTTACTAAAAAACTTGTTAATCGAATTTTTGACCATTTTAGTTTTTCCAGTAAGTTTACTTTGAACTTTTGGAACCTATTTCAGTTTTTTTATGAATATGTATAGGTAATGGTAACCGAATATATTTAAACACTTAAGATTTTTAAAATAATCTGCTCAACTGCTTTTTGGTAAATTTTAATTTTTGTTTTCTTCTTTTTTCCCTTTTAAAGAGCTTTTCAATATATTGCCATATATGAATATGTATATCGTGAGTTTTTAATGACCATCCGGTATGTAGTATAAATATTTTCCTTCGCTGTTCGGTCCTTACCTACTCGTTATTGCTTAGTTAAGATAAACAAATGATAACAGTTTACACTTGAAAAAACTTGAATGATTGCCTTTTTAAAAATAATACCCCAATAAATATTCTATTTATAATTTTGATTTGAGAAAAAAAACATATATAAATAAAAATATTGTGTAAAATCTATAAATTAATATCGTTTAATGTAAATACAAATAGCCAATTCATATTCAACAGAATCAAACATGTTTGTTTTAAAATTAATCCAGCCCTGAAATTTCTAAAGGAAACTGATATACTTCAAGAATAAATGTAATATTATTTCGTTTATCGCGTAGGGTCATTGCAAGAGGCAGCACCTCTCGGGTATACCACATACCTTAAAAAAGAATATACTGTGCAAGGTCGACTGCGCATCTTTACTGCGCATCCAATGAAAGGAGATGGAAACTACGCCATTTTTACTCACCAATGTCAAAAAATGACATGAAAACTGTCCTGTCGACCGTCATTATTGTTTGTATTTTGATTTCAATGTTCGAGTATCTTGTTGAGGTGTGTCATTTTTGCTTTTTTAACAATTTTTCAGTGATTTACTTCTTTTATTTTTCTACTAACAGATATTTGAGTGAAGTTGTGAAATTTTCTTTTCAAATCATGGCTTGTTTTGTGAAAGGGTGTAAAAATGTTAAAAGACTCTTGCCTCCTGGCTCCAATATTTCTTTTCATCGGTAAGTTTCCTCAATATAATGGTGTATTAATGAATAATACTTTAACATCCTTGAACAGATTCCCAAAAGAGGAAAATGAATTTCGTAGATGGTTTGCATTAATTGGCAGAGGAAACGAGACAATAGGGTGGTCAAAATTCAGGTACATTTGTTCTGAACATTTTCGGCCCCAAGATATTTTGACCTCAGGCAATCTGCACTTTCTCTCCAAGGCTGCTATACCATCTCTGAAACTAATTTCAAAAGAGACTATGTCCAATGTTGATATACCCCAGCAACCTGAAATGGTATGTGATATACCTTCCTCAACCTCACAGCCTACTCAACTGCTTCCAGTACCCACAGATATGATTGGAACAGTCGACAACAGGAAAAGGAAATATAGAGAGTCGGAATATCATTTTAATAGGTATGGTGGTTAGGTTGGTTAGCATTATATACCTATGCCTATCATGATTATTTGAGTGATTTTTTAATATTTGTATCATTAATTATAACTATTTCAGTCCTGGTCCAAGCAAAAAGGTAGATAGTTCCATAGATAAGAGTAGATATCTAGATTCTTCAGGAACTGGAAGTGACTCTAGTACTACTATAAAGAGGAAGAGAGCACTAATACTTGATCATAGTTATGTGTGAGTCTATTATCAATAGTGTGATTTTCAGTAGTAATCTGAATATTAAGACATTCATAGTTTACTATTTGTCTTTTCAGGTCTAGTCCTAGGAAGATGAAAGTGAAAGCTGAGGTTTTGAAAACAGAGTTACAAACTCAAAGAAAAAAATTGTACAGTGCAAAAAAGTCCATAAAATTACTCAAACTCAAAGTAAACTCTCTTAAAGATGTGGTAAATAATCTGAGAAGACAAAACCTCATGTCCAGCCATGCTCTTGATCATCTTGAATTATCCATAGGAGATATGCCTAAAGCATTAATGGCAAGAATGATGAAACGTGTGAGGACTAAGTCACTAACCAAAGAAAAATACCCAGAGGAGTTGAGGAAATTCGCTATAACTTTGCATTTTTATTCAGCAAAAGCATATGAATATGTCAGAAAATCCTTCAATTTATCATTACCTCACCAAAGCACCATCAGAAAATGGAGTAGTGGTATAGAAATCTTACCTGGATTTTCATCCATCTGTTTTGAAGCCTTGAAACAGAAGGTTGATGAAGCCAAGAGTTGTAACAATATAGTTGTCTGCAGTCTACTAATAGATGAAATGGCTATCAAAAAACAAATTGATTTTGATGGAAATCGATGCTGGGGTTATGTGGATATTGGTGGTGAAATAGAGAATGATCAAGTTGAACTTGCTCAAGAAGCATTTGTAGTAATGGCTGTGTGTATGAATTCTTCTTGGAAATTACCATTGGGCTATTTCCTTATAAAATCACTCACTGGAGCTGAAAAAGCAAATATTGTGCAAGAGGCAATAATCCGGTTACATGATATTGGTATTGATGTACCATCTGTAACATGTGATGGTCCTGCTGCACATTTTGCAATGTTCAAAGAACTAGGTTGTGACTTTTCAAATGTCCATAATCTGAAGACATATTTCAATCATCCTGTGAACAAGGAAACCAAAGTTTATGCTTTATTTGATATATGTCACATGCTGAAATTAACTAGAAATGCTCTGGCTATGAATCAAATTTTACAAGATTCTGAAGGAGGTTTCATAAAATGGGATTATATAAAAAACTTCATGAAAAGCAGGATAAGGAAACCCTTTCATTGGCCAATAAACTGAAGAAGAAACATATAGATTGGACAAAACAGAAAATGAAGGTACAAATTTGAAGGATGAATATTTTAATTAAATCATATTGCATGATAATTTTTAGGTTAATCTGGCAGCTCAAACTTTGAGCAACAGTGTTGCAGAATCTTTGAAATTCCTGTGCAATGATCTGAATCTTGAAGAATTTCAAGGATGTGAAGCCACAGTGAATTTCATCAAAATAGTTGATCAGGCTTTCGATATAATGAATTCACGTCTCCCCTGGAAGATGGGTTTCAAAGGTCCTCTCCGATTGAGCAATGAAACTAAATGGCGACCATTTATAGAGGATACTATCAATTATTTTCTAGATATTAAAGATTTAGGTGGTAAATATTTATGGGAAACACCAAGAAAAACACCGGTTCTTGGATTTGCCATTTCCTTAACATCAATAATGGGAATTTTTGATGATTATGTGAAATCCGGAAAAATGAAATATATCCTCACTTACAAAATCAGTCAGGATCATCTGGAATTATTTTTTTGTGCAGCCAGGTGATATTATTAAATATTTTGATTTTTTTTTTTTAAATCTTATTTCTGAATTTCAGGACAAGGAATGGATGGAACAATAATCCTTCTGCTCTGCAATTCATGAGGTCTTTCAAGAAATTGATTCTCCACGCAAATATTGCTGATAATGGAGGGAATTGTAGGGTTTTAGATACAACATCAATTCTTTCAGTATCAAGTAGTGTTGTGTCTGTGAAAGAATCATTGATAAATATGGTCGACTTGAGCAGCTTAAGGAGGAATAATCAAAATATTCAAGAGCATTTGACCACAATTAATGATCATGATTATGATAGTGGACCAGGATGTTTCAGTCTCACTTCTTACAGTGAAAATGTTGTTACCTACATGGCAGGTTATGTTGTGAAGATGGTATTGAAAATGATCCATTGTGAAGACTGTATAGATTTACTAATTGAGGATGAACCCAACACCTTCAATTATACATTGATGAACCGTAGAAATTTAGGTAAAAATATTCCCACATTTAGAATTCTTAAAATATTTGTATGTAACAGATAATGATATCTAGCTCTGTATAGTTTAACTAATTTTATGATTTATTTTAGGACCATACCATTTTCCATCAAAAGGGTTATTGTCTATCTGCAAAGATACAGAATTATTTATAAGAAGATTGATAACCCTGAACAACAATAATCTTCCTTCATCAAATAGTATAGTTCTTGATATTGTGACAAATGTTTCTGGAAAACATATAAATAATTTAGGTAGAACCCTTTTTCCTGGACACCCTGAACACAATTTCAATATTTTGAAACAGATCATCTGGTGCTACTGCAAGATAAGATTAAATAATCTTGCCCAAAAATATACAAGTGGATACCAGGGTGATCTCATCAGGAAAAAATTAAATAAATTAGTTTTATTTTATCACCAATAGAAGCAAATGTGGCACATGTTTGTTCAAAGGTGATTAATTGCTTTGTGTCAACTAGACTAGACTAGAAAACGAATTCTAAACTCATATATTTTCATATGTGTATATGTATATTGTTACCTAATAAATAAATCATAATTTTAATTTATTTTTCTTTTATATTTGTATGGGGTCGTCAAGAAACTCGCAATCATAAATGGGGTCGTGAATTACAAAAGTTTAAGAAGCCATGGACTAGACTATTATCTTCATTCATATACCTTTCTTCATCTTATCATCATCCTGGCAACTCTCATAATTCAATATGTGTATACTTGGTTGTCTAACCCCTAAATGAATGACATTCGTGAGTAAAAATGGCGGCCCCCTATATTCGACCGGTCGGACGTCTTCTTCGCACAGTATATTCTTTTTTAAGGTATGTGGGGTATACTTATTCGCTCTCTTTTTAGGGACGTTTTCTCACTCCCAATGCCCAGCCTTAAAAAGGGATTACAAACGGCAAGCCGTTTATACATGTGTCAATTTTCAATCTAACCTAAAAAAAGGTGCGTTCCGAAACATGACAATACATCACACTAGTGTATTGATTCTGCAGTTACAAATAGTAAAAATTGTAGTATAGTTGTATTTTTAGTTCAATTAAAAATTACTTTTCAAAGCTTTATTGTGTAAATTTACTCAATAGGTGTAATATTTGATTATTTATGTTGTAAAATGGCAGTAGTTGCTAACATTTTTTACTTTAACTTTTAGCAAATTTCCATATTGAACTAAACATTTTATATTCAGCTGTAATAAGTTGATTACTTATATTATAAAATCGCAGTAGTTATTATTGATTTTTGCTTCAAACTTATATTAAATTTACATACTAAATTAAGTAAAATTTTACATTTTAAATTAGGTAATTTTGCAACCTATCTAGTATCTATATTATTTCTATTAATTTATAATTGCGAAATTTTAAAAAACAGATAAGCGAAAGTATGTTGAATTCGGTAGCAAACATAAGGGAGATAAATAGGTTAACAAAAACATCTAACCTATTTACTATGTTTACTTAGTTTACCTAATACCGAAATTAATATGTTCGCTTATGTATTAGAGTTTTGCAATTATAAATAGAAATACTATACTTATAAATGTAAATTATACTTCTAGGTACTTAGTTTAAAAAACTACAAGTTAAGAAAAAATTTTTATTATTTTAATTTGAACAATAAAAACAAACAAACAATTGGAAGTAACAAAAATAAGTGAAATTCCACTAAAACTAATCAACAAATATACCTACCTAAGTAAATAAAATGGAATACTTGTACACTGTGGTTCAACGAAAACTCAGCAACTCATATACCTAGCATCCATAGAAATAAAATATTCAAATTCGTTTGTTTTTGAGTTTTCTAAAATATAAAATAATTTGATATTACTAGACTTATAATAAACTTTGGCCTATTTTTGGACAAGAACAATGAATTTATTTAAATCAAATAAATGATATTCACAAGTTGATCTTACCTTATTTCCACCATAACAGGAGAAGGAGTGAAAATAGTTTCCAAAATAATATTTTCTGGTAGTACATCCTGTAAGTATAAAAATGACAAGTTAATGTATAGGTAGGATAAAAATATGTATATGTAGAGTTGATTCCAAAATTATAGCGACAGCTCAAGTAAAATTCGGCAATGTGGGGGTATTCTCCGACGATCTCCGATCGGCTCGCGCCGCAGCGCAGTCGGAGAATTCTAGTAGAACAATTGCTAAGCGGATTCCGTGTGCGGTGTTTCTTAGTCCCAGCGACAGCTGGGCCACTGGAATCTATTTCTCGAACTGGGTAATCGCTAGCCTTCGAGTCGACGGTAAAGATAGGTGGGAAAACCGTAGCTGTCGCGATAATTTTGGAATTAACTCTACAAACATTACCTTAAACAGAAGCACGTAAAAACTCTTCTAAACTCAGGTCTCAGCAGGCACCCTTGTGATGAACTACAACTAAGCCGTTTGAAGCGAAATGGACGCTCCCGTCGCTCCCTCATCAAAAAATAGAACACGTGACAATGTTTCCATTTTTAGTCGTGTAAATTTACACTATTCACGATGTAATTTTACAGTTAAATATTAATTTTGCAGTATTTATTTAATTTTAGACTATTTTTACATTTATATATTAAAATTAAGAAATGTGATCAGGTAAATTTTCAATACATTGGTAAATTCACACCATTAACGAGCCTTTTTTAATTTAAAAAGTACATTTGTTATAGAAATGTAATTTTAAATAATTCCCAATGTATATTCACTACCGTTTAGTTAATTTACTTAAATTATAAATTAAAATTTATATTTACACCAAGTTTACTTAATTTTTTGATTTACGATATTCACAAATAAATTTTACTTAATTAACTTCGTAATTTTTAGGTTACTTTAAACTACTTTTACTATTTTAATAATGTGTTATTAATTCGTTATACCAAATTCACATTTTATTAGTAATTAAACATCATTGACTTTAAAACTAATACTGAAATGATTTAATAATACACATTTTTGTGGATATTTACATTTATTTTATATTTACTACATAAATATGGCAAAGATTTTCATAGTAATAATCTAATTCACATGTAAGTTTAGACTAACTTTTTATATACTTTATTAGGATCTTGTAGATTCTCAGTGTCTTTCGTTCCCTTTTTGGGAAATTACCATTTGAATCATAGCCGCGTGAGAAAATTTACTACAGGGCAGTAAGTCTAGAGCCAACCCGCACTATTGACGGCCCCGGTATATAGATATTACGTCAAAATGTAGCATTAGAGCATTGTTAGAGCAGTTACCACGACGTTTTGTACAATGTTTGAATTCTAAATTTGCATAACGACCGTAATTTAACAATCTTAACTTCCCGTGTGGTAAGTAAGAATCTTTACAGTCCCAATTATCGTAAACAATTATTACCAGTGTTCTAGGAAATACCAGTTCGTTAGCAGTAAAAGGAATATAATTTGTGGAACTTTTATATGCTCGTTTATCCTTACAACGTAATCGTTAACCCTTTATCTGTTAGAGGGCTGGATTATAATTATTTATAATCCGCTTACAGCTTTTGTTTACATAATCCGATCTATCCAGGGTAGTTTTATCTTATTCAATAACCTCAAAACTATTTATGGCCGCCACGTATTTAGTATACGTACTTTAGTAATCTCTGCCACTTGATTTATTAACTGAAAATTGTTTCCCTCCTTTACTTTGTTTAATTTGATTAATCTCATGGTTCAATGTTGGAATTTACATTTACATTTTGATTTTTTAAACTTGTATTACTGGAGCTGTATTTAGAGCTTCATCAAAAGATAAATCACATATTTCTGTAAAATTCTTTCTCGAATTTCTTTTGAATTGTGCCCGAAGTAGAAGTATATAGTAATAAAACCCCTGTACACCAAATTTCATCCATTTAATATTATCCGTTCCCCATAAACTTCTAGGTGAAGGTCGATATGGGACACCCTGTATGTTTTGTTAACAGATATGTCTGGAGCGGTTAATGTCCCTATTTACACAAGTTTATAGTAAATGCTTAACTGCAAAACAGTTCAACAACTCATTATATTTACTCGTGGCTTATACCAAACCTTTGAAAATAAAAAAAATGTAGTTTTTGTAGATTATATAAGTCAGATTTTTCATTATCTTCATCGAAAGTTTCGATTGTGATGTTTTGTTTAAATATTTCTTTAACAGTATTTTGCAATTCAAGAAATACGCGTAATTTACTGCAACAGAGATCATTCAAAGCTATTATCAGTCAACTTATAATGGTGCCGTTAGTAATAGTTCTATTATTAACAACAAAAAGTCTGAAGAAATAAACATAGTTTGAACTTTCTAGTGCAAAATATGTAGGTAAGCTAGACACCATCTTAAACTTGGAAACCTAACTTCTTTTTAACTTTTTTAAAAACATTAGAAACATTTTAAACTTGCAGAATCTCAAGTTATATTGCCAACAACCAGAAACGGGTTTTTACACAAAACTGGCGCACTCTTAGTGACATCTTGACTGCTAAGGTTAGAGGAAATGTAAATATGGAAGTTTCAGAAATTTTTCCTATCGCATTTCCACAATTGTGACAACTAACCCAAATTTTTAAGTATTGTTACAAAATTTCACTTTCTATTTCAAAGAATATATTTTTTAGTTACTTTTATGTACCGTGAAAAAAACTTTGTTTCATTTTGTAAGCATTTAACAGTGAATTTAAATTAAAATATCAAATTACTCGAAATTTATTTTTTGTGACATTCCTTCTTTTATTCCTGTACCCTTCATTTGTATTTTCTTAAAAGGTTTTGAAATTGTTATAACATTTTATCATAATTTAAAATTGATACGCCACTGACAAATCGGAACCTGATGACGCCACATTGAAAAACCATCGCGGACTCTTTCTGTTTATGTATATAACCCACCTTCCTTTGTTTTTATATTCAAAGGTGTAAACTGTATTTGATAAGTAAATCAAAAGTTATTTAATTTTTATGACAACTGACAAATTTCAAACATTATTTTTATCTTTTACTTTAACAGTTAGATATAACAATGGCTAACGTGGAAGCGATAAAGTTTTATATTTCAATTCCGTGCTACGCTGGCGCGGGAATTTCTAAATTAATTTTCAATAGAATTTGACAAACTAGAATTTTCTTTGGATAGCAAATCCGCCGGTTTAATCTTATTAAGTAAAAGCACACTGTGCTCCGCAGACCCCTCTTCTGGCGAAACCTCGAATTCAAACATCAGCATTTCTTGTACGACCACGTCGTTAGTCGAATCTTATGCGGACCCTGTTAAAATATTTATCAGTTACTGGCCGAGGCGTAGAATAAATTACAAAGGGATTATTGGATTAAAGGGACGAAATCTCCGTTGCAACAAATCTATGATGTATCTGTCTAATCTTCTATTTTCTTTGTGGCTACTCCAAATTAGCTTAACATTATTTTTAATTTTTAAATACTACATAATATTATGAGTTCATTTTGACACTTATAAAAAAATGGACTTTTCCTACAACTGCTACGAAAAGTAGCGTATTTCTCAAAGATTAATAAATTTTAAAACTATGTATTGCTCATACTGGGAGAAATATATTTTTCTACCAACCCGCACCGAATACGGAACTACATATAGAAATGAAAGCAAATATACTCCCGCCAAAACTTATTAATATTTTTAACACAACCATAGGATGGCGCTGATCGTTGCGTCTACTCATTTTAAATGTTCTATTTTTCGGAAGAGGTCTCTCTACTAATACTATTAACGACAATACTTTTTAATTTAACAGATCTGTATCAATCTGTATTTGGTGAGAAATAGTTTTAAGAAAATTAAGAAAAGAGACAGTAGTTCTGAGAATCAGGAAAAGAGCAGGAGTTTTGTCTTCAGTTTTTTTAGTTTTGTTGGTGTATATTATCTTTGGTTTTGTGCTTCCAAATAATTCTGTCCCTAAAATGGATTCAAACTATCAACCCCCCTTATCTAAAAGGAAATGTTGCGTACCTACATGTAAAAATCGTGAAGGCAAAATGCATCGTTTTCCAAAAATGAACCAAGTGTGTTTAGTGAGTGGATTTTAAAGATACAGTCTTTAAATTATAAAGACTTGTCAGTTGAAGACATTTATAAAAAATATGTGTTTTGTGAGGAACATTTTTCTAGTAACTGTAAAGTTTTAGGTACCAAAAGAGGTCTTATAAGAACAGCAGTTCCAACTTTAAATTTACCTGGTAAATGAATAAATCAAATTGTAATTTATAAAGAAAGAAAACCGGTACTAGCAGATCGTTTTTATGCTGAAAGGACTGTATAAACAGTGGAAGCAACCATTAGCTTTGACATTTAGTAAAGGACCTCATAAATCCATGGCATTAAAAAATTTGCTGAAGGTTCTAATCTGCAAATGTCAAAGTATAGGTTTGAAAGTAGTATCGACAGTTTGTGACCAAAGTGAAAATAATGTCGAAGCTATGACTGCTAATGAGTGAAACGAAGGAGAAATACTTAAAAAGAAAAGAAGAGAATAGAAATTTTGGTTTTGTGATCAATGACCAAGAAATTATTCCCATATTTAATGTCCCTCATATTTTCAAGTGTTTGAGAAATAATCTTTTGAAACATGACTTCTATTGACATACTTCTTATTGACAGATAGATGGCACTAGATATAAATTTAAGGAATCTGTATTATCGACAATACTTTTTAACACAACCACTGCTACTCGATGTCGCATACGGATCTAGACAGTAACTAGGTTCTTGCCATTCTATTCGTAGTTCTATATTCGTTGCCAACCCGTATGAAAATGACACCTAACACACAGTTTTGACATTTTGAAAATTAGTAATATCATATTCGCGAAAACGAGCAAAGGGTGCGCCCTCTATCTGAACTACTAGAATGGGGAAAACAAACCCCAATATATTTAAAAATGTCCACTAAATTAATCACCACACGTACCATCTTTTACTAACGATCTTTACCACACAAAATTCGAAATAGAAATAGTTAAATTGATATTGAATTAAATGGCTGATATCATTGTTTTCCCCATTCCACTGACAAATACTGCAGCGCTAACTATCGGAAAAATTTCCGCGAATACGCATTCGCAAAAATAAGAAAAGAAGAGGCAATATCACACTAGTATTATATTTAAAAACGCGAAAGTAATAATTAAGGCAAAATTAATGAATAAAAAACTGTCGTTTTTTGTAAATTAATCACTTTGGTTTATTAATTTTGATAAAGAAATATTATCTTTTGTAGAATAAATGCCAAGTTAATACTTTTATAAGAAAAATATTGTATGAGTTGCATTATCTATGCAACCAAATATACACGTAGGTATAGTTTTAGCTCCAAGGTAAAATCCTTTAACAGCAAGAGAAAGAACAAAAAATGGAGAATTACAGGAGTTAAACGCAATTGAAAATGTTCAAAACACATTACTAACAACACATAACGTTTCTCAAGTTCCAAATAATTTCACCAACTGTTTTTTTTTATTTATATGAAGCCCACAAAAAAATTATATTGTTACTTAGCTAGTAAAGAATTTTGAAATTAATTCCTGAAAAAGGTGGTTCTTTGATTTTAATTAATTATATGTTCATGCAATATTTAAACCCGTTAAAAACCCAACTTTTAACATGACCAACAATTAAAATAAATTTTATAAACAAAGTTAAAAAACTCATGATTATAAAAAATATTTGGGTCGTAGGAAAAATCTTGTACATAACTCGTTGGAAAGTGTATTTCTTGCACTCTTTACTTGTTATGTAACTGTATACTACTTTCAAGGCACTTTGCCTACATCACATACATTTATATGGATTAAACCAAGATCAACTCAATCTTAGTTGGATGCTGTTCAGCTTCAAATAGTTGTCACAACTGTCAGATTATTGAAGTTTTTAAAAATTTTAAGGTTCTACCTAGGTAGTTTTTATTCCTGCTTTGATAAAAATCGCAATTACCATTGAAAATTTTATACCTCTACTTTTTAACCAATAAGATGCCTACATTTCGTCTAGTTACCACTCAAGCTAAAATTATTCCAAGAAATTTTCTTTCGGGCACGAATATTTTAAGTAAGTTATTCCTCGTCGCTTTGCTTCGTGTCCTCAAATTTCCGGCAATAATTTATTAAGATTTTTTATACCTAAGTACGTACCTGTAGCCAAACTATGCAAAACACCTACCCACTTGAATACACAATCTCACTCATACACACCAATGACATTCAAATATATATATTTTTTATCACATTTGTGATAAAAAACAAAATTTTGATTACCTTGAAGAACTTGAAATAAAAAGACATCTAGCAGATCAACAATATAAAGTAGTTAATGAACAAATAAATCTTGGAAGTTCTCCTCTATTAAACTGTTTAGGTATTTTGATCGAGTGTTCATTTTTTATTCACAGATAAGAAGTAAATGTAAATCAAATATATAAGTTATTGTAAAGATCAGCATGATATATTTTTGTCTGGTTTTTCTATATCATTGAAAATTAAAAATTCTATTTATTTATCATAACATTTTTTAATTTGATTAAAAAAAATGATGTGAATAAAAAAGGAGAAGCGAGATATTCACGGTTTGCGCCTGTGTGATTGGATTCTAAATTCAATCAAACATGCGCTCCCACATGAACCTCACGACTCCCGGTATATCTATAATGCATTATTACTATATGTACGGAACTCGGTCAAGTCTGTGTCGGTACCATATAACGTGTCATAACAAAAATAGTACGGGGAAAAATATCTATATTTATGATTTAGAAAGTATTACTAATTTATAAAAATAATAATAATAATAAATGATCTGTTTCTAAATATAAACTTTTACTATACCGGGTGAAAAAAAATATCTATCTTTGGAAGTTTTTTGCTAAAGTTTTGAAAAAACTGATTGACAAAATTGGAAGGTATTAAAATCTGTAAATTATTTACAAAATTGTATATCTTTCAGGAAGAATGGAAAACTAGTTACAAAAATTTATTTAACTATAACGATTATAAAAATGTCTAGATATTAAATTTATTGTACTAAACCTTACTTTTTGAAAGTCCAT
The DNA here is from genome assembly GCA_035357415.1 of Ophraella communa. Lineage (NCBI taxonomy): Eukaryota > Metazoa > Arthropoda > Insecta > Coleoptera > Chrysomelidae > Ophraella > Ophraella communa. The sequence goes on along the minus strand of CM068994.1, from coordinate 25,050,853 downwards.
CTTATTAAGAATAATAAAAACTCAACTTCCACATTATCAGTATTGTTTGTTTATTGCTATTTATTTTATTTCTTAATTTATAAATAAACATTTCCGGGGCTGTTCATTTCATTCCGGTTAAAATAATTAGACACGAGTTTGCCTAAAAAAAAATTGATAATAACAAATTTTTTTATCTGTTTTTTTTTGTACAGTTAACAGAAACAAACATGAGCTTTGGATAGGCGTGTCCATGTCGCTGTAGTTGTATTTACGGGTTAAATTATTAGAAATTGTCAAAATTTCCAAAAGTAGTGTTCTCTAAATAAAATCTTCGACCCCTCTCAATATGGAAAATCCCCAAAAACAAATTGATAAAATGATTCGGTCATATTATATCGATTATATTTAACAATAATTAAAAAGTTACATACAGGGTAAATGATTGGGTTGCACCACATTTGCCAGATTTTTAAAACCAGCTTTGCAAAACAATTGAAATCATGGTATTTACCATTTTGATTTAGATTGGGTGTTATTTATGTTTATTTAAAGATTTATTTTCCATAAATAAACAATCTTATCTAGAGAAATATTTCATTATTATGTATAGACAGTGTTGCCGGACTTTTATAAGTTTACAAGATTTAAAGATCGATTCGAATAAAACTATCCAAAACAACTTAGTTGAAGTAACATCAAACAAAGTGGTACCAACATAATTTTTATATTTTTTTCCTTTTGGATATATGGGTGTAATAAAATAAAGAGTATAATAATATTTGTTTTTATTCGCTATAATTAGATTCATCACTACTAGTTTCAGTTTCTTCATTGGGATTTATAATTATACGTGCAATCTCTAGTGTATCTTTTTCAAACCATTTAAAAATATCCTCTTCAGTATGATGGACAGTTTTTTCCAAATTTCTGGTGTAATCGTTTCAAGAGCTTCAGACCACATATTTAAACGGTCTGTTTTAGTGGTTCCGTCTCTGCCAAAGGGTCTGTTATAATATTGTTTTCATGTAGCCCATATCAGTTCTATGGGATTGAAAATACAATGATATGAAGATAAACGTAGCACTTTGTGTCCATATTGCTCGACTAAATGGTCAGCCATATATATGACTGGTGGTTTATTTCTAAAAATTAATGATTATCCTATGGAAATTTCCAAAGTTAAGCTTAAAATTCAAAGTATTACTTTCATTTCTTACTTATTAATAATGTTCAGAAGTTCAACTTTTAGCATATTTTGTTTAATTTGTGGTTTGTTCCAACTTGTATTAGGTGTTTTATGGAGTAAAACACTGTGATATGGAGCATTGTCCATAACAATTATGCTGGGTTCTGTGAGATTAATTAACAGCTGGTTTTCAAACCACTTTAAAAAATTATTCTTATTCATTTTACCATGGTAACCGCTTAATTAGGTTTTTGAGGAAAATATTGCTTTCGCACCCATTTTCATTCCCAGCATGGAGTATGATATATCTACGAAAAAACTTATTTATTATTGTTGAACAGAAACATTTAAAATTACCATGCAAATAGGTACAGAGACATATACTATTAATTATACTGAAATAACCGGAGAGTTTACCTTTTACCATCAACTTTAGTCGTTTTGACACTCCTTTTATCATTATTTTGCCATGAATGGTTTATGCTACCATTTTAAAATATCCATATTTTATCAATAAATACAAATTTATATAGACATGCTTTTTTTTCTTTAATGTAGTTCCTTAAAAATCTAACCCGTTTTACAGCAATATCAGGAAGCTCCATGAGCCCCCGTCTTGGTTAATCTTTTTTCCATTTGAAACCAATTTCCTTTAATAAATTTGATAAAGACCTTCGAGAACCTTCAAATAAGTGTCTTACTTTTAATTCAGCAAGTAAAGAATTTAAAGTTACATCCTCTCCTGAAAACCAAAAAAATAATATTTTTTCTGGTCTTACAATTAAAAAGAATTTAAATAGCTGTGTTCAGAGGAAAAAGGCTTACTTTTTTCATACATATTGTAGATTACATTTCGAATTCCACTTGTATTTAATACATCGGTATTAGTTACTCTTTTTTCATACCGACGTTTCTTTGGAGGCGACTTTAATATTCCATGGTCTTTCACAGTTTTTGAAATACTGGAAACTGTAGCCAAACTGAGGTTGAGTGCAGCTGCCACACGCTAAAATAAAATGTTTTGGATTGAATTGGCTGTTACTTGATGGATATCCATAACGACCATAACTAAGTTAAATAAACGCACAAATGTTTTCACGATATCCACAATATACTGTGGATATCGTGAAAACATTTGTATTTTTATTTAACAAATAATATTTTGTATAATATACTATTTAAAACTATTTACTAACCTCTCGAACAGCAGCAACAGGTATGAAAGTCTCGTTCTGTTTCAAAAAAATGTATTAAAGAAGCTACCAGTTCTTTGCAGCGACTATTTAGTTGTTTTGGGATTTTTCACTTATTACACTGTTTTGGTTCTTAAAAGAACAGTTTTTTTATATTTCAAAATAACAACAACAAAGAATAACACAAAAACCACAAGCAAAATGACAAATACTAATCGGTGAAAATGGCAACGACGCGACATGTCAATCACGGCTACCAACTTTATGTAAACAAATTTAAGTATTTTATGTTGACTTATTGAATGGAACATGTTATTTGAAAGTTATGAACGATGCTTGGGAATTAAGACGAAATTAGTGACGTGAATCAAATTTTGTTTTGCACCAACTATACCTGCAGTTTGAATTGTTGAACCTAAAGCAGTCCTACAAATTTTCACGAAAACGGTTCTGGATTTTTTAAATTCTAATTAAATCTGTTAGTTGCCACAGACTTTCACAAAAATTAGAAAAATCGACCTAATTCTTGAAAAGATATGACGAAACACTGTTTTTATTGAAGATCTATAATTCACCCTGTATATTAATCCTCGTGTGACACCCTGTAGAACCTTATATTGCAGGTGTTCACTATTTTTATTGGTTTACAGTAAATGCACCATAGTCAATTCGGACTGATTTAGTAACCAGTTTCATGAACGAACAATTCCTTATACATAAACTTGATGTTTACTGACAGCAGCTTAAAATTGAGCCCACTATTTGAAATTGAGAATGGAATGCATTGCTCCATGGAGATAATGCAATAAGAGCTCTAAGTCTCAATCCACACCGGATAACTGAATTCAACAGAAATGTATAAATCTTGGTTACGTAACAACGTATAATTTAAATGCCTTTCATATGCAAAATTTAGATAAGAATGAACATTTAGTGTTATATACGAGGGATCTCAACGTATTTCATATGTAATAGTTAAACAAAATAAATTACATTGAAGAATAAAAGTCTTTAAATCTTTTCCCCTGCTTATATTTTCTTGTTCTGTCTTTTAAATCTTTTTTGCGATAAATTGTAACAAAGGAAATCTCTCATCTTATTTATCCAAGTCTAAAGTCCCGTTCAAAGTTTTCTCCTCTTTCCCCACCAAAAAAATAAGAATTACGGAGAATTATTACGTTCAAGAGGGTACTTCAAGACGATGCTCACACTCCTTAGCAGAATCTAGACGTGTTTTATTTCTGTTTTCATTGTTTTGATACCTATCTGGCAACAAATTTCATCTAAACTGACGCTTTTTCAACTTAATCTCTGTCAAAAGCAAAGAAACGTTAAAGTTGTTCAAGAATAAACGTATAACGTTTATTAGAATTATTATACAAACTAATATAACAAAGGGCAAAGCTTTAATCTTTCGTAAATTATATTATTATCAATGTTTTTGTTTTTGTGTAAATAATAAATTCCCAGAGTGTAATATACTAAACAATAATTAAATTGATTGTGTTAACCTCTACTTTTTGGAAGTTCATCTTACTAAGAACAATTAATAACTGCACAGTTAAACTAAACTTCCACTATTTATTTGAAATATTCGCTTTAAAATCAATTACAGCTGTTTCGCTATCACTAGCATCGTCAGTGATAGCGAAACAGCTGTAATTGATTTTAAAGCGAATATTTCAAATAAATAGTGGAAGTTTAGTTTAACTGTGCAGTTATTAATTGTTCTTAGTAAACAATAATTAATAACATTTTGTTAGAAAATGTGTGATACCACAGAGGGGTAATACAAATTAGAGAGTCAAATCGTTGTCAATTTTTTATTGATGAGAAGATTTTGTATTTTTAGAATGTGTAGGAAAATAAAATTTCTTTCCAAGGTAAAAAATAGAAATCAATATGGCGTGGAATATTCCAGACGTTCTCAGAATTTTTCTGTTGGAGGTGTGGAAAATCTTCGTAATAGTTCTTTCAAAAATAATACCTAAATTTACATTTAATAGAAAAGTTTTTTAATAATTAAATCATTTATTTTTTAAATTTAATTATTAAAGTATCTTTAAAACTTTATTCTTTAAGATTTTATAGCATTTGATTATAAATTCATTGTTCTTTGTTCTGATTTCGCCTTTTGCCTGTTTTCGAAGCGTCATCTATGGACCACGAACATGCGCACGACGTAATCCGAACAATCCCGAACAGTCAATCAGAATATAATCGATTTTTTGGAGGTATTGACGAATTGCACTAATGAAATTGTATTAAATCTTTTTTTCTTTTCATTTCTTTTTTCTTATAGGTATACTTAATAAAAAATAAGAAAGAAAATAGAAATAAAAATAAAAAAACACTTTATAAGATCTTATTAGGTTTAAATCTATCACTGCGTGCCGAGCGAAGCGAGGTTCGCAGCAACAAAATAATATATAATATCTAATTAGCAATTATTTTATTTAATTCTTTTTTTTAATAAAGAAGTTATAGATTAAAAAATTTAAAATAATAACTTTTTAAATTTTATTGTTTCTACACTTTATTATTTATTTTTTGTACTTTTTTTTATTTAGAATATTCGTTATAAAAAAATGAAGAATGTTTTATGAAGATTGTAAAAAAATCAAGGTTATTGTGTACTAAAAAGTTGAATCATTTATCGGATATTCTAATCGTTTTTAATGTCATTTAATTTCATAAACACACCCCAAAAGGGGCGTTACCTTTTTAACACGCTTTAATTTTAACACGATTGGTCAGAACCTTTTTTAAAGCTTCAATAAACGGCGCGCAAGGAAAGTCGATAAGATTAAGGCGTGGACGAATTGCACTAATGAAATTTAATTAAATCTTTTTTCTTTTTACTTCTTTTTTCTTATATTTAAAAAATAACAAAAAAAAATAGAAATAAAAATAGAAAAACACTTTAAAAGAAAGTGTATCTTATTAGGTTTAAATCTGTCACTGCGTGCCGAGCGAAGCGAGGTTCGCAGCAACAAATTAATTTCAACTAATTATAAACTATTTAATTTAATTATTTTTAATCGATATTATTGGAATTAAATCTTTTACAAATTTAACTTGGACTAATATAAATATATTTCAATTATTTTTGTATGATCTTATAAGGTTTAAATCTATCACTGCGTGCCGAGCGAAGCGAGGTTCGAAGCAACAAAATGATATATAATATCTAATTAAAAATTATTTTATTTAATTATTTTTTTAATAAAAAAATTATAGATTAAAAAAAAATAAAATAATCACGTTTTAACTTTTATTTCTACACTTTATTATTTATTTTTTGTACTTTTTTTTTCTTCATCATATTCCATATAAAAAAATAAAGAATGTTTTATAAAAATTGTAAAAAAAATCAAGGTTATCATTTACTAAAAAGTTGAATCATTTATCGGAAATTCTAATCGTTTATAATGTCATTTAATTTTATAACCACACCCCAAAAGAGGCGTTACCTTTTTAACACGCCTTAATTTTAACGACATTGGTCAGAACCGTTTTTAAAGCTTTAATAGGCGCGCAAAGAAAGTCGATAAGATTAAAGTGTGGACGAATTGCACTAATGAAATTTAATTTAATGTCTTTTTTTCTTTGCATTTTTTTTATTTTAAAGGTAATTATATAAAAAAAAATGTTAATATAAAAATAGACACTTTATAAGAAAGTGTATATTTTAACTAGTAATGAATATTGTAATATTATTTGTGCGTTGTGCGACAATTTGTAATATGATTTACCTGTATATAGTGAATTTATAAAATTATTTAGTTAACTTTTAAAAAAATAACTATATACCAAAAGAAAAAATGTAATTTACAATAAAACAAACATTAATCTTAATTTCGTCTTTAATTAATTGTAAAAGATATTTCAATAATTAACAAAATTTATAAATGTTTATCACAGCAAAAATTATTATAGTTAAATACCTCGGCTAGGGGTGAGTAAGTTCATTAGCTCTGACTATTGTACAATATTTGTTTCTTTAAGAAATTATAAGGGCGCCACTGAAATCTTTTTATTTTTTATGATACTACTGAAGAAAGTTGTTTTAAGCTGAGTTATTTAAATAAGTATCATAAGATGACAGAAAGATGTCAGAAAAAACTGTCTATGAAGATAAAAAAATGATTTGAAAATGTACAAACATATAAAAGATAATAAGATTTCCTTGGTGCTGAAATTAATGAGGTAGAGAATACGTTACAACAAAATAATCCGCAAACAGTTCTTTAAAAATACTTATTCTAATACAGTTGACGATATAGATAGATATACACGGAAATAAAAGAGAAAAAATATGGGAACAGTAAACTTGATAGATCACAATAAACTTATCTGTTACAATAGTGGACGATCCTTCGCCGCACCTTGGGGTCGCTACGGCACTGTCTAGGTGGTTCCAAATGATTATGGAAGATCACTAGTGGAGGGATGATCTGCCCCAGTTGTAGAGATAATCCAGTTAAGAATGTACATACGAGAGCTTAAAGTTTACAAGCTGTTCAAGTTTACGGAATCTCCAAATTCAAGAGATGCTTCTGGTTTACAGAATCTTCAATTAAAGAGTTGCCTCTAGTTTACTGTATTATATTCCAACTTTCTGAAAATTACCAGTGTCAAACACGTGTTACATTTACTTTTCTGGCACAAAAAGTACAAATCAGCATAGTCCGAAATCTACAGTTAGATGCTAACGTATTTTAATAGATTACAAAAGATACATTTTTACATTAAATTTACTTTTTAATAATCTTACACACTAATCAAAATTCCAGAAATGTACTTTTATCAGCCTTTTATAAAAAATTATCATTAATACTTTTAATTACCATAAAAAGATTCTTTGAATAATAATGAAATATGTTGAAATTCTCATCTGATATAATAAAATATAATATAACTTTCGATATTTTATAAATATCTTAACAAAAAGGAATTATAAAATTGGAAAAAAACATACCTGTATATGACAGTAAATCAATAGAAGAAATGAGACTGGGAATAATTATTCAAACCTATTGAACTCGATAATGCCAACTCATTAGTACACCTCGTAGTGTAGCTACTTTGAACTTCCAATTATAATTATAGAGACTGTATTCATTATTTTATTATTAAAAATGTTTGAGGATAGATGGAGCAGCTAGCGGTACTAATTGAATTTAATATTTAGGATACCAGGTGCTTAAAATGTTAACAGGTACTGTTACAATATTATGACTTGAATGATAATTTATTGTTTAATTTATTTATTTATAAATTTTGATTGATTAATATTTGATCGATGTTATTCGATATTATTTAAATGTAATAAAGCAACAAGATCTTTTTCTCAGGGTGGTTATGTTCTGCAAGCTTCTAGTTGGACAGTAAGGTAGGTAAATGAATAAAAAATTGATTAATTCTAATTACAAATTTATTATAAAAGAGTTAAATTAAAACAGTAATAAATTGAATGTGTAATAATGAAAATAATTAGTAGGAAAAATAATAAAAAGGCCTTTCATAAACTAGAAAAAAGCTTTCTTGATGTTGAAACTGTGCCAAATTAATTATTGTTACTTATGCTATGGTAAATAAGTTATTATCGAAATTCATTAATTATTAAGTATCAAATAAATTCTTTTGTTTTAAATTATATAACTTAACTAACTACTACAAACATTCAAAATGTTTTACAAAGTTATCTGACCTTAATACGTAGATTCCTGCTGTCTGATTGGTGGGAAAAAACCGTAGTCGCTCTATGAAAAACGGAAACCAACGAAGGTGTACGTGAAATCTCCGACTGTTGAATAATATCGTTGTTGATAGACGTTTGGTTTCTTGTGTGATATAATTATTCCTCCCAATCGATTTATGGATATAGTTCTTTTAATTTTATCATAAATAGCAAGTACACTTAATTTCTCCTATTTTTATACACCGAAAATATTTTTAATTATAGTTTTTGATTACTTTAGTAATTCTTTTTTAATTTATATCCTTAATGTCACTAGTTAGCACTTTGTGTTTTTACCACTTTTAAAAACTGACTGTTCAAACTAACTGTTCACAATGATCTCTCAAGATATACTGACTGATCTTCTATGGCTAACTTCCAATAATGTACTTCCCCAACGACCTCTTCTCAAGTCCTTCTATACACTTCTAACCTTCCAGAAATTTCTTGAAGGTTTTATGAATTAATCTTGTGCTAGAACACTATATGCAACTCTTTCCCTCCTATACACCACTAGACATACTCCCTTCGTCTACTGTGGATTTTTCTAGAGCACATAGAGTACAAATATATCTCTCTTCTTTTTTCATATTGTGACGTACTTTCGCGTCGCTACGTCTTCTTTGACACCTTAATGCAGGTTTCGGATTGCCTCGGGCGCCACCTTCGGTTTTAAGTGCCGAAGGACACTACTCGGGCAGCTTCAGTGAAGAAGAAATACTCCAGGGGTCTTTATGGTGTTGACCTACTTAGGTGGCGGCCAGAAGGGTAGGCTTTAATTACCCGGCTGGGTCGGATACCTGAAGTTTCACGGCTATAACAATCACACTTCAATACGAACAGTGGAATAAAAATACACAATATTTCCTAAGTTCTATTTATTATTAACAACAACAAATAAATATACAAAATTCGTTACAGGTCGGGGTTTAACGGGGATGGTGGAAGTGTGCAAAGAAAGTTACGCAAAAGCTACCATGCTTCGGGTGAATGATGAATGCGGGGCTATTCACGGCGGAGTGATATGCGAAAGCGGTTTTTACAAAAAGCGGGCAGTCTAATTACCAAGCGGATATTCTACATGCGGGGTACATACAAATTGCTACCAAACTCCTATGATAGTAGGTTAGGTTCTATTCTCTGAGACTACGGAAACCCGGATTGCAATATTATCTATACGGAAAGTATCTTAGGATCGGTTTCTATTTTTCTCCGGAATTTGGGAAGTACTCGTGATACCCACCTAGTACTTCCTCCTCCTTATTAGCGGGCTGATAAAGGTATAACTACCGTCGGAGACCCTCGTGGTACCCACCTAGTGTCTCCAACGCATAAAAACTATTACGCAACTACCGGAGTACCTGTGATACCCACCCGGCACTCCGCCTTCCTTATCAGCGGGATAACAAGGGAAAACGGAAAACGACTAAACGCCCGGAGTACCTGTGATGCCCACCCGGCACTCCGCCTTCCTTACTAGCTGGCTGATAAGGGTATACTACCGTTGGAGACACTCGTGATACCCACCTAGTGTCTCCGACGCAAAATAATAAGATTAATAAACTGCCGGAGTACCTGTGATACCCACCCGGCACTCGGCCTTCCTTATCAGCGGGATAGCAAGGGCAAAAATACCTCACCTAAGATATCTTACTCGGAATACGGACTTACGTTTGTGTATATGAAGAATTCGGCCGGCAGAATAGAACCTGAAACTCTACAAATCTATAATAAAGCTTTTCTTACCAAAACGGAGCAGTAGTTATTCGTGGCGGCACTATCAACGGCTGGTAGCTAACTGACTTCTCTAATGATCTACTGATTTATATATTCAACGGATCTCCCACTCCTATCTAACGACTTGCGCAGAATTCCAATATCGGACTTAGAATTCTTTCCGACTCCCCAATCTAAATAATTATTAAATATTTCTTACCGGTTTTCCTTAAGGCGGCTCAGGACTGCACGTGATGGCACTATTAAGTGGCGGTGATCAACTGCCCTGCTAACTGTTCTCAAATCCCTAGCTAGCTATCGGTTCTCCCACTTCTAACGGTTTTCTCGGAGCGTACGGGTTTACCTCTTAGACGGCTGGCGATCGACTTCCCAAAAATGTTTCTCTTTTCGATCCGTTTAACCCAACCGTATCCCCTCTACTTAACTAATTAGCAGTTGCGCGTCGTTTCAACAAAATCCGGTTTTATTTTAATAAATAATACAGTGCGGAGTCGTTGGAATATACGGAACTAAACACAATTTAAGTAACTTCGTTACACACCCTCCCTACTTCGGTAAAAAAAAAGTGTAACCCTTTTTTTTAACTAAAACTTTTTCTAATTAAAACATATATATAAAAAAAACGTACTGGTAAATTAAGAAAATAACTAAACAACAAAACAAAAGAAACCCTATCAGGTGCCTACCCCCGGAATCGGTCGAACCCTTATTATTAGGGGGTAGGTACGCCTGTTACAAACAAAACTAAATTTTACGGTAGTCTTCGGGAAGAAAACTGCTGTCCTTATCTTCTTGGATCGAAGGGGTGCTGACAGCCGCAATCGGGGCAAGCGATGTGTCGTTCTGGGTATGGGCATTGGCATCGGCGACACTTCGTGGGGCGCCGGGAAGGTGTTGGCTGGTTCCTGGGGGCTTGGTTGCAGCGACAATCCTTGGAGAGACTTCCCAGTAGTTCCTTACTGATGTCATCGGTGGCTTCGGTGGCGGTTGGGACGTTTATATCCAATGTTGTATCCATGGCGACTGAAAAGAAAATCCGAACTATTTTCAGAAAGGGCTTGTAATTCTCGGGCCAGTATCCGGCAGGCTTGAAGGCTCTTCCCCTTCTTGATGATCCTCTGTTTGGCGTCGGTACGGGGGGTAAAAAGAGTCTTTGGTGGGGCAGATCCCCGCGGCGGCTCTCCCGGTATTCTGGTAGTCATTATTCTGGAAAGCAACAGTATTAGTCGGATACGGTGTCTATGACATGTGCCGGACGGAGGTCTTTGATATGTACCCGCTGTAGGCGTTTCCCGGTCTGACTTTTTAAATTATACACTACGGGCGAGATGACGTGAGTGACGGTATACGGGCCGGAATATTTCGGAGCGAGTTTCGCGGCAAACCCTTTTTCGGCGGAGGATAGCTGATGTTCCCGCTTCATTACTTGGTCTCCGATGTGACAGCGCCATTCTCGGTGCATTAGATTGTAATGACGGCTCTGTGTGGTGAACGCTTTAGCGAGGTTTATGCGGACCATCTCAAAAGTTTCCTGTAACCGTTGCAGCTTCTCGGTATACTGGGTGGCCTCCGTCTGGTCGATATCTTCGATATCTTCTTGCCTCGGTGGTGGTGGGGTGCGGTAAACAGCTTTCGGTACCTCCAATTCTCGTCCAAAGTTTAGGAATGCTGGTGTAAATCCGGTTGATTCTTGTCGGGCGGTATTAATAGCAAATAGTAATTCGGGTAAGTTCTGGTCCCATTTGCGGTGATCTTGGTCGCAAAACTGAGCTATCATGGTCTTGAGTGTCTTGTTGGCTCTTTCCACGGGGTTGGCCTGAGGGGTGTACGGCGGTGTCCTGCGGTGTGTGATTCCCATCTCTTTCAGCATGTCGTCAAACAGGTGTCCCGTGAATTGGGTTCCATTATCAGTTAGAACCACCTTAGGGCAACCAAAGCGGGTAATAATGTCTTCATACAAAGCTTGCGTGACGGCTTTAGCAGTGGCTTTACGTATTGGCCGACACTGTACCCACTTGGTGAAACGGTCCTGGAACACTACTAGGAAAGTATTTCCTTTCGATGACCTCGGCAAGGGTCCTACTAGATCTGTGCTGACACACTCCCAAGGATGACGGTTGTGGGAGGGTTGCATCTTTCCGGCAGGTTTCATCTGAGAGGACTTGTATCTTTGGCAGGAATCACAGCTACGGACGTATTTGGTTATGTCACGGAACATTCCGGGCCAATAGTAGCGGGCAACAATTCTTCCTATGGTTTTGGCAATACCCATGTGTCCTGCTGTCGGTGCATCGTGCATTTCCTTCAACAAGTTTAATCGTGTCGGCTTAGGGACACACAGTTTCCATGGGTCGGCTAGTTCTGGTTCCGTGAGGTCGTTAGAGTCCCAGAAATGACGGTATAGGCGCCCGTCTCGGATGCAGTAGTCAGGAAACGCCTCAGGATTCTGTTGGACTTCCGCTTTCTTCTTTTCGTACCACGAGCATCCTGTTAACGGCTCGACGGTTGCTACTCCTTCTGTGACTTCTCCGGTATCTTCTCTAGGTTCTCTAGACAGGGCATCGGCGACTTTATTCAATCCTCCTCGTCGGTATCTGACCTCAAAGTCGTATTGCTGTAAGAACATACTCCAACGAGCGAGACGGCCTGCTGGGCTTTTGATGGAATGGAGCCAGCGGAGCGATTGGTGGTCCGTAATGACCGTAAAATGGTATCCTTCTAAATAGGGACGCATCTTCTCGATTCCCCATACGATGGCTAAACACTCTTTCTCGGTCACGGAGTAGGCTTTTTCGGCGGATGTCAGGGACCTACTGGCGTATGCTATTACCTGTTCGCCCTTGTCGCTGGTTTGGGTCAGAACTGCGCCGAGGCCTTGGTCTGAAGCGTCTGTCTGAAGTGTAAAGGGTCTGTCGAAATCGGGACAGGCGAGGACTGGTGCTTCCGTTAGGCAGGTTTTGAGCTTTTCAAAAGCTTCGTCTTGTTCTGGCCCCCATTGCCAACGGCGATTCTTCTTTAGTAGGCGGTGTAACGGGGCTGCTACTTCCGAAAAAGCTGGTACAAAACGTCTGTACCATGAGGCCATCCCCAAGAATCGTCTTAGGCCACGTACATTAGTTGGGGCTGTTAGTCCTACGATGGAGTCCACTTTCTCTGGATCGGTGCAGATTCCTTCGGATGTTACTAAGTGGCCGAGATATTTGAGGGATCTTCTTCCAAACTCACATTTCTCTGGGTTAACACGTAGATTAGCGGCGCGAAGACGGCGAAAAACTTCATGGAGATTAGCGAGGTGTTCCTCGAAAGTGCTCCCTAGCACTATGATATCATCCAAGTATGTGAAACAATACGGGTCCATCTCCGGTCCAATAATTCTATCCATCAGGCGCTGAAATGTAGCGGGAGCGGCATGAAGTCCGAAGGGCATAACACGGAATTGATATAGTCCTCTGCCGGGGACGGTAAATGCGGTGATTGGTTTGCTGTCTTCTGTGAGTGCCACTTGCCAGTATCCTTGTCGCAAGTCGATACTTGAAATATAGCGGGCTCTACGGAGTTTGTCTAGTACGGCGTTGATGAACGGCAACGGATAGGCATCCTTCTCGGAGACGGAGTTGACTTTCTGGAAATCGATGCAGAACCTTGGTTTGCCATCTTTCTTTCGTACGATGACTACCGGCGAGCTCCATGGGCTCTCTGAGGGTTCTATAATTCCTTCTTCCAACATCCTATCTACTTCCGCGTTGATCACTTCCTGCATTCGGGGATTCTGAGGTCGATAACGTTGCTTTATCGGTTCCGGATTTAAAAGGCGGATCCGGTGCTCCAATAACGGTGTTACCCCTCGTATGTCCTCAAATGACGGTAATTCCTCTTGCAGGAAGGCTTCTAATCGGTCCTCTTCGTCTGGAGTCAATATTAGGGGTGGCCTAGATTCAGTGGTGCCAATGGGGAAACAAGGTACGGGCCTAGCATCCACAGTGACGGGACGGTTGTCCACCAAAACTTTTCCACTCCCTAACTCAAGGGAAAAATGTCTCTTTCGGAGAATGTCCATTCCTATGACCATGTCGGAGGATAATCCACGTAGATGGCCAAAAGTCTCCTCAAAACGGTGATTTCCAATCTGGATCTCCACCTGATATTTTTCCGGGACGCTTACGGTCTCTCCGTTTGCCAACCTGGCCGAACTTGCAGTCGTTGAAGTTTTTGTCGCTCCCAGTGTGCTCCACTGTCGGGCTATCCTGTCTCCCACATAGGAGATTACGGCTCCGGTATCTATTAAGGCTTCTACGGTTCCACCTGGTATACGGACGGAGATATGCGGTCGGTTGTCCTCGTACGGTACGGTCAGTGAGGCGTCATCAGGGCTTTGCTGCACGGGCCTCGGTTCGTCGCAGCGCCCTATTAGTTTTCCGATCGTGGACACGGACAATCGCGTGACATTACTCCTTCTCGTTTACATCTGGAGCAGAAGATCCGGGGAGCCTCTCTACATTGACTCCTAAAGTGTCCTGTCTGTCCGCATCGCCAACACTCTTGTGGTCTTTCGGCTGGCCTTCTCGTGTTTTGTCTCTGGTTTGCGGAATTCTGTCCATCTGCGTTTCTAGGGGGCGGTGTCGTGTTTGGGCGGAATGGTGGGATACGTGGTGTCACAGCGGGTGTCCGTGCGAGTTGGATCTCTGATCGTAACAACTCATATTCCCGGACGGCTTTGGCAAATCCCTGAATGTCGGAAAAATCGGTCCTACGAATCTGAAGTCGAAATTCCGGATGCAAATTGCGGTAGAGCCAGTTAAGTTCTTGCTCTGGGGTGATGCTTCCATGTCGGCGAATTAATGTCTGTAGATCCGTGATGTAGGAGGCGCTGTCTTCTTGTAAACGGTGTGTTCGTCTACTGATAGCTACTTCCAGGTCAATACGGTAGTTAACCGGAAAGAAGAAGTCTTGGAAGGCGGTACAGAACTCTCTCCAGTTTGTCCAATATTTACGGTTATTTCTAAACCATAATGCCGGCATTCCGTGCAGTATTTCAGGCATTGCTTGCAAAACGCGGTCGGCGGAAATTCCCTGAGATTCCCTGATTTCGTCCAATCTCTCTAGGAACGCGGCTGGGTCGGTATTTCCGTCAAAAGTGATATGCCAGTCTTTTATTCTTAGCGGCGACATTAGTGTGTCAGAAGACGGACCAGGTTGTGACGGGTGAGACTGAATTCCGGCTAAAGTGCCTTGGAATGCATTACTTACAGTTATGGTCGGGGTGGTTCCTAATTGAGTCGCTGTAGTTGTGCTGCAGGTGACGGCGGATGTTCCAACGGGGACGGGAGTCATTAGTGGTGGCGGTAGAGGTGTTGTTGCTTCAGGTTTACCTTCTCGGAGAAACTTAACCAGGCGTTTCCGCTTCTCATCTACAGTGCCTATGACTTCCAAGTTGAATTTCGGTAGTTCTGCGTCCAATTCTTCTTTCCGTAACAAGTATACCCATCCTACGCTGGTGTCACTAGAATCTCCTACTATACCCGGACTGGGCGGGTTGTGGGGTCCGGTAGACCCTGTACCGGTGGTTGTCGTATCGTTGGGTCCTATCCTTCCTTTTGACATCTTGGCGGTATTCGATCGTTGCACGTCTTACTCGGTTCACAGTCAGAACTTCACTCCCCTTCCTAGGAGAGAATCTTCAAAACGGTCTCTTCCGTCGGTCAGTAGGGGGGGGTATTCGCTTCCGCGCTCTCGGAAACCTATCTAAAGAGGTGTCACACGGGGCTATGGCTTTCTTGATAGCCGAAGTTGACAATCGGTAAAAATAACGGGTCAGCGGATTTCCAACGGATTAGGTGTACCATAAAACGGTCCCTACTCGGGCGCCAAATTTGTGACGTACTTTCGCGTCGCTACGTCTTCTTTGACACCTTAATGCAGGTTTCGGATTGCCTCGGGCGCCACCTTCGGTTTTAAGTGCCGAAGGACACTACTCGGGCAGCTTCAGTGAAGAAGAAATACTCCAGGGGTCTTTATGGTGTTGACCTACTTAGGTGGCGGCCAGAAGGGTAGGCTTTAATTACCCGGCTGGGTCGGATACCTGAAGTTTCACGGCTATAACAATCACACTTCAATACGAACAGTGGAATAAAAATACACAATATTTCCTAAGTTCTATTTATTATTAACAACAACAAATAAATATACAAAATTCGTTACAGGTCGGGGTTTAACGGGGATGGTGGAAGTGTGCAAAGAAAGTTACGCAAAAGCTACCATGCTTCGGGTGAATGATGAATGCGGGGCTATTCACGGCGGAGTGATATGCGAAAGCGGTTTTTACAAAAAGCGGGCAGTCTAATTACCAAGCGGATATTCTACATGCGGGGTACATACAAATTGCTACCAAACTCCTATGATAGTAGGTTAGGTTCTATTCTCTGAGACTACGGAAACCCGGATTGCAATATTATCTATACGGAAAGTATCTTAGGATCGGTTTCTATTTTTCTCCGGAATTTGGGAAGTACTCGTGATACCCACCTAGTACTTCCTCCTCCTTATTAGCGGGCTGATAAAGGTATAACTACCGTCGGAGACCCTCGTGGTACCCACCTAGTGTCTCCAACGCATAAAAACTATTACGCAACTACCGGAGTACCTGTGATACCCACCCGGCACTCCGCCTTCCTTATCAGCGGGATAACAAGGGAAAACGGAAAACGACTAAACGCCCGGAGTACCTGTGATGCCCACCCGGCACTCCGCCTTCCTTACTAGCTGGCTGATAAGGGTATACTACCGTTGGAGACACTCGTGATACCCACCTAGTGTCTCCGACGCAAAATAATAAGATTAATAAACTGCCGGAGTACCTGTGATACCCACCCGGCACTCGGCCTTCCTTATCAGCGGGATAGCAAGGGCAAAAATACCTCACCTAAGATATCTTACTCGGAATACGGACTTACGTTTGTGTATATGAAGAATTCGGCCGGCAGAATAGAACCTGAAACTCTACAAATCTATAATAAAGCTTTTCTTAACAAAACGGAGCAGTAGTTATTCGTGGCGGCACTATCAACGGCTGGTAGCTAACTGACTTCTCTAATGATCTACTGATTTATATATTCAACGGATCTCCCACTCCTATCTAACGACTTGCGCAGAATTCCAATATCGGACTTAGAATTCTTTCCGACTCCCCAATCTAAATAATTATTAAGTATTTCTTACCGGTTTTCCTTAAGGCGGCTCAGGACTGCACGTGATGGCACTATTAAGTGGCGGTGATCAACTGCCTTGCTAACTGTTCTGAAATCCCTAGCTAGCTATCGGTTCTCCCACTTCTAACGGTTTTCTCGGAGCGTACGTGTTTACCTCTTAGACGGCTGGCGATCGACTTCCCAAAAATGTTTCTCTTTTCGATCCGTTTAACCCAACCGTATCCCCTCTACTTAACTAATTAGCAGTTGCGCGTCGTTTCAACAAAATCCGGTTTTATTTTAATAAATAATACAGTGCGGAGTCGTTGGAATATACGGAACTAAACACAATTTAAGTAACTTCGTTACAATATTATATAATTAATTTCTCGAAATTTCTGGTAGGTTAAAATAACAAAATATGATATTGATACATTACATAATAAAAATTATTATGTAATGTATAAGTTAAATTTTTCTTACAAATACACAAAATATATGTAGGTTTATTTTCGTTTGTCTAGGTAAATGATACTCCAGAGGTGGATACAACAGTTTATTGAAGCCTTGAACTTTTTCCAATTACAGTGACAACCTTTTTCAATATCCCGTCACAATATTCTGATCTCTCTCCCTTACTCGCTACCACGGAAACCAAACCCAAAAGTCATAAGGTGATTCTCGTAGAACATTCTAAATAAAATTTTAATTAAAACTTCAATAAGACTTTAAAATAAAATTGCAACAATAATGCTAAACAAAGTACCTATATTAAAAATTCAGTTATCTACATAGGTATATAGTAAAAGTTATTTGATTAAGGTAATATAAAACAACTTCTGTTGATATATTATACTCTTTATACTATTATCGAATATTTAAATGTTACAATAAATACAGTAGTTTGTTCAGACGTTTTACAAATAAATTGTAAGTGGTCATGTAATAAATCAGTATGTTATTGTAAATAAATTGTGTTATACATAAGTTACCTGTTTTAGTGTACATTTAATTTAATATTGGTCTGTAAAAATAAATATTGAAAATACGACAATAGTTTTGTGGTTATTTCAATAATTTTTAATTCTAGGTCTAGGTTTACTTGCTTCGCATAAAATGTAGTATTTTCTCGTACTATTTATGTCAGCGAGTTAGTTCTTTGTTAATAAATGAGAAAACAGACGCATGCTGATAATTTTGAAGCGCATTTCGCATAATCTATTATGCATTACCTTTTAAAGCGACGGTAAAAAACAGATGCAAAAATGAGGTTTTTAATTGTGTGTTCATCGTAGGTACTTCATTAAATTGAGCTGCCGAGAATGCATACGAAACCTGCACGTTTGTCGAAAAAAAAGTAAAAAAATAAATGTAACTATAAGCTTCAATATAACATCTAAAATAATCTATCAACATTAAAAATTATTTAAATATTTAGATAAATATTAGGTTACATTACTTTTATTCTATGAATTGTTGTTACTTTATACGGTATCCGCCAAAATAAACAGTACCGAAACAGAGAGTTCTGTGGAGTTGTTTATGTAATATGGATTTGTCATATTTGAGTTAATTGTCATTAGTTGATATATTAATAGTACGCTGCAGTTAAATTTGATTTAAAAATGGTTCTAATAACGGAAGAAAAAGTATTTTTGGTAGAGCATTATATTCGTTCATACGGAAAAGGTCGTAATGATGGTCCAAGCTTTGAACAGGTGTCAATAAAATATCAACAAAAATTTAATAAAGCAGCTCCTAGTAAAAGTGTGATGTTAGCTGTTGTTGAAAAATTTCGTCTCACTGGTAGTGTATTATGTCAACGTAAAAGTTCCTCAGGTCGTCGAAAAACAGTATGCACTAACGAAAATGAAGGACGTGTTTTTAACCAAGTTGTGAAATCACCTCATAGAAGTATTGTAAGAACTAAATGTAAACTCAACATTAGTGAAACGTCTTTACGACGCATGTTCAAATCAATTGGTGGTTATCCATACTGTATTCAAGTTGGACAACGACTAAATGCTGCGGATACATGTGCAAGAGAAATTTACTGTGGTCGCATGTTGAGTTAAACTACGAATATCCCGGATTTTTGAAAAACATATGGTTTTCAGACAAAAGTCACCTTCATCTAAGCGGCTATATTAATCGACAAACCACCAGATTCCTTGGATTTGAACGTCCTGATGCCATTGTAGAGAAACCACTCCACAGTCTTCGAGTTACCGTTTGGTGCGTGGTATCTGAGCATAATGAAGGAAAAAATATTTCATTAGGAAAATCCGCCGGCGAATATTGCCGACTACGGGAAATAATACAAAATATTTTCGGCAGTTCCATCAACCACTTTTTATAAATATGTTTATTGACTTACAAAATCGATATGAAGCTTGTCTGCGTCGAAATGATGAACATTTTGAACACTTACATTACCAAAATTAAAAATTAATTTTTATTTTTATTTTCGGTACTGTAGATTTTGGTGGATACTGTATTAACTGAATATTATGTATCTACACTTTTTAATCATTTGACAAGAACTTTTTTCATTTTAATTGTTTATAATTTTTGTAACACAGTTCACTTGGAGATGTTGCTCAGTTCATAAAAAATAACGCTACATTATTCACTTTAAACAAAGTAAATTTCATGCTGTTGAGTAATTGTTTAACACTTTGGTGTTTGTGATTAAACAAAATGCTAAAATGCAAAAATACTAAAATATAACTTTTCAAAATTCCATTACATTCATAGAGTATAAAAATACATAGAGACAATTGTTTACGTTTGGGTTGAAGCTAACATGCAAATAAAAAAGTGGGGGTTATGCATGAGGAAAACAAAGGGTTGCCGATGTTATAGACTTGTCAAATAATCCCATACTATGAATGTATCAATGACGTTAGTTTCGTTAATCCGTATCAATAATAATATTAAGTTAATCTATACCTACAAATTATAAAATGAATATAACTCGATTTGTGAAAAAATAAAGTAGAAACTTATACATAATATAGATCTACCTCAACAATTTTTATGTACACAGATTTTTGCAAAGTGCGACAACACTGTAAAAATATCGATCGTCGTTTTACGTTTCAGGCTTCTTCTTACCCTTTTCACAAAACATAATATTTTACTTAGTTTTGCGTTCCATGATTGCCATGGTCATTTAACTAGGATAAATAGCCATATTAATATGGCTATTTATCAACAATCAATGGTCGCGTTCATCGGCACAAGTCAAAGATCGCTCCGAAAGTAGCGCTCCATGATCAGTAGCGGATCGTAAAATAAATGTGATCTTTTAAATGGCCGCCGATCAGTGAGCGATCAGCAAAATGAACCGTTTATGCACGCAACTCGGGATCGCTACCTGATCGATCAGGGTGCCGATTCTCCGGCTTCGTAGAAGCGATCAAAGTGTCGGCGATTCTCCCTCCCTGATTTTCTGGGGAAAGGTCCCTGGAGCTATTCTTGAATGGTGCGAATCAACCTCAATCGAGTTTCCCCGTAGAATAAATGTTGACGATGTTGCCAGTGTTATTTGGAGCTTCAAAATAAGAATAAGAATGTTTACAACCACTAATTAGTTGCGCAGTAACCGCAGTGCGTCGTTATTTGTTTTGCTTATGATTTCTTTTCTTTTGATAATTGGGTTATGGATTAATAATTTGCTGTGGATACCTAGTTTATGTATTTCAATTTAAGATATAAAACTCAGGCAAATATAGATATATAATTTTGTTCTTTGCGAATAATTAAGCTTTTTTAAAATATTTATCTTTCCCTACTTTTAAATTGAAAATACCCTGTGCAGTTTTGAATACTCTTGCCCTTTAACCTAAATTATATGTATCAAAAAATTTACTTTCTTTACTCTTTTAGCATGGAGAAACATTAGTTTTGTTTGGGTAAACATCAAATTTGGTTCAACTATTTCCAAAATATAGAAAATTGAAAATACCTAGTATTTTGTTACTTTCAGAGGCTGTAGAACCAAATCCATTTTTTAAAGTCAAATGCAAATATTACTGAGAATATTTTTAGTTCCTTTTTTTGTAAATTTAATATACTTACCTAGTCACCATCATTAATTTTTAAAGTATTTTGGTTTTTTTTATTTGTAGTTTATATTTCTTAGTTATTTAATAAATTTGTATAGGTACATTTGTGTTGTTTATTTTATTTTTGTGTGCCTAACCCAAAGTGCTTTGTTAAATTAGTTAGAAATAAAAAAATTGTTTAGGTTCATAAAACATTTATTGTTTATATAAAATGGGTTTGAATAATATTTTGTTGTATTATTCGTGCTCTTTGTTAATCTTCATTTGCTGCATTTTCTTGAATATCTGGTCTGTTTATCATTCCATCAATTCCATAACACACTTAACACGCATTTACATTAAATTAATGCTTACCGAAACATTTTAATAAACTGTGTATCTCTTAGTTCTTGAAAAGCTTGCTCCCTTACATAGTATTGCCTTCTTGGTTGACTATTTAAATCTTCAAGAACCTCCAAATCTCTTATTACTTCATGAGCTAGTAAATATTCATCTATATCGTCCATTTTATATATTAATCCAATCCAAGAACTTAAGTTCCTGATCCAATCTCTAATTGAATTTAAAAAAAAGTAACTTTAAAACTTAAAAAAAGCAAAATCTTCCAAACAAACGAAAATACTTGTATAAAACAAAAAATTATACCAAACACTGACTGACAACTGCTGACAACTGACTCCAAAAACAACAATTTTCAAAGACGAAAGACAGTAAACAGCTGACTGTTCTCTTAACTTTCGTTCGTTCTACTGCTTCAAAGGGAGAGAACGATGTTCTATTAAAAATACAGGGAGGGAGCTCATCCTTTTTGTCGAGAATAAGGCACCTTCAAGTTTTAATAGAACCACGCCCATCTTTCTCTCGGGGAGCGCTGTTCCCTGGCCCGAGAATTCGCACCCAGGACCCTTATTCTTGACGGTGATAGAATAGAACTCTCCCTAGGGAGCACTCCCTACTTTCATTCTATCACCTTTCTATTGGTTACATGAAACTGTATTCTTGAGTTCGATAGAAAGAAGTACAGTCGCTGTAGAAAGAAGCAAATTTATAAGAATTTTTGAGCAGGGTTGCCAAATAGTTAAACCAATCGGAATAAAGAATTTTTGACAATTGAAGATAATGCAAACAAACATGGTTATTGTTTTTTTTTTACGGTCTCTAAAGTGTTTCAGGAGCTATATTTTATTTCATTTCTACATTTAAGGGACTGCGTTAATTTGCCGGAGTACATTTCTTCTCTTGCAGAAATAAAGTCCACAAGAATCTGCTTTTGTTGGGTGTTCATAGGATTTTCACTAATATATGTCTTATCTATGTTTACTACTGTTACTTTTGATTAAAAAAAATAAATAAATAAAAGGTTGATAACGGACGGACAATTATTTTTGATTATCTAAGCACGAAACGACAAAATACATCATATCACATATAACCAAGAAGCAAATAACTACTATGAAAGAAATTACTTCTATACTATTTTTGGTTCGATAATAAAAATCCCTAACACCTTCTCTTGGTGTTATAGCGGTTCCTTCAGAAATAACCAATAGAAGTAATTGTTCTCTCGGGGAGCAACCCTTCTATCGGTACAGTGAGAGAACGAATTTCAAGAATACGGTTTTGGCATTTTCAATAGAACCACGCCCACTTTCTATTGGCTGTTCTATTCTATCACCGTCAAGAATAGGGGTCCAGGTAGCGAGTGTGCCGATGAACGGTCATTGATTGTTGTTGAATATCAAGTGGTTCTGATTGTGATAATGGTTCCGACGTGTTTGATTAGCAAGAATAATATTTATTCAAATCTCAACATATTTCACAGGTTTCAAAACTGACTTAATTTCCGCTCAAGCTCTACCCCCACTCTTATTCATCCCTCAACGCACTTTGTTCTTGACCCCGCTCTCATCCATCGGGCCATCAGGTATGTTGGTTACAATAGACTACCTAAGTCGTGACGTCACTGGGCGGAGTTTATTTTTCCAAACAAAACAAAAAATTTAAAGCCCCTGCATTTAAACCACCTTTACTCTTTTTCTTTTCAATTTATTTCTTATTGTGAATTAAATAAGAGAGGTTGTAATTTGTTCTGTTGAGTGTGTGTGTATATTTATTGAAAACCTCAAGAATTTTTAAAGGTAGGTGTTTTTCTGTTATTTTAACACTAAGAAGCCTTTTTAGGTTATATTATGGATTTGAATGGTTTTTAATAATAAAGATTTTAATTAAAACATTGAATTATGTATAAAATTATAATTTATTTCTAGAAAGAGCCCTTTTCGCAATGGTTATGTGTTTTGTACCTTACTGTAAGCATTACAGTGAGCAGAGAATATGCAAATACTTTGTTTTTCCATCCCATCCAAAAGAAAAATGGATCTCTTTGATAAGGTAGGTAACTAATATATAATATGATAATATTATAATATAAAATTTTAATAAAATGAAAAAATATTAATAGGAGACAAGATAGAGAGCCATCAAAATTCTTATTAGTTTGGAGTTGTTTAAAAAAATGCAGTCACCAAAAGAAATGGGCCAACCTTAAAACTAAAAGGAGATTAATCTTTGATTCCCCTGAAAAACGGTATGTAGTACATTTATATTTTTACAATAATATAAAGATATAGGTACTCTTTCTACCTTTAATAAGGTAGGTTTGTTTTACAAGTACTTTTTTTTGCAGTAAACGAAATCCACCGTTAACTGATAATAATGGAACCAGCAGGACCTTCAACTTTAGTGCCAACTTTAATTTCAGAACCATCCACTTCTAAACACCCTCCTGCACATTATTTCTTAAAACAAGAACTGGAAGAAGTTACCAATAAACTGAATAACTTATGCACCCATTTCAGTTTTGAACATATAAAAAATAATGATTCACACATACTTATGTATACTGGCATACACAGCAATGGTTTATACATGATTCTATTTGAATTAGTGGACAGTTTGAAAATTATGCTGGGTGGCAGGTAAAATTATTGCCAAAAATTGATCAAATACTAATGACGTTAATGAAATTACATTTAAACTTGCCACATGAAGATCTAGCAATGCGCTTTAATTGCAGTTCATAAAACATTTTTTGTTGTATTATTTTAAATTAATAAAACAGACCTTATGAAAAATATTATATTTTACAAATTTTATAAACAGTATAAATTTTAAACTAAAAAATCATAAAAATAATTGTATACATTGTCAGACCCAATATATTTATAATAAATAAAAAATGTTTAATTTATATATACTACAAACTACCTATTATATCTGTTAGGTACCAAATTTAACCATTTAATAGTTTTGGGAGGTAATGATTTACATAAAATGTTTCCAATAATCATACATTTTCTTCCAAAGAAGCATCATCATCTACTACAACTGTTACAACTTCAAGTGGAGTCCATATGCATAAATAACATTTTAATTTTTTTAAAATATGTAGATTACGTTAAATTTGATGATAATAATTGTGATTTTTATTAATGCATATATCTCCTCTTCATTATAATATATAATGTATGTTTTATTATTTTTAAGTTTTTCTGACAAAACATCATTTTTAAAGGAATATGGGCACTTCACCTCAACAATGGCATCATCACCAATCAAGCCATCAGGACTTGCTCCTAATATTCCTGAATTTGTCAGCCAAATACCTGTTGGATTAACATCTAAATTCAAATTTTCTTTTAAATGTTTCAGAGCATGCTTCTCATGACTTCTTCTCCACTGAATAGCCTTAATGCCATCGAGAGAATGAGCACCTACAATAGCAAAATAAAAATTAATATAAAAGGATATTAATGTTTCATGATTGTTTTCAAAAGTTGTGAATATATTTATGCAGCAAATGTATATACTTACCAATTAGAGTTTTATAAAGACTGTCTGGATACTTATTTCTTTTGCATGAAGAAATAACTACTCCAAAATTACTAGCAGTAAGTCTAATTTTTCTGATTAAAAACCAGTGTTCATTGGTAACTTGTCCTACTGTTAGAGCAGCAATATTTTTAATGTTTATTTAAGGCCAAATTGAATTCTGCAGATGGAATGATATCTTTAATAATGGGCAAATTATATTGAGTACCTTGATCTGCAGCATCAACTAGAGCCCACAGTATTACCAAATAAACTTAACTTGTTTTTAATGCAGTCATTTGCTCTTGACTTAAAGGCTCTTCAGCAGCAGTATATGGTTTTTAAGGATATAATTCTTCTGTAGTTTTTACTGCTCAATATTTTTGTTTTGGCACATTCCATGTACATTCTCTATCTGTTACTGAAATATTATAGTGTCCAAATAGAGCCAATGCAGCTATACGGTGACATTTTATTCCTCTAGGGCAAGCACAAGTAGCGGAAACAATATCACCCAATTTATTCAATGTAATCTGAAATAAGTTAATATTTAGTAGATATTACCATCATATAAAAAAATCCAAACCTACCTCAGCTTTGTAAGTTTTATCTTTCATACTGGCATATATATCCCTCTGATCACCATCAAATTAGCATCAAACTGCATATTTTTCACATGGTTCGACTCCAATGAATTTTCACCTCTTTTAATTATTTTATTATCATTGTTTAAAAAATCATTAATATTTGAAAGCTTTAAAACATGGTTAAAAGCCATATTTTAATCACAAAATCTAAAAATATAAAAAATATTTCATAAATTACAAAACTTAACCTTAATTTTATGAAAATAGTATTAAGACACCTACCTTTAAAAATTCTTGAAGTTTTCAATAAATATATACACACACACTCAACAGAACAAATTACAACCTCTCTTATTTAACTAACAATAAGAAATAAATTGAAAAGAAAATGAGTAAAGGTGCTTTAAATGCATGGGCTTTAAATTTTTTGTTTTGTTTGGAAAAATAAACTCCACCCAGTGACGTCAGACTTAGGTAGTCTATTATAGGCGTTTTCGGAAACCTACTCGGGTTGGCCCGATTCCTAACCTACGCGTTCGTTTACCTAACCCGAATTACCTACCCGTGTTCGTAAACCATAGAGGTGTTAACTCGATCACCGACTCAGGTTGATCTACAGTAACCCTATCGAAAAGTAGGGTCGTTCATATCGCTTCAGACACCGCATGCGCATTTCGAACCATTTTTAAATTTTGTCATTCTCTAAAAGCGTGGGAATTCAGCATTTTCGTAATCTCTTTTCTGAGATTTTTAATAGGATCAATTTTTTTCTAATAATTGTTTCACTTTGATGAATAAATAACCAAAATAACAGAAAAGATTTGAAAAACACCAAAAAAGCAACAACATCTAAGAACAAGATAAAAAAAAGTAAATAATTGAAAATAGTTGGGTTAGGGTTGATAATTTGAATGACTTATGGTATGACAGCGTATTGAATAATCCGTTCTGAAACCTGTGATGTTCGTAAACATGGTTGGTGGGTAAGTGATCCATGGTGATCCGTCACGTGACCTCAGTAGATCGAGTTGGCAACCCGGAGTAGGTTTCCGAAAATGCCTAATGAATGAATGATGACTTGCTGTCTCTATGTATTTTTATACTCTATGATTACATTACATACATTTCCACAATAAAAACTCATTTGGCAAAAATCTAGAATTATTAACCAAGTAAAATAAGTAGGTTAGTTCTTTCTAAATGAGATGCATTTATAATTTTACTATCTTTTTAATATATTATACCGAATTAAAAGTAGGTTATCGGTGGAATGGATATTAAAATAAGAGTTAAATAATATAATGGAGTTTTCTTAAGAATGTCAAACGAGAACGTTAAGTCAAGAGCAGAGTGGCGCAGTGGAAGCGTGCTGGGCCCATAACCCAGAGGTCCGTGGATCGAAACCACGCTCTGCTAAGAATTTTTTATTTTTGTTTGGATAACATTTTTTTCAAGACGTAAAACATCCATAACTCGAATGTGACTGATGAAAAAAACCAAATGAAAAGCCCAAAGTTAATGTCACAAAATTTTTTTTATCAATAATCCCAACATTTTTCTCAGTTTCAAAACGAATAAATTACATTATTGGTACAAAATTATTGAACGTGAAAACAAAAATAATACAGAATTTTTCAATAGTTTTCAATTTCGCGAGATATATTTTAATTTAATGGTGACGGATATAGTACGGGACTGCGTGGGCAATCAAGTGGATGACTGTACTCTACATTAATAATAGTACAGGAATTGAAGTTCAAAAAAAGGTAAAACCTCGCAAATTTGTGTTTCATGGATTTATTTAAAATTTAAAAGGATCCCAATTTATATCGAACCGAACGGCGCCAAAGTATTGGGGGTTGTTGCCTACATTTTATCCATATAAATTGATTGAAAAAGGGATTCTAACCAAGAAAGTTTATATACATTTTTTTGTAAAACTAATATTGTTAAAGTTATTTGTGATTGAAAGCAACAATGTTTAGACGAAAAAATCGACTTTTTTAAAAAGGTTTTCGGTGTTTTTTCAGAATCGATTTTATAGGGTTTTTCAAGAGCTACAAGGATCTGTAAATTAAATTCCTTAGGATTCCTTGGTTTTTAAATGGGGTGCTTCTAAAGAGCTCAACAAAGCTGATGCCTCGTAAATAAATATTTTAAATTGCTCTTTCTCGCCAAATACTCACTGTACAGAAAATCTACGCAAAGGAAAATTTTAGTCATTAAAAAAGATACAATTTAGTATTCTTTCATTTCTTTCGAATCTTCAGTATTTTCGGAGATATTTTGAAAAAAGAGTATATAAAATTATGTTTATCACTTTAAGCTCTACTTTTGCTAAAATTAGGCATTTAAAATTGGTCAAATTACTTGGACGTATTAACAACACATCTACAGGGTGATTGATTAGTGTGAGGAAGCTCAGTAGATCTGTTATAGTAAAAATTCCAAAAAAAATTGTAAGCAGCTTTAAACTCCACATTTTAAAATTAGTTACAATCTTACAGGGTGTTCCATAAGATGGTGGCACACCAAACTTATGTTTTTTTAAATGGAACCCTGTATTTGATTTTAAATTTGAAATCTGCATCACTTTCACATCACAACAATGTAAATTTTTACTATGTTATACCGGGTATTTAAAAAGTTATAACCAATATTACCTGAAAATCGTATCAAGTTTAACTCCCTGTATAATTAAAAAGAAACATTGATCTATTGCAACCATATTTTTTTAATTGTTGTTAAAAATTAAAAAACATATCCGTTTTCATAATATTTCGAAGATTCATCAAAATCAATAATTAATAAAAATCCATCTCTCAATTCCATAAAAAAATTTCCCTATTTAAAGACTTTTATCTCGAGATAGAAAGATGAATATCTCCTAGATTGGATAGGTACTTTAATTAATTAAATGGTTAAAATAAACATGTTCGTTATTTTCCACATTCCAGTACACAAAAACGTATAGAATAAGAAACATTCTGTCAGTGTCTGCGACGTAAACCATTCCCCGATAGCAGTGATATAGTATTTGCGAATAGAGACAGCGATAAATCTTTAAGAAAATATAGAACAACCACGTTCAAACAATTACAGTGTAATATCTTAACGAACTACAAGTTTAATTTTCCACAAGTAGAAACAGCAGAATTCTGGTAATGCACCAGCTAGATTTTCGCAGTGCCCTGATACTGATAAATCTATTGACGGTCACTCTGGAGAACCGTTCGACCAGTGGCAGCTTGAATTTGAATACGTTTAATGTATGTATTTTAATTGGAAACGAACGAAATCGAGCTTAAAGTTCAATGTAGATGTACGTTAAATGGATTTGCTAATGATCTGCTTTTAATAATCTAGGAATTTCCGGTTCATTTAAGTTGTTAATTATCAATTAACAGCTACATCAAAACCGTATAAAGCTGCTGTTATAATTTTTTAATTAGTTTAGTAATTATAAAGAACATGGAGGCTTTCATTTAGACAAGAATATCAATAAAACAGCATATTTTATTGATACTCATACACACCAATGAAATTCAAATACTACATATTTGTGATAAAAAACAAAATTTAGATTTCCTCGAAGAACTTGCAATAAAAAGACATTTAGCAGATCAAGAATTTAAAGTAGTTAATGAACAAATAAATCTTGGAAGTTCTCCAATATACTTTGATTGAGTCTTCATTTTATACATAGATAAGACGTAATTGTAACACAAATATATCAAGTTATTGTAAAGATGTATTTAAAGATCAGCATGATATAGTTTTTTCCTGGTTTTTCTATCATGGTTATACTGATCCATACTTGGTCTAGCCTTAACTTAATCAACATCAGATATAGTGTATTTGAAAATCGAGAGTAAATTCCCAGAAATGTTTTGCAGTTATCAGTGTTAAAGGCAGTAAACCATAGACGTGCGTTTTCAAAATTAAATTAATATGGAAATAGAAATATTTAATTTGTTTTAGTTATTTATACCTAGATTACCAGTTTTAGATAATTAAACATAATTCGTAAGTAGTAATTTAATTAAAGATAATATTATCCTTAATAAGATGGACTTCCAAAAAGTAAGGGTTAGTACAATCAATTTAAGTAATTTAATTATTTTAGGCATTTTGTTTTAGGCATATGTTTATTTACAAAATATGTATATAATATGTACAGATAACTACAATTACTTATAAATTAATATGAGGAGCTAAAAAAACAATTAAGTAGGTATATGAGAAAAAAAAAACCAACCGCAAGGATAAAATTTGACGAGCAACATGCAAAAAATACGACAATATTAAATCTTAAAAAATAAAAATCTAAAAATAAAATTAAAGTACATAAATTAATAATTTTAAAGTTATGGTTCCTCGCACTCTGTGTCAGAAGATTCACCATCTGATTCTAGAGAAATTACAATGGGCTCTATAGTAATATCAATTATGTTATCTAGCTCCCACATTTTTTTTTTCTGTAACGTGTCTAATACATTTTTGCCAATTTTTACTTGTTACTTCAGATATTGCCTTATTGAAGAGATTTTTAACATCTGATAATTTAAAAGTAGTGTTATTTCTGGCAACATAACCTTTAACTTGAGCCCATATCAATTCTATCGGATTCAGCTCACAATGGTAGGGTGGTAAACGAAGGATTTCAATTTCTCGTTTTTTGGATATCTCCTCAATATTATATTTTTTATAATTTTGCTTATGTTTTTTAGCAATAGTTAACAATTCTACCCTCAGCATTGTATTGTCAAAGGCTAAATTTTTAGAAGATAACCATTTTGCAATTTCATCCTTTTTCCATTTAGTGGTTGGTAAAGGTTCAAGTAATCTGGAGTGGTAACTTGCATTATCCATTACAATAACCGATCCTTTTGGTATGAATTGAATCATCTGTTCAAAATATTCCTCAAACACGTCTCCATTCATTTCTTCGTGATAATCAACGGTTTTTTTTTATTCAAATAAGAGTAAACCATTCTTAAGAAAACCGTTTGTACTGCCTATATGACAAATAATTAATCTTTTACCTTTTTCTATAGGTTCCTTAAAACCAGTAGTATATCCTTCTAGAAAAGTTTGATGGGATGATTTTATATTTTTGTCTTTCCAAACTCTTCCTACACATGTTTCATCTAAATAATAAATATTTTTATTTTGAGTTTTAACTTGTTGTATTCTTCTGAGGTACTGTCTTCTCCAGCATACAATTTCTTCAGAATCAATTAGCATTGAGTGTCTGCCCATTTTTTCAAATTTAAAGTTTAACTCATGTAACGTTTTCCATAGTTTATCCCGGCTTATTGTGGTAAATCAACATCATTCGTAATGACTTGCAAAACTTTATCTAAAGTTCATATTTGCTTGTTTATAAAAATGAGTGAACAAGCTTACGAATACCATTTTTAAAAAACTCGTCCACGTTGACTTTTAATAGTTTTTGTCTACCTAGTTTCGGCTTTGGTGAGGTTACTCCACCTGATTTTTCCTCCTTTAGAACCTTTGTCACGTTTATCGAAAATCAAATAACTGCATTTCTAGAAACTTAAGCACTATTTAAGTCAAAATATCTGATATCTAACAATGAAAGATCATAAAATAATGTGATAGTCCAAGAAGTTTAATAAATTTTGTATTGAAATTAACAAAAACAATTTAGAATGCATTACAAATATTGAAGTTTTACCGCACGTACTGTACTATAGTTTTGCATACCGAATTAGTTTTTATTCTGGGAATTTACTCTCTCTTGATTTTCAAATACAGTATACCTAACTACAAAAAAACAAAATGTAACTTCAATATGTCAATCTGACGATGCTAGTTTTTAGCGAAACAGCTGTAATTGGATTTAAAACGTATTTTACGAATAAATAGTGGAAGTTTTATTCAACCGTTTAGTTGTTTACTGTTCTTAATGTAATAATTCTGGTTCTTAACATTGATTGTATCCATTGTATGTATGTTCTTCTTTTCCTGTGTCCTTTTGATGGATGTAAACGAGGTGTTATCAAAAGCTCAACCGGATTAATAGATATATTAAGCCAAATAAATCAATTAAAAAAGATACAAGAGTCAAAAATATTTTAAATCTGAAGTAATTATTTCATACATCAAGTAATGTTAAAATGTTAAAAAGCAGAACATTTTTGAGAAGGTACAGAATACAAACTAGGAAGGCTTAACAGCCTGACCACTGCGACCTGTGCAGACGTATTGTACTACTCTTTGTATTTTAAAGCATCTAGAAACCGCAGTCTTGTCATGACTTCACAGTTGGAGATGTAAATTGCGGTTTCTTCTTCTCGCTGATAAAACCTGCATAGATCAGACCTATAAGATTCATGTGCCTATTGTTTAACTGCCGATAACTTGCAACATTGGCAGAGCCTTTTTGAATAAACTCAATCTCTCCCTCTCTTGCAAACACTGTAATTTTACTTTTTTACAAATTGATCGTACAGAATAAACCCAATGAAGTATTTCCTTCATTTATAGAATTTGATTTGAAAGAAATTTCACAAACGTATGCAACAGAAATAGAAAAGAAAATCTTTGACATAATATATTAAAGTTAGTCTTGGATTGCAAACTGAGCAAACATTGATGTGGATTGAGTAATTTTATTCATTTATACACATAAGTATATAGTTTTAAAAGCAGTAAATATATGATTATTGTTATTAATTAGGTTATTTACTGTTTCTGAAAGAAAGGGATTGTTTAAAATTATCCACATCAGTAACGGTTTTCGACTGCTGGCGCAATTTCCTCCGTCCACCTATTTAGGCAAAATCATTCAGAATGGGAGCATATACTTCAATGTCATAGAGTCGTTCGGGGAAATTGAAATCGAAAATTGTATGGTAACACTGGGAAAAGTTTGATTTATTTTTGCACTTATTGTAGTCGCTCTATTATCAATTCCTTTGTCCTCTGACGCAGCTATTTTTCATTAGGGGTAAAAAGAGGTAGTAAGCGCCCAGCAATTTTGGAAAATAGATTGGCTTTATGTGTATACATACGAGAGACGCAGATGGCTAATTGTAATACTTTTTAGAATGTCACTGCCGTAATTTCTGTGAAATATAAAAGGTGTAATGTAAATTAATCGTTGTTTAATGACTTACATCTACTATACTATAAAGTTTTACATGTACAAGTTTATTATTGCGATTTATTGACCTTGATAGATATACCGAACATTTTCTCCAGTATTATACCATAATTCATCAAGACAAATAATAGATCCGTTTTCACAATTTTAATTCTTAATTTCTTATTAATAATTTTTATCAATTGTACAATTCTTAACTTCATTTTATTATCGGTAATTAGTTAGTTATTAGTTTATGTTATGAGACAAAGACAAAGACAAAGACAAAGACAAAGACAAAGACAAAGACAAAGACAAAGACAAAGACAAAGACAAAGACAAAGACAAAGACAAAGACAAAGACAAAGACAAAGACAAAGACAAAGACAAAGACAAAGACAAAGACAAAGACAAAGACAAAGACAAAGACAAAGACAAAGACAAAGACAAAGACAAAGACAAAGACAAAGACAAAGACAAAGACAAAGACAAAGACAAAGACAAAGACAAAGACAAAGACAAAGACAAAGACAAAGACAAAGACAAAGACAAAGACAAAGACAAAGACAGAGACAGAGACAGAGACAGAGACAGAGACAGAGACAGAGACAGAGACAGAGACAGAGACAGAGACAGAGACAGAGACAGAGACAGAGACAGAGACAGAGACAGAGACAGAGACAGAGACAGAGACAGAGACAGAGACAGAGACAGAGACAGAGACAGAGACAGAGACAGAGACAGAGACAGAGACAGAGACAGAGACAGAGACAGAGACAGAGACAGAGACAGAGACAGAGACAGAGACAGAGACAGAGACAGAGACAGAGACAGAGACAGAGACAGAGACAGAGACAGAGACAGAGACAGAGACAGAGACAGAGACAGAGACAGAGACAGAGACAGAGACAGAGACAGAGACAGAGACAGAGACAGAGACAGAGACAGAGACAGAGACAGAGACAGAGACAGAGACAGAGACAGAGACAGAGACAGAGACAGAGACAGAGACAGAGACAGAGACAGAGACAGAGACAGAGACAGAGACAGAGACAGAGACAGAGACAGAGACAGAGACAGAGACAGAGACAGAGACAGAGACAGAGACAGAGACAGAGACAGAGACAGAGACAAAGACAGAGACAAAGACAGAGACAGAGACAAAGACAGAGACAGAGACAGAGACAAAGACAGAGACAAAGACAAAGACAAAGACAAAGACAAAGACAAAGACAAAGACAAAGACAAAGACAAAGACAAAGACAAAGACAAAGACAAAGACAAAGACAAAGACAAAGACAGAGACAAAGACAGAGACAAAGACAGAGACAAAGACATAGACAAAGACAAAGACAAAGACAAAGACAAAGACAAAGACAAAGACAAAGACAAAGACAAAGACAAAGACAAAGACAAAGACAAAGACAAAGACAAAGACAAAGACAAAGACAAAGACAAAGACAAAGACAAAGACAAAGACAAAGACAAAGACAAAGACAAAGACAAAGACAAAGACAAAGACAAAGACAAAGACAAAGACAAAGACAAAGACAAAGACAAAGACAAAGACAAAGACAAAGACAAAGACAAAGACAAAGACAAAGACAAAGACAAAGACAAAGACAAAGACAAAGACAAAGACAAAGACAAAGACAAAGACAAAGACAAAGACAAAGACAAAGACAAAGACAAAGACAAAGACAAAGACAAAGACAAAGACAAAGACAAAGACAAAGACAAAGACAAAGACAAAGACAAAGACAAAGACAAAGACAAAGACAAAGACAAAGACAAAGACAAAGACAAAGACAAAGACAAAGACAAAGACAAAGACAAAGACAAAGACAAAGACAAAGACAAAGACAAAGACAAGAGTCTTTCATTTCTGATTAGTCTGTCAAGTTCGGTGTTTTCACTATCGCAAAGAAAATTTTGACGTCTATCAAAAAAATTATTGAAGTTGTATTGACCAATCTCTTTGGTCGTGATACAGTTCACAAAATAGCCCTCGTGATGGTATTTACCTTATAAGTCTGTCTTTTATTTATAAACTCAACTGAGATACTTAAAGAAAACACCAGTCGTCCTACAGAGTCAATAGAGGCTCAATAGGGACCAACACTTTGAGGAAACATTGGGTGATCACCTTCTCGAGGAAGCATTTGCAAAGATAAGTCAATGTGTTAATGTGTTCGCTTATGTTTTAGTACGTTTTACCTTTATTAAAAAACTTTTAATGTATGGTTTTTACTTAGCATATGTATCTTGTTTCTATTTATCGTCTGGTCACTTCTTTCATTAATAGCAATTTTTAACATAAACAGCGGTCATAGCGTCATTTCTATTTTAATATACTCTCAATTTTAATGATTATTATATTTAATTTGTTTAGAATCCAATATTTGCATTGCTAACTATCATGGCACCAAGGAAATATTTATCACAACATCTTATTTATACCTTAAAACAATTAAAATAAATTAAAAAGTCGAATTAAAAAATTAAAATATTTCAGTTGCGTCCAACTACTAATTTCTTAAAGAAGACAATTTTGTACAATTCGCCAGAGCTGATGAACTTACTAATGCCACCCTAGCCGAAGCATTTATTTGAATGCTATATGTGTAAAGTGAGCATACTTTAGCTTATAACAAACTTAAAAATTAATAGTTGTATTATTACTAATTAAAATTAATTCAAATATCTTTTATTACAAATTTAAAGTTAATTCAAAGTTAGTATCTTTCAATGCAAATTAATTTTGAATATTAGAAATTGTCGCCAAATTCATTGCATTATGAATCTCACACAAACAACTACACTCGTTACAAAAAGTATGGCATAAGTGATTTATGAAAGTTTTTATTATTGTCTTTTCATTTTTTTGGAAAATGGTAGTAAATGAATTTGGAATTATGTTTCAAAGTAGTTTATTTAATGAAAGTTAAAAATAAAAATAAATTAGTATCTGGTATTGCCTCCTCTGACTCTAATAACATCTCTCATTCTCCATGGAAGGCTTCTTATCAGGTCACTTATGTAATCCAAATTTTCCTATTCTTCTATTAAAACATTTTCCAGCTCATCAAGGTTGTCTGGAGCGATATTATGAGTTCTTATGCGCCTGTCCAGGTAGTTCCAAACATGTTCAATTGGTTTTAGGTCTGGACTAACTGCTGGCTAATCTAAAACTTGGATACAAACCTCTTAAAGGTATTCCATTGTTATTCTGGCAACATGCGGGCGAGTGTTATCTTGCATTAGAATAAAATTCTCTCCAATGATTGGAACAAATAGCACTACCTGTCCCACTTGGTCATTCCAAGTCTTCCTTGGTCTTCCTCTGTTTTTGTTCTTTGTTGTCCTTGCTTGCCATACCTGTTTTAGTTGTCTTGCATTGTTCATTCTGTTTAGGTGGCTGAACCATTTTAGTTGTTGTCTTTCTATTTGTTCTATCACTGGTTCCACCTTCAGCTCGTCTCTTACAACTTCATTTCGTATCTTATCTCTTCTGGTGATCCCTTTGACTTTCCTTAAATATTTCATATCGATTGCCTGCAATTTGCTTTTATATTGGTTAGTTAATATCCAGCTTTTACTACCATATGTCAAAATTGGTCTAAAAACTGTTCTATGTATTGTCATTTTTGTTTTCCTGCTTATTTGTTTATTTTCTAGAAACGGTTTGTTTAAGCTGTGATACGTTTTTGTTGCGTTTTTTATTGGCTCCTCCATTTCTTGGTGCATATTTCCTTGTCTGTCAATTATCGCTCCTAAATATTTGTAGCTGTCTACTTGTTCTAACAACTTATTGTTTATTACTATATTAAATTTACTGTTTTCCTTGCCTATTACCATTACTTTTTTTTATCTGTATTAATTTTCAAGTTCCTTTTCTTTAGCTCATAATTCCATTGATTTAACTTATTTTGCAGTTTTTCTGTAGTTAAGGCACAAATCACCAAATCATCCGCAAAAACGCTTTCCCGGACACCAACAGGACGCAAATTGTAATAACCAACATGTACAGACTGTTGGTTAGTTTTTGTTATTTTTAGTACATCATCGATTGCTAGTATAAAGAGTGTTGGGCTCAACACTCCGCCTTGTCTTAAACCCTCATTTATCACAAACTTTTCAGATTCCATGTTGTCTTTTCTGACGTAACTTTCGTTGTTTTGGTACAAGCTTTTGATTCCTTTTATAAGTTTATCATCAACATTTCTTCTCTAAAGGCTATCCCAGACAAATCTTTGCGACATAGTATCAAAGGCTTTCTCTAGGTCCAGAAAAGCTAGGTACACTTCTGTGTCTGCAATTCTTGATTTTTCTATTATCTGCTTTATTGTAAAAATATGGTCCTGTGTACTCCGTCCTTTCCTGAATCCGCTTTGGGGTTCTTCTAGCGAGTTCTCTATTATGCTTCTTAAGCGTCTTTCTAATATCGTTTCATAGGTTTTCGACACTATACTCAGCAATGTTATACCTCTATAGTTCTCACAGGTTTTTGTGTCTCCTT
This sequence comes from Ophraella communa, assembly GCA_035357415.1. Lineage (NCBI taxonomy): Eukaryota > Metazoa > Arthropoda > Insecta > Coleoptera > Chrysomelidae > Ophraella > Ophraella communa. Next base: position 25,013,671 of record CM068994.1, on the reverse strand, counting down.
TCTTGAATATTGGAAGAATTATTCCTACTTTCCAATCGCTCGGCACTTCTCCTGTGTTCCAGGCGTTGTTAAATATTTTATTTAATATTTCCTTTCCTCTAGGTCCCAGAGATTTCAACATTTCAGCTGTAATCTGGTCGTGTCCTGCTGCCTTGCCTTTTTTAAGATTTCTAATTGTTTCTTTTCGTCCATACTTATGTTGGGTATTGCTTTATTTTTAGAGTAATCAGTTTTTTCTTCTTGGTGTGAAGCTGCGTCATTGTATGATGTTAGCAGTTCGCTGAAATGTTCTTTCCATCTTTCCATGATTTTATGCCCCTCTGATATCAGCGTTCTTTCTTTGTTTTTTATTTGCTTCGTGCTTCCCCTACGAAACACAATTAACTCTGTGCGGCCTCCGTGCCTCCCCAAATCATAATCGAACCACCTCCATAATTTCTGGCTACTCTTATGTTACACTGAGCAAATCTCTCACCTACGCGTCTATAAACTGGAATACGTCTATCGCATCCAAAAAGTGAAAATCTTGATTTATCCGTAAAAAGAATATTAGTTCAATCGTTAATATCCCAATTAACATGTTCTCCTGTGAACCTTAAACGTGCTACATGGTGTGTAGACCAGGCAAATCTTATTTTTTCAATGAAGTGTAAGGGAACATTTATTTTTCAACGGATATCGATAGGTTTCATATTCAGGAACAAAAATATAAAAATCTCAAAAAATCCGCCGTGAGCTAAAGTCGCCATCTTGAAAAAACATGGCCGACAATTTTAATTTAAAAAAAACGAAATTATCTTATTTCTTGGAGGGATTTAACATTTTGTTTTTAATTCGTAGGCCATATTAGGTAAAAAAACTTTGTTTTTGTTATAACAGTACAAAAGAATAACCTTTTAATTAAATGTAGCAACAAATTTCCAAACAATAAAAAAAGTGAAGAAGAAAACTTTTGGTTTTGATTTTTTATTTAATTTCTAAATCTAATAAAAGAGTAATGTAATCTAAATGTAATTCAATAGTTACTGAAACATTTAATATTTTGGCTTACTACAAAAATTTAGTCATTTGAAAGATCCTCGTCCAAAACGCAAGCATATTTGCAATCTATCCCGTGACAGTGAAGGCACATAGAACTGCACCGTCCGACTTGTAAGCACACACATTTTTTTTGGCAGCCGTTTCTACATTTACAGTAGATGAGGCTTAACAATTCTTCTGGTGCAGGAGATTGCTGCATTGTAATTGGGAACATTTCATGTTTTGCTACCTTCCATCCAAATTTATCTGGGTCTAGGGAATTTCCCATCCATTGCTGCACTTGAAGATAGGTCCTAAAAATGTTTATAATATTTTAGTTTGCAATCAATATAATCACCATTAGAATCACTACCTTAAAATATGTTGCTTCAGGGCAAAATCAAAAGATTTGTCGAGCGTTTGCTTAGCTACACCAATATTGTAAAGCCTGTATCTTTCTTCATTAATGTCTCGGGACCCATCTAATCCATACATAAGTGAGACAAAATCGTGACCAACTTTCAGAAGTTCATCTAGATCCGCATTTTTATCATTAAATACTAACAATTTGTCATGCATAAATGCATGCTTATTAAAAGCCTTAAGCGCTGCTGATTTGCCTTTCTTGTAGAGGTACGAAGTGGTATCACAACCACTAATTCCATGGATAAAAAGAATGCAGTTTACAAGAGACTGTCCCAAATCCGCACACACTTTTTTCAAATGGAAGAGTTTATCCTCATTGTCACCGCGACCCACTTTTTTAAAATAAAGGTTTGATATGTCACCGCACTTAACAACCAGTAAAACGATTAAATCTGTATCTTCTCCTAATACTATAACGGACTTATTTGCTTGTTCTTTTGCCAAGCTAATGGCTGTATCAATAATTAAGGTGTCCGCATCGCCACTAGCTTCTATAGTTGAAATACCTTTTTCTCTAAATTGCTTCCTAAGTAGTTGTATAATTTGAAATTTATTTTTTTCATGCGCTAAAAAATCTGATTGACTTACAGGTATGATTGTTGATTCGATAACAATAATTTCAACTGGTATTTTCTTATTCTTTCTACGTCGATGTTCTTCATCTTTTGTAGAAGGAATATTGGTATATTAAAGATATAATAAATTGAACTGGGTTGTAGAAATAAAAGATTTAAAAAATCCCGGGCGCCCATGTTTTTTTTAAATGGTGACTTTAGCTCAAGTCAGATTTTTTGGGACTTTTAGATTTGCATTGTATTATAAAAGAGCTGTCGTTCTCAACAAAAAATAAATGTTCGCAAAAAATTCACAATTACGGTATATTTCGTTAAGATTTTCCTGGTGTAGTGCTCTGGTTAACAATGGAGCAGTAACAGGCATTCTGGGTCTGATTCCAAAATTCCTTAATCTGTTTCTAACCGTATTGACAGATATTCTAACATTACGGACTCCAGAGAGAACATTTTGCAGTTGCCTGGCTGTAACATGACGAGTTCGCAAAGTCTGAATTCTTAAATAACGGTCATCTGCAGGATTAGTACACCTGGGACGTCCTGGAACTGGTCTTCTATTATAACTTCCAGTTTCTCTAAACCTTCTTAAGACTCTAGAAATGCTGGATTGGTTGATTCCCATGACTTCAGCAACATATTGCTGAGATCGTCCATCTTCAACTAAAGCCACGATTTGAGCTGCTTGTTCTGGGGTTAAATTACTCATTTTTACTCAAAATGTTTCTAGACACTTCCAAATGAAAAATTAAACAAACGTACTGCACACAAGAAATTTTAAAATGTAAATAATACAAATAGGATTTATCAAAATTTATTCATTTTTTGTTTTTCAACAAAAAGGCGATTTAAACTGTGAATATTTTGGGCTTTTATACATCTAAGTATTCTTAAAAATATGATATTTTATTTTACACCAAAATTCAATTTTTAAAATTGTGAGATACTTTTTGTGACGAGTGTATTTTGGTGTGTACTAATATTATATTTAGTATTGTAATAACCTGACGTCTGAGAAGAAATTTTTCTCATGGAAGAATTAACCTGTTAAAGCTGTAAAACTTTCACAAAAAATATTCTGGAAGCTTTAAGAGTAAATAAAATAAAAATGCGTCGATTTTTTCACACAGCGAATTGAACAGTAATAAAATATTCATCCTTTTTTTTACCTAGACAAATAGCCGAACTCAGTATCCATAATTACCCGATTCGAAGTAACCTCAAATCTCAACCCGGTCGATTAAACTCTGAAATTTAGAGCGGAAAACTTAAATTGCCTTGGCATCGAAATCCCCGAGAAGGAAAAGCGAACATAGAAAGTTGAAAAGCGCCTTTAACACGCACACCTTTTTAATTAGTTGGAAATTGGAAAAGGCTGGAACAAATAATCGCACGAGTAAATCACTGTAACAAGACAATGATGAGCCACTTTGGCGTGACCATTAATCCTCGAGATTCCGTCGAATGTGCTTGCTCTCTGTTGTGCTACTCTCCCGGTTTCTGTTCCGCTCTGCGGCTCTAATGACCACCCGATCACTTCTCTATCGCCGACCGAAACAGATTTTTCTGAGGGGTTTCATTCATTAAGGGTGGACTTCTTTGTTATTTTCTTTTCCCAAATAGAACTATAGATTATTATTTAACTATACTGAGATTAAATCGATTCTATAACGCCATGGAGAAGGTTTAGAAGGTTTAGAACGGTTTACCCAAGTGAAATAAGTAAAAATAATAAGGGGAATCTATTCGCGTTATCTCTTATCCTTCCACTCCCAGCTAGAGACAAACCATCTCTAGTGATAATATTTTTGTGTTTTATACGTGTACAAACTTAAAAATAGCTAAACCTCAGCGAATATTTCGCTCATGTATAATATATGTCATAAGAGGAATGCAATTATCGAAAAATTACAGCGGTAATTGCACTGCGGAGCGATGATTGCACTGTGAAAACATCCCGTCGGCATGACACCAATAACAACAACACTGACTGACAACACTTCAAAAAGTGAAAACTGTAATTCTTTTAATTTTTAATTTGTGTGTTGAAAATAAAATTGTTTGAAAGCATGTCTAGCATAATTTTATTCATAGTCTTTGTCAGTAGTATGTAATTTTTCTCAGAAAAAAATCAATACTTATTTCTTTATTCGTGAAATATTCCATTGAATTACACTCGTGCATAAAAATGACCAGATAATTTTACATTCAAGCGTGTTATCTATAAAAATTGCACTCCGTTATTTTCATATTTTGTAAAAATATGAAAAAAATCTTGTGCAATTTTTAAATAACACGCTTTCTTGCAAAATTATCGGTAATTTTTATGCACTTGTGCAATTATAACCGAAAATTTCATGGTGAAAAATAAATATCTCTGAAGTGACAGCTAACTCTGGCATACACTGAGAAACATAGTTTAATCTTACGCTTTAATTGAGTCACACTGAGAAAAAGTGTACGGTATGAAGTCCTACAGTCCTTACAGTATCCGCCAAAATAAACAGTACCGAAAATAAAAATAAAAATTAAATTTTAATTTCTGTAATGTAAGTGTTCAAAATGTTCACCATTTCGACGCAAACAAGCTTCATATCGATTTTGTAAGTCAATAAACATATTTATAAAAAGTGGTTGATGGAACTGCCGAAAAATATTTTGTATTCTTTCCCGTAGTTCGGCAATATTCGCCGGCGGATTTTCCGAATGAAATATTTTTTCCTTCATTATGCCCCAAATGTATGCGTCAGGTGGCGTCAGATCAGGTGAATGAGAAGGATATTCGAAGTCTGTTCCCCGAGAAATTATTCTATTATCGAAATGCTGACGGAGTAAGTCTAAGGTGCGCACAGCTGTATGGCTCGTTGCACCATCTTGTTGAAACCATTGTGTGCGAAACTGTAGATTTCGTGCACGGCAAAAGTTATTTAGATCTCTCACAAAAGGTATAATAATTTTCTCTCTATAACGTTCTTGGTTGACAGTAAGTGGATTCTGATTATCATCTTCAACGAAATAAGGACCAATCATTACTTTGCCAGATACCGTGCACCAAACGGTAACTCGAAGACTGTGGAGTGGTTCCTCTACAATGACATCAGGACGTTCAAATCCAAGGAATCTGGTTCTTTGTTGATTAATATAGCCGCTAAGATGAACGTGACTCTCATCTGAAAACCATATGTTTTTCAAAAATTCGGGATCTTCGTAAATTAAACTCAACATGTGACCACAGTAAATTTCTCTTGCACGTTTGTCCGCAGCATTTAGTCGTTGTCCAACTTGAATACGGTATGGATAACCACCAATTGATTTGAACATGCGACGTAAAGACGTTTCACTAATGTTGAGTTTACATGCAGTTCTTACAAGACTTCTTTGAGGTGAGTGCACAACTTGGTTAAAAACACGTCCTTCATTTTCGTTAGTGCATACTGTTTTTCGACGACTTGAAGAACCTTTACGTTGACACAATACACTACCAGAGCGACGAAATTTTTCAACAACAGCTAACATCACACTTTTACTAGGAGCTGCTTTATTAAATTTTTGTTGATATTTTATTGACACCTGTTCTAAGCTTGGACCATCATTACGACCTTTTCCGTATGAACGAATATAATGCTCTACCAAAAACACTTTTTCTTCCGTTATTAGAACCATTTTTAAATCAAATTTAACTGCAGCGTACTATTAATATATCAACTAATGACAATTAACTCAAATATGACAAATCCATATTACATAAACAACTCCACAGCACTCTCTGTTTCGGTACTGTTTATTTTGGCGGATACCGTACATTTAATGAAAGAAACATTTAATTTATGAAATTTTAATAAATTACCTACCTAAATAGGTTATATTTGTAATATCAACGAAAACTCGCCCTAGCCATGGTAGGCCACTTTCATTGACGATAGTACCTTTAGGTACAAATATTACTTACAATACGTTGGTTGAATTATTTGAACAAAGAATCTAAATATTACGGAAATAAACTTAATGCTGAAGAAATAGCGGCACCACTAACTTTTTTGATAAATTACAATGGTATATATACAAAGTATATATACCTATATAACTAGTAACTATAGACCAATAACTTTAACCTCGACAATAAGCAAAGTTATAGAATAGTATATTATGTATCTAGGAGTAAAAGCGATACATTCCCTGGGAATGTACTTTTACTCCGAGGTGCACATACTATTTTTTCTGAAATCACATCAATACAAAAATTAAGAAATTTTTATAAATGCATAACAATTTTTGATAACCATCTTATTGCCTAATATTTAGAAGGGAAAAAACCTTGAGGATTCTGTTAATACTATTAGTTTTATTGCCGAAGAAGAAAATAGTAATAACTTTGCTTACTATTCACACTATTCAGAAATAACAAATAAAGAGGATGATAGTAACAAAAAAAACTTTTCGACCGGATTACACCCTATTTTTAATAATTTGCATAACTGCAGTATAACTGTAAATATTCAAAAATAATTAAATAAATACGAGTTGGTTGTTGGAGTATATTTATTGAATTTACTGTACATAAAATTTGACGTAGGTTGAATTGTAAGGCCTAGGCCGGGAAAAATTTTTCTGTACTGTCCGAGAAAGTTCGTTGCCCAGCAACAAACGAATTTATTAGAATAGCGTAGGATTTGGGGTCCGAAATTAGTCTGAAAAAATAAATATTCCGAAACGATTTCAAAAAAAAGGTATTTAAAAAGTTATCAATATGGATTCAGATTCAGAATCGACTGAAGACGCAATCTGTTCACTTTTGAAGGATGTATATAAAGCTATGGATGTAAAATTGCCCTCACTATGTATTTTTGTAGATCTTTCAAAAAGCTTTTGACACTGTAGATCATCAAAAATTACTATAAAAGTGATGTTAGAGACGTTCCGTATAACTTAAAACTTATTTGTGTTGTAGATTACACTAGAAATGTGGCTTGTGGTATGCCCCAGGGTACTGTGTTGGTCCCAATATTATTTAATTTATATGTAAACAGCTTATTTAAATTAAACACCAAAGTAGAAATTATAACTTTTGATGATGACACCGTTATACGGTACACTGTACACTTACAGAACATGGAAAGCACTAAAACAAATAGTTGAAAAAGACTTACCTATAAAATTTAATACGTTGGTTTAAATATAACAAGTTAACACTAAATAAAGATAAAACAATATATATGCCATTTACATCCTATGTACCTGGACTTCCAGATTTTAGACACCTTATAAGAGACTGAGACTGAGAGAAACATATAGTATAAAAATTACCGTAGTTTCTGTCAAAATTGAAATATTTAAGAGACTTTTTAGACATACACCATCTAAGGATTTTATATCATTCATTAATGCAATCCCAAATTAGCCATGGAATTCTTGGATGGGGAGGGGTAAATGATAGGCATTTACAAAAACTAAATGTTACCCAAAAATGGCTTATCAGAATAATTTGTAAAAAAAATAATGTCCTCTAGCAACGATATATATGACATAAATGGATTTATTGCTTGAGGCTTTTATTCTACTATAAAAAATATATAAATAATCTTCTCAAGCCAGAACATCCACACCAAACTAGAAACAAAAAGATATGATCATAGGTCAACCTACCTAGGACCAAAATTCTTTAATCACATACCAGTTGATTTAAAAAAAAACCAAACATTTTAATCAGTTTAAACTCAAAACAAAATAGTGGATTAAATTTCGAAATAGATATTTTTTTTATAAAATTGTACCAAATTCTAATTAATATTATTGGGAAAATAGGGTTATTTAGGACGCTAAATCGACTAGTGCAATTAGTTGTTTGACCGGATGTGTAAAACATTGATAAATTTGGGTGGAAAAGTATAGAGGTTGAAGTAGTAGGTACAGTGAAATTGAAATTCAGTCAATTTTCTTTGGAATAATTGGACATTTTGTAACTTTGACGCTATTTTCGTGTTCTACGGGGTTAATTTAGCAGTTTTAGACTATTTTTATCAACCATAACATACGATGTTTAGCAAAAATCGCAGGCAGCAAATTCAAAGGTATTTGCTTTGCCATTTTCATAAGTAAAAAGTTTTTGTCCTCCAAAATAGTTGAAAATATGAAAAATAGGGTTTTTTGGGATGCTAAATCGACTGGTGCAATCAGTTGTTCAATAGAATGTGTAGAACATTGATAAATCTGGGTGGGAAAGTATTGAGGTTGAAGTAGTACAGCGAAATTGAAAAGCAGTCAATTTTCTTTGGAATTATTATGCATTTTTCAATTTTGACGCTATTTTCGTGTTTTACGGGGTCGATTAAGTGGTTCTAAAATGATAAACAATCAATAACCTTATTTAACATGATATCATATCTATATTTTTGTTCATATTTATTGAATTATTGTGACGTACTGACCAAATTGTAACACGCTTCCCTAACTCTACTGTTTCTTCTATAAGCAACATATATAGTGTGTAAAAGCCAAATGAAATAAATTCATTATTTCGGTTACTGTACATATTTACAAAAAATCCCGAAACACATCAAATTTAAATTATAACTTGACATTCTTTAACGTGAAAATGCAACCCCTACCTTCAACCCCCTTAGAATGACAAGTACAACCCCCAGTTTTTTAAATGGGAAGTATAGGCTTGTGATATATCATTTGAAAGGTCTCTTCATTCTCTATTCAAAAATTTTATTGTTTTTAAATTTAATGCAAAAATTAACATAAAAAAAAATTAAAATCATGTTGTTACCGAAATTCGCTAAAATATACTCGAAACTTACAATATACTTAAAACTTATTTCCCGTTTAGGTCTTGATAATGAGAAATGCATAAAATAACAGTTTTACAAATGATTGGTTACGGAGATAACATCCGAACACAACAGGAAGTAACTCGCCTATTTCATGAGAAATTTCCTAATTTACCGCCTATATCCCAAGGAACAATAAGTAAAATAGAAAAGCAGTTTCGCGAGTTTGGTCATGTAAGGCAGATAAAAAAAGCAGCTGCCAATGCACTGAGTGATGAACTCAAATTAGATGTGTTGCTTGAGTTTCAGGAAAACCGACATACATCGAGTAGACAGGCATCCACTACATTCAATGCTAGCCATAAATCGATAACAAACATATTAAAAGAAAATAAATTGCATCCGTATAAGATGATACCTACTCAGGAGCACATGGAAGACGATTTTGATAGGAGAACTTTTTTTTGTGAGCAAATGATGGACATGTTGGATAGCAATGTTATCCAATTAGAAGACGTTATGTTTTCTGAATAGTGTACTTTTTTACTTAACGGTCATGCTAATCGGCAAAATTGCCGCTACTGGTCCACGGAAAATCCTCACTGGATGAGAGAAGAATACACTCAATACCCTCAAAAGGTTAATGTTTGGGCAGGGATTGTAGGGAACAATATCATTGGTCCCTTTTTTATTGAGGGCAACTTGAATGGCAACAATTATTTGGCACTACTTCAAAATGATGTCATTACAACGTTGGCAAATTTATATTCTGATCCAGGTAACCCTCAAGTTCCAGCGAATACGATATGGTTTCAGCAGGATGGAGCACCACCACATTACCAACTTAATGTCCGGCAGTACCTCGATACAATATTTCCCAATCGGTGGATAGGGAGTCGAGGATCGATTGAATGGCCAGCGCGATCACCTGATCTTACATTATTAGATTTCTTTTTATGGGGATATGTGAAGAGCCATGTGTACAAAACTAAAACTTCTGATTTAAATGACTTAAAAGAACGAATAACGCTTGCGATTAGGTCGATCACGCCTGATATCTTAAATAATGTTAGAAGACAGTTTTATTTGAGATTAGGATGTTGCCAAGACGTTCGCGGAGAAGATTTTGAACATCTACTTCATTAACATTCATAGTTCTTTTTCGTGTTCTACATTTTATTACGTTTTGCATTACATTTTAGTTTTTGATTGTATTGTAGCGAATTTCGGTAACAACATGATATTAATTTTTTTATGTTAATTTTTGCATTAAATTTAAAAACAATAACATTTTTAAATAGAGAATGAAGAGACCTTTCAAATGATATATCACAAGCCTATACTTCCCATTTAAAAAATTGGGGGTTGTACCTGTCATTCTAAGGGGGTTGAAGGTAGGGGTTGCATTTTCACGTTAAAGAATGTCAAGTTATAATTTAAATTTGACGTGTTTCAGGATTTTTTATAAATATGTACAGCAACCGAAATAATGAATTTATTCCATTTGGCTTTTACACACTGTATGTAATTTTTTATTGTATTTTTTATTAAATTTAGTCATACTCGTTTGTGAATTCTAACCAAATTCTAACTAATTTTATTGTTAAAAATATATCACGTACAAGATGTTAGCAATCCACTTCTGTGATAATTTTTGTTTGTTTATTTACCTACTATTACTTTAGATATATTTGTCTTATATATTTTCTTATACTGTTTTTCTGTGAATAAATAAACATTATTATTAATAACAATAGCAGGGTCAAAAAAGGAATGAAGAAAACGATATAAAGGAAAAGCAAAGCTTGTCGTAAAATGTCGATTATGATGTACCACCCCTGTGTGCATGTAGTACGCGTTGGCACGCTCGCGTTCATTTTTTCGAATGGATCCCAATCGTACACTTAAAAAGGAAAAAATGCGGCATTTCGTATTTGGGTCGAGGCGACGATATATATTTTCTAATGAGATTTGATAAGACATTTCCGGAAGTGGTTAGGAAACGGTGATGGAAGGAATTTTATTACATTCGCGAGAAAGGAGAGCGGCGGCGGCGGCTTTTCATACGTTACCAGAAGTAAACTTAACAAATCATATCACGTCCTTTCCGTAGAACTAAAATATTCGCAATGATCAAGTCCGGGCGGGTGGGAATCCTGACCTTTTCCAGTTAATAAATTTCACATTTGAATTCCTTATTTTTAGTACCTCTACGTCGATTTTTCCGAAATACGGGAGACGTGCCCAGGAACACTCCGGTGTTCGTTATCGACCTTTTCGTTGAATGTTCCCGAAAACCAGTCGATGGTGGTGAAAGGGGATACTTCATACGTTGAATGCGTTCCGGAATTTTTCGGTTTTCACTTTGGTTTACTAACTAAGAGGAAAATAAACAAAGAAAATATTATTTTACACGTTGTTTTAAAAATACTGTTTTTTTGTCTTACATATATTAACATTTTTCTTCGTTTTGTACATTTCTCTTACCTTTGGCATGGTTTATATGTCAATAATATATTATAATTAAATTTATTGTACTAATCCTTACCTTTTGGAAGTCCATCTTACTAAGAATAATAAAAAACTCTTCGTTTTAATGTAACTTCCAAATTTAATTGAAAAAATAGGTTTTAAATCACAATGAAAGCCGTTTCGCTAGAATCATCATCGTCAGATTGACACATTTAAGTTACATTTTGTTTGTTTGTTTGTAGCTAGGTACCTGATGTTGTTTAGGTAGTATTAAGGCTAGATCAAGTATGGAAGTAATAAAACAACAATATTAAACACTAAATACGTAAGTGATTATCCTCAGGGCCGTCGAGAGGGCATGTCAGCCAAGTGTGAAACTTATTGGGGCCCGGGACGGACGAAAATATGTTTGAAGATTTCTAAGGTCCAGAACGATCGGGACGGGTCCCGGAACGGGCCCTGGGCCCCCAGAAATGACTAATGGATCCTGGAATGGACAAACGGGTCCCGGAACAGATAATAGGCCCCGATAGTTTAGGACCTAGGACTATATAATTATTGAATTAATAAAAATGAAGTCTGACGAATAAAAATAATATAATACCAATCATCATTATTGGATATTAAAATGTATAGTATTTGTTCAAGAAGTAAATTCATTTGTCATAGTGGGCAAACTAAACATTGGTGACAAATCTTAGTAAAGACAGAATATTTTGTATTGTTATTACTTATTCGGTCATTCAGTCTACCGAAGTGTTTATGAGATACTAGTGCTACTGTTTATTTTCTGCGGTGGCGACGCGTAAAGCGCGGTAGTGAATCCCACGTCACTTTTGACTAGCACTTAAATATTGGCCCCTCTTCCTTCGGTAGAGAGGGGGGCCCGAGATCATTGTAGACTTGGGGTAATGACTGTGCAATGATATATAAATACCAGGAAAAAACTATATCATGCTAATCTTTACAATAACTTAATATATTTCTGTTGCAATTACATCTTATCTATGTATAAAATGATGACTCAATCAAAGTAAACAGTTCAATAGTGGAGAACTTCCAAGATTTATTTGTTCACTACTTTAAATTGTTGATCTGCTAGATGTCTTTTTATTTCAAGTTCTTCAAGGTAATCTAAATTTTGTTTTTTATCACAAATATGTACTTGAATGTCCTTCGTGTGTATGAGTGTATGTTCAAGAACGTGTTTTGCATAGTTTGACTTATCTGGCTGTCGTAATCTATATGCTCTTAAGTGTTCATTGAATCTTACATCAAGATTTCTTTGTGTTTAACATACATATACAGCCTTAATTTAGGTAATTTTGTACCCACATTTTTTTGTGATTTGAATGAAATTAATGCAGATGTTGCTGAAGATATTATTTTTGGAATTGTATCAGAAATATTTCCATATGTATTACATTTATAACTTTTAAATTCTTTAGTTTTGTTAAATTTAAAAACGTATTTTGCGAATGAATAGAGTTCAAGAGCCCAAAATTGATTGATGATGAGCTAGCAGCTCCGATGAAGTCGGGAGCACTGATGACTATTGAAGTGGTTTATAATTAATTTTTATCCTTTAACACCCCATCTCTCGGTACCAAATTTAAATATACCACTTTTCAGTTTCAGTTTTAAAACCCGTTAAATATAGAAATCCATACAGTACACAATAAGTTTTATACTTGGTTACTAGGTAGAGTAGTGGTAAATAGGGTTGGTTCGCACAAACAAATAGAAAAAGATGAGGGGTAATACCTATTACGATTTTGAATGTTGGTCGATTAAAAACAACTATTTTATAAGCGGTATAAAAGTAATTTAAAATATAAGAAAAACAGTGTTTAGTTGTGTATTCCAGGTAAATTGAATATTTTTATTATTATTGTCTAATATCTGATCATTTTTAATGTATGTTGTATTATTTTCTAAATGTATATGTATATTTTGTTCATTATCGTTCATTAACAATATTCATGTTCGCCATTTTCTTTTATGAACTCGTGTATATTTCATTGTTTGAGACTTCTTATTTGAAAATTGATTATAAATTTAACCAGTAAATCCTAAACTTTTCTGTTATAGATTATTTTTGTAATAATTTTGACTAATCAGGGGTATTATTTTATCATAAAAGTTTTTAGTAAATTTTATATATTTTATAAGAGTGCTTTGTGTGCTTTGTTTCATTTTCATGAGTTTAAAAGGGCCTTGATGCATGTCTAACATTTTCTAACCTTGAGGAGAGAAATCTGCCACCATAAAAAAAAGAAATTAATAAAAAGAAGTAGATTCTCTCCGCCCCTACAACTATAGCTGGGTAGCCTCCTGTATAGGACCTCAGTACCTTCCGACTATGTCGGCTAACTAACTTTCTTCAGTTTTGTTTGATCTGAGTGTATCATGAAAGTGAAATATATTTACAGTCAGCACTTTAGAAACTTCTTGACATGATATTTGATAAATATCATGATACTTTATGTATAAAGTACTTGTTTATGGGATATTTTAGTAGCCTGTTGGTCATTATTATTTGGAAAAATTCTCATCCATGCATAAAGTCTCAACAGATGTTGACCGAACCATTTTAAATAAATTGATTTGTATAAAGTTTTGTTTTATGAATGTTGTTACTATGAGAATAATTACAAATAGTGTATTTTTGTGGTTGTGTTTTATTTAATATATCAAACATTCCTCATTATAATGCTAGTAACCAGTGTTATCTGTCTATTTAAAATTAATAATTACAAACAGAGTAAGTTATACTACACTATGATGAATCTAAAATAGAACATAGACCACAAATATTCACAGCATAAATAATGTGATGACTGAGACCCGATCAATTATTAGATTTTTTAGAAAAAATCTTCTAAAAACAATTGCTCTGCGTGTATAAACCGAATTGGTAAAAGTAATTTTGTTACTGGATATCAGAACTAGATGGAATTCAATGTCTACCATAATTTCTTAAAATTAAAAAATGCTATCAAAAGGCATTAATACATCATAAAAATTGTTATTAAGATGATGTTACTGTGCTACAAAATCTGCAGAGATTTTGATACCAACCAAGCTTGCAGTAAAAGCGTTGAGTAGACAAGATGCCAATTTATTGGCTGCACAGACTATTGGAAAGTACCGATAGTCCTTTGTTGTTCAAATTGGCTCTAATGTGGTTGATAAAATATTTAAACAGCGCCGACCATTTCATGCACAATAAAAGTAACTATTTCATTGATAATAATTAGAGAAAAATTTTAATATGATACAGAAAGAGCTTCATTTGAGTATGCCTCGTATTTTGAAAAAGCAGTTTCCACTTAAATTTCTCTGGCGCGCTTGTTTGGGGACGAACCTAAACAACAAGTTATGAAAAAAGGTATATCACAAATGTCATCGTAAAGAAGTCAAAACCGCAAAGCTCGGAAGGTAGTAAAAAGGTAGGTATAAGTATTGTCGTCGTAACGCTTTAAAGATTTATAAATTAAATTATATCAAGCAGTGTTTATCTGTTGTCTCTCTGGCGGAATAAACAATCTCAAAGAAGTCAGGAAAAATAAATACCTAAAAAAATCAAATGACGTAAAATATGGCTTTTATTTAGAGGAGTTTTGGAATTTTAAGAGAAAGTTTTAAATACGGAAACATGAAAACTTCAAATCTATCTTTAATTAATTTTAATTTAAAAAGAATAAGAATAATAAGAAACTCTTCGTTTCAACGTAACTTCCAAGTTTATTTGAAAAAAATGTTTTAAATTACAATGACGGCCGTTTCGCTAAGAAGCATCATCAGATTGACATTTAAAACATATTTTTTCAAATAAACTTGGAAGTTACGTTGAAACGAAGAGTTTTTTATTATTCTTAATAAGATGGACTTCCAAAAAGTAAGAGTTAGTGCAATAAATTTAAAAAGAATAAAATAATTATAGTACGGTTATGTATAGAAAGCAAGTAAGAGTAAGACAAGGTTGTAGTGAAAACAAGATCCAACTGAACGTAAAAAAGTACCCAATGTCCCAATGTGTCTCAATATCACAACAAACAACAAACAAAGCTCTTGGCATCAATAGAAATAAACAAAATAACAAAATAAAATGTATTGTAAATTTGGGGAAGTTTCATTCTTTTGAAAATTTTTTCTTGGAGAAGTGTATTTAGGCAAATAGTCTATTCTTTTAATCAGTCCAGTGTACCTACTAACGGATTGTACACCGTTGTTTTCTTAAGGAAAGTAGTAGTTGGACGCCACTGAAATCTTTTTATTTGTATTGAGACGAATAACGAATACAACCAATTATAGAAAGAAAAACCTAATTCCAAACTATCAGTTCGGTTTTAGGCAAAAACACTCCACTATAGATCAACTCCATAGAGTTACTCATATCATTGAAAATGCATTAGAAGATAAGAAAGTCTGCTCAGCTATATTCTTGGACGTAGCGCAAGCGATTGACAAGGTCTGGCATGAAGGGCTATTTCATAAACTACACTCTATGCTTCCTAGACCACATACAAAAGTGTTAAGATCTTATTTAACCAACAGATACTTTAGGATCAAGCAGGAAGGTGACTATTCTGATCTTAAAGAAATAAAAGCTGTGGTTCCACAGGGTAGCGTTTTGGGTCCGGTCCTATACCTTCTCTATACTTGTGACCTACCAGAGTTAGATGAAAATACTGTAGCTACATTTTCTGATGATACAGCCCTCTTGGCAATTGGCAAACACAACATAGAAACAACTAGTATACTACAAAATGCAATTGATAAATTTAAACAATGGACAGAAAAGTGGAAGATCAAACTAAATGAAAGTAAATCAACTCATGTAGACTTTACTAATAGGAGGATAGAATATATTATACCAATATATATGAATGGACAACAAATTCCATATGCGAACACTTTAACAGTTGATTCGAGGAACTATCCCCGGAAGGTCAAGAACAATAATTTTATAATACACTCAAAGCGCTGGCTCATCCGTAGTACCGCTGCTCAGATTTAAATCATGAAATTACCATAGAAATTATTAATAATAATCGTAGTATTTCTAACCCCCTATCATAGATGGTGTTAGCGATATTAAATGTAATTAATTTAAATAACAAATTCCAATAATTAACAAAGACTCTTACGCTACATATAACGGTTTGCACGCCGAGAAAAATAAAAGAACTAAAATGCATTGGACAAAATTCATAAATTCCTAAACTGATAATTTCTTTTCGAGCGAAAATCAATTTAAGAGCCAGCATTCCATATCATAAATTGTTAATGTGTATGTGGAGTTCTTAATGCACAATTTCCTGTTGAGAAAATACACAGTCTGGGCACGGAAATTGAAGTGGAATGAATGGCAACAAAACCCACTCGAACCTAAATATTCTACAAAATTGATAACTCGAATAGTAATTGTTGTAGTAGTAGTTGTTGGGAAATTTTGAAGTAGCTATACCGTTTCATTTTCGATGATTTCTTGTATTTTACATTTTCCGATTTTCAAATTCTGGGTTTAATTTAAATTGATTATCAACTGGAATGGTTATAGTTTTTTCTCCAAGTCAAAATTTACTAGAAAATGTCACACTTCTACTTCTACCAATAAAATGTCTTAATTTTGACTATATAATTTCCGGAAATTTTTTCTTGGCGCCACGATATTTAATTGGAAATTTTTTGACAGCAGAAATTACATAGAATGCTAAAACCTCAACGTACAAACCACAGACAAATAAAAATTTGTTATATTTCTCTATGGTGCAGACGTTTAAACTATGACAATCAGGTCGATTCTGTTTAAACATTGTTATAGTAGCCATATTGTTAAATCTTTTAAACAATAACAATATAGTAGTTTAAATTCGTATTCTGTTTGGACCATGACAGCAATATTTGCTATTATACTTAAACTTATAATTAAACATTTTTTCTTCACTTTTATTTCGTAAAAACCAATTGGAATAATAAAGAAAATAAAAAACGATTTTCTTCAGCTTGTTCCAGTTTTTTATTACCGCCTGGTTTTGCTTTCTTTGTAGCTGGAGTATTTCTTTGAAAACCCATTTTTAAATAATAGTAAGTAATACTCACCTTTGTCTCAATGTTCTCCCCAGTTGCGTTATGCCCTCGAATGTATCAGATCCTTTCGGAGAGTAAAATACTGTCAACAAGCAGCTTTCCTGCTGGTAAATTGCGCTCTTTTGTTTGAAAAACATGCTCTTTAGTCACTGAATGGGTTCATCAAAAATTCAGAATTAACCTACCCTCTTGAACTTTCCTTTGCACATTCATGTTGAATTGAGAGGTATAGCGGCAGAGTCCGACCGCCACAATTTGTTTTAATCCTCAAACATTTTCCAGTTCACGTCAGAATAAAAACAAAAAAGATTATTTTTACCGAAGATAAAAGGAAGGTCCTTGAATATTATTCCATAACATTAAAAACATCATAAATTGAAATGCTAATTTAAGCTACGAAGACATTTACTCATAAATTTATTCAAGAATGTTAATTACTAATTATCTCTTTGTAATATTTTTGCCAATAAAATATCAACCAAGATATCTTTTGTATATTTTGGATACTGGATAACGATGTTAGGTGTGATATTTCGGGAAAAAATACTTTGATGCTTTTAGTTGTGTGCATAAACTTGTGAACATGATAAATTATTGGTCAGAATAACTGGGTACCACTTCTTGAATGAAATTTCTGATAGTCACCCTGAAATCTTTCATTACCATAGAAGAAATCACCGATATAATTGACCCCATGACCCCTTATATGTAAATGAAAGTTCATTATTGGTAGTTGAGGTTCCAACCGCAAAAAACGCTAGTGTGCTGTCATATGTCGTATCTGTCAAAGAATTTTCGTATTTTGTGAGTTTCATTAGCTTTATTCGGGTTTCGTTTTTCGGACGGTTTGAGAAAGATTTGCTGACTGCGCACCACTAGATGTGCAGTAGACTAAATCCAAGGACTATTTATGTACGGTTTGAAAACTATCAACAAATGAAAAAACCCGAACGCCTTATTTTTTAATATCTGATACAAAAAGTAAATTATTTTGTCCACAAACCTAAAATGTTGGATAAACTGTTCATCACTATATAGGGGTACTGTTTTTTCGGCATAATTCTCATTTTTTACTTTTTTCTGTAATAATTCGGGTAAAAAAAGATTTGCTACCATCTCCAATGCATCATCACTTGATGATGAAAAAGATGAGGATGAATCTGACGAGAATTCTGGCAATAAATCCATAATAATATACTCAATAAATTAAAATACCAAGAATAATTTGAGTTTAAAATGCACACTACAAACAACAATGACTGAGAAATGACCAAGCGCATGCGTCAATTAGTCCACAAAAAATTCTTACTTTTAACCTTGGACTGATTTGACAGTTTTCAAATCGTCCGAAAACAGTCAGAAATAAAACCCGAACACCAAACTAAAATTATAGAACGGTTCGAAAACCGTACAAGAAAAACCCGAACACAGGATTTTTTAGTGCGCAGAATCCTGACAGTTTGAAAACAGTAATCAAGTAAACCCGAACAAAACTAGTGCCATTTTGTGTTTATAGAAAGTTAATTTAAACTGTCTCTTTAAAAAACTCATCGCTTGGCGATTCGTTTTTTAAACTTAAACTCGTGTCATAACAGAAATCCATATGAAATGCGTTGTTTAGTATACTATTATGGAACTGAGTGCCTTGAAATCACTTTATGGCACTGCTGTCAAAAGTGAATTGTCAGATTTTGAAGGCAAACGTCAAAATCTTAGACTAGGAAAGAGAGAGGACAGCGCATGGCAATGAAAACCTTATGGGTGTGAGTGAAGCCAATTTTCAAACGTTTGGTGGCAAACAAATTTGGAACGTCGAATTGTATTTTTTTAGTTTTTTTATTAATTTTCACCTTTTTCAATAACCTGAATAGACATTTTAAAATGGTTAATTGTGTAGCTTATAAGTGCAACAGTCACAGTGCTAAAAAAGAGCAAGGAATTTCATTTCATAGGTAAAAAGTATTTTACAACTATTTCCTTGAAATTTATTTTTATTAATATTTCAGGTAATAGATGTTTAACTAAATCACATATGTTATGTATGATAACTTAAATTAATTGTACATACATTTTGAAAATTGTTTTAATTCAGTTTTAAAGATTATTTTTCATTTAATTGTTATTATTTGCTCATAGATTGAATAGTTTTCCAGTGGCGTGGAACAAAAACATATATTTAAAATAGATAAAATTGATTAAAATTGTAATATTTATTAAATAAATATGTTTTAAAATGATTGTTGTTTTTTTTTGGAGCAGTACATATTTAAAAACTTTTTTTAAATTAGATTTGTAATACGAAATAATGAAAATGATTATTTAATAATCGTATAAGAAAAATCGTATGATACGCCTATGTCAATATTGTCCGCCATTAGTTTGGTGGTAATTGGGTTACACAAATTCATTCCAATGCGCAGTCCTCTCTCTTTCCTTGTCTAAGGTCAAAATATTTAGATTTTATTTATTAACATTAATATTAATAGTACAATTTGTGCAATTACTTTGTTTGAACGTTTGTAGAAAAAATATTGTATGATATACACTTATAACTTATAACATAAATAACTATGCTTAATTTTAAATTTTACCAATGCCAATCACTTCGGAGAGTGCGAACCTGGAGAAAAATTTTACGAGAGATTTGTTGATTGCTGCAGCACGATTCCTGATATCCCTGTCATACAATTTATTTCTATTTAATGATATCCTTTTCAATGAATTCGTAGATGAGTGAATAACTGGAGAAAGACCCCAACATGTAAACCAGACAACTTAAATTGAAATTTTTTAATTTTAGGTTAGGTTACTGTTACGTAGACCAATAGAAAAATATGTTATTCAGGTTAATGAAGTGAAAGAATTAAGTAAGTATATCTCGTATTATTTTAATAAATAAATGTAAAAAGCGTATGAAATGAGTATAAATAATAGAAAATACTTATTCTTAATCAGTATTGCACTTTATAGTAAAAACAGAAAACTAAAACTTTACATTAGAAGCTGAACTAAACTTGAACTTATTATAAATATTCTTCATTTCTTTAGATAACATTAAAAACGTGATAGTTTCATAAATATGAACAATGGTAAAAACCAAAAGTTTCAGGTAATGATAATAGGCAATGTCTAATTTCCAAAATCTTTAAAAACAATCTTGTTGAATTAAATAATAAGTCGCAATGTCTAATATTACGCAATTAGAGAAATAGATTCTTTTGGTTCAAGAACTGTAATTTTGTATAAATAGTTCCAGAAGTAAACTTTTTGGATCTCAAAACAAGTATCACGATTCAAGGGTTGTTGCGGGTGCAGGGGGGTTCTAGGGGTTGCTAATTAGTGTAATCAAGCAATTTTAGCTGTCGGAGACGCGTTTAAGTATTTTTTATTTAATGTGTTATTTATGTGAAATTGCGTAGAACGGAACGTATATCGTAATATTTTCAAGGCTTGTTTAGGTTATGTTAGGTTAGGTTAGAACTGTGACCCGCCGCCAGAACCGACTCGCTACCGTTTTGCATGCCTATTACAGATAGGTGACTCATAACCTCAAATAGAAAGATTAGTTTAGGTTAGGTTAGGTTAGGTTAGGTTAGGTTAGGTTAGGTTAGGTTAGGTTAGGTTAGGTTAGGTTAGGTTAGGTTAGTAAAAATAGGTAAGTAAAAATTGATAGAGTCAGATTAGGCCACACGAAAATAACTCACTCTTATCTATTTAACCATGAAAACCGACTATGTGCGAAAACTGTGGTGCAACTCTTGACGTAAACCACATATTACTAACCTGTCTATCATTTACACAAGAAATACTAATTAATAACATTCCCAACACTCTAAAAGAACTATTAAGTGAAAAGTGCAATATTTAAAACTTGATAAATTATGTAAAACAAAATAATAAATAAATAAATGACATGTAGTTGATGCGACATTAAAGTATAATAACAGAGACAACCACCGAGACGCCCAAGAACATGCAAAATTTTAGTTCGCAATATATAATTGGTCCATTGGATTGCAAGGTGTGAGTAGATGGCGCACATGTCGAAACAAACAGAGGTAGGAATCTTGTTCTGTGGTAAAAATGGTATCTAGATTCGAAACTGTTTAAAAAACAGCGCGAACTACACAGCGGTTCAAAAAAATGTTCATACTATAGAAATGTTTGAAAAATAATAAGACAAATTAACTCAAAGAATTTATTTATTCCATGAATAAAACAATACACAATAGTAACAATAATTAATATTTATAAATGAACAATATAGTAAAATATAGGCAAAATATTGTTTATTGATGAATATATCAAAATATTATTAAAATTAAATTACAGTATTTTTAAATTACAAAACAAATTCTAGCAAATTATATGATATAGAGAAATTGCTGATTAAGGGTTAATCAAACATGATTTTTTTGAAAGTGAAAAGGTTAAAATTAAGATTGTGTAAATTATTATTTTGAATTATTTACAGTAATTTTTTGTTTCTGCTAATAATAATAAAAAAAATAAAACAAGAACTATTTAAATAAATCATGTTTTTGTTTTGTGGTCTTAATTCGGCAGACTCTTGTAGAGGAAGGGTTAGATGTTGTTTGGGTACAATGGTGTTTAAATCGTTGTAAATATTAGCTACACTGTATTTATTAAAAAGTGTCTTTTAAATGCATTAGATATTCTAATGTATTTTTACCTAGTACCTAGTAGTAATTTACCTGGTACATTTTACTTGGCGAGGTAAAGAATATTTTTACAATTTGATAAATGACTGTCGTTTCTCACTGCCAACTTTTATCTATTTTGTCATGCAAAGTATTCGTTCTTTTTTGTTTCTTCTAACTCCCAAGAGGGCATATATTAACTCTATATATAACTACAAAATAAAATTTTTCATTTCATAATTAAAAATACCTTGTTTCTTTTGCGCGACTAAAACGGAAATTGTCATAAATGCCGGGACATTGTAGTTTTTCTTTTACTTTTTTTCTGTACGTTATAAGAGCGAGTTTTGTTGATAGTGAAGCTCTCTTCAAATCATTTATATTTAACAAGGAAGAATTAACCTTTTATGTTGGCTTTTGTTCAAAATGTACGTGCCTTCTGTGTTTTGTGACATTTTTTTTCAAAAACGAGGTACACATAAGATAAAGTACAAAAAAAGTTTATGGAAATGTCTTGAATGTTTTACTACACAATCTCTTGAAAATTGTCGTTTTGTTTGAAATGATAGCAGTCTTTTGTTTCATTGATGTCATGTGTATTTTATTATTCAAAGAGTTTGTAAATTCTATTCTCTGAAAAAATATATGTAGAAGCTATAAAATTGAATCTTTCAGCAAGTGTAATTAATTCACCACTCGGGCTTTTATAATTTATATTTATTTATGTATTAATATTTACTTTACATGTTATAATGTTAATTTCGTTAATCCATATTAGAGAGTTTGCGGTCAGTCGTTTTACGTTACGTTAGACTCCTATTTTACGTTATACTGTATAGTGTAGTGTATAGTAAAATGTGTAAACATAGCTTGCGGTTATCGTACTTAAAAAATCAAGGTTACAAATGACATTTGGATATGTCACTAGTGCAAGTTTAAAATAGATCGCTAAAAATAATTAACAAAACTAAGAAAAATAATAACTACAAGAATCATGAACAAAGCCTTCCACAAATAATTGGTAATGTTGGTTGCCTGCCCAGTAGGCCTCCCAAAAGGGAACTCGTAGAAAAAAGAAGAAGATTAATTATTATGTTAGGTTAACTTCATTTGACTTCGATGATCACGTTTTCTTTTGTATTGTTACATTTTATTTTAGTAAGATCTTACACCTTATGTGGTCTATAACAAAAAATCAAAGTAATGTTGCTGGGGTTTTGCCAAAATTAAATTGTTGCAGTTGATAGATATTATTTTACAATTATCAAAGAATAAAAGTCTAAATAATAATAATGTTTCTTTATTTAAATATATTATTATAATATACAAGTGTTGGTAGTATAAACAGGTTTGTATATGGACAAAAATTTACAATAATTACCTATATTTTAACTTACCAGCAGCTACAAGTAGTTTAGTACTGTTTTATTGATCCCAATTTACATGGTTAATTTGCCAATACTATTCCTCAAGAGGGCCACCTATTATGCTACACTTCAAGTTCCTTACATTTGTTTTAAAAACTTTAAATGCAATTGAAAATAAAATTAGACACAAATATTTAAAATTGGTTTTATTTAAACATCAGTAATACACTATTTTACAAGTATATTGTCTTTTTATGTATCATTTCTTCTTAATCACAGGAAAAATTACAAATTTTTTGTTGCATATTTGTTGAAATATGTAAATTTATCAAAAATATTAATTGAATACAAAAATTTCAGGTTATTCAATGTTGTACCAACATTTTAATATGACAGTAAGACCACCATACAATTCAAATTATTAAAAGAAAAAAATTAATTCTAGCCATTCTATATAATTCTTTATATAACTGGCATTGGATTACAAGTTAAAGTTAATAATTTATTCAGATATTTAACTACACATATAAAAGTTTAAAATACCTGCATAAAAAATGAGCTGCATCTTTAAATTGAGAGACTGAGACTGCTTCTTTAGTTGGTCTTGGTAAACAACACACACAGGAAAGGATTTTATCCTAGTAATTTGGTAGGTAATTTGGTGATTATCATGGAAATAAAGCAGCTGAATATTTAGTGTTCCAACTTATAATCAGTGGACAACAATGGGATTTACTAAACGTTTGGCCTCCTCTACTCCAAAAAGGTTTTGATATAGGTAAACTTCAAGGAATCAGCTTAAACAAATCTGATAGAAACTAGAAGATGTAGCACAGAAATTGCTGCAAAAATAGTTAGTTAGTTCAGTGATTTGAAGCCTCCCTTTGGAGGAGGCTGTCTTATGATGTCTAAGGTTAGCCAGTACCTGTTAAGGTAGGATTTTCCTTTAGGTAACAGAGCAGAGCAGTCACATAGAATGTTCAAATCCTCTTAATAAAAGTTGTGTTACCTATTTTTCACTTCCATTTGTACCTTTTGACTACATACTGGTTATGGTAGCTAAGTAACTCATTTAAAAGTCTACAGCCTTCTGTGCCTTCCTTTCTATCTATAGAGTGGTGACTTTATTAAGTTATCGTTGAGTTCAAAGGTCATTAATCGATGAGCCTCTCTGAATAGAGACTTAGTTATGTGGTTACCTTATGAGCTAGCTTGTGCCAACATCCAGCTAACTGTGACTGTGACACAGCAGCCTTAAACAGGGCTCGGTGACATTTTAACCAAAGTTTTTGTATTTGTTTTAGCAACTGCTTGTTAATTATATTTAAATAATTATTACATATCATTTAAACAAATACAAAAATAATAGCTTAAATTAAAAGAATTAAACAATGTGGATAAACCAAATAAAGTACCTACTTACTGCCTTTAAAAAAATTATATGACTCTCTTTACGACTGTAAGAAACAGTACCCTGTCCCTCCACCCTCCTTTAGGACAAAGTAAGAATCGAGGAGTTTATGGGAATCAAGCTGTGCCCCTAAAACAATGGTCGATCATAGAATTTGGGAACCTCCTGCTTTATGCTGTATCATAATTCACCAATTTCACTTTGTTTCGTTGTTCTACTTCTGCCTTCATATAATAAACCGCTCTGGAAAGGTTCGGCAGACCAGTGTCGTACGGTTAGGTTAAGTTCTTGGAAATTAAAGCAACATTATTGGATGACTACTTTTTGTACTGTATACATATAAAACTTGTAATTGGGATGGTCGCTAAGAAAAATGGTCAGCGTTTGTTAATATTAATTATATTTTATTTTTATTGAAAATTATTAATTTGAGTTTAAATTGATTTTACTAACCCTTACTTTTTGGAAGTCCATCTTATTATTATTATTATTCTTAATTTGAGTTTGTTTATGTAAATACCCTTTATTATTTTTCTTGTCAAATTATTTTGTTCATCATTGCCAACTGTTTGTTATATCCTCCCCTAATTGGTTCACAGAAATTTCATGCATATTCCATCGCGCCATCTCATTACGCGACACCTTCTTTTTTGTCAATAATTTAAAATGCAAATTTTGTTTTTCATCTTGTGGAAATTCGTTTCCGATTTAATTATATTTGGACACTGCCGGTAAAATGGGGAATGCAGCGGCAATAGCAGTATTACAAGTAGATTATAATGTAAAAGTTTCTGTGGTAAAAACTTTCTAAAATATTATTTCGGCATTATCATCCTGCTGCATCCTTTTTTCACGCGCGTTCATTTGGTTCTTGGTGGAATTTGAAAATGAAATTTATAATGGATTTTTTTGGTCGAGAGTTTTATATATTCTCTTTTCCCGACTAGTTGGAAATTAAAGAAGTTAAAAGTAAGCTGAAAAATATTGGAATAATATTGCTGAAATTGTCTCTGGAATTCTTTCCACTTAATGTCACACAGGGTCTGCAAAATTCCATTTTCCAAGAATTGAATTTATTAACATAAAAATATATATAAAGAAAACTATTGCATACAATATTATGGGGTCAGATTCAACTGATAATGACGTAAAAGGCACAGTTTGATGAAGTATAGGTTCATTTTTTTTTCAGTGAGCCAGAGGTTCACTTTAGCATCGAGAGCAGAGCACACAAGCTAGCAAGGGACGTATAAATGACCAGGTAAACGTTGCTAGAAGCATAAAAGCTAAAGGTACTCGTACATTTCAGCCTTTTTCCTGCAAGTCTATTTTTAATTGCTAGCAAATTTTTAGCAAGCCTTCGTACATTGCCGCAACTTTTGAGAGATTTTTTTCGTCATTTGACAAGTGTTATCAGTTTCTGAATATTTGAGGTTACGTTACCTTTAATTTAAAACATGGATTTTCCTACAAATACAAACTGTAAGTACACACGAACTTCGGAATAAACATTATAATTATTATCATAAAATACTTCAATGATTATTATGCTTATAGGATGACAGGATAGAATCAGCTGAACTAAACTGACATTTCTGCCAACATAGATTTTGGGTTGTTCCATCAAAATTCCCTAAAAACAGGCGAGATTGCGCGGATTTGACCTTGAATAAATAGAAATGGTTTTATAATTTTGTGCGCCTTTTTGTTGCAGTCAAAAGTCTGAAACGCATGCGCAGTTGTTTCACAAAAAAAGCTAGCAATAGAATTGCGAGCAAAAGGCTGAAATGTACGAGTACCTTAACGATAATTAACAAACGGGACTTTGTCCAGCTCTGAATTTACGATTTATTAATATTTATGAGATCCACTAAACTATTAATTTAGAGAAGTGGGAACACATAATTATTTTTCAATCCTAGGACCTGAGGAGGAACAGGAAGTAATGGCAAAACCAAAGAAAAAGAAAGAGGCGATAATAATAATGATGGACATCACAGACGATGATGAAACTACCGACTAAGAGCCGGAAACAGAACTTACCACTAAAAGTCAACTGAAAAAGCTCAAAGACTTAAGTATTTTAAAGCCAAATTCGAGAAGGAAATTGTAACAATAAAACTCTCCAAAAATGCAGGAAGGCAATTTGTAACAATATTAGTTCCCAAAAGAGATCCCGGTTATGAGACTCTCTCAAGGAGTGAGTGGTTCGTCTCCAAGTTAATGCTTACTATAGAAAAGATTGGTGGTATACAAGGGTTAAGGGTGCCACTACATTTTAATACGTTTACGATTAAACAATTAAAACTACTCAAAAACTAAGGTGAAAAAGATAAAAACACCTTGCAATTAAACTAAATTTGAAATCAAAGAAAACTATTTTCAATGACAACCGAACACGCTACACCCTTAAGACTTATAGTCAGTGGGTATATAAATCAAACTGATATAAAAGAATATTTGTTTTTTAAAAAAAATTATAATTTGCTACAGGAGGTATAGACGGAAACTTTATAAATGCATTAGACTAATCTTAGTACTGATGTGGTCCGATGGTCTCGGGTTGTCCACTGATACTGGTAATTGGGGTGGTGGTTACTTTTACTTCTCATCAAAGAACTAATCAATGGGCTGCTGTAATCAATGGTGATATTCCTCTTTAAAAGGGCTACTACTATAAATTTGGGATGCTTCTTCGTGAAAAGGACTGCTGCGATAACTGTGTGGTACTAACGGGTATGTCTCTCCCTACTAACGGATATATCTCTCCGTACTAGCGGGTATATCTCTCCCTACTAGCTGACTGTGTCTTCCGTAAATACCTCCAGAAAAATGGTTGTCTAGATTTTGCAGATAAAATGTTACTTGCCACTATGAGTTTCGTCGAAGGAAAAGGGCGAAACAGAGCGTTTGCCTTCATTTATAAAAGGGGTTGACAATGGTTTCCGGTTGGATGGTTGCGTTCGGTAGGTTTGGTAGCGGTGATAAGGTTGTGTTTACTATACAGTGAGTCGGGGTTAATTTTAGGGTTCGTAAGGACGGTAAATTAAGGAAAGGTAGCATGGCGATAGACATGTCACAAAATACAAAAACAAATGGAAGAAACACGGAAATTATTGAAAGAAAGTAAGAAAGTCAACGAAAAAAAAAAAATGAAAACAAGAAAACAATTCAAATCCGTAGGAAAGCAAATAATGACGAAAAAGCAAATCAAAGAAAAAATCGAGAAGACGAAGAAAGAAGACTTTCAATCAAAAATCAACATAGAAACAAGAGGAACAAAAATAACAGCGTGGAAGCAAATAAAGAACAAAGAATAGGAAAAAGGCAACCTCCTATTTTCAGAAAAATGAAGAAGGAATTTCCCTGAATCAGCAAAGAAGCACAAGAGAGAGAAATTAATATGACCTACAAATTCAATAAAAAATTAGAAGTAAAAATAAATTTACAAACCGAAGAAGATTATAGGAAAGTGTCACAGTACATAGAAGAACATATTTATGTATAATGTTTCAACTGCCAAGGATATAACCACGGGCAGTCAAACGTGATGAGTCAGATGCGAAGGAAAACATCGATCTGGCGAATGCGAAAGACTGATCAGTCAACCCGCAGCATGCGCCAAATGTCAAGGAGAAAACCCTGCCAGCTACAAAATCCCGAAGAAGAAACCAACACCAGCCGTAGGAAAACCAGAACTCAATTACGCAAACGTAACAAAAACAGAAGAAAACAAGAAGAAAGAAGACATATTCGACATATGAATATTTTCTCCCATCAAATGGAAGAAATGAAAAACTTTTTCCTAAATTTCAGGCAAACCTTAAAGGAACAGGACGGAAAAAAGATGGTACTGAACCACAGGAAGGACAGCTTTAGCAAGTGGATCTACTCTTAAAGGTCATCTTTAGTCGCAGTTAGGATGTAACAACCACGAAAAACACACACTCGAAAATATCAAGAAAAGAAGACCAGAGAATAGATTCATCGCCTCCAAACTTCTCAGTGCCACGTCTAAACTCAGCAACTCAACGCTTAACTTTCTGCAATAGTAGTGACCTATAAACCATAAAAATGGTTTATAAAAATCCATGCTCCTTGTAGATTTTCAGACTAATTTTTTTAAAATATCCCGTAGTCTTTGTCCTTGGGTACAGTCACTCAAATAAAAATGCGCCTTGTGTCACCACTATTATTTCGCCAATCAAATAAAGCTGGACGACTTTCAACATCTCCTGGGTTTCTTAATCTGCACTTGTGGTGATTCAGGAATTCACAATTTATGTTGGTCCCTAAGTTAATTAAATTTTCCGGCAAGAATAATAGGAAAACTAGTAATAAAAAGAAAGGAATTAAGTGTTTCAATTAGTCTTCCGAGGATTCTCAATTCTTTTCCGTTCCTTATGCTTTAAAGAGAGAAGGAAAAGTAAGCCCGGAATAATTTATACGTAGTAATGTCATAAAATTTAGTATGGTTGATTTTGTACGGCGACGACTAATTCCTGCGAATGTTAAATTAGAGTCAGGTAGCAGATAGCCGGTAGCAGGATTCCAAAATGGTGCAATAAATGTCGTATTATCGATTATTTCTCCTAAAAGATTGTTGTCTTGTAAAGAATAAATATGATCATGTAAAACTGTATCATCATTAATTAAATATGCGGGTTTAATTCTATCTTTAGAGATATTAGTAATGTATGTATTGTTGACTTTGATTGTTGAAACAGTGTTAATAAAACAATAAAAAAAAACATAAGAATCTAAAACTTGAAAAAAAAACTTATGTGAAAAAGTAGACTTGGCAGCGCTGCAATTATCGTATGTCATTTAAAGGGGCTGTCAAGCCCTACGAATAAATAATAAAAAGGAAGGAGTATAATACGATTTGACGATGTCCGCAATGGTTCTTGCATATGGCTGACTTGAAGTTTCCGGTTACCAGTGGTGTCACATACAGGATATTAAATACTTATGTCTCGTATTAAATGTTAAAAAAAAATAACTGTTTTCCGCTTGTAATTATCTGTACAGTAATATACATTGTCATAAGATTGTAGGAATATCAATTTAGATTAAAAACTTCTAAGTAGGTAATTATAATAGGTGACTTAGTTGGTCTGTATAAAAAATAAAGGAACGTCTATGATAACAATGTGGTTGTCATTAAAATATTTTGTTAATTTTTAATAATACAGAACCCTGCAGATGAAAAGTATTTCCCATTCAAGGGTTGGGTTAACTACTTAAATCAGAAAATAATATGTAAAACAGCATGAATAACGATTTATGTCAAATGTCACGATTCGAATGAGTCATATTTGGTTCTTCAATATGGCCGACTTCCGTCGCAATTATTTGCTTGATTAAAATATGACAACATTCCTTCCTTTCTATTCTTTATTCGTAGGTCAAGCCAGTTTCTTAAAAACCGCCATTATTTTTCTTGTGTTTACGATTGACAAGTGTTTGTTTTGTAAGCTATTGAAAAATATTAAGATCCAGTAATTTTTTTATTATGCCTTTCTAGCTTTCTACCCGTTGTTTAATTTGTGGGTGCGACGAAAGTGAGGTGGCCAGAGTGCATTATTTTTCGCAAAATGCTTTAAAGTAAGTGGCTAATCATAATGTGCAATTGGCTTTGTAAATATATTAATTTCCTGCCTTTGAAATTATTTAACGATTGTATTTCTAGCAAGGAAGAAATGCAGTTAGAGGTAGGTTTCTGTTTTTATATGTATGATTAGTTTAAAGCTGCAAAGTTAGATATCTTAATAATACCATAACAATAATTTTAACAGTTTATGATCATGTATTTTGTTTTAGGTGCCCAAAATTGCTGAAAAAATCACTCCAGTGTCTGGAACATCAGCAACTGGCAACACCAATGAATGTATAATGGATATAATGTATCTGCTTGTTTGTATATATTTGCAAAAATTGGAAAAAGAAACATAACCCACTTCTAACTAATAGATAGAACAATATTTAATAATAAACACAATCTTAAACAATCAATTGCTAGTAACTTTTCTTGAAACACCTTTGCAAAAGTGAGGGTTTTCTTGACATTTATCAATAGTGTTTGCTGTGATTATCAAATCAAAATGTACTATTTTTGTGGATTGTTATACACACTACAAATCTGTTACCACATCTAGAGAAAGGAACCAAATTTATGAAAATACTTTTTTTAAAAGTGTCATATATATTTGTTATTAACGAAATAAATTGTTTTCCTACGACCACATATGAAAGTGCTAGTTTGCACACTTATTTGTACTTAAGAAAGTAGCTAATATCAATACACGTATTGAAAAGTAAATATCAATACACGTATTGAAAAGTAAAAAAATATAGTTCTATGATCTGTGACATTTACGTCAAATTTATCAATAGTAAACACATGAATGACTAAGCAAGGACCATTTAATTTTTTTTTTACATCTTCCTTGTGTCAAATATTGTATTGTAATTGCCAATACAAATTTTTTTGTATAAAGTAAGAATAAAGAATAAAGTTTCTTATAGGGTTTTAAATTTTTAAAAAATAAACATATTTTTATTCAGTATTATTATTTTTATAAAAACACTTTTAGAAAGAAGAACAGTTTATTCTTCTTTTTTATATTGGGTTATGTTCCGTGCATGTGTCGAATGTGGATTTTTGAAGTTATGTTTGTGTTTCTGTTTACAATTATCTTTGCGTCTATTATTATTACATTACTTTTCAATTAATTTCACCAACTGACCATTTTCCTTTTAATTTTTATAGAGCCCACAAAAAATTAAAATGTCATTTTTCTAATAAAGAATTTTGATCTTAATTCCTGAGAAAGGTGATTATTTGATTTTAATTAATTATATTACCATGCAATATATAAACTCGTTTAAATCCTTATTTTTAACATGACTAACAATTAAAATAAATTTTATAAATAAATTTAAAATATTTATTATAATAAGAACTATTGAGATCGTAGGAAAAATCGTGTACACAACGCGTTGGAAAGTGTATTTCTTGCACTCGTTACGTTTCCACATTCGCCACTACGCGGCTCGTGCTAAACTTCACTTGTGCGTAATACTTCACTTTCCACACTCTTTATGTAATATACTATTATATTATCTGACTTTTTTGGTTGAACATTATCACTATATTATCTGTCTCTTGAAGAAACTAACGGTTGTAAAACAAGTATGTGAATGTGCACAGTAAATATTGTGAAAATTCGACTTGTATTTGTGTTTATTTCCATTTGAAAAGCATCCTAGAGCATTTTAAATTTCCCGTTCAAATGTAAATTTAAATTATACCGAACAGGACTTACCAAACAGATATGAATTTTTCCTCAAAATTTCCATAACTGTATTTTTAATCAAATTATATTTTTAAATTTTTCTAAAACATTTCAAATCATGCAAATTTTAAGTTTTACTGCAGCATCCTCCTGAAATTTCACGGAGCTCATCAATAGTTGTCGATGGATTTTTTTAAAAAAAAGATTGTTTCAGCATACCCCATACGTAAGCATCAAGAGTACTTAGATCAGGTGAATGAGAAGGGCAAGGAAAATTCGCGTTACGGGAAATTACGCGGTCTTCAAAATTTTCTGGAATCAGATCCTATTGGAACCATCGGATATTCAACTGTATGTTTCTGCCACGACAAAATTGTCTGAGGGATGAATAAAAAAATTTGTTCTCTATATCGCTTGCCATTATGCTTATTTCAGTATTAAAATAATTACATAGTTTCGCGAGTCGATTTACTATGAAAAATGTTGGATTGTGTTTGCAACTGCCCTAATTTTATTTAGCATGTAGGCATGCGCTTTGTATAATAAGTTTGTATTTTGTATTGACAATCTAGGAGTCTGTTTTCTGCTTTGAGTGAATGCAACAAATAAGTAAATAATGATGGCAAAAAAGCTGAAGTTATATTCAGTGGCTTTAGTTTTATGTAAATTATGAAATTTGGCTTTTATCTCTACTACAGATGCAGGTGATCCTAGTTTAGACAAGTCTACTTCAATTTCTTCTGATTCTTTGATTCTTGCATTTCTGTTTTCATACATTGAATGTTTTGTCACATATAAACAAGGATTTACTTTATATAGCTCAATCAGATTTTCTATTCCTTAATGAATCCACATTTTTAAGTACAAAACATAAGCACCATAACTGCATAACCTCACTTTTAGTTGACATATTGACATTTAAATGTTTTTTTAAGCGAGTGTCACAAAAAATGAAGTTTTACGGATCTATTAACGTCCCTAAAGTGTATCTTTTTTGGCCGCTTTTTTACTTTACGGCCGCTGTTTTACTTTACGGCCGCTTTTTTACTTTACGGCCGCTTTTGCAAACAAAGTCATTATGAGGGCAACCTACTAGACACATTTAATTTGCTTATTTGAGTTATTTCCACGTCCGATATTAAGATTGTCAAATTATGAAGGCGGCCTACTAGACACACTTAATTTGCATGTTTGGGTTATTTACCCATAAAACAAAAGAAAAGGTTCCGTTGCCAGGCTGTTTATTTACAAGCTTTCCGTTTCTGTCAGTGAAATGAAATTTAAAGTAAATAACTAACAAATAATAAAAACCACATTTACGGTGTATACTGTGATAAAATGAATTAAATGGTACTTCAGTAAGCAGCTTTCCAGCAAGAACCATTGTTACGGAAAATCAAGAAAATGAAATGTTTGTTAACAATGTCATGTATAAAAGTGGTATTACATTTTCAAAATGTAGTAAATGTACATTTAACATAACAATTAATAGCAAATAATGCCCTAATTTATTAACTTCGTTATGACCCAACTTCTGTTTATCATACTTACTGTAAGTAATTCTGTACACATCTTTGTTACTTAATAATACACTTTTCATTTGGTTAATAAAAATTTGAATCTAATCTTCCAGTTTCGTCTCTGTTTAGAAACAAAATTGTAAAAAAAAGTTGTTACCTATTTGATGAGACACTCGCTTAAAAAATTTTGTGTGCACCTCAGCCGTATGATCTTTTTTGGCCTCACCTGATATTTGCTTGGCCTCGGCTACGCCTCGGCCGCAAATTTCAGATTCGGCCAAAAAAGATCAACATTACGGCCTTGGTACACAAATAACTATTAGTACAAGAAATTAGAACCTGTTCCAATTTTTAGTACTGAATCGGTGCTGGCAACTAATTTATACACACTTTATTTTTAGTACTAAAATATTTCACAGTCTTCCTGACTTCAGTATCCTTTGTTTTGGCGCATAACGTAAAACTCTTTTATTTGTTGACCTAAAAACATTAATGTAAAAATACTTAAATAAATATTCTAACGTCCTCAGACGTACAATAAATATTGGGCTAACTAACACTCACACATTTTTAGCTCAAGTTTGAAACAGAACGTTCCACAATAATAAATTTCATTTAATGGATTTTTTTTGTGCTTCATCGGATCTCATTTAATTTTCGTTGTCTACGTTGACCCTTCGACTTCGCAAAAACAAAATAAAATCTGAAAGTATCATTGAAATTCCCTCAACAAAACCCGTCAGGCAGTATTTCATCCGATTTGTTTTTCAGCGACTCCACTCCCTATCTCTTGTCGATAGAGACCAGAGATTTCATTGTGCCGAAACGAGTGGTGCAGTTGAGTAATTGCCACTCTCATCTCACTACGACCTTCTGCGACTATTCACGCATGAACCATTGGAGGTGACACTTTGGGGGTAAGCGACGGAATCGAGAGCGCTATGGTAAAAGTAGTACATTAATCGAGGTAGGGAGGAATGGTTTGTTGTCGATTAATCTAACGTGTAGGGTTATACACTCATTAAAGATGTTGATGGGTTTTTAAATATAGAAGGGGATTGCTTCCCTGCAATTAATACTCCAAGAGCTCGGATAATTTCCACATGAAAAAAAGGATAAAATGTACCGTAATTGTTGATAAACAAAAAAATAATAAATAAAGAGCGTATTTAATGACTGTTTTTACAAAATTCAAATAAATCTATGAATGCTATGAATGAAAAATAAGGCAGAGTAAATTCTCAGAAAACAAACTAATTTGTTATGCATATTTTAGTACGTGTGCTTTTCGTACAACGTCAATATTTTAGCTTATTCTACATTGGGTTCTACTATTTAGATAGAAAATTTGCCACATCATACGGACTATCGTAAAATTTAGTTATCTGCTATTGTTATAACAATAGGCTAGGGATTATTCAGCTGGTCATAGACGTACTTTAAGGGAATTACATTATTTGTTTCGGTTTATTAGATATTTATAAATAAACCATTTTCAAAGCATTTTATATTTATATAAATCTGTTTATGAATAGTAACCTTATTTATGGTTATTTTTGTCGTTATAATAATGACCCATTAAATAACAAGAAATAAAGAATCTGTCAAAATGAATAGGTATTTAGTTTATGATGTTTTAATAGTTTAGTAAGAAAAAGTTTGAAAAAGCCTATTAAAAAATGAGATAGACTTATTAAACTATCATAAAAAGAAAAAAGAATTCCATTCAAAACATTTGCGAGTTCAAATGTCAGCTTCCTTTGACTTTTTCGTTTCCCCTACCTCAGTAGCCCTCTTCTCTATAAAAAAGAATGTCCCGTCTTTGTTTTACTGCTAGAATTTTGAATTCCTTCCTCAATTGTGTTGCTCTTACAAGTTTATAATCAGGCCATTTATGATTTTCTTTGTAATATAAGTAGCGAAGAAATTTATTTTGAATTTTTTCTAATATTGTAATATACTCCCCACCCCAAATAACTGATCCAAAATCAAATTTAGGTCTAACTAAGCTGTAGTAAAGTAATTTAATTAAGTTAAAATTATTGAATTAAAAAGTTTGTCTTATTATGTATGTATTAAGTTGACGGTTCCCAGATCTGACAATATTTACAATATTATTTGTAAATGAGAATTATCGGTTATATACAATGACCAAATTCTCAGCTTTCTTCTCTAGAACCTCATTCCCCATTTGATACGAAAAATTAATATATTCTGTTAATCTGGTTATTGTCAATGTACAGTATTTTTTTAACGCGAAAAAATATATCAAAACTCCATTTATTCAAATTATTTATGTCTTTTTGTAAAGACACACAATCTCGCACCGATTGTATACGCTTAAATATTTTTAAGTCATCTGCAAATAGTAAACATGGCAATTCCGATGGAAGATCATTTATAAATAACAAAAAGAGAAGAGGCCCCAGATTGGATCCTTATGGCACCCCAGAATTGGCGTGATACTTTCCCGAAGCACTTCCGTTATGTCGGATAATAAAGAATCTGTTTTGTAAATAGCATTTTAGCAATTCTAGCAAGTCATTGCTGGACCAAACCTTGCCAATTTTTTCAATAAAATATCATGGTTTGCTTGATCAAATGTCTTACGAAAAACAGGAAATATATCCAATTCACTGTAAAAAATGCATTTTTAGCAAAAATAAATAAGTTTGCGTTTATAGATCGTTGAGTCCGAAAACTATGCTGTTCTTGTGTTAAATACTTATTTGTGAAATGATATAATTTAGAGTAAATAATTTGTATATGCACATAACCGATATACCCATGTAGTTCTCAACTTCCATATTATTTCCAGATTTATATATTGGAGTTGTAATTGATGTTTTCCAAAGTTCAGGGAAGGTATTTGATTTAATGCTTAAATTAAAAATATACAACGGGGAATTTTTAACCATTCTTGATATCCTTTGAAGGCGACAGACAGACAAAAGATTGATGCGTTCGAGATGTGGTGGTGAAGAAGGCTGTTGAGAATTCCATGGACAGCTCACAGAACTAATACTTCCATACTGAGGGAATTAAATATTACTGACCGCTTGTCAACTATAATAAGAAGAAGAATTTTGAAATACTTCGGACATATCTCCAGGAGAGACACTAATAACCTAGAAAAGCTAGTAGTACAGGGGAAAATTCAAGGAAACCGTCCTAGAGGACGCTCTCCGAAGAGATGGATAGACCAAATCCAGGAAAATCTAAGAGAGGCTAGCGATAGAGAGAGATGGAGAGGAATTGTAAACAGCATTAGGTACATGAAATCACGACGTTTCAGATATGAAACATACGACTGAGAAGAAGACATCCTTTTAGTATGTAAGGTGGAATACCATTCAAACCTGCAGCTTTTTTGGGTTTAAGTTTTTTAATGGCTTTATTTTCATTTATTAAACTTATTTTGAATGTGTCATTAGTAAAATTTAAAGTATTTGAAAAATCTAGTTTATATGTGGATTTTTGTGCATTGTACGCTGAAGAAAAATAGGCCGCAAACGTTTCTGCAGTGCTTTCATCTGCAACTGTATCCTCGTTGTAAAGAAAACTTTGTGAATATATTTTAGTTCGCTTACCATTTGGTGATTGTTTAGAACACAACATTTTTATATCGTGAAAAAATTTACAGTACTAACAAAATTGACTCAAACCGTGAGAATGTTGGAGTCTTAACAATTACAGAAGATTTTAATAACTAATGTAAAAACGTACGAACCTCCGAAAATGTCTCCACATCCATCACAATTGAAAACACTTACAGTATCTAATAAAAACATAAATAACAGCAAAAAAGGGCAAAAATAAACAGTATCTTTTGTGACAACAGCTAATATGGATTTCAAAATGTGTTCTTCTTTTCGGGATAAACTAACTAGCTGCCAGGCCTGTTTTGACATCTCAATTGCAACTAGCGAAAACGCTATAAGTAAAGTTTTAAAAGATATCTAAAGTCTAACCTACTCAATTCTATTTAACATTATCCTTTTTTTTTGGTTCTACGTTGTTAATTTTGTCACACAAACGACCCGACAAATCGCCCGAAAATAAACGTAGATAAAATGAAACGCATTCGGTCTCTTCCACTACATAAAATCCTTCAAAGTCGCAAGGTACACATGTTCTTTCGTCTCCCTCGGGTCAAAGGCGCACCGTGCCATTTATCGGGGGCTTTTCGGATTTGCACTGCATCCATGACAGGTATTTTCTTTTGTACAATATATATAGGTGACAATAAATATTGTCACCTGTTATGGACGAAACGTAGAGGCCGATGAAATGCATTTTCATTTAAAGAAATCTTTGCAAAGTATACCTATTTTAAGTACACTATAGTTTAAAATTATTAGATAACCTATAAAATTTCTGCGAACTAATAAACAAGTCAATCTAAACAAATTTAAAAATCATTAATTATAATTTGGTGCTGCGAACCTCGCTTCGCTCGGCACGCAGTGATTTATTTTTTCTAACTCTAATTAGGCAATCATGTTTGTTAACTAAACTTCATGTAATGTTTCCGTATAAATCATAAAAATGAATCAGAATGTACTTTGCCTTAAACGGTTAAACACTGATTTTGTTTTCATTATTTCTCGTTAAAACTTAAACATGGTCGAGTTAGACATGAAGAAGATTGCATTAGGACCTTAAAATTAATGGAGGAAGTTCATAGTCAGCGATATATCGCAGAAAGATTTGGTGTTACCCAATCTGCAGTTTCTTATGTTTTCAAAATATACACACAGAATGGTAACCATCAAAGGAGATATTTAGAAAGAATCCAAGCAAGTTCAAAAACAATAAGAAGAGGCTCAAGGGGAAAAAACCTGACGTCATGGGGTTGACATGATCAAGACACTTTAGGGCTTTTCCTAATCTTCCTAACGACCTTGACAGGCTTACTAATGCCAGTTCTAAGATTTGGAACAACATCGATCAAGGGGACATAAGGAGGCTAATTTTAAGCATGAGACAATCATGTGGAGCTGTTAGGGGTG
The DNA here is from genome assembly GCA_035357415.1 of Ophraella communa. NCBI lineage: Eukaryota > Metazoa > Arthropoda > Insecta > Coleoptera > Chrysomelidae > Ophraella > Ophraella communa. The sequence continues at coordinate 24,975,046 of CM068994.1, read as the reverse complement.
CCAGGGGTGGAAATTCCAGATCCATTTTCAATATTTTTGTTACTTTTTTGCTACAAAAAAAATGGAGTTATTTATGTTTCTTACTGAAAACCAACGAGATGACAATTCTTATTTAAAAAAAACTTATATTATCTGATTTAACCATTTTGGCCTGCAGATAATCAGTTGAGTGGACCACTTTTTTAATACCTACCACAACATACAAACTGTTAGCAATATTAAATAAGGGTTTTTTCTAATTTAATGCATAAGCCAACTATCCAAAACTTCCTATAGCACAGGGAGGCATCTCAAACACTTGCTTAAGGTTACACTTTTCCTGATTTAAATAAGGCAAAACCTTAATACGGCATGGTAAAAGAGAGATATTGCAAATTCCGTTAGCGCATGCGCGGTGTGTTATTTACTTCGCGTTAAATATTGCGTTTATGTCTTAACGTTGTTTGGGGCGGTACACGTTTTGTCATTGGAACTAACCTCTAAACCAGTGTGCTCTGTTTTGAATATGTTCATCGCATAATTTCTCCTGAGGATCTTCTAAACATGGGTGAGGCATTAGAAGCAGTAATTTTAGCTTTTGCTGATGATGATGAAGGAGCAAGTAATTTTGCACAATATTTTGCAGAGGACATATTTTGGAATTAAAAGATAATCTACATAATATTTAACTAAGAACAATAAATAACTGCACAGTTAAACTAAACTTCCACTATTTATTTGAAAAATTCGCTTTAAAATCAATTACAGCTGTTTCGCTATAACTAGCATCGTCAGATTGACATATTGAAATTACATGTTGTTTGTTTGTAACTAGGTGCTTGATGTTAATAAGGAGTTAAGGCTAGACCAAGTAAGGAAGTAATAAGACATAACAATATTAAAGCCAAGATGTTATTAGCCCTAAGGGATTATCCTGCATGTATTTCCCTCTAAGATCAGTATAACTGTGCAATGATATAGAAAAACCAGGAAAAAACTATATCATGCTGATCTTTACAATAACTTAATATATTTATGTTACAATAATGTCTTATCTATGTATAAAATGAAGACTCAATCAAAGTAAACAGTTTAATAGTGGAGAACTTCCAAGATTTATTTGTTCATTAACTACTTTAAACTGTTGATCTGCTAGATGTCTTTTAATTCAAAGTTCTTCTAGAAAATCTAAATTTTGTTTTTTATCACAAATGTGTAGTATATGAATGTCATTGGTGTGTATAAGTGAGTTTGGATGTTCCAGTAGGTGTTTTGCATAGTTCGACTTATCTGGTTGTTGTAATCTATATGCTCTTAAGTGTTCATTAAATCTTACTTCAAAATTTCTTTGTGTTTGACCTATATATACTGCATTACATATTAACATATTAATATCATTTAAAACACAAAATAGTATTGAAACAAAATTGTTAAATGTAAAAACAAAACTACCAAAATTAAAAAAAATCTGGTGTTTACAAAATTAATTGTCCAAAATGTAATGCAGTTTATATAGGTCAAACACAAAGAAATTTTGAAGTAAGATTTAATGAACACTTAAGAGCATATAGATTACAACAACCAGATAAGTCGAACTATGCAAAACACCTACTGGAACATCCAAACTCACTTATACACACCAATGACATTCATATACTACACATTTGTGATAAAAAACAAAATTTAGATTTTCTAGAAGAACTTGAAATTAAAAGACATCTAGCAGATCAACAGTTTAAAAGTAGTTAATGAACAAATAAATCTTGGAAGTTCTCCACTATTAAACTGTTTACTTTGATTGAGTCTTCATTTTATACATAGATAAGACATTATTGTAACATAAATATATTAAGTTATTGTAAAGATCAGCATGATATAGTTTTTTCCTGGTCTTTCTATATCATTGCACAGTTATACTGATCTTAGAGGGAAATACATCCAGGATAATCCCTTAGGGCTAATAACATCTAGGCTTTAATATTGTTATGTCTTATTACTTCCTTACTTGGTCTAGCCTTAACTCCTTATCAACATCAAGCACCTAGTTACAAACAAACAACATGTAATTTCAATATGTCAATCTGACGATGTTAGTTATAGCGAAACAGCTGTAATTGATTTTAGAGCGAATTTTTCAAATAAATAGTGGAAGTTTAGTTTAACTGTGCAGTTATTTATTGTTCTTAGTAAGATGAACTTCCAAAAAGTAGAGGTTAACACAATCAATTACATAATATTTATTTATTTAATTAACAGGGAAAAACACCATACAATAAAAATTTACTTTAAAACAAGAAATCAGAAAACGCTTGTATATTATTCAAGTATTTTACAAAAATTAACCATATTTAAAAAATATTTTTGAATTATTTTTAATAGAATATAATGAATTAATATCATTAATATCTCTCTATTTCAAAGATACTTGTGTAAGATAATAAGATGACAGTTAACGCAACCACTTGTTATTTTGTCTAGACAAACGTTGTTATTTTTATTACTAATTATAGCAATAGCAAATTTTTTAAATCTATATGTACATACAAACGTAGAGTTAAAAATACGGTAACAAAAATTGAATTATTTTTTAACCCAGTTTTAGTCCCTAGTGGTACTTCACAGTCTTCGTAAAACTTCACATAAACGAAAGTCCTATTATGAGGTCATTATAGGGACCATTTACTTTAATTGCAGACGTAATGATCGCAAAGAGGCGAGCCTTCTTTGATAAGCCAACAATAAAAATGTTTCTGCCTCGCCACCATATCCGAAAGGATGTGTATCTATTTAGAACAATTAGAGTATATGTACGAGTTCTGTAATTGCTTAAATAACCATCCATATTTATCGGTTGGCCAAGGGTTGGGTACGAACATTTTTTTTGGCAAAATTATGAAAAGTTCCTGTGTAAAAAATCCTTCAAATCAGGTAGATCTTCGTTTTCTATTTCGTGTGGTCCTAGGTATCTGGCCCTAGAATTCTTCAAGGCAGAGGGCGTTTCAAGAGTAAAAGTATTGAGATTTCCTCCTCTTTCTCAAAGAATCTCTACTTTGCTTCATATACTAACCATAGTTTATTCATGTGGCTTCTTAACCGGCAATGCCTGGTTAATATTCCCGTTAAAATCGTAGTTCCGCAGAAGTATCTGAGCTTATCTCAGTTCTGCCAGCTGATCCCAGTACTCAGATTTTTCCTTCTCCATTCCTTTTTTTTTTAGTTTTGCGCTACTGCTGATCCCACAAAATAGTTCTGGTACCAGTTGTTGGTTTTCGGCTCCTTTTCTTGCCAGCTTATCTGCTGTTTTGTTGCCTTCTATTCCTATGTGTCCTGATTCATAGGAGGGTGACTGTGTTCTTCTAACCCAGTTCATTTAGCTTTGAAAGCTGCTTGACTATCCTACATGTTAACAATCACTTGTATGCAGTAGTTTATTTCAATATTAAATTCTGCACATCTTTTCAAAGCCCGGATTTCTGCTTGAAAGACGCTTGGGTGTATGCCCAAGTATTTGGCTCACAGTTCATGGTTGATCTTTTTGATATAATGATTTCATAAAAAAAATCTAGTTAATGAATTAAAATAATTAAAACCAGAAGAACCAATCACATTCAAATTCACTTTTTCATCACAAAATAACTGTAAACAAATTCATTTTTATAAACACATTCCACTTAATAAAAGCAAACATGAAAAAGATGTTTCTATCCCCAAATAATACCGGGTGTCCCAGAAGTTTCTGATCAATTTTAACTGCAAATATATCGGAGCTTTAAAACCATAGAGAGATGGAACACATTATATATTTTTATTCTATTTGATATACGGACTCTTTACCTTTGAGAAAATGTATAATTTGTTAATTTTTGTTAATTTGTTCTGAAAGAGATGAATACGACAAAAATTGGGACATTATTTATTATTCCATTTCCTCTGTAAACAATAATTTACTTAAATCCACATTCGGGACCTTCATTCATTTTATTTTTCAGGGTGGAATAAATTTCCCAAAACATCATACATAGTAGTAATTTGTAAATAAATTTTTTGCCCGGTGAAAGCAAAATAAAAACACATAGCTGGTTCAACCATTATCATAAAAATAAAAAATAATACCGAGAAAATTAAATAAAAAAGTGTTTTAACCACTGCATCTAACAAGTTTATAGCCAATTTGCGAGGTTGCAGCATAAAGCGAGAAAAATTTAACGATATGTTTTGAATTTATGCCTGAGAAATTTAAATAGTAATGCCTTCAACTTTATTTACTATGAACTATCTAAAAGCTAATACAAATTGTAATTTTACATTTTTACTTTTTGAGTCATAAATATTTTAATAAATTACAAAGTTTTTTATCAAATATTCATTTTTATTCATTTTCACTAACGTTCTAATGGATTTTTTTTGAAGCAAACTATCCAAAATTGTCTAAATGTATAAATTGTTGTACACCGTCCTGGATCCCTGTTTTCTCCATGTTCTACAGTAATAATCAATTAAATAGCCGAGAATTATGGCCTAATAAATCTATCAGATATGCTATCAGGGTCGTCGATCACCTGCTGTTGTGCTTTGTTACCCCTAGCGTCCTTGAGTGGTATCATTCAACTGTTATCATAGAGATAATAGTACTGAGGAGCTTCATTATTGTCGTTAAATACATATTATGCCTCCCAGAGATGTTATTTATGTCTAAGTAAATACCTATATTAGTAGTATATTAAAATCATTAAATGACAAAATACATTACAAGGAGCAACTAAATTAAAAGCAAAAAAAAGGTAATAAAAAAGGCAAGTATGTGCAAAAGATTGAAGATAACTTTTATGCCTGATAACTCAAAACTCAATTCAGGTATCTTTTAAACTATTTTAAGTTTACTCAAAATAATAAACAACTCCCATTCCCATTTATCAATTATACACAGGACAATTCCCAAATTTTAAACGAAATAAAGTAATAAGTTTGAATTAAATTGATTGTACTAACCCTTACTTTTTGGAAGTCCATCTTATTAAGAATTATAAAAAACTCTTCGTTTTAACAAAACTTCCACTATTCATTTAAAGAACTGCTTTTTTAAAACTCAATGACAGCCGATGCTAGTTGTTTAGCGAAACGGCTGTCAGCTGTAATTAATTGAAATAAGTTTATATTTTTACGAAATGTAATTTGAATAATGTTAATGTAGTGGTTTAACTTTTTGTTTCATTGATATTTCTTTATCAAACGCATTAGAGATATGGCTTACAATTTTAATATTATGAATATTAGCTTAAAATAAATTCGAGCAAAAATAAACTTTACTTAGCCAACTACTTATTTCTAATAAGAGGAATCCAAACTGTAGGATTCAGTTTCTCCTTAAATAAAGAAAGCTTTTCCTCATTATTTACACAGTTTCCGTGAAAGGCATATCGAAGGTTGATGTTGAAGAGGGTTAAGAAAAAATCAGTAAAATAGGTTCAGCTGAGTCGCTTTTAATTTTAATAATATTACTTTTAAAACAGTTTACATTAAAAATGTAGATTTTAGTTATAAACCATTCAAAATTTTATTTAAAGGGAGACGAGTTTTCATACAAAACTCATAATTTTAACCAAATGCTCCTTTATCAGTCCTGACTATTTTTTAAATAGAGAGTGTGGGCAAGTGGCGCATCATTTGAAAGATCACTAACCTACAACTTTTTTTTTATTTATGTAATAACTAAACATAATGTTGGATTTTGAAAGGAACATAAAATTATTCTACATCAACCAATTAAATTATCTACATAACCTCCGATACAATAATACAATGTATTTTCAAAGCCTTTTCGTATATTTGCAAATACCTTCGTGATTATTACTTTGCATTCTGTCACAACTTTGAAATATCTGCAAGCGAAAGATCCTGTGAGCTGACCGGCCACTCTATTGAATCTCTTCTGCCAGTCCAATTCCCTGAAAAATGTTGGCCTCTTACTTGCATACCATCGTTCTAATGTTAGTTCGCTATCTGAAATTCTCACTTCTTTGATAGCGAATCAATAGCGTCAACTAATACTAGTCCTATAATGTGTATTATAGTCTAAGTATTGGATTTTATATACTGTGACATAAAAATCCAAATACCCAGTTAAAATGATTTTATTTTTATAAAATTTTATATAAGTACTTACTGAAGTAAGAATAATAATAATAAGTAAATGATAAAAATCTCAAAATGAATGCATTGCTTTAAAGCCCTTTTACCTTTAATAATGTGTGGATGCACCTCGATGTGTTACTCTTTCTCCAACGCGCCTAGGCATGCTTCTGATCAGGTGGTCAATGTCCTCCTGTGGTATCTCATTCCAGGCAACCATCAACTCCTCTCGACGTTCTTTTAGAGTCTGAGGAGGACGTTGAAAATTTAGCAACACGTGCTCAATTGGATATAAGTCGGGAAATCTTGGTAACCAAGGTCACTATGTGACATCATTATGTTGAAAGAAATCTATTGTGACTCTTGCGACATGTGGTCGGTGATTATCTTGTTGGAAAGTTGGATTTGCCAGGGTGTCAAGATAGGGTAAAAGATGGGGTTCTAAAACTTCTTGGATATAACGCCTCTTATAATATTTATCGACCCACATTCCATCCCCTAATAATCTCTTCAGCATCATTATTTGTTTTTTTTATGACCTAACCTTACCTACTACTACCTTACCTCGTTACCTCGTTATTTTGTACTGTATACGGACTTTTACAATAAATAATGGTTTTAAAAGTAAATAGAGTCAAATTTAAATTTGGTAACGAGAGGTGGGGTGTTAAGAAAATACAAATTAATTATAAACTACTTCACTACCTTTTCGAAGAAATCAATTGAGTGCAGAAATTAACTTTTTCTAATTTTTATATATAAAGTAACACTTTTCAAAACTCGTTGACGGGTGAAATATTTCCTAACTAGTGATGCCATTAATTGTAAAAATTCAGAATCGTTAAAGGACTTGAACTATGTACTTCTTTACCTATAAAAATGGGTTGCCTTTTATATTTCATGATTTGGCAACCTTGGTGTAGCAATCTGGCAACTGACAACTCTATAGTAAAGTTGGACATTTTTGAGGATATACGTACTGAGAACATATGAGCCCTATTTGTGTTGTTTACAGTAACTTAAAAGATTCATCTTGGAATAAAATGATGAACATTTTCGTGCGATTATTTTTTACAACTTTCGACGTGGATTAACTCAGCAACAGTGCATGGATGAACTTAATTCAATTTTTGCCGATGAAGTACCATCAAGGACCAATGTTTATCGATGGTATGGTGAATTTAATCGTGGCCGTAGTTCACTCCAAGATGAATTTCGTGCAGGTCGTCCAACATCAGATGTTGTTCCGAAACAGATGCTGTACGCAAACTGATATTGCAAGATCGTCATGCGACCTATCGTGATATTCAGACAAACTTAGGCATTAGTGGGACCAGCATACATTCAATATTGCATAAATATTTGACGGTCAAAAAAATTTGTTCGCGTTGGATCCCACACAAAAAAGGCTCATGTCGATTGGGCGAAGGAAATGCTCAAAAAATACGATCGCGGTGCTTCGAAACACGTCTATACATTTTTGAGCACCTAAAACATCGCTTTAAGGAGTCATTCCTGACTTGACACTGAATGACTTCTTTTTATTCCCGTATGTAAAAAACAAACAGAGGTCAACGTTTTTCGACACCTGAAGAAGCGGTTGCTGCATTCGAATGCATGTTTTGGAGATACCTCAATCAGAGTGGCAAAAGTGCTTCGATAATTGGTTCAAACGCATGCAAAAATGTATAGATCTTCGTGAGGAATATTTTGAAATACAATAAAGTGATTTTCGATGTTTAATGTTTGTTTTTGTTCTCTAATCCCGAAATATAAAAGGCAAGCCTCGTACCTAAACGTTTTGATGCTGTTAATTTAATTCAATTAATCACATCCTATATAAAATTACAAAAATTATTGTGTAAAACACGTTGAGAAACACCTTGTTTCGTAACTCGCCTTCTTTTGCTCGCTTTTCCACTGGTGAAAACTGTCACTTTTCGCCCTAGCAAATGGAAATCACAGGATAATGTTAAACACACATTTATTCTAAATTTTGGACCATTAAAGCACTTACTATAACTCCTAAACAACTACACAAAATTTATTATTTAATAAAATTATTGCTGTAAGCTTTAGGTCGTAACCCTTTTAGGGACAAGGTTTTCAAAGCGTCTACAAAGAAAAACGGCTGTAGAGCCAGATGTTCGCACCTTCTACGTCGGATTTCTGAATTAGTGGAAAACTTTTGGACTAGCCATTAGATACTCTATATAAGTTTGCTCCTGATGGTTCGAAAAGGGCTCCGACAAATTAACTCATAAGTAAAAAAAGTAGCATTCAGCTGCTTCAACATTTAGTAAAATATTGCCGAATCTGAGATAGACGGCGCTGCTGAAATATCTTTTGGGTATAGATGGTGAAGTAATAGATAAAGTTTTTGGGAAAAACGAAAAAAATACATTTGCTAAAAACGTTACTGTGTGAGTTTACTATTTAATTAGGATTTATTTGAAAATATTTATTTGTGGAATCACAAGACTTTATCTAATAACAACAAGTATTTAATATAAAACATTTGTAATTTAAATATGAAACTTTTGAACACGGTTTATGATTTACACGTGTAACCTGTTGTTTTAAAACGATTGTTGCATTACAATTAATAGTTAAAGTTAAACCTGAATATGTTCTATGCTGTAAATATGGATAAATTTCTAATTAGAGCCAAACGAAAACTGAACAAAGAAGAATCTTGTACTTCAAATGATTTACGAGGATATAAGTCTAAAAAACAGAAGACGAGTCTTTAGAAAACGCTCACAATGAACGAGAAAGCCTCGGCTGCATCATACAAAGTGGCATATAAAGTAGCTAAATTAAACAAAAAACACTACAACTGAACAACGTATTCTACCCACTACCAAAGATATTGTAGAAACATTGTTTGGTTGGGTGCTAAAAAACTTGACAATGCCGTTTGTCAAATGATATAATCTGTCTAAGAATTTTGGATATATTTGCTGATATTCAGAAACAGCTTGAACCTCGGCTAATTGGACATTTATTTGCTATTCAACTGACTCCAATAATAAATCGTATTTAATTTGTTACACCACAAACTTATTGTAGAAAAAACTATAACCATCAAATTGTTGAGGATTACAAATAATATTGCTATCATTGCAGCGAACTGGCAATAGAAACATTGTGTTGGGACTTGCATTGATGGAGTCAAACCATGTCTGGTGAATACAATAGTCTGCAAGCGCTTTCCAAAAAGGAATTCTCAGATATTATTTGAACAAATTGAATGATTCGTTGGGAAGCTTCAATGTCAAAGTCTTTAAGCACTGGTCTAAATATTATTTTGGAAGTAGTTAACTACATAAAAACTAGGCCATTAAAATGAACGTTTTTCTTTGAGTTTTGTACATATATGGGAGCTGAACATAAATTTTTGTTGTTTTAAGGAGGTTATAAAAGTTCAACAGGTTGAACAGCTTTCTAAAAAACTATATACTTTTAGGGTCGGTTACATAAGCGCTTGTTAAACCTATGTAAGCTGACCTTCTGTTAACTTTTGACAACGATAGCGCGTGAGCGGGCTTTTTAAATTTATGGATTTTTAGATGAAGTGTTGTCGGTTTAATAATTTTTCCTGAAACCGAATAGTTGGATTTTAGTATATTTAATTTGATTATAATAAAACGAATCTAAATATTTATAAACTACTGCCAAAATCAGTAAATAATAAATTATTCTTTTGTGTTGATGGTAATCCGTGATTTTAATTTCTTAATCTGGTTTTAAATGAATATAAAATATAAACTACTAGATTAAATAGGTAGGGAATTAAAAACAATATTAATTTATAATTAAAATGTTGAATCTGTAAAAACCATAGAGCGTAATTTCGAAAACCTGGGTACGAATTTCCGATAATAATATTTTGAAAAAAGGCCAGAAATGCCACAAGGCAGGCGCATTTATAAAATTTTAGAAATCGGTTTTAATAATTTTTTTTTCAGTTTTACTGCGCCTCCTTACCAACTTAACACGCCCCCCTTTGGGGGCACGCTACACAGTTTGGGAATGTACTTTTTTGTTTATTAAAACTTTTTCCCAACTTATTAGGGATTAAGGTAAAGTTTTATGTTGTAATGTCTACATTATAAAAAGCTGTAGAGTTGTTCTAGTTGTAATTCCTATTTCGCTTTTGTTAGAACAGAAAATTTGTCTTTTATTGCTAACCTGTTACTCTACTATTTACATATTATCCAATCAGGATTTATTAGAAATAAAATCTGTTTTCTGTAACTTATTGTAGATGAAATAAATAAGAATTTATGTGTTCCATTTTACGTTGCAAACTGCAATAAAGAAAACTTAAGATATTTTCAGTTTTTACGTGCCGGCCATATGTATTTCAATTGTTTTCTGTCACCGATAGTTTTTATTTCTTTTCTGTGCTGAAATTGCGCCGGTAAACTAGACCATAATTCATGAAACAGAGGGAATGGTGGCGGCATAATTACTTTCCAGAAATTTAGTGCAGTTTCCAGAGCTGCATTCGAAGAGGTCGATATACGGCATCAACGAACACCAATCTAATACCTTTTTCAAATTCTACTTTTGCCAAAAACACGTCGTTTTGATTAACTGTTTTATTTTAGACAAAGTACATATTTGCTTTTGAAAACTGGTCATCAATAAGCAATAATATATCAAGGAAAAACTGTCACGTCAGCTATCCTTGGTAAAGACATACATTGAGGGCCGGTTTATCAATAGCAATTTATCTGTTAGTTAATGCTTAACTACCAGTTATTTTGAAAAGTTCGGTTTATCAACAATAGGTTAAATTTATTTAATAGCCAAAATGTCAAATATTTATCTGTAAATTTCAACTGGCGGTTAGGTCGATATCTGGAAGTTAAGGTCAATTATTTACTTAGGTTTGATCAGAGTGAAAAATGGAAGTACGACTAAGAAGAGAGGATGCAATTTCACAGCAGATGAGAGAAATTTGCTTTTGAAAATTGCAAATAAACATAAAGATGTCATCGAGAATAAACAAACGGATGGGGCAACCTGGAAATCGAACCTACCTATCAGTACAAAACTCAAGTGAATCCTCAAAGATTCTAATATTGACAGAACAGTTTCTTTTGTCATCCTAAATCTTAGATGAAAATCCTGGTCATCCCACTTTTCGAAGTTGTCTACTCTTTCTCTAATTGTATACGGCCTTTTTTTCGTACTCAAGAACTTGTACGGTATCCTCGTCCTCGTCCATGTTTATCAAAAACTCTTCAGAAAGTAAAAGCCTTAGACTAGGAAAGAGAGAGGACAGCGCATGGCAATGAAAACCTTATGCGTGTGAGTGAAGCCAAGTTTCAAACGTTTGGTGGTAAACAAATTTGGAACGTCGAATTGTATTTTTTTAGTTTTTTTATTAACTTTCACCTTTTTTAATTACCTGAATAGACATTTTAAAATGGTTAATTGTGCAGTTTATAAGTGCAACAGTCAGAGTGCTAAAAAAGAGGAAGGAATTTCATTTCATAGGTAAAAAGTATTTTAAAACTATGTCCTTGAAATTTATTTCTATTAATATTACAGCTTTCAGGTAATAGATGTTTAACTAAATCACATATGTTATGTATGATAACTTAAATTAAATTGTACATACATTTTGAAAATTGTTTCCAAGATTATTTTTCATTTAATTTGTTATTATTTGCTCATAGATGTAATAGTTTTGCAGTGGCGTGGAATAAAAACATATATTTAATATAGATAAAGTGGATTAAAATTGTAATATTTATTAAATAAATATGTTTTAAAATGATTGTTTTTTTTTTGGAGCAGTACATATTTAAAGACTTTTTTAAATTAGATTTTTAATACGAAATAATGAAAATGATTATTTAATAATCGTATAAGAAAAATCGTATGATACGCCTATGTCAATATTGTCCGCCATTAGTTTGGTGGTAAATGGGTTACATAAATTGATTCCAATCCGCAGTCCTCTCTCTTTCCTTGTCTAAGGTAAAAGCACAAACTTTTGCATAAACAAGAACAATCAACAATAACCTAACAAAACGGTCGTGACATCTCAATTAATGTGACATGACCTTGTTCTTGTTACAACCAATGAGATTGCTTACATTCATCCATCAGCATTGCCAACTTTTATTATCTATCAGTTATTCTATTCTATTCTATTCTTCTGGGGTGCGTTTCATGCATGTACTGGAGCTCTAGGCTCATTGTACCCCCCTGAAGTAATCATATCAGGTTCGTTTCCTTCATGTATTCTAGAACGTCCCTGATATTCGCTTTCACGATTTCCTCTGGCTCAGGAAACTGAATGCCAAAGTGTCTCTGTCTAAGCCACTTAAGGTTCGGACAGTGACATATTACGTGAAGAGGAGTTTCGTCTTCCTCACCACATTTTCTGCATAGTGGGTCCTCAGCGAGTCCTATTATGTTCATGTGTTTTCGGAGATGGCAGTGTCCTGTAAGCAGTCCCACTGCCTTTCTCAATTGGGTTCTACTTAGGCTGAGTAGTTCTGTAGTTTTCTCCCTGGATGGACCTGTTATGAATAATCTGGATTGCCTGAGTCCAGGCAGTTCCATCCAGAGTTTCTTATGTTGTTCCCTTAGTCGTTCCTCTATTGTTTCCCTTACATGTTGGTATGAGACCCCACATGTGGGAAGAGGTCCGATCAGGGTTCCTTCTGAAGCTTCCCTGGCTAGGAGGTCAGCTTTTTCATTTCCAAGAATCCCTGTGTGTCCTGGTACCCATTCAAGGATAACCTTGTGGCGTTGTGCCAGTTCAGCTACAGTTCCTTGGCAGTGCTTCACTGTTCGTGACGCAGTGTGTACGCTCTCTATTGCTTTGAGAGCTGCTTGGCTATCACTTCTGATCCTGACAGTCCTGTTAGGGACTGTCTCGTTCAGGATGATTTCCGAGCATGTGTTGATGGCAACCACTTCAGCTTGCAGGATAGTCTCTACTGAACCCAGGTTGAGACTATACGTCTTCCCTGTATTTTCATTGTAGATTCCAATCCCAGTGCTGGTGCTTGTTTTGGATCCGTCTGTGTACCAAACGGATTCATGTTGTTTCCTAGTCTTGGTACGAGCTTCGTCCCTATCCGGAATATGAACCGTATATGGTTTGGAAAGGTCGTAGCAGATAGGTATTCTATCTGAGGGCATGCTCAGTAATTGATTATGTTCAATCTCTTTCGAGATTGTGGAATGGTACCTAGGGATCGCCCTGCCCCATTCGTTGTTTATTTTCAGCCTGTAAGCAGCTGCCAGTGCTTCCCTTTCCACAATAAGATGTAGTGGAGGTAGTCCCAGCATAGCTTCCAGGGCCGCCGTGGGCGTTGTTCTCATCGCCCCGGTTATGGCTAGACAGGCTACTCTCTGTACCCTGCCTAGCTGTCTAGATGCTACTGAGCATCTCGCTTTATGCCACCACACAACAGAACAATAGGTTATGATGGGTGCCACCACCCTCGTATAGAGCCAGTGCATCATACTGGGTTTAAGCCCCCACGTATTGCCCACAGCTCTTCTGCATGCCCAGAGAGCTCTTAGGCCTTTATCTGTTGTGTTTCTAATGTGGTTGGAAAGGGTTAGTTTGCTATCTAGGGTTACCCCTAGGTATTTGACTTCCCCTTTAAACTTTAGCGTTTGGCCCCACATACGAAGTTCCCTCAAGTCAAGGTTCCTTCTGAGGGTGAACGCTATCACGGAGGTTTTTGCCGGATTAGTTGACAATCCCTCTTGTCTGCACCATTTTTCGGTAATCCTCAGTGCCAGCTGCATTCTCTCGGACACAGTGGCCCCGAATCTACCGTTTACAACTATGCTGACGTCATCAGCAAAGGCTTGGGCATAGATACCCTCGTCATTGAGTCTACAAAGGAGCTCGTCAACCACCAGGTTCCACAGAAGAGGAGATAACACCCCTCCTTGCGGACACCCCTTAGTGGCTGAGACCATCCTCGTCTCCCCAAAGAGCGTACCTATTATTGTTCTTTCCCGTAGCATATTACCAGTCCATCTTACAATGTCCTGTTCTATGCCACGGTTCTGCATGGCCCTAAGTATGGAATCTATCAGTTAACTAACTAGAGGATAAAAACGAGTTGATAAACCGCTTTCGAACAAACTGGAACTTTATTTGCTAGTCAGTTTTATCTGACGGATATTTAACTGATGGATAATATTGGCAATTAATAAACCGGCCCTTAATGAAATTTATTGCACTAACCCTTACTTTGTGGAAGTCCATCTTGCTGCTCGATAATTGGATCTCAATTTAATTTTAATCCTGCATGTAAACATGGTAAATATTACACCTTATCTAATAAATATGGAGGGTAGAAGGAAGGAGAACCAAATCAATTTATTAAAAAGTGTCCATTGAAAAGAAGCAAATTGGTGGCGCCACAGTAGCAAGAGTAAGTGTCACAGGACGTTACAAATAGTAAAAAAGAAAAATGTGTTCTGTGATCGGCTATGTCGAAATGAATGAATGCTAAAGTAACAAACGAAATTAAATTACATTTGACTACGTCAACAGTTGAGATTTTAAATACTGCATAATTTTTAACTACACAAGTCACGAGAAATATTAAAATTTTCAACCCAGCTCACTTCACTCTGTTTATAACCTATGGAGTGTTACTAACTTCACGTTGTCTTTTTACACTTTCGCTACTCTCGTGCCATCTACTATTTGCTGCTTACCACTGGACAGTTTTTCGACATTATTCCTATAAAAGATGGTTTTCCTTCCTTTTGCCCTCCATACCTACGAATAAAGAATAGAAAGAAAGGAACGTTGTCATATTTTAATTTAGCAAATAATCACGACAGAAGTCGGCCATATTTAAGAACCAAATATGACTCTGAATTATTAAAATTAACAAAATATTTTAATGACAACCACATAGAATTGTTATTATAGACATTTCTTATTTTTTATAATTACCTACTTAGAAGTTTTTAATTTAAATTTATATTCATTAAATGTTTTATTCCTACAACCTCATGAGAATATATTGTAATGTTTTAAAATAATAATAAATATAACTTACCCAAAACATAACTTGAATTGAAATAAACTATTCAACAGGGATGTTATTTTCAAATCTTTTCATCAAATGATAAATACACCAAAAATTTCTTTATTTGAGCCAATCCAGTAAATCTTAATTCACACAAGAACACAAAAATATCTTGACAAAATGAATTCAAAAGAATGAGCACTAACACCAGTAGTCGATCCAAGAATCAAGTCCAAGGTCCTTATGTTGCTTAAAACTAAAAATAAAAAGTAAATAAGTATTAGAATATGCTGATAATGAATCATACGAATACAATATTAGTAAGATTAAAGTAGTATTAGAGTATTAAAGATTATTAGTAGATTAAAATCCAAATAATTTATAATCAATTTTAAGAATAATAAGTTCAATAATTTTTTTTATAAGTAGCTATAAAATAAGAATAAGTAGGTTTAGGTTATTTAAATTTATCATATAAAATAGAGATTATTCAACTGTATTCAGTTAGTAGTATAAGATACAAAAATTTAAACCTCAACAAATTAATTTAGATGATAGAGCAAAATAAATAAATCATAGACAATGATTATAATTTGATAAATAGATTTTACTTACCCCAAATAATATTTTCAAATTTAATTAAGCATCAAGTGATGAGTCCTGTAGTTTGATGTATCGGATGACAGTACAAGCCCAGTGCTTCCTAATTTCTGGTACATATCAGTTTTTGATAAAATAATACTTAAATCAGAATCTAAAAAAATAAAGATATTGAAATGTATTACATGTAAAAACAAAACTGTAAGAAAGTGATGTGTTTGTTTACAAGCTAAGACTGTTTAATTAAAGCTTAGCCAAGGACATTATGAATGATAAATTCAATGAAAAACACTGTAAATAGTGAAGTGATAATAAAAACTGCGGATCATAAACTTAAAAGATGTGCTTGTAGTGGAAAGACATTTAAACTTAATATTAGATGATTAATTGATATTACTATTGGTTATAATTGTATTTTGTTGTAAGGTAATTAATTTTAAGTCGTTCTTTGATGATTTTGGATATTATTAACTCTTTTATTTGATAAATTTTGTATGTGAATCGCTATGACATAGTAAATTTTAAAAGCAAATAAAAACTAATATAAGCAGTATCATTGAAAATAAAAGTTATCTGATCATATTTGAATATGTAAAATTTCATTTTTTGTTAAAATTATTGGCCAAAAAGAGATATTAGCTCACAATTGTTAAATTTTATATTAATAATTGTCAAAATGGCTGACATTGTTTACTCCACAAAGCCAGCTGTTTTAATAAAGAAAAGTTGATTTTAAAATTCTAAAAATGTTAATTTATAATGAAATAAATTATACAGATTTAATTTGTAATAATTTTAAGGTCAGAAAATGTATAATTAAAAAGTCAATTTTTCAAAATTTTGATGTAAGAGAGGTTATAAAAAAACAAAACACGCTCGAAAAGGCAGCCATTATGAAATTTTGACCGAGGGTATATAAGCCCTTGGAATAGAAAATTCGGGAGCATTCTAAATTGATAAAAAGGCCACTCCACGTCAGTATATTTTAAAAAATTACCATAAATCAATGGCCGACTGTTGTTAAAAATAAAGATGGCGGCATAATAACCCTATGTACAAGTTAAGACAAATTTATAAGCTAATAATAATTGGAAATGGGATTTTTATAATAATAAAACTATATACATGAAATAAAATAAAATTTTTTCTACTAACCTTGTAATCTAAAACATTGGACATCTGGAGAAGCAATAAAATTTTCTAATAATTTTATAACATGGTGAGAACGAGATAATTATCCACAAGAAGTACTCGAAATCCAAGCATCCACTCGTTAATGGTTCCACGTGTTTAGAATATCCTGTGTAAGAAGCCGTGAATGGAGTAATTCAGCACTATACACAAGCGACAAGTGAAATACGGTATGTTTTTTTTATATCACTTATTAAATTCACTTTCAAAATACATATAAAGCTTGTAAAATAGATTTCAATATCTTTTAACCACCATTTTGATATAATTTTGATTTTGAATAAACAAACTGCTTACACATCTTGTTAAAACTGATGCACACGCTATTTCTTACCTCTCAGTTTGCCCTTTGAAATAACAGTTAAGTATCATGTGTTTCTTTGTGCGTGGGTAAATGCGCACAAGAAAAACCATAGTCGCATCATTTAGTAGGATTAAGGTATGTTAAAATTTTGATAAAATAAGTACAATAAATAGTTTCATCGTTGGATTTATTTTTTTTTGAACCGACTTCTGTTGATAAGAGTCTTTTATATTTTGGAATTGATTTAAGTTGATCAAATTTAAAACTATAATAATTTCATATTTAGAGTTTGAGAAAATATTTTTTTTATATAATGGTAACAAAATAAAGAGATTTGAGGTGTTATGAGATTAATAAATACTGAATAAAATTGAAGAACAAATAAATATAAATTATAGCCCCACAAAACTTTAAAAATAAAAATTTAAAACATAAAAACAATAATTTGATAACAACATCAATATAAACTATAATTTATACAAACATTAAATTTTTTAATAATTTTAATTTATTACAATATATTACTGTACAGATAAATACAAGCCGAAAACTGATATTTTTTTTTAACAATTAATACGAGGCATAAGTATATAATACCCTGTGTGTGACACCACTGGTAACCGAAAACTTCAAGTCAGCCATATGCAAGAACCAACGAACCAAGGCAGACATCTTCAAATCGTATTATACTCCTTCCTTTTTATTCTTTATTCATAGCTCCATACTAATAACCAATAACTAATGAAGAGACTATTAAGACAGTGACAGAAGACATGCAAAATATTAAACATACGACCAGTATTCTTTCTTATTTAAACGTGATTCAAAACTACCACTATTTACAAAACATTAGGTTCGTTTCAACAGACAATCAGGGATGAGTTTCGGATTGTTTTCAAATTTGTTTCTAAGCATGCGCGCATTTGATGAAATTTGAAACTAGTCCACAACTGTTCTGTTGGAACACTGTAGTACTAGTTTGACATTTAACACATGACAGTGCAACAAGTGGAAAATATTTTCCCATTCCGAATTTTTCGGGCGAACACCAATTTCCTCAATTATTTACTCGAAAACATGACTGGATTCGTCTTCACTGTGGAATGCACCAATACTTTCGTCTAATAAATCGCTGTTGCCAATATTTTCATCCGAGCCACTGTAACTCATATTTATATTAAATAGATCTCCTCACGATACAAATATATAATACGTGAAAAAGGTTAAAAGTTGAATTAAATGGTCAAACACTTGGTTTCGAATGATCAAATCTCCTTTGCGCTTGCGTCTGATTTATAGTTCCTAACAAATTCACAAACTCTTATGATAGTTTTCAAACCGTTTGCATGTAACGTTGGAACAGCTTACTATCAGTCACCAAACTGTCACAAATTGTTGTTGGAACGCTAAAATGCACATACGCATGCTCATAACAATCTCTGATAGTTTCGGACTCTTGTTGGAACGAACCTAATATTAAAAAAGCCCCTCTATTTATTATTTACAAAACCTAAAAATTTAAAAATTTCCAAATTCCCGCGTCTGTAACACGCGGGTGTAGAACTATGCGGTCAGTCAATAGATGGAGCTTCTTTCAGTGCCATTCTATAACACACGGCAGTATTTTCTAAGGGTATGTTTTGTGATTATACTTTTAGGTATGTACCACCCAGACAATGGGGTACTGAACACTCACTAAAAAAAGCAATTTAAACATAATTTGTTAATAGTTATGTGAATTTTAGACTGTAATCAAATATAATTATAATTTTGGAGTCAATAATAATAAAAATATTATATTTTAAAATGTAAGTACAATTCAAACAAAAAAATATGGCGCCAAGAGATTACTCCTATTATGGTGGACACCAAAATAAAATTTAATTTTAATTCAAAATAAAATGAAGATTGCAATATGAGAAATAATAATCATTTTATTCTTTCCTCAAGTCAAATAATTTTTTATTTTAATTTATTTCAATTTGTTTTGGGTATTTGCATTTTGAAAGATAACTAAATTTTTGGTGACATGATGTTGGAATGACATGACTGTCACTGTGACGCTTATGCTTTCGTGACATACTAAAAACATATGTACATTTGTTAATCTTTATTGGCGTCAATTCGCTGATTAACATTGGTCGCGTTCATCGGCACACTCGCTACCTGATCGATCAGGTAGCGATCCCGAGTTGCGTGCATAAACGGTTCATTTTGCCTGATCGCTCAATGATCGGCGGCCATTTAAAAGATCACATTTATTTTACGATCCGCTAGTCCGCTACTGATCATAGCGCTCACCCCACTTGTTTGTTATGTTTGCAAGTTATGAATTTTAGAAGATTTTTGATTTATTTAATGTTTTGTTGTAGTTCAAAGTAAAATTAAGTATTATACATATTTCTAGTATTATATATTATTATTATAATTATAATCTTAGTTTAGTAAGTAGTATAGAAATAGTTGTTTTAATTTGTTGTATTGTTAGAGGGGTGCATCAGTTGTGTGTTGATGAAGCAGGATACATGAAAATAAAATAAAATAAAAGTAGAAAGATACATTATATAATTTTATTTACTTAATCAACATTATCAAGAAAATAATAGTGTTTGTGTTCTACATACCTAACCAACAAATTTTTTGAATAAATAAACAAACGAATGACAAGACAAATTTCGTTGTCACTTTAAGTGTCAGTTCATCCGCGCGTGATGAGCGATCATGAAGCGCTACTTTCGGAGCGATCTTTGATTTGTGCCGATGAACGCGACCATTCTTGTTCGTCAAAATTGACAATAATTAAATTTGAATACATGTCATACATCTCTCAATACCAATACTAAAAGGTTAAGCGTTGCCAACGTTCAAATACAAATTTTCCTAATCTTTACACGGTATGAGTCATCATCAGTTTTACTTTTGCCTTAGATGTCGCTGTAAAATTTTTAAAATTAAATAATTCAAATTTGGATCATCATTTAAGACGCAAAAACTTTTTATTTTTTCTTCTTTCCACCTTTACTTTCTATATTTACCCTAAAAAAAGTGTTCAGGTCGCCATTTGGCCTACCTGTCACTGACGTCAATTCTCCGCACAACTGTCACACTATGAAGGTTATGAAATTAATTTCGGTAAAAGTCAAATCTTGAAATATTGAAAAAAATTATTTTTAAGTATGAAAAGAGTTAAACCAATAATATATTTGGATAGTGATACATCGAGTACGAACAGTTCCATCCCATTGAGAAAAGTTTACAGAAATCCCTTTTTTAATTTTATCAAATATTTTAAAAAACCGCACAGAGGTAAATTAGATATTATACAAATAACGAGAAGAGCGGCGCTGATTTGGGGTTTGATGAACGCCAGAGAAAAATCACCGTTCATAAACGAGTCAAAACAGGCACCGTCAAAAGCAAAACCGAAAAGAAGTCCAACATATAGAAGATCCAGAAGAAAGAAAGTTATTCGACAGAAAGATTCGCAAAGCTCGTTTGAAAGTACCAGGACAATATCCAGTACTGAAATGCTGCAACTATATTGCAAGAATGCTCACAGACACGCACGTAAACAGAAAGACATCTTCAATAGAGGGTATAGGAAAAGAAAGAAACGGTCTTGTAGTTAAATTAGAAAGAAACCAAAATAAATCATACCATCAATCTTTTGGTTTGTTGTATAAAGAATACCAACGTGTTGTCTTCAGTAGGACAAAAACTGCTAGTCAATTTATTTTCTTATGGCCAGTAAGTAGGCGTATTATAATTCGTAGATACTATCTTCTCTTGGAGTCTATTTGCTTAAAGAACTTTTATTAATGTATCTTAACATCCATCCAAACTCTGTTGCCCTTCAGCCTTAGCACCTATTTAAAAATTATTTAGAAGGGTCGTAGCTTGAAATTTATTTATTTATTTAACTTCGTTTGTTATAGATTTACAAGATTTTTAGCTAACATTGAATTCAAAGTCTCTTGGCTCCCTATCTACAACAAGACACAATAATATCCTCCCTTTCTTCTTAAGGTAGATATCTGTGAATTTTGTATGAAACCCAATTTAGTTATTGTGCCCAATATATACTGACATAAAAATCCGAGCACCCAGTTTAAATGATTTTATTTTAATAAAATTTTGTATAAGTACTTACTGAAGCATAATAAGTAAATGATAAAAATTTAAAAATGATTGCATTGCTTTAAAGCCCTTTTACCTTTAATAATGTGTGGATGCATTCTCCAACGCGCATAGGCATGCTTTTGATCAGGTGGTCAATGTCTTCCTGTGATACTTCATTCCAGGGAACCACCAACTCCTCTCGAAGTTCTTCTAGAGTCTGAGGAGGACGTGCTCAATTGGGGATAAGTCTATTGTGACTCTTGCGACATGTGGTCGGGCATTATCTTGTTGGAAACTTGGATTTGCCAGGGTGTCAAGATAAGGTAAAAGATGGGGTTCTAAAACTTCTTGGATATAACGTTGCGCGTTCATGTTACCTCTGATGAAGATTAAAGGTGATTTCGAACCATAAGCTATATATAGCACCCCAAACCATAACTACAACAGTTTGATGAACATGCCTTTCAAAATAAAACCGTGGATTTCTCACAAAACAAAATCGATACTCGTCTCTAAAGAAAATACTGTTCCATTCCTGATCCCAGAGTGACCGTTCTCTGCATCACTCAAGACGATTACGTCGGTGTTCTGGACTTAAAGGGAGGACCCAGTGTGGTGTATGAAAACAGGCCAAAACGTCTTATTCGTCGGTAAACACTTCGCATGCCAATAGGTTTTCTGTGTTCTGCAAACCATTCATTTGCAATGGACCTGGTAGTGGAGAAACGGTCCCCTAAGTACAATATTTTTAGGCGGCGATCTTCACGGTCTGTTGTTCTACGGAGGCGTCCAGAGCCCTTTGCTTCTCGAAGTCATGCCTGACAACACTTCTTTGCACTCTAGCTGCAATTTCCCGAAAAGAAAATCCAGCTTCCCGAAGTCCCATTATACGGCCCCTATCAAACTCACTAAGTTGACGAAATCGTACAGGTCTCCGTACCCTAGGCAACGTAACCAATCGTAAAGAATGTCAAGAACCAAAATCGCAAAATTTGGATCTTTACTACGGCTACAATATTCATTTATGTATATTACCTATTTTTTCTACTCCTTTATGTATACTGAATGTATAAATATGTAGCAAATATCGGTCAACTGTACGACTTTCGACCAATAACATGACTTATTTAATAGTTCGTCAACCATTTCTTACTAAAAATTAAGCTGTAACTGCTGTCAAAATAATTGTCAAAAATTTTAAAATATTGCGGTATTTAATATTTATTAATATAGGTTTTTTTTAATAAATATGAGTGATAGTGATGAAGAAGCAATAAATGGTACTCCACCATTTATTAAAATTGGTGCAAAAGAAACATACGAATCGTTATTACCACAGAAATCTAAAGAAAAATATGAAATATGAAGTTTATGGAATGGTTCTTGAAAAATAAAATAATAAGCGTATCTGAAAACGTTTTAACAGCATATTTTAAACAATTATTAATAGAAATTAAACCCTCTACTCTCTGGACAACATATTCAATGATAAATATAAAAAATAACATTGACATATCATCTTATCCTAAGTTACGAAGCTTTTTAAAATTACAATCTTCAAATTATAAATCGAAAAAGTGAAAAATACTAACGTCAGAACAAATAAAAGAATTTCTTTTAAAAGCTCCGGATGAAGTATATTTATTTACAAAAGTTAGTTAAAATTCCATTAAGTACCAAATACAAATTTTTAATTTTTCTTCAAATTTTAGATAGTACTAATATCTGATATATCTGGTGGGTGCAGACATCAAGAATTAAAAAATTTAAAAATAAATCAGAAACTTAGGAGATGAATATCTAGTAAAATTAGTGGACACAAAAACAAAAACCGATAGATCCTTTGTAATTCCCGGAACATTCTATAAATTAGCAAAAAAGTACATTTAGACCGCCTAATATGGAGCCATTTTTTTTTAAATTATCAAGAGGGGAAATGTACAAAAGAAGTTGTTGGAATCAACAAAATTGGAACCAGCCCAAAATAATTGCCTAACCTAACCTCACCTAACTTTTTAAAATTACCTCATGCTAACTTATATACCGGGCATTGTTTTCGCCGTTCAGTTGCCACTATTCTTGCTGATGCTGGAGGTGATACGTGAACAGTAAAAAATTTTGGTGGCTGGAAATCAACTGCCGTAATGGAAACTTACATAGAAAATTCCATAAAGAAAAAAAAAATAGCTAATACCTTGGTAAACAGTATAAACGCAACAAACACAATTCCAGAAATTGATCCATTAAATTCAAGACAAATTGACCAAAACAATAACATTTTCAATAATTTTTAATACACTCATGTACACGTCTAGAAATTGACAAAATGAGATGATCCACGTCTGCTTGTGGTATCTCGTTCCATGCAACTTGAACTCCACGGAGTAACTGTGCACGAGTTTGTGGAGGATGGTGTAAACTGGACAGTCTTCTTCCCATCATATCCCACACATGTTCGATGGGATTTAAATCTGGTGAACGGGGTGGCAACTGCAAAACATTAACGCCAACTTGGAAAAAGTCTATAGTTCTACGAGCAATATGAGGATGCGCGTTATCTTGTTGAAAAAGGACGTCTAGATAAGGCAGTAAAGTGCTTGTAAGACATCATCAACATAACGTGCAGCTTTCGCAACCGTTTGAAGATAAAACATTGATATTGTTATCATAGTATTCTTTAAATACAGGGTGTTTCTTAAGTAATCTAAAATATTATATGGGGCGCTTCGTTACTCAATTTTAAGACGAAAAGTTCATATAAACATGTGTGATAGGTGTTGTCGTTTATGAGATACAGGGTGTTGAATTTATTGTAATAAGTCAGTTCTGATTGTACGTGAAATTAATTTTTCCCGGTGACGCTACTGGTTTTTAGAAGTAATACGAAAAAACATGCTTATTCTAAGTGGCCTTTGAAATAATGTTGACAAGTGTCAAATTTGAAAACCAACGCAAAAATCGTACATTTTTATTTGATTGACTCTGTGTTTAGTTAATAACTATGCCAGTGTTAACTAATGTTGAAATGGCTAATATGCATTTTTTGTACGGATTAGCGAATGGTAATGCCTTAGAAGCTAGACGTACGTATGCCCAGCGTTATCCAAATAATCGTTTACCATGTTCAGATACGTTTACTAAGTTACATATTCGTTTACAAGAAACTGGAACTTTTGCTAAATCGAAGAATATTATTGGACGACCCAGAACTGTGAGAAATCCCCAATCGGAAAACCAGATTCTTCAAATTATTGACCAACATCCAGAAAGTACAAGAAAAGTTGCAGATAAAGTAAATGTTAGTAACAAAACTGTTTGGAATATTCTAAAAGATAATTTATTGTATCCATATCACGTTCAACGTGTTCAACATTTGTTACCTACTGACTATCCATTACGCATACAGTATTGTCAATGGATTTTACGTGAAATCGCGAAAAATCCGAATTTTGTGGCCAATATTCTATTTACGGATGAAGCCAACTTTTCTAGACATGGGATTATGAATTTTCATAATGACCACATATGGGCAGATGTAAATCCACATACCATAAGTGTAAAACGATTTCAACAAACATTTTCGGTCAATGTTTGGCTTGGCATCATCGATGATTATTTAATTGGACCATTTTTGCTTCCTGTACGGTTAACCGGTGAGACATACCAACATTTTCTAGAAAATGAACTTCCACTTCTTTTGGAAGATGTATGTACCTATTATTAATAGAAGGCGCATATGGTTCATGCATGACGGAGCTCCTCCACATTTTTCAGTGATTGTACGAGAGTTTTTAAATAATGTTTTTCCAGGCCATTGGATCGGACGAGGATCTCCACACCCGTGGCCCCCTAGATCACCTGGACACAATCCTCTGGATTTTTGTGTGTGGGGATATTTGAAATCGCTTGCTTACACAACACTGATATTAAACGTACAAGATCTTCAAAATCGTATCATAGACGGCTGTAATGTTATTCGTAACAATCCTGGTATCTTCGAACGTATTCGACAATCCATTAGACATCGAGCGGATTCTTGCATTTTAGCTATAGGTGGACATTTTGAACATTTGCTCTGAAATGTATTATTTTTTTTTATGTTTAACACATGTTGCTTGTAATAAAATAATAAAAAAAATATAAATCAGTAGCGTCACCAAGAAAAATTAATTTCACGTACAACACCCTGTATCTCATAAACGACAACACCTATCACACATGTTTATATGAACTTTTCGTCTTAAAATTGAGTAACGAAGCGCCCCATATAATATTTTAGATTACTTAAGAAACACCCTGTATAGTCATTTTGTGGTCAAAAACACTTCTAACACTTCTAATTTCACTGAGATAATTTTATATGATCTAGCTTAATTTTTTAAAACGTTTCTCTACTGAAGAATTTTTACACTTTATTTAGCTCTTGTATATCTGAGAGACCAAAGTTTTTGAAAAAAAGGTAGATATTTTATTTTTGCTGTAAAAAGATATTTTTTAAGTTAATTTGCTTCTTTTGTTTATTTTTCGATGGCCCGATGGCATAAGTGAGTTTAAAAACTTTTCGATTGTTTTTTACAGGTATGCGAACACGAACGTCCTGTGGCGCAATTGGTCGGTACCTACCTCACTTAGAAAATCCGTCCATTGAGCAAGCGTTCACCCGCGTTCTGCCCGCTGCCAGACTCTGGGTCTTTCTATTTCTGCTCTCGCTACGCGGACTCCAATCGTGATCCGTTCGGGATCAGAAGCGGTGCTGTCTGTCGTTATTTCGCATATTGGGTATCTGATATTTCGGCGGTGCGTGTGTCAAGTGTCTCGTCTGCCGGCTTACGTTACAAAAATGTATCGCGGTACATTGTTTTTGTGTTTTGCTGTTAATATTTATTGTGTGATCGCCGTTTCTATACGGGCTCCTGGGTCAACGGGGGAGCCTTGTCAACCTGACAAGCTCACCGTTTATAAAGTTGTGCTGCATACGTTTTGGTCGAGGGAAACCTTCCCCAAACACTATCCAGATTGGAGACCAGCTGCCCAGTGGTCCAAAGTATTCGGTAAGAGATTCATAACATTCATAAAAATAAAATCTTGCCTGATAAATAATAATATGTTGTGTTGTTCTCAATCCTTATTTAACTAAAAAATTTTTTGTTTACATTTGATGATCGCAGGGTTAAGATTGTAATGAGCAGCAATTTTCTAAAAGGGTAAATGTGTAAAATTCGACCAATTGTCCGATTTTTATAAAAAATTTATCTAGAGTATAATGACATACTGATTTCGAAATTGAAAGTTTTTTGCGCGAAATCACATTGTAAGTAAAATCGAGAGTAAAATTCACTAAAAATGTAGGATCAAAATAAATATAACCTACTTAGTTATTCTGAGATAATTATATTCAGTTTGGGAACATTTTTAGATTAGGTAAATACTAATGATAATTTAGAACGAAAATCTTAAACTTTATTGTTGATTCCAACAGGCTGTTAATCGGTTCAAAAATAGTTGGCCAGTTTGGTTACAATTTCAAATTATTTTGCAATTTATTCTTTATATTTCAAGTATTTGAAATTATAAAGAGATACTTTTACCTACTTGGTTTTTGACTTATTTTTTTGTTTGTGTTTATGTATTTTTGTTGATAAGATAAAGTTTAAAGATTTTTCATTTAGTTTTTTGATGTTTTATCTCACATATTAAGGTGAAAGATATTAATTTATAATATACTTTGATCTGTGTCATTTGGTCAGGAAGAGGACTTATGTATGTACATTTTAATAGTCAATAGAAATATACTATTATCGTCAGATCATTATAATATTTCATATCTTTAAAAAAGTTTTAATGAAAATTATTTTCATCTGTTAAATTTGACATTTCAACAATGTTCCGACTATTTTTTGATTGTTGTTTCAGTCAATGAGCATGCAATTAGGCGATAATTTTGCACTAGTGCGAATTATCAGGTCCTTCAAAATAAATGCAGACGTAATTATATTAAACGTTTATTATTTATTGAAATAACATGAACACTGTTAAGCCTAGTTATTGAAATTCTTACAATTAAAAACGCAATTATTAAAATTTGTAATTGAACCAGTTGAAGTTTGTTGTCGGTCAGAAACAACGTTACTGGAAGAAGAAGTTGAAACTGAAAAATCACCAACCTCGCTGTTCTCACTGTTTCTCATTTTCTTTATTATTTCCTCATGAAACTCTTTATCAAGTTGTAAATAAGGTTTTATTGAATTGACATTTCCATGTCCCGTTATTTCGTTAGCTGGTTTTCGTTTACCCCAACCTTGGCTAGATGGCTTACGGCAGTTGCTCGATGAAAATGGTTTGTGAATTTGAACTTTTCGCTATCGAGACCTGCTTCTTGGACAGACAGCTTTGTCCATTTTGCGATCTCGTTTCTACCAGCTGGGATGTTCTTGAACCATATACCACTATTTTGCCATTCTCGATTCGGTGTAAGAAACAGACGGTTCGTCTTCACGTTAGATCCTCGTTTTGACAAAAGTTTTCTGTATAATCTTGAAAAAAAGCATTGAAAAGTAAAATTAAATAAAAAACCCTTAATTTGACCTACCTAACGGGGCAGATGTCTTCATTACTAATGTTTCGGATTAACCATTTACTGTCCGCTAATCTACGGCCTCCTCCTTGGCAGGTTTTTGAAAATACTGGATTATATATTTGTGCTTGTTCCATCATGAAACTTTTCTTCTTGAAAAAAATTCGTCAAACAGTTGACTGCCTCACCTCCTCGAAATGCTAGCTCATAAGATATGAGATGAAAAAATTTTTTCTGCAGACCTTCCGGCTGGTTTTCATCGTAAAGCTTCAAAATTTGCAGCAATTCTTTGTGAGTAAAAGCCGATGAGCTTTCTTTTCTCTTTTCCGGGTTCATTTGTAATATTTTGCGCGTAGCATCTCGGGCACTCCTAGCAGATTTAAATCTTACATCATTAAATGGATCTATTACAATACCGAAATCTTCGCAATATTTTTCCTGAACAAGTTTTGCTGTTACGTTCCACATTGTTTTCACTACACTTTCTTTATAGAAGGATCCATCCTTCTTGCGCATGTTGCTTGCCCAGTCCTTTAGAGTGAAGGCAATTTTTTTCACCGAAGTTCCTCGTTCTAATAAGTGATTTCTTTCAGCACAAAACTCTTGAAATTGTCTCCATACTGACATTTTTGACTTTTTCGTATTCGTTGGCGTAAGATTGTCTATATTCTTGTCAATATCTACAGCAAAAGCATTTCCAAATCGCGACATTGTACAATATTGTTATCGCCACAGGTGACGCCAATGTGACAGCAACTGACAGTGACACAATACGATTTGTTTGATTCAAAAAATTTTCTTATAAAATTTAACTCGTGCAATGAAAATGAATCGATAATTTTCATTGCACTAGTTAAATTACTACTGAAAATTTCATACCTGCACTTTTTAACCAATAAAATGTCTTAATTTTGACTCGTTATCATGGCAATTTAAAAATATCCAGAATTTTTTTCGTGGCGCCATGATATTTAAGTGGACATTTTTTGACAGCTGAAACCACAGAAGCATTTTTTTCGATCACGAATATGTTAAGAAAATAATGTATCTGTTAAAAATTTAAATGCGTTTGTCATGTGCAATATTGATAATTAATTCAACAATAAAAACATCACCTGACGTAAATTTTTATTGATTGTTTTTTTCACCTGTCAAAATATCACAGTTTTGTACTTTCATCAAATAAAAAAGCTTAATCTTTGATGATTAGTGCTAAATGCTCCTGCTCTGCGGAATGAAAAGAATTAGTTACCGGTCTACGAGTAGTATTCTTCCCGTTGATTTGCAAATCGATAGAGATGGTTTTCAGTATCGACGAAGTCGGTCGCCATCACGTTTTCTATTGGAATGTAATTCAATGTCCGTTGGGGCATATAGCCCAGGAAGTAGTTGTTTTTTCATAGAAAACGGTCAAGCTTGGTATAGAAACTGTTAAGTTTCTTTACCCCGGGTGCAAGTGGAAACAATTTTCTACTTCTTCAGTTTTTTTAACATAATTCTCACTGAATAAACTGCTAGAAGTACAGAAGTAGTAGCTATGCCACTTGTACATGTGCACGTATTATACATAAACAAATTAAAACAAAAATTAAAAAAACTATTTGGGATGATAAGAAAACAAGTTAAAATAACAATTTACATATTTTTAGAAATATTTGACATAATCGTGATAATAAAAAATAGACTTAACCGACAATTTCAAAAAACAGTTTTTTTTGTTTTTTTGACATTACGTCAATAAAGTAGCGCTTGTTAAAGGATGATATGGATTTAGAAAACTGTCATAAGAAAAGAAAAAAGAAATCCGTTCAAAATATTTGGCAATTCTAATGCCAGCTTCCTTTGACTTTTTCGTTTCCCTTACCTCAGTTGCCCTCTTCTCCATAATACCACTGAATATCTTTACCCCTCCCATTTACTTATCCTGCTAAACCGTAGCCTTGAGAAGATATTATTTGCTAAATTTGTTGAAAAATCAAAAGATTATGAGTATATTCTCTTATCATGTGTAAACCTAACATATGAATTTAAGGTAAATTATCACCTGTTACCTCTAATACTTTTATTTTTATTATTTATATTTCGTATTAATGATTTTAAATATTATGTTATTGAGAATCTTAAAAATTTGATAACATCTATCAAACATTTTTTTGGAAATCGTTGTTAAATTAATTCTAAAAAGTTATTAAGTCGAATTAAATGCTCTACTGGATTATTTTTTCTCAAATTTAATTTTATTAGCGAAAAATTTACTTATCTTCTAGGTACGTACGCAAAATAACCAGGTATCTAAATTATAATGGCATTCTTTTATTATTTTTATAACCATTTGCGCGATTTTCATTAAAATAATAAAATTCAATTGATTTTTCTTGCAAATTAAAAATAAACATTTTACTGTTTGTGTTTTCTAACGAAAGGCTGCGCACCTATTAGTCATTCTGATAGAACAAAAAGTGTAACAGAAACATCGACACTGATAGCAGTAGATACTGGACCGTTTTTTGTCGAATTGTTTTATTCCAAACCATTAAAACTGCGTTCAGATTGTGTATTATAAATTTTATCCAAAATTTAAAAATAGTTTTTATCTATTGACGATTAATATATCGGTGATATTCCATAAATACACATTCTATATTTATGTTTAAATAATTCGAAGATGATTTACAAAAAATTAATTTATTAACTATTTGACAAAATACTATAATTTTCAACAATAATCTTCTTAATCATTATAATAATTAATGATCATAATCAAGAACCAAAAATTAAAGACCTTTTGCAACGCAAAATGTGACTTTTTATAATAATTCATAATTTTGTTTACTAATACAGAAATTAATAAAAACAATGAAAAATATTGTAAACAGAATCATTTAGTCTTTTTACTAAATAAAATAAAAAAGGCTTTTTAACTTAACAAAACAAGCAAAAACGTTATTGCGTTTTAACTTAAAATTTATCCTATTCTACTAAGACTGTAACTCTATAATGTGAAATAAACTCGATCATTTTAAAACCATTTTTTTTAACTTCTAGACCCGTCGATTAGTATTTTTAATCACGCTTTTTTACAATGTTTAATGACAATATTTTTATTTTTATTATATAGGTAAACTTTTGATTTCTTATAAACTACGAGATATTAAAAAGTAAACTTTATAGAAAATAGGTAATCAAATAATTGAAATATATTATTTTAACTACGCAAATTATCATACATACATGTCCTGCTTTGGCTGATGAAAACGCTGTTATTAGCTCATTGTAGCCTAATCATGGAATTTCAAGATTTGAAAGTCTTGACTCAAAGTAACAAGAATAATAAATTACAAACACATCAAATTTTGCTCAGCAGTGCAAATCAATGGATGAGTTCTATACAAGGAAAATGCTGCCAACAAAACGAACAAAAAAATACTGTAAGATGTAAAATACTCCAAATTAAAAATATCTTATAATACTTCTATACTTTTCGGGTACAACATGGATAGTAAAGGGTCCTGAAATATATAAAAAAAACCAAAAATGTATTGGAAAAACCGCTTCCTTATGGGACTAACCTTTTTCAGTATTTTTTTTTTCGTTTTGTTGGCAGCATTTCCCTTGTATAGAACTTATCCATTAGCTTCATGGTTAATATATAAACAAATTATTTGTATCCATTTAAAAACAATAATTAAGCAGTTAGAGGTTAAACAATAACTCAAATGGTTAATTGTATTAATTGTGCTTGCTTTTACAAATGAGTAGCTAGTAGGCTAGACTATGAATGAAAACAATTCCCTAAGAAACCGTTACAAACTAATAGGTTGGTACGTAACTATAACTCCTGAAAGAATCCTTTTAAAATGAGCAAAAAAACTGAAGGCAGGTCTTCTAGCTGGAAACTGATCTTAAAATAGCGGGCAAATTGGAAAGCAAGAACTGTAGTTTCTATGACAGCGCTAAAGAACAGGTATTATTTTACTATACGACCGGTGTACAAAAATGCTGTTAGAATAGCGATCACCAGGTGACAAAGAAATATAGGGACGATATACAAAGAGAAAAAAGTCAGACTTGAGGGTCTCAGTTCTAAGTTTGTGAATGGAGCTTTGTATGCGCGCTCAATCTGGTGGGAAAGCTGATAATTTGGCAAGTAGAGGTTCAAACACCCCATTGATAGGACCTGAACTCGTCCATAAAATTGAGAATACAGGAATTACAAAACAGCCATCAAAACTCGCATTAACAATTAGTAACATTTAGGAAAGGGGACATTTGGCAAATTTCAGAGCACTACTCTCACACTGACGAAAGTCAGTTTCATTTCATTTCGATTTTGACATTTCAAATATTCAATATTTCAAAATGTCACGATTTGGTTGTAATACTGATGAGAATATTAATGAAATTATCGAATCAAATATACCAAAGAATACTGTTTACAGTAAAAAATTTGATCCTTTGTTAATTGCACATTTAAATAAATTGTTTCTGCTCTGTATTTTTTTTCCATAACCAGCAAAAAAAATTTTCTATCCAAATAACCCTCGAACATTGATTAATGCTCAAAAAATTTTATAACAACTTTCTCAAGCTTGTTGCTTACAGGCAACAAGCTTTCGAAATCTGTTATAAAATTTTTTCGAACAATTATCAATGTCCTTGGGTTATTACTACTGAAAAGAACCCTTGGGCTGTTTTCACTCTATTAAGTACACTATATTTCAAATATTTAATACCTCTAAATGTCACGATTTGGTCATAATCTTGGGGGATGTGGATAGAAAG
The DNA here is from genome assembly GCA_035357415.1 of Ophraella communa. Taxonomy (NCBI): domain Eukaryota; kingdom Metazoa; phylum Arthropoda; class Insecta; order Coleoptera; family Chrysomelidae; genus Ophraella; species Ophraella communa. Next base: position 24,942,330 of record CM068994.1, on the reverse strand, counting down.
AAACTAATAGCAGAAAATAATAGGTGGATACAGAAAAATACACTATGGATATTTTATAATTTGCAAAAATTTATAGCATGGTATATTGAAATTAACAACTGGAAACCAATTTTTGTAGTATTGTTTTCAACCATTTTTATATTAAATTTAGTAGGTATTAAATTTTTAGTTAATTTATTGGTTCCCAAATGCACCGAAAAAAATTCATACTGCGACAGTAAAAAAAAATATATTTTATATTACTCAGCTAGAAGCTTTTCTGTGGCAGTATTACAAGATTTATTAATATTAGTATTAATAAAAATTTTGATAGATTGTGTCAATAAAACTATGTTTCTACTGTGGTAATAGTATATTAGACAACATGGTATAACTCTTATATCAATTCTTGCTTCACTCAAAGATTCTAGCTTAGGCAGGTCCTGAACAAATATTGGAAGATCAACATACAATGTTCAGAACAATAAACAACTAAAAGGTTGAAGTTAATTCAACCTTTTAGTTGTTTATTGTTCTGAATAAAATGAACTTTCACACAGTAAGGGTTAGTACCATAAATAACATACAATGTATTTACTTTTCTTAAATTCTACATTATTCATGAAAAATGCCCACCATTAATGCCCTCATCTAAAAATAAATATTAAACCTTTTTTTTAATGTACATTAAAATTAATATGAACATTTGATGAGTGCAGAAATTATTGAGTTTTCAAGCCCCAAAATAAAACTAAAAATACTATAACGTACACACTAGCTGAATTTGCTTCTTAAGTGTAACCAGTGTAACATACTTACATAATTGTGAAATATAAACCCTAAGTTCCTGTGTCCGGAGTGTGTGCCAGAGCCAAAATCTTTTTTACAATATTTTTACATATGTCAGTATGCTGGTACCTACTTTCCCAGGAATGTATTCACTAAATCTTCAGAAACCAATTATTTAAACCACCAAAACTGCCAATAAACAATAATATTTGTACTGCACGTGCACAATGCGAATTTCGGAATTAATCGTAAGGGTACGTGGGATATTTTGCAAAACTATTTTACCACCAGCAGTTGTACAATTAATGTCAATCTTTAAAAACTAGAATAAAAGCTTAGTTTATGTTTATTTACTTATAATTTCAAACATTGGGAGAATTGAAGAGTACTGTAAAGTACAAGTGTACCGTAAAGTGCCATTTCCCAGACTCAAACGAGTCCGGGAAATGGCACTTTACCGTACAGTATGAAAAAAAAACTTGATTTCCAGCTGTTGCAGTAAAAAAATATTACTGACACAGTAAAAATTTAGACGGTGATATATATCTTACAGTTCTAGTAAATCGGCCAACAGTTGTTGTTAGATAATCTAATAATGGCAGTAAAAATATTTTCATCCATAGTAAACTTTTTAGTTCTTCTTCTTATTGAATACTTTTTCTAGGTCTGTGACTAATGAAAGCCCCAAAAGTTAAGGACACGTATTTTATTATAAATTAAGTATTAAAAAAGATCTACCAGTTTCGCCCTAACATAGAGACCATCATCAAGCTATAAAATCAGCAATGTGTCAATGCAAAACAATTTTCCAAAATTAAAGATTAAAATTAAGTTAATCGCGAAGTTAATAATAATAAAATTGATATTGTGGATTCAAACATTTGCAAATTAAATTTCGTATATCTAATTAGATTATGAAAACTACTATCTTAATTTCACTTTAATTTAATTAAAAATATTTTAATGTAGGTAAGTTATTAAACATTAAAACATTTCTGTTCGAACAAAACATCAACTATGGTTGTTTTATTTCTGTATTGTTTCAGCGATGATAACATAATCTAAAAGCTTCAAACCAAAACAGCCGATGTTACTAATGGCGAAGTTATCGAATTCTATATATATATATAGATATATAATAGCCTTTTGCTGTACATCTTTTCCCGTTTGGATGGGGTGTTCGAATTCAACGAGCCAAACTTTTTCCTGAGTTATTAGTGTTAGCAAAGTTCTGGTGTTGTTTATTGGGGTTGTTTTCGAAAGGTAATGGGGTTGACAATTTATTTTATTGATTGGAAGTTAGTGAAGAGGCTCTGCGAAATGTGTAAGCTCGAACTTGTTCGGGAGAATTGATGATGTGGATGTGATCGTCTTGGTTTCTGTGGGGTGAAAGAGGAATGGATGAAATCAGAGTTTAACGAGGGATTTGTAGCAAACAGTTTAAATGTGTGTTAGTAGCATGGAAGATTGTGTAGATGAATAAATGCCAAACTTTTTTTGGGTCCCAGCATAAGATTTGTTTGTTTTCATGTAGTTTTAAGGGTACACATGAGTAAAATTATCGTTTCCAGTATATATTTCGTTTATTTTTTATTTTAAATAAACCCTTTTCTTCGTCAGTCAAAATCTTACAAAACTAGAGCAGTGCGTCAAAAAATAGGATTTAAAATTAAAGGTAATATTAATAAACATTTATTAATTCCATTTTTAAATAAACAGGGTTGCCTTTTATATGTTGGGATTTGGTTGCAATCTGGCAACTGATAGCTCTATCGTGAAGTTGGACATTTTCGAGGTTATATTTACTCAGAATGTTTTGACATATGAGCGCTATTTGTGTTGTTTACAGTAACTTAAAAGATTTATCTCGGCCCTAAAATGGAATTAAATCATTAACATTTTCGTGTGATTATTGTTTACAACTTTCGACGTCGATTAACTCAGCAACAGTGCATGGATGAACTTAATTCGTTACCGATAAAGCTCCATCAAGGACCAGTGTTTATACCTCAATCAGAGTGGCAAAATTGCTTCGACAATTGGTTCAAACGCATGCAAAAGTGTATAGATCTTCATGGGGAATATTTTGAATACAATAAAGTGGTTTTCTATGATTTATATTTGTTTTTGTTCTCTAATTTCGAAATATAAAAGGCAACCCTCGTAGCATATTATTTATGATATAGAAAAAGTTTCCGATCACGTTCATTGAATCATCTTTATTAAGTTAAGTGCACTGTAAGTTCAATATTTGATAAATGGTATAGATAGATTTCATTCACTCGTAATTTTGTAACTATGAGAATTTTTTGAAAATATTTGCTTACTTGCCAATTTAATTTTTTTATACTCTTGACTGATTTAGCTATATATTAATGTATCTAAAAAGAGTACGAAAGGAGCTTCAATTAAAAAAAAACAGATAAGATTAATCAATAAACAATGGACTTATTGGCTGTTAAAATGAGTAGCAATATTTTTCTTTCATTGGTATAATTATTAATAGTTTATTTTTATCATTTTTTCTTTCAGATTTGTCGTTATTTTCATTAATTTCCATTCCTAAATTTTGAGATACCAGCATAACTGTTTCTGTAACATTATTTTGTGTCCTTAAATAGGTACCTACCTTCCAGAATAATAGTGGTCATTCTTAATTCACAATCAAGAACATTTTTTGTATAGATGTTTTGATTTTACGTCCTTTGTTTTTGACTCCATTCATCTTATGCCTCTATTGTCTCATCAATACTTTTCATTCTATCCGAATCATTTGCTTTACCTCTTTCGTTTAACAGAAGACATAATTAATTAAGAAAATCCCAAAATCTTTGATCTAGTACAAACTATTTATACTTCGAGACAAACATTTTTAAATTGAAACGGATTTGTTTTTTAAAATATCACCTTTAATGATAAAGGGGCACTAGCACCAGCCCCCGATAAAGTATTTTGCAAGCAACAGAATTACAGTAAAGTGAATTATGACACACGATATTTTAGAGGTACATAACACAGCTGAATTACTAACCAAATTGGTGGAAACTTTCGCTTAATTCATAATAATGCCCGTCCACATACTGCGCGTATTGTGACCAACTGGTTGGAGAGCTAGGAAATTTAAGTTCTACAATGGCCAGAAAAATCTCCGGACCTTAATCATATTGAGCATATGCGTCAACGTAGAATCACTCTTAATATGGATAACACTTATACATGTGGAGGTCACACTTTGTATTAATTTTGATATTTGACTTTTTGGAAAGATTTTAAAAAGATCTTAAAATTGGTTATAATGAATAATTTTTTTGTTTTAATTAGATTTCATGTTTTGTGAAGAAAATATTTTGGTATATGTAAGAACAAACATTTATTAATATTAAACGATTAATAATTATTTTATTCCTAAATTAACTCAAGAAAAAGTGACGTTGGTTTTTAAAAATATCCACAAACTTTTCCGATGTGTGTATATTAAGACGATAAGATTCTGCATTTGCCTCTTTTCATCCTTTTTTTTTAGTATCTTCAGAATTTGATTACCACGTTTTGTGCACGAGTTCCAGTCAATACAAAAAAGGCATATCTCTAGGATGTCGTCGATCTTTTTAAATAAAAAAGCTGGACGTATAACTAAGAGATTGTCTCAAGTGCAGTTGAAATTCTCAGACTCTACGTTCATCTAGCTCCAGATACAAATTGAGTTGATGTTTTGTTTCTGTAAATCACAAATGGAACCGTAAAAATAAAAAAATAAAATGAAAAATTGCCATACCGTATTGGTAGATAATATTTCTGCCGTATCACTTTTAGATTTAAAAAAATAATCAGTGTATGGTAAATTTGCTAACCCCCAGAAGGTTTGTTTTTTATTTCCCAATTCTTAATTAATCTTTATTTGAGTTACATTCGAAAGCCAATTAAAGAAAACGCAATAATTGTTTGTTAACCTTTTTGTAAAAGTCGATGTATCACACGCCCACATGCCGCACCTTATGGTGTCGGTAAAAACTGCAGGGTTGATCTTTTTTTAAACTCGACGCAACGATGCTGAAAATATTAAATTGGAAATTATAGCGTGGATCAATCATGCATGTTCGCAACAACAACAGACGTTTTGCAAACAACAAACTTCGTTATTAACTGGCGAAATACCTATACGGAAATCAATGATATTTAAACCGGTGAAAATTTCATAGCGGCGAAATCGCCATTTTGAATTAGTCGACGCCGTTTGATCGCGTTTAATTAGTATGCGACAATTACATTATTTTAACAAACGTGCGTACAATGCCACTTTCTGATACGTATTTTAATTCGAAAACCAACTCTTTCAGGGTATATTTTGGTTGATTAAATGTACTAAGTATAAGATTTTTATTAAAAATTAAAAAAAATTATTAAAAAATAATAGTATATTATTACACAAGCAAGTAAAGAAGGTTTTTATCCACGAAAATGAAAGTTTTGAGTCGATAAAAGCCTTTGCTTGCGAGTATAATACTATACTTTATCTACGATGTTGCAATTTGTTCTGCTCGCCACTTTAAAAACTTTTAATTTTTAAATCTAGAAAATAAATTGAATTATTTTATTCAACTTCTAATGTAAAATTAATTTTAGCATGCAAGGTATAATTAAAAAATATATCTAGCTGTCGTTCGCTACCTACAAATCCTGCTAACACATCATCAATATATCTATACCAAAATACAATATTGTTTTTATAACTAGAATTAAAGATTTTGTTTTCTAAATTATCCATAAAGATATTTGCTAAAATGGGAGAAATAGGACTTCCCATTGGAAGACCTTCATTTTGAATATATACAAATGTAACTTCAATATGTCAATCTGACGATGCTAATTCTATAGCGAAACGGCCGTCATTGCATTTCAAACGTATTTTACAAATAAATAGTGTAAGTTTAATTCAACCTTTTAGTTGTTTACTGTTCTTTATTGTATTTTTTTGTTCCAAAGCAAAATTATTCCGCATTATTTAAATTTTAATATAATTCGAATTCGTGCATTATTTTGGGATAAAAGAACAATCAAAGTGACATATTGTCATGGATATACCATACATTTTTTTTATTTAAATATAGCGTTCAAAATAGATAAATCTCTATCTAAAAAGAACCAATGATTTTTTTATGTGGAATCGAAAGGAAGGGATGTATACACAAAAAATTTAACATTGCCATATTTGTATATAAAATGGGGGTATGTAGCATTTTCATGTATATACCACACTTCCTGAAAACAAAACATCTCCTACCGTGAAATGGTCTTTTTCCCTCTAATTTTCCTGGACTATGTTTGCAGTAGAGTGCCATCGCTTGAGGTTTACGACTGCTTTGCTAAATTACTATATGTTCAGTTCAAAGCCTCTAAGTCGTTTTCCAGAATTTCGTTAAAAACTTTCAAGTGAGAGGATTCGTTTAAAAGTAAGTTAAATTTATATACTAATTTTTTACTTTTTAAGCAAACGAAAGAGTTACCTTATAAGTTATACATCATCTTAGACTGTTAAAAATATGAAAAAAACAATTTATTTATACTCTAGTTTTAAATTAAAATAATTATATTTTTCTCTACTTAGGAACGTTACAAAAACATTAGATTTTACATAAAAACAACTGTTTTTTTTAACTTTTTAATAAAGGCACCAATATTATTATAGAGAAATTTCAGTAGGCATAAATAGTATTGTTCAGTATATATTGAGATGAATAACTAAGCTCAGAAAAATTAATAAGTAAAACTTACCTCAATAAGTTATAATAAAAAGGATATCTTAATAATTTTCATTTAATCATCAGCTGCTTTTTCTTTATTCCATCAAAAGTATTCAATGTAATAATTTCTTACAGTAAACATTCAAACAGATAGAGGATGTACTTGACAAATTTATCTTGGATAGGATCCATGGTGATCAATCAATAATATTCTAAACATGTACAATTCCAATCACTATTCCCAATTCATGTATTATATGAATTGACATAGTTTTATATCTCTTTCACGAAGAACGACACTCATGATAATAACTGGTTACTATGTACCATTAGTTTGCAGGATTGCCTTTGGAGCAGTTTTTAGTTTGGATTTTCCTTTTTAATAATTATGCTGATCAATCTTTAACACTTTTATTTTCTAATTCGCACTGGGACAAAGTTTTCAACTACTAGTACATTGTAAAAATACCTTACCCATGCATTGGTTAATACTTTTTCAATGTTTTTATCTGTAATTAGTGTTAGATAGATGTTTAAGAGGTGGCCAGAAGCCTATTCCACTGCGACCTTTTCAGATTTACTGTGGTCCTCGAAAAACTAGATTACATTCCCCAGTCCGACTCTCTTAACGAAGTCTATAAGCTTTGAGACTGTAACTTTTATGTAGTCCCTTGCCAATGGATATTCTTTTCCTAAATTCAGGAACCGCATATTTACCAGACCGTCGCACTGACATAAGATGTGCTCTGGTGTTTCCTCTTCTAGGTGACAGAATCTGCACAGATCCGTCTGTCAACCCCATCAGCTTAAGATGCCTGTTTAGCTTACAGTGAACCGTCAATAGACTTACTACAGTTTTGACCGTTTTCCTGTCTTTACTCAATAAGTCTGACGTAAACTTTTGCGAATGTTCCATTATGAACTATTTTGCTTGCCTTTGTCCTGATGAATTCCACCACCATTCCCGTGATTTTTGTGCCACTCATGTTTTCATGGCCGTTTTTATTATATTTTTTGCAATGCCGCAGAAAGGTTCCGCTCCAATAAAAGGCATTGATGAGCCTAGTTTAGCCATTTCTTCTGCCTTTTCATTGCCTTTTTGACCCCTATGCCCTGGTACCCAAGCTACCGTAACCTTGCTACGATCCCCCAGAGTATTTAGAGCATGCACACAGTCCCATACTAGCCTAGAATTGACCTCTACAGAATCTAGTGCCCTTAGCACCGCCTGACTGTCTGTGAAGATGGCTATTGAATGGTACGTCCTATCCAGCCTTTTAATTTTTTCTACACAGTAGTGAATTGCCGTAATTTCTGCTTGAAAAATCGTGGCATTTTGGCATAGACTTACTGGGAATGTTATCCCTTGTTTCCTTCCGACTACGCCGGCTCCCACGCCATACGGCGTCTTTGAGCCGTCCGTGTACCAGGTGTAATTAGTGTTCCATATAATTATTAAAAATAGGTGACAATTACAAAACCCAACCTTTTTTTCTTGAACCAACATTTTTCCATCACTTGCATATCTTTAATAAATTTCTTAAATCCTCTTTAGCCTTCAATTATATTAGTAGGTTCTTGGTATCAATTGTAAGAATTCACATAATTTTTTAATATTCAGTAATCTTTTCCGCTATTTTGATCCATTGTTTTTGTAGTTACTCGTTTTGAGTAATATTCTTCTGATTTCTGGAGATTTTTTAAATATTTATAAAAATTTATAAAAACCTTAAATGACAAAAAATGTTTTTAAATTTTTCCATTTAAGGACAAGCAGTACATTGGTGGAAACCTTTTAAAAGTGGGGATGCTTTCAACAGATTCATATGCAAAACATTTAATGTATTCAAAAGCTTTTAAGATTTATTGCGGAATTTCACAGATTTATGCGAGGATTATTTTTCACCAAATGCGATGTTTCTGGAGTTTTATTTTACAAAAATTAAATATGTTTAAAAAGTTTATTGTACTTTAGTTTTCAGTACGAGATGCATCCAGAAAGTGAGACATTGCCAGTTTATTGGAAATTGTTTATCACAGTAAACCGCTATTTTTTATATTTTTTATCAAAGGAATAACCAGGAGTTCTTAAAATTTATCTAGTAAAATTTTAAAGGGAGAGTCGTATTTGAGATGATTATTTTTCGAGCCATTCTGTACAAAAACCACTTTATTTAATAATTCATCGATATTTATGAAAAAATTAATGCAATTTGTTTTCTTCTTACTTGCAATTATAATTATTCATTAAAATTTATCCCTGTTTGAATTTTAAATACTTGCACTTGCAATGATCTGCTGTATAAAAATTTTCTGTTAAATGCTAAACTTTCTAAAGTTTTTACTTTTGATAAAGCAACGTATATGTTAAACCCATGATAGTTTCTTTTTCTCTAGTATCAACAACAATTTTCTTATATTTTCACTTTTTTTAAATTTAGTTAAATAAACCTTTTTAAATATCTAGAAGATAAAAATCAAGATTAACACTGTACCAATTGTACAACTGTACTCAAGGCAATTTAAATTTTTAAAGTTCTAACATTCTAAGAACTCAGCGTTTAGGGGATTATACAAGTTAAATTTAGATATTGTTACAAACTCGCCAACCTCAATCTACGGCATTGAATAATCTAAGCTCTAAAAAATGGCGAATGCGCCGGGTCTAATAGTCTGTGTTATCGGCATTGTTCTCGATTGTTCTCTCTCTGTTGATCTGGAACGTGGAATCATCTAGAAAAATAACTTTCTCGATAGTTCCAGAGGCGTCAGAACGTCTATATATAAGCAACTCGCGGCGCGAAGGAGTTCAGTTATTATCTAAAGATCTTAAGAAGCACGGAAAGCGAAGAATAAAGTAAAAGTGTATATAAATAGTATAAATAAATAAATACCGAGTATATATAAATGAAGTAGAAAATTAGTGTGAATATAAATTAATTAATTTAAGTGTGTGTTTTTGTAAATAAATAGATAGTAGTTAGCTATAGTGTGTATAATTTATCCCAGCTACAAAAACAGTTTAAATAAATAAGAAAAACATTACAATATGGTATATTAAAGGAATTTTCTTCTGGTTTTCCATGTTGTTTTGTTTATTGTAGTTTGTTAGTTATTAGAAGACCTTGATCTCTTTTGCATGCAAGTTAAGAATACTTTTGGTAAATTAAGCCTATTAATAATAATAATAATAATAATAATAAACGACTTTATTGTTAATTGTTAATAATTAAATCTATGAATAAATATAAATAATTTCACCAGAAAAGGCGGAGTTCAGTAAAGCAATCATAAATCACTTTATACTTTGTTCTTCCACTCAACCATCTCATACATTAGTTAAGAATTAAAGTAACACAAAAAATACAAAGAAATACAAGATATACAAAATATAAAAAATATACAAAAATATACAAAAACCTTGTCACACTTAAGCTCTACAGCTGTCTTAGCAACAACCTTTTTCTACAACCAACCTTAAATATGTGAGGAGGTAAAACTTTTAAGGAAGTCGGGATATCATTGTATATAAGGCAGATTTGGTATGTATAGTTTCGTCTAAATATTTCCAGTCTGAAGGGTGGCGGCGAAAGAGCTCCTCTGCTACATATATTTATATTATGCACATCAGTTCTATAAGTTATTTTGCTATGCAGGTATGAAGGTATTTTATTTACAATAATTTTATGAATTGTGGTAAGTGAATATTATTTATCTACTTCTTATTAATTTATTTTGCAATGAAAACAAACCTTAAATTGACATATCATTATGATTCTGGATAGAACTCCATCAAACTGAATTATATGAAATACATTTTGCTTTTACCAAAGTAGAAAATATTGACCTAATTTTCTGGATAACCAGAACCATTGATAAATAGTTTTCATTTTTAGAATATGCCTGGAAAAAGGTTGAATTCGCAAGCACAGGAGCTGGTCCTGAATTTGTTGAAGTATTTTGAGTTAGAAAAAAGAAATGGGGGACCTTTGGAACCAATTTGAAGTATTCAAGAAGTAAAATTCAATGCTATTGAATTAATTTGGGCAAATTGCAAGGCATATTATAATAAATATATTGGTAAAGATGGGTATTCAGATAGTTCAGTTATAAATATGTGGAAAGAGGCACTGGAACAATGTAATCCACAAATTTGGGAAAAGTGTGTTAGGCATACCCATGAAATCATACAAAAGTGGTATGCCCGAGAGCAGAATATTGATGATATTGGCATTCAACCAATTTTAATAAATATAAATGCTGGTGACAGTTCTGATTCTGAATATGAGGAAAATTAAATAAAATTTATTGTATATATATTTAAGCCTTAAATAATCAAATTTAAAATATGAATTATTTATTTTTACAACCCATTTATTTTTCAAAGTTAAACTGTGTGAGTGGGACTGTCCAATAGTAATGGTTGCAGCCATAACCCTAACAAAGCAATTCTGATTTGCATAGTTTCTAGTGAGAAAGTTATTATTGATACTAAATATTATACAAGTAAATTTGTTTAATAGCAAGTTTGAAGAATAGCTCCATTAAACTCTGGTATACTAACAGTTTTTTAAACTAAACATTTAGGTAGCATATTGCTAAAAGGCTATAAAATATTTACAAATATCACCAGCTTTAATACAATAATAAATAACGTCCAACGTCACTTTAGCCATATCCTTATTAAACTATCAATCTACGACCTACGTGTTATTTAATGTATTGATGTATTGCGTTTGTATATGGTTCAAGGTCATGGGAAAATATCCACCGAACGAAGTTATTAGACTGGATGTATAAATAGCAAAGAGTAGGGGTCCCAGAATAGAACCCTGTGGAACACCACAAGACACATTTTTATAGGTAGATGATTTACCTTCAATCTCTACTAGCTGTTTACGACAACAAAGATAGGATTTTAAAAACTGAACAGCATCTTCAGAAAGACCTATAGGTAAAGTTTAAAATTTCTAACATTAAATTAAAATTGATTGTGTCAAAAGCTCTACTAAAGTCCAGTAACACCAAAATAGTACATTTACTTTGATCTATAGCTCTCACTATATCATCAACGATATGAAGAAGAGCAGTTGTGCAGCTTTAATTTTTGCGGAATCCAGATTGCGTAAGAGGTACTATCGAATATTTTTCCACGTGTTTCTTCAGTTGTACCTCTACAGCACGTTCAAGAATTTTTGATAACGTTGGTAATATACTAATAGGACGTAAGCCTTTGAATTCAAGTGGATTTGTTTTTTTAGGCAATACTTTTACAACGGCCCTTTTCCAAGACTCAGGATATATAATACATTCATTTAAGCAGAAATTGATAATATGAGTTATGTAGGGAACAATATGGGGACAACACAGTTTTAAAAAAAAGATATTTAATTTATTCTCACCAACAGCATTAGTGTTAATAGAATTTATCACTTCAGACACGAACAAATCACTGACTTCTGTGAATTTAAAATTTGCATCTACAGTTTTATGATTTTATGATTGGGGACTTATATTACAGAATATGAAGGGAATACATACAAATTTTAAATTAAATCCACCAAACTTAATCGCATACCCTAATGGACGCTTAAAAGTTGTTAACAGTTATTTAAAAGCAACGTCAAAAGTCTTCTAAGAGCTTACAATTTATGCATGACTCTTAACATTTACAAGTAGGTAATCCTGAAGTCCCTTCGAATGCTTTCAATTTACCCTACTGCAACAACTATATATAAGTATCTAAGACCACAATTTGAAAACTTAGAAATTTTGAACTTCTCAATAGACTCAATTAGAATTTAACTTCGAAAAGTTGAACTAAACGATATTATTTAATCCTAGGTGAAACCTTGTGACATGCTAATCTACTTCATTTAAATCGGACTATTTTTAAAAAACTTTTTTATAAACAGTGGTGTGCCGAATTCAACTTAAATCTATTAATTAATTAGCGAGTTGTTAGAGAGATTTTAAGCCACATAAAATTTTGACATACGTTACACGCTAAACGTTTAGCAGAGCAAGCGCTGTCAAAAGCGTTGGTTAGAAAGAAACTAAAATTTATTAGATGAACACGCAAAAACAAATACATGGGAAGGAATTCATGAAAGAACCATCATCTGAAAAAGTACCTCATAATGATCAGGAATAAACTAATCACTACAGTATTACTCACTGGGCACTTCCCTACTAGATAACACCCTTTTAAGCAAGTGAATTTATCGAAAAAATTACTAAGACTTTTTTGTAGAGCATTAAATTTACTACAAAAATAATTGATTGCCGCAGCTTTGTATGAACTGGCTGAGGAACAACAAAATTGAGTGCAACAATTACAAAAACCCCATGTTATTTAAATAGGAAATCAATCGCCTTTGTAGTACGGTTTATTATCAATATTAAGGGCTTAAATAGTTCGATATTTTTTTTTGGTCATACACGAACAATTTTGGGGGCGCTGCAAACCCAAAATCAAATCGGTAAATAACGGACACCCTACTCATACTATACCACTGCGAGAGCCTGGATCACAGAATGCAGATATTATATGGGAAACACCACATGCTCAATCCCAGAAGACACCAACCAGCAAAGAACCTGTATGAGCTCAGGGAACTGAATTTCTGTACAGATTCGTAGTCAAATACAGGATAATCCACCATAGGCCCAAGAGGCTGGGGTGTTAGGTTAGGTTAGTGAGTAGGTCTATAAAGGCTCTCCACTGCCACTCGCAAGAGTCTATTGTGGCTCAAACCTATTCAGATTTCACCAAACAGATTCATTTTCTTAACACAGCCGATCAGTTCGTATGGTGAATGATATTTCAGGTCCGAAGGTGAGAGAGAAACCCTGCTAAACATCAGATACCTGACTCGAGCTACCGCGGGGCAGGTACATATTATATGCTCTGCTGTTCCATCATATTCCATGCACCGACAGTCCAAGTTTGTGCATATGAGGATTCAAATGACAGTGGCCTGCTAAAAGACCTGTTAGACAACGTCGGTCGTGCCTGCTATAGTCTAACATTTGTTTGGTAACACTTGGAAATAGGGATGTATAAAAGCCTTTCAATAAACCTATCCTGGTAAATTATGCCAGAAGTCTAATGCTCTTCTTGCTGTCCAGGTATTTAGTGTTTTGTTTTGACAAAGCTTATCGCGATGCCAATTGTATTCACATTCAGATACTTTACAGAAAAAACAATTAAGGTATTTTCACAAATTTTATTTGAATCTTTAACATAACCGAAATACAGCCACAGCGTTTAAGTACTTATTAAGGTTTCCTTATTTCAAAGACTTTTGTGCGCAAGCGTAACTGTCGATATAGGAAAAACTTTATTAAGTCAACTCAAGAAAGTGCTGTCGATGAATTGCACGGTTTTTTTAAGAAATCCCACTATTCATGTAGAAATTTGGTAAATAATTAAAATATTAAAACTGCTATTTATTATATACTTCTTAGATATTTTGTCTGTTTATATACCATTGTATGAATTTTTCCAATCATAATTTTAATGCTGTTTTTCCACTTGAGTCGGACTGATGGCATGTTCCGCGAAGAAGGATATAACGTAATATATCTGGACGAGTCATGGATTAATGTGAGCCACAGTGTAAATTTTGAATGGAAAGACACTACCATAAAAAATGCCCGAGATGCATTTGTCAAAGGACTGACAACAGGACTGAAGGCTCCAAGTCAACGAGGACCGAGATTTGTTCTTCTTCATGCAGGCTGAAAAGACGGTTTTCTTGAGAGTGCAGAAAAAACTTTTCTGGCAAAGAAAGATGCAGACGATTACCACGATGAAATGGAAGCAGAAGGCTTTGAGGCCTGGTTTAAAGATCAATTGATCCCTAATTTGCCGAAAAACGGATCAAAGAATGTTGTACCATTCGGCGAAGTTACCTTCTCCAAAGACAACTTGGAATAAGGAACAAATAAAGTACTGGCTACTGGAAAAAGAGATTTACTTCGAGGATGATTATTTAAAAACAGAATTATTGGCTACTGCAAACGCGTTTAGAGAGCAGTACGACCTAAGAAAAATAGACGACATTGCCACGGAACATAATATCTCAGTCCTACGATTACCACCTTATCATTGCGAATTAAATCCTATTGAAATGATATGGAGCCAAGTGAAAGGATATGTGGCTCGTAATAATAGTACTTTTAAAAAAGAGGATGTGGAAAAACTTATAAAAACAGCGTATTCGCAAGTAACCCCAATGCAGTGGTCTAATTATGAAAAAAAGGTAGAGAAGACAGAGGAAAAGATGTGGCAAACAGATCATTTAATGGAAGACATTGAGCCAATAATAATAAATTTAAATGAAGACGATGAAGATGAAGACTTGGATGACGATGAAGATCAGTAATATATTTCTTAACCCTCAAATGTTCCATTCAATTTTCATTTATTTTAGTTATTACCTGCTAATCATTGTCATTTTTAAAGTTTAATTTTAATTCAAGTTAAAATATGTAATTATTAATTCATTTACTTATTCTATATTTTGTTTGTTACAACAACCCGCCAGAAGAAGAAAAATCCTCGGAAAAATCATCGAAACGTCGGCAAGATTTCATTAGCTTTTCTCTGTTAATCGTTCTCCCTTAAAATTTAGATGACAGCTGACTTTTTTACCACTCGTCTTGTAATTTATGTATATATTATTATTATTGACATATTTTTATTATTAATTATATTATTATATTATTATTTCGTAATTTGACAAAGGTCTTTTGTAAGGCCGCTGTATTTATTTATTTCTTTATACGTGATAATTAAACGTATAAAATTTGAATATTTCAGCGGATTTACAATATTTTCCTTTAAACGCGTAACATTTATCTAAAAGCATAATTATAAATATTCTTAATTACTCACTAAACGATTTTCAAATGAATAATTTAGTCAACATTTAAATCATAATAGTAACACAATGGCAAGTTATATTCCCGCGCCAGTTGGAACCAAATTCGAAGAACATGCCGATATGGCAACGCCGTCGTCCATAAACGCAATGCTGCATAATAACTGTGACCCGCTCTATAGAATGTTATATTTATCGTTTAAATTTTTTATTTTGTTACTTTGTATTATTTGATTTTTCTAGCCCATTATTTTTTGATTTTAATTAAATAAACTACTTTGAAACATAATTTCAAATTCATTTCCCAAAAAAATTAAAAGAAAGTAAAAAAAACTTTATTAATAAATCACTTATGCTATACTTTTTGTGAGGAGTAAGTAAAATTAACACAGCTTTAAAAAAATCGATATGGTTGTTTTTTTAATTTTAAAACTTTTAAACAGAACTTTTAACTACGAACAAAAAAGTTTCCCATATGATGCCGACTTAATTGGACAAACATATTTACATATTTATTTTCCCAATATAAACTCTCAGTTGGAATAATTCATGGCTGTCGAGGGATAGGGTTTCTGGGATTCTGAGTAGGCCATGTTCGGTTGTTATTAGGGCCAATTTGAACGGGAGAAACGGCAGAAAGGGAAAACGGAATGTGTTGAGGTCGGGAATCTTAAATGTGGCTGGAGTAGGTTTATCTTAATACGTCCTAGAACTTTTCATTAGGGAATAGTGGCAAGTTGGAAATAATATTATACGCTGGAGGTGTATTACATTCTCGAAAGGTTTATAAGTTTCGAAATGTGGGTAATGCGCGGTAGTTGTAAGTCGGGTTTTTTTCTTTTAAACGCTAAATCCCCTAGCAGAGGTTTTAATCAGTCGTTTGTATGCCGCGTTTATATTTGAGAAAGAGATAATCAGTTGCTTTATGACGTACTAATTTTAGCTAAAATTTATATGAAGAGAATAGTGAGTAATTACACGTTGTAAATTTTTAATGTCAATGGAAGAGAAAGAACAAAGAAATTAGACGATTTTTTTATTGAAAACTAATTAGGTTAGTTAGAGTAGTTAAAAAAATAACCTAATTATTTGAATGAGAACAAAAATTTATAAAAGATGCTAAAGTAATTAAATGTCCAGTTTTAAATTGCTATTGTTTTAAATTTTTAGAAAGGTGGATTGCACGATATACAGTCAGAAATCCATCTGAAATACTTGGGGGATGGATTGATGATAAAGGTATATTTGGAGGGCAAGTCAGAAGGTACGTGGGTTGCCTTTTATATCTCGGGATTAGAGAACAAAAACCAATATTAATAATAGAAAATCACTTTATTGTATTTTAAAATATTCCCCATGAAGATCTATAAACTTTTGCATGCTTTTGAATCAATTGTCGAAACAATTTTGCCACTCTGAATGAGGTTTCTTCAAAACATGCATTCTGAATGCAGCAACCGCTTCTTCAGGAGTCGAAAAACATTGACCACTCAATTTATTTTTTACGTACGGGAATAAAAAGAAGTCATTCGGTGCCAAGTCAGGATTATACGGCGGATGACTCATGAAATCGATGTTTTGGGTGCTCAAAAATGCAGTTGTTTGAGCCGATGTGTGGGAGCTCGCAATGATCCGTCTTCGGTGGTTGATTTTCCTGTTTTCCTAGAAGAAACTGGCAAACAAACAAACAAACACTCAGAATTGACTGTTCTGCGGTGTTCTAGTGGTACGGTTGCGTCATCTCCAGTTTTTCCGAAAAAACAGGCGATAATTTGCTTGAAAGTGCTTCATGCGCGAACAACTTTTGTTGGATTGGGCCATACAGTCGACTGCTGTTTACTTTCGGGCTCATAGGCGTAAATCCACGATTCATCACCTGTCACGATGTCATAGACGTGTTTCGAAGCACCCTGATCGTATTTTTTGAGCATTTCCTTCGACCAATCGACACAAGCCTTTTTTTGAGCGATTGAGAAATTGTGTGGGATCCAACGCGAACAATTTTTTTGCAATATTGAATTGAATTGAACCAGTCTACCTGTTTAAAGTAGATAATAAGATCGTCAGTAGGCAGCTTCCTCAAGTTGGCATATGTCAGAACATCTTATTAGAGAGAGTGCCGGATATTCTCAGTACGTGTTCATATGTCTCATCTTCTTGTTCACATCCTCTACATAGTGCGATGTCAGATAAACCCAACCGTTTCAAATATTTTCGTAGGTGACAATGGCCAGTGAGGATGTCTGTGATGAAACGCAGGTCCTTTCTGGTCACGTATTTCTTGGCTGCTCTGCTATTCGGATACTTCAGAAGTTCCTTGGATATTCTGCAACCTCTTTCTTCGTCGCATCTGCCCTTGAATTTGTCAAAGGAGCGTTCCTTAACTAGGTCAACCACCGCTGATGCCGGCAAGCTGACAAGACTACCGGGTCCCAAGAGCCTTTGGGAGGCAGCTTTTCTAGCCAACGAGTCAGCTTTCCTAGCCAACTAGTCAGCTATGCGGTTGCCTTTTGAAATTCCATGACCTTTGATCCAGCCTAGAGTAACCACGTTGTTGTTGAGGGCTTCGGTAGGGGTCTAATACTAGACCTGATGTAATCCGTGACCTATCCATGGCTAATAGTACTTATCTGCTGTTCGTAAGGATTAGGATGTTTTTACCAGTGATTTCTCTTTTGGTAATTTATGGAAACGACAGAGCTCTGCCTAAGTTACACTTGCATTACAATCTATTGCCAATTTAAATTAAAGTTTAGGTATCACATCCTGAACCTTCTTTTTTTTTAGATCAATCGGTGAAGATACAGATAGTACCAATGCATTTTGAGAGTTGTCATTTATGATTACCTTATAGGGCCTGTAAAATGTATATCTTGGTGAAATCGATTCTATGTTTGCCAGTAGCAGCAATGGAAGCTCTTTTATAGCTTCGCGCCACAAGCTACACCTCCATAACTCTAGTTGGTGTAGTTCTCATGCCTTCTGTTATGTTAAGGCATGGTTTTCTGTGTATATATGGTCCAGTTTGCGGACGACTTATGACTTATGATTGCAGTGAAACTCCACTACGTAACACTTGGTGACTATCATCAGGTACTGCCGATGGTTCTTCTACACTGTTCACAGGCGATGTGGCTTATCTAGTCTAGTCTAAACACTACAACTTTCATAGTAAAAAGAATTGAATTTTTGGGAGTTTTGTTAAACTGTGCTTTATATTTATCTAAATTTTCTTTCTAAAGGCTGGGTAGAATGGTTGAAAAACTAAACCTTCTCTTTAATAAAACTGGACCCTGTTTGATTATTAAATGTTGAAAATTGGTTTGCCAATAAAAGCATTATTATTATATTATAATAGCTATTTATGTTATCAGTTACGAAATGCCTAATTTTGTGTAACACGTGAGAAAAACTCACAAGTTACACAAAATTCCATTTCGTAACGTCTTGCATACAAGATTTTTTCTAATTTTGAAGGAAGTACCAAAAAAATAAAATTTAATATAATTGATAAAATTTTGGAAAACAAATTTAGTTTGTTGCTGTTACTTCATGTTAATTGTCAGTTTGACATTTTGTAAAAAAGTCTAAACGGAAGGTTTTTAGCGAGATTGATATATTTTGTTTTATTTTAAAAAAATGGAGAAAATTTGTAAATGAATAATAAAGAAAACCCCGACACCTAACGGTACAAGGGGATTTGATTATATATATATATATATTTTAAAAAAATGAGTGATTCAAGTTCTGAAGAGCTACCAAGCGACATTGAAGAGGCAGCGGGTATTGCTCTATTATCAGTTATTCCCAAAAAGGCAGTTTATGATTCGGTATACGAAAAATTTGTTACGTGGTGTGATAAGAAGAAAATTAAACATGTTAATGAGAAAATTTTAGTTGCATATTTTAAGGGTAAGAAAGATCTAAAAGTTTCCACATTATGGACACTTCACTCAATGTTGGTCTGAACTAAATCTGAAAAGGAATATTGATATTAAAAAATATACAAATTTGGTAGCATATATTAAAAGGCCAGAGGATGGGTACGGGGCTAAAAAGTCAAAAGTTTTTATTAAAGAAGATTTTACCAAATTTTTAGGTGGAAGCTGATGACAAAGAATACTTAATGGGTGGAGCATGCAGAAAAGCAGAATTAACATTTCTTCTAGTTGAAAATGTTATAGACGAAGGAAGCCATTTTCGTGTTGATATCCCACTTTCAAAAATAAAAGTTATACGGCAGTTTGCAATTACCACTGGAGACATTGAAAATACGAATCTTGTTGAAATATTAAGAAAATATATTAAGTTGCGTCCCCAGGTTCTTAAACACAAGAGATTTTTTGTAAAATATGCGAATGGAAAATATACCAGAAATCATGTGGGAATTAACACATTTAGAAGTCTGCCAAAAGTTATTGAACAATTTCTTGGTCTTTCAAATCATGTTCTATATACTGGCCACTGCTTCAGAAGAAGCTCTCCCATTTTCCTAGCAGACAGTGGCGCTGATATTTTAAAATTAAAAAGGCATGGAGGTTGGAAATCTACCTCTGTTTTTCGTCACCAATTGCATAAAATTTTACTTTATGCAACTGGTTACAAAAAGTAAGGCGATTCATAAAGTCAATCAGTTTTAAAAATAGTCACTTTATATGCCAAAATTAGAAAAAAGTTATTTAAGCAACTAATTAATGTTTTAAGTATTTTCATAAAAAAATCATTTTAATTTTTGTAAGAAAGTAATAATGTTTTTATCGAGTACGGTTCTGAATGTAGAGTACTGTAAGTTCAGCTATAAAACTCCAATCAGTTTTTAACAAAACAAAAGGTAAGCCCGGATGGGTTGTTTACTTGAAAGTTACGCGATTGAATTGACAAAGGTACATCAATCTTGATCAAGCTAGATAAGGAATGGCTATAATTCGAAAAAGGGCTGATGTTTGTGCAAGATTGGAATTTTCTTTCGTAACAAATTTATATTTGGAAGTTTACTTGCTTCTTTCCGGCGATTGGTGAATAAAGCAAAAACAATAACGAACGTTTCTAAATTGAGTGCAAAATGCATTGCATCGTAATAAGGTTGTTTCTATTTTCTTGGCGTTTGAAAACAAGGTAAACCTTAATTCGAAACAGATGTCATTAGCTAAAAAAGTTAGTTTTTCAGCGAAATAGTGGAAGAGTTTTTGTTGTTTATTTTGTATTCTAAACTTTCATTGAATAGAATAAGGAAGAGGAAATCTAGATGAGTCGTATCTTAATAAAAATTGTTTGCCGAATCAATCTAATCTAATTTAACAATCATTAGTTATAATTAATTTGGTGATGCGAACCTCGCTTCGCTCGGCACGCAGTGATTTACTTATAATAATATCAAATTTAAACATAATTGACGTATAATGAATCATACCAACAAATTTACTTAGAATCTCAAATAAAAATACTCGTAGGTATTGGTTCTAAGGGATTATCCTATTAGATACCCATTACAAAGTTGTTGTGTTTTAGTGTTTTAAGGTTTAATTAATGTTTTTTGTGAAGTGTTACATAGTGCACTATTCTTTTGGAACATAAATCTTTCACTTGTGTCATATATTTCCCCATGAATGCAGTAGGGATTCTTCTAAAATGTCCATACCTGCTGACATGCTGCTCCACACTTTGAGTGAAATAGAAAATTCGATTTTTTATAAATATTTCTGCTTCTGCTGTCCCCAACACAAACTTCAAATCGTACAGATGTCCAAGATCTGGATTTAAGACAATCTTAACCAATTTTTCATCTGCTGTGG
Source organism: Ophraella communa (assembly GCA_035357415.1). NCBI lineage: Eukaryota > Metazoa > Arthropoda > Insecta > Coleoptera > Chrysomelidae > Ophraella > Ophraella communa. The sequence goes on along the minus strand of CM068994.1, from coordinate 24,921,141 downwards.
CACTAATACTGAACTTTCTTTGACCTTAAACAAAATTATCATTCCTAACAAATTTTGCAGCCAATTTCACACCTCTACTTTTTAACCAATAAAATGTCTTAACTTGGACTAGTTACCGTGGCAACTAAAAAAAATAACAGAAAGTTTTTAGTGGCGCCACGATATCTATGTGGAGATTTTTTGACATCTGAAACCTTAACGTACAGACCATAGACAAATAAAAATATCTCTATGGTACAGACCTTTAAACTAGTAATTATTAAGCTATGTGACAGATGTCGGATTGGATTAATAATTTTTTTCCAAATTGTAGTGTGAAATTTTCTCACCTAATACTAAGCAATCTTAAATTATTCCTGGAAATTTTCTTTCCGGCACGAATATGTTAAGAAAATTATTAAAATATTCGTGCCTTCAAAAAATTTTAGGAAATAATTAAAGCTTTATCATTTCTACAATAAAAAATTGTAATTTGGTGGTCCCAATCTTCAAATTATTGTAATGCATTTTCGATAGTTTTATCTGTATCTGTAATATTTCTTTTTCTGTTATCGAGAATTTGTAAATTCAATACTATTTTATTATCCAACAGGAAATATTGCTGTATTGTCTATTGAAAATATTAGTAAGATGTAGGACATTTAGAGTTTCTCATTTTTTAGACCCTCATTATTGTTGAGCATTCTTGAAAGTTAATTCTTTTGGCTTAGTTAAAATTATCATATAATATTTGGATGATTAAGATGTTACGTTTAATTCCGCTTTATTCATCTGTTTAAAATATTTCTTTGTTCTATTTTCTGAAGCAGTAACACTGTTATGTTCTTAAAACGTAAGCCTAGGAATTAAAATATTGATTCTTTATTTACTTATCCACTTGAACAGATTAAAATGGCTTTCTGTTTTGATATTATTAAAGAAAGTGATCGTTTGAGGAGCTTTTACAAAAGGAAAATATTGTTTCGAGACTTGTCATTTACTCATACATTTATAGAGATGAAATTTATAAATACTAAAGTTGTTTCTGTTGTTTTAAAAGTTTGCCACGAATTTGTCCCAACGGTAAAGCTGAAGGGAAGTAAATTTATTAAAAGAAAAGTGTATTATTAAATTATTCACTGTTTTAAAATGTCGACATTGTAAAACTGTTACGTTATTTTAAAGAACAGAACAAGTTTTGATAAAATTTAAGTTTACGGAAACTTACTCATGATAATATTGTAAGTGGAAAGAAAGGAGGGATTTAAAAAAATCTGTAAAGAGTATTTACTTATTTTAATAATTACTATGAACCTAAGCGCTTTCGGCTTATAAGCTCATCATCAGAGATTTTTCAAAAATAGTTTATGAAATTAAATTATTGCAGTAAAATAAAATAAAGTTGTTAACACTTCCAAATTTGATAAAAACTACTAAGGGAGAAAATTAAAACAGTATAAAACATTACAACCGGTCAACATGAATAAAATTGGCCAAAAATATAAATCTTAAAAATTGAACCATAATTATTTTTTATAAATAAAAAATATATAGTAAGAGCCAAATAAAGTTGCGTACACGTCACCAAGGTAGTAATTCTATTGTATGTGTGGCTACATTTCTATAGAAAAGTATATGTTACTTAAGTTTACTACACAATCACTTCTAAAAATAACCCGATCAATAAAAAAACTTTTGTAACAGAATAATTTATATACTATATAGCTTTTCTGGATTAAGACGTCCCTCATTGTAAAATTGTGTGTTAAAATATTCATAAAGAGACCACCAATTAATGACGGAATATTAGTCACTCAGAAATATTGTCATGTTGCCGCGTCGTTTGTTGAGTTTTCAATCAGTGTTCTTGTGAAAAACATTAATAATACAAACTGTTTTTTTTTAAAACCACAAAGCATTTTATTTTTTGATTGTCAAAATACCCAAACAGCTAAATAGTCAATGCAAAGAACTTGTGGCTTCATTAGTTAACTATTTTAAAGAATAAAGGAAGAATAATGGACCTTTGTTTGTTATCCTTAAACGATGTGCAAGAAGTAATATATGCCAATATAATAACATTACCTTACTTTACAAAAATTTGTATTATTTTAGCATGTCTTTGAAAATACGTCCATTATTAAAAAATATTTTATTTTATTGCTTGTGGTTTTATTTTGATTATATTTAGGTATTGTTTGGTAACTCAGTAATAACCTTTCCACATTTATTGTGGAATTCCTTACTTAGTGAAATAAATTAAATGTAATTAACAAAAATTAATTAAAAAAAAATATCGCTAATTTTCAAGTTCCATTTAATATAATGTGAAATTTTCTACCTTCACGTTTTTTGATTATTTCAGTTATTTTCTGTTAATTTTCATACTTCAAGAACAATCTGACAACGCTGCAAATCTTCACAATGATGACGTGAACGCAACTTTATTTGACTTTTACTATATAAAATTAACTGCACCAAAGAGGATTTTTACAAAATTATTAATAATAAGATAATGAAAAGCAAAATTGAGCAGAAAACACAATAAATTAAAAACACATTGGAAGTGACTATTTAAACATTCCGTGGGTTGTATAAGAATTTAAATATTTTAAGTTGACTTCAAAAACAAGAAAAAGCAGATATTCCAGGAGGAATCGGCGCATGAGTACCGAAAACTATTCCACCTGAATTTTTTTATGTGATCCTCTTCAAATTGTCCTCCTAATGATATAAATGCATGTTGCCATGGCGCAACCCGGTGCCATATTGTTTAAACCGAAATTGTTTAAACAATTACAAGGAATTGTTATTTTTCAAACGGACAAATTTTTTTTATATTCTTTATTGAAATACCAATAAAAAAGGTCCTATGACTTTTCACGATAAAGTTAATATTTTTAAAGATATGAATTTTTTAAAATTCGAAAAATCTCAAATTTGGGTACTTTCGACCCATGAAAAATATATTAAAAAAAAAGATAATGTGAAAGTAATAAATGTTTTTAATTCTCTATACAATAGTTAATAATATTGTTAATAGAGATTTAAAAAAATTTCATTGTTTATATCTTTTTTTTAATTGTTAATTTGGCGCGCTCACAAGTATGCATCGCTTACTTTTAAGTATCGTTGTCTCTCTCTGACTCATGCGTTGCGTCGGCCTCTCTGTGTCTTGAATCATTATCATTTATCTTAAAAACTATCAACTTTATCAAAATTGTTAAAGAAAGCAATGTTATTAGATAATAATTAAATTGTGATTTCAAAAAATGTTCAAATACCATTATATCTTACTATTGTTGATATAAATGCAAAAATTGCTATGATAATAACAAAAAAGTAATATAAACTGATAATAGTATATTAAGGTACTCGTACATTTCAGCCTTTTGCTCGCAATTCTATTGCTAGCTTTTTTTGTGAAACAACTGCGCATGCGTTTCAGACTTTTGACTGCAACAAAAAGGCGCACAAAAGTATAGAACCATTTCTATTTATTCAAGGTCAAATCTGCGCAATCCCGCCTGTTTTTAGGGAATTTTGATCGGACAACCCAAAATCTATGTTGGCAGAAATGTCAGTTTACGTCAGCTGATTCTATGCTGTTGTCCTATAAGCATAATAAACTGAAGTATTTTATGATAATATCTATATGTTTATTCCGAAGTTCGTGTGTACTTACAGTTTGTATTTATATGAAAATCCATGTTTTAAATTAAAGGTAACGTAACTTCAAATATTAAGAAACTGATAACACTTGTCAAATGACAAAAAAAAATCTCAAAAGTTGCGGCAATGTACGAAGGCATGGTCAAAATTTGCTAGCAATTCAAAATAGACTTGCAGGAAAAAGGCTGAAATGTACGAGTACCTTTAAACAACGCATTTCATATGGAATTCTGTTATGACACGAGTTCAAGTTTAAAAAACGAATCGCGAAGCGATGAGTTTTTTAAAGAACGAGTGTCACAACAGCCATATGAAATAAGTTGTTTATAATATTTTTTATATTTTGCCCTTTTTACCATTTTTTAAATTAATTTTTTATTTTTATGTGATTACGAAAATTTTTATTTTAAGAAGTATGTCGGCAGCACTGTGTAATTTATAAAATTTGACAGTTGTGACATTTAAATTATCAAATGTTAATGTTTTAAAATATTTTAAAATGAATAATATACCAATAATAATATATTATATAAGTAAAATATTATATTCATATTCACAGATACTTTCTTAAAGAACTATATAAAATTAATAAATTGCTATTAGCCACAAATGTCATTGTCAATAGTCTTGCCTTTAGATACTTCACTCATGTCGCCAACCATTTAAAACAAAAATTTGCGTGCGTAAAAGTTACATTACGATACGCAAATGCGTTTTATAATGAAGATTTTTATAAGTGCAAAATATAAAAAAGTAATTTTAATGACATATGCTTAACTTTTGAAAAATTGATTTTTAGAAAAAAATTTGTTAAAAACAAGTTGTAGGCAATTTAATTATTATCTAATAACATTGCTTTCTTTAAAAATTTTGATAAAGTTGATAGTTTTTAAGATAAATGATAAATAATGATTCAAGACACAGAGAGGCCGACGCAACGCATGAGTCAGAGAGAGACAGCGATACTTAAAGGTAAGCGATGCATGCAAATTAACAATTAAAAAAAGATATAAACAATGAAATTTTTTTAAATCTCTATTAACAATATTATTAACTATTGTATGGAGAATTAAAAAAAATATTACTTTCACATTATCTTTTTTTTTAATATATTTTTTATGGGTCGAAAGTACCCAAATTTGAGATTTTTTGGAATTTTAAAAAATTCATATCTTTAAAAATATTAACTTTATCGTGAAAAGTCATAGGACCTTTTTTATTGGTATATCAATAAAGAATATAAAAAAAATTTGTCCGTTTGAAAAATAACAATTCCTTGTAATTGTTTAAACAATTTCGGTTTAAACAATATGGCACCGGGTTGCGCCATGGCAACATGCATTTATATCATTAGGAGGACAATTTGAAGAGGATCATATAAAAAATTTGAGGTGGAATAGTTTTCGGTACTCATGCGCCGATTCCTCCTGGACTAAGATTAATTAAGCGAAAATATTGCACAAAACACTGCTGGTGGATTTGTCCCAGGGTCTCTCCACAGGCCTTCATACGAGAATACTACTCTCGCTTTGAAAAGCCTGTTACATAATCATCACTAAAATATTTTTTAAATGTTGTAGACATAAATCGCATTTTTCTTAAAAAGAATAGCGTTAGTCGTAATTATATATTCATAAATCGTTTTTGTGGATAAAAAATTGTTTTCGATTCATAAAAAAAACCTGTCACGTGTGTTGTGTAATAATGTAGTAAAAAAAGTGATTATGGTCGGAAGGAGGAGTGACAGCCCACGCCTCTTCTGGACATACACATTAACCTAATTGAAATCTGAGTTTAATCATTTTCCGATACTGGTCTTCGGAAAAATACTTTTTATATTGGAAACACGAAAAAACACAATTTCCTCGAAGCTAATTATTTTGAAATAAAATCTAAAAATAGATATACAAGTTAAAGATTTTTATTTGTTATTGAAAGCTAGGTAGTTATCAAAAACTATTTTCCTACGACTATACTGAAATTTGTCAGTTGTAAAATCTCTCACTGATTAGTAAATGTAGTTTATTGTACACTGGTTTCTATTTCGCTCTAATTACTATGGAAACTAGTGCACAATATATCCATTGTGTACTAATAAATACAAGAACATGAAGGCTACGATCTTATGTCTCCAAATAAACAACAATTTTTTACAGTTGCTTTTCAGTATAGCTTACAAAAGCCAATATTGTAAATATAAATGAATTTTTACTAAAAATAAGATGGAAAATTGTTGTTCACTTGTGTGAACGAATAATAACAATTTATTATAGAATCGTTTAACTAAATTTTCATTTTTTTTAACGACAGTAACTACAACTTCTTTTTATTACATAATCAAAACAAAAAGTGCAGTACATCGTTTGATGTTGGACTTTTATATATATACTAATTTTACTAATTACCGCAAACAATTGTTGTCAGATATACAAAATACAGTATTGGCTCTATTAAGATTTGATTATGAACGAATATTTATGTTCTTAACAAAAATAGTGATATTGAGTGAGAAATACCAACTCGCATATAATTCGTTCATTCAATGGCGTAAAGAGCATAAAACAAATTCTTTTTCTGAAAATATTCTATCTCCAAGAAATTAAAACTTTCAACATTATGGGCAACATTTTGCGGCCAATGTTTTTTAATTTCTCTGAAAGTATATAATTAACTAGGAAGAAATCCTAAATCTCCCTACACAGGTTTATTAATTGGTGTTTTATTTTGTTATCAAAATTTCATTACTCCAAATTGTGTTTCAACCAAACGTTATTGTTATAGACTAAGTCTAAATTAATAAGCATACAATTTAGAATAATTATTATATGCTGCTTTTTACCAATAAAAAGCTATAAGCGGATCAAGCAAGTCGTTGCGGTTGCTATGGTTACACCCCAAAAATTTGTGGAGATAATATTTCGTTTGCCGTTTTGGTTCAATAATTGGTAATTGTGTCTTCGAGTTTTCTGAACAACATAAATTTTTTCTTAATTTTTTGGTAATCTTTTTACCTTAGTAAAGTTTACTTACCTTCTTTCACCACAATCCATATTATCCCTTATATGTTCGAAGTTTGCAGTAACAGAAGTAAAAGTAATCCTCACGAATAGTAAATTATTTTTTCTACAAACGTCTATAAAAGAATCATTTTTGTCTAAAATGCCATTTTATGACACTGGTGTTAAAAGTAAGTCAATTGTAGCACTAGTGCTATTTTTAGAGAAAATATAAAAACAAAATTTAAAATAGAGTGTATATTTAATTAAACGTATTAGTGAAACAATGATTATAAGAATCTCATTACCAGACTGGTAGTGTGTATAACACTTTTAATTGGATTTTAGTAATTAATATTAGAAAGACTATACCAAGAAAGATACCAATGTTATCAGCCGAAGTTTTGGACAAAATTTAATCCTCTGCTACTGTACTGGACGCACAGCCACCAAAAATCGCAGCAACTCAAAACGTTAGATATATTTCATCCGGGGCTTCTGCGAGAAATTTGTCTATTTATTCCCTTGTCAATACTTTTCACTTTTTAGGTCGATATCCTTCATCCAAAAAAGCCACTAGCTTGTAATATCTGCTTATGTCATGATTACTTGTGTTCATTAACGACTTCAACATAGAGTAATTTGACCAAAGCGTTGACGATTTTCATTATTTGGTCTTTTCAAAGTATGCAAGAAGCACTTTTTCACAGTGTTGGACTAATCTCCAAGAGAATGCCTGCCAACCAAACTCATTACTCATTACTCATTACTCAAACTCATTACTCTAGCATACTTCAAGACGGGCGGCGATTCCTCACACATTCTTCATATAATATTCAATAATATACGTCCACCCATTCTTTCTCCCTTCTTAACATTATCTCCACCATGTTTTCCCAATAAACTGCTTCTCCAAGTTTTCTCTCCAACGTCTTTAACACTTCCTCGTTCTTCCAACATCTAAACACGTGTCTCTCATCATCTTCCACCTCACACCTCTGGCACATTTCAGTTTCTCTCTTCCCAATCTTATGTAAATACCCCACCCTTGACCCATGTCCAGTGAGCACCTGGGTCAAGTAGTCCACCTTCTCAAACTTTCGTTTCATCCACTCATTGCTACTCCCACCTTCTCACAATTTTCTCCTCTATACAATCCTGAATTACCTGTCTTGTTTCCTCTTTGCACTAGTCATCAAGTGTGACCTTGACAGCTGCTATTGCACCCACTATCCTTTACCTCTGCCCCACCCTTAACAAAATCCCTCTCTGCAGCTGTAGTATTGGCTTTATCCTCGCATGGATCCCCGCTGTTTCACTCCACTCTTCTGCGTACAGCATCCTCTGCTCAATCGTCCTGCCAATAACTTTCCTCTTCCATTCTCCCGGTCATTTCTTATTACACATCAGTCGCTCCAGCAATGATGCCTTCACCATATGGTGCTTGAATAATAGTTGGCTATCCAACCACATATCTCATCATCATGCTCATCATCTTGCTTCGTCCCTTTACGAGCAATAGCTATAATCAGTAGATTGTTATTTTATGTATTACATTTCAATATAAATTTAGGTGTAAACTCACCTATGTAAATGTACATCTCAACAAGTAATCAAACAACATGTATGCAACAAACACCAAGAGAAACAATAAACATGCAGAATTTAATACTACATATTCAATTTACTTCTTGTTCGAAATTTACAGTTAATTTCATAACAGCCAGTGTGTTAGATAAAACTTTTAAAACATTTGTTATAGGTAAATATTAAGAGTTCTTTCTCTGTGCTTGTATCTTTGTATTTATTATTACAGTCGTAGTTTAAGGATAGTATTCATCTTGCACAGACGAAATTACCTCTTGTCATATACTATACTATGCTCCAGGAATATTTTACAAAATGATGCTTAAAAATTTAAATACTGGATTTAAAAAATGTTTAAAAAAATATGTAGAGATTGTACTTCAATATTTGACTAATAATAATATTTTTTTTTTCTTTTTAGGTAAGTCCATTAATATCTACATTTGACTATCTTCAAAAATGTAAGTAAAATTATGGTAAACCGAAAATATTAAACATTAAAACTACCATATAAGACTATTGTTGATAATTAAAATTATCTTAAAGTTCCAGAGAATGCTTTCAATAGAACATAGCTGCTGCTTAAAGCATACTTCTTAGAGTCGATCATCTGCATTAGCTAATACTTTAATTAGAATAATTAAATTTAATGATGGTGTTAAGTTTGATAACTTTCTTCTATCAGATTCTAACCTTAAAATGACACCAGGTGTAGGAAACTCATTTTGGAACGTTTATTTACCCATTATGGCGAAAAAGATCATCAACTATTACTAACAAAAGCTCCAGGAAATTATCAATTCATCATTCAGCATTTACAAGGAACAAATCCGGTACTTTATTACGTCAAAGGATGGGTTAAAAACAGTAGATAAAATCCAATATCTAGGTCATCAGCTGTAACTATAGTGTACTATTCGTTACGATAGTCATTGTGAAGAGCTTCCAGTATTAGAAGAACTTTTACGGGTGGTGCTGCAGGAATTAAAAGAAAAAGAATTTGTTTGCAGACTAAATTTACAATCAACGGTTTGATTGAAACTCCAAGAAGAACCAAGTTGAGGTTCGTCCAGTGTATTTTACCCCAACACGACGCTTCTTTATTGGCTATAGCATATTGGACAATACATCAGTTTAAAGATCTCTAAAGACTGTGAGCTTCCCAAAAGGGTATCGACTGCTTGGTGGGTACATAAGTTCGGAAGTTTACTCCCTCATATTAATTATCTTTAAACCTTTTCAATGTTTGTCAAGTATTATTTAGCTCAATTGATTGTGTTAACCTTTACTTTTTGGAAGTTCATCTTACTTAGAACAATAAATAACTGAACAGTTAAACTAAACTTCCACTATTTATTCGAAATATTCGCTTTAAAATTCAATTATAGCTGTTTTGCTAATAACTAGCATCATAAGATTGACATATTGAAATTACATTTTGTTTGTTTGTAACTAGGTACTTGATGTTGATAAGGAGTTAAGGCTAGGCCAAGTAAAGAAGTAATAAGACATAACAATATTAAGGCCTGGATGTATTTTCCTCTAAGATCAGTATAACTGTGCAATGATATAGATATATATGTTCTTAATAAGATGGACTTCCACAAAGTAAGGTTAATACAATCAATTTCCAATACTTTTATACGAACGATGTATTCAGGTTTGGCACCACATTTTTCTCTCTGCAGGAGATAAGAACAGATAAAAATAGAGAGGCAAAAACAACATACAAACAAAATATTGCCAATAAAATGTCTAAAAAGACCTTTTCGTTGGTTGACTTTAATATTATTAAACGCAATGTCTGTTTGTGAAGTTTTTACAATAAAAAAACGTCCATTTTAAAAGTTTTCATTTAAATTCCCGCAGCTTTAGAGGTGAAATTTAAAAATGCAAAAGTTGTTTCTATTGTTTAAAGTTTGTAATTAAATTTTCTTAACGGTAAAAGTATAAGTCTTGGATGTTAAAAGCATTTCAAAGAAAATGGAAAGAAGTTTCTTTAGTTTTATATAATTCTGAATTATTAAAATTTACTGCAAAGATACAAACTAAAACCATTAAATAGGGAAACGTGGACAAAGAGAACATAAAAAGCAACAGATAGCTGAACGAAAAATAAAAATATAAATTGGTATTTGTTTGTCAATATTAATTTTATATTTTTCTAATTGCTTATTTAAAAAAAACAATTGCTTTGGATATGGCTTTACTATTAATATCAACATTTTTTGTGTTTCTTTAATATTTCTCGGTAATTCCTGGTTTTAGTTTTTGTTGTTTGTTAGGAATTTTAATTTTTGTGCCAAGATTTGACATAAGAGTAACTAATAAAGTCACTTTATAATATTATTTCTTTATCTAGAAAATATTATGCAACGTAAATGTACTGAATCCTAATCTCTAATTGAAGGTTTGACCTGCATCTGTCTTTGTGTATCTTCCCACCTCAGTTTTTCTATCAATTTCCTATCAATGCGGTGTTTATTCCTCCCTGGGCCAACTTATAAGCCTTCTCATTCCTCCTGATTTCTTTCTGCTCCGTTATCTATACAACTGTAAACATATTACAGCTTCCTAGCTGTTACAGCTCCATACAAGCTTTGAGTTTACCAGTACTGTCTAGAGCTGCTTGACTAATAGCGCAATTTCTGCTTAAATTAAAGTCCTTAGGCATAACTGGATTTTAGTCCATAGTTTCGTTTTGCATAATCCAACTCCTGTACCAACATCCTTTAGATAAAACGAAAGTGGCGAGTTTTATATTACTAAATATGTTATGCTACTTTTCCATTTTAGCTTCGATAAGGACCAAAATTTGAATTTAACATTTCTTCAACCAAAGGTTGAATTTAAAAATATTTTGGTTCCACAAGATATAGTCTGTTTTGTAGCAAAGTGCGTGAAAACTTCTCGCCATAACCTTTTTTGTGATAAGCACCTGAAAGTGCTACCTAGATACTCATCCGAACCTATTTTCCACCTAGTATTGTACTTCATCTGTGAACCTGCCTTTCTGGATATCTGGATAGAAATCCATGCGTTTATAAAGGGTGAGATAGTATTTTTATACAATTACATATCTATCTATTTTTTCTCATCTTTTCCAATCTCTTCTGCCATAATCTAACTTTCTCCTCGTCTTCTATTTATAGACACTTTCTCTTGAAGGTGTATTGGCATCACTGCTTCTGCGTCTTGGGCCACCTCTGGGGATACCATACGATAAACACTGATGATCTTTAGGGGTTCTCTAACGTATGGACTACAGTAGGTGTATCCATGTCAATATGTCAAATCGCTCCCAGTAAAAATATCACTTTTTTAAATTGTTGATTCAGATTGAAAGTAAATTTGGTTTGGCTTTGGTCTGTTTATCTTTAGTAATGTGAGGTAATGAGGTATACTAGCTGAGTACCTACTATGAAGTTTTAACTTAAGCTCAGAAATAAACGCCGTTAATTATTGGCGCCCAACGTGATGTACGATGATCTAACATGATCTAACAAAAGAGAAAATAGCTTGAAAACCTCTAATCTGCACCAAACTGTTTAAGTGGAAATCATCCTTAAAAGAGAAAAATCGTGGACCATTTTTACTACTTATTTTTTTCAAGTATCCGAGGTCTGGCTATTAAATAACGAGACTGCTTATGAAAAAGAGTTTTATTTTAAAAATTATTCGAATGCTCCACTTCAATATACTCCCCTTTCCTCGCCACACATCGTTCCATTCGTCTTTCCATTGGTCAAAGCAATGCTGGAAGTCTTCTTTTGTAGGAGCATTTAGGAGCTCCGCCGATTTTCGCTTTATCTCTTCCACCAACTCGAACCAGGTTCCTTTTAAGGCAGATTTGATCGGAAACATCAGGAAAAAGCCACAGGGTGCTAAATCAGGTGAGTACGGCGCGTGTTCGAGCACAGGATTGCCTCTAGCGGCTAAATAACGCTTCACAGACAGCGCGTTATGAGCAAGGGAGTTGTCCTGGTGCAAGATCCACGATTTGTTTTTCCACAACCCCGGCCGTTTCTTACAAACTCGCTCTCGCAGCGTTGCCAAAACTTTCAAATAGTAAGTTTGGTTTACAGTTTGACCCTCTGGAACCCATTCAGTTATCACGATGTAGGTATAACTTACTATTCGCTTTTTTAGTAACGTTTGAAATATGCTCCGACCAACTCAAATTTTCAGTAATTGTTACACCAAGGTCACTATATGATTTCACGGTATCCAGTAAATGCCCGTCTATCGAGTAAGACAAATGAGGGTTATTTTTCCCCAAATGTAAAACCACACACTTATCTCTATTTAGAGGTAACATCCAATCCGAACACCACCTGAAGATCGAATCTAAGTCACTTTGTAAGTCTTGCCCATTGAAGAGTGGGCCAGCAAATATTTTTGTATCGTCTGCGTAGAAAGCTTTCTTAGATTTAATATGAGATTCAAGATCACTGGCATGCAACACAAATAGTAGTGGACCCAAAACAGATCCTTGTGGAAGACCACTTAAAACCGATTTTTTAGATGACAGCGACTTGCCAACTCTAACACAAAACTCCCGGTTTGTTAAAAAATCATTAATCCACTCAAGAAGTTGTCCGCGAATGCCAAAATGTTCTAGTTTATACATCAATTTTCTTCTTGGTACTCGATCAAAGGCTTTTGCAAAGTCTAAATATATTACGTTTTTTATTTAATGCTGCTGTCCACTCATTAACACATCACAGGTTAGTTAGGTTTTTATTAGGTTATCAAATAATCAAAACTTGGTCGGTCGTGAACAGTTTTAAAACATTCTTACTGTCCACTACTATAGAATTAACTTGTTGAGAAATTGAAATATTGTTAAGACAAATTAGCTTTTCACAATTTTTCCATTAGAATTCTTTTACATTTATTTTCTATGTATAGTCAGATTTTGTAAACCGCTTTCTAAATATTGGCAGAAGACACCTATTCGCCACTCGTTTGATCTCTACGAGTCCTGCGTATAAATTATGCACATAATCTATTAATATTCAACCACTGTGTACCCTATTTTTCACGTGCCAGGTCAAGTCTTACGAGGTTTATATCCATATGCGGTGTGCAAAAATGTATATTTAAAGCAGTTTCCAGTTTACGTATTTTATTGTAGGTAACATCCTCGTGTCTTTGTCTTTGTGCACTTCCTAAATGTACGATGTCGATTCTCATTATCCTTTATCGTCCTTAATTCCCCAATTACCCTAGCGTATACTAGCGACGTATTACCGTTACATGCGTCAAAGTAATTTTAATACTAATTTTAACGTTCTTGGAGTTGTCGGTACACTGAAAGAAATAAGTTATTGATTAAGGTACAACAATATTAAAATGTTTTTATTTAAATGATTAAAAAAATATTGGAGGTCACATTCAGGAAAAGTGTTAAAAACTATAAAATTGCATGCTTAGGTTCTATGTCAATGGTCGTTCAACTTTCCAAACTGACTTGGAATCGACAGACTTATGAAAATAATGTTTCACACTTTAAATAAACCGAACAATCGAAATATAGAAAAGTAGCGAAAGCACAGTAAATACTTAAAAGCAGTAACAACAGTTTTAAAACACATTTAAAACTGATTGGCTTTTGATTCTTTATCAGAATCAACAGTAAAAAATTTTAAAATTGTTAACTAGTTTAGCTGAGTTTGCATCCATGTATAATTTCTCAGCAAAAAAGGGAAAGAAAAAATGCATCGCATCGAGCAGCAAAACTTACTTTCATGTTGTTGAAAGTAGTTTCATGTTGTTTCAATTACTTTCATGTTGTTTCAAGTACGTTCATGTTGTCCCGATTAGAAGGCCAAAAGAATTAATGCACTACACTGGAAGGATGTAGACGGCAGCTGCACATTTGTAAGGCAGCCTTTTAAACTGTGTGAAGGACTTTCATGTTGTTTGAAGTACTTTCATGTGGTTGACTATTTAACACCCCCTTGTTGCAGCCCATGACATATAAAACCATGTTGCCAAATTAGAAGAACATCGACCCACGCTTTCGATAGGCTACCATTTAAACTTGAGCACCCATAACCCCAAAATTTACATCCCAGCCACCGTAATACTCTATTGAATGACAATGAGGTTTAAATTTTCTACCTGTTCCGCGAAAATATTTACAGTTATTCATATGCCATTCAATAGAGAATTTCAAAGAGTGTTTACCCAGAAAATATGGTTAGGGTACCTCAAAAACTGTAACGGTTATGTATGATGTAGTTGAATTTGAGAGATCAAGTTTGGTCTCCATTAGACAGTTAAAATATTAATGCACTGCACAGGAAGAATGTAGACTGCTGCCGCACATTTGTAAAGCAGCTTGATAAAGTATGCAATTGTGTTATATTTGTTCAATGTCAAAATCAGCAATAGTTTTTGAATGTTCGTGTCAGACCGTTCAAAACTTGTGACCGTATTAGAGGGCAATAGACAGTAGATTCGACCTATGGTCCTTGAGTAAAAAATTGAGTAAATTTATGTTTAAAAAGCTCACATTTGAATTTTAAAGTTGACGGGTGCCAGCGTTTTTGATAATCTTCCAAACTAACCCCACAAATAATGTTATTCCATGAGTGGTTTCCACACTGTATATTAGGACACATAGAAATTAATTAAATAACTGAATAAGATAGTATATGCTCACTACATTTATCGGATAGTAAAAATTAGCTTTTAAATTACAATGACAGCCGTGTCGCTGTAATTTTTTCAATTATTATTATTCTTAATAAGATGGACTTCCAAAAAGTAAGGGTTAGTACAATAAATTTGATATACACAAATCAATGTTTATATCAAACTTCAACTGTAATAAGAATATTAAATTAATAGATCTTTCTTGGTATAACTGGTTAAAAAATTTTGATTGCAATAAATTGATTATTAACAATCGATTTTTGATTTACCTATCTATCCAACAGAAATGATAGTCATAAGAGCGTATGAAATTTACACAAATTTTGAAATACAAATTAATTTTAAAATAATTACAAGCATATATTGATTCAATAATTTTTAGCTCTTTCAAAACAATTCAAATTGTTATTAAACTTAACCATATTGGCACCCAACGTGGGGCATACATTACTGAATACGCTTCGATATTTATGCAATTATGTGCTCATTAAAAAGAAATGTAAATTTTTCGATAATTAAAGTAAAAATTGTCACACATACAACAGTCTAATGGTGCTCACCTGAATTGCTGGTTTCTCGAGGTCTTGGGAGCTCCCACTGCGACTTCTCGTGCTGTATGAGTTTCTACACTATTCAAACTAATTTAAATTCGTTCCGTAAAATTTTCTTTTATTGCGGAAATCACTATAAATTAAAAAGTTCAACCTTTTTTTTGAAAATTCTCGAAAAACCCCAAACCGTTCTTTTCAGTCTTGTAGTCGACACTCGTGCCTCCCCTCGTTCATGTCTTTTTTATGGCTTTTTATCACGACAACAGGTTTACCAACTAGAATATTGTATGCTTTTGAAAGTTATTAGTTGAACGAATTTGAGAAATTATATTAAAAATTGTACTTTAGAAAAGAAAAAAAACCGGTACGTGCGTAGACAATTACAATTGACTAATTTTAAAATCATTTAAATAAATGTAAAAAAAGTATGCTTTTTTAAATTGTTGCTTTTTTTGCTTTCCTTGCCAATATTATTAAAAGTCTATTTCTATAAAAATATTATTAATTTCTACATTTTCTTGATTTCATTTTGATTGGGGAATCATAAAACTGTCAACAAACATAATAATTTTAAAGCTAAACAGAAATCATAAATATTATATTCGGTTTTTATTTAAACTTGTCAATGCTCCGATAATTAGACATTCTTTTTGTCAGTGTAATCTTAACGTTAATTTCGAGCGCCTGGTACAAAACCTTTGGGAGCATAGAGCGAAGAGAAATAGTTTGAACTGGGGCAATATAACGCTCTCAGTGATGTTCTTCTGGAATACAAATGCTTAAAGTTTGTGTTTGATAACGCGTCTCGAGTGGAGAGATCTCGGTTGAAACGAAAAGGAATTCTTCTCCGCTATCGAATCGTTCAGATTTTACACACCTTGTCAGGGAAAGTTTTTCAAGAGCGGTCGTCTCGCTTACTCTATACCCTCTTTCTCTTTCCGTTTTTAAGTACCTACGAAAGCCCTTCTTGTTAAATTACTTCACTTATAGTCCGGTGGAATTTAAAGGCTCCGTATTGCTTTTCTGTTTTTGGATTTCTGAGATATTTCAAAGAAGGTGTTGATTTTCTTGGAGTAAAAGGTATTATTTCATTTCAAGAGCAGTTTATTTGGTGTCACGTTTTCCAAAATCCATCCATAAGTGGATTTTCGACGAAGATAACAACACAATATAACAAATCGATGCATTTTATTTTATTGACCAACACTCTTTGTTTAATTAGATGCTCTATTTGATTTTATTTGTCATGTTTCTAACACTGATTTATGTACCTGCAGTTTTCTTAGATATCTGCATATTCTTATCTTTTTTTTAATCAATATATTATAACAGAGGTTGTCATGGACATACTGACCTGTCTTATCCACGAGTCCAGGACTCACTGACAATTCAATACCTACCTACTGACCGACTAACTAACTGACGATTCACTAAACCTCGATAACATAAGGCTAGTTTACAAGCTGCACTTGTATTGAGCAATCACCTATCTGTTATCAAATACGTAATGACCAGTTTAAAATGAAAGGAGTAGAAAAAGAAAATTGCTGTAAAATTTTGCAGTTAAAAGAAACACCAAAGAAATTGCTAACATAAGAGTTAGAGATATAATGCAAATATACAGTATGAAAAAGCCAAATGGAATAAACTAATTATTTTGGTTACCTATTGTACATATTTATAGAAAATCCTTAAACACGACAAATTTAAATTATAAATTGACATTATTTCAAGTAAAAATTTGATCCATACCGTCAACCTCCTTGAAGTTACAGTGACAGTTACAACCCCCAATTTTTTGCACAGTAACCAAAATAATGAATTTATTACATTTGGCTTTACCACACTGTTTAATACCACACAGTATGCAGATATAGGGGTCTATTCTGTAACCATTCCGTTAAATTTTAGAGGGCGTTAAGATTTTAACGAATGTTGATTTTATTTAGGCATTCACTAACTAAATTTACGTTAAAATTTGAAAAGAATTCCGTTAAAACAATCCGTTAAAATTTTGTTATTTAGAGGCATGTTAAAACAAAGCTTTAAAAAATAAATGAGTGTTAAAATGGCGTATTTTGATATTTTTAGAGAAATTTTAAAAGATAATAGTGTTAAAGAAGATTAGTAGATTAAGATGATCACAATGAGGATAGTAATATTCATAGAAACAACAATTGGCAAGCAAGATGTCAATAAATAAGGGCTATGATTATGCAGTAATATTTTTAGGAATAAAAATGCTAATATAATTATTAAAAAGTACTCCAACAATTTATAAGAATCTTTGAATCTTTGATTATTTATTTTAATGTTTGTATAATTATAACAAAACCTATTATAACAAAATATTTATTAAAAAACATAAAAATATTACCAGATTTTAAAATAAACAACCATAAAATTCCTGACAGAAAAACAAAAACACTGATCTGAAAGTAACAACATGAGTAACACTATTTTTGTCTCTTTTCTACTTGTTTTTAGCCAATTGGTTTAAAACTGTGGCTAAACATCTAATAGAGCGGGCAATTGCAAATTTGAAATTTGCTAAATATTGTGTCAGTTTATTGCATATTCAGCACAAACTTTTCTAGTTTTAATCCCCTTCCTTTGTATTTTATTTCTTTTTTCTTTTCTTGATACATTTCCAACAGGGAGAGGCAAGTTTACTTTTTCCAATTAATGTGCTTCCTTGGTTGAGAATTCCTTAAAATAATATTAAATGAATAAATAGTAGGTTCGTTCCAACAAACAATCAGGGATTCGTTTCGGATTGTTTTCAAATTTGTTTCTACGCATGCGCGCATTTTAGGAAATTTGAAACTAGTCCACAACTGTTCTGTTGGAACACTGTAGTACTAGTTTGACATTTAACACATGACAGTGCAACAAGTGGAAAATATTTTCTCATTCCGAATTTTTTGGGCGAACACGAATTTCCTCAATTATTTCCTCGAGATAATCGCTGGATTCGTCTTCACTGTTGAATGCAACAATACTTTCGTCTGATAAATCGCTGTTGCCAATATTTTCATCTGAGCCACTGTAACTCATATTTATATTAAATAGATTTCCCCAGGATATAAATATATAATACGCGAAAAAAAAAAGTTGAATTAGTTGGTTGTCTCTGATTAAATGAACAAACACGTGGTTTCGAATGATCAAATCTTCTTTGCGCATGCGTCTGATTTATAGTTCGTGACAAATTCACAAACTCTTATGATAGTTTTCAAACCGTTTGTGTGTAACGTTGGAACAGCTTACTATCAGTCACCAAACTGTCACAAATTGTTGTTGGAACGCTAAAATGCACATGCGCATGCTCATAACAATCTCTGATAGTTTCGGACTCTTGTTGGAACGAACCTATTAATTAGTTTTGAAAAAGTGTTTAAAAAATACTATGAAAATTTCTTAATAGGTACTTACTATGTTTACAGTCTCATTATATATACATATAGGTGCATTGTCAGCTTCATTAAATAAAAAAAAAGACAAAAGGTTCAAAGGAAACTCAAAGTCTATCCCACAACTGTTTTTTATTAATTGTTGCAACTAGTTTCGGTCCTATAGGACCATCATCATATAGGAACATCATCATAAAATGTAAGAATAGTGTCTACTTCAGATATAGTTTTTTAAAAACTTTTGAAATCTCTAGCATCCCTTTGGTTTAATGGACCAATATTATGTTTTTCATACTTATCACTACTATATATTTGTTTTTAGTGGGATATTTTCCTGTTTGGAAGTTCGTTCTACGAAATTCCATCCATATGGGAATAATGAGTTTCTACCCTTGGAACTTCGTTTGTTCCCTAAGGTTTCCTTTTTAAAACATGCTTCATGCAGTCACGTCATTCTCCTTTCTTCAAATTTCTTCAAAAAGCTTTCTTCTACAATAGCTAAATTGTATAATCTGCTCCCATTCTTGGGAATAGCTATTACTTCAAAATTTATCTCATCTAATTTTAACTTTTTTGATATTCTCCATTACATTCCCTATTTTTGCTATTGGGGTTTAAAATTTAAAAGGAATATTACAATTTCCCACTATTTCCATATCGGTCTCTACTTTTTGAGATGTTATGACAAGTAAATTATTATCCCTTAAAAATTTTTTTAATCTACTGTGTTTTTTTTTTGTCTCACGACTTTTTACGCCTGATGATGGTCCTATAGAACCGAAACTAGTTGCAACAATTAATAAAAAACAGTTGTGGGATAGACTTTGAGTTTCGTTTGAACCTTTTGTGTTTCAACCCACATATTGAGATATGGATAGCTTACAAGATTCATTAAATGAAGGTGTATATTTATAAATATAATCTGTCTGGTATTTCTTCAACTGAATTATTTAATTTTTAAGAGATTCCAGCCTCCACTAGGGCCAGTTGTCTTTCTTCTAAGTCAAAGGTTTAACTGGACCACCTCCTCCTGTACCTTGGGGACCATATTTTATGTCCCTTGTTTGTCTTTTAATATTTGCTACCCTTCACTTAAAGTCTAAAATAACATTTAACTTATAAAATGGCCAAATCATTTAATTTAAATAAATCCATAGGTTTTATCTTGCCACCCATCAAAATTTTCTTTTCTATTAGGAAACTTATAAAATATTCTTTTTGTTCTCTTGTTATTCTTTAGCTCTAGACAAATTTGATTAATAGTTTGAACACAAAAACATTAAAATAAACCACAAATTTAACTATGTTTCACTAGGTATTATGGGTTGGAATTTCTTCTTTTTTGCTTTCTTTGATTTACAAAGCTAACTTACATCAATGTTGCCAAATGTTGTACACTATTTTTAACGGCATCCTTTAAAATTACATATTTTTAACGGTCCTCTTAAAACTGTGTGTATAGAATACCTATTCCGATATTATTATTTAACGGACCTTTAAAATATATATTTTTAACGACCTTTAAAATTTAACTGAATAGTTACAGAATAGACCCCGAAATCTACAACAGACAACTCGTATTTGTGGATTTGAATTTCTGCTTTAAATATTTAAACAGTACCTAAATACATCTCTTCTCTACTGCTCCATATTCTACATTTACTGTTAGGAGTAATTAACAGTTTCTCTGTTAAATTTGATTAAATAAACTTTGCGAATACTGTTTTTTTGCATCGTCCGTTTCGTTATTCTTAATTAAAATCAACTTGTGCGTCTATCATTGTTAATAATACTTTATTGTGTTGTTTTTACATTTTCGCTTGCTTAATTAAGTGTAGGGTTGATGCTTTGTATTGTCGGAAAGGACTTAAATGAGACATATTCTCGCTGCGGATTTTTTTCCGCTGTTGTACGTCAAAGGATAACAAACATTCCACCTAATTTCCTCTCCTAGTTTCATTTTCTCGGACTGTAACACAGAAATGACTTACGCACGCCGTTAAATATAAAGCGACCTCCTTTCTCCATTGAAATGCTAATAGAAGATTCGGATACAAGAATCTGCTAGTTGGAAATTTATTCGAGGAACCGTAGCAGCAACATTTACATAAGTATTTCGCGAGTGTGATGACTGTTTGAGATTCGGAATTTATCTCAGCTGATTATTTGACAAAAAAATTTTAATTTGAACACTACTCTCGACGCGCGATGATAGATGGATTTTTTTGGTTCTTGGTATTTATCTTTCTTCAGTTGAATACTGCGAGGAGGAAATGAAAGCGAAAAGGGGAAAACTTGAAGGAATTTTAATTTTTAACTTTCAAAAACGTGACAGTTAAACAGATGGATTGTGCTTAAAAAGGAAACACAAAAAGATGATTTCGTTGTCTATGCTTTTTGGGGTAAATGAAAATTTTAACAGTTGCTACGGGTTCATTTTTCATATGCAGAAAAAATTAGGGAAATCCGTACTTACCACTTAAAATAAGACTAAGGAAAGATTAATTGAATATGTATCTATTCGCTGCAGTATCTTCCAATGGAATGGGGAAAACAATAATATCAGCCATTTGATTCAATATTAATTCAACTATTTTTGTTTTTAAATTTGTGTGGTAAAGATCGTTAGTGAAAGATGGTACGCGTGTTGATTTATTTATTCTAAAACACAGCTCACAAAAAACACGTAAACAAATGGAGAATGGGTTTGTTTTCCCCATTCTACCTTTACTCGTTTTCGCCAATTGATCCAAAATCATTGTTTACATTGTCATTATAAACTTGAATTTGAGGTTAAACTCTTCTTCTTATTAGCAACAGTATTTAATAGTTCTCTAATGCCTAATTTGCAAAAATAAAAGCCTACCATGGTTAATATTAGTTCTGATCACCAAAAATCTACTAGCTAAATGAAGGATATCAGGTTTTCTCTCTCACTGTCTTTTCTATCTTTCTTCTTGTTTTTCTAGGCTAAATTTGGGCCATGTGGTCACATTGACGAATTTATTTCGGATTTTGAAAGTTAGCCTAAAACAAAGTAAGCAACATCAAAGATATTGTATAAATAAAAATCTTGACTGATTTTGCACATTAATTGTGGATATATTTTCTTATCTTTAAAAGGCCGCTCCTCATATCCGGTAAGCTATATAACCATCACCTACTACCCAAACCTTCCAGTCTATAGTAGATAACTCATCCATAGAATATTAGAAGTAGCCTGTAGTACCAGCACCTCATTTGCACTTCTATCACCTACAGTGATATGTACAAATGTGCAAACAGGTATGTAGTTAGTATTTCTAAACATTATTTTGGGTACTAGGTAACATTTATTACAATTTAAATTTTTAAGGAAATAATATGAATAATATGGTTACCTACTTTACAATATACAATTACCTTACTACATACCTTATTGTACCTATACCTACCTGAATGTTTTAAAAAGGAGTTTGGGTATATATAATATGCCCTTAGAACAGTAAATGGCTTAGTATTTTCCAAAATGTGGCGAACGTGGAGTGAATCTGACGATGAAGCAAGCGACAACGAGCAGCAAGCAAGTAGTACAGCAAGCAGCAAGAGAAAGCATCTTTCTGTTGATGCTAAAGAAATTGTAAAGAATGTATATTCAACTTTAAGAATTGATGTTTCCATACAAGCAGCTTTGGAAGAAACGAGCAGGTTAACGAAAATACCAAAGTCTACCATACGCGATATTGTTAAAAAACCGATAGTCAAGAGAAAGAAAAGATGCGATTCTGGTACTGCCAAAAAACTTGATGTAAGTGATAAAGACCTAATTCGACAAAAAATCTATAAAATGTATGAAGAGCAAAATGCACCAACATTGGACACCTTAATGAAGAGACTAGAAATAGACGAAAGTGGCATACAGTGTGGCAGAACAACATTGTGGAAGACTGTGAATAGTGACACTGATTTAATTGAATAGGTCCTAATAATAATTATAAGTTATAATATTGTATTTATTTATAGGTATAATTAATTTTTTTAATCATTGCCATCACGGGACTTTTTGACGCAATGATCAACGACAAGTATTAAACGACAATGTTTAAAAAAATAATTTATAGTATCCCTAGGTATGTAATAAAATATGTGATTATCAATGTGTTTCCACCCTGTTCCATTCAAATTTTATAGCAGGTAACACCTGGCTAAAACGCGGGCCGACAATAAAGGACAAAAGGGTCGTCTATTGGCCTTAAGAAGTCAGAACGGTATAAGTATGAATGTACTATAACATCTTCGATGCTTTGGCTTTACCGCACTCTGCTGAAAACAAATAAGAACTTTCCATTATTTTTGTGTTCACCAGTTCCCAACTGCAATTCTATTAAAGAATAATATTAAATTATTATTTGAACTACTATAATATAACCTTATCCAATTAAGACTTTAAAACTAACTGTTAAAACAAAACTAGCCTATAAAATAATTGGTACAGAATTTGCTGTTCAAAATATTTAGAGAATTGAATAAGGTTCAAGTACTCATTTTACTGAACATATATTAGTAAGTACTTAATGTTTTGTGGCATTTTGCATGTGATAAAGAACTCTATACTAAGACCCGACCCACTTTCCAGTACTGAGTTAAACAATATCAATCTGATCTAGTCGGTATAGTCACTTGTAGAAAACCTTTATAGTGCTTGGCAAAAATATTAATTAAATATTGCCAGGAGTAATACAGTTTTCGGTTCACTAGAGTGGCCTAAGACCATTTATTAAAAATACCCAATGGTCCGGTTGCAAAAACGCTTGTTAAAGCTCTGTTACTTAACAACGTGTTATCGCGAGCATTTCAAATTTATTGATTTTTGGATGAAGTTGACGGTGCAATTTTATGGGCTTAAATAACTTTTCCCTTAAACGAATAGTTAGATTTTAGTATATTTAATTTGTTTATAATCGAGCGACACACCAAAAAGAGTGGTTGGACCCATCAAACGTTCATTGCATCGCTGTCCTCTTTTTCTCCACACCAATATTCGACTATCACACATATTCAGTCGAAATCTGGACTCATCCGTAAACATACAGTACCTCCAGTTCTGAAAATTCCAACGACTGTGTTCTCTCACCGATATCTGCATGCACGCTGTCAACCGTGAATGTTAACTACGCCTTCTGGCTCTTAAATTCCATGCATGCAACTTTTTAACAGTTTAACTAGGTAGCATGCCTAAAGAAGCTGTTAATTCTCGAAGCAGTAAATGTTCGGTTTCTTCTGATTACTGATGAAACGTATAATATTTAAAATACTATTTTTATATGCAATTTTCTGAAATTTTAAAAATATCCACTTCAACTGTTGAGCATTGTAAAATTGTAATAATAAAGTACAGAACGCTTTCTAATTAAGTTTTGGTATTAACAACTTTTTAGACCGAACAAATAGAGCTGACGGTGTCAGCTAAAACAACAAAGATACATCGGGAATTTTATGAAGTAAACATGAGATTAGGCGAGACGCACCTATGCAAATACCCTGTGGTTAGAAGAGTAGAAGGGTTTACTATAAACCAAAGATTAGTAAATCTAAAACGTTTGAGATAATATATAGGCCTCTTGTAATGTCTGGTTTAGGAAATCCAGCAGTATTAATTAATTAAGTAATTAGCAGAAGGCTCTCTCTTTGGAGTTATTTCACAGAAGCTGAAGTAAACAAAGGTTCTCGCAGTAAACAAGAGAGTTATAAATATTTTAATAGGATCGGGGATTATTTACTGGGATTCGACGATTTAAAAAAGTTTATATTAAAATAATGAATAAAGTTTATAAAAATGTCTGATGTATATACTGCGGATATAATGGTTTAGCGTATTAAAATATTTCAAGGTTCAACTTTATCGCTTGTAACTTTCTTTATTAATTCAGAAAAATCACCCCATTTGGAGTATTAAAATTCATACCAGTTCACTCTCAGATAACACGGTATTTCGTTTTTTTTTTATCCTTGTTCGCTTTATTAGTTGAGAATCCCTACAAAATGAAAAAGATAAATAATATCACAAAGAGAACCCTTTTTAGCGGCAAAAATTTTTAATGAAGGAGCCTGTCGATTTTTTTTTGTTCGTCTGAGGATAAAAAAATACACAAGCCATTTCAGTTTTTTTATTAATATTTAATTAAAAAATTGTAGATCAAAGAAAATAATTGCGTACAACAGCAATATATCTTCTATAAGATTAAAAATAAAAATAACTGAAGCTTTACCTAACCAAGAGTAATTTTTTTAAAATAAAATAAAAAATCTTTAATAAATACTTTTAGCTGGAAGAAATAAGTAATAAGTGGTTGTATTGTGTGGAAAAAGATTAATTTTCAGTTATCCAAAAAACAATCATGCCTTTGCAAAGGTTAAAAAAAGTAATGTAAATAAAAGTCAAACCCTAGATTGAAATGAAACCCCTAAAGCCTATCAAAGATGGTAAAAAATTTGATTCGACTGTTTGAAACCGCTACCTTCATTAGTTTAATCTGTTTGCGTTTGCATTTGGGATTTACCGTCTGGCTACAGCCTAAATGAAACAATATGACGTTACAGTAATTTTAAAGCTTATTTAAATCGATTATTTAAAAATATACACAGCGGAAAGTCTAAAGGTATTTGTATAAAATAAGAAAATTAATGAAAATAAAATTTTGCGAAGGATTATTTTAAATTTTAATGGTACAGTTGCTTACACTGTGCGTTTTTCTAATAAACAATGACACAGTGCTCAACAATTGAAGTGGATATTTTTAAAATTTCAGAAAATTGCGTACAAAACTAATATTTTAAATATACGTTTCATTCTATCAGTAAACTTTGTTTATAGCAAATTTTTTTTGTCTTTTTTTTTCATTTAATACGCTGTTATCTCTTTAACCAGAATTGTAGGAATTCGATTTCAAAATACTAACATTTTAATAGCGTAGAAGTGCTTGCAATAACTTTAACATTGTTACTGTAGTCTATAAATCAGTTTACCTGAAAAAAAAATGGAGCTACGGCGATTAGAAACAGTGCAACTCGATCAATTAGTACGTTGGATACACGAAGGCTTAAGTCAAGAAGAAGTTGCTACACGGCTAAATGTGTCCCAAAGTGTCAGATATTTAAAGACCTCTTATCATGCGCATAATTTAAGAATGCAAACCCTCATAACTAGCGATATAACAGTCTCACTCATTTGGCGTCTTTCTAACGACAATAAAATTGCAAACCACCATGCCAAAGAAACTGCCTTTAAGACCATCGAACCAAACATATAACAAACAATCTCAAACTCATTTGAGTAGTCCTATCCATATTTATGGTGCAATATTGACTCCAAACATCTGGTGACCACTTTTGCCTAAATTACTTGAGCAGAAGAGAAGCAATATTAAATATACTTTGGATCAGCCAAAACCATCTTACTCACAGCTATCTGATGTCTTTGAAAATCCAACCAACCTGCCAGCACTGCTAATACCATGTCTATTAAACATATTCTAACAGTTGTTTTATTTGTAATTTTAAATAGTTCATTATTTGAATTGTATCTGATTAATAGTTATTTACGTTAAAAGTCCGGGAAATGACTTATTACGGTACGAGATAGATGTTTATGGACGAGGCGACGAAGGAGACGAGTCAAGAATATCTAATCCAGTACCGTAATAATCACTTCACGGACGTGTATCGTACTATATTTTTTTCATACTGCCTTTAGTTTTAAGCGCAATAAAATATGAAACTGAAATGACATATTTGATCATTTTATTAGGAAGTCATGTGAAAAAATTATATTACTTGATTGGTTCTTAAAATGGTTGATTTGCTTTATAAATAAAAAATGAACAGACAGATTAGGCAGACATATTAAATTTTTCTGCACACACGAAATATCTGCGGAAAAAATGGATCTGAAATTAGATGAAATTGCTGAGAAAACTGCGGAAGCGATAGGGCAAATCATTCCAGTTAAGTCTGCGAAAAGATATGAAAAATAATATGCGCTGTTTTGCAACTGGCGTGAACAACACAATTTGAAAAGTAGTGCTGATGAAAATGTGATGTTGGCTTATTTTTTGGATGTGGTAAGAACAGTTTTTTTTAAGAATATTCAGTTTAAATTTTCAGTCAAAAACATTCAAACCTTCTTTATTATGGTCCAAATACTCGATGGTAAAATCAATGATTATGGTTAATGAGAATGTCAACATATCAAGTTTCTCAAAGATGATAGCTTTTTGGAAAAAACAAAATGTAGACCATCTGCCAAACCAGTCGAAGGTGCTGACAAAGGAACCAATTGAAAGCTCCAGATAAAGAATATCTATTACTCAGAGTGATAGCATACTTGGAGTTGCTGGAGGTTGCCGAAGGGAAGAGATCTATAATTTAGAAGTTAGTGATGTGAAGGATACGGGTACTCAGCTAATAGATAAGATTAACCAGACAAAAACGCATATTCGACGAGCCTTCACTGTGATCAACAGTGACGAGGTTCACTATTTGGATGTGTTTAGAAAATACATGAATTTACGGCAACACGTCTCCCTGAAAGCACTTTTGGTGGGTTATAGACAAGGAAAATGTCTGTCTCAAAGAGCTGGTATACATACTGTTGGTGGAGCACCTAAGAAAATCGCTGAGTTCTTAAAACTAGACCATAGAAAATTATACAGGTCATTGCTTCAGGAGGACATCCTCAACGTTGTTGGCCAATGCTGGAGCTGACCTTAAAGTTCTAAAACAGCACGGTGGATGGAAGAGTTCTTCACTTGCAGAAAAGTATATAGAAGAATCGATTGAAGGCAAAAACAAGATTGCAAGAATGATCCAAAGGGGGGAAACTTTTGTTGAAGTACTGCATCACAGCTACACGTCTTCCGCGATTACAGAAAACACTGTAAATACATCAACAACTCCATTAATACATATTGCTGGCAACAACAGTTGTACAGTTAATGTCAATCTTCAAAAACTAGAATAAAAGCTTAGTTTATGTTGATTCACTTGTTATTTCAAACAACATTGGGAGAATTGAAGAGTACTGTAAAGTACAAGTGGACCATACAGTATGTTACTATTAATTCGTACCTATTCCTACTTCGCCTCCAAAACTGTGACTGGGAGAAATAAAAACAAACTTCTGTCTTTTGTTGTCCTTAAATAGACGCTGCACTTATCTTAACATTTTTATTACTCTTTTTATTGCACAGAAAAGTTTTTTACGACTATATTTTTCTTTAAATTATCGGTTTAGTAAACTTTTTATTAAGGTAGTGAATATGTTTTTCTTTTTCTTTAGAATATAAAAACTCAATGTTTGTAACTGTCAAACGAGTAATGTTGTCGACAAATGTGCTGCTGTTAAACTTTACTGTTGACAACATAACCCATTTTGAATAACGTTAGTATTTTTATTATCAATCCATAAACTTGATTTTTTAAATTTTAATTAGCTTAAAGTTTCGCTGGTAGGTCTCGAGTTTTTAAGTTTTATTCCTTCTAGAACTTTTTACGAGTAATTCGGATTACGACTTACTCAACTAAATGGAAACGTTAACGACCCTTCCTGTCGTTTTAATTTCTCTAATTGTGATGAACTTCAATTTTTTGAACGTAAAAAACTTCTTTGTTCAGCTTAGCGTATTAATAAAGCTACAATACGCTAAGAAAAAAATCACTGGTCTGAGTTTCCTTTGGTATTCATCTTAGTAAAACTCACTGTAACAAGCCTTTTAATTTTAACTAATATACATCATTAGCAAGGCGCTGAAACTTTTATATATACATTCTTTAATACCCTCTGGCTTCTTATTCTGTTTAAAGTTACTGCTAATGTTTTCAGTCATGGAAATATTTTCTTTAATGCAAAAGGCAAGACACGTATGTATAGACTCTGATAAACCGTGCCATTTTATTCCCGCTATCTCTATTATACAGTCGATGTATTGTTTCTGTGGATGACCATCACTTATTTTATGTTGTCTTGACCACCACTGTAAAGTGTGGTTAAAGATATACCATTGGCTTTTGCTACCATAAATCAATTAGAGCTTTAATACCCATTGCGTAAGGTCCGACCTTTTCAAGGGGCCATAAAGGGAACAGGGTCGGCTTTAGAATGAGATTAAATAGAAATTTAAATACAACTTACTAATTGAATAATAGTATATTATTACACGAGCAAGTAAAAACCTTTACTTGCGAGTATACTACTATACTTTATCTACGATCAAGTATATATTATACCCATTATTCCAGCGACCTTAAAGACATTTAGATATTTATTAACTGTTTTGGTAATCTGTGTTTCTTACCTTTGTTGCAAGATATTTTTCATTGGGTGCTTTCTCGATAAACTTCTTTGATTGTTCAGAGGTTAAAGTTTTGGCTTTTTTAGGTGTATTTGCCTAGGATTTTTGTTTCAAAAATGCTTGCATTTTATTATAATTCTCAATATTTATATCGGGATAAATAATTAAAGTAGTTTTAAGCATCGAATAATAACTCCAAAGAGAAGAGGATGAATATTTTTTTGCCAGCATCAAAAATAACTCAATACAATATTTTCAGACAACGATGTTGTATTTTGTTCTGCTCGCCACTTTAAAAACTTTTCATTAACACATTCGTATCATACTTGTGCCGTGATTTTTGTGATAGAAGATTTTCTATTGCAGTCGGTGCAATATTGTGAATGTCAGGTGGCGTACAGGACATCACGTTCTCTTCTGTGACATTTTCTTCAGTCACAGTCTCAAAAATCTACCTTAAAACCCACGAATTTCACTTTGTACGTTTTTGCTGTCAATTGTGTGATTTTGTTTGTTTGAATTTTTGGTTATGTCACCGTAGCAACTGAAAGCTGTTGCCAACGTAATAATGGGGAAAATATAAAAATCCCAATATGTCCGGTCCTCATTCCAGTGGATAAAAGTTCTTCCTGTCAATTTTACCAACATCTGAGAACCAATCAAAGCTCTCCTTTAGGTTATCGATGGGTAAAATAAAAATTTACAGTGGAGTTTTCACATCAATAAAGTTTGTATTATGCTATGATCGTATATAAAGAATAATATTTTATTGGCAAAGGGTTAATATGTACAAAAAAACGAGTTTAATAAAATTTAAGCTAGACACATAAATAAAACTAATATTAGAATAGGATCATCCGGAACCAACGTGTTAACCTAACCTATAAGGAAAATAACAAGGCAACTTTTTGAAACGTCAAATATTTTTATTGTCCCAACTGTATTTATGATGAAATTTTGTCAACACAGTATAAAAAGTAATACTTACAGAAAGTATAAAAATCATGTTTTAGATGGATTTTTGGAAGAATTTTCTACACACTTAATTTCCTCTAATGTGAATATTTTAGATTTCTTCGGCAGATAGAAATCTTAAGTTCGCTTTAGAAATGCTCTTAATTTTGCGTACTTAGCTCTATATCATAATTAATATTAAGAGTTGTCCTTAACATAGAATACTGTCCCATAATGTTGAAGGTTTAAATTTCTTGGAGATAATACCAAAATACACCAAAAAAATTTGTTTTATGCTCTTTACTCCATTGAATTAACCAATTATATGCGAGTTTATATTTCTCTTTCGATTTTCTGGTATTAATTTGTCACACATATAACACTATCACTATTTTCCATACTTATATTATAATACTTGTATTTGTTAGTGCACAATGGACATATTGTGCACTAGTTTCCATAGTAACTAGTGCGAAATAGAAACCAGTGTACAATATACTACATTTACTAATCAGTCAGAAATTTACAAGTGAAATATTTCAGTATAGTCAAATATTTCAGTATATTGTGTATCTAGTGCGTGAAGTATACTTCAAGCACGTGGTGCACACTATACTTTTTCTACGACCTTTTACTTAGAGATTGAATTAAAGGAAAATTTTATTAATTTTCTGTATTACAACAATAATTATTATGAACAGTTATACTGCAATTTTGTAAATTGTCAAAATGTACATTTACTTTCTCTTTCTCTACAAAATTAGTGCTGCTTGTACCTACTGTTGGTATTGACAACACAGCATCAGGAATTCCCGTGAAATACACGGCTAATCGGTTTAAATCAAAATTTTGTTGTTGAGAAGGTAATTAAATACTATTTACGGTCTATTAACTGATGTAACTCTGAACTTCAGTCCGGGGGAACTGTCATATTTGTCAATTTCTCTCGCCATCGCTACCTAGACCAGCGACCAGTGTGTGAATTTGTATTGACACTTATTCGTGAGATTCGTGAGATGAAGCTTTACACATTTTTATCGATATGTGACCTTAATAATTTACACTCAGGAGTAGAAAAAATATTTTTTCATTTTGTCTTTGCGTCAGTTAACCTCACATTTTGTCAAATGTATTTAGATTTAGTTAGGTTAGGTTAGATTTAGTTCTAACTAAGTAGACCCTGTATTTTCTACCTTGGTTAAAATGAACAACTGTAAAACTCCGACAAAAGTCAACAAAGTTATGTTCAGAGGCTAGTAGTGAAAAATAATTGTTTTTGGTTTATAAAATTTTTTTCTTATATTACTCTTTGGCGACAAAAAGTGAAGTAGATCATTAAAACCAAATTTACAAATCCAATCCTTAAGGCTCATGATCCTTAATTGAAATATAACGAGAAGGCAGACCACACGATAAACAACACAAGAAGAGTTTGTTAATTGTAAGCAAACAGAGGTAAACTTACCGGAATTGTGTTTAACTCAAGCGGAACGCAGGCTTAAATTAGGAACAAATGTCGCAGTGATACATTTCTCTTTGTGCTTTATTAAGGATGTCACAACTTTTGGATTAGAGTTGCTTGAACAATTAATACAGATTTAAGTTAATTAATGTACGTACGAGTTATTTAATAAAACTTAAATGAAATAAGGAAAGGAATGCATAAACTTTTCACTACCGATTTCTCGAACTTCAAAAAACCTTGCCAAGCACGTATTTGATATTTTATTATGAAATTACGACTGTTTATCGTAAAAAGTAAGGACGCCATCATCTTACGAAAGCATAAAAAGCAATCGTAAAACGATACAAAAGTGATTGGCTCCAAAATAAAAAGTTATCATTGCCGAGAGCTCACAAACCGCTTGAAATATTCATGACATATATGAGTAGAGATACTAAACAAATTTAATGGAATCGAAAACATTAATATTGAATGATGAACGATGTCTGGACGACGCGTGACCATCTGTAACAAATCATAAATATCAATGAATCGCAACCTGTTAGTGTCATCACGATTTCTACGCCGCACACACACTCATACGTATATACGATGCTGGTTTTGTCATTTGTGTGCATTTGCAGAATAAATTTGAAATATATTCTGCAGCCGTATAAGTCTTTTTTATGCAAGTGGCGGAAGTGCTTACATACTTAGTCAAATTTATAAACTGCAATAAGTGAATTTGAAGCTTTCAATATTTTTTTATCAAACCAAGTATAGGGAAGATCGGTTACGTTTGTAACAAGATTTACATTACATTTGTTTCTGTCCGTCCTTATAGTAATTCCTAGCTACAGTTCTTTTGTTTGGAGTTGGCAGCTAAGAAAAGTCATTAAATTGTAAAATGTTGTAAACAAGAACCTAAATCAGTAGCGCACGTATAGTATAACTAAAATAAGTTTCTACAAAGGGTACCTAAAGTCAGTACAATATTTTCTTGATATAAATTATAAATCGTTCGCTTTATAATATCTTTTGTAGCATCGTCAACATTTGCAAATTTTGTTTTTTTTGTTTTTCTGCACCTGCGAATGATCTATGACGTTACCGCGCTTAATAACCCGAGAAATAGTGTAAATAGAAATTTTAGTTAAGGTATTAATTTGCTTTATTATAACCGCATCTGATTTTTTATTATCTTCATTTTTCAAATAATGATACATATTTAAAATAACCCTGTGAAACTGAATGTGTAAATCTTTATTGCAAAATTCACTACTAATCTCATCTGTTGGAGGTTGAATTTTAATTTTAATCTGGAATTCAATTTTCTGATTCAAAAAATCACCAAAACGCTGCCATAATATATGTAACTAATTTAAGGTTATCAATTATTAAAAATGAATTACCGAAACAAAGATATATCTAAAGTTAATATTTAACTGCCTCAAATAAAAATGTGGACTCTTCGCCACCTCACTATGAGTTACACAAAAACTGGCGCAAAAAACCAACCCGAGACCCCTGCACGCAACAGCGGACCATTAAAAGCCGTCAACAAGCCGCGTGCGCACCGCACTTGTTTTCGCGCTGTACAACTACCAGTCCAGAGAGAGCTTGGGTTCCGACGATACAGAGTGGATTTTTAACGGGACAAATATGTTGTTTTCATGCCATTCTTTCTACTTTGAAGCCTAGTAAATTAACTCACTCTGTCTAACACTTTTAAATGAATTTAAATGAATAATTGTATTTATTGTACCAACTCTTACTTTTTGGAAGTCCATCTTATTAAGAATAATAAAAAACTCTTCGTTTCAACGTAACTTCCAAGT
Source organism: Ophraella communa (assembly GCA_035357415.1). Taxonomy (NCBI): domain Eukaryota; kingdom Metazoa; phylum Arthropoda; class Insecta; order Coleoptera; family Chrysomelidae; genus Ophraella; species Ophraella communa. The sequence goes on along the minus strand of CM068994.1, from coordinate 24,887,716 downwards.
TTATTTAAAAAAATATGTTTTAAATTACAATGACGGCCTACTTGAATATCCAACCTCACTCTTACACACCAATGACATCCAAATACAACACACTTGTGATAAAAAACAAAATTTAGATTTCCTTGAAGAACTTGAAATAAAAAGACATCTAGCGGATCCACAATTTAAAGTTGTTAATGAACATATAAATCTTGGAAGTTCTCCACTATTACACTGTTTACTTTGATTGAGTCTTTATTTTATACATAGACAAGACGTAATTATAACAGAAATATATTAAGTTATTGTAAAGATCAGCATGATATAGTTTTTTCCTGGTTTTTCTATATCATTGCACAGTTATACTGATCTTAGAGGGAAATACATCCAGGATAATCCCTTAGAGCTATTAACATCTAGACTTTAATATTGTTATGTCTCATTACTTCCATACTTGGTCTAGCCTTAATACTACCTAAACAATCATCTTCCTCTCCACACCAATGTTCAACATAATTCGTGTACAAACGAAATCTTAATTCATTAAAAGACTAAGTAGAAAGACAATTGCTTCAATTTTTGAAATTACACTGATAGTATTTCATTGCCCACCGTAATCTGCTGCTTCTGTCACTATTTTATTAGAAATATTTTCTTATTGATCAATTTGACAAAGAATGTAATTTCTAACCAGCCGTCGAAGGTAATTTTTTTTAAAAATAGTGGATGTTTTGTTTCAAAATTAATTGTTTAATGTAAAACTTAATAGGATGGACTAATAATACAAAAATATTTCAAACAAGCTAGTCATCTTCGCTGAAGACAAAAGCTAAAACAGCACAAACAAAAAGTAAAAATGTATATTAAAACTTACTAAAGGATAACATAAAACGCTTAAATCATCCTGGTTACCCTTTATATTTACATTCTCGTATATATTATAAGATACATCCAGTAAAATCTAAAATACAATCCTGTTCGAGATGAATATAAAATGCAACTTTGCTCTATCCGCGTAGCAAGTATGACTAATGTCACGTTTCGATAAGATTAAAATGTGCAATGGCACGGGTCATTAGTGGAATGCCATGCAGAAAGTTTTTAAGTGTAATCCAGGATTTGATCCCGAGCTCAACAAAGCAAACAAGATATGGATAATCTACTTGTTCCGTTAGTTTTTCAAATTAAAATGGAACGTTAAAAAGTGTAGTTTTGTTGTACAAAAAATGCTCGACTAGCGTTTTTCAGGATGCACGTCCAAAATTTTACTTTGAGAGGCAGTAGGAGCAATTTTAATTGGAAAAACAAAAGATGTTGAATCTTTAATTCAATTTGACAAAAGAAGTTAAAATACTTTTTAATAAATAGTAGATTTTTTAGTTTTTCATGTATTAAAGTTTATAACTGAAGGCTTAACTTAAGTGGACGTTACTTTAAAACTAAATGTCTTAAAGTCGTGAATGGAATCTGCTACTGGATCTGCAACATATAGGTCGACAATTAATATTTATATTGTTCTTTACTTAGTTCTCTAAAGAAATTAATGTTTCTTTCGTTTTTTCCTTATTTCTTAGCTTCTTCTAGATAAACCAATAGTTAAAAAATTATTTTTTATATTTTATTTATAACATTTTAGTATTTACGATTATCAAGCAATAATTAAAAATATCCCAACAGAAAGATCCAGATATTTTATCAGTACTGCCAGTTATATAAATTTTATTAGTAATCTCATTCATAAAATGAAAAATTCGTCTGAGAGTTGTATTGAATAAACGTAATAAGTTACACAATTAGGACGATTGCGAGTTTAAGCACTTTGAAGTTAATTATAGCGAGATCTCCACTTAACTAGAAGGTTACTGAACTGTTTTTTTATAAATAACTGGGATAGGCTGACGAAGTTTATTTTCCGATTGACAATGTAATTTAAGAACCTTCTTTTCGATGTTTGTTTTGAAATGTTTGTCAATGTTACCCATTAATTAATGCCATCCAGGTGGTAGTGGAATATTAAAATAACCAACAAAAGTTGTTCTTTATAAAAAGTTTTGGCTACCCCAAGCGTGAACACGCAGTATAAATCGTTAATTATTACAGTGAAACTTTTTTACAAATCTAGATTACCTAGGAGAAAACATAAATTAAATCCACAATTGTACTAATAAACAATATCAGATTAAATATAAATATATTTTTATTGTTTAGAATTCGATTTCTGTATCTTTTACAAATTCGCAAACGATTTAAAAATTTAATCAATTGTTTTAGAGCATCCATCGGCAAAAGTTCAATGTCTTGCGATAATAATAGATAATTTAGTCATTGACCACAATTTATAGTTTAACAAAGACCATCTGTTGTTATCATTATTACTTATCTAAATGGTCTTGGAATTGAATTAAAATTTGCCTCGGTTTGCATGTCAATGACACTTTTTGCAATCGTACAGGAGTGTATCTACTACAATAATTATTCTTGGTTTTAGCAATTTAAAATAGTATTTTTAAGTTTATTTACTTTCTTTAGCGTAGAGAAGTAGTTTTTCTGGCTCACCGTATTAAAATTAAGATGTTTTATATTTGATGGATCTATTTTTGGTTACGTGCATCAGTGAGACTCTCCGTGACATCGTTTGACTAATTAAATGGAAATAGTTCTTGGAAAATACCCAGTAAAGTCTACAGATCCTTTTCAAAAGTCAACGGAAATTTTTTTTTTAATAAAGATGTTTGAGTAACTTTTACAGGTTTCTAAATTCGGTAGGTATTCAGTTATTTTAATCATTTTGTAAGGACGTAGTAAATTTTATTTGGTTCGATTAAATTACATGTGGAATGTATTTATTAGTACAATTTAGAATGTATTACAAGGGTGTTGAAATAATGCTACAACTTCCCAAAAACCACTATATATTTTACTTAAAATATTAACATTAACTCTCGTCGCAATTTTATCGAAGAATTCCGGCTTAAAAATGTATTTAGTAGGTATCGAATTGATACGAGTTTAGTCATACTCGTTTTTATAAAAATACTATACATCGCTTACATTTAAATATTTTCCATTAACTTATTTAATTAGCAGAACAAACGGATTTATATCATTTAATAAACCACAAACAAATATTAATAATAATTGAACTATAATTGAAATACAAATATTGTCTGTTCAATATACAGTGTCCAACAATAATATAGCTTGGTACAAACAATCCACTATATGATAACAATTACAAAATGTAATGCAATATATATAGGTCATACACAAAGAAATTTTGAAGTAAGATTTAATGGACACTTAAGAGCATATAGATTACAACAACCAGATAAGTCGAACTATGCAAAACACCTACTGGAACATCCACACTCACTTATACACACCAATGACATACATATACTACACATTTGTGATAAAAAACAAAATTTAGATTTTCTAGAAGAACTTGAAATTAAAAGACATCTAGCAGATCAACAGTTTAAAGTAGTTAATGAACAAATAAATCTTGGAAGTTCTCCACTATTAAACTGTTTACTTTGATTGAGTCTTCATTTTATACATAGATAAGACATTATTGTAACATAAATATATTAAGTTATTGTAAAGATCAGCATGATATAGTTTTTTCCTGGTTTTTCTATATCATTGCACAGTTATACTGATCTTAGAGGGAAATACATCCAGGATAATCCCTTAGGGCTAATAACATCTAGGCTTTAATATTGTTATGACCACTAGGGAGAAGCAATAATCAGCAATAAACAATTGATTGTGTTAACCTCTACTTTTTGGAAGTTCGTCTTACTAAGAACAATAGATAACTGAACAGTTAAACTAAACTATTTATTTAATATTGTTATGTCTTATTACTTCCTTACTTGGTCTAGCCTTAACTCCTGATCAACATCAAGTACCTAGTTACAAACAAACAACATGTAATTTCAATATGTCAATCTGACGATGCTAGTTATAGCGAAACAGCTGTAATTGAATTTTAAAGCGAATTTTTCGAATAAATAGTGGAAGTTTAGTTTAACTGTGCAGTTATTTATTGTTCTTAGTTACATAACAATTGATAAATATACCTGTTCGTTTAAAAACGTTGCAAAAAGTATGAGATATGGAAAAACTAGAAATCCTACATAATATATCCTACAATAAACCAACGTGTAGGTCACAAGTTGCATTAATTTTGATTTTTCACTTTTTAGAAAGATTTTATATTAAAATTAGTTATATCGAATTATTTTTTGTTTTAATTAGGTTTAATGTTTTTTAAATAAAATATTTTGGTATTTTAAGAAAAACCTATTAGTATTTTCCTAAATTAACTTTAAAAAAATTGACGTTGATTTTTAAAAATATCCCTAGACTTTTCCGATGTGTGTAACATCACAACACAAAAGATGTTTTAATATGAATAAAGTAGGCAAAAATAAAACAGTTTACATTAAGAACAGCATAAAAGCAATACATGCATGTCAATTAAAAACTAATTAGAATTATAAAACTATAAATAAATGGTTACTTCCTTTCCTAAAAAAATATGTCATTCAATAATCTGACTTGTTGGGTTGTCACATAATGTGACAATTATCTGGAGGGTTTATTTTATTATATTATTATCATTTATTGTAAACATGTATAAACATGCGCCAAAAAAAATAAGATACGTTTTAAATAATAAAAATGTAAAAAACGAGACTGATTCTTTTTTTCTTGGCGGGTGGCCATGTACAATTCATGCCCCCGTTCTTTTTTCGAGTTTTTTTTATTAAAAGTTCTTGAAAATGCACATCTATTAATACAGGGTGTCCCACTACGTTTTGACAGTCAAAATTCTCCAAAAACTGTCACATTACATATATAGAATTTGGCAATTTGGATATAAGCAGTCTACACTGATGCTTATATTTATTACAAAATGTCTTCCGTTTTTTCTGTCATTTTCGGGTCACGTGACCCCAACATATTTCTTTTTAATAGGACAACCGGTATAATATTACAATTTTGGATATATCATTCAAAAACACATTCATCAATACCACACTTGTCATAATTATATTGTGCTGTAATTATCATTACTGGACAATACAGTGATGACAAGTGCTGAATTTGTTTTTGAATGATTTATCCAAATTTTTATATCGTTGCCCCATTAAAAAAATATGTTGGGGTCACGTGACGCGAAATGACAGGAATAACGAAAGTCATTTTATAATAAATATAAGTATGTTTCGACTGTTTACATCTGCCAAATTTCATACATGTCATATGTATAACAGTTTTCAAGAATTTGGACTGTCAAAACGTCATGGGACACCCTGTATAGTAGTCTTTGTCGCTGGTCCTAATGAAGTTTAAAACGAAGTAACTTAACAATAAAACTAAGTATTTTTTTCTCCTGTCGATAACAATGTGTGACGAAAAAACGAGCAACGGATCAATGTGAAATTTCTCGTTAAATTAAAAAAAACTCCGACTGAGTGCCATAAGTTGTTGAAAGAGACCTATGGTGAGAATTCTCTATCTCGTGCGCGTGTTTTTGAATAATATAAAAGGTTTTCTGAAGGTCGAGAGAGCACCGAAGATGACCAACGTTCAGGTCCACCTGTCTCTGTTTCAACTCTGCAAACAGTGACCAAAATAAATGAAATTGTGCGCGGAGATCTTCGTATGAGCATTGGGATGATTGCTGAGACTGTAAACGCCGATAAAAAAACTGTCAGAAAAATTTTACATGACGTAATTGAACATGAAGAAAGTCTGTGCGAAGTTGACACCTGACCAAAAGCTCGTCCGTCAACAGATCTGCTCAGATTTTCTTCAGAGGTTAGATGAAGAACCCGAATTAATGGAAAACATCATCACTTGCGATGAAACCTGGATATTCCAATACGATGTTGAAACTAAGCGGCAATCCATGCATTGGAAAACTGCATCGCCGAGAATGAAAAAAGCAAGGATGTCGAAATCAAAATTTAAAGCCATGCTAATAGTTTTTTTCGACATCAACGGCATCGTGATGATTGAGTGGGGTCCAGAGGGTCAAACTGCAAATCAAACTTACTATTTGAAAGTTTTGGCAACGCTGCGAGAGCGAGTTCGTAAGAAACGGCCGGAGTTTTGGAAAAACAGGGAGCATTCGATTGTAGAATAATTTTTAAAATAAAACTGTTTTTCATAAGAAGTCTCGTTATTTAATAGCCAGACCTCGTATACCATCAATCTTCATCAATATTCAAATTTTAACAAAGTTACTACCGTTGTAGTGGCCCAATGCTAATTTTTTTATAAATATAAACATTTACAATGTTTTGTTGGTTCTAGCAATTTTAATGTAGGCACAAAAAAAACAAATTACTTCTCTTGACCATAACGACATTTCTACCACAACGAGACTAGAGTGACAGTTAAAACAAAACCTGCCATTCCATCTATTTTCTTCTGTAGTTGCTAATTGGGATAGCTCACAGAACGTCCCATCGCATATTACATTAAACTAGTTTTGCGCGGTTCACTGGATACATTTAGTTAGTGACCTTTCTCCAAAAAAGGCATTAACCGAACACTCGACCTTTATTAAAATGGCCACTGTCAAGAGGACCAACAACGATAAGTTGATAATTCCGCAAAGCTTGCCGACAACTTTCATCAGGAAATTTATCATTTTCGGCCGTAATGACTTTCTCATTTCAATTATGTAAATGGACGTGGCGAGCGCGATGGTGAAAATTCAATTCGATGCTTTCTCGTTTATTTTTCCTACGTAAATTAATGTAGCAAATTTTTTGTTGGTTTTCTATCAAAACAAATGTAATAGCTTCATGGAATCCGTCATAAGCTCGCGAAAAAATTGAGTTGGGCGAGTTAATAACGTAGAAATATAAAAATATATATTTTTTTCAGTTAGAAAATAAATAATCCATTTTTTTAATATCAAAATCTAATGCCGAATTCGTAATATTAAGTTTGCTTATTATTTAAAGTTTAAATTTTGTATTATTTACATTTTAAAATTACTTGTGTGCAGTACGTTTATTTAATTTTTCATTTAGAAATGTCTAGAAATATTTTGAGTAAAAATGAGCAATTTAACCAACAAGCAGCTCAAATCGTGGCTTTAGTTGAAGATTGACGATCTCAGCAATATGTTGCTGAAGTCATGGGAATCAACCAATCCAGCGTTTCTAAAGTCTTAAGAAGATTTAGAGATACTGGAAGTTATAATAGAAGATCCAGGACGTCCCAGGTGTACTAATCCTGCAGATGACCGTTATTTAAGAATTCAGACTTTATGAACTCGTCATGTTACAGCCAGGCAACTGCAAAATGTTCTCTCTGGAGTCCGTAATATCTGTCAATACGGTTAGAAACAGATTAAGAAGCTCCAGAATGTCTGTTACTGCTCCATTGTTAACCAGAGCACACCGTGTAGCACGTTTAAGATTCGCAAGAGAACCTGTTAATTGGAATATTAACTACTGGACTAATATTCTTTTTACGGATGAATCAAGATTTTCACTTTTTGGATCCGATAGACGTATTCCAGGAGAGCGATTTGTTCACTGTAATATAAGCGCAGTCAGAAATTATGGAGGTGGTTCGATTATGGTGTAGGGAGGCATCTGTTTTGAATATTTGTTTATTAATTGTAGTCTATATTTGTATTTTTAGTTATAAGATAAACTATTATTTGTATAAACGTTTTGTTTTTAAGAGAATTATCAATATCATTACTTACATTTAATTAAATACTTTTTACAGACCAAAAGTCCTAAACTTTCTCTTGAGAACATTTCGTATCAAAGATGATGTATAATTAGTCGATAAGAAATATAAAAACTAGAATTCAGAATCCTATAGGTTAGTTATAATTTAATATTAGAAGTAGTAAGTCTAAGAGTTAATCTCAACTATTGTAGAATTTAAATGTAAAAGTAAATAGTAAATAGAAAAATAGTATTCAACAAGTTCCAAAGTGTTTCAATCCAAGTTCCATTACACGGTTTCACCGTAAAAATTGAGATTATTTAGTTAATACTATAAATATTGATAATTTACTCACCGAATAACCAAAATATCACTTAATAATACAATACACATTAATTTTATTATTTAAGAATTTATTCATATCACACTATACAACAAAGTAACTATTTGTTTACAAATCAATAATATTTTCATAAGCGTTCAGGTTAAGTATTTCTTCTTCTATCACATACATACTTAAGTATATTTACCCTTCTTAAAGTTCTTTTATGACTGTGGCTAACTGAAAACCATGAATGTATCAGGAAGAGGAATTTCCGGAATAATATTCAGATTTTTCCATTTTTTGATTTGGTCTTTGGATGCTAAGGTATGTTAAGTGCTACCTAGAATTATTTCGTAGATTTGCGGATTTGTTGACTAAAATTATTTTATGGATTTTAAATAATCCAATAATCATATTTCTTTAAGCCACTCACTAACTCCGGTATGTATTTAAAATTGTAGATTCTCTCTAATATAAAACTTCATTATTCTGTTATCATTTTAGGCTTCTTGTTAGTTACTACTAACTACTCCTTTATATATAAGCAGTTTGGACATTATTACTTACATTAATTTTTGGTAAATATAGCTGTTACTTCCTTGCTGGCCTGATATCCGGAGTATACTTTAGTTTTGAAACAAGGGAAACCTACTATTTTATCTTTAACAACACTTAAACCCAAGTAATAGTTTTCCAATTCTATTCCAACAATTTTCTGCATGTATTAAGTGAAATTCAGAATATTTAAGTGAAAACTACACACTGCTACTGTTACTATTTTATATTTTATTTAACTTTATCACATAAATATTAATAAATTGTACAAAACCTATTATTTTGTAAATCAATTGGTCCAATTGGGTAAATATCGATAGATCCCCATCTATCTGGGAATCATTAATATATTTATTTCTTGTTCTTGTATCACTAAAAACAACGGAACATAGATATACATATAGTATACATAAATTGTTGTCTCCTACCATTAAGACCAGGACTATCCGAATAAATGTCTGCAACCTACAAATTTCGTTTATTAGATATACCTTTACTATTTTTTTCTTCTCTAGAACATTAAAAAAAACCGTATCACGTTTAAATTTTGTATTTTGTTACTTTGTAATATTTGATTTTTCTAGAATAATTGTCATTTTCATTATTCATGCCCAATAATTTTTTGATTTTTAATTTTAATTAAATAAACAAGTTTGAAACATAATTCCAAATTCATAAATCACTTATGCGATACTTTTTGTGATGAGTGTATTTGTATTACATTAATGTCTTATCTATATATAAAATGAATACTCAATTAAAGTAAACAGTGGAGAACAAATACATCTTGGAATAGATTTTACAGTGTCGAAGCCATTTAACAACGGATAGACATGTCAAGTGGTTTAAAAAAAACTATGAAAGGAAAAAAAGAAACGGGTGTGGTGAAAAAACGGCAGTCCCAATAGTCAATATTAGCCCTGCGAATACATCAGTATGACATAACAGGACGCCGTTGATAGACTGGTTGGATTGAAACATTTAGAGACGGAATTTTATTAGGGTAATGTCTATTTGTTGATACCTCAATTGAAATAAACCCTTAGCATATTTTAAATTGCATACGTCGTTTGTGATACTTATCGTTCGCTAATAAAATTAAAATTTTATGCAATCGGTTTGTTTTACATCGCAAGTGGCGACTCGTGATGGGGAATATTAGAAATGAAGAAATGAAAATGTCATAAACTTTTATTAGAAAAACACTGGTTTAGTTCCATTAAAATGCCAGAACATAAAGTTAACTGAAGTAGATGGCATCACAACTGAAATATTTAAAGCCAAGGAAGACTACAGAGGATATAAAGTAATGCACGCGTTATGTTCTGCAATATGGAAACTGGCGAATCGTCAATGAAATGGCGTGAATCTATATTAATCCCCATGCTATACATAAAACATAATCACTGTAAGCCAAGGCACCAGCATGTGTAAGCATGTGTAAGGTGACGCAGCACAGCACTAATTTTGTAACTCATTGAAACTCATTGTATCAGCGCAAATTGACCAGTGACGTGACTAGTGCGACAAATATGAAAAATAGGATTTTTTTAGATGCTCAATCGACTGGTATAATCAGTTTTTCCATTGGATGTGAAGAACACTGTTAGATCTGGGTGGGAAAGTATCGGGTGAAGTAGTACAGCAAAACTCAAAAGTAGTCAATTTTGTTGGAAATGATTGGGAATTTTAATATTTTGACTGCAAAACCACGTTGTGGTTGAGACACAGATTTTCGCATGTCACATGTATTACCATTCTCCGAGTTTCGCAGATTTTAACTATTTTTTTTTATTTCTCCTTCTTTAAAAAGAAGCATCACTCATAAAAGTAGTAATTTTAAACTGGCACGCCTATTTCTCTCCGATAGACTGTACTTGTGTCACACGCAGCACGTCTGACACTCACGTGATGTGTGACACTCGTGTCAGGTCTCAATTTGTGCCTTGTCTAACAACTATTGAACAGTGACACTAGTTAATTCCAAATGCAAGCAAAGTATCACTCATTTACAAAAATAATAACCAGCTAAACTGTTTACATGACTTTTGTTTCAAAATTGACAAAATTTAAGGCTCTTTGATAACAATTACACTTTCTTGCGATTTTCTAAAGCTTATTATCCATAGTTTAATTATGGTACTAAAGGTTGCTGAAGTTCACAAAGAAATTTATGAAAATATTTCAAACTTTAAGGGGATAAAACAGGGGTCAAAATTTAATATGTAAAATCCAATGACCCACATCATAAAACGGCATTGTAAATACAAGCGGTTATACTTTACAAAGCACACAAGTTTGTTTACATGTAAATTTAACATGAAATTTGAGCATTTTTTCCGAAAAAATGTATTAATAAAACCAAATGCAAGCTGAGGGTTTTGAAAATTTAATAATTTCGGGAAAATCAATTAAAATTCAATACTTTAGCAAGATTCTAGTTAATTAAGGAACCTTACTCGAATTTGGGATTTGTTAAATTCATTTATTCCAGTAATCCTGTCTCAGATGCCACCTTAAACTATTTCTCGATTTAAAGTACGCTATTTTATATTCCCGTGGGAGTAAGCCACTGCTTGAAATAGCTCGGGAAACTCAAATAGAGATAACCGGAAAACTAAAACTGATAATAATATCGGTACGCCGCGGATACCCTACCAAAAGGGGCACAATATTAAGACAAATATTTGGGGCTTCTTGATATTCAGAAAAGACGTGGTGCTATTATGTGTATGTGGTTATATACCGTATAATCTGTTGGATTTCTAGTTCAATATTTCGATAAATTTGAAATCTATGGTGATATTTGACAAGGGAAGCAAATTACTCTACCACAATTAATAGATCAACAAACATTCTTTATTGCCTATTGCGAGTTTTAATAATTGAAAATTTATTTTTTTATTATGAGAAGTCAAAAAATTGGAAAAGTCGTCAAAATTTGCGGGCCCAACAGATTTTCGAATTTATGTGATTTAGCAATTTATTCCTTATGACATTTAGATACAATTTCTCTGAAGGGTGTGTAGTATTTTTTCCGAACTGGTTCAGAATATCATTTTTGTTTCTTTAAAATTCTATCTTTCTTACCAAATCTGCTATCGTATCTTCTGTCACAAGAGCGGAAAGTGGGCATTAGCAAGTACCATAGCCAAGGAGTTCTAATGCCCACTTTCCGCCCTTGCGACACACAACTGCTTTGCACCTACCTTTACGACTTAAAAAAGATCAAAAAAAAGTTGTGTTTAGATTCGAACCCGACCTCTCTTTATGTACCATATAGATGTTAAATGTGAATTTCGTTTACCTACCGAAGTTATAAAAACGCCCTTTAAACGCCTACATTAAATGGTTTTTGGGGCTTAAGTTTATTTACAAGGGACAGAGAGACAGGCAATTTGTCAATAAAATACCTTATGCTGCAAACATTTAAGCGATTTGAGTTTGAAAATGTATATGCTATTCTGAAGCCGATAGTATTTGCTTATCTCCTCATGAGCTATTCATAATCGGACGCTTCCTTTAAAAATCCAATGCACTTTTCTTGTTTTAGAATTCTTTGCTTCATAATTTATACAGTTTTGTTTCAGAAAAACTCTCACTCAAATAATTAGATACATTATTTAAACTATTACAGTATTTATTTTAGATTAAGTAGAAAATTAGTTAGTCAACAATTGAATAACTCTGTTAACGCTGTTCAAATATACTACCAGTTTTTTGTCAGGACTTTTAACATATTAAGCTAAATATATGTGTATTTCATAAAGATTATAATCTACTACCTTCCTAACCTAACCTAACCTAACCTAACCTAACCTAACCTAACCTAACCTAACCTAACCTAACCTAACCTAACCTAACCTAACCTAACCTAACCTAACCTAACCTAACCTAACCTAACCTAACCTAACCTAACCTAACCTAACTTAACCTAACCTAACCTAACTTAACCTAACCTAACCTAACCTAACCTAACCTAACCTAACCTAACCTAACCTAACCTAATCTAACCTAACCCAACCTAACCTAACAGGATATGTCTAAATTATTCAAGAATAACCAACAAATATACACAGAAGCATCAATATTAATAAATTGTGTGTGTATACTAACATTTAGATTATAGACATTGTAAAAATTAGTCCAATCCTTACGTATTCATCTAGTCTGTATACAGACCCATAAGCGTAAATGTTTCCTTGTGTAATACATTTTTTTCTGTCCTAGATTCTTAAGTTTTTAAACTGTAGAGTGGCCGATGACGTATACATTCTTTTGTAAAAAACAATTATTAAATTTTTGCCAAAAGTCTAGTATAGTTCCTAAATTACTATAAGTAGTTAAATGTTACAAACTTCACCCCATTTATTGACCCTCCAAACTTGTCTGTAACTTCTAAAGTATTACTGAAGACCCTCTACCAGCCTACACCTACAATTAACGCCACTATAGCAACTAAATAAGTATCTACACCTCCCGTTTTGGAAACTTGGAAATTTTGAACACTTCAATAGACTCTACTGGAATTTAACTAGGAGAACTTTAAGGATCCCTTTTGAAAATGCCGTATAATCTTTGCTAAGACCAAATACGTACATTGAAACGTGCAAAATTGGGTTATGCAGAATATTATGTTACGAGCACACAGACAGTCCCTTTTACGTAACTATATTTGTATATTAAAGATTAATTTTGCAGTGGCGTACTAGCCGAAATAAATAATTGATTTACTGTGTTCATCTGTTACAATCTTGGTTAGGTTAGCTGTGAAATTATGTTTATTTAGTGTTTTTTGGGCCTTCCTGATTTCTGCATTTTTTCTTTTTATCCAAAACCTTTATTGTTTTTCAAAATATGCTCCATGATAATCAATATATTTCTGCATTCGTTGTTACAGCAGTTTTCCATTCCTCTTAAATCATTGATTTCAAAATAATATTCTTTTTACGGATAAGGCTTCTTTTACTCGAAGAGATATCAGAAATTTGCACAACCATCATTTCGACATTTCCAACGAGAATTTGAAATAAATGTTTGAATTGGAATTATTGATCGCTATTTAATTGGTTCTGTTATTTTACCGAATCCGCTGAATGGAGAAAGAAATTTTTGCAAAACACTCTTCTACTGGACAAGGTACCTCTACAACTAAGGCTGGAACATTGGTTTACGCACGATGGAGCCCTGACTCATTTTAGCATGGATGTTAGAAATTTTTTAAACCACCAGTATCCTAATAGGTGGATAGGAAGGGGGAATAATTGCTTGGACCCCAAGATCACCTGACCTCAACAAATGTGATTTCTTTATTGGGGGAATTTTGAAAGAATCAGTGTATTATTCATCGCCAGTTGCATCTGTGGAAAAATTGTGGAATCGCATTGCTGATAAATGCACATCGATTAGACACAGTCAGCAGTGAAATGATCAAGTGAAATATATCAAATATTATATTGCTAAACATATAAGATAAATATGCAAATAGCTTAATTCCAGAATTATATTCATGATATGTTTGCCTACTTTAATTTGATCTTTTATAGACAAAATTATAGAAATGTATGTATATTTAAAATATCTAAAATAATTTATACTAGATTCACTGCTTTACACTTTACAACAACCAATTAAAAATCAATTTTGTTGTGGATATTTGTCGAAAGACGAATTCTTTGAGGGTCATCTAATTGAAAACTATTGCGAATATTCCATGGATGAACTGTGTGAAATATGTTCACGGCAATATACTATAACGGAAATTCTCATTTAATTAAAATGAAAAATGGTTATTGCGAAATAGTTGATTTGTTCATCAATTAAAAGCACTCCGAAAAAAATGAGAAGCATTCAGGTGTATTGTTTCGTATTAGTTTACATTTGGTTGTTTGCAATATTCTGCAATTTCCGTGACAGTACCAAAATAAAAGAAGTTAAAAAACAACAGATATCAATAAATATAGGTTTGGGATAAAATTTATTATACTAACCCTTACTCTGTGGAAGTCCATCTTACCAAAAGCGTTAAAAAATAAGCCTGGAAGTTTTGCTAAAAATATTTTAATAATGTTTTTAGGTTCGGGATGTTTTGATATACAAGTAAAGCATAAAACATTTAACAACAACAGATGGTATTATAAAAATTTGTATTTTCTTGTTTGTTAATAAGTTTATATCAAAAAATTGAATTATATAACAGATATTTATTTAGTACAATCAATTTCATTATAACACAGCATTTTATTAATACTTATACATATGAAACCAGAGGAAACACACTATTTACGAAAAGTTGACATTAAATTCTGGAACTATAACAAAAAATTCCTATTCCCGACTTAGAGCACTAAGGTGGTCCACCCCTGGATGATTACTCCATATTAGGATGACCTCTGTCTCATTAAATTATTGATTCACTGCTGTATACGGTGTACGCTCGAAATTGTAGTGTAATTCCTTAGTCAACTCATCTAAAGCTTCTGAGTCTGCTTTGTTGCTGAGACATTTCGGGCCAAACTTGGGCAATTTATATCAGGTGAGCACGTTAGTCACTTTATTCTGAGTAGTTGCCAAATTCACAGGTGGAAAAGAGGGCGTTACCATTAAGTAGAACAATTTTTTTTTCGCTTATTGCAACAAAAAAACTCTGTCAAAAACACTCAAAATTGTAGTAAGTCTACTAACAGTAGAATAAATACGCACGTCAAGCTGATAGGATTATCCAAAATTCCTCATTTTTCTCCCTGTTTTATCAGATACTGGACAGCTTTTTGCCAGTTCTCTAGTGTCAATTCCTGAAAGGCTTGATCAAACAGTAGCTGGACATCTTTGATTTTAAATGTCTCGTTACAAATCCTTTTACTCCTACCCATATAAGTTAGTTACATTTCTGCTATATTCTCAATCTAATAGTACTAGTACCTAGTAGTACCTTCTCCATAGATTTATTCTCTAACTGAATACCTTTAGTTGACAGCCAAATAATAATTTCCTGCTTTCTCCAAGCTAAAATTATCTTATCTATCCGTGTTGAATTTGTAGCCTGCAATATTCATAACTGCAACAGAATCAGCTGGAAGAAATTTTAGAATTTCAACGAAGAAGTCTTCTAAGACATCCGAATTCATTTCCTTATAATAATCTCCAGTTAATAAACCATCATTTAAAATCATTATTTACTTCCAATATGAGCATTTATAAATTTCTTCCTTTTTCCCGAAGGCATTTTGGGAAAGACCTTCTATGAAAGCACTAGCTAGCATTAGTTGTATCTTGCCATATTTTTTGTACTATATAACCTTCGTTTATCCACGTTTCATCAAAATGAAATAAAACCCTTGCTTTCTGCAGTACTTTTTTATGCTTCTCAAATATTTGCGACTCCAGCCAACAAAGCTCATCGCCTCTCAGTAATAGTGGATATTTATTTTCCCAAGGAAATTCCATACTTTTTTTCTGTTGTTTATAAAAGATTTTCGGATATTAAAGGAAAACTTAATGTTATTTCTTTTTTAGGAAATTGTACTTAAATAGATGTAGGTCGAACGCGTTGACAAGTATATGTATTTGGACCACATGATCAAATTAGGAAAAGATAACCAATAGGCAGAAATCTACAGAGAAATCATACTGACGTGGACAGCTTTTGGAAAACTAGAACATATCCTAAAACACAATCCCAATAAATCTAAAAACCAAGTTATATAACGGTTGCATCCGACCAGTCAGTACCTATGGACTGGAAACTACAAGCCTCACGGAAGCCTCCACAACAAGCTAATAACAACTCAAAGAGCAATGGAACGAAGCATGCTTGGAGTCTTTATTCTTTAGGTGCCTTCGTCGTTAGTGATGGTGTGTGTGTGTCCAATCCTGTTCACTCATATACATTTTTAAGCTTTTTCTTCATCCAGGGCCTCTTTAGCTTTCTATCTTTCCTTCCATGAGCAGCCTCAAGAGTTGATATTTTGTTCCTTTGTATACGAGGGTTATCTGAAAAGTTTCCGACCTCAACATGAAGATGGCAGCATGCTTTGAAAGGTACCCACTAAAATTTCTATCATTTTGGACGCGCAGTTGTTTGAGAATCATTTGAGTGAATCGATGTGAGTGTTTTTATGAAAATGGAAAAAATCGAGTATCGAGCTGTCATTAAATATTTGTTTTTGAAAGGCCTACGCAAATCAAAGACGAGTTGGACGCTGTGTACGGGTACTCTGCACCATCATTTACCACCTTGAAATTTTGGGCTGCTGAATTTAAACGTGGCCGTACCAGCTTGGGTGACGATGAACGTTCGGGACGTCCAAAAACTGCAACCACTGACGATAATATCCCTCCACCAAATGGTGCTAGACCACCGTCGAATTAAAATTAGAGAGATAGCAGAGGCTATAAACATGTCCAAAGAACGTGTTTGTCACATATTGAATCAAGATTTAGGCATAAGAAAGCTGTCCGCGCGTTGGGTGCCGCGTTTGCTCACTTTGGACCAAAAACGTGTTCGAATGAACATTTCCAACTCTCTCTTGGCGCAGTTTAGCCACAATAAATTAGAGTTTTGGCGCCGATTAATTACTGTAGATGAAACTTGGATACACCATTATACTCCAGAAACAAAAATGCAGTCAAAACAATGGACTGCGAAGAGGGAATCGGCTCCAAAAAAAACAAAGGTTGTTCCTTCGGCTGGAAAAGTGATGGCAACTGTTTTCTGGGATAGTCATGGAGTTATCTTAATCGATTATCTTCAAAAAGCAAAAACTATTACAGGAGCATACTACGCATCATTACTTGATAAGCTGAAGGCGGAAATTGCGGAAAAACGGCCACATTTGCAGAAAAAAGAATTTTGTTTCACCAAGACAATGCGCCGTCTCACACCTCAGCGGTTGCTATGGCGAAAATCTACGAATTACGGTTTGAACTGCTTGACCACCCTCCTTACTCACCAGATCTAGCCCCAAACGACTTTTTTTATTCCCTAAGCTAAAAGTTGCGCTCGGAGGACAGAGATTTTCGTCGAATGAAGAGACCATCACCTTCGTAAACAGCTATTTTGCAGAGAAAGACGCCGAGTACTATTTGGACGGTTTGAAGAGATGGGAGCAGCGCTGGGAGAAATGTATAGACTTACAAGGAGACTATGTAGAAAAATAAATCTGATATCGAATGTCAAGTGACAAGGTACTTAGTATTTGTTAACAGTTTCTTCTCTTCATTCTTATAAAAATGGTCCTTGCATTTTCAATTTTTGATCTGATTTCGATTTCTGGATCCAAGCTTTGGAAGATAAAATCCGAAATGAAGATATGGAAATATGACGTCAGGAACATAGCAGGGAAAAAGTGGTTAAACATTGCGCAAGAAATGGAGACGTGGAGAAGTTTAGGAGAGACGTACAAGATTTGGAAGATACAGGTTGAAAAATAAGAACAAGAGACTCAAATTACAGATCAAACTAATTCCCAAAAATGTTCTTTTATTATTTATGTAAGATTTACTCATGTTTATGAACAACACCCAAATTTTAAAGTACTTTTACTTTATTTAAGTATATTCTATTACTTTATACCTACCTTTTTGAAACCAAGTATAAATAGACACCTGATGAAGTCTCAAAAATGGTTGACTACTACAACTAGCATAGTATTTAAATTGATTGTACTAACCCTTACTTTTTGGAAGTCCATCTTATTAAGGATAATAAAAAACTCTTCGTTTTAACAAAACTTCCAATATTTATTAAAAAATTGCTTTTTTAAAGGCTCAATGACAGCTGTTTCATAGCGAAACAGCTGTCATTGAGCCTTTAAAAAAGCAATTTTTTAATAAATATTGGAAGTTTTGTTAAAACGAAGAGTTTTTTATTATCCTTAATAGCATAGTATTTGTTCAAGCAAAAAAAAACAATCCACAATCGTAGGTATCAGCAATAAATCTCACCTTACTTTTAATATTCTATACAAAAAAACAACTGTAGGTAACCTTAAACATGTTGTTTTGGTTGTTATTAGGTCATTATTACCAAGCGCCGTGTTTTAATTTTTGGCAACAACAATCGGATGTAAAGTTGTTCGACATAAAACACTTTTATATTTTATTTTTAACGTTTTGTTGGCATCTAACGTAACTAGCGAAATAGGTCACATTAAATCCCCAAAAAATTACAGTAATACATATGCAGTTTTGATTATTCCAAGCTGTTTATTTAAAATTTTAACAAATAAAAATTATTTAACTGTATCTATAAAATAATCGCATTTTATTTGATCAACTAATTCTTGTTTGTTGCACCCAATCTTCATGCAGCAATAACTTGGAGATTGTTCTCATCTTTTTTGGGCACATTAAATAACTATAATGACTTAACCTCCTTTAACATGATTGTTTTTTGTACTTTAGGGGTTGGTAAAGCTCAAAAGTTTAGCAACTTCCTTTGCTACAGAAGTCGAAACCTGATCAAAAATTCCTTTTGTGGCGCCGACCGACTCTCATCTTCGGATATCTTATTCCGAGTGAAATTCAATTTCCAAAACCATCAATCTGAAAATTAAATTTTAATGAGGGTGAAAGTGGGGGGCGTTGTAAAAAGGGGGACGCGAATTAAAATTAACGCCGGACTCAGTTTTGGCGGCGGCGGCGAAAACAGAATCACAAGGAAGAGTCTACGCTATCGTAACCTGATTGTATTTTAAATATTTACATCAATTTTCTGACTTCAGGCGTGAAAACTCATTCACGGCAAAGTATAGCAGATTTCTTATTAGTGCGGCAGATTGTTTATATAATTTGCTGCGTGGGTATTTCATAAGTAACAATTTATATTAGCATTATTTACGCATACAGGCTGTCCCATATCGACCTTCATCTAGAAGTTTATGGGGAACGGATAATACTAGATGGATGAAATTTGGTATACAGGGGTTTTCGAGATTTCTGAATTCCACTAAAATATTTTCAAATTTATAGCACTTCCGGTTATACCGGAAATTGACACCAACTTCACTATTTTAAATGGAATACTACATTTTTTTTTCTTTTTTTGGTTAGACGATTGAATTTAAGGGCCACTTTGTGTTAGGTATCAGGTACCTAAAATTTACAGTTTTAGAGAAATTTAATTTTTTTTGAAAAAAAAATGACAAAAAGACGATTAATAAAATGTTAATTTAATTAACTAATTGATAAAATTTAAAAATTATTATATCGTTTTGCACCTAAGGGCCTAAATTATAAGTTATACTGTTTAAATAAGAAATTAATTATACAGGGTGGTCACAATGTCGTCTATTTTTCTTAGGTCGTACTGCTCTCTAAACGCGTTTGCAGTAGCCAATAATTCTGTTTTTAAATAATCATCCTCGAAGTAAATCTCTTTTTCCAGTAGCCAGTACTTTATTTGTTCCTTATTCCAAGTTGTCTTTGGAAAAGGTAACTTCGCCGAATGGTATGATGCATTGTCCAACACAACATTCTTTGATCCGTTTTTCGGCAAATTAGGGATCAATTGATCTTTAAACCAGGCCTCAAAGCCTCCTGCGTCCATTTCGTCGTGGTAATCGTCTGCGCCTTTCTTTGCCAGAAAAGTTTTTTCTGCACCCTCAAGAAAACCGTCTTTCCAGCCTGCATGAAGAAGAACAAATCTCGGTCCTCGTTGACTTGGAGCCTTCAGTCCTGTTGTCAGTCCTTTGACAAATGCATCTCGGGCATTTTTTATGGTAGTGTCTTTCCATTCAAAATTTACACTGTGGCCCACATTAATCCATGACTCGTCCAGATATATTACGTTATATCCTTCTTCGCGGAACTTCTTCACTGATCTTAAATATTTGTGCCTCCAGGCGATTATATCAGCTCTTTCTATTAGAATCGAGTCTCTTCCTCTCTTTCCATAAACAAACCCCATATCGTTAAGCAAGCGTCTTAGCGTACTTTTAGAAAAATTTGGTACATTTTCGTCTGAATTTATTTTAGCAAGAACTTTTGCCAGTGTTGGTGGAATATTTTCGGAGTGGAATTCATGCACAGCTTTTCGTATTTGCGATTGGATACCTTCATCGTAGGTGATCAGTCTTGAATTCGACTGGCTGCTGTTCCGTCTTCGTTTTTTTGGCGATGTCAAAGGTCCAGTAGCGGCTTCGCTTTTCAGATTATACACTGTTCTCACACTAAGGCCAGTCATTTCAGAAATCAGTTCTATTTTTGCTGTCACACTTTTGTCATCTTTTGTATTCAACGTATACGTTAAAATATTCAATAAAAGCCTCTTGGTTTGACGATGAAGATTTTCACCTTGTGTAAATTTTTCAAACGGTGCTGCTAACTGCATGGCTGTTGTTTCAAGGATGCCCTTTCGCTTATCAGCAGAAACAGATAGGTACCTTCCTATGTTATTACTTACCTGTACATTTACTTACCTCTACATTCCAGGAATATTACATAACGGTTTACGAGGATCAAGGGGTCATACGGGTAAAAATAATTAGCATCTTTGTAATTAAATAGTATTTTCACTGGCAATAGGATTAGGATTTGTCTGAAAGATTTAGTAGAGACCTAAATAATCCATCAAGTGATCAGGTATATACTGATTACAATCTACATAAATAGATTTGAATTCCAGTTTTTAATAATATTTATTATATAGAATACATCTGTTTTGCAAAATTCATAATAAAACGTTTCTACGAAAATAAATTGGCTGAGTTAATTGTGTTTCAAGCCGTAACCAAAGCGGCAACAGTGTTGAATATTTGCCCATAAGATTTATATTGGCCTATGCCGGCCACGCTGCATAATAACTGTGACCCGCTCTATAGAAACCAGAAAAGTATACAGGGCATTGCTTCAGGAGGACATCCTCAACGTTGTTGGCCAATACTGGAGCTGACCTTAAAGTTCTAAAACACCACGTTGGGTGGAAGAGTTCTTCAGTTGCAGCAAAGTATATAGATGAATCGATTGAAGGCAAAAACAAGATTGCAAGAATGATCCAAAGGGGCGAAACTTTTTTTGAAGTGCTACATCAGAGTCATACGTTTTCCGCGATTACAGAACACACTGTAAATCCATTAACAACTCCATTAATACATATTGCTGGCAACAGCAGTTGTACAATGAATGTCAATCTTCAAAAACTAGAATAAAAGCTTAGTTTATGTTGATTCACTTGATTGAAGAGTACTGTAAAGTACAAGTGTACCGTAAAGTGCCACTTCCCGGACTTGTTTGAGTCCGGAAAATTGTAATTTACCGTACAGTATGAAAAAAAATGTTCTTTCGATACGAGTTTTATAAAGTAGAATTTTCGATTTAATAAATTTGTTTTCGGGACGATTGCAGAAAAAAAAAAATAAGGTAATATCAGGAAATTAATTAAACTTATCATTAGCTGTGATTTGTAAAACATGGTAGTTATAGTTACGATATTTCTTACAATTAAATAATTTCTGACACAATATGGTATATTTTAACCTACCATGTATATTAAATTTCCTACTTCTGATTAGTTGGGGTGTTTCTGGTCGTTCTTTAACCGCCCTGGTTATGGTAGAGACATCCGGTAAAATTTCTAGCAGATTTCTCGGTCGCGATCTGTATTTAGAGTGAAAATTTTATGAGGAAAACAACGGAAAGGGGTGTGCAGTCGGAGAGAGGATTGTTTTTTGGTGCGAGTGCGTTATGGAAGGCGTGACATTTTAATGTCATCGTGGTCTTTGCGGAAATTATATTTGGTTATTTATTGCTCGAAAGTCCCGAAGGCAGAAATTAATCCCAGATGTGCGGACGGATTAAAAAATGGTTCCCTTTTCAGGGTTTCTGTTTTATGCGCTAGTAGGCTTAATAAAAAAAAAGATGAAATTCGCTTTTAAAATACTGGAATTTGCTTGCGTCCAGCTGTTTTATATATTTTGTGAGATCGAACTTTATGTCAATGATAAATTGTTTTATGGTTTTTTAAAGCTTTTTACAAAATTTCATAACCTCTATTTACTTAAAAAATGTTTCTCAGTAAATGAAATAAAAAACATATAAATAACTTCAGGCCAATTTTTTGCCCAACAATGTATTTTCAGCATCATCAGCATTATATAATGTTACAAATAGTTGAAAATAAATATTGCTTCTAAATTTTAGTTTTTTATCTTCTAATTTTTAGTTTCCTCGGGTTGTCAAAGTGTTGATATTGTAACAGTTCTTTTTTTATTAGTTTGGTTCTTCTCTATAAAAATAAATTTATAATATACTGGTAAAAATTAAAGTTCTGTTTCTTAAATAGCCAATTTCTATAATACTAAATAAAACTGGTGCAGTCAGTAGGATAATCATCCAAGGTGTGCGAACTAGTTTTACAAGAATTTCGTGCATCCTCTATTTTAATGGCTGATTGCTAATCCTGCAAAGGAAAAAGGGAACCCAAGAAATTAACTTTACTGTTAGAGAGATCGAACAAAATAGTCGTCTCTTATTGATAAAGTTCATGGAACAACCTAGTACGAAAACTCAACCACGGGTGAACAACCAAAGAAGGAAATGAAGAAATATGTGTTAGTAGACATCAATGTTTCTCTCCTTAAATGTTTTAAAATCTGTAATTTTCTTTGGTCATTGGTTAATAACAAATCAAAATTCGATAAAATAAACAAATGTTTCATGAAAAAAACTGGTGGAAAAGTGTGATAGCAATACGTTACTTTGTAGTTCTGTCAAATGTGTCAAAAGCACGACATTCCATAGCAGCCGTAGAAAAATATTATTTTTGTTCTAAAGTTTATGAAATTTAAAAAATATCCACTTCAATTTTTGAGCAGTGTATGTTATATGCTGTTCAGCTGTTATTGTTTTTACTTCTTTATCAGTGTATGCATACATTTTTGTCCACCCACTGTATTTTTTACTCCTCCGGGATATCTGAATTATAAAAAAGGTATACATCAGGATGGATGGATGAGACACACGTACCTTGGAGCAAAGAAAACATACGATAGAAAAAGTTTCAAAGAAATTCTAGTGGAGTTAGAAAATGCTGCCTGGAAGTTTTTTTGGGTAGATTATTTTAATTGTTTTACTTCTATGCTGATAATTTTTTTTAATAATTTATTTAGTCGCTTTATAACAAATTATATAATGATGAGAAAAGAAAGAACTAAACACAATTCACAAAATTAGTGTTTTAAAGTTATATTATATATACTGGGACGCATTTGTAGCTTTGATAAATTTAAGAATTACTTAACAGTTGTCCGTTGATTCTAAAATATTGATAAAAAAGGTTCAAAGGAAACTCAAAGTCTATCCCACAACTGTTTTATTAATTGTTGCAACTAGTTTCGGTCCTATAGGACCATCATCAGGCGTAAAAAGTCGTGAGACAAAAGAAAACACAGCAGATTAAAAATTTCTCTACAAGTTTTACTTTTTCTGATGTTTTCCGTTATATCCCCTATTTTTCCTATTGGGGTTTAAATTTTAAAGGAATATTACATTATTTCCACTATTTCCATATCGGTCTCTACATTTTGAGATGTTCTAATAAGTATACCATTATCTCCTAAAAATTTTTAATCTACTGTGTTTTCTCACGACTTTTTACGCCTAATGATGGTCCTATAGGACCGAAACTAGTTGCAACAATTAATAAAACAGTTGTGGGATAGACTTTGAGTTTCCTTTGAACGTTTTATGTTTCAACCCACATTTGAGATATGGATAGCTTACAAGATTTAAAATATTGATGTTGGATCCTGATATGTTTCGTGTTAGAGTGAAATGTCTGCATTCCTCAGGATGTGGAGCACGGTCAGGTTACGGCATTTTAATGTCCAGTTCTAAATCGAATAACTGAGAACTGCTCTCTTCTATTTGACGGTATTCGGCGGCGTGTTTGTCTTATCTTACTGATTGAAGATGTGTCCTGAGATATCTCCATTTATCATTCCAGTGTTGATTTACAATTTCAGAATAGTACCTTTTGGCTTCTTGGGAGATGACTGGAATATTATTATTCAGAATCGCTGTTGTAGTAACCCTTTTTGCTACAGTATTTGCCTTTTCATACCTTGGTGATCTGGTATCCAACGGAATTCTATGCTGCTTCCTTGATCCTTGATTAATTAGCAGCTGTATTGTTTAATCTAATGGATTTTTTGTGAAGTGCTACCAAACTAGATTATAAATCATAGCATACGACCACTTTTTGGTTGATTGGAGATTGCATAATTAGTTATGTCTGGAGTATATGGCATAATTATACCATAAGAAGCACCAATGTCTGGCTTTTGCCGACGACCTAGCAATCCTAGCAAGAAGTAAGCAGGAACTCATAAGTATAGTAAAGAAACTGGAAGAAGAAGCGATAAAAAAGGGATTGTATATTAACGAGGAAAAAACAAAATATATGGAATGCACAGACCGAAAATACGTAGAAGGCAAATATCTATCAGTGGAAACGAGTAACAAAACATACAAATTTGAAGAAGTTGAAAGGTTCGAGGATCTAGGAGCTATTATAACAAGAAAACCAAATACAGATGAAGAGATCCAAAATAGAATCATGAAGAGGAATAAGTGTTTTTGTGCATTAAATAGAGTACTTAGGAATAAAAATATATCAAGAGGCGCAAAAATAAGAATCTACAAAGCAGTTATTAGGCCTAGAGTAACATATGCAGCGGAGACCTGGACATTAAACAAAAAACAACAAGAAATGGTGCAAATATGGGAACGCAAACTGTTGAGGAAAATATTTGGGGGAAAAGAGGCAAATGGAGTATGGATAAGAAGAACAAATAAAGAACTAGAAGAGCTATATGGGGAGCCCAGTATACTAGGAGTGATCAAGGCGCAGCGGCTAAGATGGTTAGGTCATGTTCAGAGGATGTCACAGAATAGACTCCCGAAAATAATTTTGTCAAGTTCAATAGGAGGACGTAAAAGAAGAGGTCGACCAAGAACCAGATGGAAAACAGATGTGGAACAAGACTTGAGAATACTTAATATTACTAACTGGAAGAGGACAGTGAGAGACAAGAAAGGATGGAGGAGAATGGGCAATCAAGCCATGAGCCTACTAGGCTCATGGAGTATATGGCATAGAGTTCACAACTGAAGGTTGTAAGTTGGCTAGGAAGTCTGATAATCCTTTTATTTTAATGTATTTTAATTTTTTTTATTTACTGTTATATTTTTTATTATCTATATCCGAAATCCGAATTATTATGTAAATTTTCTGTCTCAATTTACCTTTATCGTAAATTTTTATACGTGAAATCTCTATTTTTATCCATTTCTACGTTTTTGTCGAACCGGCGATTGGTATTGGCCGTCCGTTTCCGTCCTCGAAATAGGTCTGATTTGTGTTTGTAGTTTTTTTTTATAGTTCGACGCTGTCTCGACGGCCGCCGCCTGTGAAAAAACAACTTTCGTTTTCCGGAAAGCTGGCGACGTGATAACCCGAACAAAAAAATATGTGTCCACCGTACTTTATTATTTCTGAACCATTAGACTTAAATGTTTATTTACGCAATACGCTTTCCGACTCTTTATTTCTTTCTTTTTTTTTATTTTCGACATTAATATTAATAAAAGTTACTAAAACGCTTTTTTATGAATCGCGCCTAACCTTTCCAGATTTATGGAGCGTGGAAACCAACTAGCGTTTATTAAGATATATACTGTTAAAAGCGTACTTTTTTGTTCCTGTAGCAGTGATTGTGAGGTTTTTTGTTTTAGGTAATAAGCAGAATTTAATTTAATAATGTGCCTTCCAAAATTTCTCTCAAATACTTACTACACTGTTCGTTAAATTTACATTTTTTTCCAAATTAATTATTAATCGTTTTAATAAGCGGTTGGATTCAAAAATGTTTTATGCACACCCCCTTTGGTGGTGGTCTCCCCCATAGACATGCTTCAGGCGTTTTCCTCGTTTAACCTTCTTCCAATTTTTTACTTTCATAACCTTCACGATATAGTTATACCGTTTCTTGCAATTATTTTCACCAAATATCATACATATTTCATTTTGCACGGCGTCACCTTAGTTTTTGCATGACAAGTTGCATTAAATTCTTCTACATATTTTTGACATCTATCGCATCCAAAAAAGTGTATTTCACGTCATAAAATATACTTTTACAGTAAACGCAGTATTCCTCTGATATCTTTTTTAATTGTGTAGGTGTATTACCTAAAACTATTATGACCAGATAAAAACTGCGGCTTGTAGTAATTCTTTATTCGGAAATTGCTGTTTATCCATCATACTACGTTTTGTATAATTCGTTTTGTATAATTCGTTTTGCCCATTGTGCAACCATCAAATTTTTATTTTTATTTATTTATTGGATGAATAAACACTCACCCACCCGTCTGACCAGCGTGGTATTTTATGGTTAAATACCCCTAGCATGGGCCACCTAAAATACCATACATTTGTGATAAAAAACAAAATTTAGATTTCCTTGAAGAACTTGAATTAAAAATATCTAGCAGTTCAACAATTTAACAAATAAATCTTGGAAGCTCTCCACTATCATAGTTCACCACTACTACTATAAACTGTTTACTTTGATTGAGTCTTCATTTTATACATAGATAAGACATTATTGTAACAAAAATATATTAAGTTATTGTAAAGATCAGCATGATATAGTTTTTTTCCTGGTTTTTCTATATCATTGCACTGAGGAAATTAAATTCAGGATAATCCCCCTTGTATGTATGTATGTATGTATAAGTTAGGGGTGATAATTACACTGCGACCTATAGGATCTATTGTGTTCCCCCTTACTTGCCATGTTCTGATATTTTCTCAGACTTATAGCAGCTCTTCGAGTCCTATTTTACTGAGGACATCGTCGGGCTTCAAGTCAGGTAGATCCCCTTCCTCTATTCCATGTGCTCCTAGGTATCTAGCCCTAGAATTTTGCAAAGCAGGGCATTCTGCGAGTATGTGTATTGGGGTTTCATCCTCTTCCTCACAGAATCTGCATTTTGCTTCATCTGCTAACCCTAGTTTCTTCATGTGGCTTCTTAACCGGCAATGCCCGGTTAATATTCCCGTTAAAATTCGGAGCCTTTTTTTACTGAGGTTGAGGCAGCTAAGAGATCTCTTCTGGTCATAGTTCCCCAGTAGTATCTTAGATTGCCTCAGTCCTTCCAGCTGATTCCAGTACTTGGATTTTTCTTTCTCCATTTCTTCCCTTAGTTTTCCTAAGATTACTCTACTGCTGATCCCACAAGATGGTTCTGGTCCCAAATGTGGGGTTTCAGCTCCTTTTTTTGCCAGCTTATCTGCTGTTTCGTTCCCCTCTAACCTAACCTAACCTAACCTAACCTAACCTAACCTAACCTAACCTAACCTAACCTAACCTATGTGTCCCGGGACCCATAGGAGGGTGACAGTGTTCTTCTGGCCCAGTTCATTTAGTTTGCCTAGGCATTCCCAAACCATCTTCGAACTGATTATATTTGAACTCAGCGCTTTGATGGCTGCTTGACTATCCGACATGATCACAATCTCTTGTCTGCGGTAGTTTCTTCCAATATTGAATTCCACACATCTTTCGATGGCGCGGACTTCTGCTTGAAAGATGCTCGGGTATGTGCCCAAGCTTTCTGAGTATTTGGCTCTCGGTCCAAAAACTCCTATCCCAGTTCCCTCGTCTAGCTTGGAACCGTCCGTATACCACTTTATGGTATTCTGATTTAAATTCTGTATGGTGTCTTCGTCCCATTCAGATTTATTACTCAACCTTGTGATGAATTTTCTCACAAAGTTGAATTTCTTTGGCATATCATCTTGGGGCATTTCCCAAGTTTGATCAAAATGAAGTGATCGGGGTTTTTCCCTGATAATTCCTTCGTTGATCATTCTATATATCGTTTTCTTCCTTACACTTTCTAACAGAATGTGCAGTGGGGTTAAGTTTAAAATCACCTCCATTGCAGCAGTGGGGCAAGTTCCCATTGCTCCAGTGATACATGAACAGGCTAGTCTCTGAATCTTCGAGAGATTTTTCCTCGTCGTACTCAGATTAGCCCTTGCTCCCCAAGCCACTGCCCCATATGTGATTATTGGTCTCACTATTGCTGTGTACATCCATTGCAGAATACGTGGGTTGCATCCCCAGTTCTTTCCTGCAATGTTCCTGCACACCATGAGGGCCTTGGTTGCTTTGTGTATTACTTCGTCTTCGTGTTTA
This sequence comes from Ophraella communa, assembly GCA_035357415.1. Lineage (NCBI taxonomy): Eukaryota > Metazoa > Arthropoda > Insecta > Coleoptera > Chrysomelidae > Ophraella > Ophraella communa. The sequence goes on along the minus strand of CM068994.1, from coordinate 24,858,937 downwards.
TTCCAGAGTAACCTACTATCTAGGATTAGCCCTAGATATTTGACCTCTGTTTTCCACTCGACGATGTTCTCCCCTATTCTTATGATTTTTAGATTAGGTTTCTTTTTCCTTGTAAAGGCTACTAGTGTGGTTTTGGTGGGGTTGATGTTGAGTCCCACCGAGTCACACCATTGTTTCGCAATGTTCAGTCCTCTTTGAACAATATCACAGAGGACATTTTCATACTTCCCTTTTGCCAGGATAACCATGTCGTCGGAATACCCTTGACATGGTATGCCTTCCCTGGTCAATTGACTAAGTAGACTGTCCACAGTGAGACTCCACATAAGCGGGGATGCAACTCCTCCCTGTGGACAGCCTCTGGTCACATTAATCCCCCTTAGGGCTAATAACATCTAGGCTTAAATATTGTTATGTCTTCCATACTTGGTTACTACTTAATCAATATCAGGTAGCTACAAACAAACAAAATGTAACTTCAATATGTCAATCTGACGATGCTAATTCTAGTGAAACGGCTATCATTGAGGTTAAGACACCAATTTTTTTAATAGATAGTGGAAGTTTTGTTATTATTCTGAATTAAATTAAATATATAACCCCTAATAACTTCGCAATCCTTCAGGTTTAAAAAGTATATTGCAAATAGCGTACGCTGAGGCCATTCTTATTTATGTAATAAGCATGTTTTGGCATCTCTATCATCTCCAACGATTAAAATGGTGTTTAAGATAAATATTTTCACTTTCCTTGTCCATTAAACACGACCTTTAGTTTGACATATATTTATTCTAAGCCGAAAACAAACATTAACAAACCCGAATTTATTTTTCAGCAGAAAAACGTCTCTCTGCATCGAAATACCAACGCAAAATTGTCACACCTACTCCTATACGAGTATTAATTACTTGTGACTTTGGATTTTCCAGGTCCGACTGATGTTTCAATTAAGTTTTAACGAAATTAGATTTGCTGAGGCAGCTAACACTACGTCGGCGTTAGGTAACCGTTCTGATGGCAGTCCCTATAAGTAATAAAGTTATCCAATTACCATCATATTTCTGATTTTCCGCGTAGAACCGGTTTAACTTACGTTTACGGAATATGCAATATGCAATCTACGTAAACCGAATCTTTACGCTTCGAGGGTTGCGGCTCTAATAATAACGATATGCGAACATCATAAAAGTAGCAGGGTATTTAATTGACAATGTGTGTACCATGCTAAAGCACTTAATAGACAGTAGTAAAGGAGAGAAAGTCATTTGTGATATTGAAGAGGAATTGCTAACTATTGATGTAGGTAACAGTTCCTTATTACTTCCTACAGAAGTAATAATGAAATATTTAACTGAGACTCGCCGGATTGAAATTTTAATGATGATTGGTTACGGCGATAATTGCAGAAGTAGTTAAAGTGGCAGACTTATTTAATCAGAGGTATCCTCAGTTGCCTAATATTTTATAAGGTACTGTGTCTAAAATTCGTGCACAATTCAGAGAACTTGGACATGTCAAACCATTAAAGAGAAAACCGCAATTCGTTGAAGATGATGTGAAAGTGGATATTATGTTAAGTGTCGTGGAGAATTCAACGTCGAGTACATGTCAAATTTCTTGTCAAAATAATGTGTAACACAACTTTCCTAAGGTGTTTCCATAAAGAAAAACTTCATCCATATAAATTGACTGCAAGAACTAATAGAAGACGATCCAGTTCGTAGAATGGATTTCTACGAAAAAATTATAAATAGATTGAACAAAAATGAAATAGCTGTTGGTACAATAATTTTTTCCGATGAATAAACATTCACATTGAACGTGGAAGACAAACAGACAAAACTATAGATATTGGTCAGAGGAGAATCCTCATTGGATGCGTGAGACATATACTCCATATCTTCAAAAGTTGAACGTTTGGACAGGTATCATAGGTGATCATATTATTAGTTCTATTTTTGTAGATGGAAGTTTGATATTCGAAAAAGTTGTTCCTGAGTTGGCCAACTTATATCCCAACGCAATAGATCCGAACCTACCGGATGAAAATATCTAGTTCCAGCAGGATAGAACAACACTCTATTATGCTTTAATTGTAATAAATTACTTGAAAAATATAGATCATGGACGATGTCAGACTTGCATGTATCACCCTGTACATTTAAATTTATGTTTAAGAAGCTCACATTTGAATTTCAAAGCTGACGGGTTCCAGCGTTTTTTTATAACTAACTAACCCCACAAATAATTTTATTCCATACAGTGGTTTCCATACTGTATATTATATACTTATTGATTTGAACCAACAGCATTTAGTTATGTATAACATAACAAATTCTGACTGACCGAAGAGAAACAAACAATGAAAATATTTACGCACACGACAAAGTAACAGTAGCCACTTTTGATTAATTGGTTCATTTAGCGAGGTTTGTAGGTATGACGTCAGGGTAAAGATCAATTTTTTCTACTTTACATTTTAATTCATGTACAATTTTAGTAAAGTAGGTGATATAATAAATTTGCTAAAGATTTTAAATTAGAAAATATCCAGATCTGTATGTATTGAAATAACTGCTTTCCTAGAAATGATTTACCTAAGAACATTCTGTCAAAATAATAAATACACTAGTAGTCAAATAAATCAATTCTCTCTAAGTTTCAATTATTTGAATGAGAAATGGTAATGGTGTTCACTGATTGCTCCACAAATTTCTTATAAAAATACTGTGTTGCCTTGAACATACTTTTTTTATTGTTGTATTATTTATCATTCTCATTTATAGAAATAAATACAACTACATTACAGCACAAAAAACTGGAATGAGCATTAAAAATGACAATTATTTTTTTTGCTGCGTAAAAAAATGTGTCGCAGGAAATTAAAACTATTGTCAATTTATAAGCTGTAATTTTATTTGCCTCCGAAACACAACACCATGTAGTAATAAAGTTAATGCTAAAAACTATTGCGCCATGCTCCGAACTACCCCTAAAAAATGTCATTTTGTAGTTCTAATTTTGAGAGAACAATGTTAATAAACACCGAAATTAGTTTTATAATACAATAAGTCCGCACAGGGAAATCAAACAGTGGCGCAACAAGCATTGAAAATATTGTATACAAGTTTACAAATATATTAGATTTACGTTGGTAAATTTTTTTCTATTCCCTCTATTTTAATTCAATAAATAAAAGTAGGTTGATACTGAATACAAATTAGGATGCACACCTATTTGTAATGCTGGTAGTAATTTATTCAATTTTTTGTTACTAAAGTCTTATTTTAAACTTTACGTATTAATAATATTTTTCCCTTGCTATTAAAAATATTTCAATAAATATAATGTCTTTATATAAGTAGCAACAAATAAACAAACAAACTGTTATAAATGTGTAGTATATCTATTTCTTTGGATTGTGTAATTGAGGGATAAATAATAGTAATATACTAAAATTCCAAAATAGTAGGCACTAAATTCTCAGAAATGACTGTGACGTTTTTGCCTTAATCTGCCTCTTGCAGTGGCGTACGGAAATTATACTAAACAGATGTGGAAAAATTAATTATTTAAAAACTATATCCACAAATAAGAATTAAATTACATTATATTAATTATATAAAAAAAATATACACTGTGTCCACGGATGGAGTTGCTAAGAGGAGAAAAACCTTTATTATTAATTTTATGACAAAGTTATTGTTATAAAAAATTTGCATCCTTTGGAAATAAGATTGACATAAAAAAATCTGAGATCGGATGTACAGGGTGTTAGCAAAGTAATAAAACGTGAAAATGTTTCATGAGAAAAGTAGGCACCATTATTATTATTAATGCAGCCGTGTGCATGAGATTTCGATTTCAGACCTACGTTTATTGGACTAAAACCACTACCACCACAAAAAGTTTAAAATTACTTACAGTATTGTATTATTCATTATCATCTGAAGAAAACTCGTCGGATGATGAGCAACTATCGCGATCGCTACTATTCAAAGTAATAAGAGCACTTTTCCTACCTCTTTTAATAAATTTAATGTTCATTTGCTTTAATGTGCGCAATAAAACACGTCGTGATATTTTGGGCATCGATTCATCGGAACTTATTTCGGCTGCGACTTTTTTTAAAGTTGGGATTTCATTTCGGAAAAAGAACGAATGGAATTTCCTACGAATAGCATATTTGGTGCAATCATCAAGCTGAATTTGTTTTCTTCCTCTAGTTTCAATGTCTTTAGATACATTATCACATTTACCTTCATTTTCTTTAAATGTTTTAAGAATTCTGTGAACACTTCTCGTCGACACTTTAGTTAAATCACTACACAGATTAACTACGTCATTATGCAACATATTCTCATTCCGTTCACGGAGCCCACAATACACATTGTATATAATAGTTTTTTCTCCTTCGGATAAATTTGGACGTCTGCGTTTACTTTGACTGCTTTCACTTTCCATATTGCTAACAGTTCACAGCACAAAATTAAACTGATTTATAATGATATTTCCCTTGTTTCAGTCCTTAAACAAATCCCTTGGTTTTTACCTGATCTGATATGAAATTACCTTTTTTTTACTGTTAATCGTTTTCCTAGAAATGTACCTGCCTAATTATTTGACGTCTACTACATTATTACTTCTTACGAATGGATTAAATGGATTAACTGTATAGAAAGTGTATTATTCCTCTTTTATGTTTATCTAGGGTAGGTATTATACAAAAATATCATTATTTATTATATTATTGAAAAGGGTATTTCCAATTTTAGAATTTTTACAACAGAAATTCCAAAACTGTCATCAGTGTTGAAACAGACCTAATTCGTTATAACTGTATTATAATAACAGATCAAAGAAAAAAAAATAATATTTACATTACGTATTATTCAACGAATGTTACGCTCATGAATGTTAACCTAACCGTGCTCAGCTGATGAAGCAATATTTATATCTCTCTCTATCTTACGGCAAATTTAATCTACCTCTCTTTTTTCCGCCCCACAAACGTCTCTGTGTACGCAACGTTGCCATTTATAAATTTTAGTCCCAGAATATAATTCAAATTTTTTTATATTTAATAAACATTGATGTTGTTGAATATATTTCATTAGCAGGAAGTTTCTTTAATATTTAATATTTTTTAGTATTTAGTATTTAATGAATAAAACACGTTGTCCGTTATTCTATGACCATTTAGTTGCGTGTGTATGATTTAAATAGAAGATGATAAAATATATAGAAACCCAACCTGACAACAATGTTTACGTTTTAATTCAATAATATTTCTGAGAATTTAGTGCCTACTATTATGGAATTTTAGTATAGACAATTGGATTTTTTGAAAAATTGGAAATTAAAAGACATACAGTGGATCATTAATTTAAATTTATGAGCAAGTACAACTTTCAAGTTCTTCAATACTTCTCCACTGTTTGCTTTGATTGAGTCTTCATTTTTTATGGAGATAAGACATACTTATGCCATAAATACATAAAGTATTAGAGGGTATTCAAACCAAATCATATTAATTATTTACCAATTGAGCCCATGTCAGTTTGTTTTTGGTCTATGCCTGTCTGGATCTCCATCCCATGTTGCCCTTGGTATAACTTTCTTACGTCCTGCTTGCAAAGTCTTCTTCATTTGTCTACTTTGCTCCATGCTATGTAAGTGTTCTCACTCTAGGGTAGATTTTATTTATAGTTCCTCTCTTGTTTCTGTGTTTTTTATCCTATCTTTTCTTGTAATTTCTTCAACTCTTCTCTTATACTTCATTTATAAAGTTTGTATTTTGCTTTTTTATTCTTTTTTTATTAGTACCCATGATTCGAATCCAAAAGTCAGGATAGGTTTATTTTAAATTTGTATTCAAGTATATTAATGATTGTTTTTTGCCAGATTACAGTTTTGGTTATGAAATTTACAATCTCCTACCCATCATATCCCACTCAATTGGGAATAAGTCGGGAGATCTTGGTGACCAAGGTAACAATGTGACATCATTATGTTGAAAGAAGTCTATTGTGACTCTTGCGCCATGTGGTCGGGCATTATCTTGTTGGAACGTTGGATTTGCCAGGGTGTCAAGATAGGGTAAAAAAAGGGGTTCTAAAACTTCTTATATATAACGCTGTGCGTTCATGTTACCTCTGATGAAGATCAAAGGTGATCTCGAACCATAAGCTATAGCACCCCAAACCATAACTCTAACAGTTTGATGAACATGCCTTTCAACAAAAAACCGTGGATTTCTCCTTTCACCACGTCGTCTTCTAACCGTCGCTCGACCATCGTGCATGCCTAAACAAAATCTGGAGTTAAAGAGAGGACCCAGTGTGGTCGGTATGAAAACAGGCCAAAACGTCTTATTCGTCGGTAAACACTTCGCATGCCAATAGGTCTTCCGTGTTCTGCAAACCATTCATTTGCAATGGACCTGGTAGTGGAGAAACGGTCCCCTAAGGCCAATAATCTATGGCGGCGATCTTCACGGTCTGTTGTTCTACGGGGGCGTCCAGAGCCCCTTGCTCTTTGCGTACGGCTTTCTCGAAGCCATGCCTGACAACACTTAACCACGATGTCTACACTTCTTTGCACTCTAACTGAAATTTCCCGAAAAGAAAATCCAGCTTTTCCACTATACGACCCCTATCAAACTCACTAAGTTGACGAAATCGTACATAGGTCTCTGTACCCTAGGCATCGTAACCAATCGTAAAGAATATCAAGAACCAAAATCCGCAAAATTTGGAACTTCACTACGGCTACAATATTCATTTTTGGATTGTTAGTGGATTTCAAAAAAAGTATAAAAACGTCGTCTGCATATCTCAACTCTGGAGTCTTTTGCATTTGCTTTTTGCTTTTTATAGGTCCAAAAATGCAAGTCAATCTACAAAATCAGTACAAAATCAACATCAAATGGTTATCTATTAATTTTGTTATGATATGTCAGTCTGAGAATTTACTTAAAAAAGCCATTACTGGATAAAAAGAAAACTTAAATTGCGTAGTTTTGTTCAAATACATGAAGTAAGTAAGTTTTAATTTTTCAATCTCTAATTCTGACATTGTCAAGAACCAGGAAGATAAAAATCGAGCAATTGAGTTGCCTTTTCATTGTGTCTGAACATTATAAAGATGTAGAGTGGGTAACAGTTCCAAATTTTGGATTAACATAAAAAAATAATGTTTAATTGCAGTAAAAGATACTTTTTATTATCAAAATATTTGAATTCACAATAATAATCATACATATTACATTGAAAAATAAGAAAAATAATTATTTTTACCAAAAAAATATGGGAACTTTACTTCTTATAACTATTTCAGGCCCCTTCAAAGGCATGCCTCTGTAATCCGTTGCGCAAGAATACAGAAATATTACTGTTGGCAGCTGCATAGAGTTTGCCATTTCGAGAGCTCCACATAGCACTGGCGATACGCTAAATGCAGCAATAAACTTCATAAAATAAGAAATATTGTTATACCTTTCTGGTAAACAGTTTTCAATTTGTACGTCATATACACGAGTTTATTATAGCGTCATGTCGGCGTAATAAAAACTCGCGTCTGTCTGTTATTCGATTTTTTTCACACTTTTTCCACACATGAAACCGCGAAAGGACAAAACTGGATACTCGACAATTATAAAATTTTGTATAAGAACTTACTGAAGCTTAAGAAGTAAATGATAAAAATTTCAAAATGATTGCAATGCTTTAAAGCCCTTTTAATAGTTTTGTTAATAGCTCAGAAATGGTTTGAAGGACTGTCTTCACATAAGCGGTAACTGGGCTCTAAATTAGCGATAACTTTACTTCAACTTAGCTGTATCTTGGCGATAACTTGACTCCAACTTAGCGGTATCTTTCAACAACCAAAAAGGAAATTCACAAGAGGAGGTACTTCAAAGTTTTTCTTCACTCTTTAGTCGGCCTGTTGGTCGATGAAAGGAGCTATAGTTGCCTTACGGGTCTTTTAAATAGTCTTGCTCAAAACGGAAATCGTGTTTGTGTCATTTGTCAGAAGAAATGCGTTCGTTATTCAATTGCAAGCGAGGGACGCGTTCTTTGATTGACCACAATAATAATCATACATATTACATTGAAAAATAAGAAAAATAATTATTTTTACCAAAAAAATATGGGAACTTTACTTCTTATAACTATTTCAGGCCCCTTCAAAGGCATGCCTCTGTAATCCGTTGCGCAAGAATACAGAAATATTACTGTTGGCAGCTGCATAGAGTTTGCCATTTCGAGAGCTCCACATAGCACTGGCGATACGCTAAATGCAGCAATAAACTTCATAAAATAAGAAATATTGTTATACCTTTCTGGTAAACAGTTTTCAATTTGTACGTCATATACACGAGTTTATTATAGCGTCATGTCGGCGTAATAAAAACTCGCGTCTGTCTGTTATTCGATTTTTTTCACACTTTTTCCACACATGAAACCGCGAAAGGACAAAACTGGATACTCGACAATGGGATCAGATTTCGAAATGGGCACGCGTCTATTGAAAAGCTCTAGGAGCTTTATAAAATAGAGTGTGACTTCTTTGGTTAGTTTTATTTCATCGATACAACTCCTGAAGTTTAAGTTTGCTGATAGTTTTTACTGGGGAATAAAAATAATCCATAGTTTATTTAGGCTGGTGCTAAATCCAATTTTAACGCTAAAAAAGAAAAAATAGCAGCAAGGATCAGGTAAAAAATTTTCCAACTTTAAGGGATAAAAAATTTAAACAGAAAAACATTCAAAATATAGAAAGGGGACTGCAATTAAGGGGTTAAAACGGTTTTTTGCGATTTACGACAAAACGGGACATCTTAGCGGAAATTGTTCAATACAAAAGTTATAAATGCATATGTGAAAGATCAAGGAGTTTACAAATTTCAGGTTATTGCATTGAGATATTGCAGAGTCTTTCCATATGCTAGTTAGTTTTATTGTTGAGTTACGTGCCATGGCCAGTTTACACGTACAGAAGAAGTACAGTAATGCTCGGTAGCAGAAAAGACCTCATTTTGCCACTATTGCATTTCCTACAATTCTTCAACCTACTGCTCCTCCTTTTGCTGGTGCTGCCTGCCAAAACTTTCATCTCATACAAAATAATTCAAGGCGACTCACCCCTAACTCCCATATGTAGGATATGCTTTAAGAAGAAATTTTGCAAAGCTAATTAAACTATTAGATTTATTCACAAACGTTATAAAAAAAACGTTGGTTAGTTCTAAATTATAAACAATTATTGTTTAAATTTGTAAATGAATAAAAATAAATTTTGTTTGGCTGCTTGGATTACTTAAAAGTACACTAAAAATAGAGTTAAAAATTATCCAAAAACATCTGTGCTGGTTAATTGGACTCTCCCTTCTTTACATGAATGACTTTACTTGGTAAAACATTTTGTACGAACTATGCATTTAAATGACGTAGGATTTTTGTATTTAAATGTTGTTTAATTTCTTAAATTCAAATGAATGCAATTTAGTTGGTCTACATTTAAGAACAAACTTTGCATGATCTGGCCGTACACAGTATGAGTATTAAAATTATTAATTACAATAGTCATGAACGTCAGTGGAATTCTATAATATATAATATTGTATGAAATAAAAATGAAGACCAGATAAATAAAGAAGTAGATTTGATTGGTTTACGTTTAATTTTGACAGAAGCCCAACTACGCAATGAAGAATGAAGAAATTTTTCTAGCAAATAATGAAATAAAATTTACTAAATAGTTAGATCCAATGGAATATTAAAATATAGTTTGACATCTAGGTTGCAAATACACCCAACAGGATGTACTAACATTACTGTACTATTTTAATTGTTTGTAACTGATATATTTATAATTATACTGTGTATTATGTTACAATATTATTACTATTGCCAACAGAAAAAAGGTAATTTCTGCAGCACTGTTGTTGAGACGAAAAGGGAACTAATTGAGAGTGCAACAACCCTAGTGTAAAAACACAGCACACATTGTGGATTCAAGTGTCAAGTGATTTAAATTTGAGAAAAACCTGGTTCAAAGTTGCAAAAAAAGATCTCTAACTATACACTGTACTTTTGAGAAGATCATTATGATGTAAGTACCTATATACATTAACCATCTAAAATACATCATAATCACCATGAAAAAGTATACATTTTTAAATTAAGATTATATAAGCCAGTAAAATAAGTTGATAACTGTCACTTTCTATCTAAGTGACATAAAAATCTGAACACCCAGTTTAAATGACTTTATTTTTATAAAATTTTGTATAAGAACTTACTGAAGCTTAAGAAGTAAATGATAAAAATTTCAAAATGATTGCAATGCTTTAAAGCCCTTTTAATAGTTTTGTTAATAGCTCAGAAATGGTTTGAAGGACTGTCTTCACATAAGCGGTAACTGGGCTCTAAATTAGCGATAACTTTACTTCAACTTAGCTGTATCTTGGCGATAACTTGACTCCAACTTAGCGGTATCTTTCAACAACCAAAAAGGAAATTCACAAGAGGAGGTACTTCAAAGTTTTTCTTCACTCTTTAGTCGGCCTGTTGGTCGATGAAAGGAGCTATAGTTGCCTTACGGGTCTTTTAAATAGTCTTGCTCAAAACGGAAATCGTGTTTGTGTCATTTGTCAGAAGAAATGCGTTCGTTATTCAATTGCAAGCGAGGGACGCGTTCTTTGATTGACCTCGTTCAAACAGATAAATAGTTAGCGTCTATAAGGGGTCTCGTGTACAGTAGCATTAACAGTGAATCGGGGTCGGTTTTAACGGTAATAATAGCGGTATCGTTTACGGTCGGTAATAGTGCAAGGTGACATGACGATAGACATGTTACAATATTATAATTTAAAACTAATTCTCAGATTGATTAGTGAATAATAATTTGATTATATTGCTATAAAACCTAATCTCAACTATTTTTCTTAATTTGATTGATTTGGTATTTTTTATTTTTTATTTTATTTACCATAAATTAATCCTTCCTTTTTTTCTTATCGTTAGATTTTAACTATTTTTGTATTCCTATACTTCAAATTTAAAGCTCTTTTTCCAACTTAAGGTGTCCGAATATTATTATATAATTCCTTCCATTAATTCCTTTATCGATTTTATCCTTCAACAAGCCCTCATTAAATTCAAATAACTATTAAAAACAAACCAAAAAAAATCTAAAATTTATCATTCAAAGAAATTGGGATGATTGTGAATATCTAACAAATGTTTTGAAATGTTGTTTTCCCAACAAGAATAAAACAACATTGTCACTGTTCTATCAACACACAATGCACACACAACGAAGTGGTCCACTGTGTTGTACGGTATTTAGAAAAAAACTTAAAGTCCTGGTATCAAAACGTTATTGAATAGGTGGGTCTAATCCTTTTGATTCATTTATAAATTGGGTCGGTTGAAAGCTGAGCGCGACACCTGCAGATATAAAGAATTAAAAAAAAAGAGCATTAGGTAGTGTAACACGGAAGTAGATCACCATCGTAATTAGTATTATAGTCCAGTTAAATTAATAAACAGTACAGTTAATTTATTTAACTTAACTTTAATTAATGTTTAATTATACAGATATTATAAATCTGGAGGAGTTTTGTTTATTTGTTTAATAGCGCTGATCTCTGGAACTATTAGTTGGTATTAAAACATACAGTATAAAATTTCATTTTATGGCTGTTTCGCTTCAACGAGCATTTGTCAATCTGACGATGATCGTTGTACCGAAACAGCTGTCATTTAACAGCTAATTTTCCAATTAAACATGGAGTTAACTTCAAACGAATGGTTGTTTATTATTCTTAGTTGGTTTATTTCTTTATATTTTTGACATTTGAAAACGCAAGATGGATTATATAGGAGTAGCTCCCAACCATTCATTGGCATTCAATCTTGAATTTGAACGGAATAGATAGATAGATGTTTAAGAGGTGGCCAGAAGCCTATTCCACTGCGACATTTTCAGATCTATTGTGGTCCTCGAAAAACTAGATTACATCCCCCAGTCCGACTTTCTTAACGAAGTCTATAAGCTTTGAGACTGTAACCTTCATGTAGTCCCTTGCCAATGGATTTTCTTCTCCTAAAGTCAGGAACCGCATATTTACCAGTCCGTCGCACTGACATAAGATGTGCTCTGGTGTTTCCTCTTCTAGGTGACAGAATCTGCACAGATCCGTCTCTGTTAACCCCATCAGCTTAAGATGCCTGTTTAGCTTACAGTGATCCGTCAGTAGACTTACTACAGTTTTGACCGTTTTCCGGTCTTTACTCAATAAGTCTGACGTAAACTTTTGCGAATGTTCCATTATGAACTGTTTCGCTTGCCTTTGTCCTGGTGAATTCCACCACCATTCCCGTGACTTTTGTGCCACCCATGTTTTCATGGCCGTTTTTATTATATTTTTTGCAATGCCGCAGAAAGGTTACGGTCCAATAAAAGGCATTGATGAGCCTAGTTTAGCCATTTCATCTGCCTTTTCATTGCCTTTTAGACCCCTATGACGTGGTACCCAAGCTACCGTAACCTTACTACGATCCCCCAGAGTATTCAGAGCATGCACACAGTCCCATACTAGCCTAGAATTGACCTCTACAGAATCTAGTGCCCTTAGCACCGCCTGACTGTCTGTGAAGATGGCTATTGAACTTACTGGGAATGTTATCCCTTGTTTACTTCCGACTACGCTGGCTCCCACGCCATACGGCGTCTTTGAGCCGTCCGTGTACCAGGTTGACTCCGCCTCTACGGGTACACCTTTTTCCCAGTCTTCCCTATCTGGTATAACTATTTTAAATTTATTGGCAAAGCTATATCTCGTGACTGTTGCGTCAATTGATTGCCCCAAAATGTTATCCGCTTTTAGTTCCTCGATTAGCTTACCATTATCAGCCCCATGCGATTGGCTTATGTGCTGCTGATTATGTATTAATCTGTGCATGGCTGCTCTCGCTTCGCCCTGTATATATATGTGTAGTGGTGGAATGCAGTACAGCTAAAGGAGTAGTTTTTATGGCCCCCGTAACGCACAGGCAAGCTAACCTTTGTATGTTACTTAACAGCCTTACTGCTCCTGTTTGCTGTGTCTTTGTCCACCATACCACTGACCCGTAGGTTATTATGGGTCTGATAACCCTTGTATGTAATCATTTGGTCATTTTGGGGTTAAGCCCCCAATTTTTTCCACACATTCGTCTACATCTGCCCAAGAACAATATAGCTTTCTGCGTGGTTTTTTGTATGTGTGTGTTCCATGAGAGTCTTTGATCTAGGAATACTCCTAGGTATTTTATTTCTTTGACAACTGGAATCACTGTTCCCCCCAGTGTTAGTGGTTTTAGACCGGCCAATGTTGACTTTTTCGTGAAGTTTATAATTTGTGTTTTTTGAGCATTGACTGTTAGTCTCTCTCGCTTACACCAATTTTCAACCGTGTTTAGGGCTATCTGCATTCTGTCAGATAATACCCCGGCAAATTTGCCTCTTATGAGCAATCGATAAAATCTATGCAAAGTAAAGTACCATTTTTTAAATTGGCAACAAAAAACATATTAACAAATAACCAATGTAGTCAAAATATCAAAGGAAGAAATAATATCAAAACTATTTACAAATGTTATTGTTAATTATAATATCAAAAGTGTGCTTCGATGAGCAAGAAAGTCGGCAAAACTTTAACGATATTTGTTTTCTCTTAAAAAATGTACACCTTAGACAGTATTCACATGGAATCGATGTGTGGAAACTGGGTCTGCAGCATACAGACATGGAGGAGGACGAGAATAACTCCTGCTCAAGAGCAAGTTGTAACTGCAAGAATTCGTAGGAATTTTCAGAACTGGAGGTACTGTATGTTTACAGATGAGTCCAGATTTCGGCTGGATATGTGTGATGGCCAAATATTGGTGTGGAGAGAAAGAGGACAGCAATATAATGAACGTTTGATGGCGCCAACCACTCTTTTTGGTGGTGGCTTAGTTTGCGTGTGGGGAGGCATATGTTATGATGGCCGCACTGATTTTGTGGTGTCAATGAATATTACAATGATGGCTGTACGATATAGGGATATGGTTATAGAGCCAATAATTGTACCATTTTTTGGTAAAACAATTTGTATTTATCGACGAAAATACCCTAGAACAGCTCGCCAATGCCTTGCAGAGAATATGGGAAAACATACCTCAGCAATTTATTAATAATTTAATAAGGACCATGCCAAATAGAGAGGCAGCACTAAGAAAAGTTAGGGGTGGACCCACACGATATTAATTTTCATGAAAGGACTTTATGACCTGCGCTATAAATAATTTAACATTTTTAATTTTTTTCTGTTTTATTGTAGCTGTTTTCTTTTCATTAAAAATGTATCTATTTTATTTTTTTTGGGTATTTGTAACGTGAAAGAATAAAGATTCAATTATTGTTGAGCAGTGTAATATGACGGTAGGAAGTTTGCCGGCTCTGCTTTTATACTGTTTATTTGTTACTACTTACAGGGTTGTTTACTTATCATGTAGTTTAATTATAAAAACATTTATTTTTATTCTTAATTAAACCAACTACTAACAAAAAAATAAATGAATACTGGAAATCCGTGAATGCATTTATGCATTTTCTGTCCTCCCTACGACCATTACAGAGTTAATTTCGCACCTCACAGACTTTAATAACGTAATCCCGACCGCGAATTCGTTGTTTATTAGTTTTAGACGCCCATTTGACATCCCTCGTTTCAGCCTGATGAGAATTGTAAATGAAAATGTTATTTTTTAAACATTTTAGGGGCGATACGTACTAGGACACATTTTGGGGTGCTTTACCTGAACACGAAACAGTGGAAAAGATTGAAACACATTGCGTGGGCGTTTTAATCACCTTACTTTATTACTAATTGTGAATATAATCAACTTTAAATAAATTAATTATATATGGACCATAATTGAAATTTATTGTATCATCCGTTACAAGAGCAGAATGGCTGGGTCACATTGGTAGGATGAATAAAGAAAGATGGGTGAAACGGGTGCTAAAATGTGGATAATATATAGTTGAAAGAAGCGACAAATAATTTGAGGTTAGTAAGAGTGCAGGATTGGCAAAAAGAAGCTAGGTATAGAAAGAAATGGATAAGAAGAGAAAAATATTTCAAAGCCTAGGTCTAAAGAGCTATTCTATATATTTCTTTATTAACAGCATGGAAACAATATGAGATTTGAAGAGTGATCCGTCTTCGGCGGTTGGTTTTCCTGATTTCTTGGAAGACAACTGGCAAACAAATGGTTGTGTACCAATCAAAATTGACTGTTCTGCGTTGTTCTAGTGGTACGGTTGCGACATGTCCAGTTTTTTCGAAACATCTTGAAACACCCATACAGTCGACTGCTGTTTACTTTCGGGCTCTTACGCGTAAATCCACGATTCATTATATGTCACGATGTCATAGACGTGTTTCGAAGCTGGTCCCACTAATGCCTAAGGTTGCACAATCTCACGATAGGTCACTTGACGATCTTGCAATATCAGTTCGCGCACAGCATCAATGGTTTTCGGAACAACAACTGATGTTGGACGACCTGCACGGAATTCGTCTTGGAGTGAACTACGGCCACGATTGAATTCACCATATCATCGATAAACATTGGTCCTTGATGGAGCTTCATCGGCAAAATTAGAATTTAGTTTATCCATGTACTGTTGCTGAGTTAATCCACGTCGAAAGTGGTAAAAAATAATCGTTCACGAATTAAATTTTTTGGCGGAGATAAATGTTTTAACCCTTTAGTTACTAGCGTTACATTTATGTAACAGCAGAAGGGTTCTACTTTTGTTTTCTCAAGTTGGTAACAAACTCTTACTAGGTTGCAATCCTGACAGTTTCCCCTTTAGATACATTAGATAATCTGTGGTAACTAAATTTGAGATTATATTTCCAAACTGTTTGATTTTGTGGTGTGTTAAATACAAGCATTGGTGAAATAACTGTGCAATATGGATATTGTCGATAAAGAGTAAGTATAACTTTACTAATTCTTCGTGTAGACTAAAAATTCATACTAACATGTATACAAATATAGTTAATTCATATTGTTTATGCGTGGCGTTTCGTATTTTACTTTATACTTCAGTTATTACCGTGCAAATCAGTGTGTTACATATATGTAACGCTAGGAGCTCATGTAAGCTCTTGTCTTTCCCTATCGATCTGTATCTTCCAAAATTAATTTTTTGTAGTTTTTTTTCCTGATACCTACATCTTTATTGTATTGTCACAGGACTCTTGCTGCCATTCTCCAAAAAGGTTTGAGTGTCCAAGAAGCACTGGATATAGCCTTTGGTGATAGTGACAATATCGAAAATTCTGTCGATACAATCTTCATAGCTCCCCCAGACCCCGCAGTTCTTACGGATGAAGACTTCGGATATGAAAATGGTGGTGACTTTGACAATCTGAGTAAACGGCAGGTACTTGCAGATGCAGAAATAAGAACCGCTGACGGAAGCCTGATAGATGAAAAAGAAAAAGAGTTGCCATCCCATGAAGAATTATTGCCAACACAACATACAACCGCTGAGGAAACATATTTACAGAATAGGACTGCGGCTGCGCGGAAGATCTACCCGACTCTATCTGTGCATAGCAACAACCCTGTTTCAAATAAAGGTTACTCACAAAAAAAATATAAAATGGTCAACCGACCCGCATAACTGACAGAATATAATAAAGAGATAGGCGGCATTGATCGCGTGGACCAAAACGTTGGTCAATATAGAATTCATATTCGCAATAGGAAATGGTACTGGGCACTGTTTACTTGGCTCATCGACGTTTCAGTTCAAAATGCGTGGTGTTTACATAGAAAATCTGGTAACCTGGTTTCAGAGCTCGAATTCAGGAGAGCCATAGTACAAGTATACTTGAAAAGATATTCATCGGCTCCTAAAGAACCTGGTAGAACACTATCTGCGACCTCTAATGCACGGATAATAGATAATGAAATAAGGTACGATAGAATGGACCATCTTATCAACAAACGAAGGCGTTTTGCTGGAAGACACTGTAAGAGCTCGACAAGAACTTAATGTCGAAAATGTAATATGGGTCTTTGCATTGACTGTTTTACTAGTTATCACAAAAAAATTGCTTGTATCACAATATGAAATTATATAATTATTGTAGTTGAATAAAATTTTCTTTAAAAGACATGGCAGCAAATTGTTGTTTAATTTTAAACTGTTGTAGCCATTTTGCATACGTTTGTGTCTAGCGTTACATATATGTAACACATCATACTGAGTGTCCCAAAAGTCAGATTGAATTATTTTTTGCATTTACACTGAAATTTTGGATACATTTGACAAACTTGATTAAAATCAACATATTTGTGAAAAAAAAATCTGGGCACTAATGGGTTAAGTAACTGTAAACAACACAAATAGCGCTCGTATGTCAAAACGTTCTGAGTACGTATAACCTCAAAAATATCCAACTTTACGAAAGAACTGTCAGTTGCCAGATTGCAACACCAGGGTTGCCAAAGCCCGAAATATAAAAGGCAACCCTCGTATTACAATATTCTGCCGAAACATTGCAATCAATATTTAAATTGTTCGATAACAAATTTATTTGGAAATTGTAAAACTCGCTACTAATTTTCATAAGCAATGAATTTGTTTAATTTGAGTATGTTTATGCGTTCCAAAATGGATATCATGGGAATATCGTGTCGGAGTATATACATATATAGGCGAAATATATTCACATATATAGCCATTGTACCGGAATTGAAAACATCAAATTGAATGTTACCGTATTCGCCGACAAATATCACCCGAGGATTAAATATTAAATTTCGCCTTGTATCCCCTGGTGAACACAATTTCTGAATTTGTTGATACATGTCGAAGTCTGTTTAAAAAATATTATGAAACAGCAACATTACTTATTTATTATTTATTTATATTCGATGCCAACAAATTAACATATCCATATTTAATCGACAAGAGCTTTTAATGAATTTAAATAAAATTATGAACCAGTTTTAGTATTATTTTGTAATGTTTGATCTGTAGAAACGTTTTTGCTGTATAAGAATGCTTTTTTGTAAAAGTTGGTTTAATATCTGCTTTCGGCCCATAAATGTTATCATTATTGTTTTTTCGGGGTGAGATAGGAAACTCATGTTCGATGGTTCCTTATCCAGAACCCAATAGTACTGTTATCTTCGCCTACCAACCAAACCCACCTTTAAATACTCGCCGTTACTGTCTCGCTTACCTCTACCCATTTTTTCTCCTTTCTCAACATTATCTCCACCACAATAAACTTTTTCTGCAAGTTTCCTTTCCAACTTCTCCTCTTCAACACTTCCTCTTTCTTCCAACATCTAAACACGTGTCTCTCATCATCTTCCACTTCACACCTCTCGCACATTCTAGCTTCTCTCTTTCCAATCTTATGTAGACACCCCAGCCTTGACTCATGTCCATCAGTGAGCACCTGGCTCAAGAAGTAGTTCACCCTTCCAAACTTCCGGTCCACCCACTTACTTCTACTCCTGATTGCTCACCATTTTCTCCTCTATCGAATGCTGAACTTCCTCTCTTGTTCCCACGTTCCACCGTCTTTTCTTTGCACTAGCCATCAAGTCAATGGTATGACATTGACAGCACAGCTGCTGCTATTGCACCCACTGTTCTCTTCCTCTATACCACCCTCAACAAAATGGCTTTATTCTCGCATGGATCCCTGCTCTTTCAGTAGGGTATGTGGGATGTTCGTTCTCAACGACACAATAAAATACTCTCCATTCTATATACTGTTCTCCAGAAAGTATTTATACAATCAGGTTACACTCTCCTCACGTGTTAAATACCATTTCTTCCATCTTCCATGTCCTTCCGTTCCATAAGCCTGGAAATTCAATTAATATAGAGGTCCCATTTGGCTCTTTCGAGCATCATTTATGCAATCACTATCTTCTGTCTTAGCAAGATAACTTATTCAGATAGTATATTCTGGAATATCCGGTGTTTGGTATCCCATTGGTATTCTCTTTCTAAAGAAATTCTATGATATTTTGTATCACATCTAAAGCGCTTTCCTCGGTGATAGTTTGGATTATTTTAGTTAGACTTGTCTGTACTTCTCTGAACTCTAGAACGCCGCTAATACTTCTTGGGAAGTTAAGCAACGTTCTAGAGGACATGTTTCTAATTTGATAGGGAATTTAAGCCGTTTGCAGAACAATGCTACGCATTCGCAGTGTATATTATGTTCCGCCGTTGCTTTGGTGCTTTCGAAGAAACGACAGTTTTCACTTTCTGATTTGCAATGTCCAGTGAGAAGATCTACGATCAATTTTACATCTTTTTTGCTCTTTTCGAGAAGGCAATTTGCTCTTCAAGGTAATATATCTACAAACCTTTTAGCTGGCGTATTTGTCCAATGAGATCCTTGACAACACTTTTTGCTGCAGTAACGGTCACCGATTCTTCTCCTATATTAGATGTAATCATTCGGCTTCTTAACATTGACTAGTGAGGCCTATAAGGTGTTGTCGAAAGCACCCTCTATGTCAATATAACGCGCAAAGGGCTATCTCTTTAGCCAATAGTATGTTTTCTATGCTTTCAGTTATGCATTGAAGAGTACTCAAAGTGAATTTTCCTGTTTGATAGGCAAATTGTCTTTTGTAAAGCGGCGATCTCGCAAGATTCTCGCTACTTATGTAATGGTCTATTAGTTTCTCCATGATTTTAAGGAGAAAAGATAGTCTGATGGGGATCCTAGATAGCAGGTTACTCTGGAATAAACACGAAGACGAAGTAATACACAAAGCAACCAAGGCCCTCATGGTGTATTCTGCAATGGAGACCAGTAATCACATATGAGGCAGTGGCTTGGGGCGCAAGGGCTAATCTGAGTATGACGAGGAAAAATCTCTCTAAGATTCAGAGACTAGCCTGTTCATGTATCACTGCACATTCTGCTAGAAAGTGTAAAGAAGAAAACGATATATAGAATGATCAAAGAAGAAATTATCAGGAAAAAACCTCGATCACTTCAATTTGATCAAACTTGGGAAATGCGGTAAGATGATATGCCAAAGAAATTCAACTTTGTGAGAAAATTCATCACAAAGTTGAGTAATAAATCTGAATGGAATGAAGACACCATACATACATTCGGAGTACTTTTTGTGCTGGTGCTAATATAGTTATCCCTTCGCACAATTTTTTTTGAGGAGTTGCCCAGCTCTTTTTCCGAGTTTGGCTAGCTCTTTGTTCCACCAAGGCACATCCCCTCCCACGGAATATTTTCACCACGCTAATACAAAAGAGTGAAACCCGAGACTACCTGCCTCGCTTCTTAATAATGCTTGCTTAGCTTAGTTAGGTAGATATGTTTTTTGATTGCTGCCTTCCATACTGGAGCCGCATAAAGCAGCGTGCTATGTACTGCCTCTAGTACTAGTATTTTCTATTGTAACCTGTACTAGTTTCCTTAATGCCTCTACTGTATACTTAGTTATCTGAACAAATGTTCTGTGTATTTCAACATGGTCTATTATTTATTAAGGGATAAAAAAACATTTGTCATGAAATGTCTGACGAAGAGAGATTTCTAGCTATGCAACATTAAATCAGGAAGATGTCGATGAAGAAATTGCATCTACTCCACAAGATGCAATTAACAGCTTCGAGCTGGATTTTCGGGGTGCAATCTGACAAAACAGCAGTCAAAGAGAACAAATGTTGATTTTTTTAATTAAACAGTAGATGTTTTGTTGCAAAAGAGCCTAAAACTGTGGTTCTGGTTGAAAGCTGTAGGTAAACTTCTCGTCGAAGGTTGACGTTATTTATTCCTTAACTTTTTATTCAACAAGAGTCCCAAATATGTTTTCAGTCAAATTAATGGAAACAGAGCTGTTTGAAATCATTTACAAAGAAATTTCCGAGGATTTAACTGGTGTATTTATTTAACTAATCAAATTATGATAGAGCTTCGATGGTAAATTCTTGTAATTTAAGACTGAAATGTAAAATTATATACCTTCAGATAAATGTTTTAAAAGGGGTAAGTGTAATTTATACGGAAGTTCAAAAACCACACAAAATAAATTTATCATTCGATACAAAAGGTTTCCTGAAAGGTAAACCTGAATATTAATTTTCGAGGAATTAGAACCAGTAAATTTATTGAAAATTAATTTTCCAACTAATTTTGTGGATATGTCGTCATTCTGAATATTTCGGTAGAAAATATGTTGACCTGGGAGACCTTTGTCTTTGAAAAATATGTTATGGCAAGGGCGACTTACTTTAGACTTTATAGTTTAGAATTATTTTTAGGTTGTGTTTTTCTTCTCTGTTTTGAAACATCTGTCATTGATTTAAAAAGATAATTTTTTAATACGAATAATAAAAAACTCTTCGTTTTAACGTAACTTCCAAGTTTAATTTTGTACCTCGGAGGGGTAAGAGGTTCATAACTTTACAGGAGAGGAGTTTTAAATTTTTTTTTAACAAAAAGTGTTATTGGCACAGCTATTTATTGAGATGTTGAAACAGTATTTTACCAGAACATTCTATTTATTGTTATAGTGCTTTATTCCTCTAAGAAATATGAGAAAAGCTGATTTTAACTCGGTAATAAAGTCAATTTGGAAAAAATACACACATAATATCTATTTAATTTATATAAACTTGGTATATCAGTTCTAATTTATGTATATTACTGTATTATAACACTATTATACACTTTTACTGATCCATTCTTTTCCACGAGTTCCGTTTTTGTACCGTTCTGACGCCTCTAATAAAAACTAAACTTATTCTGTAGCTTCTTGCATATTTATCAGAATTTCACCATTATTTTCTAGAAGATATCTTATATATGAGTAACCACTGATCTAAAATAATAATTTTTTTTTTATTTTTAATTAGTCGCATCAACAATGTGGGTTATTAGCGACTTGGTGCATTTACAGTTTATGAATTAATTGTATTTCGGTCAAATACTTAACTAAAAAGTTTACTTTGCAGTCATTTCCTAATAAAATTTCACGTTTCCGGGGTAGATTGTTGTTTTGTCTCTGTTGTTGATACTTAGGACAGTCAATTAGGAAATGTTTCACTGTTAAGTCACATCTGCACAGATCACATTTAGGTGTTTCCATTTTCGCGAACAGATGCTGGTGGGTTAGTCTAGTGTGACCTATTCTTAGTCGAGTTAGCAGAACTTGATGAGGGCGCTTTGTAGGTATTATCTTC
Source organism: Ophraella communa (assembly GCA_035357415.1). Taxonomy (NCBI): domain Eukaryota; kingdom Metazoa; phylum Arthropoda; class Insecta; order Coleoptera; family Chrysomelidae; genus Ophraella; species Ophraella communa. The sequence continues at coordinate 24,836,632 of CM068994.1, read as the reverse complement.
CACGGTTTTACGTCGGGTTTTATTTCGCGTAGCTTTCCTTTGGATTCTCGCCACTGGCACTGCCACGCACCGTACACTTTTTCCTTGACGTAGGCTTTTATGTCACTAACCGTCGTTTCTTGCACTAATTTTGCACTTTCACTTTCGGTGGCCTCTTGTGCTTGCCGGTCTGCTTCTTCGTTTCCTAGGATTCCGATGTGGAATGGTATCCACATAAATTGTACGTCTTTGCCAGTTGTGTGTAGCTCATCTAGTGTTGCTTTTATGGAGAGCGAAATAGGATGACTATCATAAATCTTTTGGATGGACTCAAGTGAACTGAGGGAATATGTTATTATTAGGAATTTGGGGAAGTTTAAGCATTTTCGCGTGTGCTACAGCTTGTAATAGTGCATACATTTCTCCCGTGTATACAGTGCTGAGGGATGGAAGTTTGAGTGTTAATTTATTGTCAGGGGTAATAACTGCAGCTCCGACGCCATTTGTTTTTAATATTTTATACTTTGTTTACTAATAATTTTAACGGTCTTTTTTATTTCAGGTAAGTACGACTTCAGTCAATCATACATACACAGTTTCAAGAAGTATTTGATAGTAAGTAAAGTTGAATTGTATACAGTGTTTTTCAAATAAAAGTATCTACCTTTAATAACTTTTGTAATACTGGTATTTAGGAAAAATCCAAAAACACGTCAATTTATGTTGGGGCAAGCATTATGGCTTATTTAAACTTACTGGAAAAGCCACCCCTCACCCCTAGCAGCATCCCTTTTTTTTAAATTACTTCTCATATTTTTTATGTAAAATTAGAATAATCCTCTTTGAGCTGATTTCAAAAGTGTATAATTCTTGTAGGTTAAAGTGGTTAGTTTATGAGATAAACAATTTTTCTTTTGATAGCACAAATTTTACTTATTTTTTATTTTCACCTTATTTGTCTGTAATAAAATGATATAACAGATATAACAATTCTGGTTTGAAAATCCCTTTCATATATTTTTTGGTGTATCTGTATTTTATAAAGGAATTTACTTCAATACCTTCATACATCTCTGTACTTAGGATTTTGAAATTCCAATTGTGGATGATACTTTGCGAAGAGATATTCGATTACTATGTTCTTGTAATGTTTCCTAAATACGTAAGAGTCTATTTAAAAAATTTCACCATTACTTGTTTGATATTTCTTCCTTTCCATAGATCCATTTTGTATACATGCAGTTTTTGTAATGCTGTTTTTTGAAGGTGGATGTTTCCTAAATACCTGACGAAATCTACTTTTGGTGGTAACAACTGATTCATACTTAGCATATATACCTAATAATTTTGATTTTTCACGTGAACTAAATTTCACCATTATTAAAAATCGAAAACAAATTGCAATAAATTATTTTGTCAGTTCCTTGTGTCAGTTTGTTGAATCTATAAAAATCCCAAAGCCTACTTTTACATTGAAACCCGTAGATGCCTATATAACAGCCTATCCCAGAAAATCAAGTAACACACAATTTTCTTCAAAACTTTAACAAATTATACATTTTCTCAAAGGGAAATTCAGATAGAATAAAAATATATAGGGTGTTCCATTAAAAAAATCGACGATATTTGCCTTCAAAAAATACTTTTTTTTAAAACATTCTGTATAATGTAACAATATTAGTACCTCAAAGGCGCCAATTTGTAACCCTTTTTAGTCCCAAAAAGGCAGGGAGCCAATTTGTAACTAAAAAACTCTCCAAAAGAGATCCCGGCTAAGAGACCCTCTCCAGGGGGTGGTTCGACTCCAAGTTAATGCTCACTATAGGAAGGATTGGGATGTATAAGTAATAAGGGCGCCACTATCTTTTGAACGCTATCGATTAAGCAAACAAACTACACAAAAACTAAGGTGAGAAAGATAGAAACACCTTGTAATTACTTTAATTAAACAACAAATAAAGAAGCTACTTGAAATAAAGACCGACCACGCTACACCCTTAAGACTTATAGTCTAAGGTATACAAATGAAACTGTTTTTTAAAAATATAGATTATTTATTGAAAATGTAAGTACTTGCTGATAATGAACTGGAGTTGTAAAAAGAGGACTTAACTTTAGGTTTCTGTGCTGTTTAGGAGGGCGGCTTCAGCTTCTTCGTGAAGAGATGAAAGTTTCTTTAATGGTTCTGGCTGCTTGGGATGTAATAGTTTTATAAACAGCTCAGAAGTGGTTTGAAGGACTGTCTTCACATAAGCGGTAACTGGGCTCTAAATTTAGCGGTATCTTGGCGGTAACTTGACTCCAACTTAGCGGTAACTCGACTCCAATTTAGCGATAACTTGACTCCAACTTAGCGGGTTGTATCTTTCAACAACCAAAAGGGGAAATTTCACTTGAGTGTTTGTTCAAACTCTTCAGACGAGCGTATCAGTTGAAAATGATATAAAATTGCTGGGCGATTCATTAAATAGTCTAGCTCAAGACGGAAATTGTGTTTTGTGTCATTTGTCAGAAGAAATGCGTTCGTTATTCAATTGCAAGCGAGGGACGCGTTCTTTGATTGGTCTCGTTCAAACAGATAAATAGTTAGCGTCTATAAGGGGTGTCTCGTGTACAGTAGCATTAACAGTGAATCGGGGTCAGTTTTAACGGTAATAATAGCGGTATCGTTTACGGTCGGTAATAGTGCAAGGTGACATGACGATAGACATGTTACAATAAGATTTTACTAATTAAACATGTATACTGAAAAAAAAATTGTTCCTCGAAAACCGCACCTCTCTATGGTTTTTAAGTTCCGATATATTTGCAGTTAAAATGGGTTAGAAACTTCTGGGACACCCGGTATAATACATATTTATTTGTCTATTGTCTGTATGTTGAGGTTTCAGCGTCTCTATGGATTCAGCTGTCAAAAAAATTCCTCTTAAATATCTTGGCGCCACGAAAAATTTCCGGAAATTCAAGGCATTTTATTGGTTAAAAAGAAGAGGTGTGAAATTCTCACTGAAAAATTACAAAATTTTTATGAACCAAGCGATAAAGTAACTAATAACATGTAGATATAATACCTAATATTATATAGAAAGTAATATATATAAAAATCCAAAATAAGTGTTAAATTTCTATACAAGCGAGTAGTCTAGGTGAGTGACAGATCACAGATAAATTGGCAAGAAACAAGAAGATCAAATTGCTGTGTTTACTGCAGGCAACCATTTTTTTTTTAAACACTATACATAAGCTGTGGTACTGCGACCAGTGCTAGTAGGTCTACACGGTTGATACAAACAATTTCATTAAATAAAAACGTTTTGAATTCGTATTCTTACTCAGTACCAAACCCCTACAAAAAAGAATAAAGGTAAAATAAATTTAAACCTCGTATGTAGTAATGGCTTTCATGTTTAAACTTTTAGATCAGAGACATAAGAACGATCTTTTTTATGGTTGTGAGCTATTTTAGTTTTCAGTTCGTTTGTTTTTATGTAGCGCGCGTGCCAAATAGAAGTTTTCTCTATTAGAAAAGGCGAGGTTCTTAATTCTATTCGATGATGGCAGGCGAAAGGGTCATTAGAACGTATATAAGTTTTTCTTTTTATTTTATTTCATTGGATTAAAGTCATGTGTTATCGAGAGAATGAGGTAGGGAGTTCGTGATTAAAGGAAATTTGTGTGTTCAAGATTCTAAATCAATTTAATGGTAATACGAGGAACTATGTTTACCCTGATTAATATACATAGTGGTTGAGATAATAAGCAATAAAATGGGGTTTACGGTTTCATGAATGTTATTTGTAGATAGCTTTAGACGAATAGGTGAAATGATTTTTTAATACAATAGGAAAGAAATGTGTCTCTTTCTGAGAATGAGAATAATTTGGAACTTGTAATGTATCTTCATTGTTATTTTTACTTATTAGCTACATGCGGGTAAAAATAAACTTTCCCCATTTTCCTTGTACTATCTGAAGCTCCAGTGTGAAATAAAATTTGTTTTCTTCAAACGTCAAATTATGATGACATTACTTATCTAACTTGATCCTGTCAAAGTTTGATGTCTCCGCCGGCAGCAGTTTTTTTTCCCATTTCTTTACGGCGGAGGGAAAAATGTTGTCATGGCAACAATATGAAACATGTCACAAAGCAACAATACAAATGTCATTAACAACAATTAAACATCATTTTTATTTATAGTAATATTAAAAGTACAATTATTTAATGAAGCGTTTTCAAAATTGAAACCGTGCAAAAATGTTCCCGACTCTTGATACGCATTGGTATTGTTGATGATACTAATGGTCGAGAACAACTTTCAGCAATCATTCCCGAAGTGGGCGAATCATGAGGGTTTAAAATTTTTTGAGCATTATCGTTCTTATTTCTTATTGAATCCTCTATATATCCTTCGGCAACCGTACTTGATTTCCAGCCCCCATGTCATTTGAGGCATTCTAGATTTCCGCCTACATCAATTAAAAGTGTTGCTGAAGTTCGTCGTAAACAGTGACCCGTGTATGCGCTTGCATCATTGTTTAAATTTAAATAACTAGCTACTTTTTGGGCTACTGCGCTGATTTAATGTATTCCCATGACGCTTCGGTAACACTTTCCAATTTGGTACTTTATAAAAAATCGGTTTTCTGTGAAATTTTCAGGCCGCAGTGATGCATACTTTTTAAACAGTGTAACAATATTAGTTCCTCGAAGACAGGGAGCCAATTTGTAACTAAAAAACTCTCCATAAGAGATCCCGGCTAAGAGACCCTCTCTAGGGGGTGGTTCGACTCCAAGTTAATGCTCACTATAGGAAGGATTGGGATGTATAAGTAATAAGGGCGCCACTATCTTTTGAACGCTATCGATTAAGCAAACAAACTATACAAAAACTAAGGTGAGAAAGATAGAAACACCTTGTAATAACTTTAATTAAACAACAAATTAAGAAGCTACTTGAAATAAAGACCGACCACGCTACACACTTAAGACTTATAGTCTAAGGTATACAAATGAAACTGTTTTTTTTAAATATAGATTATTTATTGAAAATGTAAGTACTTGCTGATAATGAACTGGAGTTGTGAAAAGAGGGCTTAACTTTAGGTTTCTGTGCTGTCTAGGAGGGCGGCTTCAGCTTCTTCGTGGAGAGATGAAAGTTTCTTTAATGGTTCTGGCTGCTTGGGATGTAATAGTTTTCTTAACAGCTCAGAAGTGGTTTGAAGGACTGTCTTCACATAAGCGGTAACTGGGCTCTAAATTTAGCGGTATCTTGGCGGTAACTTGACTCCAATCTAGCGGTAACTCGACTCCAACTTAGCGGGTTGTATCTTTCTAAAAGTTTTATGTGTGTGAGAAGGAATCATGGAGGTATGGGCGTTAGTATTGGACAGACTTTTCAGATAGGACAGCAAATTACTAAATTTCAACAGATAAATTGTCTTATCTTCAAGTTTTCCAACACAACGTCCATAAATATAATAAACTAATTGAAAATTTAAACAATATTGAAAATTATTAATGTACAGGACGGTGAAGCCGGTCCTGTTCTTTATAATGAAAAAAGGTATGTATTTAATTAGTTCTAGTAAAACTTTGAAACAACCATATATTTTACTTTGACTTTTAAATTTATCTGGTTTAACTTCAATCTGACGATGCTAAGTCTAGCGAAACGGCTGTCGTTAAAGTTAATAAAGCAATTTTTTAAATAAATATTGGAAGTTTTGGTAAAACGAAGAGTTTTTTATTATTCTTAATACAATCAATTTAACCATATATTTGTAGTAAATGCATATTTGTGAATTAAATTGATTGTACTAACCCTTACTTTTTGGAAGTCCATCTTATTAGGAATAATAAAAAACTCTTCGTTTTACCAAAACTTCCAATATTTATTTAAAAAATTGCTTTCTTAACTTTAATGACAGCCGTTTCGCTAGACTTTTTAAATAAATATTGGAAGTTTTGGTAAAACGAAGAGTTTTTTATTATTCCTCATATTTGTAAAAAAATTGATTTTTTTATAACATTAAAAATATTACAGTGGAGTGGTTTTTGTTTAATAACTACTATTAATTGATTCACTCTAAAGCAAGTTTTAATAGCGTGGTTGAAGACTACGCTCTAAGATTTTTATGAACTTAAAATTTGTCAATAATTATGTTTTTAACTTACGGAAAATAAAATGTCTAGCTGTTTACTGATCAATTGTTATATTTTGTCTAAAAGTAATAGCTTACCTTGAACAATTATTGAAGACACGTGTTCGAAAGCACGCTTCTGATACATTTTATTAGTTTTTAAATAGTATATGTACAAATTGTGTGTGAATTGTGCAGAAATTTTTTTTTATTATAATTAAAGCATAATTATGTAACTATCAATGAAGAGAATAGAAAAAAGTCTACATACCAACAACCAAAAGGGGAAATTTCACAAGATGAGTACTTGAGGGTTTGTTCAGACTCTTCAGACGAGCGTATCAGTTGAAAAGGATATAAAATTGTTGGGCGATTCAATAAATAGTCTAGCTCAATACAGAAATTGTGTTTTGTGTCATTTTTGAGAAGAAATGCTTTTCTTATTCAATTGCAAGCGATGAACGCGTTCTTTGATTGGCCTCGTTCAAGCAGATAAATAGTTAGCGTCTATAAGGGGTGTCTCGTGTACAGTAGCATTAACAGTGAATCGGGGTCGGTTTTAACGGTAATAATAGCGGTATCGTTTACGGTCGGTAATAGTGCAAGGTGACATGACGATAGACATGTTACAACAGTTTAATGTAGTTTTGACCAATTATCGTAAAAGATTTAATTTGTCGTGTTTTACTATCTGGGATTTTGATAATGATTACATTTTCTTTATCCTCAATATCCACGGTCTTTATTTTTACCAATTCGTCGCATCGACAGGCGCCGGTAACCCCAATTAACAATCTGAAATATTTTTATAATTTAGTAGAGTATACTACATGCTTTGCAATATAATTTTTTGACCTTTAATCCTAAATACAACTTATCTGGCGCTTCAAACAAAAATTTATCAAACTCGTCTTTAGTGAAAACTTTAGACTTATTTGCAGTATATCCTTCGCTTGTCTTTTATATCATAGACCATCGTGACCACATTGTAGAAGATTTCCATTTATTTTCATTTTCCATTTTCCAGTAAAACGTCTTCGGTCTTGTATCGCACCACTTTTGGAATTGCTTGTACGCTAACCGGACTTGGAGGGCCCCAAACGTGCTACTGCATCATTAGCCTCGGACTCAATTTCGTTTAGGTTTTCCATTTTCGCACTGAATTTGAGCTTGCAGTTGCAACAATAATAAGCTGTCTTTAATAACATAAAATAACTGTCAAACAACTGTAACCAGGAGACGCAAATCCCTCCGACGACTTAATTGTTTTAATTTATAACATCTAGACGACTTTGATAGTTGTCACAGTTAATTTCGAGTAAAAATAGCGTATGAATTGTACTATTTATGGTTAAAAATTGCCTCGTTTGAAGAAAAAATAGTATATTCGGCAAAGAACCATGACTTTTCTTGACTTGCCCTCTATTACGCGCCTTTCAAATGAGCTGTCATGTGACTTCGGTTTGTATTTAAAAAATCGTCGATGACGTTATTACGCCATCACTAATGACGTAATGTCCAACACATCCATAGCAGTTGATGGCCATTCAAAAATTAAATTGACGTGTTTTAAGATTTTTTTTAAAAGTCGTCTGTTTCTGAATTAATGAATTTATTCCATACATTTGCATCATACTGTATAAACGTTAAATAATGCACTATTAATAACGTAATACTTTGCTGAATTTATAGTAAAGTGAAATCACTGAAAACAACAGAAATGCCTTTACTTTTATTTACTGACATGGAAATTTTAAAATTATTTCACGTAAATATCCAGTTGTTTTTTTTATTTGGAAACATATTCTCAAAAAGAGAAACACCAGTCAACTTTGTATTGAGTAAACTCACGGAAAGGTGATTTATGGACCGCATGTTTCTCGTAGTCTTACAAAATGAGTTTCTTGACACCTACATTTGTGTATCACGCCAATACGGAAACAGGCGTGATGAGGGTTGTTAAGTCTGCCAAAAATCGTGTTTGTTCGCAACAAAAAAAAAAACAATAACAATATGAAATATTATCATTACGACTTTTATCTACCATCAATAATCAATTAATTACTTTTTTAAAAACAAAAACAAAATTTTCCGTTTAAGATATCATTCAGATATTAACGTTTTTCGTCCAACAGAATCGTCGATGATTAATGGTTGTTTGGCAGGTAAAAATGTAGGTCAATTGGTATTCGAAATCCTTCCCTCGTTGTTTACACGGAAGCGTGTTCAAACATGCATAAATTGATATGCTATAAGCGACAAACCCCTTAACGTCACTTCACGTATTATATTGTAAACATTCAGAGTACGACATCATCATCGATGTCGAGCTTAAAAGGCAGCCAGTAACGCTGGCCAACATTTTGTGGCATACAGGATCCTTTAAGCTCATCCAGTCACGTTGTGAAACCAAATTTAGAATTATTCGAACATATTGCAAGTAAAATTGAATGTTTTTTGTATTGATATCATCTAAAATGAATTTTATAAAACACCAAATTAATTTACCTAAAAAGTAAAATAATTATGGGGATGCCAGAGGAAATCAAAAATTCAAATTTGGTTAACTAAGAAATTAAAAATAAAATAAATATACCGTCGTTGTTTATTTTCTGACAGAAGAACAAAGGTTTCCATTGTAAACGAAGTCCAGGACTCTCATATCGCAAGCTCCGGTACGATGAAAAAAAAAAAAGGTTCAACGACGACCTTAAAGAAAAAGGAAGCTTGGGAGATCACCGACACATTGGACTGAAGTGGTGGGAAAGTTCACAGACTCGACTTTTTAAGTACCGTCCACCAGGTCCTGAGAAATATAGACCCCGGGTAACAGCATATAAATCACGAAACATCGACATTTATGTTAGGACTAAAGGTACTCGTACATTTCAGCCTTTTTCCTGCAAGTCTATTTTGAATTGCTAGCAAATTTTGACCATGCCTTCGTACATTGCCGCAACTTTTGAGATTTTTTTTTCGTCATTTGACAAGTGTTGTCAGTTTGAGGTTACGTTACCTTTAATTTAAAACATGGATTTTCATACAAATACAAACTGTAAGTTCACACGAACTTCGGAATAAACATATAGATATTATCATAGAATACTTCAATGTTTATTATGCTTATAGGACAACAGGATAGAATCAGCTGACGTTAACTAACATTTCTGCCAACATAAATTTTGGGTTGTTTGATCAAAATTCCCTAAAAACAGGCGAGATTGCGCGGATTTGACCTTGAATAAATAGAAATGGTTCTATACTTTTGTGCGCCTTTTTGTTGCAGTCAAAAGTCTGAAACGCATGCGCAGTTGTTTCACAAAAAAAGCTAGCAATAGAATTGCGAGCAAAAGGCTGAAATGTACGAGTACCTTAAGAAGGAAATCGTCGTTGTTCTAATAAAGGTCGTAATTCTCTGTGTAATATAATGGATAAAGTGTAAAGTTCACACTCCTTTGTATAACATCAATAATTAAACCCATGTATGGTTGATCAAATTTTGTTTGAGTGATGAGTGTCATCCTACCGATAACTTTCAAACCAACAAATCAAAGATAACTGCTAGTCGCAGACAATGAGATAGAAAGTTTTCTACCTACACCCTCTCGTTTGGAAATCTTCACCAATTTCCAATTTAGATTTGACTGCATCCTGCTCCAAATGAGATGAGAAGTACTTACCTCCTGCTGATGATGATATAATAATGTCGAAACCGCTCTGTGAGCGATATGATCAGGTTTTCTATTGAAATGTAATTCAGTGTCCGGAAGTACCTCCACGTTGGGCGCCAAAAAAGTGCACCGTTTATTTAAGTTCACAATTCCTAAGAAATATTTAGAGTTAACAATAGTGACAAAAGAAAAAATAATGGTAGCAGTTGTGTTCAGTAGCTTATTTGGGGTACCATTTGGCACACATTATGATTTTTTAAAATTTTATATTTCTTTGATATTTGATTTTTTGTCGTGTCCGAAGTTCTAGTGTTTGGTAATTACACATATGTTCAAAAGTATGGAGTAATGGAATATTTCATCTTTTTATTATTTTTTATAAACAATTTTTTTGATATAAGTAAACATAAATCTCGAAGTCAGATAAACATACAAAAAAATGATTTATTCTTTTGTGGTGAAAAATGTACAATGTATTACAAATTTTTTTAAATAAATTAATGAGTAAAAAAAGGTTTTTCAATAAAATTAATAATCAGTATTTCCTCCATGGGCCTGTATGCATGACTGTAGGCGATGTGGCATGCTATCGATTAAATGGTCGAGCTGGGTTTGCGGAAGTCTCTCCCATTCTTCACGAGTAGCATCTTTCAATTCTCGTAGAGTAATTGGGGGAGGGTTTCGCTTCTTAATGCGTGTTTTAAGAATGTCCCAGGCATGTTCAATGACGTTCATGTCTGGGGAATTTGATGGCCATCTTAATGTGGATATTCCTTCTTCCAAAAAATTTTGTACTGCAGCTGTTCGATATGGAGGTGCATTGTCATGCATAAATACAAATCCATCACCTATTGCCCCCCGGGAATAGACGCACAACAGGATTTTAAACTTCCTCGATGTACACAGCACCAGTGATTCTTCTCTCCAAAACCAGGAGAGGCGTCCGTGTACCCCTCATAATACCACACTCCAAACCGTAATACTCCCACCTTCAAAGGGAACACGTGGTTGGGCTGTTTCTAATCGGGCTTGTCTTCCTGGGGCCCTCCAACCTAGCGTTCTTCGCGAATCAGAAACCAAGCCAATTCTTGATTCATCAGAGAACATCACGTAATTCCAGTTAGGACCATGGTGTGACATTTTTTGAGCCCATTGCAACCTTACAACTTTTTGTTGATAGGTTAGTTTGGGAACACGTAGAGGTCTTCTGAGATACAAATTTACCGCATTTAATCTTCGTGTAATTGTTTGCCTTGAGATATTCAGTCCTTCAAGTCTAGCAATTTCTCTGGATATGCCATTTGTAGATTCCTGTCGATTTCTTCGAGCTATCAATGTTATCTGCCGGTCTTGTGCTGCTGTTGTACATCGACTTCTGCCACTTCTGGGATGATCCTGCACTTCATTTTAATTTTTGATACAGCACCCTGAGTAACACCAACAATATTCGCGATATTACTTTGACTAAAGCCCTGTTTTAACAAAGCAATTACTCTAGACCTATTAAAATATGATATCATGTCTCTGGGCTTTTTAAACAGCTCAAATGAAATTTAAACAAGAATTGGAATAATGTGAAAGCACCCATATCAATTAAATATAACCAAATTAATACAAAAACGCTTTAAAATAAATATCAACAGGAGTTTTTAAAAAACCATAGGCGTAGATATATTATTTCTAAATATTCCAAACTTTTGGACATATGTGTATTTCATTAAATGATTATGCATCTGAATCAGACAGTATCGATCATTTTAGATAACTCTTATACATATATAAATATAATTATAGCCGCAATGCATTACCAAATTGAAAATTGATTATAATAACTACCGTCGGGGATACATTCCATGTTCCCTGAAATAGAAACGTCATATCAAAATCTAATGGTTCGTGACTGATTTTAACGATACGTTGATACAAAATCAATATCGGATTAGCCAATAGAGTGTTAAACTGAAAGGGGCATTGGGCTTTAAATTCGAAGAAGATGCACTACGCCCTATTGGACGTTTGCAGTCACTGAATATATCGTTTCATTTAGATAAGCGTTTGACCGTGTGCGAGAATCTTCCGCTTCTACAGATATTAGTTCTCTAAGTCACAATATGGGGAGAATAAAACTATACACCCCACAAAAATTATCGCATCACTCATTATTTTTAAAATACTTTAAATTTTTTCCATTTTTAAACAATTTTGTTACTATAAATAATTGAAACTCCAATTAACCCCACTTTTGCAACATTTATTGTAAATATCAGTTAAATATAGGAAAGCGTAGAAAAATATTAAAACATGATGTGTACAAAATGTGTATACAGAAAAATGAACTTTATTTGAACTAAAGCCAGCTTATAAAATTCTAATAGCGTGTGTTACCGCCCCTGGCTCTAACTACAGCTTCCATTCGTCTTTTAACAGGTTCTGTATGTATTGTTGTGGCATGTTTTCCCATAAGTCACAAAGAACATTTTGAAGGTCGTCTAATGTTCTTAATGGTGTCGGATGTTGCTGAATTTGCCATCCTAGATGGTCCCAGACATGTTCTATCGGATTAAGATCCGGACTACGTGCAGTCCAATTTAGGGTGGGTATTTCGATTTCTTCTATACGTACTGTCGAATAACTCTAGCAACGTGTGGACGAGCATTATCCTGCATTAGCACAGAGGTATCACCGATATAGGTCATATATTGTTCTGTTTATGTTAATTTTTAATGTTATAATGAATTTGTTGATTTTAATAATATATTGAGTTTATTACAGACACTAACATAACTTTTTATTTACTAAACAAATAATATCTCTCCTTCTCAGGGTTCTGTGGGTTCATAGGCTCTATGTATTATAATTTATTATTATTTACTATTGTAATTACTTGAACGCCATATATCAATTGTTAATTTATTATATTATTATTATTATGTTCAAGAAACACATTTCATTATACAAATACAAAATTCAAATTGATTAAATGTTCTTTCATTCATCACACATTCACACTAATGAGACTAATTCTATTACAGGTAAGTATGCAACTCATATAACATTTATGAGTGAGTTTTAAGTTGTACAGTTGGTAGTCCTTTCTCTAATTACAGTTAAACAAAAATGAACGATAGATTACTCAACGTTATTGAAAATTTAGTTTCTCACGCACTGGTAAGTTTATTTAACAAGAATTCATTAAATACCTTTTTAATACTTCTTCTAGTAGCGGTTGATACTGTCTCAATGTTTTTAAAACAATATGAATAACCTTTATCTTGCTTTGTAGACCGTGGTAGACTGCTTGTGGGGATCTCACGCCTTCCTACTTTGTGGAATCCGGTTCAAGATGTTGCAAAGATCACTCAGGATTCACCTTTTACTTCAGGAACGTGTAAAAGGTAACTTTCACTGGTCACAAATCACTATTTTACTATCTAATTACAATTTTTTAACAAATTTTATATATGATTTTGATTAATCTGTGTCCAGCAACTTTTCTTAACAAAATAAACCTTTTATTCTTTCTAAAATCAAAAACTATCTAAACTCCCTTTTTCAAATCAATAACAAACCCGATTTTTCTTTTTTTTTTCTTTTCTTATATCAAATATTCGCCCTCTATATCTCTAATTTTTATATCATTCCTTGTCCAATCAAATTAACCTTATGGTTGTTTATAAATAAATTTAATAATATCTAATAAAGATTTGCTTTGAGAATAGGAAACATTACATCTTATATTTCTAAATTGAATTGTTTGTGTTTTATCTGTTATTAATTAATTCATCTAAATTACGTTAACATTTTTCCTCTGTCATAGTTGACATATCAAAACATCTCTTTGGAAGCTACCCTATATCAGGTGACAAATGTTGTCACTGTCATTTAATTCATAACCTCATTATTTGTTTATCTTTTTTATTTTTCAGATTGTATAATTAGATGTGAGCAAAATTTCAGTGAAATTCTATAAGTACTAATTTTGAATAATTTGTTATAGGCACCATGAATACACATTTAGGTAATACATAGAAACCATTATTAAATCTTATATTATGTACCAGGTGATTTGTTGACAATTTTAATTTATGTAAATATAATTTAAATTTGTTATTTTCCTTTCTCTTTTTAAATTTAAATAAACTACCTTTCCTCTAATTAATTAATAAGATTTTCTTGTTAAATATCTTAATTTTCTAATAAGGCCATTTGATTACGTTACAATATATTACATGGGATTCTAGGATATTGGTTCTGTACCTGTCGGCATTTATCCTCCCATCATTCACTGGTACTAACTCCGTACGACCCTCGAAAGAAATTCTTCCTCAAACCATGATAGATCCACCACCAAAGCTTTCACTTTGACGAAAATCAACCTGCACGTGCCGTTTACCACGCTGGTACACGCCTATCTGATGAATATAAGCAAAATCTTGTTTCATCCGTGAATAAAATATTGGGCAAGTCTTGATTATTCCAATTAACGTTTTCTCTAGCAAATTGTAATCGTGCTACTCGATGTTGCCTGGTAAGGCGTGGACCTCTAGTTGGCACTCTGGCTCGTAAACCTGCCTCTCTAAACCTGTTTCTAACTGAAACATAAACATTTTCATTCCTTTAAAGATACAAAAAATCTTATAGGATGAATTCGGTTTTATACAGTGCATTTTTTTTAAGTGTGGCCATAGGGATTCACATGGTAAAACTTACACCCCATGTTAACGTATGTTATCTTCGAGAATAAAAACCGAAACTATGGTGTTATAAGTAATTCGAGGTCGTAGAATTTAATTCTGGCCTCAGAAATGCCCTTAAGTGGCCAGAGACGGCTTCAGCCGGATGGTGTAGGGGCCATTTGCAGAGGTTCGGGAAATCGGCCGTCACTTCGCTCCCAAATCCACTGGCAGATTTTTTGAATCTGAAATATAATACTTAAGAAACATTGTAGCCTAATCTGCACCAACTTATAAAAATATTTTGTTCCCCACGTATCCTAAATGTTGAACTTCGAGAAAAACATAGTCAACTTTGACCGCTTGTACTGACCACCCTGTAGAAAATGTGTTTATGAAAAACTGTGGCTACGTTCTTTGATAGTACCATTCATATCCAATCATCCTTTGAAAGATATTGTAGTCGGTTATGGAATGTTCGAAGTGACACTCTACATTTGAGCCCCTGGACCATCAGGCTAAAACCGTCTATGATTGTTCTAGAGTAATTCTAAAATCAAAATAAATACTACATGTCAAAATACTTAGTCAATGTGCAAGTCGTCGTACTTCTACATGAAATTTTGGTTTTTGCACCAAATTTCTGCATAGTTGATAAATAAATAAAATAAAAAGAATACATATCTAAATAATTTATAATAAAAAATTATGAAACGAAATGCTACTATTGAATCATTAAATAAGACGACAAAATGCACAATGTTTGAACAACTACAATTATTTTTATTTCATTAGTTTTAGCCTTAAAACGTAAAATTATTAAAAGTAATTAAATTTAGCAAAAATCGGAGTAGGCAATGCGAAATTAAAATTGACGTTATATTTCTTGACATTTCATTTATAAGTTCTGTCAAAGCGTTTGTATTTGTTGATATTTGTTTAAAATGTCTGAGTACACAAGTGAAGAAGGTGTTGAGTTCGTAACATCATACATTAAAGGTATGTCCAGCAGAGAAATTGTCCAGAATTTTGCTGCTGCATATCCCGATCGTCCGATTCCAAGCAAAACTACAGTGCTCAGATTTTACAACGAATTTCGTGCTACCGGTTGCTTAAATCATGAGCATAAAAAACGAAATAGAATCTCGTACGTCGTATCAGAAGATTTACGGTTTAATGTCTGTTTGGCGGTTGAGGATGAAGGCACCACCAGTCTTAAAAAGCTGGCAGAAGAATTTCATGTTTCGAGAAGTAGCTGCTTTAAAGCTTTGAAGAGTGAAAAATACAAGTCGTTTAAAGTTAAAAATGTTCAGAAACTGTTGCCCCGTGATTACTTCTCACGAATGGAATTTTGTGAACTTTGGATGGAGAAAATTAATCGAGATAGGAATATTTTAAATAACATTCTGTTTTCTGATGAGAGTTCTTTCACATTAAATGGGACAGTCAATAAACAAAACAGCCGCATTTGGGCAAAGGAAAACCCTTACAGAGTACAAGAAACTCATAGTCAGTGGCCTCAAAAAGTAAACGTTTGGCTCGGGATATTAGGTAATAACTTAGTAGGGCCATTTTTTATAAAAGGGAATTTGAATCAAGATAAGTACTTAGATCTACTCCAACTGGAGGTGGGACCACGGCTAGATGCTTTAGGAGCCAACAGAGAAATAATATTTCAACATGATGGAGCACCCCCTCACAGTGCTGCCTCTGTAACAGAATTTTTAAACGAATCATTTCCTGATAGTTGGATTGGTCAGCATGGACCGTTCAAATGGCCGGCTCGAAGTCCTGATCTAACACCGATGAATTTTTCGATATGGGGATATTTAGCGTCACAGGTTTACGACCTTGTGAGAGGTCAACCAGAAAGTGTAGAGGAGCTAAAGGCACGAATAACGGAAGCTTGTAATTCCATTACAATACGAACATTGCAAAACATTCGAAGGAATTTTCAAGATCGCTTAGGGTATTGTTTAGCAGTCCAAGGAAAGCATTTTGAGCAATTGCTTTGATAATTTATGAAAATTTTTGTCAATTTATTGTGTTAAGTTGTTTTTTCAAATAAATGTTATAATTTTATTTATTAGATAAAAATTATTAGTTCGTTTCACAATCTTTTTTATTATTGCTCTTTTAGATATTTTCTCGTATTTTATTTAGGTTGAAGTATTATTTTGCAGAAAATTGGGCGAAAAACAAACATTCACACTACAAGCTGTCAAAGTTGACTATGTTTTTCTCGAAGTTCCACATTGAGGATACGTGGTGCACAAAATAACTTTTCAGAAGTTGTTGCAGATAAAGCCATGGTGTTCCTTTAGTATTATATTTTAGATTCAAAAAGTCTGCCAGTGGATTTGGGAGCGAAGTGACGGCCGATTTCCCGAACCTCTGCGCAAATGGCCCCTACACCATCCGGCTGAAGCCGTCTCTGGCCACTTAAGGGCATTTCTGAGGCCAGAATTGAATTCTACGACCTCGAATTACTTATAATACCATAGTTTCGGTTTTTATTCTCGAAGATAACATACGTTACCATGGGGTGTAAATTTTACCATGTGAATCCCTATGGCCACACTTAAAAAAAATGCACTGTATATACATATCATTTATACGAATCATAACCATTATATTATACAATTATTACATTAACGAAAAACAGTAAACAATATAATAACACAATACAAAGAAAAAGTAAGAAAAATGATTAACTAGGAAAACATTTACTGGTTTATAATAAAAGATCTAGTGCTTAATAGGGCAGATATAAACTGCACTAACTGTTTCGATGTTGTTGGTGTTAAATGATGCAGCTCGTGAATAAATTCATCTAACGTGGCAGGTAAGTGATGTTGCCTTAAACTTTTATAAATTGGGCATTCAAAGATAATGTGATAAAATGTTTCATCTTCTCTTGGGTTACAGATGGTACTTTGAATTGCAAATATGGCCTAGGGTTCTCGGAAAAGTTCAGGTTTTTATAAATTAACGGGAACGAGGAGTTGGCAATCCTGTTTAAATCGGCTTGGTATAGTTTTTTTTTTAATTTAGCCAGTAGGTTGTGTTTGTTTCTTTTAATGTGGAAATAATTAAAATTATTAAATATATCGGGGTGACTACTGTTGTCCAAAAAGAACTGTTTAATTTGTAAGATCCAATTGTACCTAGAATCGGTTTGAGTTGTAGCAAGTTCCAACAGTCTTAAGAAACAAATTTTGGGGTATCTGTAATTTTTCATATAATCTGGGGTATTTCTCCGTAACAATAAAAGTCGTCTAAAAAAGGTAACTTGAACTCGCTCCAGGATTTCCATGTAGCGTATGCTCCAAGAAGGAGCGCAATACGGTAAAGAATTAAGAACAATAGAATTGTATAAACGTATCCTCGATTCCCATGAGGTCAATTTTGTATTAGAGAAAATATTCATTACCGTTCCCAGTGCTTGTTTACCTTTAGAAACTTTAGTTTCAGCTGTTTCTCTGAAAAGAGTTGGGCAACTAATAGCAATTCCCAGAAATTCAAATTTGTTAACTACCTCGACAGGCACACCCCCGTAGTAAAATTGAAACTTTTTGGTTGTGAAACCCCCCTTAGCAAAAGTGACAATCTTCGTTTTGTTTGTATTCACTGTTTGTTGTTTGTATACTCTTTAAGGGTATTGGGTTTTCGATTTAGGTCAATTTCACTATCAGCCAGAAGTACCAAATCGTCGGCGTACATTAACATAATGATGTCAGTCTCGCTATTAATACTTAAACCTCTGTGGTTTTTAATTCGAAAATAGCTTTCTATGTCCGATACTAACTGTTTGTAGGCTTATTCGAACATTACGGACAGCCAATAGATTGCTTGCAGCGTTCTATCGGTGGTATGCCTAATTCTTAACCCCGTTAATCTCAAATAACGGTCATCTATAGACGAAGTTACCCTTCTGCGGCCTTGACCTAGTCTTCTGAATAGCTGTCCGGTTTCTTGGTAGCGATTAACGACTCTGGATATGGTGCTTTGTTGAACGCCCATAACGCCAGCGACGTATCTTTGACTGCGACCATCTTCTATGAGCGCAATTATTCTAGCTGCTTCTTCATTAGTCACATGTCTTCTTAAACGTTCAGGCACATCCATATTAACAAAATAAATTTAAATTTCCGCTTAACCACGTTTGGATTTTAATGCATCCTAGAACAAAAATAATCTACTCTTAAAAAAAGTCTGTAAGAAATTCCGATCGTTTTTTGTCCATGATAAGCAACCACAAATACCTTTTAAGTTGGCATATAGACAGACTGTCCCAAAAACTAAAATTAAATATTAAAAATATTCTAAAATACTACTGATGCGATAATTTTTAGTAGGGTGTATAATATATTGTTTCATAAAGTGGAAGAATAGCAAAAGGTTTATGTTGTTGGTGACTATTTGATTTTGAACAATTTAACAGTGTAGTTTTCGTGGTGGTTTGATGTGGGTCAAGTATCCAGAGAGATTAAGGATCGACATAGGATGACTCTCCAGTAACTTAATTTAACATCGAAGCCACAATTCACTAAATAAATTGCATAATTCTGCAAGCGTGTACGAAAACACAAACTATTTTTTGGTTTCTTAGTATGTACGAGTTTTTAAAATTATAATTTAGTGCACACAGTTGGTGTATAAAGTTTTAATTAATACTTCAGAAACATGAACAGAAACATTTTTGTTTATTCTACTAAAAGAATAGATGTAGGTGAATATCTGCTAGGATGATTACTGTTTTAATAGAATGATATATCTATAATGTGAGTAGAACCAAAAAAGGATTAAAAGGAAGCCAT
The DNA here is from genome assembly GCA_035357415.1 of Ophraella communa. Lineage (NCBI taxonomy): Eukaryota > Metazoa > Arthropoda > Insecta > Coleoptera > Chrysomelidae > Ophraella > Ophraella communa. The sequence continues at coordinate 24,817,349 of CM068994.1, read as the reverse complement.
TCCCAGTAATAGGAGCCGAATATATCGATTCTTATAATGGCTGACCAGTGTTGGTCCACGGATGGCTCTAAGACCGAGAAAGATCTTAGAGCTGGGATTTATAGAGGGGCAGGAACAAAATTAAAACATACCATCCTTACGACAAAGTTCGGTATATGGGTTGTTTTAGAAGATATCAAAAAATGTTATTTACAAAAATAGTAGATGTCTTTAGGGTCCATATTTTGATATTACCTTAAAATATACAGAGTGTTATATAACTCCGTTACAAACCAAATATATGATTTTTTAAATGGGAACTCCTGTATATTATGCCGAATTCGGACTGCTCCCATTTTTTTATATAAGGTTTTGATACGTTATATAGAGTCCTTTAGAAATTATGGACACGTTTATGTGAAAATCTTAAATAAATCAACCCCTTTATATCTTATTATACGATGAAGAAAAAAAAGTATTTTACCTAACAGAGTTTCGTAATATGATACAATATCACCGTATTCTATTAAATATTAATTATTTTCCCTTTTGATAACTTGAACCTTTCATTTTCTCTCTTCTTTCAAATGAAACACCCTGTATTTTGTCATAAATAGAATATCCGATTGTTACATAGAGTTTTCAGGTTGCAAAAATAAACTTTGGTCTACCACTCACATAAAACCTAACCTAATCTAACTTAACCATATGGTTTGTCAATAAAAACTGGTCTATTAACTAGTAACTATTAACTATTTTGACTGTTAACGTCCTTCTGAAAAGTGTAGTTCTTTTTCACGGGTATGAGGATAGGCATATAAAGAAACCAATCAAATTTTGGCCATTATGTATCGTTGCCACTACTTTCGTTTGTAGCCCTGAAGATGTTGAAATAAATCGACGAAACGTCGGCCAAAATTGGATTGGTTTCTTTATATGCCTGCCCTCATACCCGTGGAAAAGAACTATGAATACACTCGTCACAAAAAGTATCACATAAGTGATTTATGAATAAAGTTTTTATTATTATCTTTTCTCTTTTTTTGGGAAATGATAAAGAATGAATTTGGAATTATTTTTTAAAGGAGTTTATTTAATTAAAATTAAAAATCAAAATAGTTTATTAAACAACGCATTTCATATGGAATTCTGTTATGACACGAGTTCAAGTTTAAAAAACGAATCGCGAAGCGATGAGTTTTTTAAAGAACGAGTGTCACAACAGCCATATTAAATAAGTTGTTTATAATATTTTTTATATTTTGTCATTATATCATTTTTTAAATTAATTTATTATGTTTATGTAATTACGAAACTTTTGATTTTAAAAAGTATGTCGGTAGCACTGTGTATTTTATAACATTTGACAGTTTTGACATTTAAATTATGAAATGTTAATGTTTTCAAAGATTTTAAAATGACTAATACACCAATAATAATATATATTATATAAGTAAAAGATGATATTCATATTTACAAATACTTTTTTAAAGAACAATATAAAATTAATAAATTGCTATTAGCCACAAATGTCATTGTCAATAGTCTTGTCATTAGATACTTCACTCATATCGCCAACCATTTAAAACAAAAATTTGCGTGCGTAAAAGTTACATTACGATACGCAAATGCGTTTTATAATGAAGATTTTTATAAGTGCAAAATATAAAATCTTGGAATTTTCAGTGATAGTGTCCAAAGGTTAATTTATGAAAGCGAGTCTACAACCAGACCAACCTAGTAATCAATTCATCAGAAGCATTAAAAACACAGATTTGTAATCAAAGTTTACTATATTTTACAGGTTATATTTAATCTCTGGCCTCTACTGTACCTAAAGTAAATTCTACTCTTTTTTATTCAGTATTTTCAACATCAATAAAGTAAAATGTATTGTTCCCTTTTCCTTTCAATTATTTTGTACTAACTTGTATTAAATCTAGTTAAATTAATGGCATTTTTCCTTTTCCTTTGTTTATTTCCCGTAAACAAAATAAACAGTGTGATTTGAGCAAAACTGAAATTAGTTATCCACACTTATAATGATTCCCGTTGCATAAGTATACCTAAGAACAAAGAAAACGTGACTCTATGGCTGTCAATTATACGGATTGCTCTCTTGTTTTATTCGCATTGGAATGTGAACCAACACGTGATAAAATTATACTGAATTAATTCATTTGTATTGATTTAACTCGAAATAATTTAGTTAATATCAGATTTCCTTGATTAACAGTTTCATGTCGCAAAGTTACCTTAAATTATTTGTGAATTATTATATTATAATACACTAAGTGACATAAAAATCCGAACACCCAGATTAAATGATTTTATTTTAATAAAATTTTGTATAAGTACTTACTGAAGCATAATAAGTAAATGATAAAAATTTCAAAATTATTGCATTGCTTTAAAGCCCTTTTACCTTAATAATGTGTGGATGCACCGCGATGTATTACGCATCCTTCAACGCGCCTAGGCATGCTTCTGATTAGGTGGTCAATGTCCTCCTGTGGTATCTCATTCCAGGCAACCACCAACTCCTCTCGAAGTTCTTCTAGAGTCTGAGGAGGACATTGAAAATTTAGCAATCTCCTATCCATCATATCCCACACGTGCTCAATTGGGGATAAGTCGGGAGATCTTGGTGGCCAAGGTAACAATGTGACATCATTATGTTGAAAGAAGTCTATTATGACTCTTGCGACATGTAGTCGGGCATTATCTTGTTGGAAAGTTGGATTTGCAAGGGTGTCAAAATAGGGCAAAAGAAGGGGTTCTAAAATTTCTTGGATATAACGCTGCGCGTTCATGGCAGCTGTAATATTAATTTCAGGCATATTTTAACTGACTTGAATTCATTATAATGAACTTTAATGTTAACATTAATTATTTTTTAACAAACTATTGGCATATACATCACGTAACTTAATTTATTTAAAAAATTCATTCGACTAACCCTTACAATAAACAACCAAACGTTTGAATAAAACGTTTATTTAAAAAATTAGCTTTCTTAATTAATTTATATTATCAATACTTATTCATGAATCTCTGTATGATAAATAAGAATTGCTATTAGGCTATAAAATTAAGTCATGACTAAACTTTATGAGATTGCCAATATTTTGACCGACATTTATTCGATGACATTTGATTTTATTTTCAATAATTCTTGCCAACGGGCAAATATATTACACGAAATTGATCGGCTTAACGATATATATCACTTTTAATAAAAACCTGTCAAATTGCAAATTTAGAATAATTGAAATTATTAATTATTTAGGTACGTATATTTTAATAAAAGGACTGACTCACAAAGTCAAAACAATTTTATTAAAAGTTGTCATCATCGGCGCATTTATATAAATAAATATATCCTTTGATCTAATACAATTTGAAATTAAATGCAAGAGATGATTTTTACCAATGCGTCATACCTTAAAACATATAAAATAAGTCAATGAATGTGTTATATTTTAATTAAACGGCTCAATTAACGATGAACAGATTAGATAAAAACAGGGTTAATCAGCTAACAAATCAAGTCAAACGAGAACTGGAAAAACTTCGAAACGACCGGTGGGTTGAGACCCTACAAACGATTAGCGATTGTAATGATCCAAATCCATTGTGGGCACTCAGAAAAAGGCTAAAACTGAAGAACAAAACCAACGACCCCCTTCAGGGAACTTCAGTTCTGGTCTACACAGACCAAGACAAAGCCTCCACCTTTGCGGACTCCTTAGAGTTCCAGTTCTCGCCAAACAGGAACCCAGACGACGACATCGAATGGGAAACTGAAGTCGAACATGCAATAGAACGCGACATTAAAACACTGCCATTCATGGAAATACGCCCGACCACAATTACAAAGTTAGAAAACATCAATTTCTCACTAAAAACGAAAAAAGCTCCAGGAGAAGATTTTATTGTAAACCTCCAGCTTAAACAGCTGCCTCGCAGCTACATAAAACTTTTGACAAACATCACCAACACAATTTTAAAATTACAAAAATTTTCCAACAGCTGGAAGAACGCCATCGTTATTTTAATAGAAAAACCCGGGAAAAATCCGTTTTTTCCTCAAAAGTTTAATTTCTGAAGTCGCAAACTAAAGACTGTGCAGAATAAAGCCTTAAGACTGATCACTGGAGCTCCCTGGTGTCTACGTAATTCTAATATCAGACGTGACTCAATGGTGGACTCCATCAGCCACCAAATCCGACTAAGAAACCAGGAGAAAATTAATGAATTCACACGACATACTAACCCACTAATGAGGAGGGCACTTAATTATGACTTGGACGAACATCCGAGGGCTAAGAGGCCCAAATTGGTTCTCATGAACCCACCAAAATTTTTCTTTCAAAATTATCAAAATTCAATGTAGCATTCATGCAAAATATTTAGAGAAAAGGTGAAAGTTTAGAAAAACTAGCCTAACCAAAATTCCAAGGATCCCAGCATAGCTGTTTCACAACATTGTACCTGTAACTAGTGCACATTGTTAGGTTCTATATTAAAGATATTGCAGTTAAAACTTTCCTTTGATTCCTTTGCTCATTTCGAGAAGGTATTTTGCTCTTTTAGTTGATATGTCAACAAACATTTTGGCTTACCTCAATCCTGGCATATTCATCCAGTTAAATTGTAGTTGGTCCTTTCCCAGGAACCGAGTTTCTTTTTGGTGGTGGAGTGGTTTTTTGTGAGACTTAAAAAGGGAGCCGGATCAAGGATCGGTCCAGCTTCCTCATTACCTATTATCCTTTTGTAACAGCCACCTACATCAACATGATGTTGCCAGTTTCTTTAGGTATTGTTTACATTCCCAGGCGATCCAGTCAATTACTAATCTTTCACAACTTGCAGTAAAAAGTTAGGTTTTCATTAATTTGAGGCAGTACAATAAGTTGTTTAGACATCAAAATCAGTGTGCCATTCTCTTAGCAGCATTCTGTATCTAGCCCTAGAATTTTGCAAGGCAGGGCATTCTGAGAGTATGTGTATTGAGGTTTCATCCTCTTCCTCACAGAATCTGCACTTTGCTTCATCTGCTAACCCTAGTTTCTTCATGTGGCTTCTTAACCGGCAATGCCCGGTTAATATTCCCGTTAGAATTCGGAGCCTTTTTTTACTGAGGTTGAGGCAGCTAAGAGATCTCTTCTGGTCATAGTTCCCCAGTAGTATCTTAGATTGCCCCAGCTGTTTCCAGTACTTGGATTTTTCCTTTTTCATTTCTTCCCTTAGTTTTCCTAAGATTACTCTACTGCTGATCCCACAAGATGGTTCTGGTCCCAAATGTGGGGTTTCAGCTCCTTTTTTTGCCAGCCTATCTGCTGTTTCATTCCCCTCTATTCCTATGTGTCCCGGGACCCATAGGAGGGTGACAGTGTTCTTCTGACCTAGTTCATTTAGTTTGCCTAGGCATTCCCAAACCATCTTGGAACTTAGTAATCACCTTACTTGTTATTTTAATTGTCAAGATTTCTGGTAAAATTTGTACACATTTTAAAACATCTTTAATAGAAACACTTCCTGAATAATTATTTAAAAACTATTGGTTCACCTAGTTTGCTGTAATTTTAAATAAAATTCGCCTTTCTTTGCGCTTTAGTCACGGAACAATCCAAACAAATACACACTCTGAATCCGCGTAAGTGCGTAATCGGGGAATTTTTATTTTTTTTTGGTCTTATTTAAACCAAATCTGGGCTTTTTCCCTTAATCTTCTTTTACGCTTTCGCTGCCAAATTGAATAAAAAGCTGATGGTGTTGCTGGAAACGTCGAAATGAAAAGTGTGTAAGAGATCGAGTAACGTAGGTGGTTTGGATTTTTTTAAGTGTGACCTTTATTTCTACCCCGATAAAATTTAATACATTTAATGGGAAAGTGGATATTTCACATCAGATACAGAAAAACCCTATCAACCTAAAAATACAAAGGATCAACTAAGCTCGAACGATACTTTATACAGGGTGATTGATTAGTGTGAGGAAGCTCAGTAGATCTGTTATAGTAAAAATTACAAAAAAAAGTTATTGACAAAAATTGTAAGCAGCTTTAAACTCCACATTTTAAAATAAGTTATAACCTTACATAAGATGGTGGCACACCAAACTTATGTTTTTTTAAACGGAACATTATGTTATATTCGTTTGAATTGAATAATAAATTCCAGTTAGTCATATTTTGGCAAGTAGTCCATGCGAAAAACTTAAGAATAAAATCAATAATAATACCGGGTTTCCTTAGTAACGAGAAATTCCCGATTTTATCAGTTTTATAATAAAGGTGCCGTAATCAATCTCACTTCCTGACAGACCCCATATACAAATTTCATGAAATACCTTTATACTTATATTCTTCTCGACAACTTTTGCTGTCGAGAATTTGAATAAGAAAACAGAATTCTCCGAAAGCACATAGCGCACTTAAAAATAGCACATTCAACGCGTTGTCAAAACTGTTGCAAGGTGCTTCTTGCAAAAAAATTCTTTTACAAAACAACAGATAAACATTCACAGCAACATACCCATGTCATTAATGTCATGTCATGTTTTAGTCTTAAGAATTCAGAAAAGAATTAATTTTAGGAGGAGACAACTCTATAGTACATTGTTTGACAAGGGCGGAAAGTGGATATTAGCAACCTGCGGCCGTATTTTCTGACTGAGTGCAACGAGGGCAATACATACCAGCTAAGGGGTGCTAATGCATTTATGCACGTGTGACACACAACTGTTTTCAGCCTATCTTTGTGACTACTTAAAATAATTTAAAAAAAATGTTATGGTTATGGTTATGGTTATGGAAATTCGAACCCTAACCCTCTGCGCGAGAGGGAAGCACATATTCCACTGCGCGAATCGCAAGATTCATTATGACGTATTCAGATTCGAACGGTTATGTTAAAAATCGAATGCCCCCTTCCCGTGGTAGTGTTTTCCGCCCTGGGGTTAATAAACAATACTTTCCGCCCTATTTTTGGTGTTCATTTGTATGGTTTTCCGGTAAGGTAGGTGGAAACATTATTATAGCTCTTGACATTTACAGTGTTTGGATGCTAGATTTAATGCTCAAGTAAGCCCAACTTGGAATTCTAAACTAGTAGATTTTTATTTCTCGCAGATATGAAAATAGGAAATATGGTGAAGTAGGGTCATAGCAAACATAGCAACAATACCTCAAGACTATTTACTCTTTGTTTACATAGGACCTCAATCGCTCTTGTCAGTGTCACTATTTGTATTTGTTCCAATTTTTGTACGGCTGTGGTCTGATTTTCTTCTGTAACCCTTGCAACAGCTCCGTATGTTAGTATAGGTCTTATAATTGCCTTGTAGATCCACGCAGAAGTTTTGGGAGAACATTCCCAGGTTTGCTAGGTAGGATAAGATCTTAGGAAAGGTAATTTTACCAAACGCGCCTTCTATGTCTTTAAATACCTCCTAAAGGGACTCTTATATGTCTAGGAACCATCACAACGTGGAACCCTAGCAGTTGATTTTCAGGGGTTATAAGCATGTTTCTCCATTATACCAGTAGATAAGATGTGAGACTTATTGATCGGTATAATTATGGGGCCTGAAAATTATGACAATGTTAATAGAGAGAAAACAGAATGCAGATATTGTGAAACAGGAGGAGAAAATACAGGAGCTCTACACTTTTAAGTATATCAAATAAAAGAAGAAAAACTTTCTCAGTTAAGGCCGATTAATCTTCATAAATAAAGGGGTTGGATTAGAGACGTTTCTCAGTATAACTTTCGGATAGAGTAGTCCAATCTGCCAAAATTATAGAGGTAGAAAGATCACTCTAACTTTTCAGCAATCCTGTGGAATATTTTACAGAGTAAAAATTTGCTTATTCTCACCATGTGAGTTATAAGCTGTTCCAGGTCCCACTGAAGTAGGGTTGGATAAATGTCAAATTGTCCTGGTACAGTGGAAGAACCAACATATCTTTTACTAAAGACTATCTTGAAGACTAAAGCTGACAATTTTTTTTTCTCGGAAAGCCTAAAATAATATCTTTTACTACAGGGAAAAATTGTCAATTTAGATTATTAAGAATAATAAAAAACTTTTCGTTTCAACGTAAATTTAAAAAAATATGTTTTAAATTACAATGACGGCCGTTTCGCTAAGAAGCATCGTCAGATTGACATTTAAGTTACATTTTGTTTGTTTGTAGCTAGGTACCTGATGTTTAGGTAGTATTTAGGCTAGACCAAGTATGGAAGTAATAAGACATAACAATATTAAAGCCTAGATGTTATGAGCCCTAAGGGATTATCCTGGATGTAATTCCCTCTAAGATCAGTATAACTGTGCAATGATATAGAAAAACCAGGAAAAAACTATATCATTCTGATCTTTACAATAACTTAATATATTTGTGTTTTACAATTATGTCTTATCTATGTATAAAATGTAAACTTAATCAAAGTAAACAGTTTAATAGTGGAGAACTTCCAAGATTTATTTGTTCATTAACAACTTTAAATTGTGGATCTGCTAGATGTCTTTTTATTTCAAGTAAATCTAAATTTTGTTTTTTATCACAAGTGTGTAGTATTTGGATGTCATTGGTGTGTAAGAGTGAGGTTGGATGTTCAAGTAGGTGTTTTGCATAATTTGACTTATCTGGTTGTTTTAATCTATATGCTCTTAAGTGTTCATTAAATCTTACTTCAAAATTTCTTTGTGTTTGACCTATATATACAGCATTACATTTTGGACAATTAATTTTGTAAACACCAGATTTTTTTAATTTGGGTAATTTTGTTTTTATATTTAACAATTTTGTACCAACATTATTTTGTGTTTTAAATGATATTAATGCTGATGTTGCCGAAGATATTATTTTTGAAATTGTATTGGAAATATTTCCACAATATGTAATATTTTTATAACTTTTAATTTCTTTAGTTTGTTTAGGAAATATTAGTTGTAGTGACACTTTCTGTTCTTTCTTATTAATTAATTTATTTATTAAATTAATTGGATAGCCATTAGACGTAGCTTAGAGAGATGGACTTCCAAAAAGTAAGAGTTAGTACAATAAATTGCCAAATTAGATATGACCATTTATTTTGAACCAAGAAATAATAGAAATTATAGTAAAAATAAAAGTGAAAATAATAGTATAAAAAAATATAGAAAACTAAGTCATAAGGGTAAGATATAAAACACTAAAATATAAAGAATAGAAAGCATTACATACTTTTAGATCATGAAGCAGAAAATTATATAAACATCACATTATTCACATCACCGTCATTCTTAATAAAAATATTTGATTACGTTGGAAAATAACGGATTGAATGAATGAATTTAATGAGCGAGGTGGCTGATATCTGAGAAGTAGGCCCTTTGGGCTGAGGTAAGGGCAACGAAAAAGTCAAAGGAAGCTGGCATTAGAACTCGAAAATGTTTTGAATGGATTTTGTTCTCTTTTTATGGCAGTTTTATAAATCGATCTTATTCTTTGGCAGGCCCTACTTGATGTCATCAATGCCGTTACCCTTCGTAACTGGATGGTGTTGACAATTTAAATTCAATTACCAACTAATATTTATATTTTTTAAGTTGGTTATTCCAATTTTTTTACGACAAACAAACCAAGAGTAGAAAGTTACATTAATCTCGTTTTCACGGAATTTTGCTATAAACTTTTATTTTTTTGCAATAAAAAAAGTTTAACCCGTACATTGTTCACCTTTTTATCTCTTGAAAAACGTAATCCAGCCTCAAATACAGCGTTTCCAAACGGATTATACTATTCTTAACCACACAAGCTTTCACGCCGAACTCCAATATGTCTTAACGCTCCCAATTACTCCATCCGGGCTTCTGGAAAACTTTAGTTGATACATCCGGAAACTCACAGCCAGTACCGGACTATACACGCTTCAAAATTATCTAATATATATTGTTTAATATACACCCTTATTTATTTTTTGTTATTTAAAGAGCTATACATTCTTAAAACTGTATGCTTATGAGAAACAATAACAAGAAAAGGCTCAGCAGGATTAGTCCGCTCAATCTAGACGTTGGAAACTACCAAAATTTTCAGTTTAAACAGAGACTTTGTTTTAAAGGTCAAAAAAGGAAGGTTTATGTAGAATTTTAAGGTTCTTGGAACAGTAAAATGTAAAATAAAGATACAGGGTGGGTTAAAAAGAAAATGGAGTATACAGAGAGAGAATGAAAAGTTTAGGAATGTTTTTTTTTTAGTTTTAGAAAGGTTTAAGTGGAATTTTAAGGTTCTCGGAACAGTTAAAGTAGAAAGATATAGGGCGAGGTAAAAAGAATTTACAGTATCCAGTATAAAAAGTTAAGGAATGGTTTTTTAAGTTTTAGAAACTGAACTGAATTATTCTTTTAATAATTTAAATTTTATTATAATTTTATTTTGGAGTGATTAATTATAAATGATTGTTCGACCTTCTACAACTGTAATATAAACTATTTGTAATTAAAAATGATTTTTTTTAGTTTGATTAGCAAAAAAGTGTGTTTTTTAGTTTTTATTTAAGATAATTTATTGATAAAAACGTTAAGTATGTACGTCGACATTTTGGTTCCAAAGTTACTGTCGTATTTAATGGCTGTTATGAATATATATGACGAATGTTAAAGCACCTTGCAGGTTCATTTTAATGTTAAGTGCAAAGGTCAGACGTCACTAGAGGCGTGGTTATAAAAATCTTTCCAAACAAACCTAGTGCGCGAGCGCGTAATTGTCATAAGAGAATTTTAATTTTCCGTTTGCAAATCTTACCTTGCACATTTTCTTGTAAAATAGTATATTAAACAACGCATTTCATAGGGCTTTCTGTTATGACACGAGTTCAAGTTTAAAAAACGATTTTTGCCTATGAAGCTCCATCAAGGACCAGTGTTTATCGATGGTATGGTGAATTCAATCGTGGCCGTAGTTCACTCCAAGACGAATTTCGTGCAGGTCGTCCAACATCAGTTGTTGTTCGTCATGTGACCTATCGTTAGATTGAGACAACCTTAGGCATTAGTGGGACCAGAATAAAATTGATTGTGTTAACCTCTACTTTTTGGAAGTTCATCTTACTAAGAACAATTAATAACTGCACAGTTAAACTAAACTTCCACTATTTATTTGAAAAATTCGCTTTAAAATCAATTACAGCTGTTTCGCTATCACTAGCATCGTCAGATTGACATATTGAAATTACATGTTGTTTGTTTGTAACTAGGTGCTTGATGTTGATAAGGAGTTAAGGCTAGACCAAGTAAGGAAGTAATAAGACATAACAATATTAAAGCCTAGATGTTATTAGCCCTAAGGGATTATCCTGGATGTATTTCCCTCTAAGATCAGTATAACTGTGCAATGATATAGAAAAACCAGGAAAAAACTATATCATGCTGATCTTTACAATAACTTAATATATTTATGTTATAATAATGTCTTATCTATGTATAAAATGAAGACTCAATCAAAGTAAACAGTTTAATAGTGGAGAACTTCCAAGATTTATTTGTTCATTAACTACTTTAAACTGTTGATCTGCTAGATGTCTTTTAATTTCAAGTTCTTCTAGAAAATCTAAATTTTGTTTTATATCAGAAGTGTGTAGTATATGAACGTCATTGGTGTGTATAAGTGAGTTTGGATGTTCCAGTAGGTGTTTTGCATTGTTCGACTTATCTGATTGTTGTAATCTATATGCTCCTTAGTGTTCATTAAATCTTACTTAAAAATTTCTTTGTGTTTGACCTATATATACTGCATTACATTTTGGACAATTAATTTTGTAAACACCAGATTTTTAATTTTGGTAGTTTTGTTTTTACATTTAACAATTTTGTTCCAATACTATTTTGTGTTTTAAATGATATTAATGTTGATGTTGCCGAAGATATTATTTTTGAAATTGCATTGGAAATATTTCCACAATATGTAATACTTTTATAGCTTTTAATTTCTTTAGTTTGTTTTGGATATATTAGTTCTAGTGACATTTTTTGTTCTTTCTTATTAATTAATTTATTTATCAAATGTATTGGATAGCCATTAGATGTAGCTATTTGTTTTATGATCTCAATTTCTTTATTAAAATTACTTTTGTTCATTGGAATCGAAAATGCTCTATGTATCATGGAATTATAAGCTGCTAATTTATGTGATAGTGGATGATTTGAATTATATGGTATGGTTACATCTGTTTGTGTAGGTTTTCTGTATATTGAATAATTTAATGAATTATTAACTTTTCAATTCTTAAATCTAGAAAATTAATTGAATTATTTTCTTTAACTTCTAAAGTAAAATTAATTTTAGAATGCAAGGTATTAATATAATTAAAAAATATATCTAACTGCCGTTCGCTACCTACAAAACCTGCTAACACATCATCAACATATCTATACCAAAATACAATATTGTTTTTATAACTAGAATTAAAGATTTTGTTTTCTAAATTATCCATAAATATATTTGCCAAAATTGGAGAAATAGGACTTCCCATGGGAAGACCCTCATTTTGAATATAAACTTTGTTATCAAAAGTAAAATAATTTTGACTAATGCATACATCAAATAGATCAATTATGTCTGATATTATACCTGGATGGATATTTCTTTCATCTAATAGCTTTTTAACTAGAACTATACATTCTTTAGGAGGTATTTTTGAGAACATATTAGTTACGTCAAACGATACTAATTTAGTATTATTTTGTAAATTACATTTATTCAATTTTTTGATCCAATCTAATAATTGAATAAATGTAATTTACAAAATAATACTAAATTAGTATCGTTTGACGTAACTAATATGTTCTCAAAAATACCTCCTAAAGAATGTATAGTTCTAGTTAAAAAGCTATTAGATGAAAGAAATATCCATCCAGGTATAATATCAGACATAATTGATCTATTTGATGTATGCATTAGTCAAAATTATTTTACTTTTGATAACAAAGTTTATATTCAAAATGAGGGTCTTCCCATGGGAAGTCCTATTTCTCCAATTTTGGCAAATATATTTATGGATAATTTAGAAAACAAAATCTTTAATTCTAGTTATAAAAACAATATTGTATTTTGGTATAGATATGTTGATGATGTGTTAGCAGGTTTTGTAGGTAGCGAACGGCAGTTAGATATATTTTTTAATTATATTAATACCTTGCATCCTAAAATTAATTTTACTTTAGCTGTTGAAGAAAATAATTCAATTAATTTTCTAGATTTAAGAATTGAAAAAGTTAATAATTCATTAAATTATTCAATATACAGAAAACCTACACAAACAGATGTAACCATACCATATAATTCAAATCATCCACTATCACATAAATTAGCAGCTTATAATTCCATGATACATAGAGCATTTTCGATTCCAATGAACAAAAGTAATTTTAATAAAGAAATTGAGATCATAAAACAAATAGCTACATCTAATGGCTATCCAATACATTTGATAAATAAATTAATTAATAAGAAAGAACAAAAAATGTCACTAGAACTAATATATCCAAAACAAACTAAAGAAATTAAAAGCTATAAAAGTATTACATATTGTGGAAATATTTCCAATGCAATTTCAAAAATAATATCTTCGGCAACATCAACATTAATATCATTTAAAACACAAAATAGTATTGGAACAAAATTGTTTAATGTAAAAACAAAACTACCAAAATTAAAAAAATGTGGTGTTTACAAAATTAATTGTCCAAAATGTAATGCAGTATATATAGGTCAAACACAAAGAAATTTTGAAGTAAGATTTAATGAACACTTTAGAGCATATAGATTACAACAACCAGATAAGTCGAACTATGCAAAACACCTACTGGAACATCCAAACTCACTTATACACACCAATGACATTCATATACTACACATTTGTGATAAAAAACAAAATTTAGATTTTCTAGAAGAACTTGAAATTAAAAGACATCGAGCAGATCAACAGTTTAAAGTAGTTAATGAACAAATAAATCTTGGAAGTTCTCCACTATTAAACTGTTTACTTTGATTGAGTCTTCATTTTATACATAGATAAGACATTATTATAACATAAATATATTAAGTTATTGTAAAGATCAGCATGATATAGTTTTTTCCTGGTTTTTCTATATCATTGCACAGTTATACTGATCTTAGAGGGAAATACATCCAGGATAATCCCTTAGGGCTAATAACATCTAGGCTTTAATATTGTTATGTCTTATTACTTCCTTACTTGGTCTAGCCTTAACTCCTTATCAACATCAAGCACCTAGTTACAAACAAACAACATGTAATTTCAATATGTCAATCTGACGATGCTAGTGATAGCGAAACAGCTGTAATTGATTTTAAAGCGAATTTTTCAAATAAATAGTGGAAGTTTAGTTTAACTGTGCAGTTATTAATTGTTCTTAGGGACCAGGAGACATTCTATATTGCATAAATATTTGACGGTCAAAAAAATTTGTTCGCCTTGGATCCCACACAATTTGTCAATCAGTCAAAAAAGGCTCGTGTCGATTGGTCGAAGGAAATGCTCGAAAAACCCGATCGCGGTGCGGTACACAACCATTTGTTTGCCAGTTGTCTTCCAAGAAATCAGGAAAACCAACCAACATCGGCTCAAACAACTGCACTTTTGAGCACCCAAAACATCGATTTGATGAGTCATCCGCCGTATAATCCTGACTTGGCACCGAATGACTTCTTTTTATTCCCGTACGTAAAAAACAAACTGAAAGGTCAACGTTTTTCGACACCTGAAGAATCGCTTGCTTGAGATACCTCAATCAGAGTGGCAAAAGTGCTTCGACAATTGGTTCAAACGCATGCAAAAGTGTATAGATTTTCATGGGGAATATTTTGAAAAAAAAAGAGTGATTTTCGATTATTAATATTTGCCTTTGTTTTCTAATCCCGAAATATAAAAGGCAACCCTAGTAATTGTCAAGGTCGGTCGTGTTCTAACGTTGAGTCGCCAACAGCAGAGGATTTATTTGATACTGAAGAACAAACTTATATAGCTTCTGACGCAATTAACTTGCACTCAAGATGAAGAAGAAAAAGAAGATCAATAAGAAGTAATTGAAGGTTACGAGTAAGAGTTATACATTTTTCCATCGCTTTTGTCAATTCTAACTTCAAGTTCCTTTTCTTCTATAAATTTTAAATTGTGGAATGGACCTGCTGGGGTGGTAGTGTTCAGAAAAAAAGGTGTTTTTATAATATTTTTATAAAAAATTTAATTAACTACAATTTTTTTCTAAGGTAATTTTACGAAGAATCCAAAAACTTTTATCTTGAATCAATTGTTTTCCATCCGTCAAAATGGTGGGGAATTCTGAAAAGTTTTTTTTTATTCGTGTTTTCAACAATTTTACTCAGTTTCCGCTAGATGAGAACATTAGTAGCCTAATTCTTGTTTTTTGATCTAATTCCACTGGACTAGTCGTACAATATTTTATTATTACATATTAATTATTAAATTGGTTGGAATTTTTAAATTTTAAAATTAGCTTTGTCACATCGCTGACTTGTAACCGAAAAAAAAGATCCGACACGCAAAAGTTATGGGGATTTTTTACCTGTTCATGATTTTTCGTTACCGCGGAAATGAAAACATTAAATTCTTTCGCGAAAATTGGAAATGCAAATTTTATACGGCACTTTCGCGGAAGTAAGAGTAATCGACCTATTCTGAATACAATTTGGATAGAGATAAAGTAAATTTATACTTTCCCATACAACTAACGTCTTCAGAGAGGGTTTTTGTTCGGCGAAAAAATGCACAATCGAGAAATAATTTGTTGGCAACGTCGGTAATAAATATAACTAAAGTTTAAAAGGGTTTCTAGTAATCGAGAACTCAAAACTTTGTTATTAAATAAATCGAAACTCCATTCACCGAATTAAAGCTCGATCCATGTGAAACATTCATTTTTCCAAAGATGCTCCGAGCTAGCAGTTCGGAAGTTTGATTTTTTTTTAACCTGTAGTGAAATAAAATGTAATTAAATTGATTGTACTAACCCTTACTTTTTGGAAGTCCATCTTATTAAGAATAATAAAAAACTCTTCGTTTTTAACAAAACTGTCATTGAGTTTAAAAAACAATTTTTTAAATAAATAGTGGTAGTAGTAGTATTAACTGGCTGCATGGATCCATTCCTAATGCCAATGCAAAAAAAAAAAAAAAAACAAAAAAATAAAAAAAAAAAAAAATAGTGGAAGTTTTGTTAAAAACGAAGAGTTTTTTATTATTCTTAAATAAAATGTACTTTTAAAATTATTATTTCTATTCAAAATATTTTAAAACTCTCCTGACATGGAGGTCAAAAAACAATGTATTCCTCTACTTTTAACTAACCCTGTAAGTTAATTTTGCAAGTAAATGTGCACATAATGAAATTTGTCAAGGTATACAATTTGTTTCTAACATTTTTTTTTACTTGAAGTTAACAAGGTTACACTTATTTTTGGTATTTGTAAAATATAGGGTGTTTTAAAAAAAGGTGTTTTTTAAATGCAATTTTCGTCGATTTTTTTTAATGAAACTCCCTATATATTTTTATTCTGTCTGAAAGACGAACTCTTTCCCTTTGAGAAAATGTATATTTGTTAAAGTTTAGATGAAAAATAAGTGAGTTATTTGCATTTTAATGATAATTGTTTATTAAATAGAGATGTCTACAAAAAAAAATTACAAAAGAAAATAACAACACAAACTTGATAAGATATGTTCCAAATTTTATTAAAAATGAACTTATCTAATTTAATAAAAATTCTTAAGATGTTCTAAGTGGTCTATACATTTTTGTATCCTGAATAAAAAGTTCTGGGGTAATTTCTTGAAATGTTCGGACAATGTTACATCTCAGTTGCTCTAGAGTCTCTGGAATAGGAATATAATACCTATATCTTTAATAAAAGACCATATAAAAAAATCTGGAATCGTCAAGTCTGGTGAGTGAGCAGGCCACTCAATTGGTCCAGCTCTCCCAATCCACCTATCTCCAAATGTTTCTGTTATAAAAATTTTAGCCACGAATAGTGTGGTGGTGCACCGTCTTGCTGAAAGTAAACTGAATTTATGATGTCATCTTGTTCCAGTTGTGGATATAGGTAATTTTGTAACATGTCTGTGTAGACATTACCAGTAATTGTAGTTTCTTGAAAGAAGAACGGTCCATATATTTTTTCTTTAGAAACGCCACACCAAACGTTCAACTTTGGTGAATCTCTTTGGTATTCCTCAATTGCCCTTGGATTTTTAGACTCCCATATACTCCATGTCTTATTACTACAAACAAACAAAATGTAACTTCGATATGTCAATCTGACGATGCTAAGTCTGGCGAAACGGTTGTCATTAAGGTTAAAAAAGCAATTTTTTAAATAAATATTGGAAGTTTTGTTAAAACGAAGAGTTTTTTGTTATTCTTAATAAGATGGACTTCCAAAAAGTAAGGGTTAGTACAATCAATTTAATGTATATAAAAAGATTCTTCCTCGAAAACCGCACCTCTCTATGGTTTTTAAGAAGTTGCGATTGGCAGTTAAAATGCGTCAGAAACTTCTGGAACACCCGGTATTATGTAGTCGTTTAGAAATATAAAACGGTAGTTACGGTAGTTATTATGAAAGATTTTTAAATTTTTACTGGCAATGATATTTCTATTTCATTAAGAGTACAACTTGTATCTTTAGTTAAAATTTTATTTGTTTATTATATTATACTTTCTTATATTATATTCACGAAACAGATATAACAATAATTAATGAGATAAAGTCAATTTATTTATTATGTTTTTTTTGTGGAGATTCCCTTTCATTACTATCGTTCTTAAGCTTTATTTATGGCATCATTCCTTCCTACTTGCCTTACTTAGCGACAATAAAAATAGAATTTTCAATGTAAACATAGTCGTTTTAATGTAACTCAAATTTAAATAATATCATGTAGTTTATTTTCAGTATAAAACGCAGACTGAAAGTCACTTTGCCTAATGAGGTTCGCTGTTTACAAACATGGAGCTATGTTTTTTGTTTCGCGATGTATAGGAAACTTACATTTTTAACAACAAGAAAAACATCATTTTAAGCAATTCATTATTGAAAAATAATAGACAAAAGTAAATAAATTACCTTTTTTTGTTGTTTTTAGTGTCAAATAAAAGATTTAAATTGTTCAAATAAGCTGTTTAACATTTTCTTTTATTTTAACATACAAAAAACTTTAATTTATGCATAATGGCAACAGTAGACGTGTTATGACCAATGAAAAATCTTCAATTGACCTTAAAACTTCTTCCAACTAATATTTTTATATAAACTCTCTTCTGTATAACTGACAAGTTTCTCCTTTATAATTTCTTGCAGGCGTATGATTCTTTGTAGACTGGGTAATCAATGACGGGGAAGTAAACATTAGGGCGTATTTGTGGATTTGGGTTTACATCCGCAACACGTGACATGTAAAAAGATACCACAATCGATAGATACAAGAAACTATAAATTATCTACGGGAAATTTTACTTCAAACAAAATCTTTGTTGTTAATCCAAAATATTTATAATTTATAAATATATTGTAATGATTGAAAAACAAATTAAATTATCTTACCTTAATTATTAGAATAATGTATTATTAAGAAAAGGATATATGATAAGAATAATAGTCTTCTGTAAAATGAATTTCAAAGATTCTTTTATTCTGAATTATACACATAAACTAAGTACACTGAATAAACTTGAGTCCAATAATCATATGAGTTTGAAAACACTATAATTCAGTAGTCTGTTTGAATCATCTTGGTCTTGGTTGTCGAAACATGCATCAAGTCCAAGTTACCTAGATATCAATTAAAAGTAAACATATTAGGTCCAATAAATTGTATTTAAGTATCATTAGTAAAATAAGTTTTGTCAGAAATATAAAATAGAAATAACAAGTTGAGATTAATATTAATAAAACAAAAAGTAATTGTTATTATAAAAGTATGAGTAGGTTATAGATTTAATATTTTAAATAAATAATAATATCAAAAGAAAACTAATAATAAATAATACATACAGATAACAGTAAATCATATCTAAGTTTGTAATAGAATAATGAAAATACTTACAGATAGAATGGTCTATGATTTCAACATCCATAATAGTAGGTATAGCATTGAGAATCCCTATAGTTGAATATACCTAAAAACATTCAGTTCATTAAATAACAACTTATGTAATGTGAACAAATAAACAAATATGTGATTTAGAAACTGAGAGTGATAGGGTGAAACCAAAATAGAACAGTGATAGTGCACCCAAATATCTAAAGTGATAGGACACCGTGAAATTATAATGTTAGAGGACACTACAGACACTTGTTACGAAATACCATAATAGAATAAAATTTGTTGTTATTATTATTTGTAGAGATTATTGATATGTTTTACACTGATATTTTATATGTTATAGCGTACAAATGTTTGTGAATTATGTAATTTAAGTTAAATTTTGTATACAAAAATGGCGGTGATAAAGTAATTTTAAGAAGCAATTTATAAAGAAATTATGGAATATTAGATGTGGAAAATAACATCCATAAATATTTTAAACCCTAAGAAATGTAAAAATATATAAATTTATTATGTATTAAGTGTTTCAGCTCATAATTGTTTTTAAAATTTTCATTTTGTTTGATAACTTGTAGCTGTCACTTCGCTCCGTTTTGAAGTTAAAATTAACAGGGAAAAAATGAAGTTTAATTAATGAAAGTTGATTTATTACCAATTATTAAAGTCAAAGTTTGATTATTAAGCAATAATAGAACCAATAAAGTAAGATCAATTAATTAGATTTATCAGAAAATCACGAAAAATTCCCTTATTAAACAAAAGAAATACAATTACATGTCAATTTCAGGGAAAACGTATAAATACCGTGAATTTATTTGTTTTTTGGTCAGTTTCATTTGATTCAACGCCAAATCCACGTTAAAAAAAACAAAAGGAATCTATAAAAATTTAATGGCCGCCTAGTTGAAAATTGTTACCCCCACTTGTTCAACTGTCTATATTGAAAGTATAAGTTTATATCATCAAATATTGGAGAAATTTACAATAAATTGGAAAATATAGTAAATGGAAGTGTATTAAATAACCACCTACCTTAAAATTTTACGTTCCTGGATCTGAATATCACAAAAACCGTCGAGGCGTTGTGCATCCAAAGGAGCAGTCGACGCCATATTAGTATACATGGTTGCCTAGAACACCATTTTCGACGGATTGACGTGTGAAGTGTAAACGCCGCTGCCAACATCAATAGAAGAATACTCACGGTATGTGTTTAAAAAACAAATTTATATTAGTATAAACATTGTTGATCTTTCTATTATTTTTTCAAATCACATATCTCAACTATTTAATTGTGAAATAAACTAAATGATTTTATAATGAGATATTCAAATAGTTATAAAAGTAAAATCGAATGAGTAGAAGGTAGATGTGGAATCGATTATCGATTTATTCAGTAAAATCGAAATTTTAGAATTTAAACAAATAATTTCAAATCAAATTATAGACATATACATGTCAATTTAGATCTGAATAAAACAATTTTGAACCGACTACTGAGTGATAGAGTTCTCATGTGTAAACAATAAGATAAATATTAAATTTAACAGGTAATAATATTGATAGTCCCACAAATTATAAACTTAATAATTAAAAATAGAAGAAACAGTAAATTCATTTATCAGAAGTGTGTAATAATTAACAAAAATAATTTATAGTAAAGAAATTTTTAATTAATAAAATTAATCAAGAAACAAAATACATACTTCTACGAATAATTAAAACCTTATAATATTTGTATACATTACAATATAAATGTTATATTATTTGTTAACAAGAGTTTACATATGGCAACTATAATAAATTGTGTTTGTGAAGCAAGAGATGATCTATATAGGTAAAATGGTCAATAGTTAACAAAATAAGGTTGAGGTATGGCAATTTGAGGGGTAAAGATTTTCCTTTACTTTCTAGAAGAGCATAGGGCAGTCAATAAACTATTGTATAGCCTTTTTTCTTTAACCAATTTGATGATTTCTTTCCACACCTTGCCTTGTTATTCTAGTTCTTATTGATAAATTCTTCTCTAGATTTAAATTTCTGTTTCTCTTATTATTCATTTATATGGTGTGTCTCTGGTAATGTCTTGTATAGGTGTTCTGACCTCCGTCGTAATGGTAGGTTTTGTTATTGCTGCTTTTGCCAGTTTATTAACTATTTCGTTATTTGGGATGCCTACATTTGATGGTGCTGTGTTTTGTAATTGCAATAACAACAATATCGTATTCTTACAAAATCGTCAAGCTCAAGCGCCGGCACTGACTAACTAAACCCTAAATAATGGCGAATGCGCCAAACTAGACTTATTTTGGTTTAGAATAAGACCAAGACGAGATATTTAAAAGCTTGACCCTCTTGCCTGGAACCCTATTCTTTGTTCTTCTGGAGAAACGATAATTTGTGAAGTAGAAAACTATTTCTGTCACTATTCGTTTTACTTCCGATTTTTAGATACACACATTTCTCCCCAATTTAACAATAAGAAAATCCAAACAACATATCCAACAATGTATGAAAGCAAGCAAATTGATTCAACGACCCATCCTCCCGTAAAACATCTCAACGCTGCATCCGAATTTGCAAGTAGTAAAACAACTAGTCCAAAGCGTATCTTGTGACGTTAATAACTTCGAAGAAAGCGCCTGTTAAAGGCGCCATTACCTTGATTTTATGTCTTCGGAAATAAAGTGCGAGGTGTTCTCTCGGATGCGAGTCGAATTCATTAAATAAAGGAAGAACGTTCAACGTAAAACGGTATCTTTTGAGTTAGCAAACTTCCGAGAATTAAGGGAAACAATCAAAGAATAATGAATACAACAAGTTACTGTTTAGCAGTTATGTACTTACATAAGAGAAGGAAATTCGCTCTAAATGGTACAAGAGGCTTAAATAACTTGGAAAACAAAGTTTAGTCTATTATACTTTCAATTTATTCGGCGCTGGTGGCAGTTACAAAGTAAATTGTCCCAGTTACAATGCAGCATATATAGGCCAGACCGTATTTGTTTGAACAATCTCGTTTATATATGAAAAGATATATTATACGAGGTCTGGCTATTATATAACGAGACTGCGCGCGCAGAAGGCGTCCTAGAGGGGTAGGGTGGAAAACGAATGCAGCGTTAGATAGCTGGAAGTGTCTACTATTCCTACACCTTTTTGTCGCTGTAGTAGTATTTTTTGCTTAGAGGTTAGAAACGAACGTGTCAAAAATTTTGACAATTTCCGTGGGGAAAAGTGTACTTTAACCATTTTAAATTATTACTTTTTCAACGGATATCACAGGAATTACGAAAAGGCCTGCTTTAAGTAAAAAAATTTGTGTAGAAAAGCGTGTTTTGCATAGTGGTTGTAGAAAAACCATTATTTTGATTTATCGATTGTAATTTACATTTTAAAATTTACAAATTAACTTACAACAGAGACTGAATATTTAATCTACAGTATAACTAAAAATATACCGAACTATTTTACTTTTGCCGCCACTAACTTTGTTTCGCATAACTCCAATTTAGTTTCATGTCATTTCTGTTTGATTTTTTTCCATTTCTTTTTCTAACCCAAATGATTAAAAATCGTATATATGTCGGTGTTTATACTTTTTATCATTTTCTCTTTACTCTTGCATTTTCTAAAAGTACATTCGTATCGGTATTAGCCTCTAAAGAGTAGAAAAGCTGACAGTATCCCCTTTGAGACCGAGGGTGCTTCAATTCGGGATAGATGGCTCTCGTACAGTCGTTGCTCTTAATTAGCCATCTTGTTTGAGTTATCTATTATGGACTTTAATGAACTTTTCCACTGAAGTTGCTCTCGATATTTTCTAATTTTGTCCGCAAAGGCAGATTACAAATTAATGTAGATCACTATTGTACTTTGGGACCGTTTTCAACAAATTTAATATAATTATTCATGTTCATTACTTTACGATTTGTGCTCTTTTTCAATAATTGATCAAATATACAGGGTTATTCTTATTTGTTGTTTTGATGCTTTTTTCTTCTGTTTCTTGATTATCTGAATGTTGTTGTAAATTAGTCCACCACTCGCAAATTAGTTCTGTTGTATATTTTGATTAATTCATGTTGTAGTGCTCATAAAATTACTCTGTATTATCGGAAAGATTATGTATAACTTTATCCTTCACTACTTATTTTCTTTATTTCTTCTTTGTTTCCTACTCTTCTTTTGACGTTCCTGCATTGTTTAGGTATAACAATGTTTTACTAGAATTAGCATCGTAAGATTGACATTTTGAAGTTACATTTTGTTTGTTTGTAGCTAGGTACTTGATATTGATTAGGTAGTATTAAGGCTAGACCAAGTATGCAAGTAATAAGACATACCAATATTAAAACCTAGATGTTATTAGCTCTAAGGGATTATCCTGGATGTATTTCCCTCTAAGATCAGTATAACTGTGCAATGATATAAACAAACCAGGAAAAAGCTATATCATGCTAGCAGAAAGACAGAAAGACAGAAAGACAGAAAGACAGAAAGACAGAAAGACAGAAAGACAGAAAGACAGAAAGACAGAAAGACAGAAAGACAGAAAGACAGAAAGACAGAAATACAGAAAGACAGAAAGACAGAAAGACAGAAAGACAGAAAGACAGAAAGACAGAAAGACAGAAAGACAGAAAGACAGAAAGACAGAAAGACAGAAAGACAGAAAGACAGAAAGACAGAAAGACAGAAAGACAGAAAGACAGAAAGACAGAAAGACAGAAAGACAGAAAGACAGAAAGACAGAAAGACAGAAAGACAGAAAGACAGAAAGACAGAAAGACAGACAGAATAAAAGACAGAAATAAAGACAGAAAGAAAGAAAAAAAGAAAAAAGAAAAATCACCAAAGTGTAAAAGTTATAAAAACATTTTTCAATATTTCTATGGATAGGTTAACATATCTGGCTGGAGAACGTGTAGTTGAGTAAAAAATACTTGGAAGCAATAATATTAATCAACTTTCTAAAAAGGTGAAGAAACAAAATGAGATTATAAAGAAATTACAATATTAAAACATCAACAAGATCAAATTTTCACTTTAAATTTGACGTGTTTTTGGATTGTGTACAGTAACCTAAATACTAAATTTACTCCATTTGGCTTTCCCACACTATACACAAAATTTACGTAAAAAACTGAACGAAACATGTTATTATTTCCCTTTTACAATATTGTACTACTGCGGGTAATATTTCCTAATTTATTTACGTTTTCACAGTCAATATTTCATCGCTGGATACAATGAAGTTCCTTTGATGGTTGATTCGTTAATACCGCGCTCTGTGTTGTTTAATTAAACTCGTTCTTTTTTATAATTTGCGTTGATCCTTTAACTGGGAATGAGCGCAGTTATCGATTAATATACCAACCGTGATTGCTTCCATCGTAGTTTTATTTGTTATCCACTGTGTAAAGTCATTAAGTTAAAAACTGTATGAAAACCTGCTGTTGGGTTTGTTCAATTATGGATTATCATCAATTTTTTATGGAATACATAAACAGGAAATGAAATGTTTTACATATCCTTAAAACGACTGCTGCTATTAATTCTAAAATTTCGTTATACCCCTAAGTTTTGTGGTGCATTTTAGTTAAGGGTATTTATGAAATGAAGGATTATATAGGATCCATAAAAATGAATGTAACTAACATCAATGACATTTGGAAGAATTTAAGTAAACATGTTTGTGGAATAGAGTTTTTAAAACAGTAAAACAATTTAAAACTGTAGAATTTTACAACGACTTGAAACAACAGGTTTATTGTTGTATGAAACATAAAACCAACGTTATTATGTACTCTAATTGCTTCTATTTTTGCTCATGTAATTAACTGGGTCGCACAAAAGCCTCCGATGAAAGTAATGGCAAAGAACAATGGAGAAGAGAAAATGTGTTCATCTAGTTATCTTCTGTTCATCAGCAAACAGACTGTTATTTAGACAAAGGAAAAGAAAATAGAAAAGGAAAACAAAAGGCTCTTTTGTAAAATATCGTAGCTACCCACCTGAGGGAATAGAATTTTTTTGAGACAAGGGGACTAGGGTTAACAAAAATAATTGTTTAAAGGATAATTTCATAAAAATAAACATTTTAGGTTTTTCTCGTAAACAGCAACGTATATCAAGTTTATCGTCACTCTGTGTTGCGGATTTGGGGTATACTCTAAATAAACTTACGTGCATAGAAATCGGCCCACTGTTAACTTAAATATATATGCTGTTTGAAAGACAATTTAATATGCTTCAATGTGAGTGTAAATTAATCAGACGGCTTATCGTTTATATGAGTAGCAAACGGTGAACATATGAAACGTGTTTATGTGGTCATTGTAACGAAATTAACAAATTTGGTAATGACCGCTTTATTGTGTCAACAACATTAAGAAATCGTCACCTTAATGCCGTTAGTGCAACGACAGCTCCGTGATGTGCGAGGAGTGGCTATTAGTCAGTGGACAGTAAGACGAAGACTGCAGGAAAATAACCTGACCCCTAAAACACCTGCGTTTGGTCCAAAACTGACTCTAACTCATCGGCAAACACGCCTGCGTTTTGCACGGGATCATCTGAATTGGACGTTGGAACAATGGGGATTTGTTGTGTTTTCAGATGAGACCAGAATATGCCCCCAATGTAACGACCGAAGAAGGAAAGTGTACCGACGACCTGAAGAGCGATTTGCAGATGGCTGCTTTGAAGAGCGAAGTGCTTATGGAGGTGGTTCCTACATGATCTGAGGTGCGATTTCTATAGGAGCACGAACCAACCTTGAGTTAATTCATAGGGGCAACCGTGTCCACGGAAGAGCAGGTTTAACGGCTGCCAGATATATCGAGGAGATTTTAGCCATGCATGTGGTACCTTACGTTGAGTACATTGGATTCGGATTTACCTTTATGCATGACACCGCAAGACCACACACCGCAAGAATCGTGCTAGGTTATATTGCAGAGATCGGTTTGCGGGTTATGGAGTGGCCAGCATACAGTCCTGACCTAAACCTGATCGAACATTTATGGGATGAGCTAAAACAAAGAATTCCAGCTAGACTTCATACCCCAAACTCGATCCCAGAGCTTATTGTTGCTGTAGAAGAAGAGTGGCTTAAACTTGTTTAGATCAATGCCCAATCGTATGAGAGATGTTATTAGGACAAGAGGAGGTCATACATATTGTTAAAAAAATTGAGTGTTACCTTTTAAATATTGTCAACAACCTTATTTATGTTAATAATAAAAAAGCTTAATTTGCTTAATGCATTAATTTCACTTTGTTAAACATAGGAAGTCGAAATAAGTTTTAATAAATTTATACTCACATCAAAACAAATTGAATTGTCTTTCAAACAGCATATTTCTTTTTGTTAACTGATGAATAATTTAAAAAATATCTATAGTTAAAGTCAAAAGTTTACAGTGGCCCGATTTCTATGCACGCAAGATTTTAGTGTCAAAATTGTTCAGAGATCCTACTACTTTTGAGTTTTAGCGAATAAAATGAAATTATATAGCGTGAAGATATTGTGTGTTACGGTTTTTTCATTAGATATTCACATTTATTCCCTGAAATTTTGGCATGTTGTTTCCACAGATAGTACATACCAAATGAAATTTGAGCAGATATTTACATCTTAACAGTTTTTTGTTAATAATTAAGTTACAGATTGCTCAATGTAGGTACATGTGGATCTATTTTTATGCTTTAATTTACAATAATAAACATTTAATGCTCACTGCTCATTCTATTATGAGCATTGATAAATTATAAATATTGTTGAATACTTTTACTTGTCTATTAGCATAATATAAGTAATAATAAATGGTCTTTACATGACTTTTACCGTAATTGTTTCTCTTTAACGACCTTTCATTGTTACACGTACATTTTCTGGTACTGGGTTCACTAAACTTATATACTTGGGTCATTTAAAAGTTTTGAAAGTCCATCTTATTAATTAATTAATTAATAATAACTTCGGCAACATCAGCATTAATATCATTTAAAACACAAAATAAAGTTGGTACAAAATTGTTAAATGTAAAAACAAAATTACCTACATTAAAAAAATCTGGTCCAATTATCCAAAGTGTAATACTGTATAAGTCAAACACAAAGAAATTTTGAAATAAGATTTAACGAACATTTAAGAGCATATAGATTAAATCAACCAGATAAGTCAAATTATGCACCTACTTGAACATCAAACCTCACTCTTACACACCAATGACATCCAAATACTACACATTTGTAATAAAAAACAAAAGATTTCCTTGAAGAACTTGAAATAAAAAGACATCTAGCAGATCCACAATTTAAAGTTGTAAATGAACAAATAAATCTGGGAAGTTCTCCACTTTTAAAGTGTTTGCTTTGATTGAGTCTTAATTTTATACATAGATAAGACGTAGGTAATTGTAACACAAATATATTAAGTTATTGTAAAGATCAGCATGATATAGTTTTTTCCTGGTTTTTCTATATCATTGCACAGTTATACTGATCTTAGAAGGAAATACATCCAGGATAATCCCTTAGGACTAATAACATCTAGGCTTTAATATTGTTATGTCTTATTACTTCCATACTTGGTCTAGCCTTATAACTACCTAATCAACATCAGGTAGGTACCTAGCTACAAACAAACAAATAGTAACTTCAATATGCCAATCTGACGATGCTAGTTGTCTAGCGAAACGGCTGTCATTGAGTTTAAAAAAGCAGTTTTTTAAATAAATAGTTTTTTATTATTCTTAACTTGTTGAGATTTGTTTACTAGCTGTTGAAGGTAACTATTCTAAAATTTCTTATAACTAGGTAAATTAATTATAATTGTATTTCATTATAATATATTGATATTTGATAAATGTGACTAGGAAAATCCCCATGGAAACTTTGCATCCACTTATCTTGTTTAAATTATAAGAAAGTAAACTCTGTACATACATACTAGGGTTTCATTGAAAGTTAGGAACTACTCAGACTAGTTATTTGAATGTTTTTAAAACGTTATCGGATTCGTTTCAAGGCGATTGCCCAAATAGGAACCCTACTGACGATCAAGTTATAGAAGCTCTTCAAGCAGCAAGCACTATTCCAAAAACCAATTGGATATACTGTGTACTATTAATATTAGATACACTACATAAGACGGATACAATCAACTTTACAAATTGGGGAAGAGAATTAAAGCAACAAGCAATATCTAAAGTTGAAAATTTGTATAACGAAGTTGATTACATTCCTTCCAATAAAGGTATTCCTTTCACCTCGAATAATGTTACTGGCTATGATACTGATGACAATAATGAAGACGATTGATTGTACTAACCCTTACTTTTTGGAAGTCCATCTTATTAAGAATAATAAAAAACTGTTCGTTTTAACAAAACTTTCACTATTTATTTAAAAAATTGCTTTTTTAAACTCAATGACAGCCGTTTCGCTATACAACTAGCATCGTCAGTTTAAAAAAGCAATTTTTTAAATAAATACGAATAAAACGAAGAGTTTTTTTATTATGCTTAATGAATGTTAATTTGCAAAGTTTGTTTGAAAAAAGCAAGGGCAATAAAGAACAGAGCTGGAGAAAAGAAATAGATGAATATTGTTTATCTAAAAGAGCAGAAGGGAATCAAGATGTTTTAGAATGATGCTATTTTGACCTATGAAAGACACCTAAATTTTTGTGTTTCCAGAAACCTTAATTTCGAGAAATTTTTGAAACCCTCGTTCATACCTATTAGATAAAAAGGAAGTGGATTTAAAAAAAAACTGAAATGTCTATATTTTATTAAAATGGGTAACTGAGTGCTTTCAACTTACAAGGCCATCATCAGAAGTAAACATGACAACACATTAAAAGATTTTTATAAATAAGCCGAAAGCACTTAGTTCCCATTTAAATTAAAATTACACACTTTATTTTTATTTTTCTAGCTTCCTTTTAGTATTATATAATCTTGTTTAGCATTGAGATAGCCAATATGTTTAAATGCTTCGACCTTTTAATAATAACTACAATTCACAATTTTTTCTAATGCAAATTTTACAAAAAGTTGATTTTTAACCCAAACATTTTTTTCCAAAGTAAATTTATCGTTAAAAATATGTACACTTTTTTTCTACTTTTAGAAGTAAAATTACTCGAAAGACTCATGTTACAGTGACTGGGCTAAAAAGTTAAAAACCCGAATTTAACCATCGAAAATTTACCCGTAGGGCAAAGACTGTAATTTGCTCTAAAATACATTGAACCATCTTCTTTGATGCGCTAAATATATTGGGAAAATCCGTATCAACGCGATAAATCAGGTAATCCCCTTTCGCTCCACTTGATCTAGGTTTCAACTGATTTTAATTCAGTTTAATTCCATACAGGAATCAGAAATAAATTTGAAATAAAAATGAATGCCTATTTAAATGTTATTTCCCACAAACAAAAAATATTTTTGTCGAAGGTTTAGTCACTTTAAATTCAATTTAAACGTATTTAGTAAAGTAAGAGTTACTACAATGAATTTAATGTAATATTAATTAATGTAATATTAATAAGGCATACAAAAATCAGCATTATCGTCAAAAATTCCAGATTCAACTCATTGATTTTATCAGTTTTTTGCAATATTCTAATTCATAAATTGAAAAGGGTTGCAAAAGTTATAAAAAAACTCCTGCAGGTAGCTCATGTAGCTGAAATTTACTTATGGCCACTAGAGTTTATAGCTGTTTAATTTATTTACAAAAATCTATAGTTACTCTTGTAGTAATTAGAAGCTCTAGTAAGAAAGACACAAAAAGTGATTTAAAAACAACACCACCACATAGTTGGTTTGTTCAATTTAAACAAGAAATATTATCCTCTGTTAAAAAAAAATGTCAAATTAATCCTTTTATAAAAAAACATTGTATAAGTTGCATTATCTATGCAACCAAATATACATATAGTTATAGTTTTAGTTCTAATGTATAAATAAACATGTTCCAAACACATTACTCTACTCAAGCTAAACTAATTTAAAAATCAATATACAGTAACAATAAAACTCAAAGTCAATCAACAATTTTAATAAAAAGAAGCTTATAACTGGAAAAGCGACTTGTTTCGGTCCTTAGACCATCATCAGGCTATAAAGAAAACAATGGTATCAGCAAATAATCAAAATTACATTACGTACAGGTGAGTTTGTGTAGGGATTTATTAATAATATAACTTTGTAACGATTTGATCTTGCTTGTTTTATTGTAACTTACACATTTCACGTACTGTTAACGATCTTTTACTTGGTCACTTCAATTTGAAAAGTTTTCTATTAATCATACTTCTATGTAAGGTAATTGGGGGGAAGATGCCAAAAGGGGAAAGATGTCTAATCTAAGTATGTAGGACAATACCCAATAGATCGCGCCACGGCTACGTTGTTATTGTGTTTATTATTAGAGGACATCATAGTTTTCGAAGCGCTTAAGTGCACGCAACTATTCCTTGAGGTGATGTTGTGTTTTTTTTATGCCGGTAAGTTTTTTACGATAGAAATTAATTATGCGAAATGTTTTTTGTTTGTGCTAATATAATTTATGTAGGGTTTTGGCAATCATTACTTTGAATGAGAAAAAGGGTTTTGTTATTTTGATTTGTGGGTTTGGCATCTTATACCTAAGGGTTGGGGTAAAACGCCAAGATCCGTGTGGGGTAAGATGCCTTATCTTAGTTGTACTGTAAACTTTGTAACTCTTGTTTTTTCTCAGGTTTGTGTCTATTTTGGTTAGTGGTTTCCTTTCTGGAAACATGGAACATGTCGATGCAGAAAACACTGACGAACATAGCGGCGACGTAGCTGTAGTAAATTTTGATGATATTGCACCAATTCCATCCATAGCTGGTCCTAGTAGGTCAAACGTTAGAAAACAACATGCAGAAGTACTAACTTCTCCTGACTACCGCCAACAGAAACGCAAAAAATTTAAGAAAAACAAAAGAAGCAACAAGGGAAGGCAGTTAAGTTAGAGAAGAAACTTCGTAAAAAAGGTAACAAAAAAGAAGAAGAATGTAGCACACGATAGCGGTAGTGAAGAAGTCAGTGGAGCTGAAAATATTGTCTCAGACCATAGCTCTGATGAACCTGACAGTTACAAGGACGAATTCTGTGCAATATGCGATGGCTTTTACTTTTACAAAAAGGTTTCCAAAGTTGACTGGATTTGCTGTGTGGTATGCAACATGTGGCTACACGAAACCTGTGCTTCGAGGCCGAATATGTGCGATCCCTGCGCAAACGTCACTAAATAAAACTTGGTGTAAGATGGCACTTTAGCTGGAGTATGATGGCCAATAAAATGTTTTCTGTCTATGGCGTCACACCCCCCAAATTTGTCATCTCACCCCAAGTCTGTCGGCATCTTACCCCGTAGTTGGGGTAAGACTGTCAATGTTTATCCAACTTTTTCGTTTATTTGTAATAGAATACATAGTTTTTGTAAGTTTTCAATAAAGTTAATTATTTTTTTCTGATTTAAAAAAAATGTTACGCGTCTTCCTCCCAATTACTTTAACTAATTTTGATTCTTCGCTGATACCATTGTTTTCTTTATAGCCTGATGATGGCCTAAGGACCGAAACATGTCGCTTTTACAGTTATAAGCTTCTTTTCATTAAATTTGTGGATTGACAACAAGTTTTATTTCTACTGTATCTCTGTATCATCCACAATTGAGAGATGGATTACTTATTTTATTTTTTCAATCCAAAACCGTTTGTCTAACGAAAAAAAGTCAAGAGGTTCTTTTTGTTAGCAACTAATAAGAGATTAAAAAGCCGATTTTTATTTTGATAAAAATCAGTGGCGTGCTATTTTTTAATGTAATAAAATTATATTTTGGTCAATTTCAACGGTTCAAAAAAAGGTAGATGATCAATTCTGTTCATTAAATTATAGAGAAATTTATCCTCTTTTAAAATATATAAAAATTAATATACCATTACATTTGTTTTTTTTGAAACAAACTCAAAAATTTGCTATCATTTCAGTTAACGCCATCTAGCGGCGACAGCAAAAGTCAAAAATTCAAAACCAAATAAGCGTTTTATAGTGCAAATTATGCTCTTTCATATGAGCCTAAGTTTGCTAAAATCGGTCAAAAGAAACGGGAGAAATCTTGGTTTGTTTATAAAAAAAATTGAACTTCCCCCACCGCTTTATTTTGATAGATAGAACAAAACGTTTTAGACAAAAAATATGGGGAAATGGTCAGTAAATATGAAAATGATATCATCGATATACTTTCATTATGCAAAATTCTATACAAATCCCATTTTTCTACTTGGTGTTGGTTGTTACGCCCTCTAGCGGACGTTTGACAAACTCGAAAATAATTTACAGCAATTTCTCTTGGCGACTTTTATCATGATTTTTTTTCTCA
Organism: Ophraella communa; assembly: GCA_035357415.1. Classification (NCBI taxonomy): domain Eukaryota; kingdom Metazoa; phylum Arthropoda; class Insecta; order Coleoptera; family Chrysomelidae; genus Ophraella; species Ophraella communa. The sequence continues at coordinate 24,784,800 of CM068994.1, read as the reverse complement.
AATATATACGACCAATATCTTATGAGATATGGCCGCTCGCTACCCTTAACGGATCACCCTGTACTGTGAAAATATTACAAAAATTTTCACAAGAATTATTGTATAGAAATTCCTAATTAATCTTGAGTTTTGTTAAAATATGGACACATGGTCCTGTTAAAGCGAATCCTGGCAATTTTGGATATATTTCTTCCACCTGGCAATATTCCTTACCTCCATTTGCAATATGTTGCCATGGATATCGCCCGATATGGCACACATCCAATATAATAAAAAGAGAAGTTCATCGACCCACTCTCCTATAGGAGTTTCAGATTCTGAGTTACGCAAGATAAGTAAACTCCATACGGTATAGTATTAGAATAAAATAACATTGTCGATATCTTCAAGCGTAATTCAGTGTAGGTACACTGTAAATAAATTGGAAAAAGTCTGAAAATATCGTCACTTCGACAGCTTCAGCTATTAAAAAGATCGTTTTTCACAAAGAGATTTTAATAATGCTATTCTACCGCATCCGTGATGGAAAATTAATTTTAATAATTTTTTTTAATATAAAATATGAAAATACAAACTATATAACCTATAATTAAAAACAGGTGCTGTGGACGCGTTTTACAACAAATCCGTTTTTTTGCGCTTATTTATATTTCAAAAGAATCATTTTGATCTCCGTTTTGATGCTTCTTTCTTTTTCTTTCTGATCTATATTGTGTTCTCGTGTTTTGTTTGCTCTTCGGTATCTTTTGTGAGTTTAGATTTTCATAACGTACATGCATTACCGAGCGTATACAGAATATTTTATTTTTTGACAACTACATTTTCTGCTTTGCATTAAAAGTGATTTTATGTTTTGTTTGAATGGTTGTTTTTAACGAGGCTATAGACGTGCACTTTACTTAATAATAGAAGTGACGTTTCCAATTCTTTCAACATGTTTTATATGGTTCCAAATTATTTATCGTATATATATATATATATAATATTGGAAAAAGTTAATCTTGCAGTTTACGGCCTCATTGCCTCTCCAAGCAAGTTCAAATGAGCAAAGAAAAACTTTTTTTGTGCTCCATCGTGGGTTTCTTCGTCGTAGCCTTTTATCATTTTTAATAGTTCTTCGGTGAATAATGCTTTTGAAGTGAGTTTTCTTTTTTCTGGACAACTTTGAAGCTGCCTTCGCTTGGTGTCTCTGGCCAATCTTGCACATTTGATATATCCGTGAAAGGGTCGATTTTTATGCCGTATTTCGTAAAATATTTTTCTTGTACCATTTTTGCTGTTGTATTCCATATTGACTTTACAGATGACTCTTTATGGTCTTCACCATTGCCTTTTTTCATATTAAAGACGTAATCCGTAGCAAGAATGTCGAATTCTTGCTAGTTCCGTAGTAGGTACATTTTTCAAGTGTAAAATTTCTCACCGTAGGAACTCTGAAAATTGGTTCCAAATAGAGCTTCTGGACTTCTGCGTGTTCAATGGGACATTTTCCAAAACCAATTTTCAGATTTCTTCGCCTGACCGGCACCCGAATCTTGATATTAAGTCTGGATTCATTATTTCTTTTCAAAATTATGAAGAAGCTTCAATGACGTTTCTGAAACTGGCAACTATAGAAATACCAGACACCCTAGTAACGGATCTGTCATAATTGCTATGCACTTTTGTCAGTTAAAAATAGTCTAGTGAAATAGTCATTATTAGATATACATAAAAATCAATTGAAAATTGTAATTCAGGCAATTTTGGGACGTAGTTATACAGCAACTAAGGTGATCCAGAGGTAGAGATAGAAAACTATATTTTCTCGAATTAAACTTTTGATTTTATAAAGTAGTTTTGTTTTGACACGTTTTCTTCTGTTTTAAAATTTAATATCGAGGTTCTGTTGTTGTTCATGATAAAAATTATTCTATATTATTGTAAAGATTATGCATCATAACTTGTTATCTAAAATCTCTTTTTCATACACACACAATTCCTTTTCTTTCTTTTTTCCCTTGGGGACTTATCATATCTTTTAATTTTATCTTGATGGTGGTCTAAGATTTATCGGTTTTAGTTTTTCCAATAAATATTAATAATAATCAAGGTTTGTTAAGCTGTTCGTATATTTTTGTACATTTAGCAGTGTACATATATTATCAGATTTTGCGAAAGTCACTCCTCGGGCCTTAAGGGTCCTTGTTCCACTGATTTATTAGGATATAATTTAGAACAAGGGTTTGTGAAAGGGTGACTTGATTTTGCTTGTGCAAACGAAATTGGCACAATAACACCCGGCAGAACCATTTAAATGTGACATTTTCCGTTTTAGGAACATCCGAAAATAATGTAATTGAAAGGGTTAAAAGAACTTTGATTAAATTTCTGACGCTTCTTTATTGTCTTTTATTAATAATCATTTTGAACGGTGTTTGTAACCGATAAGAAAATGTTGGTGAATTTATTTTTTCTTTGTTTTTTAAAAATTGCTAACTCAGGAGTTGCTGAAACTGAATATTCCCAATATGAATTTTTTTTCTGGATATTTTTAAGAGGGATGACTATATTTAAATAATTGGAAGGTTTTGGTTGCAAGGCAATCAATTTGATTGACATTTTATTAGATTTGAAATATTGTTCGAAAGAAAACTGTATCAAATAACGGGAATGATATGTTGTCGTTGCATACTACTTTGCTTGAAGTACCACAGAGCAAGGTATCTATGCAAGGGCGCCAAAAAATAGTAGCTGTAACAAAGGCCAACTCTTCTATTTTTCTCTTTCTATTTTTCTTTCTTTCTTGGCATAGACATGAGTAATTCTGTCAGACATCTTGATCAGAATAACACACTATTATCTGCCTGACGCACGTTTCGATAACCAAGTTATCTTCCTCAGAGACCGAAGGTAAACTAAAGCTATGTCTACAAACTAATCTTAGGTATATAACATTTAAGCGCCAAAATGTTTTCGCGGCAAAGGCAATTTTAAGCGCAAAAAAATTTTTACAATAAGTTTTCTTATAATAAACTATAAAGTGGACTGTCTGAGATAGGTACTTTGTCCTTATTTAACCTATTTTTACACTTAATAATTTCTATACTTTCAAATGCATCCAACAATCTATTGTTCGATACATTTTTTAACAATTATAAACTATCTACATTTACCGAATGGTTTTTGGTAAAAGCATGTTCGGCAATACTGGATTTTTCTATCCGTCCATATTTAAGATGAGCTAAATGTTCTTTAAATCTAGTTTTAACCGATCTTTTTGTTTGCCCAACATACTTTTTATAACAATCATTACAACTTATTTCATATATATCACTTTTTTCCAGATCTTCTCTCTTATCCTTCGGATTTCCTAACAATTGTCTCAGGGTGGTACTAGTTTTATGAACTAAACCTAATCTCACCGTACCGAAAATTGTATTCAATCCTTGAATCTTGACAATATTCCTAGTTTCTTAATTCCCTGTACATTTTTGTTCTTATTTGAAATGTTTTTGGAAATTTGATTCTTACAAGCCTCCCGAACATAGACCCTGGCATCATGAGAGAGATATTGAACAGACCTTTCAATATTTCCAATCAATTCACCCAGGTCCCCACGAGAAGGCACAGCAAAATTCAAACCCTTGTTTAACAACTGTGTTGGGACAAGAGCGGTTATCAAATTATCGAAAAATAAGTGGGGTAAACGTCAGATTTTTCTGAGTTGGTTGATATGTTTGCCGAAGTAAAAGCAAGAAATAAAGATATTGACCGTTTTACGTTATTTTCTGGTTAACCAACCAAAAAAATGTTTGTATTATTTAAAAATAAATAATAGTTTTGATTATACTACTTTTATTTAAAAATGTGTAAGTAAATATTCTTAATATTGCTTATTATTTTAAAAATATACCCTCAACAAATAACAAGATTATAAAAAAACGCAAATAGGGGGGTGAAGTATAGAATAGTTTCGTTTTCATAAGATTACTATTAGATTAATTAACCTCTACCCAATCCTAACGGGCCTTCGACCTATCTGGGTCCCATCCCATACCACCGTGTTAACCGACCCTAACCTAACCTAACTTCTAGGTGGATGGATTATTTACTCTTCCACAAAAGTTTTAATCCAAAAACCAGATTATTGGAGGCAATAGAGGTGTATTTAAAGAAGGCAATTAGGGTTTTGTTAAAATTGAAGGATCCCTGCAAAATGGGAGGTCGTGAGCAAACAATTGAAAGTTAGTATGCAGATTTTTGGAATGGGGTTTATAGTAGTCACAACAGATGAGATACTCATTTATAAAAGTTGTAATGCCTAATTTAACTGACCACTTATTAAGCTAAAATAATATAAATGTCTTTTGAAAGATCTAAAAATATGTTTAAAATGTTTTAAAAAATATTTTATCTGATTATTTATTAATTGTTGTTGGTTGTAATTTGTTTTTTTTTCTTTTCAGGTAAGTTGATGATATCTACTTATGGACTTCAATGAAGTAAGTTAAATTATGTTAAATAAATGCTCTAGCTCAAACATAGACTATAGACACTTATTTTTGTAATTCCAAACTACATTACTCCACTTGCACCATTTTACTAACAGTCATCCATATGCACTCAATACTCTCAACAAATTGAAAGCTTCATGAGGGACGCTCCAGATAAAGAATATCTATTACTCAAAGTGATAGCATTATTACTTGAAGTTACTGGAGGTTGCCGAAGGGAAGAGATCTATAATTTAGAAGTTAGTGATATCGAGGATACGGGTACTCAGCTAGTAGATAAGATTAACCAGACAAAAACGCATATTCGACGAGCTTTCACTGTGATTAACAGTGATGAGGTTCACTATTTGGATGTGTTTAGATAATACATGAATTTACGGCAACACGTATTCCTGAAAGTTCTTTTGGTGGATTATAGACAAGGAAAATGCCTGTCTCAAAGGGCTGGTATACATACTGTTGGCGGAGCACCTAAGAAAATAGCTAAGTTCTTAAATCTAGACCAACCAGAAAAGTATACAGGTCATTGCTTCAGGAGGACATCCTCAACGTTGTTGGCCAATGCTGGAGCTGATCTTAAAGTTCTAAAACAGCACGGTGGATAGAAGAGGCAAAAACAAGTAAAAGCAAAAATAAGTAAAAATAATAATGGAAGCAAAAAGTTATCTCATAAACACTGAAACTCTTTGTCAAATGTTAAATCAAGCAAGTGATATTGGCATAGTTACTGTAATATTTATTGTCGTAAACATTTTTTGATTTTGTGAATTGTCATCAGTTGTCAATTGTAATTTTTACTTTTGAATACTAAATTATGGCTCACCTAAATGAAACACAACGCGTAGAAATATTAATTCTTAGCGGATGTGGAGATAAAAAAAGAACACAGAACGCGGTATGCAATTTATTCAACGCAAAATATCCAGACAGACCCATCAGCCAATCAACAGTAAGTAAAATAGTCCGAAAATTTGGAGAAACTGGGCACGTTAAACATATTCCAAACGCTGGGCGTCCTAAAATTAAAAACAATGTGAAACTTGATGTTTTATTAAATGTCCATGACAATCCTCGCAGTAGTTCAACACAAATGGGTGAATATGCTGGAGTTTCCCAACGATCGGTATTACGTATTTTAAAAAAAAGAATAATACCATCCCTACAAAATTCAACTACACCAGGAATTAAACGACGACGATGCAGATCGCCGGCTTCAATTTTCTGAAATTATGCAGGATTTATGTATCGCCAACCCACGTTTTGGAGTCAAGAAAACCCACATTGGATGACTGAGGCACACACGCAATATCCTCAGAAAGTGAATGTATGGACAGGGATCATCGATGACAGAATCATTGACCCTTTTTTATTTGAAGAAAATCTAACAGGAGAACGTTATTTAACTTTTTTGTGAAATCAACTTATACCTGTTCTTGCTAACATGTATCCAAATGCCAATAATGCAAATTTACCTAGTGACAATATCTGGTTTCAACAAGATGGAGCCCCTCCGCATCACGCACGTGAAGTACGTCAATTTTTAAATAATTGCTTTCCCAGGAGATGGATCGGAAGACGAGGTTTTATAGAGTGGCCAGCAAGGTCGCCAGATCTAACACCTCTAGACTTTTTCCTGTGGGGTTACATAAAATCAAAAGTTTATGTCAATGGACCCCAAAATATACAGAACTTAAAAGGTAGAATTAGGCATGAAATTACTCCAGAAGTCATCCGCAATGTACTTGATGAATGTGTCCGTAGATTCGCATATTGTCAAGAAACCGATGGAGGGCATTTCGAACATTTGATTTAAAATATTTATTAGGTATGCCTAATTTGGTTACTTTGAGGTACGTTATGAATTAAATCATTAGTTGTAATTTAGTTGAATTTAAATAAAAAAGAAATGTTTTTGTACCCTTAAAAAAAATATTTTAGTTACAAATGTAATGTCGTTAAATAGAGAATAAATTCTCCTTCAAATGAGATGTCGCATTATACCGATTTCTATTTAAAAAAATTAACGATTACGTCACTACACCCACACCGGTGACGTCATCCTTACTCCATGTACGTTATAAGATGGGTATTTTATAACAAAAATCGACCTGTTTCGGGATTACCCTCGACGGTTCTCGAAATAATGATAATATTCCATAAATTAGCCGTCCACTGTATAAGATAGTTTTTCTCTTTTATTGACTTACTCGATGTTTATACTGAAACAAATTTTTATTTTATAAAATACAATAAAATAACTAAAACTAATTCATAAACTTAACTAACCTGAAACAAAAATCGAGAATTATGATAATATAAATCAAAATTCTTATATTTTGGACAGAAATGTCTAAATCAAAATTATGTCTAAATATGAAAAACCATAGAAGCCAGAAAATGTCAATTGTCAAAAAAGATATAAACAAAGTATTAGCGTGGTAGAAAAGCAAAAGGCGTTTGTTGTCTTGTCTAAAATAAATAAAAAACAAAGTAAAAATATCATTTAATCTGCAGTACAATTTGAAATGCTTTAATAAATATATTTTATGCAGAATTTCTTTTGTTTAAATTAATATAAATTTTTTAATGAGTTACCAATTCATTCAATTTGAATTCTTATGATTTGCAATAGAACGCTATCCCGAGAAATAACTTGCAGATCTCTTAATATTTCTGGTTGAAGTCACAATTTTTTCCCGAATCTCTTGGTTTTCGTAAGATATTGGAATTGGTTCGAGCTAAATTAAATCGCTATGAATCACACCGACCGCCCTTGTCGAATTCCAGAGCCGGACAATTGAAATAATGAGCACTCCGAGTGGAAGCAATTCACTTCTTTGAATAGGAATTTTATCTATTGTTTGTGAATATATATAGAGAGATATAAATATGTTCAATTAACTAACGCTGTTCACGGAATGTATATAGTTCGCATTGAAGTAGGCGGGTTGGGAAATCTATGTTATTGAAGTGATAAATTGAAAATAAAAATACTAGGGACTTGTTAAAGTCGTATTGAAAGGTTTAGCTGCACATGTTATCAATAGAAGCAACAGGGATTCGTTTTTAAATAGTGTTCGCAAAATATGAAAAATGAGGAAAAAGCAAAAGAAACTTGTGAAAAATACAGGGTGATTCATTAATAATTGGAAATAATTTAATACTAGAATCCTGACTTCAAATTATGAAGATTTAACCCAAAACACCTAAATAAAATGTAGCTGCTTACTTAGTTACAGGATGTTTTGTTTAAAAATTTAAAAACTATTTGGGTACATCACTTTAAGACTGTTTTACGTATTCATTTTATATTTGGCAGAAAATGTAGACACTATACCCCCTTAAAAATTATATTAAACAAACGTTTCTAGCTACCACCAGAGGCGTACGACAGGGGCAAGTGACAGGTTAATCGTTCCCAAATTCTACGCCACTGGCGTAATAGAAACTTTAGCACAATTTGTCGATTCTCCAATACTTTTTACGTAAATAAAGTACTCTTTCTTCATAACGATAAAGTCAACATTTCTCGAGATATTTTAAGTTAAACATGAAGCTGCCCAATTTTAATGTGTGATAACTGGATGTTTTCGACCAGTGAATTGCATTTGTTTTAATCTAGTAATCAATTACGTCAAGTATTTTATGTATTTACTATCTTGAACAACATTATAAATAATTTCAAAATTTCAATATGTACCATAATAGACCCTACATGGTATAGTTTGTTTCCACACTGTATAATTAATATGTGTAACTCTTGACAATAAAATTTAAATTAAAAATGGTCTTTTAAAGAATGGTTTTCTTTTATTTTGACTTTAGTGACAAAGCTTTTATGTTTTAAAAGTTTTCTTATGTCAATTTCAATAATAACTTTCTTACTTAGCTTTTCATCAGATAGACTAAATAGTAATTTTGCGCCAAACTAGAAAATCCATGCTTCGAGGTCTTTAATGAATCCGAGACAAAAATACACTTTTCTACCTTGGCTCATATAGCATTTTTTTTCACTACTGGCATTCTATTTTTTTAAATTTTAGTTTTTAAAAGTAATAAAAATGTTGGACGGGTCACCAATAATTTTTGTTTTGATTTAATAAGTATTGTGTTCTAAATATAATATATTAAGTAACTAAGTAAGGAAAAACATTTTTTCATTATGTGTTTACATCAGTTAACCTCACATTTTGTGAAATGGATTGAGATTTAGTTCTAATCAAGTAGACTCTATATTTTTCTACCTTGGTTAATAATGAACAACTTTACTACCTCAACAAAAGTCGAAAAAGTCAGATTCTACAGCTAATAGTGAAAAAAATAATACTTGAAACATTCTCCTTCTTTGTTTAATCGTTCACAGACTGAAGAATTTCTAATTCACAAGGTAATGTAAGCTAGTTTAGGTAAAAGAAATCTCTAATGAAGATTTTTTTATAATTTGTAGTTCGTAATGATATTGGGAATATCTAGTGCTTGTAGAAGAGAAGAATTAATTAATATTACTATGAATGACATCCAACCATCCGATGGTTTAATGGTTGTAAAAATGCCCTGAGGAAGTTTAGGACATCGTCGGGCTTCAAATCAGGTAGATCCCCCTCTTCTATTTCATGTGCTCCTAGGTATCTAGCCCTAGAATTCTGCAAGGCAGGGCATTCTGAGAGTATGTGTATTGAGGTTTTATCCTCTTCCTCACAGAATCTACACTTTGCTTCATCTGCTAATCCTAGTTTCTTCATGTGGCTTCTTAACCGGCAATGCCCGGTTAATATTCCCGTTAGAATTCGGAGCCTTTTTTTACTGAGGTTGAGGCAGCTAAGAGATCTCTTCTGGTCATAGTTCCCCAGTAGTATCTTAGATTGCCTCAGTCCTTCTAGCTGATTCCAGTACTTGGATTTTTCCTTGTTCAAGTAATAGGGAAAGGTACAATCGGGGGCTAGCGTTCTTAAATTGCCAAATTCTTAAATTTGCCTAATCCCGAAAACTATACTGGCCATTCGTTCAGGAGGACATTAGCAACGCTTTTGGCTAATAAACGTTTTGATGTCCTCGGATTAAAGCGTCATGGAGGTTGGCGTTCATCGACAGTGGCAGAAAGCTTTGTAGAAGATTCTCTTAAATATAAAATAGATTTTGCCGAAAAAATATTGTGCAATAGTAGTAATACTACTAAAATTTGCGATTCTGCAGGAGTTTCTGTTAGAAGTGAAACCACAGCCCAAACAAGTGGGATTTCATTAAATAATTTAACAAATTGTACCATAAGTTTCAATATTAATAAATAATTCGTTGGTTTTCTTTATTCTTTCAAAAAATAAATTAAAATTAAGAGATTTTTTAACTCGACGGTAAGTGAATTACTTACCGTCTGACGTAAAATCTGCCACGGTAAACAGTCAAAAATGATCAATCGTGCAAAAAGATTATTAAAAAGAAAAACTAGAAATAATTTACTACACTTAGTCACTTTTTTATTTACAGGTTTGTAATGTTTTAAGTAGGTCAGATAGAATCGCTTGCAAATTAGATTTTAAATTACATGTAGCCATAAAAATTACTGGTCAATTTAAAAAAAAATACAAAATAATACGTAAAAGTAGAAATAGCTTATTTTTGTTCTCATAATTGAATTTTATTACGGCGATCCAACACGATATACGAACATCCACACTATAATTTATATTCATTAGCATTGATACAAGAAAATGGGAGTAAATTGAAAATAATTCGACAGAAATTCGGCAATAAACTGGATTTCCGATTTACGTCCCACTGGGAATGTTATTATTATTGTTTTTTTTTATACATTATAGGTCATAGGAAGTCCCAAAAGCCATATAAACAAAGATTAAACTGTTTTTTGTTTACTTTTTAATGTTTTTAAGCGAAAGACTGCGTCTTTCAGATTCTCAGTGAACATCCACTAAAGAATTCTCTTTTTATAAAGTTTATGTCTTCCGTTCTCACACTCATTCTCCTCCTATATGTAAGGGGTAAAGGTTACGAGTAAGGAAAGTGTCAAATTTTTCTTCTGTTTATTTTTTAAAGGACGGTTATCTGACTCTCGAAAACTCTTTAAACTTGTTAAGTTTGGTGTAAAAAAAATGTCGTGTCAAGAGTTGGTTTCTTTTAGATTACTTTTTGAAATATTTGTATTTACGAAAATACAATACAAAGTTAAAAGTTTTTAATAAAATAAAATTCAAATTCAAATCTGAATATTTATCAAATCTAGAATTGCTTAAATGGCTAAAATTGTTTTGAAAAACAAATATATTAGTTTTTTTTTTTGAAAATTGACTTGGCCATTTCCGCATATTTTTAAACTTTTTATTCCTTTTATTATCACACTTGGAGTAATTTTTATAGTTTATTCAAAGAAATACAAAGCAACAACAAAGCAAAGTGTCTTCTGACACGCTGTCATATATTTCACATATGGAGGTAGGACAAGATACTATCTTCAGCAATGCGAACAGAGGCTGCCCGCAGGGGGGATTTGCATCCTCACTAATGTGGAGTCGTACTGTGGACAGCTTACTCTGTCAACTCACCAGATAATGCTCTGGCGAGCTAAATCAACTATAGGTCAGAAGAACACTGTCACCCTACTGTGGATCCTAGGACATATAGGAATAGAAGAGAATGAAACAGCAGATAAGCTGCCAAAGGAGCCGAAACCCCACATCTTGGACCAGAACCATCTTGTGGGATCAGCAGAGGCATAATCCTAAAAAACTAAGAAAATAAGTAGAAGAGGAAAAATCCAAGTACTGGAATCTTCTGGAAAGACTGAGGCAAGCTAAAATACTTCTGGAAAAATATGACCAGAAGACCTCTTAGCTGCCTCAACCTAAGTACAAAAAGGCTCCGGATCTGAATGGGAATACTAACCGGGTCACATGAAGAAATTAGGGATAGAAAATGAAGCAAAGTGCAGATTCTGTGAGGAAGAGGACAAAACCTCAATACAAATACTCTCGGAATACCCTCCGTTGCAAAATTCTAGGACCAGATACCTAGGAGTGCACAGAATAGAAGAAGAGGATCTACCTGATTTGAAGCCCGACAACTTCCTAAACTTTCTCCGGAAAATAGAACTAGAAGAGCTGCTATAAGTCTCAGAAAACATCAGAGCTATAGCAAGTAAGGGGGAAAATAAATCTTTCACACATGTAATCTTTTTCTTTTTCAACTTGGTTGTCTTTTTTACTCTGAGAAATTTCTTCTACCTTTATTTCCATTTTTCATATATGTAATTTGAAAAAAATAGAATGTCATTAATTTAGATTATATAAGTTATAGTCTAGTGGTTTAATTAAAATTTTAGTTAAATTAAATGAAACCGATGATTGATTAAATTTTTAATAGTTAAATTTTAATGAGCCCCACGTTGGGTGCCAATTTTGTTATGGTTTGCTCTGGCTAGCTTTTGAATTTTAAATTTACTTTAATTATTTATCAAAAATAAAAATTAATTTTCATTTTAGATTTGATAGGCTAATTAACAGGTTTTTGAAATCTATTTTATATTAGCTTTGTTCGGGTTTCGCCGTTACCGATCTTGAACAGTCCTAAAAACGTTAAAATTCTACGCAGAAGGAAATAATTGATTTATACGCATATTTTTGACGGTTTTAGAACGGTACAATAACGGTAATTGGAGAAACTCGAACAAAATACTAGTAATTATCACCGATTAAAACAAAAATGTGTCATTCATTTAAAGAAATAACCTCAAAGTCACTTGATATCAAAGTTTTTTCCTGAGATTCGGACGCCGGGGGACTTACTAGACAATACAAAAATCGATGAGGAAAAAATGGTATCAATATTTTATTAAAATAATCTGTTTCCAGTGGTAGACGTTTTAAGGTTGGCAATGAAATGCTGAATTTGTCCATTTACAAATTAAATTTATATGCACAATACAAGCCATATTAATATCTCCTTAGATATATACCTTGTCCAATAAAAATATAGGTGCAAGTCACAGCTAAGCATTTAAAATAGTATTAGAATCTAGTACTTAAATATCAAACGAAGTTTCTCTAATATTCTTCTTTTTAAAAGAAGTAAATCATCCATCTCTCGAATGTGATTGACCAGTGATTGAAGGGAAACACAAAATCAATGTCACAGATTTTTATTTTTAATACAATAGCGACTAGTTTCGGCCTTTTAGAAGGCCATCATCAGGCTAGAAAAAACAGGATGAGGTCAACATTACAAAATTAACAAAATCAAAAACAAAAAACATACCTTAGTATAAAAAATTGTTAAATTAAGTTCAAAAACATAATTGCTCGAACAAAAATGCTTGCATAACAACAAAATAGCTAATATGGTAAAATTATTAATGAAAAATTGTGAAAGGAAGAACAGGTGTGACATCAAAATTATAGTAATTAATATGAATAAGTCTAAAGGTAAGATATATTAGAAAACTATATGCTAAATGGAAACTATGTATTATTAACTAAAAGTTGATAGAAAGATAAACAATTCTATGTAAGGGTTGAAGAAGTTTAAGACAACCGGTAGGGCGAGAATGAAACAATCTCTTTATACCCATGTAAGAGGTCATGGAGGAAGTCTTAAAAATGGCAAGTAGAATGAGGCATAACGCCTGAAAAGAATATTTTAGGAGAAATTTGTGAAAGTTAAGAGAAGAAAATAATTTGGGATGTGGAACATCCGACCTTGGAGAAATCCTAGAAGGGCACTCAACTAGGCCAAACTCAAATAATGTCAATAATAGACACAAGGTATTTACAGTTTTAAAAAATATATTGCTTCATTGTTAGAAATGTCCATAAGTTTGTTATTGTTATGCAAGCATTTTTGTTCGAGCAATTATGTTTTTGAACTTAATTTAGCAATTTTTTATACTAAGGTATGTTTTTTGTTTTTGATTTTGTTAATTTTGTAATGTTGACCTCATCCTGTTTTTTCTAGCCCGATGATGGCCTTCTAAAAGGCCGAAACTAGTCGCTATTGTATTAAAAATAAAAATCTGTGACATTGATTTTGTGTTTCCCTTCAATCATTCTTCTTTTTATTTGATTACAAAATTAAGATAGGTTAGTTATACAGATAATTAGAAAAAAGGTTATATGTGATAGCCCAAACAAACAGCATTCAAAGGTAGCAATGGGCCATTGTTATCACGTTCCTGTTCAAAATAATCGAGTAATGAAGTTCTTTGCAGCGGCTGTTTAATTTTTTAGGCATATTTGCTATTAGAATAACAGTTTTTTAACAACGCACAAATAATAAAATTAAATGAGCGAAATACAACACAATTGGAGGTTACTACAAAAAATTGCAGAAACCAGATACGTCAATTTAATACCTGCGAATATCAAAATTTCATCTGATAAATCCTTAGATTAGGAAAGCATATGGATACCGCACTTCGCTTTATTTTGAGCTTGCGTTCTGTGACACATTTTTAGCAGCCGCCATTATTTCTGTGGCAAACAAAGCGAATACAGCGTGTGCTTTATTTGTGAATTTTTAAGTGAAAATTATTGAGATAGTGAATTATTTTTGAACTGAATAATGGTGAATTGTTGTGCTTACGGATGCCGAAGTCGCAGCGAGAAAAGGGGATAGGAATTTCATTTTACAGGTAAACAAACGATTGTATATATAATGACCTTTGTAGATTTTTCTATTTTAAAAGATAAAAGAGTTATCTTTGAGCAATTATATTTAAGTATGTAATTATTCAGTCTTTAATTCATCTAATTATAGTGTTTGGATAACGCGGTTTAATAATATTCATTCTAAATCTGCATAAATAATATATTTTCTTGCTTCAAAACAGCCATTTTACCAATGGCGTAGGTAAGCAATTTTTAAGTTTCTCCAAATAAATCTAGCTATTCATTTCAATAGGAGATTAATGCAAAAAGGACTAACTCAAAACGACAAAAGAATTATTCACTGTAAAATAGGAGAATTTTCACTAGAAAAACATGTAGGTATTTTATGAACTTTTTATTTTTTGTTACAGCCTTCCTACAGATGTAGAAAAACACAAATTATGGATATGTAACACCAAAATTAAGGATTTGGGAACCAACTAAAAATGATAGACTTTGGTCAAAACACTTTGAGGAATGTTGGTTATATAAAACTAATGTAAATTCAAGACTACATTTGCTCCATGTAGCTGTTCCAATAATTTTTCATCAGTTGCCCACATAACTGCAACCCAGGAAGGTATGTACCTACATAACTAATAACAATAAAACACTTTGGCAGTTCTAAGTAAAACATAATTTAAATTTTTTGTGAATTGGAAATATTTATATAAAAATATTGTTTTTTCTAGGCCAAATACAGTCAATACAGTCATTAAACCCAACAGCTGACTGTCCTGGTTAAAAATACTGAAATGGAAGTTACTTCTAGAAACTATTAGAAGTTAAGAGAAGACTAGAAAAATTAGGGTATTGAAACAATCTATAAACAGGCTAAAAAGAAAAGTTGTTTTCCATAAACAATTAATAACCAGTTTGAAAAATAAGAACTTGATTGATAATGAAAAAGCCATTTTATTAGAAAATGTGAGTAGTGTAAATAAGCAATTGTTACAAAAAATGCAATGTCTAAAAATAAAAAATACCCACTTTTCACAATTGAATAATTCAATACTCTGAGTAAACTTAAAGAAAATTCAAATAAACCATTACTTTGTTCTCTTATCAATAATGAGATGTCAATTCGGCAGCACTTGGTATGGAATGGTAAAAGTTTCTACGGTTAGTCAATTTTGGGGTTGATTTGGATGATGATTCAAATGAATTAGCCAAAGAAGCTGTTGTTTTAATGATAGTTGCAATTAATGACACATGGAAGCTTCCACTTGGATATTTTTTGTCTAATGGTTAAAATGGTGAACAAAAATGTTCTATAGTCAAACATCACTATTAATATCAGCAAATAAACAGTTTTAATTTAAGTATTTATTTAATATTAACGTAGTTATAGATTAATTATGTTAATATTTTCATAACAAATAAAGGTTTTTTATAAGTACTAGTAAATTTTATTCACTTCCTTCCTTTGATACTAACCTATTATTTGTATCTAAGAAACATACAATTATTACCTATTATGTGGGAAAAATGTATTGTAAACATTATGTTACGCCACTGACCACATCGACTATGTGGCAAGTGGTAACAGTTTCACGACTCGGGTTACGCGTCCTCTCTCTTTCTTTGTCTAAGGATAAATCATGTTTGAACGCGGCAACAGAGCGCAATTGTGCCAACCTATAAAATATTTTGGCACGAGTTACGTTCGTTTGAAGTTGATATAAAGTTTTATTTGATATAAAATTAATTACGAAACCTTTCTTAAAGCATTTATTTATTTTTTGTAATAACTTGCGGCCTACGAATTTCAATATTTACCAAATTAACAGTGAAAAAACATACTGATTGACAGTAGCAAACGAACGAAAGAAGTCAAACGAACAGAGCGATTTGTTCACCTTGATGACGTGCACCTATATTTATACTGGACAAGGTATACGAAAAGCAGTATAGGCCAACTTAATGGAAAAGAAGATTCTAACCTAATCATTAAAAAACTGACAATTTACGTTCAACCTGAAGGAAAACTATAATCTTACCTATCGTCTGTTACAAAAATGATATCTTAGTCCTAATTTCTTTTTGCCTCCAACTATTTTCCAGTTTTGAAGCTGTCATCGCAGGCGCACTATCATTACGTCTGACGAAGATAAATAGCTCAGAAGCTTTCGAAATTTTTGTCGCGAAACGAATTACGCGCAAAAGACAATTACCTTATAAAATTAAAATACGATTTTCTCGTCCCCGATGACTTACCCCGGCAAGTACCGCCCCGTCCTCGAGAAAACGTTCGGTGCCCGTTTTTAGGTGGGATCCGAGACTTTATAGGCGAAACGCTAATTTCCATATCAATGGGGTAGTTAAATAAGTTAGTACAATACTCGTGAAATTGAGATTATAATTTCTTTGGGGAGAGTCGTTAGTGAAGAGAGGAAAAAAAGTTAATGCTGTTTTTATTAGACGGGATAAAATCTTAAATCTGTCCCAGTTTTAAATGAATATTTAAATTGGTGGTCTTACTTCGCTGAATGGGGAAAGCTTTAAGTCAATTGATAAAAAAATCGGGGTGTTGTTGACGGTGTTTAAGCAGACACGTTCGATGGAGGGTATTAAAGAGTCCTCGTTATAAGTTATGAATATTTTAAGGGTAAAAATTTGTTGAGTTTATGTCGAAGGGTATTTATCCGCAATTTGTTTTGTTGGCGATGATAAAATATGTAAAAAATGTGTTTGATGAATCAAATGTAGGCTGTAGTTTCACGTTAACCTTGCACTATTTATAGGTACAATGGGAACTACATATTCGATTTTCGTCAAAAGGAGTATGGAGAATTTGAAGAAACAATTCTTGTTATACCCGTGGACAAATCTCAATTTTTTATGACACATTATTTAAGACCCAGCAAACAAAAAACATAATGAATATATATATATATGTTATGTAATTTTTGAAATATAAAAGTAACAGTTATATAAATATGAAATCACAATTAGATAATATTTATGTATTGAATACTGACAAAGGCCGGCACAGCTAGGAAACAATAGTGATATAATATGTACGTATTTATATTACATATTTATTATGTATATTATGTTACATCTCAAATATGTCCAAATTACTATCTAACATATATGTAAAAATAATATAATATCTAGGGAATACGTATTTATTAAATATTACATAAAATAGATGTCACAAACAAACAGCAAATTAATGTATATAAGTACATTTCTTTTATTAATATATCAAACAAACAAAAAAAACACAATACTAATGTAACAGAAATATTGCAAAACAAAAACTAAAAGTAGTGAAAAACTAAATAATGAAACATAACAATAATATAGAAAATTAATTAAAAATCAAAAATAAATATTCTTGAGAAATACACTAAGGAGGCTTGTAAGTTAAACTAGCTTAAACCAACTTGAGATATCTCTAAATTATTTATTTCTGATCTCAAATAGTCAACACAAAGACGCCCAGAAATAATTTTATTATAAGCATATACTTTTTTATTAATAATTTGCAGGGCCATTTGTAGCACTCGAACGACTCGTGACAATTTATAAGAGGTTATAATTTTCTTCTTTTTTTGTAAGACGTATATCAGACGAGGCGAAATATTTAAATATTTTATGTAGCAAACTTTACGTAATAAATATATATAATTTTATTCTTCTATTTATGTAGAAGAATTTAAATCCTGAATACATAATCAATTAGATATATCTGATATATAAAATATTTTATAATGTTAATATTGAGAATATATGACAAAGTTTATAAAGATTTTGTTACATAAATACTACGTAAAAAATATATAAATGTTTTATATAAAAATCTTTCTTTCTCTGTTATATATTTTTATGTAACATATACATTTGTGTTTGCTGGGAGAGACGGTGAAAAAAGGTAAAACCTCTATATGGATTTACTTGAAATTTTAAAAGAAGGTAGGGAATAGTCCAAGGATCAAAATCTATAACCCCAAAAACAATTGGGGGTGGTTCTCGGGAGGTGGAAATTTTTTATCACTTTTTAAGGGAATTGATTAAATTAGTTATAAGAAAAAAATGTTTCGATTTTTTTTAAACTATTATTTTTTAAGTTATTCGTAATTGAATGTAACAATTTTTAAACAAAAAAATCGGTTTTTAATCAGTTTTTTGGTTTTATTAACATATTTTCTTTATTTTTAATGATTGAACGATTTCGTTGGGTCTTTCAATAACTACAGGGATCTGTAAACTAAATATTTAGTGAAAAATGTTAGTAATTAAAAAAGCTATAATTTAGTTTCTTCCTTTTTTTCGTATAAATAAATAAATATAAAATTTTGAATGATCGTTTTTCACTTTAAGCTCTAATGTTTCTAAAATTCGGCAATTTACGTTGGTCAAACTTCTTATACATCAAATATTTCGTGATTATGACTGTCCTTGGGATATTACTACTGATAACACTAGCTGTCTTTGGCTTGCGATTGGTCAGATTATGTGCAAATTTAGATTTGAGTGACATAGCCAACAAAATTCTTATAAATTTTTAGCTGAAAAATTATTATATTTGAATCTTTTGTATTTTCAACAACCTCTATAAATTGTAGAATTGTATTTCGTCATAAAGTTGTCTAAACCATATTTTCCGACAGACATAAATAGTCCGGCAATCGTTTTAATTACAAATATTTGTTCAAACTTCCGCCGTCAAACTCTTATGATCATTTAGTAGATTAATTATAAAATTCATTTGAATACGAATAGCTTTCCGGGCAGGCCACTGCAACTGTAATCAAACAAAAGTAATTCCTCGTCGGTGGAAGCACAACTTTCTTTGCCACAGAGACAGTTCATTACAAACATTGACCGATTTTAAAACATACATTTATAAACGAAAAGCAAACGGTTAACGGAATATTTGATGAAATTATCGATCTGCATGCCAAGTTCTGAACGTCGCGTCGGCCGCAAAACGAGGTTAGGTAAATTAATTTGCAGCGAGAATTAATCAAAAGGTCTTTTTCAAATAGAATTAATACTTCATCCACATGATTACTTCCGTACGAGGTGAACAAAAACGCCGAGGTAACAGAATAGAAAACTGTTTAATACCGACGCGGAGTTAATTAAAATGTTTAATTCTTCAGGTATGTTTCAGTTTTATTTGAACAACGCCAAATGAATTGAAACGTTTTGCGGAACTGACCGCGCACAAAAAGGCATCTTCGATATAATGGATGACGGATTACCGATAGGTTTTGTATCTGAATGATTTTGTAATTTGTTGGAAACTCTCAGTGGTTTAGTGGTCGTTTTATACAGGAGGATTTTTTTATGGCTAGAATTGAATTCTGAAAAATTCTGAAAAGGGGGGTTTCGTTTAAAAATGATGTTTTGGGCTAATTAGGAAAAATAGAGACGCAATAAAGATTTGCTGTTAAATTCAAGTTGTGGAATTGATTTAAATTCATTTCTTTTATTAAAACGCCGACTTATTTATTTATATTTAAAGTGTAGGAGAATTATTAAAAAAAAAAACATTTAATACAAGAAAGAACTCTTCGACTGGCAAAAAACCTTACTTAAAATAGATAAGTGATAAAATTGTGATAAGTTTAACACTATGTGTAGGTACCTAAAAGGCTTGAATAATTATAGGATTTTTACGATAAGTTGACCATGACGTCATTCCTAGTTAACAAAGTAACTTAAAAATAACTGACAGTAGATGAGATTTACTTGTAAGAGCTAGGAAAATTAAACGTGTACAGATTGGTAACAATTCGCGCTGTTGCCACGAGCCAATTGCCACGCGTCATTATTGTATTGTACACGTTTGACATTCGATTGTGGATAATTGTTTTATTGATTTTGCGTTCAGTTCTCACATTCCGATTTTTTTCAACAATTAATGGTTCCGATTGCCCATATTCGATTGGTTACTAAATTCAATCGACGTTTCATAACCTCAATTTACTTGATATTGAAGTAAATCATCCATAGCACAAATGTGACTGATTGGTAAACGAAGAAAAATATCAAAATCAATGTCACAAAATTTTATTTGTAAAAACAGCAACTAGTTTCGGCCTATCAATAGGCCATCATCAGGCTAAAAATTAAAGAGAGAGTGAAAATAATCAGGATGAGGGCAAGGATGTTAATGCTTTTATTCGACACTTTTCCATCTCTTCATACCTTTTCGAATATTATTTTCTTATTCATTTCTTCACTTACAATGATAGATATGACAAATTTGCCAATTGGTCTTTGACCTTTCTCTTTTCTTGCGGTTTTTACAAATACCGTTCATATTCACTCTCCCTGGTTTTTCAAGCTTTTGGGTACCTTTATCCGAAGCTGTATTCCAGTTTTCTTCCGGTTATTAACCAATAACTTGACTAGGTTTATTGAGTTGTTACTCACCTAGTTTTTATTTTTAATTTTCAATTTTTAATCATTATTCACTTCATTTAATATTTTTCCTTTTTTCAATGACACAATTTTGATAAACATAAATTTTGCTATGTGCAAGCATGGTAGAAGTTGTTAATTTTCAATTACAACTATAGTTATTAAGGTAGGTTTATACTGATTCTTTGATATGTAATGTTTTCACTCTCTCTTTAATTTTTAGCCTGATGATGGCCTATTGATAGGCCGAAACTAGTTGCTGTTTTTACAAATAAAATTTTGTGACATTGATTTTGATATTTTTCTTCGTTTACTTGATATTGTCTATGTGTGATTTTTAAATTAATGTATTACTCCTAGATAAATAGGTATTATTGGTCATAGCTCTTCTAGTAGACTATATACATTACATTTTACATTGTAGGATCTATCTTTTACATCTTCTTATGATAATAATATCGAAATTATAATTTTACTTAGAGTTATTTATTTTACAAGACGATAAAATCGTAATTTATCTTCGAGAGCAAATGATCTCGGCCCAAAAATGAAATTAAATCGTGAAAATTTTCGTGCGATTATTTTTTACAACTTTCGACGTGGATTAACTCAGCAACAGGGCATGGATGAACTTAATTCAATGATTGCCGATAAAGCTCCATCCAGTATTTGTCACTGGTATGGTGAATTCAATCGTGGCCGTAGTTCACTCCAAGACGAATTTCGTGCAGGTCGTCCAACATCAATTGTTGTTCCGAAAACCATTGATGCTGTGCGCGAAGTGATATTGCAAGATCGTCATGTGACCTATCGTGAGATTGAGACAACCTTAGGCATTAGTGGGACTAGCATACATTCAAAATTGTATAAATATTTGACGGCCAAGAAAATTTGTTTTCGTTGGATCCCAAAAAAATTGTCAATCGCTCAAAAAAAGGTTCGTGTCGATTGGTCGAAGGAAATGCTCAAAAAATAAGATCGCGGTGCTTCGAAACACAGCTATGACATCGTGACAGCTGATGAATCGTGTATTTACGCGTATGAGTCCGAATGTAAATAGCAGTCGACTGTATGGGTGTTTCAAGATGAGCCCAATCCAACAAAAGTTGTTCGCGCACGAAGCACTTCCAAGCAAATGATCACCTGTTTTTTCGGAAAAACTGGACATGTCGCAACCGTATCACTAGAACAACGCAGACCAGTCAATTTTAATTGGTACACAACCATTTGTTTGCCAGTTATCTTCCAAGAAATCAGAAAAACCAACCGGCGAAGACGGATCACTCTTCACCACAACGATGCGAGCTCCCACACATCGGCTCAAACAACTGCATTTGAGCACCCAAAACATCGATGTGGTTATGGAATGAGGTGATCAGTCTGTTTCGAAGTCGGATTTGGTGGCTTATCGAGTCTACCATAAGGTCCCGTTGGATATTTGAATTTCTTACATGGTGACCCTGTAATTAGTCTTAGCATCTTATTCTTTATAGTTTCAATTCTATGAAAATGAGAACTAGCAGTTTTTCCCCATACAGTCGATGCATATATGATTTGTGGAAGAATATCTTGTAAAGTGTGTGTTTGTGACGGAAACTTAGTCTACTGTATTTTGATATGAAGGGCCAAAGTGCGGCTTTTGAAGCGTTAGTTTTTTGGAATGATGTGACGGATATGTGGGTGCCATGTCAACTTGCTGTCAAATAAGACTCCCAAATATTTAACTTCGGTTTTCCAATTGATAACCAAATATTTCAGCATAAAATCGACATTTAGTCGATCGCGATTTTTACTGAATTTAATTAGCTGCGATTTTTCCGCATTCATTTTAATCTTTTTTCCGTCCATTCTATACCTATAGGTATTGGTCGTGTTTTGAAGATATTCTACACTCTCCAAGAGCTTGATAAAATCGCGGAATCATCCGCAAATCTAAAGATCTTTGTAAGTCCCATACATTCGGGGATGTCTGCCGTATACAAATTATATATAATGGGAGAGAGAACTAGAACAAACTTCAGATGTCACTAAAATAACTGCAGATGTTACTGCAACAGCTCCAGATTGTACTACAATAGCTCCAGATGGTACTACAATATCACCAGATTATACAATAGGTGCATATCAATGTACGAACAATTTATTTTTATCTGACAATTAAACAGTGATGTTTACTTGTCAATTGGAGCTCCAGCTTGCGTGGAAACAGATTTAGTTTCTCGTATAGCCGTGGAAAACGTAATTTTCTCGCCTCCATAAAGTTGGTAAAATTCAACTTTTTCATAGTATAGAATAAAAATACTTTTAACTTTGAAAAATCTATGTTTTTTTTTCACAAAACTTAAATAAATGTTTGAAGATTAATTTTGACAATTTTTTTGAATTTTTTTTTGAAAGGCACATTTAAAATAAAAATTTACCATCAGATGCGGTACCAGAAGTCATGTTTCAAAAAAGTTTTGGCTCTTTGGGCATAAAAAGACATTCTATTAAAAAAATCGTAACTTTTTTGGGTACAGTAAAAAATTATACCTTATACCAAAATCTAAATGGGTCGGTTTGAAAAGTGGTTTATTACAACAATAAACAATACATCCAAAGAAATAAGGAGTGATTTCGCAAAAAATTTATTAAACTTTTAATCAGATTTATTTTTAAAACATATACATTATCAATGTTTTTTATTTACTTAAATTTAAACTAGCTAAATTTACGTTAAAGTGGGACCAAATATTGTTCCAGCTATTGCCTTTTGCATCATCCTGTGCCAACGTGAATGCTTTTCTGCATTCTCCAGTGACAGATCTGCTAGATGGAGCCATAAATACTTGAGTGACTTAATCCTGTCCAACGAGTGTTTCGGTATCAGGAGTGACATATATTACAAGCAGAGGGGTCAGACTAGTATAGATAAAGTGGCTTGTTTAGTCTCTCTATTTTCTGCATTCTCCAGTGACAGATCTGCTAGATGGAGCCATAAATACTTGAGTGACTTAATCCTGTCCAACGAGTGTTTCGGTATCAGGAGTGACATATATTACAAGCAGAGGGGTCAGACTAGTATAGATAAAGTGGCTTGTTTAGTCTCTCTATAAATTTTGTAAAAGGCGTTTTACAATGTTATCTTTGCTTTAATGAATATTAAAAAGAAAAAGACTGTTCGTGGATTGAAAAATGTTAATCTGTGTATGTAAAAATGTATGCCTATTTTCCTTGGTTACACCATCACGCGTAAACGACTGGAACGATTTAATTATTTTTGATGTTGTGTTTGTTATTGTCAGAAGGTTCTTAGAAAAGATAAAATTCAAAAAATTATACAAAAAATTAGAAAATTTAAAAAGACTTATAGTGTTATGAGAATACTTACACCACTATTATCTAATCTAACCTTTGAACAACGTAAACTTTCTTTAATGTAGCGTTTTGACTTAGAATTTACAGAATGCCTACTGCAAATATCATCAAAGTTTATAGGAGCTTTCTTTGGTGTTAAATATTTGTATATTTCACACAGTTTACACTTTTGCTGTCCCTAAATTTGATGATTGGTAATTCCCACATGGAAAGTCACACATGATATTTTCGTAACAGTAATTATTTTATCCATACTATGTTTTTTTTTATTTTTACAACAATTTTTAAAAGAATTGTTTCTTCTAGGTAATACAACAAGAATTTTAATTAAGTTACTGTGAACAACACAAATAGCGCTCGTATGTCAAAACGTTCTGAGTACGTATAACCTCAAAAATGTCCAACTTTACGATGGAGCTGTCAGTTGCCAGACTGCAATATAAATACCTATTTAATTTTTTTATTCAGTAACCCATTACATAACCATAACAACTTTTTTAAATACATTTTCTTATTTCTGCGGATTTGTGGAATACCGAACGAATCGCAATCTTGAGGGAGACACAAACGAGAAGCAAATAGAACAAAATCAATCAATGGCCGGAAAAGTGTATAAGCAAAAAATTGAATAAACGATGAGGGAGCAGTTTCTCTTCGAGATATTTTTATATGGCTATTTACAACGCGTATAAGTTTTTTCTTGCAGGAAACCAGAGAAGTATAATATTATGATGATAACATTTTTCTACAGGAAAAAAATGAGATAAAATATAAGAGGATGTTCGTTTTTTGTGGTAATACGAGAGCTGAAAGAATCCAGATTAATATTTAATTTAAAATGTTAGATAAGGCTCTAACAGAATTAAAATTTATTTTCTCGTCGAATTATTTATCAAAAATTACACTGCCTGGCATAAAATTGAGGTTACCTCATAAATTCGAGTTATTTTATAAATGTAAAATTGTTAATTTGGTAAATATGAAGATAAAATCAAAAATATTAGATATAACAAAGGATTATGTGCATATGAAAAACTTAGAAGAACGAAACATTTAAATATAAATAGGTAAAGTAGGTAAATAAAAGTAGATAGTTTAAAAACAGAATCTAAAATATGATGTTATATGCTAGATTTCTATATTACAAATCTTGTATAAAGCTCTTCGCGACATTCTCGAGACATTGTTTACCGCGTTCCAACTCAACATTGAGCGCATAAACCTAATATTAGAGGAGAACGAACTATTTATATTTTTACTTGCTCAAACATTACCTATTTCTGGTTGATTGTGTCGTATTGATAGGGCCGACTGGAATTTGTTGTCCTGTGATGTTGCCTGCACTCCATTTAATGTAAGAGATTTGTGACTGTTATAGTATTTTCTGATTACATTTGCAAAAATATTGTGAACAAAATGCTATCTCTTATTAATATTTAATGAATTATAACCACCTAAATTATACAAGTCATTTTATGGAATGTTTAACCTTTGAACTGTTTCATTCGGTTAGATCATAGAAATGAGTTGCTCAATAAGCGACAACGCCGCACGGCTTTTCTGAATGATACCACGCCCAGAAGCGGTTATACTATGAAATTTGAGACAGTCTCTTTAATTATCTTAAAAATTCAACGATATTTTGGAGTTAAATTGATCTTTTTGGCGAAATTATAGGTAATATTAAGTGAAATTTAGTGAAAGAAATGGTTCGACATTGTCAAGTGTGTACAAAACCGCACTATTTAAGTCCTAACGTTTCTTTTCACTAGAAAGTTAAAATATTTGTTTGTGTATATTAATTTCATCCAGTGGCGTAGCGATGACGATTTTAATATCAAAATAAACAGGTAATTATTCCGTTAGCTGACAATCTCAGATTTTTCAAATCTTCTGATTGTGGTAAGATATGTTTGGGTAGAAAGAGGCGTTTTTTCGGCCATTCTTTACCGCGTTACAAGAAAATGTTGCAGCCTAGTAAACAAGCCCGGTAGAAAGTCTCTACTGCGAAGCAAATATATAGCTTGTTTGCCAACGGTAACTTACAGAATACCTCAACATTATTAACAAGAAAATATTTACCTATATTTCTAAAGATATTGCAAATCAAAATTAACGTTTCTCAAATATTACCACTACCTGTTCCCTTTATGAAATTTATTGTTTTAACCTATACTTTTTGGAAGTCCACCTTAATAAGAACATTAAAAATAAAACTTTTTAACAAGTCTTTCACTATTTATTCAAAAAATTGCTTTTTTAAAATCAATGACAGCTGGTTAGATAAAAACTAGCATCCTCAGATTGACATATTGAAGTTACATTTTGTTTGTTTGTAGCTAGGTACCTGATATTGATTAGGTAGTATTAAGGCTGCACCAAGTATGGAAGTAATAAGACATAACAATATTAAAGCCTAGATGTTATTAGCCTTAAGGGATTATCCTGGATGTATTTCCCTCTAAGATCAGTATAATACACCACATTATTGTGACGCCACTGTCACCATTGCTTGACATAAGTCATAGCATTATATCCAAACAAACCGTGGCCTTATGGTAGTTAGTTTGCATTGAAGTTTTTTGCATTGTGGATTTTATTGTTTTTTTTAGACATTATAGTGCTATATAAACACATTATTATCGTTATATTTAAAGACGTTTTATTTTGTTCTAAGGTGGGAAAAAATTAAAATTATATTACTTAACCTCAAAATCAAACTTTTTTATATTATATAATATATAATTTGATATTCCGAAAATATGTTAGTTTAGTATATTAATTAAGATCAAAATCGCGCAAAAATTACCAAACCAAATTATTTATAAAGTCAATTTACATTTTCATATTTAAAGTATGAAATTGTTTTATGTAAACTCTCTTTATTGAATGGATAATTTTACGTTTTCTCTCACAGTTGCAGTTATTTCCCTTGGGATATATCCATAAATCGATATATAATAAAAAAAATTATCGAAAATTTTACCAAAGTTGATTTTCCTAACTGATTTATATTCATACTGCAAACATAGTAAAGGAATTTAGCAGAATATATACACGGATTTTCACAATTCGCCTTAAGGTACGGTTGTTCGCAGTGTTGCCAATTGAACATTTGTAATTAAATCAAACAAACAAAAATTATAACATAACTGAATTTAATATTTTTATATCTTAATAAAATTTATTGTACTAACCCTTATTAAGAACAGTAAACAACTAAAAGGTTGAATTAAACTTTCACTATTTATTCGTAAAATACGTTTGAAATGCAATAACGGCTAATTCTATAGCGAAACGGTACCTCAAACCAAAGAGGAAGTAAGAATTGCATTGATTGAGCAATGGGAGAGACTGCCTTAACAATTGATCGATGACCTCATTAGAAGTATGGTGAGACAACGAATGACTGCAGTTGTCAGGGCTCGTGGAGGAAACACACGATATTAAAGCGAAAGAAAAAATTGTACAATAAAGTTATTCTGTTTCAAACCAGTATTTTGTTTCATTCTGTTATCTTCGACTTTGACTTCGACTATTTGAGAAGCAATAATTTTCTTTACCACTGAGATATTTGATTCTATATGAATACAGGCATCCATTTCTTTGGTGGTTTTATGTTTAGTCTAAAAATTAGCCTCTTTACCGTCTTTTTTATCATTCTCAACCATAAATTATTTAAAAATAAACCTTTCTTTCATTGAATTTAACTACCAAAGTGTTTTTGCCACATCTTCCCTCCCGTTTGTGTTACTTTTGGATCCTACTTTTTTTGTTCCTTTCACAAACTTCACTATCTGTGTTTTTATATAAGTTGTAATACGCCAAAGGTTTTAAACTAAAAATTTAGAGTTAAAAACTATTTTTTGTAATCTTATTTTAAGTCAAAGCAGCACATTAAAAAGTCCGTAATCAACGGCAACATTGCCATTTGGTATGTACACGTTATGTTGATTTAGTTTAATTAAAATTCAGCAGTCATTTCTTCCTTTTTCCACATTTACAGAGACAACTGAGATAAAATCGGAATATGATGTGGATAATATCATTACCAATTGCGGTTTTGTTGTCTTTCCAGACAGAAATATTGTTTAAACTTTAAATTGACGGTCGTTTCATAAAATTTGTGAAATTATACTTTGATAGTGGATTTTTGTTTCTACACGAGTTTGTATGTGAGTTTTCCTCAAGCTCAAGCATCATATCTAATTTGATATCATCACTCAGTGCATCGGCAACTGTTTTTTCCATCTGCTTTACATGTCCAAATTCGCGAAATTGCTTCTCTATTTTACTAATTGTACCTTGGGATTAAAGAATGTCATTTTATAATTTAAATTTGACGTGATTCGGGATTTTTTATAAATATGTACAGTAACCGAAATAATGAATGTATTCCATTTGTCTTTTGCATGATAGATTAATATCTTTTTTTCTTAATTGTTCTTACCTAATGTGATAAATTGTATTTTATATTTTAGTGTTAGGGCCGTTTTATATTTGTTTACATACATACAGTGCGTCAATAAAGTAACGCATAAATTCATTATTGGCTAAATGAGCAAGAAAATTAGAAATTCCCAAAACAGGTAGATTTTTGATTTTAATTTACTATTGTTTTACATCATAATCTAATATACAAGGGTAAACCACTTTCGTGCAGTGACGTCTTCACCATTTTTTTCAAATGGAACCCCCCCCTTTTTTTCAATTTCCAAATTGCCTTTGCTAAACTGCATTTTTGCCCACCCTGTACCAATTTGAAGCAACATATTATACATTTTTGGAATCAGCTCATCAAAGGCAATTTGGAAATTGAAAAAAAAGGTATATTATATTAGATTATGATTTGAAACAATAGAAACAATATGTATTTACTAATATTGTATAAATAATATAAATTACTGTTACTTACTTTACAACAAAAAATAAATAGTTCCGTTTGGCGAATTCAAGAAAATTTCCTTGAAATTTCACCCTGTGTAAATGTCAGAAAAGACGTACATTCTTATAATACGATATCACAGTTTTTATAAAAAGTTACCGTTATGGAAATATCACAAACCCTACAATATGAACGTACATATTTTTGACGTTTTCGCAATATCATTGCGAAAGAGCGAACGTGTTGCTGGCAGCAATGAGACCAGACAGAGAAAACTGAAGATGAGTTTCCAAGCAGTAAAAAAATTGAAACGCCGCTCTTTTTTCGATGTCTGCGAGAAAATAAGCGTAAACGTATCTTAGATTAAAATGTTTGGAGTGATAGATTTTTCTACAGCGATCGATAGGTAGGTACAGAATGCCGCATGAAAGTTAAAATTAACATCCACAAAATTAAAATAAGAAGAATTTTGCTATTATTTTTAAAAATTATATTTAACCCAGTAAACTTATAGTATAATATTAAGTTAAACTATCCAAACGCTCTTAGATAATAAGATTAGAAGAAGAGTTAACAGTTTTCTTCCTGACTTCCTGACTAAGTGAATTGCATAAGTCAGCTTCCAATATAAATGGCAAGGCACGACTAATTGCATAGGAATAGGAATATTGCTTGATAATGAGTCTTTCAACATTATTGCAGGTTGCTTTCACCTCGCTACATATATCTGTACCAAATATTTTTTCCTACGACCACCATCCAAAACACTATTTTGCACATTGATTACAGTACGCAAAATCGGCAATTTCTCATAGCAACAAAAGTTGTGGGAAAAGTGACATAAGGCATAACCAAAGTAACATAAAGCATAGCCAAAGTGACATTAGGCATACCCAAAATAAATACCTGCAGCAAGTTGTCAATCTTCGTTATCTGTAGTTTGTGGTATCTAAACGTTAAACCAGCAAAACAGTCCCACTGTAATATTTAATAAATCTTTAAATACGATCTTTAGTAATTTAATTAAATGAAATGCAGAAATTTTCACCGCCAAAAGCTATGCCATGTTAGAAAAAGTGCTCATAAAAAAGTATCGTGTGCAACACGATCGTTTGTTTGTTTTCTGGATGGTGGTCGTAGGAAAAGTACAGTGTGCAACACGTGTGCAAATGCTAATTTCTCTAATGTGCTAATTAGCCTTTTGCGCACTTGTTACACAATATACTATTCTAAATGTGTGATTATACATGATTCAGGAAGTCAGAAATAATAAGAATGTTACTTCCTACATTATTACAGAGATTGGGTGCTTCCTTGATTGCATACAAGCTTTTTGCATTTTTTTTGTTTATGAATTGTTCTATGTAAAACTGCAGAACCCACCCCATCTTTATTCTTAGAGCTGTCAGTGCAGAATAGCAGAAAATCTTGATATTTTGCTGTTATCATTTCCACAACAAAGGCAAACTCCTACTTTTCAATAAATTCGTTGCACCGCAGACGAAGAGCATCAAGAGCAGGTTGTTTAGATAATAAGTTATGTACATATTCATTCTGTCAGTTGTTTTCTTGATCGGAATACTAACAGTCTGGTCAATAAATCAGTACAGTAAAAATTTTTTGATGTTTTGTCCTTTTCTTATTACAATTTTCTTTAACAACCTAATAATTCATCTATTATTCAAATTAAAAACTAAAAAACAATCTGTGAACACTAAACGATGTGTACCTACCTATTATACAAGACTCGTATATTAGGCGCCCAACGTGGAAAAAATGCGGTATTATTCTTTTATTATATAACAGGTGGCTGTAGTTAAAAGTTAAAATTTTGACGTGTGTAATTCTTTCATGACAGGGAAGTTTGTGGTAAAAAATATTCGTATAGAGGTAACTTGGAGTACTGGGTTTTTAGATTGTCGATAATGGATTATAGCTGTTGATGAATAATTTTGGCTACTTGATTGTGACGTCCAAGGTATGCGTTATCTGCGAGTGATCTACAGCCTGCGATTATATGCTCTATAGATTCACCCATCACTCCACACTTCCGACACTTGTCTTCCACATCAAACTCAGGCAATATTTTTCATTGTTGCGAGTCCTGGATGGCCATGAAGAATCCTTCGGTTTCTGGATAGAGGTAACCGGCGCTGATCCATGACAGTGAGGTCGTCTTATCCACGTTTTCAGTTTCCAGACTTCTTGGGAACTTACCAGCTTGTTCCATTTATGTGACTTGATCTTCCTGCCTTCAGCTTATGTCGAACTCGAGGTTACGGTGTTGTAAATTCAACGAGTGTATCCTCGGTCCTCCTGGCCTGCCATCCTCATCAAACTATCTTCTGATCTTAGTAAATGTTCTCGCAAGCTCTTTTCCTGAGTTCTGCACAACTTGTATATGTTAGATAACAATCAAGAAATAATCTCTATAGAGATGGTTTTGAGTATCGACGAAGTCGGTCGCCATCACGTTTTCTTTGGAATGTAATTCAGTGTCCGTTGGGGCATATAGCCCAGGAAGTAGTTGTTTTTTCATAGAAAACGGTCAAGCTTGGTATAGAAACTGTTAAGTTTCTTTACCCTGGGTGCAGGTGGAAACAATTTTCCACTTTTTCAGTTTTGTATATGTTAGTCTGGTTAGTCTGTCAAGTCCATTCAAGTCTGCCTCAGACCACTTCAAGACAGCAAAGGTGTAAGTCAAAACAGGCACTGCCCAGCTGTTCAGAGCGGTAATCTGGTTCTTAGATGAAAGTTTAGTGTTCAAAACTTTAAGGACTCTGTTCTTGTATTTTTCGGAGAATTTATTCTTCAGATGCGTGTGGTTAATATGTTGTTTCTGAGGCATTCCTAAATACTTATATGTTTCAAGCTCCCAATGTCCTCGGATAGATCCTGTTGGATTTCCACCGCACCTCTTTTGATGTTTTCAAGACCGAATGACATGCCTATGTTGCCGGTATTAATTAAAGACTGCAGACCAGTTTGGCTCTCTGCAAGGAGCTTCAGATCATCCATGTACAGTAGGTGGGATAGCCTCCGTCCGTTTCTGATATTGAATCTGTACCCAATATTTGTGCTGTTCAGAAGCGTTGATAGAGGATTCAGCGCTAGGCAAAACCATACTGGTGATAAAGAGACTCCCTGGATATATTGACCTGACCCATATTATTGTTATTGATAAGGATATTGGTCCGCCAGGTGCTAATGAGATGTTGAAGCACCGCTCTTATTTTCGGACAAATTTTATAGATCTCTTCATCAGCCAGTCATGCGGAACCGAATCAAAGGCCTTGCGGTAGTCAATGTAGCACACATTGAGATTTCTCTTCCTAGTCTGGATCTGCTTTATAACCACTGCATCTATGGAAAGTTGATGTTTGCATCCGGCTGATCCTCTGATACAACCATTCTGCTCTTCCTCGAGTATGTTGTTCATGTTCATGTTATTATTATCATTTTTATTATTATTATTTAGGAATAATATTGTTTGTAAATGGAAGAAAACTTCATTATGTTAAAGGAAACTGTATTTCAGCCCTTAACTTTTTCCAAATTAAAAACCCCAACTTGTTAAAAGCTTGTTAAAAGAGAAATTTGTCCTTAACATCGGTCGAAGCACATGTGTCGAATAATAAACTACAACCTATTTAACCGTACAAAACTTTTCGCTTTACCGATTTTAAAGTATCGGCTATTATTGCAGCGAACTATTTGTAATCGAAATATATTTAATTGGTTGTCACAACCCGAAATACAACGTTAAAAGGAAAGAATAAAGTGCATTAACGTAACTGACAATTTACAAATTGAATGTTATGAAATAAATAATAAATTTAACGTACTTATTTACTTATGGAATGTACGTAACGCGAACATATAAAGTAGTACATACATTGAATATTTGCAGTGACTCGTACAAAGAAACTCGGTGCAATTGTTCGGAATTCGTTACATTGAAAGAAGAATTTTCCTTTTTACAAGACTCGGCGAATCCAATTTAACAAATTAGGTACTTTAAAAAAAGTATTACAATAACACGAAACAACATTACAAAGAAAAATGGTTAGCAATATAATAATAATAATAAATAATTAAATTTATTGTACAAGGGTTGCCTTTTATATTAATCATGAATTATTAATAATCGAAAATTACTTTTTTTTTCAAAATATTCCCCATAAAGATCTATATACTTTTGCATGCGTTTGAACCAATTGTCGAAGTACTTTTGCCACTCCAAAACATGCATTCTGAATGCAGCAACCGCTTCTTCAGGTGTCGAAAAACGTTGACCCCACAGTTTGTTTTTTACGTAGGCAGTCCATTGAAATGTTACATTTGAGGTTGCGTTTTTTAGAGGACGCAATTTTATTTTTTAGAAGTGTGGGGGGGTCAGTGTACAGCTAAAACCAAATTTGTGGGGTCGCCACCCTTGTCAAACGGCCGCCATCTTGAAAATAGGGGTTGAAATGGTTTTTACGTGTATCTCTTAAACTGTTTATCTGATAAAAAAAGTTTATTAACATTTTTTGTTGCAAATTAGATTCTCTACAACTTTGGTCCAGTAACTTTTTCTCGTAAAACTATAAATAAAAAAGTTATAAGCGAAAATGTTCAGAAATTCGAGAAAAAAAATTATACTTTTGGATATAACTTTTTTTTTATCATTTTACGAAAAAATGATATCAGACCATTTTTGTAGATCGTCTTTTGAGGAACAACTTTTATTAGCAACATTTTTTCAATAAGTCAATAGCTAAGGTTTTGCAGCGCTCCGAAGTGAGTACTATTTTTCATTTTTTTTTTATTTTGTTATCATAATTTTTTTAATTATTAATTTTGCAATGTTATATCTAATTAATTAATGACTCTTTTCCACACCACCCACGAGGTAGAGTCTATAGGCGCGTTTTTTTTACGTGGTATCCCCAATAGGCATAACCCACGGTGATTTTCAAAATTACAACTACTCCGTCCTAAGTCTTTTTGATGGACCAGGTTGCGGCTCAGCATCTGATTGGCTTTCTAAATCAAATATCAGTGGGAGAACTGAAGAAGGAAGGGGTGTTAATGTCAAAATCATTTTCATCTATTAATTCTGTAAGCTCCATTACGTTGCTACATGTCTCTCCAGAACAATGGAAGCACACTGCAGAACATTTCGGTCCTGCTTTTCGATATCCACACATCGCTCCACAGTTTCCTTTGCATTTGCAAAAGATTAATTTTAGAAGCTCAAGGGGTGCTAGAGGTTTAGAGCTTTGCACTGGCATCAATAATTTTCCATTTTTTTTCCAGCCCCAGCCTTCAGGATCATTATAATTACCAAGCCACGACTGGACTTGATGGTAGACTCGGAAAGTATGAAAGCGAGGTGTGTCTTGTGTTGGAGGAAGTGAAGATAAGTTAAATGTACTTTTTGTCACTGCCTTGGCGAATTGTTTGTATCTTAGGCTGTCAAGAGAAGTATCATTTTGTTTACCACCGTATACAGAGATAAAAAAAGTTCACCAATTACAGCGAGCAAAGCAGGGTCAACACTCTTGTTGAGAAACAAAGCCGTTCCACTTGCTAACTCTAAATGTTTTTCCAGGCTTTTCACAAATTTCATTTTACCGATATTGTAAGGATAACAGATGGGGAAATCCATTTTGAACCATTACACAGAGCTGTCAGTTGCCAGATTGCAACACCAAGGTTGCCAAATCCCGAAATATAAAAGGCAACCCTCGTAATAACCCTTATTATGTGAAAGTTTATTCTATAAATAAAATAAGAGAACTAAAGTTTTGGAACAAAACGATTTATTTAAAGAATTAACTTTTTTACTCAATGACAGCTGTTTCGATATACTATGGGAGTTTTGTTCATTTAAATAATTGTAAATTATAAACACTTACGTCGAAATATCGGTACTTTTAAATAAACAATTCGTTAATGGTAAAGTTTAATCGTTTTGAAATTATTTATTAAAATAATAAATAATAGTAAAGTATAATAATACTAAAATAATTACTATTTTCATTTTGTTTAGCATCACTTAACCTCAAATTCTGTCTAATGGATTGAGATTTAGTTCTAATCATATAGTTTCTGTATTTTTCTACATTTGTTAATAATAAATAACTTACTACCTCAACAAAAGTCAATAAAGTTAGGTATATAGGCCAGGAGTGAAAATAAAAATATTATCGACCTAGCTCTTACATTTGTATAATTGTGAGAAATATGTTTTTCGTTTTTATTAATTTTTTCCTTCTTTAAATTTTATATCTTTCGATTTTTGATACCATAACGGTCGTGCTAAGCTTAATATCTCCAATATTATAAATTCCAACGAGATTTCTGCTAACAAAATAATATTTAAACACTTTGAACCTGGGCATACCTACATGTCTGCTGACAGCTTTCACCAACAAGTGTCAATGAAAGCGCAACCAAATATTTATGATTTCAATGATTTTGTAGAGGCAGTGAGCAGAGCTAATTCTAAAAATGAAAAAGTAATAACCTTAAGTGACTTATATTTTTGATGATGGTTCCTCGACCTACAAATTAAATAAGCTAAACCCGCGCCCCTATTTAAAAGATATGGTGCAGATATCCGCAACACGAGGAGAAAACATTTTAAAGTACAAAATCTGCTTTCTTTATTCAGAATAATTGCCATTAAATTTTTTGAAGGCGAAAGAATTTCAAAGTGGAGCTCAGTTTATTCATGAAAAAAATTAAGGGGAATATCTGAAGGAAGAAAACAAGAAATTTTAGAGAAAATAGGACCAATAATGCCAATTAAAGTATTTTTAGAATAAATAGTGAAAGTTAATACAACCTTTTAGTTGTTTATTGTTCTGAATGAGCCAAAAAATAGGTTACATTTTTGGGAGAATTTGTACGTAAATGAAAAATCAGTGGATTTAATTACATTATCGAATATAACTAATGTTTAATTTGTTGTTTGTGTTTCTTTTACTTAGAATAAGGTATTGTTGATTTTTGTATTTCTTAATTACTTATATTTTAGTAGCTTCCGTAATACATTTGTGTGTAAAATTAAACAAACTAGTTTTATTAGCAAATTACATCATTTTTAAAATGAAGATAACACGAATTACCTTATGATTTTTCGATATTTTAGATGCAACACATAACTTTAAAGTGGTATCTACCACAGATTAACAAAAAATAAAATGTTTTACTTAAAATTGGAACAGACATTGTTATCTTTTTATGAAATCCCAACGTACAAATGTTTTTGGTTTTTCCATTTTATTGGGTTGGGAATGAACAGAAACTTTAAACACGTTTTTCTCAAAACTTTTTTAGTACGGTAGATAAGTAATCAAGAGTTAAAATTTGACAGTGAAAATATCAAATATTTAACAATATGCAACGTTGTCTACAGCATAGATGAAGTTAGCAATTGATCAAGAGAGTTGAGACAGCTGAGAGTGTCCCTTATTCGAAAATGCTTAAAGTTGGCAATAAAAATGCAATTCGTTTAACCGGTATTAGTTTAATTTATCTCGTAATACGTCTCCTTGTCCAAAGTAGGAAACTTCCAGACCATAGTTCTGTGAATGTTTCGATTAGTAGTTTACGCGAATGCATGTAGCTAACCACGTCTCGACACTAACGCGTCTGACTTCTCTCATTCCTTTTCTGTTTGTTGTTCTTCTATTTGCAACTTTGCTTTTTGGAATCAACTCTCCAGAGAAACACATGGAAAACTTAACGCCAGGTCCGTACTCATTCCTTCGCAAGGGTGCCTATAAAATCTTAAAATCTTGAGAAACTGTATTTACTATATATTTTTGCTAGCGGGTTTTCTTAAGAACATAAAACCAAAAAATAAAGAAATTTGATCTTCCCTTTCTATGAAATTTATTGTACTAACCCTTACTGTGTGAAAGTCTATCTTATTAAGAATGGTAAACAACTAAACAGTTGAATGAAAAAACGTTAAAAACTAGCATCGTCAGATTGACATATTGAAGTTACATTTTGTTTGTTTGTAACTAGGTACCTGATGTTGATTAAGTAGTTAAGGCTAACCAAGTATGGAAGTAATAAGACATAACAATATTAAAGCCTAGATCCTTTAGGGTATTTGGTATTTGGTCTTGCTCATTTGAATCCAAATCTTCTCTCACCATAACTTTTATATCGCCAAGAGAGATCAATAATATCCCACAAATTCTCTGGGCTGCAGGGTGGCCAATTCAAGATTTATATACCATCCTCGTCCAAATAATCTCGAACCACACGTGCAACATGAAAATTATTGCATATGTACCTAAGGAGCAAAGGGAACTACATGGTTAGGCAATATATCTTTCAGTTGTTAAGGAACCTCTTTGTGAAGCAACAAGGTCCGTTCGCGCTGTAAGAGATATTCCTCCCCAAACCATTATACAGATCCTCCATTGAATAACTTACTTACTCGTCTATTTGGTTTGATAAGCAAAACCTGGATTCATCTGTGAACAATACGTGCTTCCAGTTATCAACATTCCAGTCAAGGTGCTCTCTGGCAAATTGCAATCTACTTCTACGATGATTTACGTTTAAAGCTGGTACTCTGACTAATATCCCTACATGCAGCCTTCGTATAGTGTTCCTACCTGCTTTGAAAGGCACTTTTCTTCTTCAGTATAGTAGTTTTCACAATAAATGGTATTGATTGAAGGATTACAATAAAACCAATTAGACCCTTAAGTTGTAAAATCCGAGATGCACATCATAAATGTAAAAGGACCTGATTCAGGTAATTTTGTTTCTCAGAGAGGGATTGTAGAGGATTACAGCTTACACTTCTTGTTCATTTTAGTCTTTGTATTTCAATGGAAGTGTCCACTTGTGTTACGGTGTGCAATAATTTTATAACATTTATTTGTTATTACAGACATTAATAGCAAAGATTTTATACCCCAACGTACAGAATAGGCAGTATGTGGCGTCCGTGGATAAAAAGTAATAGTGCTTCTTCCAGTGGTTCGTTAAAGAAGAATCACTTATCTTGTGACGAGAAAATCATTATAAAAAATGTGTATAGTTCCTTACTTCAGCAAGGATATAACGCGGGTGCTGCAGCAAGAATAACCAGTAATTTGACGAAGGTGCCTCTTACTTCAGTTAAGCGAATTGTTGAAAATTCCATGGAATCAAGAAAAAAGCGTAAAGATTCCGGTGTCACAAAAAGTCTAGACGACTGGGAAAAAGATTTGATAAGGCAAAAATCTACACTATGTACGATGAGCAGCGTGTCCCTACAATCAAAAGTCTGAAACAGCGACTCATCAATGACGAAACTCACATCAACTGTGGCCTCACTACTCTTTGGCGAAATCTGTCTGCAATCTAAATATCGCAAAATTGGCAAGAGACACGTTAATAATAGAATCCACACGTTTAATAAACTGGCGTTCTAAATATATAACGTCAATAAGAAAATACCGTTCTAAAAATCGGCCAATATTCTACCTCGACGAGACGTGGTTTGACACGCATGACACCCCTTCCAAAGGATGGTCGGTTTCCTCTGATAAGTGTAAAACAGAAGCACCATCTAATAAAGGGAAGAGAATCACAATATTACACGCAGGTTCCGAAAATGGTTGGATCCCAAACGCTATGTGGCTTTCTGCCAAAAATATTAAGGACTCTTGAGTTAATTATCACGAAGATACGACAGCAGAGCTTTTTGAACATTGGTTTAAAAATTGTCTGTTGCCCAACAGACAAACAGCGTTATAGTAATGGATAACGCAAGCTATCATAGTCGACAATTGCAAAAAATTCCTGGCTCAAAGAATACGAAATTGGAGATTCAAAACTTCATGGCTGCAAATGACATATATTTTGAGGAAAATTATACAAAAAAAGAACTTTAACAAGTGCTGCAGTCATTTTCCTTAGAAAAAACGAATCACCAACTTATATCGAGTATGCGCGGAAAAAATACTTCTCCGACTTTAAGTGGTAGTGTGGTAGAATTCCTACCGAGAGTTGGAAAAGTTCTGTTAGTCATGTTATATATAAATGTTGAAAACTAGTACCTTTCTGTAAAATCAATTGCGCCAATTTTAATTAATATCATTTACTGTGAAAAATACTATAACAAAGATATCAAGATGATTTTCTTGCAGAAATGATAAGAAAATATTAAGCTGTCTCGCAATATTAATAGGATGTAGAGTTTGTTTCTAATAAATCTCACGGGGCGTTCCAAAATTAGATGAAAAAACACATATCTTTTGGGTAAAGATTTATTATTTAATCCTAGTTCATCACTTAATACACGATACACAAATTAATAAGCGATATAATGATCTAATTTTGTATCGATATGCTATTAGGCGATTTATAATTTTTTTAAATAGCCTCGATTAATTAGTTTTGATTTTTAATTGATTAGCTTTTGGTTGATGTGACGGAGAGGTTATTAATAATTCATAGAATAACAAATAAAGGGCATCATGAATTATAATCTGAGTAGGGTTAATGTGATTAAAATGGTCGAGTAAATCAATCAATGTATGTTTGATTTTCGGTCGGTGAAGTTACAAATGTTTGACTCGCAATCCGAGTGCACATACGAAGAGGAAAAACAGACGCTGTTCTAATGTTATAGGAATATTTGTTTTGCTACTTTGACCTGAACTGGCGCAACTCCAGGAAAATCTGTGTATAGTAGTTAAGTAAACATTACTGAAAAGTTATAAACAACTCCTGGAAGATTTTTACTCAATACGATTTTAATGTAAATGAATTATTAATGTTATTTCTTTTTTTATTGTTATTGTTATATGGTTTTGATCTTTCCAATTAATTGTTTATTATTTGTTAATATTATTTTTTTGTGCATCGATCTACATTTTTTGGTTCTACTAATCTTTTGTTGAATCCAATTTGGCTTAAATCTTCTCGAATATCCAAGAAAGTATTTCTAATTCGACATAACTATTTTCAAGTGTGTTCTATGCCAAAGTAGGATGTTGGTTTTGGTTTTTTAAAAGTTATATTTGCATTTTCGTGGTAAATTGGATTATTATTTGTTTGACGCTTGTGTTATATTGTTTTGCTGTTTATTGTATTGGATAAGTTAATAATAACTATAAGAAGGCTTTAGATTAAAAAAAAATGTACAACAGGAGGAAACATCATACAGCAATTTTGATCACACAGTAATAACAACAAAAAAACCCAAAAAAACCATTATTGAAAAATAACCTTTCGCACGGATGTGCATAATCTAAATATAAGACGTAAAGGCATGTTAAGGGTACCCAATTTAAAGACAGAAATATTTAAGCGGTCCTATAGATATCAAATCTGTCAAGTATATAATTATTTGCTGGAGTCATTAAAATCTCGCAAAATTACAAATTTTAAAATTTCTCTAAAAAAACTTTTACTTGAATTGCAACAATAAACCTATATATAAACCAACTCGTACTATACTAGTGATGTTATACATTTGGCATTATTTTTTACCATTATTTTTAATTGACAAGAATGTCAAAAACATTGAAGCACAGTTTCGTATTGTTAACACTTTAGAGAAGGCACGTTCGTGAACTTTTTTTACAAAATGCCTTTAACCGAAAGTGACAGGATTGAAATATTGATGATGATTGGTATTGGCGATAAGATGCGGACTCAACAAGAGGTATGCCGATTATTCCATGAAATGCACCCAGATCGTGAACCCATTTCACAATCTACGGTAAGTAGAATAGAGCAAAAATACAGAGAATTAGGACATGTGAAGGATGCAGCAAAGCAAGGTATACCAAAAATTGATGAAAATATTCAACAAGACATAATTTTGTCGGCTGTAGAAAATCCACACTATACAGTGCGAGGATTATCTAGGGATTTTGGTATTGGAAAGTCTTCAGTATAAAACATTTTCAAAAAGGTAAAATACCATCCTTATAAAGTAAGTCTCATCCATGAATTGGCTGAAGACGACTTTGACCGAAGAACTAAATTCTGCGAGTATATGATGAACCAAAATAACAATTTCATTGATAACACCCGTTATGAAAATCCACACTGGATGCAAGAGTAACATACGCAAAAACCACAAAAAACTAACGTATGGGCTGGTATTGTGAGAAATACAATTATTGGTCCTGTGCGCGATTTTTTAAACACAACTTTTCCGCAAAGGTGGATAGGAAGAAGGAGACCAGTGGAATGGCCTGCTAGATCACCTGATCTGAGCCCATTAGACTTCTTTTTATGGGGTTATTTAAAATCTAAAGTCTACTTAGACAGACCTGGAAATATCCCTCAACTACAAGACCAAATCAGACAAGAAATACAGAGCATAACACCCGCTATGCTACAGAATGTTAGAGACGAAAGTAATGCCCGGTTCAGTCATTGTCTAACGATCAATTCTCACCATAGGCCTCTTTCAACAACTTATAGCACTCAGTCGGAGTTTTTTTTTTAATTTAACGAGAAATTTCACATTGATCCGTTGCTCGTGTTTTTCGTCACACATTGTTATCGGCACGAGAAAAAAACACGTTCGTTTCTAACCTCTACAGAAAAAATACTACTACAGCGACAAAAATGTGTTTTCGTATTGGAATAGTAGATAGACCAGCTATCTAACACTGAATTCGTTTCCCACCCTACCCCTCTAGGACGCTTTCTGCGCGCGCAGTCTCGTTATTTAATAGCCACACCTCGTATTTCTCACACTTCCTGTAACAGTTGCCCATGCAGGTCTTTTTTAAAATTAAAGATGATAAAAAATTTATTTAAGGAGTGCCATGGCTGAATGTCGTTTAACAAATCTAAACATTGTGTCTACTGAAAAACAGAAAGAATTTTGATTTACTCGTGTATTCCTTTCTTTTAATTAGTTATTAACAATTGAATTGAAATATAGATTAATATATTGTCTATTTTAGGAATTTTAGAATTACCCACTTCAGTTCTTGTATTATAACCAAAATAATACACTGTAATAAATCTTTACTTTTTAGTATTTTTATATCATATGATTTTCATGTGAAGCTTTTTTCTTGTAGGCATAACTATAACCGTTTTTTAACGTTAAATTCTCATGGGAAATCTTCTCTAGAATTACTTTGATTAGATTAAACCGCCTTCGCCGCCGGCCCACATATAAAACCACTTCCCACGAACGGCTTATCCTGTGTCTGAACTGTCGTTAAGGCCGTTTGGAGAAAAACCACAAGCTGACCTATCGACATAAACATGAAAATATGACCCGGGGCTCATCTTCGACAACCATCGCTTATTTTGAGTGGCTATTTTTTGTCGAGTTTTCCCAAAAAAAATAAAATATCGTAAGAGGATAAGAAATGATTGCTGGCAATATAATATACAATTTTTATTGTGTTTATAATGTTCCTAACACTCTAAACAATTCTTATAATTGCAAAATTAGCTTACAAAAATTTAATCAAAGTAAAAAAAATAAAGAAATTTTTAATTTTTTTTAAGTTGTCAAATGTAGGTGATGGTAATCTTTATAGAATC
Source organism: Ophraella communa (assembly GCA_035357415.1). Classification (NCBI taxonomy): domain Eukaryota; kingdom Metazoa; phylum Arthropoda; class Insecta; order Coleoptera; family Chrysomelidae; genus Ophraella; species Ophraella communa. The sequence goes on along the minus strand of CM068994.1, from coordinate 24,742,498 downwards.
GGAATTTACAGAAGAGGAAAGAATCATTAAAAAAATTTAGAAATCTAGCAAAAGATTTAATAAATAAAGAAGCAAACGTTAAAGTCAAGTATCAGAAATTACAACTTAATGGCAAAACTATGTTTCAGTACCAAAAATGTCTAAAGTTAATTTCAAAAAACTGAAAAATGATGAAGAAGGTTGCGAAGAGACGAACCGGCTAAGAATATGGACAAAAGATAGGTACTGGAAAAAAAAATAAAGATTTAGTTTATAAAACCACGAAAGGAAACACTGACGAAATAAAAAAATAAATTATATATAGAGAGAACCAATTGGGCTTTCGGATAAGGAAGGTTAAAATGAAAAAGCTTCCCATGGATCAACACCGGACCAACAAACAGAGGAAGGCCATCTGTTACCTGGAAAAATTTACAGCAGAAGATTTGCAGATAGGTAGGAATGACATGGAGTGAGCAACGCAAAAGGTAAAATGAAATGGCAGTGCTTTGTGAACTCCCAGTGCTCCAATCAGGAGTAAAAGATACTCGAACAATATGTATAATATACGTTATGCCAAAGAATATTAGTTAGCGGTTAAACAGATTAAAAAAAGGAATTTTTTAAAAATCCTTACTTTTTGGAAGTCCATCTTACTGAGAATAATAAAAACCTCAACTTCCAAGTTTATCTATACATATAATTTGGCTAGCGAAAATTCATTAGATTTGATAAAAAAATTAAATAAACGTAATTATAAAATAATACTAAATTGATATCGTTTGATATAACTAATATGTTCTCTAAAATACCTCCTAAAGAATGTATAGTTCTAGTTAAAAAGCTATTAGATGTAAGAAATATCCATCCAGTTATAATATCAGATATAATCGACCTATTTAATGTATGCATTATCCAAAATTATTTTACTTTTGATAACAAAGTATATATCCAAGATAAAGGTCTTCCAATTCGAAGTCCTTTCTGCAATTTTAGCAAATATCTTTATGGAAAATTTAGAAAACAAAATCTTTAATTCTAGTTATAAAAACAATATTGAAGTAAATCTTCCATATCACAAATGTGACTGATCATTAGACAAAGAAAAATCAAAGTCAATGTCACAAAATTTTGTGACATTGACTTTGATTTTTCTTTGTCCACAAACAATATTGTATTTTGGTATAAATATGTTAATGATGTCCTAGCAGGTTTTGTAGGTAGCGAACGACAGTTAGATATACTTTTTAATTATATTAATACCTTGCATACTAATATTAATTTCACCTCAGAAGTTGAAGAAAATAATTCAATTAATTTTCTAGATTTGAGAATTGAAAAAGTTAATAATTCATTAAATTATTCAATACACAAAGCCAACACAAACAGATGTAACCATACCATATCATTCAAATCATCCTATATCACAAAAATTAGCAGCTTATAATTCTATGATACATAGAGCATTTTCAATTCCAATAAACAAAAATAATTTTAATAAAGAAATTGAGATCATAAAACAAATAGCTACATGTAATGGCTGTCCATTACATTTGATAAATAAATTAATTTATAAGAAAACAGAAAATGTCAGTACAACTAATGTTTCCTCAACAAACTAAGGAAATTAAAAGTTATAAAAGTATTGCACATTGTGGAAATATTTCTAATATAATTTCAAAAAAAAATATCTTCGGCAACATCTGCATTAATTTCATTCAAATCACACAATAATGTTGGTACAAAATTGTTTAATGTAAAATCAAAATTACCCAAATTAAAAAAATCTGGTGTTTACAAAATTAATTGTCCATAATGTAATGCTGTATATGTAGGTCAAACACAAAGAAATTTTGAAGTAAGATTTAATGAACACTTTAATGAAGAGCATATAGATTAAAACAACCAGATAAGTCAAATTATGCAAAACATCTACTTGAACATCCAACCTCACTCTTACACACCAACGACATCCAAATACTACACACTTGTGATAAAAAACAAAATTTAGATTTCCTTGAAGAAATTGAAATAAAAAGACATCTAGCAGATCCACAATTTAAAGTTGTTAATGAACAAATAAATCTTGGAAGTTCTCCACTATTAAACTGTTTACTTTGATTAAGTTTACATTTTATACATAGATAAGACATAATTGTAAAACACAAATATATTAAGTTATTGTAAAGATCAGAATGATATAGTTTTTTCCTGGTTTTTCTATATCATTGCACAGTTATACTGATCTTAGAGGGAATTACATCCAGGATAATCCCTTAGGGCTCATAACATCTAGGCTTTAATATTGTTATGTCTTATTACTTCCATAATTGGTCTAGCCTTAACCACTTAATCAACATCAAGTACCTAGTTACAAACAAACAAAATGTAACATTCAATATGTCAATCTGACGATGCTAGTTTTTAGCGAAACGGCTGTAATTGAATTTAAAACGTGTTTTATGAATAAATAGTGGAAGTTTCATTCAACCGTTTAGTTGTTTACTGTTCTTGTTTACACTTTATTATTTATGATTATTTTGAGAGAAATTTGGCAGTGTAAGTATATTTTGGTTTTTACCAATCAATCTATATTAACTTAATTTTTGTCAAGTATATTTTTTAACAATGTACCTTAACCATTAGAATATTTTGAAAATGAGTCGATTTAACAGTTTTTCCAGTTGATCTAGTCGAATGTAAATCCTCATTTTTTATTATTAAATCATCGTTAATACATAGCCACGCAAATATCATTGAACAAACGAATTAAATTATCCGTATTATTACCCTCTTCTTCTATTTTTTGTCTGCGACTTCCATTTAGTGCGACTCTGCGTCAGCATTAACGCTCTCTTCGTTGTCTCTAAGGAGTGCTAAACCTGAAGTTGGCGTGGGATGAAATATGGACCCCGGCGCTGACTGACAGAAGTGGATAATGAAAGCGAGTGCATCTCGATTTAGTCAAGATATAATGAGGTTTTGTTTTAGAGAAAAACTGTCACTTGCACTCACTTGTTCGTATCCGTCGCTCCATTTTTCTACCCCTGGGGTCTATCTATACACGACGAAGAGATTTCTTGCGGTAAATTTACAAATGAAAAATGGAAAAAGTGTTTGGAATGGGGGGATTGCGAAGGAGAATTCGAGAAGGCGGTTGGTTCTAATGGGATTTTGATAAATAGACGGTTATTTGCCATATCTGAAGGTGGATTATATCGACATATGTTACGTAAAATTGCGTGTATTGTACGGATTTTGATTAATTTTCTTTGAGTATTTAGCGCAAGTACTTTCTTACAAAAATATAATGAAAATTGTATTATTCTTTTTACTTTGTGGAAGTCCATCTTGTTGAAAACATTAAAAATAGAAGTTTTTAAACAAAACTTCCACAATTTATTTAAAAAATTGCTTTTTTAAAACTCAATGATAGTAAATAGTTAAGGTTACTAGAATCAATTTCAATAAATGTCTCAGTTTATATTGAATGCAAATGTAAAAATATAAAAACCAAGATAAACAAACGAGAAACTACGTTTTGTAATACTTTCAAACGTTCACCTATATCTTATTGGCTTGCGAAGCCTGGACCACATCCCATATCAATGGCCATATTTGCCTCTACAATACAAAATTGTCTTATTTCCCTACCTCTATTCTAAAATACAGTATCCGCCAAAATAAACAGAACCGAAAATAAAAATAAAAATTAATTTTTAATGTAAGTGTTCAAAATGTTCACCATTTCGACGCGAATAAGCTTCATATTGATTTTGTAAGTCAATAAACATATTTATAAAAAGTGGTTGATGGAACTGCCGAAAAATATTTTGTATTCTTTCCATTATGCCCCAAATGTATGCGTCAGATGGCTTCAGATCTGGTGAATGAGAAGGATATTCGAAGTCTGTTCCCCGAGAAATTATTTCATTATCGAAATGCTGACGGAGTAAGTCTAAGGTGCGCACAGCTGTATGCCTCGTTGCAACATCTTGTTGGAACCATTGTGTCCGAAACTGTAGATTTCGTGCACGACAAAAGTTATTTAGACCTCTCACAAAAGGTATAATAATTTTCTCTCTATAACGTTCTTGGTTGACAGTAAGTGGATTCTGATTATCATCTTCAACGAAATAAGGACCAATCATTCCATTACCAGATACCGCGCACCAAACGGTAACTCGAAGATTGTGGAGTGGTTTCTCTACAATGACATCAGGACGTTCAAATCCAAGGAATCTGGTTGTTTGTCGATTAATATAGCCGCTAAGATGAACCTAACCTAACCATATGTTTTTCAAAAATTCGGGATCTTCGTAAATTAAACTCAACATGCGACCACATTAAATTTCTCTTGCATGTTTGGCCGCAGCATTTAGTCGTTGTCCAACTTGAATACGGTATGGATAACCACCAAGACATTTCAATAATGTTGAGTTTACATGCAGTTCTTACAAGACTTCTTTGAGGTGATTGCACAACTTGGTTAAAAACACACACGTCCTTTATTTTCGTTTGTGCATACTGTTTTTCGACGACCTGAAGAACCTTTACGTTGACACAATACACTACCAATGCGACGAAATTTTTCAAGAACAGCTAACATCACACTTTTACTAGGAGCTGCTTTATCAAATTTTTATTGATATTTCATTGACATCTGTTCTAAGCTTGGACCATCATTACGACCTTTTCCGTATGAACGAAAATAATGCTCTACCAAAAACAATTTTTCTTCCGTTGTTAGAACCATTTTTAAATCAAATTTAACTGCAGCGTACTATTAATATATCAAATAATGAAAATTAAGTCAAATATGACAAATCCATATTACATAAACAACTCCACAGCACTCTCTGTTTCGGTACTGTTTATTTTGGCGAATACCTTAGTTCCAAAAAATTGTTTAAAATTTTGTACAGTTCAGAAACAAACAATACTTGGTAATTCATGCCTTCTAAAATATTTTTATTAATATTCACTATTTGTTGATTAAAAGAAGAACTTAATGGGACTATTTATTTTTTTTATTTTAATATCACCAATATCCTTTCACAAACAATTTATTTCTATTATTACATCCAATCTATTTAGAACTCATCGTATTTTATGTTGAACAATACGAGTATACTTTATTTTATTGTGACATTAATTCAATTAATATTGAAAACTTTAATTACATCCAGAACATCAATATTCATAAATCATTGATATATATTTTAACAAAACATCAATTTAATTTGTTTAAGTTTGACCTAACTATATAAAATTGAATGTACAATTAACTATTCAAAATTTCGTCAAAGCCAAACGAAACTAATATATATTTAAGGATAATTAACTGTGGGTTTTCCTTAAACTATTGAATGGTATTAATTATTACATAGTTTAATTTATTTCGTAGTTTTTCATACTCCATTTCCATAATTGAGATGGAAAAAATTATTTTTAAACTAGTTAAAATTGATTTGGTATTGTTATAAATCTATCACGAAATAGGATGACAATTGGTCTAAAAGAATAATAAATTTGAGACTCAGCACTGAAAAAAAAAGCATAGGTAGACCACAAACACGTTGAAGCGTCGATATAAAAAGAATAGATGGATACAGGATTCAAACAGTTCAAGATATAGCCCAGTTGAACAGTTTAATAGAGGCCTATGTGCAGCAGTGGACATAACACCAGGCTGAGGGATGATGTTGTAAAAGTATATCGATATAAGTTTAAAAATGAAATTTTAATAATTTTATTCTAGATAAAAAAACTCGAGGATGTATTTAAAAAACTTATATTTTTTAATCTAACAGGTCGGCTGAAAAGTCCCCGGTCTGACCTATAGATGACGACACTAGAATTAAATCCATTTCATTTTTAGATAGTATCAACCTTCAAAAGATTCGTGTAAAAATTTGACAGCTGTCAGACTATTAGTTTGTGAGATATTGCATTTTTAGTGAAGCAACTTTTGTCATTTTCATAAAGATGGAAAAAAAAGAATTTCGTGTGCTTATTAAATATTGTTATTTGAAAGGAAAAAATACAGTTGAAGCAAAAGCTTGGCTTGATAATGAGTTTCCGTACTCTGCGTCAGGAAAATCAACAATCATTGACTGGTACGCAAAATTCAAGCGTGGTGAAATGCACCGAAGACGGTGAACGCAGTGGACGCCCAAAAGAGGTGGTTACCAACGAAAATATCAAAAAAATCCACAAAATGATTTTGAGTGACCGTAAAGTGAATATGATCGAGATAGCTGATACTCTAAAGATATCTAAGGAACGTGTTGGACATATCGTTCACGAATATTTGGGTATGCGGAAGCTCTGTGCGAAATGGGTGCCGCGCGTGCTCACAATCGACCAAAAACAGCAACGAATTAATGATTCTGAGCAGTGTTTGCAGCTGTTAAGTCGTAATAAACTCGATTTTTTGCGTCGATATGTGACTATGGATGAAACTTGGCTCCATCACTACACGCCTGAGTCCAATCGACAGTCAGCTGAGTGGATTGCGGCCGGTGAACCGCCACCAAAGCGTGGAAAGACTCAACAGTCAGCTGGCAAAGTTATGGCCTCAGTTTTTTGGGATACACACGGTATGTTGTTCATCAACTATTTGGAAAAGGGAAAAACAATCAACAGCGACTATTACTGTGCATTATTGGAGCGATTGAAGACCGAAATCGCGAAAAAACAGCCCCATATGAAGAAGAAAAAAGTGTTGTTTCATCAAGACAATGCACCGTGTCACAAATCATCGAAAACGATGGCAAAATTGCATGAATTGGGCTTCGAATTGCTTCCTCATCCACCGTATTCTCCAGATCTAGCCCCCAGCGACTTTTTCCTTTTCTCTGACCTGAAGAGAATGCTCGCGGGAAAAAAATTTGGCTCTGATACTGAGGTAATCGCCGAAACTGAAGCATATTTTGAGGACAAACCGAAGGAGTACTACAAAAATGGTATCGAAAAGTTGGAAGGTCGCTATAATCGCTGTATCGCCCTTGAAGGCAACTATGTTGAATAAAATAAATGAATTTTGTCAAAATATTGTGTTTTACTATGGTAGACCGGGGACTTTTCAGCCGACCTGTTACATTGAAAATCTATATCAAAATTAAAAATGACAATTATTTGCAACTACTTTTTTAAAATAAAATATAAAGTATCATAATAATAAAAAAAAACATCTTCCAAAAAACTCCCATCTTGTGCCATACCTCCAAGTGGCACAACTTTTCAGGAAAATCATTGACTCAAATCTCGATGGGGGTTTCATTTGTCTTCCATATCTTGTTACAGCTGGGGTTCTGCTTTCCTTACCGCTAATTATTTCTCTTTCCCCTATTGTTCTTGAGAAATATTATACCTAGACTATTCTTTTTTACGAGGGCAATCCAGAAATCTGTCACGTTTTGATATAAAAAAAGAACTAAGTGCAAGAAAACATGTTTATTGTATACATTAGAAAGTACAACTAAAATACTATTTTTCAACAAATTGAGACACTTATCATAGCGATGAACTAATTTGGAAATGCCGGCGTCATAAAATTCTGCCGTTAACCAGTTGGTTACGCCCTCCTACAGCTCCGCGTCGTCGTCAAAGCGCTGCGTAGCAAGCCATGTCTTCATTGCCGAAAACAAGTGATAATCGCTGGTTGCAAGGTCTGGACTGTATGGTGGATGTGGGAAAACCTCCCATTTTAAAGCATCCAGGACTTTTCGTGTTCGATTTGCCGTATGTGGTCGGGCGTTGTCGTGGACAAAGAGAATTTTTGAAGTCAACTTTCCTCTGCGCTTGTTTTGGATCGCTCTTCTTAATTTTTTAAGTACCTTATTGTTGTTCCACGTTCCAAGAAATCAACAAGAAGAACTCCTTTCCTGTCCCAAAAAATAGTCGCCATGATCTTCCTTGCAGACAATGTCTGAAGGCATTTTCTTGACTTTTTGGGCGAGTTTGTGTGACCCCATTCCATAGACTGAAGTTTGGTTTCACAATTGACGTGCTTCACCCAGCTCTCGTCTCCTGTCACGATGCGATCGAGTAGTGAATCACCATCTTCGTTGTAAGGGTGCAAAAATGACAACGAAGCAGCCATCCGCTGATTTTTGTGGGTTTCTGTTAGGATTTTGGGCACCCATCTTGCACAAAATTTGTGATATCCTAATTTGTGGGAAAAAAAGCGATAACTCTCTTATGGTGAATCGGCGGTTTTCTCTAATCTTCTCATTGACTTTACTCACAATGTCATCAGTCACAAGGCTTGGCCGTCCACTTCGTTTTTCGTCATGAACATTAGTTCGGCCATTTTTGAACTGAATGCACAGACGCCGTACTCCACTTTCACTGTAAACATCGTTCCCATAAACTTGACAGATTTGTCGATGAATCTCAATTGGTTTATTGTTTCTAGCCAACAAAAACCGTATTACCGACCGTATTTCACAACTCGCGGGATTTTGAATTGCGGCACACATTTTAAATGGTTATTGAAAAACAACGAAGATCGACACGAACCTCCTTCTAGCACAGCTGGATAGCCACTGAACGGAGGAACGTCCTGACGCCAAGATGGCCGTGATAGCCCCGCCCCTAGCGGCTACAACGCAAAACGTGACAGACTTTCTGGACTGCCCTCGTAATATCTAACTTTTCTAAGTGTCTTTTCTGCAGCTCACATCTCACAGAAGTATCCGGTTCGATCTCGATTTTAACTTTCTCCATTTCAAACTTTTACCAGACGAATTTTTCCTTTAATAACTTCTCTGGACGTTTTTCTTTTCATGTGCAATACTAGCTGGCTTAGGTATTCTTCTTTAAATCTTTTTCCGCTGATTTTGTTCCTCGGGATCCGAAATATCCAACGTTTCCAAGTCCCACAAAAGTGAGATTGCAAAAAAAGTAGAAACCAACATTGAAGAAGCATATGAATTTCTATAATGGTCTCTGGGAATTTTTCCCATCACAACCCAACCCAAAAGAGTTTCTATTGCAATCAATCCACATTGCAGAGAATATCGTTTACTGGTAAAAATTTTTCTTGCAATATCGGCTCCTATTAAAATTTTTGGTGAACCGTCGTCCTTATATGAAATAGAAATGCCTAATTGATGAAGTTCGCTCATCCACGGACCTTCTAGTACGGAAGCAACGTGACTACAAATCAATGGTTGATCAAGAGCATCAAAGTTACTTTTCGTTCAAATTTTTCAGAGAGAGATATCTGTAATATTTAATATTGGGGGTTGTATGGAATAAACACTTGCTGTATCAGCAACATAGTGAACTTGATCGTGAATATCATATATTGACCCCCGTCGTCTACGCATTGCTGTGTATTTATGTTTATCTTTTGTTTATTTAACTTTTGTTAAAGACAGGATGTGACATTGAACGTGTCATACTATAAACAAACTACGGTGGTCTAGGCCATCGATATTTCTAATAAATAATTTAATTAAATATACAAAATATACACATATCACATCACATATCGATTATGAAGACTAGTTTCCGAATTTGTTCCTCCAAATAGAGCATAAATTATTTGTTTTGAGCCCAAAATTTCGTATCCCATTTCAATCGCAAAATATTTCACAATATATGATCGTTGTGACCAATATCAATTATTGCTCTAACCAATCGAGTTTTAAAATTACTACTACCTACTACTAAACAAGTGCTTGAAGGTTAATTGTGATACGTAGTGTTTGATAAATTATCAACAATCGCTGAAGCATCATTAGTGGTTTTGATTCTAAAGGAGTAGCATGTATTCCATTACATTCAGAATACTTAATATCTATTTTACATTTTCTAGCTAGATGCTCAAATTTCAAGAATAAATAACATCTACCATGATCAATCAATACCTTCCCTTTCTCATCAAACGATAGCTTTTTCATCTCATCATCGTCACAATCTGAAGAAAGATGAAATTTCTTACAATAAATACATTTATTGCAGGTTTATTTTTGTTAAATAACCAGCAAGCGGTAGATACAGAAGGTAACATTGTTATTGTCCCCTAGACGTACTAGATCCTGAAGGTATTTCCAAACTAACTTGGAGTCGATCCGATTTGACTTTAGGCCATCTGGCTATCGGAAATGATTTGTGTAATTTTGTTTCCTTTTTAATATGTTTTTACCACTTCAATGTCAGTTTATTTAAGTTCTTCTAATTATATTCTCTCTGTATTAAAACTGATGTTTCTTGTTGAATCTGTTTTATTCATATTTACTTAACTCTTCCTTTTTTACTTTTTTAACCAGCAAAATGTTTTTTTTTTCGGCAATTTGCTGTCGCCTTATAACCCAATAATAAACTTACACGCTGTGACTAGTTGATAGATGAGCAACAATATTTTACTTGCTCATCTCGGAATTAAAATGCTTTCCACGGTCGTAGAGATAATTAAATCAGAAGCCGCGTCGCGACGAACGGCGTCTACTTTGACGTAAAAATCACGAGGCGTCATTCTTAATCAAGTATGGAAGAGCGCGATGAAGACGATCATTGCATGTAAATTAGATGGTATCATGGGGATTTATGATAAAAAATATCCCGCGAGATACCATGCTGGTATCATATTAATGAAGAAAAAACGCAATAAAATGTGAAACACTTGGTTTATTTAAGTTTGTATTTTGTAGGAATCGGTTAAAAATCGGTCAAGACAATTATGATTAGGTTTCTATAAAAATTTTAAAGCGGAAGCGGATAAAACATGATGTGAAAGGTTTTGTTTATTTAAAACCTAGAAGTTTTCAGTAAAATATAATTATTATAGAAACCTTCATTATAACATTAAAATATGGAATTATATATTCCGAAAATGAGGATGACCTTCAAAGGTTACTAAATACTTTCAATCTCAATGACGAAATCTGGTGAAACAAAAATAAAACAACAAAAAACAAAGACTCGGATTTACAAGACCACAATTAGACCCATAATGACATATACATCGGAAACCAGACCAGAGACAGCAAAAACGAAACAATACTGGAGACCACTGAAATATTAAGATGAATATCCGGAAAAATGCTACTAGATAGGGAAAGAAGCGAAGACATACGGCAATCATGCAATATTGACAACATAAATGAATGAGTTCTACAACTCAAGAGACAATGTAGATCTAGGCCCAGGAAAAGGACAAATCGAAGAAGAAACAGGTCAAGGACCTATTATAGAAGTTAAAAGTAAAGAAGAAGACATATTCCAACACCTGGACGCTGATCATTGGTTTAGATACTGTGTGGATCCAATTCTTTTTTGATATCAGAACTGTTAAGAATTCCTTCGTCGTCTAATTCCTGGTGATCCATTATTGTAAAGATCAGCATGATATAGTTTTTTCAGAGATTTTCTATATCATTGCCCAGTTATACTGATATTAGAGGAACGTATATCCAGGGTAATTCCTTAGGGCTAATAACATCTAGGCTTTATTATTGTTAAGTCTTATTACTTAAATATTTGGTTTAGTCTTACCACTAATTAATCAAATAACTACCTTATAAAACAAAATACAACTGCAATATGTTAATCTGAACATGACAATTTATCGAAAGCTGTCATTGTTTAAAAAAATTAAGTTTTTTGGATAAACAGTGTAAGCTTTATCACAAAGTTTAGTGTTTAGTGTTCTTATTACTAATATTTTTCCAGTGTTTACTAACATTTTCCAAAGCTTTTATAATGCGGTTAATTTAAAAAGAAAAATAATAGGATAATTTCTCTTTGAGTCCATTAACTTTTGATTAAATCTCCCCTTTTTTCTCTTAAAGCTCTACCACGCTAATCTCAGTTCAATTAAGTTACATAAAACGAATATCCATTAGCAAATAGACCACCCACTAAGATTTAATACAAACAACCCTCAATTTTCATCGCCTAAGGAGATTGTTCTCTTTTCTCATTTATTCAGTAATAAGTGTTGGTTATTAAATAGGCTACTACGATTAATACGTCTTGCTTGTTCCAAATTAGAAAGCTCATCTTTACAGTGTTGTCGCAATTGGAAGAAAAGATCATTCTTAGAGTATTTTGTAAACAAGTATTTTGTAAAACCGTGGTACATAACAATACATCTATTATGAACAACCACCACTTTGAATCCTTATTCTTGACTGAGGGAGTAGAGCTTAATTAGATCTTTGTTTTACTTGGTTACTTCTTTGGGAAGCTTCAATCTCAGTCAAGAATAAGGGCCCTGATCTCCATATTTCACTCGGTGAACTCTGGGAGCGCCTATAAAGGTATATCGTCAGAGTCAGGGGATCATATTTCCTATTCATCTCCCTCTTTGGCTCATCCTTTCTTCCTCCTCTTTCACAATAGTCGGTAACTTACCCAGATCTACCTTCATCTCAATTCTTTTGGCTATCCATCTCTTATTCTTCTTCCACTTTCTGGTAGTGTAGGTACTGAAGCTGCGATCTCCCGTTAAACTCTGGCTCAAGTGATACCCTAACGTACTATTTTTAAATTCCTTTATCACCTATTTAGGTCCTTTATTAGCGTTTTCGCCCACTTTCCTCTGCCTACTTTCGTCTCCATTTATCCTGGGTTTCTTGTATGTTTTTCCTCTGTTTCCTGCCTTCTTTATGAATCCTACCCCATTCCTCCACCAGCATGGTGGTGATGGTGCTCCCGTAGTGATTTTCTTCATCCTGCACGCTGAGGCTACCCTTGTTCTCCCGTTTTTTGCAATGATAAAACCCCACACTGAGCCCCCGTACAGTATGATAGACCTCACTACATCCCAGAGCAAGTTTCCTTGCGTCTAATGACGGACCTCTGATATTGATTACAATGAAAATTTAATAGATACATACCTCCTTTCAAAATAATAAAGGCATTTTTTTTCTTAGCAAGATATTTTAGGTATCTTCATGTGTGTTGTTGGGTAAGAATTGCACCGCCTTATTTCATTCTGTGGATAAAAGCCGAAGAATAACAAATTCAAAAAATGGGCTGCAGAATTTATTGGGTCAGTAAGATTACAAAAAGTGATCCCGCCAAAAAAATTATGTGAAATTAGAAGCCAAGGTCATTTTTTGGCTCAGTTGTCGGATGAGTAATTTTAGAACTAAATGATTACAATGTTCTGAAGGCAATTTTTCAACATTTATAAGTAGTTCTCTTGTATTCTAAATTTGCTAGAGAAAACTAACGAAGTGAAATTTCGAGATTTTGTCGATCATAATTATTTACTTTGCATTCTGTATCTGTCTGTATTTGTAATTCTCGAAGGATGGCAGCTCTTTCACAAAGGTTCAAAGTGTTCAAGTGTCTCATTTTGTTGTTCACATCTTTTACATAGTGGGGTGTCAGATAACTCCAACCTGTTCAGATATTTCTTAGGTGACAATAGCCAGTAAGGTTGCTTGCGACCATACGGAAGTTCGGAAGTCCTTGGAAAGTAGTCTGCATTCTTCGCCATAATATTGAACTTGGCTTCTAATTTGACATATAGGTATGTTTTTGGCGGGATTGTATTATCGTATGGTGGTTATTTTGATCATTTAATTAGTTGATTTGTGACGATATAAATATAATTATATAAATTAAAATATATTAGTGTCAAATGTGGAAATTCATGTGGTTCAACATACCTTCTAAATTAAATTTAATGATTTTTTAAATTTCTAATAAACTCTTACTTTCCGAGGGGTTAAATTTATGTCGAAAATTCGTCAAAAAGCTAAATCAACAAGCTAATTAGATCAATTTTTTAACAGCAGTGCGACAATAATTAAATAAAAACGGCTTGTCAAAGAAATATCACAGCGCTTATAGGTAAAAATCATTAAAGTGCCATTCTTAATTTGCCTTGTCATAAATGTACCAGCCAAATAGTTGATGTATATATACATGAGCCAATTAATATTTACATACGAAGAACAATATTTTTTTGAACAACGAGTTTAATTACGTGAAGTTGTTAGAGAATATTGAGGGTGGGATAATTAATTCGCGTCAATCAAATATTTCGTTTGTTGATGCATGCTGCGTTTCAACTCGTGTGTGGTGTGAATTTTCAGTAAATTTAACATAAATGTATGCGGTGGATGATGGTGTGTAGATATAACTGAATGTGACTTGAAGCAGCTGTCGGTAAAAATAAAATTAAGTAAGTTGCTGTTGATTTAATGTTGCTGGCCAAATCTAGACTTTTAAAGTGGAAGGTTTTGATTCAGGACATATTGTTACATTGCATTAAGATGTAATCTGCTCTTTTTTAACTTTGGATTGCGATTTTAACAGCCTTTTTGCTGCTCAAAATTAAAAATAAAAACAGAGGTTTAGCTTTTCTCCAATTATATCATTATATTATTTTATTATATTATTTTAGAACCTGATATTTTCTTTATTCACCACAACTACCCTCCACTGCTTTACTCACCTCTAAACATTATCTCCACCATATTTTTCCAAAACACCGCATCCTTGAGTTTTTCCTCCAAGTTCTTCAGCATTTCTTCGTTCTTCCAGCCTCTAATTGCGTATGCTACATCATTTCCACTTCACACTATTTCACACATTCCGTTACACTGCTAGAATGTCACCGAGCTCTGATTCAGGCAACTGGGGACAATAAAATCACAGTTGTCTAGACGAAATTATACGATAGTTCAAAAGGTAACCACATCGCTGACTTTTTGCCCAGAGATGTTGCTCGATCTATGAACTTTGAACCCGAAACCTCCATAGGACTAACAAAGTCAGCAATAATTAACCAAATCACGACTTTCATCTGTTATTTGGTAAGATACAGGGAGCTGTAGACTTTCAAAGAAGTTTTCCAAACAAGTATACAGTCAAAAAATGACCAAACAACAACTGAAACTAGTGATCTTAATACTAAACGGTCACTGGGGTCTCCAAAAACACCACAACATAAGAGAGACCCCATTCAGGGACGTCGATGATTCTTATTCTTCATGTCACTCTCGGAATGGCCGTTTTGGGGATTATTTGTAAGGCAGTTTAAAATTAATATGACGGCCAGTTGGCGTGGTATAATTTTGTTTATTTGGTACAGTTGGAGCAATTGGATCAAGAGTATGTGATCTAAGTTGTCTGCTATCAGAAGGAGGCTGATGGATAGTCTGTAACTTCTGTGGAGATGGAAACTGATTTGTTTGAATATCCAAAAAAGCAATTTTGACGCGGTCGACGCTCACTACAACCTTCAATGTTTAAGTTTGGCGTTTTTCCATCCTCAGAGTGTCTAACTATGGGGAAAGGCTCAGTGTATGGTGGTTGTAGTGGACGACGAACAGTATCGTCCCTTAAGAATGCATGTGAAGAAGAAGAAAGGTTTTTAAATATGAACTATGAAGGTATGCAGTGTCTAGAGGCAGCAGTAGGTCGCACGGTCGACATACTTTGTCAGAGCTGCTCGACGAAATCGGCTGGGTTTTCAGACAAGTTTGAGGCTGTAGAAGAGGCGAGCATTTCACCTGGAAGGCGTAGGCTTTTGTCATAAACCATTTCTGCTGCTGTCGCTTTTATATCTTCCTTGAAAGCTGTCCGCATGCCAAGTAAAACGTATGGAAGAGACCTCACCCACGACCAGATGGAAGGTTAAATGTTCCGAGTGGGGCGGAATTGTGTCGAGAAACCTTACTGCGCTGATATACCACGCATGTTTGAGCCCAGTTGCGACAGTCTTTTCTAATAGAAGTCCAGACGTTTCACTCAGTTACCAGTCGAGTGGTGGCAGTCCCCTTTTATGTCTATGTGCTTTCACCTCCTTGATGTTACTCCAGAAGATCGTACGGAGGTCAATTTAAACTAGCTATAACAATTTAACTTTAATATTCTTGATATTATATAACAACCTTTTACAAATCCCTACAAATCTATCTGACAGTGACATCTATTAATTTAATTCTCCTAGGTGACGGTTGCCTGAATGGATAAAACGTTGTTGAGTTATTAAAATATTAAAAAATATAGGTAGTTTTTTTTATTGAACATGGACTTTATATCTGCAACAACGACGAAATTTTGAAAAACCAAAAGAGTACTTAAAAGTTTCCTGCACTACCCGATTATGCTTAATCAATTTCTCTCGAATAGTTTAAAATCTCTCCTGTAATAAACATTATAAAAGCATCAGTTGCAGTAATAAAATAACGTTCCAACGAAAACAGCCCAGAAAAGTTTTCTCATTTACCTCCACCGTGCATAACTTGCACATACCTCGCTGGCAAGTTGGAGTATACGATTTGATAAATTCATCGAAGTCGTTTCTATTTGATTTATGAAAGTTATGTGGTTGGAATATCGAAATTTGGCAGGAAATTTCCCGGAAAACAACACCGGATAATTTCCCAGCAAATCAATAAAAACGACAACCTCTTAAAATTTAATCCTGCTAATCCTGAACTCCACGTCTCTGCAGGGTACCATTAGAGGTGATTTGTGAGTCTAAATATTGGTTTGTTAGCATTTGAAACTGTGCTTCAAGCAGGTTTGAATCCCAGAGTACGCCAGTATAAATTAATTCTGTAAATTATGTTGTAGATTTTGGTGTTTTTAACTACATCTAGTATGTCTAGTTTGGCGGAAACACTTTGTCATGTAAGTGTCTGTTTAATTTGCATTTGCGACTGCAAAAACTAAAATTATAACAACTGATATTAATAGTGTTATTCACGTCGTGAAATTACTACTTCATGCGGCTCTAAAGTCCTTCCCACTTCTTTTATGGACTTTCTGGATCTTAAGTATTAGATATTTCAAATTTTGAGAAGCTTAACTAGGGAATGCTATTTCTTTTTTTAAATTCAAAATGTCCACCAGTGACTTTATGTCGATAAAAAAGTCTCGTAGAGAAAAACACAGGAGCCGCTCTAACCTACCAGAATGTTGTTAATTTAAGTAATGTCTCACTGGCTCATAGTAATGGGGAGGAAAATCTTCTTGCTGAAATGTTTTTTCCTCACCACCACGTTCTTCAGCATGATCTTCTAGTATTGCAAGTAATTTGGGTTTAATGGCATTCAGAAGAAATTCCAGATAAATTTCTTTAGCCAAATTTGCATTTACAAATATAGGCCCAATAATGTTTGATTTTCGTGACTCACTCCAGATTCTATTTCGCTTAGCGTCACCAACAATTCCTGTTCTTTGAATCCTATGTAAAAATCCCTCTACGTACTTTCTGGATATGGATGCCTTTCACTTAAAATACTGATAATTCGTTCTGCTTCATGTATATTATTTCAGCTTCACCAATAACTAATATGACTGTTTCCTGAATAGTCCACAACATATTAAAAATTATTTATTAAATATTTCTAGATAATATTAATAATTATAAAAATAATATATAAGGTCAGAATAAAAAAGTAACATACTAGTCACTAGACTGGCTGTCGGGAAAGTGTCAGAACTGGCCCGCATCGGGTACTCGGGGGTTTTTGAGACCGCTGATCACGAATATAATGTTCAAATTGACCTCTGAGCATCTGTTGCACCAGAATCTGACCCTAAACTTCATCTCCGGGGGCTTTCCTGACACAATCAAAGAAAGTCAACCAAAAATTATTTTGGGGGGTTTTTTGGCCTGCTGAATCAAAATCTGGCATTGGCGAATACCCCACTGGCACCTGGTGCACCGAAACCCGGGTTAGAACCTCATGTCCGAGAGTTTTCTTAAGAAGAGGCCAAAACAATCATAATAGGGCAGTTTATCCCTGGGTTTAAATATATCAAATTTCATCTCAAAAGATTTATCCTAAAGACTATATTCGTGTTGTTTATTTAGTAATTTTTTGAAGGGGGAAATGTTCTTTCTAGTAATTAATATTTCCGCTGTTTCAGAAAATAGATTCAAAAAGTGGTAAACTTACAGAGTACCTCTATAGGTTAGAACATAGATTTAAGTGAACAAAAAAAGAAATCAAATATTTATGATTTTATTATAGTGAACGAAAAATTCCTGTCTTTTGAATGAAGTTTAGTATTTTACAGATTAACTTTATTGTACTAACTCTTACTCTGTGGAAGTCCGTCTTACTAAGAATAACTTTTATTTAATAAATCGCTTTTTAATTACAATGACAACTGTTTCGCTAGAATTAGCATCGTCAGATTGACATATTGAACAATATTCAACTCAGATCAGATGATAATAGTATTATTCGTTATACAGATAGTTATTCTGGATAGTTTTTCTGAGATTTAATGCCATTTGTAATTAATTTTCGTGTTCATTTGTTATAATTTTGTTATTGTAAGATGGCAAAAGTATAAAAATTCGGTCACATTGCGGTTAAAAAACAATAAACATTTTTTAAGAAAATGATTAACTTCTCGCAAAAAAATAATCTAACTCTGTACACTTTCTTTCTGAAAAATTTAATAGTGCCTTTTATGAGAGTATATAGTAAAAGTAATGAGTAAAAATCATGGTTTATTACCTTCATCATTTTCTCGCCGGCTTTTCACGTTTTAACTTTAAACTTCATTTAATGGGTACCGAGAAGAACTAAATTTATTTCATTGCATTTAAAATTTTACAGTAGTACGTGATATTTTGAAAATTATAAATGCGAAATGTGAATTGTTATCCTTTCTAGAAACACATAGAGCGGTTTGAAATTGAAAGAAAATGGGAAAATTTATCGTGTAAAACTGCATTGTAAAACACAAGAGGTATTTTCAGTTTAAACGGACTAATTTATGTAGTACGAATTAAATTGGCTTTTTGGATAATATCAAATACTTATAACAATGTTAAATTAAAATCATAAGTACAGGGTATAATTAAAGAACCTCAGGTTACAGCATAAATATAAATAGAATATTTATGGAAGAATTAAATAGAAAACTAAAATATTTTTATTAAATAATAACAGCTTTGATTGAAAGCGTGGCAGAACACTAGTTTACGTTCGAAAAGGGATTTACTTACTATTATAATAAATTTAGCCCTAAAATTTCATTCTTTGACTGTCTTTTGTTCAGATCAGATCGCCTGCCAATATTTTAGTAGTGCAGTAAATTTAGTTTCTTTTTTAGTTAAATATAATTTGTAGTTATTAATTATATTCTTTTAATTGTTTAGTTGGTGTAGTAAACAAAATAATTTGTGGAAATATTTTGTTTAGTGAGTTAATTTATTAAAATTTTGTTTTTAGTTAATATTACTTTTATACATTTCCTAATTTTCTTAAATTGTTTTTTTTTTATACGTGTATTATTAAAAGTAGGTAAAATGGATTATTTATTCGTTTGTAATTTTTTTCCCCCAGCAGGACACATGCAGACATTTTGCTTATTATATCCTTTCAGGTAAAGTGTACTTTATTATTTTGATTTTTAGAAATTGTCAAATAACATAATATTTTCTTCAGTATAAGTATTAGTATCACAGTAACGTATTTTAGGTAATTTAACCTTTAAGAACAAATACAAGGATTTTAAAATGATTTTAAAATGACAATACTCCTTTATTCATAATTAAACTTTGTAACATGTCTATCGTCATGTCACCTTGCACTATTATCCGACCGTAAACGATACCGCTATTATTAACGTTAAAACCGACCCCGAATCACTGTTAACGCTACTGTACACGAGACACCCCTTATAGACGCTTAACTATATAGCTGTTTAAACGAGGCCGAACAAAAAACGCGCATCCCGCTTGCAATTCAATATGACGAACGTATCCCTTCTGACAAATGACACAAACACGTCTTGAGCGAGACTATATATAGACGAGTACGATAATTTTATATCCTTTTTGACTAATATGCTCATTTGAAGAGTTGGCAAAGCGTCCTAGTATCTCATCTTGGAACTTCCCTTTTGGTTTGAGAGTAGTCTTCAACCACGCTATTAAAACTTGCTTTAGAGTCAAACAATTAATAATAGTTATTAAACAAAAACCACTTCTGCACTGTAATAAATTCAAAATCAATTTTTCACAAACATGCACTTAGTACAAATATATGATTGTTTCAAAGTTTTACTAAAACTAGTGTTGAAACTTTCCAGTAATTTATTAGAACTAGTTAAATACCTATTTTTATTCCGAATGGTTCGGGATCTCTTTTGGAGAGTTTTGCAGTTACAAATTGGCTCCCTGCCTTTTTGGGACTGCCTCCTTTTGGGAGCTAATATTGTTACAACTTGTTCCTGTTCAACTGTAACGTACAAAAATTCTGATAAAGGCGGCAACTAGATATTTAAATATAATTATACTTCTCAAGAAATAATTTATAAATATAAAACCAAAGGCCATAGCTCATCTCAATATCCATTACCTCTACTTACATTTCTTCAACATATAGAGCGACTTTTATGTATGGATCGCCTCAATTATCTCGGAAACAGGTTGCAAGACTTTTATAAATTTTGTTATTTGACGATTTGGTAATACGACCGAGCTTATTGTAGTATTTACATTGTTGTCGGATTTTCCGTTTTTCTGTAAATCTAGTGAACTTTTTTATTTCAAACGGATCATCCTGCATATCTTATGTTGTTTTTAGACTCCTTAAAAAATACCGAATTTTTCATTTAAAATTATCTATTATACCTAAATGTCATAATTTCGGAGTTAAAGCTAACTTTTAAATTATCCGCTCAAAATAATACATTAAAGTGGCCGTGACTGCAATATTAATCATTTTGACGTTTCAATAAGCTACTATTGTTGGTGTTTATTGAAAGTCACAATGGATCGTTTATCTGAAAGAGAACGAATTGTGATTTTAATGATATTGGGATATGGTGATATTCGTAAAAGTCAACAAGAAAGTGTAATATCTTTAATAATTTATATCCTAACCGAAATCCCATAAAAAGATCCACTGTGAGTAAAAAAATATAATCAAACTTGTACAATAAAAGGTTTACTCAAATCAGAACTCAGAAAAACTGCATCAGCTGAAGACAAATCTTAAGATGTTTGTGTCACGTTAGAAGATCCTCATGTTTCGTAAAAAACCGTAGTGATAATTTTACGTAATAATAAATTCAATCCATACAAATTAAGGTTAGTTCAAGAGTTGTTAGAAGACGATTTTAATAGACGTGGAGAGTTTGAGACATAATGATGGAAAAATGTTGCGACCCAAACTATCCAAGTTGTTTTAAATAATATTTTGTTTAGCGATGAGGCCCCTTTGTTATGAACGGAAACGTGAATCGCCATAATTGTAGATGCTGGTCACGTAACAATCCTGGTTGGATGCTCGAACACCACACCTAGCATCCAGAAAAACTTAATGTAGGGGCTGGAATAGTAGGCAATAAAATAATTGGACCCTTCTTCATTGAAGGAAACAATACACGACCCATTGTGACTTTCAGTAGACACCAAAAATAGTAGCTTATTGAAATGTTAAAATTATTTATGTTGCATTCATGGCTGTACTATTTTAACTTGAGCGGATAATTGAAAAGTTAGCTATATCTAACATATAGGGTAATCCGTTTGAAATAACAAAGTTTATTAGATTTCCAGAAAAACGGAAAATCCGACAACCATGTTTTTTTATAAGCTAATACAACTGCCTTTACTATTACTACAATCTGATCACATTTGATCAATGAATAGTTTTATTTTAACTTAAATTAACAAAAGGGTTATAAAAACCAGGAACTCACTCAGTAGTGATTCTTACACACTAATGAAACTAATTTCACTAAGCCGCACTATGCTCTGCTTTTATCACTAATCACATTACCAGCTCAAAAGGCTTTTTCCTTCTGAGTCTTCTTGTAAGGTTTGTGTTGTCGAGAAGTTGGATGGCCTCGATGTTCATATGTTGATGAAGTCTCTGCTCGTGACTCCTGGCAAATTTCATTATCGTGTGATCCACATTTTCATCCCAAGATCTCTATAGATGTCGCTGTTTATAACATTCCCTGAAGCATTTACAATATTCCTCAGCACTTTGTTTTGGAATCTTTGTATAGTGGTACAACCCCAGAGCTGAATACCATATGTCCATACTGGTTTAATGATCTGATTATATAAAAGTAATTTATTATATATTCACAATTTGGATTTTCTACCAAGCAGCCATGGGCTTTCCATCTAAGTCCAGCATCCAGTGTAATACCCAAATACTTTGCAGTGTTAGCATACGGGATGTGGATATCATTAATTCTAATATATATATATCGCTCTTTTATGTTTGAAAAATTTACGTGTACAGATTAAGTTTTATTTAGTTTGATTCTCCAAATCTTTGTCCAATTATTTATTTGGTTAATTGACGCTTGTAAGTGTAAACACTATCATAAACTCGGCTCTATTACAAAATCGTCAAATATAAAATTAATAAAAATAGTGCAAGCAGTTGCTGAGATTCTTCTTTCCGTTTTAGTTGGTATATTTCCGTTTGGTAAAGCCTCTAGAGTTTTCGAGAACATTCCATGACGTTTGAGAAAAGGATGTAATATTGAAGAATTGAATATAAAGGACGACATATCAACTTAAAATTAGTTCGTTTTTAAAAGTTAACAGAATGGTTAGTGGCAAAGGTTATGTCGTCAATGTGGATAGTTCCACATTTTATTTACGTTCAGAAAAATTAA
This sequence comes from Ophraella communa, assembly GCA_035357415.1. Taxonomy (NCBI): domain Eukaryota; kingdom Metazoa; phylum Arthropoda; class Insecta; order Coleoptera; family Chrysomelidae; genus Ophraella; species Ophraella communa. Next base: position 24,719,929 of record CM068994.1, on the reverse strand, counting down.
AAGAACGTTCTGCGAATGTGTATCAAATATTATGAGAACATATTTTCTTCGAACGCTCAGAGAATGATAAGTATAGTGTGTTCAACAATATAGATAGTGCCTACAATAAAAGGGGAGTGAAGGTGATAATAAACTTCTTAGGTACTTTTATCTCAGGTATTGGAAAGTTTGGGTAAAGAATGCAGGTCAGGATTAAATTTGCAAAAATAATAATTTTTTTAATAGAAACGCATATTAAAGGATATTCACAATAAAATTTAATAAAAATTTAAATATGTTGATATATCAATTCAGTTTCACTATTACTATCGTCGTCTTCATTAATTATCAGGGGTTCTATGTTAGTATGAAATGTCATGTATGAATCTTCCACTTTTATAACATGGTTTATTGTTCTTTTCCAACAATCAGCGTCTGGGTCATATATATTTTGCCGGATTAATGCAATTACAGAAGGACATAATATAGGTATAGTAGTTTGGGTCCGCACTTTGTTCTTTAGTTTTCTCCACATATGCTCAATCGGGTTGAATACGCAGTAGTAAGGAGGAAGACAAAGAACTGTATGTCCTTTGAATGCTGCAATTGTGTCACATACATATGTCTTCTGTATGTTAAATGTCAGAACCTCTAAAAGTTGCATTTTTTTATATCCTTCTTCAAAGTACATGTTATTTTGGAGCATAAATTCCTGGATTTTCGCTTTTGTATTTGAAGAGCCTGGAACCTTCTTCAATTGGCGACTATTGTAACTGGCATTGTCCATAACTATGACACTATGTGGGGGTATATTTGGCAGTAAAGTGTTTTCGAACCAATCTTCGAACAAGTCGGCTGTAGTATCTTGGTGGTAACCCAACGACGAATCTTGAATGTTCTTCGCCGAAAGTCCCAAACATTTGATTGGCATCGCACTGTTCCATCGGTTCATCCTTGTGTCGGCATATCGTGGGTATCATACCAGGTCTAATCCAAACAGATTATTGGTCTTTGTAAAAACCTGCACTCACTTATGGCAGTCAAATATTCAAAACGCCATTGCCTAATCCGTTGGGATTCCATAATAACTTGCCTTTTGTCAATTTTGCAGTATTTGAAACCTAGTTTGGATAAAAGTGTCCATAGGTTTCCAATTGATATCCTTATTTCAGTGGAGCTCCTTAGTCCTGTTTGCAATGATCTGATAGTAGGCACCAAGTTTTCTTCTTACATAGAGTAAATAGTTCTTCTTGTCAAATCTTTATCACCGTCATCAGTGGTTCTGGAAACATCACTATCGTTTCGTTTTCGTCTCGGATGAATTGGCCTCGAAATGTGATTTCTCACTGATGATTCCGGTATCCCTGTCAAACCGCTGGTTTCTCTTACAGCAGGAGTAAAAGCCCAACCCCTTAGGACCAGCTTCTGATGAACATTTCTGACGATTTCTTTGGCATCTTTGGCAATAAAACTCGTCGTCGAACAGGAACAGTAACAGAGGGCGCCGCTGATGCAGTTTCCCAAGGACGAAACATTTTTCACAAAAATTATTGAACAGCACAGACTAACTCTCACTACGGGAACACAAATATAAATGATTATACTCAACCCAAATTATACAAATACAAGAACTGATCCTGTGTTCAAATTTTGACCATAAGCAATAAACCATGACAGACGTTTGCATAAAAGTGGTTTATTACCATCAGTCACCTTTTATTGTGGGCACTATATTCTTGAACACAGTATATCTGTTGAGCAAGGAGGGGAGCTAGCCTAACAGCACTCAGACCATAGTTGGCTCACTGTTCATCTTCTCATAGATTAGGTAGACAAGTAGCTCATCTGTAACTCTGCTTCTGTATTATTGGTTTGCTATTGTTTTTTGTTATCTCAATTATTTAAACGTTCACCCTTCACTGGTATTCCTGATGTCCGCTCTTTTCTCTAGGGTTGGCATCAAATCCCTAATATATAAAAAAATCTTTGTCCTGAAAAATTATTTCAGTACTCTTTTCTGTTCGCAAATCTTTATTTTCATCATCAGGGTTCTACAAACAGTGGATCAGTATGTATATCAATCAAGCCAGTATAATATAATGGTAGAAAATTTTTGGCATCGGAATAAAACCAATTTCCCTAGGGAAATTATCATTAGGTGAGGTTTGCACTAAGTACACTTTTAAAAACTATTTCACTTAATTTTTATCGTTTAAGAAGGAAAAATCAAATTGGAGGTTTAATATTAATAAATACTTTATAATATAATACAACATTAATGATTTATTTTTAAAAAATCGCAATTGAAACACGAATTTTATGCTTTTCCACATTTTATAATTGAAGAACAACTAATTCAAACGGTAAACCTGGCTTAAAGTCATGATGTTACGTCAAATGTCAAACTTTTGACAATTTGAAATTTAAACATGTGGCGGTTTGGCGAAGTAAATTTTTACAAGAACTTAAATTATTTTTGGAAATTTTTTTGAGGGCACGAATATTTTGAAAATTATCCGTGAAGCGACGGGATGTTGCCAAGCAACGTGCTTTCGGAAACTAATAAAATTATTTCGTGATTATCACTGTTCTTGAGATATTACTACTGATAATTTTAAACTAATTTAAAAAAGAAGAATAGATTATCACAACTATTTTTATTAAACACATTAAACATTCTTTAAACTTGCTATTTATTATCAAATTTTACTATTTCAGACGACTTTATATAAATTTTAAAATATCATTTACCTAAATAATCAATTTGTAAACGGATTAAGGCATTCAACCCGTTCATATTCTGAATATATATCTTGTTATCAATTTGGTTACTCGAGCTATTCGTAAAGGCTTCAGTTTTCTATTTCTATATGAAATTTAATATTTTTTGAAGGCATCATGTACCAGAAGACTGCAAATAACATCGTAAATCAGATATAGATCATTCGATAAAGTACGTTCGAGTTCTTTGAAAATCCCGAAATCAATATTTATTTTCAATTTCCCGCTTTACTTTGGGCGTTACGTGAAATACATAAATTTAAAATACGTTTCAAATGGGTCAATGAGGTAAATGTAAATAAGTTATTGCGGAATTGATTCGTTATTCAAATGAAATATTGGTTTTTTAGATGATTCAGCGTGCATTCGCTGAAATTATTTGAAAAAAATGCAAAACAGTGTATAGCATTCACTCTACTTAACCTAAAACTTACAAAACAGTATGTTTTTTTCTATTTAACTGATTATGACAGTTAATTCGAAACAATAATAATTTAATAACCCATCAGCTATTAAAAAATGCTTCCCAAGCTGTAAACATTCAAATGAACCTTCAAAAGACTAAAATTATAAGCCCTGGCAAGAATACGTCGTATACCTAGAATACAAGATCAATTTTGAAAAAGAAAATCAAACATTTTTGATTTTACCGGTTATCAGATACTATGACAATTTTTTGTTACGTTTTTATTTAAATGTGTGGACAGTAAGTCCAAACTTTTAACTTTCCGTCTGGGAAAGTTACGGTTACGCTGTGCAAAAGAGATAAGACCTAAACAAACTTGTCCCTCTTTGGAGAAAATGGTGAGTTACCTACTCGAACACATTGTAGGGTCGTACTGAAAACGGAGATAAACAACAAAATTTTAAATTAATTCAATAAAGCCGAAATTGAAACTGCATCAATTCAATTCAATTCAAAGTTGGTAAAGTAAATTTTGTATATCTTACTAGTCAATTTTTAAGGTCATTATGTATGCATTAAAAGGGGGTAGTTAGAAACTTGACATTCTGTTCCTTCATATTGTAAAAAAATTGATTATATTATTGGAAATCCTTTTGATTCATGCATAATTTAGCTAAAATTTTTAACTTTTTTACACGAAAAAAGAACAGTATGAAATATCGGTCTCTCTACTTCCATCACTTTTGTTACTTTCCAAACGGCTGCCATTAAGCTGCCAAACTCGTGAATTCTGTAAGATTTACAGAAATTATTAATTGCTATATATTAAACAACTAAAAATTTGATAGATAATGAATTAAGTTTTTATTCCTTTTGTGAATTCACGTAAAATACTGTATTGAAACATAATATACAATAATCAAAATATGTATATTTCATGATATTTTGTATGGGATTAAACAATAAATATCAGTAGTCCAAGGGTAACCCTGTTTTGGTATAAAAAGTTTTTTAAATATTTTGGTGAGGTGAAGCTTGAAACAAAACCCATCTTTTTGGAAGTTTACAAAATGTATCAGTAACCAATTTGCTTGTAATTTTTATTTTTCCAAAATAATTAAATCTGATACGTACTTATTTTTATTGGAATTATTTCAAATAAACGCTGATTATATTTATTTCTTTATTTCACCATAAAATAAAATATAAATATGTGCACTTTTTATTGAAACAATAGAAACAATAAAACGTAAGATTGGACAGGAAACTCAACTTACTTGATCTGATATTGACATATTATTTATCAAATCGGACAAGACGAAATAAAACAAGTTCACGATTATACACATATGTCCAAAAGTTTGGAATATTTAGAAATAATATATCTACGCCTATGTGTTTTTAAAAACTCTTGTTGATATTTATTTTTAAATCGAAATAATACTAAATTTAATTCGTTTTTGTATTAATTTGGTCATATTTAATTGATTTGGGTGCTTTCACATTATTCCAATTCTTGTTTAAATTTTATTTGAGCTGTTTAAAAATGCCCAGAGACATAATATCATATTTTAATAGGTCTAGAGTAATTGCTTTGTTACAACAGGGCTTTAGTCAAAGTGATATCGCGAATATTGTTGGTGTTACTCAGGGTGCGGTATCAAAAATTAAAAAAAAATCCAAGACACAAATGATGTTAAGAATCGTCCCAGAAGTGGCAGAAGTCGATGTACAACAGCAGCACAAGACCGGCAAATGACATTGATAGCTCGAAGAAATCGACAGGAATCTACAAGTGGCATATCCAGAAAAATTGCTAGACTTGAAGGACTGAATATCTCAAGGCAAACAATTACACGAAGATTAAATGCGGTAAATTTGTATCACAGAAGACCTCTACGTGTTCCCAAACTAACCTATCAACAAACAAATTGTAAGGTTGCAATGGGCTCAAGAAATATTACACCATGGTCCTAACCGGAATTACGTGATGTTCTCTGATGAATCAAGAATTGGCTTGGTTTCTGATTCGCGAAGAACGCTAGTTTGGAGGGTCCCAGGACGACAAGCCCGATTAGAAACAGTCCAACCACATGTTCCATTTGAAGGTGGGAGTATTATGGTTTGGAATGGTATTATGAGAGGTACACGGACGCCTCTCCTGGTTTTGGAGAGAAGAATCACTGGTGCTGTGTACATCGAGGAAGTTTTAAATCCTGTTGTGCGTCTATTCCGGGGGGCGGTAGGTGATGGATTTGTGTTTATGCATGACAATGCACCTCCACATCGAATAGCTGCAGTACAAAATTTTTTGGAAGAAGAAGGAATATCCACATTAAGATGGCCATCAAATTACCCTGAAACACGCATTAAGAAGCGAAACCCTCCTGCTGCTGCTGCTTGTGAAGAAAGGGAGATTATTCCGCAAGCCCAGCTCGACCATTTAATCGATAGCATGCCACACTGCCTACAGTCATGAATACAGGCCCATGGAGGAAATACTGATAATTAATTTTACTTAAAAACCTTTTCTTGCTTATTAATTTATTTTAAAAAATTTGTAATACATTGTACATTTTTCACCTCAAAAGAAAAAATAATTTTTTTGTATGTTTATCTGACGAGATTTATTTAGTATTTGATAGAGTAGCAAAATGATGTTTACTTATATCAAAAATATTATTTATAAAAATTAATAAAAAGATGAAATATTGCATTATTCCAAACTTTTGGTCATATGTGTATATATCTGGGTCAAATTATAAAACCAAACAGCAGAGATCAAAAGATGAGTTAGACTGGCATGGGCAAACTAAGCTACATTCTTAAAAACAAAAGATATCCACAACATCTTTAGACAAAAGATATATAATCAATGTTCTCACTTATGGTTCCCAATCATGGACATTTACAAAAGCAAACATGGACAAAATAAAAAAAAGATCAATGGAAAGACAGATGCTGCACATAAGACTAGTGAATAAAGATAGGATCGAGGGATAAGAGAGAAAACATAAGTAAGGGATGTTAGACAAGAAGTTGCAAAATTGAAATGAAGATTTGCCGTACACAATATAAGACAAAAAGAAGACAGATGGACCAAAATCCTTAAAAATGGGAGACCGTGGGAATATAAACGAAGTAGAGGAAGGCTCCAAATGAGGTGAGCCGATGACATCAAGAAGCACGTGGGATATAGATGGATGAAGGTAGCGACAGACAGAGAAGAATGGAAAAAATTTGGGGAGGCCTATGTCCAAAGATGGACCGAAGAAGGCTAAAATGATCTTGGTGTACTGGTCTTGTCGCCAAAATGCCATTCCTGATGTGGCTATCGAGAAGTTTTTCCTTTCTTCAGTACGAATAACATAAGACTGATTGGAATAAAAGTTTTAGCCGTCTTTTTTCCAGATGTTTCTGGTTTTGATATAAATATCGCTCTGATACATCTCCAGGTATATGGGATGAGTTTTGTCCCTTACTTTATCCAGCAGATTAATACAGCATCTCTCTGTACACTAACATCTAAAAGTACCTCGTAGACTTTGTGTAACCTTTCCAAACAAATCAAAACATTATCTAAATGTACGATGCCTTTTCAATTTTATTAAAATCACTTGGTACCAAAATTTAAAAATAGTTTTATATTCAGAATGTTTGAAGTTTCTGAAAGTTTTCTATTGTTCCGCCCATATTTACTGTACAACCAGATGTTTTATTTTTGTAGCTACAGTTCACTTGCATCAACGAACTCTTTCGTTTTTTTTTTGTGCAATAAAAGACTGTCTATAGCTCGAATTACCCAGTTAATTTAACTCAATTATAAAACGTCTGTTGTGTCGTTTCGTTCCTAATTAATAAAAAGTTGATATTGTTAAAGACGCATTATTTCCAGCGAATAATTTTGTCTGGAAAACTTTTCCGAACTACAAAAACCGTTTTATTTCGCGCAGTTCCTTCTCTGAGTTAGTCATTTCCATGCCATCAACTTCTGATCATGTCGAGCAACAGCTGGACCCCCGGATGATTTAAATTCTTGAAAACTTTTACACCAGAGGGAATTTTGAGCTTTTGCGGAATACAAATAATAAATTTCTTGCAAGTTTTACTGGTATATAAAGTTTTTATTTTTTTTGTTGAAATTGGTTAGGAAAAAAAGTTAGGGCTAATTCAGGAAAGTGTCATCTGCACTATTGTTGAATGTGTCAGTTGGAAGCTGATTTATCATTAAGGATCAGTCAACATTACTTTTAATCCAGTTAAATTGACGAGAAAATAAATAAATAGTATAAATACATTTTTTCTAGTTATATACTTTAATTTTTACTTAGATATTTAACTATTGGTGTAATTAGATAATATTTTTTTATATTCATTATATCTATTTAATTGACATAAACTTGACATTTTTATGTTGTTAATCATCCATCAATCACTACTTGACGTATTGACGTTTTTTTATTTCTTTTTTTTTCCATAGCTAATGTTAACAGCAAGAGTAGATGAAATTTACAAATTCAAACACATTAAGGATTAAAAACAGCTGAAATTTTACAATAAACATTATTAAAAATATCTATTTTTGGAGCATCCGAACTTGTACTTGTTTGCTTAAACATTTGATTCGAGGTACTGGATTGATTTTCAGGTCCGTCAAGTATACACTTGGATACAGCAATTTTATTGCTTATTGACTCTTCAATGTAAGATTCTGGAACGGATGGCGATTTCCATCCACCTAAACGTTAAAGTTTTACTAGATTAGCTTCAGAATTTTCGAACAAAGTAGGTGACGAATTTCTGAATTTGCTAGTTTCAAAAAATCTGCAATCTTCTTGGGGATATTATATATGGCGTTAATCCCCACCGGTTGAGTAGTGCACTTTTGCTGTCGGTAATTCACAAAAAACTTACTGTGAGGTACGATTTTGGGGCATAAAGCAATACACTTTCTCACAATTTTCAAGAAACTCTACCTTTTTTTGTCAGTAATACAAAACGAAATATCCTGCTTGGTTTTAGTATCAGATAATGAAACGATTATCACCGATTTTCTGTCGTCCACATAAAAGTGAACAATAAACTTTCTGCTTCCAACGCTGCATTTTCTACATCTGATGGCAGGTTTTCCTTTTCTACACAAAACACAACAATAATATTCTCCGCAAAAACCAAAACCCAACATTTGTTTGACATTTGTTGACAGAGTAATTCAAATCCCTAGCAACGCAGCAACATAATTTTAAGGTCAAAACCAGGTAATATAATACAATGGAAGTGATAACCAGACCGTCGGCGTCGTGAATTCCTAATAAAAATAAGATAGACAGTTCGCAGGATCTTGAAATGAATAATAAATGGGAGGGAACGACATTGGGTGAGATTACAGAAAAGAGGGCAACTGAGGTAACGGAAACGAACAAGTCGAAGAAAGCTGGCATTAGAACTGTAACAGTATCTGTTAACATTTTAAGCACCTGGTATCCTAAATATGTAGGTAATTAAATTAGTACCGCGAGCTCCATCTTTCCGAAAGAATTCTTAATAATAAAATAATGAATACGGTCTCTATAATTATAATTGGAAGTTCAAAGTAGCTACACTACGAGGTGTGCTAATGAGTTGTCATTATGGGGTTTTATTTATCTCCTGTCTCATTTCTTCGATTCGTTTGCTGTCATATACAGGTATGTTTTTTCCCAATTTTATAATTCCTTTTTGTTGAAATATTTACAAAACATCGAAAATTATATTATATTTTATTATATCAGATGAGAATTTCAACATATTTCTTTATTATTCGAAGAATCTTTTTATGGCAATTTAAAAGTATTACTAATATTTTTTTATAAAATAGCTAGTGAAAGTACATTTCTGGAATTTTGATTAATATGTAAGGTTGTTACAAAGTAAATTTAATTTAATAATGTATCTTTTGTAATCTACTGTAATACGTTCTCATCTAACTGTAGATTTCGGACTATGTTGATTTGTACTTTTTGTCCCAAAAAATGTAAAAGTAACACGTGTTTGACTTGAACATATCATCTCTTAACTTGAAGCATCTTCTAAACTTGAAGATTTTGTAAACTTGAAGATCTCGTAAACTTGAACATTATTTAAACCTGAACATCTTTAACTTGATCATCTCTAAGAATGGATCATCTCTCAACTCTAGATCATCCATAGACATTTTGAACCATCTAGACAGTGCCGTAGCGACCCCAAGGTACGGCAAAGGGTCGTCAACTGGTATTAAAAGATAAGTTTTATTGTTATATATCAAGTTTACTGTCCACGTATTTTTCTTTTTTATCTAAATTTATATTTATCTATATCGTTACAACTATATTAGAATAATTCGTTTGAAAGAACTGTTTGAGGATTATTATTTTTGTGTTACTTATTATCAACTTCATTCTTATTAGCACCAAGGAAATCTATTTATCTTTTATTGGTTGGTACATTTTTATTTTAATTTTTTTCATAGACAGTTTTTTCTGACATCTTTCTTTCATCTTATGATACTTATTTAAATAACTCAACTTAAAACAACTTTCCTCAGTAGTATCATAAAAAATAAAAAGATTTCTGTGGCGCCCTTATTATTTCTTAGAGAAACAAATATTATACTATAGTCAGAGCTAATGCATTTACTCACCCCTAGCCGAGGTATTTAACTATCATAATTTTTACTGTGACAAACATTTATAAATTTTGTTATATATTGAAATATCTAAACTAAATATTTTTATAAATTCACTGTCAACATTTAAATCATATCACAAATTGACGCTTAACGCTTAATATTATTACAGAACTTGCAAAGGTTTTGAATGGATTATTTTTCTCTTTTCATATCGAAATCAATATGGCATCCTCTGTAGTACCAAATGCCGTTACGGCTCCTATTAACTTATCCTTTACACTGGATAGTTGTTAGTTGTACTAATAAAACCACTGGTAGTTTTTTCAATATTAACCGAAATGATTGGCTGGCATTTACATTGAAGATTAAGCGTTCTCATTGGAGGAAATCACAAAACCATAAATCGATTACAATTTATTCACAACAATTCATAAAAAATTTCCCTTTGTAAAAATATACCTATATTTTTCCGATGTGTGTATATCAATATTCCATCGTTTGAACGAGATATCCAAATTCCTTTTCTTTTGTATCAGCAAACTTTTCCCAACCATTTTCCTTAAATAAAAACACCCAAACGAAAGAATCTTTTTGACCCGATAAAAAAAACTTAAAAAAAAAGGAAATTCCTGCTTATCGTAAGCATCAATCTCGGTTCTTTTAATTTACAGTTACCATTCCTTTTCGCAATTTCTTCTTCCAATTTGCTTCCGATCTAATACCTAGTCCTAAGTCAATCGAATACTAATGGTTCGTAACAAGTTTTCATTTTACAGGATTTTCCATTTTCTTTAGACACCAAAGATGCAGGCGTTAATGTACAAAATTGCGAAGAATTGTCTTGTTTTATTTGGTGTATCGTCAAGGAAAAGTTGGATACGTAATTATTTAATGGAGTAAATTATACTGTGCGTCCAAAAAATAACGCATAAATTCATTATTGGTTGAATGAACAATAAAATTAGAAATTCCCGAAACAAGTCGATTTTTGATTTTAATTTACTATTGTTATTTACTATTGTTTCAAATCATAATCTAATATGGGTGAACCATTTTCGTGTAATAACGTTATCTCCATTTTTTTCAAATGGAACCCCCCTTTTTTTTTAACTTCCAAATTGATCTAATGAAAACCCAGAAAGAAACAGGTACCGGATCTGGGGATACCGGCCAAAAGTAAGCAAAACTATTTGTCAATTATCGAGCTTTCGAATTTATTATAAATTCTTCTTCAGAATACTAGAATCAAAAATGAACATTAGTAGTAAAATGAGTTAATACTTAGTTAGAAAAGGATTTACTTAACGGAAGTTTGAGTAAGCTGCTATGTAAAACTAACTAATGGAACGACAACTGTCAAATTTTTAGGCGTACCTTTTATGGTTGGTAGTAATTAAAAATCATATGGATTTAATTCTAACGGAGCCATCTATCCAACAGAAAGAAGACTTACCTACCAAAGTAATATTTATATTCTTAGTATTATTTTTTTTTTTCATACTGTACGGTAAAGTGACATTTCCCGGACTCGTTTAATTCCGGTACACTTGTACTTTACAATACTCTTCAATTCTCCCAATGTTGTTTGAAATAATAAGTGAATCAACATAAACTAAGCTTTTATTCTAGTTTTTGAAGATTGACATTAATTGTACAACTGCTGTTGCCAGCAATATGTATTAATGGAGTTGTTGATGGATTTACAGTGTTTTCTGTTATTGCGGAAGACGAGTGGCTGTGATGTAGCACTTCAACCAAAGTTTCGCCCCTTTGGATCATTCTTGCAATCTTGTTTTTGCCTTCAATCGATTCTTCTGTATACTTTTCTGCAACTGAAGAACTCTTCCATCTACCGTGCTGTTTTAGAACTTTAAGGTCAGCTCCAGCATTGGCCAACAACGTTGAGGATGTCCTCCTGAAGCAATGGCCTGTATACTTTTCTGGTTGGTCTAGTTTTAAGAACTCAGCTATTTTCTTAGGTGCTCCGCCAACAGTATGTATACCAGCTCTTTGAAACAGACATTTTCCTTGTCGATAACCCACCAAAAGATCTTTCAGGGAGACGTGTTGCCGTAAATTTATGTATTTTATAAACACATCCAAATAGTTAACCTCATCACTGTTAATCACAGTGAAAGCTCGTCGAATATGCGTTTTTGTCTGGTTAATCTTAACTACTAGCTGAGTACCCGTATACTCCACATCACTAACTTCTAAATTATAGATCTCTTTCCTTCGGCAACCTCCAGCAACTCCAAGTAACGCTATCACTTTAAGTAATGGATATTCTTTATCTGGAGCGTCCCTCATAAAGCTTTCAATTTTTTTTCTTTGTTAGCACTTTCGACTGGTTTGGCTGATGGTCTACATTTTGTTTTTCCAAAAAAGCTATCAACTTTGGGAAACTTGATAAGTTGACATTCTCATTAACCATAATCATTAATTAATCTAACAGTCGGGACCCAATAACGCAACCAAGAAGCTCCAATCTTGATATATTTATCTTTTTCAGTGGTGCAACTCTAGATTTAGCTTGTACTAATTGAACCTTAGTATTTGAACCATCATTAGTTTTGAGATAAATCACAGTAGCATACGCTAATTTGCTTCCGTCTGAAAACATATGTAGCTCTGCTGTGTCCATGACCCCATTTGCCATATTTCGTGGAATTTTAAGTTTGCTCAAAAATTCGGTTTGTTCGCACCATTTCTTGAACTTTATTTTATATTCTTCGGGAACTTCATCGTCCCAGCGTAACTTTAAATTCCATAGTTCCTGAAGCACAACTGTAGGGGTTAACATCGCTGGGGCAGAAAATCCAATGGGATCAAACACCTTTTGAACATAGGCCAAAATGTGGTGGTATCCAGGTTCCAATGTCTAAACTTAAAGTGTCTTCTTTCCTGTCTTAAATTAATCCTAGAACTTTGGTAGTTGAGTCTGATAAGTAAGATAGGTTCTGATTGGTCGCAATCTTCTGTTCCAATAGTGGTGCATTCCCATTGACGTAATTCGAACTGACATTGTCTCATAATGCTAACAGCTTGGTCGAGTATTTGGATCATAATGAAGAAGGGTTGAATGTTTTTGACTGAAAATTTGAACTGTTGAAAAGGATATTCTTTAAAAAAAACTGTTCTTACCACATCCAAAAAGTAAGCCAACATCACATTTTTATCAGCACTACTTTTCAAATTGTGTTGTTCACGCCAGTTGCAAAACAGGGCATATTCTTTTTCATATCTTTTAGCAGACTTAACTGGAATGATTTGCCCTATCGCAGTTTTCTCAGCAGTTTCATCTAATTTCAGATCAATTTTCTCCGCAGATATTTCGTGTGTGCAGAAAAATTCAATATGTCTGTCTTTATTTACATTGTTACTTGGTAACGTGATTTACTCGATCAAATGATTGGTCGTTGTCTATTTCTATTTAATTTTTTTGTTCAAATGACTACTTCTTGTGTGTTTTTCGACAATACCTTTGTTTTTTTCTTTAACCGAACGCGTATAATAGTCATTTTGGAAGACCCAACACTGTGTGTTAAGTATGGTTTTCATAGGACGTCGTGTTGAAATTTATTGCTTTAATAACGTTCCCTTATTTCATAATATATTAGAATTCATTTAATAATTTTTATCTATCGAGTTTTTTTTAACTTTTGTTAAAAGAGGCTAAAAGGTTTAATATATTTTCATATTTTTTCGCGTTATTAGGCCCGTAGGCTTGGTTAATATATATTTTTATTACCAGCTTCCCAAAAACCATAGAGTTTTTAGATTTACTGCGCTACTTTAGGTCCCGAATCCTACGTGATACATTTTCGAATAATAAATTTCGCCCACACACACACACATACAAGTAGAAAATTGAATTGTCAATAAGAGGTAACGTACTGCCTGTAAAAACGCGCCCCTCCTTGATCCCATACACTATGAAAACGTATATTATAAAGACGGGATGAATTTATTTCCTTACATCTATCTTGTGGATGTTATCAGACGGCCTTACAAACAGTAAATTGTACTACGAACGTGACTTTTCGGATCCTTAAGTTCCTTTTTTTTTCGACCCCCTCTGACCTTTCCTTTCCTCGAGCGACTGCATAATAATGCAAGCGGACGAAGGACATTTTCTTCGGGATTGCGAGACCGAGATACAAAGGTATATGTCAGTGGCTAGGCGGTATTTTCTCCCGTCATTCGCTTCACTTTTACCATCAAATAGCTAGGAAAACCGACCGAGGGTACTGTGTTTGTGAAATACAAATAAGAAAAGAGAAATAAGACCGTGATCTCCATCTATACCGTAATATTCAAGTCGGGCCTTAAATTTGATATTTTCATGTTTATTTGAACATACAGTGTGGAAACCACATGGAATAAAATTATTTATCTACGATCATAGCATAATACAAACTTTATTGATGTGAAAACCCCACTGTAAATTTTCATTTTACCCATCGATAACCTAAAGATCTTTTATTGGTTCTTTTATTGGTTCCCCATTACGTTGGCAACAGCTTTCAGTTGCTACGGTGATATAACCAAAAATTCAAACAAACAAAAATACACAATTGACAGCAAAAACGTACAAAGTGAAATTCGTGGATTTTAAGGTAGTTTTTTGTGACTGTAACTTTAAAAAATGTCCTGACATTCGCAATATTACAACGACTGCAATAGAAAATCTTCTACCACAAAAATCACGGCACAAGTATGATACGAATGTGTTTATGATAAGTTTTTAAAGTGGCGAGCAAAACAAAATACAACATTGTTTTCTAAAAATATTGTATTGAGTTATTTTGTGATGCTGGCAGAAAAATATTCATCTTCTCTTTGGAGTTATTATTCGATGCTTAAGAGTACTTTAATTATTCATCACGATATACATATTGAGAATTATAAAAAAATTTTTGTAACGAAAATCCGAGGCATAAACACCTAAAAAAGCCAAAATTTTAACCTCTGAACAAATAAAGAAGTTTATCGAGAAAGCACCCAATGAAAAATATCTTGTAACGAAGGTAAGAAACACAGATTGCCAAAACAGTTAATACATATCTAAATTTCTATAAGGTCGCTGTAATAATGGGTACCTGCCGATCCCAAGAATTGCACGCAATAAAATTAGAGCACATTGAAGATTTGGATCGAGCTTTGCTTGTCAAAGTTCCTGAAACTAAAACCAAAATTGGTCGGAGTTTCACAGTGACTGGAGAATTTTATATTTGCAAAAAATATATCAGTCTTCGCCCAACCAAAGTACAATGTTCAGCTTTTTTCTTAAATTTTCATAATAATAAGTGCACAAAAAATTGGTATCAACAAACTAGCTGCCATTTTAAAAGAAATTAACAGACCATGTATGTACAAGCAGATCTGTAAGTAATGTTAAACATATAACTACAGAAGTTAATAGTACCACCTCTACTACAACAAAGAATAATAATTATTCTGATATCAATTTTGATGCGAACTTTACTATTAATATTTATAATAAAAATGACAATATGAATTAAGTTTAATAGTTTCATGTTTAAAAATAAACTATAACGAACTAATATATTTTTTTATATACTTGATCGTAGATAAAGTGTAGTATTATACTCGCAAGCAAAGGTTTTTATCCACTCAAATGATTCTTTCATTTCCGTGGATAAAAACCTTCTTTACTTGCTCGTGTAATAATATACTATTGTGGGGATAGTTTACAAGATTATAAAAAACGCTGGGACCCTTCAACTTTGAAATTCGACTGTGAGCTTTTTAAAAATAAATTTAAATGTACACGCAAGTCTGGCATCGTCCATGATCTATATTTTTAATGAAACACCCTGTATATTTTTATGATTTTGTCACAACTAAACATATTGGTCTGAATCTCAGCTAATCATTTTTGTAATTTAAATTTCATTATCTAAATGGTTATTTGGGTTTCAAAATTTAAAAAAAATATAATTTTTTTTTACTTTTAATTTTAATTAAACCAAATTAGCTAATTTATATTTTTTAACTTATCTAGCTTAATAAACGTATCGTTAACAGTCTTTCTTTTTTTACTTCTCCAAACTTTTCCCGAATATATCGTCCAAGAATTTCTTCATCCAAGTCAGCATCCAAATCAGCAATCTCTTTGGCAATTATTTATTCAATATAATAATAGCTACTTTTTATTGGTACTTGTTATCCTCTACTTAACAATATTTTCTCTTTTAGTTTCTTAACTTTTAGCTTATTTTCTTTTCTTGGAAACCATCCATCTATTTGTTTGCAATCTTCAGTTTTCTAGCACTATCCCACCCCTTGTTAAGCAAAGCAAAGTCAAAATATATGAAAACAACAATAAGATCTATTATAATATATGCGACAGAAACAAAACCAGACTCAAATAGAACCCTCCGAATGATGAGAACAGTCGAAATAAGAACACTAAGAAATATACTAGGCAAAACTCTACACGACAGAATAAGAAGTGAAGTCACCAGACAAAAATGAGGGATACAGGACATAGGAAGGTGGGTCAGACAGTGACGAAGATATTGGAACAAACATATTAAAAGAATGGAGGACAGGAGACTCATTAAAAGTGCAAAAATGAATAATCTAATAGGAAAACGACCACAGGATAGACCACCAAAACGATGATGACCTTATCGTCCGGAAAATACTTGAATGAAATGAACAGGCAGTAGCCTACTAGCATAAATATTAACGCTAGAAAGAAGATGAAGAAATATTCATAGCACTGTCATCAATGAACCTGATGAGTTGCTTAAGAAGTATAGGACTGAACCTGTGGGTGAGTATAGGTCAACCACCATTAAAAATTTAACGTTTTTTAAGTCAAAATTGTAAATTTTGAAATCGATTATAGCATCATGGAGAAAAAACAAATAAGTATTTGAAATTTAATATTCTTACCTTAAATTATTTATCTAAAACATCGAAATTGATATTAACCCTGTCTAATTAAATAATTCCTATAATTATGGACCAACTAACCCTTTGTCTAATGAATTGATTTCTATAATTATGGATCAAGTTTCTCCAGTAGAATTTGGGGCTTTTGGCTGTTGGAAGAAGATAAATACGTTTGCTTAGCATCTTAAACAGTTAATATAAGTACTTTTATAAGATTAGTAAACTTATTTTAATAAATATTTGACTAAAACAACTTTAATTTAACTAGATACGGTTAAATATTTGCTTTCTGATATAAAAACCAAAATTCAGTTATACAAATTCCACCTCTTCTGTTAATTTAACCCTTATGTTTAGTCCATCTCGTTCATGAATGTCCCGTTAAACGATATCAAAGAAAAAAACGTAAACTAAATTAGTCTCCGCCAACTATGGCTTTTCCTACGATATCCTATAATTCAACTTACACCGAACGCTGCTATATTAAGTAACTTTGAGTTCTCGAAACGATTCAAAACTGAAGAGATCCTTGGGCACTGCTGTTAAATAGCAACTATTGTACGAACGCTGAACTGCATTTCGGCTTAGAGACGTAATTAGTTCTCTCATTGTTTTGGTAACTTGGGTCCATTAGAGCAGAACTTTCTCTGGGCAACTCTAAAATGTATATTGAGTTTCTCTTCATAAAGTTAACTATTCAATGCTCTAATGTATTGACGAATAGTAATTGCTCCTATTGAATGAAGGGAGTCATGGATGGTCGAAATAGAGAGAATGGAAAACAATGAAAATCAACAGTATATTTGTTACATGATATACGAGATCCAGTGTACGGTTGATTAAACATTTTACCAATGTTCTTTTAATGTGTGTCTTTGTTTTGTTTCAATGAAATACTGCCACACCACACGGTAAGGGATTTCAATTCTCTTTTTCTTTTTTTTGATGTATTCTAAAACCTATTATTATTACGCTGTGAACTAAACAACATAATGGTATTATTGTGAATAAATTTAGTCTCAATATCAAGTAAAATTGTATTTGTTATCTGTATTTTAAAACTGGAGTACAAAATTAACCATTTGAATGTTATTTTAAGCTTTATTAACAATAACCTTTCTCTTATTTTTTACTGTTTATACAATTTTTACAAAAACAGTTCCGCACAAACTTTTTGTTTATATAACAGGTCGGCTGAAAAGTCCCCGGTCTACCATAGTAAAACACAATATTTTGACAAAATTCATTTTTTTATTCAACATAGTTGCCTTCAAGGGCGATACAGCGATTATAGCGACCTTCCAACTTTTCGATACCATTTTTGTAGTACTCCTTCGGTTTGTCCTCAAAATAGGCTTCAGTTTCGGCGATTACCACAGTATCAGAGCCAAATTTTTTTCCCGCGAGCATTCTCTTCAGGTGAGAGAAAAGGAAAAAGTCGCTGGGGCTAGATCTGGAGAATACGGTGAGTGAGGAAGCAATTGGAAGCACAATTTATGCAATTTTGCCATCGTCTTCATTGATTTGTGACACGGTGCATTGTCTTGATGAACCAACACTTTTTTCTTCTTCATATGGGGCAGTTTTTTCGCGATTTCGGTCTTCAATCGCTCCAATAATGCACAGTAATAGTCGCTGTTGATTGTTTTTCCCTTTTCCAAATAGTCGTGTGTATCCCAAAAAATTGAGGCCATAACTTTGCCAGCTGACTGTTGAGTCTTTCCACGCTTTGGTGGCGGTTCACCGGCCGCAGTCCACTCAGCTGACTGTCGATTGGACTCAGGCGTGTAGTGATGGAGCCAAGTTTCATCCATAGTCACATATATCGACGCAAAAAATCGGGTTTATTACGACTTAACAGCTGCAAACACTGCTCAGAATCATCATTTCTTTGCTGTTTTTGGTCGATAGTGAGCACGCGCGGCACCCATTTCGCACAGAGCTTCCGCATACCCAAATATTCAACACGTTCCTTAGATATTTTTAGAGTGTCAGTTATCTCGATCATATTCACTTTACGGTCACTCAAAATCATTTTGTGGATTTTTTTGGTATTTTCGTCGGTAACCACCTCTTTTGGGCGTCCACTGCGTTCACCGTCTTCGGTACTCATTTCACCACGCTTGAATTTTGCGTACCAGTCAATGATTGTTGATTTTCCTGGCGCAGAGTCCGGAAACTCATTATCAAAACAAGCTTTTGCTTCAACTGTATTTTTCCTATCAAATAGCAATATTTAATAAGCACACGAAATTCTTTTTTTTTCCATCTTTTTGAAAATAACAAAAGTTGCTTCACTAAAAATGCAATATCTCACAAACTAATAGTCCGACAGCTGTCAAATTTTTACAGGAATCTTTTGAAGGTTGATACTATCTAAAAATGAAATGGATTTAATTCTAGTGTCGTCAT
Source organism: Ophraella communa (assembly GCA_035357415.1). Taxonomy (NCBI): domain Eukaryota; kingdom Metazoa; phylum Arthropoda; class Insecta; order Coleoptera; family Chrysomelidae; genus Ophraella; species Ophraella communa. The sequence goes on along the minus strand of CM068994.1, from coordinate 24,700,775 downwards.
CTATAGGTCACACCGGGGACATCCGACCTGTTATAGTCCTAGACCTAATATCAAAGGAGAAGGAACAATTTATTTTTTTCCTTGCTCCAAAATTAACTATTTCTAGCCGACTGGAATGTTTTGAACTATTTCTTCCGATTAGATCATAGAGCTGCTCAATAAGCGACAACTCCGCACGGTTTGTTTGAATGATACCACGCGCAGAAGCGGTTGTACTATGAAATTTGACAAGGCTCTTTAATTATTTCAAGCATTGTTGCCGAAGCAATTGTAACGAGATTTTGAAGTTTCATTTGGTGTATTTTGGCGAAATTATGGGTAATATTAAGTGAAATATTGGTTCAACATTTTTATTAAAAAAATTGACTATTAAAAAATTATTCTTAATAAGATGGACATCCACAAAGTAAAGGTCAATGCAATCAACTTTTAAAATGTTTACAATAAATATTTTAAAAAATCGCATTAGTTAAGCATTTAGTTTTACATTCTATTTTATCCTCAAGATTGAGAATTGACAACGTCCTTTTAAGGGACAAATGAAATTCTTAGGTAACACCCTTATCTCGAAATGAATATATAATGTATGAAGAGACAAACAACTGGAATGTAAAACGTCAATAACAACATCAAACTTCGTTTTTCGTTTAATACGAGTTATAAAAGTTTCTTTGAAAGTTTAAAAGCGAGTTAAGCGAACCAACTTACCTGTATACCTTTATTTAATTCATAGCCCACCTGCTTTTCTTCGATGTTTTACTTAATCTACTTTCTGTACCTCGGGAAAATGTTTCCTTAAAACGTAAATTTCAGCCGAGAGGCCGTATCACAGTCGAATCAGGCCAGTTCATTAACTGACAGACGATTTTTAAAATCGAAGGAATTTGAAGATTTGGACAAAAGAGAAATTCAATTAAATATGCTAATTTTTAACCAATACTTTTTTGCTATAGTGTTGACCCATTAATTCCGATAGCGTCAAAATGAAACGTAGAAATAATACTCTTAATTAGTTACTTCAATTTAACTGATCCCAATTTATAAATCTGGCGATCATAGTGTACACCAATACCTTTGATAACAACAATAGCTTGTTTTCGAAAAAACATTCTTGCTATCTTGAAAAATATATTGCAGAAAGTTGTCGATTGCCCACGAAAGTTGAATGCATGAGAGAAGCGAGTGCGGTCATTGGCATTTTATAGCCTATACCATTGGTAAAGAAAGTTTGACATTGCAGCACTAACAACGTCCTGATCAAGTCTGCAACCTCAGCAAAATTTAATATTATACCATATTCCACTTTAAAACGTAACTAGTTTAAAATATTTGGGTAGCGTCATCATCGCCGGCTCAAGATGCAACTCCAGACATAAAGACCAGTATAGGCTTGGCAAAACAGGTTTTCCACCATACAAAACATCTGCTGAGCACAAATATATCCTAATAAACCATGAGGAAACTCATGACTCAAAGAGACAGGGAATATTTAGAAGCCTTCGAGAAGGATCGAAAACATTACCTGGACGGAGAAAATACGAACGAAGAAGTATTAAGAGTGGGGGAGAAAAAACTGCTAAAAGTTATAAAAACAAAAGGGGGAAAATAATTGGTCATCTTATACGACACGGGGCTTTTATAAAGAAAATATAGGAGCCAAAGTCGAAGGAAAGCGAGGAAGGGGAAGACCAAGAATAAACTACATGAAACCGATGGAGAGAGCTACACCGACAAGAGTCCTAGTCTTAAATTTATGATAAGTACAATCCCATATAATAGGGAATTCTAGCTTGGGGTAACGTCAATAAAAAATGCTCTACGTACTTTAGATATTATACAAAAAAAACCCTGAATGTATTAAAAAAGATACAAGGATCGGAAAAGGAATCAAAATAATCAAAACACAGGGTGAAATAATATAAAAAGCTGCTAACTGAGAATAGAGAATTCCAGGACGACCAAAGAGACAGTAACGAATAGTACAGTTTGTTAGAAGATGGCGAAGATATCACCCATTCGGAGGTAAAGAAGGTTATAGCAGAAATGAAAAATGATAAATCACTTGGACCGGATTCAAAAGCAATAGAATTGGTTAAGTATGGACCCGAAGTTTTATTTGAAATGTTAGCTCGTCTCTAAGAACAGGAGATACCAGATGAATGGACCAAGAAAAAGTGCGGCAACTATCATGGAATAAGCGTTACGAGCACAATATCTAAGGTATATAGTAAGATTATCAAGCAGCGAATATAAAACGAATTAAATTACCACGAAGAGCAATGTGGATGCAGAGCTGGCAGATCCTATATAGACAATTTCTTTACTTTAAAACAGGTAATTTATAGAAGACTAGCCCATAATATAAATGCACATGTTGTTTTTATAGATCTTTCTAGAGCTTATGATAGTGTCCCTCTGAAAAAACTTGGCGGATGGGCTATTGGCAAAGATGAAGAAGAAATGGGAATACATACAACCATTATTGATACCATAGAATGTAGATGGTTTTAACACTTTAAAAGGATGCCTGACGACCGTTGGCCAAAAAGAAAAATAGATTGGGTGGCAACGAATAGAAGAAGACCGAGACGTCCTCGACGATCATAGGAGCCAGAAACATAAATGATGGGGATTGGATGAACAGAAAAAGCTGGAGTCTAGGATGCGAGATGTATTCAACTCGCAATAATGATGATCAGAAAGTATTTGATGAGAAGCATGAATCCATAAGGATCACTTATGCCTTTATTTGTATAGTAGTGGTATAGAAAAACGTTTCAACTAAAACCATTGAAAATTGTTTCATTGGGTGTTTTTTTTTTAATAATGAATAAGACGGAACTTCAATGCTCTACACAAAACTGATAATTATTCCCCCCTCTAAGTCCGTTATGTAGAAGTTTCACTGTAATTAAAAGATGATATTTAAGGTTATGTTGAAAATATTTAAAAAATGTCTAGTCAGAACGGGCCTATTTCGATAACAACCGCCTGAAACGTAAGTTCTATTTAGCAAGTTGGCTAAAACCTTAATCTCTGTTTAATAAATTTAATAAAGTTTTCCTGAGACAACGTGCATAATCTGCGGTTTAGATTTAATCATTCTAATCGGTAACTCGGCAAAGGAAAAGGTCCATTCGGCCCTATTACCGATTTTAATGGAGCGTAAAGGGACGCCGCGCCGCCATAGGCGTTACACCAAATTGGCACTTTGCCCGTATCACGTTTATCGGTTAAAAATCGAACCTGAAATGAAATTTAAGATTTAACTTTTCACTTAAAGCTTTGATAAAAGTAAAGATGGTTTTTAAAAAGGGTCAAATCGATCATTTATTAAACGAAAACTAGTACCTTCGAGATACGCTTTCAAGAAAATGTGAATGTAAGGATTTTAGAAATGTTGATCGAGTTAAATAATTTTTATAAGGACCAAGTCTTTGCAAACAATTCATTGATCGATTGAATAAATAATGTCTAACTAAGTTACTTTATTGACAGATCCAAGGCAGTAAATTAGAAGTAGTATATTAAGCTCAGGGCGTACCGTGGCAAAACCCTCGAGGATGGAAGATTGGTCGTGCAAGCCCTGCAGTTCTCTTACAATGTTCTCATTCATTTTAAGCGATACCTCAAAAAGCAATCCACTAAGACCACCTTTGGTTTCTTTTTACCCACATCGAGGGAGGCTATTTGCTGTATTAAATGTATTTAAAGACTAAGAACACTACACAAACCACTTTGGAACAGCATCACCAAAATTTGGTTTAGAATTCCACAATACATTCCACATATATTTCATATTTAAAGACTTTTTGTCTCACCCTATCCGGTATTTATCATGTCAGATCTTAGTCAGATCCTTTTTGGCGCGGCTCTTGTTCTGACAACAAAAATGCTCTGAACCAAGAAATAGTGTATTGACACTTGATTTTTCTTGGTTTTTGATTACCTGGTATACTGGTACCCAAAGCAATCCATCGTTTTTTTTTTCAGTTTCTTAAGAGATTTCTATACATTCCCAGATTTTTATTGCTTATAGATTGCTGTTAATTTTTAATTAGTAACCGACAAATTTAAAGATTTACTAGTGACACATATTTGGGTAATACGATCAATGAGCAATGGAACCACTCTGTAAAAATAAAATGCCGCATAGAAAAAGGAACTACCATTTTCGGTAAAATGGGAAATCTATTTCGACGAGACCTTAATTTGCACACGGAACTGAGACTGCTTATAGTATGTACAAAAAGTACGAGGAGTAATAAACCCTAATTAAGTATGCAAAACCTTTACAGGGAGCACCATGAAATTTTTGATAAATCTCTTACTTTAAATTACATTTCTTCCGTAAATCTAAAAACCAGGTAGATCGACCCCGTATTTGTTTCAGTTGTAACAAAGTTTAAGGTTTCTTCATTGTTAAAGGATTAGCAATAACGCAATGCAGTGGTGTGTATTTTGGGAAAAAAATACGTTTTAAATTATAATATAATAAAAAATGAAAAGAAATAATTATTGGAATACATTTATTACTTACATTTTATTCTATATCCGACTCGGAAGAGGAAGAATCGTTGTTAACATTAATATTAATAGGGTCGATTAAATCATCACAAATATTGTCAATTTTCCACATATTTGCCTCTACTTTGATAACATGCTCGATACAGTTTGTCCAATTTTCCTTACTAACATGAATTACAGCACTCTCAAACAATTTCACAACATCGTTTATTTTAAAAGTAGTATTTTTTTCCAACTGCCCCCTTTACCTGAGCCCATATTAATTCTATGGGATTAAGTTCACAATGATAAGGGGGAAGTCGAAGAACTGATATACCACGAGAAGAAGCCATTTCTTCTACAATGTAGGTTTTGTATTTATTCTTGTTCATTTTTGCAATTCTGTAAAGTTCTTTCCTTAGTGGATCTTTTGGAAACTTAATATTTTTCGAAATAAGCCACTCCAAAAGCTCTGCTTTACGCCAACGACTTGTGGGCAATGCTTCTCGTAACCGTGAATGGTAACTTGCGTTGTCCATAACAATAACAGCCCCTTTTGGAATCAGATCCAACATTTGAACAAACCATTCCTCGAAGACATCCCCATTCATATCTTCGTGATAGTCCCCCGTGCGTTTTGAAATAAAAGTTAATAATCCACCATCAACAAAACCTTCAGAACATGGACAATGATAAGTATTTTCCTTTTCCAGATGGTGGCTGCAAACCTAATGACAAACCTTCCACGGATGCCTGCCTTCTGCTTTTAATGTTTTCATCTTGCCAAGATTTGGAAACTGTATATCCAACATTTATCCATGTTTCGTCTAAGTAGAAGATTTTCAAATTTTGTTCTCTGGCATGTCGAATGTCAGATTTTCTATTATGTTTTGTATATCTGAAACCCACATCTTTCAAAAGTTTGCATAATGTCACTCTGGAGAATTTTGTATAGTCCGTATCTTCTTGCACTGCTGTCATAATTTTGTCAAGTGTTGGAATTTCCTTTCGTAAGTAAAATCCATGTCTTAGTCTTTGTTTTTATGACTCATCAATCTCAATTGGTTTTCGGCCTGAAGGAGTTTTAGGGGGTTGAAGAGTTCCATTCTTCGCTTTCTTTTAGTAATCTATAAATTGTTGATTTAGCAACACACAACATAGCAGCCGTTAATTCCACAATATCATCAACACTTGCACTTGGATCCTTGTTTTTCAATAATATATAACAATTCAATATCAGAGTTTTTTCATTTAAAGATAATGGACCTGTTTTTGGTCGTTTAGATTGTCCTTGGCTTATCGACATTGTTTGGTACTTGCACAATTAACATTCAACAAATATTTTAAATATATTCCAACTGTTTACAATATTATGAAAACCATACAACTTCATACAACTTTACTCAAAGAACTAATACTAAGTACTGATTTAATGTACCTACTTTCTTTTAAAATAATATTCATGATAATGTTTCTAAGAAAACTGTCTAAGGAGAAACCTTAGAGCTTGGTTCTCTCTATCTACACTAGGACTGGTTAGAGCAGCAGCCAATAAAACTCAAATTGCCTTGCTTGTCGCCAACATCCGGATAGGCACATTCAGAAGATAGATGGCTGTAAAAATCTAGATTATTGTATTTCGGATATTCTCTTGGACACTAACGTCTTTTGCATTTCTACTTTTATAGTTTAACTGTACCAACACAGCAGAAAACCATACATGTATCGATCATTTCCATTCGTTCAATCGTTTAATATTTGTAACGTAGCACAGCAGTTAGAATTAAACAATTGGTCGAATGGTTGATGGACCCTTCCAATGTTAATTAAAATAAAATTTAACTCATCGTAAGTTAAGTTTAATCCACAGTTCTTTTGTGAATTGTTTCTTTTTATTCAAATACTGCATTAATTTCCATTTGAATGCAATCGATCGTGCGAACGCTATTTATATTATTAATTCAAACGACTGGATTCCTCCAAGGGTTTAATTTACTCGAGAATTAGACTCCTAGATTAAGTAATATAACTGCTTCCATTTGAATGTTTATATCGTCAACAGTGTTTCCGCGAGTTCATTACGCATTTATCGAAAAGCGTCTAGCTTAATTAATAAATATATGCACGTATGGCAATGTCAGGTTAGACTAACTTCAAGCATAAGCCAATTTAAGTTGATAGTAGAATAGTTTCAACTATTCATCGGAGCTTAATGTTGCTGAAACATCGTAAAGCTAAAAAAAAACAAAAAAAAACAATAAAGAACAATTTTAAGCAAATAACCATACGTTTTGCGGCTTCTTATGGTTTTTTCTTTTTATGTTGAGCTCTGCTCAAAATCTACACTTGGAAGCAAAGTATCTATAATCGCAAATTAGCTTAGACATTCGAATAAGGCTATATAAAAACTACGTTTGGTTTGGAGTTGAAAGCCTTTGAAATGTGACTTCATCACGGGATGCTAAGAATGTAATGGACACAACACCATAAACAGAGAACCAGAGCTAATTAGACCAACTATTAAAACTATAACTAAACAATTTATTTATACACGTAATTAATGTACCGGGTGTCCGAATAAGAACGGTTCTGGGCCATATATCAGTAACCATTGATAGTACAGCTTCGGGAAAAAAATTTTTATAACAAAAATGGGCTCGAAAAACACCTGGAAATTATTTACAGAATCGTAGGTCCACCGCTAGAGGGCGTAATTTAATACTAAGAATTAAGAAATCAACATTTTACAAAAATTGTCTTATTAAAGGGCATTTTTTAATGCGATAATCAAATTCTACGAACAATTCTGCGTATTTTTGGCTCCAAAAGTTTTAGTCTATCTTTTCAAATATAAGGTGGGGAGAGTGGGAACATTATTTTAGAAAAAGGTCTGTAAGTCCGGTTCTGTTTAACCGATCTTTGCAAACTTGGTCTTGTTGATAACAGCTTTCTTCCACCAATATTATAGTTATCATTTCCAAACAACCTAATAAGTGACGTGCCCGCTAGAGGGCGAAACTTTTTTTTTTAATCTAGTTCTCTTTGAAAAATATTAAATAGAAGTATGCAATTTTAATCATGAATTATAAAATTAGACCAAATTAGCAACAAAATGGTGAAAACCGCATGTCAATATCTTTTTCCTATCCCGAGATATCTTAAGAAACGTGTAAATTTTAAGTATTTTCCTTTGAATATTAGAATACTCTGGTTATACTGAACGGCATTTAATAATTTTGGACTTCCTAAAATTGAATGTTCTTGTCCTCTTTATGATGTTTTTAAATATTTCAATATCACTGTTACTGTCACCGGTAAACGCCTGTAAGGTAGTTGAAATGGAAAAAATATAAAAATAGTAGTGGGCCATGGAAAACAAAGCACGCAGACATGTGTCAAATTATTAAACAAAGTAATTTGTGCATTTCCGTTTTTATTGCGATTTGTTTGTATTAAATTCTTATATATAAATTACTAAGTTAAATCTAAGATGATTCTTACAAACCAAGAAGCATTTGACATGATAGGCACATATTTTGAATGCATGAGAAATGCAACTGTTGCGGCTAGGGTTTATGCATTACAATATCCCCAAAGACGTCACCCGAGTAGCAGAGTTTTTCGTCGAATCGTACACCGTTTAAGAACGACAGGAATTGTAAATCTTCCTGTATTTAGAAGACGCAGAAGAGGTCACTCAGAAGAAAACACAGTAAATATTTTGGCATATGTGCATCTTAATCCCAATGTAAGTGTCCGAGCAATAGCTAGAGAATTGGGAATAGGCAGAACCACCGTTCACAGTATTTTGACAGAAAACAGGTAAAATCACTAGATGTGAAATAAATAAATACAAGTTTTTTATATAATTACTACTAATAATATTTATAGGCATTGTTATATTGTAATATGTAATTGGTTAACTTAAGATATAACCCATTGTAGGATACTGTAGGATATGAAAATATCATATTTATTTGATATGTGCAATGATTACTTAGAAACATGTGAACCGTTTTGCAAAAGTCTAACTAGTTAATATTCAGCTGCCCATAGCCCCGTAAATGGCTGTTTTAAATAGCATTATTGTAGTTTGTTGAAATCATTTTTTTAAGGAGAAATCAATAATGAAACAATATACAGGATGTTGCATCTCAAAAATCACAGTGACTGATAGTACCAACATCATTGCATATATCATATATAAAATTTTTATTTCCTACAATACCCATCCTAAAATAGGTGTATCATCAGTTTAAGAGAAAATTGGGCGTTTCCTGATGTTTTGCCCAATCCGTATTATATGACGTTTTATTTCTTTTAGGTTTCATCCATATCGTGTAATACTGCATCAAAGTTTGAATGAACGCGATTATGATAGAAGGTTGGGTTATAGTAACTGGTTGCTAAGTATGATATCTAATGACCCTCAATTCCTATCACGTATTTTGTGGTCAGATGAAGCTACATTTAGAAGTGATGGTACCGTAAACCGTCACAATATGCATTACTGGTCACAGAATAATCCACACTGGATGGAAGAGGTTCAACAACAGGGTCGATGTTCGGTAAATGTATGGTGTGGCATCGTAGATAATTGGACCCTTTATTTTCGATACTACAATTAATGGAGAACACTACCTAAATTTTTTAAGGGATGAATTGCCTCTTCTTTTAGAAGATGTATCTCTAGAAACTCGTAGGTCCATGTGGTTCCAGCATGACGGGTGTCCCGGCGCATTTCTCCAGATCAGTTAGAGATTTTTTAGATGAAACATACCCTGATTGATGGATAGGACGTGGAAATTTATTTTTTTGGCCCTTCAGAGTATTTCGAGAGCAGAAATTGAGAATGCTGTTCAATCTACTTTTCAAGGAGTAAACACTTGCGTTGAAAATGTTGGGAGACAATTTGAACATTTAATAGTTTTGTTTTAATTAATGATGTATTGACGTTTAGCACATGTCTGCTTGCTTTGCCCAAAATTATTAAATGCCGTTCAGTATAACCAGAGTATTCTAATATTCAAAGGAAAATACTTAAAATTTACACGCTTCTTAAGATATCTCGGGATAGGAAAAGATATTGACATGCGGTTTTCACCATTTTGTTGCCAATTTGGTCTAATTTTATAATTCATGATTAAAATTGCATACTTCTATTTAATATTTTTCAAAGAGAACTAGATTAAAAAAAAAAGTTTCGCCCTCTAGCGGGCACGTCACTTGTTAGGTTGTTTGGAAATGATAACTATAATATTGGTGGAAGAAAGCTGTTATCAACAAGACCAAATTTGCAAAGATGGGTTAAACAGGACCGGACTTACAGACCTTTTTCTAAAATAATGTTCCCACTCTCCCCCACCTTATATTTGAAAAGATAGACTAAAACTTTTGAAATCAAAAATACGCAGAATTGTTCGTAGAATTTGATTATCGTATTAAAAATGCCCTTTAATAAGGCAATTTTTGTAAAAATTTGATTTCTTAAATCTTAGTATTAAATTACGCCCTCTAGCGGTAGACCTACGAGTGTGTAAATAATTTCCAGGTGTTTCTCGAGGCCATTTTTGTTATAAAATTTTTTTTCCCGAAGCTGTACTATCAATGGTTACTGATATATGGCCGAGAGCCGTTCTTATTCGGACACTACATACTATATTTTTTGTAACTGCATTATTTTAATTGGAGCAAGGATAATAAAAAACTCTTCGTTTTAACAAAACTTTCAATATTTATTTAAAAACTGCTTTTTTAAAAGACTCAATGACAGCCGTTTCGCTATGAAGCATCGTCAGATTGACATTTTTTCATAGCGAAACGGCTGTCATTGAGTCTTTTAAAAAAGCAGTTTTTAAATAAATATTGGAAGTTTTGTTAAAACGAAGAGTTTTTTATTATCCTTAATAAGATGGACTTCCAAAAAGTAAGGGTTAGTACAATCAATTTAATTGATGCAAATAATAAATCCACATTTATTGTTTACAAATTTGATGGTAAACAAAAAATTATTTGCTCTAAATAAATACCATAGTTCCGAAAGCCTGTTCCAAAAATCCTGAACGATATCATTGTTCGCATTAGCAGTCAGCAGTTTTCCATGCTGGATTTCAGTGAATGTGTGCGATTGTCGAGACAAATTACCGGAAAATCTGGTGGGTTGTGAATTATTGCGGAGCGGTGGACCCGACTGCATACCGTCAGTGATACACGACACGGTCAGTGGATTCAAAAGACACAAAACACCATACATATTCTCTATTGAAAATCCGCGTAGAACTTTGCTCAGATTTATCGATTTTAAATACACACTATTATACAATACTGATAAATCAGATATATATATCGTAATTAAAAAAGTTTTTAAAACTAAAAGAAATAATTTGGTTTTTAGGTAGGGTCCGTATGCACCAACAGTAGGTTCTAATTCTAAACACAATCAGTGGTTAAATCCAACCGTTGGTTCCTATCGCCCATATTCGGCTGGTTACTAAATTCAATCGACGTTTCATAACCTCAATTTACTTGATATTGTAAATAAATGTTCTGTGTGTATTTTGTAAATTAATGTAGTTCTCCTAGAACAATAGGTATTATTTTTCATAGAAAATACAATAATATTTTGCAGCTCTACTGGTATAGTATAACATTACGTTTTACATTGTAAGTATATTAAAAGTAATTTAAATTAAGAACAATAAATAACTGAACGGTTGAACTAAACTTCCACTATTTATTCGCAAAATACGTTTTTAAATGCAATTACAGCTGTTTCGTGAAAATCCATTAAAAATTACTATTCTCTTAGATAGTGGTTCCCAAGATTGCAATTGATTCCATGTAATAGAACGTTGCAAATTGCTGGTATTTCTAATTCTGTGCAAACTATCAGTAAAATGGTTAATTTAAAGTTTTTTCCGCATTCTGACTCTAGAAGACAATATGAGATCAATTGCGCTGTCCTTCCAGTAGAGTACCATAGGTTAATATTATATTTCAGTTATTATTGACAATGTGTTTAAAAAAAAAAAAGTGTGAACAGCAAATATTACAAATAAAACATGAATAACTTTATTTTTTCTTTTGTTGAGGTCTGTTATAAAAAAATCAAAATATGGATTTTTAAAATTGAATTTGGCGACATCAAGATTCAATATTTGCTTCCGTATATTAATGTTTTGAGTCTCACAAATTCTCTTAGTCTGGTTTCTGTTTGTTTTGTGTTTTGGTAGTTTTTCTGTTTTTCTGGATTTTGTAGCAAATGTCCAAGAATGTTAATTATTAATATAAACAATTTAATAAATATGTAAGATTTAATATGTGCAGATTCAGATTAAAATTAAAACACAGTACACACAAAATACCTACCATATTTCGTACATACAGGGTGGCGCACTGAAAACGAAACAGATGCATTTACTGGCAGATGATTCCTTAAAAAAAAACGCTGGGACCCGTAGATTTTGTTATCGAGAGAAACACAAAATTGGTATAAAATCACATTAACATTTGCAGCCCCCTAAGCGGGGGTGGTACCATTCCTAAAATCTTAAGTGGAAAGGGGGGTCGAATGATCCATCATTTAAAAGGTCTTTCAACTCCCTTTACAATGATGTAAAATTCATATACTTCAATTCAGTAGTTTTGGAGATTTATTGATTTAAAGTTTAAATATATCATCGTAAGAGGAGATCAATACATAGCAGCAAAGTTGTTAAAAAATGAAGAATGAACTCACGTGTCAGCCGAGTAAATGTTGAAAATGACCACCATTACTTTCCATGCAATAATAATGATTTTGCTGAAAACGTTGCCGGACATTTTGCAATATTTAAGGAGTAATTTGATGGCACTCACTCACAATTCTTTGTCGCAAATCTTCTAAGGATGTTGGCTGAGTAGCATTTTTTTGAGTAGCTTTTTGAGTAACCCCACAAAAAGAAATTCAAAGGTAATAAATCTGGCGATCTTGGGGGCCATTCAACGGCACCTCTTCTACCAATCCATTGACCTGGAGAGCTTTGATCTAAATAATGCCGAACTCTTAATGCGTAATGTGGTGGGGCACTATCCTGTTGGAACATCAACATACTCTCAACGTATCGACCATCATTCTGTTTTTCAATTATATCTGTTAGCGCAGGATCTATGGCATTTTGCAGTAATTCCAAACACATTTCACCAGTCAAATTTCCCGGTAAGAAAAAAGGACCAACCAAATGAGCGCCAAAAATGCCAGCCCAAACATTTAATTTTTGTGGCTGCTATGTGTGTACCTCAGGGTAAATTCTGGGATTAGAGTCCGACCAGTATCGACAATTATGTCGATTTACTTCGCCATTTAAAAAGAAGGAACATTCGTCGGAAAAGCAAATGTTAAATAAAAATGGTTCATCGTTTGTAATTCGTTTACTCCTAACTTCACAAAATTCTAATCTCTTATCAAAATCGTATTCATTAAGTTCTTGTATAAGGTGAATTTTATACGGATGAAAATTATGGGCCTTTAGAATCCGTTTGATAGTACGTCGACTAACAACACACGAAGTTTGCAATTTGCGGGTACTTAATGTAGGATCCTTATAGGATCCTACGTTCCTTATAGGATTTTCAATATTACGTTTTTTATTGGCGACTGATCCAGTTTCCCGAAATTTAGCTACAAGTTCTAGAACATAGTTTCGGTGCACATTATTGTTCTCATGTCGCTCATTAACATTTGTGCTGTTCTATATTAGCGCACTGATTATTTCCGAAAAATATTTCAATAATTTTAATTCTTTCTGCCGTGGAATATACCATGGTTAATTTATGTATAAAGCAATAAATGATATTTTAACAACAAAGATTGGTCAAATCAATCGCAAACTAATGTACTATTTCCTATTTAAAATAAGTACGTGGCATTCTCTACTTATCTTTCTTCAAGAAACAACTTTTTTGTCACAAAGGACACTTCAATTGCTATTTTTATTATTAATAAACCATGGGCGTAGTAAATAAAAGCATTTACTTATCAAGAAAATGCTTTTACTCAAATTTCTTCTGAAAGAAGTACAAACTAATTTGATGTACCTATTAAAGTCTACTTTAAACTTTAAATCAATAAATCTCCAAAACTACTGAATTGAATACATGAATTTTACATCATTATAAAGGGAGTTGAAAGACCTTTCAAATAATGGATCATTCGACCCCCCTTTTCATTTAAGATTTTAGGGATGATGCCACCCCCGCTTAAGGGGCTGCAAATGTTAAAGTGATTTTATGCCAATTTTGTGTCCCCCTCGAAAACAAAATCGACGGGTCCGAGCGTTTTTTCAAAAAAGGAATCATCTGCCAGTAAATGCCTCTGTTTCGTTTTCGGTGCGCCACACTGTATAGTAAAAGTCCTACTACTGTTAATATTTACGGTTATAATTTCGACAATATGAATAAAAGTAAAGTCAGAAACATATAAGTAAAATATGTAGCTTCTACCCTAACGTTCTTGTTTCATAACAGCAATATTTTAAAAATCTATAAAAACTTAATTTACAGACTTGGGGCTTGTTAAACCTATATTAGCTAACATTCTGTTTACTTTTGAGGTATGCATTTCAAATTAATTAATTTTTAGATGAAGTTGACGGTGCTGTGTTGTAGGCTTAAAAAATTTTTCCCCGAAACCGAGTAGTTAAATTTCAGTATATTTAATTTGGTTATGATAAAACGAACCTTAACATTTATAAGTTAATGGACTGTTACTGCCAAAATCTATAAATAATAATTATTCTTAAAAATTCACATATCCGCATGCGCCTCGAAGGGGTGTAACGTAAAATACACGTTTAAGTTTAACATAGAGTTAACACGTTGTTAAGTAACAGAAGTTTGACAACTGGCTTTACATCTTACAGATTCTGTAACTTATGGAATGATTATCAGAATTTTATGTATACCAGAAACCCCTGATCTATAATATAGATATTTTTGAATATTTTTTATTATGTTTACCAATAATTTCTTTTATATTTCAGGTAAGTACGACTCCAGTCGATTATACTTGCACAGTTTCAAGAAGTATGTGATAGTAAGTAAAATTAAATTCTTTATATGAGTCAATTTCAAATAGGTATAATCCAAAGCACTAAAATTGATGACTACTTCAGTTAATTAAAGTTTACTTCGGTGCACTGGAATTCCAAAGAAAGTATAGTAAGCTTGTTTATTATTTGAACATATCAATTCCGAAGAAAATTAAGGGTAGAAATAAAGTTGGACAGATAGTTTATTAGACAGGGTTTGTAAATAAAATATACACATCAACATTTATACTGCATCACTTTAAATTTAGCAAAGACATTTATTCCTAAACAAAAAAATTAAAAATTACGACGAGTGCACCTAGAAGTTTATGGGGAAGGAAAAACGCGAGATTAATGAAATTTGGTATACTTAGGAGAAATTTAATGTTTTTCAAAAATTTCGACAGAAATCACGCTTAATAAAATGATGATTATTTCAATACCTAAATTGTTTAAATTAAAAAGTAAATGTATTATTTTGCATTAAAGATCTTCAATTTTAAGTAAATAAAGTGTATTTAAAAAATATTATACAGGGTGATCACACTATTGAGTTAAACGAAGGTATCTTCCTTATTTCAAATAGCAACCCATATTTTTTTTATTATAATTTAATTCCTTATAAAAATTAAGGTAAGTTCATATTTACATCCCTATATCAATTCCTAATAGTTTTTGAGATATTAGATACTTTACGATTTTCGGTTACAATGCAACTTTATTTGGCTTTGTTTCATTATTGTTGTTTAGTCTTCGATTAAAATCAATTTTGTTTTGAAAAGGAAATAGAGAAAATGAAACATTTCAAAATAAAACTTTTAATTTAAAGAATTAACAAAATAGTTACGAAACAAAGGGTAAGAGAAACATTTAGTAAATACAGTTATTCCTAAATAAAAAAATTACATAGGTACAGTCGGCTTTAGAATAGCATATACATGTTAAATGTGAATTTCGTTTACCTACCGAAGTTATAAAAACGCCCTTCTTAAACAACATAGGAATGGCAATTTTTAAAACGCCTACATTAAATGGTTTTTGGGGATTAAGTTTATTTACAAGGGATAAAGGGGCAGGCAATTTGTCAATAAAATACCTTATGCTGCAAACATTAACGATGTAGGCGTGGACAACTGTTTAACTGATTTCAAATTTATTATTATTTAAACCGTGATTGGTTATACACAATAAATAGGCCGTCCTTAAAATTTATTCATTGTAAGCGATTTGAGTTTGAAAATGTATGTGCTATTCTGAAGCCGATAGTACATAATCTGCATAAATGACAAAAGTTCAATTTAGATCAAATTAAGTTTCTGTTAAAAAAAGTTTAACAAAAAAAAATGAATATTCAGTCGGCCCTCCTCTTGCTCTTATACAAGCTTCTATTCTTCGGGGAACACTTTCAATTAGATTGTTTATAAGCTACTGAGGAAGATTCCCCCAAATCTCGGTAGAAGCATGGATAAGGACTAGAAGACCCGCATAACCCCGATATTGTTGTCGAACTCTTCTTTTAAACATATCCCATGCATGTTCGATAGGATTTAGATCCGGAGACTTTGGTGGCCACTGTAAACTAACAATATCCTCGGTTTCCTTAAACGCAAAAACCCGTTGGGCGCGATGTAATGGCGCGTTGTCGTCCATAAACAAGACATGTTGCCCTACAGCATCTCTCCATAAACAAATAACTGGGTTTAACACGGAATCGATGTATACTTGGCCAGTCATGTTGCCAGGAATCAAAGCAAGAGGTGTCCGACCATTCCACATTCCACACTATACCTCCCCAAAACATTGCACTGCCACCTTGAAATGGGACAACTTATTGGTAATTAGTGGATCTAGATTGACGTCCTGGAACTCCCCAAACATGTACCCGACAATCGTCGGCAACTAAGCCACTCCTGGTTTCATCCGAAAACATCACATTCTGCCATTGATCCAAACCCCAGTTTTGGTGCTCACGGCATCAATTCAAGCGAGAAACCTTATTATCATTTGTTAATTTTAAAACTTTTAAAAGGTCTACTGGCCCTTAAATTAGCCTCATGAAGTCTTTTTCTAATGGTTTGACTAGTAACTTCAATTTGATGTGCTTCCCGAAATTGCTCTCTGATGGCCTCGGCAGAAATGTTCGGGTTTCTTCGCGCCATTTGACCAATAAATCGATTTTGATTAGGGGTTGTAATGCGATGGCGACTTGCTCTTGGGCGATTTTCAAGTTTTCAAGAGTTCTAAATACCGCCGGAAGGTTTTCGATGCATCACTTTGGCTGACCACAATAATTGCAGCAACCTCTCTTTGAGAATGACCCTAGATGACAATAAGTGTCACTATACGATCCATATTTATCGTTGAAATCTGATGGAAAGGCATTTAAAATAAATACAAAAATAAAAGTCGTAGGTGAAGGACACAGCTGACTAAACAATATTTTCAGGCGATCAGAAGGCACTTAAATGTTATCACTTGCAGCGTTTTTAACGATAGTTTTGAATTAAAAATATAAACACAAAATATATTGTTCAGAATTAAGAATTTTAGGAGGATGCAGTATAAATGTTGATAAGATTTATGTTATTTAGGTATTCTATAAAGTGTGATTATTGAAATACTTCGTGCATTCAGGCTAGTTCACTATTATTCTTGCTAAATATATTGTTACGACAGCAAGAATGTTAGTTTTATCATTGATTGAGAAATATAACGTTTTATTGAATAATGCTGACATAATTTATTGTAGTGTAGAAAAGATAGATATGTCGCAGACCATCGATCTTGACGTTTGCAGAAACAGTTAATTTTTTTTGTTAATTCTTACTCGGTTGTAGAGATGGCGTGATTGTCTATGCTTGTAGTTTTATTCAAGTGGCAACACTGCTTGTCGTAGTAACTTAAAGGAAGTCAAAGGGGTGGCTTTGGATCGGTACAGAAAATAAAAAAAAGAGGACGTGACAGCCATTATTTTTTTGGAAAAGTCATTATTCTGTGGAAAAATCGCGACTCGAAAACATATCGGACGAAATCACGCCCATCTCATTGCTTATTTGTTTGAAATTCAGAAAACGGAATACAAACACATTCATTTAAACACTTGCGTTATTATTTCGCTACGTTATGGACGTACAATCGGACACGACCCTTCGTATCACCGGCCGTTAGATATAATTTTTGCTTCGGAATTTTAGTACCTAATATTATGTATTTGCAATCATTTAGATAACCAAGTTATCTTCTTCATAGGGCGAAGGTAAACGGTCTACCTATTATGGAGGCAATTTATTTATTTCTAATTCTGCAAGAAATAATAAATTATCACATGTACGTAATTGTATCTAACATGGACAATGTACTGGTATGTTTTATTATTCACAAATAACAAACGGTTAAACTTGTTTACAAGTTCTTTACATGCCAATCTTTTTTACCGTTAATAATAAATAGCCATTACTATCAGTTGTATGGAATTTAAAGCAATAAATACGTTTATTGGACTATGATTTCAACAAACATAAAATTTATGCGAATGCTCGGCATTGACTAACCTATAGTTCTGTCGATAATGGCTTTTTGAATTTACGAGCGCGAGTGGGTTTTGTTTTTTAGTCAATTATGTTTAACATTTCACTGAATTTCGGTTATGTATGACATCGAAACAAAATTTACCAACATAGACGTATTTAAAAAGTAATAAATAATAATGTGTCCTCTCTTTGTTCACATTTACTTAGTCCTCTTTGAAAAAAAGAATGAAGTAAAACATTGATAATTTTCTCTGTTCCTTTGTTAGTAAAAACTACCAAATTACCCACTAAATATTTCAAATCGATAAACTAGATTATAAAAATAAATATTTATTACTTTGTATCCATCCAAACAGATGGATTTAAAGCAAGAAAGGCTTTAGGACAAAAATTGACAATAAATAACGAATTGTAAAACCAACAACCTCAAATTTCTATTCCTGTCTAATTCCTAATATCCTGAAAACAAAAAGTTATAGTGTGTAAGTCTCCTGACACAATCTGGTTTTAGAAACAGAAAAGTTACTGTCAATGTCACAGTGTTAAAATATTGGTTGGTCATTGCTACCAATATCCTATTATCATCTCTAATCTAATCTCTAAAAACCAGCGAATAAGAGTTGCAAGTCTTTGTTTTCCCAGAAATCATCTAAACTGAGAAGCCTAGGAGAGAGATTTGCCAGCTGCAATATTACTCTAAAATTTCATTGGATGGAGGCACTGTTAATTTTTGGGGATTAATCTGTTCTAAACGTCGTACAGAGTTGCTTCCTATCAATGTGATACATGTTAGTTAAAGGTGTAATTCATTTTGCCTCAATCCTGGATTCTAATTGTATATTTATGCAAGATAATGCTCGTCCCACGTGGCTAGGTAAATGATTGGCTAATTACAGTGTGGAAACCACTTATGGAATAAAATTAGTTGTGGGGTTGATTTAGAAGATTATAAAAAACGCTGGGACCCGTCAACTTTGAAATTCAAATGTGAGCTTTTTAAACATTTTTTTCGATGTATCAACATTCACATTGAACGGGGAAGTAAACAGACAAAACTGTAGATATTGGTCAGTGGAGAATCATCATTGGATGCGTGAGACACATACTCAGTATCCTCAAAAGTTGAACGTTTGAGCAGGTATCATAGGTGATCATATTATTGGTCCTCTTTTTGTGGATGAAAATTTGAAAACTGAAAAATATTTAAGCATAATTAGAGACAAAGTTGTTCCTGAGTTGGCCAACTTATATCCCAACGCAACATGAAATTTTCCCTAATAAATGGTTTTCACACTGTGTGATAAAGTATATTATGTTGCTATATTTTGGACAAAAAACTCGTTATTAGCAATATTCCAACTTAATCATCAGTTTTTACTAATAAATGACTTCTTATACTATTTTCTGACCTTTTAGCCAAAGAGTAAAAGCAGACATTATTTTTTCTAAAGCACCGTAACGGATAATAAATCCATACACCCCCATCTGTGGGTCTTGATAAATAATTCTTTCCATTTTATGGCCGTAGCTCATAAAATTATTATATTAGCCCCTAGGAGGTCGCTATAAAATCCAGTTTATGCTTCCTGTATTCGATTATATTCTCTGCGTAGTTCGCAATTGGTTTCATACATATATGATGAAACAACTCTTGTTAGTACTAAAAACATACGCTCGAACAACGTTTCGAACATATCCGTTGATGTTGTAATTTACTTGTTACTTTCGGTTGGGGTTTGCTAGGATTTGCGATCGAAACAACTTCATGTCTAAGGAGATAATGAGATCTTTACGGGTTTGATGTATAAACTTTTACGACCCAGAACCGATATTGTGTTTTTTTCTTCGCTCTACTTTCTTTATATTGCAATCATAGCTTTATGCAGCCACTCCAAGTATATTTTCTGTTGTCCATAAAACCGAAAATACAATATTTGTAGGTTAAAAAATGATTTTGTAATTTATAATTATATTTATGTCATACTAGTTCATTATTGTGTTTTTATTGCTTAGTTACCAACTATCTAATGTCGTACTTTATGTCCGTACGGGCAGAAAAAGAAGTAATTTTTTGTTTAACTTATTTAAGAACCTTTACTAATTATAATTACAAACGGAATATAGTAATATACAGTGTGTAAAAGCCAAATGGAATAAATTCATTATTTCTGTTACTGTACATATTTATAAAAAATCCCGAAATACGTCAAATTTAAATTATAACTTGACATTCAACCCCCTTAGAATGACAGGTACAACCCCCAATTTTTTAAATGGGAAGTATAGGCTTGTGATATATCATTTGAAAGGTCTCTTCATTCCCTATTCAAAAATGTTATTGTTTTTAAATTTAATGCAAAAATTAACATAAAAAAATTAATATCATGTTGTTACCGAAATTCGCTACAATACAATCAAAAACTAAAATGTAATGCAAAACGTAATAAAATGTAGAACACGAAAAAGAACTATAAATGTTAATGAAGTAGATGTTCAAAATGTTCTCCGCGAACGTCTTGGCAACATCCTAATCTCAAATAAAACTGTCTTCTAACATTATTTAACATATCAGGCGTGATCGACCTAATCGCAAGCGTTATTCGTTCTTTTAAGTCATTTAAATCAGAAGGTTTAGTTTTGTACACATGGCTCTTCACATATCCCCATAAAAACAAATCTAATAATGTAAGATCAGGTGATCGCGCTGGCCATTCAATCGATCCTCGCCTCCCTATCCACCGATTGGGAAATATTGTATCGAGGTACTGCCGGACATTAAGTTGGTAATGTGGTGGTGCTCCATCCTGCTGAAACCATATCGTATTCGCTGGAACTTGAGGGTTACCTGGATCAGGATATAAATTTGCCAGCGTTGGAATGACATCATTTTAAAGTAGTGCCAAATAATTGTTGCCATTCAAGTTGCCCTCAATAAAAAAGGGACCAATGATATTGTTCCCTACAATCCCTGCCCAAACATTAACCTTTTGAGGGTATTGAGTGTGTTCTTCTCTCATCCAGTGAGGATTTACCGTGGACCAGTAGCGGCAATTTTGCGGATTAGCATGGCCGTTAAGTAAAAAAGTACACTATTCAGAAAACATAACGTCTTCTAATTGGATAATATTGTTATCCAACATGTCCATCATTTGCTCACAAAAAATTCAAAATCAAAATCGTCTTCCATGAGCTCCTGAGTAGGTATCATCTTATACGGATGCAATTTATTTTCTTTTAATATGTTTGCTATCGATGTATGGCATTGAATGTAGTGGATGCCTGTCTACTCGATGTATGTGGGTTTTCCTGAAACTCAAGCAACACATCTAATTTGAGTTCATCACTCAGTGCATTGGCAGCTGCTTTTTTTATCTGCCTTACATGACCAAACTCGCGAAACTGCTCTTCTATTTTACTTATTGTTCCTTGGGATATAGGCGGTAAATTAGGAAATTTCTCATGAAATAGGCAGGTTACTTCCTGTTGTGTTCGGATGTTATCTCCGTAACCAATATTTGTAAAACTGTTATTTTATGCATTTCCGTTAATCTAACCATTTTTCAGAATTGAATTGAACAAACTTTATACTTAAATTACAACAATGACAACTTAAATAAAACAATTTACTACTGCTTGTTAAAATAGCGTTGCCACGAAAATTCTTTAAAGTTTTTTAATGGGTACCATCTAAAGCCAACATTGCTATGGTTTTTGTTCACTTTCTGATTATCAAGACCTAAACGGGAAATAAGTTTTAAGTATATTGTAATAAGTTTCAAGTATATTTTAGCGAATTTCGGTAACGACATGATTTTAATTTTTTTTATGTTAATTTTTGCATCAAATTTAAAAACAATAATAATTTTGAATAGAGAATGAAGAGACCTTTCAAATGATATATCACAAGCCTATACTTTCCATTTAAAAAAATTGGGGGTTGTACCTGTCATTCTATGGGGGTTGAAGGTAGGGGTTGCATTTTCACGTTAAATAATGTCAAGTTATTATTTAAATTTGACGTGTGTCCGGATTTTTTATAAATATGTACAGTAACCGAAATAATGAATTTATTCCATTTGGATTTTACACACTGTATGTAAATATTCGATAAACATTATTTAGACGAATTAACATAAAATTGGCAGTTCTGAAAAGATCCGGAGATAGTTAAGTTGCCTGCAACAAATGATTCATGTTTCAATGTTTGAGTATCAAATTTCTGTACCGAAACGCCAGACCCGGAAGGTACACCTGCCAGCATTCTTGAAACTTCATTTTTTGAAGATAAACTATCCTCTAAATATCCTTCAGCAACCGACGTACTCTTCCATCCACCATGGCGCTTCAACGTGGTCATACTGGCTCCAGCCTCTGCAAGAAGAGTTGCTGACGTTCGACGCATACAATGACCTGTATATTTCTCAGGATCACTTAAACCCAGTAAATGTCACCAAAGTTTTATTTCAACTCCAAAAATTTAATCAATTTTATAATTTTACTGAATAAATTTACTGTTTATAAAAGATCCATTGTATACAAAGCAGAAAGCGACCCAGCTTGTTCTAATGTTTTTAGTTACAAATTAATTACTTAAAATGAACAACCTCCCAAACTCATCCCCATGACAGTTCTTCAAACTTTGTCTTTTTTGTCTTCTACAAATATGAAACAACC
This sequence comes from Ophraella communa, assembly GCA_035357415.1. Lineage (NCBI taxonomy): Eukaryota > Metazoa > Arthropoda > Insecta > Coleoptera > Chrysomelidae > Ophraella > Ophraella communa. The sequence goes on along the minus strand of CM068994.1, from coordinate 24,677,998 downwards.
TACCTGAAAATAAACCAAAGCTCTAAGTGGTGCATATCGTACTACACTTACGGCTATACTTTACCAAAACTTATCTGGAAATAGTTGAGAAATTTGTTTATAAACTGTGAGCGTTTCAAGTTTCCCCCCGTCTTTTCGGAAGGGAACCAGGAAAAGTTTCAATATTCCGACTAGATAATATATAATTTAAGTTCAAGTTTTAAACCGCAAATCACTTTGAGAATTAAGGGATACATTTGCAAATTGTTATTAAAAGAATTAATTAACTTATTTATAATGCCACTGATCCGAACAAACTTTTTTAATCTCCCAAATTAATGAATATCTTGTGTGTGAGTGCACCGACTATTATAACCTCTGTTTATGTCGAACCATATACTACAAAGTTTATTATGATGCCTCCAAGTTTGTTAGAACTTGTTCAAACAGGTATTGTCCACAAGTTGTTAAAGCCTGGTAAACTTCGTTTTGTTAAGTATATAATAAAATGGAAGCACGCCATCGAATTTCTGCAGGTCCATTAAGCTCCGTACACGATATAGGTCAAAAGTGAGGTTAACTTGGGGACAATGACAAAGTTTGAGATCATTTAGATGTAATTACAGTTATTATTAAATATTTTTTTATAGATATTCACGAAACATACATTTTTCGCCGTTTTGTTTGTTTTGTAACAACTTTTTATTTACAGCATGCTGTAACATGATTAAAAATACTGAGTGTAAAGCAATTTTAAGGTAGACTAACTCATATTAGGGTCAGTTTATCAATTGCCAATATTATCCATCAGTTAAGTATCCGTCTTATAAAACTAACTATAAGATAAAGTTCCAGTTTGATAGTTAACTGATAGATAATGAAAGTTGGCAATGCTGATGGATGAATGTAAGTAGTTTCATGGGCTGTTACAAGAACAAGGTCACATTCATTGAGATGTCATGACCGTTTTGTTAGGTTATTGTTGATTGTTTCTGTTTATGCAAAAGTTTTTATTTTTAATTTCTGAAGGGATTTTGATTGTTGATGAACATCCATATTTTGGATGATTATTTTCTGGACAGCGACGAGGACGAGGATATTGTGCAAGTTCTTGAGTAAAAGCGGTCACTTTCGCATACACACACACACACACACACACACACACACACACACACACACAATGTCGCTGCTTGAAACCATAAAGCGCACTGACTAAAGCTAAGATCCTCCAGAGACACTTCTCACCTAAATAACCTTTACACTACCCCTCCCAGTTATTGAGTTATTTTAAATGTTACAACTAACCCCAGTCTACCCTACTAGTACTTTCCATTTTTCACTTTGGATCAAACCCAAGTAAATTAGACACACTACGGAATAAAAACAAACCAACTCTTCTGCATAAAGTGAGGTTCTATAATAGACCTTAACCTCTAGATATCGACCTAACCGCCAGTTAAAATTTACCGATAAATATTTGACATTTTAGCTGTCGGATAAAGTTAACCTGTTGTTGACAAACCAACCTTTCCAAAATAACTGTTAGTTGAGCATTAACTGACAGATAAATTGCTGTTGATAAACCGGCCCTCAGTCAAGTAATATACAAATCCTCCAGGAGTAAATGGGGTTCCTCATCACTCAATTCTTAAATGTTATATCACTATCCTTGGAAGCTGTAGAAATTAAGAAAAAAATTAATTAAAGCTATTTTGAACTAAACTTTTAATTAATGTATTTAAAAAATTACCCAATGACAACTGCTCCGATACAAGAAGTTCTTTGTTTAATATTCTTAGGGCCGGTTGCATAAACGCTTGTTAACCCTATGTCACTTAATAACGTGTTAACTTTAACAAGATGTTAACTCTGTGTTAGATAGATGGAATCGAATTTTGGTGGAGATCTGATAATTCACTAATAATAATGGTATTAACAAAAGATAAATGAGTCCAGATTTATGATTTAAGATCTTCTACAGGGCTGGGGTGGCGTTGTTTATTGAGTGGGAGTCGTATTTCTCTTGGTGAAATATTTGGAGAGATTGTGGTTTGTGGCTCGAAATGACAGAAGAGTGTCTTTAAGAATAAAGGTACTTTAAAAGAAATAAGCAAAGCCAGTCAAAAATATTTGGACCTGTTAATTCCCATATGTTATTAGTTTAATTTTTTAAACTTTTAGTGTTTCACAATCAAGATTTCTTCTTCATATCCTTTCAGAACGTTGTGTATATGGCTTGTGGCGCCATCTTGTTGAAACCATTGCTTACGGATTCTTACAGGACAGGACAGGTTATGACAAATGAGCTATTTCATAGCTCTTTTAGTTTCGGTACTGTTTATTTTGATGGATACCGTATTTGTTTGTACTATATTAAAATGTGCTAGTTTTGTATTTTATTTGTTACTTTTTGAACGCACTGTATAAACACTACCTTCTAAACATCCCGAAACGTAAATATTTGAATCGAAATCGAAATATTTAAATCGAGGTAAACAAAATTACAAATTTTCTATTTATAGGGTCAAACTATAATAAGAAATTCCTTAAAGATTAAATCTAAAATGTACTAAGTGACACAAAAATACGAACACTCAGTTTAAATGTTTTTTTTTTAGTAAAATTTGGTGAATTTATTTATTTTACTGAAATAAACAATTGATAACATGTCACTTAGTATATTTAAGAGGAATACTCGTATCCATCTCATTCATTTATATCATTTGAAATGCTCAATATTTTCTATTTTTAAAATGTGATGCACCGAAACACCGATATGTACCTACATTGTGGTATCCCATTAATCTAAATTAAATTCGTTTACCAATAAATATAAATTCCGCATTTGTCCGTGTATTGATGTAGTCAAAATGATCTCTTCTATAAATTACTTTAATCAAGTCGACCAATCATATCTAGCGGTTTTGTTGGAAACGAATTGAAAATATCGAATATATTCATCGAAATCCGCGTGTAATAAATTTAAAACTAGTAAAAGCATCGAACTATGAAAATTCGCAGTGACATTATCAATAACCGAATATCTAAACGACTAATTCAACAGCGTACTCTGTCAAATGCAGAAACACGGACTCATCAATAACCCACCGATGTCCTACCGCACTACGCACCCTCTACCATTATCGTTATGTCTATTGTAAAGTGAACACTTACACTACTAATCGATAGCAACAATAACTGCTACTAATATTATGTTATCGATGTGAATTTAACCCTCTCTTCCGCAAGGAAGCCTTTTGTAGACCTGTAGATGTAAGATTCAATGAACACTTAAGGGCATAAACATTACATTGATGAATTCGAAATAAAAAGACATCTAGCAGATCAACAATTTAAAGTAACAGTACCTATCTGCTAACATTATAAGCACCTGGTATCCTAAATATGTAGGTAGTTAAATTAGTACCGCGAGCTCCATGTTTCCGAAAGAATTCTTAATAATAAAATAATGAATACAGTCTCTATAATTATAATGGGAAGTTCAAATTAGCTACACTACGAGGTGTGCTAATGAGTTGCCATTATCGGGTTCATGGGTTTTAATTATTATCTCCAGTCTCATTTATTCTATTGGTTTACTGTCATATACAGGTAGGTTTTTTTCCAATTTTATAATTCCTTTTTGTTAAAATATTTATAAAACATCGAAAGTTATATTATATTTTATTATATCAGATGAGAATTTCAACAGATTTCTTTATTATTCGAAGAATCTTTTTATGGTAATTTAAAAGTATTAATGATAATTTTTTTATAAAATGGCTAGTGAAAGTACATTTCTGGAATTTTGATTAATATGTAAGATGGTTATAAAGTAAATTTAATGTAAGAATGTATCTTTTGTAATCTATTGTTAAACGTTATCATCTAACTGAACATTTCGGACTATGCTGATTTTTACTTTTTGTGCCAGAAACAGTAAATGTAACACGTGTTTGACACCGGTAATTTTCAGAAAGTTGGAATATTATACAGTAAACTTGAACATCTCATCTCTTAACTTCAAGCATCTTCTAAACTTGAAGATCTCGTAAACTTGAACATTATTTAAACCTAAATATCTTTAACTTGATCATCTAATTGATTATCCCTCAACCCTAGATTATCCATACACAAACTGACGCTCAACGCTTAATATTATTACATTAATAAATAAATATATCTTAAAATTTTTCAAACATTAAACTGTTTACTTTGATTGAATATTCATTGTTTATACAATCTACAACTACAACCATCAGTGAGGTGGTAATGGAGGCAAAGAAGGAGGTTAAAAGTGAGAGGAATGTTGAGGTCGTTCATAATCCATCCTTGCTTCTCTATCATTCACCTCAGATCCACTTTCGTCTTTAAAATCACCTCATCCAGCATAAATATGTAAGCTCTGCTTCCAATACCTTCTATTCGTCCCCTCTCAGGGGGTCCAAAGGGGTCTTTCCACTTTTTTCTCATCTTTTCAGTCTTTATCTAGACCTTTCTCTCCCCTACTTCAGTGTGTCTCTCCTGGATTGTCTCCCTTTTTTCCACATAACTGTTGACAGTTCCTGGTTATGTGCTCCTCTCTCTTACATATTCAGTAATTAGCTTTCTCCTTAACTTTCTTTGCTTTACATCCCTTGTGTCCCTTTATTCCCCGTCCAAAGCATCTCCCTTCCATAATAGTTACTCTATTCCATCCCATCCCAATTTAATATTTTTCCCAGCAAAGCTACCTTTTCTTTCCATATCTCTTTCAAACCAGCTTTATGACCTTTGTTCGATTCCCAACAATTCATCTACCCTTGCTCCTGTAACCCTTTCCATCTCCCCGAACATTCCTCTCACTCCAACCCCATTATTTTCCACTACTACCACTCTGGTATATCGACCCAAACAGGTGAATTTTTAAATTGATTGGTTCTCATTCTTCGTACAGCCCTGATTTGACACCTAAAGACTTTTTGCTCCCCAAGCGAGCACCGAAGAAATATTTGAAGCGTTAAAAATTCTTGGTTTGGAGTTTTTTTAAGCGAAATGACAAAATGAAATTGATTGTGGTAACCTTTACTTTGTGGAAGTCTGTCTTACGAAGAACAATAAATAACTGAACGGTTGAACTAAACTTGCACTATTTATTCGAAAAATACGTTTTAAAATGCAATTACAGCTGTTTCTGACTATGCTAGTTATTAGCGATATTAGTAATATTAGTAATATATATATTTCATTATAAAATACAGCAACGGTTCCTACGCCTAATGCTCTCCAATGAAAAGCTGCCGTTCGCATATTGTAGCAAACTCTAAAATTGCTGACCTTTCATCTGTTTAAAATAATATTTTTATACAAAATAGGCTACAGGTCCCTAGTAGGTACAACTACTGAAATAAAAAGTATTGCAAAAGCGGTAACTTCTAATTTGTTTAAACAAAAATGAGAGTTTTTGTTTTACAAGCATGTTGTCTATTTTTTATTTTGGTAAACTGTATATATTTAAGGAGTCGTCCAGTTTTGAGTAATGGGATGGTTGACTATGCTAACAAAATTTACAAGAGAGAGCATTCACTGTGAAGAACGCGAACCAGCAGTGAAATCCGGTCTACAATTACATAAATTTCTCCTCGGTGTACTGACAAAAACTCACTACGAGAATATATATTGCCTTAGTCCTAACAAGTTCAGTAAAAAGTTTGTTCAATTTATTTGGCAGGTGTTGAAATAAATCGCTGCTGGAAATTTTGTTTTTGCAAAAAGACATTTCGATCGGAGAGAGAGAAATAGGTGTCCGGTTTACTAGTGAAATATGGATGTGATGCCGCAGAACTTACTTGACGATAGCGATGGATTTACACAAAGTCGAACTGTCATCAATTTATGTTGTCTTACACTTTTTCTTTAAATAAAACGGATGAAATAGGATAAAATACAACACAGGATTTAATACATATTACGATATAAACAATTTATTTAAGATGATTTTTTACAAAAACAAACTTATTAAAAGAATTTATTCTACAGTTTTTATAAATCAACTATTGGGCCTTTGTTTAATACGAGTTTGGTTCGGATTTCTACAGTTACCGTTCTCAAATTATCAGAAGCCTGTCCACAAGAAATCTCACATACAGACATTTTTTGTGCGCAGTCTTCTGACCGTTCGAGAACGGTAACTAAAACAAAGCTAATAATGAATATGTTTATTATTTTATACAGTGCAGTTCTAAAATAAAGGATATAGTAGATTATATTATATTATATAGGTACTGCCGGACATTAAGTTGGTAATGTGGTGGTGCTCCATCCTGCTGAAACCATATCGTATTCGCTGGAACTTGAGGGTTACCTGGATCAGGATATAAATTTGCCAACGTTGGAATGACATCATTTTGAAGTAGTGCCAAATAATTGTTGCCATTCAAGTTGCCCTCAATAAAAAAGGGACCAATGATATTGTTCCCTACAATCCCTGCCCAAACATTAACCTTTTGAGGGTATTGAGTGTGTTCTTCTCTCATCCAGTGAGGATTTTCTGTGGACCAGTAGCGGCAATTTTGCCGATTAGCATGACCGTTAAGAAAAAAAGTACACTCATCAGAAAACATAACGTCTTCTAATTGGATAATATTGTTATCCAACATGTTTATCATTTGCTCACAAAAAAAATTTATCCTATCAAAATCGTCTTCCATGAGCTCCTGAGTAGGTATCATCTTATACGGATGCAATTTATTTTCTTTTAATATGTTTGCTATCGATATATGGCTAGCATTGAATGTAGTGGATGCCTGTCTACTCGATGTATGTGGGTTTTCCTGAAACTCAAGCAACACATCTAATTTGAGTTCATCACTCAGTGCATTGGCAGCTGCTTTTTTTATCTGCCTTACATGACCAAACTCGCGAAACTGCTTTTCTATTTTACTTATTGTTCCTTGGGATATAGGCGGTAAATTAGGAAATTTCTCATGTAATAGGCGAGTTACTTCCTGTTGTGTTCGGATGTTATCTCCGTAACCAATCATTTGTAAAACTGTTATTTTATGCATTTCCGTTAATCTAACCATTTTTCAGAATTGAATTGAACAAACTTTATACTTAAATCACAACAATGACAACTTAAATAAAACAATTGACTACTGCTTGTTAAAATAGCGTTGCCACGGAAATTCTTTAAAGTTTTTTAATGGTTACCATCTTAAAACCACATTGCTATGGGTTTTGTTCACTTTCTTATTATCAAGACCTAAACGGGAAATAAGTTTTAAATATATTGTAATAAGTTTCGAGTATATTTTAGCGAATTTCGGTAACAACATGATTTCGAGTATATTTTAGCGAATTTCGGTAACAACATGATTTTTATGTTAATTTTTGCATCAAATTTAAAAACAAAAACATTTTTGAATAGAGAATGAAGAGACCTTATATCACAAGCCTATACTTCCCATTTAAAAAATTGGGGGTTGTACCTGTCATTCTAAGGGGGTTGAAGGTAGGGGTTGCATTTTCACGTTAAAGAATGTCAAGTTATAATTTAAATTTGACGTGTTTCGGGATTTTTTATAAATATGTACGGTAACCGAAATAATGAATTTATTCTATTTGGCTTTTACACTGTACCTATATCCATCCTATTGTAACTAATGAGTTACGGATACATCACATCACAATAGACAGAAAATTTCTTAGGTACAAATAACGTTTCATACTTATTTTTGGTGTCTCATTAAACACAAAAAGTAGCTTACAAAGGTTAATTGATCAATTTCCGTTAGAAAAATTCTCTAGATTAAAGGTAGTTTGATGATAAGGGCAAGATTTTATGGAATAGACCACAGACCCATTAAAATAGAAGCTTAAAGTAATAAAAATAATAAAAAATTCTTCGTTTTAACTCAACTACCAAGTTTAATTGAAAAAATTAGGTTTATAATCACAATTACAGATGTTTCGCTAAAAAACTAGCATCGTCAGATTGACATATTGAAGTTACTTCTAATGAAGTTAGCGAAACAGCTGTAATTGTGATTTTAAACCTAATTTTTTCAATTAAGTTTGGAAGTTGAGTTAAAACGAAGAGTTTTTTATTATTCTTAGTAAGATGGACTTCCAAAAAGTAAGGGTTAGTAAAATAAATTTGCTTCAAGTAATGCTGGGTGAAACCAATTCAAATGATACTTTAGTTAATTATAATTCTCTGATGCAAAATTTGATTTCGTGATTTAGGAGTTTACAACTATATTTTTTTAAATTTCAATTTCGCTCCTTATTTAGTTCCGACACATAACTCTTGGAGCGCTGTGTTTAGTATCTTAAATTAGTATTCTCGTAAAACATCTACAGAGTATATTATTTGTTGAATAGACAGTAACTTAGCCATCTTCCTAATGTTACAATTTTGCTGTACTTGGTTAAAAATGATTAGCCTCAATTCACATTAAGCCAGCCGTAATTATAGATGTCATTAAAACTTATCTAATTCAGAATGACGCCGAAATTTTGTAATGGCTGTTGTGGGTAGTTGTTATAATAACCAGAATGTTATTATGCAATGGGAATTAATTTTATTGCACAGGTCGGTATTTTGAAAATGTTGCGTGTCCACATTATCAGGCCGACAGTAAATTTTAAATCTAATTTATTACTTTCGAATGTTTAATTCGTATTTATGTCCCGGTTTTGCGAACTGTATCAAATTCTCGCTCGTAACGCCAACGGGGGTTGAATTATATCCGGATTTCTTCGGAAAACAACATTTAGATGTTAAACAAAGGAGAATCATTTGAAAATATTCTACATTTTCAAGAGGAAAGATCATTAGCAAGAGCTTGATGAATAAGACCAAAAAAATCTTTTAGTCTTTATATTATATATTCAAACAAACTAAAACATTGCTCTTAGATGGAGTTAACAAGAAAGTTATTCTATTTTCCCGTTTCTTTATTTCCTTGGAAAGTTACACTTAAAACATTTGATAAGCTTTTATTTAACTATGTAGATACGAAAGATGTTCTGGAAATATGTAATGAAAATAAACTTTCAAAAATAGCTTTTTAACGTAACTTCAATAGTATTTTGCAATTATAACTGGTAATTCGATTGAAACATTTATTATTGTCAAAGTAGATTGTTCACACCGGAATTATAACACACACATGTAGATTCTGGGACCCCACCCCAGACAACAATTTTACATTCTTTGCACATAATAAGAACATTCTTTTTGGAACAAGGATGTTCTATTAACATGAATACATACCGTTCAGTACATGATCAGAATGTGATAGTCAACTCAAAAGGCCGTACCAAATTACTTGATATGTATATGCAAAGAATGTTCTGAATTATGTAAAGATCAAATTCTCAGCATTAGATGGTGATGGTAATATTCTATTTTAGTCCAAGCAAGAACGTTCTTAAAATATGTCTTGATACTACTCAGTGATAAAAATGTTCTGGTAGTACGTAAATAGCATATTTTCCGTATTACCATATATTTTTACTGTACACAGTCTAGATTACTACTGCACGAACATACACTTTTTTACTGTCTATCGCGAGTTATATTCTTCAAATATCAAAAGTAATCTTGTAACTTGCTCATCCAAATAAAAGAAATGAACATCGCACATTATATTCACGTCCCCAAAAGAATATTCCTTACATCGTTTGTGCAACATATTCTTATCATATCATCATATCACTTTCAACGAAATGATTGTTGGGTATTTAAAAATTACATGATACGAACATGTTAAGAATGTACCATAAAAAACATACAAATTTACAAGAAAAGGAACGTGAAATGGAGTTGTTTAGCATATACCTTTCAGAATGTTCGAAAACGTAATTCATGGGCATATTCTTAGAATGTAAATGTACCATTAGTGTTATGTGGGACCTATCAACTATAAGTTGTTAACTGCTTCAAATGTTTTCTATCACTGCTTGAACACACACAATCTTAACCTTTTCTTTCACCAATTTTTAGCATGATACTTTCTTATAGTCTCTTTCTATTATATAAACTATCATTTTAAGGCAGACAAATTTATTGACAACATACACAAAGAGTAAACTTAATTTATAAAGAAATCCTAGTTGATAAGTTTATTTATTTGAAATATTGTTGTATTAAAATATATTTTACTCGAACAACACTAATATATTTCATAAAGATGGCTTTAACATAATCGACATAAAAATGCAACCTTCACCGATTTCCTACTCTATGCAACTTCATTCTCTACTTTCACAGAACAGCCAAATGTCAAAACGTGAATTCCACCGAACAACAACCACAGAATTATATTTTTACCGTGACGTGACAACCGAACTGTGAGATGAATATACAGGCAGTCTTTGACCGGCTCGAAATTTAATAAATGAACCGGAATAGACTAGAAAGAATAATTATATGGCTTGTCCAGTATAAATATAATTATTATAATTTCTGGCAGATCATAATACGCCAAACATTCACCTCGTTCAGTATAAATGTGGTTGTACGTCACAGCTGTCAGAACAGGACTATGTTGCCAAGCATTTAAAATAGTATTAGAATCTAGTAAATGTCAAACGAAGTTACTCTAATATTCTTCTTTTATAAATAAATAAATAAACCTAAAATAAAACCAGTGATATATGTAACTATATAGTATAAAATACATTAATAAAATGTTAGTTTGGGTAAAAAAAGTAAATACCAATTGATTTTACACTGTAAATAATTTACCCTTTGTAAATAGTAAACAAAGTATAGAAAAACGAATGATTTCAATCCCACATTATTAAGAATAATGAAAAACTCTTCGTTTTACCAAAACTTCCAATATTTATTTAAAAAATTGCTTTTTTAACTATAATGACAGCCGTTTCGCTAGACTTAGCATCGTCAGATTGACATATTGAAGTTACATTTTGTTTGTTTGTAGCTAGGTACCTGATGTTTAGGTAGTTATAAGGCTAGACCAAGTATGGAAGTAATAAGACATAACAATATTAAAGCCTAGATGTTATGAGCCCTAAGGGATTATCCTGGATGTACTTCCCTCTAAGATCAGTATAACTGTGCAATGATATAGAAAAACCAGGAAAAAACTATATCATGCTGATCTTTACAATAACTTAATATATTTGTGTTACAATTACGTCTTATCTATGTATAAAATGAAGACTCAATCAAAGCAAACACTTTAAAAGTGGAGAACTTCCCAGATTTATTTGTTCATTGACAACTTTAAATTGTGGATCTGCTAGATGTCTTTTTATTTCAAGTTCTTCAAGGAAATCTAAATTTTGTTTTTTATTACAAGTGTGTAGTATTTGGATGTCATTGATGTGTAAGAGTGAGGTTGGATGTTCAAGTAGGTGTTTTGCATAATTTGACTTATTTGGTTGTTTTAATCTATATGCTCTTAAATGTTCGTTAAATCTTACTTCAAAATTTCTTTGTGTTTGACCTATATATACAGCATTACACTTTGGACAATTAATTTTGTAAACACCAGATTTTTTAATTTAGGTAATTTTGTTTTTACATTTAACAATTTTGTACCAATATTATTTTGTGTTTTAAATGATATTAATGCTGATGTTGCCGAAGATATTATTTTTGAAATTTTATTGGAAATAGTTCCACAATATGTAATACTTTTATAACTTTTAATTTCTTTAGTTTGTTTAGGAAATATTAGGTTTAGTGACACTTTCTGTTCTTTCTTATTAATTAGTGTATTTATTAAATGAATTGGGTAGCCATTAGATGTAGCTATTTGTTTTATGATATCAATTTCTTTATCAAAGTTAATTTTGTTCATTGGAATTGAAAATGCCCTATGTATCATAGAATTATAAGCTGCTAATTTATGTGTTATAGGATGATTTGAATTATACGGTATGGTTACATCTGTTTGTGTTGGTTTTCTGTATATTGAATAATTCAGTAAATTATTAACTTTTTCAAATTTAAATCTAGAAAATTAATTGAATTATTTTCTTCAACTTCTAAAGTAAAATTAATTTTAGGATGCAAGGTATTAATATAATTAAAAAATATGTCTAACTGTCGTTCGCTACCTACAAATCCTGCTAACACATCATCAACATATCTATACCAAAATACAATATTGTTTTTATAACTAGAATTAAATATTATGTTTTCTAAATTATCCATAAAAATATTTGCTAAAATTGGAGAAATGGGACTTCCCATTGGAAGACCCTCATTTTGAATATATACTTTGTTATCAAAAGTAAAATAATTTTGACTAATGCATACATTAAATAAGTCAAAATTATTTTACTTTTGATAACAAAGTATATATTCAAAATGAGGGTCTTCCAATGGGAAGTCCCATTTCTCCAATTTTAGCAAATATTTTTATGGATAATTTAGAAAACATAATATTTAATTCTAGTTATAAAAACAATATTGTATTTTGGTATAGATATGTTGATGATGTGTTAGCAGGATTTGTAGGTAGCGAACGACAGTTAGATATATTTTTTAATTATATTAATACCTTGCATCCTAAAATTAATTTTAATTTAGAAGTTGAAGAAAATAATACAATTAATTTTCTAGATTTAAATTGAAAAAGTTAATAATTTACTGGATTATTTAATATACAGAAAACCAACACAAACAGATGTAACCATACCGTATAATTCAAATCATCCTATAACACATAAATTAGCAGCTTATAATTCTATGATACATAGGGCATTTTCAATTCCAATGAACAAAATTAACTTTGATAAAGAAATTGATATCATAAAACAAATAGCTACATCTAATGGCTACCCAATTCATTTAATAAATACACTAATTAATAAGAAAGAACAGAAAGTGTCACTAAACCTAATATTTCCTAAACAAACTAAAGAAATTAAAAGTTATAAAAGTATTACATATTGTGGAACTATTTCCAATAAAATTTCAAAAATAATATCTTCGGCAACATCAGCATTAATATCATTTAAAACACAAAATAATATTGGTACAAAATTGTTAAATGTAAAAACAAAATTACCTAAATTAAAAAATCTGGTGTTTACAAAATTAATTGTCCAAAGTGTAATGCTGTATATATAGGTCAAACACAAAGAAATTTTGAAGTAAGATTTAACGAACATTTAAGAGCATATAGATTAAAACAACCAAATAAGTCAAATTATGCAAAACACCTACTTGAACATCCAACCTCACTCTTACACATCAATGACATCCAAATACTACACACTTGTAATAAAAAACAAAATTTAGATTTCCTTGAAGAACTTGAAATAAAAAGACATCTAGCAGATCCACAATTTAAAGTTGAACAAATAAATCTGGGAAGTTCTCCACTTTTAAAGTGTTTGCTTTGATTGAGTCTTCAATTTATACATAGATAAGACGTAATTGTAACACAAATATATTAAGTTATTGTAAAGATCAGCATGATATAGTTTTTTCCTGGTTTTTCTATATCATTGCACAGTTATACTGATCTTAGAGGGAAGTACATCCAGGATAATCCCTTAGGGCTCATAACATCTAGGCTTTAATATTGTTATGTCTTATTACTTCCATACTTGGTCTAGCCTTATAACTACCTAAACATCAGGTACCTAGCTACAAACAAACAAAATGTAACTTCAATATGTCAATCTGACGATGCTAAGTCTAGCGAAACGGCTGTCATTATAGTTAAAAAAGAGTTTTTCATTATTCTTAATAAGATGGACTTTCAAAAAGTAAGGGTTAGTACAATCAATTTAATCAATCCCACATATTTTCCTGTTTACTTGAAAGTTGAGATACATTTTTTATTCCACATACTTTGGACGGGTTCAATATTTTCCAAGAACTATTTATGTAGAAAACAATATTTTCTCGAGCAAACACTACTTGCGTTTATCTTAATGTTGTTTTGCAATATTCGTTTCCCAAGTGTTTTTAATGGCTAAAAACATAAATCTTGTAGAAATGCTTTACTTTGCAATTTTAAATCGGATTTACGTTCACCGTGTCATTGTGTGATTTAAACCCTATTACGTACCTACATTTTACCCTTAAAAATATGACACCGACAAAACAGCAAAATATACAGCCAACATTAATCCGTTTTATTGTGTTTACTTTAAATTTTGAAATCAAACGGCTTAAGAATATGTGCGATATTTTGTACACGAATCTGTTGCCAAAATTTAAGTTATTTTTGTACATAAGAACAAAAATAAATTTTACAAAGAAATTACCATGAAACAAATAGCTATCCATTATATTTGATAAATAAATTACTTAAAAAAAGAAAAATAACACCACAACTAATCTACCAAGCTAAAGGAATACGCCAGCTAGATTATTAAGCTGTAATTTTTAGCAAGAACCATAACAAGATTCTAAATTTCCATATTTTCTAACTTCCAGATTGTTAAAAATTATAACTAAATCTTCTTGCTAGGAAACTTGCTAGAAAATTACTACGGCGCATGAGCGACCCACAAAGTGCGGTAATGGTGCCAAGAATCAGCTGTGACGGTCACTCTATATTCTCGAATAATTCTCAGTCCAAAGAAAATAAAGAGATGGATATATAAGTTTTCCTGTAACTGACATACATAGATTGATATGTTTTCGTAGAATTAAAATGTTAGACGTTAGCTCAACCCCCACTGGTTCTTGTTATTTAAAGACAATTGCTGGCAAGATTTACTAAAGTGACAGTGCACAAGACTCTACCTTGCTTGTCATAACAATGTACTTGCAGAATAGGAATTACAACAATTCTCAAATCCGTGTGGTAGCAAGAATTTTGTTTAATGGTAGCAATATAATAGAAAATTGACCTAATTAATTATAAAAATTATTGCTTATTGACAAAGATCATTGACAATCGGCACAGTTACATTAAATTATTTTCTAGTCCAAGGTAGTAGCTGATCTTTCTACCTACTGCAAAGTGGTAGCTAGGTAATAACTGCGCAGTAGCTAAATGCTAAAAAGTCAGATTTGCCTTTTTTGTCTAAAATCGTAATAAAATAATAGTAATAAGCAAAAATGGATGATGATTGCTAGATAAAGAAGGGTATGACAGTTATTTTACAATACCGGCACGAATCAACAAGTGTTTAACAAATTTTTCACGTTTTATTTTAAAAATACAATAACTAAATTCTGCCCTTTAAACAAACGATTATGATAAATAATAAATTAATAACCATGTGGAAACAATTGCCGCACTAACAACTGTTGGAAATTACCCAAAATACCTATGCTAACTAAAAAGTAAAGTATAAACACCTTTTACCTACGACCACCCCTCTAAACCGCCAATAACACACAATATACAACCTATGTAATGTATCTCTTTACGCACGGTAAAATAAACGCACGGCTTCCCTAGCAACAATAGACGTCGCTATTTTATTCAAAATTTCCTATTTACATATTTGAAGGTGAATTTTATACCACATAATATAAATGGCAAATAACATTTATTAGATATAAGATTGCATTTAATATATATTTATAGTTATTTGATAATATATATTTGATTCGTTTCCATTAACCCTACTTTCTGTCTGTATAAATGGATCATAATATAAATGTACTTAATTACGTTTTCCAGATTAATTTACGTTATTTTTATGTAATTAAGTTAATTATTTTAACATTTATAAAATTATTATTACCGAGATACTTTTTAAAAATACTTAAATACTAAAATTTACAAAGCTGTTTCTTGTGGATACAATCATAGCATATAAAAGACACTTTTTACTCGTTTTGTACTATAATTTCACTTCACTTACTATACGAAACCGTTTTAAATATTAAGAATGCACTAAATGTTAATATTACGTGAGAAACCGATCAGTAACACTAAACTAATCACTCAAAAATCACGAAAATGAGTTTTATTACAATAAGGAGTACATTGAACTATTCCATTCGTGCGTAAAATGCTATTTACCACACACGTTACGTAATATACTATTATGCACTTTTTTGGCAGTAAAATCACTTTAAATTTAAAGATGGCTAAGGATTACTTTGAATGAATAGTTTTTACCAGGTTAACCAATAGAAACCATTGTCATATGTCATTTTCTATTTCATTGTCTGTCAAATGTCTAATTAAAATCAACAAAATTTTCACACTACTTGGAGGTTAATTGTAGTTGTTTTGTTTTCGTTGCTAATGCGTTTTCCTATATTCAGCTCATGTGCAACCAAATGACATGTGACAAGGGTTTATATTGATTATTCTTTAGTGAAACTATAATAACATCTGAAAATCCTTACAAAAAAATGTTTTCCAATTATCTAATAAATGAGGACTTCGTGATTCGAAAAAAACAGTGATTTTTCATCTAATTTTTCAGATTAAAGGGACTCCTCTATTCAAACGTGGTGCAGGTCAAACATCCAACAACGAATTGTTAATCAAAGCTGACGAAGATTTAATTTAAAGACGCCAGATTACTTAATACAATTAAAAATATTAAAAAATCCTATTGTTTATGCAACCAAAAAAAAACAACGAACAAATCGATTTTTATTAATTTAAATAGTTCGTTACAAGAAATAAAATTATTTAATTGACTTAACTGATATACGGGGTTGGGATAAAGTATGGAACCAAGTAAATATCTTTTAAACGAAAAGAACGATATTTATGAAAATTTGCAGGTAAGTGCAATGGAACAAAACGCATCTGATGTACATTTTTTTGATATTAATATACTTCCGGTTTAACCGGAAATGCCATCAACTTCTTTAATTTAAATGGGATACCCTATATATTTTTACAGATTTTGAAAGAGCTTTTTATTTTGAATTCATACATACTGAGTTTAGTGTAAAAAAAATTGTAAAAACGAGGAATATAGCACTTTAACCAACCTCCTTTGAGTTTTTTGCTTTAGAGCAAAAAACTATTTAGATAAACTAATTGATGTTGTTTGTATGCATAGTAATATATAAACAAGTACTGTTTAGTACGTCTTTTGTTCTTCAAGCGTCAAATTCTAATTGACGGAAATAAATTGCACAATTTAGAATGGTTCAATTAAGTGAACAAGAGCGTATTAAAATTTTAATGTTGATCGATCGGTTATGGTGCACGCGTTAGAACTCATGAAGAAGTGTGTCATATTTTTAATAATTTGCATCCGGAGAGAAATCCTATATCACGCTCAACAGTAACTAAAACATTACAACGTTTTAATACTACTGGGTTGGTAAAAAATTTGCTAAAACCTGTAAGACCGCAGACTGCAACGAACGAAACTGTTAAACAAAATATTGCAATAGATTTAGAAGAATCACCTCAAACTTCCACCACAAATTTGGCACTAAACCATGGTATCAGTCGACGTTCTGTAGGAAAGATATTAAAAAGTTAAAAGTATCATCCGTATAAGGTACAGTTGTTCAAGAATTGTCATACGATGATTTTGACCGACGGCTGGAATTTTGCGAACGGCTGATGGACATCTGTAATGTCGACGAAAATTTTGCTTCTAGCATAGTTTTTTCTGATAAGGCAACTTTTTGTTTAAATGGAACAGTTAATCGCCGTAACTCAAGGTATTGGTCAAATGAGAATCCTCATTGGAATCATGAAGCACATACCCAGCATCCACAGAAGTTTAATGTTTGGATGGGAATTGTCGAAAATAAGCTTATAGGGCCATTTTTTATCGACGGAAACTTGAATGGTGACAAGTATTTGGATCTACTAAATAACGAAATTATTCCTGCACTTCAACAGAATGGGCAATTACCACAAAATATTTGGTTTCAACAAGATGGAGCACCTCCCCATTATGATAGATGGGTTAGGGATTTTGTGGGTGCAAATCTTCCAAATCGATGGATTGGACGTAGAGGATTCATAGAGTGGCCTGCTCGTTCTCCGAATCTTAGCCCGTTAGATTTTTTTCTTTGGGGTTATCTAAAATCACGTGTTTACGTTAGACAACCAACAAACTTACAGGAATTGAGACAAAGAATTATTGATGAATGTGAACTAATACGTGGAGAAGTCTTGGAAAGAGTGACTCAAGAATTTGTTAATAGGATGGCATATTGTCAGCAAGTAAACGGTGAGCATTTTGAACATTTGAAGTAATTTTGTTTCTCATTATTCTTAAATTATGAAATGTACAACTATTGTACTACTAACAGTGAGTTATTCCTCGTTTTTACAAATTTGTTTACATTAAACTCAGTATGTATGAATTCAAAATAACAAGCTCTTTCAAAATCTGTAAAAATATATAGGGTGTGCCATTTAAATTAAAGAAGTTGATGGCATTTCCGGTTAAACCGGAAGCATATTATTATCAAATGCGTTTTGTTCCATTGCACTTACCTGCAAATTTTCATAAATATCGTTCTTTTCGTTTAAAAGAAATTTACTTGGTTCCATACTTTATCCCAACCCCGTATAACCGCACTTATCAAATATTAAATATTATCAAATGTTAAAACATTTATAAATCTTATAAATACGATGACTTTAATTTAAGAGATGCCATGTTAAAGAACTACGATCTCGACTTCTAACTAGTTACTATTTTGCTCTTTTTGTATTTTTAATAACGCATCTTGAGTAGATGAAACGTAACGCTGTTCTACTCTTTGAAGAAACATTTCAAAGTTGTACTCTACTAATTGGGTCTTTCGTTGTCCTCTCGTTATTTCTTTTGTTAAATTACTTCGTCAAGAAATTCTCAATTATGTCTTTTGTTTAGAATACAAGATGAAATAAAATCGAATTAACAAGTAAATAAAATGTTTGTTTCAGAAAAGTATAGTGCAGATACAATAAGTTGATTAAGAACACCGTCAATTATTTGAACGGCAAAAGCTGCGAACGGCAGTTTATTTATTCTTGTTGAATGTTTTTTTATTTTTTTAATTGCACCAGTAAAGTGGAAGATTTTGATGTCATTTCCAATAACAAAGTACAAAAAATGAACTGAAACTTATTTGTTTGAATAGTTGGAGAGAATATCTGTGTAACACTGTTCATCACAATGGCTAGGAACACGCTGGTTTGTAGAATTTCAAAGATGAAACATTGCTCTTGATCTAGCAACAATTTAAAAAACTAAAGTAATGGATACACATCGTAATCGGTTTGCAAAAAAAATAAAAAAAAACAATCACCAATAAATAAATATTAACAACAAGAACCAGGAAAAATATTCCATATCGTTAGTTGATAATATAACATAAGAATAAGACCTCGATAGACAAAGCAGCCAAAAGGGAGGAGCACTATGTTCATAGCTATGGGCAGCTATGGGAGTTTTGCTATCTTGGATATGCAAATGATCTATTAGTTGTGACAGGTGGAGACTGTAGTCTTTACCTATCCCTCAATTCTCAAAAAACAGCAGTAGTCGCCTTCATCACAAAAAGAGCAGTACACGGCTTATAGCCACCAGTGCTAAGGAGATAGAGATTCCATTTGTATCAGGTTAAGTACTAGGTATAATATTTGACCAGAAGCTGACAAAGAATTCACAAATCCAAAGAATCGCTAAAAAGGTTACAATGGCTCTTGAGAGACTGTGTAAAATAATATCGGGACAAAACATAAACGAATTTAGACATAAATCCGGCAGGTTGGGGTTAACTGTTTAGTTGTTAGTGTTATATTTTTGTGTCCAATTCGAATTCGGTTCACCACAGCATGATTTTTCTGCCATCTGGTATTGGTAGTGATTCATAGACTATTGGTTTGATTTCTTTTAGTTTGGATAAATTTTTATTCCACATATTTTGCAATTCTTCGTTTATATAATTCTTAATTATAATTTTGTGATCAGTGTCTGGATAGTTATCGACTATTTTAAATAATGGTAATGCGGAGTACTTAAGAAATATTTAACTGAGACTCACTGGATTGAAATTTTAATGATGATTGGTTACGGCGATAAAAGCAGAAGTCAAGTTGAAGTGGCAAACTTATTTAATCAGAGGTATTCTCAGTTGCCTAATATTTCACAAGGTACTGTGTCTAAAATTCGTGCACAATTCAGAGAACTTGGACATGTCAAACCATTAAAGAGAAAACCACACTTCGTTGAAGATGATGTGAAAATGGATATTATGTTAAGTGTCGTGGAGAATCCAACTTCGAGTTCACGTCAAATTTCTTGTCAAAATAATGTGAGTCATGAAACTGTGTTTCCATAAAGAAAAACTTCATTCATATAAATTGACTTTAGTGCAAGAACTAATAGAAGACGATCCAGATCGTAGAATGAATTTCTTTATGTATTTACTATCTTGAACAAAATTACAAATAATTTTAAAATTTGTAACATGATATGTTAACTGAAAACGTAGTATATTTAAATTAATTATATGGCTAACGCTAACACCATCTATTGTATAAAGTTCTTAACATGTTAATTATTACAAACGATTCCTGTCAGTAATTCAAACTTTATACACGATCTTTAATTTGGCATAGTCCAATACCTTCAATGCCACGATTAATTCTCTTATTGTCATTGGTGTTACACACAGCATTGGAATATAAAATACCAAAGACACTACAAGTTTACTACAAATTTACCTCAAATTGGCTACTGATTTACCACTGAATTACCGCTGATTGGTTTTACATTGGTGGACTGTTCACCAGACCAACCCTTCACTGGACCAGCCTTCTCCTGGATCAACCATTGGATCGCAGATGTAAAAAAAGATAAGTCGACTAACGTAAATAAATGCATTTATAATCTTATACAGCTGTCTCTACGTTTTTTCTTTATTTCTTAACGTAGTATATTTAAATTAATTATATGGCTAACGCTAACACCATCTATTGTATAGAGTTCTTAACATGTTAATTATTACAAACGATTCCTGTCAGTAATTCAAACTTTATACACGATCTTTAATGTGGCATAGTCCAATACCTTCAATGCCACGATTCATTCTCTTATTGTCATTGGTGTTACACACAGCATTGGAATATAAAATACCAAAGACACTACAAATTTCAAAGACACTACAAGTTTACTACAAATTTACCTCAAATTTGCTACTGAGTTACCACTGAATTACCGCTGATTGGTTCTACATTGGTGGACTGTTCACCAGACCAACCCTTCACTGGACCAGCCTTCTCCTGGATCAACCATTGGATCGCAGATGTAAAAAAAGATAAGTCGACTAACGTAAATAAATGTATTTATAATCTTTTACAGCTGTCTCTACCCTTTTTCTTTATTTCTTAACCGTAATATCAAAATCATTGTCGTATCATAATAATTATTTTTTGTTTGCGGAATACACCAACCGCGGCAATGGAATTGGTTACTGGTCTGACACCTCTCGACCTGCACGTCAAGGAGGTTGCGCTAATGGCCATGCTACGATTGCGCACGGCTGGTGTAAACCCCGAGGTAGGAATGGGTCAACTGAGGCTGGCCCTGTGGAGGGAGGCACTCACTGCGGTGCCTCTGCTACAGGCGGCCGGTGACGCAATTGAACCCAGGTTTGTGTTTAATAAACCCTACAAAATACAAATAAAACAGAACACTGAGGCGGATGCTGCAAATGCAATACGCATATACACAGACGGCTCAAAAACCAAGGAAGGATCAGGATGTGGAGTCTACTCCAGATCACTTAGCCTAAGGATTAAATGGGGAATGGGAAAAAATACCAGCGTGGTTCAAACAGAACTGGCTGGTATCTCAATCGCCGCAAAAGAGCTAACCAGAAAAGAAATTTCTGGCAAAAACATAATAATCTGCACTGATAGTAGACAAGCCCTACTAACCTTTAATAGACAACGTTTTATCTCAGGGTTAGCACTAGAGTGCCACCAAGATTTAGCTAACGCCTCGGTAGATAATAATATCGTACTAAGATGGGTGAAAGGGCACGACAGGAGCAAAGGTAACCGTATTGCTGACTCTCTGGCCAGGATGGCGGCTGGACTGAAAATTTTGGGACCAGGCGACACCCATGGTTTGACGACTTCGACAATTGCGGAACTAGCCAAACGTTACACCCATACTCAATCCCTTAAGAGATGGGATGAAACCAAAGGATGCAGTTTTGCCAGGATTACCCTGGGAGACCCTGAGAAGCTGGATACGAATAAATATTTGGCGATGACCAGGAAGAACCTACGTTTAACAGTGGGATTTCTGACTGGACACTGTCAACTAAGGAAACACCTCCATATTATGGGGCTAGTGGACATACCTCTATGCAGGAGGTGTGAACAGGAAGATGAAACTGTCAGGCATGTCTTATGTGAATGTCCGGAGCTATCGTCGATAAGAGAGTGTGTGTTCGGTGAGTCTTGGCCTACACCTGCCGACATTAAGGAGATGTCCCCTGGTGACCTGTCTTCCTTCCTGGATAAGGCAGGATGGACAATGTCCTAGGAGGGCGACTCCTTGGGAGGATGTACAATGGGACATATTGTGGCCTAAGTGCTGTGAGTCTATACTCACCCTTCCTACTCTACAGATACAGAAGTTTGCGGAATATTACCTATCTAAATTTAATTTTTTTTCAGACGCACCAAGGAAATCTATTTATCTTTAATAGTTTGATACATTTGAATTCCAGTATTTTTTTTTATATAGACAGTTTTTTCTGCATCTTTCTGTCATCTTATGATACTTATTTATCTAAATCTTTAAATTTAAAATCACTTTATTTAGCAGTATCATTAAAAAAATAAAAAGATTTCAGTGGCGCCCTTAATAATTTCAAAAAGAATTAAAACATTGTACTTGAGTTAGAGAAAATGAAATAATCCACCCCTAGCCGTGGCATGTATATCTTTCCGAATTTGTTGGTAAAAATATATATTTTTTTATGAACATTAAAGATCAAATTTAGACTAATAGTTGTTTTATTAAAAATCACGTAATAATTATCACAAATTGACGCTCAACGTAATATTATTACAAATTTCACCCTGTAAAATTCATAATTGTGAACTATAATTTTTCTCTCATGCTTCACCAAATTGTTCCGCTCGTTCTTGCAAATATTCTTTATTATATACATTTTTTGATAACCTATTGCTTAAGCAAAACTGTACAAAAAGTTTCTTTATATTGTATAACACTATACAAAAGTCTTGCAAATAATTTATTACTATTTTATTTATAACTTACATGTAAAGTGGACACTTACATTATAAGGTCTCGATAATCCACTACGCTGTTCCAGTACACTTTGTCCAGCTTAAAACGTCTGGAAATAACCGCTACGACCATTCTGTTATCCCGAGAGTCTCATGAATTTGAAATGTTCCAACACCTGCCGTAATCCCAGGAACTACAAACTTTCAGCCTTAAATAGGATTATGATTTATTTTGGGTATTAAATTTGCCATCAAATATTATTATACTTTTGTGTATATTTTAGATTAAAATATTCGATTTTACCGAATCAAAATGTTAAATTTTAAGCTTTCGTTGTCTGTCTGTTTTTCCTATACATATAATCGTTGCATATTGCAATTCTCACTCTATGTACATACATTAAATTTTCCAGCGTTGTCATAAATCAATCCTCTTAACCGCTCATCTGTCACACTTTGTGACATACTAACACTTTTTATCGCCCGGCAGTATTTTTCATGTTTTATTATTCGCAATATGCAGCTCGAACGGCGAGGTGAGTAGCTAATTAAGTTTTAGGGGAATGAAAATAAAGGTTTCATAGCCGTTTTTTTGGTTGTTGGAAATTTCGCATCATGGAAATTTGTGGGAAACTCCCAAAGACGGTCCCGAAAGACCAAAGAAAAATGTTCGGAGTTTTCTTATTTATGATTTTACGACTGGGTGTTGAGTTGCAAGAGAAAATGGAATTATGATAGATGATAGAACCGTAAAGAAAATTGAAAACAAAGGTAATAGTCTTATTTATTTAAGTGCGGCACAAAAAATTGAAAATTTTACTGTATTTTACCACCGTAAAGAAAAAGATGGAAAGACAGAAACAGTTTACGTACAATTTAAAAGTAAAGAAAAATTATAAAAGAAAAGTAAAATGAGTACAAGCTCACGTATTTTCAGTTATATTATTACAAGAGCTTAAATTATTACCGGAAATGTTTTTGAGGGCACGACTTAGAAAATTTCACACCATAATTTGGGAAAAAATTATTAATCCAATCTGTCACAAACCACAAGCTAGCTTAAACGTCTGTACCATAGAGAAATATAATATATTTTATTGATCTATGGTCTGTACGGTGGGTTTCAGCGTTCTCTATGGTTTCAGCTGTCAAACCAGCCATTATTACCCAAAACAGGTGGGGTAATTGTAGCCAGTGTAACAAAACAACTCTTAAGTGCAAAAATCACATATAAAATTCTTTACCTACGACCACTCCTCTAAACCGTCAATAACACACAATGTACAACCTATGTAATGTAGGTATCTCTTTACGCACGAGAAAATAAACGCACGGCTTCCCTAGCAACCACTTAGCAACAATATAAGTCGCTATGTTATTCAAAATTTCCTATTTACATATTTGAAGATTAATTTTTTACTACATAAAATAAATAAATAACAAATGGCAGATAACATTTATTAGATATAAGATTGCATTTAATATATTATATATTTAGAGTTATTTGAAAATATGTATTTGATTCGTTTCCATTAACCGTACTTTCTGTCTGTATAAATGGCTCATAATATAAATGTACTTAATTAAGTTTCCCAGATTAATTTAAGTTATTTTATGTAATTAAGTTAATTATTTTAACATTTATAAAATTATTATTGCCGAGATACTTTTTAAAAATACTTACAAAGCTGTTTCAACTCCTGGATACATTCGTAACATATAAAAGACACTTTTTACTATAATTTCATTCAATTACTATACGAAACCGTTTTAAATATGAAGAATACAGTAAATGTTAAGATTAAGCGAGAAACCGATCAGTAACACTAAATTAATCACTCAAAAATGACGAAAATGAGTTTTACTTCAATAAGGAGTACATTGAACCGACATATTTAAAATATTTTACACATTGAGCGTCTGCGCATGCGACTGACGTCTGACCGCATGCGCACACGTTATTATTTATCAAAAAACATCCCTTTTTTATTGTTCTTATAACTTGTTGTATGCGTGAAATTTTATACAATTATTAAAAAATTTTAAGTGATAGTGAAATGAATTTAACTCTACCCAATATAACTAATGTTAAGTAGTTAATTATTATACAATAAAATGATTAAAAACATCTATTGTTGCTCTTGTTCAATTACCTATTATTAACAAAAAGATTATTAATGCAAATACAAGTAGATCGTAGGTAAAGTATAGTACGTAACTATTGCTGTAAAGCATTTTACGCACTCATTCGTGCGTAATATACGTAATATACTATTATGTATGCGTCAGATATTGCTTCATGAGCCCATTGTTCACAAATTTAATATCTCAACCAGAATTCTTGATTTTTTCCAAACTCTCCACAAATTAAGCAAATATCTTCATTCACTTCTACATCATCCTCGTCGCTGTAACTTTCTGTTTCTTTTTGGCTACATTCAGTTTCTTTAGCGTATTTTTGTTTTTCTTTTGCGTTTCTATTTTTTGCTTCTGTCGCTTACTTAGATGGTTTTGGTGAATTTAGATTACTTTTGCATCCTCTTTTGAGTTTTTAACATTATTTCAGTGGCGTTGAAGTGAAAAGTTGGGAATGTTGCTTCCGGAATTATTTCTGTAAAACTAACACAGCAACGTAAAAATTTTTTTTGAGTTTGCATTGGAAGAGTTTTCTCATTTACATCCTGAATCGTGATGGGAAGTGGTTCACCTAAATATATTTCAGTGGAAATTGTTGGAATCTCTGATGTTGCGGAACTCAGTGCTTCAGAAGGTGCGAAATCTTCCTCGCAGAATACATCTGGATTAAAGGGAAAAATGCCTGTAGCTTTAAATGCATTTACAGTTTTCTCAGGGGTAGCTGTTCAGCAATGTTATGTGTTATTTTTTCTCCAGGTCGACCTTTTAAAAATTTGTTACACTCTGCATTATAAGCTGAAGTTAAAAGGGTGTAAAAAGAATCATCCAATGGCTGGAAACGGTGTGACGTATGGGGTGGAATCGTTACTAGGATAATTCCGTTCTTTCTACTAAAGTTATATGCTTGTAAAGTCCTTTTCCTAGGGAAGATGAAAAAGGGGGGCACATAAACCACTAAAGCACTAAAAGCGCACATTATGGTGGTATTTTACCCTCGTTCCGCGCTGGTAACAAATCCAACTCGCTTTTGTCCATTTTCTGCTAAAATTTTGAAAGGCACCTGCACTGATGTAAAACTATTGGGTAATAGTTGCCATGGTAAATGGGAATTTTATTGGTTAAAAGGTAGAGGTGTGAAATTTTCTATAGTAATACCACTAGTGATCAACTTTTCTCGATAAACCTGTCAATTTTAAATATTTTATTGATTTCTTGAAAAGACAATAAAAAGCAATTTAATAATCGATTGTATTTTTACCTTTTGTTACAAACAAACTATAATTTTCGGACGAATTAAAGATGAGAGTGCACAGCTTTTTACACTCACTTTTTATCCAGAAATTCTATTATTTTTGCTAAAATTACCACATTATTTTTAAATTTACTTTTAGCTTTTATTAGGTATTTTCAAAAATATTTTACAAGCATTATATTTCTTCCTGTGCTTCAGTTAGTTTGCTTTCTGGTTTAATATAATGTTTTTAATGCGTTTCAGCTTACTAAGTTTAGGAACCACTGGTCTGAATTATTGAAAAAGTTATTTAAAATGAAAAATTCCAACTGGAATCAATATAATAAGAACAGTAAACAGCTAAACGGTTGAATGAAACTTTTTATTCGCCAAATACGTTTTTAAATTCAAATTTTCGCTAAAAACTAGTTTCATTCAACCGTTTAGTTTTTTACTGTTCTTAGTAAGATGGCCTTTCACAAAGTAAAGGTTACTACAATCAATATAATAATATTTAATAAATAATAATATAAATTGTCTAATTAAAAAGAAACTTAAAAATGTATTTAAACTGAGTAATAGCTTTGGAGGACGTATGCGCAAATCAACAATGTGGCTCGGAGGGCCATTTTCAACATTAAATTAATATTTATAGTTTACGAGCTGTAAGCAAAAAATCAAAAACTGCTTTTTTATGTTCTTTAATTGATTATAACTTTTGTCATTACGATCTAGACATTATTCTAAATCTAATAAGCTAAACCCTACGAATAAATAATAAAAAGGAAGGAGTATAATACGATTTGACGATGTCCGCAATGGTTCTTGCATATGGCTGACTTGAAGTTTCCGGTTACCAGTGGTGTCACACACAGGGTATTATAAACTTATGTCTCGTATAAATTATTAAAAAAAATAACTGTTTTCCGCTTGTAATTATCTGTACAGTAATATACATTGTCATAAAGTTGTAGAAATATAAATTTAGATTAAAAACTTCTAAGCAGGTAATTATAAATATTTGACTTAGTTGGTCTATATAAAAAATAAAGGAACGTTTATGATAACAATGTGGTTGTCATTAAAATATTTTGTTAATTTTTAATAATTCAGATAAATAGAACCCTACAGATGAAAAGTAATTCCCATTCAAGAGTTGGGTTAACTACTTAAATCAGAAAATAATATATAAAACAGCATGAAAAAACTATTTATGTCAAATGTCACGATTCGAATGAGTCATATTTGGTTCTTCAATATGGTCGACTTCCGTCGTGATTATTTGCTAGATTAAAATATGACAACCTTCCTTCCTTTCTATTCTTTATTCGTAGGCTAAACCACACCTTAATCCAAAACTGTCTAGTAGATAATTAAAAAAGAAGATTTTGACAAGAGATTCAAGATGGACGACGAACTATTAACGACGTTTAAATGTTTTATTATTATTTTGTTAAAAGTAATTTGAGTTACAGTGAATAAAACCCCTAGAAAACGATTAGCGAAAATAGTTAATCCCACAATAGTATCTTCATTTAACACCATTCTAAACTTATAAACTGCCAGGATTTGACACACATCTTTTGAAGCAACAGGTGAACTATATTAGCATTTCTGTATACAAATTGAGGAGTCTTTTTTGAGCGATTGATAAAATATGAAGAAGGTATCAAATGGTAGCAGTTTTTTACAACCAGATTGTATATCTCACCTTTTGTTGGTTTGTTTACGTACTGGCATGACAACCTATTTTGGACGACCTTCATGGAATTGGTAGGTTACCGAACCACGAACAATATTGAATTCACTACACCAGCGAAACTATATCGCCAAACAAGAACAGAATTGTTCGATTTATATCTTACTTTGGTTAATCTGTTTATAACAAAATAATATGACACTGCAAAAATGTATATCCGCCATTTAGCCATTTTCTAAAATGTTGCACCAAACCACATCTTTATAAGAAGAAGAAGTTTACTTAATGGAGTTACAGGAATTAAGGTACTATCGAATTCTTAAGATAAATAATAACAATAATAAGATCTTAACAGAATAAAAAGCGGTTATATCAACGTAGGAGTAATCTTATGATGCCAGCGAAAAATCCGCTTAAAGCTTGTTTCTCATTATCTTTCATTCTGTTTGGACTTAACAACGTAGATATTGAATTAATTATGAAAAATATGAAAGGTTTTATGCCCAAGAATGGTAAACTAGAATATCCCTTTAATTACGTCTTTACTTAAATAAATCAATTAAAAAATAATAATAGAAAGAGTTAAGTAAAAAATGGAATATTGGAAATTTTATCAATAGATTTTAATACTCTAAAAATATTTAGAAATCATCTTGATGTAAAAAGGAATGGTCATAAATTATACCACAGATTTCGGGGTCAAAAATATGTTGATTGAACCCCACTTACCTATATACAATAGTGCCCCCAAAAAAAATTACAGGGTGCTAAAGTTAAAAATTTGGTAATTATTTACAAGAGCTACTTCTGGACTATCTTCAAAATTTTTATAAAATCGTAAATCTGTAAAGAGTTTATATAATCACTCCTCGACCAGCTGGCATAGATCAAAGTATATTTTATGTTAATATCACTCACCTTAATATCGAATAAAAAATATGAGTATGTATAAATAAATAAATACAAGATATTAAGGTGAGCGATATTAACATAAAATATACTTTGATCTGTGCCATTTGTTCGAATAACGAATATTTTAGATTCAGAATAGAGGTGAGGTTAGGTTAGGTTATTAGAGGTATTACTTATTATTTCTTTCACTGAAGTAAAGTATTGTAGATTCAGAATAGTGAATTTCGCTTAAAAAATATATCGAGATTTATGTAAATATCGTACCTCAACATCATTGTTTATCCATATATCACCAAAACAATCGATTACTTTTCATAAAAGTATTTAGTTCGGCTAAAATTTTGAATCTGGAATGGTTGGCGAAAATGATACTGAAAAACCGTTTACACTACTACTACACCAGCACACACTTTTATCTGCCTGACGCGCGTTTCAATAACCAAGTTATCTTTTTCAGAGACCGAAGGTAAACTGTTTACCGAAGTGTGTGTTGGTGTAGTGGTAGTGTAAACGGTTTTCGGTATTTAGTTCGGAACAGGAACGCAGGAGACAGCACTGTTAAAAAGTTGATTTTATAGTATTGAGTTAATTGAGTATTGCAGAATAAATTTTGTTGTTAAATAGAACATTTTGTTCTAAGAGAAGAAGTTACGAGTTATAATTATTGCAGATTTAGTTTTTCAGATAGTACTTATATTTGATTATATAAATATTGTATGGTGCAGATTTAGATTAAATAAAACATAGAATGTGAATAGTGTAGTGATAAGTGTCAATAGGTGTCGATACATCTTTTTAGGAAAGCCACCCTGTTAAAAGTAAGTCATTAGAGTATATTTATATATTATAAGATTACTTTTTTAATGTTTTTTCGGTAAAATTTAAAATGTAATGTATATCAAAATGATTTATTTTGTTTTTTATTTGTCGTGTATTACTATTTGCATACGATTTTCAGACGCCATACTTCTAAAAACGGCAGCGCGATCAAAAAGTAGTTCCAACTTTAAAAATTAATTGAAAAAAATATGCCTGAGCGCACTAAATGAATACTCAATTCATGATTTGTAGACCATAATTAAAGTATTTTTGTAAAAATTTCGGAAATTGGCCAGAAGTAGCTCTTGTAAATAATTACCAAAAATTTAAATAACTTTTTTTTAACATTAGGTACTCTAAAACGGTTTAACGTTAATGTATGAAAATTTATAGGAAATACTAGTAGAGAATACCCAATAAATTGGAAGTAGTTGCATTCAATTATTTTGATTTATTATAGATTTTCAGAGGGGATCAACTTTCACCCTTTCACCCCCTAACTTTTTTAGGGCTATAATTTAACAAAATATTCCCGAAATAGAAAAGCTCTAATGGCGTTACTAAAATGTGATGACACACCATCTTGCATAAACTACATTTTTCGTCTAATTGCTAATGGGACATTTTCTAAGCAAATTGGTAGATCATTTTGTAAAAATGATAAATAATGTTTCCCGTTTAATCTGTTTGTAAGAAACACTGGCCCTATTAAATAATTATTGATTATTCCAGCCCAAAGCCCAATTAACCTGATAATGACGCACTTTTTTAACTTTGGGATTTACATCAGCCCAGATATGAGTGTTATGGTGATTAGTAACTCCATTTCTTGTGAAAGTAGATTCGTCAGTGAATAAAATATTATTTATAAAATTTATGTTGCGTCTATTTTCTTCTAAAAGCCAATCACAAAATCCCATTCGTTTCTTCTTCAGGAAGTAATTCTTGAACTTTTGTGATATGGAAGGGGTGAAGTAACTGGTCCTTAACTGTTCTCCGTACGTTCATACGAGGTACTTTTAATTCAGCCGCTATCTTTTTCATGCTCGTGTCCGGGTGTTCGCCAACAATTTCTATTGTATCATTTGCATTCGCAAGGTCTTTTGGACGACCACTATTACCGAGAACTTGTTTTTTTGTGTTTCTTAAATTTCGGTCAATAGTCAGGAAAATTCGCCTATCTGGTATGGAATTTATCAGCATAGCGCCTTGCAGCCGCCGCACCATTTCCTTCACATTCACCTAATTAGAAAATGGAAGTAATACATACAACCGCTATTTTCATAATGAAATCTTTACCTTATACTAGGTGCATATCAGCCATTTCTGAGAAACTATGATTATTCATGACTTATGTCAAGAAAGCAACAACAAATACCCTGACAGTTGTAATCAATCAGGGACTACTTAATTACTATTGTATAGTGGTAAGTGGGGTTCAATAAACATATTTTTGACCCCAGAATGTGTGGTATAATTTATGACCATTCTTTTCGGGACACCCTGTATAAAAATAATAACTAAAGCTATAATAAACTAATGGTTATTAATTAATTTGTTTGTGGGTACAATAGTTTTGCGTACATTTTTTTGTCAAAACTGTTGAGGTTTTTACGGAAAAAAGGTATTATGTTCCTCTGAAAGGTTTTACCTAATTCCCTTGGGAAGAAAAAACATAAAAGTTAATTTAAAGTGAAGCTCGTTCGAAAAAAGGAAAAATATTAAAGTAGTTTTTTGTGTATTTTAGTCAAAAAGAGAATCTTTTAGAAGTATAAAAGGGAACGATATTATATTCCATAAAAAGGTTCTTATACATAAAAAAATTTAACATGCGTAATAAAATTACAGCTAATGTAAAAAGCTTTGGAAAAAACAAACTAAAAATGTTTAATAGAAATTTATTGTACCAACCGTTACTTTGTATATTTGTAGTTAAATAAATTGTCTCACTTTTTTATTGACAAATTAATTTTTAATTTGTTAATGGTCATTCGAAGCACCTATGCAAAAAAAATTGACGTTTTCATAAATCCCTGGACAAATTTATTAAAGTGTTATTGATTCTGTGTTTTAAAATTTTTTAATCTACAGGAAAACTAAAGGGCTACACACATGTCCAAAAATTTGGAATAATGTAATATTTCATATTTTTATTAATTTTTATAAATAATTTTTTTGATATAAGTAAACATCATTTTGCTACAACTCTAACCAATACTAAATAAATCTCAAAGTCAGATAAACATACAAAAAAAAATGATTTATTCTTTTGAGGTGAAAAATGTACAATGTATTACAATTTTTTTTAAATAAATTAATAAGCAAAAAAAGGTTTTTAAATAAAATTAATAATCAGTATTTCCTCCATGGGCCTGTATGCTATCGATTAAATGGTCGAGCTGGGCTTGCGGAATTCTCTCCCATTCTTCAAGAGCAGCATGTCCCAGGCATGTTTAATGACGTTCATGTCAGGGGAATTTGATGGCCATCTTAATGTGGATATTCCTTCTTCTTCCAAAAAATTTTGTTTTGCAGCTGTTCGATGTGGAGGTGCATTGTTATGCATAAACACAAAGCCATCACCTACCGACCCCCGGAATAGACGCACAACAAGATTAAAAACTCGATGTACACAGCACCAGTTATTCTTCTCTCCAAAACCAGGAGAGGCGACCGTGTACCCCTCATAAAGCCAATTCTTGATTCATCAGAGAACATCACGTAATTCCAGTTAGGGCCATGGTGTAACATTTCTTGAGCCCATTGCAACCTTACAATTTTTGGTTGATAGGTCTTCTGAGAGGTCTTCTGCGATACAAATTTACCGCATTTAATTTTCGTGTAACTGTTTGCCTTGAGATATTCAGTCCTTCAAGTCTAGCAATTTCTCTGGATATGCCACTTGTAGATTCCTATCGATTTCTTCGAGCTATCAATGTTATCTGCCGGTCTTGTGCTGCTGTTATACATCGACTTCTGCCACTTCTGGGACGATCCTTCACATCATTTGTGTCTTGGAATTTTTTTATATTTTTGATACAGCACCCTGAGTAACACCAAAAATATTCACGATATCACTTTGACTAAAGCCCTATTGTAACAAAGCAATTACTCTAGACCTATTAAAATATGATATCATGTCTCTGGGCATTTTTAAACAGCTCAAATAAAATTTAAACAATAATTGGAATAATGTGAAAGCACCCAAATCTATTAAATATGACCAAATTAATAAAAAAACGAATCAAATTTAGTATTATTTTGATTTAAAAACGCTTTAAAATAAATATCAACAAGAGTTAGGCGTAGATATATTATTTCTAAATATTCAAAACTTCTGGACATACGTGTATATAACAATAATTAGAGGATTAAAAAAGGGTGAATTATTAAGATAAATATTGACATTTGATATTTTCGTGATGGTGCTCAACCATCGATACTACTTAGGACCATATCCATTGATTTGCAAGTGAAAAGGAAGTCATACTACAAGAGAGTGTGTGCCATACTACCGTTCACTTTTGAAACAAAAAATCAAAGGTAGGTAACTACTGATAAAAGGCAACTAAGGCACTGATAAATGATTGAAATTTTGTTGAATGTTAAAAATTGATACAGAGAAGTTATCAAATGAAAAATAAATAATAATTCAGGAAAACTAGTATTGACCCTTGGAGCAATTGGTCTCGAGATGCCGACAGTAGAAAGGGATAATACAAAATATTTATGATATTCATTCATATTTTGGGACAGTTTTAAGATTATTGGCCTTAGGGGACCGTTTCTCCACTACCAGGTCCATTGCAAATGAATGATTTGCAGAACACGGAAGACCTATTGGCATGCGAAGTGTTTACCGACGAATAAGACGTTTTGGCCTGTTTTCATACCGACCACACTGGGTCCTTCCTTTAACTCCAGAACACCGACGTAATCGCCTTGAGTGGTACAGAGAACGGTCACTCTGGGATCAGGAATGGAACAGTATTGTCTTTAGTGACGAGTCTCGATTTTGTTTAGGCATGCACGATGGTCGAGCGAGGGTTAGAAGACGACGTGGTGAAAGGAGAAATCCACGGTTTTTTGTTGAAAGGCATGTTCATCAAACTGTTGGAGTTATGGTTTGGGGTGCTATAGTTATGGTTCGAGATCACCGCAGCGCAGCGCAAACTGCAAAAGTTTGTTCTTTCAATTTGCCATAACGATTTGTTTGTTTGAGGTGCCATCTATGTATCAGAACGGTGAATTATTGACCGACGTAACCCTAAATCATGTTGCGAGTTAAAATTTGCAACACCTAAAATAATTAAAAATATAGTGCAAAGTTACTATTTTACAAAATCAATTAGTTTTATATTTAAATTACAATACCTTTAATGAAAGCTCGTGCTGGAGAATCACAAATGAACGATCTGATTAATATGGTAACTTTGTGACCATTTATTTGAAGACCTTCATCCATAAGTTCCTTCAATTCTCTAACAAATAATTGCAGAAATCCTGGCATATCTCTGGGCTTCCCTTTTCCATGGTATATTCCAATAACAATGACTCAGAAATGTCATAAAATATAATTTTTAAACAAGTACTTAATCCGTAATGCCAGTATTTCCCAGATCCAACAGAATGGAGCTCAATAGTAGTTGGAGTCTCGAGCAAAGTTCGACGATCCGAAGGCAATGTATTAGGAAAACGTTTATTCCAAATTTGTAGAAGCTCTTTTAAAGATGCTTGTGTAATATTATTACTAACTGCCCAATGTCTCAATTTATTTCTAACTTGGATATTTGCTTTTAATTCTTCTACCTCGCTGGTATATACAGGGTGTTTCTTAAGTAATCTAAAATATTATATGGGGCGCTTCGTTACTCAATTTTAAGACGAAAAGTTCATATAAACATGTGTGATAGGTGTTGTCGTTTATGAGGTACAGGGTGTTGTACGTGAAATTAATTTTTCTTGGTGCCGCTACTGATTTATATTTTTTTATTATTTTATTACAAGCAACATGTGTTAAACATAAAGAAAAAACAATACATTTCAGAGCAAATGTTCAAAATGTCCACCTCCAGCTAAAATGCAAGAATCCGCTCGATGTCTAATGGATTGTCGAATACGTTCGAAGATACCAGGATTGTTACGAATAACATTACAGCCGTCTATGATACGATTTTGAAGATCTTGTACGTTTAATATCAATGTTGTGTAAACAAGCGATTTCAAATATCCCCCCACACAAAAATCCAGAGGATTGTGTCCAGGTGATCTAGGGGGCCACGGGTGTGGAGATCCTCGTCCGATCCAATGGCCTGGAAAAACATTATTTAAAAACTCGCGTACAATCACTGAAAAATGTGGAGGAGCTCCGTCATGCATGAACCACATGCGCCTTCTAATAATAATAGGTACATCTTCCAAAAGAAGTGGAAGTTCATTTTCTAGAAAATGTTGGTATGTCTCACCGGTTAACCGTACAGGAAGGAAAAATGGTCCAATTAAATAATCATCGATGATGCCAAGCCAAACATTGACCGAAAATGTTTGTTGAAATCGTTTTACACTTATGGTATGTGGATTTACATCTGCCCATATGTGGTCATTATGAAAATTCATAATCCCATGTCTAGAAAAGTTGGCTTCATCCGTAAATAGAATATTGGCCACAAAATTCGGATTGTTCGCGATTTCACGTAAAATCCATTGACAATACTGTATGCGTAATGGATAGTCAGTAGGTAACAAATGTTGAACACGTTGAACGTGATATGGATACAATAAATTATCTTTTAGAATATCCCAAACAGTTTTGTTACTAACATTTACTTCATCTGCAACTTTTCTTGTACTCGTTTCTAGATGTTGGTCAATAATTTGAAGAATCTGGTTTTCCAATTGGGGATTTCTCACAGTTCTGGGTCGTCCAATAATATTCTTCGATTTAGCAAAAGTTCCAGTTTCTTGTAAACGAATATGTAACTTAGTAAACGTATCTGAACATGGTAAACGATTATTTGGATAACGCTGGGCATACGTACGTCTAGCTTCTAAGGCATTACCATTCGCTAATCCGTACAAAAAATGCATATTAGCCATTTCAACATTAGTAAACACTGGCATAGTTATTAACTAAACACAGAGTCAATCAAATAAAAATGAACGATTTTTGCGTTGGGTTTCAAATTTGACACTTGTCAACATTATTTCAAAGGCCACTTAGAATAAGCATGTTTTTGCGTATTACTTCTAAAAACCAGTAGCGTCACCGGGAAAAATTAATTTCACGTACAATCAGAACTGACTTATTACAATAAATTCAACACCCTGTATCTCATAAACGACAACACCTATCACACATGTTTATATGAACTTTTCGTCTTAAAATTGAGTAACGAAGCGCCCCATATAATATTTTAGATTACTTAAGAAACACCCTGTATAATTTTTCTGTCTTTATCTTTTACTGATTCAAAAGGAACTACTTCACAAGTCCTATCCTTAGGGTTAACGTAGCAGTCATCATTCTTGTTGCTGTTGTTTGATTCATCCTGTAGTTTGCTCTCTTCAAAACATTGGGGCATAGCAGTTAATTTGCTATCAAGTTGTGATTCAACAGATTTGGTTTTACTGTCAGCACTATGTACTATTTTAAGGCTATTCTTAACCGCCCGTCTATAACTTCCAGATTTTTTATATCGAGACCAATCTTTCACAGATTTCATAATTAAATTTGTTAAAACTGTTCTAAATTTCATTTAAACAGAACTTTATTGAAGAAAATAACGTTTGAAGTTGTCATACACTCTGTTTTTTACTACGAACTGTATACTTAATTGTGTTAACCATTGCATTAGTCATACCTTAAAGTTTTTATGACTCTTTTATAACTTTTATAAATGCGTTCTATATTTATAAGTTTTTTAGTTGTTATAAAATATTTCTTGCGACTTTAATATAACCAAATATGACAGCTTTACGACACCAAATTTTCAAAGTCATAAGTGCTACTCTTAAGTGACAGTCATGCGACCAAGGCTTGTTTAGGTTATTTTTACGTCTACTTTACCACTTCTAGACGGCTCTTTCGACATAATGTAATATGTATGTGACTAAAAATGTTAGTTGGGAACTAATTATGAGAATTAAACTATCTACAGGATTTAGATTTTAGAGTACGGAATCTGTGTGAATTGTAATTATGCTCCGTATTATATTATGTAATTTCAATAATAGGTAAAAAATATGCAGTTGACTAAACAAAAAAATTAATTTTATAAACAAAACTTCTACTTTCTTAATTTATTAAGTTAATTTCAGCGACTGGATAAATAAATCAATGCAATGGTTCGTCTCATCGTGATGTTTTTCAAATTGATTTGTACTGCGGCAGTAGACCGGTATGCTGAGTTATTGGATTGTACGTGTCAGGAAGAGCTGTCCATCTTGCTCGTTATTGAGTCTCCAGAGATTATATTGGGATCCACTGTAAATTACTTAACTGATATCCTTGTCCCTCTGGGATAAACTGAATTTACTTATTCGGCTCTAATACGACCAATGTCTACAGAAAAAACATGTCGACCGAAGGCAAGGGCTTTTATAATTGTTTGTACAACATGAGAGAAGACACGAACGTATTTAGGAACTTTGAAACCGAACAATTCAAAGCATATATTTATATTTCCGAGTTTTAAAGTACATTGGTGAGAGTAGCAAGTAGTAAATCAAATTATTTATTAACGAAAGTGTAGCAAAAACATAAACAACACAAACATTTTCTTATTAATCACTATTCCACCTATAAATAGCGCATTAAATTTTCACACTTAATTATAGAAGCCAATACACATGATTAAATATTTACAGCTTTGCTGCTATTAATTACAACACATTTTTCACCAAAAAGCTAATAAATTTTGGTAGTATGCCTATTTTATGTCATTACTTTCTAACTTTAACAATAAAATTTTAAGGTTTATTTTATATTAAATATGTTTATTTACACATTGTAATAAAGATTGTCTCATGTAGATATTAGATTATATTAGAAAAGGGTGAAGCTGCACTACGACCTTTTAGATATGTTTATTTGATGGTGGTCTCGTAAAGCCTTATGACCTTGATGTAACTGTTCTAGGGAGGATGTGAGGACGGAGCCACTACTGCAGATACAGAGAGGAATTTTGCTGAGAGTGGTGCAGACTTACAGGACAGTGAGTGCAATGGCAGCAGCTTTGCTGTGCCTATTGGACGTGATGGTTAGAGCAAAAAGACATGGAAAATTGTGAACAGAGAGAGGAAGTTCAGGTCAGGAGTGGGGTAACTACACAAGATTGGGAAGAGAGGAAGACTGGAATGTACTATTTTTGTTAATAATATTTTTTGATATCTTCTAAAACAACCCATATGCGGAACTTTGTCGTAAGGTTGGTACACCCTGTATATAAGGACAAACTCAATCGTTTATTTAGATTATTTATTATATTGTAGTATCAGCGAAAACTCGCCCTAGCCATGTCAGGCCACTTTCATTTACAATAGTATAATAAACATACTACCCATGTACATACCTACTACATTAAAAATATTACATTTTATCCCTCTTATAGTAAATAACTATTCAAGTTTAAAAATAATTTTCAGTATAACGTTAGTTCCGCATTTTAAAGCCTCGACACACAGCACTAGCATTAAATTTCATAAAACTTTTTCAACTTCTTACTACAATCATTCTTAAAATTTTCTTCAAAACTTCCGACCTACGTTTCCTTCGAACTCACAATGTTCGGTAGTTGCAGTTCGCCTTTTTGCCTTTCAGGATTTCATTATCAAATTCCATCTTAGAATTTATTAATATAAAATATGGCGTCTGCGTCTTTGTCGAGAGTTTTCATATTAAAATGTTGAATATGTTGTTTGTAAGAAATAATGAACAATACTTAAAGAATGTAGAGATGACGGCTGAAATATTGGAATTTTTTTACCGGGAATCGACCTTACCAGAATGATAACTATTTCTCGAACTAGACAGACATTCTTCTGCAAAATACGTAAAAACATTTTTAGGAAGCTGTTTTAGTGATTTTTGTGGTCTATATTTAAAATTATTTCAGGAAACAACCAACCACATTGATGTGTAGTAACTTTCTGTTTCATCACATTTTATTACGATTTCCTGGTTGAGTTCCTGTGGCCGAATTACAATAACAAAACCATTCATCTGTTTTTATTTATGTAACGAAAAATGATTTTAATTTGTAGCCAATTTTATCATTATAAGTTTTATTTGTGTATTTGTGATTCAATTAACGTATCCTTTGTTCCTATTTTATCAACCAAAATGTCGATCGAACCAATATTAAATAACCACAATGATATAGGTTTTTATTATAAAAAAGGAACTTAATTATTGCATCCGATTTTGTTACGGTAAATAATTGGTGGTTGCATTTTTTTGTTTGGATTATAATTTTGTCGGTAATAGTTCCAAATAACCAAATTTTATTTCATTCAGCTCAAAAAGTTAAACATCATGTAAGGGAAAGACTGTAGACTTTGTACACACTTGATGATATAATAAAGGAAAGAAAATTTTTGTATATTAAAAACCGTAGGTTAAGTGTGTAAAAATTTTATTAAATCCGTAACTGAGCGCTTTCGGCTTACAAGGCCATCATCAGAGTTACTTCCTAAAAAGGTGTTAACATAAAACTTAGAAATAAGAAAAATTGTAACTTACGTTAAAAGATAAAACCTCTTCAGAAGAGACATTACAACACAACAACAACACATTAAAATATAAATCAAATATAATTAGTTAAATTTTAAAAATAAAACAGCTTTAACATTAATACATCTGAAGACAATAATAATATATGCATGTGAATTAAAAACTATTTACCATTATAAAAACAAAAAATAAAATGGAAGTGACTACGTTATCATAAAATGTTGATCAACAAATAAAATTATTTTAGTAAAACATTTTCTAAAAATATAAAATTGTAAAATTATCAAATAAATAAAACAAAATGAAAACAAAAAACAAACAAAAAGGAGAAGAATTTAAATAAGGGTGTGAACTTGGTACTCAAATTGATTTGCGTATTTTAATACTTTAAAAATATGTTGAAACATTTCCAAAAAAGTTACCTACTTTAACATAGAATAGACAATATTAGATTACAATAATCTTAATCAAATTACAAAAAGGGTGAAAAAAAGTTTAAGTTCTGTTAATCGAACTGAAAATACGATGGAAAAGCCTACCTGGCCTGCTGTTGTTGCAACTTCTGGCCTATAGCTTTTTAAATTGTGATGGTACTGCTTGGCTAAGTAGAATATCTAAGTTAAATATTGTAATAAACCCCGCAAGAAAGAAATACGGGGAAAACTACAAATATCAATTTCATTACTAATGCAATAAAAAACTGGCTCACCCAGTAAAATTAACTTATAAACATAGAATACCTATTTTAAATTTTTTAAATCTATTTTATTTAT
Organism: Ophraella communa; assembly: GCA_035357415.1. NCBI lineage: Eukaryota > Metazoa > Arthropoda > Insecta > Coleoptera > Chrysomelidae > Ophraella > Ophraella communa. The sequence goes on along the minus strand of CM068994.1, from coordinate 24,637,587 downwards.
TTTTTTTATTTTTTTTTATTTTTTATTTATTTAATATTGTTACATACAGATATTGATCAATCCATTTCAATTTACCTTCACAAATATACAGTATGATGCAAATGTATGGAATGAATTCATTATTTCAGAAACAGAAGACTTTTAAGTAAATCTTAAAACACGTCAATTTTAATTTTTGAATGGCCATCAACTGCTATGTGTTGGACATTAAGTCATTATAGTGATGGCGTAATGAAGTCATCGACGATTCTTTTAAATACAAACCGACACGTGACAGCTCATTTAAAAGGTCTCCTTATCGCCTTTGCAACAATGTAATCATTTAAATATTTATTTCTACAGGGTTAACCAAAATTATGAACTTTATTAAGTAACATGGAATTACAATAAATATTCATTCACTGAACTAAGGACCGCCCCCAGGAATAAAACAAAATAGTGTTTATTGTTGGTTCCGAAAAAAATATATTGATAAAAACAATGCTACATTATAATTTGAAATTAATTATTGTAGTAAGTACTCGGAATTATTTTTACAAAAATATTTAAATCAATATTGTCATTGACTCGTCTTTATTCGTCAATGATCTATGAATCTGTCAAATAATAGACGTCAAATTTTTACTCTTCGAGTTTTTTGCCGACATTAATAACAGCATTTACAAAAATAAAACTAACAGAAACAGAACGAATCGAGGTTTTAACCATCATACCATCATTGATTATGGAGATACAGTGAGGACTCAAGCAGAAGTTCGTAATTTATTTAATGTTAAATACCCCAATCGCGATCCAATTACTCAATCAACAGTAAGTTAATTTAAAAAAAAAAAATTAGAGAAACGGGCCATGTTAACGATCTTCCCAGAAGTGGTAAAACATCAACATCCGAAGCCAAAAAACTGGACGTTGTACTGGCGTTTCAAGAAAATCCTCATACTAGTTCTAGACAGGTCGCACTAGATAATAATGTCCACAATTCAACTGTTGTAAGAGTGCTAAAAAAAAGTGGCATCCATACAAAGTACATCTGGTCCAGGAGCTATTAGAAGATGACTTTGATAGAAGAATCGAATTCTGCGAAATCATTATGGAACAATGTAACAGATATCCGGGTTTCATACAAAAGGTACTTTTTTCAGATGAAGCGTCTTTTATGCTGAACGGTCACGTAAATCGCCAGACATGTCGATATTGGGCAAGTGAAAATCCATATTGGATGGAAGAGTATAGGACACAATATCCCGAGAACGTGAATATTTGAGCCGACATTATAAGCAATCAAATTGTAGGGCCATATTTTTTGAGGAAAACCTAACTGCTGCTATTTATCTGGAATTTCTTCAAAATTATCTGTTGCCACAGCTGAATCAGCTATTTCCAAATAGAAATGATTTATGGTACCAACAGGATGGGCCGTTGAGGTACGAAATTACCTTAATAACGTTTTCCCAGGAAGGTGGATAGGTAGAAGGGGGCCTATCGAATGGCCACCAAGGTCTCCAGATTTGACTCCGTTAGACTTTTTTTGTGGGGATATTTAAAGAGCAGAGTATATCAAAATCGACCGAATAATGTAGAAGAGTTGAAGGAGCGAATCCGAACGGAAATTGCACAAATAACACCTGAAGTCCTCGAAAACGTTAGGAAAGAATTTACTGCTCGCCTTTCTCATTGTATCATTGCTGAAGGTCGGCAATTTGAACATTTGTTGTAATTTAATTGTATTTAAGTAAACATTTATTCTAAGTTAATTGTATTAATAAACCAACAGTTTTGGTTAACCCTGTAGAAATAAATATTCAAATGATTACATTGTTGCAAAGGCAATAAGGAGACCTTTCAAATGACGTCATTACGCCATCACTAATGACGTAATGTCCAACACATCTATAGCAGTTGATGACCATTCAAAAATTAAAATTGACGTGTTTTAAGATTTTTTTTTAAATTCTTCTGTTTCTGAAATAATGAATTTATTCCATACATTTGCATCATACTGCATATGTGACTGACAATAATTTCTAAGCACAGTAGTCAATATAATTCTCGGAATCCAACTGCAGATGTTTGCATTCGAAATAGGTACATTTTTTAACCGTTCTTAATTCACATGATTTTAAAGCAAGCTGCTTGCTCGGACAATACGTGCACATGTTACAGTGTAGTTTGTGTGCATTAATGTTTTTTTGTGTGTATACTCAAACGTTTAGTATTCCTCCGGAGCAGGCAACAGATGTTCAAAACGGCACTTCTCTTGTCAAGCCGTATTAAATAGAATTAGAAACGGGTAAGTTGCAGTTTTTATCTCGATTGTTGTATAATCCACTCAAACTTGTAATTGATACAAAATGTTATTTTTATTTTTTTTAAATAAAATAATAAGAAAGTGAAAAAGATTTGGACCGATGCCAAAGGAATACAATAAAATAATTTACGACGATAGTAGTAAACGCGTGAGTTCCGTCACCTACCAAAAAAAAATACTACATAACTGATGATTATAAATAGAATCTAAAGTGACTCAAGCGTATTTTTGGATACAAATGCAACTATCGGAATACCAGAAACGAATTTTAAGCGTGAGATCATTCGCACCGGGACAGAAACGTTACTAAAAAGGTGATAGATGACAGTCTATTACAATAGGGATGTGGACTGTACTCAGTTTGGTGACTGATAGTAAGCTGTTCCAACGTTACATGCAAACGGTTTGAAAACTGTCATAAAAGTTTGTGAATTTGTTAGGAACTATAAATCAGACGCATGCGCAAAGGACATTTGATTATTCGAAACCACGTGTTTGTCCATTTAATTCAACTTTTAACCTTTTTCGCGTATTATATATTTATATCGTTTTAATATAAATAAGAGTTACAGTGGCTTGGATAAAAATATTGGCAACAGCGATTTATTAGACGAAAGTATTGGTGCATTCCACAGTGAAGACGAATCCAGTCACGTTCTCGAGTACCTAAATAATTGAGGAAATTGGTGTTCGCCCGAAAATTTTGGAATGGGAAAATATTTTCCACTTGTTGCACTGTCATGTGTTAAATGTCAAACTAGTACTATAGTGTTCCAACAGAACAGTTGTGGACTAGTTTCAAATTTCATCAAATGCGCGCATGCGTAGAAACAAATTTGAAAACAATCCGAAACGCATCCCTGATTGTTTGTTGGAACGAACCTAAAAATAATAAAAAACATAATATTTTCTACAATAAATATAGGGATTCATTTTTTATCTAATATTTAATTAAATATTTCACCCTCAAGTCACCTGAAAATGAACAATAATAAAAATGCGTGACGTCACTTGTTGCCAAACAAGAATTTCTGCTGGCTTTTGTTGATATTTGGATAATATTATCACTGTTGAAATTTGCTCAATTATCTTTTTGAATCAACTTTTAAAGATTTTCCCATAGTGGAAAGTGGATATATAAAGGCAGGGAGTTCAAATTTATCAAGAATTGATTGCTTTCCAGTGGCTAATTTCTTCGCAACAAATAGTAATTTCTACTCTGCTAAATTTAGATGTGTATGTGTACAGCCCAAAAAAATGAATATTAATTACAGACGATAAATGTTCGTCTGACTGGTCTGGTTATGGTCAAGAGAAAGGGACAATACAGGGACTGTAATCTAATTTATAGAGAGGGTTGACAATGGTTTCCAGTTGGATGGTTGCATTAGTTTTAATGGTTTTGTTTCAGGTGCGTTCTATTGTAAGGGGTAGGTTTGGTAGCGGTGGTAAGGGAATGTCTAATATACAGTGAGTGTGGTTGATTTTAGGGTTCGTAAGGACGGTAAACTAAAGAAAGATAACATGGCGGTAGACATGTTACAAAGGTATTGAAATAATAAAAGTTTCACTAAAATCCTGGCGGATTTGATAATTCTCACTAATGCGTAGCGCACTAGCAGTAGTAAGAAGGCGAGAGAGCGCGAGATACTTTTAACAGTTCCAAATAATATTATTTTCTCGAAGTGATTTACCTGAAAACTCAATGAAGTTTTCATTTTGAAAAAAAATTGTTAATAGAAAAAAAACTGGAAATAAATGAATTATTGTTTTTTTTTGCTATTTATACCTTTACATACGTTTTTTTATCCTATTTTTATTTACTGACCTTTTGCAATGTTTTACATTTTTTTTTTGTTTTTATGTTTTGTGTGTATACATAATTTTTGATTGTTATTGTTTTTATATGCAATGAGCTTTTGTTTTATTTTTTTTTAATACAGTTTTTTTATTATATTATTGAGTCGCGATTTACACCCTTTTTTGACAAGATTGATACATCTTAAGACTATCCACTGACTGCATATTTATATTCGGACCAATTATACGTCTTGAAGGCGGAACTTGTGCGATATGGGTTATTTACCTTACTCGATTTAATTTAATTTCCATTTTTCCGCAATGTTTCGTAAAGTTTATTATACTTTGCATATTTACTTGGAAAATTCGTAATCAAACTTTTTCAATCAAACTGTCTATCTAGTACAAAAATAAAATTATTTTCTGAACCGACTGTTATACGAAGATATATTATGTAGGAACCCCCTAGGTGAGCTTCGTCAGTATGAAAAACATAAAAGAAATAATTAGAGTGTTTCTGTAGGTATTAAAGGCAAAAAATGGATGATTTGGACTGGGCAATGATGATAGTTTTGGAAGACAAGTCTTCATCGGAAGAAGAAATGAAAAGGTCGGAAAAAAGTAAGATTTTTAAGAATCGGAAAACTGAAGGCGTCTATGAAATCTTAATATGTCGTCACCTTCAAACAAATGATGAAAAATTTAGACAATATTTTCGTTTGACACCAGTACTGTTTGATTATGTTTTAAATTACACAAAAGATGACATTGTTTCAAAACCATGCAATAGAAATAAAAATCCAATAACTCCTGAACAAAAACTATGTTTATTTCTAAGGTAAGTTCATGGATAAGCTTTATTAATGTTTAACTATTAAAAAACTTGGACAATGTTGTGAATCATTTGGAGAAAGAGGCATTGTCGTACTGTACTCCGGTGAGAAAGCAGGTAGAGGAGTCCTTGACAAAGACGAACAAGAAGCTAGGTTTTTAAGGGTTATAATTATTGCTGGTACCATTACAAGCAGAAGTTGATCGGCTGTGCTTAGTTGCTATAGCTACAGTCGTGTATTTATTGACACTATGAAAGATTTAATTGTCACAATTGCATCTTTTCAAGTATCTCAATAATTTTCGAGGTGATTTTGCTTGTAAAAAAAATATTGATCCTAACTCTTGCGGAAATTATGTTTTCCGCACTTGTTAGGATAATAACTATTTTATACTTGATTTATCGCTACAAATACTATCCCTTCCATTTAATCTTTCTTTACTTGTAATTATTTTAAAAACTATATTTCCTTTTTTTTGTAAAAATGGACCCCAGTAAATCTAAAAAAAAGTGCGCAAGACTTGCAAGGGTCTTGGTGCAAGACCAAGACCAAGACTGGACCCTGCAAGAACAAGACCTTGGTCTTGGTCTTGCATTTGCTCATCACTACTTGGATTGGACCGCATTTTTGGTTATCGAAATCCCATATATCTTTTAGGCGGAGATGCACTCTCCATGAGAGTCGCATTGAGCAAACATCTATATTCTTACAGGCAAAGTTACAAAAATGAAGAGGATAATATACTTTTACTTGATCCGGAAAGACTCCATTCCTGAAAACAGGATCAACTATGATCTTACGGGATGAATCCACTAGGATTGAGGACACTGCGCTTTGCCAAAATAATGGAAAATTGGAGAGAGATGTCATTTCTGCGATACCGCTTAAGAAAAGGAGTAACACATACTATGAGAAGAGGTTGCTCTGACTACTAATAAATTAAAAAGCTGTGTAACTTCGCCAAAAGTATTTGTATTCTACAGATCAAGTAGATTAAGGTAGGCCCAAAGATCTTGGTAGTTCCAAGTGCAGAAAATCTAACTTACGACCTAAAACAATGGCGCAAAAAATACATTTTTACAGAAAATAAAATTACCAGATGTTTGTAACAGTGTTTTCTTGAATTATCCCATTATTTCATAGAACAAAATATAACTTTAATCTACTGTCAGTCTGACGATTAACAGCTGCTATTAACCAAAATAGTAAATTTTTTTAATGAAAGTGGAGGAATTTTTTATTGAATTAATACCAAATAAATTAAATAAAAAATAAATAAATAAATAAATAAAGTATACATTGTCCAAGATTTTACCCTCTCGATCTCACTGAGTTAACCCAAAAAGTTGTTCTTACATTTCCATTCTTCATATTTGACATTTTCTTGCGAAAAGATGATATTCGAATATAAAATGATCCCGAAACTAATTTGAAATATAACTCGTCACACCTCATCTATCATCACAAACATGACGAAGCACTAAATATAAACTCAATTTGAAATACATCAAAGTTAGGAGAAAACTCTCGGTGTTATTCACTACAGATACAGAAACTCCACCAAAACGCTCATAAAACTTACACGATTTATTGAAAGGGTATATATCAAGTCTTGTTTTCGTCTCCTCGATCAGGCCAGTCACAGATCAAACTTTAACCATTAATCTTAGTTTTGCTGTTTCTACTTCAAGGTTTGTATATACTTTTCGTAGTATCAATATTACCACTTAAATATAGTTTTTTTAAATATTTTGTTTGTTAAAATGTATTTTTTTCTGTTGTAAATCATTCAAAAACAATTTTACCATTTTGAAAAGCAGCTGGTCTAAAGAGAAACTTCGAATTACTTATTAAATTTATTGAAATGTTATATCCCGTGTTTAGTTTCCGTCTGGTGTATTATATTTTGTAGTCGTGACGTTGATTAAGTACTTCGTAGGCTTCGATGGAATGATGAATGTTGTTTGGCCCTAATGAAGCTTTCTTTAATGCTACCCCTTCGAATTAATTTTGCTATAAAAGCAATTCCTTTCTAGAAAGTAAAAAAGATGGATAAAGTATATTACCGGCTGTAGAATCGGCTTATCTTAACCCAAAAATTGTTTAAACAAATTAATTATTACCACCTTTAACTGTTCACATCTTTTTCAACCACTGGTTTCTTTTTTCTTGTATACCAATTGTATTGTGTTCTTTACAGCCTGATGATGGTCTAATTTAGACCGAAACTAGTTGCAAAAAGTGTATTTTAAACGAATAAAAGTCTGTGGTTTTGGTTTAGAGTTTCTGTTTGGATTCAGCCACATTTGAGATGGATGACCTATCTGATTTAGGTACCTTTTGTTTGTGTTATTGTTTTTTGAGGTCTTGATCTAGAGGATCTAGAGGAGGATGAGCAAACTATTTTTTTACTTAACTGGGTCAACTATAACTTTTAATTCATCTTGAAGGTATCTTAAGTTTTTAAATGATTCATACACAAGCTAATATGCAAAAAGTTTAGTCTCTTTTTACCCACTTCTTGGAACAGTCGGATCTACTTGACTAATGTAGAGTCTAAATAATCGAATTGCTAAATCTTCTTTACATTTTCAAGATTTAATTGATACCGACATGTCCAGCAAATATTTCTGATCCTTACAAAGTAGGTTATTTGTGGTTAGTCTGTGAAATTTTGCAATCAATATAGTTTTTGACCCACCCCAATGTTTCGATTCACTTTCTCCTCAAAAATAAAATATAACAGTTCATTTACTAACTGTCATTTTCTAGTACCACATTGAGAAATAAAAGTACATTATTTCTGATTTCTGTACGCAATGATATATATTGCCGTTGTTCCAGAAATATCACATTTTTTTTGATATTTTTCTGTTCAGATTTTCCACAAATCCCCATTCGTTTCTTTGACCTTAATTAATTGCTTTATCAAATGCCGTTAAGCTCCCATTACCAAGTAGAAGCCTCTTGCGCCTTTTTGTGAAGCCTACAAAAGTAGGCCAGTGCCAGGAACTAATTACATTGGTCGTCTTGAAATTGAAGGAGTAGATATAATTAAATACAATTTTTTATAAAACGATATTGATATCCAATTATTATTCGAATGTCACTTGTGTCAGTTTGATTAATTTACTGAGATATTTGGGACGGGAAATTTGTTGGAAAATATATCTTGCTGTAATACAGTTAAATTTATTATTTTTTGTTTTTTTTTATCAAGAGATTATTACTTGTGAATACATTATTTATATCCAATTATTAGAAAGCCATCAGAACTATTAGTTTTCTGTCACTGTGTAGGTATTACATATCTTCAAGATCCATTAACAATATAACATAAGTTATTTTCATTGAAGTTTGGAATATTTTCTTAAAAATAAAAATAGTTTGATTAAACCGTTATTGCAAGAACGTGGTCCTTTGAAAGTTGAAAATTATAGTCCCATCAGTTTATTGTATTTTTTTCCAAAGTATTTGAAACCGTCATAATCTTTTCCTTGATTTATGTTACTGATTATCAAATTGAAAAAGTATAGAGTAGCAGGTACTTCCTAAAAGTGGAATAAATCATATTTGTCTAATATAAAACTAACAGTATATACCAAAAAATAAAAAAAAACCTACTCCAAAGGACAAAGTCACACTTCCATCTAATTTTGGATCGATCCTTATTGATTAATTTTGTGTACTAACGTTCTAAACATATCAATGCTGCTGTTTTTACTAGTCCTACCTATACCGCCCAGAAACGACACTGTACCAAGATCCACACAAGATCAATCACTTCGTGATTCCTTGCTTGCTTACCGCATTCCTTGATACAGAAGGAGCATTCAATAATGCAATACCTGTTTCTCTCTATAATGCAGCTGCATCTAGAGCGATATCCTGTACAATGTGTAGCGATGCTAGAAAACAGGCTCATCCTAACATCATTGGAAGGCGAGGAGATGAGGGCAAATGCTGTCTACAGAAAGAAGTACTTTCCTCTCTTCTGTGGTCGCTACTGGTGGACGACGTGGTTTCCGACCTCGACAACCAAGGATATAGGATCTGGTGATATTGGTAAGAGGAAAGCATGACCACGTCATCTCTAAAGTGACTCAATGAACACTTAAAGTAAAGCAGCACTTTCACCAGAAGGCGGAAACTGGATAAAATCTAAATGCCCGCCTGTATTAACTAATAAAGAAGTGAATATGATCAAATATCTAGGGGTTGCGGTGGATAAAAACTTACATGGAACACTCAATGGAAGAGAATTTGCAATAAAGCAAAGATCTCCCTTTGGACATGCCGTAAATTATGTGATAAGTCATGAGGGATGAAACCAAACTAATGTACTGTCTATATCTTACCATGATCACGTATGGTGCTCCGGTCTGGTGGCTAAATGTCACCACTAGGGAGGCATGCTAAATCATAACGCATCTGGTTGGAAAGGAAAGGCGATGGCTGGTGCATACAGAAGGCTAGTGAAATTCTAGGAGACAGGGCAAAGAAATAATAAAAAAACGAGATGGTACCAGGTGCAATGGAACCTAAATACAACTACCACAAGCCGTTAACCGACCTATTCCCATAGGAACGAGTGGGAAACGAGTTTTTTAATAGCTGACCAGTGTTGATACACTGAGGGAAGTCAAAGGTGGATCTGCGACTTAGTTAACCTATCTACAATTTTCCAAGCAGAGGTTTTTGCAATGGAGATGTGTCTGCAGGAGATGCTTAACCGTGACTGCAGGAACAAAACTAGGAATAGTGATTATCACAGCCAGAGGAACAAGACGTTCTTACTGGTTCGAGCTAAAGTGTTTAAGATACTCAAAGGCAAGGAATGAGATCTCTCTAAAAAGAGGTCTCAAGAGCGACTGGATGCAGTCACCTTAATGGGCATATGAAAACAATTGGACTGGCAGAGAGTGCGGACTGTAGATTCTGTCAAGATGAATATGAAATGTTGGAGCATATTTTGTGTAACTGCCTAGGATCAATAAATTTGGTCAGCATCAGCTCGAGTCCACGAGTCCACTTCATGGAAGTGACCCTGATGAGATTCATCGGTGGCATAGGGCTGATAGAACGACTAGAACCTAGGGGTGAGAAAGAGAATGTTATAAAAATTATTTTAATACTATTGGAATAACTACAGTTTAAGAAAAAATGATTTTCTAGCTAACTTTATAATTGTAATTACTTAAATAAATATATGTATTTTTAATTACCGTGTCATTATTATCTGTTTCATCTTCATCGATTGCTCTGCCTTTTCTGCTGCTTTCTGATTGTAATGAGAATGACAACAAGTCATAGTACCATAGTGATGGTTCATAAACATCATCTGCCCCCATGCTTGTTTCTTTAGATTCTTGAACCTTGTTCAATAAAATGAATTTTTGCAATTAAATATCTCAAAATTTTACTGAGATACCTTTTTAAGGGGGGGTAAAGTTAATTCGTTGAAAAAAAGGCATGTTTTTATGAATTTTTTGTGAGGAACCAGTTAAAATTTCTTTATTAAATCCAATGATACATTGAAGTATCACATTTGAAGAATGTTCTGTAAAATTTTCACAAAAAAATATTAACAAATACGGTAATGGCAGCAAGTATTCCTACGTGCCTCGAAAAAAAGGAGAGTTGCGGTGGACATCATAACTTGGTGCTGGATCATCTAAAATCAAAAAATCAAAGTTCATTCGTTAGATAACAGTTTTTCCCAGAATATGACGTGGGGGTTTTTTGAAATTTTAATTTTTCACTTTTTTGGAGTACTTTGAAGCAAAAAACGCGATTTTTCGTGAAAAAAGCCCCCTAATTTGTTATTGTAAAATAACAATTATCAACAAATTTGAAAAAAACTTTTCGTCAGGGCCTCTTAAATGATGGACAGAAATAGTGTTCAAAATTTAAAAACGATCGGTGCAGTAGTTTTGAAGTTATAATGTCCACCGACTCTAAAAAAGTGACGTGGGAAAAACGCTTTAAAGTTTTGAACACTAAAAAATCTTGTATAAAACGTTTATAAGCAAATTTTATCGGCTTACCTCACACTGAATCATCAATGACAGGTCCATAAAGGATGTTGCTATCATCCATGATGTCTAAAGCATCTTTTTGCGCCTGTCTACGAAGAATCCTGCCTTCTTTGGTTTGTCTCTAAGCTTCCTGATCGGCTCGGCTTATACGTATGGAGTCAGTTGATCGCGCCAGTCATGAGCACTTGGTCCACTATTTATTCCCATGCCTTCCATGAAGGTTATTAAAACAAAAGAACTTTCATTGAAGACACTGGCTGCCACATAAGCTGCAATTTCAACAATGACAGAGGTTCCACTCAAGTGCTTTGGTGAAATTTTCCAAATAAGTTGGTTCAAGCTCTCATTGTTGTTCTGCGTGAAGCACCTTTGCTCAGATATATGGTATATAGTATACAAAATATACAGTACAGGCATAAGGACGTTTGTACTTAAGTCGGAATTTCTATAAATAGAACTGGGGGGAAAGAAAAAGTATAGTAGAGAGCTAAACATCTGCCAGGCAACAATAGAGCGCTCGAGTCGAGTAGGGATTAAAATCCAACAGGTATAAAAATATTCGTAACTTGGTCAATTTTACTCCGATCCACTTGAAATTTTGAGACAATATTCTTAAAGTATTAAGCATTCATTTAAAAAAATAAAAAAAGCAAAAAAAAAATTTTAAACACTTTACCCCCCCTTAAAACCTCTAAAAGCCTAAAAGCCGTTCTCATGTTATTAATTTTTTTTCACTAAATCGATCGTTGCCTTTGGCCTAACTTCTTGAAGTTTTTTTAATAAAATTTAATAGCTTGCATTTCGTTTATGTTTGCTGGAATAATCATTGGATTTCAGATCCCATAAACCGTTTTGATATTTGTAGTCCTTTAAAAATTTTTCCATTTTTCCATTTTTCTCTTGAAGTACAAATACTTTTGAATTAAAATTGTACGAAAAATCGGCGAATACTCACACACGCTCAAATCCGTCGCATATCCAACTGAGTTGTACAACAGATTTTTAAGCAAGCTGAACAACCAAGCGATTCGACCGCGCCTTACGATTTGTCGAACGACTACCCCACACACGTACCAATTTTCTTTCAAACGGTTTGACAGACATATGTCGTACGATTTGTTGTACAACAAATTGCAGCGTGTAGGGGCCGCTTAAGTAAAAAAGGTCGTAGAAAAAGTATAGTGTACACCACGTACGTGAAGTATACTTTTTTACGCGAGTGTGGAAGTTTGTGGAACGAGCCGCCACTTAAATCACAATAATTGAGAAAATCTATGCTTCTCCCTGGCCTATTATCTTTTTATAAGTGTGCAACCCGCAATTTATCATCTTAAAGAAAAAACACGTGTTTCGGTATGTTATGAGGGCGATAATGGGATAAGGTAATGACGCGTAACGTAACTTTTAGAGAGGATAATTTTTTACAGGGGCAAGTTAAGACATGGCAAGGAATAGAAGTTACTTTCACGTGAATTGTTCTATGACAAATGTTGAGATATTAAGGTTTTTGAGGAGGGAGTGTATCAAAGTTAAAGACCGGTAGCCGTTTGTTTTTGCCCTCAAACTTCGAAAATTATGATGAAAGGGTCATTTAAGGTTCGATATATCAAAGTTTACTAACAACTGTAATTAGTTATAGTAAATGAATAGTTAATCCTTTAAGTTGGCGAATTAATAGCAAGTCATCGCAGTGGTATTATAGTTGTTATAAACGTTACAAGGCCGATATGTAGTAAATAACAGATGAGGTTGTGTATTGTGTAGTCCGTCTAGAAAGTATCCGGAAAAAAATGCACAATTATAATTTTGCAGTATATATTTTTATTATTTGAATTATAAAATAACCACAAACAATTCATCTCATTTACTTATACAACCTCCATTTAATTCTAAACACTTAAGTAAACGTCCAGGTGCACCAGAAACTAGGTCACTGCCATACTGCTCGGTGATGGTGGTCCAGGCCTGTAAAACCGAACGAATCAAACCTTCTTTATTTCGTGGGGCTGCTCGTTCCACTTCAATCTTCATTAATCCCCATATGTTTTCAATGGGACTAAGATCTGGTGAAGCTGCTGGCCATGGAATTGTTGTCAGTTGGTGTTCTTGCATCCAAGCTTGAGTAAAGGCAGAAGTATGGCATCTTGCATTATCCTGCTGAAAACGCCACCCCTCTGGATATAAAGCATGAGCTGTTTCAAGAAGAAAACCATTTAAAATATCATAATGGCAATATTAACAGTGTCATCAACTATACAGAGAGGCGTAGCACCACGTTGAGATATTGATCCCCAAACCATTATTTTAGTGGGAAATTTGGAAATTTGAACGGTAACATTTTCTCTTGACAGGATGTTAAGATGGTTTGCACCAATCTGGAAACAATATTGCTGAAATTATCTTCTTGTCACGTTGACAAACTCCATTCTTCGTTGCTTTTGTAGTGATCTTTTTTGGTTTCCTTGATATTAAGCCTTGTCTTTTCAGTGCCATGCTGACAGCTTCTGGACACACATTTATTCTTCGTTGATTTCTAAATCTGCTGGCTAGTTTTCGAAACCCTAGGTGCGGATTTTGTCGTCCTAAATTCACTAAAGCGAATCTTACGCGGTCTTCCCGAAACTGGTCTATGTCTTATATCTGTACCAGTTTTTATCCTCTTAATTGACTCATACACTGCAGTTTTTTCGAGTTCAGTCAATTGCACTAGTTTTTTAACGTTTCGAACACCCTTTCTATACAAATATTCCACCATTTTTCTTTTTTCTACTTGCGACATTATTTTACAAAACTCACGTCTGTTTACAATCAACAATATTTGATTGATACTGTTGTCATGCAATTTTATCCATAGCCTACTATCGGCACAATCTACTTGACGCATTACTTTTGTCTTAGAATGTTACGAAATGAAAATACATATATTAAAATTAGGAAAAATAAAAAATTCCGGATACTTTCTAGACGGATTTTAATTATATTTAACTAATGAATCAGAATGAAGTATGTAAATAGTACGATTTACATGTAACTTTATATTTTATGAGATTTTCTATGACATGAATGTAATGCATTTTCTGAGAACATTTGCCACAGGAATGCATATTTTTTTACACCATGGGGAAGTAGAGATTTCGACGGACAAAATTCTCACCGACTTTTTGAAAATAGCTGATATTTTCCATTGAAAATCAGAGTGCTTTTTTGATATTAAGTCAAAAAAGATGAAAATAAATATTTTAAATTAATTAAGTTAAATTATATTTGGGACGTAATAAGGTAAGTTTTCATCAAAACCAAAAACTTGGTAATGTGAACTTTTCACTTAAAATATCACAAGAGCGAAATAAAATTATGGTGTGAAATTTTATAACCTAATACCACTGAAGCTTAAATTATTTCCGGAAATTTTCTTTAAATATTGGGTCCCGAAAGAAAATTTTATATATTAGCTCCCTAAAGGCAGGGAGCCAATTTGTAACTACAAAACTCTTCAAAAGAGATCCCGGCTAAGAGACCCTCTCCAGGGGGTGGTTCGAATCCAAGTTAATGCTCACTATAGGAAGGGTTGGATAAGGGCGCCACTATCTTTTTGACCGCTTTCGATTAAGCAAACAAACTACACAAAAACTAAGGTGAGAAAGATAGAAACACCTTGTAGTTAGTTTAAATAAACATACAAATAAAGAAACTACTTGAAATAAAAGACCGACCACGCTACACCCTTAAGACTTATAGTCTAAGGTATATAAATAAAACGGTTTTTTTTAAATATTGATTATTTATTGAAACAGTACTTGCCGATAATCAACAGAAAGTAATTGTAAAAAGTGGACTTAACTTTAGGTTTCTGTGCTGTCTAGAAGGGCGGCTCCAGCTTCTTTGTAAAGAATTAGGAATGAAAGTTTCTGGATGTTAATTGAATGGTTCTAACAGCTTGAGATGTAGTGGTTTTCTCAACGACTCAGAAGTGGTATGGATTTAGGCTTCTGTGGCCTCAACATCAGCTTAAAATGGTTTGATGGTTTGAAGGATCTCCACATAGGGACCTTCCAAAGGATGCTTTCAACTTAGCGGTAACTTGGCTCTAACTTAGCGGTAACTTAGAGGGTTGTGTCTTCCAACAACCAAAAGGGAAGTTCCAAGATGAGATACTAGGAGGCTTTCCCAACTCTTCAAATGAGCATATTAGTCGAGAAGGATATAGAATTGTCGTACTCGTCTCGCTCAAGATGGAAATCGTGTTTGTGTCATTTGTGAAAAGGGATACGTTCGTCACATTCAATTGCAAGCGAGATGCGCGTTTTTTGTTTGGCCTGTTCAAACAGCTAAATAGTTACGCGTCTATAAGGGGTGTCTCGTGTACAGTAGCGTTAACAGTGATTCGGGTTTTTTTTTTAAACTTAATAATAGCGGTATCGTTTACGGTCGGATAATAGTGCAAGGAGACATGACGATAGACATGTTACAAATATAATACATTTTTTTGCACGATTGATAGTTTTGACTGTTTTACGTCAGTAGGTGACATTTACTAGCAACTCGACAGTAAGTAATTCACTTACCGTCGAGTTAAAAAATCTCTTAATTTTAATTTATTTTTTGAAAGAATAAAGAAAACTAACGAATTATTTATTAATATTGAAACTTATGGTACAATTTGTTAAATTATTTAATGAAATCTCACTTGTTTGGGCTGTGGTTTCACTTCTAACAGAAACTCCTGCAGAATCGCATACATTAGTAGTACTATTTTTTCGGCAAAATCTATTTTATTTTGAAGATAATCTTCTACATAGCTTTCTCCACTGGCGATGAACGCCAACCTCCATGACGCTTTAATCCGAGGACATCAACACCTTTATTAGCCAAAAGCGTTGCTGATGTCTTCCTGAACGAATGGCCAGTAGTTCTCGGGATTAGGAAAATTTAACAATTTGGCAATTTGAGAAGGCCAGCCCCCGATTGTCCCTTTCTCTATTACTTAAGCACAACATTTTTCTTTGCCGTATCTTAAGAACAAATGATTTGAATTTACTTGTCATGGACGAAGTTTTAATATACTTTTGCAGAATTTTTAAATATGGAATTTTATTGTCTGGTTTATTAACGATTGTAAAATTACGCTGGATGTTCGTTTTTGTATTGGGTACTTTTACAATCATTAAACCATCGGTTTGTTGGATGTCATTCATATTATATAATTCTTCTCTTCTACAGGCACCAGACATTCCCAATATCATTGCGACCTACTCTTCATTAGAGTATTTCTTTTACCTAAACTAGCTTACATTACCTTGTGAATAAAAAATTCTTCATCCGGTGCTTTCATCAGAAATTTTTCAAATTGCTCTTGTGTAAAAATGCTAGCTTTCTAAGGCCTATAGCCAACATTTTTTCTCTTCAAATATGCGATCAAAGTTGAAAACTTGGAAATATCAACGCCATCATAAAGAAAAACGTTGGATTTAATCATTGAATATTCTGCCCAGAGGCTTCCAGGAGCTTTTAACTGCATATTTTTTGAACGAAATATGCCAATAGAGTCTTTCCATCGATTCTTAAATTCTTGCCTTCGCACCATCTTCGCACCATTTTTTAAAACTTTGGTAGGTATTTTATGATAACGGATTTTGGATTTTTCGAGAATAATTGCGGAACACCCTTCTTCCGAAGCCCGTTCAATTTCTTCAAATTCACTTTCGCTCATATTTTAATTTATAATAATCAAAATTGTACTTAACACATTCGCTGCCGGGTGCATTACTTATGATACGCCATGTAGTGCTTTTCACAGGCCGGGGGTATCATAAATGATACACGGACTATTATTCTGTCTGAACAGCGGTGTATTCCCTAGAATACATCGGCAATAAGAAAAATATTAGCTTATGTACTCTGCGGCCTGGCAGCATAAAGAGAAACTTGAAGTTTTGGCCTGGGGGTTTTGGTGGGGACAGTTTTCACCTGTGCAGCCATCTTTTTTTGCCATCTACCACTTTATCATGCTTACCAAATGTTTATAATATTCGTTGCACCGACCCCTTTTATTTTGATGATGTTGAACCAAATGATGGATTCTTCTCTTGGCTTCTACTCTTTGTTGTTGTTCAGAAGAAAGAAGCGATTGTATAACACTCTCCCTAAATTGCGTGATTGTCAATTTTGTAGAGTGTACCGAATTTTCGCAATACAGAAAGTAAGCATTCACGAGACTGGTTCCCCACAAAATTTCGATAATTACTTTTCGATACCATTTTTACGACCTACGTAGAGATATGTTACATGATGATAATTGGTCGCTTACATCCACCGACGATTTTCCGGCATCATAGTCTAAAACGCATACAGGTTTCACAGTTTCTCTCCCAATATTTGAAGTAACAGTATGTGTATCTGTACCCTTGTGAGTGGTGGTCAGCATAATGACGTCCCTTTTATCCAATAAAAAAGTACTTTTGAAACAATAAAAAAGCATAAAATACTGGTGTATCATAAATGACACACTCGGCCTAGAGCAATAAAATTGTTATTGTTTGGCGAGTGTATCAAATATGATACACTATAAAAATAATCAAAATCAAAAATATATCAAAAATCATGAAGTATTGAATAAAACCAAATATGGGGAATGCTTGCAAAATGTACCTAATTTGTGAAAATTAACTTGGCCCCTGGTGTCCGATTTTAAAATTTTATCTCGGCTGCGAACGTGTTAATATTATTGACAACTAAATAAAAACTCAATTCTCCATTTTTGTTATGCACCTGAGTTACTACCTAACAACCAAAGTATCTATCTTGATAAAATTAATGAAACTAATGAATGTGACGCAAAAGTTTAATTTTATAATTTATAATGGTATCAATTGTGCAAAAAACGTTATAAGCATGTCGAACGTTAAGGATAACCGATCTCAGATAATTGGCGGAGCGGAGCGACTGTATAAAACCCTTACCGTTCTCCATACTTAATATACTATTATTTGTCTATAGTAGGTTAAGGTATCAGCGTTCTCTATGGTTTCAGCTGTCAAAAAATGTCCACTTAAATATCCATGCATCATGAAATAATTACCGGAAGTTTCTTTAGTTGCCATGGTGTACAAATAGAAAAGCAGTTTAAAAAAATAAAACCAGTTTACGAAGCAAGCATCTCTTTTTTAAAAAAGATTTAACATTTTTCCATACACTTTCGGTATTATATTTTTTTTTTCGGTGAATAATCTGTAAAATATTGTGGAAAATTCAGAGACCGATGATGGTGAAATT
Organism: Ophraella communa; assembly: GCA_035357415.1. NCBI lineage: Eukaryota > Metazoa > Arthropoda > Insecta > Coleoptera > Chrysomelidae > Ophraella > Ophraella communa. The sequence continues at coordinate 24,619,336 of CM068994.1, read as the reverse complement.
AACGACTACCGGATGCCGGTCTGATAAATTAATGAATTAATAGCCTTCTGGCGGCCATACCCTATGTCGGGGTTTCGCAACTTTATATATCAAGTATATCTGGGCCTGTAATTACATGAATTACGAGTATAAGTACCTACTTCGGTTTAGGGCTGGAAAGTAGGCAGGTCAACGAATAATTTATGTCTTTTAAATTGGTTGCTTTAATATAGCTATTTATCGGCCGGTTAATTAGCTTACCCTTATAAAGTATGTTTGTTTATTGATCTTAACGGTTTTTTAATTTGGATAATAACATAGCTACTAATATAATTATGATTGTTATTTACACGCAACTTATTTTCGACTGTTTCGACGTTTTTTTCAATAGTCACTCGTGAAAACATAGACAATATTTAAAATTTACTAAATAAATACATGAACCTTTGTTATTTCTAAAAAAAAAATAATAAGAAAAAAAAGAGAGAGAAAGATTGAGATGAGGTTAAAAATTAAAAATAAAATGCTTTATTATCAATTTAACTTTATTCACAATTCAGGGGTGACTATAGATATAGGTGACTATAATACAGGTCTTGGACTATATTTAGATTTATTCACTCTTCAACTTCGTCGTTGACTATCAATTGGACCTGATTATATCTTAGCAATTGTGTTTGGCACTATATCTCCTTTTCCCCGAGGAGGAGATAGTATTCTCTGGATTCTAGCTTGGCTCTATCTCTTTCTATAGCTTAATATCTATCCTATTGTATTTTTCCAGCTGTTGTCAGCATTCCTTGTCCATTGCTTACTCATTATAACGAAGGCCTATAACAAAGCCAAACTTGATAAGGTGTTGAAAGCATACAAAGCTCAACGTAGAGAATACTTTGGAAACTTGAAATTGAAGTCCCAAATAATATAAACTCTAATTATAAGATAGTAGTTCATTTCTAAATATGATACTTATTGATTTTTTTGCTAAAAAAATTCTGGTATCTTTTGCAATGACAATAATAACTTTGATGCACCATTGTGGTACCCTGCATAATACCAACCTAACGTTTTTTAAACGCATAAAATATTTTTCGATCATTTCTAATAGCTTTTACAGATTCAAAACAAGTGTGGTTGATGTTAATGTCTCGTAGATAAATCAATTTATTTCTCTTTGAATAATATTTTATAAAAAAATTAAACGCGTTAATTTACAATTAAACAAAATTGTTTTTGGCATTAAGATTGACAAATAAAGTGGCTTGATTAAAAAACATCTTTATTCATAACGAAAGTGAATGTAAAAGACTTAATAGAATCAGTCACATGCTTAAACCGAACATTAACCAGACTCATCAGTATCACAAGTGATTTGTTTTGCAAATGAGAAGAAAAACAGTTTTGAAAATAACTTTTGCTCTCAGCTATATTTGAAGTTCCCACTTAATATAGATATTTCCAAGTAAGGGTGATCGTTTTTTATTGAATTTAGTAGTAGTGTTCCCTTTTTTAATGATTAAATTAAAATTTAATAATAATAATAATACCTAAAGGTCTGAAAGAGATTTATACTTTTGTAATCAACTCCAAAGTTATCGAAGACGCATTGACTGAGACATTCAAATAAAATTAAAGCATTAATAATCTAGTTAGAGGTCCAGAACAATGTAAGAAGACGAAGACCCACCTACGGTCCATTTTAAATCGTTTTTGCTTATTTCAAGAAGGCACTTTGCTCTTTTGGGTAATATATCTACAAAACTTTAACTTGCCTCAGTCCTGGCCTATTTATCCGGACATTGTGGTTGATCCTCTTTCCAGGAATAGAGTTGCTTTTTGATGTGGCTCTTTCGTAAGACCACAAAATGGCTCCGGATCTAGGAAAGGTGTTTTAGTCAATTTTTTTGGGAGTTTATCAGCTTCCTTATTATTCCTCTGTGACCTGGAACTCAGATCAAAGTAAACTTATTGTTTCTTACCAGTTTCTTAAGGGATTGTTTACATTTCCAGACTAACTTTGACTCATATATTCTCTAAGAATATAAATGTTTGACCGAGACACTCTTGGACATCAGCATCTATAGCTTGTATCTACTGTAAGTAAAACTCATGGACAACATGTCGCACCACTAAATTAATAAGGCACAAGTTTCCTTGCATGCGACTGATTATAACTTCATAAAGCACAGCAATTATTTTAAACTCTTTTGAAGAACTCTGTTTTGGGTAATTTTGTAATTTGTTATTAATAATGCTACAATTTTGCAAGACATAAACTTCACACGAAAAACATATACATTAACTTGTTTCAAGCAACTTTAGTTACCGTGTATGGCTTCATCTAGTTCTTCTTACTGATATAACATCTTATGAGATATTCTCCTATTCTGCCACTGCTTTTACCACTAATAATGGTTGCTAGGTAAGGATCTGTCCCATAGACGCTTTATGGAATTTAAATGGGAAATTTTAACTGGCCATTCAATGAATATCAACCTTATACAGTGTACCGAAAACCGTTTACACTACCACTACACCAACACACACTTTTTTATGCCTGACGCGCGTTTCGATAACCAAGTTATCTTCTTCAGAGACCGAAGGTAAACTTTTTTTAAGTTTGAGGAAAAATAGCCCGTATTTCTATAGTTATCCTTTCTTTGAGTTCTGCCATGCTAGTTGGCTTTGTTACTTTACTTTGTTCTTGACATAACCCCACAGAAAAAAATCCAAGGGCGTTAGGTCCGGTGATCTAGCTGGCCATTCGATAGTACTTCTTCGTCCAATCCATTTATTGGGGAAAATTTCATTCAAGTAATTTCTTACAATGAAAGCATAATGGGGTGTTGCTCCGTCCTGCTGGAACCAGATATTTTCATCCGGTAGGTTCGGATCTATTGTGTTGGGATATAAGTTGGCCAACTCAGGAACAACTTCGTCTCTAATCATGCTTAAATATTTATCGGCTGTCAAATTTCCATCTATAAAAATAGGACCAATAATATGATCCACGACACTTAACATAATATCCACTTTCACATAATCTTCAACGAAATGCGGTTTTCTCTTTAATGGTTTGACATGTCCAAGTTCTCTGAATTGTGCATGAATTTTAGACACAGTACCTTAGCCAACTGAGAATACCTTTGATTAAATAAGTTTGCCACGTCAACTTGACTTCTGCAATTATCGCCGTAACCAATCATCATTAAAATTTCAATCCCGTGAGTCTCAGTTAAAAATTTCAGTCGAGACTAATTATGCTCGAGAAGATAATGCGATTTTATCGTCGTGTGCAATACAATATTTTTTTCTATAGCAAGACTTCAAGTTTAGGTGAAAAATAGAATTTCAAAGAAAATTATAATTTTGGGCACAAAAATCGCAATGGTGTTGCTCTGTTGCTATGAAATACTCTTTCAATAAATGTGACGTTTTGGTTTTTGCGGAGAATATTGTTGCGTTTTGTGTAAAAAGTGAATAAATACGAAATGGACGGTAAAGAATTGACGCACAAGAAAAGGAAAACCTGCCAGATGTAGAAAATGCAGCGTTTGGAACAGAAAGTTTATTGTTACCACAAAAATCTAGGTTGATGAAAAGTCGAAGAAAGCGTGTTTGAATTTGTAAATTTTATTGAATATAAAAAAGTTAAAACATTTTATCTACTCTTGCGGTTAAAGCGATACTTTGTAACTCAAAACAGTTGTTATAGCAACACTTTAAAATTAGCCAAGGAAAAAATATTTTTTACCTATTTAACAAATTTCAGAAAAAAGTATTATGGTTCCAAATCATTTTTTCTGTAAAACTAGTAGTTTTGCTTCAGATAATTTTCATTTATACTGTATCCTATTGTTTAATATTAACAACAATTATGTAATGTGATATGTAGATACCCTCGACGTTTATTACACCCATCATTGGTTACAGGTATATATAAATAATTCCAGTTGTATCCATACTACTCAATTAACAACGTTTTTGGTTTTGCGGTTGTCCGGGATCTAGTTTCGTCCCTGCATTTACATATCCTGAGTTCTGCATACTAGGACTTCCTAACAACACTCGCTCGCATTCATAATTAATATCTGCTAAGTTAAAACGGCTTAAACTCCCAGGAAACTCGCGAAATAAACCTAAAAGATTAGTTAGTTAACTAGGAGAGCGAGGTCCGTATACAAGAGCTAGGTACTCAGATCGCCGCCGCACATACTATACCACCCTAAATGTTGGTTTTTGCACTTTCGTACATCATTTCGGACTGAAAGTTTAAATTGAATTCCTAAGTTAATGTTAAAACTTTCCGTTATAAAAGAATTCGTGTGATTATTAAAATCGCTTTTAGAGTACGGTATTCCAGCGACTAATTTAAACTTTTCAGCTTCTCTGTTTCAACTGGGTTTTACGTTATTTTAGTTACACATATAAAAGTTTACGGCTGGCTATACCAACCTATTATTTTCAAATAAAACCTAATGTGTTATTAGGAGAGCAAACGGCTCTACATGTCGAGCCATAAATATTTGATTCGATTTGTAGAAAACAGCTACTATAAAATAGCTGGTTTGAAATTACGATATGTACAGATGACGACTTATTGATTTTAATAGAATATTACGTAACTAGAGTTGTACGTACCATACTTTTTCTACGCCCATCTATTTTCTTCTATGAAATAAAGGAAATCGCAATTATTTAAACTTTATTGTAATAATTATTAATAACAATAGAACGATAGAATGGTGATGGACGGTTATCTATAATTGTAACGTCAGAAGATGACGATTGATAATTAGATATTGGTACTCGCTTCGGATATTCGTGAAGCGTTGTCTTTTAAATTTTTATGTGACTGATTCACATAGCCTTCCGCCACTGTAGAAGATTGCCAGCCACCTAGTCCCTTTAAAAATAGCTTATCACCTCCTGCTTCAACTAATATAGTGGCTGCCGATATCCTAAAACAGTGGCCAGTATATTGTTTGGTTCCGGCAGCTTGTAACATGTCCATCGTCATGACACCCCTTATAGACGCGTTACTATGTAGCTGTTTGAACGAGGCCAAACAAAAAACGCGCATCCCGCTTGCAATTGAATGCGTCGAACGCATCCCTTCTGACAAATGACAAACACGATTTCCGTCTTGAGCGAGACTATATATAGACGAGTACGATAATTTTATATCCTTCCTTACTGGACTAACATGCCGAAAAGCGTTTTAGTATCTCATCTTGTGAACTTCCCTTTTGGTTGTTGGAAGACACAACCCGCTAAGTTAGAGCCAAGTTACCGCTAAGTTGAAAGCATCCTTTGGAAGGTCCCTATGTGGAGATAGTCCTTCAAACCATCAAACCATTTTAAGCTGATGTTGAGGCCACAGAAGCCTAAATCCAAACCACTTGTCGTTAAGAAAACCACTACATCTCAAGCTGCCAGAACCATTAAATTAACATCCAGAAACTTTCATCCCTAATTCTCTACGAAGAAGCTGAAGCCGCCCTTCTAGACAGTACAGAAACCTAAAGTTAAGTCCACTTTTTACAATTCCTTTCTGTTCATTATCGGCAAGTACAGTTTCAATAAATATTCAATATTTTAAAAAACCGTTTCATTTATATACCTTAGACTATAAGTCTTAAGGGTGTAGCGTGGTCGGTCTTTTGTTTTAAGTAGCTTCTTTATTTGTTGTTTAATTAAACTAATTACAAGGTGTTTCTATCTTTCTCACCTTAGTTTTTGTGTAGTTTGTTTGCTTAATCGAAAGCGTACAAAAAGATAGTGGCGCCCTTATTACTTATACATCCCAATCCTTCCTATAGTGAGCATTAATTGGGTTCGAACCACCCCCTAGAGAGGGTCTCTTAGCCGGGATCTCTTTTGTAATTACAAATTGGCTCCCTGCCTTTTTGGGACTGTAATTGTTACTAATTTAAATGGAATATCTCTAATATTAATACTTTTTTATTTATTATTTATTTATTTATTTTATTGCAAGTTGATTAAACAAGGATATTTAAGTTTTCTTATCTAAACGCACGTGTATGTTATTTTTAAATGTCACTTACAAGCAATGTTGGCAGTGCGATTTTTGACGTTTACAGACATGGTCGTAGAAAAGAAATATACTCAACAAAACAAACATTTCCCTCAACTGGCATGCTTTTTACAAATGTGTGCGACCAGTTCGTTTTATCGTACATGCCACAGGGAAAATTGTTAATAAAAGTGAACTTGTAATCTAACCAGTCGAATTAATCAAATTGGATTTTCTTATTGTATTTTTGATTGCATATATAGTAGAATTTTTATTTTTATTAAGTAGCCTAATCTGCCATCTTTATGTCAAATCTTCCGCTAAAAATTTATTTTTTTTATTTGACCTTTTGCACTACTTCTAAATGGAACAAATTTTAACCTGTCAAGGATTGTTCAATGCTAAATTATGAGGCAGCCCTTTGCAATTTTTAAATTTTAAGTGATTTTGGTAATTTCCAATAGTTTTTTCTTTAGTGCAGTAGCTGTTTCTACAATAATAGATCTCTTACTGCTTAGGATATACCTACAATCTGCAGTATCTGCTGTTTTAGTTTCCTTATTTCACTGAAACGAGTATTAAATAATAAAATCTACGTGTGTGCAATCTGTTTGGTAAAAACCAATTATACGTGCATGAATAATTCAATTTTTAAATCGGGAAATATCACAGAAAATTCAATTATTTACGCAACACTGAATTTCCAGATATTCATTTTTCTTTGTTTCACAAAAAAAATCATAAAAAATAAAACAATACCTGACGCGAATAATATTTTGTAGCAGAGGGAAATTCCAAAGGAAATAAAAATACGGGAACGTATGTCTTAATGAATCTAAACAGACCCGAAAAAAATGAGTTTTAGGAGAAACAGACTCCGATGATTTTACTTCTGGCAGGTGAAAAATAAATGGAAAAGAGAAAGTAATAACCTCGGATGCAGGTCAATTCTTCAACGCAAATAAAAGTCATAGGGGAAATTGTAATTTTGCAATAACTAACTCAAACTCACTAGGAAACAACTAAAAGTCTTGGAAGTATGCCAATATTAATAAAAAAAAAATTTATTCTGTATCTATACTATAACCAATAATGATTAAGAGTAAAGCGCGTTGTCATATCTAAATTTTATGTTGCCACTTTATAGCAGAATCAAAATATAGTAAGCAGTAGAGTTGTAGGTTGTGGCAAATTATAGATAATACACAATACTAGTACTAGTGTTAGGTATTTATTACAACTAGTGGCAACGCTGTACGCAACGATATTTCTGTCGTTGTCACTTTACCGTAACTTCCATCACATCGTCGCAGACCACAGTAATGTAAACTGTTGGGTTGTGTTAACAATTGGTGCTAATAAGTGTAATAGTGCTAATAAGTGTTTAATTGGTGAAAATAATACTGATAATAAGTGTTTAATTGGTGAAAATAATACTGATAATAAGTGTTACATAATTATATTTCTACACCGTTCTCAAACTACTCATTCTTAATTAACCCTCTCAAAAATTAATAAGCACGCCCTCGATTTGCTGTCAACTGGGCCTACTTCTACTCTCAATCATTATGGGTTTTAGTTTAGATAAGTTGATACTTGTCAGAAGGGACTGGCCAATCTTGGAATGCGGGATATACAGCAACGCCATCTTTACTCACTACATATCCCAAGTAACTAACCTGCGTTGAAGCAAGTGGCGTTTCTTTGCATTTAAATTTGGATTGGCTTGTTGCAGTCTTTTAAAAACTTCCTAGGTTAGCCAAATGTTCTTTAAAATCCCTACCCATTATAATGTTCTCAGAATAAAACCCGAAGAAAAGTTTCCATCATTCCAACATTCAAAGGTAGCAGGACATTGCCCAAGCCAAATGGAAGAACGGTAAATTGCCACAGACCTGATTCACTAGTAAATGGAGTCTTCTCTTTGTCTAAATTACTGTCCTTCCTATTCTTCTTCTTCGCGTGCCATGCTCTGTACAGAGCGAAGGCGACCTCTCGCAATTATCTGTGCTGTGCGTTTTTTAAGAATTCTCGACACAGATAATTGGGACCTACAGTTTTACGCCGAATCCGAACAGCAAAGTGAGAGGATTTCCTGGGCAGAATACTTTCGGTGGTTTGCCATTGCCTTCTGAAAGGTAGCTTTCTATAGCCAACGCAAAACCTCATCGAACCGTCTCTTTTTAATACCAATACAACAGGAGAACGTCACCAACTTAAACAAATAAAATTACCATTTAAAGTTACCATTTGTACATCATTCTGTTATGTGACTTAGAAAAATGCAGAGCGCACTGTGCTTAGTGTTTCTCTAAGCGCTTTTGTGCTCGTAAGCGCTGCGTGCTTAAAAACAAACGTCACTAATAAAATAAAGCTTGATTAAACATGAAAAATTAAATGACAACGTTTCAAATAATGTGAAATTTAGGTTTTGCTTCTATACAAAATGTGTTCAAAATGCTCGCCATTGCGTTCCAAGCAGTACTCATAACGCTTTAAAAGATTGCTTAGCAGGTTATTATAAATAGGCTGCTGCATTCTTCTGAAAAAGGTCAAAATTTGTTCAGGGAGTTTGTGAATAGCTGCCGGTAAGTTTTCTGTAAAAATACCTCAAAAGTAAGCATCAAGAGTTGTTAGATGAGGTGAATAAAAAGGGTAGGGAAAATTCGTGTTTCGAGAAATTACACGGTCTTCAAAATTTTCTAGAATCAGATGTAAGGATGCTGTCGTGGTATGACAAGTAGACCCATTCTGTTGGAACCATTTGGTATTCAGCTGTGTTTGTGGCATGACAGCATTGTCTGAGATCAATAAAAAATGTTGTCAAAATTTTTCTCTATATCTTCCACGAAGTAAGGGCAGAATAATCCATTACCTGATACTGCGCACCAAATCGTTACAAATAATACTCAATATTAAATATTTTTTCTTGAGTTTTAAGCACTATTTCGAATCTTTTTGACAGGTTCTTAGAATAAACAATGTTTAAAAATACCAATGCAACTATTTTTACTTGTTTGACGTACGCGATTATATTTCACAGGTTTCCTGATTTCAGTGTTCTTTTTTTGGCTCATACCGTACTGACTGCTTTGAACACTTTACAAAAGGGCTTAAGGTTTAAGTGTTTTTGAGCAATTTAAATGCCGTATATAGGTATTTACGAGATCGATACATGTAATTGAATATTGGAATGATCAGAAAGCAACCTTTAATTTGTTTAATTACTTTTAATATTAATAAATTAACAGGAAGCCTTGTTCGGCTAGACAACACAAAAAGTTAAAGTTAAAGTTGTGGAATTGTATAGTTTTTATAGGTAATATTAAATTTGTTTTAATCAAGACTTAAATAAAAGTTTTTCTTCTCCTTCAATTAATACTATGAACAGCGCCAATTTTTTTCAGTCCCAATGCCAACAATACTTAAGAAAAATTGTAAATTGTAACAGTGCCTGTTAACATTTTAAGCACATATTATATTAAATTAGTACTGCGAGCTCCATCTTACCGAAAGAATTCTTAATAATAAAATAATTAATACGGTCTCTATAATTATAATTGGAAGTTTAAAGTAGCTACGCTACGAGGTGTACTAATGAGTTGCCATCATCGGTTTTAATAATTATTCCCAGTCTCATTTCTTCTATTGGTTTACTGTGATATACAGAAAGTTGAAATATAATACAGTAAACTAGAAGCATCTCTTTAATTTGAAGATTTAGTAAACTAGAAGCATCTCTTTAATTTGAAGATTCAGTAAACTTGAACAGCTTGTAAACTTTAAGCTCTCGTATACACGAACATTTTTAACTGGATCATCTCTACAACTTGGGCAGATCATCCCTCCATTGGTGATCTTCCATAGTCATTTGGAACCACCTAAACAGTGCCGTAGCGACCCCAAGGTGCGGCGAAGGATCGTCCACTATTGTTAACAGATAATTTTATTGTGGTATATCAAGTTTACTTTTCCCATATTTTTTTCTCTTTTATCTCCGTTTACATCTATCTATATCGTCAACTGTAACAGAATAAGTAGTTGTAAAGAACTGTTTGCGGATTATTTTTTTTGTAACGTATTCTCAACTTTAATTATTTTAGCACCAAGGAAATCTATTTATCTTTTATCTGTTTGTACATTTTCATATAATTTTTTTTATCTTCATAGACAGTTTTTTCTAACATCTTTCTGTCATCTTATGATACTTATTTAAATAACTCAGCTTAAAACAACTTTCTTCAGTAGTATCATAAAAAATTAAAAGATTTCAGTGGCGCCCTTATAATTTCTTGAAGAAACAAATATTGTACTATAGTCAGAGCTAATGAACTTACTCACCCCTAGCCGAGGTATTTAACTGTCATAATTTGTGCTGTGATAAACATTTATAAATTTTGTTAATTATTGAAATATCTTTTACAACTAATTAAAGACAAAATTAAGATTAATGGTTTTTTTTATTGTAAATTACATTTTTTTCTTTTGGTATATTGTTATTTTTTTAAAATTTAACTAAATATTTTTATAAATTCACTCTCAACATGTAAATCATATCACAAATTGACGCCCAACGTCATAATATGGTTACAAAATCCCTTACAAGATCATCTAACTTTTTTTGTATCTTCATCATTTTGTGTTGAACTGGTATTTTATTTTGTAGAAAACCCCATTTTATATATAAACTTGCAAATACCATTCGTAGACAAAACTCAAACATTTAACATAGATGCGCCGCTGACTTCAGCCATTCAACTTGGAACAGAATTTACCTACGACGACAATGAAGAGGTATTTCAGTAAACTACTTCAGTCTTTGAATAATGCATGCTTGTGTTAACTACCATCATCTTCTGTTTTAAATGGATCGGTATAACAAACAGGTGAATGATACAGTTGAAATTTAAGATCTAATTACTGAAATGTGTTTTATTCACTAACCGATGTAGGAATAATTAGAGGTTTATTTTAGAATGCAACAGTTCAACGACTAAGGTATAAAGCAGTTAAATTAGCTGTTACCCCAAGCGGAAGTATCTTCAAAGATATATCGAAATATTATTTTAGCTAAAACATCTTGGATATTACTGGATATTAAAGACAAGTATATCTATACAGACTAGTATCTGCAGTATTTATTTTATATTTACTTTGGCATAGGTGCAGATTTTTTCTAGCATAAAATTCTAAAAGTATTATCGCAAGAATTCCTGATCAAACAAAGTATAAAAATAATGCTAGTCCACAGAACAGAAAATCCTAGCCAGCAAAAAAATTTAAAGATAAAATGACTTCTAGACCTGATGAAATAGCTTCTTTTTTGGTAAAAACTGTATGGGTGCCTTTGTACTCCCTTATTATTAAAGCCTATATAGTAAGCAATATCCAAGTCGTTGGGAAGAAAGCAAAAGTATGCCATGTCTTTAAATGTTGTGATAAGTTTCGTGTTGGGACAGTCAGGACATTAGGTACTTAATTTTTATTAGGAAACTTACGGAACAACCCGAAAATGCATGACTGCAAATTTTATTTGTTTGCTTAAAAACCACAAGGTTTATCAAAGAAATCAAAGAGACAAATTATTTTTTAAATATATTGTAAGTAAAGAGTACATATTTTTTTTATTTAAATTGTGTTCAGTTAAAAAGTTCTATAAAAATAATTGTTAGGGGTTATTATTTTCAACACCTTAGATAATTAGAAAAAAAAATTTTAAAAATTATCTGTAGATAGAAAGTACATCGATAGAAATAGCTTGTAAAATTTTTTATTGTAGCTTTACCCAAATTCGAGAGAAAGAATTATTTATTTGACTTTAGGTGGGGAAACATGCCAAACCTTTATGTTTATTAAAGAAATACGTATTAATGTTTAACAAGAAATCACGTTCTTAAATGTTTTGCAATTATTTTGACTCATTTTGACAATTATTTATGCCCTCGTAACCAACTACCACAATATCAACATGAGTCATTAGATAATAAATCTCAACTTACAATTTCATTTATACAGATTTTTCCAAGGCTCTCGACAGAATACAGCATGGAGTTCTTTTATCCTAGTTGTACAACTTTTCCGAGGATGATGGGACTTTCATTAAATTTTACTTATTAATTACTACTTTGTTTATTACAATAGTTATAAATGTGATAACTATGTAGCTTCTACTGGACTACTACAATAAGTATCAAAATTGGATCCACTACTCTTTTTGTGAAACCATTTCTATGCAACCGCACCAACAATTACAAAAATGCCATATCTTCACCTTAATGTAATTGTTTTAGGTCTTGTTTCATTCTTTTCAAATTGTCTTAGTTCTTTGCTCTCTTTATTAATCTTTCAATTACTTGCTAACAGCTGCCTTGGGATCTTCTACTTTGGATGCAGAAGCTGCCAAACCACTGAACCCTATTGGAGATACTTATTCCACAATTGGGACTGTCGTATATGCACTGTTCAACGTTTTCATTAACTCTTTGGGGCCACATCTACTTTTTTTTTGAGATGGGAAGCTCATGTTCGATGGGTTCTTATGCAGAACCCAACAGTGTTGGACTCATCCCCGAGAGGATGCCTACCCACCAAACCCACCTCAAAGACTTACCCCCGCCTCGGATTCACTACCCCAGCATACTTCAAGACGGGCGGCGGTCCCTCACACACTCCCGCCATGCAATCATACCACTCACGCCATCAAGAGTGTTCCCTTCTCCTATCCACTGCCTCGCTTAGCTCCATCCATTCTTTCTCTTCTCTCAACATTATCTCCACCATGTTCTCCCAATACTCTGTCTCTCCAAGTTTTCTCTCCAACTCCCGGCCCTTTTACATTACACATCAATCTCCCCAACCATGCTGTTCGTACTTCCCTTGCTTTCTTCGCTACCTTTAACATATGGGGCTTGAAGGACAGTTGGCTAACCAACCAAACACATACTTCACCGATTCCTCCATGCAAATTTCCTTCCCCTTCACCATAACTCTAACTTCCCTCGTCTTTCTTCGCCCCTTTACGAGCAATCTCACAGTCTTATCTTCCCTACAGACCTACTGGAATACATTAAAACACCCATTTAGGATCTAAACGTCCTACCATTAAATTCGTTAAGGAAGACTCACTATTCACTATTGTATTTACCCTTTTAATTGTGTATATCAATCACTCATTGGTTAAAGGTTTCTCTGCGATTTTCCTGTAACACAACAAACAGACTATTAAAGTACGTCAACAATATTATTGACAAGTATTTTCAGATGAAGAGGAATTTCATGTTGACTATTTAACCCTGATTGATGCAACCATCAAATAGATACTCAACATTGATTAAAACAAATTATTATTTAACCGTGTGCAAATAAAGGGCAGACACGTACTGTTGTAAGGTTACAAATTGAATGGTTTAATACGCTTAACACTAAATTATAAAGTTAAATAACAGTAGTTTTAAATAAATAATAACCTAACATTATTTACTTTAATAAGATATATACAGATATGGCAAGAACAGTGATAATTAAAATTAAGATAGTTTTAACTATAAATAATATAAATTATTGTCATTATTGTTTTCAAATCACTCTTGATTACAAATAAATAATTCTTCTTATAGTGCATCTCTTATTGGAGGTTCACCATGATCACAGCAACCCGGACCTTGTTAAATGCAGCTCTGAATAGTTGAACATTACTATAGTTAATCCAATCCATCAGGTTCAATGCTCCGCTTTCCACTAATTTTTCCCTAGACTACCAGTTGAAGTGTGTATTTTTATCTTCTCATTTTATGACCAGATCTTGAAGCTTTCTTTTTTCCATATGTTACTGTGAGTCTATCGGTCCAGGGAATACGCTACATTTCTAATGCTTGTAGTTTTGTCGATGTGGTTTTTCTTGAGGGTCCATGCTTTAACTCCATACAAGACCGAGGAAAGAATAGCGCTATGTTTACATACCTCGACACATGTTACCACAGACTGATACGTATATTTAAGACATCAATTTTTGGCCATTTCCATTAAACAATATACACAACTTAACAATTGAAGTGAATATTACAAAAATCGGTCATTTCCTTTTGTCATTAGTTAATCATAAATCAAAATTCTTTGTGAATACAAATTGTTCGACTATTGCACCAAAAAATGATCAATTTATTGGCTCTATAATCATGTCCCTATATCGTACAGCCGTCATTGTCACATTCATTAACAGACCTAAATCAGTGCGGCCATCATAACATATCCACAAGCAAACTGAGCCACCACCAAAAAGAGTGGCGCCATCAAACGTTCATTGTATTGCTGTCCTCTTACTCTCCATATCATTATTCGACCATCACACATAATCAGCCGAAATCTGGACTCATCATGATTCTACTTTATCTATTTTGTATCAAAATGTCAGAGGATTGAATTCGAAAATTAACGTTATTTTTCGTAATACACTCAACTGTGAAGAAGATATTATCTGTTTAACTGAAACTTGGCTTAACTCTTCAGTATTAAGTGAAGAAATTTTTTCATCGTATAAAGTATATCGACGAGACAGAGAAACGAGCTCTTCTACCAAACTTACGGGAGGCGGCGTTCTGATAGCTGTATCCGAAGAGCTTATTAGTTACCCTGAAGATTCTTGGCGGTCTGAAGCAGAAGATGTTTGGGTGACTATTATTCCTCAAAGTAGACATCAAAAAGTGCATATAGGATGTGTTTACATACCACCCAGAGACTTGGCTGCCTTACAGTTTTTCTGTGACAAGCTTATCGATATCTATTTAAATAATATCAATGATATTTTTATCATCTGTGGAGACTTCAATCTCCCTGAAATTAAATGGACACTGTGTGCTAACGACGACTACTGCAAACCATGTAATTACAATGATCCTAGATCAAGCTTACTGGTTGACACCATGTCTCTGGTTGGTATGTCTCAGTATAATGCAAATGTCAATAATTCAGGAAATACTTTAGACCTTATATTCAACAATAGTTTTTTAACCAAAAATGTACGTTTATCTACTAATCCACTAGTTCCCGAGGATCATTCTCACAATACCTTGGACTTTGACGTTGATATTCCTTTAACACATATACCTACTAGGGTTGGTAACCAATCTCGATGGAACTTTAAGCTGTCAAACTTTATAGAAATTAACCGCCTTTTGAGTGCCGTCAATTGGACTGATAAATTTCAATCGATTGACGTAAATGAATCAGTTAACTTGTTTTATAGTATTATCGATAAAATCATTGACTTGCATGTGCCTAAATATCCCAATTATTATAAAAAATATCCTCTTTGGTTTTCTGCCTCTACAATAAAAGTAATTAAAGAAAAACTTAAATTTCACACTCGATGGAAGAAACACAACAATGATCTAGATTATTTAACATTTAAAATCTTACGAGGGAGATCTAAATTTTTGATAAATGAAGATTATAAAAACTATTTGATAAATGTCGAAACTAATATCACTCAAAGTCCTAAATACTTTTGGCAATTTGTAAAAAAAAAGAAACGCCAATAATTTTCCAAACAATTTGCTTACGGCCGACGGCCCAATTACTGATTTGAAAAAAATTTGTAACATGTTTTCTGATTATTTTGCTTCTGTTTTTGTGAATAGTGATGCTAGTAACTTTAATACCACTAATATTAACACGCCACTAAATATCTCGAATTATACTATTACCCGCGAGATAATTGCACAAAAAATTGTAAATTTACCTAACAAAGGTCCTGGACCAGATGAGCTATCAACAGATTTTATTAAAAACTGTAAAGAATCTCTAGTAGAGCCTCTATTTCTACTGTTTAATAAATCTCTTACTGCCGGTCTATTTCCTGATAAATGGAAAACAGCTTTTATTATCCCAATTCATAAATGTGGAAATAAAAATAAAGTCGAGAGTTATAGACCCATTTCGAAATTAAACATTTTTAGTAAAATGTTTGAAAGTATAATATTTGATTTTCTTTATTACGATGTCAAAAACGTACTTAGTATTGAACAGCACGGTTTCATGAAAAAACATTCAGTTGACACAAACTTATTTATTTACATTGAATACATACTAAAAAGTCTAAATGATAGAAAGAATGTCGATTCTGTTTATACTGATTTTAGTAAGGCTTTCGATAAAATCGATCATTCGATCCTTATTTCGAAACTTGCTGAGGTCGGTATACATGGTAGTTTATTGCGTTGGTTCGACTCGTACGTCAGAAATAGATCTCAACAAGTAATCTTAGGAACCTTTAAATCTAACGTAGAAGTCAGCACATCAGGGGTACCTCAAGGGTCCCATTTGGGTCCTTTACTATTTAATTTATATGTTAGTGATATTGCTACCTGTTTTAAATTTGTATATTTTATTATGTATGCAGACGATTTAAAAATTTATCATTCCATTTCATGTCCTAATGACCGGTTTAGATTTCAACAAGACTTAAATAATCTATTTGATTATTGTGTAAAAAATAAGCTGTTGTTGAATGTCTCTAAGTGCAACTACATACAATTTCCTCGTAGCAGTCCTGAATTAAATCACATTACATATGAAATCTCTAATTGTGTACTCCATCCGGTAGATAGTATAAAAGATCTTGGAATAATTTTGGACTCAAAACTCCTTTTTGACAAACACATTTATCATATTACCCAAAAAGCAAATAGACAATTAGGCTTCATTTACAGAACTTGTTTCGAATTGCGAAACCCTTTTACCATTAGAACTTTGTATATGGCATATGTCCATAGCATCTTAATGTTCGGTTCAGTCATTTGGAATCCACGTTACTTGGTGTACATTTCAAAATTAGAATCTATTCAAAATAAATTCATTTCATATTGTAAAAGAAAGTTTTATCCGGAAACAGATAGACAACGTATTTGTTCCTTTTTAAGAATAATTACCCTTGAGCACAGTAGGCAAATTGCGGATGTCATGTTTGCTCATAAAATTTTAAATAATAATATTGATTGTATCGAAATTACGAATTCCATAAATCTCCATACTCCCACCTATGCTACTAGAAATAATTACACCTTTTTTACAGACCAAGCATTTACTAATTATTTCCTTAATTCTCCAGTACATAGAATAACTAACACTTACAACAAATTATCTAATATCGTGGAAGTAGATATATTCTTTCATAATGCAACTGCGGTTAAAAAACTATTGAGGAACCATTTTTTAATACCATTAACTTAGATGTCTCTTCTTTTTTGTATTTTTAATTATATTTCTAGTTGTTAAACTTGTAAAAATTTGTAATTTAACTGTAATGTGTGGATACTCTTATGGGTCTGTCCTGTCTGTATCCCAAATAAATAAATAAATAAATAAAATAAATAAAAAATCCGTAAACATACAGCACCTCCCGTTCTGAAATTTCCAACGATTGTGTTCTCTCGCCCACCGATATCTGCATGCACGCTGATCCGCAGTCAACCGTGGATGTGAACTACTCCTTCTGGCTCTTAAATTACATGCATGCAACCTTCTCCTAATAGTTTGACTAGATATCACTCTTCCGGTAGCATGCCTAAAGAAGCTGTTAATTCTCGAAGCAGTTAATGTTTCGTTTCTTCTTGTAGTTACAGCTATAAAGCGATCGTGGTTTTCAGTGTGCAAACCAGTTTTTATCATATTTCAGCGACACTAGAAAATCCATTGGGAATCATTACTTTAGAGATCTATTATGGATATTTTGCCTTATTCAACCTATAACCATAAAATGCTATTAGCGCAGGACGCCAAGTTTGTAATTCTAAAACGCAAATCGCGGCTAGAGACTGCTCTCTTAAAAAGTAATTCGGCTCCACCATAGGTCAGGTTTGGCACATCAGGTTTTCAAAGGGCCTTGAGTGGTTTGTTGTGTTATTACACATATTTTGCTGTATCCTGATTTTGCTGTATTCTAACTTTTCTGGTTCCTAACTTTGCTTTATCGTAGCTGGCTGTATCTTTCACCAGTCAGGATACGATAAATTGTGTATTAGGAGCATTGTAATTTATAGATGAGGGTTGTCAATGTTCTCGCTTGGTTTCCGGTTAGGGGTTGCGTTCAGTTAAGGGGGGGGGTAAAGTATTCAATTTTTTTTTGCTTTTTTTTATTTTTTTAAATGAATGCTTAATACTTTAAGAATATTATCTCAAAATTTCAAGTGGATCGGAGTAAAATTGACCAAGTTACAAATATTTTTATACCTGTCGGATTTTAATCCCTACTCGACCCGAGCGCTCTATTGTTGTCTGGCAGATGTTTAGCTCTCTACTATACATTTTCTTTCCCCCCAGTTCTATTTATAGAAATTCCGACTTAAGTACAAACGTCCTTATGCCTGTACTGTATATTTTGTATACTATATACCATATATCTGAGCAAAGATGCTTCACGCAGAACAACAATGAGAGCTTGAACCAACTTATTTGGAAAATCTCACCAAAGCACTTGAGTGGAACCTCTGTCATCGTTGAAATTGCAGCTTATGTGGCAGCCAGTGTCTTCAATGAAGGTTCTTTTGCTTTACTAACCTTCATGGAAGGCATGGGAATTAGTAGTGGACCAAGTGCTCATGACTGAGCGCGATCAACTGACTCCATACGTATAAGCCCAGTCGATCAGGAAGCTTAGAGACAAACCAAAGAAGGCAGGATTCTTCGTAGACAGGTGCAAAAAGATGCTTTAGACATCATGGATGATAGCAACATCCTTTATGGACCTTTCATTGATGATTCAGTGTGAGGTAAGCCGATAAAATTTGCTTATAAACGTTTTATACAAGATTTTTTAGTGTTCAAAACTTTAAAGCGTTTTTCCCACGTCACTTTTTTAAAGTCGGTGGACATTATAACTTCAAAACTACTGCACCGATCGTTTTTAAATTTTGAACACTATTTCTGTCCATCATTTAAGAGGCCCTGACGAAAAGTTTTTTTCAAATTTGTTGATAATTGTTATTTTACAATAACAAATTAGGGGGCTTTTTTCACGAAAAATCGCGTTTTTTGCTTCAAAGTACTCCAAAAAAGTGAAAAATTTAAATTTCAAAAAAAACCCACGTCACATCCTGGGGAAAGCTGTTATCTAACGAATGAACTTTGATTTTTTGATTTTATATGATCCAGCACCAAGTTATGATGTCCACCGCAACTCTCCTTTTTTTCGAGGCACGTCGGAATACTTGCTGCCATTACCGTATTTGTTAATATTTTTTTGTAAAAATTTTACAAAACATTCTTCAAATGTTATACTTCAATGTATCATTGGATTTAATAAAGAAATTTCAACTGGTTCCTCACAAAAAATTCATAAAAACATGCCTTTTTTTCAACGAATTAACTTTACCCTCCCTTAAGGGTTTTATTTCAGGTGCGTTTCATTGAACGTACCTCGTATGAGAGGGCATTCGGCTACAAGTAAGGTGTCTAATACAGTGAAGGCCTGTTAGCATTTTGGGCACCCATTTTGACAAAATTTATGGTAGGCAAGCTTGTGAGTCACAATTTTAAACAACAAAGTCCGTGAAACTTGTGGGAAGCAAAGAGAAAGATCCATTATTGTGAAGCGACGATTTCCACGAATCTTGGCGAAAAAATCGTCTATCACAATGCTCGGGCGTCCACTCCTCTTTTCATCATGCACGTTGGTTCGGTCATTTTTAAACCAGAACTTTCATTTATTACGTCGTTGCTATATACTTCGCACACTTTGCTGGTGAGTTTTTAGTTTTTTGCAAACAAAAACCGTATTACGGATCACACTTCACAACTGGCGGGATTTGAAATTGTAGCGCACATTTTAAATTGGAATATTGGAAAAAGATGTTCTTGTTCTGACAGCTGGATACTAACTGAAGCTCCGAGCACGCGCACACCAAAACATACGTTATCGCCGCGCGCCTAGTGGCTTCAAACGGAAACGTTCCCTAGTTTCTGAATAGCCCTCGTATTAATGTTGCAGCAGTGTTCACAATGAATAAGACATAATGCTTCTACTAAATATGTAAAATGTCACAATAACATTTACAAATTAATTGTATAATTGTCTCCACCTGTTATTATGTGTAAAATGACTAATGAAACTGGTATCAATTCATTTGCGACTGAAGGCGTTGGATGATAATAGAGATAATTAATCACCGTTACTAGCACTTTAATTATAACGTGAGTTCGTCACCCGACGTATTCTCTTTCCTTCCTACAGAAAATGACTTTATACCATTCAGTTTCAGAAATTTACTTCGTGCAAATCATTGGTTAAGTCACTTATCATCACGCGGAACCAATCCCCGACAATGAACTTGACGTCGGCGGAGAAATTTATGGAAAATAGGGTATTAATGATGATTCTGTGAATAGTGCGCTCACTATTATGAATTATCTAGTTCTAAGGGAAAATTATTTAATATATAATGTCGTTAGTTACGGATATTACACTGCCGAGCAATAAGTAATTTAAAAAATTAGCTTCTGTCGCATTTTGACAGTGTATTTGAAAACCTTGTCAAAAACAAAGTTAAACACTATTTAAATATTCGTTTGCGAAATTATAAAAAACGCTGAGACACGTCAATTTTTATTTTCAATTCTACACTATTTGAAATAAAACATAAATAGATTATTTATAAAATATTTCAAATTATTATAGTTATGATTTATTAATTTTAAAAACGAATATAAAATACGAATAATAAACCATGATACAAATAAACAATTTAAAACTTTTATAAACATGTTTTCCTGAAAATGCTTGTGCGAACGTGTGCGTATGTGTATAGAAAGTTTTAAATGAATTTTCACAATCTCAATAATTTTAGCAGTAAATTAATTCAGCCTATTACCAAAATATTAAACTCATAGGCTTACGTTAAAGGGGCTTATAAGTTTTATTTAACTGATTCCCAAAACATCTGGTTTAACCAAGAAAGTCTTAAGAAGAATTTAATACCCAGTTATGTAAATATAAAATGTAATACTCAATCAAAAGAAGCACAAAAAGTAGTTAAAAAGGCACAAAGAATGTGGATTAAAGAGGAAAGTAGAAAATGGTTTAAAATTTAAAATAAGTAAATTAGAAAAATTAATAAATATACAACACAACACAACACATTATACACAACACAATAACACATTAAATACTCACATACCAGTACATTTTGCTCCTCGGTTCGCAAATCTATCAGACACTATTTTTTCAAATAATGAAAATACATTTTTAAATAAGGTTTAAAATATTGCATACCTCCTAAATTCACTAATAATATAAAAGAAATTTTAGCCACAGATTCTGAAATAGCTTTGAAAACTAAATCAAATAATTTTATTTATGAAAAAATGCAAATAGCAAATCTTATTAAAGATATAAAACCAAACAAATTTAAAAGTCAAAGTCAAAGTATTAAAAATAACTGATTCAATTAAATTTTACTACAAATCTTTAAAAAAATCTAGCTACAAAATCTATATTACAATTTCTACTCAGTATTGATGGAAAAAAGGTAGGGGCAGTGGGAGACTGGATATGTCATCGTAAGAATAGGATTAAACACTTCAGGCAGTCATAGGTGAATTCCGGACAATAAACGAGTCACGCAGTTAAATCTTTAAAATACAAATTGCCCAGAATTCAGGATCATGAAATATAGTTTCGGTTTTTAAACCGTGAGGTGTCCAAACCGCAAGTTCACAATATAACCTTCTGGAAATTTGAAACTGTCCTTGAACCGGATAATACTGGTTATGCATTTTATTAATGCCATCCTTTTTCCAAAATTCATTTTTTTTGGTTTTAATACCTTCTCCAGACGTCATATTTTTTACCTCTTTTTTTAAAGAAAAATATCTTCGCTTTAGTCTCTCTGTACTTAATCTTAGATTGACCTTATTTCCTCTGCGATAAAAAGTTTCTTTTTTCTTTTGTACCTTATCCATTTCTAAATATCTGTAAACGTCTTTAAAAAACACAACACAATCACAATATAAAAAATCCCACAGAGCACTATTAACGCAACAAATCTAAATAAATCCTGACACGTGCTGTGTAACCCCAGAATCCGCATAGTTTCTCACTCTAACGGCAAAATAAGTGGGAAAGGGATAAATACTCAACTGACACGCCTTCGTTAGCTTTGAAATTTTTAACCGCTCGCACCCCCCTGATATTTTAAGTTCGCAACCGCTTGAAGGATGAGCCTTAAATGTTAATTTTCATTCCCTAAAACCGTTTCGTTGTATGGCGTATTGTATTCATTGTACTTGCTATTTATTTACTAGACCACATTGTCTCTAGATCCTATTGTTGTGACACATATTGTAGCGTTGATACAAGAAGGTAAAATACAACGTGATAGACCACCCGTATCTGGCTAAATAAGAGCTTGTAGTCAAAGAGATGATCAATTTATAGTTATGTCAAGTTTGCGAAAGAGAACAGCAGTTTTGCTTTGCAGTAATCAGCTTCAGGAGGGTAATTATTGTTAGCAAGTGGACAGTTAGAAGCTTAGAGTTTGGTGTATTGTCTTGCAGAAAGATGGTTACTTACTGTTCCAATCAAATTGCAAGATTAAATTATGCTCCAAATCACTTGTTAAGGAATTATGACTACTGCAGCAATGTACTGCTTACAGACGAGTTTTGGCTCAATAAACCTTAGCCTATAGTGAGTAGGGACATAAATGTTGTGTTGGGTTTGTTAAGATTTGAGGATATATCACGCAAATATGTTTGTTTTCATGGAGAATGGCTCTGAATGGCATAAAGATCTGTAAGATCATTTTGTTCCTTTTATAATCACAATGGATCAGCAAGGTCTTTTTATGCATCATAATGCGAGACCACGCGCTGTTAGGATTGTCAGTGAATAATCTGGATGAGGTGAGTCTTAGGCAGTTTGATTGTTTAGCATCCATCAACATGTCTGGGATGAATTTAGGCAGTGTATTCAAAGGCATACAGGACAAGAACTGTCTAGGAGTTGCTATTCAGTGGGTGGACATGTGTCAGAATATTATCCTTAATTATATTCAGAGTATACCTCAATAAATTCAAGCAGTAATTAATAACAACATTCAACCTTTACAATGTAAAATTGAGATTTTTTAAAAATAATCATAAAAAAATAATTATGTAGTCTGATTTCAACATTAAGGCTACAAAAATGCACTAAATAAATTTATAAATTTACAACAAAATTTACTTTTAAAAATTGTACCTAATTGTTAATTATTTAAAATTATCCAAATGTTGTGCTCGGTACTACCTTATTAAACAATATTTTTATGAACAGTCCCAGATAAACTAATATCTGTATCTAACGGATTTTACAAAACAATTCAACAAACAAACCAGGAGAGTGTAATTTTTTTTTACACAAACGACTTAAGATCCCTTACCATATTTGGGACCAGAACCATCTTGTGGGATCAGCAGTAGAGTAATCTTAGGAAAACTAAGGGAAGAAATGGAGAAAAAAAAATCCAAGTACGAATCAGCTGGAAGGACTGAGGCAATCTAAGATACTACTGGAGAACTGATTTGAAGAGATTTCTTAGCTGCCTCAACCTCAGTAAAAATAGGCTCCGAATTCTAACGGGAATATTAACCATGCATTGCCGGTTAAGAAGCCAGATGAAGCAAAGTACAGATCTCTCTGTGAGGAAGAGGATGAAACCTCAATACACATACTTTCAGAATGCCCTGCCTTGCAAAATTCTAGGGCTAGATACCTAGGAGCACATGAAATAGAGGAAGGGAATCTACCTGATTTGAAGCCCGACGATGTCCTAAACTTCCTCAGGAAAATAGGACTCGAAGAGCTGCTATAGGTCTGAGAAAATATCAGAACATGGCAAGTAAGGGAGGACACAATAGATCCTATAGGTCGCAGTGTAATTATCACCCCTAACTCATACATACATACATACAGTGACAGGGATACTCTACAGGAAATATTCGAGCACATCCTGTATGCCTGTCAACACACTAGCCAACTCAAGAAATACTCCCCTCAAGGACGTAGTCGAGTACTTCAAATCAGTAGGTGGAAAGACGAACTATAGGGACAGGCTAAAAGGGAAGCACAATAGACTTAATCTAACTTTCAAATGAAGTGATACGCGCTACTGTTTATTTTTAAAGCACTGGTCAAATTTATATATAACAAAATATTGTAGAATTGAGTATAAACAAATCCACTTATCCTTTTTATCTCCCAAATAGCATTTAACTTGAATCAAACACAATACTCTGGAGTTAAATCCCAAGACGCCGAGCTAACGTAGCTTTGAATCGTTTGCCCTTGTCGGATCGGTCTGCTTTACGGCCACTCAGTTATATTTGACCTTTCCTGACAACAGCTGTCGGTCGACACATATCAACACCATTGTTAGAAAAGCTCATTACTCTAGGAAAACCCACTTAATTTCGGTATGTGAGAGACAAGATTATTATTTATGAAGATGGGACCGGACGAAATTGGAACAAACAGTAACGGCTACTCATCCAAGTCTGACGGGAGACGGGAAAATGGCAATTGAAAAATCTTGGCCTTTTTTTTTCAATAGATTCCTTAGAAATTATTATTTCTTTAATATTTATATTAAAGAATACACATATGTCCAAAAGTTTGGAATATTTAGAAATAATATATCTACGCCTATGGTTTTTTAAAAACTCTGGTTGATATTTATTTTAAAGCGTTTTTAAATCAAAATAATACTAAATTTGATTCGTTTTTGTATTAACTTGGTCAAATTTAATTGATTTGGGTGCTTTCACATTATTCCAATTCTTGTTTAAATTTCATTTGAGCTGTTTAAAAATGCCCAGAGACATGATATCATATTTTAATAGGTCTAGAGTAATTGCTTTGTTACAACAGGGCTGTAGTCAAAGTGACATCGCGAATATTGCTGGTGTTAGTCAGGGTGCTGTATCAAAAATTAAAAAAAATCCAAGACACAAATGATGTGAAGGATCGTCCCAGAAGTGGCAGAAGTCGATGTACAACAGCAGCACAAGACCGATAAGAGATAACATTGATAGCTCGAACAAATCGACAGGAATCTACAAGTGGCATATCCAGAGAAATTGCTAGATTTGAAGGACTGAATATCTCAAGGCAAACAATTACACGAAGATTAAATGCGGTAAATTTATATCGCAGAAGACCTCTATGTGTTCCCAAACTAACCTATCAAAAAAAATTGTAAGGTTGCAATGGGCTCAAAAAATGTTACATCATGGTCCTAACTGGAATTACGTGATGTTCTCTGATGAATTAAGAATTGGCTGGTTTCTTATTCGCAAAGAATGCTAGTTTGGAGGGCCCCAGGACGACAAGCCAAGCAAATTAATAAAAATATGAAATATTCCATTATTCCAAACTTTTGACAAATGTGTAGAATACTATAACTAAAGTAAATAATTTATATGAAGGAAATAGTGCATAGTAGTTAAAACAAGCAGTAAATATTGATATAACAAAGGTAAATAATATATAATAGAATCGAATACATAAACAAAGGGTTGGAATAAGCCTAAAGATTGATTAAACAAATAGGGGAAGAATTTACTAGATATTATTTGTTTTGTATCTTGTGAAACTGTTTTATTTACTTGACATTATTTTATTTTCATATTTGCAAGTTTTGTGTCTCAATAAAATAAATACTTTGAAACATGTTTCATTTTGTAGCTCTTTTAAATAATTCCACAGACAGTTTAAAGGTATCTTAAGTATGTTTTACAGCAAGTTACAGTCTTTACTACATACCCTGCCATCCTACATATATTCTGCTGGGATGTCTGTAAGATAAAGCAAATGCTTTCAGGGTTATTATCATACAAGGGAGAGACAATTATTCAAAAGGTTTTCTACTTACCCCATCTAGTTTGGAAATTCTTGCTTATTTCAAAGTTAGAATTTTCTAAGTTTTCTAGTGAAAAACCAAATACTTTCTGGGCTCTATGCCGCAACGGCCATAATAAAATTTTTAGAGTAAACGTGATGGTGATCTTCTGTTGGTTTGCAAATGGATGGAGCACTTTCACACATCTTAGACTTAATATATAGGTAATGGTGTAAGAGAGCCATTCTGCATCCTGCTCTCTGGGATAAAAAGAACTTTACCTCGAACTGATGACAACACAATAATGTTGAAACCGGTATGCGAGTAGTATGACTTCCCTTTCATTTGCAAAACAATATAGATGTAATTTGATCTTCATCTCCCTGTTCTATACCCAATTAGCACACTTCACTTATAATATTATACTATAAGAGAAATATGATTTATAAAGGTTGAATGAGTTCTGCAACGACAGCTATTTGCTTGGTAATGGTTTTTTTCAAG
Organism: Ophraella communa; assembly: GCA_035357415.1. Classification (NCBI taxonomy): domain Eukaryota; kingdom Metazoa; phylum Arthropoda; class Insecta; order Coleoptera; family Chrysomelidae; genus Ophraella; species Ophraella communa. The sequence continues at coordinate 24,592,948 of CM068994.1, read as the reverse complement.
TGTGTTTATTTCCCACAGCAATTCAGACTTATTAATTTACTGTAAGAATACTCTTGCAGTCAATTTATAAGTTTTATAAAGGTTCTTTGATTTTGCCCGTAGGAAGTTAGTTATACAGTGATTTTGCTCTTTAATATAGTGCCTTTTTTGCAATTATAGGAGCCTTAAAGCTAAATGTTGAACGTTTATGAAACTTTATTATTTTGATTAATTATTAACCAATGAGAAAAGAAAATTAAAGATTTTTGTAACATCCACTTCAATTGTTGAGCAGGTTATTTCTATTTTTAATAGTTGTAATATTATCTATACCTATGATTTTTTCTAAAATCATAAAATACTTACTGTCGAACTTATTTTGGTGAAATTTTCATTGTAATCCCCTTAAACACCGCCACTGATTGCATCGATCTGACCCTGCGGATGATGTGACGGGGTTGTGGAATCTAATAAGGGGTAATTGAGTGGAAAAGTTTTGTAATAAGGTTAAGATGATTTTCTATAAGGCGCGCGTAGGGATGAAAAAGTTTTTATTTTGGCTTTTGCCAGGTGAATAATAGCAAAAGGTAAATGTGCCTACTTGTCAAACTTAAGAAGAGGTTAAATTATAAGATTTCCAATAAAAACTAAACTTGTTAACAGCTGTTTTTTAATCAGTAAAGATGAATCTGTGCTAGAATATTTGTATAAAATTTGAATTAACATAATATAATTGAAATAAAAATGTATAATGCGTAACCTGCTCATATTTTACTCATTACTATTCTGGCAGATGACAGATTTAACTAAAGCAAGGTTTTCAATATATTGTTCTCATATCGAGTTCCATAATTATTGATGTGCCAACAAAATATATCGATTTATTTCAAGCTTAATAATAGTTATTTATGTAACCAGTTAAGAAAAGAGCAATTTTGTTTAACTAATGTGATGTTGCATGTTGGACGTAGCGACTGCAAATAGACATGAGTCAAACAAAATGTCATTTTATAATGAGTTTCTTATAAGATTTTTATCAATATACCTAGTCCAGTATAAATCTGGTTGCACTTAATTAAAGTGAACAAATCGCTCTTTTCGTTTGATTTTCTTCGTTCTTTTGCGACTGTCAATCAGTATGTTTCTTCACTGTAAACTTGGTAAATATTGAAATTCTTAGGCCACAAGTTATTACAAAAGATAAATAAATGATTTAAGAAAGATTTCGTAATTAATTTTATATCAAATACAGCTCGTGGGCGCTTGTAAAATATAAACTTCAAACGAACATAACTCATGCTAAAATATTTTCTATATTGGCAAAATTGCGCGCTGTTGCCGTGTTCAAAGATGGATTATCAGGTGAAATTTTAATATCCGCGTGTGTAAGACATTGACGTTTCTGGTTTCTGCAATTTATGAAACATTTTGTAACAAATAAGTGTGCCATTCTATATATTTTTCTCATTACTATTCCATACATACATAAATAGTTCAAATTCATTAAAATTTAAAATATTAATTTAGTGCTGATGTATTAATGTCAAAATAAAACTCTTTTGGTAACTAAAATATGCTAAAATAAGTTTTGTTTAGACCTCAGACTTCGAACAAAACGAAACAGGAAGGAGTCTGTAATAGATTAACTTTAAGAAAAATTTGCGACGGAAGTCGGCCATCTTGAAGCTCCTTGTATGACTATTGTTTATGTTTACAGTATACTGTCAAAGTAATATTTACATATAAATGTCAAAAATTTATTAAAAACAAAAACCTTGATATAATTTTTATTCTTTTTCGGTACATCAATGGAAACGGAAATTAAAATTGACAATTGGCCGCCATATGCAAGCTCCTTTCTGGACTCAAGGTCATTTTGCATATACTCCTTCCTGTATCTTTTTGTTCTAAGGTCTCAGATGAAAAATTAAAATAGATACGGAAAGTTGGCTTTTTGTTTGTAACCCACATCAACCACCACCATGTTCGCTTGTGTTTACTTCTTTGACATTTTGGTTCCACACAGTGATTTGAGCGTTTGAATCGAACCGGGAATTTAATGGCATATTATTGGCTCAGATGAACTAGCCAATAATATGGTGGAACCAAAACGTCAAACATTGATATGGAAAGTCTTAGAACAGAAATAAACAGGAAGGAGTCTGTCATATATTAACTTTAAGAAAAATTTGCGACAGAAGTCGGCCATCTTGAAGCTCCTTGTATGACTCATTTTTTATGTTTACAGTATACTGTCAAAGCAATATTTACATATAAATATCAAAAATGAGCGTATAGGCGTATCATTCGGTTCTTATAAACACTAAATTAATTAGAACTCTAATTGTATTCACACACTTGATTGGTTGAAATTTATTAGATTTTTTACGACCAAAAATGCAGGAGATACGGTAGTGGCGGTGCTAGCTGTCCGGGAGCCAATCAAAATTGTCGATATTTCCGCCGCTAAAAAAACCCAAAATTTTTTATTGTCGTCCAAAATTAGCACATAAATAGCACATAATTCTGGCATATTTTTTTTATTTTTTCTTTGTGGCGGTGCTAGCTTCACCCACCTAACTTTATTGGTGTGAAATCCTCACTGTAAATTTTCATTTTACCCATCGATAACCCAAAGGAGAGCTTTGATTGGTTTTCAGCTGTGGGTAAAATTGACAGGAACTTTTATCCACTGGAATGAGTACCGGATATATTGGGATATTTATATTTTCCTCATTATTACGTTGGCAACAGCTTTTTGTTGCTAGGGTGACATAAACAAAAATTCAAACAAACAAAATCACACAATTGACAGCAAAAACGTACAAAGTGAAATTTGTCTCTTGTGACTGTGACTGAAGAAAATGTCGAAAGAATAGAACGTGATGTCCTGCAATATCCCGTGTGGGGATACGTTGAAGACGAATATTATCAACAGATTGGAGGCATTTGAGATGTGGATATATCGCAGTATGCTGAAGGTTCCGTGGACGGAGAGAATGAAAAACGAGGAGGTTCTCGGACGTTTAGGCAGAGGGCGAGAACTGTTCGATCTCATCAAGAAGAGGAAAATAGCTTATTTGGGACATATAATGCGAGGAGAAAAATATAGGTTTTTACAGTTGGTTATCGAGAGCAATGTTGAAGACAAGAGAGGAATAGGAAGGAAAAAAAGTCCTGGCTTCAAAACATAAGACAATGGCCAGGGCTGCGCGATGTACAAACGTTGATACACACAGCAAGAGACAGATAAGCAATGGAGCATGCGAACATCCATTAGTGGATATGCATCCGAAGAAGAATAATGAAACGTATATTTAAAATATTATTTTTGTACGCCATTTTCTGAAATTTAAAAAATATCCACCTCAATTATTGAGCAGTGTATATCATACTATTATTGGCGGATATAAAAGAGAGGGTCGCGTGATAACTTATTTGAAAAGATATTACATTTTTCATTTAGTGATAAAAAACATTAATGTATTAATTATTTATATTGGATGGCAAAAAAGATTAAGTTTTTATATTAAATTCACACGTAACAAGAATTATGTAATTTACATTTTATTTCTATAATTAAGTATATTAAAAATCTCCAATCGAATTTTATTACTCAAAGATTCTAAAGCTTCTGTGGTCCATCAATGTAAAGTTTAGATTTTAAGTAACCCCTCTAGCGAAAAAAATCAAGTGATGTAAGATCTGAATCCAAAAAACGATTCTAGTTAACTAACGTGTATTGCATTTTTGTCGAATAAGAATGTTTTCCTCTCGAAATAGAACCTTTCTCTATAAAACCCAAAGGACTCGTGCGGAATTACTGGACGCTATTACAATATAGCTCAGAGACGAATTATTCTGCACAAGGAAATCAAATTACAAAAGACGTAGTTTGCAATTTCTCGGTTTGCCGTACTTTCATTCACGACAATGTAACAGTTTTTACAATGGCTAAGTGGTAACTTTACAGCTTCCCGAAGGACCGTAACGAGGTCACTGCTGTGCGAGTGTGTTGTATAAGTTTCCATGACTAACGTATATATTCCGTTATTTCCGCTGGGAACTTGTTTGCTGTAGTTTTACTGTGACACAGATTGCCAGTACTTTAACAAGAACTGTATGCAACTTTACATTCCAGCCTTGTTATTTAGTATTTATGTGTCATGTTTCTGGACGGTATTTAAGCGAAATTATTTGTCTGAAGAAGACGGAAATAGGGGAGAATAAAAGTGGGTTTTGGCGAGAGTGGGTAGATATGTTTTAAAGCTAAGTTTACACGGCCTAGGAAACTTGCTACACAAGTTGCGTGTCATGGTGTAAACACATTGATGAGATTTGTCACGATATATTTGGACGCAAGTCCTCTCATAAGCAAGTTATTACATTTTGGTTCTATTATAGGCAATTTCAACTTCCGTATGTATCTCTTTTGAACTACAAATTTCATTTGTTTTGCACCATGCCACCAAGCAGATGCTGCCGCTCTTGTTATAGTTGAATGCTAGTTTCAATTAGGATCTTCGAATAGATTGAGAGACGAAAATGATTGGGCTCTTTATATATTTAGCTAATAAATTGGGAATAAAAGATACCTAACAGTTAAAGAAATGCATTCGAATGTCTGCTGTACAGTTTGAAAATGTTCTTGATGCGGTAGCGTGCCAAGCCAATTTTCAGGAGAAATAATTGGCCAGCAGCACAATGTGATTCTCTTACAAGAACTATTTGAAGTCAATTTGGACCTCTTCATAACTTAATATCTATACAAGATAAACTCGCTAAAATTGGTATAAATGTTGAGACTTTTTTGACAAGCTAGTATTCCAAAACCAATTAACACTGCTTACAGGGCCATTCACTTATTAAGGACCAAAAGTAGTAATTTTATTTAACTGCTTTTCTTTAAGGCTGCAGTAGTGGAACAACGTGGGACTTAAATGCCGCGACTAGTTGGTTATGCCTAATCCCATAAAGTTATACTTCTAGCCAAATGACTTTTTGCAACTCCTTTAGGTGTTCATATATGCCATATTGGCTTAAATAGGCAGCATAAAGTGCCAAATAGTTAAGCAGTTGTCTCATGGCCAAATGGCTCTAAATAGGTAACTTTTTTGATCAAATGGTTTTATTTTGGAATTTTCATTGCCAAAATAATGCTGAAATATAACTTTTTTAAAACCTAATAGTCTTGAATCCATTAGGTCCTCGTTTAAGACCACAACAACGTTATTGTTAACTTATTGTTAATTTAACCTAAATATTTCCATCAAGCAAGGCAATGACTATTTGAGAACCTTTACGCGGCTAAAAGGCAACTTTAAAAACCATCAGCTTGGAAAAATATTACTTGGGTACCTACTATATTCTGTTGTATTCATTTATAGATATATTTCTACTAATTATTCTGAGAAAGGGTGCACCGGCAGTAATGTGTCAAAATATATCATTTTACAAACGAAAAACGAAGCACATAAAACTCAAGCAACAACTGTTTTCATATGTTTTGGCGATGATTTACGGTATTAAATAGCCCGATTCTTGCGTCACATCCAAACTCTATTGTTTTTATGTCGAATATATATCATTTTTGTATTAAAATTGAAATATATATTTAATCGGAGGCACATATCCGGGTTTGCGTGCCATAAAAATATCGCTGACCATTTACAATCCAAAATAGTTCCCGTCCAGGATTTCGGTACAGGCCGCTCCACAATATTATGAACTTGACAAATTTTAAAAGTATTCTTGTTATATAATTTTTTTTATGGTCATTACCATCTTTTCTGTTTCAAAAAATTATTTCGTTATTTAAGTTGGAGGTAATGGATTTTGAGATGAACTTTGAACGAAAGCGTCGCAGAACATTAGTTTACGTTCTATCCTAATAAAGTTAGCCCTAAAATTTCATTCTTTGACTGTCTCTCATTCAGATCATATCGGCTCCCAATATGTTAGTAATAATAATAAGCTTTATTGTCGAAAAAATTTTTTAAATTTGTGGACAAAGCTGTTTAAAAAAAAAGCAAATCACATAGAACAAAACAGTAATACAAGAGTATTTACAAGTAAATAAAACATAAAACATACAAACATATAAAACTTCACAATATAAAACATTGCGAAAGGTCAATTAAAAAAAAAATAATAAAAAATAAAATAAAATAAATGTATACTTTATGTATACATTATACAATGAGACTGATAAATAATAAGTAATATAAAAAAATTAAAATTTAAAATTTTAATTTAGTCAGAGTAAAAAAAAAAAACAACAAACAACAAAATAGATAAATATCACAAATTAACTTTCCAGTGCGTGAGATGGTCCAAAATTATTTATGTAAAAAAGTCGTCAACTGCATACAAAGCTCTCTCCACCAAGTATGATTTTAAAGCGATACGAAATGCGGTTATTGATGAAATGGACTTTATTTCCAAGGGTAGATTGTTGTGCATTTTCTTAGCGTTATAAAAAATAGAGCTTTTGATTAGTTCCGTGCGAGGCTTTGGTAAATAAAGGTCATACTCTGCACTTCTAAGAGGGTAGTTATGAGATGGTCTGTCTGAGACTTCAGGTAAATGTTTCCGAATTAAGGAAATGGATTCAAAGATAAATAGGGATGGAAGTGTTAATATTTTATGTTTTTTAAAGAATTCCCTACAGTGAGTTTTACTGCTTAGTTTCATCGTATACCGAACAGCTCTCTTTTGTAATTTAAAAATACGTTCAAATTGAGTCACACAACATGTACCCCAAAAAGGAAGTGCATATCGGAGATGCGACTCGAAATAAATAAAATAGACTGTTTTGGAAGCTGACAGGTGAAGCTCCCTAGATATTTTTCTCAGCGCGTAACAAGAAGAGCTTAGTTTTTTTGACAAAGCGTCAATGTGTACATCCCATTTTAGAGAGCTGTCAACGACTAGTCCCAAAAATCTCACAGAGTCAACGACCTCTATAGTAGAATTATTCAACATAATAGGTTGAATTGCAGATGTGTATGGTAAAACTTTCGTTTTAGAAACGTTCAAACACATATGGTTAGAATCACACCATGATTTGATGATGGTTAAGTCATGTGAAACGATTCTATGCAGTTCGGTGATATCCGGGTGACTCCAAGAAAAGCTAGTGTCGTCTGCGAATAAACAAATTTGTCCGCCGATGCTCAAGTCAGCAATATCATTGATAAATAGCAAAAACAATATAGGACCCAATACCGAACCTTGTGGAACCCCATATTCTATCTGCTTGCATGAAGACCTTAATTCATCAACTCGTACAAGCTGCAGTCTATCACTAAGAAAGGACTCGAACCACCTGATCGAGGTGCCTCTAAATCCATAGTACTGCAATTTTTTAAGTAGTATTTTATGATCCACGCAATCGAAAGCTTTTGAGAAATCACAAAATATTGTAGCTGTAGAGTATTGATTGTTTAAGCTGGAGTAGACATTATTAAAAAGAGAAAACATTGCATCATTTGTGCATTTACCACTTAAAAATCCAAATTGATTTTTAGCTAGAATATTGTATTTACTCACAAATGAAAGAAGCCTTTTTTTACCAACCTTTCAATGATCTTGGATAACGTAGGAAGAAGCGCGATTGGGCGATAGTTAGAAACTTGATCTTTATCACCTCCTTTATGCAAAGGAATGATTATGGCTGTCTTAAGGCAAGTAGGAAAAATACCAATTTGGAACGACTCATTAATCAAATTAGTTAGAAGATCTAATACACAGTCCGGCAGATTTGCGAACATTTTGAGAGTAAGCCCATCTACTCCAGATGCGGATTTGTTTTTAATGTCTCGAATTGTATTACGAAGCTCTTCTGTTACCACAGGTGAAAAAAAGAAACTGTTCAAGTTTTCATTAACATTCGGTAAATAAGAAAGTGGATCAATAGTGGAAGTTATAGAATTAGTTAAGTTTTTGGCAACATTTATGAAGTAATTATTTAGGCTCTCAGGTGTAGTAGGAATAGTGCTGGGCGAGGAAACTTTATTTCTTAAATCATTAACTATGGACCATGTTTCCTTAGTAATATTTTTGGATCCACTCAGTCTCCTATTATAGTAGATGTCCTTTGCAGCTTTTATAGTCTTATGATACACTTTTTTATACAATTTCACGTATTCATGAAGAAATATACTGTCAGTAAATTTTTTTATGTAAGAGAGACAGTAGTGCAGCAAATTTAGTATCTTTTTTAGTTACTTATAGTTTGTAGTTATTAATTATATTATTTTAATCGTTTAGTTAGGGTAGTAAAGACAATAATTTGTGGAAATATTTTGTTTAGTGAGTTAATTTTTTTATTAAAATTAAAACCAAAATTTAATAGGGTTACTGTAGAGAACTGGAAGAAGATTTGCGCTATATAATATATTCATAGATAAGTTTATCAATAAAAAATTATTTAAATATTTTGAAACTGTTAATATAATAACTATGTATTTGTTAATAATTTTTAAAGTTTATATGAGACGATTTCGATCGGGGCTACCAGTAGATTTCAAATAATACTCTAAGCGCGCGCGCGGGCTCTGCCCGCTATTTCAAAAATGGTTCAACATATAAAAAAATAAACAAATGTTAAAAATAATTTCAGCTACAAGGTGCAGTCAATAGTAAAAATGAAAAGTAGAAAATGGTTTCTACCTGCACCCAAGGTAAAGAAACTTAATAGTTTCTATACCAAGCTTTACCGTTTTTTATGAAAAAACAACTACTTCCTGGGCTATATGCCCCAATGGACATTGAATTACATTCCAATAGAAAACGTGATGGCAACCGACTTCGTCGATACTTAATCAAAAGTTGTAGAAAATTTAATTGTCTACTATATTGGTAATAAATATAGTTAGCGTAAAATCGATAAAAAACGAGATTTCAAAAAATGTGCAAAAAGTCGATTGTTTTGCCCTTTCACCTACGATTTTTAGAGGTGCGAACATCGAATCATAATATATGTGAATTTTGAGAACACTGTAAGTATGTCAAAATACAAGTTTATACTAGTTAACAGCTTGCTATCCCATTTTACTACGTCAAGTACCGTAGAATGGGGATACTTTGGGGATCATTTTGTTTATTTATAGTTAAATATCTTTTTTGTTAATGGAGATAAAAATTAACAAAAAAAGCTGTAACATCGGTTTTTGACTCTGCTTACGATTACCGAAATATGAAGAAGAAAAATAAAGTAGTTTTCTAGTAAAAAATAAAAAACTGGTTTGATCAATGTTATAAATCAATTATATATAAAGTGAAGAAAACTGAATTAAAAATTAGCTAGTTATGCCTAACCCAGCCCATTCAATGACTAATGCTTTTGTTAAAAATGTAAATTATATTTTCATCTTTATCTAGTTCTTCAGTTGGTTTCGGCAATAACTCTAAAATCTCTTCTTTATTAATTTGTGAAATATCATTAAGGACTCTTCTAAATTTTGATTTATTTTTGTCAACTGATTTGAAACCTGCAACTGCGATGTCGCTGTCAATCTCGACAATCTGACACACATATTGATACGTTTTCTTACGACTCTTAGTAACAAATTTTGCTAGGAGTAATTGTCCAACCTGTAAATTTTTGTTATTTTCGGATGTTTCATTATCGCCATTGTCGATCACGAGTGCATCCAACAAGAACGGTTCATTTTCCTTGTCTTCTGAATCTGCTAAATCAATTTTATTTTCACTATATGTAGTGATGCTGCACCCTGGTGGAACAGCGAGACGTTTCTTCTTCTTCTCTGGGACTGGCTAGAACCACCAACTCTTTGTTCTTTTAGTAGACCATTTCATCTGAATTCTCTAAAATTTCTGCTAAGTAATCTGCATAAGATCGAGATCCCAGTAATCTTTTGTGTTTACGAGGCATCTGCCAGAAATTAAAATATTCTTAAATTTCAAAATATAAATATGTTGAAGTTGAATTTGAATCAATAAAATGATCTTTATTTTTATGTTTATTGACATTGAAATCCATCAAAAAAAGTGTCCCTTAAAAAATCAAACATTTAAAAAACGGCCAAACATTGTAAAGCATTCCCGTGTTTTTCAGAAATATCCGAAAATATTTAAGCAAATCCTTTGGGAAAATAGGAGTTATACATTCAAATTACATATCTGACCCTTTCGACTGCCGAGTAATACTTTATGATCCGATGAGAGTTCAAAATCTCGATGAATGCGTACGGGCTTAGAGCTTGGCGTCTATATATATTTGGTCCTATTCTGTATTCTTAATGGATTACTGTTTCGATGCTTATTATGGGGTTTATCTTTGAAAAAATGTGTAAGTCTTATAAATAAAGAACAGTTCAAATTCATTTAGTTAGAAAAATAAATATAAATTTATCAAAAACAATCTTTAATCAATATAAAAATGGATGCTATTAATGCTGTAATACGAAAAAGTTTCCAATATTGATTAAACTCATCAAAATAAATGAACGTTTTCGTTTACAGAAACAATGATATACTTTTTTATATTTAAATGTATTTAATCAAGTTAAATAGACAAACAAATTCGAAATTCAGTGGACCGTTAAAAAATTGACGATAAAAATATCGTAGTGACATTTCCATTAGTTCCGAAGGAAACATTCAATCAATGTTCGTTTTCTGTTCGCAAACAAATTAATGATCGAACAGAGACGAATAAAAGAACATTTAAAATGAAAAACAGAAAATAGCCTGATTCCCGTCAGAAATACTTTTTTTTAGCAAAAATAAGAAATTTAAAATGTAGATATACAAGGTGGGCTAATTAAATGTATAGAGTTTTTGGCGGATTTAGGAATAAGGTTTTCCTAAAATTTTATAAGTAATAAGCAAAAAATGCAATTTTAAAATCTGATGTAGCATACAAGTGGCCAAGAGAAATGAGCCCAATAATACCAAGTGTTAAATAAGTAAACTAAAAAGAGGCATAAATTCCACACAAAGTTAAAATCAAAATGTTGAATCTGGAACCGTTGGCGAAACTGATACCGAAAACCGTTTACACTACCACTACACCAACACACACTTTTATATGCCTGACGCGCGTTTCGATAACCAAGTTATCTTCTTCAGAGACCGAAGGTAAACTAAAGCTGTCTACAAACTAACCTTAGATAGATAGATAGATGTTCAAGAGGTGGCCAGAAGCCTATTCCACTGCGACCTTTTCAGATCTATTGTGGTCCTCGAAAAACTAGATTACATCCCCCAGTCCGACTCTCTTAACGAAGTCTATAAGCTTTGAGACTGTAACCTTCATGTAGTCCCTTGCCAATGGATATTCTTCTCCTAAAGTCAGGAACCGCATATTTACCAGTCCGTCGCACTGACATAAGATGTGCTCTGGTGTTTCCTCTTCTAGGTGACAGAATCTGCACAGATCCGTCTCTGTCAACCCCATCAGCTTAAGATGCCTGTTTAGCTTACAGTGCCCCGTCAATAGACTACAGTTTTGACCGTTTTCCTGTCTTTACTCAATAAGTCTGACGTAAACTTTTGCGAATGTTCCATTATGAACTGTTTCGCTTGCCTTTGTCCTGGTGAATTCCACCACCATTCCCGTGATTTTTGTGCCACCCATGTTTTCATGGCCGTCTTTATTATATTTTTTGCAATGCCGCAGAAAGGTTCCGGTCCAATAAAAGGCATTGATGAGCCTAGTTTAGCCATTTCATCTGCCTTTTCATTGCCTTTTAGACCCCTATGCCCTGGTACCCAAGCTACCGTAACCTTGCTACGATCCCCCAGAGTATTCAGAGCATGCACACAGTCCCATACTAGCCTAGAATTGACCTCTACAGAATCTAGTGCCCTTAGCACCGCCTGACTGTCTGTGAAGATGGCTATTGAACGGTACGTCCTATCCAGCCTTTTAATTTCTTCTACACAGTAGTGAATTGCCGTGATTTCTGCTTGAAAAATCGTGGCATTTTGGGATAGACTTACTGGGAATGTTATCCCTTGTTTCCTTCCGACTACGCCGGCTCCCACGCCATACGGCGTCTTTGAGCCGTCCGTGTACCAGGTTGACTCCGCCTCTACGGGTACACCTTTTTCCCAGTCTTCCCTACCTGGTATAACTATTTTAAATTTATTGGCAAAGCTATATCTCGTGACTGTTGCGTCAATGGGTTGCCCCAACAAACTAACCTTATATATATATAACATTTTTAGCGCCAAATGTTTTCGCGGTAAATCTTTTGACGGCAGAGACAATTTTTAGCGCGAAAACATTTTTACAATAAGTTTTCTTATAATAAACTATAAAGTGGACTATCTGGGATAGGTCCTTTGTCCTTATTTAATCTATTTTTACAAGCAGGCGATGTCATCAAAAACTTAACCAATCAGGAGCATTTTATGTCCCGTGACAAACACTTTTAATAATACATTTTTATTTTCGGATTTTTAAATAAATTAATTATCATTTTCAACTTACATTAACAAATTATCAATTCTAAAATTGATTAATTTATGCTAATGACAGTAATTAATAATTTATTATTTGCGTTGCCTATGTCTTTGATTTTTATTTATTGTGTAACCTTTATCTTGCGCTAAGAACAATTCCAGATCGCGGATGTGGACGATTCAGTGGTTGATTGCTATAATTAATGTATCTTTGTAATGAAATTCGCAAAATAAATGAGCTTGTTTTCATTTTGAGCTCTGCTGTAACCTCAAAAATTTAACTTAACTCCGATTTCATTTAGAGATTAGGATTTCCAAATTCCTTTTGGCATAGCTCTGGATCCATGTCAGGATAATTCCTTTAATGAAGGAAGATGTAACGATTATAAAATTTATACCGTGTCTTAATTAGAGAAGGGTTGCTAATTATACAAAAAGGTCTGACGTCCGTAACGTTGATGATCGTTACCCTTTGGTGACATTTAACGAGTTAAAGATTGTGTGAGTGACAGCGTTTTTTTTATATTCTGCTTTAATGAAAATAATCTTAATCTTATGAAAAAATTAGTTACTAACAGTAAAGTCAAAATTAGAATTTTCTTTTTTGTAATTGTTCCAGTCAAGTAGAAGTGGAAATATTGTTTTTCTCTGAATTCCCTTTTCGTATATTTTTCGTAATGGAATTTCGTATAGTCTTACCTAACCTACTTGAAAATAGTTTTCCGTTTTGAAAATAAATGAGAAAAGTTATTTCGTATATGTACCCGTGTATATACAAACAAACTCCAAATAAGACATTCGAATATTTAGAAGAGGTTTTTTCTTCGGGGGATTTTCTGTTTAATTAAATGTGTTTCGAGCATCTGCAGTTCTTAGGAAAACTAAATATTCATTAAAAATACAGTGCGGTACTAAAGTAAATGGACATGGAACATTTGGATAGAAAAACTTGTTTGACTTGTCCCTTTTCCTTAGGTAGCTTATATCATATTCAGAGTCCTCACGAATGTTACTTAAGATTCTACCGACAAAATATCTTGTGGCATTTTTTCCATGAAACTTCACAAGAACATAATCGTTGATCGCAATCTTTCTATCCAATTCTTCAAATCCTGTTAGAGGGGCATCCATAGTTTCATCGTATTCTGGCGCTGAACTTCCCAACTCCTCGTCCGCTTTACCTGAGCTTGCTTCTACAACGATTTTTTTTCTTAGCTACATTTGCCATAACTTTTCGTGTTTCAGCGCTTTTCGCTTCCAATTCTAACTTATCCGGAGTGTCCGTCGGAATAAAGCTTCTTCCACGTTTTCTCTTTTGAATTTTTTTCCTATCAGAAGCTTTAGGAAAACCATTCCTGCGGGCTCAAGAATTTCTTCGTAGTTGTCATTTTTTATGAAGGAGGCCACGAAGGAGTCATTATCAGAGCAGTTGGCTACAGAAGTAGACGGAGTAGCATCATTAGTTTCAACGAAGTTTTGATTTTCAATGGGATCCAATGGAGTTGGTGAAGTAACATTTGTAGACGTAGAAGGATCCGAGAAAGGATCTAATGAACAATAAATAACTGAACGGTTAAACTAAACTTCCACTATTTATTCGAAAAATTCGCTTTAAAATTCAATTACAGCTGTTTCGCTGATTAGCATCGTCAGATTGACATATTGAAATTACATTTTGTTTGTTTGTAGCTAGGTACTTGATGTTGATAAGTAGTTAAGGCTAGACCAAGTATGGAAGTAATAAGACATAACGATATTAATGCCTAGATGTTATTAGCCCTAAGGGATTATCCTGGATGTATTTCCCTCTAAGATCAGTATAACTGTGCAATGATCTAGAAAAATCAGGAAAAAACTATATCATGCTGATCTTTACAATAACTCAATATATTTATGTTACATTTACCTCTTATAAAATGAAGACTCAATCAAAGTAAACAGTTTAATAGGGGAGAACTTCCAAGATTTATTTGTTCATTCACTACTTTAAATTGTTGATCTGCTAGATGTCCTTTTATTTCAAGTTCTTCAAGAAAATCTAAATTTAGTTTTTTATTACAAGTGTTTATTTACAAGAGTTTGGATGTTCAATATGGTGTTAAATCTGGTTGTTCCATTAGATACTCTTTATTTTTTGTTTAATCCAAAACGCATTCTCATATTTCGAATATCCTAATTTGTTTTTTATTTAGATCCGTAAAAATAAGTTTAATGTATACTTCTGTTTGGAAGTTTAGAAACCTTAGAGCTATCCTATAATTTTACAATTGTGTAATGAGGCCTTAAACTCCTCCAAATTGTTTATAATTTAGTTAAGAGCGTTAACATGTAAATCCCAAACAGAAATAATTCTCTTCAGTATGTATGAGATTCAAATTTGGTCATAAATATTTCGATATCATGCTGTTTACCCAAATTTCCATCTTCCGATTCTGTATATTGAGAGGTCTACTAGGGCTTCTTAATAAAGAAAAGGGGGAAACCCGAAACAGGGACCAAAAATAATACTCTATAAAAAACACTTTATGTTCTCTAAGTGAAATGGTGAATACGTAATGCGTTAAAGTGATTTTAAATCGCCTGATATTGTTTTACTTGTCAAATTAAACGAAACCAATATTTTTTTTTGAGGTTTAACTGTATTTTAAATGGATCTTCATGTTTGTTATTCTGATTTTATTTTGTTGTTTTAAAGTATTTTCAACAGCTTTTGCAAAGGACGGAACATCGTGTCACAGTAATGACCAATAATAATTCCACATTAAGTGCCAACCGTCAATGAAATAGCAAAAAAAAGGAAATCAATAAACTGTTATGATGGCTATCTGTATTCTGCGCCTCGGTGTCTTTCAGCAAAAAAACGTATTATATGCGGGAGACTCATAAACGTATCAACAAGCTTTTATACGAGAACAAAAATACACGGTTTTTCTGAGAATTGTAATTAAATTTATTGGTTTTTCTAAATATTCATTAAGTAGGTAGATAAAGTATCTAAAATTCATTGAAAAACGATAATGGAAATAAAAAATTATATAAAAAATTTAAATAATAATTAATCAAAGAAATCACACTGTTTGGAGGCACCAAATTATATTAAATCTTCTCGTGATCTAGTTCATTCAGCTTCCTAGGCATTCCCAAACCGTCTTCGAACTGATTGTATGTGAGCTCAGCACTTTGATGACTGCTGGACTATCCGACATGATCACAATCTCTTGTCTGCTATAGTTTCTTTCTATATTAAATTCTGAACATCTTTCGATGGCGCGTAAATTTCTACGCCCAAGCTTTCTGAATATTTGACTCTCGGTTCAAAGACTTGGTTGGGCTTGGTTGGGCCAAGTACAGACCCTTGCGGGACTCCTTGCGTCATTTAAAGATTGGACTCTTATCAACTGTTACATTTCCTCCAATATTTCCTGGGTAGAATATACAGCCTAGTCATTGCCGGCGATTTTAACGCCAAATCCGCACTCTGGACAGCAAGTCACACAGATAAGAGAGGGCAGTACTTGCAGGAGTGGATTCAATCGCTGAACCTCTCTTGTGCCAACACAGGAAACACCCCCACCTTTGTGAGAGGAAGGCCGAATTCTATAATTGATATAACGCTATACACCCAAGGACACAAACTCGTTAATAATTGGGCTGTAATCAATGAAGAGACAGTACGAGGTCGATAAAATTCCACCCAAGAAATGTATCTGGAAGGAACCGCCTACCATCGACACTACAATTTTGTCGAATGCACTGCATCTTTGCAGAGGACGGAGTGTAACATCAAGAACCTTACAAGGGGCATTAAGAACGCGCAGGATCTTTCTGTATATAGAGGCGTGAGAAATTGCAGAACCCAGCCATACTGGTGGAACCCCGACCTTAAACGTATGAGGGATAATTGCACCAACATAAGACGCAAACTCACAAGAATTAGGCCACGGAACTGCTTGTTGCAACTGAATCTTTTGGAATCCCAGTACAAAACAAAAAGAAAAGACCTAAGGAAAAAAATTCAGCGTTCTAAAGCCAGGAAATGGAAGGAGCTTTGTGATCAGGTAGACACTGATGTCTGGGGTCAAGGCTACAAACTGGTTATGAACAAGCTTAAAGAACTAAGGCAGCCTTACGATATAGCAGACACCACAAAAATAGATATAGCTATAAAGCTCTTCCCTAAAAAGAGAGACCATTTTCTCATCCAAAAACCATGCTACCCTCCTCTTTTCTCTATGGAGGAGCTACAGGAAGCTGGAAAACGACTCAAACACAAAAAGGCCCCGGGCCCGGACGGCATACGCCCGGAGACCGTTAAGTTCGCGTTAGAAATTCTCGCTCTCTTTAACAGCCTACTATTTACACAAATATTTCCCCCAGAGTGGAAGAAGGCCGCTATTGTCTTGATTCCGAACAACGAAACAGCCTTCAGACCAATATGCTTAATTGACACCCTAGCAAAACTCTTGGAGCACCTCATTAAAAAGAGGCTGGCCGACGAGCTGGAAAGCAAAGCCGGTCTATCTGATGGGCTTTGGATTTAGAGCGGGCAAATCAACAGTCGACGCGGTTAAATACGCTATCGACGAAGCGTTAAAAGGTACTACCAGATGGAGCGCTCTAATCATGATCGACGTCAGAAATGCTTTCAATACGGCAACGTGGAGCTCAATCATGAACAAGCTGGAAACACGACAGATCAGCAGATACCCTATTAACGTTATCGGCAGATACCTGAAGAACCGTCAACTGGAGATTTGCCAACATAACCTAACCTAACCTAACCTAACCTAACCTAACCTAACCTAACCTAACCTAACCTAACCTAACCCAATCTGACCTAACCTAACCTAACCTAACCTAACCTAACCTAACCTAACCTAACCTAACCTAACCTAACCCAACCTGACCTAACCCAACCTGACCTAACCTAACCTGTAAATTTAAATTCAAATTATTATAACGCAGTTTAATACTGTCAGTAAAACAAAAAGTACGCCTGTGGTCTAACCGGATCAGCTTGCCTTTATAAAAAACCAACAATGGCAGATTTAGAAAGAGAATGAGTGTCGAGAATGAAAGTGGTCGCAAGAATGACTGTAACGGTACTCGCATATATTGTTTATGAATCAATGCGATCTAGCTCATTCTTTTACGGTATCTCCGATCTGCGATGGTTGATGATCAGCATCAGTTTAGTCGGCAGGTGTTCTCGTTAATACTCTAACCAGTCGTATTATTTCAACGAGATCATTCAGGAACGGATCAGCAGCCACAACAAAAGATACAAAAATATTTGTTTACATTAAGATAGACGATTTCTAAGTGTAAAAGAAAAAATAATGAAAAATATTGCCTCAACTTTAATCACCATCATAGAAACCATAAACCTGGTTGCATAAATAATTCAAAACTTTTTGTATATTCTTGAAAACTGGTCGCAAATGACTAACTTTCCAATTTTAAAACGAAAAAACTCGATGCATGATTTTAAGAAAAAGAAATTTGGACCAAAACATTCAGCTTCTCTTAAATGAACAACCACTGACACATGTTATCTCTTTGGGCGTAATATTTGACTATGGATTAACGAGGAAAAGGCATATTGTGAAACCCAACTCTCTTGACAATCTATAACGAATATTATTACCTGCAACTCCTGTGAAGCTGACATGAACCCCCTAATAAGCCTATATAAGTCTTTTATAAAAAGTAAATTAGACTATGGTGCCATATGTTGATACAGCACACAAAAGACTACTTAAATCAAGGTTCTTATACATACGCAAAGTGGAAATGGTGAACAATTCTTTCCTCAAATTCTTTAGGCCACTCTGTCTCACAATATCGTTCGTATTAAACTCTAGAAATAATTATAGATAGGGAGGGGAACTGAAGGAACTTTCCTCTGAATCTCCTCTAATATGCCTATCAGGTTGGGAAGTCAAAGGATCTGGCACAATCTCGTAGGAACAATCAGTCACTTTTCTCGGTTTTTGGGGTATGCGTGAGTAACCCAAATCAGCACACAAGAAGCTTCGTCATGCTCTGTTCGTTTGACTTCGAACAGCTTGAGCCTGTCGACCTTAAACAAATCTCGCCAAAATAGGTCTTGGAATTTATTAAGAAGTGCAGGCTGTAACGAATTCTAACCCTTAGGGATGAGCCATAATAAATCCGAGTTTGACTGCAGTGGAAGGGCGGAGAAGCCCCCTATCTATATGCCAAACAAGGATTTTATGGGGGATGTAATCAGATGTTTTGACTGTTAAAAATTCACGTGGTAAACATTTTTAGCATAATTAAACGTTTTGATTTTCCAACATTTTAAAAATACACAGTTTATCACTGGTATAGTGAATTCAATTGTGGTCTTAGTTCGGTCTCCGATGAATTTCTTAATGGTCGTCCAAAATCGGTTGTTCTGCCTCTAGACATCGAAGCAGCGTTGAAGGAAATGCTTAAAAAGTTTGACCTTCGCGCTTCAGAAGACTAAGGTAATGAATCATGGATATATGCGTTTGAGCCGGAAACAAAAACACCAGACTGTGAAACATGAAGGATGGCAAAGCCAACTGTCGCCTGGTTCTTCGCATTAATGGCTCATTTTACCACTGTTTTGTTTGAGCAGCATAGGAAGCTCACATCTGAGTGGTAGACGACCTTTGGTTCTTCGGAGAAATTTGCAGAAATGACGGACAAATACGAATCATTCTACATCATTGTAATACGAGAATATTTATACCGCAGCAAGTATTAGAATATTTTAATGAAATACATTTTATACTTAAACGTGTTTTGAATATTTAGTTGTGTAGAAAATACAAATACAATAAAAATAACTTCTACACATTTTATTAATATATTTTGTTAAATACTTTTTTAAACAGATCTAGTTATATATGAAAAATCCATTTACAAATTTAACAATTATTTTATATAGCAAAATCTACACCAGTGTCAATCTTAATTGAAATAGATGTATAAAATTCACCAATTTTCCATTTTTACTATGCTTACAACATAGGAAATTCGATATCCATTTTATTTAAATCCAGTTATTTCGATAATTGTGACATTTGTTATAACACTTTTCATTAATTTCACGACAGCAAACAAAATTGGAAGCTAGGCACGTTCAATTATACGTAATTATTGACAGGTTTTAGTTTTGTAGAGTGATGCTTCAAACCTCAATTAAAGCAAATTGAGTTAAATCCTCTTTTTACGCTACATGTTTGACGTCTACCTACACTTCCTTTCAGCGTTTTTTAATCAAATTATTTCAATAATAGAATAAACGACAAAAGGAATTAACTAAATGTTTAATTACCACCTGATTCAAAAGAAGTACCTACTTATTCTAATTCAAAGAAAAGAAGAAAAATCTAACCTCCAAAATTATAAGTATTAGTTTGATAAGTGCAGTAATAACATTGTTTAAGAGTATTCATATTAATATTAATAGGAGAAGGTAGAGGCCGTGGATTCTGAGTAGACCTGTGACGTCAACCGGCGCAGTACACAAATTTGTGTTTGAAAATTGTCCTATTAACTATACTCATACATTTCAAGGATCTAATGCACCGCTGCCATTCAGTTGTGCGCAATTATTTACGACGTCACGGGTCTACTCAGAATCCACGGCCTTTACACACTAGGGCTTTAAGGGCAGCTTGGTTGTCCCTAAATATTCTGATATACCTTCTATTGTAAGCTCTCATATTATTTTCTCTTGCGTAAACAAGTATACCATAGACTTCTGCTTAAAATACAGAGGTGTATGTTCTAAGTGGAAAGCTACCTTCATATCTACCCGCTCCAGTACCTAGCTCATTCTTTAATCTTTGTGTGTACCAGATCAATTTATTAGTTCTACTTAGAGGAGGTGTATTTTCCTTTTCCAGTTCATTTTGTTTCCTTTTCGTCATCATCTAGTCTGTTGGCAGTTTTAGAATGTCCCTTGTCTTGTGGTCTTGTGATCTTTCCAGCTTGCTTAGAGCTATCATTAACTCGCTCATTATTATACAATATAGCAGTGGAAAGTCCAGTAGTATTTCTAACGCTATCGTAGGTGTGTTTTGCATTGCTTCTGTTATTCCAATACAGGCAAGGTTTGCTCATTTTGGTATTAGCTGAGGTACCTTTGGAATAACCTCCATTTTGTACTTTCAATGTAACATTCCTGGTCTGAATCTTCTACTAGTGTTATATGTACGCCTAGCAAACATAAAGGTTTGCCTCCGCTTTTTTTATAATGTGCTATAACGGTGGAGGGAGGAAGAGATTTGGAAGGACAGATATTTAAGCCCTCTGCATCTGCCTAGTTTGTCACATGTATTAAGTGCCATATGTAATCGATCTGTGCTTGGGATGGGACAACCAAGTCATCTGCGTGTACTATGGTGCCCTAAGGTTCTGATGATTTCATCCATAACGAAGTTCCACAACAGAGGCTACAATACTCCCCCTATATTACATAACGTTGATGCATTAATGCTTTAAATAATATCAATATTTATTTTTTTACTCCCTTCTCTGGACATCCTCTAGGTTGTACGAACCACCATTCTGCTGTTTTCCCTATGAAAGTTGTTTCATCTCGTTGCCTTGGTTAAATTTATAGAAGGTGTCATTAAACGCTTCCTCTATGTCCCCTTTATGTCGAGCCAATAGCTCGAGAAGTAAAGAATCAATAAATTTGTTCTCAACTCCAGTCCAAGGACTTCCTGGCTCAAAAACCTGATGAACATTAGAGATATATGACTGAGAGAGTGACAGCAACCTAGTGCTGGTCCACAATAAATCTTGAAGGTCGCAGTGGAAGGGAGTATCAACCATTTACATAAAACGTAAAACTAAGGTCTTCAATAGAGTCCAGCTAAGTAATATACTAGCTCTATTATAAGAGAGAAGAGGTTATTGAAATAATCGAAGAGCTAACTAACCCCTAACATAAGTATCAATAAAATAACAAAATACCATTGGGTCTGTTTTGTTTATTATTATAATCCATAAAATTGTATAGAAGATTTAACTGAAAACCTGAATGGGCAACAAAAGAAATAAAGATATACCTCAAACCAAACCCTTCTTTCAGTGAGTTTTGTGGGAATTAGCAAAATATGTAAAGGTTACCGCATTATAACAGTTTTGTTACAATTTGAATAAAATAATCAGTAATAGTCTTATTACTTTATTACTCTTTGTTCTGTTATAATGCGGTAACCTTTACATATTTTGCTAATTCCCACAAGACTCAATGAAAGAAGGGTTTGATTTTAACTATAGTAAAGTTGATTATGCAGTTAATATACATGAAGATAAAAATAGCGTACAACGGCTTCTGCAATGAGAAACAAACTTGCTATATATAGAAAAAAAGAGAAACATAAAATTAATAGCTGGATAATTAAGAGATATAATCTGGAGAAAGAAATGGTCAACAAGCATGAAGAAGAAAAATTACACGCACCGGCAAATTTAAAGGAACAAGTTATAATTGTAGCTTATTTTTTTATTGTACTATTTTATAGACTATGTCTAGATCGCTTTGAATGCTGCATGCTACAAGTGAAGTTTTAAATGTCAAAACAAATAATTTATTTTGCATTAATCAGTTAATTTGTTCGGGTTTGTTGGAATTGGTTTTTCTTTTGACTCCGTTGTGTTCTTTTTGCGACGAGCAAGTAATAATGAGTGATTTAATGCCGACAGATATTGCTAGGGCAGTAGTAATGATGGAACATGGTAGAACATACAGGGAAGTTGCTTTAATGTTTGGTAAGTCACCATCAACTATCCACCGTAGCATAGGTCGTTGGAGACAAACCGGGGAGTATGTAATAAGACGGGGGCAAGGTAGAAAACGCTTAACCAAGGCTGTAGATGATCGTTTTATAACGTTGCAAACTTTACGAAACAGACGTCAAACGGCAGTTCAAACCAAAAACGTACTGCAAGATGCTAGTGGAACCAACATAAATGAGCGCACAGTGAGAAGAAGGAAGTTGGTCTAAAGTCATATGTGCCAATAAAAACCCCAAGACTCAAGAGATACCATCGTGTAGCGCGACTAGAGTTTGGTTGAGAACATCAAAATTGGAATGCTAACCAGTGGGATCAAATTCTCTTCACGGACGAGAGCCGTTTCTGTGTAAATTCCATCGACGGTAGGAAAAGATTGTATCGTTGTCAAGGAGAACAATCTGCACCTTTTTCTACTGCTATACCTTTTGGTGAAGGTTCAATTATTGTATGGGGCGGTATATGTTTGGGGGCACGAACAGAGTTAGTGGTGATTGATGGCGGATAGGTACATTATAGATATTCTCCAAAAACATGTGGTACCTTTTGCCCCATATATTGGAGACAACTTCATTTTAATGCAAAATAATGCGCGCCCATACGTCGCTCACTGTTAAAGAGACTTTTGATACAAATGGGTATAACAACAATGAATTGGCCAGCGTGTTCCCCAGACCTGAATCCGATAGATGACCCTTCCTTAGAAGTATGGTGAGACGAATGACTGCAGTTGTCAGGGCTCGTGGAGGAAACACACGCTATTAAAGCGAAAGAAAAAATGCATTTAAGTTTAAAATTGTACAATAAAGTTATTCTGTTTAAAACCAATATTTTGTTTCATTCTGTTATCTTCGACTTGTTTTCTTTTTCAGCAGATTACAACTTTTGTAAAACCCATTCCAACATTATAATCTAACTTCGTTTTAAGAGATTATCTGTGCAATATTTACAATGTGTATATTAGTGAAGAACTAATTAAAATTTATATCTGTTCCTTTAAATTTGCGGGTGTGTGTAAAAATTAGAAGAAGGGAGCGAAAAAAACAAGGAAGGTGTAAGATATAATTAAGTGAAGAGAAAACAGAAAAATAGAAGAGAAAGGATAGATCAAGTTAATAGAATACCAAACTGTTTAGAAGACCTACCACTAGATGGTATGTAAGTTGTTTCTCGTCTTCTTTTTTGCTCAATTTTTGAACCATTGATGAAAACAATGAAACGGACTGAATCTTTACTTACGAGGAAGAAAAAGAAGAAACGTAGGGGAACGGGGGGCAAAACCGGGTAGTGAGGTAAAACCGGGTACAGACTTTAATTCCATAATCGGTAGCGCCAGCTATAAACCAGCGCTACAAAATAGTCGTGTCACGTCCACAATTTGTCAGAATAATTTGATAGCATTTACATCGCCACTATAGTGAATTATTGAATGAAAAGTGTTTTACTAGGTATGTGATGTATTTTTAATTTTTTTTACCCTTTCTACAATCCACTAAGGACTAAGTTAATAAATGTTGTTTAACTATCGCCTGAAACTTGTTTCTGTAGTGCATTTGTGTAGGAAAATTTTTTCATTTTAGGCTAGAATTAAAAAGCAGTGACTCAATTTGTTATAGAAGTACACTCGGGGCAGAACCGGGTGGGGCAAAAGCGGGCCTACCCGGTTTTGCCCCGTACATATTTTCTACTTGGTCGATAGTCAACCTTATGGTTTATTACTATTTTTAGGTTTCAAAATGGTTCGCAATTACCAAAATAAAACAGACCTTCAAAGCTGGTTATAGGACAGCATGTTACAAGCCATTAACGCTGTCCAAACCAGTCAATCCATTATCAAGGAAAACTACACCCGAAAAAAATCCAATAACTTCAAAAAAATCACCCGTAGCTGGGCCTTCCTGCAGAACATCTAGGGAGAATTCACCAAACCCTAACTTCTCTAGTTTGTTACCAAGGGAAACTACACCTGAAAAAAATTCAATAACTTCAAATCAACCGAAAGCTCCAGTGAAATCATTAATGAAGTCCGTAAATTTTGCTCTGTCTCTTAAGGAGATACTGCCTGTTCCTCATAGTAGCAGGAAAGCCACTAACACAAAAAGACGTCGAGGTAAGACTGCAATATTGACCGATTCGCCATATAAAAAGGAACTAGAGGTCTCTATTTTGCACAAGGATAAATCTGTTAAGACTCAAGGAGTAAAGAGACAGATTGATTCTAAAGAGAAAAGTAAAGCTCAACAAAAAACAATAAAGAAAACAACCAAAAAATCTACAGAGGATTCGAGCTCGGAAAAGAAAAATAAAGATAAGGAAGGTGATACTGATGTGTCTTGTGAAGAAAACTACTCCATGTCAGTTAGAGGTGATGGATGGGTAAAGTATATTTCGTGCGAGAGCTGGGCACACGAAGGATGTACTAGTTGGCTGGATGAGGATTTGGATGAGTTCAGATGCAACAGCTGCCTCAAAACTCTTTAATTAAACTTGTTTTTAAATACCCGGTTTTACCCCACTTGTTATCCGATTTTGCCCCGGGGGTGGGGCAAAACCGTAATTAGCAACATTTTTTGTTATGCCCTTGTTTTAGTCAATACAGATTATATTTTTTTTATTTCGTTGGTTTATTCTGTAGATAAGGTTTATAGAATTTAGATTCCAAAATATCAGTTATAGAATGAAATTATTAAGTACTATGGAATTTTTTTACCTTAGCTACCCGGTTCTACCCCTCATTCCCCTACTATCGAAATTCCAGAAATTTCTAATTTATTTAATTGACATTCTTACAAAAACTAAATTATTTTAGTATTTTTTCAGTAAATAGAATTAGTTATTGAGTTTGTGACTCTAATCCATCTCTGGTTATTTAATTGCAACTTTCAGATTTGCGCAGCATGAATTTCCAGACAGGTAGATTTTTCGTTTTGTACATAGTACACGTTTAAATATTTATTAAAAATCCGGGTTGACTTGCATGAATTTTTAAATGGTTTGTTTCGAATACAAAAAAAAATGTAACATAACATGTTACATTTTCAAAGTATATATCATTAATTTTTTATTTAATTAATATATTTATGACAATCGAAGTTTTAATTTTAATAGAAATACATAAAAAGTAATAATGGAAAAGAAAACAAATCGAATCTGTTGCTGTAATTTTTTATTATGATTAAAAACAAAACAACAAGGGACCGATTTAGCGGAATACGCTTTACAAAAAAAGTCAACAGATCACTCCTACAATTTATATTGACGAACAGATTTTTCAATCCAGTTGTCATTGAAACTAGAAAAATGATTTTTCAAATACATTGATTGGTCAGTTGTTTGTTTGTGCCCGATTCCACCAACCAATTCATAAAGTTAGGAATTTAAACCGGATTTAGGATGTCCTAAAGTAGGTTCTTAAGGGCATTACGACCTTCCTAGGATGCCTTGTTGCGTCGCCCTCAATCATTTAAGAAACCTAAAAAATAGTTTGTTTCCATTCTTGTTTGTTTGACAACACCATGAAATTGCAACAATAACAACTTTTGTATTAAAAATATAACAAACAACAGCAACCATTCTGCTTTCAAGGTGATGACATAGGTGATGACATGCAACTGTCCAAATATAATTTTTATGCATGTCTTCCTGGGGAATCCCATTCCCCACTTTTTAAATTTTAAATTAACAAAGATCAACTATACCTACAGTGTGTAAAAGCCAAATGGAATAAATTCATTATTTCGGTTACTGTACATATTTATAAAAAATCCTGAAACACGTCAAATTTAAATTATAACTTGACATTCTTTAACGTGAAAATGCAACCCCTACCTTCAACCCCCTTAGAATGACAGGTACAACCCCCAATTTTTTAAATGGGAAGTATAGGCTTGTGATATATCATTTGAAAGGTCTCTTCATTCTCTATTCAAAAATGTTATTGTTTTTAAATTTAATGCAAAAATTAACATAAAAAAAATTAAAATCATGTTGTTACCGAAATTCGCTACAATCAGAAGGTTTAGTTTTGTACACATGGCTCTTCACATATCCCCATAAAAAGAAATCTAATAATGTAAGATCAGGTGATCGCGCTGGCCATTCAATCGATCCCCGCCTCCCTATCCACCGATTGGGAAATATTGTATCGAGGTACTGCCGGACATTAAGTTGGTAATGTGGTGGTGCTCCATCCTGCTGAAACCATATCGTATTCGCTGGAGCTTGAGGGTTACCTGGATCAGGATATAAATTTGCCAACGTTGGAATGACATCATTTTGAAGTAGTGCCAAATAATTGTTGCCATTCAAGTTGCCCTCAATAAAAAAGGGACCAATGATATTGTTCCCTACAATCCCTGCCCAAACATTAACCTTTTGAGGGTATTGAGTGTGTTCTCTCATCCAGTGAGGATTTTCCGTGGACCAGGAGCGGCAATTTTGCCGATTAGCATGACCGTTAAGTAAAAAAGTACACTCATCAGAAAACATAACGTCTTCTAATTGGATAATATTGTTATCCAACATGTCCATCATTTGCTCACAAAAAAAAGTTCTCCTATCAAAATCGTCTTCCATGAGCTCCTGAGTAGGTATGTTTGCTATCGATATATGGCTAGCATTGAATGTAGTGGATGCCTGTCTACTCGATGTATGTGGGTTTTCCTGAAACTCAAGCAACACATCCAATTTGAGTTCATCACTCAGTGCATTGGCAGCTGCTTTTTTTATCTGCCTTACATGACCAAACTCGTGAAACTGCTTTTCTATTTTACTAATTGTTCCTTGGGATATAGGCGGTAAATTAGGAAATTTCTCATGAAATAGGCGAGTTACTTCCTGTTGTGTTCGGATGTTATCTCCGTAACCAATCATTTGTAAAACTGTTATTTTATGCATTTCCGTTAATCTAACCATTTTTCAGAATTGAATTGAACAAACTTTATACTTAAATTACAACAATGACAACTTAAATAAAACAATTTACTACTGCTTGTTAAAATAGCGTTGCCACGGAAATTCTTTAAAGTTTTTTAATGGTTACCATCTAAAAACCACATTGCTATGGTTTTTGTTCACTTTCTCATTATCAAGACCTAAACGGGAAATAAGTTTTAAGTATATTGTAATAAGTTTCGAGTATATTTTAGCGAATTTCGGTAACAACATGATATTAATTTTTGTATGTTAATTTTTGCATTAAATTTAAAAACAATAACATTTTTGAATAGAGAATGAAGAGACTTTTCAAATGATATATCACAAGCCTATACTTCCCATTTAAAAAATTGGGGGTTGTACCTGTCATTTTCACGTTAAAGAATGTCAAGTTATAATTTAAATTTGACGTGTTTCGGGATTTTTTATAAATATGTACAGTAACCGAAATAATGAATTTATTCCATTTGGCTTTTAAACACTGTATACTATTGGCGATAAGTAAAAAAGTAAGATAAGAATTCTGTAGTAGCTCTTTCTCTATGAAGACATGAGTTATGTAGGAAAATACGTTGAATGAACCCTAGTGTAGCAGACTGCTTTCGAACCTCTCTATTGAAACCGTCACCGTTATTTCGAGCATCCATTCTCTGGTATGGATCCATTTCAGAATCTCCTAGGCCTGCCTGTTCTTCTTCCACTAGGGTTCCATTCAAATATTCATTTTGACCATCTCTTTGGTCTCGGAACATGACCAAACCACTTAACACTTTGCCTCTAAATGACTGTCTCTTCAGTTTTCATCACTTGCCCGACATACTTCCAACTTAGATGTACCAGCGCTTCTTTTTAGATTGTCACTGCTAACACTCTTCGGCATGCATAGATCTGATCCATAGCAGACAATATATTAAACCAATGTTTGGCCTATACGTTTCTTAGTTCCCAGACCCACCAAAATCTGTTGGGGTGTCCTGTGACCATAGGATTTTTATAAACTCTGGTTTTGATTCCATCAGTTGTAACTATATTTCTCTCCAAAAAGGCAGAAAAAGATAGAAACACCTTGTAATTAATCTGAATTTGAAAGCAAAGAAACTATATTTAATGCCAACCTAACACGCTACACCCTCAAGACTTATAGTCAGTGGGTATATAAATCAAACTGATATTAAAGAATATTTGTTTATTGAAAAGAAATTATGATTGCCACAGGAGGTGTAGACGGAAAATAATAGGTGGACTAGACTTTATTGCTGTAGTGATCCGGTGGTCTCGGTTTGTGTACCGATGCTTGTTGTTGGGGTGTTGGTTGGTGGTGGTTGCTTCTATTTTATCAAAGAACTGCTTCAATAAATGGGTGATACTTCTCGTCAAAAGTACTGCTGACATTAATGGGTGAGCCTTTTCGTCAAAAGGACTGCTGACATTAATGGGTGATACTTCTCGTCAAAAGTACTGCTGACATTAATGGGTGAGCCTTTTCGTCAAAAGGATATATTTCTCCGTACTAGAGGGTATATCTCGCCCTACTAACGGGTATATCTTTCCCTACTAGCGGGCTGTATTTTCTGTGATACAACCAGAGAAAGCGATTGTCTAAATTCTGCAGATAACTTGCCACAAAGAGTTTCGTCGGAGAAAAGGTCAAGACGAAAAATGTGTCATTTTTTAAGGGGTGTTGACAATGGTTTCCGGTTGGGTGGTTGCGTTCGTTTTTGTAAGGGTTCTGTTTCAGGTGCGTTCTATTGTAAGGGTAGGTTTGGTAGCTGTGGTAAGATTGTGTCTAATGTACGGTGGGTCGGGGTTGATTTTAGGGTTTGGGAGGACGGGAAACTAAGGAAAGGTAGACATGTTACACAGTAGTCAATCGTTCTCTGGCCCCACTAGTTGATTGTGCTACAGACAGGAAATGACTCACTGATTGGAATATTCATTCCGTGACATCTCTGCTTTCTAAGAGGTATATATTAAATATTCAGGATGACAGATTGCCTTGTTTACTTCGAAATATACAAAAATTGCAATTTTATACAACTGCAATTAAAATTCAGACAATGCAACGATATAAACAGTGCTGTTCTAATTTATAAACTGTTTTTGTCAAAATTTTCATAATCTGTTAGTAAAAATTGAAATTAAACCCAAGTACGTCCCTGCCTTACTCCTTTTATATTTTCTCTATCCCTCGTCCACATTTTTTCTCTATTATTCAATTTGAATAAAGATTCTTGAATTAGCCACGTAGAGATCCAATACCGTATAAAATTTCCTTCATTTTTCAATCCAATTTAAAGGGAACAATTTTTAGATAAAATGTCCCTCGATTTTTGATTGATTTATCTCGTTACAAAAAAATGTATGTATATTTACATATAAGAGCGACTAAATTCGTATTTTATCAAACAAATATTGAATTCGAGATGTTTCATAGAAATTTGAACGTTCAGTCGATTTGAGTAGTAGATACGATTGTAAATTTAAATGTCCACTTTTCGAATTCATGAAAAGGTTCCAACGAATTAGGTTAACATCCAATAAAAAAAAGAAGAAGTTTGTGCTGCGCTTTCAGTAAAATTGAGCCGCTTGTATTTCCCAGCTCGTGCAAATAGATTTCGAATAGATTTTTGAGAAAACGTTGACGATTGAAAGGATTTAAACAAAATGATTTTATGCTGTGCTTACAGATGATCAGTCAAGGATATTTAATTAAAAACATTTAAATAAATTTTATAGCAATCTGCTAATATGTGTAAAATTGTTTTTTTAGCTTTAGACCATTTAAAATAAAAATAGAGGTTTAGGTTTATTTTCAGGAGATATTTTTTAAACTGCCTTTCTTTATTCGATTTGACAAATAGGTATATTTTACAGTTGTCTGCACACTTCTTATTATCTTGTCTACTTAGATACAATTGAAAACTTTTGTTTATATTCCAATGCCAAGGGTATTTTTGAAACCAAGTTAATGAAAAACCTTTGTTTCGTCCAATAGAATACAGGAACGACTTAGAAGCTCAAAATAAATTGTAATATTTTTTCCCATATTTCCCATATTTTATACTGTCAAGCATTTATTTCTTTCTTAAGTTTTCTCTTGCTGCTATGGCTACCAATAGATACAGCTTTCTCTCTAAAAAATTTGATTTAATTACAATTTAGAGGAAATTGGCGACATTGAAATCAAGTGGAGAGTGTACGCAATAAGCAGGAATGGTTTGACAAGGATATAAAGAAAAAGTAAAAAGAAAAAGAAAAAGAAAAAGAAAAAGAAAAAGAAAAAGAAAAAGAAAAAGAAAAAGAAAAAGAAAAAGAAAAAGAAAAAGAAAAAGAAAAAGAAAAAGAAAAAGAAAAAGAAAAAGAAAAAGAAAAAGAAAAAGAAAAAGAAAAAGAAAAAGAAAAAGAAAAAGAAAAAGAAAAAGAAAAAGAAAAAGAAAAAGAAAAAGAAAAAGAAAAAGAAAAAGAAACAGCTGTCGTTGAATTAAAAGTTAAGTTTTTGATTAAAATAGTGGAAGTTTACTTAATTTTCTTTTCTGTCTTGTTCTTAATAGTAGACTATCAATAATTTAACATAATATGCAATGTTATATTTAATACTAATAAAATTACTGCCATAGGATCAAGTGAAATAATCTTGAAACGTAAAAATCTTATGTTATAATCAAACTTAATCGGTAGATAATTTTTATTCAAATTTTATGATATCTAATGAACCCACTCAGAAACAAAAATAATCTCGAGGACGAAATTAAGAAAAGAGCGTTGCAATTAAAAACATTTAAAAAAGTTTTGATCACAAAAAGTTGGTGCGAAGAATTTTTTTTTATGATTCGCGATAAAAAAAGATAATTTTTTAAAGTTATCCAGTTTTGTTAGTCCAATTAACTTCTTTCCAAATGGTTGATTATTAATATAACTACGTACTTTGTTTTTGCTTGATATGAACATATTAATAACTTGTTTTTTTTGTTACTAAATCATGTAGAGCCACCGCTCTTGTAACTTAAGGAAGGTGGAGTCAAGCCCCGCCTGCAATTAGACATTATTAGGTCCATTGAACTTCCTCTTGCATTATCCTCCTTCCTTATGCTAACTAATGATGGCCAGTACTCATTAAGTAAGAGTTTCCGTTCAGTTGAACGAACGAGAAGTCACACAGGAAGTGCTCAACGGTGTCTTTTAACAATTCACATTCTCCGCATCGAGGTGTGTTGCTTACTTTCTTCCTTTACAGGTTTTTTGAAGCCATTAATGACTGGTTATAATATCCATCACTTATGAGATGCTTTGTGATCATTAATAATATTTTGATTATCTATAGACTTTTGTATTGTCCCATTTTTTTTAAAGTAAATTGGAAGATGATAATCAGGTTAGACCTATGGACCAAGGACTGAGCAACCTCTCCGAAAGATGGTTAGAAATGTAGTTTCCTTAACATAAGCTTTCGTCTAGCTCACTATAAATTTGTTGTCCACAGTTGCCTTATCCAGGTCTTGGTGGCATTCTATTACTACTGTTCAAGATGTAGATCATCTCCAGCACAGTGGACCTAATTAAGCCTAAATTCGGATGAAACTTTCAGATTTCGTCCACCCCAATGTATAGATACAATATCTCTGTTGAAGTTTCAAGTTGTAATATTAAAGGATTAATTACTAATGAAAGAGATTTAATTTAATTGCTAATTAATAATATGACAGATATTCATATAATAAAATTTAGTAAACAATTAGCCGCTAATGAATGTAACATAATAAGGTTCTGTAATTATTAAGCAAAGTATGCTACACTAATATAAAAGCTGCCTCGGCTAGGGGTGAGTAAGTTCTTTAGCTCTGACGCATTATACCCAATTGTTTTCTTTGGGAAATACGTACATGGACGCCACTGAAATATTTTTATTTTTAATTGTACTTCTACGTTTATTATAATTATTTTTTAAATTTCAATCACCGACAGGGAAAGCCCAATAAAGAAATTTCCTTGGTACCGTGACAGTTAATAATGAAACTTTTGAATTTAAAACAGTTTAAATGTAATAATCAGTAAAATTACATACAGTGTGGAAACCACTTTTGGACTAAAATTATTTGTGAGGTTAGTTTAGAAGATTATAAAAAACGCTGGGACCCGTCAACTTTGAAATTCAAATGTGAGCTTTTTAAACATAAATTTAAATGTACAGGGTAATACAGGTAAGTCTGGCATCGTCCATGATCTATATTTTGAATGAAACACGTTTTCATAAAACAATGGTTTTATTTTTAATTAGCTAAATGCAGACCTCAAATTTCTTCACTAAGTATAAATATTTTGGGTTTTGATAACATTTTTTGTCACAAATAGGAATAATAAGTATGCCAATATAATTAAACTAAATCGGTAAATAATGTCTGTCAGTTGATGATGTCTTGACATTTAAATATCGTAGTTGTTAATTCTTAATCAAAAACTAATATCTTGCTAAGTAATAATGAAATATTTAACCGAGACTCACCGTATTGAAATTTTAATGATGATTGCAAGGTGGAAAACATTTTGAGCATTTTTTTTAATGTAAAAAATCAATTAGTCAAGTATTATTTACTATATTGAACAAAATTATAAATAATTTCAAAATTTCACCCTGTACAACTAATGATAGACCCTACATGGTATAGTTCGTTGAGATCGTATTGTTAAGGAGCTTTTAAAATCATAAAAATATACAGGGTGTTTCATTAAAAATATATATCACGGACGATGGATTTTCGTGTATCACTTTGTACATTTAAATTTTTGTTTAAAAAGCTCACATTTGAATTTCAAAGTTGGGTCCCAGCGTTTTTTATAATCTTCTAAACTAACTCCACAAATAATTTTATTCCACTAGTGGTTTCCACACTGTATATAGTTAAAATTAAGAGTAAATTTAAAAGAGAAATAACAGTTTGACAGTTAAAAGATAAATAATAGCAAGATACAGATATTAAAACAAAAAAACGGTACAATAAAATTATTCAAAATAATAAATAATTTATCCTTTTAAGGCTGACTAAATGTAATTAAGTAAATAATTTTTAATTTGACCTAGTGCTTATTTCATAATTTCTTGATTTTAACGATTACATAAGATGATAACCAGCAATATTTTGTTTCAGGACGCACCCACGACAAATCGTTCACGCTATTTCGCTTGGGAGAGAAATCTTCGGCAGGAATCAAGGAATTCGCCGAATCTGGTCGATCGGAATTACTGGAAGAACAAAGTCAAGGAGAAGGAGGAGTATACGATGAATTCAACGCACCGCCTATACAATCCGGTGTGGGTAGAACGGAAACCGAATTTTTCGTAGATGGAAATCATTCAAAGGTAAACATTAAAACCGTTTTGAATATTTTCATATCACCTGCAACGCTATAATTAAACTGAAAAAAATACAGTCGAATTACATACAAACAAATTAAAAAGTAATTTGTTCGATCTCTTTTTGAGTGGCTTTGACCAGCAGCGACCGTAGATACGGGATTCACTGACAAATTAAGTTATTGGTTTTATTCGGATCAATATTAAAATTTAGCAATTGTAATTTTGTTTGTTTAAAGCTTTTTAAATCATCCGGGATTCGGTATATCGCAACAATATTAATCCCAGTAAACATAATAAAATTTCTAACTGTATTACACCATCACGCCACCGTTGTACAAGGAAGGGTCATTTATAAGAGATAAAAAAAATAATATTTACCCATTTACATGATAATGTGTTATATCTTATCTATCTAAGGTGAGCATGCGAAGTGTTTACCGACGAATAAGACATTTTGGCCTGTTTTTATACCGACCACACTGGGTCCTCCCCTTAACTCCAGAACACCGACGTAATCGCCTTGAGTGGTGCAGAGAACGGTCACTCTGGGATCAGGAATGAAACAGAAATCCACGATTTTTTTGTTGAAAGGCATGCTCATCAAACTGTTGGAGTTATGGTTTGGGGTGCTATAGCTTAAGGTTCGAGATCACCTTTAATCTTCATCAGAGGTAACATGAACGCGCAGCGTTATATCCAAGAAGTTCTAGAACCCCATATTTTTCCCATATCTTGACACCCTGGCAAATCCAACTTTCCAACAAGATAATGCCCTACCACATGTCGCAAGAGTCACAATAGACTTCTTTCAACATAATGATGTCACCTTGTTTGATTGTTACATTGGCCACCAAGATCTCCCGACTTATCCCCAATTGAGCACGTATGGGATATGATGGGTAGGAGATTGCTCAATTTGCAACGTCCTCCTCAGACTCTAGAAGAACTTCGAGAAGAGTTGGTGGTTGCCTGAAATGAGATACCACAGGAAGACATTGACCACCTGATCAGAAGCATGCCTAGGCGCGTTGGAGAATGCGTAACACATCGCGGTGCAACCACACAGTAAAAGGACTTTAAAGCAATGCAATCATTTTGAAATTTTTATCATTTACTTATTATGCTTCAGTAATTACTTATACAAAATTTTTTATATATATATATTGAGACGAAGTTTTATTATCATAAAAAAATTTATTCATTAAAGAAAAGATTAATTTCAATAAGAATATGTATTATGATGATTAAATCAAAAACAAAATCGTTATTAAGTCAATTGAATGCAAATAAACAATAAAAAAAAGTAATCACATTACATAAAAATAATCAAAATCATCATTAAAAAAAAATAATAATAAAAAAATAATTCTAAATGTAAAATAAAACAAACGAACAAATTATAAATTTTCTAAAAATATTTTTCTGTTAAATATATAAAAGGATTTTCAAAGATCTACAAAAGTGTATTAAAAGTTCTTCTACGAATAACACCTGTGCATATGTGTGACGTAAAATTAGCAGAATTAGATTGCTCGCACACAACATCGCGTGTTTGGAATGTTTAGTTTCCATGAACTCCAAAACCTTAGAAGTGCACCTGTGCCTGTGACGTCAAATTAACACGAATTAGAATGCTCGTAAACAACTTTGCGTGTTTGAAGTGTTTAGTTTCCATGAACTCCAAAAGCTTAGAATAGCACCTGCACGTTGTGACGTAAGAGTTACTCGGAAATGTATCGGTCGAATTTATGACTTCAAGCCTCAGTGTTGATATAATTTGAGAGCTTTTCCGACCATAATGAATTATAAAAAAATTATTGCACATTAGAAATGATTATTGTATATATTATGTAAAAAATTTGTTTGTAAAATATAAGTAGTTAGTTAGAAATAAGCAAATTAAGAAATAGTTCCTTCTGATTGGTTCTCGTAGAGTTTTTAAATCAAGCATTTTTATTGGTCAGAGAATAATGAGAGAGGGATCTCAGTCTTTACGTAAAAGAACCAGTCAGGAAGAATAAGAGGAGATTCAAGCCTAATTTAAAGAGAGTCAAGACCCTTTATACAAACATTAAAGCTTCGTTTAAAAAAATTTCAACAAACATTTAAGATTTAATTTTAAAAAACTTTCACGACTCAATACTTAAGTTTAATTTTAAAAAAGATTCAAGACTCATTTTCAAAACATTTAACAACAGTTATTAAAATATTCAACTCGTAATTCACATTTTTAAAAAAGACTTTGATTAGTCATAAATTTTATTAACTTTATAAGTAACAGTATTCGACTTTGAATCGAAAATAGGTTTGTTAAATCGAGCAGAGTAATCTTATAATATAACAGTTTCAACTGTAATTTTAATGATACAAAAGTTAGTATCAAATTAATATAAGAAGCTTGACTTACCTTATATCAGAAATAATCCTAGTATAAAACTTTGTAACACACCACTTGTAAAAAGGGAGTCTTATCAACCAGTAAATTGTATAAATAAATCCACAAGTAAACAATAAAAAAATTCTACATCGTAAGAGTTTCTGCATCCCACGTGTTTACCAGAAGAGAAGATAGACCACCAGTTCCAGCGACACCTATATGTGAATGGCGAACACTCGAGAGACAAAGTTAAAAAAGGTACCGTTATTTAATTTGTATTAAGTGTGCGTATAAACTGTTTTAAAGCGATAATAGTTATTTGCCGCTAGAGAACATTTATACTACTTTATTGTAAAGATTTTTGAATTTCATTTTGATAGAAAATTTATAATTTTGTTTGAGCGTAAATCTGTGGTAAAACCTGTACGACCTGAGATATAATTTTTCGATTAACGATAGTATTTATTTTTGAGTTAAACAAACGAGCGTAGAAACATTTAATTTTATTTGAGCTAGTCATCATTATACATATTATTTAAGGGGCTAAAAACATTATTATTGTAGTAAAACACTTCAACAATTACATCAAATCAAATAAAAACAAACCACTAATAATATCTTGTCACAATTAACGTGGGTTTACTAAAATACCAATTAAAACATAAAAAAAAATTAAAATATACAAAAAAGCGAAACCATAAGAACCCAACAACAATAAATTAATAAATTCATAATAATATATAATCAGATTCCCTTTTACCTAGGGTATTAAAATCGATACAATATTAATTATGTACAAATTGAGCCCACTTCTGTTTGTTTTTGATCAGTGCTTTAGATTATGCTTTCTGGATTCCTCTTCTGTTAAGTATGTCTTCTATAACTCCATCCCATGTTAATCTTGGTCTACCTCTCTTACGTTTTGTTTGAATTCTTGCTTCCCATATCTTTTTCGCTGGTCTACTTTGCTCCATTCTGTGTATATTTCCCCACCAGCTCAGCTATCTTTTTTCAATAAATTCTAGGGTAGATTCTATTTGTAGTTCGTCCCTTACTGCACTGTTTCTTATCTTGTCTTTTCTTGTGATTCCTTGAACTCTTCTTAGGTACTTCATTTCTATGGCCTGTATTTTACTTTTATCTTTATTTGTTAGTACCCAAGATTCGCATCCAAAGGTCAGGATAGGTCTGTATATGGTTTTAAATATCTTAATTTTTGTTTCCCGCGAGATTTCAGATTTGCTTATAAAATGTTTGTTCATTGCAAAGTAGAGCTTTAGTGTTTTATCTATTCTGTTGTTGATTTCAGCTTCTTGTTTTCCTCCTTCTTCTATTTCTATCCTTTACTTGCTCGATCTTTTGTCCTTCTATTTGTATATTCATTTCTTCAGCATTATCTCCTACTATCATGGCTTTAGTTTACTTTATTGAGCTTCATGCTATTTTCTCTTAGTACTGTATTCCATGTATTCAAATTTTTCTGCAAATCTTTTTCATTTTCTGCGATAACTACAAAATTTTATTTATTATTTTATTTATGTCACTTAGAATATAAGTTAGGGTTACATCTGTTTGTGTTGGTTTTCTGTATATTGAATAATTAAATTAATTATTAGCTTAAGACATCAGATCGCTATTTTATAAAACAAAATGTAACTTCAAGTTCTTGCTTTAATATTCTTATCTTCTTAACATCTTATTTATTTACTTTCTCTATTACCTAAAATTGTATACAAAAAGGTACATAGATATCTAGTAGAAACACCCACATATAATTTTCTATTTACTGTTATTTCATTCAATTAACTTTTATCTTGTGCACGTACTCATCGTTTCATTTAACGAAGTAGCTGTAAAATGCGCGACATAAATATCGATAATAATCTTTTCATTCTTCTGTCTTGTGTGTTCTTTTTTTATAGAAAAAATATTCATCTAATGACCGCATAAGTTCACTATAGTGTCCATCTGTAAACTTGACACGTGTTTAAGATGGACGTTTTTATTGTTTAACGCAGTTTATGGTTGCATGATGCACCAGTAAGGGGCCGCTCTGCTAAAGAGATGGCTGCTAATGATGTAATAACAACAGAATCCGTGATGGTGCCACGACCAAGGCTACATCTAAGTAATTTTTTAAAAATGGTTACTTATCTATACATCGTGTATATTATTTGACATTTAATAATTAAAGGATAAGTAAATAATCAAAGAGTTAGGTCATGTACGATAAACAACATTGTATTATCAAATAGCTAGTTGACCTTTATGTGGGTCAGTTTGATTCAGTTTTGTTGAGTCTGCTATATGATTGAAAATACACATTTTAAATTATTATTCATAGTCTAAGTGAGCTTTTACCAAAATACCAGGATTCAACAAGAAGACAATCCAAGTTACACCACAATCGTTTTTTAAAGTCTGTTGTCTAAGACTAAGACGATTAAATACCTATCGTCAATGTAAATACGTATTACAGGCGAAATAAAAATGTTGTTTGAAGCCATTTGCTTGGTAATTCTTTTATCTAGAACATATCAATGTCAGATTTAAATCAACGGATTTTATATAAATCTCATTAAAAAGACACACCCGTTGCTATACGTCATAATTGTTCCGGTTTTAAATAAAAAAAATTAAAGCAAGTTGACATTAATACCACTGAAAGTGTTTTTGTAGAATTATAAAAAAATGCCAGGTGTGGAGATTTTGTACCAGAAAGTTCTGATATTATTTGGTTGATCTTTAACCATAGTAACATTTGTACATAAGCATTTCTTAGCGTCTGTGGCAGCATTGTTGTAATATAAGTAATTGCAAACAAATTTTTTGTATATTATAATTAGTTTTTAAAAATCTTAACTATACTAAGTGACATAAAAATCCGAACACCCAGTTTAAATGATTTTATTTTTATAATATTTTGTATAAGTACTTACTGAAGCATAATAAGTAAATGATAAAAATTTCATAATGATTGTATTGCTTTAAAGCCCTTTTATCTTTAATAATGTGTGAATGCACCCCGATGTGTTACGCATTCTCCAACGTGCCTAGGCATGCTTCTGATTAGGTGGTCAATGTCCTCCTGTGGTATCTCATCCCAGGCAACCCTCTCGAAGTTCTTCTAGAGTCTGAGGAGAACGTTGCAAATTGAGCAGTCTCCTACCCATTATATCCCATACGTGCTCAATTGGGGATAAGTCGGGAGATCTTGGTGGCCAAGGTAACAATGTGACATCATTATGTTGAAAGAAGTCTATTGTGACTCTTGCGACATGTGGTCGGGCATTATCTTGTTGGCAAGTTTGATTTGCAAGGGTGTCAAGATAAGGTAAAATATGGGGTTCTAAAACTTCTTAGATATAACGCTGCGCGGACATGTTACCTCTGATGAAGATTAAGGGTAATCTCGAACCATAAGCTATAGCATCCCAAACCATAACTCCAACAGTTTGATGAACATGCCTTTCAACAAAAAACCGTGGATTTCTCCTTTCACCACGTCGTCTTCTAACCCTCGCTCGACCATCGTGCATGCCTAAACAAAATCGAGACTCGTCACTAAAGACAATACTGTTCCATTCCTGATCCCAGAGTGACCGTTCTCTGCACCACTCAAGGCGATTATGTCGGTGTTCTGGAGTTAAAGGGAGGACCCAGTGTGGTCGGTATGAAAACAAGCCAAAACGTCTTATTCGTCGGTAAACACTTCGCATGCCAATAGGTCTTCCGTGTTCTGCAAACCATTCATTTGCAATGGACCTGGTAGTGGAGAAACGGTCCCCTAAGGCCAATAATCTTAGGCGGCGATCTTCACGGTCTGTTGTTCTACGGGGTCGTCCAGAGCCCCTTGCTATTTGCGTACGGCCTTCTCGAAGCTAAGCCTGAAAACACCTAACCACAGTGTCTCCAGTTCTTTGCACTCTAACTGCAATTTCCCGAAAAGAAAATCCAGCTTCCCAAAATCCCACTGTAAAACCCCTATTAAACCCACTATGTTGACGAAATCGTACAGGTCTCCGTACTCTAGGCATCGTAACCAATCGTAAAGAATGTCAAGAACCAAAATCCGCAAAATTTGAATCTTTACTACGGCTACAATATTCATTTTTGGAATCTTCAACTGATAAAGCTGAAAATTTTATCAATTGTTTATTTTAGTAAAACAAATAAATTCACCAAATTTTATTAAAAAAAAATCATTTAAACTGGGTGCTCGGATTTTTATGTCACTTAAAGTTTTATGAAGGTTTAGCTTTTTTAATCAGCTATAACTTTGCCATTCAACATTTTTCGACCAGAAGTCAGGTTTTGTCGGAAAATTGCAGTTTTCCACGACGCCAACCACTTATACCACCTTTTCGCCCTCCAAAACTACCATCCAACTTTTCAGTTGATGAACTCTAAGTTTTTCAATTTTGACACCCCCCTTGACCTTTTCCAGCTGTCTATAGAGTAATATCTACATTTCTTATTTCCTAACAATTTTATTTTTTATTTTTTTTTACTTCTCTTGCTGTTGGTTTTATTTTTAATATACTGCCATTAGAGCTATGGAAATGCAGATAAAAAATCATCTCACTAACTTTTCATTACTTCCTTCATTGCAATCGGGTTTTCGCTTTGCTTTGCTCCATATTATTGATGACATTGTTCGTGCGGTTGATCAAGGTAGGTATACTATTCTCGTTCTGTTAGATTTCAGTCGTGCATTCGACTAGAAGTTTTGTAACAAATAGAAAACAGAGCGTCCGCGTTAAAGATAATTCTTCTTCATATTTACAAATTAAAATGGTGTACCACATGGGTCAGTTTTGGGGCCATTCATATTTTCCATTTATTCGGCGAACATTGTAAAGGCACTTAAACAGTGTTCTTTCTATTTATATGCCGATGTTACTCAGCTTAATTACATCTTTCTCCCGCATGCGACCGACAATGCATCCGCGGTGATAAACAAAGAGTGAGGGGACTTTTGTAAACTCTGCCACTGACCACTGATTCGTAATTAATGCGAAAAAAACGAATGTAATGTTATTTGGTCCTAAATCTAATTATAATACAATTAAAAATAAAATTTCCCTACGTATGAATATTAAAAATCTTTCTCTGGTAAATGAGACAAAAAATTTAGGAGTACTAATAGATACTGAACTTAAATTCGAAAAACACATAAATAAAACAATCCAAACATCTTACAGCGGGTGCCATAATGATTGTTTTGATTCGTATTACATACAAAATTTTATCTGATGGCATTTATATCAAACCATTTTCGAAAAATTAAAAACTGCATTTTCGACATGTCACAGTGACAACTATTTTTAAAGGAGTAAGTATTGTGTAGTTTCAAAAATTAGAAGTGGCGGATGGAAAAGCAATACTGTCGCTGAAGGTTACATCGAAAATTACATCAAAAAAAATATCAGAAGCAATTTTTGGTGCCAACAACCAAACAGGATTACAAGTTTGCCAACAATCATCAACTACTGATGTAAAAGCTGTAGAATCCAGTGGAATTAATATTACAAATTGTAGTAATTGTTCTTTTACCATTTATAATAAATAGTTTTGTACATAGTTATGCATTTTGAATAAACTTTTTTGATCAAACCATTACATGTTTTCCTTATAGAATTTCATTATGGTACTTATTCCCATAATGAGCTTCCTTGTGTCATCAAAATTGAGTGACATAACGTTGTCATTATAACATGCCATCAGATAAAATTAATTTATGGAATCAGGCAATTTCTACCTTCGAACGTCAAAAAGGTGTTGTGTGAGTCGCTAGTTCTATCTCTATTCAATTATAGTGATAAAGTCTATGGTCCGTGCTTAGCCAACCAATTTCAGAATAAAATACAAAAAGTTCAAAATTCATGTTTAAGTTTAATTTAAGCATTAGAAGGCGACCACGAATTTCTCATAAATTAGCTGAAGCTAGTTGGTTCATTCATTCGGCCAACTTATATCACCAAATAATACTGCACTCTAAAACTCCCCCTTACTTTCAACGAAAAGTCACTTATAAAACAGATGTTCGTAATATGAATGTAAGGTCTAATGATTTGCTGTCACCTTACACCTTCTTGCATGTAAATCGGCCTACAAAATTAAATGTATTGTACTTACTTTGTGGAAGTCGATCTTACTAAGAATAATAAAAAACTCTTGGTTTTAACTAAACTTTCAAGTTTAATTAAAAAAATTAGGTTTTAAATCACAATGACAACCGTTTCCTTAATGAACTTGAAATAAAAAGACATCTAGCAGATCCACAATTCAAAAGTTGTTAATGAACAAATAAATCTTGGAAGTTCTCCACTATTAAACTGTTTACTTTGATTGAGTCTACATTTTATACATAGATAAGACGTAATTGTAAAACAAATATATTAAGTTATTGTAAAGATCAGCATGATATAGTTTTTTCCTGGTTTTTCTATATCATTGCACAGTGTTACTGATAGAGGGAAATATATCCAGGATAATAACATCTAGGCTTTAATATTGTTATGTCTTATTACTTCCATACTTGGTCTAGCCCTTATACTACCTAATCAACATCAGGTACAGTCGGCTTAAAATAGCATAATATACATGTTAAATGTGAATTTCGTTTATCTACCGAAGTTATAAAAATGCCCTTTAAACGCCTACATAAAATGGTTTTTGGGGATTAAGTTTATTTACAAGGGACAAAGAGACAGGCAATTTGTCAATAAAATACCTTATGCTGCAAACATTAAAGATGTGGGCGTGGACAACTGTTTAACTGATTTCAAATTTATTATTATTTAAACCGTGATTGGTTATACACAATAAATAGGCCGTCCTTAAAATTAAGGCCGTCCTTAAAATTAATTCGTTTGAAAATGTATATGCTATTCTGAAGCCGATAGTACCTCACCACAAATAATCAAAATGTAAATCTGACGATGCTAATTCTAGCGAAGCGGCTGTCATTGTGATTTAAAACCTAATTTTTTCAATTAAACTTGGAAGTTGAGTTAAACGAAGAGTTTTAAATTATTCTTAGTTCAGCCTACAAAAAATTTTTGTTATCTACATAACATACAATTAAATATTAATTTTACAGTAATTTTTTATCTACCTAGATTCGACATTTTTGGGTTAAGTGGAAGAGCAAGTTTGAACTTTTTATTATGTATCATGTTAATTTAAACTTATATGAGGAAAATAATAAAGACATTTATTATTATTATTATTTTTTTATGCAATCTTCTCACATTCGTATACTATTTGCCAACCTTTTGCTTTCTCTATTCTTATAATATTACATGGTGTCTTACGAATATGATGCATTAAATAATCTGTGACAGTTTGATCTGTCTACTTTAATTTGTCGTTATTTTACTCAAGCAATAATTTAACGTTAATTGAATTCCTTGTAGTGAACTAAATGAGATTGTCATTGTACCTACAGTTTAATCGAACGTGGTAAATAGACATTAATTGTAATTTGCAGGTGTCGCTGATGTCAAGAATAGTGCCTTCACCAGATTGGTTTATCGGTATTGATAGTTTTGACCTGTGCGTCAACGGTAATTGGCTAGACAGCATCACAATAGAGGTAAGTCACTATTATGTATGTATTAATTGTTTAAAGATATACAAGGTTGTGGCTCCTTTACCAATGACGGTGTACAAATTATTAATTTTCACAAAATATTGAATTATAACACTTTTATATAAAATGACAATATGTGTAGTATTTATTTGAAAATCAATTAATATT
This sequence comes from Ophraella communa, assembly GCA_035357415.1. Taxonomy (NCBI): domain Eukaryota; kingdom Metazoa; phylum Arthropoda; class Insecta; order Coleoptera; family Chrysomelidae; genus Ophraella; species Ophraella communa. The sequence goes on along the minus strand of CM068994.1, from coordinate 24,549,301 downwards.
ATTATTTTTCCTAACAACGACTTAGCATATAGTCCCCTACAAGGTGATGGAATTTAAAAAATAGTTTTTATTAAAGCAAAGTTCTGGTAATTTGTATTTTGAAATTTATTTTCAATAATTTTTTACCTTGGAATCATTACACACCGTAACAGGGTCATTCTCCATCCTGCTCTGCGGAATAAGAAAAAGTACTTACCTTCTACTGATGACGACACAATAATATCGAAACCGGAGTAGTATAACTTCCCTTTCATTTGCAAAAATACAGAGTTCTTAAGTATCACCACATTTACTATTGAAATGTAGGTAACCTAATGCCTGGTGTGGTATATAGCTCAGGTAGTAGTTGTTTTTTCTTTAGAAAACGGTCAAGCCACATCTATTTCACAAGTTAATTATATTTAATGTCAACAGATTTTTATTATCTTTGTACTCGCGTGCTGCAAGACTTGCATTCGAAACTTTGTGGAACCATCTGATGTGCATTATTTGTCTTAGATGACGTTGTTGCGTTTGTTCGAGCTGCTTAATATGTCGCCTGTAGGGTGTCCAGCTTTCGCTTCCGTAAAGAAGGGTTTATAATATAATAATACGTTTGCCTTTATTATGTGGCACAAGTCACATTCTACATAACTTTTGTTTGGAATATCGTGTATATCGGACCAAGTTTCATCCAAATACACAATTGTTCTGCCAGCTTCTCTAAAATCATTTACCGACAATAAATATTGAAATCTCTATTACTTAAGGCGCACAGACTCCATTATGACTTTTTTGCTGTTGATTTTTTTAAATTTAAACTCATTTGTTAAAAGAGACTTCCTTAAAGTCTCTTTGCTACACTGTATTCTTGTTTCGTCCTTTTCAAGTCGTTGTATCGATATATCTAGTGTAGGCACAATTTGCTCTCTATACAAGTCAAATATTTTCCTTCGAATTACTTAAGTCTTAATCACAGCGATTAAGTGTCTGAAGTACCAGAGGGTTACTTACTATTTTAAACACTGTAGAATACGGCGATTTCGTTAAAGAGGAAGTTTCGCGCATTGCTTGAGTCTTAGTCATTCCACGTTCAGTAAGGAAGATATAAACACATACTATTTTTCCCATCACGTGTAAAACGTCGATTGGTTGTATTACCACCACCAGTTGAAGTACTGGCTGCAGGTTGAACCCATTTTTCACTATATAAACTTCAAAACGAAATACTTTAACTACAGAATACTCGTTAATAACTGAATTTAGTTTAACTACTAGCCACCTTTCGTTTCTAAAAATTGCTTAGTTCTTAAAAGTGTTAGGTTACATTAGGTACATACTAACTTCCCATTATTTATTTAACTTTATCTAAACTTTCTGGAATTCCATATCCATATTCCATATCTAAATTTACTTGTTACTCTATATCCCATTATTGCCAATCTTTGCCAATCTTTGCCAATCTATTCAAAAATGTTATTGTTTTTAAATTTGATGCAAAAATTAACATGTTACCGAAATTCGCTAAAATATACTCGAAATATACTTAAAACTTATTTCCCGTTTAGGTCTTGATAATGAGAAAGTGAACAAAAACCAAAGCAATGTGGTTTTTAGATGGTAACCATTAAAAAACTTTAAAGAATTTCCTTGGCAACGCTATTTTAACAAGCAGTAGTACATTGTTTTATTTAAGTTGTCATTGTTGTAATTTAAGTATAAAGTTGGTTTGTTCAATTAAATTCTGAAAAATGGTTAGATTAACGGAAATGCATAAAATAACAGTTTTACCAATGATTGGTTACGGAGATAACATCCGAACACAACAGGAAGTAACTCGCCTATTTCATGAGACATTTCCTAATTTACCGCCTATATCCCAAGGAACAATAAGTAAAATAGAAAAGCAGTTTCGCGAGTTTGGTCCTGTAAGACAGATAAAAAAAGCAGCTGCCAATGCACTGAGTGATGAACTCAAATTAGATGTGTTGCACTACATTCAATGCTAGCCATACATCGATAGCAAACATATTAAAAGAAAATAAATTGCATCCGTATAAGATGATACCTACTCAGGAGCTCATGGAAGACGATTTTGATAGGAGAACTTTTTTTTGTGAGCAAATGATGGACATGTTGGATAACAATATTATCCAATTAGAAGACGTTATGTTTTCTGATGAGTGTACTTTTTTACTTAACGGTCATGCTAATCGGCAAAATTGCCGCTACTGGTCCACGGAAAATCCTCACTGGATGAGAGAAGAACACACTCAATACCCTCAAAAGGTTAATGTTTGGACAGGGATTGTAGGGAACAATATCATTGGTCCCTTTTTTATTGAGGGCAACTTGAATGGCAACAATTATTTGGCACTACTTCAAAATGATGTCATTCCAACGTTGGCAAATTTATATCCTGATCCAGGTAACCCTCAAGTTCCAGCGAATACGATATGGTTTCAGCAGGATGGAGCACAACCACATTACCAACTTAATGTCCGGCAGTACCTCGATACAATATTTCCCAATCGGTGGATAGGGAGGCGGGGATAGATTGAATGGCCAGCGCGATCACCTGATCTTACATTATTAGATTTCTTTTTATGGGGATATGTGAAGAGCCATGTGTACAAAACTAAACCTTCTGATTTAAATGACTTAAAAGAACGAATAACGCTTGCGATTAGGTCGATCACGCCTGATATGTTAAATAATGTTAGAAGACAGTTTTATTTGAGATTAGGATGTTGCCAAGACGTTCGCGGAGAACATTTTGAACATATCCTTCATTAACATTCATAATTCTTTTTCGTGTTCTACATTTTATTACGTTTTGCATTACATTTTAGTTTTTGATTGTAGGTATTGTAGCGAATTTCGGTAACAACATGATATTAATTTTTTTTATGTTAATTTTTGCATTAAATTTAAAAACAATAACATTTTTGAATAGAGAATGAAGAGACCTTTCAAATGATATATCACAAGCCTATACTTCCCATTTAAAAAATTGGGGGTTGTACCTGTCATTCTAAGGGGGTTGAAGGTAGGGGTTGCATTTTCACGTCAAAGAATGTCAAGTTATAATTTAAATTTGACGTGTTTGGGGATTTTTTATAAATATGTACAGTAACCGAAATAATGAATTTATTCCATTTGGCTTTTACACACTGTATAAGTACTTCAAATTCTAAGAATTTTTTTTTGTTATACAAATAGTGTTTTATTCAAAACTTTTAACAATTGATTGAAATAAAGAGCTCTCAATTATAATGGACGTGATGCGAATAGTTAAAGGAAAAAATGTTAATTTCCTTAAATTCCTGAAATCAGTTCCATAAATTAGAAAATAATTTGACAGATTCTAACTTGTTGCCATTGGGCAATAGCCACTCGAGCCCTGCGGGCTCTAATATTTTTTCCTTTAACTATTCGCTCCACGTTCCCTTTAATGCAAAGAATAGATTAGTTACGCTGGAAATCTTCAAAGAAAACCAGCACCACCTCTATACCAGATTAATTTTTTACATCACCATATAAATTAAACCACTTAAATACCATTAATATATAATCGGGATTAAAAAGATACTAACCATTTTTCAATAATTAGCCAATTTTGCTGAATTGTTTCGTCCCCTGCAACCCTCCCCCGTTCAATCAACAATCGCCCTAGACGGCATCGAAAGGCTTTACCTGGATGAAAAGTTAAACAGGGATTAGTGGTAGATTACACGGGTCGATCCGAACCGTCATCGGACACGAGGAGGCCTATCGATTCTAGGTCTGATTGCTAATGGGCGAAATCTGGGATTAGGGAAAATTTCGTTTTAGTGGAAAGCGTCATTTTAAGCGAGTTATTGTTATTTTGAATTAATCGTGAAGGGTCCTTTTTGTTAAATGGAGTATTATGTATTTAACGCACAGTGAATATAATGATGGGTTTAAATAATTAACTCAATTTGGTTAAGCAGACTCTAACGGTCGCAGATTTAGAAGTACTTATAGTCAAGCGATAATGAATTGGATGAAGCTTTGTTCGAAATAAAAATATTAATTAACATTTATTTGGTTAGAAAGTAAAAACAAAAAATCTGTTATTCTTCAGACTACCAAAATGATAATTTTCCAAGGGAATTAAATTTTTAAAAAATTGTATTTTGAAGTGAAGAATATTATTATGGTTAGGTTAGGTTAGGTTAGGTTAGGTTAGGTTAGGTTAGGTTAGGTTAGGTTAGGTTAGGTTAGGTTAGGTTAGGTTAGGTTAGGTTAGGTTAGGTTAGGTTAGGTTAGGTTAGGTTAGGTTAGGTTAGGTTAGGTTAGGTTAGGTTAGGTTAGGTTAGGTTAGGTTAGGTTAGGTTAGGTTAGGTTAGGTTAGGTTGGGTTAGGTTAGGTTAGGTTAGGTTAGAAAGATGGTGTCACAAGTCACAAAGTACTATCATTAGCTCCTCGTAATTAACTGTTCTTTTTCCTAGATTTCTTCTTCAAAGTTCCTTTACCATTCATATGTTTGTCAAGAAAATACTAGTATAAGCTCTCAATTGTAAGAGAAACATATTTTGTATGTAGAAAATTCTATTAATAATAAATGGACGCTAGTAATTTTATGCGTACAAAAATGATCACCCATAAAATTGGGACATTTTAAAATTTTATAAAAAATTACCTACTTAAATACGCCTTGCATTGACTAGCACTGTATGTATATACAATGCATCGAACGAATTATATTTTTGGTTCAATGCACATTTCTATTATAGGTTGATCCGATTGACGCTGGGACAGACAACGGATTTACGTTTACAGCACCGAACTGGCCCACCGACCCGCAAGGTGAAATTTACAAAATCACCGCTCATTATCCGGCCCATCCTGCAGGATCATTTTTCTATCCCTACGTCAAGAGACTACCACCGATTGGGACCTTCCAATTTATCAAGGTTGGTATACATTTTTGTTTCTCATTTAATATAGGTACATAGGAAAATTAAAATTAAAATTTGGTTTATTGTAGTTGTGATTCAGTTTTCTTACTTTATTGTTGAACTAATTTTGCTCGAATCAACTTTTATATCTAATAAATTAAGCTTATAAAAATATATTGTTTTGATAAACTTTTTTTCATTTTGCGTTATTAGAGAGATCATATAAAATAAATGATTGGTTGAGGATTTAGGATTGTAAAATTCATAATAATTAAGCTCTCAAAACGAATATTTAATTTTTATCGATAATAACGAGCAATGATTTGCTCGTTAACGGTAGTAATTTCACAACGAAATAATGTAATTAAATGCAGTCGATGATGTTTTTCCTAATGGAAATAATTATAAAACAAATTAACTACATTTTCATATAAACGAAATAAATTTGGAATATGTAACGTGAACTATACATAATTAACTAATTATATTCGTTAATACCGTAGTTTAGTTAATCAAATATATTACAGGGATGATTTTTTCAATGAAAGTTATTTTAATTAGAATTCGTTTTGTTTTAATTATCAATAATTCAGTAAAGCTAGACGAAAAATGTTACGAATTATGCAATTAAAATGGGAAAGATAGAGTTTGGTTTGTCTTTGTACCAAAAAAAAACTGTCATAACTTACTTTATAGAGCATCCAATTCTCTACAAATTTGTATATATGTTACAGTTAAAGTTGAAAATTAGTAAATGCTAACAATTACCAGTGAAAGTCAACTTTCCCTGATTTGTCGAATGTTAACAGTCAAAGTTCGATAATAATATTGGAAATTAACTGTTACTAGTTATTGCTAATATTCACTAAGCTTCGTCAGGGAATGTAAATAAAAGAATTGATGCAATGCGCTGTTGCTAAAGTTGTATTCGCTATTTGAATATCGTTTTGTTTTCTATCTGCTTAATATGTTAGAAATATGATGCGATTTTATGAAGATACATTATGAAATTTATGGTACTAAACCTTACTATGTGAAAGTTCATTGTATTCATTGTTCTGAAGATACATTATTATAGATGAATATTGGCACCGTTGTAACTAAAATTCCCGCTTATTTGCGAGATGTTTATTTAGGTAGTGTTTAAATAGGGTGGCTAGTGTTTAGATAGTATTCCATATAATACCAGATTTTTTAAGATTTTTTATTGCAATGGAGGCACTATTTTATAAAAAACTAAATGAAGATAGACTTCGACAAAAATGTAACAGTTTGAGTTTATCGTTATAAAGATATATTGATATAATACAAGTTAAAAGTGTCAAGCAAGAAGTACCTGATGTAGAAGTTACTCTCAGAAAAGTAGCAAATCTACAGTCAATAGGCACAGGCCAAGGATTTGCAAAATGTCAATGTAAAACAAAATGTGCATCAAACAAGTGTTTCTGCAGAAAGAGAAATTCACTTTGCACATCAAAATGTCATTTGGCTTTGCCCTGTACAAATAAATAATATTTTTTTAGACCTGCTTATTTATTTTTAATGTTAAATTATTTTGTTGTTTATACATAGCAGCCAATTCGTTTTTGTTTATTTTCAATTTTATTTTTAAGTAAGATATAATATACTTTTAAAACAGTAAGAATAATACTTATTATTTTACCTATTTATATTTTACATATTTATTATTAACCTAATAATAACTTTCACTAACACCAGTTAGTAAATGTTACTTCAACTAGCGAATGCTAACAACCACTAGTAAAAGTAAGAAAATCTCTTCAATATTCGACATTCACTGACCCAATACGGAATTGTTCGCATTAACCAGGGATTGTTAGCATTCACTGAATTTTCAACTATCACTGTAACATATATACTGAATATACTGAAATTATGAAAATTTTCATGCAAAAACCATGTTGTAATCACTCGAACTTAAGAATATGTAACCATATTATGACGTTGGGCGTCAATTTGTGATATGATTTTCTTGTTGAGAGTGAATTTATAAAAATATTTAGTTAATTTAAAAAAAAATAACAATATACAAAAAGAAAAAATGTAATTTACAATAAAACAACCATGAATCTTGATTTCTTCTTTAATTAGTTGTAAAAGATATTTCAATAATTAACAAAATTTATAAATGTTTATCACAGCAAAAATTATGATAGTTAAATACCTCGGCTAGGGGTGAGTAAGTTCATTAGCTCTGACTATAGTACAATATGTGTTTCTTTAAGAGGTTAAGGGCGCCACTGAAATCTTTTTATTTTTTATGATACTACTGAAAAAAGTTGTTTTAAGCTGAGTTATTTAAATAAGTATCATAAGATCACAGAAATATGTCAGAAAAAACTGTATAGGAAGATAAAAAAATGATATGAAAATGTACAAACAGATAAAAGATATATAGATTTCCTTGGTGCTAAAATGAATGAAGTTGGGAATACTTTACAAAAAAATAATACGCAAACAGTTCTTTAAAAATACTTATTCTAATACAGTTGACGATATAGATAGATATAAACGGAAATAAAAGAGAAAAAATATAGGAACAGTAAACTTGATATACCACAATAAACTTATCTGTTAACAATAGTGGACGATCCTTGGGGTCGCTACGGCACTGTTTAGGTGGTTCCAAATGACTATGGAAGATCACGAGTGGAGGGATGATCTGCCCAAGTTGTATAGATGATCCAGTTAAAAATGTTCATGCATACGAGAGCTTAAAGTTTACAAGCTGTTCAAGTTTACTGAATCTTCAAATTAAAGAGATGCTTCTAGTTTACTGTATTATATTCCAACTGTATATGACAGTAAACCAATACAAGAAATGAGACTGAGAATAATTATTAAAACCTCTTTAACCCGAGAATGGCAACTCATTAGTACACCTCGTAGCGTAGCTACTTTGAACTTCCAATTATAATTATAGAGACCGTATTCATTATTTTATTATTAAGAATTCTTTCGGAAAGATGGAGCTAGCGGTACTAATTTAATTTAATATTTAGGATACCAGGTGCTTAAAATGTTAACAGTTACTGTTACAAATATCCTGGATCAGGATATAAATTTGCTAAAGGAATGATACGTATAATTTTAAAGTAGTACCAAATAATGATCGCCATTCAAGATGGCCTTAACGAAAATGGGAACAATGAGAACGGTTTCCTGCAACAAAGTAGAGCTTTATCTTTGAGAGCATTTTTTAGCGTCGAGACGTTGGTCGAGATGCTAATTATGCTCCAGAAGATAATGCGTTTTTATCGTTGTGTGCAATACAACATTTTTTCTATAGAAAGACTTCAAATTCAGGTGAAAAACAGAATTTCAAAGAAAATTGTAATTTTGGGCACAAAAATCGCAATTGTGTTGCTCTGTTGCTAGGGTTATGAATTACTCTGTCAACAAATGTTACGTTTTGGTTTTTGTAGAGAATATTGTTGCGTTTTTGGCACAAAGTGAATAAATACGAAATTGACGGAAAATAATTGACAAAAGAAAAGGAAACAGATTCTTTAGTGTTGACCAAGAAGGATCTCAAGTTATTGTTGATTTTAAAGCCAAAATTGAATATCAAGAATGTTCCCAAATCTCACATTCAATTTTAGAGAAAGAACTATGCTGAGAAGATACAATGTGGCACATAAAGGTACCGAATTACCAATGAAATATGGCTTTAATTAATATTACAGCGTAAAAACAATAAGCACCCATAATAGATAACGACAGGACAAGCGTGACAATTATAACAAACTGTCAATGTCACTTCAAGTCCATGGCTTGAGTCACAATGGCAAATTTAAGTTCGAATCTGTTAAAAACCTGTTATATAACTTGTTAATAAGGGAAATGGGAAAACCGTTATTGATAGCAATTTGCTTAATAATATCTAGGGTGATAGGCGTTTTTCATTGGGTTGTTTCCCATCAGTCACATTTGAGACTTGGATAATTTACTTCATTTGTAAAATTTAATGTCGAGGTATTGTTGTTGATTGTAATATAAATTGCAATTAAATAATTGTAAAAATTTTGTATGTTCCTTTAAACTCTTCACTTTCATAATTACAATCATAGAACACAAAATCTTCATTGTCATTTGTCTCTTAAACACAAAACATCTTCTATTTCCTACTGTTCCTGCATGAGTAAACATGAGCGTCCTGCTATTTGTGTTAGTTGACTTACTTGGAAATTTTTTATTTCTATTCTCCATGTCTACTTTTATTATTGCCATTTTTTAAATTAGTTACCCTTTGTTATTTTTTCCATTCTTTTCACCCCGTAAATATACACGCGTGACTTTCGGTCGAATAGCAGACAGTTTCCCTTGTAAGCTATTTATCATGGTTCTTTCTTATGGACTAAACCTAAAGTAGCAAACCAAAAGGGAGAAGGGCTTGTTTATCTTTCCTTAACAGACTTATTACTTGCCGGGGTTCGAATAAAGCCGTTTTCCGCTTTTCTGAAAGGAAACCAAAAGCACAACGAAATCCAATATTCGTTATTCCGTTCGATATAAGCTACTCACCTTAATGAACTGACTGGCGGTTTTCCTTGGGAGAAATAATACCGAGTGCGATTTTCCTACCTATCATGAAATAACTCAAACGGTAAATAAACCGTAGGTTTTTGTTTTAAATAATTGGCAGAAGAAGTTTTTGTAATTATTAATAAAATAAACTCCCAGAACACAAAAAATAGAGATGAACTAAAGCTCTTTTCGAATTTGTCAAGAAAAATGTAATGTTTAGTCAAGTCTAATTAGTGTTTTTGCCAATAAAAAATGTTATCTAAAAACGAATACTTGGAAGTGGTAAAGCGGCTTTATCTGGACGTAAATTTGTTCCCCAACGGCGGACCGGTTGGGTAGTTTTTAGGGGGTGAAAAGGAGTTAAAAAGTGTAGAATTGCTTTTCCCACCAGGAATTGACCTCAAAATAAAAAGTGGTCAATAGAAAACTTGTAATAAGTATAAAAAAAATCCATAACTTTTACAAAAGTTACTTTTTGACATAACCTAAAAATTCCAAAAACCTATTTTTTCGTTTTTAGTTTTTTAATTCTATAAAACAGGTCAATTTTTATAAAACTTGGTGGAAATATACCTTTTAGTATCTTTAAGAAGCATAATTTTTTTAATAAAATATCCAAGTTTTTGAAATATTTCATTTTTACGTAGGTAATCAAAACATTTTTTTTTAATAAATTTCCTTTATAAAAAGCATCGTATAGGGTTCTACTTAGCCTTATTTATTTCGTTTAGACATGTTCTATTTAATAAAAAAATTAAAATACCTTCTTGCATTTCAAAAAAATTGAAAAAATCTACAAAAAAGGCAAAAAAAATTCTTTAACAATGAAATTCTCAGTATAGTATTTTTTACAGTAAATGGTATTGGCTTATTAACTGCAATAAACTACCCGGTTTAATCTCATTGTGTAGAAAATCATCAGGTAAAAGATGCAAGTGTGCTATAGGGTCGAACTTAAGAAATTTGAATTTTGCATAATATAGGAGATATACAAGTAATTTATTTAAATGTTACATCGCTATCCTCATCTAAATTAATTATAATTGGCGCAATTGATTTTACAGAAAGGTAGGTACGTGTTTTCAACATTCATAACATGACTAACAGAACTTTTCCAACTCTCGATAGGAATGTCATTCATACAGTTCCTAATTAACTCTACCACACTACCACTTAAAGTCGGAAAAGTGTTTTTTCCGCGCACACTCGATTGAAGTTGGTGCCACATAAGCTCTATGGGATTGAACACGCAGTAATAGGGAGATAGTCGTAACACTGGGTCCCAATTCTTCTGCAATTGTATCACAAGCATACGTTTTTTTAAAGAAAATGACTGCAGCACTAAAAATTCTGTTTTTGTAAAATGTTTCTCAAAATTTATGTCATTTGCAGCCATGAAGTTTTGAATCTCCAATTTCGTATTCTTTGAGCCAGGAATTTTTTGCAATTGTCGACTATGATAGCTTGCGTTGTCCATTACTATACCGCTGTTTGGCGGAATATTGGGTAATAGACAATTTTTAAACCAATCTTCAAAAAGCTCTGCTGTCGTATCTTCGTGATAATCAACACAAGAGTTTTTTATATTTTTGGCAGAAAGCCACATAGCGTTTGGGTTCCAACCATTTTCTGATCCTGCGTGTAATATTGTGATTCTCTTCCCTTTATTTGATGGTGCTTTTGTTTTACACTTATCAGAGGAATCAGACCATCCTTTGGAAGGGGTGTCATGCGTGTCAAACCACGTCTCGTCGAGGTAGAGTATTGGCCGATTTTCAGACCGTTATTTTCTTATTGACGTTATATATTCGGAACGCCAGTTTATTAAACGTGTGGATTCCATTATTACTTGTCTCTTGTCAATTTTGCGATATTTAAAGCCCAGAGCTCGCCAAAGAGTAGTGAGGCCACAGTTGATCTGAGTTTCGTCATTGATGAGCCGCTGTTTCAGACTTTTGATTGTAGGGACACGCTGCTCATCGTACAGAGTATAGATTTTTCGCCTTATCAAAACTTTTTCCCAGTCGTCTAGACTTTTTGTGACACTGGAATCTTAACGCTTTTTTTCTTGATTTCATGGAATTTTCAACAATTCGTCTAACTGAAGCAAGAGGCACCTTCGTCAAATTACTGGTTACTCTTGTTGCACCACCCGCGTTATATCCTTGCTGAAATAAGGAACTATACACATTTTTTATAATGATTTTCGCGTCACAAGATAAGTGATTCTTCTTTAACGAACCACTGGAAGAAGCACTATTACTTTTTATCCACAGACGCCACATACTGCCTATTTTGTACGTTGGGGTATAAAATATTTGCTATTGTCTGTAATAACAAATAAATGTTATAAAATTATTGCACGCCGTAACACAAGTGAACACTTCCAATGAAATACAAAGACTAAAATGAACAAGAAATGTAAGCTGTAATCCTCTACAATCCCTCTCTGAAAAACAAAATTACCTGAATCAGGTCCTTTTACATTTATGATGTGCATCTCGGATTTTACAACTTAAGGGTTGGTTTTATTATAATCCTTTAGTCAATACCATTTATTGTGAAAACTACTATAATTGTTTCACTTCTCCTTTAAAAGTAAAAATCATCTAGAGCATCGTATAGAAAACGGCCAACAGCGCCTAATTTCAGAACTATTGGGTAGTGAAAGGAGGAATTTACTTCGGTGCCGGGTAAAGAGCTACATATGACCAACCACCGTAATGTTTTCTTGTTTTATAACAGAGTGTGGGATAGGTACATATTATTTTGAATTGAAATAACTAATATTTTTATGAATCAAGGTCTGATCAGTAATATATATTTTTTTCTCAAATATTAGTCAGTAAAAGAGTTTTTTGACATATTAAAAAGTCTGTAAGATAAATGGTTGGACATATCCAATACTATTTTCTCAGTGCCCACATATCAAATTTTGCAGTTTGTAATTTATTTTGGACAAATATAACAAATAACTACAATATCCCCTTTTGAAATTTTTTGTCATTTGATCCGGAATATTATGTAGATCATTTAAGAAAAGATTCTAAAAAGAGCCTGAAAAATAGCAAAAGTTAAAAACAATAAATAAAACAAAGTAGATGTTTAGATTTTTTAAATATCTGGAAAAATATTCAAGATTCAAGATTAAATTTGCTAAAAAAAAGTTCCCATTTCTGGAACTGTATCTCCATTCTTTATTATTTTTACAGAGGATTTGCTCTAATTTGTACGATGTTGCCACAACGTAATAGACGGTGCAGGATATCGGAATTTATTAACAGAAATAATTAAATCCTATAAGGTTCTTGAATTAATTGTTACTTTTTGCAATAAATGTTGAATCTCTTTATACTTCCGAAACAGTATAATTCATTGTACATGAAATATGTCTAGAATGTTCTGGATAATCCAAAAATTAAATAAAATATAGGGTGTTGTATTTGAAAACACACTAGAAATACGAATCGACAGTCAAGACTCAAAATGTTTTAAAAATCTCTTGTTTCAGGTTAAAGAATATGAACTAAGCGAAGTTTTTCACCACGAAGAAGACGAAAACCAATACGAAGTTTTGAAAATGGAACATTTACCCCACAACTCCATAAACGTGTTTAACGGCAACAACGACATCCAAACGGCCATCGAAGAAGAACGCGAAGAACAAGAACAACACATCAAATTAAAACCGAAACCTCTGAGGCCGCTCAGACAATTTACACTGTCTACTCCCTATTCGACGACCCCTTTGAAAAATGATTACTATGCCGTGGACGACAGAATGTCGAATACGATGTAAGTATCCATTAATAAAGTCGCGCGATCAACAAGTGAGACCAAACGAATTTTTTACTTGGTTGAGCTAGAAAACTTCATTTCACGTTGAGGTTTCATTTTGTTTTATTTATGTATATAGGATATTGGATAAATAACGTTAAACAAAGGAGGGTTCTGGGATAATCCGAAAAAGTTAAACGTGCTTCCAGTTCTCCTATAAAAACTTTCCAACAATTTATATACCCTTTAATTAAAGACATTAATCTTATTCAAAACATGGCATATCTAATCTCCATAATACAGTATCCGCCAAATTAAACAGTACCTACCGAAAATAAAAATAAAAATTAATTTTTAATACTGATTCCAGTACTTGGATTTTTCTTTCTCCATTTCTTTTCTTAGTTTTCCTAATATTGCGCTGCTGGTGATCCCACAGGATGGTTCCGGTCCAAGATATGGGGTTTCGGCTCCTTTTTTACCACCTTATCTGCTGTTTCGTACCCTTCTATTCCTAAGCGTCCTGAGACCCATAGGAGGGTGACATTGTTCTTCTGGCCTTGTTCATTTAGCTTGCCTAGGCATTCCCAAACCATCTTTGAACTGATTATATTTGAGCTCAGTGCTTTGATGGCTGCTTGATTGTTCGACATAATCACAATTTCTTTTCTGCGGTAGTTTCTTTCTATATTAAATTCCGCACATGTTTCTATGGCGCGGATTTCTGCTTGAAAGATGCTTGGGTATGTGCCCAAGCTTTCTAAGCATTTGGCTCTCGATCCAAAGATTCTTTATTCTTTATGGCATTCTGGTTTAAATTCTGTATGGTGTCTTCTTCCTATTCAGATTTAGTAATCAACAATCAATCAATTGGGGCATTTCCCAAGTTTGATCAAATTGAAGTGATCGAAGTTTTTCCCTGATAATTCCTTCTTTGATCATTCCATATATTGTTTTTTTCCTTACATTGCAGCAGTGTGGCAGGTTCCCGTTGCTCCAGATTCGCTCTTGTGCCCCAATGCTTATTTAATAAAGTTCTTTATTAACAATCTGGTAATCTCTAATTACTACATGGTGTCAGTTGAAAAAACATCAGAAACATAAAGAGGAAAGAATAGTGTTTTTATGAGCACAGGAAAGAAAAATAAAAACCACTTTGAGGTTAAGCTTTGAAGAAAAAAGGCCACGTGTAAAATAAAAGAACAAGAACATTTTTAGCAAATAACTTTTAGCAACTAACTAGTAGTAGTGAAAATAAGTAAGGTATTATGGCTTCTTTTAAACCACCAAATAACCTAAAATTCGATGAGGACATAGCAAAAAACTTTGAACAGTTTCATAATAGTTTCAAGTATTACATGGGGAGAGGAGGCCCAGGTTGTATTTGAACTAGAGGATGATAAGAAAAAAATATATAAAGAAGTAATTCAAGCCTTTGAGAATAACTGCGCTCTTGTTAAAAATGAAACTTATGACAGGTACAAGTTCTTCAACAGGCTAGAAGGAGATAATGAAGACTTTGAACATTTTCTCACGGATATTAAAACTTTGGTAAAGCCGTGCAATTTTGGCACTCTTGAAAACAGCCTGTTAAAGGACAAGATTGTAATAGGAATTAAAAATAATGAGCTGCAAGAAAGACTATTAAGAACACCAAATTTAGATTTAAAAACAGCAGGAGAATATTGCAGGGCTGCAGAAATGAGCAAGAAACAGTTAAAAGCACTTAATAATGAGAAAGCAATAGATGCAGTAATGAAGAAGGACTTCAAGAGAGAAAACAAGTTAAGAAATAAAAGTCAAGCAGTAGCAATACAGAAGAAATGTCAATTTTGTGGCAGGATGCATAAGCCCAGCTTATGGGAAGATATGTGTTGTGTGCAAAAATCAAAATCATTTTGCTAATGTCTGCAAATTTAGTCAGAGGAAAGTGCATGAACTTTAGGAAGTGGAAAGTGATAGTGGTAGTGATGTAGGTGTTTACTTACAAATTGACTGTATAGTAGTAGATTCTGTAGAAAAACATGAAAATAAATGCTGGATAGAGATGGTAAGTGTGCATGATGTTGACATACCTTTTAAGCTAGATACTGGCAGTGAGGTTTCTATTTTGCCACATAAATATTTTTAAAAAATTGATGAAAGTAAAACCACTTTAGTAGATAGTGATACTGTTCTAGTAGTATATGATGGCAACAAAATAAGACCTCTTGGGACAGCAGTTTTGGACTGTAATGTTAAAGATAATAAAACAGAAATTAAATTCATTATAGTTCAACAAAACAACACTGTACCTATTTTGGGCCTAAGGGATTGTGTTAGTTTAAACTTGATAAAAAGGGACTACTGTACCATGTTCAATGTATAACAATAACAATGTTTATAACAATGCTTATTTAATAAAGTTCTTTATTAACAATCCGGTAATCTCTAATTACTACAGCCACAGCCCCATATGTGGTTAAAGGTCTCACTATTGCCGTGTAATCATAAAAATCTTTCCAATTTTTCTGCTACAGTAATTTTCCTTTTGTACAAACATTGTGAATAAACAATATATCTCGTAAGCTAACTCCGCGCTCATAAAATAATAAAAACCTGGCGATGAATTTTATTGTCATGCTTAATTTAACAGTACAGATGTTATCGATGTATTAAATGAATTATTTTTATTATCTCTACTAACTTTTTACCAGCTCTCCCTTCGTCACTGTTCCCCTGTCGTCGTCGTCGTCGTCGACCATTTTATGATGGTGCTTTTATTACGAAAAAATGTGAGACTATCATCTCCTCGAGCTCGAAAGATATCTCGGTTGCTTTTAACAAGAGTTTATCTCGTTTATTTTCGTATTATTTGAATAAAAAGGATCTAAACGACGAAAGTATCACCGAAAGGATGTAAGACGACTTACAGTACGGATAACAAAAAATATATACTTTTATAAACGATGTGGGTTTGGTGGAATGAGATGTTTTAGTCTTTCGAATAAAGCATTTTAACGTTTTTGCTTCTAAATTGTATACATGGCTTTTTTGTACTGAAAAACAAGAAAAAACTTCTCGAAATCATTGAAAAGTGGATAAACAAAAGTTTTTATTGGCACTTTAGCTTTGGGTATAAGATAATTTTGTAAAATAAAACCGCCAAGTAGGTCAATTCAATTCTAAAAAAAAGCAAGGATCGTCTAGTCCTTTTCAAATTCAATTTGTGGCTAATCACAATCATGCTAAAAGAACAAAAATTGTTAAAAATTGTAAAATGACATTAATCAACAATAAAGTGACACAATTTGAATGTAATCATATTAATAGTTATTTATTGTACAAGACAATAAAATTGTACTTTATCCTTGAGAGCGTTTTTTAGCGTCTCTACGCTAATTATGCTCCAGAAGATTTTATCGTCGTGTGCAATACAAAATATTCTCTACAGCAAGACTTCAGGTGAAAAATATTATTTCAAAGAAAATTGTAATATTGGGCACAAAAATCGCAATTGTGTTGCTCTGTTGCTAGGGTTATGAATTACTCTTTGAACAAATGTCAAACACATGTTACGTTTTTGAAATGGACTCAAGAAAAGGAAAGTAAATGTCCGAAATTACCTTCCAACGAACTCTTCAGGCAACTGCAAAATGTTCTCTCTGGAGTTTGTAATATTAGAATATCTGTTGGAAACAGATTAAGGAATTTTGGAATCAGACCCAGAATGCCTGTTACTGCTCCATTGTTAACCAGAGCACACCATGTAGCACGTTTAAGGTTCACAGGAGAACACAATTGGGATATTAACGATTGGGCTAATATTCTTTTTACGGATAAATCAAGATTTTCACTTTTTGGATGCGATAGACGTATTCCAGTTTATAGACGCGTAGGTGAGAGATTTGCTCAGTGTAACAGCCAGAAATTATGGAGGTGGTTCGATTAAGATTTGGGGAGGCACGGAGGCCGCACGGAGTTAATCGTGTTTCGTAGGGGATCACTGACAGCTGATCGGTATATAAGGGAGGTTTTTGAGGAAAATGTAGTGCTATTTGTTCCAATCATTGGAGAGAATTTTATTCTAATGCAAGATAACACTCGCCCGCATGTTGCCAGAATAACAATGGAATACCTTCAAGAGGTTGGTATCCAACTTTTAGATTGATCTGCAGTTAGTCCAGACTTAAACCCAATTGAACATATTTGGAACTACCTGGACAGACAACTTTGATGAGCTGGAAAATGTTCTAATAGAAGAATGGGAAAATTTGGATTTGGATTACATAAGTGACCTGGTAAGAAGCCTTCCACTGAGAATGAGAGATGTTATTAGAACCAGAGGTGACAATACCAGATACTAAAATGTTAAATTTATCGCTTTGTTACTTTGTATTTGTAACTTACAAGAAATTCTCCAAAAGAGATCGCGGCTAAAAAACCCTCTCCAGGGGGTGGTTCGACTCCAAGTTAATGCTCACTATAGAAAGGATTGGGATGTATAAGTATTGAGGGCACCACTATCTTTTGAACGCTATCGATTAAGCGATTAAGAAAGATAGAAACACCTTGTAATTACTTTAATTAAACAAAATAAAGAAGCAACTTGAAATAAAGACCGACCATGCTACACCCTTAAGACTTATAGTCTAAGGTATACAAATGAAACTATTTTTTTAAAATATAAATTATTTATTGAAAATGTAAGTACTTGCTGATAATGAACTGGAGTTGTAAAAAGTGGACTTAACTTTAGGTTTCTGTGCTGTCTAGGAGGGCGGCTTCAGCTTCTTCGTGGAGAGATGAAAGTTTCTTTAATGGTTCTGGCTGCTCGGGATGTAATAGTATTTCTTAACAGCTCAGAAGTGGTTTAAAGGACTGTCTACACATAAGCGGTAACTGGGCTCTAAATTTAGGGGTATCTTAGCGGTAACTTGACTCCAACTTAGCAATAACTTGGCTAAAACTTAGAAATAACTTGACGGTAACTCGACTCCAACTTAGAGGGTTGTATCTTTCAACAACCAAAAAGGAAATTCACAAGATGAGATACTTGACTCTTCAAGTCGGCCTGTTGGTCAACGAAAGGGGGTATCGTTGCTTAGCGGGTCTTTTAAATAGTCTTGCTCAGAACAGAAATCGTATTTGTGTTATTCGTCAGAAGAAATGCGTTCGTTATTCAATTCCAAGCGAGGGACGCATTTTTTGATTGGCCTCGTTCAAACAGATAAATAGTTAGCGTCTATAAGGGGTGTCTCGTGTGCAGTAGCATTAACAGTGAATCAGGGTCGGTTTTAACGGTAATAATAGCGGTATCGTTTACGGTCGGTAATAGTGCAAGGTGACATGACGATAGACATGTTACATATTATTTGATTTTTCTAGGATAATTGTTATTTTCATTATTTATGCCCATTATTTTTTATTTCCAATTTTAATTAAATAAACTAGTTTGAAACATAATTCCAAATTAATTTCCCAAAAAAATGAAAAGGTGTTAATAAACTTTATACATAAATCACGCGATACTTATGCGATACATTTTGTGACGATTATCATCTGGAATTTGAAAAGGTACACAATAATTTAAACTTAGATAAATTAAATCATTAAAGTGATTTATTACATATACTCATTAAAATTTTCTGTATACCAAACGACATTCCTAGATGTAAGTTGATAGAATTTGAGGTTGGTACGGGATTTTTTTGCTAAATTCTTTACTGTCCCGTCGCCGAATACATTTTAATTAAATTTTTCCTTGTCGTCTATTTCAGAAATCAAGCCGACGATGCAACGCCCTCGGCGTCGATACCAGCAGTTTTGCCGCGAGGTAACAAAAACGCCATAATGCACAGCATAGCGGATTCGTATCTGGCGCACAAGGACAAGAAACACAAGAAATATCACAAAATTAAGAAAAGTTATCCGAAGAAATTTCGTAAGTTCTTTTAATAAGTAGGTATAGTGTTTTTCAAGACAAATGATTGACTGCAGTTAAGATACCTGAGGCAATTATGCATTATGTATGCCAAATTCGGCAATAAATATCCCCAGTTATCCGAGGGGATCGGATTATAATGATTTGAAATAGGTATAGCAGATAAAATTTTAAGCTTTTTTGGTCAAATTTATCAGTTTTCATTTCTCGTGAAGTCTTCAGTTGTATTTAATACCTAATACTTTGCTATTACGCTCTATCAGGACAGGTTATCACCTGTTTTACTTAAAATCATAAATTTAATACATAAATATCTAAAATACTGCCCTTAATACTATCCATGTTTATTGACAAGCTCTCTCCTACACAATGGGATAAAACAGGTTGCTTAAATGCAGTCAACCATTTCTCTTGTAAAACACTATAGTATTTTATTAGTGAAATATTTACAGCACTCTTCTTGAAAATCTTAAGACGATAGATTCAATCTCATTTTTATTTCGCCCTATATACACCTTTATATGGTTTTATTCAAATTTTTTGTCGTTTACACAGTTCTATCCAATTTCTTATTTTCCGAATTTGATTGTTTCTGGTAACTAGATCCCATCTCTCATTATTTATACATCCAGAACCATTCCTTGGCATAGCAAATATTAGTGAATTCCACGAGACCTCTAGTCTGCGAGAGTCTCGCATGATCTCGTCTCGTTTTCGAGACGAGACTTTTTTCGGTCTCGTATCGAGTATCGTGCGAGAGTCTCGCAAAAACATCTAGCTAGCTTTAAAAACAAAATATCTCAATTGGTTTGTCTTTAAAAAAATTGATTGTACTAACCCTTACTTTTTGGAAGTCCATCTTATTAAGAATAATAAAAAAAATAGAAAAATAAAACGAAGAGTTTTTTATTATTCTTAATGGTTTGTCTTTATTTTGACATTTCAGTTTGACACATTATTTGCTGTTTATTGTAATATGGATAATTGTAGAATGTTATAAACAACTGAGGTAAATTATTTGCATTAAAAATTAGTTTGTGCCAAAACTTTTAAGACATACGTTAAACCATTTTCAAATATATAATTCTTCAATATATTAGGAAACTTTCTTTTCTTGCATTTAAATATTAAAGCAAGTAGGCAAGAATTTCATACCGGAAAAAAACTACGTACAGGGTGTTTATTTTAATGTGACCCCCCTATTAAGTATTAACTTTTCTGTTTTTCTATTTAGACAAAAATTTATAATATTATAATTTTGTATTATACGCACCATTTTAAAGTAGATTTCGTGCATCAACTACTATTTTTAAATTCAGTTGTTTTTGAGTTACTGTCATTTGAAAAATGGCCATTTAGACAGCTTGAACGGCTGAGGCACCTAAACGATTTAGTCTGAAAAGGTTGGCGCAAAACAAAGAACTTAAAAAGGATTAAAATTATAAATGAACACCTTGTACATACGACGAGACTTCGAGACTTTTGCGAAACTCTCGCGCGAGGCGCGAGACGAGACGAAACTGCGGGTTGCGAGACGAGACTCGAGATGAGACTTTATATTTCGGTTGCGAGACGAGACGAGACGAGACTTTCTGAAAGTATCGTCTCGTTGGTCTCGTGGGATAAGCAAAAAGCTTATCCAAAGAATTTAAAACACTTAAAGACATTTGCAAGTGATATCTCTAAAAAGATATTTCAAGAGCTGCTGCAGGACCCACAAATCGTGATAGGACTACTAACTGGAGACAGTCGCCTTAATGGTCGCCTTAATGTACATATAAAAATAATTGAGTGTGCAGATTGAAATTTTTGCCAGGATAAGGATGAAACAGCTGAGCATATCTTGTGTAATTGCCGAGATATCTAGAGAGTAAGGATCAATAAAGTTGGTTTGCTTCAACTCGAGTCAATTACTACATTGGATACACGAAGGCTTTGGTCAAGAAGAAGGTGCTACAAGGCAAATGTGTCCCAAAGTGTTGTCAGTCGTGCATGGAATCGATATTTAGAAACTGGGTCTGCAGCGTCGAGGCATGGACGAGGACGAGAACGAGCTATAAGTCCTGCTCAATACCGCTTTAAAGCTGTAACTGCAAGAAGAAACCGAACATGTACTGCTTCGAGAATTAACAGCTTCTTTAGGCATGCTACCAGAAGAGTGATATCTAGTCAAACTGTTAGAAGAAGGTGGCATGTATGTAATTTAAGAGCTAGAAGGCGTAGTTCACATCCACCATTTTTGGTGCAATAGGCGACAATGACAAAATAAAATTACAGATTTTTTGAAATTATATGTACAATTACTTCTAAAAAAGTTTAGAATAATCATGCTGTGTACAGCCCAAGATATGATATTATAAATTGCAGCTGACTCGTCTGGTTTTCGTCAAGAAAAGGGACAATGTATTGGGTGTATCATAATTTATAGAGGAGGGTTGATAATGGTTTCCGGTTGGATTGCGATCATTTTAAGGGTTTTGTTTCAGGTGCGTTCTATTGTAAGGGGGAGGTTCGGTAGCGGTGGTAAGGGAGAGTCTAATAAGGGGTTGATTTTAAGGTTCGTAAGGACGGTAATCTAAAGAAAGGTAGCATGGCGATAGACACTAAAGATTGTAGAGATAGTCAACAAAGTTGGAACATCTTGCAGATTGTTTTTTCTATTTAAGCATTCCCTAAAGCGTGCTCTTTCTGTATTTATTCAGTGCTCTTGTTTCAGGTCCACCGCGTGACTGTAGAGTATCCGACTGGTCGCCGTGGAGTTCCTGCAGCAAATCCTGCGGTATCGGAGAGATGCAACGTCGCCGAGAGGTAACCAAACACGCTAGAAGGGGAGGACGACTGTGTCCTCCTTTGGTGGAGACGAAATGGTGTGGATCGGCAAGATCATGCAACAAACAATATTTTAATTGGTAATCGAGAGACGTTATTTTTATTTTGAGTGTGTATATCTATGTGAATAAATGCACTGTTCTGTGTGTGTGTTCCGCGTGATCGGTGTGACTCCGGGTTTTTTGGAACTTATCGAGATTACTGTTTCGGGAATGGAGGAAGACGTGAAACGGTGAAGCGGTCACACGACAAAAAGAAACGACGAAAACTTGAATACACATCAATATTATAAGTATTTTTAAAAGATAATAATTAAATCTTAAGAAAGGACAATCGACTGTTTTTGCTAAAACTAACATTTGTTTCGCGTACTGATGCAAAACTTAAAAAAATGTATTCAAGGATAATATATTTTAGGGCTGTCGTTGTATTCACATTTATACTTTTTTGCTGCATCGATAATTTAACTGTATTTGTCTTTCTGTATGGTAAATGTTTTGTTTAAGGTAATGTCAAAAATGTACAGAGCGGGCAACAGAACACAGTCTACCCCGATATTCGCCAGTAATACCTAGATTTTAAAGAAGTTAGAAAACACGTCGGCATGGCATTTGTCAACCCCTTCCTATCAACTTCACCAATCCTTATTTTTAAATGGGGAATATACCATGTACCGTTTTAAATTGATTGAGACTTTTTTAGCAAAAATACAATTCTGTTCTTTTAGTAATCACGTGTTTGAAGTATATTCAGACTGATTTCAGCAAGGCAATCGATAAGGTTAATCTATACATATTACTTCAGAAGTTGTAAGCTACGGACTATCAAATGATCTACTTCGTCTACTTAGAAGTTACTTATAGCGTTTTCGGGTAAAATGATCTGAAATCGCTCCCAGATTGATCGAAAATCTATGTGGCTCGGAAAAAGAGTGACACAGTTCTGTGACAGAACGTCATTCACCCGAACAAGAGTTGATTCGATTTACTTTTGGATAACTGTGATAAATTTCAAAATATTAAAAATGGAAAATTGGAAAACTTTACGAAAGTGTGGGAGAACCGCTCAGAAAGGGCCAAAATCTAGATTTACAGAATATAAAATGTAGGTACCTAGTACCTATAAAATTTTCTAATTTTTCCTATTTTCCACCTTTCCTTGAAAATAAGGAAACCCAACTCATTGTCACTATATTCTGAAGACGATAAAAAATTCATAAGCAAAAACTCTTCTCTATTTTTTGAACACTACCCGCCATATTTGCTCTGCATCTGTTGATCTGACTCTCGATCTCAGATCAACTCCGATTAACCCGAGAGCGATCCAGTCGATCAGCCGAACAAGAAAATCGACCATGCTCGGCGACCAATCAGGCCAACCGAACATTCTCGGAGCACTCTGAGAGCGACCCAGAGCACCCAGCCGAAAACGCTATTAGAAAACAGATGATAACTAACTGTAGTAAATGAGGATTGAAAGTTCTCAAATAGACTTTCAAGAAGATGGAAGCGGACAATTTGAGACCAACAACAACGCTTCAGTGGCAACCCGTTTGAATAAGAAACCTTTGAATCTTTAATTGGTAAACATTCTAGTATTCAACAGGCAAATTCTGGAGTGCCTCAAGGTTCCAATCTCGGACCACTGCTTACTCACTAGTACGAGTGATTTTTTCTTCAAAATGACGAGATGTTCATTTAAGGCCATTATACAATGGACGTAACTGTAAACGTAAGGTTGCATGAAATATGCGCACATCAGAGTAATTTCCCCCAAGTATACGGCAAGAGATGATCAACAGAAAGAATTAACCTTAAAACCATCACAGGGGTCACAGAAAATGACTGAATACGCCACATTATTAGAAACGTCACTGTCGTCCAAACAGATTTTTGCTTTATAGTAGTTAATTTGCATTGAAGATTTTTACATTATGTATTTTCTTGTTTATGAGTTATTATGCTAAATAGAAATATTATTATCGTTAAGGAATATTTCGAGTCGAATTTAAAGAAGTTTTATTTTGTTTTAAATGAAAAAGTTTGTTTTTTAGGTTAAGTAATAATATTTTAATTTTTTCTCGCTTTAGAAGAAAATAAAACTTCTTTAAATATAACTCGAACTATTCCTTAACGATAATAATGTGTTTATATAGCACTATAATATCAAAAACTTTACAAAAAACAAGAAAATGCACAATACAAAAAACGTCAATGTAAACTAACTACCATAAGGCCACAGTTTGTTTGGATAAAATGCTATGACTTATGTCAAGCAATGGCGACAGTGACGTCACAATAATGTGACATGCATCTAACGAAATAACCTCAAAATCACTTGATATCAAATTTTTGTTAATTTCCTGATATTTGGACGCCAGGGACTTCCTGAATGATATAAAAATAAATGAGGAAAAAAAATGGTATCAATATTTTATAAAAATTATGCAGTGGTAGACGTTTCAAGGTTGGCAATGAATTGCTGAACTCGTCCATTACAAAACATTTATTTGCCAATTTGAAGTATTTATAGGTTGTGTAGTGAAAGGGAGGAGATTGTCTGTATCGTAAAAATTGTATCTCCCTAGAACAAAAACGTGTTTCCTAATTTCCTTAAAATCTAATAAATACTGCCAAATATCATAGTGGACTGTTTTTTATGTTTCACTTTGTAGAGATTTTGTTAAAAAGTATTTTAAATAGCATCAATATTTTTGCTTCACACGGATTTATGTGTTGTAGTTTTTGTATTTTGCATAAAACTACCAACTAGTTTTAATAGACTCTATAGCAAACCACCAAAAATATTACAAAGAGCATTTACCTTAATGGAAGACACTGTTTACAACACAGGATGTAAGTAGTTTTTACATCCTCAATAGTAAAATTAGCTAGTTATTTCCAACTAAACAATATGGTATTGAAATTTGTAATAATTCGGAAATACATATTAAAGAATCAATCAGGGATTTTGAAAAAGTCATTTTAGATGCCTTTTACTACAAGTTTTATAATCGGTCTGCGAAAAATCAATATCCAGTTTTTAGCAATTGCAAAACACATTAAAGTAAATAAAATAGGTAGATATTTTATTCCAATTAAAATATTCTTTGTTGGTGACCAGGAAGACCATAAATATCAAACAAAAACGAAAAAGATGATTAAAAGATTTATTTAAATTTGTTTATATATTTCATATACTGTAACCAAATGACATATCGTCATTAAACTTAGTTTTTCTGGTCTGGTAACATTCAGAACACTTTTTCCTGATCCCTGCTGCTATGCTGCTGTTTAATCTTCTCTTTTTTGAGTTAGTAATCAAAGATTTTAGAAATACATAGAGTACTATCGTCAACGAAAGTAGCTTGACATGGCTAGGGCCAGTTTTCGTTGAAACTATAAATTCCATGTTACCGGCTCACTCTTGAAATACTAGACTAAGTAATAAATAAACATCGTCCAATAATAAATAATGATAACAAAAAATGTCTTAAATGTAGCATTCTAAAAGATTTTTTCAAAATTATAAAGTATATTCTTTAGATAACTGCCATTTCAATTAGATAAGTGGAATATTAATTTTTTTGTTACAAAATGTAAGTGTAGAGCGATGTACTGTTCTTAAACTATAAAATTATTTTGTTATTACCATGTATACATTAAATGACGGAATCAAAGATCTATTTTGAAGAAACTTACATTATGTAACATGAGGAAAAATGTTATCTGCAAAAAATCAAAGAAATGGAGCTTTGTAGGTACTAAGTTTATAAAAAATGAAGAAACTGGATACTCTGTTAAACTCACATTTTTCTAAGTAATTAATTTTCAAATGTCAAATCTTATAAAAAAATAATAAACATAAAAGTAACTTAGATACTCTCGGAATCTGCATAATCCAACAAGATCTGGTGTTTTTTTTATTTCCGAAACAAAAAGATCTTGTATATTTTATGCTACAAATTCCAGAAAGAAGGTTATCAATAATAGTAGTTTGTGCAACAAGTGCGCAAAGTGATACTTTTCCCACGAGTGAAGAAGTTTGCATATCGAACAAGTGGGAAAAGTACTTTGCGCACATGTTGCACACAATACTTTTTCTTCGATCACGATTATAATAAGTAATTAAAATAAGAAACTTATTTGAAATCTGTAACCATTTTTATTATTAGGTAGGTATATTACAGGATTGCAAAATAATAATTATAACACTTAATTTAACCCAATTTAAATGATTATATTGAAGTTAACTAAATTTAAGACAAAAACAATAAACATTTTTATTTGAAATTATAATTTATGGTAAAATTTGAGCAATTTTGAAGTTTTATACCAGGAGTCTCTCTATTTTTTACCAAATTCTCGGTAAGTGTTGAAATATTTGCCAATGATGTGGAAGGTTTTTCTTTTTGATTAATTGGGTAGTCT
The DNA here is from genome assembly GCA_035357415.1 of Ophraella communa. Lineage (NCBI taxonomy): Eukaryota > Metazoa > Arthropoda > Insecta > Coleoptera > Chrysomelidae > Ophraella > Ophraella communa. The sequence goes on along the minus strand of CM068994.1, from coordinate 24,522,890 downwards.
ACTGTGTTTACAATTTTATTGGCTATCTCTATTTTATTGGTGATGGCGTCATCGACATAGCCTTCTGCAATATTGCTTGATCGCCATCCACCATGGCGTTTAAGAGTTAATAAATCTCCTCCTGCGTTTACTAAAATAGTTGCAGAGGAGCGTCGAAAAGAATGGCCAGTATAAAGATTAGGGTTCGGCAATTGTAAAAATTCTGCCACTTGTTTAGGCATATTGCCAATTTTGTTAATTCCGACAATTATTTGCCTTGTGCATTTACCCCCTTGATAAGTCACAAGCAGGCGTCTGTCAATGCGTACTTTTTGTAGATACTAAAAAATTCTCCAGTTACCGTAAAGGATCTTTCAGTTTTAGTTTTCGTACTTCGAAGCTTAACCAATAGAGCAGTCCCTAAATCTTCCATGTCATCTAATTTTAAATTCCACAATTCTTCTCTTCGACAGGCACCAGTTAAACCGATCGCAAGGACAGTCTAGAAGTTAAAATAATCATTTTTAAATAACTTATTTTATAAATAATGAAACGTTTATTTACCTTTGTTAATAAATATTTATAATCAGGTGCTTCTTTCAAAAATTTATGGAATTCTTCAGATGTTAACGTTTTTGATTTTTTTATGCTTGTAATTGTCATTTTGTCTTTTCAGAAATGCTTTTAATTTCACATATTTCGAAATATCCACATTGTTTTTGATACTTAATTTACTTCGCAACATTGAATATTGGGACCATAGTGTCGAAGCTTTATAAGATTTTGTTTGTTCTTAAAAATAAGCAAGCAATACTATCAGAAAATGATAGTATTTCTTTATTTTCTTTCCATTCCATAAATTTTCGATAAGCGCATTCATACCTTTCTCTTGATTTTTCTGGCAAAAGGTTTAGAGTTGTATTCAAAGCAATCTCCAAAATTTCTGGTGGTGTGTTTTTCATATATTCATCTTCTGAATATGAATTATTATCAACTACTTCCATTATACTTTGAAACAATTATATAATGATTCGTCGCGTTGTCAAATATTTAGATTAAAAGTTTATATAAATTCTTATGTACTATTTTTCTATAAAAATAATTAAAACTATTTAAATGTGGCTAACGTCAAAATATATGTTACAAATCACGAACTGTCAGCCTCTTACAGGGCCTCCTACGATAGATGCGTGGGAGATCTAATAGGTTATAGGTATGCGCATGTTCAGAATGCGGTACAGAGAATTCGTACGTGTACTCTATAACAGAATAGAAAGGAAATTTCTTTCTATGTTAGGAACACAAAACAGTCTAACAGTCTAACATCCCAGACTTTAGATTGTTTTGTGGGTTAGACTGTTTTGTGTTCCTAACATAGAAAGAAATTTCCTTTCTATTCTGTTACAGAGTACACGTACTGCACACTTTTCCGCACAGTGTACGAAATTACTAACTTTGCATTGAAGTAAGCCCTGTCTATTTACATTATTTTCATAGTGATCGTAGAAAAAAATATTAAACGTAGGTTTTTTAAATAAATAAGGGAACTTTTTGGAAGAGTATTCAGTTCTTCAGACTATTTAAGTACCAGCAAACAAAATAACGCACAAATGTTAATTTCATTTTATGATACAAATCTAAAAATTTCGCACAGCTGGATTCCGCTTTCATCAAAATTATTTATTTTTAATTATCAATTGCGTATTATTTTATAAAAAATGTGTGTATATATATCTAGATAAACAGCCGTTCATAATTAAGTCAAGCAAGACATTTGACTAGTTTGTATGACGTTGAGTTAAAATTAGCCTATTGGGGAAGAGTTTAATTAAAAGTTACAACCTTTTTAAAAAAGCTTTTAGCTATTAAAAATATAATCTTGCTTTTCCTTGATAATTTTTAACTATTTTTAATACTCAATTTGCTTGTATTTGAACTTACAAATGTAATAATTTAATTAAACTACTTCTTGACTAAAAGTCCAAGAGTTAGCTGCAATGCTATATAAGCAACACAATCTTGAATTAATACTATAATCAGCAATGGTGAACACAAACGATACTGGCTAGCTCTTGGTCTACATGGATACTATAATTTTATACCAAAAACTGTAAAAACAAATTACTTTTTTTTGTACATATAACATAGATGCAGACCTTAGTAACTAGTGCAAAAGTCAATGGAAATTTCTATGAAAAAAAAGTGTTTCTATTTAGATTTTATTATTTCTTATATAAATATTCACAAGGAAGATAATTTAAAACCGATAACCTATACTAATTTAAAACAGCATTAATCCCATCTTAAACCAAATAACTTCTTACTTAATAAAATTTAAATATCTAGGCTAAGTTGATGATTAATAAATATAAGTTGTATATGAATGTATAATTGTACCTACTAATTAAATGGTTTTTAGTTTTGAACATTTCTGGCTCATATTATGTACTCTCATCAAAATCAATAAACGTTATATTTAGATAAATTTTAGTTTCATTTCCATTCTTTTCATCGAATCCAGCATACTATAAATAACATCTTCGAAAAAATTGCTAGTTATTGGATATTTTCCACAACTTAACAATAAAATCAAAGCGCTGGTGAAGTAATTGAAGGTCGTAGTTCGGTAGCAGCCGAATTCCGTAAAGGTCGTACAAAATCAGCAGTGCCACAAAACAGTAATGCAATACTGTCATGTGGGATATCGGCATAGACAAGTCCTTTAAATGAGGTTCAGTGGCAGTGGTGGTATGATGAACTGGAACACCTTAGAAAAAAAGGCATATAACCAAGCGAAAAATATGAAACTCGATGAGTTATGAGCCGAATACAAAGCTCAACTCATAGAATACAAAAAAAGTTCTCCGATGAAAACAAAAATAGCTTGGATTGTTTACTGCAAAGTCATAGAAGACTTGTCTTAAGCGGCAAGGCTCTAGAAAGTACTTTCTTTAAACCCACATAGACAACTAGTCATTCTGCAAAAAACAAGGACTATTTAAAACCCAAAAACGTTAATACGTGGGTTGCCTTTTACATCACCATTTTTTTCAAATGGAACCCCCCCCCTTTTTTTCAATTTCCAAATTGCCTTTGCTGAGCTGATTCCAAAAATCTATAATATATTGCTTCAAATTGGTAAAGGGTAAGTAAGAAGGCAAAAAAAAATATGAAAATTGTTTATGGAACGTAATACGTGTTACTAAATGTAATAAACAAATTAAATGGAATGATGTAGTTATGCAATTAATGTGATACACTTCCAAAAACAAACAAACAAACGAAAATTTACAATAAATATTCAAATTGTTCTCCATTGACCGTTAGACAATGACTGAACCGGGCATTATTTTCGTCCCTAACATTCTGTAGCATAGCGGGTGTTATGCTCTGTATTTCTTATCTGATTTGGTCTTGTAGTTGAGGGATATTTTCAGGTCTGCTTGAGTATATTTTAGATTTTAAATAACCCCATAAAAATAAGTCTAATGGGCTCAGATCAGTTGATCCATTCTACTGGTCCCCTTCTTCCTATCTACCTTTGTGGAAAAGTTGTGTTTAAAAAATCGCGCACAGCTACTGCGAAATGATATTTGAATATCAGGAAAAAGCTGGATCAGATCAGGAATTATTGTATTTTGTAGGAAATCCAGATATAATACTCCTGTTAAGTTTTCATCAAAAAAATATGGACCAATAATTATTGTATTTCTCACAATTCCAGCCCATACGTTAGTTTTTTGTGGCGTTTGCGTATGGTACTGTTGCATCCAGTGTGGATTTTAATCAGACCAAAAACGGGTGTTTTGCCGGTTAACCATTCAAATAAAACATTGCCTCGTCCGAAAATAAAACGTTATCAATGAAATCGTTATTTTGGTTCATCATATACTCGCAGAATTCTTCGGTCAAAGTCGTCTTCAGCCAATTCATGGATGAGACGTACTTTATAAGGATGGTATTTTACCTTTTTGAAAATGTTTGATACTGAAGACTTTCCAATACCAAAATCCCTAGATAATCCTCGCATTGTACAGTGTGGATTTTCTACAGCCGACAAAATTATGTCTTGTTGAATATTTTCATCAATTTTTGGTCTACCTTGCTTTGCTGCATGCCTCACATGTCCTAATTCTTTGTATTTTCGCTCTATTCTACTTACCGTAGATTGTGAGATAGTTCACGATCAGGGGCCCGATCCTGGAAAATGTCACTAGTGACAATGACAAAAAATGTCGCTTGCAAACTGGCAACGTTGAAGTGGCATTAAATGTCTCTCGTAAAGTAGTGGAGACTTTTAAAGTCGCGAGAGACTTTTTTCCGATTCGGCGCATTAAGTTACTGTCAAAGGTGTTTTCATGAAGGATAACCTTATTTTTTTAACCTTCAAAAAGTTACGATTAAATACGTGGTGGTCAAAGTTTTTATAAGTTATTAAAAATGGACTTAAACATCTTTCTGAACATGTTAAATGATTTAGAAGAAAATGAGGACGAAGAAGAGGTTGTAAGAAGGAGGAGGACCCCCCCCCCAGTGGACCCATTCAGTTTGAGTGATGTTTCATTCATAAAACTACTTCGGCTTGACAAAAATTCGGTTAGAAATTTGTTAGTGCCATTGTTGAGCCCTTTCATGGTCCAAGCCCCTCGTCAGTCAGCCCTGACTATTGAAACGAAGAACGAGTAGAACGGTTTCAACGGGAGTACCAACCATAAATAGAAAAAGTTACTCAATATTCTTACCTTTTCAAGAATAGCAATTTTGTGCCTCCGGTCGACTTTTTTATTTGACATTTGACGACTAGCGACATTTTTTGTCATTGTCACTAGTGACATTTTTCAGGATCGGGCCCCTGGGTGCATTTCATAGAATACTCGGCATCTTAGACAAGGAAAGAGAGAGGACTGCGCATTGGAATCAATTTATGTAACCCATTTACCACCAAACTAATGGCGGACAATATTGACATAGGCATATCATACAATTTTTCTTATACGATTATTAAATAATCATTTTCATTATTTCGTATTACAAATCTAATTTAAAAAAGTCTTTAAATATGTACTGCTCCAAAAAAAAACAACAATCATTTTAAAACATATTTATTTAACAAATATTACAATTTTAATCTATTTTATCTATTTTAAATATATGTTTTGGATCACTAATAAAAGTTGTAAGATACAATTATTAAGAATAATGCTGGATGTTCTTGATAGTTTATCAAAGTAGTTGTATAACAATATGTAATTTCATTTAATGTGTTTATTACGTTTATTCGTTATTTTCATTTTTGCCCACCCTGTACCAATTTGAAGCAACATATTATACATTTTTGAAATCAGCTCAGCAAAGGCAATTTGTAAATTGAAAGAAAAGGGAGGGTTCCGTTTGAAAAAATGGTGATGACGTTATTACAAGAAAGTGGTTCACCCTGTGTATTAGATTAAGATTTGAAACAATAGTAAATTAAAATCAAAAATCGACCTGTTTCGGGAATTTCTAACTTTATTGTTCATTCAGTCAATAATGAATGTATGCGTTACTTTATGGACGCACTGTATAATTATATACAGTAACCGAAATAATGAATTTATTCCATATGGCTTTTCCACACTGTATAACGTTTAAAGGAAACGCAATTTAGTCTCAAAGAACCGGCAAAAATCGTACCAACTTTTCATCCGAAGCAATTATTATTCCTTCAACGATAAATATAACCAATTATCCCAATTATATCAATATTCTACACGCATTTAAAATAACTCACTCCCCTCGTTAATTCTTATTCATGTATTCAAAAGCAAACATATTACTTGAGTCGTCGGCTGTGTCGCATGTCACTAGATTGACTTTCCACTACTTCCTCCTATTTTCCTTTACCATATAATAACGTCATTAATGATGTAAAGTAAATTATCATCCCCTTGCATACGCCATGCCAGCTTGCGATTCTATACGATTAGAAATATGATGTCAAACAATTTGTGAATCATTAAATTTATGCGACGAGATTTAATGAATTTTAATTAGGTGCTGTTTCGATTAAGAGGCTCTAAACTGTAATAATTAATTATTAAGCTTGTAATATATCAGAAGAACCTATCTGGATATAGCATTATTAACAGGTCGGCTGAAAAGTCTCCGGTCTACCATAGTAAAACACAATATTTTGACAAAATTCTTTTTTTTTATTCAACATAGTTGCCTTCAAGGGCGATACAGCGATTATAGCGACCTTCCAACTTTTCGATACCATTTTTGTAGTACTCCTTCGGTTTGTCCTCAAAATAGGCTTCAGTTTCGGCGATTACCTCAGTATCAGAGCCAAATTTTTTTCCCGCGAGCATTCTCTTCAGGTCAGAGAAAAGGAAAAAGTCGCTGGGGGCTAGATCTGGAGAATACGGTGGGTGAGGAAGCAATTCGAAGCTCAATTCATGCAATTTTGCCATCGTTTTCGATGATTTGTGACACGGTGCATTGTCTTGATGAAACAACACTTTTTTCTTCTTCATATGGGGCCGTTTTTTCGCGATTTCGGTCTTCAATCGCTCCAATAATGCACAGTAATAGTCGCTGTTGATAGTTTTTCTCTTTTCCAAATAGTCGATGAACAATATACCGTGTGTATCCCAAAAAACTGAGGCCATAACTTTGCCAGCTGACTGTTGAGTCTTTCCACGCTTTGGTGGCGGTTCACCGGCCGCAGTCCACTCAGCTGACTGTCGATTGGACTCAGGCGTGTAGTGATGGAGCCAAGTTTCATCCATAGTCACATATCGACGCAAAAAATCGGGTTTATTACGACTTAACAGCTGCAAACACTGCTCAGAATCATCAATTCTGTTTTTGGTCGATTGTGAGCACGCGCGGCACCCATTTTGCACAGAGCTTCCGCATACCCAAATATTCGAAAACGATATGTCCAACACGTTCCTTAGATATCTTTAGAGTGTCAGCTATCTCGATCATATTCACTTTACGGTCACTTAAAATCATTTTGTGGATTTTTTTGATATTTTCGTCGGTAACCACCTCTTTTGGGCGTCCACTGCGTTCACCGTCTTCGGTGCTCATTTCACCACGCTTTAATTTTGCGTACCAGTCAATGATTGTTGATTTTCCTGGCGCAGAGTCCGGAAACTCATTATCAAGCCAAGCTTTTGCTTCAACTGTATTTTTTCCTTTCAAATAACACACGAAATTCTTTTTTTTTCCATCTTTTTGAAAATAACAAAAGTTGCTTCACTAAAAATGCAATATCTCACAAACTAATAGTCCGACAGCTGTCAAATTTTTTCACGAATCTTTTGAAGGTTGATACTATCTAAAAATGAAATGGATTTAATTCTAGTGTCGTCATCTATAGGTCAGACCGGGGACTTTTCAGCCGACCTGTTAAGTAACGTGTGGGGTAAAAAGCATTTTACGAACGAATAGAATAGCTTTACAACACGAGTTATCCACTATACTTTACCTACGACCTACTAGTTCTTGTATTAATAATGTTATTATTAATAATACAGTATGCGCCAAAAAAACGCCACTGAAAAATGAAAGCTATATTAAACATGAAAAATTAAATAACATTTCAAATAATGCGAAATTTCAGTGTCTTTTGTTTTGGAGCATACCGTACTTGAGCATGTCAGAGAGAAGAAACACAAAGTCAAATATATAAAAGACAAAATATAACATGTACAAAAGTCAAATCATATTAGATAAAATCTAACGTGTAATAGAAAATGATAGTTAGTAAACTAACAGTAAATAAAGTATTTTAACATTTATAGAACAAACAAAAACAATGTTAAGACATAAACAAATATTATAATATATGGTTACAATGTGGAGACTCACCTCTATGTGCAGACTGCAGCGTTTAAACAATTTATAACAGATATTATGATTAAAATAAGGGAGTATTTTAATGTGAAATTGGAAAAGTTGAAATTATGTTGTATAGTGGAAGTTAAAGTAATAAAAAGGTTGAAAAAGAAAGTTTAAAATCTAGTTTAATTATTAGAATGAACTAAAGTTGATGTATGAAAATAAGAGAATTTGGCGTAGAGCATTAAATATTTTAGAATGAATCCAGGAATCAACATTCTATAGACAGGCTTATGAAGAGTTCTCCGAAACAAGGAGATCGATCTCCAAGACCAAATCAGGAACGGGCCCGGATTAATAGCGGGGTTAGAAGAAACGCTTCGGAGAGTTCTCCGAGACAAGGAGCTCAATCTCCAAAACCAATAATCGATAGAGAACGGATCACTAGCGGGGTCAAAAGAACCAATATGGAGAGTTCTCCGGAGCAAGGAGATCAATCTCCAAAACCAGTGACCGTAAGGTACCGGATTATAAGTGGAAATAATCAGAAGAATTAATAATCTCATAAAAATGAGTATAAATAGAATGTGGCAAACGTCATAATCCATTTCACTAACAGTAAATCGACTGAGATACAAATCACTCTACTAAAGAATGGACGTTCAAAGTAACCAGCACATGTAAGGAAAGGTGCGGAAATAATACACCGGAAAACAAGTTACCAACTGAGGGAATGTTGCCAACTATAGTGAAAGTTCATTGGAGACATATAGATATCTAAAACAGAGGATCTAAATATTAAGAGATTTATCAACAATAGCAGATGATCTAATTTCATTTTTATTGCTACTATTCGTACTATCCACATTTGAGTTATGGATAACCTCTACAATTTGTTATTGTAATTATTGTTTATAGTAACTGTACAGTTATTAAAAATTAATGGTACTTCGGTTACTTTGTTTGTTGAAGCATAAGAAACATTTATTTCAAAAATGTTATCCTTTAACTTGCTGAATAATAACGTGTACGCATACGGTCAGACGCATGCCCAAATGTCTTAAAAATATTTCAAATATGTCGGATTGGAATGGACACCGTAGAGTGAGACACATTTTCGTCGTTTTTCAGTGATTAATTTAGTGTAAGTGATCGGGTTCTCGCGTAATTTTATAATTTACTGCATTTTAAACATTTAAAACGGTTTCGTATAGCAAATGAAATGAAATTAAAATAACAGAACAAGTGAAAAGTATCTTCTTGTAGGTACGATTGTATCTACAAGTTGAAACAGCTTTGTAAATAGTTTTAGAAAGTAAGAAAAATATTCTTACAAAACGCTACATATCAGTAACTTGTTGTAACTAAGGGATGAATATTTCGGGGATAATTTCTTCCACGCATTATTAACGTATTATTAAAGTAAATTGTTTTCTATACAACATTATTCTGTAATTTCTTGGCGTTGTTCATTAAAATTATTATTTACACCAGATTTTTTAAGCTCTTAAATTTATCAAGTCTATTCTAATTTTTGGATTTTTTTACCAGTTGAACAAAATTTTCAACAAAACGAATTTCCTTTTCTAAAGTGACAGATTCAGGAAATAAAGGGTTGATTAAGAGAGACTCTACATTTTAAGGAAGGTCATTTTTCCTTTATTAAAACTTATTTTATCGCAGTAGATTACAAAGTGCTTATCCATCTTCACGTCACAAAATAAATGCGCCTTTTTCCTTTAGCTTTTCAACCCTTTTTCGCGTAAATATTCCGTGTCCACTCGAGCTAAAGAAAAAAAAAGTAGAAGTAAAAGGGTAGCTTTCCAGGGCGTCAGATAAAAGCCCGAAATGACAATATAATGCCCTCCTGAAGGCATTTGCTCCATCGGCACCATCGCTATATTTGCAGAAAAAGAAAAATAAAACTTTGTCGAGTAAGATGTATACCGCGAGCAGGACCGAAATAGCTATTCCATTAAATTTTACAGCATGTGATTTTAGATGGAAAAATAAATATAAAAAGAATTGTATTCAAATGTTATCAGTGTAGCAGTCTATGTGAAAAAAGTGGTAACTATTCAAAAGTTTTATAAATCAACAAAAAGATTGCTTGGGTACTTCCTAATATAAAACATGCACACCTAGATTGGTCAACTATGTCTCAAATAGAAAAGTTTGCCAAATAAGAATACCCATTTGTTAATTTCTCTATAATTTCTACTTTGTTACCGAGAAGCTGAAACAATACCAAATTTTCTACAGCCAAAAATAATTTTTAAGACTCCGTAAGCCCGCTGAAAGCCTACTCCTACTATAAATGTTGAAGGTATTGTCAAAAATTAGGAATTATGTTTTGTCAATAATTAGATTATTTTATTAAAAACTTATTGTACAGAACTGCTTGATAATCATTAGAGAATTATTGCAGTCACTTCTTTTTCGTCTTTTAATAAAGGTTTCCTTAATTATGACAGTTACGCATGCGCATTTGACTTCTTTTATTAAAGGATCTTTAATAAAATAAAGGCTGTATTTAATTAACATAAAATACAGTATAGGTAAACTTTAATTAAATGATCGTTAATTTAGACAATTCAAATAAGAAAAGAACAAATTTTTACCGCAAAAAAGGGCTCCTGCTAAGAAATCAGTGTTGCCAATTGCGAATAAATCCCTAAAAAATTACTAAAAAAATACTGACGCTTTTTTTCATAATTTCCAATTATTCAAAGGTGCTTTACGCTTCGAAACCTGTACAATAAACAAAATAGTGCATAATAGTTCGAAAGATATTGCATAAAAACAAATTTAAAGGGGCTAACTAACCTTCTATGATGTTTGATATCAAATGAATTTTTGAGGTCTTTTTTATTCTAACATAATGACTGAAAGCAATAAAAAGCGTCAGTATGTCAGTCTATTGACAGCGTTAACTTGAATTAAACCTAAAAAAATTGCGTTTCTATTTCATTTCCATAATTACCTATTTATGTTTCGAACCAAAGCTCGCTGTTGAAAAAACCGTGTCATTTTCTGAAAAATGTGCGAAGGACCTTCGAAAAGGTTGAGATTTAGATATGAGGACGATGCGTTAAGGAGCCCGTATCCCATGCAGTCGGAAACGAAAATGTGTCAATGATTTTTTTGTCCATGAAGTGCAGACATCTCTTAGTAATAGGATGAACTAACAGAAATAATAATAGAATCCTTTCACTAAATTGCTCTATTCATCGGAAAAATTTTACCTGCTAAAAACACATGTTTTAGGGCTAAAAACCAGTTATATAATTCTTATTTCTAGACCTTGCCAGCCAACAAAATATATTTTGTATTTTATCTCGGGAAAGAACGAGGGTAGATCAACATTTAGTAATATCAATCTCTATCTCTATCAATCTCTATAGTAACTATTACTTTTATCTTTAGTTTTTATTAAAAACATTTTTTATTTGTATTTTTAATTCTATATATATATACCTAATCACCGGTAGGGTAAGTTTATTATTTTTATAAGTTTATGTGATTCTTTTTAGATCAGTTCTAGGTAAATGTCAAAAAATTAATAAAATATTATTAACTTAGAGGCGATGCATTTACAAATGACACATTAAAGTGGTCAACATATTTTAATTTTGTAATACCTATTTACTTGCGTCGAAAATTCGGAGACTAGATACTTATGAAGAATAATGATGTTTTCTAGAACGTTGCTGGATTTAAACAAATGTTAACCCTTCAGGATTATTTGTTAACTTGAAATACGGTTTCTTAGGTGCATCGCCTGATGGTAAACGAATTATTGTAACTATTATATACATATCAGAGTTTAATAACTTATTATGTTTTAGTTTTTCTTTTTACTTAATTCAGAATACCACGTATACAAAATATACGCTAACATTTTTTTCTCTCAGAAACCTGTGACCAGATTTCTTCCAAAATTTGACCAAGAAGTGTCTATATGGCCACCAATAATTGGTATTTTTTTCAAGAATTTTGAATTTACAGTTTTTTGTTATTAACAATTTTATAATTTTTATATTTATTTACAACGATGTTTATTCTGTGTCTAATGGTTTTTTAATTGTGCTGGGAAAATGGAATAATAAACACTTATTCTGTAAGCGATCGCTCGGCACACAAACAATAATTTTATTTACCCTCATATATAACTATAGATGGCCAGCCGTACGCTGGGCATATTATAATTAAAATTTCTTCAAGATATAACAATGATATAACTGGTCTGCTGACAATCAATATCCGCAAATCAGTATTCTTTTTTTCATTTTACTAATTTGTTTTATTGAATAATTGTTTTGTAAATATCGTAAAATATTTATAAAACGTTACATTAATTATAACTACCAAATTTTTTTTTGACTTCGTTAATAAAAAAAGAAAAAATACATAGCGCCTAGTTCCATCTATGATAAAAGTTATAAACTAAAGTACAATTATTTCGTCATTAACTACGTCCATTTTTTATCCAAAGTGAAAAAATAAAAATAAAATGCAGCATGATTTTAGTTTCTAACTATTTCTTAGGTCTGATCTCTTTAGAAAATTCTGATTGGGCTATTTGATAGAAAAATGTTCAACTTAGGAAAGGTTTAGTTTCATTTTAAGAAAATTTATTTAGATTGTTGTTTATTTATACAAATGTAAAGGTCTAAAATAGTTCGCATTCAACAGCTCTTTTTCAATATTAAACCATTAATTAACAAAAAATAAATGTAATTCTTACCTAAGTTAGACCTTTATATGCAATTTAGTGAAAAAAATAAAACGATTTGAGTTATAATAACGGAGAAAGTTAGAATAAACTTTTGGTCTGCAGGTGCCATTCTGATGTACAGCGATACCCCGTCCTTAATAGGTACATTAAGGGAAGTGGTATCTCGGGATCCTTTTACGAAAGGGAGTTACCTACTTTTACTAGTAACAACAAGCGAAAAAAAAATTATATTTTAGATACCTTTAGTTTTAACTTTTTTTACAATAATTCTCTATTAGATTATTTTGAAAGGTGGGTACAAAACGTTATAGACAGTTTTAATATATTATTTAAGATAAAGTTAATATAATATTAAATATATTGCGTTTATTTACTATTTTTATATCTGGTTATACTGTTTTGAAAGTATATCACGCTAGTTTAAACTTTATAAAATCCTAAAAATAAAAAGTATGTTGTGGACGTGGTTAACACATTCTCAAATACAACGTTATGTGACATTTTAATATATGGCCCATTAGCTCAGTTGGTTAGAGCGTCGTGCTAATAACGCGAAGGTCGCGGGTTCGATCCCCCCATGGGCCAAATTTTTTTTTATTTTTTTGTGATATAATTTCTAAATTTTATAGTAATGAATGATTTCGAAAGCAACATAAATAATAATCGATTATATATGTAATTTAGAAACTAAAATTAATCCATATTCAGGAGTTTTACTTGAAACTTTCAAGACATTTTTTTATTAGTCGTAAGAATGCCTAATAGGTACCTATTAAAATAATAATGCAAGTGTCATGACTAAAATGGTGTGAATGAATAGGTATATTAATAAAAACAATTTGGTACAACCCCAAAAATCAGAAATACATATTCTGTTTTTTTATCTAGTAAACATAACCATAAGTACATAATGTTTCACAATATGAACCTAGGACCTGTAAACGATTAAATGTTATGAAAATTATTTCAATACGCAATTCGATACGCAATTTGGTAAACATTTAAAAAGAAAAAAGTAAGTATAATTTTGGCTGGCAATATTAAATAAAAAGAAGGTTAGCAGAGCGTGGTTTCGATCCACGGACCTCTGGGTTATGGGCCCAGCACGCTTCCACTGCGCCACTCTGCTATTAAGAGCATTAGAAAATTAAACATACAAAAATAAATCTTAAATTTAAAACATTTTAAATTTCAGTTGACAACTAAAAAGTTGAATTAAACTTTCACTATTTATTCGTAAAATACGTTTTAAATGCAATAAATTTTAAATTTCAGTATATTACGTCCCAAAATACCGTTTTTCATAGTACAAATCTTTTTAAAATATACATAATAGAATTATCTAAAAAAAAAAAATAATAACTGGAATGGCTTTGCTTCACTTCCTTTGATATTTAATTTAATTTGAAACGTCAAGAAGTACTGAGAATCTTAAGTATAAGCAACTTTATTTACTTTCCAAAACATTAAATATACCTAGTAAATAACTGTGATTTTAAACCTAATTTCTTCAATTAAACTTGGAAGTAAAGTTATTATTCTTAGTAAGATGGAATTCCAAAAAGTGAGGGTAAGTACAATAAATTTATAGTAAATAAAGATTATTATAATATAATATATATGTAAATACAAATATGCTATTAAATGTACAAATTCATTTGCATTTGCATAATTTTAATATTTTTTATGTTTTACAACAGCCATTAAATAATTTATTTAACTGCCTTAAAAGAAATAATGAAATAAATTGTCTAGTATGTATATTTAAATTACCATAGTTTCATTGTATTAAAAATATACGGCATTTAAATCTACTGTGGATAAGAGCAGAGTGGCGCAGTGGAAGCGTGCTGGGCCCATAACCCAGAGGTCCGTGGATCGAAACCACGCTCTGCTACAATACTTTTTATTTTTAAATTTATTATAATTCAATTTCCATCATCTTTAATAAAGGATTAGTAACTGAAATCAAATACTTTTTTGTTGCTTTTTCTTGATCTACATTTAAGGTCCTAAATATTTTTTACCTATCGTTTATCGTTCATAGTTATTGAGATATCGACCGAAAATCATAAATTTCAGGAATAAAATTTGTTTGTTGATATTTTTTTCTGTCGAAAGATATCGAACCACATTATTCAATTATTTAAACTAAAATATTTGACTAAGTAGTGTTCTAGCAGAAATAAAGTTGATAACACGTCAAAATATCACTAAGGAGCAAAACTGTCTAACAGTAGAAATAACCGTCAAAAACATACAATATCAATAAAATAAATATAAATAAATAAAATCAACCACCCCAAAGTTGTTTACGTTAAAAAAATGAAATTGAAAATTTGATTGTTTTAATATTTGATGCAGTTTTTATTCTATGTCTATTATAATATTAGGTTGAAACTCTGATGATGGCCTTGTTAGCAAAAAGCGTCTAATATCTGAAAAAAATACTAATTTTTTTACGTTCACTTAACTTAACTATCAATTTTTGATAATTCACTTAAAATTTAGGCACCCAATTAATAATTTACTTTGAAAAATAAGAAAAATATTTTAAAAACAAATAAATCTAGATATAGGAAATACTGGATAATAAAATTTATTTGGGAAATTGGTAATACCATTCAATATAAAATTACTGAAAAAAGAATGTACTTTTTTGCATTTTGACTCACCTTGTATTCGATATTATGAAAATTAGAACTATTTTTGAAAATTTTGATAATCAAAAATTGTCACAGCAATGGATCATTTTTACTGTGATTTTTTATGATTATGGGAACATAGATAGATAGTTTTATTGTTCTTACATAGTACCTACACATAGGCTTCAGAATAGCATATACATTTTCAAACTCAAATCGCTTACAATGAATTAATTTTAAGGACGGCCTATTTATTGTGTATCACCAATCACGGTTTAAATAATAATAAATTTGAAATCAGTTAAACAGTTGTCCACGCCCACATCTTTAATGTTTGCAGCATAAGGTATTTTATTGACAAATTGCCTGTCCCTCCCTCTGTCCCTTGTAAATAAACTTAATCCCAAAAAACCATTTAATGTAGGCGTTTAAAGGGCGTTTTTATAACTTCGGTAGGTAAACGAAATTCACATTTAACATGTATATGCTATTCTAAAGCCGACTGTACATGAACAAAAAAGTTGGCCATAATAATAAGTAAAAACAATAAAACAAGAATATAAATTTAAAACGTACTTGAGAAACTTATTCGCAATTCGCAACATATATGAGTGCTCATTTCATTGCTCCTCTAATGAAGCAGTACATTTGACGAAAATGTCTTATATAATAATCTAAGTCGTTTGAATGTCCCAAGGCGTTAGGAATTAATTTCACAAAACTCTATACAATGGACAGACAAGAAATGTGTAGTTTCCGCTGCCAAAGTAATGCACTTTTTTATACAGGGAGTAGAACTTGATACAATTTTCACAGATAATTGAATATTACTTTGTAAATCCGGTAACATAATAAAAGTTTGTATTGTTGTGATGGGATTTAGAATATAAAATAAAATAAAGAGTCTTTCATTAAAAAAACATAGTGGTCTGTCACTATGTTATCGAACACCCTGTGATATTCTAACTAATTTTGTAAATTGAACCTCAAAGTTGCCCACAAATTTTGTTATTAAAAACTAATTGGAAATAATACAGACATCATCAATTTTCTATTCAATTCTTTAAATATGCACTAGTCATGTAAACATTCAAATTACACAGTTTCAAATTTTTTAGATGTTTTTTCTCATTATCTTCTAATTCTATTACCAAATATTGTTACCTATGACCAAACATAACCTTACACCCAGTATATAGTAACCGTAACCTCCATATAAATATACTTTTAAATGTTTAACTATATTCTTTCCTTTAACAATAAAATTTTAATACGACCCTGTGTTTGATTGTGTAAAAATAAAAGCTTCCATCCTCTTTCAATTATTATAATAGATCTGCTAGGGGAACAACCCCTACGTATTACATTTTGTTTGATGGAAACTTGTTGATTCCCAATGATGAGTTGTTACGTTATATCTTGAAACAAATCAAAATGAGAAAAGGGTAATAAATGGCATTTAAATTACAGATATACCTATGCTATACTTTTTATTTAAAGGATTTCACCTACTATTTTTGAACTATGAAAGGCAATTTTGCATAGAAAAATTGCTTCTTGTAGTAAAATAAAATAATTAATTATTTTTTTCAATAAATCTATTCTTTTACGTCTTATATTTAAAAAATTTGGTACTGCACTCAAAGTAGATAATATATATTATATTTATTTGTATTGACTACGATCGATAGTTTTTCCTACTACGTAGGTACTAGCACACTTATTTTGATACAACATTTACTTATAGGTACTTACCCTTAGAAAATCGAGCAAAATCTTTCTATTTTGTTTTGAATATTTTATATTTGCTTTTCGTCTTTAATAAAGTTAAAATTGTTTTTATGGTTATGTTTTATGTTCAATTTGATCTTCTTCTTTTCAAAACATTACACACATAGCAGCAACGAATTGTGCCTACAACATATGCAAAATATTTTACAGAAATGAAAATTAAGTTGTATATTTTTTTTAGGAATACAATTATTACAACTAATATTATTTCTACTACTTTATTACCTACCTATTTAATGTTTGCAGCTCACAACTTTTAAAATTTCATTAAAAAACCTAAGCATAAATATTCAAAAATCTAATAAAAAAATTATGCAAAGGAAAACACAAACATTGAATTTTAAAAGTGTATGATATCTATTGTTATTTAATACAATATTCTTAAAAAGCAAAAATCAAAATACACTTGAACAGGATAAAGAAGTTTCCATTGTATATGCTGGTATTCAGAAGCAATAAAGCTCAATCAAGACGAGTCTTTGTGCAGTTATTAAATTCAGATAAACTAATAAGGATATTTTTGAAAAAATATAAGGGATCTAACGAGGGGACTGCCGAGAGTGAATTGTAAAAGATAACACAAGGGAGGGTACGAATGCACACCAAGAAAGGATCGGAATCTGAAATATGAGTTAAATTGCTTCCGAAAATATGCCGAATAACGAAGGCGAACTAATATAGATCGAAACAAGGATTTTGTTGGTTGGTCTGTATGAGAAGGAACAAGAATTTCTTTTTCATATCATAGACATGAAGGCTGATTTTCAAAAACTGTTTTATGACGTTTTACATATTTTAAAGAAACAAAACCACCCCGAAGCATTAGTCAGACTGGTAAAAACAATTGTCACATAATTAGAAGAAGAAAGGAAATCTGACTTTATTTTGAGTATGAAAGGATGAAAGGAAATAGATAAAATTTACCATTTTACAGATCAAACTAATAGTGGGAGCAAAAATGCGCGTGTTTTCGAATGGTATAAAAGGCTTTCTGAAGGTCCAGAGAGCACCGAAGATGACCAACGTTCAGGTCCAGCTGTCTCTGTTTCAACTCTGCAAACAGTGACCAAAATAAATGAAATTGTGCGCGGAGATCGTCGTATGAGCATTCGGATGATTGCTGAGACTGTAAACGCCGATAAAGAAACTGTCAGAAAAATTTTACATGACGAATTGAACATGAAGAAAGTCCTGCGCGAAGTTGGTTCCAAAACATTTGACCCCTGACCAAAAGCTGGTCAATCAACAGATTGATGATGACTGAATGGGTTCCAGATGGTCAAACTGTAAACCAAACTTACTATTTGAAAGTTTTGGCAACGCTGCGAGAGCGAGTTCGTAAGAAACGGCCGAGTTGTGGAAAAACAAATCGTGGATCTTGCACCAGAACAACGCATCTGCCCATAACGCGGTGTCTGTGAAGCGTTATTTAGTCGCTAGAGGCATTCCAGTGCTCGAACACGCGCGGTACTCACCTGATTTAGCACCCTGTGACTTTTTCCTGTTTCCGAAGATCAAATCTGCCTTAAAAGGAACCCGGTTCGAGTCGATAGAAGAGATGAAGCGAAAATCGGCGGAGTTCCTAAATGCTCTTACAAAATTAGACTTCCAGCATTGCTTTGACCAATGGAAAAAACGAATGGAACGGTGTGTGGCTAGGAAAGGGGAGTATATTGAATGGAATAATTTTTAAAATAAAACTCTTTTTCCTAAGCGGGAAAGCTGATTTTTACTGTACTTATGTCTTGGATCTCTGGCTGGCCTGCCACTAGTGCTAGCTTGACTCCAAATTCGTTAGATCAGAGAAGCTCAGCCGGAAAATCAAATTTAATCAAAATCTTGGTTTCGCGAGGGATTGATTACTAGTATGATTTTCAATAAAGATCAAATTTTGTAAAGTAGTTTAATTCTAAGATTATATCATCATGCATAGTGTATCTTGTACTTTAAATTTCATAAGATTTCCCCTTATCTCAATATCCTATTAAATATCTTTTTGTCATTAAAAACTGTTGTTTTCCTTTTTTTTTAAATTAATTTAAATACTCGTTACAATTCTGCTCACATCCACATTCCAAAAAAAAGTGTTCTAATGCGTCGCTATTACACCACGACATCGTTTATTACATATGGTGGTAGGGCAAGTTAAACGTCGTAACTAACACTGATACATGGTCTTGCACTTAGCCAAGCCACAGGACATTACGGGATACAACAGGATAACAATTCGAAGTACAATATTCAGAGTCGGAGCAAGTTTTAAGACATATACAACCACAAATACGTGAAAAGTTTAATTTACTATAGTATGTAAGAAGTATTATTTGTTTCTCGTAGGTTTTTTATTAAAAAGTTTTCTGTTTTGTTCCTTCTTAAATAAACACCTAACCTAACCTAACCTAATCTAACCTAATCTAACCTAACCTAACCTAACCTAACCTAACCTAACCTAACCTAACCTAACCTAACCTAACCTAACCTAACCTAACCTAACCTAACCTAACCTAACCTAACCTAACCTAACCTAACCTAACCTAACCTAACCTAACCTAACCTAACCTAACCTAACCTAACCTAACCTAACCTAACCTAACCTAACCTAACCTAACCTAACCTAACCTAACCTAACCTGACCTAAATAAACACAATAAATATTCATTAACCCACTTTTTTCTCGTTGTTTTTGATTGCCATAGTTTTTTCCGTATCTCTATGTTGGTTTTATGGTTATTTCTATTTGATAGCCTGATGATGGTTATAACTTACCTAAAGTAGTAGCACACAGGATTCCAGTCCAGCGTTGGATAATAAAACCACAGTTTAAATTCATACAGATGCGAAAGCTAGTCAAAAGAAACATACAATTAAAAAGATCATAACACATAAAAATCATACTATAAATTATAGACTATTATTCCTATAAAATGAATAAACAGCACGATGGAGTGTATTTTTCATAGAGAGACTGTCCAAATAAATTTAATTCAGATAAAGTCCTTTTTATTTTTTTATTGAAATTATTAAATTTTTCAAAAAAAAATAGATACGGCACTGGAAATTGTTATTGTCCCCGAGTGAACATTGCAATTTTGTAAGAAACACTGATAATATTTCAAATTGGCAACATTGCGATCATACCGAGTTAAATGTCCAGGGTCATTGACGACGGATTTTAAAATCCTTTGATATTTTGCCGACATTCGTATTTATTATGGTTTTGACTTGAATATCTCAAACGTCGTCCTTGAGTCCAGACTAAAACTCAAATTACCCACACTATTTCTCAACTTAAATTCCTATAGAGTAAAATTTATTATTTATATTTTATACCGTTGGCGGGTCAAAGAAATTATTTAGCATTAAAAATATAATTGAATGCAAAACAGTTCTGTTTTATTGTCCCATAGAGTTATGACATCAAAAGTTGTTTAGAAAAGGTAGAATTATTCATTTATTCTTTTGACCACAACACACAATGCGACACAAAAATTATTTTGAATGAATTATGTAATACGAGCATATAAATATTCAGATCGTTTATCATAAAAGTATATACATAAATTGTTTCCCATTCTTATTGTAATGCTTTTATATTTTTTTATATAAAAAAGTTATATATTGAGATTAAAGTAATGTAAACCTGGACACAACCTGAGATTATTTATGACACACTATATAAGGGCATAGGGATACTGATAAAAATATGAAATATAAAAGAACATAAGAAAAGAAAGAAACAAATAAAAAAGAGAAACTGTTATAAGAGGCAGCACTTTGTTGTCAATAATATTAAAAATTTTTGAGAAAATCCTAAGTATGAAGTAGGCAATTAATATTAAAGAAATTATGACAAAACGGTAGCTTTTGTTTTGGTTTATAGATCTGGAAAAGGCTTTTGATCGGGTAACTCAGAGTAATAAGTAAACATAGAGGTGCCACAACAACACAATAATATACAATTTGTAGTCAATAGCAATGAACCTATAATTGAGAGAGATTGAAAATAAAATTGACTTCTAGAGGTGTAGGTAAACACAGCCTTACAGTGGCGTGTAATTAGTTAGAGTATCACCGTAATATATAAATGTTAGTTAAATAATTTACACACATTAAAAATAATTCTTTTAATTAAATGAAACTTTTAGCTCCTAGTTTATATATTATGTATTTCATTATTAATTTGATTTTTTTATTTGTAATAAATTTTAATTGAAATTGCTAATTCTACGCCAATGAAGTGAATAACTTACCGGTGATAGGTTAGATTATCATTTTGTGAAGTACCACAAATTATACAAAGTTCACTTAAATTCACAAAAATTCAGGAAAAATCGAACAAAGCCCTAATCATCTCTAGACAATAACAAACAAAGGCACTGATGCCAAATTTTCGGTGTGGGTATTTGATACAATTGGTCTAGAGCTTTTTTATCAGTATTATCGAAAGGTAAGCAAGTGAATATTAAAGTGTAGTAAAGAATATTTTCTCTGACTAAAAGTCTCCTCTTAAAAGTAAAATAAAATTGTTGTAAATTATACTATATATTACGTTTTTGTTTCCTACTTTGTACTTACAAAACACAACGTCTGGCAATACTATGCTGGTAAACAAATCTGTCTCGACGACAAGTAGTAGGGAATATGCCTACTCTATGTTTACTTATTACTCTGAGTCGGGTACTAGGTAGGTAGGTACTAGAACAAGTAGTAACGTAACATGTACGAACGGTTAAACTTTACTATTTTTAAAAAATGAGCTTATGAGACGACAGGGAGGTGTCCTTAGATCTTATTATTATATGAGGCATCTGAAAGTTGTGGGTGACACGTATAAGTAAATATAGAATACAAAATTCGGCTGCACTTTAGGATTTAGGGCAACGCCCTCCCGGATGGGGTGCATATGAGTGGATAGCTTATGAAGATTTAAACAAAGTGGTAGGGATCCCACTGCGCGGAAACGCCCCCTAGCGGAGATATAGGAGAAAATCAGATAAGACATTTACCCATTGAAAATACATTATCTGAACCTAGCAACCTAACCTAACCTTACTTAAACTAACCTAACCTAACCTAACCTAACCTAACCTAACCTAACCTAACCTAACCTAACCTTACTTAACTTAACCTAACCTAACCTAACCTTACTTAACTTAACCTAACCTAACCTAACCTAACCTAACCTAACCTAACCTAACCTAACCTAACCTAACCTAACCTAACCTAACCTAACCTAACCTAACCTAACCTAACCTAACCTAACCTAACCTAACCTAACCTAACCTAACCTAACCTAACCTAACCTAACCTAACCTAACCTAACCTAACCTAACCTAACCTAACCTAACCTAACCTAACCTAACCTAACCTAACCTAACCTAACCTAACCTAACCTAACCTAACCTAACCTAACCTAACCTAACCTAACCTAACCTAACCTAACCTAACCTAACCTAACCTAACCTAACCTAACCTAACCTAACCTAACCTAACCTAACCTAACCTAACCTAACCTAACCTAACCTAACCTAACCTAACCTAACCTAACCTAACCTAACCTAACCTAATCAGATTGTACTCCATCTGTAAGCAGAACACACTCATTAGTACTCATATCATCACTCATTCATTGCAATTAATGGTCGCAAAGCAGGACTTGAACCTGCGGTGGTGCCTGCGACCACAGGCACCACAAGCCAGAGCCCTTACCACTGGGTCACTCTCCTATGGTGATAGAAAATTCCTTATTTCCTTTATTTTTTTCAGTTGAAGAGCTGAATTGGATCGATGAAAAATATTTGGCATAAAATTTTTTTGACCTCCCGTTTCTTAAGGAAGCTTTTCCAGGCTACCTGTCCCCCACTAAAAAATTCCCCTATTTATTATCTTAGGTTAGGATAGCTTAGAATCAGATAACCTCTTTTATAATGTATTTTGGATGGGTAAATGTGTTATCTGATTTTTATTTATATCTCCGCTAGGGGGCGTTTCCGCGCGGTGGGACCCCTACCACTATGTGGTAGGGGTCTAAATCCTAAAGTGGTGCCCAAAATTCTACAAACTAGAAACTGATAAGATGTATTGAGACAACAACTAAATAAACAAATGTGAAAAGAAATAAACAAATATGCAAGGCTAACATCCACAAACAAAAGAAAAGAGGAAAGCCAAAGAAGACATGGAATAAAAAAAGATCTCAGATACCGATCAAGCTGCTTTGCTACTGAGATGTATTAATAAGCTTAATTAATGTTTATTTATAAGCCATATATATTTAATTTTATCTACATATATATTATTTATCGGAAAATTATTTTTGATAACTTTTGTAAATTACAGATTATATCAACATAATAGCCCTTTTTAAATTATTGCAAGTGCAGCTCTGCATATTCCCTTTTAGAGGTTGGGCCTAAATGTATGTTACTATGTAAGTACAGTGTACATGGCTGTGTGTTTAATTGTACGATGATCCTTTGTAGACCCATTCGTCTTTTGTTAAGAAGCTCCGAATTAGACTTTGACCCAGATTCTTAAATTATTCAAATCAGTGTATCCAAGAAATAAACTAACGACACTTTAGATTGTCAGCAGATTCTATTCTATATACTCGGATCCCATCTTAACTTACTTTTTTATTCTTTTTACAATATACTGCAAGAATTTTTAAATTTAAATAAAAGTTAATCTTTATTTAAGCACACCGGATAGTGAAAATATTTATCAAGGACAAAATCTTGTTTTTTTAAAATACTAGTACAGTAACATTATTATTCCCTGCTCCATCTGTCTTTCCGTACGACTTATTATCAGAAAATCCAATTTAAATCTAGTCGGGGTTCATTCGGGAAGCATCCCAGAGATGTATATTGTATTATTATGTAAAATATGATACGTTACATAGATATATATCTCGAGGTAGGACCCGAGGTGTTTGGTGTTTGCGTTGGAATAGACGACCGTTATTGAGATGAAGTCCTGAGGTTTAAGGTATATATAGAGTCCTTTGTTGTCAACGAAACCACAGCATACACTCCCTAAATCTCATGTAACCAAGTATGGTCGACTACAGGCTATTGCCGGACACCGGTATAAATTTTATGTAGAATTAAATGGGTTTATACAACAGAAATATTAAATTTAATACCACGTGAAATATTTTCTATTGAAAACCCGGACAATTCAACACTCTGCACGGTCTAATGGTAATTTTCTCAATTACGTTTGTCTTAATTTCTTAGAAAACAACAACAAAATACAAGAAAATATTTCCATATTCCTTCATTATCTCTCCTTCTTAGAAAACTGGCAGTCAAAAGACATTTTGCCGAGCGAACGAATTTTCTTGATAAAACTTTGACAATAACAATATACCCTTACCTACGTTGGATAACAAAATTTTTCTTTAACGCTTCCAACCCTAATTTTGGCTTTATTTGTTCAATAATTAAAAGCTTTAATACGATTTTAGTAACAACTGCAAATTATGCAAAGGTAATCAGTTTTAATTTTGTTTATTTTAAATTTGATTTAAAAATGGTTCTAACAATGGAAGAAAACGTGTTTTTGGTAGAGCATTATTTTCGTTCATACGGGAAAGGTCGTAATGTTGGTCCAAGCTTAGAACAGGTGTCAATAAAATATCAACAAAAATTTAATATAAGCTCCTAGTAAAAGTGTGATGTTAGCTGTTGTTGAAAAATTTCGTTGCACTGGTAGTGTATTGTGTCAACGTAAAGGTTCTTCAGGTCGTCGAAAAACAGTATGCACTAACGAAAATGAAAGACGTGTCTTTAACCAAGTTGTGCAATCACCTCAAAGAAGTCTTCTAAGAACTGCATGTAAACTCAACATTAGTGAAACGTCTTTACGTCGCTTGTTCAAATAAATTGGTGGTTATCCATACCGTATTCAAGTTGGATAACGACTAAATGCTGCGGACAAACGTACAAGAGAAATTTACTGTGGTCGCATGTTGAGTTTAATTTACGAAGATCCCGAATTTTTGAAAAACATATGGTTTTCAGACGAGAGTCACGTTCATCTTAGCGGCTATATTAATCGACAAATAACCAGATTCATTGGATTTGAACGTCCTGATGTCATTGTAAAGAAACTACTCCACAGTCTTCGAGTTACCGATTGGTGCGCGGTATCCTGGTAATGGAATGATTGGTCCTTATTTTGTTGAATATGATAATCAGAATTCACTTACTGTCAACCAAGAACGTTATAGAGAGAAAATTATTATACCTTTTGTGAGAGATCTAAATAACTTTTGCCGTGCACGAAATCTACAGTTACGCACACAATGGTTCCAACAAGATGGTGCAACGAGCCATACAGCTGTGCGCACCTTAGACTTACTCTGTCAGCATTTCGATAATAGATTAATTTCTTGGGGAACAGACCTCGAATATCCTTCTCATTCACCTGATCTGACGCCACCTGAAGCATACATTTGAGGCATAATGAAGGAAAAAATATTTCATTCGGAAAATCCGCCGGCGAATATTGCCGAACTACAGGAAAGAATACAAAATATTTTTCGGCAGTTCCATCAACCACTTTTTCTAAATATGTTTATTGACTTACAAAATCTATATGAAGCTTGTTTGCGTCGAAATGGTGAACATTTTGAACTGGTGTGAAGTTAGCGGCCAATTTCTAGCAGCCGTTTTCAGTCCAGCCGCCAAATGACCAGTGGCGTCGGATGTATATATTTAATATATAAAAATAAAGAAAAATTGACTAAATGAAATCTTCGTATAATTTTGTGTAAAAAATTTTAATAAAAAAAGGTTTATGAACTAAAATATCATAAAAAGCCATCTGTGTTAATATGTAAGACAAAGTGAGAAAAGCGGAAAAAAGTTAAATGACCAAAGTACAAAAATGTATATTAGGGACCTTAGGAATAATTTAGCCAAATTCATATTTTCACCGTAACTTCATCTCGTTCTTAAAACCTCCTCCATGAATTTTATGAAATCGCAAGCCGTCTAAGGGGTAGAGTGGGGTCATTAATATAGAAAATTTTTGAAAAACATAGATTAAAGTCCCTAGAAAATATTTAGCCAACTTAATATTTTTATCATAGCTTCATTTTGTTCTTATAAATCTCCTCCATGAATTTTATGAAATCGCAAGCCGTCTAAGGGGTAGAGTGGGGTCTTTAATATAGAAAATTTTTGAAAAACATAGATTAAAGTCCCTAGAAAATATTTAGCCAACTTAATATTTTCATCAAAGCTTCATCTTGTTCTTAAAAACCTCCTCCATGAATTTTATGAAATCGCAAGCCGTCTAAGGGGTAGAGTGGGGTCTTTAATATAGAAAATTTTTGAAAAACATAGATTAAAGTCACTAGAAAATATTTAGCCAACTTAATATTTTCATCAAAGCTTCATCTTGTTCTTAAAAACCTCCTCCATGAATTTTATGAAATCGCAAGCCGTCTAAGGGGTAGAGTGGGGTCTTTAATATAGAAAATTTTTGAAAAACATAGATTAAAGTCACTAGAAAATATTTAGCCAACTTAATATTTTCATCAAAGCTTCATCTTGTTCTTAAAAACATCCTCCATGAATTTTATGAAATCGCAAGCCGTCTAAGGGGTAGAGTGGGGTCTTTAATATAGAAAATTTTTGAAAAACATAGATTAAAGGCACTAGAAAATATTTAGCCAACTTAATATTTTCATCAAAGCTTCATCTTGTTCTTAAAAACCTCCTCCATGAATTTTATGAAATCGCAAGCCGTCTAAGGGGTAGAGTGGGGTCTTTAATATAGAAAATTTTTGAAAAACATAGATTAAAGTCACTAGAAAATATTTAGCCAACTTAATATTTTCATCAAAGCTTTATCTTGTTCTTAAAAACCTCCTCCATGAATTTTATGAAATCGCAAGCCGTCTAAGGGGTAGAGTGGGGTCTTTAATATAAAAAATTTTTGAAAAACATAGATTAAAGTCCCTAGAAAACATTTAGCCAACTTAATATTTTCATCATAGCTTCATTTTGTTCTTAAAAACCTCCTCCATGAATTTTATGAAATCGCAAGCCGTCTAAGGGGTAGAGTGGGGTCTTTAATATAGAAAATTTTTGAAAAACATAGATTAAAGTCCCTAGAAAATATTTAGCCAACTTAATATTTTCATCAAAGCTTCATCTTGTTCTAAAAACCTCCTCCATGAATTTTATGAAATCGCAAGCCGTCTAAGGGGTAGAGTGGGGTCTTTAATATAGAAAATTTTTGAAAAACATAGATTAAAGTCCCTAGAAAATATTTAGCCAACTTAATATTTTTATCATAGCTTTATTTTGTTCTTATAAACCTCCTCCATGAATTTTATGAAATCGCAAGCCGTCTAAGGGGTAGAGTGGGGTCATTAATAGAGAGAAATTTTGAAAAACATAGATTAAAGTCCCTAGAAAATATTTAGCCAATTTAATATTTTCATCATAGCTTCATTTTGTTCTTATAAACCCCCTCCATGAATTTTATGGAATCGCAAGCTGTCTAAGTGTAGAGTGGGGTCATTAATAGAGAGAAATTTTGAAAAACATAGATTAAAGTCCCTAGAAAATATTTAGCCAATTTAATATTTTCATCATAGCTTCATTTTGTTCTTATAAACCTCCTCCATGAATTTTATGGAATCGCAAGCCGTCTAAGGGGTAGAGTGGGGTCATTAATAGAGAGAAATTTTGAAAAACATAGATTAAAGTCCCTTTTAACAATTAAAATGTTGAATCTGGAACCGTTGGCGAAACTGATACCGATAACCGTTTACACTACCACTACACCAACACACACTTTTATATGCCTGACGCGCGTTTCGATAACCAAGTTATCTTCTTCAGAGACCGAAGGTTATCGAAACGCGCGTCAGGAATATAAAGTGTGTGTTGGTGTAGTGGTAGTGTAAACGGTTTTAACAATTACATAGTTAATAGTTGATACTTTTTGAACCATTCCGATCTTAAAGAATTTAGGATTACCATACCCCTATACCAACAAATATTTTATGCTGCAAGTATCGATAATCAGGTGATTGAAGGTAAACTAAAGCTAAAGCTATGAGAACTGAAAATATTTATTACCTTCAAAAATTGGTATGTCTATAAGTAGCTTTAGTTAATCTGAAAAAATAACGCGCATCAGGAAATTTGTGTAAGCGTTAGTGTTGTTGTAGGATAATCGTACTTTAAACAATTATTTGTTTTAATAATAACTTTGTGTATTTTATTATATATGGATTCTTTATTGGCATACCTCGCGTGTGGCGAGGATTATTTCTGGCAAAAGATTGATTAAAAAATATTTTCCAATTTTAGTAATATTTTGTTATCAAAATAATATGTATCTATTGAAATCTTAATAGAAATCACTTCTATGTTTTTCAAAATTTTTCTATATTAATGACACCACTCTACCCCTTAGACGGCTTGCGATTCCATAAAATTCATGGAGAAGGTTTTTAACAACAAGATGAAGGTATGGTGAAAATATAAAGTTGGCTAAATATTTTCTAGGGACTCTAATCTATGTTTTTAAAAAATTTTCTATATTAATGACCCCACTCTACCCCTTAGACGGCTTGCGATTTCATAAAATTTATGGAGGAGGTTTTTAACAACAAGATGAAGTTATGGTGAATATATAAAGTTGGCTAAATATTTTCTAGGGACTCTAATCTATGTTTTTCAAAATTTTTCAATATTAATGACCCCACTCTACCCCTTAGACGGCTTGCGATTCCATAAAATTCATGGAGGAGGTTTATAACAACAAAATGAAGTTATGGTGAAAATATAAAGTTGGCTAAATATTTTCAAGGGACTCTAATCTATGTTTTTCAAAATTTTTTTATATTAATGACCCACTCTACCCCTTAGAGGGCTTGCGATTCCATAAAATTCATGGAGGAGGTTTATAACAACAAAATGAGGTTATGGTGAATATATAAAGTTGGCTAAATATTTTCAAGGGACTCTAATCTATGTTTTTCAAAATTTTTCTATATTAATGACCCCACTCTACCCCTTAGACGGCTTGCGATTTCATAAAATTCATGGAGGAGGTTTTTAACAACAAGATGAAGGTATGGTGAAAATATAAAGTTGGCTAAATATTTTCAAGGGACTCTAATCTATGTTTTTCAAAATTTTTCTATATTAATGACCCCACTCTACCCCTTAGACGGCTTGCGATTCCATAAAATTCATGGAGGAGGTTTTTAACAACAAGATGAAGTTATGGTGAAAATATAAAGTTGGCTAAATATTTTTAAGGGACTCTAATCTATGTTTTTCAAAATTTTTCTATATTAATGACCCCACTCTACCCCTTAGACGGCTTGCGATTCCATAAAATTCATGGAGGAGGTTTTTAAGAACGAGATAAAGTTACGGTGAAAATATGAATTTGGCTAAATTATTCCTAAGGTCCCTAATATACATTTTTGTACTTTTTTGTCATTTAACTTTTTTCCGCTTTTCTCACTTCGTCTTACATATTAACACAGATGGCTTTTTATGATATTTTAGTTCATAAACCTTTCTTTATTAAAAGTTTTTACACAAAATTATACGAAGATTTCATTTAATCAATTTTTCTTTATTTTTATATATTAAATATATACATCCGACGCCACTGGTCATTTGGCGGCTGGACTGAAAACGGCTGCTGGAAATTGGCCGCTAACTTCACACCAGTACATTTTGAACACTTACATTACAGAAATTAAAAATTAATTTTTATTTTTATTTTCGGTACTGTTTATTTTGGCGGATACTGTATATTTAGATGAATTTGTTGTCAATAACGAATAAACTTAATTTTAAAAAAAAAGCTTGTGTTATAAGTTTATTTATTTGTAATTTTATTGTTTGTTTTGTTAAAATTATTTATTATGTATAAAACAATTTTAAAATATGATCAAGTGTTTTGGTCTTTGTAGTCCTGTCTCCAATGTTCTTTGATGATCAATGCCATTATCACCTGAATATAAGTGTTACAAGAAATTTTAATGAACAAGAAATATGTTTTTTCTCTCTATTTTCTAAACAATTCAACAATTTTTCTTGACATAAACCTTTTAAATAACATCATAAAAAGAATTACAAAAACT
Source organism: Ophraella communa (assembly GCA_035357415.1). Taxonomy (NCBI): domain Eukaryota; kingdom Metazoa; phylum Arthropoda; class Insecta; order Coleoptera; family Chrysomelidae; genus Ophraella; species Ophraella communa. The sequence continues at coordinate 24,492,772 of CM068994.1, read as the reverse complement.
ATTTAGTATATTATTGAATATTTATTTACTATAACATTAACAATACCAATAATAGTTTTACAATTATTTTAATCGAATAGTAAAATAATTCGTTAGACTGTTGTCCATCAGTCTGCAAAATGCAAAACTAACTTTATAACACCAAATATTGCATTAATATTTTTTTTTCTTAACTGTTAAAAAAGTACATAAGTAAAGACAACCCAAAGCCCATAGTTACCTATAAAAAAGATTTTTCATAAACCGCTGTTACTGTGTATAGTAACCACATATATAGATGAATATTTGTGTTGTATGACATAAATATTACTTGAAGAAAGACTTGTCAATCGACCGCAAACCATTCTTTCAACTTTGATGCTATCAAGATTTGACAACATAAATCATTGCCGTAGGTTTCAGCAAAAAAAATACATTCAAAATTATTTTGGTTGATTTCTAGTAAACAACTAATAGAAAATGCGTCAAATACAAACTAATTTATACTTCCAAGTCGTAAATTGAAGTTATATCCAGCAGAAATAAACTATTAAATAAACAAAGAAACAATATCATTTTTTCTCAAAATTGCTTTGCTTTCAAATGAGAGAACAGAACTCAATTTTACAGAGAAGCAAAATCTTATTTTGCCACTACTTTTACTCAACATTACTGACTAAACTATTTCTTTTGTATAAAATTAACCTAACCTAACCATAATAAATGAGCAGAAAAATAGAGGATTTTTTTACACACTGTATGAAGAACTTAACGGAGATCCAGATAAATTCTTTAATTTTACCAGAATGTCAAGAGAAACATTCCAAGAATGTTGTCAATAATTAAAGGCGTTGGTTACCTCTTCACAAAAACGTTTCTTTTTTATTTTGTTGGAATAATCCTCTAAACGCATATCCCAAATCGCTGGTTTAATATGAATCTGGTTGATTAATTTCTCAATGTCCAAAGTTTCCATACAGATTTGACAACGCCGAGTCAACAAAAACCGCCACTAAACCTCTTACGTGTGTTTCGTCCCATAAGCAAAAATGTACTGATGTGCCGACTACAGTCGTAAAACCGCGCGTGGTGCATGATAGCCAGCAGGTGCAAAATGATGTGGTGCCAAGTTTGGCAAATTTATTTCCTGATCCAGGAAACCCCCAAGTTCCAGCAAATACCTTATGGTTCCGGCAAGATGGAGCACCTCCAATTTAAACTCAATTTACGCCAATACCTCAACTTAACATTTCCAGATCCTTGGATAGGGAGACGAGGATCAATAGAATGGCCAGCAAGATCACCTGATCTTACCCCCATCGGACTTTTTTTATGGGGCTATGTCAAAAATATTGTTTTCAAAACTACATGTTAATTAACGCTAGAAAACGTTTTTATTAAGATTTTCATCAAGATTAGGATGTTGCCAAGACGTTCGCGGTGAGTATTTTGAACATATAAGTACTTCATTGGCGTTCATATTTGTTACTTTATGAACAAGTAAATATAATAAGTGACATAAAAATCCGAACACCCAGTTTAAATTATTTGTAAAGAAATTTAGCAACACTAGCCGCACTCTTGCTTACTTCACCCGGCAAGAGGGGTAAGAAGGGCTAAATTGAAAATAATGCAGACGAGCAGGTAGTCAGTACGAGATAAACGACTGGATAGGGTGAAGATTTGGTTATTCACAATATTATGATATAGTTCAAATAGTTACGTTGTGTTATAATGGTGTTTGAGTTTTGTATGATAATAAAATAAGTTTTTTATTAAAATCTTTGTTTTGAGTAAGTAGTTTAGTTAACAAAGCAGCGGCGGGATTAACACCACGTTGAGAGAAAATTAGCAACATGGGGTAAGCAGAAAGATAGAAAGTGGTATTAGATAACTTCAGATATATATGTGCAGTATATGCGCAACTGCAAATTACTTAATTCGAGTTATACATTTATTATACAGGTTGTATATTTTATGCAGTTGCAGATTGTCTTATTTATTTAGACTTATCATACAATGTGTACAATTATTTGTTTAAAACACAAAGATTATAGATAAACGATTCGTTTTATATTTCCTTACAAGATATAAATTTATATTCATATAAAAAAACCACAGTCCACTAATTAAAAAAATTATGCAGTTACAGTTTATTTTATTTAGATAAATTCAATATACAGTGTGTATATAGTTGCGATCACTCTATTTATTTGAATCAATTCTACAGGTTATAATATATATTTTATGCAGTTGCAGTTTGTTCTATTTATATAAATTTTGTTGGTTATATAAAAATTAATGGTAAATACTTTAAGCTTTTGATAAATTCATTTCTTTTATTTAGAAGGATTTTAAGCCTAAACACATGGGGTTCATTACCTGCAATGTTATCGACCTGTGTGAACTTGGCAGATACTTTCTAGCAGGTAAAATGACGAATTCACCCGAATATCCGCAGGCGTTCGTCAAATAGGGTAACTATCCATAATTATAAAAGGTACAATAAGAACAGCAAAAATGTATAAACCAATACAAGACGTATTAGTAAAATCATTTAATATAAAAAAAGATATTTTATTTTATCAACAAATGAAAAAAAAACCGATCATAATACTCGTAAATATAGTGATTATATTTAGCCATTTACATTTTGACAAGGCAACAATCCACTTGAGACTATTCTAGATGGATTTTATATATTAAAATACAAAACACTATAATATTTTTATTTACTTACGCAGGGGACTAGGGGGTTAAAATTCGATAAAAATAGAAAAAATATGGATTATATGGGCATTTCGTCAAGACAGCAATCGAGTATCCACTTGAGACTATTTTAGATGGATTTTATATATTAAAATACATAAAACTATAATATTTTTATTTACTTACGCAGGGGACTAGGGGGTTAAAATTCGATAAAAATAGAAATAATATGGATTATATGGGCATTTCGTCAAGACAGCAATCGAGTATCCACTTAAGACTATGCTAGATGGATTTTATATACTAAAATACATAAAATTATGATATTATTATTTACTTACGCAGGGGACTAGGGGGTTAAAATTCGATAAAAATAGAAATAATATGGATTATATGGGCATTTCGTCAAGACAGCAATCGAGTATCCACTTGAGACTATGCTAGATGGATTTTATATATTAAAATACAAAAAACTATGATATTTTTATTTACTTACGCAGGGGACTAGGGGGTTAAAATTCGATAAAAATAGAAATAATATGGATTATATCGGCATTTCGTCAAGACAGCAATCGAGTATCCACTTAAGACTATGCTAGATGTATTTTATATATTAAAATACATAAAATTATGTTATTTTTATTTACTTACGCAGGGGACTAGGGGGTTAAAATTCGATAAAAATAGAAAAAATATGGATTATATGGGCATTTCGTCAAGACAGCAATAGAGTATCCACTTGAGACTATGCTAGATGGATTTTATATATAAAAATACATAAAACTATAATATTTTTATTTACTTACGCAGGGGACTAGGGGGTTAAAATTCGATAAAAATAGAAATAATATGGATTATATCGGCATTTCGTCAAGACAGCAATCGAGTATCCACTTAAGACTATGCTAGATGTATTTAATATATTAAAATACAAAAAACTATGATATTTTTATTTACTTACTCAGGGGACTAGGGGGTTAAAATTCGATAAAAATAGAAAAAATATGGATTATATGGGCATTTCGTCAAGACAGCAATAGAGTATCCACTTGAGACTATGCTAGATGGATTTTATATATTAAAATACATAAAACTATGATATTTTTATTTACTTACGCAGGGGACTAGGGGGTTAAAATTCGATAAAAATAGAAATAATATGGATTATATGGGCATTTCATCAAGACAGCAATCGAGTATCCACTTGAGACTATGCTAGATGGATTTTATATATTAAAATACATAAAACTATGATATTTTTATTTACTTACGCAGGGGACTAGGGGGTTAAAATTCGATAAAAATAGAAATAATATGGATTGTATGGGCATTTCGTCAAGACAGCAATCGAGTATCCACTTGAGACTATGCTAGATGGATTTTATATATTAAAATACATAAAATTATGATATTTTTATTTACTTACGCAGGGGACTAGGGGGTTAAAATTCGATAAAAATAGAAATAATATGGATTGTATGGGCATTTCGTCAAGACAGCAATCGAGTATCCACTTGAGACTATGCTAGATGGATTTTATATATTAACATACATAAAATTATGATATTTTTATTTACTTACGCAGGGGACTAGGGGGTTAAATTTCGATAAAAATAGAAATAATATGGATTATATGGGCATTTCGTCAAGACAGCAATCGAGTATCCACATAAGACTATGCTAGATGGATTTTATATATTAAAATACATAAAATTATGATATTATTATTTACTTACGCAGGGGACTAGGGGGTTAAAATTCGATTAAAATAGAAATAATATGGATTATATGGGCATTTCATCAAGACAGCAATCGAGTATCCACTTGAGACTATGCTAGATGTATTTTATATATTAAAATACAAAAAACTATGATATTTTTATTTACTTACTCAGGGGACTAGGGGGTTAAAATTCGATAAAAATAGAAAAAATATGGATTATATGGGCATTTCGTCAAGACAGCCATAGAGTATCCACTTGAGACTATGCTAGATGGATTTTATATATAAAAATACATAAAACTATAATATTTTTATTTACTTACGCAGGGGACTAGGGGGTTAAAATTCGATAAAAATAGAAATAATATGGATTATATCGGCATTTCGTCAAGACAGCAATCGAGTATCCACTTAAGACTATGCTAGATGTATTTAATATATTAAAATACAAAAAACTATGATATTTTTATTTACTTACTCAGGGGACTAGGGGGTTAAAATTCGATAAAAATAGAAAAAATATGGATTATATGGGCATTTCGTCAAGACAGCAATCGAGTATCCACTTGAGACTATGCTAGATGGATTTTATATATTAAAATACATAAAACTATGATATTTTTATTTACTTACGCAGGGGACTAGGGGGTTAAAATTCGATAAAAATAGAAATAATTTGGATTATATGGGCATTTCATCAAGACAGCAATCGAGTATCCACTTGAGACTATGTTAGATGGATTTTATATATTAAAATACATAAAACTATGATATTTTTATTTACTTACGCAGGGGACTAGGGGGTTAAAATTCGATAAAAATAGAAAAAATATGGATTATATGGGCATTTCGTCAAGACAGCAATCGAGTATCCACTTGAGACTATGCTAGATGGATTTTATATATTAAAATACATAAAATTATGATATTTTTATTTACTTACGCAGGGGACTAGGGGGTTAAAATTCGATAAAAATAGAAATAATATGGATTGTATGGGCATTTCGTCAAGACAGCAATCGAGTATCCACTTGAGACTATGCTAGATGGATTTTATATATTAAAATACATAAAATTATGATATTATTATTTACTTACGCAGGGGACTAGGGGGTTAAAATTCGATTAAAATAGAAATAATATGGATTATATGGGCATTTCATCAAGACAGCAATCGAGTATCCACTTGAGACTATGCTAGATGTATTCTATATATTAAAATACATAAAACTATTATATTTTTATTTACTTACGCAGGGGACTAGGGGGTTAAAATTCGATAAAAATAGAAATAATATGGATTATATGGGCATTTCGTCAAGACAGCAATCGAGTATCCACTTAAGACTATGCTAGATGGATTTTATATATTAAAATACATAAAATTATGATATTATTATTTACTTACGCAGGGGACTAGGGGGTTAAAATTCGATAAAAATAGAAATAATATGGATTATATGGGCATTTCATCAAGACAGCAATCGAGTATCCACTTGAGACTATGCTAGATGTATTCTATATATTAAAAGACATAAAATTATGATATTATTATTTACTTACGCAGGGGACTAGGGGGTTAAAATTCGATAAAAATAGAAAAAATATGGATTATATGGGCATTTCGTCAAGACAGCAATAGAGTATCCACTTGAGACTATGCTAGATGGATTTTATATATTAAAATACATAAAACTATGATATTTTTATTTACTTACGCAGGGGACTAGGGGGTTAAAATTCGATAAAAATAGAAATAATATGGATTATATGGGCATTTCATCAATCAGCAATCGAGTATCCACTTGAGACTATGCTAGATGTATTCTTTATATTAAAATACATAAAATTATGATATTTTTATTTACTTACGCAGGGGACTAGGGGGTTAAAATTCGATAAAAATAGAAAAAATTTGGATTATACCTAACATATGTAATCAAAAATTATTTTTGCTTTCGTTGTTTGAATTTCTGAATTCTTTTAGTCTTTATCATTAGCTTCCATTTTTCGTTATAACTTTTTTGCCTATTACTCCGATTTTTCAAGAATTTTTACTATTTAAATACAGCAAAACAAACGGCAATCATTTAAAAACAGCAATCAAATTAATCATCTTGGAATGATAAGTGTACTACAATTGATTTCACGAATAGTGATAATATTGAAGATCGTATTTCCACTGGTGAATCTACGACTAACCATGCAGATGACGTTATTGCTAACTCTAAAGAATCATCGAATGAGTTTTTAAATAACAGATTTGACTCTTCCGACAGTATAAGTAACAACTCAACAAAAAATAAATTATCTGAAATTACTCCGGATAGTTTTGGTATACCGAAGGAATTTTTAAACGTATCAAGTCCTCTTACTATGGCCGCTTTGCTGCCATCGAATTCTAAAAACATTTATCCCAACAAAATTATTGATGGTTACAACAAATGTAAACATTTTGAAGGTTGTTTCTATATTAAAGAGAATGTATGGAACATATTATATAAGAATCAACAGTTAAACAAGAAATATTATCCAGGATTCATTAAAAATAAAATATCAAAATATGTTAACAATAGCTGTCTTATTATATTTCATTATAAAACATTTTATAAAAAACAAAATGTGATTAATATCTACGCAAGATGTAAGCATAATAATTATCAATGTAAGAAGTTTCTAATATCCATTAGTATTGTAGAAAAAAAAGTTCTTGTTTACAACAAAAAGATAATGTCAATTGTGGTATACTTATAATATATTTTTTTTCTTTACTAGTAACAAATCAGCCTTTGACAGACAACATAGATATTGACCAATATCGACATACATTAAAAGTAATTCTGTTGCAAAATAGTTCGGATATAAAAAATTTGTGCCTATTTTGTAGTCTACCTGCAGATAAAGAAAAAGATGTATTTAAATGCAGAATGTGTCAACGTTATATTCACAGAAAATGTATACTAAATATTCAGGAAATACGAAAAGGTATTAAAATCGCAGAAAAGATAATAAATGATATGTGTGAGTTGTGTAGAGAAAACTAATATAACAACAAAAAAATCTTCATTTTTAATGTAAAAAAAATCCATCTAGCATAGCCTTAAGTGGATACTCGTCTGTCTTATAATATAATCCTATTTTTAAATCCTTATTTTTTCTATTTTTATCGCATTTTAACCCCCTAGTCCCCTGCGTAAGTAAATAAAAATATCATAGTTTCATGTATTTTAATATATAAAATCCATCTAGAATAGTCTCAAGTGGATACTCGATTGCTGTCTTGACGAAATGCCCATATAATCCATATTTTTTCTATTTTTATCGAATTTTAACCCCCTAGTCCCCTGCGTAAGTAAATAAAAATATCATAATTTTATGTATTTTAATATATAAAATCCAACTAGCATAGTCTCAAGTGGATACTCGATTGCTGTCTTGACGAAATGCCCATATACAATCCATATTTTTTTTATTTTTATCGAATTTTAACCCCCTAGTCCCCTGCGTAAGTAAATAAAAATAACATAATTTTATGTATTTTAATATAAAAAATCCATCTAGCATAGTCTCAAGTGGATACTCGATTGCTGTCTTGATGAAATGCCCATATAATCCATATTATTTCTATTTTAATCGAATTTTAACCCCCTAGTCCCCTGCGTAAGTAAATAAAAATATCATAGTTTTATGTATTTTAATATATAAAATCCATCTAGCATAGTCTCAAGTGGATACTCGATTGCTGTCTGGACGAAATGCCCATATAATCCATATTATTTTTATTTTTATAGAATTTTAACCCCCTAGTCCCCTGCGTAAGTAAATAAAAATATTATAGTTTTATGTATTTTAATATATAAAATCCATCTAGCATAGTCTCAAGTAGATACTCGATTGCTGTCTTGAAGAAATGCCCATATAATCCATATTATTTCTATTTTTATCGAATTTTAACCCCCTAGTCCCCTGCGTAAGTAAATAAAAATATCATAGTTTTATGTATTTTAATATATAAAATCCATCTAGCATAGTCTCAAGTGGATACTCGATTGCTGTCTTGACGAAATGCCCATATAAACAATATTTTTTCTATTTTTATCGAATTTTAACCCCCTAGTCCCCTGCGTAAGTAAATAAAAATATCATAGTTTTATGTATTTTAATATATAAAATCTTGACGAAATGCCCATATAAACCATATTTTTTCTATTTTTATCGAATTTTAACCCCCTAGTCCCCTGCTTAAGTAAATAATAATATCATAACTGTATGTATTTTAGTATTTAAAATCCATCTAGCATAGTCTCAAGTGGATACTCGATTGCTGTCTTGACGAAATGCCCATATAATCCATATTATTTCTATTTTTATCGAATTTTAACCCCCTAGTCCCCTGCGTAAGAAAATAATAATATCATGGTTATATGTATTTTAATATATAAAATCCATCTAGCATAGTCTCAAGTGGATACTCGATTGCTGCCTTGACGAAATACCCATATAATCCATATTTTTTCTATTTTTATCGAATTTTAACCCCCTAGTCCCCTGCGTAAGTAATTAAAAATATCATAGTTTTATGTATTTTAATATATAAAATCCATCTAGTATAGTCTCAAGTGGATACTCGATTGCTGCCTTGACGAAATACCCATATAATCCATATTTTTTCTATTTTTATCGAATTTTAACCCCCTAGTCCCCTGCGTAAGTAAATAAAAATATCATAGTTTTATGTATTTTAATATATAAAATCCATCTAGCATAGTCTCAAGTGGATACTCGATTGCTGTCTTGACGAAATGCCCATATAATCCATATTATTTCTATTTTTATCGAATTTTAACCCCCTAGTCCCCTGCGTAAGTAAATAAAAATATTATAGTTTTATGTATTTTAATATATAAAATTCATCTAACATAGTCTCAAGTGGATACTCGATTGCTGTCTTGATGAAATGCCCATATAATCCAAATTATTTCTATTTTTATCGAATTTTAACCCCCTAGTCCTCTGCGTAAGTAATTAAAAATATTATAGTTTTATGTATTTTAATATATAAAATTTATCTAGCATAGTCTCAAGTGGATACTCGATTGCTGTCTTGACGAAATGCCCATATAATCCATATTTTTTCTATTTTTATCGAATTTTAACCCCCTAGTCGCCTGGGTAAGTAAATAAAAATATCATAGTTTTATGTATTTTAATATATAAAATCCATCTAGAATAGTCTCAAGTGGATACTCGATTGCTGTCTTGACGAAATGCCCATATAATCCATATTATTTCTATTTTTATTGAATTTTAACCCCCTAGTCCCCTGCGTAAGTAATTAAAAATATCATAATTTTATGTATTTTAATATATAAAATACATCTAGCATAGTCTCAAGTGGTTTGTTGCCTTGTCAAAATGTAAATGGCTAAATATAATCAATATATTTACGAGTATTATGATCGGTTTTTTTTTCACTTGTTGATAAAATAAAATATCTTTTTTTACATTAAATGATTTTACTAATACGTCTTGTATTGGTTTATACATTTTTGCTGTTCTTATTGTACCTTTTATAATTATGGATAGTTACCCTATATGACGAACGCCTGCGGATATTCGGGTGAATTCGCCATTTTACCTGCTAGAAAGTATCTGCCAAGTTCACACAGGTATGTTATCGAGGGTTTCTGTACCCGTAAAATAGTTTTATCAAAGGTCCTAACCACGAGTCCTTAAAATTTTATCGATACATTTTTAGTTTTGACGAAAACTTTTTTATTTGGCAAAAATACGAAAACAAACTGAAATGTGATAAAAAACACGAGTCCGTAGGACGAGTGATTTTATCTTATTTAGTTTGTTTGAGAAGTTTTGCCTAAAATAAAAAAGTTTGAGTCTAGAAAATAAAATTTATCTAGTAAAATTTTACAGGACGAATGGTATTTGAGAAGATTATTTTTTGAAGCATTCTGTACAAAAACCACTTTATTTAATAACTTATCGTTATCTTTTTACCAATTTTTACTATTTTACTTATAATGTTTTGATCTTTTAATAACTTTAATAACAAATTTGACAAGCCAACTGAAGCCAACTAGTATAGGTGTATTTTGTGTTGCCTATCTATGATCTAATTTATTAACACATTAATAATCAAGAGAAAGAAAGGAAGTGGGTTTACACAGAATAATATTTAATAAATATATTATTATTTTAAGAGAAAATACTTATAATCTTTTGATCTTTTAATAACTTTCATAAAAAATTTGACAAGCCCGACTTTAATGACGTAATCAATATGGTCCACGAAATGCCGTTACCCGTCCTATTAACTTATCCTATAGGTACACCAAGAACGATAAACATTTACCAGGATTGCCTAATCCCATAAGACGTACATTCGCCAAAAAATCGATTGTACGTGGTGGCCTGTGACGTCACTGCAGTCCTCGGCCGATTTTTTCCTATCTTGACAGTGCATTTTAGGTCGTTTTCAATCGTCGTTTTTAGATTTATTATAAAAATATTCAAAATTTTGACTGGTAGATATTGTGGATACATTAGTGTACCTTGCATTTTTGTGTAAAATTTTTAAAAAATTGTTCTTTTAAACTCCAGTTCGGACTTTTAAGTTTCATGTGTTACACTGCTTGGCTGGACATTGCTTGGTTAGTATCGTTGAGTGTCAACGTTAATATTTAATAGTGAATACATTTTTTATTTTACGTTTTTAGTGAGATAGTTTACTAATTTGAAAAGAAATATGCCTGGGATGAGATGTGCTATATATGGGTGCGATAAAAGTTATTTTGATGACAAAGGAAGTATTGCATTTCATCGCTTTCCTAAGGGAAACGATCTTGTCTCTAAAACTATTCGAAATGAGTGGATAGCTCGATGTAAAAGAGAGGACAAGTTTAATGTAGATACCAGTTATGTCTGTTCAGTTCATTTTACTGAAAATGACTATGAAAGAGACTTAAAGAATGAGTTATTAGATAATTTTTAATATTCTATATACTAAATATTTTATGTATTATTTTTTAATTTAAATTTTAGGTCTGCCTATAAAAAGATTTTAAAAAGACTGCTGTGCCCACATTATTATTATTTAATAAGAAGCCAATAACAGAATCAGAGTTATCAAGATCCAAAAGACTGCAATTCAAAAATGCCAGACAGAAAGCTCAGCAGGTATTGTCTGAGGTTTTAGCAACAGCATCAAATATACAGAGTGAAATTCTTGAAACCCCCCAGAAAAATCCATCACCAGAACCTGAGCCAGAATGTTCCGCAGAACTTCAAAACATAAATTACAAAGCTAAGTATATGGATTTGTTAGATAATTTTAATGATTTAAGAAAAAAATATTCTCTGTTAAAAGCCAGCTCTTTCAAAACTAAAGCTCAATGCATTAAAATTACCAAAAAGAATAAAATTCTTAATGACCAACTAAGATACTTCAAAATTAAATATTATAATTCCCCAAATTGTAAAGTACCCAAAAGAGCTCCCATGGTATTATTGAATACTGTACTTACTCAAAATCAAATTGATTTATTGTCAAAAAAAAAGAAACGGGTAAATTGGACTCGAGAAGAAATAGCTGTAGCATTTACTTTAAGGTACTATAGTAAGAAATGTTATCTCTATTTAAGAACTAGTTTAAATTATCCTTTACCATCTCTCTCTTCCTTAAGAAGATGGGCTTCTGAGCTTAATTTAGGGCAAGGAATATTAAAAGATGTTTTGCTTATGCTAAAGTTAGCTGGGGAATCTTTCTCGCCCTTCGAAAAAACTGTTGTTCTACAATATGATGAGGTTAAAGTCAAAGCTGTAGAAGAGTATAATGAAGCACAAGATGAAATATTGGGCCCATATAACTATATGCAAGTTGTAATGGCTCGTAGCCTTTTTTCAAATTGGAAGCAACCGATTTTCATTGCTTTTGACCAAAAAATAACAAAGGAAATTTTGTTTAATATTATTACTGAACTTCACAAAATATCTTTTAATGTGGTAGCCTGTGTAAGTGATTGTGGAGCAAGTAATGTGGGACTATGGAAAGTATTGGGTGTTGATATAATTAATACTTCATTTAAGCATCCCATTTCTAATAACAACATTTATATGTTTGCTGATGCTCCTCATCTATTAAAATTATTACGTAACTGGCTTTTGGATAAGGGATTCAAGCTAAAGAATAATTCAATTTTAAATAAAAATCCTCTTCAGGCTCTGGTTACCTTAACTGATAGTGAGGTCAATGCTTGTTGGAAAATAAATCAAAAACATTTAGATGTTGAAAAACAAATCGCCAAAGTGTTCGACTTGCTGCGCAACTTCTGTCAAATAATGTTTCAACTGCTCTTTCACGTTATAAACCAGGGAAAGATAAGGTGATGGCAGAAAATTTAGGACATTTTATAGGTGATATTAATTTATGGTTTGACATATTTAATAGTTACGTTCCCAAGGGAACAGTCCCTTCAAAAAATGCATATGGAGTAGATTTAAAAAATCAAAATGATCATTTAAAAAAATGTATCAATTAATTTATGATATGAGAGTTGTTGGAAAAAAACACTCTAATGACTTTTCAAAAAGGTATGTTAATGTCTATTATTTCCTTACAAAAATTGTTTAAAGATATGAAGACCACTTTACATATTAAATATATTTGTACTCACAAATTAAATCAAGACAGTTTAGAGAACTTTTTTTTCAAATACGAAGCAGGGGAGACCAGATGAACATCCGACGCCTCTTGGGGTCATTTACAGAATGAGAATGATTTTGTTAGGAAAAAATCCTGGTATTTTGACTTCCAAAGTAAATACAGAAGAGCGTGTATTGGATGAATATATTATTTGTACGAAAGTTTTGGAAACAGCAGAAGTTGTTATAGATTCTCCTCTTTATAATGACGAATCCAAAGATAATTCCCAAAGTTCATCATTTTCATCAGTTTCCTCAAGTGATTCTAAAGTTCAATTTGATTTTGATCAGAACGCTGAGGAAACTACTGGCGATGCTTTAGAATATATTGCGGGCTATTTAGCTAAAAAATATAAAACAGATTTACCAAACTTAGGAGATTATACTTACAAATTTACTGGGGACCATAATTACAGCATTCCTTCTTGGGTACAACAATTATCATATGGGGGCCTTATAAAACCTTCAGAGAATTTTAAAACAAAAATAAAAAAATGGAATTTTTATTTTGAATCCCACCATGGTGATTCTTTTCGAAAAGGACAAGGGGTGGTGCAAAACTTGGCAAAAAAAATATTTAAAACAGAAAAAGAATTACCATTAAATTTAGTTAAAGATGTTTGCAAATTAAGAACGATTATTAGAATGAATTTCAGAAATTTAAAAGCAAAGTTTAAAAGCAGTATGAAAAGAGGATCTTTGCAAGATGATAATCTCAGAAAAAAAATTAGGAAGTTCAGTAAAATTGTTAAATAAAAATTTTGAAAATAAATGGCTGGATTGAAATAATAAATTGAAAAGAAGTAATTAATGTAAATCTGTCACTTAAATGGGACATCCTGTATATATTTTTTATAATACAATACTAAAAAAAATTTTTTAGTATGTAGTTTTTTTTTTGTTAATTTTAAATTTGTAATTAAAAATTCTTTATAGAATACATATTATGTCGCTCCATAAAAGATTCACGGATTGTACTAATAATATGCTGCAAATTATTTATTGTTTGTTTGTTTGTTAAAAAACACTAGTTTTAGGCATGATTTTGTGTAATAATAAATTTATTTGAATGTATTTTTTAAAATAAAAATAGAACTAAATAGTGTTTTCTTTACTCTACCTATTTCCCAAATAATATTCAATAAATTAATTAAATATAAGTATTAAAACGATTTTATGGGATTATTTATTATAAATTATAAGTGTTTATTCTTAAAAATCCAAATAGTCGTACGTTAGTATTTCAGAAATCATAAAAATACTATCTAATTTCTATTTCTATTTTTATCGTTCTTGGTAATTACCAAACCTCTCGCTTGAAATCGATTAATGAAGGACTGCAATGACGTCACACAGCTGGCGGACAAATCAGGCCGATTAGGCAATCCTGGTAAATGTTTATCGTTCTTGTAGGTACACTAGATAGTATTGACAGTTGTCAGATGTCGTGAGCGTCGTTAGAACAGAGTTATAATTTGAATAAATAATTATTTTTATACCTATTTATACAATTATATTGTTAAAGAGAAAATTACCAAATTAAAAATTATTAGGTTTATCTATTTAAAGTTTACCTACAAGACCACATTTGCCAGTAGGCATACAAAAGTTTTAAATGCATACAGAACCAGGAAGCAGGTTAGTTTTAAAATAACTACATATTTGGTTTTTCATTATCGTTTAGATGACTTGAATTTTGATAATAATAATAACAAAATATATTTCAGAATATTTAGATAATATAAATAAATGTTGATTTATAGTAATATACTTATAAACAAGAAAATTGATTGGGAAATATTGATTTTTGACAGTTCTATAATTTTATCGATCCTGGTAAAACGACTAGTGGTTTTATCGCTATAAAACGAAATGATTGGCTAGCATTTAGCATAGAACATTGAAGATTAAGCGTTTTCATTGGACGACATCACAAAACTGTGATATTTTGACAGGTGAAAAAAATAATCGCTATAAAACGGAATGATTGGCTAGCATTTAGCATAGAACATTGAAGATTAAGCGTTTTCATTGGACGAAATCACAAAACTGTGATATTTTGACAGGTGAAAAAAATAATCACATTAAAACTTAAAATAAGATCATTTACCATTGCATCGATAAAAAAAGTTAGAACAACCATTGTGTAGAGTAAACACCTCGCTTTCTTTCACATAATAAATTCATAATATAAAAGTTTTTTTAATTTGTTTTTCAATATACAGTGTGTATATAGGTACTCAGTTGCCGATTACTTTATTTATTGGAATCCATTATACAGGGTGTATAATATTCTATGCAGTTGCAGATTATTTTATTTATATAAATTTAATATACAGTGTGTATATAGTCAGTTGCCGATTACTTTATTTATTGGAATCCGTTATACAGGGTGTATAATATTCTAAGTAGTTTCAGATTAATTTTTTTATATAAATTTTTTATACAGTGTGTATATAGTCAGTTGCCGATTACTTTATTTATTGGAATCCATTATACAGGGTGTATAATATTCTATGCAGTTGCAGATTGTTGTATTTATATAAAATTAATATACAGTGTGTACATACTCAGTTGCCGATCATTTTATTTATTAGAATCCATTATACAGGATGTATAATATTTGCAGATTACTTTATTTATATAATTGAATAGTCTATATATGCACTAAGTTGCCGATCAGTTTATTTATTTTAATTTATTATACAGGACGTACAATATTTTATGCAGTTTCAGTTTATTTTATTTATCTAAATTGTGTTTATTATATACTATGCAAAGTCGTCTAACTGGTTTAGCTCGTGATAGGTATCACAATTTAGATGATTATGATTTGGACTGGGAGTAGTGGAAACAGATGATTATTAAATCATTCCCAGACAAACAAGATTATGCTACCAAGTTAGGAACTCTTTTAGCAAGAAAGAAACTTGGTTTTGTGTCATGGGAACAATATTATTTCTGTATGGGATTGAAGATATCCATATAAGAACTGTGCAATAGCAGGCAGATATTCAAATATACAAACGCTCTATTTTGATTTTCTTTGGACATACTGTTCATATAGACTGGCTTTTAAGGAAAGAGATGAAGTCCGAAAAATTGTATCAGAAATGTTATTTAGGGGGATAATACGTGATAGTAATTCACCATATGCAAGTCCTATCCCCCTTGTAAAGAAAAAAAAAAGGAGATCAAAGACTCTGTGTGGACTACAGAGCTCTGAACCTGAAAACCATAAAGGACCTATACCCACTGCCACGAGTGGACGAATATTTGGTCAGACTCAAAGGATGTAGATACTTTACTACGTTGGATTTAGTTGCGGGCAATCATCAGATTGAAATAGCTGAGGATTCAATTGCTAAAACAGCCTTTATCACACCGGACGGTCATTACGAATATACGAGAATACCATTTGGTTTAGTGAATGCACCAGCAGTTTTTTTCAAAGAGTCATCAATCGTTTTAGGTAATCGTAGATTTACCAAAGCCATGGCTTACCTAGACGACATACTCATACCATCCACCGATATAAAACAGGGTTTTGAAACGTTAATAGAAATTTTAGAACTTTTTAGAAAAGCCAAATTGACACTAAGACTAGAAAAATGTAATTTTTTTAAAAAACAAGTGTCGACTACACCAAATTAGTGCAGATGGCATTCGGCCAGGAATAAGAAAAACCGCAGCGGTTAAGAATTTTCCCAGGCCACAAAACGTACATCAAGTTCGACAGTTTATTGGTCTATCTAGCTATTTCAGAAAGTATATTAGGCAATTTTCTGTATTAGCTCGTCCTCTCACAGCTTTGACAAAACAAAATGTAGATTTTATTTGGGACAAAGAAACAGAGACATCTTTTGAAACTATAAAGAAGTTACTATCATCAAGCCAGTATTGGCCCTATATGATCGAAGAGCAGACACCGAAGTACATACTGATGCATCGAAATGGGGCGTAGGTGGTATACTGTAACAAAACCAAAATGACAATTCGCTACGACCAGTGATGTACCTTAGTCGATAAACTTCAAAACAAGAGCAGCGTTATCATTCCTATGAATTGGAAACTCTGGCAGTTGTCAGTAGCCTAAAACAGTTCAGAATATATTTGTTAGGCATAAAGTCATTACAGATTGCTTCATTATACAAAAGAGATCTAATCCCTAGGATTGGTCGTTGGTGGCTACTGGTACAGGAATTTGATTTCACTGTCGAGTATCGACCAGGAAGGAGAATGCCTCACGCAGATGCATTAAGTCGTAATCCAGTAGCCCCAGCAGAAGAAATATTAGAATTGGACATTTTAACAGTTAATATAGAAAATAATGATTGGGTTCTTTCTGCACAGCTACAAGATACCAGGTGCAAATACCTACAGGAAATCCTGTTAAGAGAACCAACAGATAAGGGAGAAAAAGATATTCATAAAGAATACAAAATCATAAATAATAGGCTGTATCAAAAAACTACGGATGGACTCCGACGGTTAGTGCCGAGACAAGCTCGAAAGCAAGTAGTCATATTCCACCACGAGGGAAAAGGACATTTGGGAACAGAAAAAACACTGAACTCAGTGTCCGAACATTACTGGTTTCCTGGTGTCCAAGGCTGCCTTGGATGTCTTTATAACAAGAGCCAAGTGGAAAGAACTACCTTCGTCCAATAGAAAAGTTTAACACACCTATGCATACCATACATGTTGACCATTTGGGTCCCTTTGTCAGAAGTAAAAAGAAAAACACTCACCTTATTGTAATAGTAGATGCGGTTACTAAATTTGTGTTCAGATAAGCAGTTCAATCCACCAAGACAGGACCTTTGATTCATATTTTAAAGAATATTTTCGAATTGTTTATAGTACCAAAAAGAATAGTATGTTATAGAGGATTATGTCAAACGAGTAAATCCTTTCAAAATTACTGTTCCGGTATATGAATCAAAATATAAGGTTTGTTCCAACAGGCAAATTGGAATCGTTCCTGAATCGTTTTCGAAATCGTTCTTGAGGATTTGTTACGAAGGCGCCAAGTGTTTACCGTTCTAATAACGGTTCCAAAATAAAGTATGGTTGGTTAGGTTAGGTTAGGTTAGGTTTGGTTACTGTCTCAAATCACTAGAACGTATCAAACAGAACATACTTTTATTTTTACATGGTACACGCAGTTAAGCACAAAAAAAAGTTTATTTATATATATATATACATCTGTACCAAAGGAAACAATGTGAAAGTGTAGATATTATGGTAAATTATATGATGACTAAATCGGTTGATGTATAAACTGAAGTATTTTTATTACTAATATTTAGATTTAAATAAGTACGCTCCCACATAATTCAAAAAATACAGAAACAACAAATCAAGCCAAGCCAAGTTGATAGATAGATATATGTACTGCGCAAGTCAGTTCCCTTGATACTTGCTTTTAGTCGAGTATCGAAATCATCGTTCTTGAACCGGTTCCATAACGATACCAAATCGGGTTGGAACAAAATAATTATCGTTCGCTAAACGGTTCTCTCGTGCTTGGAACGCATTTTTACTATTGCACATGCGCGTCACCGTTCCAAGAACGGTTATTTTGGGTGTTGGAACAAACCTAATATACAACGCCACAGAGACGCCTCGTGCCAATGGGCAAGTCAAAAGGTTTAATCGTACCATCCTAGGAGCATTAGCCGCTACAAGCTCGACAGAGGAGGGATGGGATGAAACAACATTGCACGTACCTACAGTGCAATGGGAATTGGACTCCACAGTTAACGCTACAACAGGGAAAACACCTTATCAACTTTACTTTGGATATTAACCCAGGGGTATATCAGATTCATTTTTGAGATCCGAAGTAGATATAGAACCAAGCCAAAGTGATTTGACGATTATTCGAGAGGATGCTTCTCAGAGAATAATTGATAAGCAGAAGGGAAGTAAAGAAAGATACGATAAAAAAGGGTAAAAGCTAATACATACATACATACATACATACATATATACATACATACGTACATACATACATACATAATAAGAGTATTTGATAATGATCGATATGAGATTTCAGATATACCAGGTAGTGAAAGGTTCAATAGCTAGTATAAGGTGTATGTGCAGTAGACCAGATGAAGCCATATTTCACCAGTTTTGAAGAAGAGCCAGAAGATTTATCTGTTAAAGAATAACTGCCATTCTTATCAATGAGTCCTGCTGATTGTAATCTCTTAACTTTTAATCAATGTATTTTATTCCTCAGGTACTTCTCGAGGACGAGAAGATAAGTAGCGTGGTCGATTGTAAAGAAATTTAGCAACACTAGCCGCACTCTTGCTTACTTCACCCGGCAAGAGGGGTAAGAAGGGCTAAATTGAAAATAATGCAGACGAGCAGGTAGTCAGTACGAGATAAACGACTGGATAGGGTGAAGATTTGGTTATTCACAATATTATGATATAGTTTAAATAGTTACGTTGTGTTATAATGGTGTTTGAGTTTTGTATGATAATAAAATAAGTTTTTTATTAAAATCTTTGTTTTGAGTAAGTAGTTAGTTAACATATTTTATTTTAATAAAATTTGGTGAATTTAATTATTTTACTGAAATAAACAATTGATAAAATTTTCAGCCTTATCAGTTAAAGATTCCGGTTTTTATACTGCTTTTACGGCATTTAGTTTTGTCAGGTAATAATCCTCTCTTCTGATAAATATAGGCCTCTCTGCGGAACATATCGACTTTTTTGTCTTATAAAACCTACACAAAGTTGCAAGTATATGGAAAAATAGTAGCTCCAAGACCCATCTGTACTAAAACAACTTTATGACTTTAATACTTTCCGATGTCACGTCTGGGTTGTATTTTTTCTTTAATTCTTCCCGTTTCTCCCTCCGACTCTGGCATTCGTGAAATGCAACCGAGTGAAAATGAAAGCGAGCAAAGAAAAATCGTCCAGGAAACATCGGCGTGTGAAATAAATCGAATCACAGAAAATTTCTCAGCTCTCTCTATCCCTGTAAGCGTTATCTTACTTCTTGGCTCTTAAATGGAAAAGATTTCGCATTTCCCATAAAAGTAAAATTTACTCCCCGATTGAAAAGGTGCGAGGTAAACTTTTCGGATAAAAAAATATATAATAGAGAATAGAAAAGATATTTTTATATTAAATAGCGTGGAAATTGAACTGATAGGTTTTGGAAATATTTTTATATTTAATGTAGCATTTTTGAGTTAACCACCTGTTGCTATTTTAATTCTCTGTCCCATTGTTATAGTCTTTCCAATATTAATTGCTAAAAACCATTTAAAAGTGTTATACAGAGTGAGTTAGTTTACTAGGCTTCAAAGTAGAAAGAATGACATGAAAACGACATATTTGTCCCGTTAAACATCCACCCAGCTCTCTCTAGACTGGTACTTGTACAGCGCGAAAACAAGTGGGGTACGCACGCGACTTGTTGACGGCTTTTTATGGTCCGCTGTATTCTGTTGCGTGTAAGGGTCTTGGGGTGGTTTTTTGCGGCAATTTTTTATATAGCTCATAAAGTCGGTGTCTAGTGCGGACGCGGAGATTCAGATTTTTATTTGGGGCTGTTTAGTATTAACTTTAGGTATATGTTTCGGTAATTCATTTTTAATAATTGGTTTACATATTGCAATTTTTGCCCATATTAATTGATAACCTTAAATTAGTAACATATATTATGGCAGCGTTTTGGAGACCTTTTGAATCAGGTAATCCTGATCAAAATTAAAATTCAGAAGATATGATATCGCCAACAGGTGAGGTTAGTAGCAATTTTGGAATAAAGATTTACACATTCAGTGTCAGAGGGTTATTTTAAATATGTATCAGTGTTTGAAAAATGAAGATAATAAAAACTAAGAGGCGGTTATAATAAAACGCATTAATACCTTAACTAAAATTTCTATTTACACTATTTCTCGGGTTATTAAGCGCGGTGACGTTCTAGATCATTCCCAGGTGCGGAAAAACAAAAAAACAAAATTTGCAAATGTTGACGATGTTACAAAAGATGTTATAAACCAAACGGTTTATAATTTATATCAAGAATATATTGTACCGACTTTAGAAATCGTTCTGTGAAAGGGGTAAGAAGAATCTTGAAACGCAAAACGTAGTAATTTAGTTATTTTATTCATTTTATAATTTATATGTATAGAGTAACTTAATGTTATTATTAATATGGTTAGGTTAGGTTAGGTTAGGTTAGGTTAGGTTAGGTTAGGTTAGGTTAGGTTAGGTTAGGTTAGGTTAGGTTAGGTTAGGTTAGGTTAGATTAACGAAACTAATGTCATCTATACATTCATAGTAAGGGATATTTTAAGGATTACTTTAAAAATAAAAAGTATTTATTTTAAATATAAATGGATTGATAAAAGTCTTGTCTCTCTCAGCTGTTTATATGTTCTTAAAATCTGTATTTGCTTACATACTGTATGAGGGAGTTCCATTAAGCCTCTACGTTTTTTTGCCATTCAAACCAATTAGTATTGTACGAAAAGAAGACTTACTACCTTCAAATATTTCTTTGTCCTTAAGCAAGGAATTTACAGCTTTTAAAAGCGTCCAAATAAGAATGATAATTCACCCAACATATACTATTTTCTTCTGATAAGAACAGATTTTTTAATTTTGTTAACACAACAAGAAATAATAAAGTAATTCTGAAATAGTTGTATATAACTAATTTTATTCTAGGATGTATATGAAATTATATCCGTTCAGTTCACTGAAATGGCCTACATTTCATTCTGGTACTCCTGGAATTATATTAAAAAATTGTATTGCAACAATACAGTTCAGTTAACTATGAAATTCATTAGTTTTTTTTTGCACTATTACTAATTTTGAATAAAGTATTAAATTGTTTTATTTCTTAGTTGCAGTCGTACAAAATAGTATATTGTGAAACTAGTTGGAGGTAACTTTCCCATGTGTTGCACACTATTATTTGTCTACGACTGCAACTAAGAAATAAAACAATTTAATACTTTATTCAAAATTAATAATAGTGCAAAAAAAACTGATGAATTTCATAGTTAACTGTATTGTTGCAATACAATTTTTTAATATAATTCCAGGAGTACCACTAGACCCAAACGTGAATCATAATTAATAATATATACCTACGGATTTCTATCACTTAATTTGAAAAACTATTATGGTTATTGGTTTTATAATAAAGCAATACGAGAACTTATTGCAGCCGCTGCACGACTGCACAGTAATTTTTTTTTAATTTGTTGCCATGTTATTTTTATATGAAAGGCTTTGATTTAATAGCTCCAATTTTGCTTGGCCAGTATCATTATTTCGGTGTCAATATTATTATTATCAAAAGACTTATGCACTTACTGAGTTTTCGCTGAGCGTAAACGCAACTGGGATTAGGCTCAAAAATTACATATTTATAACAGTGTGACATGTATTTAAAATTGCCCAGGTTCTTGCACTGCCGATGCGCTAGCCGAGGCTGTGCATCTGGGCGAAACATATAATGGGCCTTCTGCTCCGAGTAACATATACTATTTTTTCTTCAAGCGTAATAATAATATGCATTTTATAAAAAAATATAATTTTCTCCTTGGAGCTTTATAAATGCAATTAATTTGCTATATTTTTCTATTTTAACATTATGTTTAATGTTTAATTGACTTTTAATCATTGAATACTGTGCCCATAGAGTAGAACTTTTAAACTTTCTGGACAAATTCGTGAAGTATGCAAGCATAACGTTTTCCGTGTATTGCTGTACATTATATTCATTTTAGAAATTTTAGAAATTTTTCGTATGCAAAATCATACAGTTTACGCGACTTCGTTGGAATTAGAGTTTCAATACTGGAATTAGCTATTTCAACTAATTCCGGAGGTGTACATTGTAAGTCTTGAGACATTTTTGCAGTTTGAATTAGGTAGGAACACGTTAAGAGTCTGACACTTTTCAAAACTAACAAAACATCAAAATTAAATAAGGAAATTGACAGTACGAGCCTTCTTGATTATAACAGTCATAAGACGTTGCTACCGTTTCTTATTATTTTGTTACTAGTATAATAATGAGAGTTCATTATTGTACTAGTAAAAGAATAAGCTATTTCTACTGTTTGTGTTGAAGAACAAAATACAGTTTTTATTATACGCTTGAAGAAAAAAGTGTTTTTATTAATACTCAGTTTTTAAAGACTGTCTTCGAGACTTCTGGGAATGAGTCCAGTTGATGATGCGATGATCGGTACCACCTACACTTTTTCTGCCTGCCACATCCGTGTACTTTGCTATATTTTTATTATATTTTATATCGATTATATTATGAAATTTATGGTACTAACCCTTACTGTGTGAAAGTTCATCTTATTCAGAACAATAAAAAAAATTTTTTTAAATTCCAAATTAAAGTTAAAATAGTTTTTTATGTTATATTTACCATTTTTATAACACCAATTTTGTTTATACTCGTGCTTATTCCTTGATAATGAAATAAATATATTTCGAAAGCTTGGAAAACAAGTAAAAGAGTTTTCTTAAAACACATTGCCGTATACCCCAAAAAATTCTGGTTTAATACCTATTAGTCGGCAAAGATTCAACGTTTTATTTTATTTTAATTAAATGTAAATTACATAAGTTGACAATCAGAATGACAATTCTATCAACATAACAACAGCTTACAGGGTGATCACTATTCTCCTACAACCCCCTCTTTCAAGAAATCATCATTCCTATGATGATACTCTCTGATATTTGCCACGTTAGCAGTTTCTTGCTCCGTACCATTCTTAAATTTGACATTTGACAAAATTCCATCTATATAATTTGTTTTTATAATCTTAAAGGGCCCTTTTATTACATACTCTTTTCCAATTTTTTGATGTCTGGTCAAAATCCATTTTCCTATTTTTAAATTTGGTGGGAATAACCTTTTAGATTTATTAGCCTGCTCTTGAACTCTTCTTTTATATTTTTGTTGTTGCTCTTCTGTCTTCGGATTTTCAACAATTTCTATATCTAAACCTAATATATTATCTGCTGATAATTTAATTGCCTTTTTATGTAACTTATAAGATGGTGAACAACCTAAATATTCATTGTGTGAATAGTTGTTTATTGTTCCGATTATATTATATTAAATATTATTATTGTAGATGTAGCACCGATGGTTTATGACACAACCTATTTTGGCCAACCTTCACGGAATTTCTCGGCGACCGAATGCGACCTCAATTGAATAAAGTTTACCAGCGGATGCTTTATTGACCTAAAAAGAATTTATACACATATTTTTCTTGAGAACAAAAATCTTCTCTTAAAATTTCCATTTTTTTGGCCAACTTGATTTTCTTGGCTTCCTGCAAACAATAGCTATTTTCATAACAAGGGGAGAAAGTGCTACTTATTCTCCCGATGATGAGATTTACTTTCTTTACATGGACAATTTTCTGTCAACTGATTACACTCGATATAGTAGTTCCTTTAGAATGATTTACGTCCAGTTAGAAATAAAATATCCTGTATAACAACCAGAATACATTAAGGAGAATATTGAATCAAATTTGCGATATTTGTTTTGCGGTGAACGCCATTAAAACTTTTTCGAGTTATAAGTAACTTTCTTTCGACAAATGACTTTTTACTTTTCGGATACTCTACGTTTTCCAGGCATCCCAAAAACAATCGCTACTTTGCCAGTAAACAATTATTTTATTTTCCCTCGATTCATTTTGCTTCGCAAACTTCCCTTAGTGGAAAACGGAGCGAGAGAGTTTTTTTTTACTTTTCGATAGAGCTTCCGCAAGTTTAGATTTGTTTTCGCCATTGAAAACTCAATGAATTATGGGGCTTTTTGGAAGAGACGTATCAAGTGAAAGAAGAGAAAATACTACGGAAAAGGACGAAGCGACAAAGGTGATCCATAATTAAACAGTTTAATTTTAGACATTTCATCAGGGTTACAATCGTATCGTGACAGAAATGTTTGTCTTTCACAAATAGTGTTTGGTTAATTTGGCCGCTGGATATACCAAATGATACGAATAACCCATGTATTGAATGTTAATTTTGTGTTTTTAATCTTAATTGATATTACTCGTGTGATTAGCTTATTTGTGAATAGTATAAGTTATGCATTGAGCATAAATGATGCCCATTTTGTGCAAGTGTGAAATTCGCAGATAACTTTTTTAAATTCGATGACAGGCGTTTCAATAAAACTATTGTTATAAAGTGGTCAAGTTCAGAAGCCGGCCCTGTCCAAAACTTTAAATATGTAATGGTGAATGCCACTCTTCTAGAAAAACCTTCGGTGTTTCCCATTTTTCGACTAGAATGTTCGGCCTGGAAGATTCGAGGAGGCGTTAGAAATATATTAAGACGAAGTAATATTATTAAAAAAAATTATTCATTGAAGAAAGGATTAATTGTATGTAAGAAATATGTATTATGATGATCAAAAACAAAATCACTGTAAAATCAATCGAAATCAAATAAATGAAAAAGGTTATCACATTTCATAAAAAACAGAAGATAAATTAATCAACACTAATTAATTGAAACTAAATTTCCAACAAGTAACAATGTAACGTGTTTTTTTTTCTTCCTTCCTTTATTATTTTCCAGCGACTGCTACTAGTAATCGGTAAGGAGTGTTGCGTACCCACTAGTACTAATACGCAAAGCGTGTTGCCTATCTGGGTTTGGGCATGACTCGCATCCTGTTGTTCCGTGGTTTAGGGAGAAAGGTACTTTCGTTATTAAATTTTGCTTAGGTTAAGTCCGGATATTATGTACGTGAGTTGTTTTAGTTAAACTAATACATGTGTGTCTTTTAATGGTATCTCTCTCTAAATTTATGTGTAGTCGCCAATAGATGCCTTGCAATTGGTATCGTCGACTCGTTCTATGAAAGTTTATGTTGGCCTCACTTGACATGAGAATTCTTGTTCATCAGTGAGGAGTTTGGTTCGTTTTCGACAGTGGTAGTAACAACAGGTGCTATCAGTGAACCTTTGGACTAAAGTCACGCCATTTTGTGGGGTGAACATTCTTCTGGAAATTTTGTAGCCATCCTAATGGGATTTTGAATGTCACTTCAGCGTTATAATCTAAGCCTCATTTTGTTTATTCCTATTGTGATATTTTTGAGTAGGCGATTAGATTTTCTTCATATTTTGGAATTTAATTAAGTGGTACCTTTTTTTTCTTTCGAGCGTTTACTGAGAGTTCGTTTCAAAAGAGGTGTGGGAGCGATTAAGACATCACGAAATTCACTACAGGGTGTTAGCGAAAGAACATCGCCGACTGGCTGTTTAACCCCTAAATCTGAGTTATTAGGGGTTTTTGGGACCTGGCGTACATTTTTGGGACCTGGCGTACATTTTTGGGACCTGGCGTACATTTTTGGGACCTGGCGTACATTTTTGGACTTAACAAGAATATTTTATTGTGGACCTGGTGTGCTTTTGGACTTAACCGTGGGAGCTGGCTATCATCAGAGCAACAGGCGATTAACGAAGCCTTACGACAAGAACTTCGACGCCCAAGGCGTTCAGTAAACCAGATAAGCCCAAATTTAATTTTAAGTTATATTTTGTATAAGACTGGCCGAACCATTGTGTTGAGTTTGGTCTGATACTGTTATATTTAGAGGTATTACGTATATTTGTTTTCCCTATTACTTATGATATTGCGCAGGGTGATCACTCATATTTTTTTTCTTTAATTCACCAAGGTTTTAGCTGTTTGTGTTGTTTGTATATATTCCTAGATCTATATTTGCTGCTTTACCTTGGTTGGATTTTATTTTTATTTGCTAAATTTGTTTCCCTTATTAAATATTAAGTCTCCATTGTTGAGTATTGTAGCGGGGGTTATTTTCGACAATATAATTGATAG
Source organism: Ophraella communa (assembly GCA_035357415.1). Lineage (NCBI taxonomy): Eukaryota > Metazoa > Arthropoda > Insecta > Coleoptera > Chrysomelidae > Ophraella > Ophraella communa. Next base: position 24,465,736 of record CM068994.1, on the reverse strand, counting down.
TTCTGATTTTGTGTCTTACTCGGATAATCACCTACTCACCAGATTACCGATTAAATTAATTTTAACTTACCTTTTATTAATAGCTTTACTATTAAGATTCAAAAGAATCAATTTATTTTTTTCCAGTAAGATAGGTCAGTGCCTGGAACATCAGGGGTTTCCGATTTAGACCGAAAAATCGGTGGCGCGACTCACATTATTTTGTTTTGTATTATCCTCTACGGCTGAGCTGGGCACAAATTTGCCAGTAGAGAAACCACTTACCAATCTTAGCTGGAGTATCAATTAGTTCGGGGAAAAAAACTTTAACTTATTTTATTTTTAAAGAAAACCTATCTCGACGAAAGTTCGTGGCAACAACAAAAAAATAAAAAATAATCAAACTTACTACACAAGAATAATAATGACAATATAGTTCCAAATGAAAGAAACAAACGAACAAATTATAAATTTTCTAAAAACATTTTTTCCGTTAAACACATAAAAGAATTTTCAAGAATCTATTAAACTCAGTTACACAGAAAATTGGTTTTTCCTTTCTTCATTTAAGAAGAGTCACATTCGAGATATGGATGATTTGCTTCATTTAAATATTATTATAATCTTTATTTTATTAAACCTATATACCCAAAAGGAAAAAAAATATAAAAATCATGTTGGTACTTTGTTTGATGTCACTTCAAATAAATTGTTTTGGATAGTTTTATTCGAATCGATATTTAAATCTTGTAAACTTATAAAAGTCCGGCAACACTGTCTATAGGTGTCGACGTAAAATTATGTTTGTTTGTTTTGCACCGACTATACAATGGATTTTTTTATTCGTGAAATATTCCAATAATTAATCACATTCGAGCATAAAAATGACCAGATAATTTTGTATTCAAGCGTGATATTTTATACAAATTGCATTCTCTTGCAATTATCAGATATCACACTTTCTTTCAAAATTATCGGTAAATTTTTTGCACTAAATTCAACAGCTTAGTTATTTCGATAAGTCTAATACAAACATGAAAAAATAAAGTAAAAAAACAACGTTCCAGTATTGTAAACACGTCCTTGGAACGCTCCCCAACTAGATATACTTAACTAGCAGACAACAGATAATAAAGTCTATCAATGCTTTCGAGTCCTCATCCTTAAAATAAATATTGGAATATAAATTTTTACGAGATTATCGAACAAAGAAGCCCGTTGAAGCGACGACGACGATGACGTTGAAAGGAATTAAAATCGTCTTTTTTGGGGTCGTAAAAATAATTCTATTGAGCTTAATATAAAAATTAGATCGCAAATCCAAAACAAACGAAAATAATTGAAGCGAGTCAATATTTTATTAGAATTTCTCCGTTTTGTTATATCGGCCAAATGCTCTCTTTTATGTATCGTCTATAAATACACCCCCTTTTTAGTTTGAAACAAGACATCGTGTGGGTTGATAATTGGATTAAAAAATAAAGGTTAAATAATTGAATACAATGGTGGATGTTTTGTTAAAAAGTTATTTGTAAATTTTCAAAAATTTTATGATTATAATCAGTATAATCTCGTAATTTCTCTTGAATGATTTCTAAAGTCAGTACCTACAATATTTTCTTGATATAAATTATAAACCGTTCGCTTTAAAACATCTTTTGTAGCATTTGCAAATTTTGTTTTTCCGCACCTGCGAATGATCTATAACGTCACCGCGCTCAATAACCCGAGAAATAGTGTAAATAGAAATTTTAGTTAACGTATTAATTCGCTTTATTATAACCGCATCTGATTTTTTATTATCTTCATTTTTTAAACACTGATACATATTTAATATAACCCTCTGACACTGAATGTGTAAATATTTACTGCAAAATTCGCTACTAACCTCACCTGTTGGCGATACCATATCTTCTGAATTTTAATTTTGATAAGGATTTCCATTTTCTGATTCAAAACATCTCCAAAAAGCTGTCATAATATATGTAACCAATTTAAGGTTATCAATTAATATGGGCAAAAATTACAATACGTAATCCAATTATTAAGAATGAATTACCGAAACAAATATATACCTAAAAAGCCCCAAATAAAAATCTGGACTCTCCTCCTCGGCACTAGACAGCGATTTTATGAGTTATATAAAAACTGCAGCAAAAAATAACCCCCAGACCCCTGCACGCAACAGAATACAGCGGACCATTAAAAGCCGTCAACAAGTCGCGTGCGTAACCCACTTGTTTTCGCGCTGTATAACTACCAGTCTAGAGAGAGCTTGGGTTCCAACGATACAGAGTGGATGTTTAACGGGACAAATATGTTGTTTTCATGCCATTCTTTCTACTTTGAAGCATAGTAAACCAACTCACTCTGTACTAGTAGGTCGTAGGTAAAGTATAGTGGATAACTCGTGTTGTAAAGCCATTCGTGCGTAAAATCCTTTTTACCACTTAATATGCTATATCCAGATAGATTCTTTTGATATACAGGGTGAGTCATAACTATTGGGACATAGACTAAGGACAGGTTATTTGGACCAAAATATGGCTATTGGGCCAAATATGCCTTAATATAATGTTGCTGAGAAAAAAGATACAGGGTGTTAAAGTTAATTTTTGTTTTTCGTTTTTTGTTAATAGTTTCCCTGTATATTTATAAATTGATATCAAAATTGGCACAGAGGCATAATCTTAGACAAGAAATAGTATTTTATTTACAATTTTACGTTTTCTCATAGAGGGCGCCACGTGGATCATTCCTAATGATCAAATTCAGTCTAAACTTTTTCTGATGAAATTTTTTAGTAATTTTTATTAGAAAATATGATGTAAACATCATTTTTACGTAAAATTGGTACTCTTGTTTAAACATGATAATTTCAACCGTTTTCGATAAAAACGCAGTCGAACTGCTTAGAGTCTTAAAAAAGGATTTCAAATATTAATTCATTTATGAAAAGTATGCTTTGGACTGTCAGATAATTGTTGTTGGTAAATGTCATTTGTTCAGAGTAAATTATTTTTGATATGACAGTGTAGTGTAATGTTGCATTTTTTAAAAGTAATCATTACTTTTTTTGATTGAAATGCCTCGTCACAATCATTTTACTAATGAAGAAATGCGAAATATGATTTGCGTATACGCACAAGAAAATTTTTGCAGTCGCTCGGCAGCCAGAAGGTATGGAATATTATACGCAAACATAAGGCAACCAAATCACAAAACTTTTGCAAGATTATATCGTAGTTTAGGTGAAACTGGGTCATTTCACACTAAAAATCGGGGTGGTCGACCGAAACAAATCACACCTAATCAAGAAGATGTACTTTTGGTTCGAGTAGATGAAAATCCTGAAATAAGTTCACGACATCTATCAGCAGCAACAGGAGTAAGTCAGTCGTCTATAATTAGAATTCTAAAAAAAGAGAACTTCCATCCTTATCATTTCACTCCTGTTCAAAATTTACTTCCAACAGATCTTCCACGACGGTTACAGTTTTGCCAACGTATTCTGAATAAACATCGCAATGACAGACACTTTATTAAGAATATTATGTTCACCGACGAAGCAACTTTTACCAGACGAGGGGTTTTTAATTGGCGAAATAGCCATTATTGGGAAGAAGAAAACCTGCATGCTATTAAAGCTAGACATTTTCAGCATGAGTTTAAATTGAATATTTGGTGTGGCATTATTATAGGCGACCAACTACTAGGGCCTTATGTTCTTCCTCCGAATTTAAATGGAGATTCTTATTTATTCTTTTTGGAAAATACTCTTAGTGATATTTTAGATGATTTGTCACTGGATGTAAGAAGAAAAATGTGGTTTATGCAAGATGGAGCGCCACCTCATTTTTCATTAGCTGTTAGAAATCATCTCAATGACGTATTTCCTCAACGATGGATTGGCAGAGGCAGTGATTTTCAATTGCCACCAAGAAGTCCTGAGTACAACCCGCTAGATTTTTATTTTTGGGGACATATGAAGTCCTTAGTTTATGCCAATGAAATTAATACACGAGACGAACTTTGGAGATACATTCAAAATGCAGCTAATCTTATAAGGGGACAGAATAACATTTTTTTTAAACGTCCGAAAATCCTTTATAAAAAGAATTAGAAAAGGCATAGAAATCGGAGGAGACCATGTAGAACATTTAGTTTGAGTTTTTGTGAGTTCTTTTTAGTTAAAGTGTGTTTAGTTTTGATTTATCGTCAAAACGAAAACCTTACGTTAGTTGCAACTTTGTTTATTAGTTTGGTATTTGATAGTGGAATTGTAAATAAAATACTATTTCTTGTCTAAGATTATGCCTCTGTGCCAATTTTGATATCAATTTAAAAATATACAGGGAAGCTATTAGTAAAAAACGAAAAACAAAAATTAACTTTAACACCCTGTATCTTTTTTCTCAGCAACATTATATTAAGGCATATTTGGCCCAATAGCCATATTTTGGTCCAAATAACCTGTCCTTAGTCTATGTCCCAATAGTTATGACTCACCCTGTATATTACAAGTTTAATAATTAATTAATACAGATTAGAGCCTCTTAATCGAAACAGTTTTTTACTCATTATATAAATATTGAAGACCACAGATATGCTGACTTATCACCTGAAGAAGCCTATACTAAAATACGAGTTTGTAGAAAAAATTTTGACGGTGAATGGTGAGCCATCAACATTTATTTATTTCTCTCTATTTTTTTAAATGGAGTATATTTAAGTGACAAATATGTCACCAAATTTTAAACAATGTAATAGGTAAATATTGTATGATATTTCCTTGGAACTGGATAATTACACCACTGCTTACGAGTACGGGTACAATAATTTGAATGTTTTGAAATTTTCGTATCTGGCGATGGCAATAAAACAATCGGTCTACGACCGTTTGTGACGTGGCCGTCCAATCCAGAAGATCTAGGGACGTTTCGTGTGTCTCTTCCGGTGTTCCCTCGGGCCACCCCGGCCCGAATCTCGTCAGCACGGTAACCGGTTGATTTCCCATGTGGAATCGGTGCAACGTCTCAATGCCCCTCTTCGAATACTTAATCAGGACCGGCCTTAGATCACCAACAGAATTGTTAATTACAAAACTTTATACAGTGAAAGGCTGAATTATGGAATTTTATTATTATTTCGATTGGAAAAAAGGGGCCCGAGACAACACCCTAAATTGTTTTAAGTATTTGTATTTAAAAGGGCGTTTCGATCGTTCCAAAAGGGTAGACATACTGCTTACCCCCAAATGGAAAAACATGGAAAAAATCACCCCAATTTTTAGAAAATCCAAAATAGCAAAAAAGTAACCCTCCAACCCCCGAATTTTTTTCCACGTTCAAATAGAGTTTATAGAGGGTTAATTGCGCAGAAAAAAAAATTTCAAATTTTTCGACTTTTGAAAGTAAAAAAAGTAAAAAACTGAAATTTAGAAAACCATGAAATTCGATTTTTTTTTAAAAAACCAAAAAGGCGTATCGAAAAAATAAACATACTGTATAAAAGAAGATAAAAGGGCGCATCTAATGATGTATCATTTATAAGGGTTTTATTAAACCAAGTCGCCATTATCAAGGTTTAAAGTGAAAAAAAAAATTTAAAAATTGCGATTTTTGGTGAAATTTCAACTTTAACCCTTAAGAAAAAATAAACTACCGCATGGATTTTTTTCAAAATTTAGTATGTCGTAGGCCCAAGTTTCCTCTTTCGATCTAGGGGTCATTCAAAAAAATATTTCAAAAAACAGTAAAGTTATTAAACAAGAAGTAAACGAAAAAATCGACTTTTAAAAAAACACGTTTTTCATTTTTCCGGAAAATTGGAAAATTTTAATGAAATGCCATTATTAAATTTCGTCCCAACTTGTATATGTTCGGAATATAAGTTTTTTCGATTTCCCAACAGTTTCCTTATTTTCCGAACCCAAAGTTTTTTTCCCGACTTTGACGTCACGTCACAAAGTCCTTGATGAAAAAAACGAAATTTTAAAAATATTGACGAAAAGCCACATCATTCTTCTGCAGATTTCCGAAAAAAGCAAAAAAAAACCCAAAACCTACCCCATCACTCCTTAATTATGACCGAAAACCGTCGAAGTTCAAGGGAAATCCTGAAACGGGTCGATTTCTGTTGTAGAATACCCATTTACAACGTTAATTTTTAAATAGAAACCGGTATACAGTAAAATAAAAAAAAACAATGTTGTCATACATCAGTAGAATATTTAAAAAATAAAAATATCCCCAACTTACGATTTAGTTATTTTAGAGCGGTATTCTTTTACAAGAAATCGCTGTTGCCAAACAAAAAATATCGCATATACTGTTATCTCCAAAAATTAGACGAAGTATTTACTTCAGAAAGTTTAGGATTAAAGCATTCATTAATTGTAATTTGGTTGAATTTAAATAAAACAAATAATTCTGCGTTAGAGCGTTATTTAAGACAACCACTGCAGCACTTGGCAAAAAGCCCAATACCTGGGAAAAATAATCTTCAAAAACATCAGAGGTCATTTCCTCGTGGTAATCTTTGGTTGACTTTGATACAAAGTCTAATAACCCATTTTCTTCAAAACCATGTTCACTGCCAATGTGTGTGATTATTAGTCTGCGACCTTATCCTCGAGGAGCATTTAATCCTGTTGAATATCCCTCCAAAAATGCCTGACGAGAATTTGAAACATTGGTGTCCATCCACGCATTAGAAACAGTGTATCCTTCATTCAACCATATTTCATCTAAATAAAAGACAGTTCCGAAACTTTTTAATACTTCTTAAGTATTGTGTTCTCCAGCAAATAATTTCTTCTGTCTCATTCGAAATTTTTTGTTTTTTTTGCGACTGATACTTAAAACTGATTTCTGTTAGGAGTTTCCATAATGTATTTCGTCCAAATTTGGGAATTGTAACTACTTCTATCAGTCTTTACTTTGTCCAAAGTCGGAATCTCTTTATTTAAGTACAAAGAATGGACTTGTCTTCTGATTAAAATTAACGATCATAATGGACTTTTTTCCTACGTGTTTTTTTGGTTCACCAACATTTCCCTGTTTTCTCTCACTTAAAAATCGATAGATACTTCGTTTACTAACACCTAGTCACTACACCACGAACAGTTGCACTTTGTTTTAAATGAGCTACTTGTACTGGAACAAAACTCGAACTTGACGCCATTTTCACTACCGAAAATGTTCTTGGAATAAAATAATAAAAATATAGATCACAATATAAACCACCAACACTAACGAGTACCTATATTCTTATGTATTAGGATATAAACAAATCCTCAATTTATAGACTAATAACGTACCTGTTTTTGCAATTATACACATAAGGTTACCTTAATCCCTTAACACCCCTAACGACCACAATTATTCTCGTTAAAATCGAAAAACAAAATATCCTAACTATCGTATTATGACTACTTATCACTTACCTAAGAAGATTAAAATATGATGATTAAAAGAAATTTCTTACTACCGATATAAATAAGTGCGTACGCTACTGATTTAGGGTCTTGTTCACAACATTTTGCGATTTAATAACTTTTCTTAGCTCCAACTCCAAGCAAATAAACTAGAAAATACATTGCTGTGCTAGAATATGAGTAAATTGTATATAGCACGTTAGCCACACCTGTGGCTTGGGTACTTTACAACAAAAATTAACCTGTGTCGGGATTTCCTTTCAAAACTCGACCGATCTCCGTAATTTAGCAGTTCACTGTATAAATCATCTCATATAGAAAGAAGAAATATTAATAGATTATTAGAGCAACTTTACACTTCGCAATTCTAGAAAAAATTGCAGCAATTTTCATTGCACGCATGCGCTTTAACTTAATATCTGCAATTTTTATCGATTTGTTGCCGCAATAATTTATATTGCAAGTGCAATTCTAGTTATAAATTGTAATATTAGTTGATCGTTGGGCGACAATTTGTAACCATTATTATTACGTTGTGCGTCGATTTGTGATATGATTTAAATGTTGAGAGTGATTTTATAAAATTATTTAGTTAACTTTTAAAAATAACTATATACCAAAAGAAAAAAATTTAATTCACAATAAAACAAACATTAATCTTAATTTCGAATTAATTAATTGTAAAAGATATTTCAATAATTAACAATATTTATAAATGTTTATCACAGCAAAAATTATGATAGTTAAATACCTCGGCTAGGGGTGAGTAAGTTCATTAGCTCTGACTATAGTACAATATTTGTTTCTTTAAGAAATTATAAGGGCGCCACTGAAATCTTTTTATTTTTTTATGATACGAATGAAGAGAAAGTTGTTTTAAGCTGAGTTATTTAAATAAGTATCATAAGATGACAGAAAGATGTCAGAAAAAACTGTCTATGAAGATAAAAAAATGATATGAAAAGGTACCAAAAGATAAATAGATTTCCTTGGTGCTTAAATGAATATAATTGAGAATACGTTACAAAAAAAATAATCCGCAAACAGTTCTTTACAAAAACTTATTCTAATACAGTTGACGACACTAAAATGATTTTTATATTACGTTTAAGAAATAAAGAAAAACGAGACAGCTGTATAATATTATAAATGCATTTACGTTGGTCGACTTATCTTTTTTTACATAGGATCCGTTGGTTGATCCAGGAGAGGGCTGGTCCAGTGAAGAGTTGGTCTGATGAACCGTCCACCAATGTAGAACCAATCAGTGTAATGTTTTTGAAGTTTGTAGTGTCTTTGGAATTTGTAGTGTCTTTTAAATTGAAATTTGTCACGTCTTTTAACTTGGAATTTGTAACGTCTTTTAACTTGAAATTTGTAACGTCTTTGGTATTGTATATTCCAATGCTGTGAAAAATTGTCAGCATCAGCCACGTGTTCGTTTATTTTTTCCGTACAAAAAGTACAAAACAGCGTATTCCGAAATTTACATTTATCATTAGGATATATGACAGAAAATACAGTAGTAACAAAAGATAAATTAATATAACAATTAGAATTCCAAAAAAAGTACTCAACTCGCCATTTTGTATTTTTTTATAAAAAAATTTACAATTATTACTTTTAAATTACCCTCAAAATATACTTAAAATAATTATTTATATGAAAATTCTCATCTGATTATATAGTAGGTACTGTCAAGATTTATAGAAATTATATTTAAAATCTTTTACCAAAAATAAAAATCAAAAAACATACCTGTGTATAACACCAATGACAATAAAAGAATGAATCGTGGTTTAAGGTATTGGACTATAAGCCACATTAAAGATCGTGTATAAAGTTGGAATTACTGACAGGAATCGTTTATAATAATTAACATGTTAAGAACTCTATACAATAGATGGTGTTAGTATTAGCCATATAATTAATTTAAAAATACTACGTTTTTAGTTAACATATCATGTTACAAAATATGATTATTTTTGGTGATGCCAATCTACTTAAATGTTACTAGCTGCTAGTTTGTGTTGTATGCTGCTAGTCCTTTGTCAATTTCATAACATAACCTATTATATTAGTGTTTTTTTAATCTTAAAGGTTGTCAATACCGATTTTATGTCAGCATCATATTGAAAGAAAGAAATTCATTGTCATGTATAAAGTAGGATGCAATTTTTATTGCCGGCAATAAATTGCGTGCAATATAAATTGCGAAGTGTAAAGTTGCTCTTAGAAATGTATCATTCTACCCGTATGAAACTTATCCGTGTCTGTATAGTGTTTCTCCGGCAGATCGCACCTCATAATCCCCTTCGCGATTACTTAAGTGCGCCTCGATGCCCCCGCATGCACAGCAAACGCACTTCCGATCGAATTGTCGGCAGTGGATGGGATGATACCCTAAAGGGACGCCGCGGGAGTGAAACTAGTGCAGGTGCGAATAGTACAAACAGCAGGTTGTAACGTTAATGTGCGGTTGGATTAAAATAATGCGTAACACCACCATAAAAAGTCTAAAGGTCACTAAACGAATATACAGGACGAAGTTAATGATTATTTAACCCTGTAGTACAAAATAAAATTACTGTCAAAATAGAATATATGTTTCCTATAAATAATATTTGGATTTAAAGAATTTGTGAAACCAAACAAATTCTTTATTTGTTTATGAAATTATAACTAAATTAACTATTTAAAAAAAGATAATTATTATTTTCTTAGCTAATCTGATTTTACGTAAGGTTCTCAGTTGTTCTGTTCCGTGGTTGGGCACACGCAGATGATCTATAGCCTTGTTTATGTTCTGTGGTTGGGCACACGCAGTTCATCTATTATAGATTTATTTTCTGTTGTATTAATAGTTTTCTGGTGTGTTCGAATATCGAGAATTTTCCGTTAACAATACTCTTATCTTTGTTTTCCACATTCTACGCATATCTCGAACAATACTAAAAAAAATGACATTACTACTAAAATTCTAAAGTATTTTGTTTTAAAATTGTGTATCTTACAATAAATGGTTTTAACAAAATATACAATAGGATAACTAATGAATAAATTTACCAACTAAGGTTTCTTTTAATAATAAAGTATTTTCTTTATGTAATTGATCAATTAATTTATCTGAATATTATTATTATTTTAAATAATAGGTTATATAATATCTATTGCAAAATAATTAATAATTATTACTATTTATAATGTTTATATAGTTTTCTAAGCTTAATTTAGTTTCAAATATAATATTAGTTACCATTATAAAATGTATTTATGATCTAGACGCCTACATAACAGATTAATTTAATTAGTTTAATAAAAAAATTAGCTTTTAAATCACAATAACAGCAGTACATATTTAAGTAACATTTTGTTTGTTTGTAGGTGGGTACATGATGTTGATTAAGTAGTATTAAGACTACACCAAGTATGGAAGTAATTACACATAACATTATGTCTAGTAACATTTTCTTAACTTCAAAAATCTCTGTAAAACAACTGTCTGGGATTGTCTTCCTCTTGATGACGATACCGCCTTTTCATCTTTTATTAAAACATTGTCTAATTTAGCTGTCAAAACATTTCCTCTTAGGCCTATCAAAAACAAACTGCATAACCCCTTGACTACCAAGGGCTCAAAAGATATGCGTCTCCCTCAAATAAAAAATTTACTGACAGTATATTTCTTCATGAATACGCGAAAATGGATAAAAAAGTTTATCATAAGGCTATAAAAGCTGCAAAGGACATCTACTATAATAGAAGACTGAGTGGATCCAAAAATATTACTAAGGAAACATGGTCCATAGTTAATGATTTAAGAAATAAAGTTTCCTTGCCCAGCACTATTCCTACTTCACCTGAGAGCCTAAATAATTACTTTATAAATGTTTCCAAAAACTTAAAAAAATCTATAACTTCCACTCTTGATCCACTTTCCTATTTACCGAATGTTAATGAGAACTTAAACAGTTTATTTATTTCACCTGTAGTAACAGAAGAGCTTCGTAGTACAATAATTCGAGATATTAAAAACAAATCCGCATCTGGAGTAGATGGGCTTACCCTCAAAATGTTCGCAAATCTGCCAAACTGTGTATTAGATCTTCTAACAAATTTGATTAATGAGTCGTTCCAAATTGGTATTTTTCCTACTTGCCTTAAGACAGCCATAATTATTCCTTTGCATAAAGGAGGTGATAAAGATTAAGTTTCTAACTATCGCCCAATCGCGCTCCTTCCTACGTTATCCAAGATCATTGAAAGGTTGGTAAAAAAAGGTTTCTTTCATCTGTGGTTAAATACGAAATTCTAGCTAAAAATCAATTTGGATTTTTAAGTGATAAATGCACAAATGATGCAATGTTTTCTCTTTTTAATAATGTCTACTCCAGCTTAAACAATCAACAATCTACAGCTACAATATTTTGTGATTTCTCAAAAACTTTCGAATGCGTGGATCATAAAATACTACTTAAAAAATTGCAGTACTATATGGATTTAGAGGCACCTCGATTAAGTGGTTCGAGTCTTTTCTTAGTGAGAGACTGCAGCTTGTACGAGGTGATGAATTAAGGTCTTCATGAAAGCAAATAGAATATGGGGCTCCACAAGGTTCGGTGTTGGGTCCTATATTGTTTTTGCAGAAGGTAGCTTGATATTAAAATTTTTTTCTGTTTTTCTTTATTATTGAAAACATTGAAAATATTTATTTGTTTTTAGAAACTGATATAAGAAAAACTTAGAATAGGTAGGTGCTTTAATCCTAATATTATTTAGTATAACTCTTTATGTAAAATATATTACCCAATAAAATCCGTTAAAATAACTATTTTGTTAAATCCAACCTTACTGATACAAACTATCTAATTTCTATTGTCGCAGTATGTTAGTTTAGTACCTTATTTACCTTATATACTATAAAAATTCTCTCCCTGTAGTTACACTGTGGGTTACAGAACATCGAATATTAAACAATAAAAAGAAACTTTAAACGAAACTTTCTTCGTGACCACTTGCTCTCTCTCTCTCTCTTTGCAACTTTTTTTAGAAACAGCCCATAAAACTTCACATATATTCCCTATGCTTCTCCTTTGGGGACTCATTAAAGCTCCTCCATGGGTACGATTCTCCGCACGGCAACTTCCTCATAAATCACTCTAGGATATCCTAACCTCAAATCTTTTTCCTTGCTCCTTCTAATTCTTTTCTGTAATTGAATTTGTGTACTTTAGGCCCGTCGATAGGGAATCCAAAAAAATATGGGAACCTTTGGTTGTTACAAGAAAAACTGTCTATATACTGAGGAAAATCAGAAAGCTGAAAACTGAACACACAAATCAATTTAAAATAGTCATTGTGAAAACAACAATATCTTCATCTAGGGATAAAGAATGGTAGGTACAGTTGAGGTAATAGTTTGGCTCAAAGGACTTGCAAAATGACATTTGACTAATAAATTGTGATTAATTATACAATTATAGTGGTATAGACTTTTATTTTATTCATTTTTTGGGCTTAGGTCAGTCAACCTATTTAGCCACGTCACACTTTTATTCTTAAAAAATGAATAAACAGTGCGGCGGAGTGAACTGTTCATACAGAGACTGTCCGAAATAAATAAAATTATTTCTTTATTTAATTCTTATTGAAATTGTTAAATTTTTAAAAAAACTAGATACGGCACTGGAAATTGTTATTGTCTCCCAGTCAACTTTGCAATTTTGTAAGATATTCTGATAATATTTCAAATTGGCAACATCACAGCCATACCTAGTGAAAGGCCCAAGGTCATTGACGATGGATTGTAAAATCCTTTGATGTTCTGTCGGTATTCGTATCCAACTTAGTGGATTTTACACTAGAACTGGTGGTTTGAGTTTTCGTTTCCTGAAAAAATATGGCATCTGTTGGCTGGTGGGTATTTTGGTGATTTTTTGAAAAATATAGGGTGAAATCTGGTGATTTCTAAGGTGATTGACAATAGGTTTGTTTTATATTAAAACCATTCTAGGACGGTTCACATAAACAATGATTAAATATGTCGAAAGAACGTGTAGAGCACAGAATAAAAATCCAAAATATAAATTCTGTAGTTCTGTCATTTCCATGCTTTGTTTCGTACATTTTGCAGTTGTTGTGTATAAATAATTTTAACCTCAAATTGGATATTTTATTTTGTATTATCTAAATGAAACAATTGTTATTAAAGGGTAAAACTAAAAAAGTCATGTCTATAATTTATAAATAGTTTTTCTTTGGATAAAATAATTAAGGTTAAAGTGTGTTCAATAATATAGTGCCTACAATAAAAGGGACTGATGGTAATAAACCACTTTTATTGCGATCGTCTGTCACGGTTTATTGCTTCTGGTCAAAATTTGCACACATTTGTATAATTTGTGTTGAGTATAATAATTTATATTTGTGTTCTGGTAGTGAGAGTTAGTCTGTGCTGTTTAATAATTTTTGTGAAAAATGTTTCGTCCTTGGGAAACTGCATCATCGGCACCCTGTGTTACTGCTCCTGTTTGACGACGGGTTTTATCCCTTGATGCCAAAGAAATCGTCAGACATGTTCATCAGAAGCTGGTCCAAAGGGGTTGGGCTTTTACTCCTGCTGTAAGAGAGACCAGCGATTTGACAGGGATACCGGAATCATCAGTGAGAGTTCACATTTCGAGGCCAATTCATCCGAGACGAAAACGAAACGATAGTGGTGTTTCCAGAACCACTGAAGACGGTGATAAAGATTTAATAAAAAGTACCATCTACTCTATGTACGAAGAAAACTTGGTGCCTACTATCAGATCATTGTAAACAAGCCTAAGGAGCTCCACTGAGATAAGGATATCAATTGGAAACCTATGGACACTTTTATCCAAACTAGGTTTCAAATACTGCAAAATTAACAAAAGGCAGGTTATTATGGAATCCCAACGGATAAGGCAATGGCGTTTTGAATATTTGACTGCCATAAGACCAATAATCTATTTGGATGAGACCTGGTATGATACCCACGATACGCCGGCAAAAGGATGGACCGATGGGACAGTGCGATGCCAATCAAAAGCTCCATCGAACAAAGGAAAACGGATCACGATTATTCATGCTGGATCAGAAGATGGTTGGATTCCAAACCGTTTTGGGACTTTCGACGAAGAACATTCAAGATTCGTCGTTGGATTACCACCAAGATACTACAGCCGAATTGTTCGAAGATTGGTTCGAAAACACTTTACTGCCAAATATTCCCCCGCATAGTTTCATAGTTATGGACAATGCCAGTTACCATAGTCGCTAATTGAAGAGGGTTCCAAGCTCTTCAAATACAAAAGCGGAAATCCAGGAATTTATGCTCCAAAACAACATGTACTTTGAAGAAGGATATAAAAAACGCAGCTTTTAGAGGTTCTAAGGACATTTAACATACAGAGACAATTGCAGCATCCAAAGGACATACAGTTCTTCGTCTTCCTCCTTACTACTGCGTATTCAACCCGATTGAGCATATGTGAATAAAATTAAAGAACAAAGTGCGGACCCAAAATACTATACCAAGGTACATTATGTCCTTCTGCATTAATCCGGCAAAATATAGATGACCCAGATGCTGATTGTTGGAAAAGAACAATAAACTATGTTATAAAAATGGAGGATTCATACAGGGCATTTCATACTAACATAGAACCTCTTATAATTAATGTAGACGACGATAGTGATAGTGAAACTGAATTGATATATTAATATATTTAAATTTTTATTAAATTTTATTGTGAATATCCTTTAATATTAAAAAATTATTTTTGCAAACTTAATCCTGACTTGCATTCTTTACCCAAACTTGCCAATACCTGAGATAAAAGTACCTAAGAAGTTTATTATCACCATCAGTTCCCTTTTATTGTAGGCACTATATTGTTGAACACATTTTACGTTTTTATAAACATAGATCTGTTAACCCATAGAACACTAATATATTGAACCGGTAAACGTAAAAATATCTGATTTCATTTATATAGGTAGTGTTTTTCTAGTGATTTTGAAGTTAAAACCACCAAAAAACTACCAGATCAGATCACCAGATTTGGTGGTTTTTTAGTGATTTTGAAGTGTCCATTTTGCGACTTTTGAAACTCTGCGTTGGCAACATTGTTCGTATCTGTTATTATTAATCTGTGGCTGGACTATGACAGTCTCCTTCATTAGAGTCAAAGAAAAGCTGACAACAAAATTTTAAAAAATAAAAAGAATGTTAACATTGGTTGTTCGGAGAGAATTGTGCTACATGGGAAAAATATTATAAATTATAAATATATTACAGGAGTGGGACTACGATTCGCGAACCATCCTATTTTTCGTATAATGTTTTTTTTCGAATCGGGTGCCGCATTCATGCAAAATCGAATTGTCTGCCCCATTGAACGCCCAATACCGATTCAAAATTAACGCCATGTAAAAAATAAGTGAAATCAGAGAAAAGTTTTATCTGCTCGAGGCGAATGGAATTTGGATTTGATGCCTTTTATTGGGTATCCATTGATTTTTATCGCTCTCTCGAATTTATTTTCGGCGTTTGAGAAAGAGATAGAGAGTAAAAGATGCATCGGAATTTCCTGCCTTGGTTTGTTTCGTTAAGTGATTTTAAGATTTTACAAACAAATAAAAGAGGAAAATCAAGCGGCTCGATATTGAATAACTTATAAAAGTTTTTCTCGGGTTTTTCTAAAGCCAAATTAAATGGAAAATATAATTTCAACCTCAGATTCGCAATAAAAAATAGACGAACATATAACCGCAATTTATTCACAATCATCGTGGGCATTGAACTATAAGTACAAAATTTATTTTTCTACCTTAGCGGACAACCAATCATATGAACGCCAAAAATAGGGCGGAAAGTATTGTTTATCAACCCAAGGGCGGAAAATTTATTATTCCACGATATTTTAATTCTAGCAATGAAAAAGTATGCCTTTGGATTTGATATTTTGAAATCAGAAATTATATAAATTTCGACCAATTCTACAAAGTGAGAGTTTTTCTCTAACAAAATTCTATAAATTATAAAGCAAAAAAATCTAAAACACCATCATAAGAGAGCATTCGATTTTTAAATTAAGCGTCCTATATTAATTACCTCATGATGAAGGCGAGCAAATACAATAGTGTAAATTCTACAATATGAGCGTTTCCTAAAACGCCTGATCGTGGCGCAGTGGTATACGTGCTTGCCTCTCACGCAGAGGGCTCTGGTTCGATTCTCAACCATAACAATTTTTTATTAATTTTTTAATAGCCATTAAGGCAGGAGGAAAACAGTTGTTTCACATGCGCATAAATACATTAACACCCCGAAGCTGGTTATAGTATTGTCACTTTTCAACGAACTCAAAATGTTTTAATTTACCTTTTTGCTTAATGATGCATTTTTCTAATAAAGAAATCGGTTATTCCACAATATTGTGATGGTTAGATTTTGTTGATTTATTATTTATAGTTTTTATATTGTATTTTTGGAAAATGAGATGTTTGAATTATTAATCGTGGTATAATTTATTTTTTTTATTAATGAACGCCCTAATAAATATTTGCTATACAAAATTCTACATAAAACTATTCATTTTCTTAAAACATTTATTACATGCAGGAATTTACCAAACACAATAGAAATACTTTGATAAATGCTATTATTCGTCCTTGATTTACTTTTACATACTCATTCGTATACAAATAAATAGTTTTTAATTTATGAACGTACCTTCAATCACTGTATTTTTGGGTTGGCAACGATTCGCTAGGTAGGTCGGCAATTCTTAATACACTCGAAGTTTTCCAAAATGGCTTCTTCTTGTTCCAATAAAGGTGAAACGAATCTTATAAATCTTGTTAGAATCTGGATTATTTTTGATGAATCGCACTTTTTGGTAAGTACTTTGATACTATTTAATTGCTTTGGTAATAATATTTTTGTTGAACAATTTGATTAAACTCAATTTTTGATTAACAATGAGGTTATGGTACCAATTAATTACAATTGCCAATTAACGTAGTCAGCGCGAATCAGAGAGACATAAGAGGACAAAAAACGAAATTCACGGCCTTTTATACCCTTTCCCTAATTATGACATTAATGACATAAAATTGGAAATCAATTGTTTCGATTTGCAAAATTTAACCTAAATTTACATAAAATGATAAAATCTTTTTACATATTTGACTGTTTCTTTGATAATATAAAGAAAATCTGCATTCTTACATTCATGAAAAAGTTATTTAAATTATTTTTTGTTCATTTTTTCCTTATAAAATTGAGGTTTGAAATGTGCTAATTTTGGGTATGTCAATCTTCTTGAATTTATATAAATTTGAGCAAATAACATAAAATGAATATCAATCTGTGCATAAATCTCATAAGATAGTCCTATTATAACTTTTAAATACTAATTTAACTCAAAAAAATGAAAATTAGGCTTTTTATTTTAATCTATGATATGAACTAGATAGTACTTATTCAAGTGAGATCTTTTGATATTATCAAAGATTAACACACTTATAACTAATGTACAAACTTAAATTACTAATTTACATACATTTTCTCTAACTAAATTTCCTCACATTAAATCTTATCAACTGTTGTTGAAATAATCTTTTAAGTATTCATTATCTGAGTTTGGATAATGAAATAAGGTTACTCTGTCTATCACAGTAACATTTATAGTTTATACACTGATTTCACCTTTGTCTGATAGCATTTATTTACACAGTTTTTATATATTTTAGGTTAGGTTAGGTTAGGTTAGGTTATGCCTGGATACATATCTGTTATCGAAAAACTACAAAATGTCACAATGTGAGTACCTCGACCTTATAACTAATATTTAAACATTTAACTACCTAAATTACACAATTATTTATTACACATATGAATTAAATTAATAGTTTTAATTATTTTCTTTTTGTTTAAGATCTAACTTTAACTTCCAGAGAAAGCTGTATGAATTGGGACTTGCTTGATTGTTATGTAATAATACTACAGGATCCTATCCAAGATAAAGTTGTCAAATATATTCATCATCTATTTGAATGTTTAACATTTAAGATTACTATACCGAATATTTTAAACGAAATAAAGAAAAGTAGCTGATATATTAATGAAAATTATTCTGCTATCCTTTTATATTTTCTTACTGAGGTAAGTTTTACATTTTATTTTTACTGGAGCTTAGCTATTCATCTCAATATATTTGTATTTCATGAGAAAAAATTCTTTTTCGCCAAATGACATTAAAAGCGGCCTTTCAATGACACTTGGCAGGCTTAGAAGTTGTACTTTTAATGCCTAGGCAGAAGAGTTCGTTGCTAGACAACCTTCCATGAATTTGCTGTCTGTGAGTTCATGTACAATTCTTGATTTTCCTTCCATTTCTGGATGTAATTTTAGAGACAACTCGAGAACTTGCCACCGACAAAGATATAAGTAAATCATTTATTTTGTTAGTTTTGCATAAAGAAAAATACTTCCCTTAAAAAGTTGATTTGGTTCAGGAGTTAAATGAAGATAATCTTGATAGAAGCAAGAATTCTGTGAATTGATGATGGGCAGAATTAACGCCAATTTTCAGTTCATAACCAAAATAGTTTTTATATATTTTAGCAGGGAAAATTCTCACTGGATGTGTGAGAGTCATACTCAATATCCTGTGGATGTGGATGATTGATTAAGAAACAAAAAAATGGTCCTGGACTACAGAGCAACTAAATGTTCTTATGTTTAAAATAAAGTAATATGTACTCTTGGCTTCAAACACTGCCTTTCAGTGGCGTAAATACGGGGGGTGATCAGGGTGATCTATCACCCCCCAAAGACTAAAAAAAAAGCTCGTACGCAGAAGGAGTCCCGATATTACAAAATATGTTTCGTTGGCCAAAATTTCAATTTTACTAAATGTTTACACAAAATCAACTATTTTATCTAAAATACAGGAATAACCCAAATATATCTGGCCTGGCATAATTAAAACACAAAAATTTTGCTGACGTTCAAAAAGCATCAAAAACCACTATTTAGCAAATATATTTTCAAAAAATCCCAAACCCCCTATCACCATCATGTCATTCCTATTTACGCCACTGCTGCCTTTTATTATCTTAATGCAACATACTGTTGTGCGAGTACGCCCCTGGCGCTATGACCAGACGCGAAGGAAACAGATGATGCGAGAGTCTTCGAGAATATACGGCGCCCGATGAGCGAAGCATCTAGACTCGATACGATCGAGAATAGACTGGAGTATGCTGGAACAATACTTACCTATATATAAAGGACCGATTCGAATATTTGAGTTAGTTAGTTAGTTAGTAGTATGTTGTTAGATAAATGCGAATAGAAATATTGTCTTATATAAATTAAAGTATTGTAAATAAATTGTGTTATATAAATTAAACAGTGTTAGTGATTTAAATAGTATAAAAATAAATTAAAAAGACTAGTAAAAATAAATAAACGTTACATTGGTTTCAGAAGTGGGATACTGTAAATAAATAAGGTAAAAAAAAAATAAATAAATAAATATGTCGAAAAAACTTTGTGACTTGAAAGTGACAGAATTACGTCAAGAGCTGGAGGATCGTGAATTGGAAACAACAGGAAGGAAGACTGAGTTGTTGCAGCGACTTAAGCAAGCATTGGAAAATGATGGTTTAGATCCAGAAAATCATATTTTCGTAGACGACTCTTCTGCTACAATTATTTCTTCCTTAAATAAAGTTTCTTCTGATATTTCTTCTTTGGAAAATAAAGTTTCTTCCGATATGTCTTCTTTGAAGAGTGATATCTCTTCTGACATTTCTTCTTTGGAAAAAAGAGTTTCTACTGATATGTCTTCTTTAAAAAATGATATTTCTTCTTTGGAAAAAAGAGTTTCTACTGATATGTCTTCTTTAAAAAATGATATTTCTTCTTTGGAAAACAAAGTTTCTTTGGACATTTCTTCTATGGAAAATAAAATGTCTTCATTTGAAAAAAAAATTGAAGAGAAAATAAGAGAAATGGAAAAGCAAATGGAAGAGATGGAAAAAGGAGGTAAAGAAGATATGGAAGATTTAGGAGAGGAAAACGAGGACGAAATGAGAAGCTTCAAAGTGGAGCGGAAACCGAAATTGGAAGGCAGCGAAAGTTCTGTTCTTGTTAAGGCCCCAACCTTTGACGGAAAGATGTCTTGGGAAAATTATCTCAAACAGTTCGAAACAGCTGCAAGAGCGAACGGATGGTCCCAAAAAGAGAAGGCAATAAACCTCACCATCGCTCTGAGAGGAGACGCTTTGGATGTTCTTCAGACCATACCAGTGGAGGACACAGAAGATTAGAAGCAACTGAAGAAAAGCTTGAACATGCGATATGGTCACGAACACTTGGAGAACTTGTACCGATCGCAGTTAAAGACTCGAAAACAGAAGCGAGAGGAGACACTTCAAGAGTACGAAGTAGATATTGCCAGATTGGTAAGATTTGCTTACCCTTCAGCTCCAGAACAAATGATGGAATGTTTAGCTGTTGAAGCATTTCTTGATGGACTTCGTGACCACGAAATGGCAAAGACACTCCGTTTAGCTCACCACAAAACATTAGTTGACATCTTGTCTGCCGCGCTTGAGTATGAAGCGGCTTCGAAAGCTTGTGGAGGATACAGTAAAGTAAGGTCCGTAACGGAAGAGGAAGATGAAAATAAGTTAGACCAATTAGTAAATATGATGAAGAACTTTACTGATAAGAAAAAGAAGAAGACCATCAGGCGCTGGAATTGTGGTGAAATAGGACATGCTCGCAATTCATGTAAACGTCCTGGAGTCACTACGAATCAAGAAACTACTCCACAGGAAAAACTAAAACGGGCCGGCCTAGAGGGGTCAGCTTCGACCCGGAATGTTTCCAAAGACCCTCTCATATTAATAGCCTCTTTGAAATGCCGCGAAGACAGTGTATATGTAGATGGTGAAGTCAACGGTAAAAAGTATACACTATTGGTGGATACTGGAGCGACCAGAACGATTATACGGCCAACAACTATAAATAGCCGTAAGAAGCTTTTACCAACAAGGCTACGACTGCGAACTGCCACAGGTGACAGAGCTAACATCCTTGGAGAAGCCCAGGTTCAAATAAGAATTGGCTCAGAAAAGTTCACGCATACTGTTATTGTCGCTGATATTGAGGAAGATGTCATATTAGGAATGGATGTGATGAACTTACATGGTTTCCAACTGGATTTCAAGAACAGAGTTATCAAAGTCGGTTCCGAAGAAATATTCCTTCATCCATATGAGGACAAAACCGTGCCAGCCGTTGTCCAGGAGGATACTGTGGTACCTGGTAGAAGCGAAACGATCATAGTGGCCAGACTGCAAGGAACTATTGACGAAGGAATACCTGTGATGATGGAACCATGGAACCATGATGAGGAGGTCGGTCGAGGAATTTTGATAGGAAAAGGATTGGTCACTTCTGCTAAAGAAATTCCAGTACGAGTTATAAATGTCAATGATCACCCAATTACAATCAAGAAAGAGACCAAAGTTGGAACCTCCGTACCAGTAACATCTATAATTCGACAGACAACTATTCCCGATAATTCCAACGATAAGTTTGAACAAATGGTGGCGGTTGCTGGTACATCTTTAAACCGAGAAGAGAAAAGAAAAATGAAAGATTTTCTTCATCGGTATCGCAACATTTTTGTACCAAAGGGAGGTAACCAAAGGTACCTCTGCTGTAAAACATAAAATCGATACGGGTGATGCCAAGCCAATTCGTCAATCAGCTAGAAGATTACCACAGGCAAAGAGGCAAGAAGCTGAAAGGATTGTTCGAGAAATGGAAGAAGATGGAGTGATAGAACCTTCTACCAGTCCATGGGTCTCTCCGGTAGTCTTGGTCAAGAAAAAGGATGGAACTACGAGGTTCTGTGTAGACTACCGTCAGTTGAACAATGTTACCAAGAAGGACAGTTATCCTCTGCCTCGAATCGACGATACCTTGGACACTCTAGCTGGAAGTAAATTATTTTCTACCTTAGATTTGAAGTCTGGTTATTGGCAGGTAGAAATGGACCCAAGAGACAAAGAAAAGACAGCCTTTACCACTGGTTCTGGATTATTTCAGTTCAATGTCATGCCATTCGGACTATGTAATGCTCCTGCGACATTTGAAAGGCTGATGGAGAACGTATTGAGAGGGTTGTCTTGGAAAACGTGCCTGGTCTACTTAGACGACATCATAGTCTTGGGGGAGACATTCGAAGAACTTAGAAGATGTTTTTAAAAGACTTCAAGCTGCCCAACTGATGCTGAATCCAAAGAAATGTCAGTTATTCCAAGACAAAGTTAATTATCTGGGTCATATTGTCAGCAAAGAGGGCGTGTCTGTAGATAAGGACAAGGTCGCTTCTATCAAACAATGGCCACAACCAACTGATAAACATCAAATAAGAAGTTTTCTTGGTCTATGTACATACTATCGCAGATTTATCAGAAAGTTTTCAGACATTGCTAAGCCATTAACACGCCTTACAGAGGAAACGAGAGAGTTCTGCTGGGATGAAAACTGTCAAACGGCTTTTGAAACTCTGAAGAAGCATTTAACCGCAGCACCGATATTAGGCTACCCACAACCGGAAGGAGAATTTATTTTGGATACAGATGCCAGTAATGTCGGAATTGGAGGAGTCCTTTCACAGATTCAAGATGGACAAGAGAGAGTCCTGGGTTATTTTAGTAAAGTGCTCTCCAAACCTGAGCGGAATTACTGCGTTACGAGAAGAGAACTTCTGGCAGTTGTGAAGTCTGTAGAACACTTCTACCAATATCTTTATGGAAGAAAATTCTTAATCCGGACGGACCATGCAGCCCTAAAATGGCTAATGCAGTTTAAGAACCCTGAAGGTCAAATTGCCAGGTGGATCGAACGACTCCAAGAGTACGACTTTAGGATCGAACATCGAGCTGGGATAAGTCACAGAAATGCAGACTCTCTTTCCAGAAGACCGTGCCCAGAAGAGTGTTCTCACTGCAGTAAGACAGAATTAAAAGAAACTGCAATACTACGAACAACTGTAGTTAACGACGACTGGGCACCTACTAGAATTAAAGAAGAACAAGATAATGATCCTGTTTTAAAGAAAATGAGAGAATGGAAGATAGAAGATCGTCGACCTACTTGGCAAGAAGTGTCAAAATTCTCTACAGTCCTTAAATCATATTGGGCCCAGTGGGAGTCTTTCATTTTGGAAGGCGATTTATTAAAGAGAATAATTGAAAATGATGACGGTTCCGTTAACAGAAAGCAATTAGTTATACCAAAGAGTAGAGTAGCCGAAGTACTACGACAGTTACACGACAGTCCATCAGGAGGTCATCTTGGTGTTAAGAAAACCCTGCAGAGAGTTTGTGAAAGGTTTTATTGGATGAATAGTTCCGATGATGTTAAGGACTGGTGTAAGAAGTGTACCATCTGTGCTGCTAGTAATGGACCTCAGAAAAGAGGAAAGGCTCCCATGAAACAATATAACGTTGGTAGCCCATTTGAGAGAATTGCTTTAGATATTTCTGGACCGTTCCCCACTACTGAGAATAAGAATAAATACATGTTGGTGGTAATGGATTATTTTACGAAGTGGGTTGAAGTCTACGCCATTCCAAATCAAGAGGCAGCAACTGTCGCAGACGTGATAGTGAAGGAGTTTATTTGCCGATATGGAGTGCCCTTGGAGATTCACAGTGACCAAGGAAGGAACTTCGAAAGTCAACTCTTTCAAGGAATTTGCGACAATTTAGGAATGAAGAAAACAAGAACTACAGCATTGCACCCACAATCGGATGGAATGGTAGAACGCATGAATAAAACCATTGGCAAATATCTATCAAAAGTAGTATCCAATCACCAAAGGGACTGGGACCAGTATATTTCGCTCTTTGCAATGGCTTATCGATCCGCCGTCAATGAATCAACAGGTCAAACACCAGCAAAAGTCTTGTTTGGACGTGAGATGAGGTTACCATGCGACCTCGAGTTTGGATGCCGACCTGGAGAGGATATAGCTGGAGAAGACTATGTAATCCAGTTACGAAGAAAAATGGACGACATCCATGATTTGGTTCGCTCCCATCTCCAAGTTGCCAGTGACAGGATGAAGAAACGGTATGATGCCCAAGCTATAGAGGGATGTTTCCAAGAAGGTGACAAAGTATGGCTCCATAACCCGAAAAGACAGAAGGGGTACTCACCAAAGCTACAACAATCTTGGGAGGGTCCATACATCATCAAGAAAAGAATCAATTACGTCATATACCGTATAATAAAGACCCCGAATGGAAAACCTAAGGTAGTACACCGAAACCGACTGGCGAAATTTGAAGGAGATCATGACCAGGAAGAAGAAGAAGTCGTAAATCAAGTCCAAGATACACCCGACCTTGCTTTCGAAGAATTTATGGGTGCATATGGAGGTACTGGGAAAGCTAGATACGGCGTGACTATTGAGAGAGAGCAAGACCTGTTCACACTTCCTGATGACTACTCATTGGCCCATAGCGTTTCCGCCATTATCAGCGACGGCCGAGGATTAGCGTCTGTCTTTCGAAGGAAGTTTGGTCGACTGTCAGAACTTCGAAATCAGTTACCAGCCACTGGGAAGGCTTTGATACTTCGAGATGACTCCCGTTGCCTCTTCTATCTGATTACCAAGAATACCTACCAAGACCAGCCCACTTATCGAAATATATGGGAATCATTACTTAACCTGAGAGAGCACGTATTGGAGTCCAACATACAGAAGCTAGCCATGCCGAAAATAGAGTGCAACTCATTGGATTGGAGGGTCATCCGAAATATGGTGGAAGTAATCTTTCAAGATACCGAAGTCCAAGTGTTGGTATGCAGCCATTCGCCCCGTGTCCAGCTGACATCAAAGACCATTCCATGTTATTTCCATGCAACTGGAAATTGTAGACGAGGATTCAGTTGCAAGTATCTCCATCCAGTCTCAATTCCGTAAAAGTTCCAGGAGAAACTATCTCTTAAGGAGGGGGCAATGTTGTGCGAGTACGCCCCTGGCGCTATGACCAGACGCGAAGGAAACAGATGATGCGAGAGTCTTCGAGAATATACGGCGCCCGATGAGCGAAGCATCTAGACTCGATACGATCGAGAATAGACTGGAGTATGCTGGAACAATACTTACCTATATATAAAGGACCGATTCGAATATTTGAGTTAGTTAGTTAGTTAGTAGTATGTTGTTAGATAAATGCGAATAGAAATATTGTCTTATATAAATTAAAGTATTGTAAATAAATTGTGTTATATAAATTAAACAGTGTTAGTGATTTAAATAGTATAAAAATAAATTAAAAAGACTAGTAAAAATAAATAAACGTTACAATACTTTATATCTATATCTGTATGTCTATGATTCAGACATTTGCCACGTGATCAACACAATTTAATTACTATTAACTATTGAGTGTCAGCTGGAAGTATTAACTATATTGATACATCCAATGCTGTATTGGTTTCCGCAACTAGAATTCCCAATGGAGCGTACGTACATCGGAGATAATTATTACACGTGGACATTCCCCCCAATGATATTCCAAACTGATTGGTTGAGTGTCGAGTAGATGGCGCAGCGATAAACCCATCGATTTGTGAATTAACTAACTACTGCTTGTATTCTTTTTTAATTTTGTTGTTTATTATATAAGCGTACCTACCATCATTTTTCATGTAATTTTAATTTCTTAAAAGTTTAAAACCCCATTTACTAAATAAAGTTTTTTTGTGCTGGTTTTATGTGAGCAACAATCTTGAAAGCTTTCATCAATTTAATTTTCTTTCCTTAGCCATTACAAAAGCGTACACTCTCTTCTTTTAAGTATTCTCTTGAGAATGAGATCCGTACACAAATTAGGCAATTTAAAAAAAAACTTATTAAACTTCAATACTGTCTTTGAACAAGATATTGTGCGAAATTTTGGCACAGGTTAGCTAGTTATTACATCTTAGTGTTAGCAGTTTTCTTGTACTATCAGTATTATTAAATAAATGTCCCATTGTTAGTACAACAACAAAAAAAAAAGAGTGATACAACTCTAACAATAACAAGTCGCGTCGACCGTTGAAACGAAAATCGTGCGGTAACGCCACAAAATTTCTGCAAACAAAGAAAGTTTTTTTTATGTATACGAACATGAAAATAAGTAATCCATTTTTCATTCTCGAGAGTATCAAACTGTCGCTTTGGCTTTGTTTTAGATTGATGAAACTGCAACGGATGTTTTATGGTAGAACGATTTTATTATCGTTAAATATGAACATAGATGAATATGAATATATATGTGTATAGGGTACCTTTTCTCTTGTTTGTTATAAAACAGGTCGTTAATCTTCATCCAAAATTTGAAAATATTATTATTTGTATCGTTATGTTGTTAAACAAAAGAATTGAGGTTTTAGAACGTATTGTTATATCAGTAAAGAGATTTTAGTAATTTTAGCGGAATTAGATAATCATCAACAATTAAGTACATCTGAATATGTATTGAATTAACTTATTTGGAACTAATTATTGGAGATCGTTAAGATGATGATTAAATTTAAACTAAGAATATTTAGTTGTTCATGCAGTATAATTTGTCATGTCAAGTCAAAACAAGACTGGCTAACCTCAAATTATTTTTAGAAGCGAGAAGAAGAAATTCATTTTTTAGTTGAAAGTTGGGAATAATTTCAATTTTAATTTTAATTTTTTAGTTTCTTGCGTGAACATCTACATTACATATTTTAGTTTAAAATTAATCTTGGTTTCAATTTTTTAAATTCATCTTCATTAAATTTTTTGTTAATTTTGGGGTAGGACTAATTGTAATTCTATTTGGAAAGTTGTGAAACTTAACAAGTACAAATAGTTAGGTACTTACAACAAGTTGATTAAATTATGTCAATTTAACTTCATAACTCTTAAATGTCTAAAGTTACAATGAATTAGCAGATAATTTCGGTCTGCATTAGTTTGTAAAGAAACAAAATATGGGTATTCAAGTCTACAAGTGTATAAGTGATACATAAATGTAGGTACACAACAGTTTAAACATCTAGAACAATTCTCAAATTCAAAATCAACAAGAACAAAATCTCATTAAAATCACTAACAACAAAAATATTAAAACTATAAACAATGCTGAAACTGAAAGTTTATGTTTATTGAAATAATGTGTTGTATAAATAATTCAGAATACAAGAAAATTTATATCTGTAATAGTAAATTAACATAGCCTCCCATATTGTTTTTAGTTGTTCACCCTTATATCCTACTAATGATTTCATACCTACCCCACTTAGTGGGATTATTTGTAGTTCTCTTTCTCATTTTTCATTATTACACTTATTTCAATATATTGTATGAATATACCTTCTCAGTGATTTAGAAAATGTTACTGCTAGGTATAAAGAGTATGTTCTATTCACATGTTTGTAGAATACATTGTCTTAATAAACATAAACTTTCAATTTCTTTATATAAAATTCATAATTGCAGTATTGTTCCCAATTTTAATATTTGTTGTTTTCTATAATATGTGATTTGAATAAGATTGGGATCTTGTTGATTTTAAAGAATTGTTTAAACCATTCTATACATTGATGTATAACTTACACACTTGCAGTAATTGTTGAATACCATATATTCTGTCTTTACAGCCTGATGATAGTATGATGGAGACTGAAACTAGTTGCTAATACAATGTAGCTTTAATAAATATTTTGTGGTTTGAGTTTCATACAATCTTCCTATAATATTTACAAGTATTTTGTAATAATGACAATATTTAAGGACAATCTTAATCCAACATAACTGTTCAGGTAGGTAATTCTTTTTTACTTTTTTAAACAACATACCTACCGTTTTTTGTCACAGAAGGACCACTGAATTAAGGAAAAATTGTATTTGTTTTTAATATAATTCAGACTACTTATTTCACGAATTTACAGTTGTACAAAACATTTTATTTGTATTTCTTGTATCAAATTCTTGTTTAAATCTTTTAACAACAATCTTTCTTTGTTTAATAATGTCAGGATTTCAATACAGGGCACAGGGTGTTTCTTAAGTAATCTAAAATATTATATGGGGCGCTTCGTTACTCAATTTTAAGACGAAAAGTTCATATAAACATGTGTGATAGGTGTTGTCGTTTATGAGATACAGGGTGTTGTACGTTGTTCGAAGATACCAGGATTGTTACGAATAACATTACAGCCGTCTATGATACGATTTTGAAGATCTTGTACGTTTAATATCAGTGTTGTGTAAACAAGCGATTTCAAATATCCCCACACACAAAAATCCAGAGGATTGTGTCCAGGTGATCTAGGGGGCCACGGGTGTGGAGATCCTCGTCCGATCCAATGGCCTGGAAAAACATTATTTAAAAACTCGCGTACAATCACTGAAAAATGTGAAGGAG
This sequence comes from Ophraella communa, assembly GCA_035357415.1. NCBI lineage: Eukaryota > Metazoa > Arthropoda > Insecta > Coleoptera > Chrysomelidae > Ophraella > Ophraella communa. Next base: position 24,436,800 of record CM068994.1, on the reverse strand, counting down.
CTCCGTCATGCATGAACCACATGCGCCTTCTAATAATAATAGGTACATCTTCCAAAAGAAGTGGAAGTTCATTTTCTAGAAAATGGTATGTTTTCCAATTGGGGATTTCTCACAGTTCTGGGTCGTCCAATAATATTCTTCGATTTAGCAAAAGTTCCAGTTTCTTGTAAACGAATATGTAACTTAGTAAACGTATCTGAACATGGTAAACGATTATTTGGATAACGCTGGGCATACGTACGTCTAGCTTCTAAGGCATTACCATTCGCTAATCCGTACAAAAAATGGATATTAGCCATTTCAACATTAGTAAACACTGGCATAGTTATTAACTAAACACAGAGTCAATCAAATAAAAATGTACGATTTTTGCGTTGGTTTTCAAATTTGACACTTGTCAACATTATTTCAAAGGCCACTTAGAATAAGCATGTTTTTGCGTATTACTTCTAAAAAACAGTAGCGTCATCGGGAAAAATTAATTTCACGTACAATCAGAACTGACTTATTACAATAAATTCAACACCCTGTATCTCATAAACGACAACACCTATCACACATGTTTATATGAACTTTTCGTCTTAAAATTGAGTAACGAAGCGCCCCATATAATATTTTAGATTACTTAAGAAACACCCTGTATAATAAACTGGAAAAATAGTTTAGACTTTAGATACTCAAGATTAACAAAGCGTTTACCAAAATGTTTCTTTTTTTTTGTACTTTCATCTTAACTTCTTTTACAAAACCTAACTTCTCCCTCATTATTGTTTTTAAAGAAATGTTTGACATTTAAAATAAAAATAATAGATGATACCTACTTATAGGCAATACGGAATACTCAAAATATTTTGGTATAAGCAGACATAACTATTTTCTCCGGTTAACCATTGTAACAATGGTTTAACTATAAATCTCCATCTAAATATCCTACAAAAAAATGAACCAACTACGCCGATGAACACCCTCTATAACATCAATAAGAGAATCGACAAAAGCGGTAATGATTGCGGAAAGGTCCTTCCTGGTCACAGCTTTCTGAATCGTAATAGTTCTCCGCACGAAAGCATGGGATAAGATGAAGAGAAGTTTGCATATATAGCCTAACATCCTGGTGCGCTTTGTTGTGTCAAACCATCAAGACGGCATCGAGATGGCACCCCGGAGAATGGCATTGGCGTTATTTTCTTATGTGACATTCGACGTCGTTTGTTTGCCGTTCAACGTACTCGACCCGAATTTACTCCGATAGAACTATAACAGTTTGCGAAACAAAACCGAGAAGTGAATTGAATTTTCTTTATTTATCAAAAATCGTCTATTTTATAGCTGGTAATCAAATTGTCGAATAAGATAAGCCGAATAAATGAAAAATAATAATATTGAAACTACAAAAGTAGTGAACGAAATAAAAAAATGGTATACGCTTTGTTGCTATAAAATATATCTACTATAAACTAGGTACTGTCACATTGTTATTTGTCATTAAAATGATTTTATTTATAAATTATTTACCGCTCAATTAATTTTAAACATCATAAAAAAATCTGTTGATTGTCCATTATAAATTAATTCGTTTTTTCACCACTAGCCTCTGAACCTAACTTTATTAACTTTTGTTGAGGTAGGGTAATCTTCCAGTTTAACCATCCGCTTGAAAAATTCTCTGCGCATGTACCAAATTATTCGAAATTGACAGCGAATAGTTTACTTTGATTTAGTAAATTTGATTATAAAAAGACGCTCGTTAATAAGGAGCGTTACTGCTAAAATTCATAAGTCATAAATTATATGCTAAGAACAGCATTTAAAAATATAAATATTATTAAATATATTGTAATATGCGAATATAAAAATCTCACGTTTTCATGGTATTCTTTGGTCATTTTTAGAGCAATGGGGCAACGAGTTCAGCTATAAAGAACAAACCTTATATAACAATGGTTAAAAAATTATAATAAGTAAAACAGGTGTTATTTTTTAGTTAATTCAGATAAAATATAATATTAACATCCCTTGTTTTAATGGTATTCTGTAATTTTAATTTATTATGGTTTTAAATTAATGAAAAATATTAACTACTCCAATAAATGCAATCTGCTTAATAATGTCTACAATTTTCGTCTTTCCAATGTTTATTCACTCACTTTATTTATTCATACATATGTGGCAACGTAGCTCGAGATTTAAACTTTGCCACTCCATGCGCAGAGAATTTTTCAAGCAGGTGGTTAAACTGGAAGATAAACTGAGTTAGTAAAGTTGGTCATTATTAACCAAGGTAGAAAATACAGGGATTCTATTCTTCTATTCTATTCTTCTGGGGTGCGTTTCATGCATGTACTGGAGCTCTAGGCTCATTGTACCCCCCTGAAGTAATCATACCAGGTTCGTTTCCTTCATGTATTCTAGAATGTCCCTGATATTCGCTTTCACGATTTCCTCTGGCTCAGGAAACTGAATGCCAAAGTGTCTCTGTCTAAGCCACTTAAGGCTCGGACAGTGACATATTACGTGAAGAGGAGTTTCGTCTTCCTCACCACATTTTCTGCATAATGGGTCCTCAGCGAGTCCTATTATGTTCATGTGTTTTCGGAGATGGCAGTGTCCTGTAAGCAGTCCCACTGCCTTTCTCAATTGGGTTCTACTTAGGCTGAGTAGTTCTGTAGTTTTCTCCCTGGATGGACCTGTTATGAATAATCTGGATTGCCTGAGTCCAGGCAGTTCCATCCAGAGTTTCTTATGTTGTTCCCTTAGTCGTTCCTCTATTGTTTCCCTTACATGTTGGTATGAGACCCCACATGTGGGAAGAGGTCCGATCAGGGTTCCTTCTGAAGCCTCCTGGCTAGGAGGTCAGCTTTTCATTTCCAAGAATCCCTGTGTGTCCTGGTACCCATTCAAGGATAACCTTGTGGCGTTTTGCCAGTTCAGCTACAGTTCCTTGGCAGTGCTTCACTGTTCGTGACGCAGTGTGCACGCTCTCTATTGCTTTGAGAGCTGCTTGGCTATCACTTCTGATCCTGACAGTCCTGTTAGGGACTGTCTCGCTCAGGATGATTTCCGAGCATGTATTGATGGCAACCACTTCAGCTTGCAGGATAGTCTCTACTGAACCCAGGTTGAGACTATACGTCTTCCCTGTATTTTCATTGTAGATTCCAATCCCAGTGCTGGTGCTTGTTTTGGATCCGTCTGTGTACCAAACGGATTCATGTTGTTTCCTAATCTTGGTACGAGCCTCGTCCCTATCCGGAATGTGAACCGTATATGGTTTGGAAAGGTCGTAGCAGATAGGTGTTCTATCTGAGGGCATGCTCAGTAATTTATTATGTTCAATCTCTTTCGAGATTGTGGAATGGTACCTAGGGATCGCCCTGCCCCATTCGTTGTTTATTTTCAGCCTGTAAGCAGCTGCCAGTGCTTCCCTTTCCACAATAAGATGTAGTGGAGGTAGTCCCAGCATAGCTTCCAGGGCCGCCGTGGGCGTTGTTCTCATCGCCCCGGTTATGGCTAGACAGGCTACTCTCTGTACCCTGCCTAGCTGTCTAGATGCTACTGAGCATCTCGCTTTATGCCACCACACAACAGAACAATAGGTTATGATAGGTGCCACCACCCTCGTATAAAGCCAGTGCATCATACTGGGTTTAAGCCCCCACGTATTGCCCACAGCTCTTCTGCATGCCCAGAGAGCTCTTAGGCCTTTATCTGTTGTGTTTCTAATGTGGTTGGAAAGGGTTAGTTTGCTATCTAGGGTTACCCCTAGGTATTTGACTTTAAACTTTAGCGTTTGGCCCCACATACGAAGTTCCCTCAAGTCAAGGTTCCTTCTGAGGGTGAACGCTATCACGGAGGTTTTTGCCGGATTAGTTGACAATCCCTCTTGTCTGCACCATTTTTCGGTAATCCTCAGTGCCAGCTGCATTCTCTCGGACACAGTGGCCCCGAATCTACCGTTTACAACTATGCTGACGTCATCAGCAAAGGCTTGGGCATAGATACCCTCGTCATTGAGTCTACAAAGGAGCTCGTCAACCACCAGGTTCCACAGAAGAGGAGATAACACCCCTCCTTGCGGACACCCCTTAGTGGCTGAGACCATCCTCGTCTCCCCAAAGAGCGTACCTATTATTGTTCTTTCCCGTAACATATTACCAGTCCATCTTACAATGTCCCGTTCTATGCCACGGTTCTGCATGGCCCTAAGTATGGAATCGAAGGAGGCAACATTAAATGCCCCTTCAATATCCAGAAACGTACCTAGGGCTATCTCTTTATTTAAGAGTGCCTGCTCCGCTTTCAGGAGCAGCTTGTGTACCGCGACTTCGCAGGACACCCCACTCTTATACGCAAACTGGTTTCGTTTCGATGCAGAGGTTTTACCCTCAAAGCACCGTCCCGTAGGTACCTGTCCACCAGTTTTTCCAAAGTCTTAAGAAAAAAGGAGGTCAGGCTGATAGGTCTGAAGGAGCCCGTCTCAGCATACGTGGCCTTACCAGGCTTCGGTATGAAGACTACTCTTCCAGACCTCCAGTTCATAGGGATATAGCTCAGTGCCAAGCTAGCCCTGAGTAGTCGGCACATTGGTCCCTCGATGATTTCCCTGCCCTGTTGCAACAGTGCCGGGAAGATACCGTCTGGTCCCGCGGCTTTGTATGGGTGAAAGGATTTTATCGCCCATGCAAGTCTGGTTCTGTTCACGATTTTGTTGGCAAGGGCCCAGCTGTCCTTGGATGCCCTCCTACGGAGTGCCCCTGAACAGATGTGCCCCTGCTCCGTGACAGGTTCACATCCCGGGAAGTGTGATTTTAGAAGAAGATCTAAAGTCTCCTCACCGGTCGTTGTGTATTCCCCTTTTTCATTCTTCAGAGATCCTACCCTACCCATGGTGTCCCTCTGGAGAGTTTTTCTCAGCTTGGAGCATTCTGGAAGGCTGTCAATGTCCTCACAGAATTTTCTCCAAGAGTTTTCTTTGGCTTTGCGAATCGCATAACCATATTCTCTCCTTTTAGCCTTATAGGCTTCCCAGCCATTTGTTCTTTTGGCCAGGTTGAAGAGTCTTCTCACTTCTGTCCTGAGACTCGAGAGGTCTTTGGTCCACCATACAGTGTCCCTATTAGCCCTCTTCCTTTTCTCTGGGCAGTTTCTGTTATAGGCCTCCATAAGACCTCCAGTCAGTTGTTCTGAGAGGAAGTCTATTTCAGCCTCATTCTTTGGGGCTGGGAGGCATTCGCTTAGACCCTGCTCAAGGTGCTCCCTGAAGGAGTCCCAATCACAGGTTCTAGGGTTGCGATATGTGACCTCCTCCTTCCCCGTTTCACAGGTTAGGTTGTAGAGGACATGCCTATGGTCGGACATAGACATCTCCCTAGAGACATGCCATCCGTCCACCCACCTGCACACCTCTCTTGTACCTACTGTGATATCAATGACCTCCTCCCGCGATTCAATCACAAAAGTGGGGTCATTCCCAACGTTAGCCACTTCTAGATTATTGCAAGCAATGTATTCCAGAAGTGACTCCCTCTTGAGTTAATGTCTGTGCTCCCCCATATGATATGGTGAGCATTGGCGTCGCACCCCAGAAGGAGTTCGATCCCTTTGTCCCTACAGTGTGTAACCAGTTCTCTCACCTCTTTGGAAGGAGGGGACCTGATTGGTCGTACGGTAGGTATGCCGAGCCAATAAAAATCTTCCTCGACATATTATTTCTTTTAATCTTGACTGTAATTGCCACTAGGTCTCCTGTGCACAGGTCCCATTGTGGAAAAACATCAAGATTTCTCTTAACTACTATACATGCCCGAGGGTGGCCATTCGTCGAATAGATCAAGTCGTAGCCTCCCGCGCATGGTAGCCCTTTGACCGCTCTCCCAACGACATAGGGTTCCTGCACAAGAGCAAGATCTATGTCTTGTTTGAGTAGACATCTCTGTAGTACAGCCGTGGCTGCCTTACAGTGATGTATATTTGCTTGTATTATTTTTACCACCTTTTCAGGTGGTGTTCGCCCGTCCGGTTTGGGCCTCTTCTGAGTCCCTGCCGGTCTCGGTTTTATGGGCTTCTCAGCCCTCTCGCCTCTTCCGCTGGTTCCTTGCCCCTCGATTGAGGTGCCGGACCCTAACGGAGTTGGTGTCAATACCGGAGCTGGCTGTCCCTCTACGGTTCCACCATCTCCGGTAAGAAGTCTTCGGGCGCGCCCCATCTTTCGACGGTGCGCTCCCGATCTTTTCGTCTTTTGTATGGTATCCATATCTGGTCCCACGAGCAGCTAGGGGAAGGGGTGGTCGCCCCTGACAGAGCCCCGCATGCCAGGGGAAGGCTAAATACAATGGGGTTTCGCCCGGTGCCCCAAGGTGACTACCAGTCGCTGCTGATCTTCTGTTCAGCCACGCATCCCCTTGGCCTGGTGTCCCACCGTGAGATTCAGGTTTTTATTGAGGTTGTCTCCTCTTGGTCCAGGTTGTTAAGCCCAGACCCCCGTAACCCTATCCGCGAGACATGGTTACTGGTTTTTCGGTTCGGTCAATGGACCTCGCCGGCATCGTGTACCCCTGTGCAATCCCTTAGCCACGACACGACAGCTGGGAAGGGGTGGTTGGTCCGCGGTGCGACCTTAGGTACGACTCGTCCGACAATCTTGCGGGTTTTACACCGCTCATGCAAGACTCGCCGTCCGTATAGTACGCACAACCCCAGTGTTGCATCTAGCCTGCCATGTTGCAGTGTTAGCTGCTCAAGCAGACCAGATACTTTTCTGGGGGGCCCCTATCCGCCACCTGGGGACGCGCCCGATAGGCTCCAAACCCACGGGAAATACAGGGATTACTTGATTAGAATTAAATCTCAATTTATTTGACAGAAGGTGAGGTTAACTGAATGACGTAAAGCGACCAAGTGACTATGCGCATGATTAAAGTGTGAATTTATCTGTTAAAGTACGTTTCACAATAATTCGTTGACTTGGTACCTGCTCTTAACTGCTCTTAAGGGATTACTAATAAAAGGTGGTTAATATTTCTTCGAACTTTGGCCGTAAACCGGTGAACTATCTACAGAAAGGTATTATTTATTTTTGTTCAGGAAGATATATTTTGGATTTTTTATTTTTTAGGTAAAATTTAAATTATTATTACTGACCATCAATAGTAAATCATTAGTAAATGATTTTTGATTTTCTTAATCATCTTGGAAGAGAAAGTGGGAGTTTCGGGGTAATTTGTTTTTAAAATTCTCTCATAGAATTTTAGTTTGTACTAAACATTATACTCTGAAAGTAATCTTGTGTTTATAACTAAGTATGTGGCGTCCTTGGGCAAAAAAAGTGCATTTATCGCCGGATGCGAAACAAATTGTGAAAAATGTGTTTGAAACATTGAATAATCGAGGTTATAGTGTAACCGATGCAGCAGAAGAAACATGTAAGTTAACCAAAACCCTAATATCCACAGTAAAAGATATTATCAATAAGCCAATAAGTAAAAGAAAAAAACGAAGTGACGTTAATAATACCAAATGTGTTGATGCAATACAAAAAGATATAATCCGACGAACGATATATGTCCTATACCAAGAACAAATGATACCAACCCTAGATTGTATAAAAAAACGGTTACTTAAAGACGACACGGGAATTATTTGTAGCCATACAAGTTTGTGGAGAATTATTTCTCAAATGGGATTTAAATATTGCACCATTAATAAAAGACAAGTGTTAATGGAGTCATATCGTTTACGAATGTGGCGTTGTCATTACTTACAAGCTATTCAAAAATATAGAAGTGAAAACCTTTCAATTATCTACCTCGACGAGACATGGTATGACACCCATGATACTCCAACGAAGGGTTTTGTTGATTCATCGGGAAATTGCAAAACAAAGGCTCCATCAAATAGAGGACAAAGAATTACAATAATACATGCCGGATCAGAAACAGGTTGGGTTCCAAACGCTTTATTGTTGTCAGCAAAGAATATTAAAGATTCAAGTTTAGATTATCACGAAGATACGACAGCAGAACTTTTTGAAGATTGGTGTGAGAATTATTTATTGCCAAATATACCGGAAAAAAGTATAATTGTAATGGACAATGCAACTTATCATAGCCCCTTCAATTAAATAAAGTACCAAATAGCAACAACAATAAATGGGAAATTCAAGAGTATTTGTTAAAAAATGACCTTTATTTTCAAGAATCGTACACAAAACGTGATCTCTTACAAGTTGTAGCAGCGTTCGGTATTGAAAAAGAATACGTTTGTGATACTATTGCTAAAAATATGGGCCACACAGTGTTACGGCTTCCCCCATATTATTGCATGTTCAATCCTATAGAACACATGTGGCATCAGCTAAAATCCAAAGTTAGATCGGAAAACGTTTCACCCACATTAAACTCAAGTGTTATAGAGTTAATCAGAAATGTGACAAGTAATATTCCCATTGATAGCTGGAAAAATTCGATTCAGCATGTTATTAAGGTTGAAGGTACATATCGAAATGTTAATGTAACTGTAGCACCCTTAGTTATTAATTTAAATGAAGACGATAGTGATACTGAACTACATTTAGATTAAATAGTTGTAAATAATGTAGAATTAGTTTCTTTGTTTAATCTCAATTAATAAATAAAGTCAAAATTTGTTTTTAAAAAATTTCGTGATTATTTTTACAAAATAAATTTAGTTTTAGTAAATGTTAACTTAGTTTTATTTAAATCAATTTTTTGGGATACCCTGTAGTAGAAAATATTTTTAAAATGTGGCCATGATTAAACTACATCTTTTTTATTTGAAACATTTTTTGACAACATCTGCCAATTAGATGAAATAGACCAAAGCGTATACGTATACTTAAGTTTCAACAGTTTTGTTTAATTTCAATTAATAAATAAACTTAAAATTTGTTTGTTTGTTTTTAAAAAATTTCGTGATTTTTTTTACAAAATAAATTTAAGTTTTAGTAAATGTTACTGAGTTTTATTTAAATCTATTTTGAAAACCGGATTATGGATCTGTTAATGTTTACTGTACAGTGAGAAATTTAAAACCTTTCATTACTAATCCCCTAAGGTCAGGTACCGAGTCAACGAATTATTGTGAAACGTACTTTACTTACATATTTGATATTACAGTAAATGTAAAACCTACCTAAAGGTAAAGGTAAAACCTCCTTGGTAGATTTGAATTTACTCCATTTGTATTACATACAATACATTATTAATTTATTAATTTTAATTTCATTCTTATTTAAACGAATACACTAAAACAATACCTACTCCACAATATTAGAAACTTTATGCACTGCCCACCATTTTTAATCCAAACAATTGCCTTTAGGCATTGAAGATTTTCTTTGTTTTTATCTTGGTTTTGGGCAATTTTTGAGACATAGTGTATTCAGACACATTATTACAGTTAAAGAGTAGTTACAGTCATATTTAAAAAAAGTTTCATATTCTGTTCCTGTTTTTCTGTTCTGTTCTCACATTTATTATTTTATTCGTCACATAAAAGGCCAAAATCATCTTTCCATTTTTTAAATGAATTTGATTCTGCTTTGTAAATAGTTTTCAATATGTACTTTTTTTAATTATCTTTTTACAAAAACAATTGCAATGAACAAAACCTTTTTTATGTGGGGTTATCTTTCACAAAATGTCTGCCAAATTAAATTAAATGATAACAAGAATATGAAAAATACCTCACCTGACATAAACACTCAAGGTGTAAAAAGGTATACAAATTGTTAATGATTTAATACAAAAGTATATTTCTTCTCATTTTTATATACCCTGTTTTAAAAATTATGGATTATTATAATACAAATTTATTCCGATTCACCCTGTATGGTGCAGAACATAGATGCATTGGCTTATTTAGTTTATTGTTCTTGAAGGATACTCCGCTTTTATTTGCGACATTTGCAAATTATTGTTGGAAGCTAGCTAGGAAACGTGATAAGAAACGTCTTGACGGGGGAAAGAGAGAGAACGAAATGAGGGTAATTTTCATTTCCTTTTATGGCCATAGAGGAATTGGGTCGGTTGTCGCTTTTGTGTTTATATCTACATTGTTTTTAGCTATGGGATACTTGGGGGAATTAAAGTATTTGCCAACATTCGCAAAACACGACTTGGGAATCATTTCATGCGATTCGCGATAAAATTCAAGGTTTTTGTCAACAAAAAAATGTGTATTATTCTGTCTGAAAATCTCATTATCCATTTTAAACATAATGTGGAAGAATAATACAAGAATAATACATTGAATCCAACATTAGAGAGAAATAGAGGAAGTCTGTTAAGAAATCAGTGTTGCCATTTCCGAATAAATCCCTAAAAAATTGCTAAAAAAAACATTCCAGGTTTAAATATTCCCTCGTGTAACGAACAATTATTATTTTGTTTACCCGCAGAATCTCTCCAGGTAATTTTCATTATTAATGTTTTGTAAAATCTTATTTTTTTAAGGTTCCTTACGACCTCTATAAACCAGAGTCTGTACTAACGGAATTAAAGTGAGTTCCCTATTTGAGTAAGGTTAAAGACAGTGAGTTAACACCTTTATGCACCTAACCTAACCTAACCTAACCTAACCTTTATGCACCAATGGCTTCAATAATTACAAACAACAATATTTTATTAAGAACTTGACCTGTATATTTCTTTTCACACAAAAATATCTATTTCAAAGACTGTAACAAACAAAACATCATTCCAAGGTTTAACATTTCGATATATTTTTTTCGTCTGTCATCTAATAGGAAACGGACCAATAAAAGCTCTCGATCGCTACGCCCCTGTATTGAAAATGCTAATTCTCCCCTAAACAAAAACAGCATTCAATTAGTGCGACAGCAACAGCCATTAGAAAGAGCGTAAATCACGGCAAAAACAGACCATTAACGTCTTTATGATTGGTTTGAATTGTTTTTTTTGGGTAATGGTATTTTGATTTTGATGGAAAAACTCAGTCGTTGTCAACTTTTATCCAATTGAAATAAATATCACATTGATGTTGCTTTATTTACTAATTGGGGCGTAATCGTTGACCTTATTTTTTATATTTGCTTTCTATTTAGAAATTCGAGACACGAAAACACTGACATATAAATAGAATTCGCAATTACCATTTCAGGTAGGTAGGTACTTTCATACATCATAAATTATCCTTATACTAATGTATAATTTTTTCATAATTTTATGATACCTCGTTAAAACTTTCAACGTAGGTAACCAAATTATCAAAATACTTACAAGATAATACCTGCATAAAGCCGAGAAATTGATCAAAAAGTATTGGAAATAAAGTACCTAAAGTCCATTCAAGATGTTTCGTATCTTGACTTTCTAGCTTCACTTAAGGTTGCTGCTGTAATATTTGTAAATACCTAGTTCATTGTAAAATACTTACGTATTTGGTATTTAATTGGTTTGAAATAATTTGTACATTTTAAAATATTACTTTAAAAATTAATTTTAATACGTATTTTTATACCTAGTTATGTTAAAAGGGGCGTCTAAAATGTGACAGCTGAAAACGGGTGGCAAGCCTGAATCATGGCTAGGAATCTTATATGTGAATAAAAGTTCATTGTTATTAGTTGAGGTTCCAGCCGCAAAAAACGCTGGTGTGCTTTCATATGTCGCATCTGTCAAAGAATTTTCGTGTTTTGTGAATTTCATTGCCATTTTGTGTTTATAGTATGTCAAGTTCGGTTACCCTTTACAGTAATTTATAATGTATAAGAAGTATTTGTTACAATTTGTGATTAATTAGAGATAAAAATTGGTTTTCAATGTTGTGTTCCTGGATGCAATAACTTCGATAAAACAGGATATCAAATGCATCGAATTCCTAAAGATGAACAAGTAAGTTGAATTAAAATATATAAAATAATAAAAGCCTTAAAATAATAACTTTTTAATATTTCAGGGTTATTCAATTTTTAATTTAAATTAACCGTGAAATTTAATTTTTTAAATAAACCTTGAAAGTTTTATTAAACACTTCTTTATTTAATGTTTGTGTTGTGTCTAAAATACTTTAACTGTGAGAACTTTGGGATTAATTAATAATTTTAAGAGAGAAACATCTTATAAATATTAATTGAACATTTAATTTCAGCTATGCAATCGATGGTTGTCAATACTTGGATGGTTAGATTTAAAAGAAAAACCATTATCTAGAATTCATGAATTACATACAGTTTGTCATGCACATGTAAATAATTTATTGAATGTAATAAATATTTCATAAAAATATATATTTGTGTATTATTGAAGAGACCTGGAGATTTTTCCCATCAAAATATTAATCAAAACCTATTAATATTTAAATACATTTAAATTTCCCGCTTTATCTTATAGTTCTTGGTTCCAGACGCAAGGTGCCGCGAATATCGTTTTGGTGTCGAGGTTCTAATGGCAGTTTCCGATCTATCTCAGTATATATATATCTCTTATCTATGGCCTGAATTGTACGTACCCAAAATTTCAATCATTTTGTAAACAACAAATCTAAAGAACGCCTTTAAATTACGTATTTAAATTTGTGGCGAATTATTTGTTTTGTTTTGTCGTCACCGGAACGACAAGAGATTATTAATAGAAAAAACTGTCACTGTCAAGAGATATATAAAGTTGTTAGATTTAATGTTCTAAAAATAAAAGTGGTTTGTAAGATTGGAGTCGTTCCTTTATTGGTAACTGGTATCATCAGGCGTAAAAGGGGAACCGCCTATATCAATAAACCCCTAAATTGGTGACCCCGACGTTCCAACTACTTTGCTGGACCAAGTGAGTAATTTACTACTAATATCCTTAAACAAGTACCGGCGTCGAACACAAATAATTCCTGTACCAGTGCCCTCATTTTGCTTGTGCCTTTCGGATTGATCAGCGGCGGGCTCGACTTTACTTTAACGCACGCAATAAAAATGGTCATGTGATATATCAATCGAAAGCCCTTGAGGAGCTGAGTCGATTGCCACCTGTCTCAGCTGGCGCATGCGCAGAATAAAAAAGTTACGAATTATTTAATTTCCCATTATATGTATATGGGGATCAAACATTAGATATATAATGGGACTTAACTTTAACGCACGCAATAAAAATGGTCATGTGATATATCAATCGAAAGCCCTTGAGGAGCTAAGTCGATTAACACCTGTCTCAGTTGGCGCATGCGCAGAACAAAAAAGTTACGAATTATTTAATTTCCCATTATATGTCTTTGGGGATCAAATATTAGATATATAATGGAAAATTAAATAATCCGTATTTATTTTGTTCTGCGCATGAGCCAACTGAGACACCTGTCTCAGTTGGCGCATGCGCAGAACAAAAAAGTTAGGTTAGGTTAGGTTTGGTTAGGTTAGGTTTGGTTAGGTTTGGTTAGGTTTGGTTAGGTTTGGTTAGGTTTGGTTAGGTTTGGTTAGGTTTGGTTAGGTTTGGTTAGGTTTGGTTAGGTTTGGTTAGGTTTGGTTAGGTTTGGTTAGGTTTGGTTAGGTTTGGTTAGGTTTGGTTAGGTTTGGTTTGGTTAGGTTTGGTTAGGTTTGGTTTGGTTAGGTTTGGTTAGGTTTGGTTAGGTTTGGTTAGGTTTGGTTAGGTTTGGTTAGGTTTGGTTAGGTTTGGTTAGGTTTGGTTAGGTTTGGTTAGGTTTGGTTAGGTAGGTTTGGTTAGGTTAGGTTAGGTTAGGTTAGGTTAGGTTAGGTTAGGTTAGGTTAGGTTAGGTTTGGTTAGGTTTGGTTTGGTTAGGTTAGTTTAGGTTAGGTTAGGTTAGGTTGGGTTAGGTTTGACTTAATTGTTTCTGCTGGGATGAGTGATTATACATTTAACGGATATTTGAATTAAAGGTTAGGGTCGTTATTGAGTCTTTTTGGCATTCTCCATAGACTTATAATGGAAAATTAAAAAAATCATAACTTTTTTATTCTGCGCATGCGCCAACTATGAGGGGTGTCAATCGACTCAGCTCCTCAAGGGCTTTCGATTGATATATCACATCACCATTTTTGTTGCGTGCGTTAAAGTAAAGCCCTACCAATTTCAATTCTGCAGTGATATGGGTAAACTATAAATTTTAAAACGAATCTCCATTCATCACCCAGCCGCCCACCTGGCCATCACCGAGCTGCCCACCTGGATATCATCCATCTGCCCACCTGGACATCATCCATCTGCCTACCTGGACATCATCCATCGGTTTTTAGTATATATTTTATTCTGTAGGTTTAAGGGTTTTATGTAACACACCTCCCCCGGAAAAAATTTGGTGAATTTATTGTTTTCTCTTATTAGTACTTCAACTAGCATATCATTTTCGGCCCACAAAATATTTTAATTATTTTCTTTTAAAGATTTTTAACATTTAATAATTTTAATATTTTTGATACTGACAACCATGTCAGATAAAGAGTTAAAAAAACGTTTGCTACAGTTGGAGCAGCAAAACGCCACGCTTCAGGAGCGGTTAGCACAATCATCTCCTAATACTGCATCAACTCCTGTAGTGTCTAGGGTCGCAGTGAAACTTCCACCTTTCTGGGCAGATCGGCCTGCCATATGGTTTTCTCAAGCCGAAGCACAATTTAATATTGCTAACATCACCGCGGATGTTACTAAGTTTAATTATATAATTTCACAGTTAGACCAACGATTAGCACTCGAGGTGGAAGACATTGTTACAAATCCTCCTTCCACTGAGACTAAATATCAAAAATTAAAAACGGAACTCATCAGGCGTCTTTCCGTATCAGAGGAGCAGCGGGTCCGCCAACTCATTAGCGAAGAGGAACTTGGGGACAGACGACCGTCCCTGTTTCTTCGACATCTACGTTCGTTGGCTGGTGCCGCTCTAGCTGATGACAACATTCTCCGCCAGTTATGGATGCGCCGCCTTCCGACACCTGTACAGGCTATTTTATCATCCCAGTCTGAGTTGCCCTTAGACAAAATTGCTGATCTGGCGGACAAAGTAAGCGAAATTACTTCACCTCATGTATACGCCTGCACCACTTCTGCTGCTGCACCTCAATCTGCGCTAGATAAATTGGTATCACATGTTGAGGAGCTCAAGTTGCAGGTAGCTTCTATATCTACTTCCCGACATCGCGGCCGTTCTCGCAGCCGCTCAAGCACCAGACAGACAGAAACTTTAGCACCTGTTAAAATGTGCTGGTATCATAAAAAATTTGATTCCAAAGCAACTAAGTGTACTAAACCTTGCAGCTGGAAGCCGGAAAACAACAAAGGCAGTCAGTAACGGCGACAGCTGATTGTCCTCATCCCAGTCGCCGACTCTTTGTAACCGACCAGAAATCGAAATACCAGTACCTAATTGATACTGGTTCCGATCTCTGCTGCGTTCCTCGACGTTTAATAAAGGACCGTCGCAACACAGCAAACTACTTAATAAAAATCAAAATAGGTAATTTCCTTATACTAGTGTCATCTACGGTGGAATAGCAAAACTTCATAAGCTGTAGCACGTTTGTAGGAAACAAAAATAGAAGATTCCTTCTACCCTCTATAAATATAAAATAGATCGTCTACAGCAGACATTTTTAATCCACTTAATAAAAATCAAAATAGGTAATTTCCTTATACTAGTGTCATCTACGGTGGAATAGCAAAACTTCATAAGCTGTAGCACGTTTGTAGGAAACAAAAATAGAAGATTCCTTCTACCCTCGATAAATATAAAGTAGATCGTCTACTTAATCCACATAATAAAAACCAAAATAGGTAATTTAAAATTTTTTACAGTATACTTACAACATACTATCTAAATGAATACACTTTTTTCAATAATTACATTAAGTATTTTTTTGTAAAATTTAAACCTATAAAATACATATTTAAAAATTAACCGAATACTGTAAATACATTCTTCTTCAAATTTGGTATTGTAGATTTCAAGAAAAAAGATGACCTTGGGATATGTATACATAGGTACCCAAATTTTTAATTATGATTCATTTTTTTCATTATTTAGTTTATCTTTTTCTGTCCAAATAATGATAAACATACTTGCTAAGTACCTACGTATGTTATCAGTATGAAAAAAATTAATAGATACACGTTGAAGTCTTCTGATAAGCGCATTAACCTTTAAGTGTAATCTTTTGAAAAGTCAAATCGGTCATTCCCATTCTTTAGTCAAAGGCTTTAACAGTGGGTGTCTAAACTTAGTAGCATTTAAATCTACCCTAAACCAAGATGCAGGCTGTGATCAGAACTCCCTCAGTAAGTTTATTTATTCATTTTATACCTAGGTACTTCAGGAGTCGAATGATATTAATAGTTTTAATCAACATTTTCTTAGTTTAACCTCTGTTTAATAGGTATGAAAAATCGGTGACCACTTTCTGCTATTCTCAAAATTAAACTGTGTATGTAGGAAAAATTATAAACAGATCAAAAAATAACAACTCTTTATGTATCATTAGTTGAATAATATAAACATCCTCCTAAGTTTAGTTGAATTTGTAACTTCAAAGTACCTAAGTTTGATTGAAAGTCTTTTTATCTGTAGCTTTTGAATGCCTAGTTACAGATGGAGGTTTAAAATCAAATATTAGTATATTAAAAATAATATATTTAAAATTGATTACACAACTTCATCCCGCTACATTCATTAATTCATAAGAATCCATTTACCTATTACAGGTATAAATAACAAAAAATATTTTATATCGAACACTACTAAAACATGAAAATCATTTTAGTTCATTTTTTTTTGTAAGAATTCAGGATCAAATAATATTAGATATTTTTAGTAATCCTATATCGCATTTCTAGGATTTTTGCAAAATTAAAAAATGTTTATTCAGAAAAAACAATTCACTTTTAATAAATTAATTGCCAAAAAATGCTTCATTTCTGAAAACGAATAGGAGCTCTTGCGCGAAATTAATAATCTCTCTCTATCTAACTTATAATATTAGACCGAGAAGTAGATACATGTGTACCTCGTTGATTTTTACAGAAACGTCGGTATTATTCGATTGCAGATTGCAATCATTTAGTTTTGCCGGCCTTGTAGTTGACCTTTTCCTGTCAGACCACACACCTTTACGTCTTTTACATTTTGTAAATTTTTTAATTTGGGTATCGGTGTGCCGGTTATCACGTGTATTACAAACTAAAAGTTATCAGATATCGACCGGTATTATTTATTTAATTCCGAAATAAGGTAAGGTTAAAATTTGAAGTGATTTATAATTTTTATTTTAAAAATGCATTCCATTATCATTACGATTTACTTCTCATCGTTGTACAGCATATATTATTAGCTTTCAATTACAACTTTAGATTAGATAAGGTTACATAATAGTTTTATGGTTAATTCAACAAATTTCATATTTAGCTACTACGCAAAATCTTGCCATTTCCAAAACTGTCCACTGATCAAAATCTCACCCCAAATCATTATGTTTTTTTATATAAATAATTTTCATCATCATTTTGGATTCCTAAAAAAAAATAAGTGGTTACATTGATATATGGATTATTCTTTTATTATTCCATTATTTCCAAGTCTTCTACTTCTACTCGTTTTTCTTTATTTTGAAACCAAAATTTCTTTTAAATGTATAATGTAGTAATAAAGTTTTAAACATAACTTTTCTTCTAGATAGGTAAAATTATATATTTTAAAAATGTGCATGCTATAAAAGCAAATATTATATTTCAGGATTAATGTATGAAGTTTAGGGCATGCTATTTGGTGTATCACTTAAACTTGCTGTATCATTTAAACTTTGCTTGAATACAGCTTGCATTTACAATAGATCTAAACTACACCGGATTGCTGGAATTAAACCATTAGGCTTGTATAAGAACAATAAAAACACAGTAAGTTGGTGAATAATGTGATATACACAACACAGAAAGAACTGGAAATCAATGGAATAAAATAGTTACACAAAAAGCCAATAGACCTGTTTAGTTACATGTATATTGGCACAGTTTACCTACATTTTGCATATATCCAATTTCATCAATTGATTTAGTTTAAAATTTGTATCACACATCTAACCCCAGGTCCAACCTGCAGTCTACCATTTTTTCTGTCCAGATGATCTTTGGATCATTTTAATTTATTTAAACCTTCACATAAAGAGGTCTGTTATTCTTAAACTTAATTGGATTATACAACAGTGTAACCTGGAATAGAAAGAAAGTGTAACTTTGCTGTTGATTATAAAATACTTAAAATTTATTTTTGTTAAATGCAATAAAAACCATATTTTTTCAATGTAAGGCAACCATTTTTAATAAATTTTGTGAGCTTGTATTGCAATGTTCCATTTAAGAACATTAATTTGTTCTATTATATAAATGGAAAATTATAATGTTTACTATAACTATAACCTATTTATTTTTTGGTAACATCACCAGCGAAACAATCAAATGTTTATTTTGGAATTTTAACATTTTATCTGTCATTTTTTAAATTTAATCAAAATTTGATGTCGTTACAAGAACTAAAATCAAAATTCCAATGCTACTACAATAATACATACTTAATTTGAGAATGGAATCAATATATATATTAAAAAATAATAGTTACTCTCCTTTTGTTTACATTTATTGAAAAGTTAGTTATACAATTATGAGTTTTCTTTGTAAGTAGATATAATTTAGCTATTTTTTTTGATAATCTTAATTCAAAATACATGTTTCTGCTTGTCTAGTTTTTTTAATAGTTGGTGCCTTGTTAAGATAAAATAATTTTAATATTTATCAGAAGTATTGTTCCAATCTTTCAGTAATAATTCCAATTCTTTTAATAAATTATCACTTTATAGGAAATAAACTATTAGCTTATGCCAAGGTTATAGTATTAGTGTTTAACATGTAAGTGAATTATTTATATTAACATTAATTTGCAAATACAGAAACTGACAAAGTATCTACTAAAACTATAGCCTGAAAATCTATAAAAAATTATTTACTTACGCGTTATATAAATTGAATGCATCTATTTTATAAATAAATGTGTCACAGTTTTTGGAACCGCCTATATCAATAAACCCCTAAATTGGTGACCCCGACGTTCCAACTACTTTGCTGGACCAAGTGAGTAATTTACTACTAATATCCTTAAACAAGTACCGGCGTCGAACACAAATAATTCCTGTACCAGTGCCCTCATTTTGCTTGTGCCTTTCGGATTGATCAGCGGCGGGCTCGACTTTACTTTAACGCACGCAATAAAAATGGTCATGTGATATATCAATCGAAAGCCCTTGAGGAGCTGAGTCGATTGCCACCTGTCTCAGTTGGCGCATGCGCAGAATAAAAAAGTTACGAATTATTTAATTTCCCATTATATGTATATGGGGATCAAACATTAGATATATAATGGGACTTAACTTTAACGCACGCAATAAAAATGGTCATGTGATATATCAATCGAAAGCCCTTGAGGAGCTAAGTCGATTAACACCTGTCTCAGTTGGCGCATGCGCAGAAGAAAAAAAGTTACGAATTATTTAATTTCCCATTATATGTCTTTGGGGATCAAATATTAGATATATAATGGGAAATTAAATAATCCGTATTTATTTTGTTCTGCGCATGAGCCAACTGAGACACCTGTCTCAGTTGGCGCATGCGCAGAACAAAAAAGTTAGGTTAGGTTAGGTTTGGTTAGGTTAGGTTAGGTTTGGTTAGGTTTGGTTAGGTTTGGTTAGGTTTGGTTAGGTTTGGTTAGGTTTGGTTAGGTTTGGTTAGGTTTGGTTAGGTTTGGTTAGGTTTGGTTAGGTTTGGTTAGGTTTGGTTAGGTTTGGTTAGGTTTGGTTAGGTTTGGTTTGGTTAGGTTTGGTTAGGTTTGGTTAGGTTTGGTTAGGTTTGGTTAGGTTTGGTTAGGTTTGGTTAGGTAGGTTTGGTTAGGTAGGTTTGGTTAGGTTAGGTTAGGTTAGGTTAGGTTAGGTTAGGTTAGGTTTGGTTAGGTTTGGTTTGGTTAGGTTAGTTTAGGTTAGGTTAGGTTAGGTTGGGTTAGGTTTGACTTAATTGTTTCTGCTGGGATGAGTGATTATACATTTAACGGATATTTGAATTAAAGGTTATTGAGTCTTTTTGGCATTCTGCATAGACTTATAATGGAAAATAAAAAATTCATAACTTTTTTATTCTGCGCATGCGCCAACTATGAGGGGTGTCAATCGACTCAGCTCCTCAAGGGCTTTCGATTGATATATCACATCACCATTTTTGTTGCGTGCGTTAAAGTAAAGCCCTACCAATTTCAATTCTGCAGTGATATGGGTAAACTATAAATTTTAAAACGAATCTCCATTCATCACCCAGCCGCCCACCTGGCCATCACCGAGCTGCCCACCTGGATATCATCCATCTGCCCACCTGGACATCATCCATCTGCCCACCTGGACATCATCCATCTGCCTACCTGGACATCATCCATCGGTTTTTAGTATATATTTTATTCTGTAGGTTTAAGGGTTTTATGTAACACACCTCCCCCGGAAAAAATTTGGTGAATTTATTGTTTTCTCTTATTAGTACTTCAACTAGCATATCATTTTCGGCCCACAAAATATTTTAATTATTTTCTTTTAAAGATTTTTAACATTTAATAATTTTAATATTTTTGATACTGACAACCATGTCAGATAAAGAGTTAAAAAAACGTTTGCTACAGTTGGAGCAGCAAAACGCCACGCTTCAGGAGCGGTTAGCACAATCATCTCCTAATACTGCATCAACTCCTGTAGTGTCTAGGGTCGCAGTGAAACTTCCACCTTTCTGGGCAGATCGGCCTGCCATATGGTTTTCTCAAGCCGAAGCACAATTTAATATTGCTAACATCACCGCGGATGTTACTAAGTTTAATTATATAATTTCACAGTTAGACCAACGATTAGCACTCGAGGTGGAAGACATTGTTACAAATCCTCCTTCCACTGAGACTAAATATCAAAAATTAAAAACGGAACTCATCAGGCGTCTTTCCGTATCAGAGGAGCAGCGGGTCCGCCAACTCATTAGCGAAGAGGAACTTGGGGACAGACGACCGTCCCTGTTTCTTCGACATCTACGTTCGTTGGCTGGTGCCGCTCTAGCTGATGACAACATTCTCCGCCAGTTATGGATGCGCCGCCTTCCGACACCTGTACAGGCTATTTTATCATCCCAGTCTGAGTTGCCTCTTCTCAACCAAATTTGTCTGAAAACCCAGCCGATTTTGTCGTGCAGCTGCGTCAAAGAATGTCCACCGTACGACCTATTGCTGCCTCTAGACATTGCAAAACTTCATCATTTATATTTAAAAATCTTTCCTCTTCTTCTCACGCGTTCTTACGGGACGATACTGTTCGTCGCCCACTACAACCACCTTACACTGGCCCTTTCCCTATCGTTAGACGATCTATCACCTTGAATATTAAAAATCGAGAGGTTGTAGTGAGCGTCGACCGTGTTAAACCTGCTTTTCTGGACCATCAAACGGATCAGTTTTCATCTTCACAGGAATCACAGTATGACCATCAGTCACCTTTCGATAGCTTATCATCTAGATCGCTTCCTCTGAATCCGGTTGCTCCAACAGTACCAAATAAACCGCCTCATACCACACGAACTGGCCGTCAGGTTACATTTAAGCCAAATAATGATTATTTTTATTACACCTAATTTCATTTAATTAAATTAAGTGTCTCCGTGGGGGAGTGGTGTGGCGAATTATTTGTTTTGTTTTGTCGTCACCGGGACGACAAGAGATTATTAATAAAAAAACTGTCACTGTCAAGAGATATATAAAGTTGTTAGATTTAATGTTCTAAAAATAAAAGTGGTTTGTAAGATTGGAGTCGTTCCTTTATTGGTAACTGGTATCATCAGGCGTAAAAGGGGAACCGCCTATATCAATAAACCCCTAAAAATTTTAACAGGATTTAGTTTGGAACTTTCTTTTTCTTTAGGAGATAAGGTTTTTTAGTTGAGTTTTATATTGTAATAAAAGAGATATTGGCGTTTAAGTGATGGTATGTTTGGAAAAAGTTTGACAATTTGTGGTCACGAATTTTAACGACAGAAGCTTAACTCTTAAAGAGAGCATAGAGAATGCGAGTAGCAAAATATGAAGTTAAAAAAAGGTATATTTTTTGAGATTTGTTGCACGCAAAATTTAAACATTACCTACACCAACCTGTCAATTTAATTTTTATTGAATATGTGTAAAACTAATATACTTAAAATGTATAAAATTTTAAAACATAGTACCTTTGTGGCATATAATATATATTTAGACACCGTTTTTATTATGTTTTTTATTTTATTTTTTTTATAAAAGAAATAAATTTGTTCACCGGCGCCCACGAAACACAACAAAGTTCCAAAGTGGATCCAAATACCTAATATTTAATAAAAAATATACACAGGTATTTTTCATCTGTTTATGGTCTCAAGGTCAAATGTACGTTTATGTCGTGGAAGTATTCAAAGATTTACGAAGTAGAATTCATATTTTCATCTCTGTCTTAGAAAGTCAACAAGTTCTTAATAGGTAGGTTCCTCATGTGTATCAAACTAGTTTTAAAAAAATAATCCTTAATCTTTTAACCTAACTATTTCTGTTTACCTTATCACTTCTATAAAACTTCTATAAAACTAATAAAATAACAAAAACCTATTATAAAAATTTGTATTGAACTTTTGTTTGTAATTAAATTAAGGGACATGCTTCCTTATTATCTAATTCTTGGCGAAACACTGTTACAACACACTTCTCAACAATAACTTATAACTTGAAAACAAAAGTTATTCTTTTTTGGAAGCATGAAGCATGTTTTTATGTTCTAAAACTACGTGATCAAGAATTGAGGCACATAGAATAACAGTGGTCCAACTCCATTTTTTAAAATATCTGTTTTTATTGTAAATACTTTATCTAATGTGTATCTTTCAGTATAAAGGTGGGCTATCTCCATATCATCTTTTTGCAGAAAGTCAAAATATGGAGATAGCCCACCTTTATACTGAAAGATACACATTAGATAAAGTATTTACAATAAAGAACAGATATTTTAAAAAATGGAGTTGGACCACTGTTATTCTATGTGCCTCAATTCTACCTGTATAGAATTACCATTGTTCAAATAGACAATATACAATTGTATTACTTTTCTAGAAATAAGAAATATATCCATAAATAATCGTGTAATTGTTTTAAGTATTCAATTGGGTACTTAGTAAGAATTAAATTTTAAAACATGTAGTTTAGTAATTTTATTATAAAGAAATTATAATTTCTTTATACTAGTGTCATCTACGGTGAAATAGCAAAACTTCATAAGCCCTAGAACGTTTGTAGGAAACAAAAATAGAAGATTCCTTCTACCCTCTATAAATATAAAGTAGATCGTCTACAGTAGACATTTTTAATCCACTAAATAAAAATAGGTAATTTCCTTATATTAGTGTCATCTGCGGTGAACTAGCAAAACTTCATAAGGTGTAGCACGTTTGTAGGAAACAAAAATAGAAGATTCCTTCCACCCTCTAAAAATATAAAGTAGATCGTGTACAGCAGACATTTTTAATCCACTTAATAAAAATCAAAATGGGTAATTTCCTTATACTAGTGTCATCTACTGTGAAATAGCGAACCTTCATAAGCTCTAACACGTTTGTAGGAAACAAAAATAGAAGATTCCTTCTACCCTCTATAAATATAAAGTAGATCGTCTACTTAATCCACATAATAAAAACCAAAATAGGTAATTTAAAATTTTTTACAGTATACTTACAACATACTATCTAAATGAATACACTTTTTTCAATAATTACATTAAGTATTTTTTTGTAAAATTTAAACCTATAAAATACATATTTAAAAATTAACCGAATACTGTAAATACATTCTTCTTCAAATTTGGTATTGTAGATTTCAAGAAAAAAGATGACCTTGGGATATGTATACATAGGTACCCAAATTTTTAATTATGATTCATTTTTTTCATTATTTAGTTTATCTTTTTCTGTCCAAATAATGATAAACATACTTGCTAAGTACCTACGTATGTTATCAGTATGAAAAAAATTAATAGATACACGTTGAAGTCTTCTGATAAGCGCATTAACCTTTAAGTGTAATCTTTTGAAAAGTCAAATCGGTCATTCCCATTCTTTAGTCAAAGGCTTTAACAGTGGGTGTCTAAACTTAGTAGCATTTAAATCTACCCTAAACCAAGATGCAGGCTGTGATCAGAACTCCCTCAGTAAGTTTATTTATTCATTTTATACCTAGGTACTTCAGGAGTCGAATGATATTAATAGTTTTAATCAACATTTTCTTAGTTTAACCTCTGTTTAATAGGTATGAAAAATCGGTGACCACTTTCTGCTATTCTCAAAATTAAACTGTGTATGTAGGAAAAATTATAAACAGATCAAAAAATAACAACTCTTTATGTATCATTAGTTGAATAATATAAACATCCTCCTAAGTTTAGTTGAATTTGTAACTTCAAAGTACCTAAGTTTGATTGAAAGTCTTTTTATCTGTAGCTTTTGAATGCCTAGTTACAGATGGAGGTTTAAAATCAAATATTAGTATATTAAAAATAATATATTTAAAATTGATTACACAACTTCATCCCGCTACATTCATTAATTCATAAGAATCCATTTACCTATTACAGGTATAAATAACAAAAAATATTTTATATCGAACACTACTAAAACATGAAAATCATTTTAGTTCATTTTTTTTTGTAAGAATTCAGGATCAAATAATATTAGATATTTTTAGTAATCCTATATCGCATTTCTAGGATTTTTTGCAAAATTAATAAATGTTTATTCAGAAATAACAATTCACTTTTAATAAATTAATTGCCAAAAAATGCTTCATTTCTGAAAACGAATAGGAGCTCTTGCGCGAAATTAATAATCTCTCTCTATCTAACTTATAATATTAGACCGAGAAGTAGATACATGTGTACCTCGTTGATTTTTACAGAAACGTCGGTATTATTCGATTGCAGATTGCAATCATTTAGTTTTGCCGGCCTTGTAGTTGACCTTTTCCTGTCAGACCACACACCTTTACGTCTTTTACATTTTGTAAATTTTTTAATTTGGGTATCGGTGTGCCGGTTATCACGTGTATTACAAACTAAAAGTTATCAGATATCGACCGGTATTATTTATTTAATTCCGAAATAAGGTAAGGTTAAAATTTGAAGTGATTTATAATTTTTATTTTAAAAATGCATTCCATTATCATTACGATTTACTTCTCATCGTTGTACAGCATATATTATTAGCTTTCAATTACAACTTTAGATTAGATAAGGTTACATAATAGTTTTATGGTTAATTCAACAAATTTCATATTTAGCTACTACGCAAAATCTTGCCATTTCCAAAACTGTCCACTGATCAAAATCTCACCCCAAATCATTATGTTTTTTTATATAAATAATTTTCATCATCATTTTGGATTCCTAAAAAAAAATAAGTGGTTACATTGATATATGGATTATTCTTTTATTATTCCATTATTTCCAAGTCTTCTACTTCTACTCGTTTTTCTTTATTTTGAAACCAAAATTTCTTTTAAATGTATAATGTAGTAATAAAGTTTTAAACATAACTTTTCTTCTAGATAGGTAAAATTATATATTTTAAAAATGTGCATGCTATAAAAGCAAATATTATATTTCAGGATTAATGTATGAAGTTTAGGGCATGCTATTTGGTGTATCACTTAAACTTGCTGTATCATTTAAACTTTGCTTGAATACAGCTTGCATTTACAATAGATCTAAACTACACCGGATTGCTGGAATTAAACCATTAGGCTTGTATAAGAACAATAAAAACACAGTAAGTTGGTGAATAATGTGATATACACAACACAGAAAGAACTGGAAATCAATGGAATAAAATAGTTACACAAAAAGCCAATAGACCTGTTTAGTTACATGTATATTGGCACAGTTTACCTACATTTTGCATATATCCAATTTCATCAATTGATTTAGTTTAAAATTTGTATCACACATCTAACCCCAGGTCCAACCTGCAATCTACCATTTTTTCTGTCCAGATGATCTTTGGATCATTTTAATTTATTTAAACCTTCACATAAAGAGGTCTGTTATTCTTAAACATAATTGGATTATACAACATTGTAACCTGGAATAGAAAGAAAGTATAACTTTGGTGTTAATTATAAAATACTTAAAATTTATTTTTGTTAAATGCAATAAAAACCATATTTTTCAATCTAAGGCAACCATTTTTAATAAATTTTGTGAGCTTGTATTGCAATGTTCCATTTAAGAACATTAATTTGTTCTATTATATAAGTGGAAAATATAATGTTTACTATAACTATAACCTATTTATTTTTTGGTAACACTAGTAAAACAAACAAATGTTTATTTTGGAATTTTAACATTTTATCTGTCATTTTTTAAATTTAATCAAAATTTGATGTTGTTACAAGAACTAAAATCAAAATTCCAATGCTACTACAATAATACATACTAAGTTGAGAATGGAATCAATATATATTAAAAAATAATAGTTACTCTCCTTTTGTTTACTTTTATTGAAAAGTTAGTTATACAATTATGAGTTTTCTTTGTAAGTAGATATAATTTAGCTATTTTTTTCTTGATAATCTTAATTCAAAATACATGTTTCTGCTTGTCTAGTTTTTTTTAATAGTTGGTACCTACCTTGTTAAGATAAAATAATTTTAATATTTATCAGAAGTATTGTTCCAATCTTTCAGTAATAATTCCAATTCTTTTAATAAATTATCACTTTATAGGAAATAAACTATTAGCTTATGCCAAGGTTATAGTATTAGTGTTTAACATGTAAGTGAATTATTTATATTAACAGTAATTTGTAAATACAGAAACTGACAAAGTATCTACTAAAATTATAGCCTGAAAATCTGTAAAAATTATTTACTTACGCGTTATTTAAATTGAATGCATCTATTTTATAAATAAATATGTCACAGTTTTTGGTTGAGCTCATTTATTTTTAGCGACGGACAAACTTGCATAACAAAATAAAAAAGCATTCTAGTCATTATAAGTTCTTTTTAAGGTTTCGTAGGTTTAATAAATCAATAACGAAATAATTTGGTGCATAAAATGTAGACTGCGCCTTTACCGACACAAAGTGTTCGTTTCATGATCGTCATTGCTAGGACATTAAGTTCGTACAAGGGCAAACCAAGTTCACAAAATTTTCTAATTTTCTTTAGTAGATTCTGCATTAAGATAAGAAATATGGTGTTTGTTACAAAGTTTGATAAGGATGTGTTGAACAACGTAAATCCGCCGGTAACATAGAACTTTGTTATGCGTACAATTTTTTAAATTGTTTTTTTTTTTGAAATGTTATAGATGGGTGAAAACGTGCTACCATTCCAACTCCAGGCTTTGGAAAAAGCTACCCACTTGGACCATCTCTGTGCCCTTGACATTAATTCCAGAGCATCGTTTATTCGTCTGTCAGGAATAATATGCACCATTGGTATGTTAATTAAAATATTTTTACAGATTTATTAATCAAAAAAGGTGTTTGGTGTTATAAAAGCAGGATTAATCTGGAATTATTTGGATTTCTGTAGGAAGTACTAATAAAGTTAACCTTGTTCAGAATGTTTTCAATTGAATAATGGTTTATTTATATTTGTGCTAATAAGTATATATATATAACCAAAAGAAACTAGTGTCACAGAATTTTAATATAATTTAAAAATGGAACCATCAGGCTATAAAAAACAGTAATGTGTTAATGTAAAAAATTAGAAAAAGAAATAACAAGCTTTATAACAAATATAAAATTGATAATGTGGATTTGTCAATGTTCCATTTTTATTTATCTTTGGTGTCCTAGCTCATGTGTTAGAAAAACATGTTGACTTACTGCAATAATTAAAGAGCTTAATTGCAAGTAATAAGGTATACAGTAAAATTAAAACAAAAAGCATTGCACTTCATAGATTTCAATGTCGTCATTCGTCAGTGATAACACAAATTTTAAAAAATCAAAATAATATCTCATTTAAAATATAGTTATTTTAAAGCCGTATTGTTTGAAAGTAAGCAGTGTTGCCAAACAAAAAATATGGAAATAAAATGTTGGATATACTGTCCTCTTCGTCTTCTCCAATTTATCGGAAATTGTCCTTATCCAGTTATAAACAACTATTTAAGGTTATTTCTCCTGAAAATATGATATTGTGGTATTAGTAAAATGATCTCAGTTGTTCTAAATCATATATATTTTAACTTGCTTACTATTTTTATTCTATTTTATTTCAATGTCTTTAAACTAAATTTGCATTTCCAGCCCTTTGGACATTGGCATTAAATTTAAATATAATTTCTTAAAGTAACCTTTAAAACTTTTGTTGCATGTGTGTTTCATTTCAATTTCATTAGATGTGCCAGTTAGTCCATTTATGTTTAAAATAAATACTTTTGCATTTCCAGAATATACTTTTATTTTCAAAGCAATCTTTAAAATATTAGCTCTCTTAATATGCTGTTTTATTAAAATTGTTGATAAAATTAGCCAGCCAATTCATTGGAAATTGTTGAATTGGCGTTTTAAAGTATTTTTATTTTCAACTGGATTAGAAATAAACAAAATATTTAAGGTTTTTGACATGACACAAGACAACTGATTGAACTTTATCTATAAAACAAACTGGACATAGCATACGAGGGTTGTCTGAAAAGTTTCCGACCTAACAAAGATACTAGACATTTTTTCTTCAAATTAATTTTTATTTTTCTACATAGTTTCCTTGTAAGTCTATACACTTCTCCCAGCGATGCTCCCATCTCTTCAACCCGTCCAAATAGTACTCGGCGTCTTTCTCTGCAAAATAGTTGTTTACGAAGGTGATGGCCTCCTCATTCGACGAAAATCTCTGTCCTCCGAGCGCAACTTTTAGCTTAGGGAACAAAAAAAAGTCGCTTGGGGCTAGATCTGGTGAGTAAGGAGGGTGGTTAAGCAGTTCAAACCGTAATTCGTGGATTTTCGCCATGGCAACCGCTGAGGTGTGAGACGGCGTATTGTCTTGGTGAAACAAAATTCTTTTTTTCTGCAAATGTGGCCGTTTTTCCGCAATTTCTGCCTTCAGCTTGTCAAGTAATGATGCGTAGTATGCTCCTGTAATGTTTTTTCCTTTTTGAAGATAATCGATTAAGATAACGCCATGACTATTCCAGAAAACAGTTGCCATCACTTTCCCAGCCGAAGGAACAACCTTTGCTTTTTTTTGGAGCCGATTCCCCCTTCGCAGTCCATTGTTCTGACTGTGTTTTTGTTTCTGGAGTATAATGGTGTATCCAAGTTTCATCTACAGTAATTAATCGGCGCCAAAACTCTGATTTATTGCGCCTAAACTGCGCCAACAGAGAGTTGGAAATGTTCATTCGAACACGTTTTTGGTCCAAAGTGAGCAAACGTGGCACCCAACGCGCGGACAGCTTTCTCATGCCTAAATCTTGATTCAATATGTGACAAACACGTTCTTTGGACATGTTTATAGCCTCTGCTATCTCTCTAATTTTAATTCGACGGTTGTCTAGCACCATTTGGTGAACTTGAGGGATATTATCGTCAGTGGTTGCAGTTTTTGGACGTCCCGAACGTTCATCGTCACCCAAGCTGGTACGGCCACGTTTAAATTCAGCAGCCCAAAATTTCACTGTGGTAAATGATGGTGCAGAGTCCCCGTACACAGCGTCCAACTCGTCTTTGATTTGCGTAGGCGTATTGCCTTTCAAAAACAAATGACAGTTCGATACTCGATTTTTTCCATTTTCAGAAAAACACTCACATCGACTCACTCAAATGATTGTCAAACAACAAACTGCGCGTCCAAAATGGCTGAAATTTTAGTGGGTACCTTTCAAAGCATGTGCAAACACATTCCCCAACTTTTGTTTACGAGTGCGGCCATCTTCATGTTGAGGTCAGAAACTTTTCAGACAACCCTCGTAGAAACTCAAAATTGTCGAACGATGGTGGACGCCATGATAAGATATCAGGGCCAAACTAAGGGGTGGACAGACCTGAATCACCAAAATAGTATTCTTATTATCATATAAAATATAAATATTAAATTAGAGAGTGCATGAGTTAGGGTATAAAATGACGATATATTTATTTTAAGGAAATCTCATTCTGTCAAAACCCCGAAATTCAGCACTTTCTATCTAACAACATAGCTGAAATCGTTTATGTAGTAGTATTACTTAGTAGGTAAAGTACGTTTCACAATAATTCGTTGACTCCGGTACCTGACCTTAGGGGATTAGTAATGAAAGGTTATAAATTGCTCACTGTACAGTAAACATTAACAGATTCGTAATCCGGTTTTCAAAATAGATTTAAATCACTCAGTAACATTTACTAAAACTTAAATTTATTTTGTAAAAAAAATCACGAAATTTTTTAAAAACAAACAAACAAATTTTAAGTTTATTTATTAATTGAAATTAAACAAAACTGTTGAAACTTACGTATACGTATAGGTATATATCTTCCTGGACAAAAATAAATAATACCTTTCTGTAAATGTTCGAAGAAATATTAACCACTTTTTATTAGTAATCCCTTAAGAGCAGTTAAGAGCAGGTACCAAGTCAATGATTTATTGTGAAACGTACTTTACATCAGAAATTAATGCATTAAAATTTATTGTTATGCATTTGAATAATAAAAATTTTAAAATATACTGTTATTTTAAGTAATTTTACAAAAAAAAGTTATTGTGGGAATTTCATATTTAATTTGATAAATTATTTCATCTATCCTTAATAAAATTGTTTCACAAAAGTTTTTTTAAGTTATTTTTCTGGTACATTATGGTACTGGAAATAAACAGGATTATGGTTTGGACAAAAAAATCTAATGAAATAAAACACCTTGATAAAATAAAGTGTTTATTTATGAATATTAAATTATTGATTTGAAAATATGACCAGCTTGGTCTTTTTCCCCACTAATTATTTCATTAATCTTATTAACAATACTGTTAATTCTTATATTGCCATATATTTTTATAATATTATTGCTTATATTATTATTTTGTTGTGAGAAATATCGTCCAAAGCACTATCAATGCAAAGTGGAAAATATAATATTTTGTATTTATTAAAAAATCAAAACAACTTTTTAGAAGAATGTTTATACAGTTAATTTCCTGTGGTAACAATTCTCTGTTTAAATTTGGAGTTGGATTTTTTCTCACAGAACAAACAAATGTGTTATATATGTTACAGGGAGAGTTCCAGTAGGAATTGACTCTTCCTAGATAAAGTCGACTTTTACTGGTATTTTTAGTAAAAGTTGATTAAAAGCGGCAAGTGTTTAATTTCGATCAACATTTACTAGTTGCAGTTGACTATACCTAGGAAAAGTATACTCTTACTAACTTGAGGTAGTCACAGTTAACTATTTTTAAGGAAATGGTACTAGCTAACAAAAAACAAATTAAAAGACAAAATCAACACAGAAAGAAAAACATAAAAATTAAAAAAAACTAATAAAATCCAAAACCCTTATAAAACATAAAGAGATATAAATGTTAATTATTTATTTTATGACACTTTGAGTTGCAAAGCACTTTTTTCTTTTTACACATACCCTTCATGGATTCGCATTTAGTGTTGCAAGAGCATTTAAAGAAACCTTGTCCACTTCCAAGTGATTGTGAAGTTGCAACTGTCCTCACAGCTATTATTTTATCCATAGGAACTTCATTTTCTTGGATTATGTTTGTAGGACATTTACAAAATTGCATCTGCAAATCAAGTTTTACTAAACCACGACAGGCATAGTTAACTCTTCCTAGGAAAATTTGATCTGTCTGTTTTCAATCAACTATTACTGATAATTTTAGTAAGTGTTGACTCTGCCTAGGGAGAGTGTACTATTCCTAAGAATCGACTCTTTCTGTAACATATACACAAACATAAAACCATAAATGAGTCATAAAACAGTATGAAGTCTGTGGTTAAAGTAACGCCTACCAAAATATTTAAGCGATGCAGCCAGCATGATAAATCTTATCAGCCTACAGAGTGCGACAATTTCACCAATAGTTGAAGCAGGGCTATGTTATGTCCAGTTTGTTTTATGAAGTATGAAATATTATAATTAACAAAATTTGGTCTGAAAACTACACTTGGACATTCAATATTTGTGGTGCATTCCACTCATAGAAAAGCCAAATAAAAATCTAATTAAATCAAAGAGACATTTCTTATGGTGCATGAAATAGGTACCATTGAATATACAATTAAACGTTTTAGTTAACTTGATATCACCTTATTGTTTTAAAAAATTAAATATTTAACTTTGAGATCCACAAGTTTAGTACAGTTTTATAGTTTTATATATACAATTAAAATAATAAAATTCGTAAGATATTTAATTTAGACAGTATGGAATGAAAACTGAAGGTCAAGGCCCACATAAGATAAGGTCTATAAACAGTGATATTTGTTTATTTTTTGGTAAAAAATGTTTATCCAGTTTTATAAACAATGGCTTGTGTTCACTTACCAGTTTACTACAAATTATATAAAATGAGAAATACTTTTAAGAAATTATACAAATTCTTTATTATTATGTTGGTAATTACTATATCTTAATAAATAATAGTATATTATTTAACAAGTGTATAATGATAACCATTATCTAGAAAAATTAAATTTTTTGTTGGAAAATATTACAAACAATTTTTAGAAACAATATTATATTATTCGAACAAATATTTCATACAATACATTATTCTTATATGCACTGTTTTTGTAAAGTATGGAACAAATTCATTTTATAGCTAAATGGACCATTTTAAGAAGTAATCCTGAAACACGTCGATTTATGATTTTAATTTACCGTTATTTAAAATAATATTCTAATATACATGGTGAATTACTGAGCTGATGTAAATCATCCATATCTCAAATGTGACTGATGGGAAAAACCAAATGAAAAACCCATAGTCAATGTCACAGAATTTTATTGATGGAGACAACTTATTTGTGAATGTTATAATTATTGCTTAGATATAATTTGTAAGTAGAAATGGAGTTAAGTGTAAAAAAAAAATTGAAATATTTATGATGATTGGATATGAATACAGATTGAGAACTCAGATGGAGTTTCAAGAAACTGATACGTTTGAAAATGCACGCAAATCAGATCGTCCCTCTGTAAATGCTGATACAGCATTAGATGTTTTGCTTAGTTTTGAAGAAGATACCCACACTTCTGTGCTTAAAGGTAGTCGCGATATCGGTGTTAGTAAAACAACGATACAAAAACTATTAAGGCATTCTTATAAAATCAAACTTGTCCAGGAATTAAACGAAGATGATCCCTATGGAAGAATCCAGTTTTGCGAAAAAATGATGGATAAAAGTCACAGAGACAAAACATTATTTTTTCTGATAAGGCCACATTCAGGGGGTATTTCGTACCTACTTTACGTAGTTTCTTTCCCAGCAGACGTAATCCTGGAGGTTTTGATAAAAGATTATGGTTTCAATGGGATGCTGAACCTCCACATTATGCTGTAGATGGAATGTAGCTTGATTAAATTTTTCCAAACAAGTGGATTGGTAGACTTGGACCTCTTTAGTGGCCAGCAAGGTCACTAGATTTCAATCCTTCAGATTATTTTAAGTGGAGCCATCTGATTAATGTGTATCGAACGAAACCAGCAAATATTCAAGAATTAAAAGAGAGAATTCAGACATCAATAATAAATATATACAATAAACAAGGTTCAACCAGAATTGTGTCATTATGTTGTGTATAATGCTGTGTGTAATGTGTTTTGTTGTGTTGGACATTCATTAATTTTTCTAATTTGATATTTGTTTAAAAATACTGACCAATTCTCTAATTCTATCATCTAGACAGTCAAATTCTACAGAATGCATTGAATAAGTTAATTCTGAATGAACAGTTTTAATGTAAATGTCTAGAGAATCTCTTATTTTGAACCACTTTCTACTTTCCTCTTTAATCCACATTTGTTGGGCTTTTTTAACTACTTTTTGTACTTCTTTTGATTGAGTGTTACATTTTATATTTACATAATTGGGTATTAAATTTCTCTTAAGAAAAGTTCAACCAGAATTTGTACACCTTTTGGGTTACTGTTAAATACAGCAAGGGTTGCAGTTCAAACATTTATAGTCATGTATTTCATCATATTCTGTCCGCTAGACAACAAGAATAGATAATATTGTTAATTTAACTAATAAAGGATTAATGAAATTTATTGTACTAACCCTTACTATGTGAAAGTTCATCTTATTAAGAACAGTAAAGTTTTGTTAAACCGTTTTGCTGACGAAAAACTGTTATGTTAAGAAAGATATATAAGACATACATATGATGGCTTATTGTAAGTTCTCTTTGCCTTTTATACGTTGGTGCCGGATTCAAAACTGGTCTAAGGTTTTGTATAGGTATGTACTTTTTTCCAAAATTGTGTTTATAGTTATTTTTTTTTTATTAGGACCTGCATCAAGAGACCCAGATGTGCTCGTGGAAATGATGGAGTCTGGTATGAATGTTGCCCGTTTAAACTTTTCCCATGGATCTCATGAGTACCATGCTGAAACCATCGTGAATATTCGTCAAGCCGTTGACATGTACAGCAAGAAAATTGGTATGCCTTATCCCCTAGCTATCGCTCTTGATACCAAAGGACCCGAAATCCGTACTGGTCTTCTCGAAGGGGTAAACAATATTTTTTATTAAATAGGTTTCGAATTTTTCATTTATTCACGTTTTCAGGGTGGTTCTGCTGAAGTTGAATTGGTCAAAGGACAAACCATTAAACTAACCACAGACAAAGCATATGAATCGAAAGGCACCAAAGACTGCGTCTACGTTGATTATGAGAATATTCAAAAAGTAGTGAAACCCGGTAACCGTGTGTATGTTGATGACGGTTTGATGTCGCTGGTGGTTGAAAGCGTTCAAGGATCTTTCCTCAACTGTATCGTCGAAAACGGCGGTATTCTTGGTAGCCGAAAAGGTATAGAATTACTTTATTTTTTATTTTCATCGATGATTTATAACATTTGATAATTTTTAGGTTGCAATCTTCCCGGAGTGCCCGTTGATTTGCCTGCCGTTTCTGAAAAGGACAAATCCGATTTGAGATTTGGCGTCGAACAACAAGTCGATATAATTTTCGCTTCGTTCATTCGTGACGGATCTGCTTTGACCGAAATTAGAAATATCCTTGGCGAAGAAGGAAAAAGAATTTTGGTCATTTCCAAAATTGAAAACCAACAAGGTATGTGTCAAAATTTCATCATTAGTCATTAAATGAAATCTCTTTAATTAATTTATTTTATTACGGATACAAACTATAGTACACTATACATTAACAATATGAAAACAACAAATATAGTATACTAGCTGAGGAGTTCTAATGCATTTATGCACTTGAAATGTTTCCGCCTAACTTTATGACTATTAAAAAATCGTTGTGGTTGAGAATCGAACCCAAGTTTGTGCTAGCAGGCGTTTTAGGTTACATTGCTCATCTGAGCTGTTATCGAGGTAATCATTCATATGATTTATCTTCAAAAATTTGTAAAATAATATTAAATGAATAAATATTAATTAGTTTTGAAAAATAGTTTAAAAAATACTATGAATATTTCTTAATAGGTACTTACTATATTTACAGTCTCATTATATATAGGTGCATTGCCAGCTTTATTATATTTCCTCCTTTAATATTTGCCTCCCTTCACTTAAAGTCTAAGATAACATTTAACTTATAAAATGGTCCTAAATATTATAATAGTATTTTATATAATTTAACACAGATAGCTTATTTTTTTAAAGGTTTAAAAATTTGTAATGTAATGCATTTCATTATGAAACAGATTTTACGCCTTGATTGAGTGTATTATAAAACAGAAGTAAAGTGTTTTTTTTAATACTTACATATTTCCACTGTTTTATTGTTTTAGGTGAACACAGACTATTTAATTTCGTTGTAATTCATCTCCACAATTCATTTAATTTAAATAAATCCATAGGTTTTATCTTGCTGCCCATCAAAATTTTCTTTTCTTTCAAGAAACTTATAAAATATTCTTTTTGTTACTCCTTTAGCTCTAGACACATTCAATTAATTGTTTGAACACAAGAATATTAAAATAAACCAAAAATTTTACTATTATAGGTTGGAATTTCTTCTTTTTTGCTTTCTTTGATTGACAAAGTTAACTTATATCAATGTTGCTACACTATTTTTAACTGCATCCTTTAAAACTACATATTTTTAACGGTCCTCTAAAAACTGTGCCTACAGAATACCTATTCCGATATTATTATTTAAAGGACCTTTAAAATATATTTTTTTAACGGCCTTTAAAATTTAACGGAATAGTTACAGAATAGACCCCTAAGACTGAATAAACAATATTTTTAACCAATATCAATTTTGAGATTGTATTTACGTAGATTTAATTTTTAGGTATGAACAACTTGGACGAAATCATAGATGCTTCTGACGGTATTATGGCCGCTCGTGGGGATCTTGGTATCGAAATTCCCACAGAAAAGGTGTTCATCGCTCAAAAAGCGATGATCGCTCGTTGCAACAAAGTAGGCAAGCCCGTTATCTGCGCCACTCAGATGTTGGAATCTATGACCAAAAAACCGAGACCGACTCGTGCCGAAAGTTCAGACGTTGCCAACGCTGTTATTGATGGCGCCGATTGCGTTATGTTGTCAGGTGAAACGGCCAAAGGAGACTATCCATTGGAATGTGTTAGAACCATGGCCAATATTTGCAAGGAAGCCGAAGCTGCCATGTGGAGCAGGGAATTCTTCCATGATTTGACAGAATCGGTAAGTGAAATAAAATGTTTTTAATAAAAAAAATACGTTTTAATATTTTTTTTTTATAGTTGCCGGTTCCTCTTGACATTGCACAAGCTATTGCTATCTCCGCTGTGGAATCATCAAATAAGACTTTGGCTGCTGCAATTATAGTCATCACCACTTCTGGTAAATCCGCCCATCTTGTGGCTAAATTCAAACCAAGATGTCCTATTATTGCAGTGACACGTAACGCCCAAGTGGCTAGACAAACTCAACTTTACAGAGCAATCTTACCGTTGATTTACGAATGTAAGTTTTTTTAGTGTAAAAACACCATTTTTTTTATCCGTTATAATAATAAAGCTTATTTAGGTACAGTCGGCTTAAGAATAGCATATACATGTTAACTGTGAATTTCTTTTACAAAAACGCCCTGCTTCCACAACATAGGAGTGGCAATGTTTAAAACGCCTACATTAAATAGTTTTTAGGGATTAAGTTTATTTACAAGGGTCGGTCATGTCCCGAATAAATAGGTCTATCTACAAATTCACACAAAATAATAATATCTACACATTTTCACATCACAGAGGTAGAATCCTAGGCGTATTTTTTTACGTGTGCTTTCTTGTATAACTAAAGCGAATCCAAAACATTTTTAAGCATAATAAATTATATTTATCAGAAAAAACAAATCTGTTGTTTATAAAAATCATTTATTTTACACAAAGAACAATAAAACAACCTAAATATTTGATTACCTATTATATCTATGTTTATTAGATATTTATTACATTTTTCACACTGTCGTTGACGGCTCATTTTTAAAATGTATTGTTACATTTTGATTTTTAACACCCTATTTATTTACTAAATAAAATATAATATAAAAAATAAATGTAGGGTCATTTTGATCCAAACGTAACAGAAAAACGTTAACAAAAATCCTTTTAGAATATTAAATTCAACATAAAAACAATTAAAATTAGTAACATCAGGATTGATTAGAAACTGTTGGAGATTCAAAAATAATTATTTTTATATTTTATCTTTCATTTTATGGAATGTTATTTATTATTTCTAACAACCTACATAAAAGAAGGAAATAAAAAAAATGTTTTGAAAAGGGATTTTGATCCCAAACAAACATTTATTATCGAAGGTTCCAAACTAAGTAAAAAAGGAATCAGTAGAGAGGTTGCAATAAAAAACAAATAAAACGGTTCTGTATAATACACAGGCAATTGGTCAATAAAATACCTTATGCTGCAAACATTAAAGATGTGGGCGTGGACAACTGTTTAACTGATTTCAAATTTATTATTATTTAAACCATGATTGGTTATACACAATAAATAGGCCATCCTTAAAATTAATTCAATGCAAGCGATTTGAGTTTGAAAATGTATATGCTATTCTGAAGCCGATATTACTTTTTACAATATATACTAACATCAATAATGTTTGAGAGTAGAAGTAGGTCTAGTTGACAGCAAATCGGGGGCGTGCTTATTAATTTTTGAGAGGGTTAAGAATCGAAAAGGTTAAATTGTAAAATAAATAAACAATTACTAAGGTGACGCTCTTTTATTGATAAACTGTTTTTTTAAAACTTGTTATGTACGAATTCATGGTATTTTTTTTGTTTTTGGTCTAATCAGATTCGTCACTGTTGCTACCGCTATCATCAAAGTGAATTATGATTGGTTCAATATTGTGTTCAATACCCACATTTTTTGCTCATCTTTTAAAACATACTGTATGCATTTCTTCCAGTCTTCTGTAGAAACAGTTCGAATAGCTTCT
This sequence comes from Ophraella communa, assembly GCA_035357415.1. Lineage (NCBI taxonomy): Eukaryota > Metazoa > Arthropoda > Insecta > Coleoptera > Chrysomelidae > Ophraella > Ophraella communa. Next base: position 24,398,101 of record CM068994.1, on the reverse strand, counting down.
TGTAGGTGATGTTTCACGTCCACTAATTTAAATGTTCTGTTTTCTCGTGCCACATATCCTTTTACTTGCGCCCAAATCAATGATACGCTCGTGCTTGCATTTACATTACTGTGGCCTGCGACGATGTGATGGAAGTTACGGTAAAGTGACAAAGACAGAAATATCGTTGCGTACAGCGTTGCCACTAGTTGTAATAAATACCTAACACTATACAGAAAATAATGAATTTTAACTGATCAGAAGTATTACTCATTACTGTTTTTTGTCATAAATAATACCTTTTAATCGTACTACTATTGTGTATTATCTATAATTAGCCACAACCTAAAAAAATTTCTTGTATATGTGCTAGTACATTTTATTGACTAAATCGGGAGGAATAGTATATTTTAACAATGTGTACCAACATTTAAATTTTCCATCCCATGCCATAATACCTTAGATATCTGTGATTCTATTAGAGCATATATAATACAGTGTTTATATAAATTGAAAAAAATAATGGACCCAAAACTGTACCTTGTGGAACTCCAAAAGTTGCAGTTCTTTTTTCACTTAAAACACCGTTAATTTATTTCCACTCTTTTTTCCCTGTCGGTTTAATAGCTCCTTAGTACGTGATAAATATCTAGGCTGAATCAAAAGGTACAAAGGAAACACAAAGTCTATCTCACAAACTGTTTATTAAATTGTAGCAACTAGTTTCGGTTCTATAGGACCATCATCAGGCTTTAAAAAATGTTAGAGAGAAGAAAAATTTTTACAATTTTTATATTTTTGAACTCTGTTTTTAAGCTTTATTTATGTTACAAGTTTTACTTTTAACAATGTTACATTTCATTACGTTCAATATACTACTTAATTATTTGCACACTATACTTTCATATTTAATTATGTTGATATAATTTGATATTTACAAAAATTTTTTTGGCATTTGATTGTAACTCTTATTTAGTGTTGTTGTACATTCGAGATTTGTGACTGATTTAAAAATTTGAATTTGAATGGATTTTCTTTGCTATTAAAAAAAAATTTTCAAGTTCTCTCTATTTATTGTAACAATTTTTACAGCCTGATGATGGTCCTATAGGACTGAAACTAGTTGCTACAATTTAATAAACAGTTAAAACTAAAAAATAGAAAATTGTTTCTACCTGCACCCAAGGTAAAGAAACGTAATAGTTTCTATAACAAGTTTGACCGTTTTCTATGAAAAAACAACTACTTCCGGTTTCAACATTATTGTGTTATCATCAGTACGATGATGAAAACCGGTCTGCGAGTAGTGTTCTTCCCGTTGATTTGCAAACCGACAGAGATGGTTTTAAGTATCGACGAAGTAGGTCACCATCACGTTTTCTATTGGAATGTAATTCAATGTCCGTTGGGGCATATAGCCCAGGAAGTAGTTGTTTTTTCATAGAAAACGGTCAAGCTTGGTATAGAAACTATTAGGTGTCTTTACCTTGGGTGCAGGTAGAAACAATTTTTTATTTTTCAGTTTTATTATTGACTGCACCTTATCTGAAATTATTTTCAGTAAGTATTTGTTTAATAAACAGTTTGTGAGATAGACTTTGTGTTTCCTTTGAGCCTTTATTCAAGTCCAAAAACACCCACATGACCGGAGTATTTTTATCCATACATTCATAAATAACAGAAGTTTCCTGCATTCCTACGTTTTCTAAATTCAAATTGTTAAATGTTAAATAATTACTTTTAGGTGATCGTATGGAAGATTGGCTAAGAGACGTTGATGCCAGAGTACAGTACGGTATAACATTCGGCAAAGCACAAGGATTTATTAGAACCGGCGACCCGGTTGTAGTTATCACCGGATGGAAACAAGGATCAGGCTTTACAAATACAGTTAGGATCATCTACGCATCCGACGAAGTATCATCTGTATGTCTTGGAGTTTGTGCTCCCAAGAAATAAAGGAGGAAAAACTATGCACACCAATTGTTGTTTATATATTCTCACTTTTTATTTTTCTTCAACATGCCGTCAAACTACCTGCAGTTTAGTATAACCTAACTTAAAAGCGAATGTCTAAATTTTTCTGTTGACATGTGATATAACCAGAAACCGTTTAGAGGTTTTTTGTTCAATTGAATTATGTGAAGATAAATTCAGGTCAAAGTGTCTCGAAATAAAAATCCATCTTTATCAAGCAATTTATCCGAATGATTCAAAAAATAACTCATTAGGTTTGTTCCAACCAAGCAAAGAACCGTTCTAGAACGGTAATATTACCACTCAAAAGACCAAATTAGTGCACTGCGCAACTCACTACACCACTGCGCACAAAAATTACTATTTTAGAACGGTTCTTTGCTTGGTTGGAACAGACCTATTATAATGTTGACGCAGGTGTATAAAAAGGTAAATTTTCGTCTGTTTTTCTCTAGTTTACTTTGTTCTGTGAAATTATAGTTATCTATTTATTTTTGTGAACGTTTATTTATATGAAGTGCGTGTATAATAAATGTAAAATACATCAAAACCTCAAAGGTTATATAGAAAATTAAAGTAGTATTAAATTGTTGAGAAACTGTTGTTGTTTTATTCATTTATTTTCTCACTGTCAATTTTATAGAAATGAGAAATATAACAAGTGGCTTACTGCAATATTAATAAATTTAAATCCTCTTGTAATAACTGGCAGTTTGCAAGGGAAATCGTCACTGAATAGAGGATCAATTGGGTCATATTAGTATTTACCCCTTGTAATAAATAAAAGTGTAATATTTAATATGTGGGGTAGTATGGAATAAACACTAAAGACATTATAACTATATTTTCTATAACTGGATTAGAGTACAACACTTAATTACTATAAATAAATTATATTAACGCTGTATCAGCAACATAGTGAACTTGATCATGAATATCATACATTGAACTCGTCGTCTATGCATTGCTATGTATTTATGTTTATCTTTTGTTTATTCAACCTTAGTTAAAGACACGATGCGAAATTGAACGTGCCATACCATAAACAAACTACGGTGGTCTAGGCCATCGGTATTTTCTATTAACAATTTAATTAACTATACAAAATATACGGGGTGTTCACACCACAAAAGGGTTAAGCGCCAATTTGTAATGGGTGATGTTTAATTTGATATTAATTAGTAACAAAACAACTATTTGCATTTAATTATATATTATTCAAATAATAAAATTTAATAAATAATTTGCAAATTATTAATATAAGATAGTAAGGTTCTGCAATTATAGACTATATAATGGCGAATGCGCTGGTTCTACTGCTCGTTGTTCTCGAACACAAACTTTCTAGTCAGTCGAAAGTTCGCGGCGACATTTAAGGCTATAAAACGGTATAAAAGCTCGATACCTGCGGTGATCTAACACTCTTAGGAATAGGAACATCACAGCGCTGAAGCAAACAAACAATAAAATAAGTGTATGTAAATAGTGGTATAATTCAACGATTAAACATCCACCTTTATCTCGTCAATTTCTGCTAATATTTCCGGTATGTACAAGAAGATTACGAATGTAACCTTAATTGTCTTGTCAACTTTAAATACCAGTACCAAACAAATCAAACTTACTTTGGAGTCCGTCCATATACTGAACACTATACATTTAGGAATCTCGCCTTCATGGCAATCTTGTTTATAATAAAACAAATATCTAGATTAATTATTTATTTACCGTTTCTACATTTGACCGATCTTACTATCAGCTATTGTTATAAATAATATTTTAGTCGTGTTAGGTATGTTTGATATATCTTCTTCAAAATTTTAAATGTAGTTGTTCTAAATTCACTCGTATAATGTAATTATATTTGTTATGAACTCAATAATCATGAATAAATACAAATTAGTGGGGATATTTATTAAAGTTTAACAATATTGTACAAGTAATTCCTTTTTCAATGCGTTTCAGGGTTGTTCTGAACAAAGTTCATTACAAATATTGCAATATTTTCAGCCTAAAACATCAATTTATATTTTTTAAAAAACTTTTTAATACCTTCAGTAAAACGTACATATTTAAAGAATTAAGACAATAAAAAGATATATTACATACATATATAAATTGTTATCTCTTACAGTATTTTAAAATTTTATTGTTTTATCAAACTTATAATAAAAGCAAAGTTTTATACACTGTCATCGCTACACTTTGTAAAAGCGGGTCCGGTGTAGAATAGGAAGACACGAATTTCGCAAAAAAATATTAACACTGAAAAGGGACTGGTTTGTACAGTAAATTTTCGTAACAAATTTGTGGTTTATCCAGTATTTTTCGAGAAAAATGGAATCAAACACTCAAATTTTGTAGGTTAAATACACAAAACATTCACTGTCCAAGGTGCGTTATGTCATGTAAATACCAGCGTTGCCACATCTCTAAATAAAACCTAAATATTAGGATCATATTTTTTACATTATAAACATATAAAAAATTGAAAATAAAATGTTAAATGTAGAGAGAATATTACTAACCAAATCTAATCGGTCTTTTTGCATATTATAAAAGATAAAACAAATGTAAACAAAAACGCAAAATTCAGTGACGGGAATGTTAACGTTAGACAACTTATATTAAATGTCAACGTCGAAACAGTATATTGTCATAAAAATTTTTAGTTCCATAGGAAGAAATAATTCTAAAAGTGAGGTTAATCAATGGTTTATCAAAATTTATTGCAATATAAATTAAATTAGCATATAAAACTCAATTTTACGCATATAATTTGAGTTAAAATATTATAAAAAGTAAGTTACTTTAATTTTCGAAATTCGTGTATACCTATTGTCCACCGGAACCGTAAAGGGCATGGTTCGTTCAAAAAGTATCTGTAATATCAGTACAGTTATAGACTAATTAATACAAACAACTGACCATGAGAAAAAGAAGAGGGATACTTTAATGATATATATTATTGTATAACTGCAATATCTTACCGTCCTTTTGCCTACGAAACAATCTTCTTGTTTAGTATTGAAGTTAAAATATTTAATTACTGGATAAACCTCCACATCGTTATCTGCACAAAGATCCGTGCTGACAGTGCAGTCAACATGTACAAAAGATACTACTGCACTTTGTTTAACAATCGAAGCAGCCTTTTTGAATTCCGGTTCCGTCCTTCGGCAATGAGGGCACGCTAAAATAACCACAATTTTTATTGCTGACTTAAAAAAATAATAAAAGTAATAGGTACTTACTAGGCGACATAAACATGACGACAACATGCTCGTGCTGTTTTAAAAAATCAAGAAAATTTGTTTCGTTCAAGACTATTGTTTCGATTTCATCGGTGGTTTTTGAACTCCGCATACTTTTGATGTTTTTGAATATTAACAAGAATTTGTCTGCCTGTTTAAAAGCATCTTTGGATAATTTTAGTGATTCTAATCTATAAAAATCATTTAATTATGATGTCCAATATGTTGTTAACGACATACCAAATCATTTCAGCTTACCCAAGTTTCAAATTGTAATTTTAAGAACACATAATTGACAAAAATGATTGACACCTGTGTTCTGTAGTTTACTCAATAGGTGGTATTAATGTTTATGTCACCTTCGAAACTGTCAAAATGAAAAAATGGCGGCTTAGGGCAAACATTATTATTGTCAGTTGCATTTTGTTGTAAAAGTTTATGACTGTTTTTCCTCTATTAAATATATTCATCCTCTTTTGGAAGTCTCAATTGTTCCTCCTGTCTTCGTGGCATGACTGAAGTGGGGTCGTATTCTTGACTCTGATCTCCTGGCTGATTAGTTAATCCTCTGTGACCTCGTCTGGGATTAGTCACTTGAATATCGTTCTGGCTAGTTTCGTCTTCGGGTGTACCAGCTTACACCTTGTCCCTATAACAGCGAATCTCAACTAGTACACCGATGGCTCTGAAACAGACTCTGGAGTAGTAGCCGGAATATATGGGATACAAGAGAATATCACGATCTCTCTTAGCCTTGGAAGACATCCCGGTGTCTTTCAGGCAGAGGTAATGGTGGTGCAATGTTGTGCAGAAGAGTTGATGAGACGGAAAGTAAAAAGCCAAAGAATCGTCATCTACTCCGATAGCCAAGCAGCACTAAAAGCGATAAGCTCATTTTGGACATCGACAAGTCTGGTGTAGGAGTGTCGCAGGGCTCTCAACATACTAGGTAGATATAATAGTCACTCTAGACTGGGTGCCACACCATATAGGAATAAAAGGCAATGAAAAATCCGATGAATTAGCCAAAAAGGGAAAGAATGAGGTCATGATAGCGCTAGAACCTTCCAGTGGAAGAGCATCCAGCAATGGATTAACATCCAAGCTTTGCGCTGGTGGCATGAAACCCCAGGACAAAGGCAAGCTCAACTAATCCTTAAAAGCGCTTCGGTCAAATGTCACAAAGTCGAGAAACGATGAGGATGATGGTGGGAATGCTGACCGGACACTGTAGGTTAAGGAAGCATAATATGGTGTTTAACTAATTTCTAAATTCTGTTTAAAACCTTATAAATACTTAGTCCTATATGAACCAACAACGGCACCTAGTTTTTATTTTATTTTAATTGCACACATAATTTTTATGAGCAAAAATAAAAATTTTATTTTGTACTTTTTGAATATTGCGCCATTTTGAAAATTTCATCACAAATGCTCGAAGTACAAGTACAAGTTTAATGTCAAAATTGTCAAGTGTGCTGTGAGTGTATGTCATAGGTTCCACCCTTAGAACAAAAAGATTCAGAATGGAGTATATGCAAAATGACCAATTGCCAATGGACTGGGAAAGTAGTGACGTAAGTGTCAAACCAAATGATTCCAAACAACTTTTTTATAGTATATTATATAGGTGTTATTGACTATTTTATTGTATTTTCTTGATTTTTGGGAGTTAATTACTGTTTTTTCATTGGTAAGTGTTTATTCATATGTTTTACATATCACTAAAGTAGATAGATGAACAATTTCCGTAAAAATATTTTAACATAACCTTCAAAGTTGTGCATTGTTATAAATTTTAAGAATACTTATTAAAATAGTACTTTAAAAATCGAATTTGAAAAGATTTTGCTTATATGTATTTAATTATGATACTTGCGTTATATTTTTAAGTATAATAATAACTCAAACAAAAGTTATTTCTGGAGATTTATAATGTTGCTGTTTGGAATCATTTCGTTGACATTTCCCAGTTCAACAGCATAGAACACAAATTTTGACGTCACACTTTCCCAGTCCATTTTAATTTCCGTTTTCATTGACGTACCGGAAAAAATAAAAATTATATCTAGGTTTTTATTTTTAGTAAATTTCAAAAAAATCAAGTGTGTGAATACAATTATTGTTCTAAATAATTTAGTATTTATAAGAACCGAATGATATGCCTATGCGCTCATTTTTGACATTTATATGCAAATATTGCTTTGACAGTATACTGTAAACATAAACGAGTCATATTAGGAGCCCAGCATCAATGACGTATCTGTATTGCAGATTGCATAAAATCGTAAAATTTTTCTTGTTAATTTGTTGGCAAATTAAGCAAATAAAAATCATGCAATTATATGTAAATCAAGTAAGTCTAATTAGAAACAAATAGGGTCAAATTTAAAATTAAACACCCTATTGGCTCAGTAGATGCCAGCCTTTGTAGGTTCTTCCAGGACGAAAATGAAACCGCGGAGCACCTATAGGTGAAGGCCTAGCAAGGGTGCGGTTTCACCTATTCGGAGAAGATAAACCGAGGATAGAGAGCTACGTAAAGGATGCAGCGTCCAGGCTAATGGGTCTAATACAAAAGAATAAGGCTAGATATCAAGATCTAAATATGGGAGGACCACAATAGATCTGCAAAGCTCGCAGTGGGATAGGACATCCTCCTGTAGTCGTCTGGATCTCTGTGTTTATTTTTATCCCTATATTTTCGTTGTACAGACAAAATCCATAAAACATACTAAATAACCTGTTTTTTTTCTTAATAAAACAAACACTTTTTATTTAAACATCTTTTATTAGTCACCATTATGAATTGATCCGACTTGTGATTAATGAGCATGAATATTTTTGAGCTTGCTTGAAAATAAAAAAATAAGAAATAATAATTTTACACTTATTACAATTCATCTTTCTTAGAATGGATATAACCTAAAATAAACTTTTTTATATCTTCGGCAGATCTATTTCCTGAATAGTCCGTTACGAATTTTCCGTTTTGAAAGAGTTTCAAAGTAGGAAAACCTGAGATTTGGTACTCGTCAGCTACTTCGACATTTTCTGTACAATCGATCATAGCCATACACGTTCCATGACCTTCCGCTTGCAGTTGTTTTGCCACGGTCAAGTAATCGGGTTTAATTTTCTTACAGTATCCACACCATGGTGCATAAAACATTACCAGCATAACTTTGTTACTTTTGATGTTTTGACTGAAATTTTTGTCCGTTAAATGTAATACAGAAGTATCTTTTTTCCAATCTATCGGCTCAGAAGGCGGCGCAGGATTCGAGATTTTATCCGGTTCTCTCATAAAAGAGATAAATTCTGGCGCCTAAAACATAGCAGACAAAAAGACAACCATTTAATATCATTTATTCCCAACAATAAAATACAAAATACTTTTCTTACAATCCCTATGAAGAGCAACGTATTTAATAATAATAATAACATCCATGACCACTAAAGCCGGAAAGCCCAGGAAACGTATGAAGTGGAATACTGAAATGAATTCCTTCATTATACGTTCCTATTTTAAAATCACCAAAATCGAGACAGATTTAACAACTTACAGATTCGCCCTTCATCGAGCATTCATAGAACAATATCCGGGGTTTCAACATGTTTAAAAGCAATTTACTACCTGGTCCACTAATGCAACAAATACGAAGTGAAGTACTTCTTGACCTCCAAATAGAAGACGATCATAATGTAATCCAACACACAAATGATCAGCTGGATAATGCAAGACTTGATGACCACACTATCGATGACACACCAATCATTGATCAAGACGACAACCCAAACACAGACAGTAACACACAACCTGATGAACACGAGAATGCTTTTGCCGAACTCTAAAGCAATATTAGAATTTAATGGTAGCAACCCAATTCACCGACCAATATTGCCCAAACTCAAATCAAATAAGAACACCAATAGAATTCTTGCAGTCATTAATTCACTCTTAAAGGATCGTGCCAAGGACTACCGTACTCTGGAAGAGATACACACCCTTATCTACTGTGGTGCAGTTGCAGTTGTCCGAAGTCACAACCAACAAGTCCGGTTTCCGAACAAAAAGTGTATCGAAAAGCAGAAGCCATATAAACCTTGGTGGTAACAGCGACTTGAGAAGTCCATTAATGACATAAGGAAGGAATTGGGACAACTTACAGAATTTAACAACAACGCTAAACGGTCCAGACGCCTAACTAATAGGGTCAAGAAAATTTTGAAGAAAATTAAAACCACACAGGACATCCAAGGTATAAGGAACACTTATGTTCATATATGGACCTTCTTAGGCAAAAGCTTAAGGCGAAATCCAAACGATTATCTCGTTACATTAAATGTACTAAAAAGAAACAGCAAAACCATTTATTTAACACCAATGAAAAGCTGTTCTACAGACAACTTAGTAGTGCCGGAACAAACAACTACCACAATCTTGGATAGAATGGATAGAATCTGAAGCGGCCAAATCAAATATTGCTCCAATGATGTTTAACATCACAACAGCTGATGTAAACCAAGCTATAGGACAGACTAATAGTTGGAAAGCTTCAGGAATTGATAACATCCAAAATTTCTGGTACAAAAAATTTAGCAGCTTACACGAAGTATTGGCATCGAAATTTACACATATTCTTCAAGATCCAGAAGACATTCCTGCCTTTCTTACTCATGATTTAACCCATATGCTTCCCAAAACAGCTAACACACAGGATCCTTTGCAGTATAGACCAATCACATGTCTTCCAACACTTTACAAGATATTAACATCATGCATTACTAACAGAATTTACAGGCATGTGGACCAAAATAACATCTTGGCAGAGCGGCAAAAGGGATGTAAACGTGGTCACCAGGGTTGCAAAAAACAGCTTATTATCAACTCTGTGATCCTAAGGTAAGCGCAAAAGCAATGTCGCAACATCTCGACTGCTTTTGTAGACTACCGTAGGGCATTTGACAGCGTGCCTCATTCCTGGCTCATAAGCGTTTTAAACATCTACAAAATAAACCCCAACATAGTTACTTTTCTTGAAGCTTTGATGAAGCAATGGTGAAATAGGTAAATATTAATGGTCAATATATTAAGACTAACGACATTTCTATTTGAAGGGGAATATTCCAAGGGGACTCACTTAGTCCCGTGTGGTTCTGTTTGGCAATGAATCGACTTTCTACCATGCTCAATAACACTAAACTTGGCTTCAATCTTAAGATCAATAAAAATACTAACTGCACCGTCTCCCATCTCCTTTATATCTCCTTTTCGCTTTCAGCTCACTTTGCACTTACTCTACTCAACCAAGTCACGCCACTGAATAATTACATTTCGCTCTTTCGGGAGTCGTTACTATGGTAACTGCCACTGCGCAACTTATGCGGTCGCCATGTTGTGTACCATTCTTAGTTTGGTTCTACTCCACAAATACTCTCACAGTTTGTTGTCTCTCAGATAAATAACTTTCAAAAAGTTTCAAGCAATTGTCTCGAATTCCTACATCCTCCAAAGATTGCAAGAGTAGACACTAGCTGACAGTATCAAAGGCCTTAGACCTTAGGCTCAATGTGTCAAACTTAATACATCTTTAAGAATAGTTTACCTCTGTCTTATTCAACTATACTTTATAAACATTAAATAATTACAAATGTAACTTACTGTTCTTCCTCCCTTGTAATCTTTTCTGTCCTTATTGAAGTAACTGAAATACTTAAACGTTGGGTATCCGGTGATGTCATTAGCACTACAAATGGCGGAATGTACAGTACAATCAACTGCAGCGAATTCTACTTTCGGATCATCTTTAAATTCGGCGGCAGCTTGCGTATATTCCGGTTTCGCTTTTTTACAATGTCCACACCCTAAAACAACCAAAAATTTTAAATAAATACATAAATACGACTAAAAACATTACATACATGGAGCATAAAACATGATTAGAACGTGTTTCTTCTTCTTTAAAAACGGTTTGAACGTCTCTTCATCTAAATGTATAACATCACTCTCTTCATCAGCCCATGGTTTTTCTGGTGGAGGTGGTGGTGGAGGTTCCTTGGGATCTTTCATGAAATCAATTATTTTTGCTGCATCTCTAACATTAATGTCAAATTTTTGTTCACCATATGAAAAATAGATAACTGTAGGGTATCCTTTTACTGAATATCTTGAAGCTATTGTTGGTTCTTTGGTAGCATCAACTGCGGCCAGCATTCCAGGAATCTATACAAAAATATTTTTGTTAAATTGATTATTAACAAACTAATGCAATTACTTACTCCTTCATTTTTCATTTGAGCTGCTGCTGTTTCATATTCCGGTTTCATTTTTTTACAGTGTCCACACCAAGGTGCATAAAACATAACCAAAACTGATGATTCCTCTTTAATAACTGGATCAAAGCTGTTAGTTGTTAGATGAACTACTTCATTGTCCATTTCAGACCATTCTGGTTCTTTTAATTTTACTGGAGGTGCTGCAGGATTCCTCATAAAAGAAACTATTGCTGCTTTCTTGTTTTCACCTTCATATGGGAATTTTAATTGTCCATCTCTGAATAAAATTTGTTAATTAAAATTACACCTTAGCAAAAGATTACTGTTTACTTACTGAAAGAATAGAAGTGTTGGAAAACCAGTAATGTTGTACTGGGTTCGAACACCAGCATTTTCAGGTCTGTTGACATCAATAGCAGCTAAAATGGCATCATCTTTTAATTCTTTAGCAGCTTCAGCATATTCTGGTTTTAAAGTCTTGCAAAAACCACACCATGGTGCATAAAACATCACCATCAATGGCTTAGTTTGCTTTTTTAGTAATTTTACCAATGTCTGAAATGAATAATGATACATGATGTGAGATGGTGACTAATATAAGGACATTTAAGAGCATTTTTGAAGGGTCATGTCAAAATATAGAGCACTATAATTTTTATATATCTATGATATAGTAACTACCAATGAAATTGAATTATGCAAAATTAAGTGATTAAACTCAATATTGATTATAAAAATTAATAAATAAAAAATGTTACTTACATTTGAATCTGGAATGTGCACAATATCTATTGCTGCAGAATCTTCTTCCCAAGGAATATCACCAGTAGGATCTCTCATAAAATTGGTCATAGAACTGACCGTCATCTTTCTATCATAATCTTTATGGAAATCACCATCTTTATAATGCATTATGCTGTGATTATCTTGTGGAATTTTTAATTTCTTGCACAATTTTTTAGCATCTCTAAAAATGTAATACATTGTTTACCTGAGATGAATTTGATATTTAAAAACTACATTTGCTTGTAGAGTAATATGAGGCTATCAGAGCAAAAGTGGTGTAACCCACTATTTGTATTGGTTGCAGTTTTGGTGTAAACTACATTCTATACATTATTAACTTTGAATAAAAAAGTGGAGTAAGCCACCTTTTGTTATCAAAACAAAAGATGGCGCTAAATAAAAAATAAATTAATAAAAACAAATCTATCTTAGCAAATTTTAAATCCTATTTTTCCTAAGTGCAGTGCCGGGGGTTACACCACTTTTGCGCTGATAGCCTGATATTAACTACTAAAAAACTACGAATAAAGAATAAAATTAACAGCTTAAAAATATACAAACCCTTTACAATCAATCAAGACCATAGTTCCTTCGCCTTTTATATTATCTGCCACTTCCTTGAATACCTTAATAACATTTTGGGATTGTTTATAATTATTATAGAAACATATTAAGATGTTGGTCTTCGTTCTCAACAGCTTCTTGAAGTCTTTAATGTCAGCTATATTTTCTATAACGAGTTTTTTGTTGGATTTGGAGGAACATTGTGCTATTGCAAATATGAAAATCTATAAAATGAATGTGAGCAAAATAATAAACATTCAATTTATTGCATAAATACTTACAAATATATAAAACCCAATGAAGAATCGTTTCATCACACCAATTTTAAGTACATTTATTAGTGTTGAATGAGAAACTGGTATTTTTTTCGAGAAATTACAAATCTTTCAAAACGCCGGTTCAACCATTTTTATACAACAATTTCAAACATATATGTGGCAAAACAAACTTGACAGAAAAACAGGTTATAAAATTTTGACAATGACGTTTTGTTGTTGATTTTTGTATTAGGAACTTTCGTTGATAATTTTAGTCAGTTTTACGTGGTGTTTCTTTGTAAATTAAAATCAATTTTTGAACACATTGAGCATGCAACACACATTACAAATAAATAAGAAAAATAATATTTTATTGCACTAATTACATTTTATGATATATTTTATATAAAGAAAGAAAATTCGTCATGTTACTTCTTTAGGTTTAATACAGTGAAAAGACACCGTAAAATATATTGTATTAAACTAACTTTAAATTTTATTATAAAATAAATTTTGTCTCTATCAAATATTTTTACTGTTTTTTTTAAACTGTTTACTGTTTAATATTTTAAGTTACCTATATCTAATTTTAAGATTTTGTGTTGAGCAGATCTCAAATGAAAAAAGTAACGTAAAAGTGCATCAGCTTTAATGCTTAATCGGCTTTCTTTGTGTCTAACCTCTTATTTGTTTATTTGCCGAGTATCTCCTGTAACGTACCAATCCACATCCTGATATACTCCCGATTCTGAAATTGGCGCCGCCGCCATGTACTGCCAGGATCGAAATGAAGCAAAACTGCTCCAATTACAGGACCGGTGTGTAATGTATTTTTTAGTAGACACTATATTTTTAAGAATGAAGTAAAGTACACCATTTCCATTTAATAGTTAAGAAGCATCTACCTACAGACTCATTTCAAGATTTGAACATTTTGGTAGGTAATAACAGAGCGAGTAAAATAATACAGATATACCTAGGTACAAATGTTTTATGTTGGAGAGTAAACGGGTGCATGCAAGGAAAACTTCTTGTTTATTTTACGAGTTTCCAAAACAGAAATCATAAAAGCTAGTTTTTTATTTGTTTGAGATGGAAACTTGTTAATTTATTTTGGATATCTACCTAATTTACCGTCCTTCGGTAGAGTAGCTACTGCTATAAGATGAAAGCAAAAATAATAAAACTAGAGATAGTAATGATGTATTATTGATTGTAGTATATAATAATGTATTTCTTATTTTCATTAAAAACTTAATCAAACTCATTGCACCAACCCTCAGTTTGTGGTAGTTTATCATATTTAGAATTTAGAATAAACAAACAATTAGGTACCTACCTACGATGAATCTTAACTAAAAAAGTTTACTTATTAATAAAATAGTACAAGAATTTGTTAAACTGTTGTTTGTCCTATATTATGATTAATTAATTATCATATTAAATACACTAAAAACTTAAATCCAATTAAGGGTTCTCTCTACAATTTTTGAGGGTGGTTGGGTAGCATCTAGCTCTAGCGCCAGCCCTGCGCAGCATCCTGGACTATCATCTCAAACTCAAATCACACGCACACTACGTCCAGATGAACTGACGGGAATACGGGAAGTTACAACCTGGAGAATTTTCGCTCACCTACTCATTGTTACCGTAGCTGAAAAATCGTTAAATTTATTGTTTTTAAACTAAAAATGAATGACAGTGATATTGTCAGTCGGATTTTTGTTCTCTGGTGATGGTTTAATAAGTTATGCTATTAATGGTGAGTCGTTATTATCGAATTTAAATGATTTTGTGGTTTTTGTATAAATGTAAAGCAACATAATTGTTCTGAGGTTTTTATATAATAAAAATTATTTGAATATGAGACAAAATAAAATAATAGAACTAAGAATGTAGAATCTGTTGAACAGTTTAATGGCAAAATGTTAGGTATTACCTTAAAGTTAAAAAATGACACTTGTTGATAATAGAAGTAAATGTTATTGAAAACAAAAAACTAAATTGCATGTTCTTAGTTATACAGAGATTTATTAAATTAATGTTGTTGAATGTTTTACGATAGTTTTCTGAATATTAGCTAAAATAATTCAAAATCTGAGTTTGTGGTTTTTTGGAACCCTATATGCTTTCCACAATACTGGAAACTAATTAGTAAATATTGCATAGGCGTATCTTATTAATTGTACAAATAAAAGGATCCACCCCAGAAATATTTTAATTTATTTTAACATGATAGATTTTATATTTTATTTTATAAAGAATTCTCGTCTTTTTGGGTATATAGAGCAACCAGTGAGTGACAGGGAATTCTAAATACATTAGGTGTGTCAATTAAATAAAATTAATACACCACAAGGGACATACACAAGATAAATATAAGATTTCTTTTATAAAAAAATAGAAAACTTATACCTTGTAAATTTTACTGAGTGGCACGAAGTTCTAATAACAATGGGTGTCTAACTTTAAATAAACAAAATTTTAGTGAACAATAATGTTTCTGCGTAGGTAGGTATTTCAATTTTTTTTATTAACTAAGTTAGCTTTCGTTAACTTGTTAAGAAAATTGAGAAACTTAATACACTATAACAAACTCATTGAAAAATAATCATCTGAAAATAAACTTATCAATCTTACGATGACAGCTTAGATACACACAACAGTCAGGGTCGACTTATTGGCTCGTATAGATTACTTTGTTGAAATTCTTAATTCTCTTTTATTGTTGATTAGTTTAAAATGCTTCAATTAGAATAGTACACCAAGAGAATATGAATGTAAAGTAGCAAACTAATTTCGTATGCAGATCCCGACAAACACATTAAATCTCATGGAGGTTTCCACAATATAATTTTACTTATTTAAAATATATCCGTCTTAAAACATCGTTTTGATTCTAAAAAATAGAAGATAATGGGACTACATTTTGAATATGTTTGTATACAGGGTGTTTCATTAAGAATTATCCATATAGTAACTGGAGAAACCTCAGCACTAAATATGAAGATTTAAGCCAAAACACTTAAATAAAATATTCCTCCTAACCGAGATATAGGGTGTTTAACTATTCTAAATGATTGTATCCCATATTTTTGACACTTTCCAACATTTTTTGTTCATACTTGGCAAAGAGTTTACACATATTAGGTTACTTTAAACAGTGGCAAAATATAGTTTTTCTCGATTACCAGAGGCGTGTGGTAGGGATGGATACTTTCTTTTATCCCCCTACAATTTACGCCACTGTCGTAATAATTGTTTCTGCATGTTTTTTTGATTCTCCGTCACTTTCTACGTAAATATCATCCTCTTGTCTCAATACAATAGAGTAAGTAGTTTTCAAGTTATTAGCATTTAAAGGTAATGTTTAAAATATCCATTTTTGTTTTATTTCTTATTTAACATGAGTTTCCTTAATAATTTAACCACCTTCATAACAAAATTTTGTTAATTCTAATCGTAAATCCACATGAGTCAATAACTATTTCACTAAATAAATAAAGTTTATTAGTTTCAGTAAATTTCATTTCTTTAAATTTATGAAAATTCAGAAATATGATTTTTATTATCAGATACTAATAAATAAGATAAAATTCGCTGCATTTTCATTTTGTTACAATAATTCTTGTTGGGTATTATCAACATTACAATGTAGGGCTTATTTATTGACAAATGTTTACAACAAGTAGGCTGATGTCTCAATTAGATTCTACAATGCTAACAAACTACTAAAAAAATCACAAAATTTTTATACAGCCTCTAAGTACCCTAAAAATGCATTAAAATTTACATTTTCGAATTTCGCGCGTAATTTAACGAAAATTATGTACTCTGTGGTCGTGACATCTGTTCGCTGCGTAAACCAATGCGCTGATTTTCTGTATGTTAATCATGAATGTTTTTAAATAAAAATTGAGCTATTATTACACTTATCGTTGGCATGTTACTCCGGAATGCAAGACCACTGGTCTAAAGACACCGGACAAATTGTGGATTCAACTGTCAAATTATTTAAATTTGAGAAAAACTTGGTTAAAAATTGCAAAAAGAGAAAAAGATCATTCATGTAAGAACTTACATGCATTACCCATCTAAAATATGTTTCACCATATCTACCATAAAAAAGTATACATTTTTTGAATAAAAATCATATTTGGAGCAAGTAAAATAAGTTGACAACTGTCATTTCTATATATATGAAATTAGTCTGAGCTGTCACTTTAGTTTACACAGTCGAATGACGTAATAACATGGCGGCTACCTCAGAGTAATAAGTAAACATAGAGTAGGCATATTCCCTACTACTTGTCGTCGAGACAGATTTGTTTACAAGCAGAGCATTGCCAGACGTTGTGTTTTGTAAGTACAAAGTAGGAAACAAAAACGTAATAATATAATTTACAACAATTTTATTTTACTTTTAAGAGAAGATTTTTATTCAGAGAAAATATTCATTAATACATTTTAATATTCACTTTCTTACCTTTCTATAATACTGATAAAAAAGCGCTAGACCAATTGTATCAAATACCAACACCGAAAATTTGGCATCCGTGCCTTTGTTTGTAATTGTTTAGAGGTGATTAGCAATTTGTTCGATTTTACTTGAATTTTTGTGTATTTAAGTGAACTTTATAAAGTGTTTTTATTTATTTTCAATATTGAAAATGGTGAAACCCCGAAAAGCGTGTATAATATGTGGTACTTCGCAAAATGATAATCTAACCTATCACCGGTAAGTTATTCACTACATTGGCGTACAATTAGCAATTTCAATTAAAATTTATTACAATTAAGAAAATCAAATTAATAATGAAATACATATAATATCCTTTTAGATTTCCTTCCGATAAAAATATGTTAGAAGTATGGTGCCATGCCATAAGTGTAGATATAAATTCCTTACCAAAATATGCGTATTAAATTATTTAACTAACATTTATATAGGTATTACGGTGAACTCTAATCAATTACACGCCACTGTACGGCTGTGTTTACCTACACCACTAAATTTTCCATCTCTCTCAATTATAGGTTCATTGCTTAGAATATAAAAACGAAGGAAGGAGCGTTATACATAAACACCAATAGTCCTAGATGGTGTTTAAAAATGGCGTCAGCAGTTTCCGGTTTGTCAGTGGCGTATCAATTTTAGTTTATGATAAAATGTTGTATCAATTTCAAAAAAAAAATACTGATGTAAGAAAGTTTTAAAACGTAATACATTTTGTAAACCATATTTCTATATACACTTTTATTAAATACATATATAAATATTACATAGCTGTGCATATTCAGTAAATCACTTACGTAAATAAATTGCATATGTGTACGTCTCTGAATTCTAGTTTCTTAAACACTAAAACAGTACTGTCTCAAATGTCAAAAAAACTGTCAATAACAATAATGATGAATCATATATGGTATTTGCAAATGGCCGCTGTGACGTAATTTCCGTCGTAAACTACCAACTTGGGAAAGGTGTTAGGCTCCTTCCTTACTTTTTATATTCTAAGGTTCATTGCAATTGACTACAAACTGTATGTTATTGTGTTGTTGTGGCATCTCTATGTTTACTTATTACTCTGAGGCGGCGACTATTTTACGTGATACAGATCAGACAAAAAAGACTGAAAACTGAAATGAATTTTAATAATGATTTTATTTTTTTGTTAACTATAAACTAACACATTCGGATTTTTTTTTGCCTGAGCTATCTAAATAATACATTTTTTGATTTTTCTCATATAGAGTAAAAAAACCCTATTGTCATTGAATGTCGTTTTTTGATGTATCCTATTTGTTAGTGTGTTTTTGATGATCTCTCTTGGAAAATATTTAACTTGATTTTTAGCGCTGAAGATGGCCTATTTTATGGTTGAAAGCTAAGAAATTTTAAATTATTAATATACAGACTTATTGAAAATACAAGTTTTCTTTTTTTTTCTTCACTCTATCCAAAGTGTGTACTAAATACTACAGTCCATTACTAATTTATTTTGACTCGGTAGGTAGGTACTATCGGCTTCAGAATTGCATATACATTTTAAAACGCCTAATGTAGGCGTTTTAAAAATTGCCATTCCTTTGTTGTTTAAGAAGGGCGTTTTTATAACTTCGGTAGGTAAACGAAATTCACATTTAACATGTATATGCTATTCTAAAGCCGACTGTACATCAAATTGTTTCAACTCCTTTTGAAAAATCTTGATAACTTTGAGCCTTCAACCATTTCGCAACATTTCTGGGGTAATTTCTTGGAATGATCCGACAATGTTACATCCAAGTTGTTCTAGAGTCTCTGGAATAGGATTATAACACCTATCTTTGATAAAAGACCAAATAAAAAAGTCTGGAATCGTCAAGTCTGGTGAGTGAGCAGGCCACTCAATTGGTCCAGCTCTCCAATCCACCTATCTCCAAATGTTTCTAGCCACAAGTGATTAAGTGAATAGTGTGGTGGTGCACCGTCTTGCTGAAAGTAAACTGAATTTATGATGCCATCTTGTTCCAGTTGTGGATCTAGATAATTTTGTAACATTTCTGTGTAGACATTACCAGTAATTGTATAGTTTCTTGAAAGAAGAACGGTCCATATATTTTTTCTTTAGAAACGCCACAACAAACGTTCAACTTTGGTGAATCTCTTTCGTATTCCTCAATTACCCTTGGATTTTCAGACACCCATATGCCACAATTATGTTTATTATATCTCCCGTTTAAATGAAATCCAGCCTCATCTGACATTATAAGTAAAACATCATGAACTTATTTAAATAAATCTGGTAATGTCTCAAAAAAAACAATTCTGGTTTGAAAATCCCTTTCATATATTTTTTGGTGTATCTAAGGAGTTAACTTCAATACCTTCATACATATCTGAACTTCGGATTTTGAAATTCCAGTTGTGGATGATACTTTGCGAAGAGATATTCAATTATTATGTTCTTGTAATGTTTCCTGAATACGTAAGAGTCTATTTAAAAAAATATCACCATTACGTGTTTGATATTTTTTCCTTTCCATAGATCCATTTTGTAGAAATGCAGCATTTTTGAATGCTGTTTTTTGAAAGTGTATGTTTACTAAATGCCTGACGAAATCTTCTTTTGGTAGTAACAACTGATTCATACTTAGCATACAATAACACAGTTTTTGATTTTTCAAGTGAACTAAATCGCACCATTATTGAAAATAAGTCGAAAACAAATTGCAATGAATTACTTTGACAGTTCGTTGTGTCAGTATGTTGAATCTATAAAAAACCCAAAGCCTACTTTTACATTGAAACCTTTAGATGCCTACATAACAGCCTATCCTAAAAAAATCAAATAACTCACTCATTTTTCTTCAAAACTTTAACAAATTATACATTTTCTCAAAGGGAAAGAGTTCTTCTTTAAGATAGAATAAAAATATATAGGGTGTTCCATTAAAAAAATCGACGATATTTGCATTTAAAAAACATAATTTTTTAAAACAGCCTTTATAAGATTTTGCTAATTAAAAATGTATATTGAAAAAAACTTTATATAAAAAGAAATTGCTCCTCGACAACCGCACCTCTCTATGGTTTTTAAGTTCCGATATATTTGCAGTTAAGATGGGTCAGATACTTCTGGGACACCCGGTATTATAAATCGTCGATTTGCGCAATTTTGTTTATTTTACAAACTGTCACACTTTTCCAATGCAATTTTCGAATTTTCATGTAAAATACCGACCCTTAGAATTCTTTATGTATCAAAAAAAACTTTTATTTTATGTTTCGTTGGAGTAGAAGTCATTGGGTGGAAAGGTTGAAGGAGCAGCCTCTCCCCTCGGGATATTTCAAACACAAGGAAATTGAAAGACAATATAACGGTTTATAGATAGACACGTATATATACGACTGAAGGTAACACGTAGGAAAATCGATTATAAGCACACTACTAGTCTTTACATTGAAAATAACAAAATTTGATATGGAAAATCCAGAAACTTTTCACAGTTTTAGAAGAAGATCCAATTTAAATTGATTTTTGTTTCTAAAAACTGTAATAAATACCATTTGATAAATGGCAGTTGTAAATGTATTTGTTTCAAATAGTTTAAATAAATAAATGAAACATAAAATACGTCGCTGTTTTTATAAATTGGATGTTAACCGTGAAATTAACGTAAACGATCAGAGGCGGACGAAATTTCAAAATAATCAATTTTATTTAATTCTAATGTGAGAAAACAAAATTTATATCCCAAAAGTTTGATGGGGAAGACCGAATTTCGCCAAAAAAATATTAACACTAAAAAAGGACTGGTCTCTATAGTAAATTTCCGTAAAAAAATTTGCGGGTTATCCAGTATTTTCCGAGAAAAATGGAATGAAAAACACAAATTTTGTAGGTTAAATACACAAAACATTCACTGTTCAAGGTACGTTATGTCATGTAGATACCAGCGTTTCCACATCTCTAAATAAAACCTAGATATTAGGATAATATTTTTTTACATTATAAATATATAAAAAATATTGATAATAAAATGTGAAATGAAGAGAGAATATTACTAACCAAAAACCAAAAATTCAGTCACGGGTGGCGATGCTACCCTAATCCAACGAAACCTAACCTAACCTAACCTAACCTAACCTAACCTAACCTAACCTAACCTAACCTAACCTAACCTAACCTAACCTAACCTAACCTAACCCAACCTAATCAAACCTAACCAATCCTAACCTAACCCGAAGGGAGACTATCCTCGAAATCAAACCGGTCAGTGTAGAGACAAATTCGCCTAGAAGAAAATATCTAAAACAGAACCTGACGATGCTAGTTTTTAGTGAAACAGCTGTCATAGCATTTAAAAACGTATTTAGTTCAACCGTTTAGTTGTTCTTAGTAAGATGGACTTCCACAAAGTAAAGGTTACTACAATCAATTTCATTAAATTTTTCTCCTTTAACCAAGTCACTATTCCGTCGTCATTTTTGTTATGTATATTCACTACATCTAAAATGTTCTTCATTTCCATTTTAAATTCCTAAATAAATAAAAACCGGTAATTAATATTCTAACCAACAATTGTGAAAAAAATATGGCAATGTTGGAATGTTAACTTTAGACAACTTATATTAAATGTCAACGTCAAAACAGTATATTCTCATAAAAATTGTGGTAAATTTTTAGTTCCATGGGAAGAAATAATTCTAAATGTGAGGTTAATCAATGGTTTATTAAAATTTATTGCAATATAAATTAAATTAGCATATAAAACTCAATTTTCCGCATATAATTTGAGTTAAAATATTATAAAAAGTAAGTTACTTTAATTTTCAAGTTATTAAATTTCGAAATTCGTGTGTACTTATTGTTCACCGGAACCCAATAGACTAAACGTAACAAAAAATCCAAAAAAATATACTAAATAACTAAAGACAATCATACTTATCCAATGAACATAAACAATAAATGATCATGCGAATATAATTCTGTGTCATATCTGTCAAAATTGGACAAGGGCGATTATAATTGTGTTGTGACGCCATCTATTGACTCGGCCGGCGAACTGAAAACAGTATGACCTTGGCCGCTTAAGATTCAATAATTCTAGTGTTCATTATCAAATGCTTTACTATTTTTTGTATCCCAATTCTAATTTATATTACCTACCTAAGGGTATTAAAATGAAATAAAAACATTTCAATCAATACCTAGGTAGGTATTATATTTTTCAACGAACTTCAT
Organism: Ophraella communa; assembly: GCA_035357415.1. Classification (NCBI taxonomy): domain Eukaryota; kingdom Metazoa; phylum Arthropoda; class Insecta; order Coleoptera; family Chrysomelidae; genus Ophraella; species Ophraella communa. Next base: position 24,375,274 of record CM068994.1, on the reverse strand, counting down.
GTGTTTCTGTTTGTGCAAGTAACAATTGAATTCAAGTTTTAAGCACACATACCTATCTTATTTTACAAAAATGTTATGAACACTAAATAAAAAAAATAAAAAAACTGATTTTTCAATTTTGAACAAAGTATAGCTATATCCTTTTATACAATATGGTCTATCCCATTAAAGTTAATCAAGGTTTTACTAAATCTTATTTAAACTATTTATATTAATAACAGTACTGAAACCAAGGTTATAACATTAACTTTATTGTTAATAATGTATTTGTTCTTTGTTGTCTGGCATAGGAATAACCATAGTATTCAAATCTCAAGCATTTGTTGCCTTTTGACAAATAATATTATCAAATCAAAAGGCCTCGTAGACAATCTCCCACTATAAACATTTGTTTTAAAACTATAAAATGAAAGTGTACGTAATTAAAGTATCTAAAAACTTTTTTAATTAAAGTTACAGCTGCTCTATTTACATACATCCATCACACAGAGAGTTGTCCCAAATAAACAAAGCATCTCCCGCGGGTATGTAATGGAAGAATTTACTTACTTTAACCCAGTGACGGAGTTTAAATTGCCAACCAAAGTAGTCCCATGTTATTTAATTATTAAATCCAACAAATGTCTTATTAATTGTGGTTTAATGAACTGTAGGTTTCAAAGGTGCATGAAAAAATACTGTAATTAATTGTTACTGATGTTTTAGCACGCGACAAAAGCCATTTCAACCGGCTCTGTTTTGATACCTACTTATTCTTCTTTTTGTATGAAATTTCTCTTAATTTATTCCTTGGAGAGATGGCGTGACGGTCTTTTGTGAAACTAATTTTATTGAATCCCAAGACCAAGACTGCTCATGCTAATATAACAAAATGATGTACTTTTTTCATTGTTTCTATTATATTTAGTACGTACGTTTTGTTGTTTAATTAATTTTACCCAAAATTTATTGATTCAGAAACTTGTACGTAAAAAATAAGCATTCGTACCGCGTAGTTTACGTAATTCATATAGAATTTATAAAGAAGAGATTTAAATAGAAAAAACATTTCTTTTTATCGTCTGAACGTACCAGGGATATTAATCTCTACAATGACTGATCGTTAACGTTCAGATTTCTTTACACGTCTAACACATATTAATAAGCCCGTTTTCTCGACCTTAATAGTAGGTACCCATTACGGCACTGATCTACGAGCATATACACAAGGCCATCAGTACCTTTATTTTATACAGTGTGTCCACTTAAGTTCGCACCATATGGGAAACTTTCTTATTATTAGTTTTACGAAAAAAAGTTATTCTTCATAAAAAGTTCTGCATGGTGTAAAAACTAAAGTACAACCATCAGATATTAAAATTGTTTAGTCGTATACGAGGTATGTTCAAAAATATGAATTTTACCAAGAGCAAAGTACCTCAATTTTTTATAATATCGAGAATTGTTATCAAGAAAATTTATTTAAAATTGTAAACTATATCTAACAAACATTTAACTCATTTGTTATCAAAAATTTGATAACCTTTTAGTTTCCCAACTTGACTGTTGCAGCATTTTGTTGATGTCTTAAAATAATTCGTACACATAACGTTATTTATTTTACAATATAACATGAATAGCAATTATAACAATAAGTTGTTAAAAATATTTGCAAAAAATATTAAGTAATAGATTTTCTTTGATCAAACCGCCATTGCCTCAACGTATCCACCTTCTCTTTCAATACAAGTTTCCGTTCTACGACAAAATTCTCTTAACACATTTCTAATCATGTTCATGTTCTAATCATGTTCATAGTCTGAATGGTTTCCGTAATAACCCTTTCCAAATGTTGGACGTTTGTAAACGGCCCTTGTTTGTATACATTCTCTTTCAAGTAACCCCAAAAGAAATAATCTAACGGGGTTAAATCTGGCGACCTAGCTGGCCAAAAAGTCTCTGAATATCTGTGGATTACTCTTCCGTTAAACAAATGGCCTTACTTCCAATGTACTATGACATGTAGCGCCGTCCTGCTGGTACCATATTTGTTGCCGTTCATGTAGTGATAGGTCATCAATAAAATCAAACACGTGAGTTTGTAAGAAATTTAGATAATTCTGAGAGGTTATGGATTGTCGAAAAAAAAATGGCCCAATTATTTTATCTTTGTAAATGCCACACCAAACATTTGTTTTAAATGAATATTGATCACGAGTCCTAATTGTGAAGTTAGGATTGTTGTCACTCCACCATCGACAATTTTGAGAACTCACCGTTCCATTTGAATTAAATGTAGTTTCGTCTGAAAACATTATTTTTCTAACAAAAAAAGGATCGTCTTCAATTTTTTCTTGAATAAGAAAACAAAATTCTATTCTCTTATCGTAGTCTCTAGGTTTGAATGTATGAATAAATTTAGGCTTATATGGTTTAACCTGATTTTCCTTCAAAATTTTTGCAATTATTGTACTTTTACCTGCATTTTGCAACAACAATGCCCTCTTTCGTAGAGAACATTTAGATTCTTGCACATCTAATTTCGTCGCCTCATTTGCAATGCGTTTTTCATGTTTGTTGTAGGGTAGACATGCAATAGCAAAATGTAGAAAATCTCCATTTTAAACATTTTGTATACATGGCTGTATATTTGAACATGTTGTAGACTTCTAAATAAATTTTTTTGATTACAATTTTCGATATTATAAAAAATCGAGGTAAAATTCATATTTTTGAACATACCTCGTATACGACTGAAAAATTTTAATATCTGATGATTGTATTTTAGTTTTTACACCATGCAGAATTTTTTATGAAGAATAACTTTTTTTCGTAAAACTAATAATAAGAAAGTTTTCCGTATGGTGCGAACTTAAGTGGACACACTGTATGTATTAGTTTGAAACATTTTAGACACCGAAGTAGGTACCTAGCTTATGAAACAATCAAATTGAACTCAAACCTGTCAACGTTATTTTTATATTTACCGGCGAGTGGCGATTACAGAAAATGATCGTCAACCTATAGAATGAAGGTGGTACGTGGCGTACCTACTTAACAATATCAAAAGAGAACCAGTCTTTATTATTATGTGATTGCGGGTATTGATGTCAAGTTAGGAAAATCCTAAAAGATCAATGAACCTTCATAAAATGAGCAAACAGCAAACAATACATAAACGGACGATAGCTCCGTACTGGACTTACCTTCCGAAGTATCACCTCTAAATATGTTCAAATCGTACAAGCAAGATATATTTCTGCTAAGAAAACTGTAAAACATAAACTATGCGATGTAGCATTGTTCTCTGAGTCCTACGAGTTGTAACTGGTGTGAAGTTAGCGGCCAATTTCTAGCAGCCGTTTTCAGTCTGTCCGCCAAATGACCAGTGGCGTCGTATTAATATATTTAATATATAAAAATAAGGAAAACTTGATTAAATGAAATCTTTTTATAATTTCCTGTAAAAACTTTTAATAAAGAAAGGTTTATAAACTAAAAATTCACAAAAAGCCATTAAGACAAAGTGAGACAAGTAAAATGACGAAAGTACAAAAATGTGTATGAGTCCTTAGGAATAATTTATACCCGTATTATGGTCGCTGCGTTAAATAATTTAAGCTCTGTAACCTTCAAAGTTACAGAATTTAAGAATTTTGCAATTAGGGTCATTCTGTATACTTACATTTTTCTTTAAATGCCTCTGTAAACTTACAGAGGGCGAAATGTCACCGTAACCTTAAATATAAATTATTATGTCGCAGTTACCAAGTTAATATAATGGATTTTATGCCTTTATTTATATATTTACTTGCCGATGAGGATAATACGTATGAATACAATTATTAAAATAATAATAAATAAATCTTTACCAGTTAATTCATTTTAGAAATCGCTTAAGAATTGAGGGATAACGAAAATCCGTTCGAAATATCGGAGTCCATTTTTAAAAAAAATTATCGTCTTCCCCAACCAATTATTATTGAACAAATAATTGAACCGTTACGTCAACATGTAGTCTTATTAAGAAGTCAAGATTCAATTCCATTTCATTTAAAGGTATTAGCAGCAATAAATTTTTTTGCTAATGGATCTGTCCAAAAAGCTGTGGGAAATTCTCATTTAAATTGTGTGAGCCAGTCTGCTATAGTAGTTGCCGTGGTGTGCTGGTCAAGTGCGTTGGCTGGTATACGAAATGTACTGGGTTCGATCCCCAGTATCGGCGAAAAATATAGTACGGTTGGCTACCTTTCGGAAGGCAATGGCAAAGTATTCTACCTGAAAGTATTCTACGCTCTGTACAGAGCATGGCACGCGAAGAAGTCTGCTATCTAAGGCAATAATCGAAGTTAGCAGGTTAATTACTATACATCTGGCACATATTTGGATCAAATTTCCAACATTAAGGGAAGACAAAGAAAAAGCACAAGAAGGATTTTATTCCAAATGGGGCATGAGAGGTATTATTGGAGCCGCTGATGGGACTCATATAGAAATCAAAATTTCCATTTACCCACTTATTTCCATTTTTTTTATAAAAATTAATCACAGCACAAGCTTTTTAACTTACAAATAATAGGCCGTATTTATAAAAATGAAGTATTTCCTTCAAAGGTAAAGGTAGAAGTAAAAGGAAAAGGTTTTGCTTTACTTGGTATTCATAATCTTTTCCTTTTCTTTGCAAGCAAATCCCCACGAAAAGAGGAAAAGGTATAGAGACGCGCAATTTACGGATACGACGCACTTTACCTATATGTTGCCGACAAGTTGCAACTTGCAGGTACATCAGGATAGCGATTATGTTATTAGTAGTATAGAGTGTTTGCTGCTACTTGGAAGTTGAGTTGTACTCGAAGTTTTGATTATTTTAAGTGAGCTGTGTTAAGATGGCAAGTGACGAGGAACTATCAGACTCCCAATTAGAGTCACAAGACACCGGCGAATGCAAGTTTATTGCAGAAATGGTAAAACAATACCCGGAAATATTGGAAAAATCTCAACTCCCAGCAAAAAAAGCGAAGAAGCAAGCAGCTATTGAGAAAGTTGTGTCAGAGTACAGACAACTGTATGGCAAAGATATGACCTCGAAAGCTTTAATGAAAAAAGTGGGAAATATGAAAACAAGATTAAAGAAGAAAACCGACAAGAACAAAACAGGTAACAAACGTATTCCATCGTTACTACCATGGGAAACGATAATGATGGAAGCGATGCAGGCGGATGTGAACCCCACCGTCGCGGAAATTGCAGGTACACAAATAAAACTATACCCCAAAAATAATGTATTATGTGCAATTTCGACTCCTTTTTGCAGGTGGTCTAGACGTAGGAGCACCAATGCAGTTTGTCCGCGATGTTACAGCCCAGATTCCACCAAAACCAGCAATAAAAATTGTAAAACGGAAAGCAGAACCATCTGAAGATGGAACCATGGCCCACGAAACCGAGGAAACTAGGAAACTAAGTAATAGTCAACTTCAGCGATTAGTGCTGCTAGAACAGCTCAAGGTGGCCCGTCTACAGCAAGAATACATCAGTGCCAAATTAAAGAATCAAGCTCTTCCCGCTCCATCAGTTTTCCATGAGAACGGAAAAACATTTACAACGTTAAATTAATAATAATATATTATTATAGATAGAAGTATATTTATTTTGTAAGTTTAATTTGTACATAACAAACTGTTTAAAATTAAAGAATAATTCATTCTCAAAAAATGCAAACCAAAATGATATGTTTTCTTTATTTTTTGTATAATTTTCATAGCAGCCCAAGCCCATCCAATCCATCCAGTCCATCCCCGTTGGCTTTCAGACTCCTGTGAAAAAAAATTATAAGAAAAAAATATTTGCTTGCTTAAAACTGAAATTCATTTTTCATGGGTGAAGTATGACATGTTTTTCTGATTTGAGTGATTTGATACGTAAAAGTTGCTTATCATTTTTGTTCTATAGTGAAGTTGACTTACAAGTTTTTACAGAATATTTTATTATTTATTAGGTACGTAAAGTATTTCAAATATAAGTATATATTATTCTAAAAATATTTTTTTAAAAAAATCGAAATAGATTTCTGAAAAATTGTATTTTGGGTCATCTTAATAATAACAGATTGAATTGTGTTCATTAAAATAGAATACGCTTACCAATGTTGTTATTGTAGATAAGTTGAGTTAATTGTGTACGACGGGCTTGGCCTTCAGCTCGAGTAGCTGCATCTGTCATTTCCGGTACCTCTTGCAATTCCTCATCTTCTATTTCTTCGGCCTCCATTTCGCCCGCATCCTCGAAATCAGCATCACCAAGATACTTCGCAATATTATGAAGCACCGCACACGCAACTATCACCTTCGGAATGTTCTCCAATTTCACTCGACACACATATTTAAGAATCGGGAACCGCCGTTTCAACTGTCCAAAAGCATGTTCTATGATAACTCTTTCACTTTTTAATAATCGATTAAAAGCAGCTTGGGCTGCGTCTTCCACGATGGAAAAGGGCTTCATCAGATAGGGCATTATACCATAGCCACTGTCCCCCAACAACACCGTGTTAGTCGTCCGCCGCATAATTTCATGAACTGAAGAATTTTTCCAAATTCGACTGTCATGAACGGAGCCGGGCCACCGTGCATCGATATTTATGAAAACGAAATTTTGATCACATATGCCCTGAACATTAATACTAGCATAATTTTTCCGGTTAACATATTCATCCCCAAATAAACGCGGCTTTTCAATTTCAACATGCGTGCAGTCGATAACTCCTATTGCAGTCGGAAATCTTTTTTTCATTGCCCATTTCACTTTGGCTTCTATTACTTCATTTTCGGTCGATGGGAACTTAATCCAGTCAGCCGCCTTATCTACAATGAGACGAAGAGTTGTATCGACAATTCTGGAAACTGTAGGCTGTGTACATCCCAGTTCCTCAGCTATACCGCTCTGGAAACCCGGATTGGCCATGTACCGTAAGAACACTTTCATTTTTTGTACAGGCGAAAGCGCCCCTCCCCTGGTTTCCTGATTTTCGCCAATGAAGTAGTCGGCTAACCACTGCACGTTTATTTCGTCAAACCGAAAAAGGGTTCGAAAATCGCTTTCACGTGGAGTACGTCTCTCTTTGTACACTTTTCGAGCGCGTACATGCACTAAATCCGCCATGGGAAATTCCAATTAAAAAATTATGCGCTCACTCACTCAAGCTCACTCCCCAACTGAAACACTTTTAAATGTAAATATATGAAAGAAGTAAATGATAAAAATCCACCCCGGACTAGATGTATATTTTGCGAAGCAAATCCTTCAATTCTGTAGCAAATGCTCCTGTTTATAAATACTAAAAAAGGGAAACCTTTTCATTTAGAGCAACACCTTTTTCTTCAAGTTCGAACCTTTTCTTTCTTTTTGTTTATGAATAGAATGTAAAGTAAATGCTTCAGTTTCTACAAGTAAAAGCAAATGCTCTTCTTTATAAATACGGCCTAATATCACAATAAATTTGATTTAAATTTTAGGTTAGAATACATTCATGAGGTTAGTTACAGAATATAATTTTAAATTTGACGCACCATAATAACAAAAATATAAATTCTTTATCTATTCTACTTAAATATGTATGTAACGTTAAATTCTTTATATTTTACAGTGATGACCATAATACGGGCATTACCAACTTAATATTTTTACCACAACTTTCTTATTCTTAAAAACCACTTAGACGGCTTGCGATTCCATAAAACTTATGGAGGAGGTTTTTAAGAATAAGATGAAGTTATGGTGAAAATATTTAGTTGGCTAAATATTTCCTAGGGACTCTAATATACATTTTTGTACTTTCGTCATGTAACTTTTCTCTTCTTAAACAGATGGCTTTTTGTGAATTTTTAGTTCATAAACCTTTCTTTATTAAGGGTGTGTACGGTTTTATTCAACTCAAGTTAAAACTTATAGAAATTCGTACCGTTTTATCATTTATGAACTTAAAAATGACATTTCGGGACGAAAAACGAACTTACAGAAGTTACTGAAGTCAAAGAGCTCGTGAGGTGTATAAGTTAAGTTTGTTAGGTTATGTTTATATTGGAATCATAGCTAAAGTATACATTTATAAATTATTAACAGATATTTTTAAAAATTGTTAATAAATTATAATGGAAGTAAGTTTTAATTATCTGTATATCAGCTACCTATTTCAAAAAAAAAAATATTTTGAAATACTATAGCAGCTTGGTTTTCCATTCTAACTTTTCACTTTAACGTTAATTCTTCACACAAATAACTATGAACGACTAAACTTGAGTGAAATAAACATAACCCATAGAACACAAACATATCCTATTAAAAAAAGTGTCCCGAAATAACAGTTAAAATTATCTTATATATTCCAAACGCCTACTGTAAGTTTTCTAATAAAACGGTACACACCCTAAAAGTATTTACACAAAATTATAAAAAGATTTCATTTAATCAATTTTTCTTTCTTTTTATATATTGAATATATACATACGACGCCACTGATCATTTGGGGGCCAGACTGAAAACGGCTGCTAGAAATTGGCTGCTAACTTCACACCAATCCAGTTGTGAAGAAACAAGTGAAACAAGCTCTTTTAAATAAACTGTTGTATATACGATATCTGTTAATTATCAGTCAAAGCAAATCTTATTTCTTATAGAAACCATTTTAAAAAAAAATTGGAAACAATTAAAATTTCTCCTAGATGACCATGACTTCTGATCTTGATGTATTTTTAATGATGGACAACTTTTTCAATCAATATTTTTTGATAATACAAGGGCTCAAAATCAAATTTTCGAATACACCTCGTATATTGCGGGTCTTTCGCCACATTTCGTTGGTGCATTTAAAGTTTTTAATTACAACTTTCTCTAAAATGTCTAATAAGAACTTCCATAGCATCACCCTGTAGAATAATATTAATAAAAAATTGACTTTAATATAACAGTCTTAGACGGAAATTTTCTTTTTGTCAACTAAACAAGTAAAAGGAGGGGAATAAAATACGAGCAAGCCACAAAAATGCAGATTTTATTATATTTATAATTAGTATATTCAAATAAACCTATTTAATTAGATTTATCCAAGAGCCAGAACTATTTGCATTCGATTTATAGATATTTATTTAACAAATGAATAAAATCTTTTAATAAATCGAGATAGAATTCGACGAATATAAATTAGCTGCAAAAAATAACAAACAAATCACACTGAAAGGTTATCGAAAACTGAAATCGAACTACCTTGGTGGTGATAATTGATTATAGCGATATTTTTCTATCACGTTCTTCTCGACATGTTTTTGTGCAACTGAAATGGAATCATTTCCTATTTTCCACAGAGATACGCCGCCAAATTTACTGCGGCAGTTTGCAGGTTAACCGGGATTTTATTTGCAAAAAGAGCAGAAGAAAAATAAAACTAGTTGTATGCGTTTCGCTTATTTCAGTTTATGTGTTTCCAATTTTAATTACAGCGAAAGTAATATTTCCGTAATGTCTGCGACTATAAAAGATTCGTAAAATTATTTGACACCTAAACATTTTGTTATAGTGCAGTCAAATTAGAACATAAAACGATGGAATATGTATGGGCCGGGCAATTTAGATACTTAGGGCCGGTTTATCAATTATTGCCAATATTATCCATCACTTAGGTATCCGTCAGATAAAGCTAACTAGCAGATAAAGTTGCATTTTGTTCGAAAGCGTTTGATCAAGTAGTTTTTATCCTCTAGTTGACTGAAAGATAATGAACGTTGGCAATGCTGATGGATGAATGTAAGCAATCTCATTGGTTGTTACAAGAACAAGGTCATGTCACAGGGAAGAGGATATTGTGCAAGTTCTTGAGTACGAAAGAAGGCCGTATATAGTTAGGGAAAGAGTAGACAACTTCGAAAAGTGGGATGACCAGGATTTTCATGCAAGATTTAGGATGACAAAAGAGACTGTTCTGTCAATATTAGAACTCATTGAGGATTCACTTGAGTTTTGTACTGATAGGTAAGTGATTTTCGATTTCCAGGTTGCCCCATCCGTTCTGTTATTCTCGATGACATCTTTATGTTTATTTGCAATTTTTAAAAGCAAATTTCTCTCATCTACTGTGAAATTGCATCCTCTCTTCTTACTCCTACTAGTACTAGTACTTTCAATTTTTCACTTCGATCAAACCTAAGTAAATTAGATACACCAAAAAACTTCTTCTTCTGCATAAAGTGAGGTTATATAATAGACCATAACCTCCAGATATCGACCTAACTGCCAGTTGAAAGTTAATGATAAATATTTGACATTTTAGCTGTCGGATAAAGTTAACCTGTTGTTGATACTACCCAGCACTCCGTTACAAGAAGCAATCAACCAAGTATGGTGACAAGAAGACTCCAACAGGCTATGGACCAAATATACGAATGGTGCACAACATGAAAATCCCAATTAACCCGGAGAAAACCCAAGCAGCCTCCTTTACTAAAAGAAGGAAAAAACCAGAAGAAAACATTAACATATAGTCCAGGAGGAATCGGCGCATGAGCACCGAAAACTATTCCACCTGAATTTTTTTATGTGATCCTTTTCAAATTGCCCTCCTAATGATATAAATGCATGTGGCCATGGCGCAACCCGGTGCCATATTGTTTAAAACGAAATTGTTTAAACAATTACAAGGAATTGTTATTTTTCAACCGGACAAATTTTTTTTATATTCTTTATTGAAATGCCAATAAAAAAGGTCCTATAACTTTTCACGATAAAGTTAATATTTTTAAAGATATGAATTTTTTAAGGTTCGAAAAATCACAAATTTGGGTACTTTCGACCTATGAAAAATATATTAAAAATACAGAAAATGTGAAAGTAATAAATGTTTTTAATTCCCTATACAATAGTTAATAATATTGTTAATAGAGATTTAAAAAAATTTCATTGTTTATATCTTTTTTTTAATTGTTAATTTGGCGCGCTCACAAGTATGCATCGCTTACTTTTAATTATCGTTGTCTCTCTCTGACTCATGCGTTGCGTCGGCCTCTCTGTGTCTTGAATCATTATTTATCATTTATCTTAAAAACTATCAACTTTATCAACATTTTTAAAGAAAGCAATGTTATTAGATAATAATTAAATTGCCTACAATTTGTTTTTAATAATTTTTTTTCTGAAATTAATTTTTCAAAAGTTCTGTAAGCATAAATCGGAACATGTCATTAAAATTACTTTTTTATCAGATTATATTACTTTTTGCTATTAAACGTTATTATTTATACAAAGAGTAACCTTGAAAGAATAAAAAATAAAAGAAAGAATTTTTTTCTTACTCAGACACACTCATACACACACTATGATACATATACATAAAATTATTTTTATTCAATTTATTTGAATGTTTTTTCTAAATACCCAATATATTTTTATTATTTATAAATAATTGTGATTTCAAAAAATGTTCAAATATCATTATATCTTATTGTTGTTGATATAAATGCAAAAATTACTATGATAATAACAAAAAAGTTATATAAACTGATAAAAGTAATTTTAATGACATATGCTTAACTTTTGAAAAATTGATTTCAGAAAAAAATTTATAAAAAACAAATTGTTGGCAATTTAATTATCTAATAACATTGCTTTCTTTAAAAATGTTGATAAAGTTGATAGTTTTTAAGATAAATGATAAATAATGATTCAAGACACAGAGAGGCCGACGCAACGCATGAGTCAGAGAGAGACAACGATACTTAAAGGTAAGCGATGCATACAAATTAACAATTAAAAAAAAGATATAAACAATGAAATTTTTTTAAATCTCTATTAACAATATTATTAACTATTGTATAGAGAATTAAAAAAAAATATTACTTTCACATTATCTTTTTTTAAATATATTTTTCATGGGTCGAAAGTACCTAAATTTGAGATTTTTCGAATTTTAAAAAAATCATATCTTTAAAACTATTAACTTTATCGTGAAAAGTCATAGGACCTTTTTTATTGGTATTTCAATAAAGAATATAAAAAAAAAATTTCAGTTTGAAAAATAACAATTCCTTGTAATTGTTTAAACAATTTCGGTTTAAACAATATGACACCGGGTTGCGCCATGGCAACATTCATTTATATCATTAGGAGGACAATTTGAAGAGGATCACATAAAAAAATTGAGGTGGAATAGTTTTCGGTACTCATGCGCCGATTCCTCCTGGACTAATAGGAGGAGAAGAGATCCAATGGAAAAACAAGGCCAAATACCTAGGAGTGATACTGGACAAAGGACTAACCTTCAAATAACACGTGGAAAACATCACAAAGAAGGCAAAACAAGCAAGAGGAAGACTAGCCGGACTCATAGGAAGAAAATCTAAACTAGCACTGAAGACAAAGATACATCTAATAAACGCAATCATCATTCCGATCATGTTGTACGCCTCCGTAGCCTGGGGACACACAGCCAAAGCCTACAAAAAGAAGATACAAGCACAGCAGAACGTGCCCCATGGTACATAATAAATATACAACTATACAGGGAAATAGACCAGGAGAAGACAGAAGAAATCATGAAAGCCAGAGCCAGAAGAAGATTTGAAGAACTCAGGACACACCCGAACACAGCACTTAGGGAATTAACAAACTACACAGCAGAGGACTACAGCAGGAGACATCCTAGACCAAGGAAATAGCTGGACAACTAAGAAGAAACAACATCTATCAAGAAACAGACAAAAGAGGAACCACCTATAAAAGACTCTGCCCATCCCTAGGGAGATGCGCAGATTCTTGAGTAGGGACAGCTTTAACAAGTGGATCCACTCTCTAAGGTTACCTTTAGCCGCAGTTCGTCGACTAAGGACTAACTTTTTAGAGGCAGCGAAAAGCACACACTCTTGAACGCCTAAAAAGAAGACAGAAGGATAAAGGTGCAAAGCACCATCCCGGACCAAACAGAAGACACCTGGAAACCATCTCCGAACCAAGATAGTGGAAGGAAGAGCATAAGCCCGAGGACTGAGGCCCCCATCGGACGTGATGGGGGGGTGGAGGAAGTTCTTCCCGGAATGCACCGCTCCTAGAGGGATGCATTCTGGAAGGGACGGGTAGAAATCATTAGCGTTTTCCTTTTAGATACTTTTCTGATATTATCTCGGTTGTCATTGAAATAAAAAATATCGAACCCCATATTTTTGTATTTTGTATTATTTTCGAAAATAAAATAATATACAGGGTGTTTCATTAAAAAATTTACAAACAAATACGCAATACACTGTAATACCTAAGTTCCAAATTTCATTTCGATATCTTTAACAGTTCCAGAGATATTCACTTTGACCTCAAATAGCAATTTTTCGACTTTCTACGCCATTTTACTGATATAATATCAATCTGATAATAACCATGCATGTTATTTTCTCTTACAGGGACGGCATATGGCAAACCTTTCGCTGAAATGAAACGGGAATAATGGCCGACAAGGCGGTTTCCACCGAAGACTTATGGGTGGAAGAACAAAAAATAAGTGTAGCCGTGAGTTTGATTCGCTTGGAAGCGATCCTGCAGACGTTGCTAGAAAACAAAGTAAAAGCTTTAAGAAATGAAAATCGAAGGCAGCCATCTTCCAGTATTCATTCAAATCCAAAGTCCATTTTAAAACGGTTAAGACTATTGTCTACTTCCAGTCAGAGCACAATAAAAGATGAAAACGAAAAAGATAAGGGTAAGGACGTGGAAGTAAAAATTAAGACGTGCGTTAACCGCGCCCACCAAGTGGAAAATGTTGTAATCAAATCAGGTACGAAGAGCGACATCTCTATCTCTATTATCTTCCTAATAAAGAGGATCAATTTATTGTTTATTGACTTCAAAATGACTTTATTGACTTTCAAAATATTCCTCTTGATCAACACTTTTGCATTCGTTCAAACTATTTGTAGACTTTCAACTACTTCTTCTCATCAGATCCATTCCCAAGTAGCAATTTTAGTTCTAAAAAAGTCATATATTGGTCCTAGAACCTTTTTTTGATAAATGCTTACTAGTACAATTAACTTCTTCTAGCTGGCTACACAACCTCCTGATGACAAAACCTCCTACTTACCTTAAGGTTGTGAGCTTTTTAGAACTCAAAGGTTAAATCTTCACAGCTCTTTAGAACTCAAAAATACTTTTATAGAACCTAAATATCTTTAATATGCCTTAAATACAACTTACTACAGTGGCTGTGTAGTTCTGAACTATACTTCTTACCAAACCCTTTTTTCAGTTCGTTATAGTTTATTCATTTCTTTCTAACACATTAAGTTGTAGCCGACAGAAAAATCGGTAGTTCCGTGATTATTTCTCAAACAATATCAAAACAATGCAGAGCTTGAGTACAATGAGTAATTAACGTATATTCGCGTATTTTGAATGCTCCCAACTAACCAATCAATCATGCAAATTAAAATATTTTGTCGCAGAATACTGTAATGCAAATGCCCCTTTACAGTGTCAAACACTGAAGTGTCACAATTGTCTTTCATGTCAGTATTTTACGTTATTTTATGTATAGTAGTAATAAAATTATGAATAACCTCTACAATTTGTTATTTTATGTGTTAAACACGCTATAAAGTGAAAAAATAGTTTATATAGTGTAAAAGTATCAACTTTTTGGAAATTATTTGATAACTTTTCCATTTTTAAGAATCTTATAAATACTAATGTTTTATTTTTTAAATCCAAGGTGCAATAAAAGTTAGTTTCATAATTAGCTGAATACGATCCTGGCAACAGTCAGACCATGGTAAGAAAAATGGCGGGAATTAATATCGCTCAGATAAACGCCCATCACGCCAAGGGATCATCGGCGGTTATTCCAAGGACGTTTATCAGAAACCAAATGGGATTAGTATTGATCCAGGAACCATGGGTCCGTGATGGTCAGGTGAGAGGACTCGCAAGTAGGGAAGCCAAACTGATATACAAAGTGAGTAATGTAGACATACCCAGAGCATGCATCTTGGTAAGTAACAGCATTGATCACTTTTGTGTGTCAGAGTTCATGACGAGAGACCTCGTTCCGATTCGAGCAAACCTCGAGTTCGAGAATAGACGTCAAGAAGTCATGATAGCATCATGCTACTTTGCAGGGGACGGGACTGCACCGCCTACAGAACTGCAAAGACTAGTCGAGTACTGTGAACAGAAGAAGCTGCCGCTTCTCATGGGATGCGACGCCAACGGTCACAATACCATATGGGGAAGCACAGACACCAACGAAAGAGGGGAGAAAATTTTAGAATTTATATTTAATAAGAATCTTGTTATACACAATATAGGGAATACACCTACGTTTGTAACCAGAACAAGAAAGGAAGTACTAGATATAACACTAAGTACACCGAATCTTCAGGATAGGGTGAAAGATTGGAGAGTATCGAACGAACCATCCCTCTCTGATCATAGAATGATTATGTTCAGGTTAGAGTGTAATCCTCCTGAGCCAGCACTCAGGAGAAACCCCAGGAAAACTAACTGGGAAAATTACAACACTAACCTGAACATAAATCTTGCAAATCTCAAGAATAAAAGAAATGCCAGGAATCATCTGGCATTAGAAAACGATCTCATAGAGCTAAACGAGGCAATACTCGATGCCTATGAATCCAGTTGTCCCCTCCAAAGGACTAGAAAAGCAAAAGATGCGATATGGTGGAACAGTCATCTGTCAAACCTAAGATCCGAGACGAACGTAATGGAGATTGGCAGAGCTACACCGAGAAACTTACATCATATAACAAGGAGATTAGAAAAGCTAAAAGAAACAGCTTCAGAAAATTCTGCGAAGAAATAGACGCTACACCCTCTGCAGCAAGGCTACACAAAGTCTTGGCAAAAGGAAAAGTAAACACTGTAATGGCACTACGGAAGCCAGATGAAAGCTTCACAGAAAGCGAAAAAGAACGAGCTCTGCTCCTATTAGAAACTCACTTTCCCGGAGGAATTGTCCCTTCGGGAACAACAAGTGAGAAAACTAAAAGACCTACCAGGGAAGACACTGCAATGGCAAAACACATATGCAGTGAGGAACGGCTGAGATGGGCTATGAACACCTTCCAGCCGTTCAAAACCCCTGGAACGGACGGAATATTTCCTGCCCTACTCCAACAGGGCCAAGAGGCAATAATTCCACACTTGATCCGAATTAGTCGGAGCAGTCTTGAACTGGGATACATACCAGAAGCGTGGAGAAGGGCCAAAATCACCTTCATCCCAAAAGTAGGGAAACGGGACACTACGCACCCCAAATCCCTTAGACCGATCAGCCTCACATCGTTTGTTCTAAAAACGATGGAAAAAGCTGTAGACAACTACATTAGAACAGAAATCTTGGAACAGGTGCCACTGCACCCTCGTCAACATGCATACCAAGCGGGAAAGTCCACGGAAACCGCTTTAACACAGTTAACGGACGAAATCCAAGACGCACTGAACGAAAAAGAGACCTTGGTATATGCCTTTCTAGACATAGAAGGGGCCTTTGACAATACGCCACATGAGGCAGTCAAAAGAGCATTGATTGAGAAAGGAGTAGATAGAACGACTTCCAGTTGGATGTCGCAACTGCTATCTACAAGAATCGCAGAAATGGAGGCAGGACAAGACACTATCTCCATTAATGTGACCAGAGGCTGTCCACAGGGGGGAGTTGCATCCCCGCTTATGTGGAGTCTCACTGTGGACAGTCTGCTCTGTCAATTGACTAGGGAAGGCATACCATGTCAAGGGTATTCCGACGACATGGTTATCCTGGCAAAAGGGAAGTATGAAAACGTCCTCTGTGATATTGTTCAAAGAGGATTGAACATTGCGGAACAATGGTGTGACTCGGTGGGACTCAGCATCAACCCCACCAAAACCACACTAGTAGCCTTTACAAGGAAAAAGAAACCTAATCTAAAAATCATAAAAATAGGGGAGAACATCGTCGAGTGGAAAACAGGTAAAATATCTAGGGCTAATCCTAGATAGCAGGTTACTCTGGAACAAACACGAAGACGAAGTAATACACAAAGCAACCAAGGCCCTCATGGTGTGTAGGAACATTGCAGGGAAGAACTGGGGATGTAACCCACGTATCCTGCAATGGATGTACACAGCAATAGTGAGACCATTAATCACATATGGGGCAGTGGCTTGGGGCGTAAGGGCTAATCTGAATACGACGAGGAAAAACCTCTAGAAAATTCAGAGACTAGCCTGTTCATGTATCACTGGAGCAATGGGAACTTGCCCCACTGCTGCAATGGAGGTGATTTTAAACTTGACCCCACTGCACATTCTGCTAGAAAGTGTAAGGAAGAAAACAATATATAGAATGATCAAAGAAGGAATTATCAGGGAAAAACCTCGATCACTTCACTTTGATCAAACTTGGGAAATGCCCCAAGATGATATGCCAAAGAAATTCAACTTTGTGAGAAAATTCATCACAAAGTTGAGTAATAAATCTGAATGGGATGAAGACACCATACAGAATTTAAACCAGAATACCATAAAGTGGTATACGGACGGTTCCAAGCTAGACGAAGGAACTGGGATAAGAGTTTTTGGACCGAGAGCCAAATACTCAGAAAGCTTGGGCACATACCCGAGCATCTTTCAAGCAGAAGTCCGCGCCATCGAAATATGTGTGGAATTCAATATTGGAAGAAACTATCGCAGACAAGAGATTGTGATCATGTCGGATAGTCAAGCAGCCATCAAAGCGCTGAGTTCAAATATAATCAGTTCGAAGATGGTTTGGGAATGCCTAGGCAAACTAAATGAACTAGGCCAGAAGAACACTGTCACCCTCCTATGGGTCCCGGGACACATAGGAATAGAGGGGAATGAAACAGCAGATAAGCTGGCAAAAAAAGGAGCTGAAACCCCACATTTGGGACCAGAACCATCTTGTGGGATCAGCAGTAGAGTAATCTTAGGAAAACTAAGGGAGGAAATGGAGAAAGAAAAATCCGAGTACTGGAATCAGCTGGAAGGACTGAGGCAATCTAAGTTACTACTGGGGAACTATGACCAGAAGAGATCTCTTAGCTGCCTCAACCTCAGTAAAAAAAGGCTCCGTATTTTAACGGGAATATTAACCGGGCATTGCCGGTTAAGAAGCCACATGAAGAAACTAGGGTTAGCAGATGAAGCAAAGTGCAGATTCTGTGAGGAAGAGGATGAAACCTCAATACATATACTCTCAGAATGTCCTGCCTTGCAAAATTCTAGGGCTAGATACCTAGGAGCACATGAAATAGAGGAAGGGGATCTACCTGATTTGAAGCCCGACGATGTCCTAAACTTCCTCAGGAAAATAGGACTCGAAGAGCTGCTATAAATCTGAGAAAACATCAGAACATGGCAAGTAAGGGGGAACACAATAGATCCTATGGGTCGCAATGTAATCATCACCCCTAACTCATTCATTCATTCATTCAACTGTCAGATTTGCATAGAATTACATGCAATAATATTCCCAAAATAGTGTATGACGTCACAAACTATGACGAACTGAAAGAAGGGTTTGGTAAGAAGTATAGTCACAAAAAGGTATTACATAGCTCTGGGATAAGGCCAATATCTGTCTTTTTGTTTCATCTAGTCATACTAAAAACCCAATTATATAGTATAGAAAACCATAAAGTGGGAAACATTTTTTCTTGGATCACAACAAATTTTGACGTTATTTCTAGTGGCTTAAAATCTCACTTTTATTTTGTCGAAGTAATCGTTACCGTTAAAAAAAACAGCCGCTAAGTTTAGTGGCTTATGATCTCTCTATTATCAGCAACATTTAGAGATGTCGTTATTGTTGATTCTCTTCTTAATTGTTTCAAAATCTAGAATTACACTTTTTCCTTTTCTTTTGTAATACGCATGAAATCAACTGTCCATTTCCACTGGTTTTCTAACTTTTAGAATATTTTTCTTTTCATTTTTTTTTACAGTCTTTTCCACTTTAAATTTTTTTTAAATTGCAGCTTTAAAGAAAGAATCATCGATATCATCGAGTACTCTTGAACCTTGTCGATGTAGGACTCCCAATTTTGAAGTATCTTCATCAGTGGGCGATGAAACTAGAACTAGAGATACGCAGTTTGACAATATTTATATAGAAAAATGTCCCGTTAGCCAAATCCCTTCTAATTGTTGTTGTAATCACGAATTAGAAAAACATACGTAAGTATACCTAAAACGTAGAGTCTGTTCCAACCTTAGAACAAATAGAAACAGGAAAGAGTATATGCAAAATGACCTTGAGTCCAAAAAGGAGCTTGCATATGGCAGCCAATTGTCAATTTTAATTTCCGTTTCCAATGACGTAGGGTTTTTATTTTGATTAAATTCCAACTAATCAAGTATGTGAATACATTTAGTTGTAAATATCATTTTGTATTTATAAAAACCGAATGATACGCCTATGCGCTCATTTTTGACATTTATATACAAATATTGCTTTGACAGCATACTATAAACATAAACAATGCGTCATAAAAGGAGCTTCAAGATGGCCGACTTCCGTCGCAAATTTTTCTTAAAGTTAATATATGATAGACTCCTTCCTGTTTCTTTTTGTTCTAAGTTTCCAACGGAGAAAGGGACATGACAGTAAAATTGACAAAAACATCGTTTCTGTGGCTACAGTTCCCGAATGCATAGTTCAGTGCAATGGGTGGGAAAAGTTTTTTTTTGGATCATGTCAATTGATTTTATTTTTAAAACTCTAAAACTTATTTGAGTTATTGTGAGAATCTAATCTATAATTATATACATATAACAATGTTGTAGTTCATATGAAATGTACTCAAAACACCTAAGTTAGATATATTTTACCTACAACATCCCAGTAAACCCTAAATTTAGATACGTTCCTATAATTTTTGGAATATTTTATTTCAAGGAAATAAATAGTTGATTCAAATAAGATTTAGTATTATTAATGACATTTAATGAATATAATTAATTTTAAAACTTAAAACTATGCTATTAAACTTTGTCATGTATCTCTTAATTCATGATAAACAGATGATCAAAATGAAAGTCACTGATTTAAATGGATTTAAAGGGCTATTGTCAGTTTTTCAATATGACATTTACTTTGATGTCACTTCCGCGCACACTATTGCCATTTCACAGTACCATTTTTCCGTGGAACAGACTCTATCAGTAAAGTATGAAATAAATTTGATATTTCCTAACCAGCTTCTACAACCTCTGTCTGTCTAATCTGTCTAATAGATAAGGCTTTCAACTGGAAGTTTATTGATAAGCTGAGAAATCTGATATATCTAGCAATATATGGTAATTATGTAGGTACAAAATCACATTTTATGGAAAGTGGGAGAAGTGGGTTCCTGGCTCCAAAACGTAAAAATCGATTTGGCAACTCCGCTTCGCTATATATTCCCTTCGCCGGTTACGAGGGAAGGTCGGAAGTCATAATAATAAAAACATTGAAAATCATTGAATTAATAGAAAACAAAAAATATTATTTATTCTTCCATTGGAGCTGGTGGGTAAATAAAGATGTCCATTAATGAAATTTTGCACGAAGGTAAAAAAACAATTCTCTTTCATCAGGTGTATTCCGAGTAGGCCAAAAACGGATTATAAGCGAATTTTTAATGTTAAAAATTCACTTATACTTAATTTTTAGCACACTAGGAACATTTATTAAGTATATGTTAGTATTTAAATAATATTTTACTACATTTTATATTTTTATTTTCATTTAAATTAACTTTAAAATGTTTTTTATCAACCACTAATTATCATGTATTAGGATGTATTATCATGTGCGAGAGTTCAATTTTACATACAACTTCGTGGTCGAGTTTGAATGCACAGTGGATTTTTATGCGCTGTTGCCAAATGGGTTGGTTGTCTTAGTTCTACTGTAGGAGCTAGGAGATGGAGCTTCACCCCGATTTTTATGGACGATGTCTTGTAGTCTGATCGAGAAGTCATTTAAATCGGATTTGGGTTTCACCGATCCGAAAAATCTAATTTTGATGTCAATAGATTCGAAATAACAAATAGAAAAAGTTTCCTGAATATCAAAATACGTTTTAAAAAATTTCCTATTATTAACAACTTAAGATTAAAAAAAATGGGGCTTACATTTTTGCTAATAACTCAAAAACTATAATAGCTAGAACAAACAACTGAACAGATTCTTAAAGGGCAGGAAATTTTCAACAAAAAGGTCCTATATTCCGAACTGTAGCTCAATTATTTATAGGTGTAAATTAATGTTGAAAATGGCATAAAAAACGGCCACTTTAAGTTTAAAAAGAACGAGTTATTTAAAAAAAAAATTGAACTTCAAAGCAACATGGGGGTGAATACACTGGCGACTTACCCCGAAAACCGATAGGTAGACTTCCCTCCCCCGAATGAACTAGGTGTTGTACTTGAAACAATATTAAGTAAATCAAACTTTATTTTATTAATTTATTTAACAGAATCCGTTATAACGAAGATTATATCACTCTCGGAATAGATCCGGAAAAACCGACTCCTCTAGACGATCTTCTTGCCGAAGAAGCTTTATATAGAGCCAGGAAAAAACGGAGAAAACGAAGGAAAAAATTAATGAAAAAACGTATGGCGATGGCTCAAAACGCTGTTTACATGGAAGAGGGAGATTTAAACGAATCTTATAAACATTTAACAGTAGACGAATCATCGAAAAGAGCGAAATGGACCATAGTTGGTACGGCCTTTGTGTTGCTATTCATGTGCCTGCTTCTAGTCGGTCTAACTTTAAGGATGGCTCCTATCATAGATGAAATGGGTAAGTCAATATATTTCTATAAAAAGATAAACATAAATTATAGTTACATGTTTCTTTTCCTGCTTTAAATACATTGCATACCTGGTAGTATAACAGTGACAGCTAATTTAAATAATGTTAAATATTAATCTTGTATCAAGCAAATAGATTTGTTTAGAGCATCTCATTACGTGAACAGCTTTAATATTAATTTGGCCAATAAGTCTCCGGACTATCAGTTTTAATAGCTAGATACTTTTACCTAATATAAATAAAATTTGCACAAAGCAAGCTGCAATTAAAATAAAAGTATTCATCAAAAAGAATATTTAGATTGCCATACTCGTACAATGTTTTGCAACGGCGGTTAATACAAAATAAATAAATCCTTTTGACCTCGATTATTTCACACAACGTTTAAGAGAATTAACATTTCTCTAATGATGAGGAGTTTATTAGGATAAATATGACGACCGCAACGCCATATAGAAGCAAATTAGGTGGAAAATCCCTTTCCGGATGGCGATTAATACAGAAAACAATTTTCATGCATTATTTTAAAAGCCGGTAGATATAGTACAGGGAAATTATACCGAAAGAGACCAATTCACGTCATTTAATTGACTATGATAGATGCCCTGGGGGGTTAGTTTTGAAATATTTCACAACTGAAATTGCTCATATTTCGATCAACTCAAGTTTTGAACTAATTTCATGAGTCAAATAAAATTCGAATTCGAAAATATTTCATAAATATAATTCGAATACTATTTAGCTGTCGAAATATATATTTCACTTGCGAATTACCTACTAGTTTATTTGGTTACAATCGTTAGAAATTTTGTGTTGTGGTTTTCTACTTGTATTTTCTTATTTTCTTTTTTGAAACTAGTTTATAGTTAGTTAGCAAAGTATATTAATATTGTTTATATTAGATATTAGTATGATATTTTTATTAGTTAGTGGACGAGAGTAAAGCGAGAACGTTTATTTTTGACAAAATGGCCGTTTTGGACCTTTTAGAGGATGATTTGTTTACGCCAAGAACGTTGCTGCATTATTTTAGGCAATAAAGTTTATTGTTAATGGTGGATATTTTAAAATTGGATGGTTTTGTATGTATTCCACCAACGTTTTTGTTGTTTATTAACAAAACTTTTTTTATTTTTAAAATCAGCCATCACCAAAACAGTATTATTTTATGTACAACTTCATAATATTGTAACTAAATCAGAGATTCTGCTAAATTTATAATTTACTGAAACCTATATGAATCGTACCTATATACTATTTGCATTTCCTATCAAATTTTTTAATTTTTATTACCAACTACCAAAAGTAGAATTATCTTAAATTTTGATGACTTGGGCGAAGATTCGAAGAACAAAATAAGAAATAATGGTCTTTTTAACCTTAAGTAATTTTATGGTTTTCTCGCACTACAATTGAAAACTAGGTATAGCATTTCGATGGTGAATTAAAAATCGAAATAGGTATTTCACTTGTGAATTCAATTTCACTGATATTCAAAACTAGACCCCCTGGAAGTGGGGTGCTGGAGAAAATGCTCAAACGAAGTCTAGAACAAACTTCAGATCAGTTGGCTGATGAATGATATGTAATTTCAGGCCGTGTTGTCAACACTTAAACAAGGAAAGAGAGAGGACTGCGCATTGGAATCAATTTATGTAACCCATTTACCACCAAACTAATGGCGGACAATATTGACATAGGCGTATCATACGATTTTTCTTATACGATTATTAAATAATCATTTTCATTATTTCGTATTACAAATCTAATTTAAAAAAGTATTTAAATATGTACTGATCCAAAAAAAAAAACAACAATCATTTTAAAACATATTTATTTAATAAATATTACAATTTTAATCCATTTTATCTATTTTAAATATAGGTAGGTTTTTGTTCCACGCCACTGCAAAACTATTACATCTATGAGAAAATAATAACAATTAATTGAAAAATAATCTTTAAAACTGAATGAAAACAATTTTCAAAATGTATGTACTATTAATTTAAGTTATCATACATAACATATGTGATTTAGTTAAACATCTATTACCTGAAAGCTGTAATATTAATAAAAATAAATTTCAAGGAAATAGTTTTAAAATACTTTTTACCTATGAAATGAAATTCCTTCCTCTTTTTTAGCACTCTGACTGTTGCACTTATAAACTGCACAATTAACCATTTTAAAATGTCTATTCAGGTAATTAAAAAAGGTGAAAATTAATAAGAAAACTAAAAAAATACAATTCGACGTTCCAAATTTGTTTACCACCAAACGTTTGAAAATTGGCTTCACTCACACGCATAAGGTTTTCATTGCCATGCGCTGTCCTCTCTCTTTCCTAGTCTAAGTGTCAACATGTAACCTTAACCTAAGAATTTGGATTATTATTGTTTGGGCTGGTAATAATTAATGGACTGTATATTTCTATTTTAAATTAGTTTTATTACTTTAACTTTACAAAGTGTGGCGTGCATCGTTCACACCACCTTCAAACATCATTACATATCAACGTCTCTCATACATATATATATTTTTCGAGGGTGGTAAGGCGGCTCCCTCGAACCGTTGAAACAATTTACAGTGTTGTCACGTCTTAAATAAATTTCAGGGCATCTTAACAATTATATTCAATGTAGTGGTTGAATGATTAAGGGTTTTATTTATTTTCTCGCTTTCTAATACACTTTGATGCTTCCTATAATGAAAATATGCCGATCCAACATTGTGTTGAGCTTTAATCAAAATGTGTTTTCCATCCAAACTTCAGAGAATTCAAATTCAAGTATGTTCATATCCACGAGAAATTTCGAGCGATTCTGCTGCAGTAGTTGGTACCTAAAAATACAGACTTAAAAATGTGAAAACAAGAGTTTACCTAAAACAGCAATAAATAGGCATCTACCTCAGACTAAGAATATAAAAGATATATGTATATGGCATCTACCAATATATAAAGACGGCTCTACAACTTTTTAATAGATGTCTTATTAAATTTTAACTTTGTTAACTTATTTGTTTCTCAATTTTTTATTTTTTTATAATAACTTATAAACAAGAAAATACATGAAAATACATAATATAAAAATCTTCAATCTTCAATCTACAATAAGGCAAAATTGTGAAGTTTCTAATAATCTGGCGTATTCAAGTATGGTTGGTTCATTTTTCTCAATTTTATCCCAACATAAGGCTGAAATAAATAAAATTTACTAAATCCATGCGGGGTTGCCAATGCAGCAAGACTCCATAGCTAAGGAGACAATAAAATTTGTTGTTGCAAACTGATAGAACTTGAGGAGCTCTTAACTTTTAAGGTTCCCCTAACCATTCTCTCCTTAAGGTGATGTTGGTGCAAAAAGTGAACAAATAAAATAAAGTATGGGGGTACCAGATTTAAGGAAATGAAACCAGTTATATACTACACAATTTTTATTAAAATTTTTCATTCTACCACTATTGGCCCTTAAATTGAATTTTGTGTAAACATGTCTAATTTTTTCTACATTATTTATTTTACTTTTACATTTATAATAAATTCTTGTTTTTAAATATACTTCACAGATGCTTTTTATAAGTTGTTTCCTACGAGGACTTTAGCTAGACGAGGGAACTGGGATAGGAGTTTTTGGACCGAGAGCCAAATACTCAGAAAGCTTGGGCACATACTCGAGCATCTTTCAAGCAGAAGTCCGCGCCATCGAAAGATGTGTGGAATTCAATATTGGAAGAAACTACCGCAGACAAGAGATTGTGATCATGTCGGATAGTCAAGCAGCCATCAAAGCGCTGAGTTCAAATATAATCAGTTCGAAGATGGTTTGGGAATGCCTAGGCAAACTAAATGAACTGGGCCAGAAGAACACTGTCAACCTCCTATGGGTCCCGGGACACATAGGAATAGAGGGGAACGAAACAGCAGATAAGCTGGCAAAAAAAGGAGCTGAAACCCCACATTTGGGACCAGAACCATCTTGTGGGATCAGCAGTAGAGTAATCTTAGGAAAACTAAGGGAAGAAATGGAGAAAGAAAAATCCAAGTACTGGAATCAGCTGGAAGGACTGAGGCAATCTAAGATACTACTGGGAAACTATGACCAGAAGAGATCTCTTAGCTGCCTCAACCTCAGTAAAAAAAGGCTCCGAATTTTAACGGGAATATTAACCGGGCATTGCCGGTTAAGAAGCCATATGAAGAAACTAGGGTTAGCAGATGAAGCAAAGTGCAGATTCTGTGAGGAAGAAGATGAAACCTCAATACACATACTCGCAGAATGCCCTGTCTTGCAAAATTCTAGGGCTAGATACCTAGGAGCACATGGAATAGAGGAAGGGGATCTACCTGACTTGAAGCCCGACGATGTCCTAAACTTCCTCAGGAAAATAGGACTCGAAGAGCTGTTACAAGTCTGAGAAAATATCAGAACATGGCAAGTAAAGGGGGACACAATAGATCCTATAGGTCGCAGTGTAATTATCACCCCTAACTTATACATACATACATACATACATACATACATACATACGAGGACTTTCTGATGTAGATGATAGAGTTTCAGGAACAGGAACTGGTGAAATAGTTTCACTGCTAGTAGTTATTATCTCTTCAGCATAAGGGTCGTTAGTACTTACCTGCATAGAAAAGGTATATATTAGTGAAATATATGTTTAAGTAAAATATCTGTAACTAGATTTGAGAAAAAATATAGATTTGGTCAATGTTATTAAAGCAATTTGTGGATGTAATAATTATTTACATATTTCATTCTTGCGATTTTAATTGTAGCTATTGCATTTGGTACTAGTATAACTGGACTCCAGTTATCTATATCCACAATATTTAACCATTTCCGTCTAATATTTTCATTCCGTGGGAAACTGTGAATATAATAATGTGTTAATTAATACACAAATACATTTTTCGTCGACCTCTACGAAAAGTTACATTTTACGTACTGATTTCCGGACGAAAAATCGACTATTATTGGAGGCAAGTACTTTTCGTCCGCAAACACTTTTCGTCCGCTGCGGTTGCTATGGTACGGCACTGTTCGAGAGCGGCGATTGAATAATTTTCGTTTAATAAAAACGTAGGCGCCTGTGACAATTACTGTCATTTGCTGTTGTCAAATGAAGTAATTACGAAATTCGCTAGATTTTACGTGTGAATAAGACCGCGGTGTGTGTTCAAAGTAATCAAAAATGAATAGTGATAGCGATGTGGATGTAAGTAATACTCCTCTGGAGCTACGGGAATTGGCAAATACGGCCACGTTGGATTTACTCCCACAGGAATCACGAATTTTATACGAAAAACAATACAACAAATTCAAGAACTGGCGTCAGGAACATAAGGTCGAGAATCTCTCAGAAAATGTTCTTCTGGCCTATTTTTCTAGTAAAGCTGATGAGAATAATTATAAGTCCTCGACGCTATGGTCAATATACTCTATGCTAAAGTCTACACTAGCCATCAAGGAAAACGTTAACA
Source organism: Ophraella communa (assembly GCA_035357415.1). Taxonomy (NCBI): domain Eukaryota; kingdom Metazoa; phylum Arthropoda; class Insecta; order Coleoptera; family Chrysomelidae; genus Ophraella; species Ophraella communa. Next base: position 24,347,945 of record CM068994.1, on the reverse strand, counting down.
TATCCAAATTTCCGAAACTTATTGCATTTTTGAAAAAACAAAGCGTTGGGTACAAAGCGAAAAAATCTAGAGTATTCAGTCGAGATGAAATAAACAGATTTCTTGGTGATGCCCCTGATGACACTTATCTTTTGCACAAGGTAAAATGTTTTTAGTTATTTTGCTGATGCATTTATTGTTATATTATATTTCAGCTCTGTTTGATTATTGGAATTGCTGGGGCTTGTCGAAGAGACGAACTACGTAAAATAACGACCAAGGATATTGTTTATCAAAGCAACATGCTTGTAATAACCATTCCAGACTCAAAAAATGGTAAAAGGCGTGTTTTTACAGTTACAGACAAACTTTGCGACGGAGTGAATCCTTTAGAAATATTTCGACAATACGCCAACTTAAGACCGAAGCATTGTAATCATAATATATTTTTTGTCAATTATAAATCAGGAAAGTGTACAGTGCAAGTGGTTGGTGTGCATACATTTGCAAAGATACCTAGCTTAATCGCAAAATACTTAAAATTGCCGAACGAACTAGAGTACACCGGGCATTGTTATCGGCGCACATCTGCAACACTTTTAGTCAATGCCGGCGCAGATATGCTGTAACTACTACAGCACGGAGGATGGAAATCCTCAACAGTCGCCGAGGGTTACATTGAGGATTCCATTCCCAATAAAATAAATGTATCAAAAAGTATTTTAACTGGTTAAGCACTCCGAGAGGGAAGTTTTAGAAATAGTGATGCCGGAGCATCTGCATCTGAAGTTGCATCAACAAGTACCCAAAATCGAAACTTGTCTCTGGCATCTTCTTCGACAGCAGGAATTAATATTAATAATTGCACAAACTGTTCTTTCAATATCCATCTTCGAGATTGATAATTTTGTAGTAATATGATTTAAATAGAGAGTTGTTACACTTCAAATCAGAATACATTTTTTATAATTTTATTTGAATTATGATCGAGTCTGCAGTTGGGAGAGTGGGACGTAGCGGGGGGTAGCAAATAGGTGAGTTCTTACTTTCATAAAAGCGTAGGGGACGACGAAAAAATGTAATATGCACCTCGGCGAAAACTGTCTATTATAGTCGAGCATGCAAATTGCTAGCTGAGGCGCAGCCTCAGCTAGCAAGCAGGCGTCCTTGGTACATAAATAACTATTTTTGTACAACGTTGCTTTAGAATACTCCATAGACATAAAAATAATTGACATATTCAGTTATGAGATTAACCAAAAAATTGTAAATTAATGATAATTAAAATAAAATACCCTATGTCACTTTAAAAAGATAGGTTAGGGATCCTTTTCTAATCGGTTTCATCCTATTGTATTTTTTTTTGTTTAAAAAATTATCGACCCTGTTTTAGTATAAAATTCTTGCCAAAAAGATTCTAAGCAAAGCAATTAATAACGAACCATGTTAACGGAATTTGCATATTATTAGGCAAACAAATTTTTTCAACGAGTTTTATACTAACAAAATGCTGATCGCCCCGGTATTTTATAAACAACAATTTACTGTAGATATGTTTATGTATGAAAGTAAACCTATTTTCTCTATTTATATCTTGTTTTAAAGGCATCATCACACAAGCTGGTTAATTTTGTAACCGGCAGTAGTAGCGCATCGAAAATTCAGTATTCTCCGATACACCCAGCAGCGAAAATGTGTTCCAACAATGTCGACAAAAAAAGTGAAACTTGCGTATTTTTACAACTACCCGAAATTGACAGTTTCAGTTCGAGATCGAGTTCGTTTTCGGATTCCAAACACGGCGGTCATTCTTCCACTAGACGTTTGAGGAAAACGGTATCTTTAGAAGAAATTCTGTTCGAGAAAAGGAGAGAAAAAATGTTCACCAGAAAAAAATCGACAAGACGCAGCACTCAGTTTACACCGCGCAAGAAACACCGAAGAGGTAACGAACCTTTGCAAACTCCCAAGCGATCTTCTAAACATTTGATAGAAAGTGAACTAAGAAGAAACTCGAAATTGTCTTACAAAGATATATCCAAGACGGATTCTTCTTTTTCCCGAAGGAATTCGCGAAGAGATTCTTCTTGCGCGGATAATCTCTCGCGAAAAAATTCTTCTAGAAGAAATTCTTCGCGTAGGAAATCTTCCGAGGTGAATTCGTTTCATGAAGTAACCGAAGAGGAACGGAAAAAGTCCAAAAAAAGGAAGATGGTGGTGATAACGATAATTCTCGTATTTTTCATTTTGGCTTTTATCAGTATTTTGGCAGTGGTGGTTTCTCTGACGCACAGATCGACTGTTGTCGTGCAAGTTCATAATGCCACGAGAAATGTGACGTATTATACTTTCGCTGCTGACCCAAATACATTGTGCAAACAGCATGAGCTCGGGAAAATTTGGTAAGGCAAATCAACAACTACCTAATAGTTTTTGTAAGTAAATATAATTTCCAAGAAGTCTAAAAAATTAATTAATGTCTTAATTTAACAATGCTACGTGATTTTCAACACCGGTTACATGTTTTGCAATGCCTAATCCAACCAAAGATTAGAGAAAATATTAATTTTTTATCAAATGTGTTGTCAAACCTTTGGAGTAATGAAAACCCCCATGCCATTAGTGAATGCTATCATCAATACCAATTCTCTGTGAAATTGTTTAAATCAGTAGCGCACGTACTTATTTACATCTGTATTAAGAAATTTCTTTTAATCATCATATTTTATTCTTCTGAGGTAAAGGATAAGTAGTCATAATACGATATTCAGAATATTTTGTTTTTCAATTTTAACGAGACTAATTGTGGTCGTTAGGGGTGTTAAGGAATTAACGTAGCCCTATGTGTATAATTGCAAAAACAGGTACGTTATTAGTCTATAAATTGAGGATTTGTTTATATCCTAATACATAAGAATATAGGTACTTGTTATTGTTGGTGATTTATATTGTGATCTATATTTTTATTATTTTACTTCAAGAACATTTTCGGTAGTGAAAATGGCGTCAACTTCGAGTTTTGTTCCAGTAGAAGTGGCTCATTCAAAACAAAGTGCGTTTTCTCAAGGAGAAAAAACTATTGTTTTAAATGTTCATAATGCATATGTTGCATAATGCCGAGTGCAGAAACTAAACGAGTGCAAGAAATACACTTTCCAACGAGTTATGTACATTATTTTTCCTACGACCACGTAAAAAATCCTTCAACAAAAGTATTTTTTAAAGTAAAATCACAGAATACACCTTATTCTGTGGTAACATCCAATCAGCCTTGGAACTTCACTATCTGGAGAACAAATTTTCTTTCAAATGCATAACCCAGTAATCTTTTCTTTATAATGTCAATTGAGTTTTCCTGTATACGTAGTATGTATTTGAACACAAATCACAACAAAGTTCAAATATTTTCAAAGTAATGTAATAATAATTGACACAAAGATAATTGTAAACAGAAACACAAACATAACTTCAAAAATCCACATTCGACACATGCACGGAACATAACACAATATAAAAAAGAAGAATAAACTGTTCTTCTTTCTAAAATTGTTTTTATAAAAATAATAATACTGAATAAAAATATGTTTATTTTTTAAAAATTTAAAAACCTAGAAGAAACTTTATTCTTACTTTATACAGAAAAATTTGTATTGGCAATTACAATACAATATTTTACAAAAGGAAGATTTAAAAAAAATAAATGGTCCTTGCTTTGACATTCATGTGTTTTTACTATTGATAAATTTGACGTAAATGTCACAGATCATAGAACTGTTTTTTTTTACTTTTCAATACGTGTATTGATATTAGCTACTTTCTTAAGTACAAACTAGCACTTTCATATGTGGTCGTAGGAAAAATATTTTGCAAAGCGCTTGTATACCTACACAGTAGAAATATGAATGTTATAACACTGTCGTGAATTTTTTAGCAGCAATTGTCTAGTTTGATAAACAAAATATAAGTTTATTGTAACCATATTTAAGTAATTCCAAATGCTGACCACTTTTTGAATTTATAATCTGTGCTTTCCAAAGTATTTTAATATTTATACACAAAAATAAAAAGTTTTACTTTTACCATAAGTAAGGATATTTAAAACAAACAGTAAATAAATTTTATCTACGATCATAGCATAATACAAATTTTATTGATGTGACCGGACATATTGGGATTTTTATATTTTTCCCATTATTACGTTGGCAACAGCTTTCAGTTGCTACGGTGACATAACCAAAAATTCAAACAAACAAAATCACACAATTGACAGCAAAAACGTACAAAGTGAAATTCGTGGGTTTTTAAGGTAGTTTTTTGTGACTGTGACTGAAGAAAATGTCGACAGAAGAGAACGAGATTTCCTGTACGCCACCTGACATTCGCAATATTGCAACAACTACAATAGAAAATCTTCTAAATTTAATTAAATTTAATAGTTTCATGTTTAAAAATAAATTATAACGAACTAATATATTTTTTTATATACTTGATCGTAGATAAAGTATAGTATTATACTCGTAAGCAAAGGTTTCTATCCACTCAAATGATTACATGCAACTTTCATTTTCGTGGATAAAAAATTTCTTTACTTGCTCGTGTAATAATATACTACCTATTATTTATAGACATTTTATGTCTGTAAAATCTTCTTTTCTTATATGCCCTTAGTGCCTTTATATTTACACTTAAAAGCAAAATACCAATGCTTTAACCTTAAACACCAACCCCGAAAACAAGATTATTCCATTTCTTTCACTGGATATTCTTACTTCGATTCCCCAGTTGCTTTTACCCATTTTTTACGCTTCTTATATATATCTTGTAAATAAAAAATAATTTCTGCTGGATTCTTTTCATGTCCTGCGGTCCTTTATACAGATTTTCTAAATATTTAATAATCTTTTTGTCATTTTTTTACCGAACAGAAATTAACGTTTGAAAAACACAGTAGGTATTAATTCTTCGTTAATTAATCGATCTCGTTTACATTTTCTCCAATACAAATAAACATTGTGTTTAATTAATGTTAAGCCGCTTTTAAATTACCAATTTATATTCTTCCTATTTTCGCCGAATAAACTTGTTTTGTTTTTCTATTTTTTTATAGATATGTATTTACAAATTCTCACTTGCTTATACACTAGGTAAACTAAGAATTAAATTATTATTTAAGGATTAAGAAACATGTATACAGAAAAATCCAGAAGCTTTGCTTCTCGGTCTTTAATGAATCCGAGACAACACAATAATACACTTTTTCCTACGACCACATATGAAAGTGCTAGATTGCACACTTATTGGTACTTAAGAAAGTAGCTAATATCAATACACGTATTGAAAAGTAAATATCAATACACGTATTGAAAAGTAAAAAAATATAGTTCTATGATCTGTGACATTTACGTCAAATTTATCAATAGTTAAAACATATTTAGGTATGAATGTCAAAGCAAGGACCATTTAGTTTTTTTTTAAATCTTCCTTGTGTCAAATATTGTATTGTAATTGCCAATACAAATTTTTCTGTATAAAGTAAGAATAAAGAATAAAGTTTCTTATAGGTTTTTAAATTTTTAAAAAATAAACATATTTTTATTCAGTATTATTATTTTTATAAAAACACTTTTAGAAAGAAGAACAGTTTATTCTTCTTTTTTATATTGTGTTTATGTTCCGTGCATGTGTCGAATGTGGATTTTTGAAGTTATGTTTGTGTTTCTGTTTACAATTATCTTTGCGACTATTATTATTACATTACTTTTCAATTAATTTCACCAACTGACCATTTTACTTTTAATTTTTATAGAGCCCACAAAAAAATTAAAATGTCATTTATCTAATAAAGAATTTTGATGTGAATTCCTGAGAAAGGTGGTTATTTGATTTTAATTAATTATATTTCCATGCAATATATAAACTCGTTTAAATCCTAATTTTTAACATGACTAACAATTAAAATAAATTTTATAAATACATTTAAAATATTTCTTATAATAAGAAATATTGGGGTCGTAGGAAAAATCGTGTACACAACGCGTTGGAAAGTGTATTTCTTGCACTCGTTACGTTTCCGCACTCGCCACTACGCGGCTCGTGCTAAACTTCACTTGTGCGTAATACTTCACTTTCCACACTCGTTATGTAATTTACTATTCTACCGTGGCTCATATATAGCATTTTTTCACTACTAGCTATATAACCTATACTGACCTAACCTTATTGACTTATTTTGAAGTAGTAAAGTTGTTCATAATTAACCAAGGTAGAGCTTACCTGATAGCTACATAATAGAAGTACAAGTTTTTTCCATGATTTTAAGATTTCAGAGTGTGAACAGAATAGAAAAGAAATTTCTTTCTATTTTAGGAAATTTCTTGTAATGTTACTCTGTATGTCTATTCGGAGGTTTTCGAGCAGTTTTGTTGTTTTGTATGCATATTCGGAAGATAGAAATAGAAACAGCTAAAAGGGTCTTTCTATGTTTAATTTGTGGTTTCTATGGCACAAAACATCAAAACAAATATTGTTACTGTAAGGTTTATGCCCTAGATACCAAGAATGATAAAACATTTATCAGGATTGCTTAATCCCATAAGACGTACGTTCGCCAAAAAATCGATCGCACGTGACGTCACTGCAGTCCTCGGCCGTATTAAAACGATTTTATGGGAATATTTATTATAATTTATAAGTGTTTAATCTTAAAAATCCAAATAGTGGTACGTTAGTATTACAGAAATCATAAAAATACTGTCTAATTCCTATTATTTCCATGCATTTATATGGTAAACGTTATAATGGACTGCAGTGACGTCACACAGCTGGCGGACAAATCAGCCCGATTAGGCAATCCTGGTAAATGTTTATCGTTCTTGCCTAGATACAGTTTTAGGAAAAAGTCATGAGAGTAGCGTTTGTTGATAGAAAGAAATATTTTTTCTTTGCTATTTATTTTCTATCTCTATCGAGTTACAGAGTACGCGTTCATTTTTCAGTTGGTCTTTTGACAGAAGTTGAAGTAAACCACAGAATTACAAACCACGATTGTATGCTTTAAGTATTCTCTGGTTAAACCCAAGAACCGATAAACATTTACCAGGATTGCCTAATCGGGCTGATTTGTCCGCCAGCTGTGTGACGTCACTGCAGTCCTTCATTATAACGTTTACCATATAAATGCATGGAAATAATAGGAGACAGTATTTTCATGATTTCTGTAATAGTAACGTACCACTATTTGGATTTTTAAGATTAAACACTTATAATTTATAATAAATATTCCCATAAAAGCGTTTTAATACGGCCGAGGACTGCAGTGACGTCACGTGCGATCGATTTTTTGGCGAATGTACGTCTTATGGGATTAAGCAATCCTGGTAAATTTTTTATCATTCTTGGGTTAAACCCTCCGAGCATATATACTAACGTAGAGACAGCGTCCAAATGAGCTTTGTTTTGTATCAGGGGGGGAAAATAAATGTCATATAGTGTCCAGCAATCTCATTGGTCCGTTTTGAATTTGCGTGTCAAGTCGAATTGTCATATATGCCATTATTGTCAATTTGTTTTGCATTTAGAGTTATTTTTACAATTTAATAGTGTTTGGATATTACTTTTAGCCATTTTTTAAATTAATTTGAGTATCTATTATATGGTGAGAGTTTGTGTGATTTGTAAATATAAATATGAAAATGAATCATCAAGGTCGTTTTACAAGTAAATATGCATTAGCGTCTTTTACACTTGTTTAAAAATAGGAAAATGCATAAAGCAAATATACCGCCAGATTATTAAGAATACTGAAAATCTAGAAATGTATGCATTAAATTCAACTTTCTATTTTATAAAATATCTTATGATTTCATGTAAATAATTAATTACTATTACTACTTAAATTCAAGTCTAAAAAATATTTTGTTACATGTTTCAAAATGTATTATAAAGGTATTAATTTCAAACCCCCTAAAAATGATACGACACTGGCTGTAGTGTCTGACAGTTTCCCCTCTGATACAAAACAATCACTATTGCATGCGGTCTCTACGTTAGTATATATGCTCGAAGGTTAAACCTATGTCATAGAACTAAATATAATTTGAGTATTCGGTGCTGATGTGTTTGTTCTTTTCACTTTATTGACAAGCATGGATTGTTTGATTTTTAACAAAATTTTAGAATCGAGATTTTTATTACTTTTAAAAACTAATATTATTTAAATGTAAAATGCTAGTAGTTAAAAAAATACTATTTGAGCCACGGTAGAATGAAACACGAGTGCCGAATGAATTCATTAGTGAACCGATCCAACAGTGTTGGATATTGGCATCCGGTATCTTTCACTCGAGTGAACAATCATTCGAGTGAACCGTCTGATATCACCTTAAAACATTTCCACTTATAATTGAACGTTTTGCTATCAACGTTTACTCTCACTTGTATTATTTGCTATAATCCATGTTTTAGGAGAAATAAAAATCATCATTATTATTTTTAAAATGTTTTTTTGCAGTTCGTAAAGAGAACGAGGAATTTGTGAATTCTCTGAGACACCGGAATTCTTCAACAGCTCATTCCGTCCTTTTGAATCACACGTAAAGTGAGTAGATAGGTAGAAGTAATCAAAAAATGGAAGTATATAAATTAAAAATACGACACTAATTAAAATCGAGTTTCGTTGTAACATCTGTAACAATTTATTTAGTGGAAAATACTGACTGAAATAAATATTTACAAGTCCGGTAAGTACACTTTTACAGTCCGAGCAGTAAGAATTCGAAACTAGTACTGTAAAAGTTTATTGGACGTGTGACGTACATTTTGTTTCATACTGTATCCTAAAGCAGAAAAGTTAAATATTAATATATTCATCTGTATTAGCTATTTTTGAAATTTGCATTAATGTCAAGATAACTAGCCTGTACTCTGTACTTGGCAACTATAGTTTTCTATATTGTTTTGCTGTTGAATTTCATTAAATGTATATTTATACGTTTGAAACCTAACTGAGTTTTTACAAGTTTCTAATATGTTGAAGTCTGTCAAAGCCAAATTTCGTTACAGGATAGTAGTACGTAATGATCGAAATATATTACGTGCTACTCTCCGGTAAAATTCTATTTTCCGGATTGAATTCAAGTACGTAAAGGTATGTTTTAGAGTACAGTTTGAAATAAAATCGTTTTTACCTAGCTTCATGGAAAGACCTGTCATTTGTGACTATTTTATTGCAAAGGAAAACAATAATAGTTATATAACCAACTAGTGTATTAATAAAGACGATTAACAATCGAGGTTGTTAATCCCCATTTCATGTGTTGGTTACAAAACTTTTCCATCGAGTGTTAAATTCTTCACCAAACCAACCAAAAACAAAAAGAATTTTAAGAAATTGTAACAATAAAATAAATAATGAAATACAATGGCAGAAAGTACTAATACAGCTACTTGATTAAAAAAATATTAATGTATGTTTGGTTGCCTACCCCACGGATCATTGTTAAACACAAAGCTTTTGTACAGGTTTGTACTTGTATAAGGAAAATGTATGTTGTGTTGCATATAACAAAATCGTTTATTATTATAAAAAAATTATTCATTAATAGTGATTAACCAACGATTTTGAGTGCGTTAAAATTCATCATAAATGAACGGTCAACGGAAAATAGATATGTTTTAACTGTAATAATCAAAAGAGCAATAACAAAAAGCGGCATCTCTTTAAATGAATAAAACTATTATTGGACCACAAACATTTGTCATTTGTTTATCATTAATTATTTTATTTCAAATTAATAAAACGCAGTCATTCAAATGGCTGTTTTGATAAAATAACTTGAAAATAGGTCGTATGTTGTTTCGAACGGCAATTTTGTTTGTAATAAAATTTTAACGGAGCTTTAATGTAAACCTAATCATATTTTTATCTGTTTTTATCGTGAGCTAGAGAAATGCAAAACACATCGAACCAATGATAAATTTTACCTTAAAATATTGACTGACGACTCGTTAGGACGTATATTGAGATACAGGGAAATAAAAACGCGAGTAAACCGAGTATTTTTTATACGTAAAAGGCGTAAAAAGTAGTTTTTGTGTTTTTAGGTTAAGTTGTTGTTGTTATTATAGAGTAATTAATCGAGTTCCAATTTTGTTTTTTATAAATTAGATACCTGCTTTAAACAGTATTGGATAAAAATAAATCAAATATTTTAGTAATTATGTCAGTATGGAATACTGGAATCTAGATACCTAGGTACATAGGTGTAAAAATACAAATTTTGAAATAAATATATAAATTCACCAATAGTTGAAGATATAAAAAGGTTAAAGGAATACCTATAGGAAAACATTGAATTACAAAGACTTCTATCAATATTTCAAGTAATTTTTAACATTTTTTAACTATTTCTGCCATTTTCATAATCCTTAAGTACATACCTATACCCAAAATGTATTTTCAAAATCCTTTATTTTTTTAGAATCGAATACATGTTTTGGTTATATTTTGATATGAATCCAGAAAATAATGGAAAATTTTGTTTTTAGAAATTCCAATATCATCAGTGAATGTGATTCATTTTTTTAACAAAAGATAATAGCCGGGCTTAAAAAATCACGTCTAACATTAGCAGCTGTCACTGACATGGGAAAAAATGAACAATGGTGGGTATACCAAAATTAAAAAAAAAAATAACAATCGGACTATCCAAAGCAGCGAAATTGAAAAAAATCAATTATTTTCTGAACACACCTCGTACGTTTGTCCCGTTAATAAAAGATTATTTACTACACCTTGTCCAGTCTCCAGTCTGGTCGCACTTTCTTCGTTCGTTTGCTACTGTCAATCAGTATGTTTATTCACTGTACTTGGTAAATATTGAAATTTGTATGGCGCTAGTTATTACAAAAGATAAATAAATGCTTTAAGAAAGGTTTCGTAATTAATTTTATATCAAATACAACTCGTAGACTTAAAAATATAAATTGTAAACTTCAAACGAACATAACTACTCATGCTGAAATATTTTATATGTTTGCAAAATTGCTCGCTGTTGCCGCGTTCAAATGGGTTTATCAGGTGAAATATTGATGTTCGCTCACCTGTGACATTACCGTTTCTGGTTTCTGCAATGTATCAAACATTTTAGAACAAATAAATAGTTCAAATTTATTAAAATATAAAATTCTACTTTAGTACTGAGGTATTATAACTTCAAAATTAAACTCTTTTACTAACTAAAATCACACTAAAGTTTTGTTTGGGCTATCACACAACCCTTTTTTTATTATCTGTATAACTATCCTAGCGAAATATTGTAGTCAAATAAAAAGAAGGATATTAGAAAAATATCATTTTGACATTTCCTAGATTCTAATACTATTTTAAATGCTTGGCAACATAGTCCCGTTCTGACATCTGTGACGTGCAACCAGATTTAAACTGGTCAAGGTATACATGTCATCAACACTAAAGTAAACTTAAATTTTAATGAAATAGTTGCTTTATTTTTATCCAATAGTGTATATCTGTTAATACTAATAATCATAAGACATTTTACATGTTCTATTATTACCTTAAATGAGTATTTCCATGGTAAAGTGTATAATTCTAACCTAAAAAATGTTAACGCACAAATAACTTACTGTAGATATTCCTTCTACTTACTCACTTTCCAAGATAAATTACCTTATTTTCATAGCCTCTTTCATTTCTTCAAGCAAATCTTTTAACAGAATTTAATATTGGTCTTGTCTTATCAAGACCATGAAATAACCAACTGTACAAGGTATGATCTTACACATGAGTCAAAATAACTGAGGTAGGTAACTGAGAAAATAAAAAACAATCTCCATTTTTAATCCGTTCTTTAATAAATAATTAATACTTATCCGGAGTTACAGTTGACAGAAGCAAACATGAACCCTGGGTGGGCATGGCCTTGTCGCTGTAGTTGTATTTTCATCTCACTTATGCAGCCACTAAAATTGATATTATTGTAAACATTGGCTCGTGATTGGCTGATTGTGATAACCTTGAAATTAGTTGGCATATTTTCCGCGGACCATGTTTGCTTCTGTCGACTGTAGATATATTTGGCGTAGGTAATAATAATGTCAATCAGGAAAAGTTCAACTGAGTTCAACAGAAATAAATCCTTTTATTTTTGTTAGTTTCCTAAAATGGTAATTTTTAAGAAATTGTTGCAAAATACCTGTTGCCGTTCAGACAAATTTAATTTAAATGCGGCAAAAATTTGTTCTAGACATTTTTCAGAATATTGATAAATATAAAAGAAATCTTACCTACCAAATAGCGGAAAAAGTTGAGATCCGAGACTGTTCCAACGTTATACCTTTAAAAAAATTACGTTAAAAATACTTTTTAGTTAAATAAAAAAAGTTTTTTTATTTTTGATTTTACAGACACAAAAAATTATAATTTTTATTCCACTTTTAATCAATACCTCATAAAAAGTGGGGTGGTTTTATTTTAGTTTCATACCTACTATTGTTAAAAACCGAATGAATGTTCGTGCAGTAGTTTTTGAATTTTTAGCAAACGGCAAAAGTGAAATAATAAAATTGTACTTAATTAAAACGTTTTCAATTCCTTATTGTTAATTGTAATAAGATCTCCAACAACATTTAAAACTTGTAATACGTGAATAAATGAAACGAATATCCGACCAGAGACAACCACAATTCTGATCCTACTTTGCATTTGAAATTTTAAGCTCCAGCTTGAAAAAATTTTCGAACTTGACGAATTTCGTCCAGTTGAGTATCATACTTTAAAATGTTGGTGTTCTGCATTAAGACTGTACAATCTATTCTAACCTCAAATTTCTTTAATAACTAAGCAAAGGAAATACCGTAACATTTTTAGGGGTAGGTACATACATTTATATAAGATGGGTAGGTACCTATTTATGGTTTTAACATGCTCATGTATGAATCTACCCAAACACGAATAAATATCCGAATTTAATCACTTGTTGTGATACGTACACTCACCATACAGAGTGGAACAGCCAAATGGAATAAATTCAAAACGGGGGCATGTTTAATAAAACGCTCGCACCCGTCGATTTATATTTCTAATGAGTTTATTTTGACATTAATTTTTGTATATACAGGGTGTGTTATGTGAACAGGCCCAATATACCAACTTTATATTTTCAAATACAATACCCTGTATATTATTTATTTGTTTTATTATTCAGATTAACTGTTACTGTTTCGTAAATGTTAAGAGTTTTAAAATTTATTGCAGAAACTTGCTAGAACACACTTAAAACTATTTACTATTTATTCTTTATTATAAGATTGTAAATACTAAACTATTGCTGCTGCCTTTTTTACTGAAAAAAAACTAAAAATAAATTAGTTTTGCTTACTTTATTATAAGTGTAAAACTTTGTTATTGAGTTATTGAGTGAGAATTATTATTTAGCTCTCAACCAAAATAAAGTCATGCACCCCCGCTTTAACAAACTTATATATCCTGATCCAGTAAACCCACAAATCTCAGCGAATATGATATAATTTCAACAAGATGGAGCACCACCCCATTGCTACATTCATGTCTGGTAGTATTTCAATCAAATATTTTCAAATCGATGGATATAGAGATTATTTACTTAGTAAATAATCCTTAAGATATGTTACCTAAAAAGAAGATTAAAAAGAAAGAGGTTATTGTTATTGTTATTGTTTACAGGGCTATGAAAACTTTAGACAATATGTGTATATATGATAAGTAAATTTTCCTTGAAGTATTACCCAGTATTACCTAAGAAGGAATTTTAAAAAGAAATCATTGTTTATATTGTTTTTATATTTATTAATAATTATTCTGTCCTTTTTATTTTTAACATGGATGTAAATGCAAATACTATCTATATTCGTAAGTATTTAATATTTAAATTCTCATAATTGTAAAAATAATATATTTTATTTCTGTAGTACAAGAAGATGTACCTATATGATGGTCCAGTAACAGAAGTTCATTGGACAACTAATAAAACAAAAATATTAATTCATTAAATTTATTGTACCAACCCTTACTTTTTTCAATCAAAGAGTTTTTTATTATTCTTATTAATTCATTACTACAGTGAATATAAACCAAAATTAAGAACCCAAGAAATAAAAAACATGAAAAAGTTGTGGGAAGTAATTTCAGAAAAGATGGATGGACCATCACCTGCACAGTGTGAAAATAATTGGAGAGTGCTTATAAAAAACATGTTGATAATCAAAAAAATACAGGTAAAGGCAGAAAATATTTTGAATATCTGGAAGAGATGAATAATATTTTTAAAGGCAAAGGAAACCTGTTATTTTGTTATCAAGCTCTATCATAGATACTAGAGGTGCTGAAGAAATGTCAGTGGTAGATATCAATGATGAAACTCTACCCAACCCTTTGCTGCTATTATCAAGTTCTATGCAATCAGCTAAGGTTAAAAAAAACGAACCCAAAAAGACAATCCAATTTTTAATAAAAATATCATTTTAGAAAATATGAGAAAAGATATAAAGGAATATTATACTGAACGGATAAACATTGAGAATGAGAAGTTAATTCTCTTGAAAGAAAGAAATGATATTTTAAAGGTAAAATATCTTTCTATAACAAAATAAAAGTGAAAATAGTTTACTTAAATTTTAAAACAATTTTATGTATTTTATTTATACTTAATATAGAATTTAAGTTATGTAATGTTATTTTATTGTTTAATAAACAAAAACATTTTATTTTAGTAAATATTTTATTAAATGAGGAAATGAAGATAACTTTGTATAACTAAGTAATTAAAGATTAGCATAAAATATTCACAATTCTATCACATACATTTTCAGCGAGATCCTCTCCGTCATTATTATCATTTTCTGGATCATGCTCATCATTTAATTCAAATTTTTCTTCAATTGCCAAATTATGTAGAACACAAGTGGCTCTAATAAAATGAACTATAACTGTTATGTCCTTTAATTTTGTATGGTATAACAGTCTCCATTTTTGTTTTAAGAGACCATTGTATTGTTCAGTATAAATTCTATTGGATGAGTGTTGAATATTGTATTTCACTTGAGCTCTAGTTAACATCTCTCTATCAGGAAAAGGAGTTTATAAATTATATATTAAGGAATATGCTTAATCCCCTAATATGTGAAAAATACTACATTTTTCTTCCAAAGTTTCACCAAGATCTGATGTCCTAAACACCTGAGCATCATGAACTGATCCAGGGTATCCAATAAATATATCCTTTCTTTTTAATGTGTTGTCACATACAATTTGAGCCAAAAAGAATAATTAAGTAATAACTGAAAAAAGAATATTAAACATGAATAATTTACCTGAATTGAATAATATTCATGTGTTTTTCAAACCAATGTGATAACAAAACAAATTGTTGGTAAAACTAAGCCCGCCAACTTACGACGAAATAGTAAAATACATTGTACATGAAGTATGTCTAGAATGTTTTAATTAATCCAAAAATTAAATAATATAAAAGATGTTGTATTTGAAAAAACAACGTTGATATTGATCTCTTGACAGCCTTGTAGATATATAAAAATATTGATAAAACAATCTGTTTCGAATTTAACTAATTTGGCTGATCTACACTGTATTTCCATCACTTCCTATTGTTAAATAATTACGAAGACATCCATAAGAACTAAGTAAGTAATTGTTGTTGAACGTTCGTTGTTATTGTGACTGTATATTTTGATGTTAAAATATCGGTGTCAGATGTGTTAAACAAAAACTATTGTAACTATGGAAAAAATGTAACTGTAAGACAATCAAATGTATTCATTGTTATTGATTAAAAATGTATATTTGAAGTAAGCATGTGTGTGAGAAAAAAATAGTAAAAATAAGGCAGTAGCGTTACGGGAATTTTTTCAGATGAATATCCCTTTACAATAATTTACAGTAAATTTAATGTGTATAAATATTGGGTTGTAGTAAAGTACAGGAAATGATGCTTAAAAGAGGTTAAATCTCGCAATTCGTTGATCCTACATGGATTCACTTAAAATTCAGCATTAATTATCCAGATCTCGACAGATTTTTATCGCTACTATCAGGTTTTGTACTTGGAATAATTAACCCAAGCAACCAAAAGACGTCCATACGACGTCATAATTTAGACGTAATGACGTCATTTTTTGACGTCCCTATGACGTACTCACGACGTGAAAAAGTCACATGATTTTGACGTCATTTGGTGACGTCCCCACGACGTCATAATTTAGACGTAATGACGACATTTGGTGACGTCTCCTCGACGTCATATTAAGACATTATATACACAGTTCTAAATTATTTATAGGATTTTAAAAATGTATAGGAGAAGTTATTAATAATAATAATAAATTAGTAAATAAAAAAATTTTATTCTCAACTCATAAAAATAAAACAAAATCATACATTATAAATCAAATAAAAATACATAACACATAAAATACATATATTACAGTATCAAATATAAAAATATTTCATAAAATGTAGATATTACAAAAAAAATACACATTAATTATTTTCCGATAACAACACGCTTAGTTCATCGATGAATAAAAGCACATGCCTCAACTTGTACATCTAAACAAAAAGGTAGCCATCTTTTAAAGGTGATTATAATTTTTCATTTCTGTCTATTTTATTGAGGATGAGCATAGTAGAATGTTTGATATTGTATTTCTTAATAAAAATCTTAGAAAACTTACTTTTCTTTCTACTTCCTGGGATAACTCTCCTAGCCACAACACAACTTGCACAATTCACGTTAACTTCACAACATATAACAACTACTTCCATCAAGTCGTTGTTTCACGTGTGCTGTTGTTTCACTTGTCAAAAATAACGGAAACGGAAAACACTCCAATGACGAGGAATGTATACAATGAAGCGGGAGATTTAAACAAATCTGTCACTCCGAATTCCAAAGTAAAATATACGTATAGAGGATTAATCACGAATGTGGATACTATCTAATAAAATAAATTATGTAAGATACAAATCAATCAGAGTGTAGGAACATATTTAAATCAATTATATACCGGGGTAGGGGAAAAATTGTGTGTTGAAATCTGCATCCGTAAGAGAATGTATGTGTTACGATATGCATTTCTATCGCTGGTATACTGTGAACACACGGTGTTGGAAGGCCGAATCAAATCTTTGGCTAACATTTTTTGGAAAGATAACTTTTTATTAAAGTCACGAAACAGACGTTATACCGACGTCATTAATAAGACGTCGTTACATCGACGTCGTACCAACGTCTATACACTGACCTATGACGTCTGTGACCAAATATCACCAAATAAGGACGTCGCCACGACGTGATGTTTAGTCAGCTGGTTACCTGGGAACTTTCATAATTCAAGAAAGATCAAGTTGGTACATTCCACAAAATATATAATTTCCTTATAAAAAAGATAACATAATTTCACTTGTCACTTTGCTTTTATTTATACTATTTTTTTACACCAATATCGTTCTCGTTTTCAAATGGTAGGTATGTGTCATTTTGGAAACTGTTCAATATTTTAATTTTTACTACTTTTAGGTCCGCTTGCACAAACGCTTGTTAAAGTTCTGTTAGCTAACATTCAACAATCTGTTATCTTTTGACAAGTGTATGTACAACGATAGCGCGTGCGTGGGCATTTCATGTTTATTGATTTTTAGATGAAGTTGACGGTGCGGTGTTGTCGGCTTAAATAATTTTTCCCTTAAACCGAATAATTAGATTTTAGTTTAGTTAATTTGATAATAAAAAAACGAACTTTAATATTTATATATAGTTATAAATGGACTTTTAATGCCAAAACATATAAATAATAAATAATTTTCTTGTTTTGATGATAATCTGTGATTTTAGTTTTTTAATGTTTTCAAAGGAATGAAAAATATACATCGTGAATTAAAAAACAGTATTAAAAATAGAAATGAAGAGGTTTGTTTTTGCTATTCAAATTATATATTTAGTACATATTAAAATCTCTTGTTTTAATAGTAATTTGTAATTTTGATGAACTAACTATATTTACTGATAAATTCAAACCCAATAAACCATGAAAATAATTAAAAATATCTCTTTAAATATCATTATGTTAAGGATCTGGTTAATTCAGTAACAAAACATAAGTAACGAAGTCCGTTTAAATTTCTAAACATATAGAATTGTGACAACGTCGACTAACTAAATTATTCTTAAAAATACAAATAGGCGCATGCGCCTCATGGGGATGTAACTTTTACCAATTGAACATAGACTTAACATGTTGTTAAGCTACAGCGGTTTTTCAAGCGTTTATGCAACCGGCCCTTAGTCAATAATTAATTGATTCGTTTGGTTCTAATGCTGGATTTATTAACTTGAGGTTCAGATTTCGTTCCCTCAAATTTATAAATTCATCTTAAACATTTTAAATTTACACCAATGACAAAAAACAAAAAAAAAATTGTGTGATAATTTTACTCAAAATGTTATACATGGCTCTAGTTTTACAAAAACAAAGATAATATTTGTAAGAAAATGTTTTAAATTTAAAATCGATGTAAATGTGTAAAATAAAAACATACTAAAAACAATGTCTTATTTATTTAGTTTCCTGTAGTATAATGTTCATTGAATTGTGTTTTATACTTATAAGCACCCCTCGAAAATTTTGAGTTTAGTGCTATCATAACTGACCCTTAAAATAAATATTGTTAATGACAAGGAAACCCTTGAATCAAAATTTAAAATAATATCATTGTACAGACATAGTAGGACAATCCTTATGGTAGATAATTTTGAAGCTCTGTACGCCCGTAACGTGGTGGTACCTGGCGACGAATAGAGTAAATATACAAAATAAATTACAGTTTTTGATCGCAAAGGAAATAGGGGTTGTTCGATAAATTTATTACTTAGCCGAATTTCTTCAGGGAGATGTAGGCGTAAAACTTTTAGCCAATGCATTTTAAATGGAATGATTTTTTTTAATACTGAAAAAATGAGTCAGTATTTTTAAAAAATTTAAACATAGAAAGAAATATTTTAGAGAGCACAACAATTGCAATTACCCCTATAGAAAATAGTCGAATTTAGTTTCTGACGCACCACCATCTACCAAATATAAGTAAAATTAAAATTTATTTTTAAAATTAGGACCAAGTATTATGCAATAGATATAGATGTTTTTCTTCAATTCAATTTGTTGAAAAAAATCAAATAAAAAATTCAATATTCAAATAGCATGTCAAATCACTATTTTGACAATATGTCACTGAGTTAGGTTATGTGACGTCACTTGCTTGCATTCTGATCTGTGATACATTCATCTGAGTTCATAAATATCAGCCACATACATTTTTTGCAAATAAAAAACTAAAGTGCGATTAGATTTACAATTTATCAGCGATTTATATAACAGAATGGGTTACAAATGGTTTGCAGTTTTAAGTTTTACAAATACGTCGGTAAAAACTGTGGAAAAACTATTTGTAAGTGTTCCAAAAAATGTTAAAGTGTTTCGAAAGTAGTTAAAACTTTTTCGGAGGTCTCCTAAGGATATATCGAATAGTACAAATATTACAACTATATATAATTTTTCACTTTTTTATGTTATAATTTAACACTAAAGTATTACTATTTTTACGTTTGTTAATTCCGACGCATAAAAGTTGAAATGGGAATGTCCCTCCCATAGAATATCGATAAATTAATTACCTTTATGAAAGTACCAAAATAACCCTATTACCAAATTTTAACTCTTGATTTACAGATTTTTGTAAAAAAATTGATAATTAAACTCGGGTATTTAATTTTTAAAGCGGGGTGTTCTTGGTGATATATGTGGCAACAGAGCATTTAATATTTACTTTATGTATGAACCATAACTATACTGCATTTTTATTATATTATAAAATACTTTCTACTTCAATATTATTTTAAATGTATTATTTGGTCTGATAATATCAGACGGTCTCCTACAGAGAAAAGAAACTTGGCCAAATAGCCCAGACAGCTCAGGCCACAAATTATACAAAATAAAAAGAAGAAAGTCCGATTGGATAATGGTTTGCTTAGGTATGTTTATTTACTTTTCTTTGTTGGTGTTTTAGTTTTGTTTTTATATTTTGTTAGTGATTTTATTATTTTGGACAGTATAGACATATTATATGAAAACTTTTAATTTATTACTTCATTTAAGTATTATTAGTGTTTTGAATGTATATTTACGTTATTTTTATTTCGCTGTTGCTGCGCTGTTGCCACATTTAACACCAAGAACACAACGCTTTAAACTTTAAAAACAACTACTTTATAAAGGAATATTTTGAAAATATTAACTAATTTGAAAGTTTCATGAATCTTTCATAAACCTTAGTTTATTAAATACTAGGAATTAATTAAAATAATAAAAAAATAAGGGACTTCCCCATTGTTTATGAAAAATATTCCCACCATGATTGCGTCTACTTGGTGCCGGATTCTGCTGTGTGCTTTTACAAAACCTTTTTGCTTTATAAAATAGCTTTATTCCGGTTTGCAGTTATCGTTTTCAAACTATCCTCAAAATGTCAGAAGCCTGCGCACAGGGAAATTCGAACAATTTTTTACAAGCAGGTGATGTCATCAAAAACTTAACCAATCAGGAGCATTTTATGTCGCGTGACAAACACTTTAATTGATACATTTTTATTTTCGGATTTTTAAATAAATAAATTGTTATTTTCAACTTACCTTAACAAATAAATAATCAATTCTGAAATCTTAATTTATGCTATTGACAGTAATTGACAATTTATTTTTTGCATCGTTAAATAGCCTACTATGAAAATGTGTTTCCGTACTACATTTTTTCTTATTCATTTTCATTATACGAAAATATTTTATAAATACGTTAGTGTTTTAAGAAATTGTTTTTTACGTCAAAGTTTAACAGTTAGAGTTAAATTATGTATAGAATTAGACTTCCAATTAACTAAATTTAAGGATTTATGTTTAATCCATCTGTTAAGTAAAACTTCCCAAAACAATTAAATTCAAATAACCCACTTGTAAGATCTGAACTGAAACATTTTGGTTAATAAATTTGAAAATTCGGCAGACTACGCAACACGTGAAAACGTCCTTCGATTTGCCCGCGCATCCAATCAATAAAATAATTTTCCTTGTACGGAAAAACGCTGGTGACAATAAAGACAGTATTAAGTGATTTTTCAGAAGACATTTGGGTTTGAATTTCATCAGATTTTTTAAAACTAACAACAGTAAGTGTTTATTTTCTTAACTGTACTACCTATTTATATCATTTAGAGGGTAGGTACATGAATGCAAATAATCTAAAAAGATACTTTTTTAAAATAATTTAAAAATTTAAATTATGGTTATGTTTATATAAATAATTTTTAAAGGAATACTATTTTACAATTTTTAAAAGATTTATTTCAACTAACAATGAAATAATAGTTCTCTTATTTCAAAAATATAATAAATATATACGTGATATTACTGTTTGATCAATGGCGTATGTTCAGAAGGATACAAAAAAACAAAAACAAGAGTTTGTTATGACATAGTAAAATAAAAATTTTAGTTACCGTCAAAATAATTTAAAATATTAACTTAAAATCTCACTAGAGCTTGAGTTATTGGAAGATATATTTCCTAGACAAGATTTTTTTAATTATACCAAGCATTATAATTAGTAATTAATTTTTCTACGATCCCCTATGAAAACTACTTCTAACACACATCTTTGACACTTCGAAAATTAGTAATATCATAGCATTCACAAAAATAAGAAAAAAACAAGCACATGTTTGATATTTTTTTAAAAAAATACAGAACGTAATAATTGAAAGCAAGATTAATAAATAAAAACTATTCATTTTTGTGAATTAATCACTTTGGTTTGTTCAATTTGATCAGGAAATATAATTTGGTAACGTAAACGTCAAATTAATACTTTTATAAAAAATATTGTATGGGTTGCTTGACCTATGCAACCAAATATACACATAGGTATGCAATTTCAGTTTCAGGTTATTACTTATAAAAGTGTGATTTTAGCTTTGAAATTTCAATAAGTGGTTTTTGGGTTAACTGTGGGTATAGCAGAACCAACAAAAAAATGGAAAATTACAGGATTTAAATGTAAATAAAAATGCATTATTCTAGCAATAGACACCAAAAGCGTTTTTCACATGGCGAGTTGGCCAAATATTTAGCATATGTTAGAAGATATCTAGATCTCCAATTATTTGATGTATTAACCAACAGCTGCCTTACAGACAGGGATCTATATTCTTGCATAGGCGGACGATCTGGCCTTCCTGGTGGAAGGAAGAGTCTGGAAGCTGAACAAAAAATCAAAGTTACTGCATACATACATAAACTTGAATTGGCCACTATAAAAATCCCAAGGAACCTTCGCTGACATGCCTCTGTAAACATATTATTAGGAGAAAATGTGGTGAGATAAACCAGAGAAACAGATCAAAAATAAAAGTCATGGAGATGGACTACTAGAGACGATACTGTTGGATCACTAGACTTGATGGAGTAAGAAACAATGAGGTGGACAGAGATGGAAATTGACCTAGATATAATCGACACAATCGAAACCAAAATATTAAACTGGTATGGACACTTGCAAAGAATGCCAAACGAAAGATGGCCATAGAAAGGAATGGACTCCACAAACAAGGAGAAAACGAGAAAGACCAAGACTCTTGTGGAGAGATAACGTAGAGGAAGCAATGATTACCAGAAATTAGGATGCGAGAAGCGGCATTAGCCGTAAAAAAATCGTTTCATGGAGGTCATTACAAAATTGATGCCTAAACTAGGAAGCCACAGATTCTGGCAGGAAAGATTGCTCTGTGAAGTCGTACATGGATCCATAAGTTAATCTCTTTGAAAAGAGTAGCTCTTCTTAGGAGACAAGAAAGATGGACTTGTGAGGATACAAAAGCAACATGGAGGGAGGGTCATTCCTTCTTATCGGTTCAAGGCGCTTTAAGGACTAGGGAGTCTGAAGACGATCTTCGTGTCCTAGGTACAAGGTAACAGATAGCCGTTAACACTCAATATGGAGTTGTCGTCGTAGGTGGAACCTTGTAAGAGAGACTTTGAGGTATACACTACAGACCACCTGACCTCTTAGTTGGTAATATGAGTAGGAATAAGGTAACTTAGGAGTTTGTTGTAAAAGTTTGCAAAAGGAAACGAAGGATAGGAAGAGAAACGGGTAAAAAATAGTAATGTAGTAAGGGGAACTGAAGTTGTAAGCTATGGAGCTTGGTTCCGGTTTTATCTGTAGTGAAAGGATTACCGTGGATTGTTCCCCAGATTTCAGGATGAATATAAAGTAGACTCACAAGCAGATTTTTTCATAAAAAAGGGATTTGTAAGGTTTAATAGCATTGGTTCAAAATATATTTGCTTAAGACATTTAGTTATTATTACCATTTCTGGCTCACCACTGAAGAAAAATGATGAAAATAGATGTAATTAATAATTTAATAATAAAATTAAAATTTAATAATAAAAGGTGTAGGCATATGATTGCTTTTCCAAAAAATAAACAGAAATTGTTAGAAAACTACTAAGACCACTGTATTTATTACATTTATAAGATTTTTCCTTAATTATTTCCCTCAGGATATAATTTTCATAAAAGATATATCCAATTTTGAACCCACCATTAACAGTTTTTACAAGGTAGTAGTATAAAACCTGTTAATATAATACTAGGTACATTATATTTTTTAACTTAAATATTTTTTGGTTAAAATTTGGTTTTATTACTTTTAGGAAATGCCCACTAAAACAGACAATCCAACTTTTGGATACACGTATCACTTACCCACAGGAGGATGGTCGGCAAAAATTCGAAACATTTTATCACAATTTTCTGATATTTTTAGTGAATTTGATAAGTACATTGCTCCTGCTTATCATCATGACCGTTGTGAAAGGTAAAGTATGTTTAAATGTACTAAGCTGATAAAATATTTTGGCTGGAGATTGTAAATAACCTTTGTTAGAAGCCAATTTCAGATCTATAAATGTTGAGAGCAGGATTTAAAAATTTAAGTTTTTTGTAAAATTAAATAAATTTGGGTAGCAGTATCATTTTTATCACATTTTTAAAATCTTTATATAAAACAAAAAATCAGGATTGTATTATAGAAATAGAATTATTATGGGGTGACTGAACCGGTTTTCGGACATATAACTACTTTTCCGCATTGAACACTCAATAAAAAAGTTATTTGTGCTTGAGCCAAATTTTTGTCTTCACAAATGTATTTTTTGAAGTTTGCAGAATGTATGGAGACCAAGAAGAAATATTAAAAATTAATTATTTTATGAATTATGCCCATTTAAAGCCAAAAAGTCAATTTAACCAGTTTTCAGACACCATGGACAAATTGCCAGACGCTGGTGCACTATTTTTCGGACAACGTGTCGAAAAGCAGTACTTTTCGATACCTACCAAAGTTAAACAATAAAATTGCAAAAGGGTAAAACAAACAAGGCATTATGAAATTGAACATTTTTATTATAATTTGTAGTACCTTAATAATTCAAATCCTTTGCAAAAATTAATCCTTGTGGCTATTTGATTCAAATTTTCAGGGCGTTTCTGCCCTGCTTTCCGCTCTTGCTTCATGGAAGAGTCATATGTGATTTATGGGGGTAATGTTGCTCCTGATGCATTGTAAGGTATAAGAACAGTGATGTTTTCCTTCTCCTTGCTGGACTTAATCACGTATGCATTTTCCATCCTTTCGGTCCGAGGACTTTTCCAGTCTTAGGGCACAAGTAAAACCCTGACTCGTCCGCGTTAAATATTCTACTTGGATCTTCTAACATATCTTGAAAATTGTTGTCCTCTATATACTTTCGCAAAGCACAGAACCACGATCAAATGGACTCTTCTGTTATTAAAGCTCTTGCTTGATTGATACCCTCTGTCTCCCTTTGAGAAATTTCGGGATGCCTTTTCAAAAAGCTACAGCTACCATCAGATCAGATTTCGAGATCGGGAAGCCACGTTTTGCTATATTTATAGCCCAGTCTGCACTTTTCTTTTCTTCTTCAACAGTTAACAATGGTGGGGGTCCAGTTTTTTTCTTTTCAGCTGGAGATTTTCCAGTAAACTTATCGTGTATGGTGGTTCTGGGAATACCTATTTGAATTATTTTTTATATTTAGGCGATAGTTAAGTACTTACCATAACGTTTGCTTGCTTCCCTTAAACTTATTCCCGTCTCTTGAATTGCCAGTAGGGCTGTTTGAAGTGAAACATTGGAATAAGTACAAAATTACGGTTTTTGATTTCAAAAAATTTTTCGGGTTCCCTTTTTTTGCCGATTTCGTTTTCTCCATCCAAAACCACCCTTTTTAGGTATAGGTAATGCTGACTTGGTTTAATTTTAAATAAAGTGAATCCAGCGAAAACCAGTATTTTTCGGACACATATGAAAGCAATGGAAATCGCATATAATTTTTGTGCGTCTGAAAAGTACCGTTTTTCGGACACCCAAGAAACGAGTGCTACATCTTCCTCGTAACTAAGGAAAAATGCGTCCGAAAACTGGTTATCCTATTCTTCATATATAAGCGAATAATGGGAGCAAGGCGTACAAATATAAAACTAGTGCATCTATTAATAAAGGACAGATAAAAATTTTACGTCACGCACCGGTTTTCGGACACATTGTCCGAAAACGCGTTTTACTTAATTTTCCTAGACCAGTTTGCCGGACACATAATTCCAGAGGTTAGAAACCAAAAAGGTACCATTTTTATGTATAAAACTGACGCTAACCATTATCTAATCATGCAGAATTGATATAGCGATAATAAAATCATTTTTACAATATTTACTTACTATTTCCCACTGCCCTTCCCACTACACTTTTCCTTCAACAGGTTGTACATCAGCACACATGCTAAACTCCGGCCATCTTAGAATTTATTATTTGTCTTTTTCTGTTACCAAAAGCTGCACCAAGGCTGCAGTTAACAGAGAGATGACGAATGCAACTTATGATAAATTAAAAAAGGAGAAATAGATAAAGGTTTTACTATTTTATTCTGTTTTTGTGGAAAGTGTCCGACAAGTGGTATTGTCTGGCAAACCGGTTCAACCACCCTACCACCCTGTATCTCCCTTATTAGCCACATTCTATTAAAGCACAATTTTTTTTAATTTAGGTCTGTACAAATGCGTTTATATTCCATGCACAAACGGGAACTATGTGCTGTATTTATGACATTTTTTATTTCATTTGGTTTAGGGATATTTGTAGGAGTTGCAGGTAAGTCAATTTTAACAATTATTTATATTATTCATAAGTGAGTTTTCTGGTATGTGTGCAGGTCCTCCGATTACACTGACCACCGTGGTAGATGGGATTTCTTTGTTGCCAAAATATAACGGAACCAATTCTGTATCTAGTAAAAGTATAGCCACTGGTCCTTTCACTATGAAAACGCCAAAATTGTCGACTTATTCACAACAATTGTGGATTATAGCTAAATTATCGATAGAAAATTTAGATGGTAAGAAAAAACTTTTTTAATTTACATATTTTTTCCGTCGGCCGTTCAAATATGATTTTCTATTAATAAACGATTTTATTATATGCAACACAGCATACATTTCTCTTATACAAAAACTTTGTGTTTAACAATGACTCGTGGTGTAGGCAACCAAACATACATTCCTATATTTTAAAATCAAGTATCTGTTATGTCACCGTATACCATTTTTGAAAATTGTTTCTGAAAAAGATGGATATTGATGTAGAGTTTAATTAAACGGTCCACGGAAAAGTATTGTTTTGCTGTTTTGTTGGTTAAATGACTATTAATTAATTTCATCAAATCTTTAAATTTTTAGGAGAAATTATTGACAAATTATTTGGGGTATCAATATCTATATCAGGGTTGTCGGAAGAACATAAACCAGTATCGGTGCTGGATATTAATAATAACAATAGGTGAGTAAACAAAATAATTGCCAATAGTGGCATATATTAGAAATTCGAAACAATTTGACTAGTGACACTTATTGGCCCAAGATTTTCTCTATTGTTATGATTGACTAATTTTTTATTTTAAGATCTCGCCACTTAAAATGCGAAAAACATTGCGACGAATTCGTCGTGACACATTTAGGATATTTAAATTTCAATCATTATATTGTTACTGTCAAGTTTTATGGGCTTGAAGCGTTTCATCTAAGATACAACATCAACGAGCTATTGTTTTACGTAAGTTTTAATGATTATGGACACCTTAATGTTATTTGAAATGCTGCAAAGCTTTTTTGGTCCTCTAACACGACGCAAGCAAATTTTATACCTACTTAGCAGATCCTATACTCCTAACCTAACCTAACCTAACCTAACCTAACCTACCTTAGTAGGTACTCTTCTATAAATATTTTTTATGTTAAATATTTAAACAGTATAGGTTTTTGACGTTGTTGTATCGTACAAAAAATATTGTAAATACCGTTTTTTATGTTTCAGTTTAAAACTTACAACCCAGCTTTTACACAAATAGAAATATGGTTTAGATTTATGTTCTTAGTATCAACATTTATTATCACTGTAAGTACATTTAATATTGTTATTGCCATTTTCTATTTTAACCTAAAATTATTCAGATATGGTACCAGAACTCATTGAGAAAATATCCCATGTGCAATTGGTCGATAGAACAGAAGTGGGTGTCGTGGCTACTGCCGTTACTGATGGCATACGACAGTAAGAACTTTTTATTTTTTAGTATTTCAATTTGAGATATATCTACAACAACTTTTTATTTTCCTAACCATAGATATCATAACCCTTACTTTGTAGGTGTTTATATCGAAAATACAAAAGAAACAACAGTTTATTCATTTCTTAAGGTCTAATAACAATTACAATTTGTTTTAAAAGATAATTATTTGATTTTATAAATAACTAGTAATTATACTAGAACAGCGGTTCTCAAACTGTCAAACTTAACGCCTCCCATTTTAATAGAAACAATGCGCCCCGCGTTGTGTAGAGAAAAGAGAGGGTTTATAGGTGTAGTCTTTTGTTTTAAGACAGTTCGACAGTTGTTGCATTACAATTAATTAAAGTTAAACAAGAACTTTTCAAGTTAAGTACTCTAATACTGAATATTTTCTAAGCTGTAAATATGGATAAATTTCTAATGAAATGAAAAAGTAAACGAAGAAGAACCTTTGTTCTTCGACTGAAGTGAGATAACTGTATTTTTGATGAAAGAATAAGCGTTCTGCAGAATTCTGCGAAAATTTATTTTTAATGAAGCTTTCGTATATGGTAGATATTTTTGAAAAACCTAATACTCTTAATCTTCAACTAACAGGAAAAAACTTGAATGTATTTGATTTAAGTGAAAAGGTTGATTATTTTTGGTCAGAAATGCATTTATGGAAAAAAACAAGTTGAAAAAACTGCTTTGATATGTTTCCCGCATTGTGTAGAAATATCCAGGATTTTCCGCTAGAAGAGAATCATCAAATTCTAATGATAAAAACATGGAGGCCCATTTAGAAAATCTGAGTACGAATTTCCAACTATACATTTTTGCAGTAGATATAATTTGCCCAATTGGAATTGGGTTTGACATTTGACAGCCAACATAATGACCTATTACTGGAAGAAGAAAACTACTAGCACCTGTAAAAACCATGGAGGGCCATTTAGAAAACCTGAGTACGAATTTCCAACGATACTTTTTTGCAGTAGATATCAACTTTTCCAATTGGAATCGGGTTTGACATTTGACAGCAAACATATTAGATGTGATCTTAGAACAAAAAGAAACAGGAAGGAGTATATGCAAAATGACCTTGAGTCCAGAAAGGAGCTTGCATATGGCGGCCAATTGTCAATTTTAATTTCCGTTTCCAATGCCGTACCGTAAAAAAATAAAATTTATATTAGGGTTTTTATTTTGATTAAATTCCAACCAATCAAGTATATGAATACATTTAGTGTTGTAAATAATTTTGTGTTCATAAAAACCGAATGATACGCCTATGTGCTCATTTTTGACATTTATATGCAAATATTGCTTTGACAGCATACTGTAAACATAAACAATGAGTCATACAAGGAGCTTCAAGATGGCCGACTTCCGTCGCAAATTTTTCTTAAAGTTAATATATGACAGACTCCTTCCTGTTTCTTTTTGTTCTAAGGATGTGATAGTTGCTCTAACCTCTAAATCTCATCAAGAATTACGTATTATTTATTAAGAGTAATAAAGGTTGGGTTAGGCTGATACAAAACGCGATGTCGGTACCATTTATTATGAATTTCACTTCCACTAGATCTTCGTTCAGCGATATGTTTTTTCAAATTCAGTACATTTAATAACACGTTGTTTCAAGCACGTGGCTTAGGAAAATTTGACCAATCAGGTTACATCAGAGAGAGAGATAGAAAGTGAACGCGTGGGTTTACCACTCTCATTCATGATTCATGGGTAAACGTCATTTTACAAAAAAACACGTGTCGGGGAATTGGTTATGTACCTAGAATAATAATTGGGTAAAGGTGTATTTTAGGTCACCCCCTAGGCGCATGCGGCAATTTTAATTCTAAAGAATAATTTTATTGGTGGACGAGAGCGGTAAACTTTTAATGTTAAGCTACGTTGCCACATTGGTGTGAAAAAATCATTGTTAGCTGAAAACGGGTAGCAAGAATGAATTGTACTGTATGTTGTTGACATTTTTCCATCCTGTAAACAACGAATAAAGCTCTAAACATTTTCAGAAGTTCATCTAAAGTTATCAAAAGGTAATATTTTATTACCTACTAGGATTTATTAAATTTTGTTTATATTATTTTGATAAATGTTTTTAAGAAGACGAAAGTTTTAAATTGATCAGTTCATTTTGTAAATGCAGCATATTATTTTATCTTTTAGTTAACCTCAATATTAGATTTGGTATGGCGGTCACCATAAGGAAAAATAAAATTTTCAAAAAAAATGTATATAAATTTATTTAGCTTGGTAACAGCACTACAAAATTCTATTGACATACCTTAAAGATACAATTAAAATAAAAAGCTCTTACAAAAGTCAAAAAACCTCACATAATTTACAAATTATAATGAAATTTTATAAATAAATAATAATTACAAATAAATAGTGAGAGAAAAACATTGGAATAATAAAATCCTATTTATAGGCTAACTAAACTTAATATAATTTTTCACTGAAAATAATATTTCACTCAAGCAAGCAAATTTAAATTTTAAAGTCTCTTATTATTATCTCAATTATTATTTATTGGTAAAAATGAATCTTATTCTCTAAAAGTCCTAAAGTTGCTTGCTCAGAGAGAAACATTGACCAGTCACAGCAAAAAATATAAAAATAAAACAAATACAAAAACTTAAAAATACAATTTTGGTAGTTTTGAAGTCATTAGCATGATATTTCACTTAAGCAAGCAAATTTAAAGTCTTTTATTATCTCGATTATTATTTATTGGTGAAAATTAATCTTATATTCTCCAAAAGTTCTAAAGTTGCTTGCTCAGAGAGAAACATTGACAGGCCAGTCACAGCACAAAATAAATAATACAAAAACTTTAAATACAATTTTGGTGGTTTGCGAGTCATTAGCAAATAAATAATATTTTTAATCTTTCACATAGTGAGAGTACAATACATTAAAAAAAATGAAAATTAATAAAAATAAAACCAGATAAAAATACAATGCAATAAATTGAATTTTATTCTTTCAATTAAAAAAATCTAAGAACTAAAAAACTAAGAAAAAAAAACTACTTTTATATTCCCATAAATGTATAGATTTATCATGAAAAAACCTGAACTAAGAAATTGAACCAAAAATAATACACTTGGTAATAAATTTATGCCAAAAGAATCTAGCTACATCCCTTGGAATTCTAATATCCCTATAACTTTATCAAGAAATGTAGAAAAAGAAAAACAAGAATGTTTTTCAATCAAAAAGAGTCTTACTACTTCTCTAAGAATTCTGAGTTAAGAACTCAGAAGTGACCTGAGATATGTAGCAAGGTGTCATATAGCAACTTCTTACGTCCCTTAGATATCTGAGATACTAATTCAGATGTACTAAAGACGCAGCAAGGAGCTAAAAAACACTGCAGATAATTATTTCTTCAGTGATATCCCCAATTCCTTCGTAGGATTCTGCCGAAACATATGGCATTGCATGTAGCTATGTACCAAGTGCCAGAGGTAAGGGGTTTTCACCTACGAAATATATTTACCACCCTGATTAATTGAAAAGGGATGATGAAACGACCCAAAGAAGGATTGCAAAGGAAAGAAAATCAAACCAGAAACGTCAAATACCGCAAAAAACATTTGAGACCCCTACAACACTATTTTATTCTTCAAGAAATGTAGAAATAGAAAAACAAGAATGAATTTCAATCAAAAAGAGTCTTACTACTTCTCTAAGAATTCTGAGTTAAGAACTCAGAAGTGACCTGAGATATGTAGCAAGGTGTCATATAGCAACTTCTTACGTCCCTTAGATATCTGAGATACTAATTCAGATGTACTAAAGACGCAGCAAGGAGCTAAAAAACACTGCAGATAATTATTTCTTCAGTGATATCCCCAATTCCTTCGTAGGATTCTGCCGAAACATATGGCATTGCATGTAGCTATGTACCAAGTGCCAGAGGTAAGGGGTTTTCACCTACGAAATATATCTACCACCCTGATTAATTGAAAAGGGATGATGAAACGACCCAAAGAAGGATTGCAAAGGAAAAAAAATCAAACCAGAAATAGAAAAACAAGAAAGAACTTCAATCAAAAAGAGTCTTACTACTTCTCTAAGAATTCTGAGTTAGGAACTCAGAAGTGACCTGAGATATGTAGCAAGGTGTCATAAAGCAACTTCTTACGTCCCTTAGATATCTGAGATACTAATTCAGATGTACTAAAGACGCAGCAAGGAGCTAAAAACACTGCAGATAATTATTTCTTCAGTGATATCCCCAATTCCTTCGTAGGATTCTGCCGAAACATATGGCATTGCATGTAGCTATGTACCAAGTGCCAGAGGTAAGGGGTTTTCACCTACGAAATATATCTACCACCCTGATTAATTGAAAAGGGATGATGAAACGACCCAAGAAAGGATTGCAAAGGAAAGAAAATCAAACCAGAAATAGAAAAACAAGAATGAATTTCAATCAAAAAGAGTCTTACTACTTCTCTAAGAATTCTGAGTTAGGAACTCAGAAGTGACCTGAGATATGTAGCAAGGTGTCATAAAGCAACTTCTTACGTCCCTTAGATATCTGAGATACTAATTCAGATGTACTAAAGACGCAGCAAGGAGCTAAACAACACTGCAGATAATTATTTCTTCAGTGATATCCCCAATTCCTTCGTAGGATTCTGCCGAAACATATGGCATTGCATGTAGCTATGTACCAAGTGCCAGAGGTAAGGGGTTTTCACCTACGAAATATATCTACCACCCTGATTAATTGAAAAGGGATGATGAAACGACCCAAGAAAGGATTGCAAAGAAAAGAAAATCAAACCAGAAATAGAAAAACAAGAATGAATTTCAATCAAAAAGAGTCTTACTACTTCTCTAAGAATTCTGAGTTAGGAACTCAGAAGTGACCTGAGATATGTAGCAAGGTGTCATATAGCAACTTCTTACGTCCCTTAGATATCTGAGATACTAATTCAGATGTACTAAAGACGCAGTAAGGAGCTAAAAAACAATGCAGATAATTATTTCTTCAGTGATATCCCCAATTCCTTCGTAGGATTCTGCCGAAACATATGGCATTGCATGTAGCTATGTACCAAGTGCCAGAGGTAAGGGGTTTTCACCTACGAAATATATCTACCACCCTGATTAATTGAAAAGGGATGATGAAACGACCCAAGAAAGGATTGCAAAGGAAAGAAAATCAAACCAGAAATAGAAAAACAAGAATGAAATTCAATCAAAAAGAGTCTTACTACTTCTCTAAGAATTCTGAGTTAGGAACTCAGAAGTGACCTGAGATATGTAGCAAGGTGTCATAAAGCAACTTCTTACGTCCCTTAGATATCTGAGATACTAATTCAGATGTACTAAAGACGCAGTAAGGAGCTAAAAAACACTGCAGATAATTATTTATTCAGTGATATCCCCAATTCCTTCGTAGGATTCTGCCGAAACATATGGCATTGCATGTAGCTATGTACCAAGTGCCAGAGGTAAGGGGTTTTCACCTACGAAATATATCTACCACCCTGATTAATTGAAAAGGGATGATGAAACGACCCAAGAAAGGATTGCAAAGGAAAGAAAATCAAACCAGAAATAGAAAAACAAGAATGAATTTCAATCAAAAAGAGTCTTACTACTTCTCTAAGAATTCTGAGTTAGGAACTTAGAAGTGACCTGAGATATGTAGCAAGGTGTCATATAGCAACTTCTTACGTCCCTTAGATATCTGAGATACTAATTCAGATGTACTAAAGACGCAGCAAGGAGCTAAACAACACTGCAGATAATTATTTTTTCAG
The DNA here is from genome assembly GCA_035357415.1 of Ophraella communa. Taxonomy (NCBI): domain Eukaryota; kingdom Metazoa; phylum Arthropoda; class Insecta; order Coleoptera; family Chrysomelidae; genus Ophraella; species Ophraella communa. Next base: position 24,314,350 of record CM068994.1, on the reverse strand, counting down.
TGATATCCCCAATTCCTTCGTAGGATTCTGCCGAAACATATGGCATTGCATGTAGCTATGTACCAAGTGCCAGAGGTAAGGGGTTTTCACCTACGAAATATATCTACCACCCTGATTAATTGAAAAGGGATGATGAAACGACCCAAGAAAGGATTGCAAAGGAAAGAAAATCAAACCAGAAATAGAAAAACAAGAATGAATTTCAATCAAAAAGAGTCTTACTACTTCTCTAAGAATTCTGAGTTAGGAACTCAGAAGTGACCTGAGATATGTAGCAAGGTGTCATATAGCTACTTCTTACGTCCCTTAGATATCTGAGATACTAATTCAGATGTACTAAAGACGCAGCAAGGAGCTAAAAAACACTGCAGATAATTATTTCTTCAGTGATATCCCCAATTCCTTCGTAGGATTCTGCCGAAACATATGGCATTGCATGTAGCTATGTACCAAGTGCCAGAGGTAAGGGGTTTTCACCTACGAAATATATCTACCACCCTGATTAATTGAAAAGGGATGATGAAACGACCCAAGAAAGGATTGCAAAGGAAAGAAAATCAAACCAGAAATAGAAAAACAAGAATGAATTTCAATCAAAAGAGTCTTACTACTTCTCTAAGAATTCTGAGTTAGGAACTCAGAAGTGACCTGAGATATGTAGCAAGGTGTCATAAAGCAACTTCTTACGTCCCTTAGATATCTGAGATACTAATTCAGATGTACTAAAGACGCAGTAAGGAGCTAAAAAACACTGCAGATAATTATTTCTTCAGTGATATCCCCAATTCCTTCGTATGATTCTGCCGAAACATATGGCATTGCATGTAGCTATGTACCAAGTGCCAGAGGTAAGGGGTTTTCACCTACGAAATATATCTACCACCCTGATTAATTGAAAAGGGATGATGAAACGACCCAAGAAAGGATTGCAAAGGAAAGAAAATCAAACCAGAAATAGAAAAACAAGAATGAATTTCAATCAAAAAGAGTCTTACTACTTCTCTAAGAATTCTGAGTTAGGAACTCAGAAGTGACCTGAGATATGTAGCAAGGTGTCATATAGCAACTTCTTACGTCCCTTAGATATCTGAGATACTAATTCAGATGTACTAAAGACGCAGCAAGGAGCTAAACAACACTGCAGATAATTATTTCTTTAGTGATATCCCCAATTCCTTCGTAGGATTCTGCCGAAACATATGGCATTGCATGTAGCTATGTACCAAGTGCCAGAGGTAAGGGGTTTTCACCTACGAAATATATCTACCACCCTGATTAATTGAAAAGGGATGATGAAACGACCCAAGAAAGGATTGCAAAGGAAAGAAAATCAAACCAGAAATAGAAAAACAAGAATGAATTTCAATCAAAAAGAGTCTTACTACTTCTCTAAGAATTCTGAGTTAGGAACTCAGAAGTGACCTGAGATATGTAGCAAGGTGTCATATAGCAACTTCTTACGTCCCTTAGATATCTGAGATACTAATTCAGATGTACTAAAGACGCAGCAAGGAGCTAAACAACACTGCAGATAATTATTTCTTTAGTGATATCCCCAATTCCTTCGTAGGATTCTGCCGAAACATATGGCATTGCATGTAGCTATGTACCAAGTGCCAGAGGTAAGGGGTTTTCACCTACGAAATATATCTACCACCCTGATTAATTGAAAAGGGATGATGAAACGACCCAAGAAAGGATTGCAAAGCAAAATAAAACAATACAGAAATACAAAAACAACAAAGAATTTCAATCAAAAAGAGTCTTACTACTTCTCTAAGAATTCTGAGTTAGGAACTCAGAAGTGACCTGAGATATGTAGCAAGGTGTCATAAAGCAACGTCTTACGTCCCTTAGATATCTGAGATACTAATTCAGATGTACTAAAGACGCAGCAAGGAGCTAAACAACACTGCAGATAATTATTTCTTCAGTGATATCCCCAATTCCTTCGTAGGATTCTGCCGAAACATATGGCATTGCATGTAGCTATGTACCAAGTGCCAGAGGTAAGGGGTTTTCACCTACGAAATATATCTACCACCCTGATTAATTGAAAAGGGATGATGAAACGACCCAAGAAAGGATTGCAAAGGAAAGAAAATCAAACCAGAAATAGAAAAACAAGAATGAATTTCAATCAAAAAGAGTCTTACTACTTCTCTAAGAATTCTGAGTTAGGAACTCAGAAGTGACCTGAGATATGTAGCAAGGTGTCATAAAGCAACTTCTTACGTCCCTTAGATATCTGAGATACTAATTCAGATGTACTAAAGACGCAGCAAGGAGCTAAACAACACTGCAGATAATTATTTCTTCAGTGATATCCCCAATTCCTTCGTAGGATTCTGCCGAAACATATGGCATTGCATGTAGCTATGTACCAAGTGCCAGAGGTAAGGGGTTTTCACCTACGAAATATATCTACCACCCTGATTAATTGAAAAGGGATGATGAAACGACCCAAGAAAGGATTGCAAAGAAAAGAAAATCAAACCAGAAATAGAAAAACAAGAATGAATTTCAATCAAAAAGAGTCTTACTACTTCTCTAAGAATTCTGAGTTAGGAACTCAGAAGTGACCTGAGATATGTAGCAAGGTGTCATATAGCAACTTCTTACGTCCCTTAGATATCTGAGATACTAATTCAGATGTACTAAAGACGCAGCAAGGAGCTAAACAACACTGCAGATAATTATTTCTTCAGTGATATCCCCAATTCCTTCGTAGGATTCTGCCGAAACATATGGCATTGCATGTAGCTATGTACCAAGTGCCAGAGGTAAGGGGTTTTCACCTACGAAATATATCTACCACCCTGATTAATTGAAAAGGGATGATGAAACGACCCAAGAAAGGATTGCAAAGGAAAGAAAATCAAACCAGAAATAGAAAAACAAGAATGAATTTCAATCAAAATGAGTCTTTCTACTTCTCTTAGTATTCTGAGTTAGGAACTCAGAAGTGACATGATATATTTATCATCGTGTCATAAAGCAAATTCTTAAGTCCCTTAGATATCTTATATACTAATTCTTATGTACTAAAGACGCATCAAGGAGCTAAAAAACACTGCAGATTATTATTTCTTCAGTGATATCCCCAATTCCTTCGTAGGATTCTGCCGAAACATATGGCATTGCATGTACCTATGTACCAAGTGCCAGAGGTAAGGGGTTTTCACCTACGCAATATAACTACCACCCTGATTAATTGAAAAGGGATGATGAAACGACCCAAGAAAGGATTGCAAAGGAAAGAAAATCAAACCAGAAATAGAAAAACAAGAATGAATTTCAATCAAAAAGAGTCTTACTACTTCTCTAAGAATTCTGAGTTAGCAACTCAGAAGTGACCTGAGATATGTAGCAAGGTGTCATATAGCAACTTCTTACGTCCCTTAGATATCTGAGATACTAATTCAGATGTACTAAAGACGCAGCAAGGAGCTAAACAACACTGCAGATAATTATTTCTTCAGTGATATCCCCAATTCCTTCGTAGGATTCTGCCGAAACATATGGCATTGCATGTAGCTATGTACCAAGTGCCAGAGGTAAGGGGTTTTCACCTACGAAATATATCTACCACCCTGATTAATTGAAAAGGGATGATGAAACGACCCAAGAAAGGATTGCAAAGGAAAGAAAATCAAACCAGAAATAGAAAAACAAGAATGAATTTCAATCAAAAAGAGTCTTACTACTTCTCTAAGAATTCTGAGTCAAGAACTCAGAAGTGACCTGAGATATGTAGCAAGGTGTCATATAGCAACTTCTTACGTCCCTTAGATATCTGAGATACTAATTCAGATGTACTAAAGACGCAGCAAGTAGCTAAAAAACACTGCAGATAATTATTTCTTCAGTGATATCCCCAATTCCTTCGTAGGATTCTGCCGAAACATATGGCATTGCATGTAGCTATGTACCAAGTGCCAGAGGTAAGGGGTTTTCACCTACGAAATATATCTACCACCCTGATTAATTGAAAAGGGATGAAATGACCCAAGGAAGGATTGCAATGAAAAGAAATTGCTGAGATACGCAGCAAGGTGTCATATAGTAAAATGTCCGATACCGATACCAAATTAAACATTTGACCAACTGAAATTGAAACAGTAACCATCCAATTTTTGTATTCTGCTCCTGAAAAGGTATTGAAATATACTAAAGGTTAATAAAGTTATCCCCCCTCTATTCTTATACCCCTAAAACACTATTTTATTTATTAAGAAATGTAAAAAATGAAAAACAAGAATAAGTAAATTTTAATTCAAAATTGTCCTACTATGGTCCACGGAACCATTATATTTTATCTATTTTCTTATCATTAACCAAATCTAAGCATTTTTATATGATAATAATTAAATTTTTGAAAATATTTGTGGAAATAAATGATGTACATTAAATAAAACTTTCAAAAAATAGAATAACTTCTCGACTTCAACTATCAAAATTTCAATTTATAAAGTTTGTAAGTGTAAATAGTGGTTTTATTTTTATCATTTTAAAATATACATTTTAAAAATTGTTCACTGATAACTATAGTAAGTTTCTTCTACCCTTATCTGTAATAAAGAAGGAAACAAAGTTTAGATTCCACGTATATTGCGTAACTTTCAAAGAAATATAAAAAACAAAAATAATGTTAAATAAGTAAATAACTCACCCCGAACGTCTTGGCTACATTCTAGCACATATTTATCTTCTAGTTCTACGGAGTGGTTGATCTGGTCCCAGGTCCCAGCGTGTATTCCTCTTCTATCCATCCATCCACATATTATAACCACATATAACTACTCAGCAATTTGGAGGTTAGGTACCGTCGTACATTGATTGGAGATTGAGAAAATGTGCTTGTTGTTACTGAAAACAAACCAAAGAACTGGATTCATATATTTATTTTCTGATCCTAAATCAAAAAGAAAAACATCTCTTGAAGTCTTAATGAAATAATTTGCGCAAAATTTTACCCTAAAGAAATTAAATATTGGTTATAAAAAAATAATATTGACAATCTAAAACATAGTATCCACAAAAAAGCAACTAATTTGGACGAAATTCCAGCTAAAAACCTGAAAAATGTTGTTTATGAATTTACAAAATTATAAATTAGTGCTACCTGACAAGAGATTTACTGCGAGATTTTATTGAAAATGGTTTTACATTTATCATAACTATAGAATAAAGAAATCTACCGTCCCATTATTTCTAAGTACTTGCCATAATCAATAATAGATTATACGCGAAGATATACACTTTGGTAAAGGAAAAGGTACCTACCAGAGAGGACATTTTAATCCTAAAGAGAAAACTGCTCTTATAGCATGCCATCAAATTAATACTAAATATTTTAGAAAAAGATAAATGTTTGTAATTTAATGTCTAGAAATACTACGAGATACGTATTTAATTTCGTAACATCTTTAAAATTTATAAAGAAGGAAGCAGAAATTAGTACAGAAGTTCCTTGTTCTTTCTATCAATTTGTTTAGTATTTTTTATTATTTTCACTGAAAATGTTTTCTTTAAAAGTTTAACTAGGTGTATAATTATAAAATATATAAAAATAGCTGTATCAAATTTATGTCTATAGTCTATATAAACTCACTCAATTTCAAAGATTAAATAAAAGTAAATGTACCGAGACTGGTCAAAATTCTGGTTAATACCATATAATATGAAATTGATCATTAGACCTCTCAAAGTCTTGCCGCTGTATGCCGTCTGTATCTAGATGAAGTTTTTATACCGATAGCATAGAATAGACTACAAAAAATATACTTAATTATTACAATTGTCAACCTAAATTAATAAAGACGAATTTAATTTGACTTGTAATATTTATTATTATATATTTCAAATGTCATATTAAAATCCTCAACTGACGTCATATTTTCAAAATTTTAAAACTTTGAAAACATTTTTTTATAATTTGCCTTTACAATACACTGCATTGTAACACTCAACAAAGTGTAGAAATGAAATCTCTTCAAGTCTAGTTATTTTTTGTGTCCCAGTTGGTAATTGTGTCAATTTTGAAAATGATAGAACTACAGAACATAGAATCTCAGATCATAACATAACCTAAAATAAATTATGGTTCTGCCCAAGAACGATAAACATTTACCAGGATTGCTTAATCCCATAAGACGTACGTTCGCCAAAAAAATCGATCGCACGTGACGTCACTGCAGTCCTCGGCCGTATTAAAAAGATTTTATGGGAATATTTATTATAAATTATAAGTGTTTAATCTTAAAAATCCAAATAGTGGTACGTTAGTATTACAGAAATCATAAAAATACTGTCTAATTCCTATTATTTCCATGCATTTATATGGTAAACGTTATAATGAAGGACTGCAGTGACGTCACACAGCTGGCGGACAAATCAGCCCGATTAGGCAATCCTGGTAAATGTTTATCGTTCTTGGGTTCTGCCCCAAGAATGATAAACTTATCATTCTTGGGTTCTGCCAATTAATAAATAAAAATATTTTAGAAAAGTAAATTATATGTTAAAAGCTATGATAAAAAACGCTAACGATTATATTTTTTATTAAATCAAAACACATTACTTGGAAAATAAATGGATATGTTCTACAAACAAACTTGATAATCTGATATGTCATTTTAGTAAGTACCAACATAATTTGATGAACACAGAAAGTACTAATTGTTGAATAATTTTATTTAAAAAACATTAATAAATGCGAATTATAAAAAAATATTGAGTATTTTACAAATAATTATTGTTAAACTTAGTTGAATGGTGAAATGTATTGTACCAACAACCTTTGTGGAGGTCAATTTGAATAATAAAAGTATTTGTGGAAATAAATGATGTACATTAAATAAAACTTTCAGAAAATAAAATAATTTCAAGTATTAAAATTTCAATTTATAAAGTTTATAAGTGTAAATAGTGGTTTTATTTTTATTTTATATTTTAAAATATAAATTTGAAAAATTGTTCACAGATACTCTACTAATAAGTTTCTTCTATCCTTATCTGTAATAAAGAAGGAAACAAGTTTAGATTTCACGTATATTGCGTAACATTCAAAGAAATAATAAAACCAAAAATAATGTTAAATTAGTTAATGTACTAAACTCACCCCGAACGTCTTGGCTACATCCTAGCACTTAAAATTCTTCTGGTATCATATTTATCTTCTAGTTCTTCGGAGTGGTTGATCTGGTTCCAGCGTCTATTCCTCTTCTATCCATCCATCCACATATATAACTACTCAGCAATTTGGAGGTTAGGCACCGTCGTACATTGATTGGAGATTGAGAAAATGTGCTTGTTGTTGCTGAAAACAAACCAAAGTACTCTGGATTAATAAATTTATTATCTGATCCTAAATAAAAAAAACCATCTGAATTGTGTATTTTATAAATAACTATGGTTAAACTTAGTTGAATGGTGATATTTATTGTACCATCCTCTGTGAAGGTCCATCCTATCACGAACAAAGAGAGAAATTTTTAACAAAACTGCTTCCACTGTTTTATTTTAATAATAATATCGAAACAGCTGTCAAGCTAAAAAGTTAATATTTTTTAAACAAACCGTAGAAACTTTGTTAAAAAGTTCTTTGTTCTTACTTGAATAAAGAATAAATTGTTAAGTAATCAAAAGAAAATGTCGAAGAAACTTTTGAACAAAATTTCTCTATTTATTTAAAAAATTAACTTTTTTATCATACCTAAGGGAGTTGCATTTTATTTTTTACAGTCTTAAGTTGATTAAGTAGTGTTAGACTAGACCAAGCATAGTAATTAGACAAATATTAAAGCTTAGATGATAAAAAACAAAATTTAGCTTTTCTGGAACTGGAAATACATAATTTAAAGTTGTAAATCAACATATGAATCTTGAAAATTTTCCACTATTAAACTGTTTACTTTGATAGAGTCTTCATTTTTTATATATAATATAATGATCACGGAAACCGGTGTCCTAACCTAACCTAACTTTTTGTTGTCCGATATCGATAGTTTTTAAATATATCACCTATTTAAAATGTTTGGATGATTCAATGGAATAATTGTTAAAATGTAAAAACATTATTTGTTATTTTTCCGTGCTCGGGTACCTACCTATAAAAACCTATCTTGATTATTAATTAAATATTTAATTTTGTTAAATTATTAATACTATCGGTGTCTGATTTCTAACAATGGATACAAGACATAAGTGTGGCACAAATATATTGTTATTGTAAAAATCAACTTGATATAGTTTTTCCTGGTTTTTATAGGTATATCATTATACTGATCTTAGACGGAAATATATCCAGGACAAAACCTTGGCTATGAATGTATGAATGTATGAATGAGTTAGGGGTGATAATTACACTGCGACCCATAGGATCTATTGTGTCCCCCCTTACTTGCCATGTTCTGATGTTTCCTCAGATTTATAGCAGCTCTTCGAGTCCTATTTTCCTGAGGAAGTTTAGGACATCGTCGGGCTTCAAATCAGGTAGATCCCCTTCCTCTATTTCCTTGGCTAAAAAAACTTACCTAATATGTATTTATAAATAATTAATATAAAAAATCACTAGGTATTAAAATTTACACAATAAATTTATCACCGGCAAATTATTTTACGATTTAGTTATTAATATTAGATTTGTTCCAACCAAGCAAAGAACCGTTCTAGAACGGTAATATTACCACTCACGAGACCAAATTAGTGCACTGCGCAACTCACTACACCACTGCGCACAAAAATTACTATTTTAGAACGGTTCTCTGCTTGGTTGAAACAGACCCTAATACTAAATCTCTGTACTAAATAAAGAAATACGTTAACACACATTCAAATTGGACTAGACCATGACTAGACAAAAAGAAAAAAGACATTTTACAGATTATTAGTGGTTTTTTTGACAATTGGATTTTTATTACTTGTTCCGTGATCATATAAATTACGCCGCCGGTAGGAATTTTTTTGTTTCGTCTAAATAAAATAGTTTATCACAAATGTAAAAATTACCTAGTTATATATTATACCAAATTACTTTGAATAATCAGTCTAAAAGAATATCTAGATTTTTTTAATTATATATAATGTAGGCCATTACATAATGTAGGCTACAGAAGTACATTTTTCGATGAAAAAATCAGTTTATAGTTATAATAACGGCCTATAGATATACAGCTTTGGAAAAAAAATCAGTTTTTAATCCTTATCAATGTAATAACTTTCTTAAAGTAAACCTACACCTAGAAATTGAACATTAGGTATAATCCGAAGATTACTAGTAAATCGTAATTTTAATTTTTTATTTCAAATCAATAAATAAATCATTCGTTTAAAGCATGAAATAATAAAAAAATCATATTTTTAAACTAAATTATAACAAAACCTACAGTTGGGTAAATATTACAGCAAAAAATCAAGTTCGTAAATTCTTTCTAGCTTTTTCATTTAAAATTATAGTTTTATTAAAATTAAAAACTTACCTAATATATGTTTTTATAGATAATAAATATAAAAGAACACTATAATAAATTTTAACACCGGCAAATTATTTTATGCACACAATCCTTTGTCTACCTAATTGTTAATAATACTAAATAAAAACACGTAATGACGCTAACACGCATTGAAATGAGACTAGTCTAGACAAAAGAAAAAAGAGCTTGGTGGATTTTTGACAATTGCATTTTGATTGGTTGTTACCGTGAGCAAAAAACTAACCTAGCCAAGCATAGAACTAATAAGACAAAGATGATAGAAAACAAAACTTACTTATTAGATTTTCTGGAACTAGATTTTTTAAAGTTGTAAATCAATAATAATTGAATAATTTCTTAGATAAATCCCAATAAAATTACTAGTAAATCAGAATTTTATAAGTAGTTTGTATCTCAAGAACCAATAATATTTAATTAATTTATTTAAAACATAAAATAATAAAAAAAGTCACATTTTTAAACTAATAAATTGCACATGCACATATAGGTATTACAGCAGAAAACTAAAATTCTTTTTCATTTAAAATTATTGTTGTATTCAAATAAAAAAACTTACCTAATACGTATTTATTTATAAATAATTAATCCTCTAAAACGACACCAAAGCCACTATTAACATTTACACAATAAATTTATAAAAGCCGATAAATTATTTTACACACACAATCCTTTCTACATCTAATTTTTAACTGGACTGAATTATGTATTAAAATGCAACTAAAGAATCAAAAATTTCAAAGCTTGCTTGGTGGACTTTTTGAATATTGGAATTTGATTGGTTGTTACCGTGTGCGCATAAATCACGGTGGTCACCAAAAAAGCTTTTGTCTGGGAACTTTTTTGTTTCGTCATAAAAATTTTATCATGAATGTTGAAATTACATAGTTATGTATCAAATTATTTTGATTGATAGTATTATTAATAATTTTAAATACTTAAAAATAATTTATCTTTTTTATTGTATTGGACGCATTAGCTTATAATTTATAAAATTAATTAAAACAACTATGATTTTCACTTCTATAGTTTTTTCCCTATGATTTGGATTCCCGATTTCCAAAGATTAATATAAAATAAAATTTACATCGTTGACAATATAGAGAATATATTTTTTAATATATAATGTAGGTACTTATAAATAAAATATTATAAAAATATTAATTAATAGTATATTACGTAACGTGTATGGTAAATACAGCACTAGTTACGTACTATACTTTACCTACGACCTATTTGTATCTGCATTAATAATATTTTTGTTAATAACAATCGTAGGTACTCCTTTATTGTAGTGAATCTCGTTTTCGTCATTTTTGAGTGATTAATTTAGTGTTACTGATCGGTTTCTCGCGTAATATTAACATTTAGTGCATTCTTAATATTTTAAAACGGTTTCCTATAGTAAATGTAGTGAAATTATAGTACAAAACGAGTAAAAAATGTCTTTTATATGTTACGATTGTATCTACAAGTTGAAACAGCTTTGTATAAGTATTTTTCAAAAGTATCTCGGTAATAATAATTTTATAAATGTTAAAATAATTTAATTACATAAAAATAACGTAAATTAATCTGAGAAACGTAATTAAGTACATTTATATTATGATCCATCTGTACAGACAGAAAGTAGGGTTAATGGAAACGAATCAAATATATAATTCCAAATAACTCTAAATATATATTAAGTGCAATATCTTATATCTAATAAATGTTATCTGCCATTTATATGTAGTATAAAATTCACCTTCAAATATGTAAATACGAAATTTTGAATAAAATAGCGACGTCTATTGACAGTTGCTAAGTGGTTGCTAGGGAAGCCGTGCGTTTATTTTACCGTGCGTAAAGAGATACATTACGTAAGTTGTAGATTGTGTGTTATTGACGGTTTAGAAGGGTGGTCGTAGGTAAAATAACATTTTCTATACCTCTATTTACATTAGGTACTTGTACTTCATACGATATTACACATGGTGTAATGGCGTTTTCAGTATATAATTTATTATTTTTTGGATTTTGGCAATAGAACTCTTTTAATCTATAAATATTTATGAACTTCTTTTTTTAAGAGGGGCGTCAAAAATATGACAGCTGAAAACGGGTGGCAAGTCTGAATTGTACCCAAAATTTCAATCATTTTGTAAACAACAAATCTAAAGAACGCCTTTAAATTACGTATTCAAATTTTAACAGAATATAGCTTAGACATTTCTCTAGGAGATAAGGTTTTTTGGTTAAATTTTATATTGTAATAAAAGAGATATTGGTGTTTAAGTGATGGTATGTTTTTAAAAAGTTTGACAATTTGTGATCACGAATTTTAACGCCAGAAGCTTAACTCCTAAAGAATGCATAGAGAATGCGACTAGCAAAATATGAAGTTAAAGAAAGGTATATTTTTTGAGATTTGTTGCACGCAAAATTTGAACATTGCACTAATCTGTCAATTTAGTTCAACAGTTTTGGTGGCGCTTTTTTCAAAGACGTATGTCGATTCTAATCTTAGACAAGGAAAGAGAGAGGACTGCGCATTGGAATGAATTTGTGTAACCCAATTACCACCAAACTAATGACGGACAATATTGACATAGGCGTATCATACGATTTTTCTTATACGATTATTAAATAATCATTTTCATTATTTCGTATTACAAATCTAATTTAAAAAAGTTTTTAAATATGTACTGCTCCAAAAAAAAAACAACAATCATTTTAAAACATATTTATTTAATAAATATTACAATTTTAATCAATTTTATCTATTTTAAATATATGTTTTTGTTCCACGCCACTGGAAAACTATTCAATCTATGAGCAAATAATAACAATTAAATGAAAAATAATCTTTAAAACTGAATGAAAACAATTTTCAAAATTTATGTACAATTAATTTAAGTTATCATACATAACATATGTGATTTAGTTAAACATCTATTACCTGAAAGCTGTAATATTAATAAAAATAAATTTCAAGGAAATAGTTGTAAAATACTTTTTACCTATGAAATGAAATTCCTTGCTCTTTTTTAGCACTGTGACTGTTGCACTTATAAGCTACACAATTAACCATTTTAAAATGTCTATTCAGGTTATTAAAAAAGGTGAAAATTAATAAAAAACTAAAAAAATACAATTCGACGTTCCAAATTTGTTTGCCACCAAACGTTTGAAAATTGGTTTCACTCACACGCATAAGGTTTTCATTGCCATGCGCTGTCCTCTCTCTTTCTAGTCTAAGATTCTAATTCTCCAAATCCAAACTTCACTTAACTAACATACATAAACATAACCAACCTAACCTTATTTCTCGTTTATAACGTCAAAATATATTATTTTCAGTGTTTTGCTTTTAAATATATAATTGTCTATATTAATATTCGTTTATAATTTACCAGAAGTTAAAAAAATTAATTTTAAAGTAAATTTTCACAATTTGCGTTGGTTTTTACATCGTTTATAGCATTATCCAACTATGATGTCAATGTGCAAAGAATTTAGTGTTATGAACCAGTTGTTATTTTCTAAATTACTTTTTACTTAAACACAGTTGTCTTAGTCGAATTGGTAAAAATGTGAGTTTTGAGAGACCCGATTTTTGTTTATACTTTTTTTAATCTTTTAAGTTACCTAATCATTATCTTATATCTTTATTTGTTAAATAACTAAACTCAACCTAAGGGATTTACATTTATAAATTTAAACCACATATGTAAATATTAACAGCTAACAGTGTTAAACTGTTCAATATGCATAAATATAATAGCTTTTTCTTTAGATAATATGAAGAATTAAAATTTACAGTCAAATATGTAATATTTTTATTAAATCAGTTTTACAAATTTGGGTTGGATACTGGATACATCTGTTATCTTTATACATAATACATAATATGGTGAACTGGGTACATATAATTGAGAAAATGAGTCCTAAAAAAGAAAAACATTTACTTGTTATTTACTAATAATATGCAGATGTTATTTGGTAATGTTTAAAATGTAATTGAACACTAAAATAAACATTTGTATTTTAAAACACATAGTAGCCCACAATAGGTTTCATATTGATGTAGCCATGGGTTCAATAATGGTCCAGATTCATTGTTTTTGAAGAAAGAGTTCTAAAAAATAAAAGATTAGAATTAACAGTAAAAATTATTAATTATTTACTATAAATAGAATAAAACCTGTGTAGGCAGTTACTTCAGGTCCAAAGTTTTTAAGGAAACAGTTCTAAAAAATTAAAGATTAGAAATAAAATATAAAATAATTCATAACATTACTAACTCGGTTACAAATTTTGTCAGTCTTCTTACTATCAACAGAATACAAACAGTGTAGGCAGTTACTTGAGGTCCAAAGTTTTTGAGGAAACAGTAGCATACATTTTGAAAACCATCGATTTATTTCTCCAACAATTTAATTATCTAAACATAGATGAAATAACATATATATGGTTGCCAGAAAAAGTATATTGCTAAAAATAGTATTTTCAGAACATTTTTGAAATACTTTAGAAAAGTAGTAACCTATTGAATCTTGTAGAAATATTTTGTTTACCATACTCCACCTAATAAAATAATCAAAACTTAATCAAATAGTTTTGTAGCATTAACACTTCTCTGAGATGCCCTAATAACGCCTCTTATATGAACTCAAAAAGGTATAGGTACTCAAAAAAAAACTCATATATCTAATATGCAAAATACCTATATCAATACATCTTTTAAAACTAAATTTGATATTTAGATCTGAATCATAGATAATAAAATAAATAATACCTACCTATTAATTGTAAAAAAATTAAACCACTAAATAAACAAATTAAAACTTACCTGTTACCACTTCTGATTACCAGATGGAGAGTGCTTTCAAATGTAAATAAAATATGGATCTTTATAAAATAAATAAGATTTTTTCATTTGTGTGAAAGATACCAGTTAAAAAATTAAAGTTACAATCCTATTGGATACATTTTAATTTCAATTGATTTCATAAAGTATGGGGTTAACATTTTTAGAATATAATTAATAGCCATAATTGAATGATACAATTAGTTTTATTAAGACACCCATTACATTAAGAATTATGTTATTGTTGGCCAATCGCTGATAGTCAGCTTATCCCAATTCTTTAGGTATCTTGAAAACAGGTGCACAAAGTGTATTTCTATAGATACTAGATTGGTTAGTTATTATTGTAGGTTATTGAAAACATGGAAATATTTTTTCTTGTGCCACATTCTCAAAATAAAAATAAACTATAGGTAAGCTTTATTGTAGGGTGTGCTTTACTTTGTACTCCATTTTTCATTAAATCATGGATCTGGGTGGTAATTTAGGAATGTCCAATACTCTCTAAAAAATAAATGATATTTATTTATTTAGGCAGTAAATAATTAGCAAGATACTTACTTGAAGTCATAAGACAGACTAATCTGTTAATGTTTACAAACATTATAGTAACACTTTTGCAATAATCATCAAACGTTTTAGAAAATTATTTAAATTTTTCCCAACAAAATATATTCTAAAAATTTACATCTACTTCAACACCTTCAAATAATACATCCATCAGAAAGTAAATAAAATAATCTCTGATCATCAAACTAGCATTGTTTAATTTTGCATTGTTGCCAATACATTTTAATCTCAATTTTAAAAAAGGTATAAGTAATTACATACTTTCCACTTTATTTCAATTTTTCTTTAGACCATGTTGATGTGTGTATATTCAGAAACCGTAATATGTTTTTATTATAATTAATATATTTATTCTAATAAATACCTTAATTAGTAAGGGTTAGTACCAGAGCTGGGTAGTATCCGGATACTTCTGTATACGGATACAATTTCCGGATACTTTTTATGTATCCGAAAGCTGTATCCAGATACTTTTTAAATTCTGTACCCGGTATCCGTGACCAAATTTTAAAGTATCCGGTATCCGGATACTGTTTTTGACATTCGGATACTTTTAAATATTATTTATCGCCCTCCGATAATGCACCTAACGTAGGCACAACACTGCCCTTCTTTTAATTCAGATGTGTCTAACATGTTAAATCGCATTTTTCGTACTGGTCACCGTTATAATATAGATATTATTATATTCTAATGGAGCTTTGTTTTTACCTATAAATGAGTTATAAAGTTTCATAAGTACGTTATTTATTTTTTTTTTTTTTCTATATCTCTCTTTTCAAGAACCCCTTTGTACCCTGTATTTATAATTATTAGAAGAAATTATTTTTCTCATTATAATAAAGGACATCCTAATATATTTTTATATTAGTGTACCTACAAGTACAAATTTACACCCCCTAAAAAATTTGAAAACTCGGCTGGTCCGACGCTGGCCAAATTCAATATCAAAAGCTCAGGCAGTGTGTTACAGTTCGATTTTCGATTAGGTTAGATAAGAAAGAAAGAATTAAAACAAGTAGATTTACATCGATATTTTAACTATAATTCCACTACAAATAACATTAAAAGCTGTGGTTTCTCAACATTTTTCTAATTTAGGCAACACTTTTAGCATCTGGTACTAAATCTTATATTATTTGATCCAAATAAATTAATTTCCAGTATTGGTATTTTTCCTAAGGCCTTTATAGTTAAATCATTGATCTGGCTTACATATTCTCCAGCTTACTAAATTTACCTAAACCTAAAACAAAAGAAAAACAACTTTTAAAATATCAAAATAACGTTGAGTAATAAGTTAATACTCATTTCTTAATTTTAAATAAATAAATACTATAATTAGTTTATATAGGAAAACACAATAAAGTCGCTAAATAATAAAAAATTACTTACCAGATATTAAAAATACTTTTCTATAGTCCAATAACGCAAATCACATAAAATAAATAAATCTTCATTTGTTTATGTTCGTTGATATACCAGTTTGCTGCTTTCTGTCAAGAAATATTGTTTTTAAAGCAGTAGTACCACTAATGAGGCCTAATTAGCAGGATTTTTAGATACTACAGGTACCTATTGTGGTATTAGCAAAATATTCTTTTTAAACTGATAAAGTAGCGTTGAATTATTTTGGCAATATATAAATATTAGTATTACTCTAAAATAAATTAAAATAATAATAATATAATCTTATAACTCTTTGCTAATTACAAGTGTACTTAGAGTACCCTAGAATAGTACTCGGTACTATTTTATTATGTTGGCTATTATCTTTTTGGAATCTTGAACAAGATGGGTAGGGGAAGAGGAAGCCAAAGGGGGCATTCTTCGACAAGGTAATTGGAAGGTCGAGTTGAATATAATTTTGCTATAGTGACGTTATTTTCATAAGTGGATTTCTATCCTACTACTCTTAGGAGGATTATTTTGAAAAGCAAGTTACTTTTAGTTTTCGGTGGAGCTTGGTATTGATCGATATTGGTTTTCTTCCGAAAATATTTCCTTTAGAGAAGGGATTACGCAAATTAAACAAAACCTCTACAAATAACTAATTTGAGAACTACCCAAATCATAAAAAAACCCCTATATTGAGGGTGAGTACTTACACTTAATACTTTTTTATTGTAAAACAAGTAAATTTCTTTCAATCTTATTTAAATTGCTTACTTTTTTGGTTTTTTTTTTGTATTTCTCGTTAATGAGTAGTTTTATATCACTTTCTTTACGTTGTCAAGTTAAATTTCTGTAATTACGAATTTTTGAAGCATTTTGCTATTAAATAAATTTTAATTTTAACATTGTATATTAGTTTAACGGTTGTAAATTATTAATAATTGGGCCTAATGAAAGAAAAATTGAACAATCATGTTTTTTTTTAGTAACGAAAAGAATATAATATTTTTCTATGGTTTTAGGGTTTTTTTTTTGTATCTCTTCTTTGTTAATACATTAACTACACGAGTTTCCCAAACAGAAATATTGTATTGTACAAAGCCAACAGAGGTTTTATTTTTGGATTAAAAAGGACCGGTTTGGTTGTCAAGGATAACAAATATAGGAAGCCGGACCAACCGCAAGTTTTTTTTTGCTCATTTTTAATTCATTTTTTTTACATTTTAAATTCACTTGTTTGCCTGTGATTCTTTATTATTAATATATATTTTTGTAATAGCATATTGTTAACCGTTGCGCCTGAGCTCACGCGAAGCGTATCGTAATCACACGTTGTTAATATTATTATTATTATTATCATTTATTTATATTATCGTATTCTACCTTTATTGATTAATTCAATCCTTCGCATTAATTTTTTTTTACCATTTAATAATATAGTTTTGTTGTCAACCGGCCCACTTGTTGCAAGTCAATTAATTATATATTTATATATAAAAGTCTTTTGGCATTTTGGAGACATTTTTGAAGCATATTTTTATTTAGGGTATCCCAGGATACAATTTGCCTGGCGCCCATTATTAGTAAACTATAAGTACACGTTTTTTTTTTTTTGTGGACCCAACCCTACTCCACTAGCTAGTCGTGGATACCCGAACAGCTATAGACTGTTCAGACCGTTACAAGTGACACGAAAAAGTTTTTCGTTGGCTCATCATTAAGTGTATTTTTATTATTATTATATATTACATTAAAAATACATGCACATCACATAGTTTTAATACTAATAATTTATGTCCTTTTTAAAAAAAGTATCCTAGGAAGTATCCGGATACTTGTATCCGAATATATTTTTAAATGAAATACCTATTCGCACTTTTTAAAAAAGTATCCGGATACATTTTGAGTATGCGTATCCGGTATGCGGATACTTTTTTTCAATATCCGACCCAACTCTGGTAAGGACAATAAATTTAATAAAGTAATTATTTATTAGGAATGCCGAAATCTTATTTTATTTTATTTTTTTTATATATCGATATTTTAAATCCTAAAAACAATTAATTTGTTACGCCTATGACACAATAATATCACAACAAACTTCCAAAATATATCCAAATAGGATATTTAATAAAAAATATACAGATATTTTTCATCTGTTTATGGTCTCAAGGTCAAATATATGTGTGTGTCGTGGAAACATTCAAAGATTTACGAAGCAAAATTCATATTTTCATCTCTGTCTTAGACAAAGAAAGTCAACAAGCTCTAAAAATATTCAAATTTATAACAAAAATACTAATTTGAAACCACTATCGCCATCTACTCTACATTCTTGTAATTTAAAAATAACCAGATTTTTTACTAAATTTAGGCAGTTTTACCAAATTAGAAACGCCCCTCTTAATGTATCATGCGTATCAGATATGACATCATAGCTAAGTCGCTCGAATGCAACATTTTAGATACTCGTGATACTCAAGTATCTTGCGTATCAGCATGTATCAGTCGCCAAAAAACATCTAAAGACTAGACCAAAAATTGAACAAACAAGACATGATAATATTAAATACAAGATATTCATAATAATATATAATAAGCTTTATTGTCGAAAAATTTTTTAAATTTGTGGACAAAGCTGTTTAAAAAAAAAGCAAATCACATAGAACAAAACAGTAATACAAGAGTATTTACAAGTAAATAAAACATAAAACATACAAACATATAAAACTTCACAATATAAAACATTGCGAAAGGTCAATTAAAAAAAAAATAATAAAAAATAAAATAAAATAAATGTATACTTTATGTATACATTATACAATGAGACTGATAAATAATTATTAATATAAAAAAAAATTAAAATTTAAAAATTTTAATTTAGTCAGAGTCACAACA
Source organism: Ophraella communa (assembly GCA_035357415.1). Lineage (NCBI taxonomy): Eukaryota > Metazoa > Arthropoda > Insecta > Coleoptera > Chrysomelidae > Ophraella > Ophraella communa. Next base: position 24,295,141 of record CM068994.1, on the reverse strand, counting down.
AAAAAAACAACAAACAACAAAATAGATAAATATCACAAATTAACTTTTTCAGTGCGTGAGATGGTCCAAAATAATTTATGTAAAAAAGTCGTCAACTGCATACAAAGCTCTCTCCACCAAGTATGATTTTAAAGCGATACGAAATGCGGTTATTGATGAAATGGACTTTATTTCCAAGGGTAGATTGTTGTGCATTTTCTTAGCGTTATAAAAAATAGAGCTTTTGATTAGTTCCGTGCGAGGTTTTGGTAAATAAAGGTCATACTCTGCACTTCTAAGAGGGTAGTTATGAGATGGTCTGTCTGAGACTTCAGGTAAATGTTTCCGAATTAAAGAAATGGATTCAAAGATAAATAGGGATGGAAGTGTTAATATTTTATGTTTTTTAAAGAATTCCCTACAGTGAGTTTTACTGCTTAGTTTCAGCGTATACCGAACAGCTCTCTTTTGTAATTTAAAAATACGTTCAAATTGAGTCACACAACATGTACCCCAAAAAGGAAGTGCATATCGGAGATGTGACTCGAAGAGGGCAAAATAGACTGTTTTGGAAGCTGACAGGTGAAGCTCCCTAGATATTGTTCTCAGTGCGTAACAAGAAGAGCTTAGTTTTTTTGACAAAGCGTCAATGTGTACATCCCATTTTAGAGAGCTGTCAACGACTAGTCCCAAAAATCTCACAGAGTCAACGACCTCTATAGTAGAATTATTCAACATAATAGGTTGAATTGCAGATGTGTATGGTAAAACTTTCGTTTTAGAAACGTTCAAACACATATGGTTAGAATCACACCATGATTTGATGATGGTTAAGTCATGTGAAACGATTCTATGCAGTTCGGTGATATCCGGGTGACTCCAAGAAAAGCTAGTGTCGTCTGCGAATAAACAAATTTTTCCGCCGATGTTCAAGTCAGCAATATCATTGATAAATAGCAAAAACAATATAGGACCCAATACCGAACCTTGTGGAACCCCATATTCTATCTGCTTGCATGAAGACCTTAATTCATCAACTCGTACAAGCTGCAGTCTATCACTAAGAAAGGACTCGAACCACCTGATCGAGGTGCCTCTAAATCCATAGTACTGCAGTTTTTTAAGTAGTATTTTATGATCCACGCAATCGAAAGCCTTTGAGAAATCACAAAATATTGTAGCTGTAGAGTGTTGATTGTTTAAGCTGGAGTAGACATTATTAAAAAGAGAAAACATTGCATCATTTGTGCATTTACCACTTAAAAATCCAAATTGATTTTTAGCTAGAATATTGTATTTACTCACAAATGAAAGAAGCCTTTTTTTTACCAACCTTTCAATGATCTTGGATAACGTAGGAAGAAGTGCGATTGGGCGATAGTTAGAAACTTGATCTTTATCACCTCCTTTATGCAAAGGAATGATTATGGCTGTCTTAAGGCAAGTAGGCAGTAGCTCTAAAGGATTTTCTTGAAGAAAGCCATCTAGCTGGCCAACAATGGAAAGTTTTTGATAAGCAGACAAATCTGGCGAGTTCTACACTGTTAAAATGTAAATTTAGTGCTAAATTTGTGTAGATAGATAATTAGATTATATATCTAATTAGATTAACCTCAAATATTAATAGTACTTTATTGCAAAGATTAGCACAATATAGCTTTCCTGTTCTTAGATGAGGGAAATATGTCTAGGATAATCCCTTAGAACCAATAATAACTTAGATTTAATACTGTTTTATATACTAGATCCAGTGTAAATCCTCAAATATTCAAAACTAAATAATTATCGTATAAAATAAAATGTATCAATCTGACGATGAATTTTTATTCGAAACATCGTTAAATAAAGTTAATGTTTAAGTAAAATAGTTAAAGAACTAAATAAAAATACAAAATGTTTTTAAGACAACCAAAGATTATGTTCTCTTTTATCATTGTCAAACAAAATAATAATTCATTTTGGTTTATTTTATTTTAGATCCCATATTTCCCATGCAATTTTTGGTCAATTCCTGGATGCCTGGCATGATTGATGCAGTTTCCCAAAACACATTCTTATGTGCACTATTAATGTTTTGGTTATGCATATACCATGGCCTTAGACAGGTAAATCTACCCTTTTTTGTTTTATTTACTGTTTAGTCACTGGTTATGATATAAACAACTAAATATTACTAGGTAAAGTGTGTTCCACAATATAGTGCCTACAATAAAAGGGGACTGATAATAAACTTCTTAGGTACTTTTATCTCGGATATTGGCAAGTTTGGGTAAAGAATGCAGGTCAGGATTAAATTTGCAAAAATAATTTTTAATAGAAACGCATATTAAAGGATATTCACAATAAAATTTAATAAAAATTTAAGTATGTTAATATATCAATTCAGTTTCACTATCACTATCGTCGTCTACATTAATTATAAGAGGTTCTATGTTAGTATGAAATGCCCTGTATGAATCCTCCACTTTTATAACATGGTTTGTTATTTTCCAACAATCAGCGTCTGGGTCATCTATATTTTGCCTATTCCAATCGATGCAGCATGATAAACTTTATCAAATATTTTAAGCTTCAAGCTATATTGAAACTAAAGTTAGGTTATAAATAGGCTAAACATGATTTTAACATAATAAAAAACGATTTAATATTTATAAAAAATGTGAAACAATTGGTGAAAAACAAAATCTTTAGTCTGGTCACAGAGTATATAATATAAACCAGAGTATCGACTCTATATGAAGGGGGTAAGCATCCATTTGCAGGTATCGCCATGACACTTTGGGAGTATCCATAGCCGTCGCCGTTAGTTTTGGTTAAGGTAGGCAGTTGGTTGTATGTGAATAAATCAGTGGTGGCGTTTCTATTGTGTGGAAAAGTGCATTAAACTATTTAATTCAGGTACAGAAAACTGCGAAGGAGATGCGGAAAAAATGTTACTTACTTTAAATGACATTAAAATAAATACTACTAATGCATGTACTCCTTCTCAGTGTTCTGTATCTGATAAAGATACAGATTGATGTGTGTTTTTTAAATTATTGATATCCTTTAGGGCGTTTTCTCGGAACCAGGCTCAAATGTTTCGTTTAGATGCCAAAATAGGCCTGTGAAAATATGAGCCCTTAATATTAATATTAAGGTAGTCCGCATCAAAGTTTAACTTACCCTCAATTCAGCTGTTTTATTGACTGATTTGGCAAAATATATAATAAGACAACTCTACAGCAAGATCAATTTAATGCAAATGTATAAAAAATATTTTTAGATACAAAAATTTCAAATTTATTAAAATTAATATATTTCTAAATTGTTATAAGCAATAAAAACTTAAAAACACTTTTTTTTTTGAAACGCCCTAAATTATCCTTCCTTACTAACGAGGAAAATTGCGTGCAAGACAAACATATTCGGTCATTTATTTTGCGTAGAAATTCTATTTATATAATTATTTAATCTAAAAACCCAATTTTACTTTTTTTAAAAACAAATAAATCAACGTTTAGTTATTCCATGTTTCTAAAATAACAATTATCTCAACAATAAAGAAAAATTTCAAGTACGGGTCTTATTTATAATAACAATTTTTTTAGTACTACCCTGAGCTTATACCACAAAACAGAATATTGGTTACCACAAAACAGACTAATCAATTTTCTGTTTTGTGGTTTATACTCCCAAAAAATGGCCGCTCTTGTCTTATAAACATCAAAGGTGCCGACAGCGAGTCGATACTCTGGTTTGTATTATATACTCTGTGGTCTGCTAAACTAGGAAAAGTATTTAATTTTTATAACATAATCATAATTTTTTAGAATGATCGTCACCTTTTAACATTTTATTTCCCGAAATTCTTCGTCGTTCTCATGATGTGGATACCAGCAATGATTCTGTCGACTTGGGGCAAAATATACGAACTAGAAGATCCTACGTTTGATCCTACAGTTGATACATCTGATTTTTACGTACGTTTCTAATTCTGTCTTACATATTCCGAATTAAATTTACAAAAGTTCATTCGAACATATTTTGTGGTTTACGCAGAGTTTTGTAGCAAATAAACTAAAACAAGTTCGTGAAAAATGCGTTTTTATTTGTAAAGTACATCAAGTTTTTATCGCAGGCATGTTCAGAACTACAAACTAAAGACAGTTCCATGGCTAATAAAAAAAAAGAGTTTAAAGTAGTGTATTACGTGTTGCATACCGTATTATTCTACATATTTTTACATTTTCTATTTTGAACCTTTTATCTGTTATCATTAATCAGAATACCAAACTATTAAAAAACTAATAGCAATTCAAACCTAATAGCAATTACTTTTCAGGTTGTCAAAGCATTTTTCTACATATTCGGTGTAATATATTTTATGTATTTATCGAGTTTGATGTTAAGGGCTTATTCTGAATTGAGATCGATGCCTTATTTTGGTAAGCGCAATAAAACATAAATTAAAAGTTTGTAACGTGTTAATGAATTATTTTTTTTAGTTCTCCGTTTAAGATTCTTAACGATACTCGTCGTAATCGTTCTATTCATATCTTCCATCGTAACTCTCTTAAGATATGGAGTTGGAATATTGGAGGACGGTTTTGTGGCGCGGCTAAATACCCATTACAGTAACTCATCCGAATTCATGTGTTTCTATGGCGTTTTAAATTTTTACGTGTACACCATGGCTTACGTTTATTCTCCTGGAAGTAAGGACGTCCACGGTAAGTTACTGAGTGTGAAATTTCCTTTTCTGGGTGACTACAGTCGACAGAAGCAAACATGGTCCGCGGAAAATATGCCAACTAATTTCAAGGTTATCACAATCAGCCAATCACGAGCCAATGTTAACGATAATATCAATTTTAGTGGCTGCATAAGTGAGATGAAAATACAACTACAGCGACAAGGACACGCCCACCCAGGGTTCATGTTTGCTTCTGTCAACTGTATATTATTTAGACTGATGAGAATAACATTATTAGTTAAAAACTATTTTATGTTGTGATAATTATTATCATCAGTAGCGTAACTACAGGGTGGCAACATTTATTATTTATTATACATGTTTAGTATAAAAAGGTTTGTCTTTGATTTATTTTTGTTACCTGCTCAGTTGCATAATATAGAAGTAAAAAAATGTATTAATCAATCAAAGCATTTATAAAAATAAGTTACAGTGGCAGATACATGGAACACTGTATGAAGAGCAAGAGTTGTCAAGAGAGAGAAAAAATGTTGGCGCCAGGTACTCACTATATACTCCTTGATGTTACTCTTTCAACTTGCAATTTAGCTTTCGTGGGCATAGAGAAACGGTATAATAATATGGCAACGATGCTGGTCCAAAACTTTTGAGCATCGTTGAGTTATCAGCCACATACGATCTTATTTTCCAAAAGTAGCTAAGCAAACCTAAGGGCCAGATTAAGAGCATACAGTAGTGGCAGCGTCCGCCAAAAAAATTAAAAGTCGAACTACAGCCTTAGAGATTACTTTATTTTTAAAGTGTCTATTTTTACTGGCTCTCTACTTAGTTTTTTGTTGAATCATTCATCAAACTGAATCATGTTTCTATTTACAGTTTTGTAAAATAATTTCGGCGTTTTTCGAATTCTAGAATTTAACTACTTCCGTTCATAAATTCCGATATCCTGCAACATCTGTTACCTTGTGGCAACATTGTACAAAATAAGAGCGAACCCTCAATTCTTATGCATAGTCTGGTTTACAAATACATATATAACAAATAACTACAATATCACTGTAGAATTTTGGATGCACTTCAGTAAATGTGACATAGTAGGAAAGAATGTGAGCAGTTAAAAAATGTGAGGGAATAAACTGTTTTTTACTGAAAACAATGTATTTATTGTTTACTTTGATCCTTGAAACAGTGTTAATAAAATAATGAAAAAACCAACATAAGAATTTTAAATTCGGGAAAAAAGAAACCTGTTATTTGAAAAAGTACATTTGGCAGCGCTGCAATTGTCATATGTTACTTAAAGGAGTTTCAAGCAAGCTTGAAAGGTGTTTGTTTTGTGAGCTATTGAAAAAAATTAAGAACCAGTAATTATTTTATTATGTCTTTTAGATATGTCTATATTCATGAAGTTTGAAATGTTAAAAAATATTTGACTAGATCATTAAATTTTCTAAAAAAAAAGTCCCAACTCTCCAATAATGGGGTCGTCTAAAACCAGACACAACAACACATACAAATTGTTACTAGAGTGTTGTGGAGAGGCACTTGTATTAAACATGGACCATTATTCTAATTTCTGAAGCTTTCTCTTCAATTTACTCTCTCAGCTACGTCATGCGCGACTTGAATATCATACATTAAAAGTAGAACATAACTCGTGCTAAAATATTTTATATGTTGGCAAAATAGCGCCATGTTGCCGCGTTCAAACATGGCGTAGTATTGCAGTCAAATAAAAAGAAGAATATTAGAGACACTTCGTTTGACATTTACTAGATTCTAATACTATTTTAAATGCTTGGCAACATTGTCCCTTTCTGGCAGCTGTGACGTGCACCTAAAAACCAAATATCCAAATCATAAATTCTAAAGAAATTTATTTATTATATTTTACGAATATCGTTATATAAATATTTTTTATTGTTTTAGACATTGTTATAACAAAAGATAATCCCGCCTTTTCCATGATAAACGATTCCGATGAAGATGTTATTTACGGTTCAGAAGAAGAAAGTCGTCAGCCTTTGACACAAGCCAGAAACGACGACGACAGCGACTGAATAAAAAAATTACTAATTGTCTATTAGTGTCATATTTATTCCTTCGGTACTTTTTGCTAACCCAGTACCAGATAGAATGATACATTTTTAAACTACAGGTGTTGTATGTTACAGTTCTTGTCCGAATGTAACTTTGCTGTTGGAGTTGTAAGAAAATACTTAATTGATTTCACCGAAAATAAACAAAATAGCGTGAAGTAGAAGGTACTTTTTGTAATGTTGTTATTTTTCTATTTAAAACTTTTGAAAATAGGGTTTGGTGCATCATTTAATGTACTTAGTTCATATTTTTATTCTTAATTTACTTTTACGTCAAATTTAAATTTTACTGGTATTATTTCTAGTTTAATCAGTGTTACAAGGTGTTAGAAACTATTATTGTAATTGATTGTAGTAACCTTTACTTTGTGGAAGTCCATCTTACTAAGAACATTAAAAAATATTTTTTTTAAACAAAACTTCCACTATTTATTCAAAAAATTGCTTTTTTGAACTCATCGACATGATATCAATTAAATAACATCTAGGCTATTAACAATACTTCATCAACATCAGACATTTGCATCAAATTGTTGGTTTCAATATACAGGGCTGCAAAAAAGTCTGTATCTTTGATACAAATAAATTTAAAATTTTGAAATTGTGGGATAATAATTGGCATAATATTCTGCATGTTTTACAAGATAATTCAAGTTTGTATCACATCATCGTTTTCAATATGGCCGCCAACTTACATTGATACGTCACAGAAAAGCTTATTTCTGTCATTTTTAGAAATGAACATTCTATTCGCATCTTTTATACGATAGATTGTAGAATGTTTGGATTTTTATTAAGAAAAAACCTTTTTACTAACAACTGGCTTATTTATTTTAACAATATTATGTCACTTCAGAAACGGAATAAAATATCTATAGCAACATAAACAGTAACAATTTAGGTCAATTGTACACCTACTAGTGTTATGAGTTATAAAATACCATGTATGTAAAATTACATTACATTCAATAATCTTAAAAGTATTCGTTTCAAAGATAAAGGTCCTGTTGCCAGACTTATACTAGATGTATGTCAATCTGACGATGATGATCAAAGAGCTTTTAAACACTAGAGGGAGTATTAGAGAGAGAATATGTTATCAAAATAAAAGGGAAATATTTACATTGGGAGACCTAGATGCTATAGTATTTTTCACAGTAAATGGTATTGGCTTATTAACTGCAATAAACTACCCGATTTAATCTCATTGTGTAGAAAATCATCAGGTAAAAGATGCAAATGTGCTACAGGGTCGAACTTAAGAAATTTAAATTTTGCATAATATAGGAAATATACAAGTAATTTATTTAAATGTTACAATTCTATTCTATATTTACTTTAGTGTCGCTATCGCTATCCTCATCTAAATTAATTATAAATGGCGCATTTGATTTTACAGAAAGGTACGAGTTTTCAACATTTATAACATGACTAACAGAACTTTTCTAACTCTCGGTAGGAATGTCATTCATACAATTCCTAGTTAATTCTACCACACTACCACTTAAAGTAGGAGAAGCATTTTTTCCGCGCACACTCGATTTAAGTTGGTGCCATCTAGGCTCTATGGGATTGAACACGCAGTAGTAGGGAGGTAGTCGTAACACGGTATGTCCCAATTCTTCTGCAATTGTATCACAAACATACGTTTTTTAAAGAAAATGACTGCAGCACTTGTAAAAGTTCTTTTTATGTATAATTTTGTATTCTTTGAGCCAGGATTTTTTTGCAATTGTCGATAGGTTGCGTTGTCCATTACTATAACGCTGTTTGACGGAATGTTTTAAACCAATCTTCAAAAAAAAGCTCTGCTGTCGTATCTTCGTGATAATTAACACAAGAGTCCTTAATATTTTTGGCAGAAAGCCACATAGCGTTTGGGATCCAACCATTTTCTGATCCTGTGTGTAATATTGTGATTCTCTTCCCTTTATTTGATGGTGCTTTTGTTTTACACTTATCAGAGGAATCAGACCATCCTTTGGAAAGGGTGTCATGCGGGTCAAACCACGTCTCGTCGAGGTAGAGTATTGGCCGAATTTCAGACCGGTATTTTCTTATTGACGTTATATATTCAGAAATCCAGTTTATGAAACGTTTGGATTCCATTAGTACTTGTCTCTTGTCAATTTTGCGATATTTAAAGCCCATTGCAGACAGAGCTCGCCAAAGAGTAGTGAGGCCACAGTTAATGTGAGTTTCGTCATTGATGAGCCGCTGTTTTAGACATAGTGTAGATTTTTCGCCTTATCAAATCTTTTTTCCAGAATCTTTACGCTTTTTTCTTGATTCCATGGCATTTTCAACAATTCGTCTAACTAAGAAGCACCTTCGTCAAATTACTGATTACTCTTGCTGCAGCACCCCCGTTATATCCTTGCTGAAGTAAGGAACTATACACATTTTTTATAATGATTTTCGCTTCACAAGATAAGTGATTCTTCTTTAACGATTCACTGGAAGAAGCACTATTACTTTTTATCCACGGACGCCACATTCTGTACGTTAAGGTATAAAATATTTGCTATTAATGTCTGTAATAACAAATAAATGTTATAAAATTATTGCTCGCCGTAACACAAGTGAACACTTCCAATGAAATACAAAGACTATAGTGAACAAGAAGTGTAAGCTGTAAGCTGTAAGCTGTAATCCTCTACAATCCCTCTCTGAGAAACAAAATTACCTGAATCAGGTCCTTTTACATTTATGATGGGGGTCTTGGATTTTACAACTTAAGGGTCTAATTGGTTTTATTATAATCGTTCAGTCAATACCATTTATTGTGAAAACTACTATACAGAGATGGCGCTGTTGTCAGAATTACTTGGAATTATAATATACAAAGATTATACCCATGAAGTTTCACTTTATGTCAATGTTTTTTTATGTACTATAAAGAATTTAGGGAAACTAAAAATGACCCCCAAATGAAAATGTCAAGAAAATTTAACAAAGAGATAAAAAGGCAAGAAAATTAAAAAAAATCAGTAATTAGTAATCATATTAACGATCATAATATACCATTCGAAAACATTGTTGAATTTAACACTAGTATACAAAACTATTTTCTATTAATTATAACTTCATCTTTTCTGTAAAATGTAATTATTACTTTTAAATACAATGTGTATTAAATTTAGGAATATAAAAATTTTAACTACGACATTGGTATTTCGACGCTACTGTCAGTAGTCCCAGCCAAAACAACAAAGAGCTTTAAGTTGCATTATGTTGATTACAGAAGGTTTTTAATTTTTTTACAGATTCCCCTTAAGCCTATCTCCACTTTTCCACTGTTTGTCTCTTCATTTATTATATAGTAAATCATTTTTTAAATGTTGTACCTATTAAACATATTTTTGATTACAAGAAATTGATTTTGTTGTTTACACAAAAAATATTGGTTTACATTGAAATAAATCAAATAAAAGATAACATGTTAAGTAAATCACTGTAGTTTATTGAACTGATTAAAATGATTAAATTAGAAATAAAACCATATTATACATGAAAATTATTATCAAATTATAGGAATTTCTATGTACACATTAATACTTCGTTTAAAAAAAGTAAATGATGAATAATCTTGAATTATAATTGAAGCTGTAGCTTTGCTTATTCTTCTCAAATAATTAGTTTAGCATTCTTCCAAATTACAATACTGTTTCCTAAAAGTATTCGGACATTTTAAATGAAATAACTAGCAAGATTTGTTGTAGGCAAACAAATTTGTTTTGTGTCTTCACTCGTAAACAGAAGTCCAGGTAGGTAGTCGACCTTCAGTGTCTTTTATTTTACACTCTCTGTGTAGTCCAGTGACAGCTCGCGAGGTAGTGCCACTGTGCCATATCACTACCTTATTTTTGACATACATTTTTTAATCGTCTTATATTTTATTTTCATAAATTATTTGAAATGTGGTTTTTCGCTAGAAAAAAACTACAAATTAAAGAATTAAGCCGGCCGATTCGCGATTTAAAAATTGAAAAACAAAGTAGAAATGGACAAAAATCACATTTTATTGCAAATAAAAACAAGGTTCAACTTCTCTGGACATTTGGTCGCTTCTAATTTATTTATATCGGAGAAGTTTTCGGCATATAGGCATCAGTTTCCCGAGTCATTTCTCAATGAAACATGTATTCAATTTTCATTTTTAGACAAAAATATTCTTAATAATGAATTACAAGTATTGTATCAGAGAGAAGGATTAAGTACCACCTCCGGAGCTGTCCCGCTGGCAATTTTATTAAATGAAGAAGGTTTAAATTGTATAGTTCGGGAAACTCTTAACCTTTTAGGTATTTTGATAATAATACCTATGTCAACATCTGAAGCAGAGCGCTGGTTTTCAATGCTTAAACGGATTAAAACATTCCTCAGAAATATAATGAACAATTATTGTCTTTATTTATTTTTTTAATTAAAATTTTTACCTGTTTTGACAATAACGTGATAAATTTTTGCCCAAAACCAGTTTTTTAAACGATTTTTTGGTAAAAATTTGGGCATGGCACCCCAAAAAATTTTTCAAGCGGGGTTTTCACATTTCTTAAAAATCTGGCACTACCATCTTGTATTATCACGAGCCGTCACTGGTATAGTCTTGAAAAGTTTGGTGCTATATCTGGTATGTACAGATCCTACAGCAATAAGGTACTTAGACATTATATTCCTTCCCTTTTAAGGATATGTTCAAATCCGAAAAATAATTTAAAGAAAAACAAATTTTACATTTTTTTAAAGATATGGCTCAAACTACTGGCAACATTGTAATGAAATGTTGTCCAAATATGTTTGGGAGATAAATTAAGCATCCCATGTAATTTTATTTCTCAATTTCTCTTTTACGAGACAAAACATTTTTGATTCGCAAAATACATACTAATAATAATAAATAACGTTATTTTTCCCTTATATCAGCATCGGTTATTACTTCATAATTTTCAAATAAAAATTTTCTATAGGTAACAGACACGGTATCGAGTTTTACCAAGAGTATAGGTAAACCTACTACCTTTTCGGTGTAAAATGTTCACTATAATAGAAATTTCAATTGATAATTTTACTGTTACAATGTTATGTTAATAATGAATAATAATAATAATAATACCTATTGGATACCCCTCTCTATAACAATCAGATATAAAAACAAATTCATGGGATGTATCAGCTTTCAAAACATATATAAAATTTCGTTACAGTGTTGCCAGTGTAGTTTAAAGTTAAATGTGTAAAAATTGATTTTCTTCTTACTTTTATCAAGCAGATCCAAATTTAACAAAAATAAAAAATATATATATTTAAATATCATAGGTACTTAATTTCTTGTCTTTTTCACTTATTTTCATATTTCTATTTACAGCCTGTAGTTTTCCATCACTTATAGGTACTTACTTCTTGATTTATAAGCGTATAAATAAAATTATTACACGGGATTTTTTCCAAGATTTCCGAATACTTTTTAGAAATAGATTACTTCTTAAAAATTATTTAAAATCATTAATTATTTCCTGTTATAACATTAAATACATGCTAAGGTTATTAATATTTGACGAATTTAAGCAAACATGTTTTTGAAAAACATGTATAAACATTTTTTATGGTTATAGTTAGTTATCAGAAGACAGTATGTGTTATTTTATACTGATATTACTCAATAAATTGTATTTTTATTTTTTTGGAATAGTTTTATTTCGAAACAATCCAATTGCACAAAGAAATTTAGACGAAAATAGTGTTGAAATTGTTATCTACATCGAATAATTTTAAAAATACATCACAGATTTCTATATCGTCAAAAATATTTGATTTGAATGTTTGCTTATCGAAGATGACCCACTACAAGAAATAAAAGTATTTAAAAAATGAAAACCAATAAATAACATTCGTGAATAATCTACAAGAAACCGAATATAACTGGTTATTAAACCTAATTAGATGTCAGCTTCAATAAAAATCCAATTTAACAGAAAATTATTTAGATAACTTATAACTTACATCTAGATTACAATGTTTTGTTTAGTAAAATTAATAATGAGATCTTTTAGGTCACTTTATTTTCTATTAAAATTCAGAAGCCTTTTAATTTAATGCTTTTTGATCAGCAACTTGTAGAATAATGGGTTGTCATGTAAACAGTAGTTAACTATTTGTAATTGAATGTTATGGTTTAACCTTTATGATTTATTCATTATACTTAAAAAAGTTCAAATGAGTACAGTTGATTACTTCTATATAGGAAAATTTTTAAAATACTGTAACAGTATAAAGAGAGTATGGAAGATTTAACAGTTTATTATCAGAATAAATAAATTTCAGTTCCGTATAAGTCATAAACAAGACGTAGGTATTTTATAAAAAATATTTTAAACAACTTTTCTAGGGACGACTTTTGTACTTTATTTTAATAAAATTCTTCCTATATTTACAGCTACGCTTGCGTATAAAGATATTTTAAATATAAATTAACGCTTTATTTGGCCCAAATGAAATTGTAAAGTTGTAAAAGTTGTAACCGTCATAATATGCACACTTCTTTTTCTTATTTTTAAGACTTTTGGTGTTTGAACCACCCTTTTTTATTCATGTTAATGGATGAGTTCTATACAAGGGAAATGCTGCCAACAAAACGAACAAAAAAATAGTAAAAACAGTTAGTCCCATAAGGAAGTGGTTTTTCCAATACATTTTTGGTTTTTCTTATATATTTTGGGCCCTTTTACCATCCATGTTGTACCCGAAAAGTATGGAAGACTTTTAAGATATTTAAAATTTGGAGTATTTTACATCTTACAGTTGACGAAAAACTTTATGTCAGCTGTCAACACATAAACGTATCGTTAAGGTATTGGGGTACATTATATAGCTTCGTTTGATTGGCTTTGTTTGTATTTCTGAGCTACTGATTTTTATTATTCTACTTTTATCTGTTAGTGATGTGTTACTCTGATCTACTTTTATTATTGCAAATATCCTCTAAAAGAGTTAGACATTTTACAGCCTATCTAGTCTAGTAGATTTCAGTTGGACATGGATTCTACAGTGCTTTTACCGACAGATGTACCTGGGGCAATGTTACAAGAAAATTTACATTTAGAAGAACATTCTGTGTATGAGTTAAAATGATAGTTGGAGTTCAGGTCCCTTAAACAAACTTTCCATTTCTGCATTTACCTCAGCTTCAGTAGAATCATTATTACAATAAAGTTTTGGATCTATATAATTATGAACAAAATGGTCACTACAAATATAAGTGGTTTTGTTGATTGTGGCAAAATTCAGATTTTAGTTGCCACATAACTCAATACATTTGAGGCATCTTCTGGCACATCGTCTGGGTTTGGGAAACGGTGTAAACTTAGTGGTATTCCGTCTTCGTCCTTTAAATAAAGTTCTTGTACTATTTTTACAATTTTGGTATGCACAATGTCTCATCGCAATTTGTATTGTATAATCACAACGAAGATACAAATACAGTAAGTTAGAAACAGCAACAAAGCCAAACAACTGATGGTGTATAATGAATAATACTACCTTAATACCTTAACGATACGTTTATGTGTTGACAGCTGACATTTAGTTTTTCGTCAACTGTAAGATGTAAAATACTCCAAATTAAAAATATCTTAAAATACTTCCATACTTTTCAGGTACAACATAGGAGGTAAAGGGGCCCAAAATATATAAGAAAACCCAAAAATGTATTGGAAAAACCGCTTCCTTATGGGACTAACGTTTTTTAGTATTTTTTTGTTCGTTTTGTTGGCAGCATTTCCCTTGTATAGAACTCATCCATTGAAAACGCCTTGATGCTTGAGGCAAAATATTTCTTTAAAGTAGGCTCTCCAAAATTCACTTTGTTTTCGGCTGAAAACTGTTTTGTATTATTTAATCTGAGTAAGAACAATAAACAATTAAACTTTTTAACAAAACTTCCTCTTTTATTTGAACCATTTCCCTAGGAATGCCATTCTTTATTTGGTTTTTATATTTTTGAAATATTTATTTAATTAAATCTAATAATAGGTTCCCTCTGTTCAGATCAGGGCTGCGATTTTCGAGCTTGTGCGATGCGCTGTCGCATGCTCTTTTGCACGTAATTGAAAGAACATGTATTTTTGAATCCCCGTAACCGACACCAAAGATAATATACCACCGACACAATCTATCGTGTGCGATATGACATCGGTTGATCTGAAGTGGTCGATGTTTTCTGTCGTGTACGACGGTAATTTTGTATGTTATTAGTCATTTCAGTATTGGTTTATTTATTTGTTATTTATGTATTACATTTAATACATGCCATCATGAATTTTAATAATCATATCAGTTTAAATGGAGTAGATGTATTAGAAGATAAAATAACAATGTTCTATTAAATTCTATACTCAAAAAATATATATAAATTGTATCATAACTACCTTCCTCCATTGTTTCCAACTTTTTTGCGATCGAGGAATTCCATTTAATATGGTAGTTATTTCTACCCAATGTTTTTCTCCCTCTTTAAATAAAAAAATCTTTTGAAAATTTTCCACTTTGTAATTGTGGGTGCCGCTTAACATACTCAATTAATATTTTTTTTGTTTCTCTGTCATTCCTGCCACTTTTCCTGACATTTTTTAATAATAATGCCCAAGACTGAAGACAATCCACCTCTTAAAACAACCGCTATGTTATTTAATTTCCAAACAAAAAAAATTAGAGGTCATATTTTTGACATCTACTGTGTTGCCACGTTCAAAATTTTAAAATAGGAAAAAACAATCGGTCGGAAGTCGAAAATACAACATTTATAATTCATTCGATCACAAAATATTAACTAACGTTTAATATTTTGTGCATTCGATGCGACCGTCGCATGCGGTTAGTCGATTGAATTCGAAAATCGCAGCCCTGGAGTCCTGAGCTGAAGGCATTAATAAGTAGATAAAATTAAATGTTTGAAATACTGATCTGTGTAAAAGTGAACTTGCCATTAATATTCAAGAGACTTTCAACCCTTTTTACAATGTTACAATCTCTAGCCAACATATCAGTTCACTAGGAAGGTATATCTTTTGTAAGTTTACTTTTTTTTAAACACTATGTAAGAAGTACGCGTGTCAAGGTTTCATGGAAAATTATTGATTGTTTTTTTAAACAAGTCACAAATATTTTGCGAACTGCAAATTCGACTTTCACCGGTTATTTTTAGTGTTCTCAAGTGTTTTTTTTTAAATTGTTTACTATTCAATATCGAAATTATAACAAGGAGTTTGTATCTTGGTACTGAACTGAATGGAAATGCCCTATAATTTTAATATAAACTTATCTCTCGGTTGCTAAAATTAACTACAACAGTATAAATTTAATTTTCGATAATTATTTTAAATCATAAAAGTGATATAAAGTAGATAACAAATAAACAGCGTGACGAAACCAATTGATTAATAAAATCATCAGTTTCACGAAATCAATCCTGATTAATAATAACGCAAAACCAGTAAACAAAAACGATACGATTTCATGGTGTTTCTATGGTAACTGTGACTCGGTTGCTTTACACACAAACATGTTAGTTTTCAAGGGATATTTGCGCAAATCTGCGATAATATCTTATGGGAGTTCATGACATTTGATGATGACATCAAAATATATGAGTATGGTGAAATTAAGTGCAATTTCATCTTGTTGAAACATGCGAGGTTATCTCAGTATTATAATCGAAACAGTAAAATGTAGAGTGTCATGGAAAATATCCGAGATTATGGATTAAAAAAAAAATGTTGTTAGGGCTATTCTACCACTTTTTCGTCGAGCGAAATTGAGAGGTCCCTCATCAATCCCATAAAATATCTCTGCACCTAACACTCGCTTAGTGCGAATACCTGTAGTAGTTTTCACAATAAATGGTATTAACTGAAGGAGTATAATAAAACCAATTAGACCCTCAAGATGTAAAATTCGAGATGCACATCATAAATGTAAAAGGACCTGATTCAGGCAATTTTGTTTCTCAGAGAGGGATTGTAGAGGATTACAGCTTACACTTCTTGTTCATTTTAGTCTTTGTATTTCATTAGAAGTGTTCTCTTGTGTTACGGCGTGCAATAATCTTATAACATTTATCTGTTATTACAGACATTAATAGCAAAGATTTTATACCCCAACGTACAGAATAGGCAGTATGTGGCGTCCGTGGATAAAAAGTAATAGTGCTTCTTCAAGTGGTTCGTTAAAGAAGAATCATTATAAAAAATGTGTATAGTTCCTTACTTCAGCAAGGATATAACGCGGGTGGCAAGAGTAACCAGTAATTTGACGAAGGTGTCTCTTACTTCAGTTAGACGAAATGTTGAAAATTCCACGGAATCAAGAAAAAAGCGTAAACATTCCGGTGTTACAAAAAGTCTAGACGACTGGGAAAAAGATTTGATAAGGCAAAAATCTACACTATGTACGATGAGCATTGTGTCCCTACAATCAAAAGTCTGAAATAGTGGCTCATCAATGGCCTCATCACTCTTTGGCGAGCTCTGTCTGCAATGGGCTTTAAATATCGCAAAATTGACAAGAGACAAGTAATAAACTGGCGTTCTGAAAATATAACGTCAATAAGAAAATACCGGTCTGAAAATAGGCCAATACTATACCTTGACGAGACGTGGTTTGACACGCATGACACCCCTTCCAAAGGATGGTCTGATTTCTCTGATAAGTGTTAAACAAAAGCACAATCAAATAAAAGGAAGAGAATCACAATATTACACGCAGGATCAGAAAATGGTTGGATCCCAAAGGCTATGTGGCTTTCTGCCAAATATATAAAGAACTCTTGTGTTGATTATCACGAAGGCAGCAGAGCTTTTTGATTGGTTTAAAAATTGTCTGTTACCCAACTTTCCGCCAAACAGCGTTATAGTAATGGACAACGCAAGCTATCATAGTCGACAATTGCAAAAAATTCCTGGCTCAAAGAATACAAAATTGGAGATTCAAAACTTCATGGCTGCAAATGATATATATTTTGAGGAAAGTTATACAAAAAAGAATTTTTACAAGTGCTGCAGTCATTTTCTTTAAAAAAACGTATGTTTGTGATACAATTGCAGAAGAATTGGAACATACAGTGTTACGACTACCTCCCTACTACTGCGTGTTCAATCCCATAGAGCTTGTGTGGCACCAACTTAAATCGAGTGTGCGCGGAAAAAATACTTCTCCGACTTTAAGTAGTAGTGTGGTAGAATTAATTAGAAACTGTATGAATGACATTCCTACCCAGAATTGGAAAAGTTCTGTTAGTCATGTTATAGATGTTAAAAACTCGTACCTTTCTGTAAAATCAAATGCGCCATTTATAATTAATTTAGATGAGGATAGCGATAGCGACACTGAACTAAATATAAAATAGAATTGTAACATTTAAATAAATTACTTGTATATCTTCTATATTATGCAAACTTCAAATTTCTTAAGTTCGACCCTGTAGCACATTTGCATCTTTTACCTGATGATTTTCTACACAATGAGATTAAATCGGGTAGTTTATTGCAGTTAATAAGCCAATACCATTTACTGTGAAAAATACCATACAATTAAACGTCAAATAGTTCTCTCTTATTTCAACGCTCAAAGAGATTGAACTTCATCTCGCGCGTCTTGTGCAACACAGACTAGCTCCAGATGTGTGTTGTTGTGTTAACAAAATGTCACTTTTCTTTAAATTAAATATGACAAGAAAAATAACTTAAGCATGTTTCTGTAGAAACGGGAATACGACGCCACCTATATCATGATGAAATGTTTGACTTTTAAGTTTTGTCTCAGATGAAAAAATAAAATAGACAAGTATAACGACATACCCTTTAACATAGCGTTTGTTTGTAAGATACATAATAAATCAACACTACAGCTTGTAGAAGGGGGAGACGAGGTTTGTGTATATCACAGAGGCGTAATACAAATTTACTGGTTATTTGGTTTTAAAGCATAAAATCACTTAACTATGTTTTTTATCTCAACATAATTTATACATTCATAAAAGAAACAGAAATATTATTTTCTTGCATTTGTTACAAACAATTTAGGTATATAAGTATATTAGAAAAATAATGTATTTCTTAGGAAAAAAATTTACTATAATGGTTGCTGTATGGCTGTACTTTTCCATATCAATGTTTGACGTTTTGGTTCCACAATGTTATTAGCTAGTTCATCTGAGCCAATAATATATTGATAAATTGGAAATTGTCGATAAAATATCAAACAACGGAACTGGCAACAGCGCAAAATTGTTTTAATCCCTACCACAACAAAAACTATTAATCTTATTATATCAAACGTAAACAAAATAAGTGTGTTTAAAAGTATGTTGAATACGTCGAATTGCTTAGTTTAATAAGTGACTTGGTTCAGTTTTTTGATATATTATCTGTTCAACTATCAGTGATTTAATAAATTTTTTTTTAAAATGGGTGGCTCTCTGTCGGCTTTAAATTTTGGCGCTGGACCCGCCAAATTACCTTACGAGGTAAGTGGGTCATTAATCTTTGAAGAATTGTTTATATTGATAACAAGAAGTATTTAAAAAAACCGTTTTTAATTTTAAGTGAAGGTTTTATGCAACGTTGGGAGTTCTGAGACATTTCCGGGTTTCAAACAGGAGCGTATTTAAAGTAAATGAATGTACTAAGAAATTTATATTTTATTTATTTATTTGCTTAGTGGGACAATCTTAAAAGATTAATTTACTAGAACAAAAATTTACAAAAGTACCTACCTATATCCAAAGGGATTTTCATTTACAAAATCTTGTAGGTATTTTAAAATGGGATAAATCTTTTATGTAAAGTTTAAAGAGCTAAATATTATGAAATCCGAAACTTTACTCTGGTATTGTGAAGGAACCACGGTTGTACCGAATCAGAAAAACACTTAGAAGATCAGAAATGGAACATATGCTGATAATAAGCATTTATTGTAAAAACTAAAACTGTTCTATTCTTTTTTTGACTATTTGACGAGAGAAGAAACCAACATTCTATTGACTTATGAAGAACGTGAGGTCCAAAGTATAGAATAGAGCTTAACAAGAAACTGTGTCAAAATTTTTCATCCAAATGAAACCTTTGTTGATTATCTTTATTATTTGAAATGTTAAAATAAAAAATGCAAAGTAGGTAGCGGTTGACGATTCATAGATAAATTTTAAATATTATTCACTCACACTATACAATAGAACGTAGTTCGTAATGCAAAAAAAGTTTGTTTACATCTCACTTCAATGTCAACGACTTGCTGTTGCTACGCAATTGCATTGCTGGTAAATAACTACACAGTAGTTTAAAAAATAGTATACAAGAACTTTGTTTGAGTTTATTTGGAAGGAATATTTCTTCAACAAATTGAACCCTTTTTATTGAAATAATTTCAAAACCAATGAACTAAACCTGAATAAATAGACTTATCAGCTCACAAAAGATTATACTTCATCATTTACATTTTTATTGATATAATAAATGTAACACAGAAAAAATATTAATATTTGGATAACGCTATTTGAAGTAGTTATTTGGGAATCCCATAAAATTTAAAATGTTCTAACCATATAGATACTTCATGAAATTTATTGGACTAACCCTTTCTCTGTGGAAGTCCGTCTTACTAAGGACATTAAAGAAACTTTTGAACAAAACAGCTGTCGATTGAGTTTAAAAAAGCTAATTTTTTAAAATAAAAATGGAAGTTTTGTTCAAAAGTTTCTTTGTTTAATGTTGTTAGTCATATAGGTACTTCATATCTATTATTTTTTCTTTGTAGGTTCTAAAGGAAGTACAGGATGAATTTCTATCGTACAAATCTTCCGGAATGAGTATAATTGAAATGAGTCACAGAGGAAAAGAATATACTAAGATTAATATGGACGCTCAAAATATCATCAGAGATCTCTTGTAAGTATTTCTTACGAAGGTAATATGACTGAGGTCGTGGTAGTGTAGATTGTTTGGAATATTTTTATAAAAAAAACAAGCACAAGATTCTATTACAAGGCCTTGTAATAGAATCAAGAATCTGAATGTTTCGAGAAAAACACACTGCTTCCGAAACAGGAGACCGATACCTCAAATTTGGTCTCATTAGGGACACATATGAACTATAAGAAATATTTGAAAGAGCGGAAGAGATATTTTTATGAAAGAGGGAGTAATTAAGTAATCAATAATTCGTGATCTATAGGCGTGGCTTAACAACTGTTTAACATCATGCATTTTGAAAGTATTTTTTTAACTTCTCCCTTTCTACGTGAATAAATTCAAATACGGGGGATGCATGATAATTAGTCCTTGGTAAAAAGCATTTAAAGTCGATTTAAATAAAAACGAAAATGTAATAAAATATACTTAATAAAAGTTCCGAAAATGGTAAAAAATGAACATAAAGTAAAATTCGGATATCTCCTTTGTAGCTGGTGGGTAAAGGAAGATGTCCATGAATGAAATTTTGCACCAAGGTAGAAAACACAATTCTCTTTCATCTGGTGTCTTCAAAAGTTACTTACAAACTTTTAAAGTGTGCTAAAAATTGTTTATAAGTGAATTTAAAATGTAATTTCGGATATTTTCTTTGAAGCTGGAGGGTAAATAAAGATGTCCATGATTGAAATTTTCCAGAGAGGTAGAAAAAACAATTCTCTTTTTTCTGGTGTGTTGAAAAGTTACTTACAAACTTTCCAAGGGTGCTAAAAATAGATTTTAAGGGAGGGTAAATAAAGATGTCTATGATTGAAATTTTTCAGAGGCAGAAAAAACAATTCTCTTTCTTCTGGTGTGTAGTAACACAAAGATATCTTCTATTTTATTTTTTTCTTCCATTTATTCTATTTTATATTTTCTTCTATATTAAGTTTCAAACTTTATTTTGTAAATAAGAACTATAACTCAGTGGGTTTTTAGTCTGTCCAAATCTTTTTCTATTGTTCCAGGCAGAATAGTGTGTTATAATATTTAATATAAATGCAATATTTTTTGCATTATAAATTAGAATTACTCTCTCTCTTTCATAAACATAGACTATAGCAAGGAGCAAGAAGAAACTATAAAAAAAATAAGTTAATGAGCTAGTGCTATTTTTTAGGCGAATTGAGGATATTCAATGGCAAAGTTTGCTTTGTTTCGAATATAATCAAGAATCTTAATACTCGAGGAAGTCACTGCTTCCTAGACAGAAGACCAATAATTAATTATTGGTAGAATTTGGGATGCACAAAATGGACCAAAAAAATATTTGATAGATTGGCAGAGATACTTTTATAAATTATTTAGGTACCCGTCTGTATATAAGATACCATTGTGATTTTTATTTTCTTTTCAGGGATGTTCCAGACAACTACAAGGTGTTATTTATGCAAGGTGGTGGTTGTGGTGCTTTTGCTGCTGTTGCTATGAATTTTTTAAACAGAACTGGTACTGCTGATTACGCTGTAACCGGAACGTGGTCTGGAAAAGCTGCCAAAGAAGCAACGAAATATGGTGACGTTGAATTAGTTTTCCCAAAAGCTGACAAACCTGGAAGTATACCAGATCAAAAAACATGGAAACTGAACCCCAATGCTTCATATCTGTACTACTGTGACAATGAAACTGTTGACGGTAAGTACATTGAGAGAGATTTAATAAATTCATTTGTTATGGTGTTTTATTTTCTGTAGGTGTGGAATTCCATTACATCCCCGAATCAAACGGCGTTCCATTGGTTTGCGATATGTCTTCTAGTATAATGACTAAAAAAATCGACATATCTAAATTTGGATGCATAATTGCTGGTGCACAAAAGAACATAGGACCAGCAGGAGTAGTTGTTGTTATCGTTCGAGAAGACTTGTTAGGTGCTCCAATGAAATGTTGTCCTTCAGTTTTCGATTTTACTCATATTGCAAAAGAAAAATCAGTACATAATACACCAGCAACTTTTTCGTAAGTGTCACTTAATAATATTGTACTAGGTATTTAGAATTTTCACATTTTACAAGTTATAATATATAATTACAATTTTTTTCAGTGTCTACGTCATGGAGCGAGTTCTGCAATGGATTAAAAATAATGGTGGTGTAAGTGCAATGGAAGAGAAAGCCAAAGAAAAGAGTAGCCTTCTTTATAACACCATGGTGGATTCCGAAGGTTTCTACACTTGTCCCATAGACGAAAATGTCAGAAGTAGAATGAACGTACCGTTCAGAATTGGAGGAGGAAATGAAAAACTGGAAGAACTCTTTTTGGTAAAGGCCGAGGAATACAAAATGTACCAACTGAAGGGGCACAGATCTGTTGGAGGAATTAGAGCCAGTTTATACAATGCTGTCAGTTTGGATGATGTAAATAGATTAGTTATGTTCATGAAGGCGTTCCAGAAAGAAGTTACATCTAAATAATGTCATTTGAAGCACAATAAAATGAATAAATAAATGATATTCGTTTACTTGTAACTCGTGATTTATCTATAGTTTAAGATTAAATGTGAATTTAATCGTATTTCTTGTAAATAGTATTTTTAATAAATATTTATTTATTTTTTTAACATTATTTTATAATCAGTATCAGTGTTTGACGTTTATGTGCCAACATAAGCCTAGTAAATAACTAAATAATAGACTTTTTAATTATTAATAAATGCGATTTAAATAAAATACCTTGTTTTTTTTACCTACAAATACAAGTCTATGATTTAATAAGAATGTTAAAAAAGTAATTTACTTCTTATCTTATTTATAAAAAAATATAATTCACATCAAAAACCATAGATACTTAAGGTTTTTATATCAAATTTTTAATTATATTTATGCACATTATGATTAAAACTCGATAAAAAATTAATAAGATGTTAAACAATCATATTTCAATGTTGTAGTATCCCTAACAATTCACAACTTATAATCAAACTGGTTTTACATAAAAGCTAGTCGCGAGAAAATGCTTTAGAAATTCACTGTTGTCAAATAGTTCAGTTCACCATGTGGAGATGGCAGTAAGGAGCTAGTGACGTTTTATTATTGATTGGAATATTCTCTAGTCGGCGAACGCCATTTTGTGTGTAAAATACCAAAATAATAGATACTTTTAAAAAGAATCTGGGTTCATCCGTCCCACTGTTGTATTAAAAGAATTAATTTCTTGTTATTTATCGTTAACCCATTTGGACGGACCAAGGTATATGTCTATTTTAGATTTTTGAAGACGAGAAATACCATTTCGTAATGCAATGTTTTCATTTTGAGAGCCAACACAAGAATATAGTGAACCGTTATGTCGCATCATTAAGTGAAATTTCATTGTAAACTGTGCTGTTATGTAGTTTAAGATAGTGTAAAGTGCTTAAAAGTAAAGTGTTTTTGTTAAAAATTTTGTTTGTTAAGGGGATGGGCCTGGATTACTTATAAAGAGAGTGATTACGTAGTTTATAATTCGTAGTTGCTAGTTTATTTAAATTTCTCTGTTCAATTTAAGAACTTCCGTTAGTTTCTCAGTACAGTAAGGTCATGTAAGCATATTCTTTGTATTATAACCTTGAAAACTAAATTGCAGCACTAGTAAAATAAACTTATCCTACACAATGAATTTTCACTATTAATAAAATATGTTTGTACAAGTACAAAGTTTACGTTTGCCCAAATGCATATACATATAAGTTAACATTAATTTTTATAACTGCGTGTTATCGAATTTGACATCTTGAGTCTAATTTTATTTACAAATATGTAAACAGATGATTGTTTCAATGTAATTATAATTGCATTAATTTTTAAAATTATTTTTAGCAATAAGGTTCGTTCACTGGGTCTGGTAGATCTAAATGGTTGCGTGCAGACAGCATGTCTACTTTGCCAGGGCAGGCCTCCAAGGGGGAGAAAACAAAGCCAAAGTTTCAATCATTGGATATAAATAGTTTATATAGAGTTAGCAGGGTAAGTAAATTTTTATTTGAATTCTGTTGAATTAAATTTATTTAGTTACTTAGTTAGTATCATCATTTCAAACTAACTCAATTTTAATATAAGTAAATGAATGTTTAATGAGCATTATTTCATTTATTTAATTATTTGTATTTGTAATATCTTAATAGATGTATTTATACTAAGCATAATGGCTGGAAAGTTTATTTATTTTATGACACTTGCATCTTTATTGATAGACATAGGATCTTCACTTTATTGGAGATTGCATTTTGTATAATATAAATGTAATGAATTTGGACTATTTCATTTAGTTTTCTAAAAAATAATTGCAGGGTGAAAATTTAGAAAAACAGCAACAAAAAAGTTCTTCAGTTTATATTAAACATGGCATGCAAATACTCGGTAAAGTGCCAAATGCACGTCGGGCACCTGCAAATCTTCCCTCTTTGAAATCAGAACATAGCGGAACAGACGCAGCTGTACCATTAGTACCGCCAGGAGCTCCAGGATGGGGAAAACAAGATTCATCAAATTCAGGGTCATCTCCTTCACCCAACAGCAATCAGACAAATGTTCAAACTCAAGACTTGAATGTATCCCCTATGACTGTCCCCAATCAACCAGGTGCACAACCACAATTAACTCCACATCAGGCTGCAATTGCCATACCTGTGACCAACAACATACCCCCACAAACACACAAACAGGTAAATAATAAATTTTAAAACTAATTCCACATATTCCATTAATTGGTATTAGTTATTTATTTTTAAATTGCAATAATTGATTATAGTTTTTAGTAGTTCTTATTTATTGTGTGTTACAGCTGACCCCTACTGCACAGCCTGCGCCTACCGACAAACTATGGAGTTCAGTAATGAGCAGTCCAGAGGTTCATCCACCTTTATACCAGAGTGTTCAATTCCAACAAGAGTTCCCCAGCTTGTCCTCTGGCGATGGCGGCCCCACGCGCACTGGTTCAGATGTTCCTCAGTATCCTACGGGGCTCAGTCTGAGACCACAAACAGAAGGTAGTAAATTTCAAAGCCATGAAAAAAAAAATTATATTGTTTTCAAGTGTTGACATTTATATAAATTTGTAGGTTCATGGACACAAGGTGGACAAAGGACCTTGGGTTCGCAAGGCGCTACAGGTGGAGACGTAGCCGGTCAAGGGAGGGCTGGCTCGGGCCACCCGGGTGCCCCACCACAGCTCTTGGCCCAGGCAGGCCACCAACAACAGCAACAAGCATTCCCACCACAGATCCGAGGAGTAATGCCTTCATTTGTAAGTTTTCTTATTATAATACATATTTAATAGGTACTGATTAATGGTTGTTACTATGTTTTTACAGATGTGCAAAGGTAGCACCTTTCAACAAGTATCCGGAATTGGTATTCAGAATCCTTTAACAATGCAACCGCCTATTAATGGACGAGGTACAAGACCGTCAGATAATCGGCCACCTCGATTGGCGGAGAGAGATGCAGAAGAAGTGTCGTCTAGACCCATAATCAGAGAAGAAGAATTGAGTCGCATGGATGAAATTAGTAAGGACATGGGCTGGGCAGAATCTGATGAAATTGATTATAAGTAAGTTCAAAATCTATGACCAGAAAGTTGACTATTTTCCATAACAAAAAGATTCAAACGTTCTTTTATTCAATATCATTTTAAAAAATAACCTGAAATATAAGTCTATTAGCAAATTAGTGCTAAAGTTTTCTTTTATCATAAAACAAGTTCCAAATTTCCTATATATTGTATGATACTTTAGTTTACATGTTAAAATATAATTTTGAAACTTTCAACATCCCTATTATTTATACATTTGTTAACAATACATTTTTTGGGCAGAGATGATTTTAAAATGTGTTCTTTTCAGTCAAAAGTTGGCATTCAGCGACGACGAAAGTGAAAAAGCTTCTAAGAAAGAAGCGAAGAGAATGCACCACAAAGATACGAGAGACGACCGTGAAAGTCATAACGATCAGAACCGCCAGTGGGGTGGAAATTCTAGATCGGGACCTCAGAGAGGTAGAAATTCCGAAGAAGAAGACATTTGGGTACAGAGACGCACTCAACAAGAGAAAGAAGTAGAAATTGCCGTGCAGAGGGCAAAACAGAGAAAAGAAGAAGAAGAGAAACGTTTCAATGAAGAAAGAAAACAAGCCGCAGCCAAAAAGCTGATGGAACTCGAGGAGAAAATTCAAAAACGCGATAGAGATAACCACGAAGGCGTAGGAACTATAAACCCTAACGTGGTGCCAGCCAAACCTATTAATCACGTCGACATTCCTTTGCCGGATTTCCAAAAGGACAAAGACCGAGATATGCATCGAGAAAAGGATACTAGATCTCGAACGCCTAACGAACTTACTGAAGAAAAGAGCCAATCGGCAAATCAGGGAAGTTCTTTCAGACAATTAACTCAAATAGAAGGCAAGAATTTCCCGCCGAGAAAACAACATCAGAAACCTTTGGAAAGAGATAATAGAGACGGTCGTGAACAGAACGGTCCAAACTTTTCGCGACAGTTCCAAAACGATCTCCCACCAAGATTCCTGAAGCATCAACGAAACAACAGCAATTCCAATCTACAAAACCAACAACAGCAATACCATCCACAATCATTCGATAACCGTTGGAACTCTAATTCTGGAACCAAACCCCAGAATCAAAACGCTTCTTTACACAACCGCAACGTTCGACAAGACAGTCCCGATGTCGACAAAGAAGATTTGGAAAGAAAAGAATACAAACGGCAAAGCTCCGACGATAGTTATCGCAACTCTCTCCATTCCCAACAAGATGCCAGTCAAAGGGAGTCGCAGGATTCTCGCTATCACTCCGACGTTCAAGATAGTAGGCATCAAGATTACGATTCACAGTATTCCAGGAGAGAACAGGAACAGGATAAGTGGCAAAAGGAAAAAGACGTACACGATAAGAAATCGGAACCGGATCATTCGCATCGGTTAAGCAACGACGATTGGAGTGAGAAGGTCGAAAAAGTTGCTGAGAAGTATGAAAAAGAAAGAGAACGTCCTCAAAGGTCGGAGAATCGTTCTGCGCGGCATTCGAGAGAGTTCGAATCGCGGGATTACAACATGGGTTCGTGGTCGGAATCCATGTACGAATCAACTTACGAAGACAAGAGAAAAGAATATGGCAGAGAAGAGCGACGCGCAGTTCCAGGACCTATCACTAAAGATCGTATAGAAGCCGACGATATGTTTAATGAAAAACGGAATCTTATTCAATTGAAACGCGGCCAAGCAGCCGACATTAAATTGGAAATTAAAAAGGAACCTCTTAAGAAAGACACCGAATTTGTTAGTGCGTGGGCTGATTCTATACCTCCCGCTTTAGAAGAAGCTCAATCTAAATTGACAGAGGAAAAGAAAACTTCTGAACCCGCTAAAGTGGACACCAAACTTTCCGAACAGTCAAAGAAATCAGAAAAAGTCGACGATTATAACCAGAATAGAAACAGATCATATGGCCAGAAAAAAGGCTGGAATAATAATACCGATAGTCATTCCTCCAGAGGACCGGCGTGGCCTAGAAGACCTCCAAGTCGAGGTCACAAGTCCGGAGGAAGGAACCAAGATTATCACGCTACTGATTCCGATGGTTCCCTTGAAGATCATTCAGGTAAAAAAGATGAAACTAAATTGGATGCTGCGAAATCCGAACAGGGTGATCAAAGAAGTCCGAAGCCGATAAGAAAATCGGAAAAAGACGACAAAAATCGTGAGGCAAAATCGCACGGTAACGACCCGAAAAGAGGAGACAAATCAGAAAGGAAAGATAATAATTATGTTCCTAGAGGAGAACCGTCGAGACACGGACGAGGAGGTGGTAATTTCAGAAGCGGCAGAATGGGCGGTTTAGGTAAACGAATAGACGGTTATGGTCCGCCACCCACAAAGAGTCCCTTTGGCGGACACCAAGACGAAAAAGAGAAAGATAAAAAACTCGATGAAACTTCTTCGTCCGAACACACTCCTCGCGTAGAAGACAAAACCAAGCGGAACCAACAAGCGCTGGCCGCTGGTATTATCGGAAAGAGGAGCGAATCTCGTAACGACCCTTCTTCCGGTTCCGAAGATAAACCAGCCAGAGACAAAACGAGAAATAAATCTGATCACCGCAAAAACAAACCCAAACTCGACGAAAAATCACCAACTGATACAATAACCGATACAACCGATGATAAAAATAAAGATCCCCGCAAGGCCCAACAAAAGATTCAAGGTAATAGATCTTCGTCGAATTCTAATCGTGCGAGAAACAACCCACCACGAATGGTTGGCGAAAAGAGATACGAAGGTAGTCGTAGCGAACATTCGAGACAAAACTCGAACAATTCGTTAAAGAAGGAAGAAAAATCTGATCATAATTTGTTCGCGAACGCTATCGCAGACATATCTGCCAAAAATCGCGATGAAACCGAACAAATCGACGAGAAAGAAGACAAGAGTTCTCTCAACGGAGATGCTGAAGGTTTCCAAGAAGTCAAGAGTAAAAAAGCCGTCAAAGAAAGACAGAAATCGTTCGATGACAAAACTGCTAAACCCACAAAACCGGAAATTGGAAAAGAAGTGAGAAATGATCGGGACAGGGAACGAGATCGAAAGAAAATCAGTCCGGCAACGCAACAATTAACCCAACAACAAATACAGAACATTCCGTCTTTGATGGCGACACCGGTGAATCCTCCGCCTGTTATGTCAATGTCTAAAAATCAATTCGACCGACCGCGGCAGACAAAACTACCTCCTCGGTTCGCCAAACAGAAGTTGCAGAAGCAGCAGCAACAACAGCAACAGCAGCATCACGGTTTAGGTAAGTACAAACTCAAAATTTAGGGCAGAGTTTGCGGACAAATAGTCCGTGCTCAAGATTGAGTACGAGCCCAGACTTGAGATTGTACCCAAACTTAGTCACTAGAGATTAGGTACATTCTCAAGTCTACTCTTACTGGAGATTCGTCTATAAAAGTAAAATTTGACCTTCTGCATTTATAGTTACTTGAGCACAGACTATAAATATGGACTAAAATAATGTTGTGCAAGTAATTGCCAAAGTAAAGAAAACATAGACTAAGTAATTAATTTCTCTTTTAAAATAATTTACTGTTGCATCATATTAGATACAATTTTTATAAAAAAAGGATATATTAAAATTTTCTATTCTGTTATGGTTAAAACTTGTTATTTATCGAAATAGTCAGATTTTGTATAAATTTTTCAATTTGTGTACAAACTAATTATGATATGATTTGCGTCTTTTCTAAAATTTCTAAAATTGTTGTACATCTTTTCCATTTTTACTGTTAGAGTCACTTATTTCAATACTGTTACTTTCTTCTCTTGCATAATTTTTTCATTTGGCTGTTAATTTTCCACTCTCTTCTTGGAAATTAAATTTTTTTCAAAATTTGGTGGGGAATAATCAAAATCAATTGGTTTAATTAAATTTACACCATACTTATTCAATTCCTGTAAGTAATGCCAGTGACAGTTCCTTTAGTCTCTGTATTTTTCGATATTTTTCAACAGAATAGTCCGCAACAGGTTTTATATGGCTATTTATAGGTACATGTTCACAACAATGAAGAACACCATAAATAACGGAAGTCTTGGAATAAATAGCCATGTATGTATGTATGTATGTTAATAGGGGTGATAGGTACACTGCGACCCGTAGGTATTGTGTCCCCCTTGCTTGCCATGGGTCTGATGTTTTCTCAGGCCTATAGCAGCTCTTCTAGTCCTATTTACCTAAGAAAGATTAGGACATCATCAGGCTTCAATTCAGGTAGGTTCTCCTCTTCTATTTCATGAGTCCCTGGGTATCTGGCCCTGAAGTTCTGCAATGCAGGACATTCCGAGAGTATGTGTATTGAGGTTTCGTCCTCTTCCTCACAGAATCTGCATTTTGCTTCATCTACCAATCCTAGCTTCTTCATATGACTTCTTAACCAGCAATGCTCGGTCAATATTCCCGTTAAAATCCGGATTACTGAGGTTGAGAAAGCTAAGAGATCTATTCTGGTCATAATTTCCCAGAAGTGTCTTGGCTTGTCTCAATCCTTCCAGCTGATTCCAGTATTTGGACTTTTCCCTCTCCAATTCTCTTAGTTTTCCTAAGATTGCTCTACTGCTGATCCCACATGATGGTTCTGGTCCCAGATATGGGGTTTCGGCTCCTTTTTTCTCCAGCTTATTTGCTGTTTCGTTCCCTCCTATTCCTATGTGTTCTGGGACCCATAGAAGGGTGACAAGGTTCTTCTGGCCTAGTTCGTTTAGCTTTCCTAGACACTCCCAAACCATCTTAGAACTGATTGTATGTGAGCTGAGTGCTTTGATGGCTGCTTGACTATCGGACATGATCTTCCAATGTTAAATTCCACACATCTTTCGATGGCACGGATTTCTGCTTTAAAGATGCTTGGGTATGTGCCCAAGCTTTCTGAGTATTTGGCTATTGGTCCAAAGACTCCTATTCCAGTTTGGAGCCATCCGTACACCACTTTATGGCATTTGGGTTCAAATTCTGTATGGTATCTTTGTCCTATTCAGATGTATTACTCAGCTTATTGATGAATTTTCTCACAAAGTTGAATTTCTTAGGCATATCATCTTGTAGCATTTCCCAACTTTGATCAAATTGAAGTGATCGAGGTTTTTCTCTGATGATTCCTTCTCTGATCATCCTGAACATGTTAAAATTAAAAAAAGCAAGTCATTCTTGATATAAGAACATTAAAAAATAATCGTTTTTGATAAAACTTCCACTTTTTATTTAAAAATAGCTGTTTCGCTAAAACTGGCATGGTCAGCTGTCATTGAGTTTAAATAAGCTATTTTTTAAATAAAAATTGGAAGTTTTACTTTTTAATGTTCCTAATAAGATGGACTTCCACAGAGGAACAATAAATTTGATTCTAGAACGTTTATTTTATTTATTTACATTCTATTTGGGTTATAAAAACTATGGACTCCAATTTATTTCTACCCCTATTGGTCTTCAATAAGTTCCTATCCGTTCTGGATGTGGGCATCCATATTCTAGCTGTCTAACTTTATTAACTGTCGTTCTGAACAATTGCAAACCAGGTTCTGAGTTTTTTTTTCAACTAATTTGACTATTATTTGAAAAACTCTGTAAGAATTTATTACAAATACAGTAGAAATTTGTTAAATGTTGATTTAAAATAGATTTTTCTCTTAAAATAGAAAATGTGGAAGTTACCAAGCAAACTTTTTGGTTATTTATTCATATTTCTTTCTTAATTTTCTTTATTTAACATTGGAATTGGTAAAAAAATCAATAAAATTATATACTTTTTTTTGTATTTGTATTTGTATTTGTATTTTAAATGAACGAAATTTTAGGTGATGTTAGCGATATGAATAAGATAAATCAGAATATGAACGTGTACGCAATGAAAGACACTAGCGTCCCACCTCCTGTACCTGCTTGCGCGTGGGATAAACCTTTAGTGTCTCAGCTAAGAAGCGTAGAACACGACACGATGCTAGGAGTTAGTATAGATGCGGTAAAAGGATTAGAATCCGCTCATCCGCATTCCCCAACGCAAGGAGTCAGTCCCGGCAACGAAAAAGTAAGTTAAACGCTTCTAACTAACCATATATTTTAATATAACATTAATTTTATTTCTAATTTATATAAAAACAATCAACTGTAATATAAAATGTATGCCTTCTATAAACCAAGGATGCAAACTAGTTCTTTAAAATTAACAGTCCCTGATTGGTTGGAGTAGCAATAGCTGTAGTATAGAGTTAGGAAATAAACAGAGTTGAATAAAGGAAATACATATAATTTATTTGAGTTCAGTACCTCTTTTTTAATATTAACGTTTCGTGTGGTTAATTTAAATTCATAATAAACAAATTGGAAACAACAAAATCTTCAATTATAAAGAAATAAAATAAATAAATACAAAACTCACTATAAAAGAAGTAAAAGCAGTTATTTATCACTAAAGCTTCACTATGTACTTTTATTATTCACTGTTATAATTTTACTTGTAATGTAACGTTTATATAAATAATATTCAATAGTACTACTTTGTAATTTCAAATAAATTATTTATTTTATTTCCTTAATGGGGTGTTATTAACAAAAATATGTTTTCTCAATGTTAATAGTTAGGGGTGTATAAAATCATACTAGGAAATCAATTAATTTTATTGTATTTATTATCACACGGTTTTTATGTCGATTTGAAAATTCAACTTTTGGATGATTTAAATAGTCCGCCATTCGTTCTGTGACGTAGATAACCCAAAAGTAAAGTTAGCTACATAAGGGTCGACATAGAACCGCAATTCTGTCGTCTTCTTTTTTAAAATTTTGATCCTCAAACCACAATTTTCGTCTAACTTTTACTGCAGGCACGGTTACAAATTTTTTATGAGGAGTTCTAACTGTTGTGTTCGTGCAGTATGATACAAAACAAGATTTATATGATATTGACATTATTCAAATTTGAAAAATAAATGTGGAGAAAAGCTAACTTAGCTAAAAAAATTTAATACAATGCTTATATTTTATTGAAACGTCAAGCTCCTTTAGAAATATAAGAGACAGAACACTCATATATATTTTTAAAATTCTTCAAATTTCAAATTAGATTGGCCTTTTTGTAACTGGCTATTTGCTATAAGTTCATAAAACATCTAAATCAGAAAGTGGCTTACTTCTTATATGAGTTAGTGACGTATCTGTAGTGAAAGTTGCAAACATTTAGGAATTCTCACTTTCCAGTTTTCTCCCAAAATATTTGGTTTAAAAAATTTTTAAATATATTTTTGCAAAGTAGTGCTAATATACTTTAATAAAATACCAGAAACCGGATATAACACCCCATTCCCTCTTTATTTCTAAACTCTATGGTACAACACTAACTAGTAATAAACCGACTAATCGGGAATGGTTCATAATTTTACGAGTAATCAAAATCAGGCAGATTGTGAACTTTGTCGATTTGTTTACAATTTGACATGGTTTGGTTCAGTTCACAATTTTTCGATAGTTGACAATCTCGCGAGCTTTATTGTAAACTAATGCTGTTTAGAATTTAAAAATACTCTGTGATTGACAGTGACCTGTGGTATAAATGACCAAACATACATTCATATTTCCACTTAAACATAAATAACCTAACCCAATTAGCTGTATGGCTTGTAAAGAATCTGTGAGTTTCATGGCTCACATTCCACTCATAAGTTTAAAATATTTCATTTATTAATCTCCCCCAATAATACACTTGTTTGATCAATTTCTTATTCCAGGTTATCGGCAAAACGACCCAAATACAAGAAAAGACGCTTCTTGATGGCGCCACTCCGCCCGTAAACACAATCATATTCGAAAACACGAATTTCAAGTCGGCCCCCGGTTCGCGACAGGTTCGTAACGATAAACCTCGGTCGAAATTGGAAGAAGGAACCAACATAGATCCTTCTGTGATGACAGGTTTCAATAAACCCAACATGAACGAACTCTTACAGACAAAAACGGAAAAATCCGAAGCTATCCAATTGCCCCCGTACAAAGAAGAAATAGTCGATATGAAATTGGACTTCTTTAGTGCGGATTATCAGTTCGCGGATGATAAATCGTCGAAAAATTTCGTTTCGAAATCGATACACGCCATCACGAGCGGTAATAATACGGTGGACAGTTTGGATATCAAGATAGCTTCGGTGAAAAAAGTTTGGGAGACGTCAGAACAAGAGGGCGAAGATAACAATCAGATGAGTTTCGGTGGACCGTCTTTGGATTCGAACGTTTTTAATCAAGGAAAAGATACACCAGATGATAACCACGAAGTTTATAGTCCGTCGCCGAATCAAAGCGCAGCGACTACGAATGTATGTAAGGTAAGCTTAATTATTTTAATGTCCGTTCTGTACAATCAAGTGTTCAGCAATAATATTTATGACATATTAGTTTTGCAAAATGTATATTAATAGCATATTGTTTACCAGGTAGGAAAAGCTGGATATTCCTATACTACTGTGAACATTTTTTTAAATATAAAATGCTTTATTCAATTATAATGTTATTTATGCATATTGGAAAGAATGCAATATCCAATGTCTCTGTATTGATGATGTACTGGCTGGTCTATCTATTCCTTCCATTAGCATTTTCTCCCCTCTATGCAAATGACACCCCAAAGTTTTGTTTAATTGCCTCTGAAAAGCCTCTTGAAAAAAACAATTGTTTATAACAACTGTTTATTTCATACTATAAATATCCACAACCAATACATAATGAACTCATTGTAGGTTTTATTTTTAAATAAAATTTAGTTCTTCGACTTCGACTAAAGTCCCGTTCTGTCCAACCATGGAACATTACTTAATTCAGAACGCAAAAGTAGGATAGAACGTAAACATCTAAAAATAAATGCTAACATCATTAAATGTCTGTTTTTCAACTTTTATAGTAACTGTGATTAATGCCTCATTAATCATGGTTGTCAGATACTTTCTTGATGTAGCTTTAAAATTAAACTGTTTTGCTACAAATCATTGGTTGTAAAATTTTATTGTGTAAACCACTAAATATTTTCAATTCAGTTCTGTACATTAAAAAAATAGAAAGCATGGTCCTTTACGCGATTTGAACCCAGGGACCAGCATTTAAAAGCTTGTCCAAAACATTTTAAACACCTGAGTAGCTTTTGAAACAAAGAAATTTGATTCAAACATGTCAAAGTTATTGTTCGTGTGCGTAGATTTCCTAGTGTTTTATTATTTTGTGCTAAATTGTGTTAAAAAAACGAAAGAATAGTGGATATAGAAAATGAAATTGGTTTTTCTTTAACACTGCCAGAAATAAGAGAAGCTGTTGAAGTTAAAATTAATCTGCAAAAATGAACAATAACATAATGTATCAAATATTTGTTAAAATAAAATAGTAGTGTTTCTAAAGGTATGTATGTACATTAACCAAAATTTTTAAAATAATAATTCAACAAAAATATTTAGCAGTCGTGGATAATGTATAGTATTGTACTCGCGTAAAATGGCTTGTGTTGTAAAAGACAGGAAGGCCGTATGTTAGGGTTGGATTTATAATTTGTTTCTACAAAATAATTTGTTGGCAGCAGACAGTGTAACATCCTAGGAGCAGAAACAATATACCAATTTCCCTACTTAGCAACATAAAGTCCAGGAAATTGCTTTTCCTACGAGGTAAACATACCATTTTCCGCAAATTTAAAAAAAAATCGCTAACTATTTTCTTGATAAATAAATGTTGCTTTAAAATTTGTAATAAAATTATATGGTTAATCGGTGTACCACCCTGCATGCTGTCCAAAATGTTTCTAATAGTTTGAATAATGTCCCTCCGATGTTCAATAATTGTAGTAACTGTCAAATAACTTTAAATATAACCAGTTAATTTCAAAATATATTTTATACAATGTGATGTATTCAACATAAAAATTCATTCAATATAAACTATCTGTTTTCAATAATTTATCCTTGCTGTTTACAGAAATTTCAAAATCACCTAGTGATAAAATACTCAGCAGTCAGTTCTTAGAATATAAAAAGATTGTCAGGTTAAGTAATTTTTTAGTTCTGGACGTTTATTGATTATTTACATGTATCTATCAAGCACTGATTAGACAATGAGGACATTCAGCGAGCGCTGGCAATCGCATTTTTCGGCTTAACTCTCCCAATCTTCACCTGAATTAAAATAGCTGTCCTTTCTTTAATAAATTTAGCTTAACAAACATAGATATTTTAATCTAGATTCAAAAATGCACATAATTCTTTTATTTGGGGAAAATTAAAAGTCCATTTATATAGATGGTATATCAAACACGAGGCCCTAATATGTGACGTCATAAAGTCTAACACAAAATTTCTGTTATAATAAAAATGCACAACAAATACTATTTATTGATGACTTGCTTAGTAGCTGAGGGTTATGTTACTATTAACTTTATTTATCTGATTGGAATAGACACATGATTTTTACATAGACTCTTGTGAGTTGTATATCATCTGGTACTGAGTCTGGAGGCTGGTCTTTGAATCTTTGAGAGGTTTTAGATTAGCTCATTTATTCCACCTTGCTTTCAACCTTCTCAATACCCTTCTTAAAGAACGATTTACCTTTGTCTTTAGATATGCCCCTGTTCTGGCAACTACTTTTTCATAGGTGCCAAATCTTTTTCCCTTTAGTATTTTATTAATTTCCAAAGAGCCAGTAGTCGCTATAGGTCCAAATCTAGAGACTTTGACTATTCAAATAGAAAAAGTCAATCGTTTAACCCATGGTTTTATGAACTTGCAGCATGCATTGTCCTGGCCAAAGAAATATTTTTTCTTCTCTTCATGCAGTCGTTTTTAGAATGCTATGAAATTTTGACAACACTTGAATAATGACAGTTCTCAGAAATACAGACGATTTGTGGCAATGTACCTGAAAATGTAAAATATGTTTTAGTAAATTCGTTCTAAAATCCGTTTAATTTCATTTTAAAGGTAAAACCCACTCAACAAGTATCTGGAAGTGGACAGACTGTCCTAAGTTCTTCCAGTCATCAACCCCATTCCGGAATCGTAGCTCCCAGTTTGATGGGTAATCCTCTTTCTCCTCCGCCGATGGCTCCGGTTTTAGGTGCCGGCGTTGGCCTAGGTCCTCAATACACAGCCAACCAACACATTGGGTATCAGGTAAGATTAGTTTTGGTACTTAACAAATTTTAAAAGTATCAATGTATATTTTATTTGTTTAGGCTGGTCTTTCGGGAAGCACTCAGTACGGCATCCCCGCTATACCTTCCCCACCTACGGTACCTCTAGTTTATAATTCCACGCAGCAGATACAAGCAGCAGCAGCGCAAACTGCGGGACTGTACGGGGCGTTTCAAATAGATCAACTTGGTGGTCAGGGTCGTTCTCAATTTTCCCAATATCCCAATTATCATAGTCTGGGTCAGACGGCGAACAGTCCGTATTCGACTCAGAGCGTTTATTTGCCCACGGCGGCTCCTCCGCCACATCCTCCACCTCCCACTGCTCCCGGGCCACCGGAGCTTTACCCAAACATGAGTAACTACAGATTGAGTGCGACCGCAGCTTTCGGTCAAACTCAACCACTCAATAATCCCACTACGGTGTTGATCAGCTCGACCAGCAACAGTCTGATGTCGGCGTCTGTCAAACCTAGCAGTCAACCAATTAGTGCTATTGGTAAGTGAAATTTATCAGTTTATATCTCATCGATTCTGACTATAATGTTTTGAAATGCAGGAACGAAAACGGGAGGAGTAGGCCAAGCGTATCAGCAACAATCTCAACA
This sequence comes from Ophraella communa, assembly GCA_035357415.1. Lineage (NCBI taxonomy): Eukaryota > Metazoa > Arthropoda > Insecta > Coleoptera > Chrysomelidae > Ophraella > Ophraella communa. Next base: position 24,257,054 of record CM068994.1, on the reverse strand, counting down.
GAGCCAACAAGTGTATATGGCTTACGATCCTTCGATACAAGCAAATTATTTGGCGTCTAGTGCGGGAGTTATGCAACGAACGCCCGTGCCGCAAGCCCAAAATAACGTAGTACCCGGTTTGCAACCGACGTCGTCGTACTATTCAGGATCGACAGGTACCAAAGCTTTTCCTACTACGTGGAGGTATTAAATATTTGTTTGCACGATGAGTCAGTCCTGTAAAATAATACGGATATCTCTTTATAGACATATTAAAAGTAACAGCTGTAAATATATTAATTTTTTACTAAATAAAAAGATATTCGTTATTTTTCACATCTGAATTATCTTGTATGGTGCGCTTTTGGGATTGTTTTGCCAAGTAACGTAACTATTGTGTAGTCATTTTGAGTAAAAGTCATAACCAAATAAAGCAAAAGAAAATGTTAATTTGGGAGAAACATTTTCTTGATTTTTGATGATTATTAAAACATTTTTATTAACAAAAAAATTGGTTTCCAAGTATGTTAGGTTTTATTATCAGTAGTAATATCTCCAGGGCATTAATTAAAGACGAGATCATTTTGTGATAATCCAAAGGTCGTTCCTTAGTAACAAGCAACAAGCTTGTAAAATTTTTCAAAACATTATAAGGCATTTGTCAATGTGTAAAAAATATTTTTCACAAATATATTTGTGCTTTAGGAGATTTTTTCTTTGATTAGCGCATTTATAATTTTAAAATTCGTATTGCCAAAATTTGACATTTTGAAAAATTTGTTTGGAATGAAGTTGTCAAACTGGGTCCGTTTTCAGTTTAATGTGCTGAGTGGTGGTATTGCAATCAGAGTACCTGAAATTACTCATTGGGTTGTAATTTAAACAAATCTCGTGATGTAGTGGATTTAGTTTTGGTAGATTTCAAGCCAATTAAATTATTTTTATACATTTATCATTTATGTTGTTGGATATTAATACAAAAAAAACAACTCTTTTATCCTTCTACTTGGATACGTACTACAGATTGCTACTTCTTCCCCATTCATATTTTCTTTTTTAATTCCCACTTATATGATTTGTTTAGATATTCATATTGAAAACATATCCATCTGCTGTGCATAAGACATACATATACACCATGTTTTCTTTATTTTTGTTTTTATTTTATCTTTATTTTAAAACTGAGTCTGTACAGAAAATGTGACAAAATTAATCTAGTAATAATTGAGGAGTACAGAAGTAAAAGGGTTCAAGTGCAGTTTTTTTTTAAATAAATATGATTTAAATGCGGAAAATGATACCTAAAGGATACTTTTACTTGGTGGTAAAATGATTTAACTTATTTACGTTCTATGCTACCATTTCTGTTAGTGTTGAAGAACTTATCAAAATATACAGCAATACACTTTATTGCTATTTGTCTCCCAACTGCTAAAATGGCACTTAAACCCTTTTACTTCTAGGCTCCTCAATTGTTGTGAAGGATAATAGGCATTTCTGGTGTTCAACAATAATTTACTTAACAATGAGTTTACTTTTGGTAATTGTATAATCAGGATCTGCTGGTTAGCAATTTGAAACAATCAAAACACCACTTTATCTCTTTGAGAATGGTAAAGCTGTTCCATTTTTCTTATTGATTTAAATCTATTTTTAGCTCATCGTGATTGTTTAAATAAGTGTGGATCTAGTGAATTGTCGCATATCTGTTCATAGACTGAAGAATCATGGTCATAATATCTTTATCCCATAATATCTTTATCTGATGAATTTCGATCAAATTAATGTACGTAGTATCAGTATTCCATGTAGCTTCTAGTTCTCTCACTCTTGAATCTGCCATCATCTCTGATTCTACAGATTCAAATAAGTCAAATTTTCCTAATAAAACCCACATGTCTAAAAGGATAGTTCACCATATGTGTTTCCATTTCTTCTGGGACTGTAAACTTCAAACACATACCTTTACTGCTGTTAGTCATGGAATTTTTCCAGGATATTTAGATGACCTACCGAATTACTTTCGTCATAGCAAATTACCATATTTTTAATTTTAAATAACACCAAACTATTTCACTTTTACTATTAGCACTGAAACAATATAAATACTGACCCACGCGACTAATAAGAATTTAAATGAAAATTGTATATGCAAATTTTACTTAGTCACCTCCAAGTGAAGGGGTCCCCTTGGCCTGGGTTCCCCAGCAAGTCTCTCATTGTCTTCAAATCGTACAGCATTTGATTCCATTATTCTTTCTCTCCTTGTAGCATAGAGCTTGGCGTTCGTTATCTTTTGAGACATCCTGACGTCTTCCATCTTCTAAACTTGTCCAAACAAACGGAGTTTTTGGTACTTCATAAATTTTACAATATCTTCTCCATTCAGCATTTCTTTGTTGTTGCATAAACGTCATTCACCCTCATTCATTCGAGCTGCTCCATGATGGTTTTACGTTAAATTTTTTTTTTCTGATCGTGTAACGTCAGTGTCCAATTTTCGCAACTCGATTAATTCCTCAATATATCGACTTACTTCTTTAAAGATTGCGTTTTCTATCTGAAGACCGTGAACTGCTGTTCTGTCTCATGAAGCTGACTAGACAGTTTTCTGGTCATTGACAGTTAGTCCCAGTTTCTTTCTAGATATTTGTAGATCTCAAGTCAGTTTTTGATCTGGCGATGATTGCAATCCCACATCTGCTTACCCACATAATTCTATAGATTTATTAAATATGACACTTCTCTGGTGGCTTATACAGTTGTAGTAGTTTGATGCTAGTTGTTGTCATCATAGCTAGATTTGGTCAGGTATAATTCCAGTTTCACCACGCTCTGTTCCTATAAAGGTATCAAAACCAATTTTTTAAACCAATTATTGAGGTTTTTTTAATCATACATAATTTTAAATAAAAAAATTAAAATTTTTTTTGACTCCATTTTAGTTATGTTACTTATTTTGCTATATACAATGACTTTTGTAGCTATATCTATATTTTGGATTTATTAGTGGTGTACTTTTACTTGTAGAGTTGAATGTATTTCGATTTAGTCTTGCTACTGTTTAATTTACCTAACTTTAAGCATAATTATTAATATTTTTTAAGTTTTACAGAAAATATTGTATATATTAATTAAAATTATTTTTTTTTCTATGGCATCTTAACGGTTTAAAGTAGTAAAAAATATAGTAGAATTTGTTGTGGTACCCTCACTTTCTAAAGTTTATATATTATGTATTATTATTTTTTTTATCTCTAATAAATCCTTTCTAAAATTTTTATTTAACTGTAGCAGCTTTTAATATACATTTAATTGTTATCAATATGAAAAGTGATTAATACTTTTTTTCCTTAATATAATGTTTTTTTGCTATTTTTTAACATGGCCTGTCGAAATAACATGTAGCTTTTTTCTTTTTGTGTATATTTTTATTTAACTGTTATTTAATTAGTAATTACAAGTTTAATACAAGGTAAGCTATAATTTTTAGTTTTTATATTAGAAGTTTTTGTAAGAATAATTAATTTAAAAGGGGGTCGGCAACTTTAGATTGGTGTTTACTCGATTTTTGGATGGATTTTGGAGCCTTCAACCTGATGTTTGCCGAAATACTTCCCTTGGCTAACATTCAGTAACACCAAAGTTGAATTTTTCTTTAGAGTTGTACTGTGGCCACCCTTGTATGTTTCCTGGCATTTCACTTACCTTTAAATTGTTCAAAAATCTGTATTCAAATTAATCTTTCAAGTTTGCTCCCAATAAAACCCTAACATTCCGGTGCAATTTCTCCAGTTGATTTTTCCACACGCTAGGTCTGCATTCAGATGATTTGAAACTGTCAAAGAGGTTGTGAATTACATTTTAAATGACCAAATGAAAAACACAAAATCACAGAATGTTATTGATGGAAAAAATTGTTAGCTGCTACTTTTCTCTATGTTAGGCCGAAATTGTCCATCAATAAAATTCTGTGACGTGAATTTTTGTTTTTCATTTGGTTTTTCCCATCGATCACATTTGAGATATGGATGATTTGCTACATTTTAAATAACTTGCAGTATTGTTTAAAATATTCAAATGTCTGGTGATGTCCACACAAAATGCTGAATCTTTTATTCATGAAGAATCAAATTAAGGGCACTATACAAAGAACTTTCTAACAAAACAGATATCTGAAGATGATAATTAATCGAAATAGCTGTCATTGAACTAACAATCTTTTTTAAATAAACCGTGGAAGTTTTGTTAAAAATTTATTTATTTATTTAGGGTTCTTACTATGATGAACTTCCCAAAGTAACAGACAGTATAATATTCAAATTTATTGATTATTTGGAACATATTTATAAAATTTCTTAATTTGAATGCATTTTTTTAACATTTCTCGGGGCAGAAACATTAATGCACCATATTCTGCATTCATTTTTACTTGCAAACATTTAAATTGTCCATATTTGAGGCCATAAGATTATGAAATTTACTGTTTTAATAACTATGCATATTACATTTCATAGCTTATTGTTTTTGAATGCAAACTTTATTTTTCTGAAGCATCCACTTCTTAGTTCTCACCTACCATTGATTTCGAAACTATCAGTTTCCTGGATAATTCCTTTGATCAGTTGCAAGCTCAAAATTATCCTTTAAAAATCGGTATAAAATTGTTAAATCAAATTATTTGTTTTTTAACTACAAGTGAAAGTTAAAAATTTTATTCATTCAAAAATTGTAAAGTTCCGCGAACGTCATGTTGCCGATCCCTGCAATATGCGGATTATAACCCCAAGTTATACACCGTGAGTAGATTCAGACATATTTTTTACTTATTGTTATTTGCAAGCCGTTGTAATTTCAAATATATTTCAAAATATTCATATCAAGAAGTGATTTAAATATAAACTTTTTAATTCTCTCTGTTTACTTTTTACTTGCTGCGCGTTTTCTTCGACTATATTCAAGTTCATTATAGGGTGGATATAAAACTACCCTTTTGTTAATTGCAGCTTTATAGTATACATTTCGTAAAATTTAAAAAAGTAAAAATAAAATGTTTGTGATATATAGAAGCGAATCAATTTATTTGAATGGTAGACTGATTAAAGATATTAATTAATAGTGAAATATAATTGTATAAAATAAAAGTAATATATGTAATGTAATATTGGTCTTGTGTATTTTTTTGCATGCATTTTAGTGTAAAAGTATTATAATGATAAATATGGCTTATAAAAATGGTTGCTGGTTGGCTTTTGGTTTTTTTTAGTTATATTGATCCTGATTTTATTGATAATGGAAAACAATTAAAAAAATATCAAGTTTGGTGAACATACATAAACAACACAAGAAGGAACACTATTCCACAAGATAAAAATCTTGATCCTTTCACAAAAATTGATGAAGCTACCGAATATTTTGTGTTATTTTAATAATGAAACACACATAATAGATGAAAAAAGTATGTCAATTAAAATATGACTGCTCACTCGTTCTAGAGCAGTGGAATTGCTTTGAGACCTTCCAAAGTTATTGCATTACAAGAAATGGTAATTTTTTTTCTAGGTGGTCAAACAGGATACTTTCAGCAACCTGGAAGTTCAACGATGAGTTCTGCACAGTTACAGCAACATCAAGCAGGTTACGGTCTTCAAGGCAACGTGTTCGGTACGCATAATCAATCGCACACGAACACCGGAATTCAAAACTTCAATTCTCACTTTTTAACAACGCCAATGCAAGTTGCTGCCGCGTTGAATGCCCAACAGCAGTTCAGGACCAGCTTACCGGCTGCTTATATGAAAGGTATCGGAAATCAAGGACTGGGAGATCAATCGACGAGGCCTCAGCAACTAAAGAGTCCCAGTAGCCAGGAGGTTTTATCGTCGGTATTTAATACAGGTTTGTCCATTATTATTATTATTTAAACATCACGGAATATAATGTATATTATCTCTACACCACCACTACACATACTTTCAACCAAGCGTTTTTGACGGTTAAAAGTTTGTGTTGGGGTAAGCTGTGTTTGGTGTCAATTTCGGTTCCGTACTCAATTACTACAGTTTATTTTTTTTGATAGGTCCTCAGATTCCATCCCCTAAATCGAGACAAAACAGTAAACATCCACCTCCACAATCGAGTCCAACAGCTCAGCACAAGTATAATTTGTACCAGCAAGTTGGGGGGCAACAAAATCCAAACGTAAGTTTAAAAATTAAAATAACTATAGTCGGTGCAAAGCAAAATTTGAGACACGTCATCATAATTTTACATCGACACGTATAGATAGTGTTGCCGGATAGTGTGACATCAAACAAAGTACCAACATAATTTTTATATTTTTTTTCCTTTTGGGTATATGGGTTTAATAAAATAAAGAGTATAATATTTGCTTTTATTCGCTATAATTATAGATTCATCACTACTAGTTTCAGTTTCTTCATTCGGATTTATAATTATAGGTGCAATCTCTAGTATATCCAACAATCTCTCTCTATCAAACCATTTAAAAATTTCCTCTTTAGTATGATGGATAGTTTTTTTCCAAATTTCTGGTTTAATTGTTTTAAGAACTTCAGACCACATATTTAAACAGTCTGTTTCAGTGGTTCCGTCTCTGCCAATGTGTCTGTTATACTATTGTTTTGATGTACCCCATATCAGTTCTATGGCATTGAAAATACAATGATATGGGGGTAAACGTAGCACTTTGTGTCCATATTGCTCGGCTAAATGGTCAGCCATATATATGACTGGTGGTTTATTTCTTAAAATTAAATAATCATCCCAAGCAAATTTTCAAAGTTAAGCTTAAAATTCAAAGTATTACTTTCATTTCTTACCTATTAACAATGTTCAGAAGTTCAACTTTTAGCATATTTTCTGTGAAATCAAGGTTTCGACTAGTCAACCATTGTTTAATTTGTGGTTTGTTCCAACTTGTATTAGGTGTTTTATGGAATAAAACATTGTGATATGGAGCACTGTCCATAACAATTATGCTGGGTTCTGTGAGATTAATTAACAGCTGGTTCTCAAACCTTTTTAAAAAATTATCCTGATTCATTTCACCATGGTAATCTTTTAATTTGGTTTTTGAGGAAAATATTGCTTTTGCACCATCAATAAACCCATTTTCATTCCCAGCATGGAGTATGATATATCTACGAAAAATAAAACTTATTGTTGAACAGAAACATTTAAAATTGCCATATAAATAGGTACAGAGTAATATACTATTAATTGTAATAAAATAACTGGAAAGCTTACCTTTTACCATCAACTTTAGTCGTTTTGACATTCTTTTTATCATTATTTTGCCATGAACGGTTTATGCTACCATTTTGAAATATCCATGTTTCATCAATAAAAACAAATTTATATAGACCTCCTTCTTTTTCTTTAATGTAGTTCCTTAAAAATCTAACCCGTTTTACAGCAATATCAGGAAGATCCATGAGCCCCCATCTTGGTTCATCTTTTTTCCATTTGAAACTAATTTCCTTTAATAAATTTGGTAAAGACCTTCGGGAACTTTCAAATAAGTGCCTTACTTTTAATTCAGCAAGTAAAGAATTTATAGTTACATCCTCTCCTGAAAACAAAAAAAATATCATTTTTTCTGGTCTTACAATTAAAAAGAATTTAAATAGCTGTGTTCATTGGTATTAGTTACTCTTTTTTCATACCGACGTTTCTTTGTAGGCTACTTTAATATTCCATGGTCTTTCACAGTTTTTAAAATACTGGAAACTAGCCATACTGATGTTGAGTGCAGCTGCCACACGCTAAAATAAAATGTTTTTGATTGAATTGGCTGTTACTTAATGGATATCCATACCTAAGTTAAATAAACACAAAAATGATGTATTTTTATTTAACTTAAATAATATTTTGTCTAATATACTGTTTAAAACTTTTTACTAACCTCTCGAACAACAGCAACAGGTATGAAAGGGCCACCATTGTCTCGTTCTCTTTCAAAAAAAATTATCAAAGAAGCTACCAGTTCTTTGCAGCGACTATTTAGTTGTTTTGGCATTTTTTCACTTATTACACTGTTTTTGTTCTTAAAAGAACAGTTTTTTTATATTTCAAAATAACAACAAGAAAGAATAACACAAAAACCACAAACAAAATGACAAATACAAAACTAAATATACTAATCGGTGACAACGGCAACGACGCGACTTGTCAATCACGGCTACCAACTTTATGTAAACAAATTTAAGTATTTTATATTGATTTATTGAATGGAACATTTAATTTGAAAGTTGGGAACGATGCTTGGCAATTAAGACGAAATTAGTGACGTGAATCAAATTTTGTTTTGTACCAACTATAGTATGTTCATGTTATGTTTTTATGATTAATGTCAATGACAAGAATTGTCAATAGTAGTACCACTAGTGATCAAATTTTCGAGACGATTTACTTCTAAACGAAACTGAGTTGTTTGAGTTCTTTAAGCAACTCAGTTGAGGACTGTATCACGAACAAAGTGATTGTTCAATACATCTTCAATACTTTTTTTTTTAATTAAAAATTCGAACCTGGCGATTGTTAAATATTATTAAACAACCATATAATGTTTTGGTTTAATGCAATAATATTTCTGAGAATGTAGTGCCTAATATTTTGGAAACGTTGTATAACTAGAAATGTTCAGTCTTTTTGGACGACTTTTAAAGTTCGAGTTTAAGCATTCAGTTACATTAATGTTGAATTTAATATAGAATGTATTGGTTTAGTTACAGCGGTATCCGACGCCAATTCAAAGACCCGTCAATTTCCAACAAATGCAACAAAATAACAACGCGAATCAGAAACACAGGAATAATTCCAACAAAACACCTAATCGACAGTATTACGGAAATCAAAGTAAGTCAAAGTTGTATCATTTTTCACTTCAATTCGTTTTCCCTCCAATTTGGGCCTTTCTTGAGTTTTGGTTTTCAATATTAAACGAGTTTAAACATAATGAATAGTACATCTCATTTTATATCGACCTGAACTTCAAAGTTCTACGCATTTACGACAGCTTGGGTCGATTATTAAATGATAATTCCTAAGCCCATTTTTATTTTTAGCAGGTTCCTTTCCTTCTATCCATTTTTTCTTCTTATTTTCTTTAGAATTGACTGCGGTCATATCGTCCCAAGCTTTTTGTGGTCTTCCCATGTTTCCTTTTGAAGTATCCTTTGCTTGCCAAAGTCCTTTTTATTTGTCTGCTGTCTTTCTTTCTAACTACATGCTTAAACTATTTTAGTTGTGGTCGCTCTACTGTCTCAATTTCTAGCTCATATATAATGTCATTTCCTATTCTGTCCTTTTGTTATTTCTTTTACTGCTCTAAGGTACTTTATTTCCATTGGCTATTTTCTGTTCCTACCTTTAGATTTATCTACTTCCTTCCTAATTATATGCTCGACTTATTTTAGTTGTAGTCGCTCTATTATGTTTAGGGCTGCCTCAATTTCCAGCTCATATTTAATGTAATTTCGTTTTTGTTATTCTTAAGACTACTTTGTTCCTGTTGACTATATTTTCTGTTTCCGCCTTTTTGCTTTCACATTTTACACACAAAATCCACCTATTACTTAATGTTGTTCTTACAACTCCTAAATTATATACTGAGTTCTATTTCTCTCGTTTCCAGATCAAACTGAAAAGGCTGACGAAGGAAAATTAACCGATAACGCAACTTTAAACAACAACACTTCAGCGGGCAATGCCAAATCTGCTTTGAGCACAAATAGTGGCAACTCTGTGACCGTAACAACTGAAAAAGTTAAGGACACCATCAAGGAGGAATCTGCCGCGTTGAAAGACTAATAAATGTATCGTTTTTAAAATTTTAAATAAGTTATTCTAAGTACTAAAACATGGTATGTGTTTAAAGTTGTAAATTTTACAGAATTAGGTCAGTCACTAGAACTTCCCGTTTTAGAAGGATTTGCTAAATTTGCTTCAGACCACATTAGGTTTGGAAGAAAATATATGGTTATTTTTACGTACAGCTTTCTTTTTTATTGTTCTAACAAATTGTTAAACGAGAAGCAGCTTATACTGGAGATAAATAAAACAAAATCTGATTGTCACAATTTTTTATATTCGATACGGTGAGGTACGTAGTTTAAATGCTTAAATAGCTGCGTTTTAAGGTTTTTTGGCCTCGAGATCAAGTGGATTTTTTGCAATTTTTTATTTCTATTATTTATAAATATTTATTAAGAACTATTGTTCTGTAAATAACTGTTATGTATTAAAGACTGGATAAACGTAAATACCAAAATATATCTATAATTGGCTTTCATCCAGAATGTTACTTCAGTGACTGACCTACCTTTTCCCCTTCACTATTCTCCCATTCTCCTCCCTTTTTATCCCAATCGTGAAAAGAATCTTCATTCACATTATATCATAAAAATTATTGTAACTAATTTATTTCTATTTGAATTTATTTTGGTGCTGTTAAAAAACATTTCTCTCATTATATATGATAAAATTAGGTAAGTAGTACCGTATTGCAATAAACTCTTATGAATTGAAAAATTTGAAACGTTTTTTGGTTTGTACAGTTTGTCGCGAAACATGTAACTGCGTTAAATTTTTCTTTATAAAATTTTTTTTATCGTTATAATTATAATTATTTGTGAAAATATATATATTTTTGTAAATTCATTGTTTCCCTTTGAAGCTTTACTATTCAGTATTTGCAGTTTTATTTATTTGCTTTTTAAAACATTCGGCTAGGAGGACCAATATATATATATATTCAATTTTTTTTACAGATTCCATATTTTATCCTATGATTTTATTTATTTTTCTCCCTTTCAATTTATAAATGGGGCATTCCATGCCAACTCATCCTACCGATTGGATTTGCATCTCCGATTTCAGGCATCTTTTTGTACCCTTCAAAAAAGGTTTCTATGAATTTTTTCAAATTTTTTAATTCAGCCAATTGATATGAATTTTCGAAAATTTCGGGTTTTTTTTTGTTAAATAGCCATGACTTGGTGAAAAATTGTCCGATTTGGGACTTCTTTTTTTTTTTCTTTCAATTTTGTGTTTTTTTATGAACATTTTGAAAAATTTGTGCAAAAAATTCTTCATCAGAAATTTGATTGTTTTTTTTTCCTTCCAAAGTTAAAACAAGATAAGGAATTGTGATGAGAGTGGTTTCATGATATAGTTTACAAAGGGCCGAATGCAAAACCGCATTGTCGGCCAAGCATATCCATAAATTATTAACACCTTCTTTTTTTTAAGAAACTTTCTTAAAAAAAGTAGGTGTTAATAATTTTTTATAAGTGCAAAAGCACAGGATATGTTTGGCCGACAATGCGGTTTTGCATTCGACCCTTTGTAAACTATATCATGAAACCACTCTTATCACGTAGGATCGAGTGTCGCTGGCTCCCGTACTAAAATTCTTGTTTTAACTTTGGAATGAAAAAAAAAACAATCAAATTTATGATGAATAATTTTTTGCACAAAAAAAACACGACATTTAAAAAAAAAGCCCAAATCGGATAATTTTTCACCAAGTTATGGCTATTTAAAAAAAATACCCGAAATTATCGAAAATTCATATCTCTCGATTGGCTGAATTAAAAAATTTAAAAAAATTCATAGAAACCTTTTTCGAAGGGTACAAAAAGATGCCCAAATTTCAGAGAAATCGGAGATGCAAATTCAATCGGTAGGATGGAATGCCCCAAATGTAATCATTGAATATTCGACTCCACGATACATAAAGCTTAAGCAAGAAACAAACTGTACATTTTAAGAAATGTTTTCTGTGTCGTGTATAAAAGCTTCCAATGTAAGTTATGTTTATGTTGAAATTTTGGAGTTCTATTTTAATATTGTACTACAAACTAACTCATAACAAATGACGTGTAATCTAATAAATTAGTGTTTAATTATATATGTATCGTGGATACTACTGCCGAATTATGCTTAGGAACTTGGCGGGTAAACACATTTAACTAAGACGAACAGTCGAACATTTTCTTTTAGCATGGGAATTAGGGTAGCAGACAGTCTGGTAGTTTTAAGGAAATGTTTTGTATCTCAAGATGTGTGCACTAGACGGTATTTCTAGTTCTAGAATTAAGTACTTTTTTGGGATTACTCCTCCATCAGAAGAATTAACTATGAACAAGTTTAGCTCGAACTAGCATATTTTAATATTTTATATTAAATAACATAAAGTTACATTTTTCGAGGTCTACTACGCATTAACTTCCAAACTATTATTAGGGTTCTTGTTTATCCTTTAATTTACCTTTGGATGCGTATAATGTAGAAAAATGTAGACCTATTTATCCAGAATGTACTTCAAAATTGAATATGCCAGGGTAAACATTTTCATAGTTTATAGCTCAGGCGCGCACTACTACCCGACGCCCTATTTAAGGGGCAAAACTATATATAGTATATATAAATAATTTGTATATCGTAGATTGCGCGGTGGCTTCGTAACAAGCATCGCCTTCTCTAATTGTTTTAACTGTTTAACGCGCAATCTAAGTAGCTCATTTTTTTTAGTGATGTTAGAAATTTGTAGTATACAAAGAATATTGTAAAATGTGTTTAAAGAAAGTGAGTGATTCAATCGTGGACTTCAAAACGATTTTTTTTTATTTGAATAGACTACCTAAAGTTTTAACTTATTGGTGATATATGTTTTTTTTTTAATATCGGTAAAATGGACGGACTTTGTTGTTTCACGGACGTGTAAAAAAAATTGAAAAAATAAAAGACTTTTAGCTGTTTCTTCTTTACAACTGCAAATTTACTCAAAAAATCGCTAAATTATTTCTATCAACGTATTTAAATCTTGAATTAAAGTAAATGGTTTAAATATGGATGCTGTTGTTTTATTTTAAATATAATGTTCTATCTTACAGGATTATTGGGATCCAGCTTATATAATATTTTATCATAAAAAATGGTACACCAAGAAGCACAACATAAAACGAGTAATGTATTTTTTGTATCTTCTTTATGGAATAGACCATTTCTTATTGATTAATTTTGTATGAACAGGGGTCTACACTATTTTTTTGCAAATCAGCAGATATTGGATTTTTCATAAATTGCTCGACCTACAATTCTCAACCTTCGCACCAATATTTTTATGTCAAAAATTTTTTTGCTTTCAAAATGGGTTAAACGTTGTAGATAGGGGTTTTTTGACATGCTAAATCGACTGGTGAAATCCGTTTCTCGATAGCATGTCTGTAACAGGTTTTAATGGGGTCTGAAAAAATTTGTTGAAGTCAAACCTAGTAGGCTTTTCGTAAAAGTATCGCTATTTTGGCGATTATTACTTCATTTTCGTATTCTACGGGGTCAATTTAGTGGGTCTACACTATTTTTTTGCAAATCAGCAGATATTGGATTTTTCATAAATTGCGCGACCTACTATTCTCAACTTTCGCAACAATATTTTTAAGTCAAAATTTTTTTGCTTCCAAAATGGGTTAAACGTTGTAGATAGGGGTTTTTTGACATGCTGAATCGACTGGTGAAATCCGTTTCTTGATAGCATGTATGTAACACGTTTTAATGGGGTCTGAAAAAATTAGTTGCAGTCAAACCTAGTAGGCTTTTCGTGAAAGTATCGCTATTTCGGCAAATATTACTTCATTTTCGTATTCTACGGGGTCGATTTAGTGGGTCTAAAATAATTTTTTGCAAATCAACGGATGTTGGATTTTTCATAAATTGCTCGACCTACTATTCTCAACTTTCGCACCAATTTTTTAAGTCAAAATTTTTTTTGCGTCCAAAATGGGTTAAACGTTGTAGATAGGGGTTTTTTGACATGCTAAATCGACTGGTTAAATCCGTTTCTTGATAGCATGTCTGTAACACGTTTTAATGGGGTCTGAAAAAATTAGTTGCAGTCAAACCTAGTAGGCTTTTCGTGAAAGTATCGCTATTTCGGCGATTATTACTTCATTTTCGTATTCTACGGGGTCAATTTAGTGAGTCTACACTATTTTTTTGCAAATCAACGGATGTTGGATTTTTCATAAATTGCTAGACCTACTATTCTCAACTTTCGCAACAATATTCTTAAGTCAAAATTTTTTTTCTTACAAAATGGGTTAAACGTTGTAGATAGGGGTTTTTTGACATGCTGAATCGACTGGTGAAATCCGTTTCTCGATAGCATATCTGTAACACGTTTAAATGGGGTCTGAAAAAATTAGTTGCAGTCAAACCTAGTAGGCTTTTCGTGAAAGTATCGCTATTTCGGCGATTATTACTTCATTTTCGTATTCTACGGGGTCGATTTAGTGGGTCTACCCAATTTTTTGCAAATCAACAGATGTTGGATTTTTCATAAATTGCTAGACCTACTATTCTCAACTTTCGCAACAATATTTTTAAGTCAAAATTTTTTTTCTTCCAAAATGGGTTAAACGTTGTAGATAGGGGTTTTTTGACATGCTGAATCGACTGGTGAAATCCGTTTCTCGAAAGCATGTCTGTAACACGTTTTATTGGGGTCTGAAAAAATCAGTTGCAGTCAAACCTAGTAGGCTTTTCGTGAAAGTATCGCTATTTCGGCGATTATTACTTCATTTTCGTATTCTACGGGGTCAATTTAGTGGGTCTACACTATTTTTTTGCAAATCAACGGATGTTGGATTTTTCATAAATTGCTAGACCTACTATTCTCAACTTTCGCACCAATTCTTTAAGTCAAAAATTTTTTTGCTTCCAAAATGGGTTAAACGTTGTAGATAGGGATTTTTTGACATGCTGAATCGACTGGTGAAATCCGTTTCTCGATAGCATGTCTGTAACAGGTTTTATTGGGGTCTGAAAAAATTAGTTGCAGTCTACGGGGTCGATTTAGTGGGTCTACACTATTTTTTTGCAAATCAACGGATGTTGGATTTTTCATAAATTGCTAGACCTACAATTCTCAACTTTCGCACCAATTTTTTAAGTCAAAAATTTTTTTGCGTCCAAAATGGGTTAAACGTTGTAGATAGGGGTTTTTTGACATGCTGAATCGACTGGTGAAATCCGTTTTTTGATAGCATGTCTGTAACACGTTTTAATGGGGTCTGAAAAAATTAGTTGCAGTCAAACCTAGTAGGCTTTTCGTGAAAGTATCGCTATTTCGGCGATTATTACTTCATTTTCGTATTCTACGGGGTCGATTTGATGGGTCTACACTATTTTTTTGCAAATCAACGGATGTTGGATTTTTCATAAATTGCTAGACCTACTATTCTCAACTTTCGCAACAATATTTTTAAGTCAAAATTTTTTTTCTTACAAAATGGGTTAAACGTTGTAGATAGGGGTTTTTTGACATGCTGAATCGACTGGTGAAATCCGTTTCTCGATAGCATATCTGTAACACGTTTAAATGGGGTCTGAAAAAATTAGTTGCAGTCAAACCTAGTAGGCTTTTCGTGAAAGTATCGCTATTTCGGCGATTATTACTTCATTTTCGTATTCTACGGGGTCGATTTAGTGGGTCTACACTATTTTTTTGCAAATCAACGGATGTTGGATTTTTCATAAATTGCTAGACTTTCGCAACAATATTTTTAAGTCAAAATTTTTTTTCTTCCAAAATGGGTTAAACGTTGTAGATAGGGGTTTTTTGACATGCTGAATCGACTGGTGAAATCCGTTTCTCGATAGCATGTCTGTAACACGTTTTATTGGGGTCTGAAAAAATCAGTTGCAGTCAAACCTAGTAGGCTTTTCGTGAAAGTATCGCTATTTCGGCGATTATTACTTCATTTTCGTATTCTACGGGGTCGATTTAGTGGGTCTACACTATTTTTTTGCAAATCAACGGATGTTGGATTTTTCATAAATTGCTAGACCTACTATTCTCAACTTTCGCAACAATATTTTTAAATCAAAATTTTTTTTCTTCCAAAATGGGTTAAACGTTGTAGATAGGGGTTTTTTGACATGCTGAATCGACTGGTGAAATCCGTTTCCCGATAGCATGTCTGTAACACGTTTTATTGGGGTCTGAAAAAATCAGTTGCAGTCAAACCTAGTAGGCTTTTCGTGAAAGTATCGCTATTTCGGCGATTATTACTTCATTTTCGTATTCTACGGGGTCGATTTAGTGGGTCTACACTATTTTTTTGCAAATCAACGGATGTTGGATTTTTCATAAATTGCTAGACCTACTATTCTCAACTTTCGCAACAATATTTTTAAGTCAAAATTTTTTTTCTTACAAAATGGGTTAAACGTTGTAGATAGGGGTTTTTTGACATGCTGAATCGACTGGTGAAATCTCTTTCTCGATAGCATATCTGTTACACGTTCAAATGGGGTGTGAAAAAATTAGTTGCAGTCAAACTTAGTAGGCTTTTCGTGAAAGTATCGCTATTTCGACGATAATTACTTCATTTTCGTATTCTACGGGGTCGATTTAGTGGGTCTACACTATTTTTTTCCAAATCAACAGATGTTGGATTTTTCATAAATTGCTCGACTTACTATTCTCAACTTTCGCACCAATTTTTTAAGTCAAAATTTTTTTTGCGTCCAAAATGGGTTAAACGTTGTAGATAGGGGTTTTTTGACATGCTGAATCGACTGGTTAAATCCGTTTCTTGATAGCATGTCTGTAACACGTTTTAATGGGGTCTGAAAAAATTAGTTGCAGTCAAACCTAGTAGGCTTTTCGTGAAAGTATCGCTATTTCGGCGATTATTACTTCATTTTCGTATTCTACGGGGTCAATTTAGTGAGTCTACACTATTTTTTTGCAAATCAACGGATGTTGGATTTTTCATAAATTGCTAGACCTACTATTCTCAACTTTCGCAACAATATTCTTAAGTCAAAATTTTTTTTCTTACAAAATGGGTTAAACGTTGTAGATAGGGGTTTTTTGACATGCTGAATCGACTGGTGAAATCCGTTTCTCCATAGCATATCTGTAACACGTTTAAATGGGGTCTGAAAAAATTAGTTGCAGTCAAACCTAGTAGGCTTTTCGTGAAAGTATCGCTATTTCGGCGATTATTACTTCATTTTCGTATTCTACGGGGTCGATTTAGTGGGTCTAAAATAATTTTTTGCAAATCAACGGATGTTGGATTTTTCATAAATTGCTAGACCTACTATTCTCAACTTTCGCAACAATATTTTTAAGTCAAAATTTTTTTTCTTACAAAATGGGTTAAACGTTGTAGATAGGGGTTTTTTGACATGCTGAATCGACTGGTGAAATTCGTTTCTTGATAGCATATCTGTTACACGTTTAAATGGGGTCTGAAAAAATTAGTTGCAGTCATACTTAGTAGGCTTTTCGTGAAAGTATCGCTATTTCGGCGATAATTACTTCATTTTCGTATTCTACGGGGTCGATTTAGTGGGTCCACACTATTTTTTTGCAAATCAACAGATGTTGGATTTTTCATAAATTGCTCGACTTACTATTCTCAACTTTCGCAACAATATTTTTAAGTCAAAATTTTTTTTCTTCCAAAATGGGTTAAACGTTGTAGATAGGGGTTTTTTGACATGCTGAATCGACTGGTGAAATCCGTTTCTCGAAAGCATGTCTGTAACACGTTTTATTGGGGTCTGAAAAAATCAGTTGCAGTCAAACCTAGTAGGCTTTTCGTGAAAGTATCGCTATTTCGGCGATTATTACTTCATTTTTGTATTCTACGGGGTCAATTTAGTGAGTCTACACTATTTTTTTGCAAATCAACGGATGTTGGATTTTTCATAAATTGCTAGACCTACTATTCTCAACTTTCGCACCAATTTTTTAAGTCAAAAATTTTTTTGCTTCCAAAATGGGTTAAACGTTGTAGATAGGGATTTTTTGACATGCTGAATCGACTGGTGAAATCCGTTTCTCGATAGCATGTCTGTAACAGGTTTTATTGGGGTCTGAAAAAATTAGTTGCAGTCAAAACTAGTAGGCTTTTCGTGAAAGTATCGCTATTTTGGCGATTATTACTTTATTTTCCTATTTTAAGGGGTCGATTTAGTAGGTTTACACTATTTTTTTGCAAATCAACGGATGTTGGATTTTTCATAAATTGCTAGACCTACAATTCTCAACTTTCGCACCAATTTTTTAAGTCAAAAATTTTTTTGCGTCCAAAATGGGTTAAACGTTGTAGATAGGGGTTTTTTGACATGCTGAATCGACTGGTGAAATCCGTTTTTTGATAGCATGTCTGTAACACGTTTTAATGGGGTCTGAAAAAATTAGTTGCAGTCAAACCTAGTAGGCTTTTCGTGAAAGTATCGCTATTTCGGCGATTATTACTTCATTTTCGTATTCTACGGGGTCGATTTAGTGGGTCTACACTATTTTTTTGCAAATCAACGGATGTTGGATTTTTCATAAATTGCTAGACCTACTATTCTCAACTTTCGCAACAATATTTTTAAGTCAAAATTTTTTTTCTTACAAAATGGGTTAAACGTTGTAGATAGGGGTTTTTTGACATGCTGAATCGACTGGTGAAATCCGTTTCTCGATAGCATATCTGTAACACGTTTAAATGGGGTCTGAAAAAATTAGTTGCAGTCAAACCTAGTAGGCTTTTCGTGAAAGTATCGCTATTTCGGCGATTATTACTTTATTTTCGTATTCTACGGGGTCGATTTAGTGGGTCTACACTATTTTTTTGCAAATCAACCGATGTTGGATTTTTCATAAATTGCTAGACCTACAATTCTCAACTTTCGCACCAATTTTTTAAGTCAAAAATTTTTTTGCGTCCAAAATTGGTTAAACGTTGTAGATAGGGGTTTTTTGACATGCTGAATCGACTGGTGAAATCCGTTTCTCGATAGCATATCTGTAACACGTTTAAATGGGGTCTGAAAAAATTAGTTGCAGTCAAACCTAGTAGGCTTTTCGTGAAAGTATCGCTATTTCGGCGATTATTACTTCATTTTCGTATTCTACGGGGTCGATTTAGTGGGTCTACACTATTTTTTTGCAAATCAACGGATGTTGGATTTTTCATAAATTGCTAGACCTACTATTCTCAACTTTCGCAACAATATTTTTAAGTCAAAATTTTTTTCTTACAAAATGGGTTAAACGTTGTAGATAGGGGTTTTTTGACATGCTGAATCGACTGGTGAAATCCGTTTCTTGATAGCATATCTGTAACACGTTTTATTGGGGTCTGAAAAAATTAGTTGCAGTCAAACCTAGTAGGCTTTTCGTGAAAGTATCGCTATTTCGGCGATAATTACTTCATTTTCGTATTCTACGGGGTCGATTTAGTGGGTCTACACTATTTTTTTGCAAATCAACCGATGTTGGATTTTTCATAAATTGCTCGACTTACTATTCTCAACTTTCGCACCAATTTTTTAAGTCAAAAATTTTTTTTCTTACAAAATGGGTTAAACGTTGTAGATAGGGGTTTTTTGACATGCTGAATCGACTGGTGAAATCCGTTTCTCGATAGCATGTCTGTAACACGTTTTAATGGGGTCTGAAAAAATTAGTTGCAGTCAAACCTAGTAGGCTTTTCGTGAAAGTATCGCTATTTCGGCGATAATTACTTCATTTTCGTATTCTACGGGGTCGATTTAGTGGGTCTACACTATTTTTTTGCAAATCAACGGATGTTGGATTTTTCATAAATTGCTAGACCTACTATTTTCAACTTTCGCACCAATTTTTTAAGTCAAAAATTTTTTTGCGTCCAAAATGGGTTAAACGTTGTAGATAGGGTTTTTTTGACATGCTGAATCGACTGGTAAAATCCGTTTCTTAATAGCATGTCTGTAACACGTTTTAATGGGGTCTGAAAAAATTAGTTGCAGTCAAACCTAGTAGGCTTTTCGTGAAAGTATCGCTATTTCGGCGATTATTACTTCATTTTCGTATTCTACGGGGTCGATTTAGTGGGTCTACACTATTTTTTTGCAAATCAACGGATGTTGGATTTTTCATAAATTGCTAGACCTACTATTCTCAACTTTCGCAACAATATTTTTAAGTCAAAATTTTTTTTCTTCCAAAATGGATTAAACGTTGTAGATAGGGGTTTTTTGACATGCTGAATCGACTGGTGAAATCCGTTTCTCGAAAGCATGTCTGTAACACGTTTTATTGGGGTCTGAAAAAATCAGTTGCAGTCAAACCTAGTAGGCTTTTCGTGAAAGTATCGCTATTTCGGCGATTATTACTTCATTTTCGTATTCTACGGGGTCGATTTAGTGGGTCTACACTATTTTTTTGCAAATCAACAGATGTTGGATTTTTCATAAATTGCTAGACCTACTATTCTCAACTTTCGCAACAATATTTTTAAGTCAAAATTTTTTTTCTTACAAAATGGGTTAAACGTTGTAGATAGGGGTTTTTTGACATGCTGAATCGACTGGTGAAATCCGTTTCTCGATAGCATGTCTGTAACACGTTTTATTGGGGTCTGAAAAAATCAGTTGCAGTCAAACCTAGTAGGCTTTTCGTGAAAGTATCGCTATTTCGGCGATTATTACTTCATTTTCGTATTCTACGGGGCCGATTTAGTGGGTCTACACTATTTTTTTGCAAATCAACGGATGTTGGATTTTTCATAAATTGCTATTACTCAACTTTCGCAACAATATTTTTAAGTCTAATTTTTTTTGCTTCCAAATTTGGTTTAACTTTGTAGATAGGTGTTTTTGACATGCTGAATCGACTGGTGAAATCCGTTTCCCGATAGCATGTCTGTAACACGTTTTATTGGGGTCTGAAAAAATCAGTTGCAGTCAAACCTAGTAGGCTTTTCGTGAAAGTATCGCTATTTCGGAGATTATTACTTCATTTTCATATTCTACGGGGTCGATTTAGTGGGTCTACACTATTTTTTTGCAAATCAACGGATGTTGGATTTTTCATAAATTGCTAGACCTACTATTCTCAACTTTCGCAACAATATTTTTAAGTCAAAATTTTTTTTCTTACAAAATGGGTTAAACGTTGTAGATAGGGGTTTTTTGACATGCTGAATCGACTGGTGAAATCTGTTTCTCGATAGCATATCTGTAACACGTTTTATTGGGGTCTGAAAAAATTAGTTGCAGTCACACCTAGTAGGCTTTTTGTGAAAGTATCGCTATTTCGGCGATAATTACTCCATTTTCGTATTCTACGGGGTCAATTTAGTGGGTCTACACTATTTTTTTCCAAATCAACAGATGTTGGATTTTTCATAAATTGCTCGACTTACTATTCTCAACTTTCGCACCAATTTTTTAAGTCAAAATTTTTTAGCGTCCAAAATGGGTTAAACGTTGTAGATAGGGGTTTTTTGACATGCTGAATCGACTGGTGAAATCCGTTTCTTGATAGCATGTCTGTAACACGTTTTAATGAAGTCTGAAAAAATTAGTTGCAGTCAAACCTAGTAGGCTTTTCGTGAAAGTATCGCTATTTCGGCGATTATTACTTCATTTTCGTATTCTACGGGGTCGATTTAGTGGGTCTACACTATTTTTTTCCAAATCAACAGATGTTGGATTTTTCATAAATTGCTCGACTTACTATTCTCAACTTTCGCACCAATTTTGTAAGTCAAAAATTTTTTAGCGTCCAAAATGGGTTAAACGTTGTAGATAGGGGTTTTTTGACATGCTGAATCGACTGGTGAAATCCGTTTCTCCATAGCATATCTGTAACACGTTTAAATGGGGTCTGAAAAAATTAGTTGCAGTCAAACCTAGTAGGCTTTTCGTGAAAGTATCGCTATTTCGGCGATTATTACTTCATTTTCGTATTCTACGGGGTCGATTTAGTGGGTCTAAAATAATTTTTTGCAAATCAACGGATGTTGGATTTTTCATAAATTGCTAGACCTACTATTCTCAACTTTCGCAACAATATTTTTAAGTCAAAATTTTTTTTCTTACAAAATGGGTTAAACGTTGTAGATAGGGGTTTTTTGACATGCTGAATCGACTGGTTAAATCCGTTTCTTGATAGCATGTCTGTAACACGTTTTAATGGGGTCTGAAAAAATTAGTTGCAGTCACACCTAGTAGGCTTTTTGTGAAAGTATCGCTATTTCGGCGATAATTACTCCATTTTCGTATTCTACGGGGTCAATTTAGTGGGTCTACACTATTTTTTTCCAAATCAACAGATGTTGGATTTTTCATAAATTGCTCGACTTACTATTCTCAACTTTCGCACGAATTTTTTAAGTCAAAAATTTTTTAGCTTCCAAAATGGGTTAAACGTTGTAGATAGGGGTTTTCATGACATGCTGAATCGACTGGTGAAATCCGTTTCTCGATAGCATGTCTGTAACACGTTTTATTGGGGTCTGAAAAAATTAGTTGCAGTCAAACCTAGTAGGCTTTTCGTGAAAGTATCGCTATTTCGGCGATTATTACTTTATTTTCGTATTCTGCGGGGTCGATTTAATGGGGCTACACAATTTTTTTGCAAATCAACGGATGTTTGATTTTTCATAAATTGCTCGACTTACTATTCTCAACTTTCGCACCAATTTTTTAAGTCAAAATTTTTTAGCGTCCAAAATGGGTTAAACGTTGTAGATAGGAGTTTTTTGACATGCTGAATCGACTGGTGAAATCCGTTTCTTGATAGCATATCTGTAACACGTTTTAATGGGGTCTGAAAAAATTAGTTGCAGTCAAACCTAGTAGGCTTTTCGTGAAAGTATCGCTATTTCGGCGATTATTACTTCATTTTCGTATTCTACGGGGTCGATTTAGTGGGTCTACACTATTTTTTTGCAAATCAACGGATGTTGGATTTTTCATAAATTGCTAGACCTCAACTTTCGCAACAATATTTTTAAGTCAAAGTTTTTTTGCGTCCAAAATGGGTTAAACGTTGTAGATAGGGGTTTTTTGACATGCTAAATCAACTGGTGAAATCCGTTTCTTGATAGCATGTCTGTAACACGTTTTATTGGGGTCTGAAAAAATTAGTTGCAGTCAAACCTATTAGGCTTTTCGTGAAAGTATCGCTATTTCGGCGATTATTACTTCATTTTCGTATTCTACGGGGTCGATTTAGTGGGTCTACACTATTTTTTGCAAATCAACAGATGTTGTATTTTTAATAAATTGCTAGATCTCCAATTCTCTACTTTCGCACCAATATTTTTAAGTCAAAAATTTTTTTGCTTCCAAAATGGTTCAAACTGTGTAGATAGGGGTTTTTTGACATGCTGAATCGACTGGTGAAATCCGTTTCTTGATAGCATATCTGTAACACGTTTTAATGGGGTCTGAAAAAATTAGTTGCAGTCAAACCTAGTAGGCTTTTCGTGAAAGTATCGCTATTTCGGCGATTATTACTTCATTTTCGTATTCTACGGGGTCGATTTAGTGGGTCTACACTATTTTTTGCAAATCAACGGATGTTGGATTTTTCATAAATTGCTAGACCTCAACTTTCGCAACAATATTTTTAAGTCAAAATTTTTTTGTTTCCAAAATGGGTTAAACGTTGTAGATAGGGGTTTTTTGACATGCTGAATCGACTGGTGAAATCCGTTTCTCGATAGCATGTCTGTAACACGTTTTATTGGGGTCTGAAAAAATTAGTTGCAGTCAAACCTAGTAGGCTTTTCGTGAAAGTATCGCTATTTCGGCGATTATTACTTCATTTTCGTATTCTACGGGGTCGATTTAGTGGGTCTACACTATTTTTTTGCAAATCAACGGATGTTGGATTTTTCATAAATTGCTAGACCTCAACTTTCGCTACAATATTTTTAAGTCAAAGGGGTTAAACATTGTAGATAGGGGTTTTTTGACATGCTGAATCGACTGGTGAAATCCATTACTCGATAGCATGTCTGTAACACGTTTTATTGGGGTCTGAAAAAATTAGTTGCAGTCAAACCTAGTAGGCTTTTCGTGAAAGTATCGCTATTTCGGCGATAATTACTTCATTTTCGTATTCCACGGGGTCGATTTAGTGGGTCTACACTATTTTTTTGCAAATCAACGGATGTTGGATTTTTTATAAATAGCTCGACATACAATTCTCAACTTTCGCACCAATATTTTTAAGTCAAAAATTTTTTTTCTTCCAAAATGGGTTAAACGTTGTAGATAGGGGTTTTTTGACATGCTGAATCGACTGGTGAAATCCGTTTCTCGAAAGCATGTCTGTAACACGTTTTATTGGGGTCTGAAAAAATCAGTTGCAGTCAAACCTAGTAGGCTTTTCGTGAAAGTATCGCTATTTCGGCGATTATTACTTCATTTTCGTATTCTACGGGGTCGATTTAGTGGGTCTACACTATTTTTTTTGCAAATCAACGGATGTTGGATTTTTCATAAATTGCTAGACCTCAACTTTCGCAACAATATTTTTAAGTCAAAGTTTTTTTGCTTCCAAAATGGGTGAAACGTTGTAGATAGGGGTTTTTTGACATGCTGAATCGACTGTTAAAATCCGTTTCTCGAAAGCATGTATGTAACACGTTTTATTGGGGTCTGAAAAAATTAGTTGCAGTCAAACCTAGTAGGCTTTTCGTGAAAGTATCGCTATTTCGGCGATAGTTACTTCATTTTCGTATTCTACGGGGTCGATTTAGTGGGTCTACACTATTTTTTTGCAAATCAACGGATGTTGGATTTTTCATAAATTGCTAGACCTACTATTCTCAACTTTCGCAACAATATTTTTAAGTCAAAATTTTTTGCTTCCAAAATGGGTTAAACGTTGTAGATAGGGGTTTTTTGACATGCTGAATCGACTGGTGAAATCCGTTTCTCGATAGCATGTCTGTAACACGTTTTATTGGGGTCTGAAAAAATCAGTTGCAGTCAAACCTAGTAGGCTTTTCGTGAAAGTATCGCTATTTCGGCGATTATTACTTCATTTTCGTATTCTACGGGGTCGATTTAGTGGGTCTACACTATTTTTTTGCAAATCAACGGATGTTGGATTTTTCATAAATTGCTAGACCTACTATTCTCAACTTTCGCAACAATATTTTTAAGTCAAAATTTTTTTCTTACAAAATGGGTTAAACGTTGTAGATAGGGGTTTTTTGACATGCTGAATCGACTGGTGAAATCTGTTTCTCGATAGCATGTCTGTAACACGTTTTATTGGGGTCTGAAAAAATTAGTTGCAGTCAAACCTAGTAGGCTTTTCGTGAAAGTATCGCTATTTCGGCGATAATTACTTCATTTTCGTATTCTACGGGGTCAATTTAGTGGGTCTACACTATTTTATGCAAATCAACGGATGTTGGATTTTTTATAAATTGCTAGACCTACTATTCTCAACTTTCGCAACAATATTTTTAAGTCAAAATTTTTTTTCTTCCAAAATGGGTTAAACGTTGTAGATGGGGGTTTTTGACATGCTGAATCGACTGGTGAAATCCGTTTCTCGATAGCATGTCTGTAACACGTTTTATTGGGGTCTGAAAAAATCAGTTGAAGTTAAACCTAGTAGGCTATTCGTGAAACTATCGCTATTTCGGCAAATATTAAATATTACTTCATTTTCGTATTCTACGGGGTCGATTTAGTGGGTCTACATCATTTTTTGTGCAAATCAACAGATGATATTGGATTTTTCAAAAATTGTTAGATCTCAATTTTTTTACTTACTCAACAATATTTTTAAGTCAATTTTTTTTGCTTCAAAAATGGTTGAAACTATGTAGATAGGAGTTTTTTGGGACGCTGAATCGACTGGTAAAATCCGTTTCTCGATAGCATATCTGTTACACGTTCAAATGGGGTCTAAAAAAATTAGTTGCAGTCAAACTTAGTAGGCTTTTCGTGAAAGTATCGCTATTTCGGCGATAATTACTTCATTTTCGTATTCTACGGGGTCGATTTAGTGGGTCTACACCATTTTTTTGCAAATCAACAGATGTTGGATTTTTCATAAATTGCTAGACCTACTATTCTCAACTTTCGCAACAATATTTTTAAGTCAAAATTTTTTTGTTTTCAAAATGGGTTAAACGTTGTAGATAGCGGTTTTTTGACATGCTGAATCGACTGGTGAAATCCGTTTCTCGATAGCATGTCTGTAACACGTTTTATTGGGGTCTGAAAAAATTAGTTGCAGTCAAACCTAGTAGGCTTTTCGTGAAAGTATCGCTATTTCGGCGATAATTACTTCATTTTCGTATTCTACGGGGTCGATTTAGTGGGTCTACACCATTTTTTTGCAAATCAACAGATGTTGGATTTTTCATAAATTGCTAGACCTACTATTCTCAACTTTCGCAACAATATTTTTAAGTCAAAATTTTTTTGTTTTCAAAATGGGTTAAACGTTGTAGATAGGGGTTTTTTGACATGCTGAATCGACTGGTGAAATCCGTTTCTCGATAGCATATCTGTAACACGTTTAAATGGGGTCTGAAAAAATTAGTTGCAGTCAAACTTAGTAGGCTTTTCGTGAAAGTATCGCTATTTCGGCGATAATTACTTCATTTTCGTATTCTACGGGGTCGATTTAGTGGGTCTACACCATTTTTTTGCAAATCAACAGATGTTGGATTTTTCATAAATTGCTCGACTTACTATTCTCAACTTTCGCAACAATTTTTTGAGTCAAAGATTTTTTGCTTCCAAAATGGGTTAAACGTTGTACATAGGGGTTTTTTGACATGCTGAATCGACTGGTGAAATCCATTTCTCAATAGCATCTCTGTAACACGTTTTATTGGGGTCTGAAAAAATTAGTTGCAGTCAAACCTAGTAGGCTTTTCGTGAAAGTATCGCTATTTCTGCGATAATTACTTCATTTTCGTATTCTACGGGGTCGATTTAGTGGGTCTACACTATTTTTTTGCAAATCAACAGATGTTGGATTTTTCATAAATTGCTCGACTTACTATTCTCAACTTTCGCACCAATTTTTTAAGTCAATAATTTTTAAGCTTCCAAAATGGGTTAAACGTTGTAGATAGGATTTTTTTGACATGCTGAATCGACTGGTGAAATCCGTTTCTCGATAGCATGTCTGTAACACGTTTTATTGGGGTCTGAAAAAATTAGTTGCAGTCAAACCTAGTAGGCTTTTCGTGAAAGTACCGCTATTTTGGCGATAATTACTTTATTTTCGTATTCTACGGGGTCAATTTAGTGGGTCTACACTATTTTTTTGCAAATCAACGGATGTTGGATTTTTCATAAATTGCTAGACCTCAACTTTCGCAACAATATTTTTAAGTCAAAGATTTTTTGCTTCCAAAATGGGTTAAACGTTGTACATAGGGGTTTTTTGACATGCTGAATCGACTGGTGAAATCCATTTCTCGATAGCATCTCTGTAACACGTTTTAATGGGGTCTGAAAAAATTAGTTGCAGTCAAACCTAGTAGGCTTTTCGTGAAAGTATCGCTATTTCGGCGATAATTACTTCATTTTCGTATTCCACGGGGTCGATTTAGTGGGTCTACACTATTTTATGCAAATCAACGGATGTTGGATTTTTTATAAATTGCTAGACCTCAACTTTCGCAACAATATTTTTAAGTCAAAGTTTGTTTGCGTCCAAAATGGGTTAAACGTTGTAGATAGGGGTTTTTTGACATGCTTAATCGACTGGTGAAATTCGTTTCTCGATAGCATCTCTGTAACACGTTTTATTGGGGTCTGAAAAAATTAGTTGCAGTCAAACCTAGTAGGCTTTTCGTGAAAGTATCGCTATTTCGGCGATAATTACTTCATTTTTGTATTCTACGGGGTCGATTTAGTGGGTCTACACTATTTTTTTTCCAAATCAACAGATGTTGGATTTTTCATAAATTGCTCGACTTACTATTCTCAACTTTCGCAACAATATTTTTAAGTCAAAGTTTTTTTGCGTCCAAAATGGGTTAAACGTTGTAGATAGGGGTTTTTTGACATGCTTAATCGACTGGTGAAATCCGTTTCTTGATAGCATGTGTGTAACACGTTTTATTGGGGTCTGAAAAAATTAGTTGCAGTCAAACCTAGTAGGCTTTTCGTGAAAGTATCGCTATTTCGGCGATTATTACTTCATTTTCGTATTCTACGGGGTCGATTTAGTGGGTCTACACCATTTTTTTGCAAATCAACAGATGTTGGATTTTTCATAAATTGCTAGACCTACTATTCTCAACTTTCGCAACAATATTTTTAAGTCAAAATTTTTTTTGCTTTTAAAATGGGTTAAACGTTGTAGATAGGGGTTTTTTG
Organism: Ophraella communa; assembly: GCA_035357415.1. Taxonomy (NCBI): domain Eukaryota; kingdom Metazoa; phylum Arthropoda; class Insecta; order Coleoptera; family Chrysomelidae; genus Ophraella; species Ophraella communa. The sequence continues at coordinate 24,228,896 of CM068994.1, read as the reverse complement.
ACATGCTGAATCGACTGGTGAAATCCGTTACTCGATAGCATGTCTGTAACACGTTTTATTGGGGTCTGAAAAAATTAGTTGCAGTCAAGCCTAGTAGGCTTTTCGTGAAAGTATCGCTATTTCGGCGATTATTACTTCATTTTCGTATTCTACGAGGTCGATTTAGTGGGTCTACATCATTTTTTTTCCAAATCAACAGATGTTGGATTTTTCATAAATTGCTCGACTTACTATTCTCAACTTTCGCACCAATTTTTTAAGTCAAAAATTTTTTAGCTTCCAAAATGGGTTAAACGTTGTAGATAGGGGTTTTTTGACATGCTGAATCGACTGGTGAAATCCGTTTCTTGATAGCATATCTGTAACACGTTTTAATGGGGTCTGAAAAAATTAGTTGCAGTCAAACCTAGTAGGCTTTTCGTGAAAGTATCGCTATTTCGGCGATAATTACTTCATTTTCGTATTCTACGGGGTCGATTTAGTGGGTCCACACTATTTTTTTGCAAATCAACAGATGTTGGATTTTTCATAAATTGCTCGACTTACTATTCTCAACTTTCGCACCAATTTTTTAAGTCAAAAATTTTTTAGCTTCCAAAATGGGTTAAACGTTGTAGATAGGGGTTTTTTGACATGCTGAATCGACTGGTGAAATCCGTTTCTCGATAGCATGTCTGTAACACGTTTTATTGGGGTCTGAAAAAATTAGTTGCAGTCAAACCTAGTAGGCTTTTCGTGAAAGTATCGCTATTTCGGCGATAATTACTTTATTTTCGTATTCTACGGGGTCAATTTAGTGGGTCTACACTATTTTTTTGCAAATCAACGGATGTTGGATTTTTCATAAATTGCTAGACCTACTATTCTCAACTTTCGCAACAATATTTTTAAGTCAAAGTTTTTTTGCGTCCAAAATGGGTTAAACGTTGTAGATAGGGGTTTTTTGACATGCTGAATCGACTGGTGAAATCCGTTTCTTGATAGCATATCTGTAACACGTTTTAATGGGGTCTGAAAAAATTAGTTGCAGTCAAACCTAGTAGGCTTTTCGTGAAAGTATCGCTATTTCGGCGATTATTACTTCATTTTCGTATTCTACGGGGTCGATTTAGTGGGTCTACACTATTTTTTTGCAAATCAACGGATGTTGGATTTTTCATAAATTGCTAGACCTCAACTTTCGCAACAATATTTTTAAGTCAAAGTTTTTTTGTTTCCAAAATGGGTTAAACGTTGTAGATAGGGGTTTTTTGACATGCTGAATCGACTGTTAAAATCCGTTTTTCGAAAGCATGTATGTAACACGTTTTATTGGGGTCTGAAAAAATTAGTTGCAGTCAAACCTAGTAGGCTTTTCGTGAAAGTATCGCTATTTCGGCGATAGTTACTTCATTTTTGTATTCTACGGAGTCAATTTAGTGGGTCTACACTATTTTTTTGCAAATCAACGGATGTTGGATTTTTCATAAATTGCTAGACCTCAACTTTCGCAACAATATTTTTAAGTCAAAGCTTTTTTGCGTCCAAAATGGGTTAAACGTTGTAGATAGGGGTTTTTTGACATGCTGAATCGACTGGTGAAATCCATTTCTCGATAGCATGTCTGTAACACGTTCTATTGGAGACTGAAAAAATTAGTTGCAGTCAAACCTAGTAGGCTTTTCGTGAAAGTATCGCTATTTCGGCGATTATTACTTCATATTCGTATTCTGCGGGGTCGATTTAGTGGGTCTACACTATTTTTTCCAAATCAACAGATGTTGGATTTTTCATAAATTGCTCGACTTACTATTCTCAACTTTCGCACCAATTTTTTAAGTCAAAAATTTTTTAGCTTCCAAAATGGGTTAAACGTTGTAGATAGGGGTTTTCATGACATGCTGAATCGACTGGTGAAATCCGTTTCTCGAAAGCATGTATGTAACACGTTTTATTGGGGTCTGAAAAAATTAGTTGCAGTCAAACCTAGTAGGCTTTTCGTGAAAGTATCGCTATTTCGGCGATAATTACTTCATTTTCGTATTCTACGGGGTCAATTTAGTGGGTCTACACTATTTTTTTGCAAATCAACGGATGTTGGATTTTTCATAAATTGCTAGACCTCAACTTTCGCAACAATATTTTTAAGTCAAAGTTTTTTTGCGTCCAAAATGGGTTAAACGTTGTAGATAGGGGTTTTTTGACATGCTTAATCGACTGGTGAAATCCGTTTCTTGATAGCATGTGTGTAACACGTTTTATTGGGGTCTGAAAAAATTAGTTGCAGTCACACCTAGTAGGCTTTTCGTGAAAGTATCGCTATTTCGGCGATTATTACTTCACTTTCGTATTCTACGGGGTCGATTTAGTGGGTCTACAACATTGTTTTGCAAACCAACGGATGTTGGATTTTTCATAAATTGCTAGACCTACTATTCTCAACTTTCGCAACAATATTTTTAAGTCAAAATTTTTTTGCTTTTAAAATGGGTTAAACGTTGTAGATAGGGGTTTTTTGACATGCTAAATCGACTGGTGAAATTCGTTTCTCGATAGCATGTCTGTAACACGTTTTATTGGGGTCTGAAAAAATTAGTTGCAGTCAAGCCTAGTAGGCTTTTCGTAAAAGTAACGCTATTTCGGCGATTATTACTTCATTTTCGTATTCTACGAGGTCGATTTAGTGGGTCTACACCATTTTTTTTCCAAATCAACAGATGTTGGATTTTTCATAAATTGCTCGACTTACTATTCTCAACTTTCGCACCAATTTTTGGAGTCAAAAATTTTTTAGCGTCCAAAATGGGTTAAACGTTGTAGATAGGAATTTTTTTGACATGCTGATTCGACTGGTGAAATCCGTTTCTCGATAGCATATCTGTAACACGTTTAAATGGGGTCTGAAAAAATTAGTTGCAGTCAAACTTAGTAGGCTTTTCGTGAAAGTATCGCTATTTCGGCGATAATTACTTTATTTTCGTATTCTACGGGGTCAATTTAGTGGGTCTATACTATTTTTTTGCAAATCAACGGATGTTGGATTTTTCATAAATTGCTAGACCTACTATTCTCAACTTTCGCAACAATATTTTTAAGTCAAAAATTTTTTAGCGTCCAAAATGGGTTAAACTTTGTAGATAGGGGTTTTCATGACATGCTGAATCGACTGGTGAAATCCGTTTCTCGATAGCATGTATGTAACACGTTTTATTGGGGTCTGAAAAAATTAGTTGCAGTCAAACCTAGTAGGCTTTTCGTGAAAGTATCGCTATTTCGGCGATTATTACTTCACTTTTGTATTCTACGGGGTCGATTTAGTGGGTCTACAACATTGTTTTGCAAACCAACAGATGTTGGATTTTTCATAAATTGCTAGACCTACTATTCTCAACTTTCGCAACAATATTTTAAGTCAAAATTTTTTTGTTTCCAAAATGGGTTAAACGTTGTAGATAGGGGTTTTTGGACATGCTGAATCGATTGGTGAAATCCGTTTCTTGATAGCATATCTGTAACACGTTTTAATGGGGTCTGAAAAAATTAGTTGCAGTCAAACCTAGTAGGCTTTTCGTGAAAGTATCGCTATTTCGGCGATTATTACTTCATTTTCGTATTCTACGAGGTCGATTTAGTGATTCTACACCATTTTTTTCCAAATCAACAGATGTTGGATTTTTCATAAATTGCTCGACTTACTATTCTCAACTTTCGCACCATTTTTTTGAGTCAAAAATTTTTTAGCGTCCAAAATGGGTTAAACGTTGTAGATAGGGGTTTTTTGACATGCTGAATCGACTGGTGAAATCCGTTTCTCGATAGCATATCTGTAACACGTTTAAATGGGGTCTGAAAAAATTAGTTGCAGTCAAACTTAGTAGGCTTTTCGTGAAAGTATCGCTATTTCGGCGATAATTACTTTATTTTCGTATTCTACGGGGTCGATTTAGTATGTCTATACTATTTTTTTGGAAATCAACGGATGTTGGATTTTTCATAAATTGCTAGACCTACTATTCTCAACTTTCGCAACAATATTTTTAAGTCAAAATTTTTTTGTTTCCAAAATGGGTTAAACGTTGTAGATAGGGGTTTTTTGACATGCTGAATCGACTGGTGAAATCCGTTTCTCGATAGCATGTCTGTAACACGTTTTATTGGGGTCTGAAAAAATTAGTTGCAGTCAAACCTAGTAGGCTTTTCGTGAAAGTATCGCTATTTCGGCGATTATTACTTCATTTTCGTATTCTACGAGGTCGATTTAGTGGGTCTACACCATTTTTTTTCCAAATCAACAGATGTTGGATTTTTCATAAATTGCTCGACTTACTATTCTCAACTTTCGCACCAATTTTTGGAGTCAAAAATTTTTTAGCGTCCAAAATGGGTTAAACGTTGTAGATAGGGGTTTTTTGACATGCTGATTCGACTGGTGAAATCCGTTTCTCGATAGCATATCTGTAACACGTTTAAATGGGGTCTGAAAAAATTAGTTGCAGTCAAACTTAGTAGGCTTTTCGTGAAAGTATCGCTATTTCGGCGATAATTACTTTATTTTCGTATTCTACGGGGTCAATTTAGTGGGTCTATACTATTTTTTTGCAAATCAACGGATGTTGGATTTTTCATAAATTGCTAGACCTACTATTCTCAACTTTCGCAACAATATTTTTAAGTCAAAAATTTTTTAGCGTCCAAAATGGGTTAAACGTTGTAGATAGGGGTTTTCATGACATGCTGAATCGACTGGTGAAATCCGTTTCTCGATAGCATGTATGTAACACGTTTTATTGGGGTCTGAAAAAATTAGTTGCAGTCAAACCTAGTAGGCTTTTCGTGAAAGTATCGCTATTTCGGCGATTATTACTTCACTTTTGTATTCTACGGGGTCAATTTAGTGGGTCTACACTATTTTTTTGCAAATCAACGGATGTTGGATTTTTCATAAATTGCTAGACCTACTATTCTCAACTTTCGCAACAATATTTTTAAGTTAAATTTTTTTTGTTTCCAAAATGGTTTAAACGTTGTAGATAGGGGTTTTTGGACATGCTGAATCGATTGGTGAAATCCGTTTCTTGATAGCATATCTGTAACACGTTTTAATGGGGTCTGAAAAAATTAGTTGCAGTCAAACCTAGTAGGCTTTTCGTGAAAGTATCGCTATTTCGGCGATTATTACTTCATTTTCGTATTCTACGAGGTCGATTTAGTGATTCTACACCTTTTTTTTTCAAATCAACAGATGTTGGATTTTTCATAAATTGCTCGACTTACTATTCTCAACTTTCGCACCAATTTTTTGAGTCAAAAATTTTTTAGCGTCCAAAATGGGTTAAACGTTGTAGATAGGGGTTTTTTGACATGCTGAATCGACTGGTGAAATCCGTTTCTCGATAGCATATCTGTAACACGTTTAAATGGGGTCTGAAAAAATTAGTTGCAGTCAAACTTAGTAGGCTTTTCGTGAAAGTATCGCTATTTCGGCGATAATTACTTTATTTTCGTATTCTACGGGGTCGATTTAGTATGTCTATACTATTTTTTTGGAAATCAACGGATGTTGGATTTTTCATAAATTGCTAGACCTACTATTCTCAACTTTCGCACCAATTTTTTAAGTCAAAAATTTTTTAGCTTCCAAAATGGGTTAAACGTTGTAGATAGGGGTTTTCATGACATGCTGAATCGACTGGTGAAATCCGTTTCTCGAAAGCATGTATGTAACACGTTTTATTGGGGTCTGAAAAAATTAGTTGCAGTCAAACCTAGTAGGCTTTTCGTGAAAGTATCGCTATTTCGGCGATTATTACTTCATTTTCGTATTCTACGGGGTCGATTTAGTGGGTCTACACTATTTTTTTGCAAATCAACGGATGTTGGATTTTTCATAAATTGCTAGACCTACTATTCTCAACTTTCGCAACAATATTTTTAAGTCAAAATTTTTTTGCTTTTAAAATGGGTTAAACGTTGTAGATAGGGGTTTTCATGACATGCTGAATCGACTGGTAAAATCCGTTTCTCGATAGCATGTCTGTAACACGTTTTAATGGGGTCTGAAAAAATAGTTGCAGTCAAACCTAGTAGGCTTTTCGTGAAAGTATTGCTATCTCGGCGATTATTACTTCATTTTCGTATTCTACGGGGTCGATTTAGTGAGTCTACACTATTTTTTTCCAAATCAACAGATGTTGAATTTTTCATAAATTGCTCGACTTACTATTCTCAACTTTCGCACCAATTTTTTAAGTCAAAATTTTTTAGCGTCCAAAATGGGTTAAACGTTGTAGATAGGGGTTTTTTGACATGCTGAATCGACTGGTGAAATCCGTTTCTTGATAGCATGTCTGTAACACGTTTTATTGGAGTCTGAAAAAATTAGTTGCAGTCAAACCTAGTAGGCTTTTCGTGAAAGTATCGCTATTTCGGCGATTATTACTTTATTTTTGTATTCCACAAGGTTGATTTAGTGGGTCTACACTATTTTTTTGCAAATCAACGGATGTTGGATTTTTCATAAATTGCTAGACCTACAATATTTTTAAGTCAAAATTTTTTTGTTTCCAAAATGGGTTAAACGTTGTAGATAGGGGTTTTTTGACATGCTGAATCGACTGGTGAAATCCGTTTCTCGATAGCATGTCTGTAACACGTTTTATTGGGGTCTGGAAAAATTAGTTGCAGTCAAACCTAGTAGGCTTTTCGTGAAAGTATCGCTATTTCGGCGATAATTACTTCATTTTCGTATTCTACGGGGTCAATTTAGTGGGTCTACACTATTTTTTTGCAAATCAACGGATGTTGAATTTTTCATAAATTGCTAGACCTACTATTCTCAACTTTCGCAACAATATTTTTAAGTCAAAATTTTTTTGCTTCCAAAATGGGTTAAACGTTGTAGATAGGGGTTTTTGGACATGCTGAATCGACTGGTGAAATCCGTTTCTTGATAGCATGTCTGTAACACGTTTTAATGGGGTCTGAAAAAATTAGTTGCAGTCAAACCTAGTAGGCTTTTCGTGAAAGTATCGCTATTTCGGCGATAATTACTTCATTTTCGTATTCTACGGGGTCAATTTAGTGGGTCTACACTATTTTTTTCCAAATCAACAGATGTTGGATTTTTCATAAATTGCTCGACTTACTATTCTCAACTTTCGCACCAATTTTTTAAGTCAAAAATTTTTTAGCTTCCAAAATGGGTTAAACGTTGTAGATAGGGGTTTTCATGACATGCTGAATCGACTGGTGAAATCCGTTTCTCGAAAGCATGTATGTAACACGTTTTATTGGGGTCTGAAAAAATTAGTTGCAGTCAAACCTAGTAGGCTTTTCGTGAAAGTATCGCTATTTCGGCGATAATTACTTCATTTTCGTATTCTACGGGGTCAATTTAGTGGGTCTACACTATTTTTTTGCAAATCAACGGATGTTGGATTTTTTATAAATTGCTAGACCTCAACTTTCGCAACAATATTTTTAAGTCAAAGTTTGTTTGCGTCCAAAATGGGTTAAACGTTGTAGATAGGAGTTTTTTGACATGCTGAATCGACTGGTGAAATCCATTTCTTGATAGCATGTCTGTAACACGTTTTAATGGGGTCTGAAAAAATTAGTTGCAGTCAAACCTAGTAGGCTTTTCGTGAAAGTATCGCTATTTCGGCGATAATTACTTCATTTTCGTATTCTACGGGGTCGATTTAGTGGGTCTACACTATTTTTTTGCAAATCAACGGATGTTGGATTTTTCATAAATTGCTAGACCTCAACTTTCGCAACAATATTTTTAAGTCAAAGTTTTTTTGCTTCCAAAATGGGTTAAACGTTGTAGATAGGGGTTTTTTGACATGCTGAATCGACTGTTAAAATCCGTTTCTCGATAGCATGTCTGTAACACGTTTTATTGGAGACTGAAAAAATTAGTTGCACTCAAACCTAGTAGGCTTTTCGTGAAAGTATCGCTATTTCGGCGATTATTACTTCATATTCGTATTCTGCGGGGTCGATTTAGTGGGTCTACACTATTTTTTCCAAATCAACAGATGTTGGATTTTTCATAAATTGCTCGACTTACTATTCTCAACTTTCGCACCAATTTTTTAAGTCAAAAATTTTTTAGCTTCCAAAATGGGTTAAACGTTGTAGATAGGGGTTTTTATGACATGCTGAATCGACTGGTGAAATCCGTTTCTCGATAGCATGTCTGTAACACGTTTTATTGGAGACTGAAAAAATTAGTTGCACTCAAACCTAGTAGGCTTTTCGTGAAAGTATCGCTATTTCGGCGATTATTACTTCATATTCGTATTCTGCGGGGTCGATTTAGTGGGTCTACACTATTTTTTTCCAAATCAACAGATGTTGGATTTTTCATAAATTGCTCGACTTACTATTCTCAACTTTCGCACCAATTTTTTAAGTCAAAAATTTTTTAGCTTCCAAAATGGGTTAAACGTTGTAGATAGGGGTTTTCATGACATGCTGAATCGACTGGTGAAATCCGTTTCTCGAAAGCATGTATGTAACACGTTTTATTGGGGTCTGAAAAAATTAGTTGCAGTCAAACCTAGTAGGCTTTTCGTGAAAGTATCGCTATTTCGGCGATAATTACTTCATTTTCGTATTCTACGGGGTCAATTTAGTGGGTCTACACTATTTTATGCAAATCAACGGATGTTGGATTTTTCATAAATTGCTAGACCTACTATTCTCAACTTTCGCAACAATATTTTTAAGTCAAAATTTTTTTTATTTTAAAATGGGTTAAACGTTGTAGATAGGGGTTTTTTGACATGCTAAATCGACTGGTGAAATTCGTTTCTCGATAGCATGTCTGTAACACGTTTTATTGGGGTCTGAAAAAATTAGTTGCAGTCAAGCCTAGTAGGCTTTTCGTAAAAGTAACGCTATTTCGGCGATTATTACTTCATTTTCGTATTCTACGAGGTCGATTTAGTGGGTCTACACCATTTTTTTTCCAAATCAACAGATGTTGGATTTTTCATAAATTGCTCGACTTACTATTCTCAACTTTCGCACCAATTTTTGGAGTCAAAAATTTTTTAGCGTCCAAAATGGGTTAAACGTTGTAGATAGGGGTTTTTTGACATGCTGATTCGACTGGTGAAATCCGTTTCTCGATAGCATATCTGTAACACGTTTAAATGGGGTCTGAAAAAATTAGTTGCAGTCAAACTTAGTAGGCTTTTCGTGAAAGTATCGCTATTTCGGCGATAATTACTTTATTTTCGTATTCTACGGGGTCAATTTAGTGGGTCTATACTATTTTTTTGCAAATCAACGGATGTTGGATTTTTCATAAATTGCTAGACCTACTATTCTCAACTTTCGCAACAATATTTTTAAGTCAAAAATTTTTTAGCGTCCAAAATGGGTTAAACTTTGTAGATAGGGGTTTTCATGACATGCTGAATCGACTGGTGAAATCCGTTTCTCGATAGCATGTATGTAACACGTTTTATTGGGGTCTGAAAAAATTAGTTGCAGTCAAACCTAGTAGGCTTTTCGTGAAAGTATCGCTATTTCGGCGATTATTACTTCACTTTTGTATTCTACGGGGTCGATTTAGTGGGTCTACAACATTGTTTTGCAAATCAACAGATGTTGGATTTTTCATAAATTGCTCGACTTACTATTCTCAACTTTCGCACCAATTTTTGGAGTCAAAAATTTTTTAGCGTCCAAAATGGGTTAAACGTTGTAGATAGGGGTTTTTTGACATGCTGATTCGACTGGTGAAATCCGTTTCTCGATAGCATATCTGTAACACGTTTAAATGGGGTCTGAAAAAATTAGTTGCAGTCAAACTTAGTAGGCTTTTCGTGAAAGTATCGCTATTTCGGCGATAATTACTTTATTTTCGTATTCTACGGGGTCAATTTAGTGGGTCTATACTATTTTTTTGCAAATCAACGGATGTTGGATTTTTCATAAATTGCTAGACCTACTATTCTCAACTTTCGCAACAATATTTTTAAGTCAAAAATTTTTTAGCGTCCAAAATGGGTTAAACTTTGTAGATAGGGGTTTTTTGACATGCTGAATCAACTGGTGAAATCCGTTTCTTGATAGCATGTCTGTAACACGTTTTATTGGGGTCTGAAAAAATTAGTTGCAGTCAAACCTATTAGGCTTTTCGTGAAAGTATCGCTATTTCGGCGATTATTACTTCATATTCGTATTCTGCGGGGTCGATTTAGTGGGTCTACACTATTTTTTTGAAAATCAACGGATGTTGGATTTTTCATAAATTGCTAGACCTACTATTCTCAACTTTCGCAACAATATTTTTAAGTCAAAATTTTTTTGTTTCCAAAATGGGTTAAACGTTGTAGATAGGGGTTTTTGGACATGCTGAATCGATTGGTGAAATCCGTTTCTTGATAGCATATCTGTAACACGTTTTAATGGGGTCTGAAAAAATTAGTTGCAGTCAAACCTAGTAGGCTTTTCGTGAAAGTATCGCTATTTCGGCGATTATTACTTCATTTTCGTATTCTACGGGGTCGATTTAGTGGGTCTACACTATTTTTTCCAAATCAACAGATGTTGGATTTTTCATAAATTGCTCGACTTACTATTCTCAACTTTCGCACCAATTTTTTAAGTCAAAAATTTTTTAGCTTCCAAAATGGGTTAAACGTTGTAGATAGGGGTTTTCATGACATGCTGAATCGACTGGTGAAATCCGTTTCTCGAAAGCATGTATGTAACACGTTTTATTGGGGTCTGAAAAAATTAGTTGCAGTCAAACCTAGTAGGCTTTTCGTGAAAGTATCGCTATTTCGGCGATAATTACTTCATTTTCGTATTCTACGGGGTCAATTTAGTGGGTCTACACTATTTTTTTGCAAATCAACGGATGTTGGATTTTTCATAAATTGCTAGACCTACTATTCTCAACTTTCGCAACAATATTTTTAAGTTAAAATTTTTTTTATTTTAAAATGGGTTAAACATTGTAGATAGGGGTTTTTTGACATGCTAAATCGACTGGTGAAATCCATTTCTCGATAGCATGTCTGTAACACGTTTTATTGGGGTCTGAAAAAATTAGTTGCAGTCAAGCCTAGTAGGCTTTTCGTAAAAGTAACGCTATTTCGGCGATTATTACTTCATTTTCGTATTCTACGAGGTCGATTTAGTGGGTCTACACCATTTCTTTTCCAAATCAACAGATGTTGGATTTTTCATAAATTGCTCGACTTACTATTCTCAACTTTCGCACCAATTTTTTAAGTCAAAAATTTTTAGCGTCCAAAATGGGTTAAACGTTGTAGATAGGGGTTTTTGGACATGCTGAATCGATTGGTGAAATCTGTTTCTTGATAGCATATCTGTAACACGTTTTAATGGGGTCTGAAAAAATTAGTTGCAGTCAAACCTAGTAGGCTTTTCGTGAAAGTACCGCTATTTTGGCGATAATTACTTTATTTTCGTATTCTACGGGGTCAATTTAGTGGGTCTACACTATTTTTTTGCAAATCAACGGATGTTGGATTTTTCATAAATTGCTAGACCTACTATTCTCAACTTTCGCAACAATATTTTTAAGTCAAAAATTTTTTAGCGTCCAAAATGGGTTAAACTTTGTAGATAGGGGTTTTCATGACATGCTGAATCGACTGGTGAAATCCGTTTCTCGATAGCATGTATGTAACACGTTTTATTGGGGTCTGAAAAAATTAGTTGCAGTCAAACCTAGTAGGCTTTTCGTGAAAGTATCGCTATTTCGGCGATTATTACTTCATTTTTGTATTCTACGAGGTCGATTTAGTGATTCTACAACATTGTTTTGCAAATCAACAGATGTTGGATTTTTCATAAATTGCTCGACTTACTATTCTCAACTTTCGCAACAATATTTTTAAGTCAAAAATTTTCTAGCGTCCAAAATGGGTTAAACGTTGTAGATAGGGGTTTTTTGACATGCTGAATCGACTGGTGAAATCCGTTTCTCGATAGCATATCTGTAACACGTTTAAATGGGGTCTGAAAAAATTAGTTGCAGTCAAACTTAGTAGGCTTTTCGTGAAAGTATCGCTATTTCGGCGATAATTACTTTATTTTCGTATTCTACGGGGTCAATTTAGTGGGTCTATACTATTTTTTTGCAAATCAACGGATGTTGGATTTTTCATAAATTGCTAGACCTACTATTCTCAACTTTCGCAACAATATTTTTAAGTCAAAAATTTTTTAGCGTCCAAAATGGGTTAAACTTTGTAGATAGGGGTTTTCATGACATGCTGAATCGACTGGTGAAATCCGTTTCTCGATAGCATGTATGTAACACGTTTTATTGGGGTCTGAAAAAATTAGTTGCAGTCAAACCTAGTAGGCTTTTCGTGAAAGTATCGCTATTTCGGCGATTATTACTTCACTTTTGTATTCTACGGGGTCGATTTAGTGGGTCTACAACATTGTTTTGCAAACCAACAGATGTTGGATTTTTCATAAATTGCTAGACCTACTATTCTCAACTTTCGCAACAATATTTTTAAGTCAAAGTTTTTTTGCTTCCAAAATGGGTTAAACGTTGTAGATAGGGGTTTTTGGACATGCTGAATCGATTGGTGAAATCCGTTTCTTGATAGCATATCTGTAACACGTTTTAATGGGGTCTGAAAAAATTAGTTGCAGTCAAACCTAGTAGGCTTTTCGTGAAAGTATCGCTATTTCGGCGATTATTACTTCATTTTCGTATTCTACGAGGTCGATTTAGTGATTCTACACCTTTTTTTTTCAAATCAACAGATGTTGGATTTTTCATAAATTGCTCGACTTACTATTCTCAACTTTCGCAACAATATTTTTAAGTCAAAAATTTTTTAGCGTCCAAAATGGGTTAAACGTTGTAGATAGGGGTTTTTTGACATGCTGAATCGACTGGTGAAATCCGTTTCTCGATAGCATATCTGTAACACGTTTAAATGGGGTCTGAAAAAATTAGTTGCAGTCAAACTTAGTAGGCTTTTCGTGAAAGTATCGCTATTTCGGCGATAATTACTTTATTTTCGTATTCTACGGGGTCGATTTAGTATGTCTATACTATTTTTTTGGAAATCAACGGATGTTGGATTTTTCATAAATTGCTAGACCTACTATTCTCAACTTTCGCAACAATATTTTTAAGTCAAAATTTTTTTGTTTCCAAAATGGGTTAAACGTTGTAGATAGGGGTTTTTTGACATGCTGAATCGATTGGTGAAATCCGTTTCTTGATAGCATGTCTGTAACACGTTTTAATGGGGTCTGAAAAAATTAGTTGCAGTCAAACCTAGTAGGCTTTTCGTGAAAGTATCGCTATTTCGGCGATTATTACTTCATTTTCGTATTCTACGGGGTCGATTTAGTGGGTCTACACTATTTTTTGCAAATCAACAGATGTTGAATTTTTCATAAATTGCTCGACTTACTATTCTCAACTTTCGCACCAATTTTTTAAGTCAAAATTTTTTAGCGTCCAAAATGGGTTAAACGTTGTAGATAGGGGTTTTTTGACATGCTGAATCGACTGGTGAAATCCGTTTCTTGATAGCATGTGTGTAACACGTTTTATTGGGGTCTGAAAAAATTAGTTGCAGTCACACCTAGTAGGCTTTTCGTGAAAGTATCGCTATTTCGGCGATTATTACTTCATATTCGTATTCTGCGGGGTCGATTTAGTGGGTCTACACTACTTTTTCCAAATCAACAGATGTTGGATTTTTCATAAATTGCTCGACTTACTATTCTCAACTTTCGCACCAATTTTTGGAGTCAAAAATTTTTTAGCGTCCAAAATGGGTTAAACGTTGTAGATAGGGGTTTTTTGACATGCTGAATCGACTGGTGAAATCCGTTTCTCGATAGCATATCTGTAACACGTTTAAATGGGGTCTGAAAAAATTAGTTGCAGTCAAACTTAGTAGGCTTTTCGTGAAAGTATCGCTATTTCGGCGATAATTACTTTATTTTCGTATTCTACGGGGTCGATTTAGTATGTCTATACTATTTTTTTGGAAATCAACGGATGTTGGATTTTTCATAAATTGCTAGACCTACTATTCTCAACTTTCGCAACAATATTTTTAAGTCAAAATTTTTTTGTTTCCAAAATGGGTTAAACGTTGTAGATAGAGGTTTTTTGACATGCTGAATCGACTGGTGAAATCCGTTTCTTGATAGCATGTCTGTAACACGTTTTAATGGGGTCTGAAAAAATAGTTGCAGTCAAACCTAGTAGGCTTTTCGTGAAAGTATTGCTATCTCGGCGATTATTACTTCATTTTCGTATTCTACGGGGTCGATTTAGTGGGTCTACACTATTTTTTTGCAAATCAACGGATGTTGGATTTTTCATAAATTGCTCGACTTACTATTCTCAACTTTCGCACCAATTTTTTAAGTCAAAATTTTTTAGCGTCCAAAATGGGTTAAACGTTGTAGATAGGGGTTTTTTGACATGCTGAATCGACTGGTGAAATCCGTTTCTTGATAGCATGTCTGTAACACGTTTTAATGGGGTCTGAAAAAATAGTTGCAGTCAAACCTAGTAGGCTTTTCGTGAAAGTATCGCTATTTCGGCGATTATTACTTTATTTTCGTATTCTACGGGGTCGATTTAGTGGGTCTACACTATTTTTTTTTAAATCAACAGATGTTGGATTTTTCATAAATTGCTCGACTTACTATTCTCAACTTTCGCACCAATTTTTTGAGTCAAAAATTTTTTAGCGTCCAAAATGGGTTAAACGTTGTAGATAGGGGTTTTTTGACATGCTGAATCGACTGGTGAAATCCGTTTCTCGATAGCATATCTGTAACACGTTTAAATGGGGTCTGAAAAAATTAGTTGCAGTCAAACTTAGTAGGCTTTTCGTGAAAGTATCGCTATTTCGGCGATAATTACTTTATTTTCGTATTCTACGGGGTCGATTTAGTATGTCTATACTATTTTTTTGGAAATCAACGGATGTTGGATTTTTCATAAATTGCTAGACCTACTATTCTCAACTTTCGCAACAATATTTTTAAGTCAAAATTTTTTTGTTTCCAAAATGGGTTAAACGTTGTAGATAGAGGTTTTTTGACATGCTGAATCGACTGGTGAAATCCGTTTCTTGATAGCATGTCTGTAACACGTTTTAATGGGGTCTGAAAAAATAGTTGCAGTCAAACCTAGTAGGCTTTTCGTGAAAGTATTGCTATCTCGGCGATTATTACTTCATTTTCGTATTCTACGGGGTCGATTTAGTGAGTCTACACTATTTTTTTCCAAATCAACAGATGTTGAATTTTTCATAAATTGCTCGACTTACTATTCTCAACTTTCGCACCAATTTTTTAAGTCAAAATTTTTTAGCGTCCAAAATGGGTTAAACGTTGTAGATAGGGGTTTTTTGACATGCTGAATCGACTGTTAAAATCCGTTTCTCGATAGCATGTCTGTAACACGTTTTATTGGAGACTGAAAAAATTAGTTGCACTCAAACCTAGTAGGCTTTTCGTGAAAGTATCGCTATTTCGGCGATTATTACTTCATATTCGTATTCTGCGGGGTCGATTTAGTGGGTTTACACTATTTTTTTCCAAATCAACAGATGTTGGATTTTTCATAAATTGCTCGACTTACTATTCTCAACTTTCGCACCAATTTTTTAAGTCAAAAATTTTTTAGCTTCCAAAATGGGTTAAACGTTGTAGATAGGGGTTTTTTGACATGCTGAATCGACTGGTGAAATCCGTTTCTCGATAGCATATCTGTAACACGTTTAAATGGGGTCTGAAAAAATTAGTTGCAGTCAAACTTAGTAGGCTTTTCGTGAAAGTATCGCTATTTCGGCGATAATTACTTTATTTTCGTATTCTACGGGGTCGATTTAGTATGTCTATACTATTTTTTTGGAAATCAACGGATGTTGGATTTTTCATAAATTGCTAGACCTACTATTCTCAACTTTCGCAACAATATTTTTAAGTCAAAATTTTTTTGTTTCCAAAATGGGTTAAACGTTGTAGATAGAGGTTTTTTGACATGCTGAATCGACTGGTGAAATCCGTTTCTTGATAGCATGTCTGTAACACGTTTTAATGGGGTCTGAAAAAATAGTTGCAGTCATACCTAGTAGGCTTTTCGTGAAAGTATTGCTATCTCGGCGATTATTACTTCATTTTCGTATTCTACGGGGTCGATTTAGTGAGTCTACTCTATTTTTTTTCAAATCAACAGATGTTGAATTTTTCATAAATTGCTCGACTTACTATTCTCAACTTTCGCACCAATTTTTTAAGTCAAAATTTTTTAGGGTCCAAAATGGGTTAAACGTTGTAGATAGGGGTTTTTTGACATGCTGAATCGACTGGTGAAATCCGTTTGTTGATAGCATGTCTGTAACACGTTTTAATGGGGTCTGAAAAAATAGTTGCAGTCAAACCTAGTAGGCTTTTCGTGAAAGTATCGCTATTTCGGCGATTATTACTTCATATTCGTATTCTGCGGGGTCGATTTAGTGGGTTTACACTATTTTTTTCCAAATCAACAGATGTTGGATTTTTCATAAATTGCTCGACTTACTATTCTCAACTTTCGCACCAATTTTTTAAGTCAAAAATTTTTTAGCTTCCAAAATGGGTTAAACGTTGTAGATAGGGGTTTTTGACATGCTGAATCGACTGGTGAAATCCGTTTCTTGATAGCATATCTGTAACACGTTTTAATGGGGTCTGAAAAAATTAGTTGCAGTCAAACCTAGTAGGCTTTTCGTGAAAGTATCGCTATTTCGGCGATTATTACTTTATTTTCGTATTCTACGGGGTCGATTTAGTGGGTCTACACTATTTTTTTGCAAATCAACGGATGTTGGATTTTTCATAAATTGCTAGACCTCAACTTTCGCAACAATATTTTTAAGTCAAAGTTTTTTTGCGTCCAAAATGGGTTAAACGTTGTAGATAGGGGTTTTTTGACATGCTAAATCAACTGGTGAAATCCGTTTCTTGATAGCATGTCTGTAACACGTTTTATTGGGGTCTGAAAAAATTAGTTGCAGTCAAACCTATTAGGCTTTTCGTGAAAGTATCGCTATTTCGGCGATTATTACTTCATATTCGTATTCTGCGGGGTCGATTTAGTGGGTTTACACTATTTTTTTCCAAATCAACAGATGTTGGATTTTTCATAAATTGCTCGACTTACTATTCTCAACTTTCGCACCAATTTTTTAAGTCAAAAATTTTTTAGCTTCCAAAATGGGTTAAACGTTGTAGATAGGGGTTTTTGACATGCTGAATCGACTGGTGAAATCCGTTTCTTGATAGCATGTCTGTAACACGTTTTATTGGGGTCTGAAAAAATTAGTTGCAGTCAAACCTAGTAGGCTTTTCGTGAAAGTATCGCTATTTCGGCGATAATTACTTCATTTTCGTATTCTACGGGGTCAATTTAGTGGGTCTACACTATTTTATGCAAATCAACGGATGTTGGATTTTTTATAAATTGCTAGACCTCAACTTTCGCAACAATATTTTTAAGTCAAAGTTTGTTTGCATCCAAAATGGGTTAAACGTTGTAGATAGGAGTTTTTTGACATGCTGAATCGACTGGTGAAATCCATTTCTCGATAGCATGTCTGTAACACGTTTTATTGGGGTCTGAAAAAATTAGTTGCAGTCAAACCTAGTAGGCTTTTCGTGAAAGTATCGCTATTTCGGCGATTATTACTTCATATTCGTATTCTGCGGGGTCGATTTAGTGGGTCTACACTATTTTTTTGCAAATCAACGGATGTTGGATTTTTCATAAATTGCTAGACCTCAACTTTCGCAACAATATTTTTAAGTCAAAGCTTTTTTGCGTCCAAAATGGGTTAAACGTTGTAGATAGGGGTTTTTATGACATGCTGAATCGACTGGTGAAATCCGTTTCTCGAAAGCATGTATGTAACACGTTTTATTGGGGTCTGAAAAAATTAGTTGCAGTCAAACCTAGTAGGCTTTTCGTGAAAGTATCGCTATTTCGGCGATAATTACTTCATTTTCGTATTCTACGGGGTCAATTTAGTGGGTCTACACTATTTTTTTGCAAATCAACGGATGTTGGATTTTTCATAAATTGCTAGACCTACTATTCTCAACTTTCGCAACAATATTTTTAAGTCAAAGTGTTTTAGCGTCCAAAATGGGTTCAACGTTGTAGATAGGGGTTTTTGAAATGCTGAATCGACTGGTGAAATCCGTTTCTTGATAGCATGTGTGTAACACGTTTTATTGGGGTCTGAAAAAATTAGTTGCAGTCAAACCTAGTAGGCTTTTCGTGAAAGTATCGCTATTTCGGCGATTATTACTTCACTTTCGTATTCTACGGGGTCGATTTAGTGGGTCTACAACATTGTTTTGCAAACCAACGGATGTTGGATTTTTCATAAATTGCTAGACCTACTATTCTCAACTTTCGCAACAATATTTTTAAGTTAAATTTTTTTTGTTTCCAAAATGGTTTAAACGTTGTAGATAGGGGTTTTTGGACATGCTGAATCGACTGGTGAAACTCGTTTCTCGATAGCATGTCTGTAACACGTTTTATTGGGGTCTGAAAAAATTAGTTGCAGTCAAGCCTAGTAGGCTTTTCGTAAAAGTAACGCTATTTCGGCGATTATTACTTCATTTTCGTATTCTACGAGGTCGATTTAGTGGGTCTACACCATTTTTTTTCCAAATCAACAGATGTTGGATTTTTCATAAATTGCTCGACTTACTATTCTCAACTTTCGCACCAATTTTTGGAGTCAAAAATTTTTTAGCGTCCAAAATGGGTTAAACGTTGTAGATAGGGGTTTTTTGACATGCTGATTCGACTGGTGAAATCCGTTTCTCGATAGCATATCTGTAACACGTTTAAATGGGGTCTGAAAAAATTAGTTGCAGTCAAACTTAGTAGGCTTTTCGTGAAAGTATCGCCATTTCGGCGATAATTACTTTATTTTCGTATTCTACGGGGTCAATTTAGTGGGTCTATACTATTTTTTTGCAAATCAACGGATGTTGGATTTTTCATAAATTGCTAGACCTACTATTCTCAACTTTCGCAACAATATTTTTAAGTCAAAAATTTTTTAGCGTCCAAAATGGGTTAAACTTTGTAGATAGGGGTTTTCATGACATGCTGAATCGACTGGTGAAATCCGTTTCTCGATAGCATGTATGTAACACGTTTTATTGGGGTCTGAAAAAATTAGTTGCAGTCAAACCTAGTAGGCTTTTCGTGAAAGTATCGCTATTTCGGCGATTATTACTTCACTTTTGTATTCTACGGGGTCGATTTAGTGGGTCTACAACATTGTTTTGCAAACCAACAGATGTTGGATTTTTCATAAATTGCTAGACCTACTATTCTCAACTTTCGCAACAATATTTTAAGTCAAAATTTTTTTGTTTCCAAAATGGGTTAAACGTTGTAGATAGGGGTTTTTGGACATGCTGAATCGATTGGTGAAATCCGTTTCTCGATAGCATATCTGTAACACGTTTAAATGGGGTCTGAAAAAATTAGTTGCAGTCAAACTTAGTAGGCTTTTCGTGAAAGTATCGCTATTTCGGCGATAATTACTTTATTTTCGTATTCTACGGGGTCGATTTAGTATGTCTATACTATTTTTTTGGAAATCAACGGATGTTGGATTTTTCATAAATTGCTAGACCTACTATTCTCAACTTTCGCAACAATATTTTTAAGTCAAAATTTTTTTGTTTCCAAAATGGGTTAAACGTTGTAGATAGGGGTTTTTTGACATGCTTAATCGACTGGTGAAATCCGTTTCTTGATAGCATGTGTGTAACACGTTTTATTGGGGTCTGAAAAAATTAGTTGCAGTCACACCTAGTAGGCTTTTTGTGAAAGTATCGCTATTTCGGCGATAATTACTCCATTTTCGTATTCTACGGGGTCAATTTAGTGGGTCTACACTATTTTTTTCCAAATCAACAGATGTTGGATTTTTCATAAATTGCTCGACTTACTATTCTCAACTTTCGCACGAATTTTTTAAGTCAAAAATTTTTTAGCTTCCAAAATGGGTTAAACGTTGTAGATAGGGGTTTTCATGACATGCTGAATCGACTGGTGAAATCCGTTTCTCGAAAGCATGTATGTAACACGTTTTATTGGGGTCTGAAAAAATTAGTTGCAGTCAAACCTAGTAGGCTTTTCGTGAAAGTATCGCTATTTCGGCGATAATTACTTCATTTTCGTATTCTACGGGGTCAATTTAGTGGGTCTACACTATTTTTTTGCAAATCAACGGATGTTGGATTTTTCATAAATTGCTCGACTTACTATTCTCAACTTTCGCACCAATTTTTTAAGTCAAAAATTTTTTAGCTTCCAAAATGGGTTAAACGTTGTAGATAGGGGTTTTTTGACATGCTGAATCGACTGGTGAAATCCGTTTCTCGATAGCATATCTGTAACACGTTTAAATGGGGTCTGAAAAAATTAGTTGCAGTCAAACTTAGTAGGCTTTTCGTGAAAGTATCGCTATTTCGGCGATAATTACTTTATTTTCGTATTCTAC
Source organism: Ophraella communa (assembly GCA_035357415.1). Classification (NCBI taxonomy): domain Eukaryota; kingdom Metazoa; phylum Arthropoda; class Insecta; order Coleoptera; family Chrysomelidae; genus Ophraella; species Ophraella communa. The sequence continues at coordinate 24,208,344 of CM068994.1, read as the reverse complement.
GGGGTCGATTTAGTATGTCTATACTATTTTTTTGGAAATCAACGGATGTTGGATTTTTCATAAATTGCTAGACCTACTATTCTCAACTTTCGCAACAATATTTTTAAGTCAAAATTTTTTTGTTTCCAAAATGGGTTAAACGTTGTAGATAGGGGTTTTTTGACATGCTGAATCGACTGGTAAAATCCGTTTCTTGATAGCATGTCTGTAACACGTTTTAATGGGGTCTGAAAAAATAGTTGCAGTCAAACCTAGTAGGCTTTTCGTGAAAGTATTGCTATCTCGGCGATAATTACTTCATTTTCGTATTCTACGGGGTCGATTTAGTGAGTCTACACTATTTTTTTCCAAATCAACAGATGTTGAATTTTTCATAAATTGCTCGACTTACTATTCTCAACTTTCGCACCAATTTTTTAAGTCAAAATTTTTTAGCGTCTAAAATGGGTTAAACGTTGTAGATAGGGGTTTTTTGACATGCTGAATCGACTGGTGAAATCCGTTTCTTGATAGCATGTCTGTAACACGTTTTATTGGAGTCTGAAAAAATTAGTTGCAGTCAAACCTAGTAGGCTTTTCGTGAAAGTATCGCTATTTCGGCGATTATTACTTTATTTTTGTATTCCACAAGGTTAATTTAGTGGGTCTACACTATTTTTTTGCAAATCAACGGATGTTGGATTTTTCATAAATTGCTAGACCTACTATTCTCAACTTTCGCAACAATATTTTTAAGTCAAAATTTTTTTGTTTCCAAAATGGGTTAAACGTTGTAGATAGGGGTTTTTGGACATGCTGAATCGATTGGTGAAATCCGTTTCTTGATAGCATATCTGTAACACGTTATAATGGGGTCTGAAAAAATTAGTTGCAGTCAAACCTAGTAGGCTTTTCGTGAAAGTATTGCTATCTCGGCGATTATTACTTCATTTTCGTATTCTGCGGGGTCGATTTAGTGGGTTTACACTATTTTTTTCCAAATCAACAGATGTTGAATTTTTCATAAATTGCTCGACTTACTATTCTCAACTTTCGCACCAATTTTTTAAGTCAAAAATTTTTTAGCTTCCAAAATGGGTTAAACGTTGTAGATAGGGGTTTTTTTACTTGCTGAATCGTCTTGTGAAATCCTTTTCTGGTTAGCATGTCTGTAACACGTTTTAAATGGGGTCTGAAAAAATTATTTGCAGTCAAACCTAGTAAGCTTTTTGTAACAATATAGCTATTTTTGCGATAATTACTTTATTTTCGTATTCTCTAGGTTCGATTTAGTGAGTCTACATAATTTTTTACAAATCAACGGATGTTGGATTTTTCATAAATTGCTAGACCTACTATTCTCAACTTTCGCAACAATATTTTTAAGTCAAAATTTTTTTTGCGTCCAAAATGGGCTAAACGTTGTAGATGGGGGTTTTTGACATGCTGAATCGACTGGTGAAATCCGTTTCTCGATAGCATATCTGTAACACGTTTAAATGGGGTCTGAAAAAATTAGTTGCAGTCAAACCTAGTAGGCTTTTCGTGAAAGTATCGCTATTTCGGCGATTATTACTTCATTTTCGTATTCTACGGGGTCGATTTAGTGGGTCTATCCTATTTTTTTGCAAATCAACGGATGTTGGATTTTTCATAAATTGCTAGACCTACTATTCTCAACTTTCGCAACAATTTTTTAAGTCAAAAATTTTTTAGCTTCCAAAATGGGTTAAACGTTGTAGATAGGGGTTTTTGACATGCTGAATCGACTGGTGAAATCCGTTTCTTGATAGCATATCTGTAACACGTTTTAATGGGGTCTGAAAAAATTAGTTGCAGTCAAACCTAGTAGGCTTTTCGTGAAAGTATCGCTATTTCGGCGATTATTACTTCATTTTCGTATTCTACGGGGTCGATTTAGTGGGTCTACACTATTTTTTTCCAAATCAACAGATGTTGGATTTTTCATAAATTGCTCGACTTACTATTCTCAACTTTCGCACCAATTTTGTAAGTCAAAAATTTTTTAGCGTCCAAAATGGGTTAAACGTTGTAGATAGGGTTTTCATGGACATGCTGAATCGACTGGTGAAATCCGTTTCTCGATAGCATATCTGTAACACGTTTAAATGGGGTCTGAAAAAATTAGTTGCAGTCAAACTTAGTAGGCTTTTCGTGAAAGTATCGCTATTTCGGCGATAATTACTTTATTTTCGTATTCTACGGGGTCGATTTAGTATGTCTATACTATTTTTTTGGAAATCAACGGATGTTGGATTTTTCATAAATTGCTAGACCTACTATTCTCAACTTTCGCAACAATATTTTTAAGTCAAAATTTTTTTGTTTCCAAAATGGGTTAAACGTTGTAGATAGGGGTTTTTTGACATGCTGAATCGACTGGTAAAATCCGTTTCTTGATAGCATGTCTGTAACACGTTTTAATGGGGTCTGAAAAAATAGTTGCAGTCAAACCTAGTAGGCTTTTCGTGAAAGTATTGCTATCTCGGCGATTATTACTTCATTTTCGTATTCTGCGGGGTCGATTTAGTGGGTTTACACTATTTTTTTCCAAATCAACAGATGTTGGATTTTTCATAAATTGCTCGACTTACTATTCTCAACTTTCGCACCAATTTTTTAAGTCAAAAATTTTTTAGCTTCCAAAATGGGTTAAACGTTGTAGATAGGGGTTTTTTGACATGCTGAATCGACTGGTGAAATCCGTTTCTTGATAGCATATCTGTAACACGTTTTAATGGGGTCTGAAAAAATTAGTTGCAGTCAAACCTAGTAGGCTTTTCGTGAAAGTATCGCTATTTCGGCGATTATTACTTTATTTTCGTATTCTACGGGGTCGATTTAGTGGGTCTACACTATTTTTTTGCAAATCAACGGATGTTGGATTTTTCATAAATTGCTAGACCTCAACTTTCGCAACAATATTTTTAAGTCAAAGTTTTTTTGCTTCCAAAATGGGTTAAACGTTGTAGATAGGGGTTTTTTGACATGCTGAATCGACTGTTAAAATCCGTTTCTCGATAGCATATCTGTAACACGTTTTAATGGGGTCTGAAAAAATAGTTGCAGTCAAACCTAGTAGGCTTTTCGTGAAAGTATTGCTATCTCGGCGATTATTACTTCATTTTCGTATTCTACGGGGTCGATTTAGTGGGTCTACACCATTTTTTTCCAAATCAACAGATGTTGAATTTTTCATAAATTGCTCGACTTACTATTCTCAACTTTCGCACCAATTTTTTAAGTCAAAATTTTTTTGTTTCCAAAATGGGTTAAACGTTGTAGATAGGGGTTTTTTGACATGCTGAATCGACTGGTGAAATCCGTTTCTGGATGGCATGTCTGTAACTCGTTTTAATGGGGTCTGAAAAAATAGTTGCAGTCAAACCTAGTAGGCTTTTCGTGAAAGTATCGCTATTTCGGCGATTATTACTTTATTTTTGTATTCTACGGGGTCGATTTAGTGGGTCTACACTATTTTTTTCCAAATCAACAGATGTTGAATTTTTCATAAATTGCTCGACTTACTATTCTCAACTTTCGCACCAATTTTTTAAGTCAAAATTTTTTAGCGTCCAAAATGGGTTAAACGTTGTAGATAGGGGTTTTTTGACATGCTGAATCGACTGGTGAAATCCGTTTCTCGATAGCATGTCTGTAACACGTTTTATTGGGGTCTGGAAAAATTAGTTGCAGTCAAACCTAGTAGGCTTTTCGTGAAAGTATCGCTATGTCGGCGATTATTACTTTATTTTTGTATTCGAGGTCGATTTAGTGGGTCTACACTATTTTTTTGCAAATCAACGGATGTTGAATTTTTCATAAATTGCTAGACCTACTATTCTCAACTTTCGCAACAATATTTTTAAGTCAAAATTTTTTTGCTTCCAAAATGGGTTAAACGTTGTAGATAGGGGTTTTTGGACATGCTGAATCGACTGGTGAAATCCGTTTCTTGATAGCATGTCTGTAACACGTTTTAATGGGGTCTGAAAAAATAGTTGCAGTCAAACCTAGTAGGCTTTTCGTGAAAGTATCGCTATTTCGGCGATTATTACTTTATTTTCGTATTCCACGGGGTTGATTTAGTGGGTCTACACCATTTTTTTCCAAATCAACAGATGTTGGATTTTTCATAAATTGCTCGACATACTATTCTCAACTTTCGCAACAATATTTTTAAAACAAAATTTTTTTGTTTCCAAAATGGGTTAAACGTTGTAGATAGGGGTTTTTTGACATGCTAAATCGACTGGTGAAATCCGTTTCTTGATAGCATGTCTGTAACACGTTTTATTGGGGTCTGAAAAAATTAGTTGCAGTCAAACCTAGTAGGATTTTCGTGAAAGTATCGCTATTTTGGCGATTATTACTTTATTTTCCTATTTTAAGGGGTCGATTTAGTAGGTTTACACTATTTTTTTGCAAATCAACGGATGTTGGATTTTTCATAAATTGCTAGACCTACTATTCTCAACTTTCGCACCAATTTTTTAAGTCAAAATTTTTTTGTTTCCAAAATGGGTTAAACGTTGTAGATAGGGGTTTTTTGACATGCTGAATCGATTGGTGAAATCCGTTTCTTGATAGCATATCTGTAACACGTTATAATGGGGTCTGAAAAAATTAGTTGCAGTCAAACCTAGTAGGCTTTTCGTGAAAGTATCGCTATTTCGGCGATTATTACTTTATTTTCGTATTCTACGGGGTCGATTTAGTGGGTCTACACTATTTTTTTGCAAATCAACGGATGTTGGATTTTTCATAAATTGCTAGACCTACTATTCTCAACTTTCGCAACAATATTTTTAAGTCAAAAATTTTTTAGCGTCCAAAATGGGTTAAACGTTGTAGATAGGGGTTTTTTGACATGCTGAATCGACTGGTGAAATCCGTTTCTCGATAGCATGTCTGTAACACGTTTTATTGGAGTCTGAAAAAATTAGTTGCAGTCAAACCTAGTAGGCTTTTCGTGAAAGTATCGCTATTTCGGCGATTATTACTTTATTTTTGTATTCTACGGGGTCGATTTAGTGGGTCTACACTATTTTTTTGAAAATCAACGGATGTTGGATTTTTCATAAATTGCTAGACCTACTATTCTCAACTTTCGCAACAATATTTTTAAAACAAAATTTTTTTGTTTTCAAAATGGGTTAAACGTTGTAGATAGGGGTTTTTTGACATGCTGAATCGACTGGTGAAATCCGTTTCTCGATAGCATATCTGTAACACGTTTAAATGGGGTCTGAAAAAATTAGTTGCAGTCAAACCTAGTAGGCTTTTCGTGAAAGTATCGCTATTTCGGCGATTATTACTTCATTTTCGTATTCTACGGGGTCGATTTAGTGGGTCTACACTATTTTTTTCCAAATCAACAGATGTTGGATTTTTCATAAATTGCTCGACTTACTATTCTCAACTTTCGCACCAATTTTGTAAGTCAAAAATTTTTTATCGTCCAAAATGGGTTAAACGTTGTAGATAGGGGTTTTTTGACATGCTGAATCGACTGGTGAAATCCGTTTCTCCATAGCATATCTGTAACACGTTTTAATGGGGTCTGAAAAAATTAGTTGCAGTCAAACCTAGTAGGCTTTTCGTGAAAGTATCGCTATTTCGGCGATAATTACTTTATTTTCGTATTCTACGGGGTCAATTTAGTGGGTCTATACTATTTTTTTGCAAATCAACGGATGTTGGATTTTTCATAAATTGCTAGACCTACTATTCTCAACTTTCGCAACAATATTTTTAAGTCAAAAATTTAATAGCGTCCAAAATGGGTTAAACTTTGTAGATAGGGGTTTTCATGACATGCTGAATCGACTGGTGAAATCCGTTTCTCGATAGCATGTATGTAACACGTTTTATTGGGGTCTGAAAAAATTAGTTGCAGTCAAACCTAGTAGGCTTTTCGTGAAAGTATCGCTATTTCGGCGATTATTACTTCACTTTTGTATTCTACGGGGTCGATTTAGTGGGTCTACAACATTGTTTTGCAAACCAACAGATGTTGGATTTTTCATAAATTGCTAGACCTACTATTCTCAACTTTCGCAACAATATTTTAAGTCAAAATTTTTTTGTTTCCAAAATGGGTTAAACGTTGTAGATAGGGGTTTTTGGACATGCTGAATCGATTGGTGAAATCCGTTTCTTGATAGCATATCTGTAACACGTTTTAATGGGGTCTGAAAAAATTAGTTGCAGTCAAACCTAGTAGGCTTTTCGTGAAAGTATCGCTATTTCGGCGATTATTACTTCATTTTCGTATTCTACGGGGTCGATTTAGTGGGTCTACACTATTTTTTTCCAAATCAACAGATGTTGGATTTTTCATAAATTGCTCGACTTACTATTCTCAACTTTCGCACCAATTTTTTGAGTCAAAAATTTTTTAGCGTCCAAAATGGGTTAAACGTTGTAGATAGGGGTTTTTTGACATGCTGAATCGACTGGTGAAATCCGTTTCTCGATAGCATATCTGTAACACGTTTAAATGGGGTCTGAAAAAATTAGTTGCAGTCAAACTTAGTAGGCTTTTCGTGAAAGTATCGCTATTTCGGCGATAATTACTTTATTTTCGTATTCTACGGGGTCGATTTAGTATGTCTATACTATTTTTTTGGAAATCAACGGATGTTGGATTTTTCATAAATTGCTAGACCTACTATTCTCAACTTTCGCAACAATATTTTTAAGTCAAAATTTTTTTGTTTCCAAAATGGGTTAAACGTTGTAGATAGGGGTTTTTTGACATGCTGAATCGACTGGTAAAATCCGTTTCTTGATAGCATGTCTGTAACACGTTTTAATGGGGTCTGAAAAAATAGTTGCAGTCAAACCTAGTAGGCTTTTCGTGAAAGTATTGCTATCTCGGCGATAATTACTTCATTTTCGTATTCTGCGGGGTCAATTTAGTGGGTCTACACTATTTTTTTCCAAATCAACAGATGTTGAATTTTTCATAAATTGCTCGACTTACTATTCTCAACTTTCGCACCAATTTTTTAAGTCAAAAATTTTTTAGCGTCCAAAATGGGTTAAACGTTGTAGATAGGGGTTTTTGGACATGCTGAATCGATTGGTAAAATCCGTTTCTTGATAGCATATCTGTAACACGTTTTAATGGGGTCTGAAAAAATTAGTTGCAGTCAAACCTAGTAGGCTTTTCGTGAAAGTATCGCTATTTCGGCGATTATTACTTTATTTTTGTATTCCACAAGGTTGATTTAGTGGGTCTACACTATTTTTTTGCAAATCAACGGATGTTGGATTTTTCATAAATTGCTAGACCTACTATTCTCAACTTTCGCAACAATATTTTTAAGTCAAAATTTTTTTGTTTCCAAAATGGGTTAAACGTTGTAGATAGGGGTTTTTGGACATGCTGAATCGATTGGTGAAATCCGTTTCTTGATAGCATATCTGTAACACGTTTTAATGGGGTCTGAAAAAATAGTTGCAGTCAAACCTAGTAGGCTTTTCGTGAAAGTATTGCTATCTCGGCGATTATTACTTCATTTTCGTATTCTACGGGGTCGATTTAGTGGGTCTACACCATTTTTTTCCAAATCAACAGATGTTGAATTTTTCATAAATTGCTCGACTTACTATTCTCAACTTTCGCACCAATTTTTTAAGTCAAAATTTTTTTGTTTCCAAAATGGGTTAAACGTTGTAGATAGGGGTTTTTTGACATGCTGAATCGACTGGTGAAATCCGTTTCTTGATGGCGTCTGTAACACGTTTTAATGGGGTCTGAAAAAATAGTTGCAGTCAAACCTAGTAGGCTTTTCGTGAAAGTATCGCTATTTCGGCGATTATTACTTTATTTTCGTATTCTGCGGGGTCGATTTAGTGGGTCTACACTATTTTTTTCCAAATCAACAGATGTTGAATTTTTCATAAATTGCTCGACTTACTATTCTCAACTTTCGCACCAATTTTTTAAGTCAAAGTTTTTTTGCGTCCAAAATGGGTTAAACGTTGTAGATAGGGGTTTTTTGACATGCTGAATCGACTGGTGAAATCCGTTTCTCGAAAGCATGTATGTAACACGTTTTATTGGGGTCTGAAAAAATTAGTTGCAGTCAAACCTAGTAGGCTTTTCGTGAAAGTATCGCTATTTTGGCGATTATTACTTTATTTTCGTATTCTACGGGGTCGATTTAGTGGGTCTACACCATTTTTTTTCCAAATCAACAGATGTTGGATTTTACATAAATTGCTAGACCTACTATTCTCAACTTTCGAAAAAAAATTTTTAAATAAAAATTTTTTTGTTAACTAATTTGTTTAAAAGTTGTAGATAGGGGTTTTTTGACATGCTGAATCGACTGGTGAAATCCGTTTGTTGATAGCATGTCTGTAACACGTTTTAATGGGGTCTGAAAAAATAGTTGCAGTCAAACCTAGTAGGCTTTTCGTGAAAGTATTGCTATCTCGGCGATTATTACTTCATTTTCGTATTCTGCGGGGTCGATTTAGTGGGTTTACACTATTTTTTTCCAAATCAACAGATGTTGGATTTTTCATAAATTGCTCGACTTACTATTCTCAACTTTCGCACCAATTTTTTAAGTCAAAAATTTTTTAGCTTCCAAAATGGGTTAAACGTTGTAGATAGGGGTTTTTTGACATGCTGAATCGACTGGTGAAATCCGTTTCTTGATAGCATATCTGTAACACGTTTTAATGGGGTCTGAAAAAATTAGTTGCAGTCAAACCTAGTAGGCTTTTCGTGAAAGTATCGCTATTTCGGCGATTATTACTTCATTTTCGTATTCTACGGGGTCGATTTAGTGGGTCTACACTATTTTTTTGCAAATCAACAGATATTGGATTTTTTCATAAATTGCTCGACTTCCAGTTCTCTACTTTCGCACCAATATTTTTAAGTCAAACATTTTTTGCTTTCAAAATGTTTGAAACGTTGTAGATAGGAGTTTTTTGACATGCTTAATCGACTGGTGAAATCCGTTTCTTGATAGCATGTGTGTAACACGTTTTATTGGGGTCTGAAAAAATTAGTTGCAGTCACACCTAGTAGGCTTTTTGTGAAAGTATCGCTATTTCGGCGATAATTACTTCATTTTCGTATTCTACGGGGTCAATTTAGTGGGTCTACACTATTTTATGCAAATCAACGGATGTTGGATTTTTTATAAATTGCTAGACCTCAACTTTCGCAACAATATTTTTAAGTCAAAGTTTTTTTGCTTCCAAAATGGGTTAAACGTTGTAGATAGGGGTTTTTTGACATGCTGAATCGACTGGTGAAATCCGTTTCTCGATAGCATGTCTGTAACACGTTTTATTGGGGTCTGAAAAAATTAGTTGCAGTCAAACCTAGTAGGCTTTTCGTGAAAGTATCGCTATTTCGGCGATTATTACTTCATTTTCGTATTCTACGGGGTCGATTTAGTGGGTCTACACTATTTTTTTGCAAATCAACGGATGTTGGATTTTTCATAAATTGCTAGACCTACTATTCTCAACTTTCGCAACAATATTTTTAAGTCAAAATTTTTTTGTTTCCAAAATGGGTTAAACGTTGTAGATAGGGGTTTTTTGACATGCTGAATCGACTGGTGAAATCCGTTTCTTGATAGCATGTCTGTAACACGTTTTAATGGGGTCTGAAAAAATTAGTTGCAGTCAAACCTAGTAGGCTTTTCGTGAAAGTATCGCTATTTCGGCGATTATTACTTCATTTTCGTATTCTACGGGGTCGATTTAGTGGGTCTACACTATTTTTTTCCAAATCAACAGATGTTGGATTTTTCATAAATTGCTCGACTTACTATTCTCAACTTTCGCAACAATATTTTTAAGTCAAAATTTTTTTGTTTCCAAAATGGGTTAAACGTTGTAGATAGAGGTTTTTTGACATGCTGAATCGACTGGTGAAATCCATTTCTCGATAGCATGTCTGTAACACGTTTTAATGGGGTCTGAAAAAATTAGTTGCAGTCAAACCTAGTAGGCTTTTCGTGAAAGTATCGCTATTTCGGCGATTATTACTTCATTTTCGTATTCTACGGGGTCGATTTAGTGGGTCTACACTATTTTTTTGCAAATCAACGGATGTTGGATTTTTCATAAATTGCTAGACCTCAACTTTCGCAACAATATTTTTAAGTCAAAGTTTTTTTGCGTCCAAAATGGGTTAAACATTGTAGATAGGGGTTTTTTGACATGCTAAATCGACTGGTGAAATCCATTTCTCGATAGCATGTCTGTAACACGTTTTATTGGGGTCTGAAAAAATTAGTTGCAGTCAAACCTAGTAGGCTTTTCGTGAAAGTATCGCTATTTCGGCGATAATTACTTCATTTTCGTATTCTACGGGGTCAATTTAGTGGGTCTACACTATTTTTTTGCAAATCAACGGATGTTGGATTTTTCATAAATTGCTAGACCTACTATTCTCAACTTTCGCAACAATATTTTTAAGTCAAAGTTTTTTTGCGTCCAAAATGGGTTAAACGTTGTAGATAGGGGTTTTTTGACATGCTAAATCGACTGGTGAAATCCGTTTCTTGATAGCATGTCTGTAACACGTTTTAATGGGGTCTGAAAAAATTAGTTGCAGTCAAACCTAGTAGGCTTTTCGTGAAAGTATCGCTATTTCGGCGATTATTACTTTATTTTCGTATTCTACGGGGTCGATTTAGTGAGTCTACACTATTTTTTTGCAAATCAACGGATGTTGGATTTTTCATAAATTGCTCGACTTACTATTCTCAACTTTCGCACCAATTTTTTAAGTCAAAAATTTTTTTTCTTACAAAATGGGTTAAACGTCGTAGATAGGGGTTTTTTGACATGCTGAATCGACTGGTGAAATCCGTTTCTCGATAGCATATCTGTAACACGTTTAAATGGGGTCTGAAAAAATTAGTTGCAGTCAAACTTAGTAGGCTTTTCGTGAAAGTATCGCTATTTCGGCGATAATTACTTTATTTTCGTATTCTACGGGGTCGATTTAGTGGGTCTATACTATTTTTTTGCAAATCAACGGATGTTGGATTTTTCATAAATTGCTAGACCTACTATTCTCAACTTTCGCAACAATATTTTTAAGTCAAAATTTTTTTGTTTCCAAAATGGGTTAAACGTTGTAGATAGGGGTTTTTTGACATGCTGAATCGACTGGTAAAATCCGTTTCTTGATAGCATGTCTGTAACACGTTTTAATGGGGTCTGAAAAAATAGTTGCAGTCAAACCTAGTAGGCTTTTCGTGAAAGTATTGCTATCTCGGCGATAATTACTTCATTTTCGTATTCTACGGGGTCGATTTAGTGAGTCTACACTATTTTTTTCCAAATCAACAGATGTTGAATTTTTCATAAATTGCTCGACTTACTATTCTCAACTTTCGCACCAATTTTTTGAGTCAAAAATTTTTTAGCGTCCAAAATGGGTTAAACGTTGTAGATAGGGGTTTTTTGACATGCTGAATCGACTGGTGAAATCCGTTTCTCGATAGCATATCTGTAACACGTTTAAATGGGGTCTGAAAAAATTAGTTGCAGTCAAACTTAGTAGGCTTTTCGTGAAAGTATCGCTATTTCGGCGATAATTACTTTATTTTCGTATTCTACGGGGTCGATTTAGTATGTCTATACTATTTTTTTGGAAATCAACGGATGTTGGATTTTTCATAAATTGCTAGACCTACTATTCTCAACTTTCGCAACAATATTTTTAAGTCAAAATTTTTTTGTTTCCAAAATGGGTTAAACGTTGTAGATAGGGGTTTTTTGACATGCTGAATCGACTGGTGAAATCCGTTTCTTGATAGCATGTCTGTAACACGTTTTAATGGGGTCTGAAAAAATAGTTGCAGTCAAACCTAGTAGGCTTTTCGTGAAAGTATTGCTATCTCGGCGAATATTACTTCATTTTCGTATTCTACGGGGTCGATTTAGTAAGTCTACACTATTTTTTTCCAAATCAACAGATGTTGAATTTTTCATAAATTGCTCGACTTACTATTCTCAACTTTCGCACCAATTTTTTAAGTCAAAATTTTTTAGCGTCTAAAATGGGTTAAACGTTGTAGATAGGGGTTTTTTGACATGCTGAATCGACTGGTGAAATCCGTTTCTTGATAGCATGTCTGTAACACGTTTTATTGGAGTCTGAAAAAATTAGTTGCAGTCAAACCTAGTAGGCTTTTCGTGAAAGTATCGCTATTTCGGCGATTATTACTTTATTTTTGTATTCCACAAGGTTGATTTAGTGGGTCTATACTATTTTTTTGCAAATCAACGGATGCTGGATTTTTCATAAATTGCTAGACCTACTATTCTCAACTTTCGCAACAATATTTTTAAGTCAAAATTTTTTTGTTTCCAAAATGGGTTAAACGTTGTAGATAGGGGTTTTTGGACATGCTGAATCGATTGGTGAAATCCGTTTCTTGATAGCATATCTGTAACACGTTTTAATGGGGTCTGAAAAAATAGTTGCAGTCAAACCTAGTAGGCTTTTCGTGAAAGTATTGCTATCTCGGCGATTATTACTTCATTTTCGTATTCTACGGGGTCGATTTAGTGGGTCTACACCATTTTTTTCCAAATCAACAGATGTTGAATTTTTCATAAATTGCTCGACTTACTATTCTCAACTTTCGCACCAATTTTTTAAGTCAAAATTTTTTTGTTTCCAAAATGGGTTAAACGTTGTAGATAGGGGTTTTTTGACATGCTGAATCGACTGGTGAAATCCGTTTCTTGATGGCGTCTGTAACACGTTATAATGGGGTCTGAAAAAATTAGTTGCAGTCAAACCTAGTAGGCTTTTCGTGAAAGTATCGCTATTTCGGCGATTATTACTTTATTTTCGTATTCTACGGGGTCGATTTAGTGGGTCTATCCTATTTTTTTGCAAATCAACGGATGTTGGATTTTTCATAAATTGCTAGACCTACTATTCTCAACTTTCGCAACAATATTTTTAAAACAAAATTTTTTTGTTTCCAAAATGGGTTAAACGTTGTAGATAGGGGTTTTTTGACATGCTGAATCGACTGGTGAAATCCGTTTCTTGATAGCATATCTGTAACACGTTTTAATGGGGTCTGAAAAAATTAGTTGCAGTCAAACCTAGTAGGCTTTTCGTGAAAGTATCGCTATTTCGGCGATTATTACTTCATTTTCGTATTCTACGGGGTCGATTTAGTGGGTCTACACTATTTTTTTGCAAATCAACGGATGTTGGATTTTTCATAAATTGCTAGACCTCAACTTTCGCGGGTTAAACATTGTAGATAGGGGTTTTTTGACATGCTGAATCGACTGGTGAAATCCATTTCTCGATAGCATGTCTGTAACACGTTTTATTGGGGTCTGAAAAATTTAGTTGCAGTCAAACCTAGTAGGCTTTTCGTGAAAGTATCGCTATTTCGGCGATTATTACTTTATTTTCGTATTCTGCGGGGTCGATTTAGTGGGTCTACACTATTTTTTTCCAAATCAACAGATGTTGAATTTTTCATAAATTGCTCGACTTACTATTCTCAACTTTCGCACCAATTTTTTAAGTCAAAAATTTTTTAGCTTCCAAAATGGGTTAAACGTTGTAGATAGGGGTTTTTGGACATGCTGAATCGATTGGTGAAATCCGTTTCTTGATAGCATATCTGTAACACGTTTTAATGGGGTCTGAAAAAATTAGTTGCAGTCAAACCTAGTAGGCTTTTCGTGGAAGTATCGCTATTTCGGCGATTATTACTTCATTTTCGTATTCTACGGGGTCGATTTAGTGGGTCTACACTATTTTTTTGCAAATCAACGGATGTTGGATTTTTCATAAATTGCTAGACCTCAACTTTCGCTACAATATTTTTAAGTCAAAGTTTTTTTGCGTCCAAAATGGGTTAAACGTTGTAGATAGGGGTTTTTTGACATGCTGAATCGACTGGTGAAATCCATTTCTCGATAGCATGTCTGTAACACGTTTTATTGGGGTCTGAAAAAATTAGTTGCAGTCAAACCTAGTAGGCTTTTCGTGAAAGTATCGCTATTTCGGCGATTATTACTTCATTTTCGTATTCTACGGGGTCGATTTAGTGGGTCTACACTATTTTTTTGCAAATCAACGGATGTTGAATTTTTCATAAATTGCTAGACCTACTATTCTCAACTTTCGCAACAATATTTTTAAGTCAAAGTTTGTTTGCGTCCAAAATGGGTTAAACGTTGTAGATAGGAGTTTTTTGACATGCTTAATCGACTGGTGAAATCCGTTTCTTGATAGCATGTGTGTAACACGTTTTATTGGGGTCTGAAAAAATTAGTTGCAGTCACACCTAGTAGGCTTTTTGTGAAAGTATCGCTATTTCGGCGATAATTACTTCATTTTCGTATTCTACGGGGTCAATTTAGTGGGTCTACACTATTTTTTTGCAAATCAACGGATGTTGGATTTTTTATAAATTGCTCGACTTACTATTCTCAACTTTCGCACCAATTTTTTAAGTCAAAAATTTTTTTTCTTACAAAATGGGTTAAACGTTGTAGATAGGGGTTTTTTGACATGCTGAATCGACTGGTGAAATCCGTTTCTTGATAGCATGTCTGTAACACGTTTTAATGGGGTCTGAAAAAATTAGTTGCAGTCAAACCTAGTAGGCTTTTCGTGAAAGTATCGCTATTTCGGCGATTATTACTTCATTTTCGTATTCTACGGGGTCGATTTAGTGGGTCTACACTATTTTTTTGCAAATCAACGGATGTTGAATTTTTCATAAATTGCTAGACCTACTATTCTCAACTTTCGCAACAATATTTTTAAGTCAAAGTTTGTTTGCGTCCAAAATGGGTTAAACGTTGTAGATAGGAGTTTTTTGACATGCTGAATCGACTGGTGAAATCCATTTCTTGATAGCATGTCTGTAACACGTTTTAATGGGGTCTGAAAAAATTAGTTGCAGTCAAACCTAGTAGGCTTTTCGTGAAAGTATCGCTATTTCGGCGATAATTACTTCATTTTCGTATTCTACGGGGTCAATTTAGTGGGTCTACACTATTTTTTTGCAAATCAACGGATGTTGGATTTTTCATAAATTGCTAGACCTACTATTCTCAACTTTCGCAACAATATTTTTAAGTCAAAATTTTTTTTGCGTCCAAAATGGGCTAAACGTTGTAGATGGGGGTTTTTGACATGCTGAATCGACTGGTGAAATCCGTTTCTCGATAGCATATCTGTAACACGTTTAAATGGGGTCTGAAAAAATTAGTTGCAGTTAAACCTAGTAGGCTTTTCAAGAAAGTATCGCTATTTTGACGATTATTACTTCATTTTCGTATTTCACGGGGTCGATTTAGTGGGTCTACACTATTTTTTTCCAAATCAACAGATGTTGGATTTTTCATAAATTGCTCGACTTACTATTCTCAACTTTCGCACCAATTTTTTAAGTCAAAAATTTTTTAGCTTCCAAAATGGGTTAAACGTTGTAGATAGGGGTTTTTTGACATGCTGAATCGACTGGTTAAATCCGTTTCTCGATAGCATGTCTGTAACACGTTTTATTGGGGTCTGAAAAAATTAGTTGCAGTCAAACCTAGTAGGCTTTTCGTGAAAGTATCGCTATTTCGGCGATTATTACTTCATTTTCGTATTCTACGGGGTCGATTTAGTGGGTCTATACTATTTTTTTTGCAAATCAACGGATGTTGGATTTTTCATAAATTGCTAGACCTACTATTCTCAACTTTCGCAACAATATTTTTAAAACAAAATTTTTTTGTTTCCAAAATGGGTTAAACGTTGTAGATAGGGGTTTTTTGACATGCTAAATCGACTGGTGAAATCCGTTTCTTGATAGCATGTCTGTAACACGTTTTATTGGGGTCTGAAAAAATTAGTTGCAGTCAAACCTATTAGGCTTTTCGTGAAAGTATCGCTATTTCGGCGATTATTACTTCATTTTCGTATTCTACGGGGTCGATTTAGTGGGTCTATACTATTTTTTTGCAAATCAACGGAAGTTGGATTTTTCATAAATTGCTAGACCTACTATTCTCAACTTTCGCAACAATATTTTAAGTCAAAATTTTTTTGATTCCAAAATGGGTTAAACGTTGAAGATAGGGGTTTTCATGACATGCTAAATCAACTGGTGAAATCCGTTTCTTGATAGCATGTCTGTAACACGTTTTATTGGGGTCTGAAAAAATTAGTTGCAGTCAAACCTATTAGGCTTTTCGTGAAAGTATCGCTATTTCGGCGATTATTACTTCATATTCGTATTCTGCGGGGTCGATTTAGTGGGTTTACACTATTTTTTTCCAAATCAACAGATGTTGGATTTTTCATAAATTGCTCGACTTACTATTCTCAACTTTCGCACCAATTTTTTAAGTCAAAAATTTTTTAGCTTCCAAAATGGGTTAAACGTTGTAGATAGGGGTTTTTTGACATGCTGAATCGACTGGTGAAATCCGTTTCTTGATAGCATATCTGTAACACGTTTTAATGGGGTCTGAAAAAATTAGTTGCAGTCAAACCTAGTAGGCTTTTCGTGAAAGTATCGCTATTTCGGCGATTATTACTTCATTTTTGTATTCTACGGGGTCGATTTAGTGGGTCTACACTATTTTTTTGCAAATCAACGGATGTTGGATTTTTCATAAATTGCTAGACCTACTATTCTCAACTTTCGCTACAATATTTTTAAGTCAAAGTTTTTTTGCGTCCAAAATGGGTTAAACGTTGTAGATAGGGGTTTTTTGACATGCTGAACGACTGGTGAAATCCGTTTCTCGATAGCATGTCTGTAACACGTTTTATTGGGGTCTGAAAAAATTAGTTGCAGTCAAACCTCTTAGGCTTTTCGTGAAAGTATTGCTATGTCGGCGATTATTACTTTATTTTTGTATTCGAGGTCGATTTAGTGGGTCTACACTATTTTTTTGCAAATCAACGGATGTTGAATTTTTCATAAATTGCTAGACCTACTATTCTCAACTTTCGCAACAATATTTTTAAGTCAAAATTTTTTTGCTTCCAAAATGGGTTAAACGTTGTAGATAGGGGTTTTTGGACATGCTGAATCGACTGGTGAAATCCGTTTCTTGATAGCATGTCTGTAACACGTTTTAATGGGGTCTGAAAAAATTAGTTGCAGTCAAACCTAGTAGGCTTTTCGTGAAAGTATCGCTATTTCGGCGATTATTACTTCATTTTCGTATTCTACGGGGTCGATTTAGTGGGTCTACACTATTTTTTTCCAAATCAACAGATGTTGGATTTTTCATAAATTGCTCGACTTACTATTCTCAACTTTCGCACCAATTTTTTAAGTCAAAAATTTTTTAGCTTCCAAAATGGGTTAAACGTTGTAGATAGGGGTTTTTGACATGCTGAATCGACTGGTGAAATCCGTTTCTCGATAGCATGTCTGTAACACGTTTTATTGGGGTCTGAAAAAATTAGTTGCAGTCAAACCTAGTAGGCTTTTCGTGAAAGTATCGCTATTTCGGCGATAATTACTTCATTTTCGTATTCCACGGGGTCGATTTAGTGGGTCTACACTATTTTATGCAAATCAACGGATGTTGGATTTTTTATAAATTGCTAGACCTCAACTTTCGCAACAATATTTTTAAGTCAAAGTTTGTTTGCGTCCAAAATGGGTTAAACGTTGTAGATAGGAGTTTTTTGACATGCTTAATCGACTGGTGAAATCCGTTTCTTGATAGCATGTATGTAACACGTTTTATTGGGGTCTGAAAAAATTAGTTGCAGTCAAACCTAGTAGGCTTTTCGTGAAAGTATCGCTATTTCGGCGATAATTACTTCATTTTCGTATACTACAAGGTCAATTTAGTGGGTCTACACTATTTTTTTGCAAATCAACGGATGTTGGATTTTTCATAAATTGCTAGACCTCAACTTTCGCAACAATATTTTTAAGTCAAAATTTTTTGTTTCCAAAATGGGTTAAACGTTGTAGATAGGGGTTTTTTGACATGCTGAATCGATTGGTGAAATCAGTTTCTCAATAGCATGTCGAGAACACGTTTTAATGGAGCCTGAAAAAATTAGTTGCATTCAAACCTAGTAGGCATTTTGTGAAACTATCGCTATTTTGGTGATTATAACTTCATTCTCGTATTCTACGTGGTCGAATTAGCGGGTCTATACTATTTTTTTGGAAATCAACGGATGTTGGATTTTTCATAAATTGCTAGACCTACTATTCTCAACTTTCGCAACAATATTTTAAGTCAAAATTTTTTTGTTTCCAAAATGGGATAAACGTTGTAGATAGGGGTAATTGGACATGCTGAATCGATTGGTGAAATTAGTTTCTCGATAGCATATCTGTAACACGTTTAAATGGGGTCTGAAAAAATTAGTTGCAGTCAAACTTAGTAGGCTTTTCGTGAAAGTATCGCTATTTCGGCGATAATTACTTTATTTTCGTATTCTACGGGGTCAATTTAGTGGGTCTATACTATTTTTTTGCAAATCAACGGATGTTGGATTTTTCATAAATTGCTAGACCTACTATTCTCAACTTTCGCAACAATATTTTTAAGTCAAAAATTTTCTAGCGTCCAAAATGGGTTAAACTTTGTAGATAGGGGTTTTTTGACATGCTGAATCGACTGGTGAAATCCGTTTCTCGATAGCATTGTTACATTAAAAACGTGATTCACTAAGGGTGGGATCATTTAATAATCTTAACAAAAAAATAAAAAAAAAAAATAAATCCCACCAGAAGTGAAATAAAACAAATAATACGAGTGGTTGTTGACCAATTTTTAGTTAGGGAACAAATGTTTCAGAAAGTTAACGAAGTAAGTACCCAGAATTCCCTCTTTCTGGGGTTACTCCGGCCTGACCGGGCATTCGGGGTTACTTGAATAACCAATGTATTATTGAGGCGGGAAGTTTGGAAAAGAAGTTACATTTTATCAAATACATTTATTGACGATGAAACAAGCAATTTATACTTCACAATACTGGTGATTGGACATGTTATCTATCGACTATTGTTCTATTAACAAAATCTCATGAAAATTGAATTGGAAAGTAAGAGAAAAGAGTCCCACTTTTTAGTAGCTACTAAATCTTTGGTCCTTTACAATAAAGGAATATACTAAATGAATATTACGTATGTTATTTTTTTCATTTTAACTTAATACTTTATGTGTTACACATTTTATTAATTATGCTTCTTAATTTACCATGATTGTACGTAACAGTAGCGAAAGTAATAAGATATCACAGCATTTATAGAGTGGAGAAAAATCAAATATCAGGTTATACAATTAAATTAAACTTATCTGCCGGGGCTCTTCTACCCGTACATCCAGCAACTCCAGCTTGACTGGTCGTTCGAATAATTAGGTCAGTGTAGGTGGATAAAATCCTGGTTGGCGGTCTTCAGGTTCCAGGTGGTCAGTTGGGTATCCAACATCACGTTACAACTTAGCACATGATACTCTTCGTTAAAACGAGTAGGTAAGGTATCCTACCCCGGGACAGCGCCTAAATAACAAAATACCAAAGCTTAAACGCGAGGTTTTTGGAAAGAACCGTTATCAATTCAAAACAAAACAAATTACAAAAAGAATCAAGCTATGGTTACCAATTTTCGTTTACTATCATAACTGAAGGACAAACTACCAAAAAAAAAACCAAAAGAAATCTAATAAAATGCTATACAAATGGCGGAACTTACCATGAATAGGTGCTTGTAAGTGTGATATTCCGCAATCTTGGCGTTTTCTAACAATTCTTACTTTAACAATAATTGTTAGATCTGGTCACACGGAAGCCGTAATATTTGATCCCCTATAAGGGTTATTTAAACGAAATAGTTAAATAAAAACCAATCACGGCTTAAAGACTATTCTTTGCGCTGGATTTTTCGAAAAAGACCCACTAAATACACCGAGCAGTGATATACACCGATCGAGGCGATGGTTGGTAGATGCGAACCTATCTTATTAGGTAGGCCGACAAGTGGCTGTTTTGACAAATTTCTCGTATAACCGAATAGTTCAAGCGTCGAGCATCGGACCGGCAAATGCGAAACCTGAGCCCAATCCGCCAGACTATGCTAATTTTTTTTTGGCTATATTTCTACTATTTTATTTATATTTTGTTTTTGGTTTTGATAGCAAAACATCGAAAATGATAGAAATTCGATATTTAGCAACCTTGCCGATAAATAATTTATCTTGATAAATTATTTAATTGTTATTTTTCATCTCTTTCAAAAAAATGAATTGTAACAGCTCCCCGTTTACCCCCGAGTGGAATTACTTCGTAATTACACGATAAAGCTCAGTACATAATAAAACTAATTTATTTTTTTTTGTTATGTCCAATCACGAACGCTCACATCACACCACCATTACTAAATAAGTGTTAAACTTACAAGTATCTTAGAACTAGATAATCCAGCAATACTTATGCGGGGTCATCTTTCCACACACATAGTATCACCTAATGATGAATGAAGAAAATTTTGAATTCACCACTAACCCAAGAGTAACTGACTGAAAACCAGAACTAAAGTTCAGTTCAGCTTCCACCAAATAAATAATAAAACAACAAAAAAAAAAAAAAAAGATCTGAAATTTCAAAACTCTTACTTATGGAAGACTAGTAACAAAATAATCCAATAGGAAACTAAATCCGCAAAACGTATGATAACCCATGTTAATCTAAAACTATTAAGTATCTAATTAATTTTGAGTCTCTTATGAGAACCTCAAAATGTGTTCTGATGTACGTCTACATCGAGAACGCTAACACAACCAAAAAATGCATTCCAATTTACTTGGACTTGAGACTATTAACACTCAATAGGTTAAGTAATCCATTACGAGTCCCGTTGTCTTTCTGGTCATCATTAAAATTTCCCAATAACAACACACTACCACATTAACCCCAACAACACAGCAACATTTACGTTCCCTTTAACTGAAAGGAAACTACTCGTCATCATCGGATTCCGGCTTAACAGCCTTTAGATCCTTTATGTGCCAGGTACCTTTGAATTTACCATCTAGATCCGCTAATTCATAAACTAAAGGAGAATGCTTTCTCTTAACTACAAATGGACCTAAAAACGGTGGCGCTAGCTTCGCACTAAAATCTTTAGTGGCATCTGACAACACAAAGTTCTTTCTATAGACTCTGTCGCCGACATTATAGGAGACAGGTCTTCGTCGCAAATTATAATTGTGTTTACTTCGCTTATGAGCAGAATCTAGACGCTTAGAAACATCTCTAAATATTTTCACAAATTCGGTAGAACGTAACATGAGGTCTTGAGAAGTCTGAGTTTTTAAATTAGGCAAATCATGCTGATCCCCAGAGCATACAAATTCCCTAGAAAAATTAAGAAAATAAGGAGTAAATCCGGTAGCCTCATGTACCGAAGACCTAATTGCACTACCCACCTTCGGAAGTAATTCAGCCCATTTCTTATGATTATCCTCAATATAACAACACAACATCGTTTTCAAAATTCTATTCACACGTTCAACAGGATTACATTGAGGTGAATATGCAGGAGTGAAAATAATTTCTACTTTATATTGTTTACAACGATCCATAAAAATATTGCTTCGGAACTGAGTACCATTATCGCATATGAGATACTTAGGCACCCCAAACATAAGAAACACTTGATCTTCAACAGCTTTGGTGATGGCAGAAGCTGTAGCGGCTCTTAGAGGAAAGAATAAAGGAAATTTCGTAAAAGTATCGAGTACTACAAGGACGTATTTGTAACCTAACGTGGATCGTGGAAGGGGACCAAAAATATCCACACTAATCATTGTCCAAGGTTTATCAACCACCGGATGACGACCCATGAAACCTGGAGGAGGAGTATTCACAGACTTATTTGCCAGACAAGTGGGGCATTTACGAACATACCGAGCTACATCTTGGCGCATCTTGGGCCAATAGTAGCGTTGTTTTAGACGCTCATAAGTTTTCAATACGCCACCATGACCTGCCGTAATTTTATCATGATGTTCTCTTAAAACTTCCGCTCGTTTTGGTTTTGGAACTACCTCTTTCCAGAATTCGTTCTCGTCACATAAGGAGGGATATGGACTTGAAACGTACTTATATAAGAGCTCACCTTCAATTCTCCACTGAGAATACTTATCAGGATCCTTCAAAACTTTACGAAATTGACCATCATACCACTTGTCCGAAGAATTTATCTGGGTGACATTAATACCATTAACATCTGGAACAGCACGGCTCAGCAAATCTGGGATTACATGATCTTTTCCCTTACGGTGAATAATCTCGAAATCAAATTGCTGTAATCTTACGGCCCACCTCGCTAAGCGACCGGTTGGTTCCCGCAAGTTATGCAACCAAACTAAACTATGATGATCCGTGATTACTCGAAACTTGTATCCCTCAAGATAAGGTCTTAACTTTTCACAGGCATAGATAACTGCTAAAAGCTCTCTCTCAGTTGTGGAGTACTGCCGTTCAGCCTTAGAAAGACTTCTAGATATATAACATATCACATGTTCGCCATCATCGAATTCTTGCGTCAAAACGGCCCCAATTCCATAGGACGAAGCATCGGTTTGAACCGTAAAAGGTCGGGAAAAATCTGGACATGTTAACACAGGTGCCGAAGCCAAACCTTGTTTTAGGGACTGAAAGGAACGTTCACAAACATCATCCCAATTGAATTTTCGATTTTTATTCAATAAAGCTGTCAACGGACTAACTAAGGAAGAAAAATTTGGCAAGAATTTGCGATACCAAGATGCCATACCTATTATTCGCCTAACTTCTGTTGTATTGGTAGGTGAAGATATATTTAATATAGCCTTAACCTTATCAGGATCGGTGTGTAACCCGTGTCTATCGACGACGTAACCAAGATATTTAAGTTCTGGCCTACAAAACTTACATTTTTCTGGTGACAAGGTGATGCCTGCTGCATGTAATTTTTCAAAGATTTCTGTAAGAACTTCTACATGTTTTTCGAAGGTTTTAGTAACTACAATCACGTCATCTAGATAAACAAAAGCGTAAGGATCCATTTTGCTACCAATAACCCTGTCAATGAGCCTTTGCCAAGTGGCAGGAGCGTTGGTTAGACCAAAAGGCATTTTTTAAATTGAAAGAGCCCACGACCCGGTACAGTGAACGCAGTTTTGTCTCGAGAGTTTTTCTCTACGGGAACTTGCCAATACGCAGAACGGACGTCAAGAGAAGATAAGAAATTAGCATTTCGAAGCTTATCCAGGATGCTAGAAATAAAAGGGATCGGGTATGCATCTTTACGGGTAATTTTATTTAAAGAGCGGTAATCCACACAAAATCTCCACTTATTATCACCCTTAGGAACGAGCAGGACAGGGGAAGACCATGCAGATTCAGACGATTCAATAATATCTTCTTTGAGCATCTTCTCCACCTCATCATCTATGATCTTTTGAATGGCGGGGAATAGCGATAAGGTCTTAGTCTTATTGGTTCACCCTCAGTGACTATCTTATGTTCTACCAGAGTAGTACTCCCTATCTTATCACCCATCAAAGCAAAATATTTTGAAGTAAGCTTACTCAAAAGCAACCGTTGTTCCATAGTTAAAACATCCTCCGAGACTAAAGCATCAACAGATAAAATATCAGGACAATCATTTCTAAAACTCCAACATTTATTTCGCAAATCGGGGATTAATTCCATCTTAAGCCAAAAATCCATACCCAAAATCAAGGGATGAGAAAGATTCGGCATAACTATCACATCCAAAACTATAACTTTATGTTCTAACTTAATAGGTATACTAACAGAACCCAAAATTCGACAAGACTGGCTATTAGCAACTGTACATGTAGTATAAGATTTACGACTTAACTTTAATCCAAAATCTCTAAAAATATTCCAAGTTTTATCACTTATTATAGTCATGTTAGCTCCACTATCTAATAGACCTAAGAATTCTAAATCAAAAATCGATACATTCAAATATGGCCGATTGTCACTTTCACACTGGGCAAATATATATCTTAGTATAGGCTTAAGTTCTTGTTCTTTGGCAATACGTTGGGTCGAATAATTACATGACGAACCAGTCTGTCGACCCCTAAACGGTTCGCCTAAGCGTTTCCCGCCGGGTTGGAAGGGCTACACCTAGTACAAGATCGTGAAGTGACATCAGGAAGACCACATTTAAAACAATGTCTGCGAAAAGGTTTTGTACAATTTCGTTTAACGTGAGAATTTTCTCCACAATTCCAGCAAACTACCTGTGATCGCGAACTGGGAACATTCGCAACCTCGGTATTCGCTTGAACCACCCCACCATCATCAGATATTGGCACATTAGTTCGACCAGAGAACGTATTGTCTCGTACGGAGGAAAACTGATCATCAGTCGGTGTGGTCCGTTGTCTACCTCGAACATTAGCTGAACTGGCATTCGAACTCGGCATATGCCTTTCAATGCGAGGTCGTTCGTACATTAACTCAGGTTCGGTGACCAAATTAGGATTTGTAGGAGGAGGACGAATTCGCTGAGTGCGGACATAAGCATTCTCAATTAATTGTGCTAAAGATTCTAACTCTGCAATAGTGGAGACAGAATGTAAAGCAAGGTGTTCCTGTATATGAGATAACATATTTCTACGAATAATCACTAATTGCCTTTCTTCACTGGGTGGTTTTGAAAGCTTTTTAAATAAATTAAGCATTTGAGCTACAAATATACTAGACTTTTCGAATTGACCTTGAGTACGATTTCGAATATCTGTCCAGACATCTTCGTCGTATTCAGAAGATAAGTAAGTTTTGCGTAACCTTAATTTAAGTTCATTCCAGTCCAGTATATTTAAACGATTCGCTCTAAACCACTGTAATGCAGTACCAGTAAATAATGCAACAGCACAATGAAATAAACGATCATCAGAAATTCCACAAGCATCACGTAACTCTTCAACCCTTTCAATAAAATTTGTAACGCTACCTCTTCCATTAAACTTCAAATTCCACTTTGATATAGTAGTAAATGTAGATGCTGGGCTAGGTCCAGTGCTACTAACATCATTACTATAATCAGTAGGAACCGGTCTAGTTCTTAACAAATTTGGGTATACCCCTTTAGTGTTACTTGAATTCGAATTATTATTATTACCAACAACAGAATCTGAAGAAATGGGTCTAAGAGAAGAAACAGGTACTTTAGAATGTACACCAGCAGATAAAGGTTTGGTAGTACTAACCGCACCTTCGTAATTAGCAAAAGTTGGATTGCTTTTATGGACCAATTCAGAATGAAGTCTTTGATTAATATTCCGGGGATAATAATGTGAAAAATCTTGCAAGTTGAAAGGATCAGGAGGAAAATGGTAAGTTAATTTTTCATTATCAGTAAATGTGGAGTCACGTCTAGGATAACTTTCAATCTCTATCAAATTAGACGGAATGCGAGTAGAACTTTTATGAGGTGAAATGTTTTGAGTTGTAATCCTACTAATGGTAGAATTACGATTTGGCCTATCTTCTAATTCATCTAGATTTAAATTGGCCCAACTTTGAATAACATTATCATTATTAAGATTGATAGGATTGTTAAGACTTTGAGAAGGTACTTGACTTTCCATATTGGAAACTATGTGCTGAACCGGTGAATGCAAGATAGGACGTTCAGATGATCCCCGTACCTCAGTATTAACTAAAGCCTGATTTAAATTTGTTTCCCAATGCTCAGAAGAAATATTAAAATTAACTTGCCTCGGATTAGGTAAACTATTGGAGAGGTTGGGAGGAGAATGGGGACGTGCTGTACTAGTTCGATATTGTGAAAATTGATGCATATTTTGAGAAGAGTAACTAACCGAATGGTTTTGAGATGTTTCAGGAACTAAGGAACCTTGACCTTGATTAACAGTTACGCCATGATGTGTATTATCGCTAAGTGTAGCATTAACTTCCTCTTGAGTTAGGGGTCGCGGAGGTGGCCCACATAACTGTGTCATCAACTCCACGTTACTCGATGGTTGAGGAACCTCTTGCTCAATATTCGGCAAATCTAACAAGGATGTGTTCTGTTGACCCGGAACTTGCTCCGAATTAACAGGAAGAGTGTCATCCCTAACACGTGTCTCATGTAACCGTCTCATCCATTCCTCTAAATCATTTATTAAAGTCAAACATCTTTCTCTTAACCTTTCTCTTTCAATAACAAAATCTCTATTAGTGATTCGATCAAGTCGATGTAAAACATGAAGAAGTCGAGTATTTATTTTTGCATATTCATTAGAACTATTCGCGATATTAAAATTTGCTAACAACAGCTTAATATCATTTAATTTACTATCACAAATTGTAATTTCCGAACTTGCCTCAAAATGAGCCCCTGAGTATTCAGGCAAATTACCAAATCGTTCCACCTTCAAAAATAATCTTAAACGCTGTCGTTTCTCATCTACCGATCCATGATCTAAAGCTCCCCTAATCAAAAGTTCATACGAAAGCTCATCTGTCAAAAGCCTATTAATCTCCATTTTAGAAACAAAATTGTATTTATTAAAAAAATACTTGTTAACTTTTGATATAAAAGATTGCCCTCCGTTTACTCCCGATAAAAAAAACGAAGAAAAACAAAAACAACAAAAAAACCACAAATAAAAAATTGCAAAATGAGTACGTTGGATACCCAAACCACACAACCCAGAACCTGAAAAAAAATAACGGCACCAAACAAAGGTAGCCCACAAAAAAAAAAAAAAAAATCACGAACGCAGTCAAAGTTATCTAGGAAAGCTTAATTGTATTTATCGATTCTAGAGGAAAACTAAAATCTCGTAAAAGAAAAAATAATCCGCAGTCTGTGTAACCTATCCGGTAAGTAATTCTATATAACTTTTTGACCACCCTGTATAGTAAACAATAGCTAAAACTAAACATATACTACTCGTACATAACTATATAACTAAACGTTTTTTTTTCAACACGCTAAGGCAACAATTTACTTCATAATTTTTAAACTATCTTTTTTTTCTTAAAAAAAAAACTTTCCTTAAAAAAAATTCTTCCCAAAACACCAGGTAGGTATCAGTTTTACTTATTACTATTGCATATAAAAACACAACTAACTCTCCAAAATGATTTAGTATTTTATAAATTACTTATCATACTTTGTAAAATGCTATGTACGTATTTATTTAAATTTTTCCACAAAACCAAAAAAATTATAAATGTATTTGCAACAACTTTGGTTTATACATATCCAACACCACCAGTGATTGAAGCTTTAAAAAAAACATAGTATCCACCTCAAAAATGGTTATTAAAGCAGTTGGGCGCCATCTGTTACATTAAAACGTGATTCACTAAGGGTGGGATCATTTAATAATCTTAATAAAAAAAAAATAAAAAAAAATAAATCCCACCAGAAGTGAAATAAAACAAATAATACGAGTGGTTGTTGACCAATTTTTAGTTAGGGAACAAATGTTTCAGAAAGTTAACGAAGTAAGTACCCAGAATTCCCTCTTTCTGGGGTTACTCCGGCCTGACCGGGCATTCGGGGTTACTTGAATAACCAATGTATTATTGAGGCGGGAAGTTTGGAAAAGAAGTTACATTTTATCAAATACATTTATTGACGATGAAACAAGCAATTTATACTTCACAATACTGGGGATTGGACATGTTATCTATCGACTATTGTTCTATTAACAAAATCTCATGAAAATTGAATTGGAAAGTAAGAGAAAAGAGTCCCACTTTTTAGTAGCTACTAAATCTTTGGTCCTTTACAATAAAGGAATATACTAAATGAATATTACGTATGTTATTTTTTTTTCATTTTAACTTAATACTTTATGTGTTACACATTTTATTAATTATGCTTCTTAATTTACCATGATTGTACGTAACAGTAGCGAAAGTAATAAGATATCACAGCATTTATAGAGTGGAGAAAAATCAAATATCAGGTTATACAATTAAATTAAACTTATCTGCCGGGGCTCTTCTACCCGTACATCCAGCAACTCCAGCTTGACTGGTCGTTCGAATAATTAGGTCAGTGTAGGTGGATAAAATCCTGGTTGGCGGTCTTCAGGTTCCAGGTGGTCAGTTGGGTATCCAACATCACGTTACAACTTAGCACATGATACTCTTCGTTAAAACGAGTAGGTAAGGTATCCTACCCCGGGACAGCGCCTAAATAACAAAATACCAAAGCTTAAACGCGAGGTTTTTGGAAAGAACCGTTATCAATTCAAAACAAAACAAATTACAAAAAGAATCAAGCTATGGTTACCAATTTTCGTTTACTATCATAACTGAAGGACAAACTACCAAAAAAAAATCTAATAAAATGCTATACAAATGGCGGAACTTACCATGAATAGGTGCTTGTAAGTGTGATATTCCGCAATCTTGGCGTTTTCTAACAATTCTTACTTTAACAATAATTGTTAGATCTGGTCACACGGAAGCCGTAATATTTGATCCCCTATAAGGGTTATTTAAACGAAATAGTTAAATAAAAACCAATCACGGCTTAAAGACTATTCTTTGCGCTGGATTTTTCGAAAAAGACCCACTAAATACACCGAGCAGTGATATACACCGATCGAGGCGATGGTTGGTAGATGCGAACCTATCTTATTAGGTAGGCCGACAAGTGGCTGTTTTGACAAATTTCTCGTATAACCGAATAGTTCAAGCGTCGAGCATCGGACCGGCAAATGCGAAACCTGAGCCCAATCCGCCAGACTATGCTAATTTTTTTTGGCTATATTTCTACTATTTTATTTATATTTTGTTTTTGGTTTTGATAGCAAAACATCGAAAATGATAGAAATTCGATATTTAGCAACCTTGCCGATAAATAATTTATCTTGATAAATTATTTAATTGTTATTTTTCATCTCTTTCAAAAAAATGAATTGTAACAGCATGTCTGTAACACGTTTTATTGGAATCTGAAAAAATTAGTTGCAGTCAAACCTAGTAGGCTTTTCGTGAAAGTATCGCTATTTCGGCGATTATTACTTTATTTTTGTATTCTACAAGGTTGATTTAGTGGGTCTACACTATTTTTTTGGAAATCAACGGATGTTGGATTTTTCATAAATTGCTAGACCTACTATTCTCAACTTTCGCAACAATATTTTAAGTCAAAATTTTTTTGTTTCCAAAATGGGTTAAACGTTGTAGATAGGGGTATTTGGACATGCTGAATCGATTGGTGAAATCCGTTTCTCGATAGCATATCTGTAACACGTTTAAATGGGGTCTGAAAAAATTAGTTGCAGTCAAACTTAGTAGGCTTTTCGTGAAAGTATCGCTATTTCGGCGATAATTACTTTATTTTCGTATTCTACGGGGTCAATTTAGTGGGTCTATACTATTTTTTTGCAAATCAACGGATGTTGGATTTTTCATAAATTGCTGGACCTAATCAACTTTCGCACCAATTTTTTAAGTCAAAAATTTTTTAGCTTCCAAAATGGGTTAAACGTTGTAGATAGGGGTTTTTGGACATGCTGAATCGATTGGTGAAATCCGTTTCTTGATAGCATATCTGTAACACGTTTTAATGGGGTCTGAAAAAATTAGTTGCAGTCAAACCTAGTAGGCTTTTCGTGGAAGTATCGCTATTTCGGCGATTATTACTTCATTTTTGTATTCTACGGGGTCGATTTAGTGGGTCTACACTATTTTTTTGCAAATCAACGGATGTTGGATTTTTCATAAATTGCTAGACCTCAACTTTCGCTACAATATTTTTAAGTCAAAGTTTTTTTGCGTCCAAAATGGGTTAAACGTTGTAGATAGGGGTTTTTTGACATGCTGAATCGACTGGTGAAATCCATTTCTCGATAGCATGTCTGTAACACGTTTTATTGGGGTCTGAAAAAATTAGTTGCAGTCAAACCTAGTAGGCTTTTCGTGAAAGTATTGCTATCTCGGCGATTATAACTTCATTTTCGTATTCTACGGGGTCGATTTAGTGGGTCTACACTATTTTTTTCCAAATCAACAGTCAAACCTAGTAGGCTTTTCGTGAAAGTATCGCTATTTCGGCGATTATTACTTTATTTTCGTATTCCACGGGGTTGATTTAGTGGGTCTACACCATTTTTTTCCAAATCAACAGATGTTGGATTTTTCATAAATTGCTCGACATACTATTCTCAACTTTCGCACCAATTTTTTGAGTCAAAAATTTTTTAGCGTCCAAAATGGGTTAAACGTTGTAGATAGGGGTTTTTTGACATGCTGAATCGACTGGTGAAATTCGTTTCTTGATAGCATATCTGTTACACGTTTAAATGGGGTCTGAAAAAATTAGTTGCAGTCATACTTAGTAGGCTTTTCGTGAAAGTATCGCTATTTCGGCGATAATTACTTCATTTTCGTATTCTACGGGGTCGATTTAGTGGGTCCACACTATTTTTTTGCAAATCAACAGATGTTGGATTTTTCATAAATTGCTCGACTTACTATTCTCAACTTTCGCACCAATTTTTTAAGTCAAAAATTTTTTAGCTTCCAAAATGGGTTAAACGTTGTAGATAGGGGTTTTTTGACATGCTGAATCGACTGGTGAAATCCGTTTCTCGATAGCATGTCTGTAACACGTTTTATTGGGGTCTGAAAAAATTAGTTGCAGTCAAACCTAGTAGGCTTTTCGTGAAAGTATCGCTATTTCGGCGATTATTACTTCATTTTCGTATTCTACGGGGTCGATTTAGTGGGTCTATCCTATTTTTTTGCAAATCAACGGATGTTGGATTTTTCATAAATTGCTAGACCTACTATTCTCAACTTTCGCAACAATATTTTAAGTCAAAATTTTTTTGTTTCCAAAATGGGTTAAACGTTGTAGATAGGGGTATTTGGACATGCTGAATCGATTGGTGAAATCCGTTTCTCGATAGCATATCTGTAACACGTTTAAATGGGGTCTGAAAAAACTAGTTGCAGTCAAACCTAGTAGGCTTTTCGTAAAAGTATCGCTATTTCGGCGATAATTACTTCATTTTCGTATTCTACGGGGTCGATTTAGTGGGTCCACACTATTTTTTTGCAAATCAACAGATGTTGGATTTTTCATAAATTGCTCGACTTACTATTCTCAACTTTCACACCAATTTTTTAAGTCAAAAATTTTTTAGCTTCCAAAATGGGTTAAACGTTGTGGATAGGGGTTTTTTGACATGCTGAATCGACTGGTGAAATCCGTTTCTCGATAGCATGTCTGTAACACGTTTTATTGGGGTCTGAAAAAATTAGTTGCAGTCAAACCTAGTAGGCTTTTCGTGAAAGTATCGCTATTTCGGCGATTATTACTTCATTTTCGTATTCTACCGGGTCGATTTAGTGGGTCTATCCTATTTTTTTGCAAATCAACGGATGTTGGATTTTTCATAAATTGCTAGACCTCAACTTTCGCTACAATATTTTTAAGTCAAAGTTTTTTTGCGTCCAAAATGGGTTAAACGTTGTAGATAGGGGTTTTTTGACATGCTGAATCGACTGGTGAAATCCATTTCTCGATAGCATGTCTGTAACACGTTTTATTGGGGTCTGAAAAAATTAGTTGCAGTCAAACCTAGTAGGCTTTTCGTGAAAGTATTGCTATCTCGGCGATTATAACTTCATTTTCGTATTCTACGGGGTCGATTTAGTGGGTCTACACTATTTTTTTCCAAATCAACAGTCAAACCTAGTAGGCTTTTCGTGAAAGTATCGCTATTTCGGCGATAATTACTTCATTTTCGTATTCTACGGGGTCGATTTAGTGGGTCCACACTATTTTTTTGCAAATCAACAGATCTTGGATTTTTCATAAATTGCTCGACTTACTATTCTCAACTTTCGCACCAATTTTTTAAGTCAAAAATTTTTTAGCTTCCAAAATGGGTTAAACGTTGTAGATAGGGGTTTTTTGACATGCTGAATCGACTGGTGAAATCCGTTTCTTGATAGCATGTCTGTAACACGTTTTATTGGGGTCTGAAAAAATTAGTTGCAGTCAAACCTATTAGGCTTTTCGTGAAAGTATCGCTATTTCGGCGATTATTACTTCATTTTCGTATTCTACGGGGTCGATTTAGTGGGTCTATACTATTTTTTTGCAAATCAACGGAAGTTGGATTTTTCATAAATTGCTAGACCTACTATTCTCAACTTTCGCACCAATTTTTTAAGTCAAAAATTTTTTAGCGTCCAAAATGGGTTAAACGTTGTAGATAGGGGTTTTTTGACATGCTGAATCGACTGGTGAAATTTGTTTCTCGATAGCATGTCTGTAACACGTTTTATTGGAGTCTGAAAAAATTAGTTGCAGTCAAACCTAGTAGGCTTTTCGTGAAAGTATCGCTATGTCGGCGTATATTACTTTATTTTTGTATTCTACAAGGTCGATTTAGTGGGTCTACACTTTTTTTTTGCAAAAATCAACGGATGTTGGATTTTTCATAAATTGCTAGACCTACTATTCTCAACTTTCGCAACAATATTTTTAAGTCAAAATTTTTTTGTTTCCAAAATGGGTTAAACGTTGTAGATAGGGGTTTTTATGACATGCTGAATCGACTGGTAAAATCCGTTTCTTGATAGCATGTCTGTAACACGTTTTAATGGGGTCTGAAAAAATTAGTTGCAATCAAACCTAGTAGGCTTTTCGTGAAAGTATCGCTATGTCGGCGTATATTACTTTATTTTTATATTCTACAAGGTCGATTTAGTGGGTCTACACTTTTTTTTTGCAAAAATCAACGGATGTTGGATTTTTCATAAATTGCTAGACCTACTATTCTCAACTTTCGCAACAATATTTTTAAGTCAAAATTTTTTTGTTTCCAAAATGTGTTAAACGTTGTAGATAGGGGTTTTTTGACATGCTGAATCCACTGGTAAAATCCGTTTCTTGATAGCATGTCTGTAACACGTTTTAATGGGGTCTGAAAAAATAGTTGAAGTCAAACCTAGTAGGCTTTTCGTGAAAGTATTGCTATTTTGGCGATTATTACTTTATTTTCGTATTCTACGGGGTTGATTTAGTGGGTCTACACTATTTTTTTCCAAATCAACAGATGTTGAATTTTTCATAAATTGCTCGACTTACTATTCTCAACTTTTGCACCAATTTTTTAAGCCAAAAATTTTTAGCGTCCAAAATGAGTTAAACGTTGTAGATAGGGGTTTTTTGACATGCTGAATCGGGTGAAATCCGTTTCTCGATAGCATGTCTGTAAAACGTTTTTTGGAGTCTAAAAATATTAGTTGCAGTCAAACCTAGTAGGCTTTTCGTAAAAGTATTGCTATCTCGGCGATTATAACTTTATTTTCGTATTCTACTGGGTCGATTTAGTGGGTCTACACTATTTTTTTCCAAATCAACAGTCAAACCTAGTAGGCTTTTCGTGAAAGTATCGCTATTTCGGCGATTATTACTTCATTTTCGTATTCCACGGGGTCGATTTAGTGGGTCTACACTATTTTTTTTCAAATCAACAGATGGTGGAATTTTCATAAATTGCTCGACTTACTATTCTCAACATTCGCACCAATTTTTTAAGTCAAAAATTTTTTAGCTTCCAAAATGGGTTAAACGTTGTAGATAGGGGTTTTTATGACATGCTGAATCCACTGGAAAAATCCGTTTCTTGATAGCATGTCTGTAACACGTTTTATTGGGGTCTGAAAAAATTAGTTGCAGTCAAACCTAGTAGGCTTTTCGTGAAAGTATCGCTATTTCGGCGATTATTACTTCATTTTCGTATTCTACGGGGTCGATTTAGTGGGTCTACACTATTTTTTTGCAAATCAACGGATGTTGGATTTTTCATAAATTGCTAGACCTCAACTTTCGCAACAATATTTTTAAGTCAAAAATTTTTTAGCGTCCAAAATGGGTTAAACTTTGTAGATAGGGGTTTTTTGACATGCTGAATCGACTGGTGAAATCCGTTTCTCGATAGCATGTCTGTAACACGTTTTATTGGAATCTGAAAAAATTAGTTGCAGTCAAACCTAGTAGGCTTTTCGTGAAAGTATCGCTATTTCGGCGATTATTACTTTATTTTTGTATTCTACAAGGTTGATTTAGTGGGTCTACACTATTTTTTTGGAAATCAACGGATGTTGGATTTTTCATAAATTGCTAGACCTACTATTCTCAACTTTCGCAACAATATTTTAAGTCAAAATTTTTTTGTTTCCAAAATGGGTTAAACGTTGTAGATAGGGGTATTTGGACATGCTGAATCGATTGGTGAAATCCGTTTCTCGATAGCATATCTGTAACACGTTTAAATGGGGTCTGAAAAAATTAGTTGCAGTCAAACTTAGTAGGCTTTTCGTGAAAGTATCGCTATTTCGGCGATAATTACTTTATTTTCGTATTCTACGGGGTCAATTTAGTGAGTCTATACTATTTTTTTGCAAATCAACGGATGTTGGATTTTTCATAAATTGCTAGACCTACTATTCTCAACTTTCGCATCAATATTTTTAAGTCAAAAATTTTTTAGCGTCCAAAATGGGTTAAACTTTGTAGATAGGGGTTTTTTGACATGCTGAATAAACTGGTGAAATCCGTTTCTCGATAGCATGTCTGTAACACGTTTTATTGGAATCTGAAAAAAATAGTTGCAGTAAAACCTAGTAGGCTTTTCGTGAAAGTATCGCTATTTCGGCGATTATTACTTCATTTTCGTATTCTACGGGGTCGATTTAGTGAGTCTACACTATTTTTTTGAAAATCAACGGATGTTGGATTTTTCATAAATTGCTAGACCTACTATTCTCAACTTTCGCACCAATTTTTTAAGTCAAAAATTTTTTAGCGTCCAAAATGGGTTAAACGTTGTAGATAGGGGTTTTTTGACATGCTGAATCGACTGGTGAAATTTGTTTCTCGATAGCATGTCTGTAA
Organism: Ophraella communa; assembly: GCA_035357415.1. NCBI lineage: Eukaryota > Metazoa > Arthropoda > Insecta > Coleoptera > Chrysomelidae > Ophraella > Ophraella communa. Next base: position 24,173,407 of record CM068994.1, on the reverse strand, counting down.
CACGTTTTATTGGAGTCTGAAAAAATTAGTTGCAGTCAAACCTAGTAGGCTTTTCGTGAAAGTATCGCTATGTCGGCGTATATTACTTTATTTTTGTATTCTACAAGGTCGATTTAGTGGGTCTACACTTTTTTTTTGCAAAAATCAACGGATGTTGGATTTTTCATAAATTGCTAGACCTACTATTCTCAACTTTCGCAACAATATTTTTAAGTCAAAATTTTTTTGTTTCCAAAATGGGTTAAACGTTGTAGATAGGGGTTTTTATGACATGCTGAATCGACTGGTAAAATCCGTTTCTTGATAGCATGTCTGTAACACGTTTTAATGGGGTCTGAAAAAACTAGTTGCAGTCAAACCTAGTAGGCTTTTCGTGAAAGTATCGCTATTTTGGCGATTATTACTTTATTTTCGTATTCTACGGGGTTGATTTAGTGGGTCTACACTATTTTTTTCCAAATCAACAGATGTTGAATTTTTCATAAATTGCTCGACTTACTATTCTCAACTTTCGCACCAATTTTTTAAGCCAAAAATTTTTAGCGTCCAAAATGGGTTAAACGTTGTAGATAGGGGTTTTTTGACATGCTGAATCGACTGGTGAAATCCGTTTCTCGATAGCATGTCTGTAAAACGTTTTTTGGAGTCTAAAAATATTAGTTGCAGTCAAACCTAGTAGGCTTTTCGTAAAAGTATTGCTATCTCGGCGATTATAACTTCATTTTCGTATTCTACTGGGTCGATTTAGTGGGTCTACACTATTTTTTTCCAAATCAACAGTCAAACCTAGTAGGCTTTTCGTGAAAGTATCGCTATTTCGGCGATTATTACTTCATTTTCGTATTCCACGGGGTCGATTTAGTGGGTCTACACTATTTTTTTTCAAATCAACAGATGGTGGAATTTTCATAAATTGCTCGACTTACTATTCTCAACATTCGCACCAATTTTTTAAGTCAAAAATTTTTTAGCTTCCAAAATGGGTTAAACGTTGTAGATAGGGGTTTTTATGACATGCTGAATCGATTGGTGAAATCCGTTTCTCGATAGCATATCTGTAACACGTTTAAATGGGGTCTGAAAAAATTAGTTGCAGTCAAACTTAGTAGGCTTTTCGTGAAAGTATCGCTATTTCGGCGATAATTACTTTATTTTCGTATTCTACGGGGTCAATTTAGTGGGTCTATACTATTTTTTTGCAAATCAACGGATGTTGGATTTTTCATAAATTGCTAGACCTACTATTTATTCTCAACTTTCGCAACAATATTTTAAGTCAAAATTTTTTTGTTTCCAAAATGGGTTAAACGTTGTAAAGAGGGGTATTTGGACATGCTGAATCGATTGGTGAAATCCGTTTCTCGATAGCATATCTGTAACACGTTTAAATGGGGTCTGAAAAAATTAGTTGCAGTCAAACTTAGTAGGCTTTTCGTGAAAGTATCGCTATTTCGGCGATAATTACTTTATTTTCGTATTCTACGGGGTCAATTTAGTGGGTCTATACTATTTTTTTGCAAATCAACGGATGTTGGATTTTTCATAAATTGCTAGACCTACTATTCTCAACTTTCGCATCAATATTTTTAAGTCAAAAATTTTTTAGCGTCCAAAATGGGTTAAACTTTGTAGATAGGGGTTTTTTGACATGCTGAATCAACTGGTGAAATCCGTTTCTCGATAGCATGTCTGTAACACGTTTTATTGGAATCTGAAAAAATTAGTTGCAGTCAAACCTAGTAGGCTTTTCGTGAAAGTATCGCTATTTCGGCGATTATTACTTCATTTTCGTATTCTACGGGGTCGATTTAGTGGGTCTACACTATTTTTTTGAAAATCAACGGATGTTGGATTTTTCATAAATTGCTAGACCTACTATTCTCAACTTTCGCACCAATTGTTTAAGTCAAAAATTTTTTAGCGTCCAAAATGGGTTAAACGTTGTAGATAGGGGTTTTTTGACATGCTGAATCGACTGGTAAAATTTGTTTCTCGATAGCATGTCTGTAACACGTTTTATTGGAGTCTAAAAAAATTAGTTGCAGTCAAACCTAGTAGGCTTTTCGTGAAAGTATCGCTATGTCGGCGTATATTACTTTATTTTTGTATTCTACAAGGTTGATTTAGTGGGTCTACACTATTTTTTTGGAAATCAACGGATGTTGGATTTTTCATAAATTGCTAGACCTACTATTCTCAACTTTCGCAACAATATTTTAAGTCAAAATTTTTTTGTTTCCAAAATGGGTTAAACGTTGTAGATAGGGGTATTTGGACATGCTGAATCGATTGGTGAAATCCGTTTCTCGATAGCATATCTGTAACACGTTTAAATGGGGTCTGAAAAAATTAGTTGCAGTCAAACTTAGTAGGCTTTTCGTGAAAGTATCGCTATTTCGGCGATAATTACTTTATTTTCGTATTCTACGGGGTCAATTTAGTGGGTCTATACTATTTTTTTGCAAATCAACGGATGTTGGATTTTTCATAAATTGCTAGACCTACTATTCTCAACTTTCGCAACAATATTTTAAGTCAAAATTTTTTTGATTCCAAAATGGGTTAAACGTTGTAGATAGGGGTATTTGGACATGCTGAATCGATTGGTGAAATCCGTTTCTCGATAGCATATCTGTAACACGTTTAAATGGGGTCTGAAAAAATTAGTTGCAGTCAAACTTAGTAGGCTTTTCGTGAAAGTATCGCTATTTCGGCGATAATTACTTTATTTTCGTATTCTACGGGGTCAATTTAGTGGGTCTATACTATTTTTTTGCAAATCAACGGATGTTGGATTTTTCATAAATTGCTAGACCTACTATTCTCAACTTTCGCATCAATATTTTTAAGTCAAAAATTTTTTAGCGTCCAAAATGGGTTAAACTTTGTAGATAGGGGTTTTTTGACATGCTGAATCAACTGTTGAAATCCGTTTCTCGATAGTATGTCTGTAACACGTTTTATTGGAATCTGAAAAAATTAGTTGCAGTCAAACCTAGTAGGCTTTTCGTGAAAGTATTGCTATTTCGGCGATTATTACTTTATTTTCGTATTCTACGGGGTCGATTTAGTGGGTCTACACTATTTTTTTGAAAATCAACGGATGTTGGATTTTTCATAAATTGCTAGACCTACTATTCTCAACTTTCGCACCAATTGTTTAAGTCAAAAATTTTTTAGCGTCCAAAATGGGTTAAACGTTGTAGATAGGGGTTTTTTGACATGCTGAATCGACTGGTAAAATTTGTTTCTCGATAGCATGTCTGTAACACGTTTTATTGGAGTCTAAAAAAATTAGTTGCAGTCAAACCTAGTAGGCTTTTCGTGAAAGTATCGCTATGTCGGCGTATATTACTTTATTTTTGTATTCTACAAGGTTGATTTAGTGGGTCTACACTATTTTTTTGGAAATCAACGGATGTTGGATTTTTCATAAATTGCTAGACCTACTATTCTCAACTTTCGCAACAATATTTTAAGTCAAAATTTTTTTTGTTTCCAAAATGGGTTAAACGTTGTAGATAGGGGTATTTGGACATGCTGAATCGATTGGTGAAATCCGTTTCTTGATAGCATGTCTGTAACACGTTTTATTGGAGTCTGAAAAAATTAGTTGCAGTCAAACCTAGTAGGCTTTTCGTAAAAGTATCGCTATTTCGGCGATTATTACTTCATTTTCGTATTCTACGGGGTCGATTTAGTGAGTCTACACTATTTTTTTTCAAATCAACAGATGGTGGAATTTTCATAAATTGCTCGACTTACTATTCTCAACATTCGCACCAATTTTTTAAGTCAAAAATTTTTTAGCTTCCAAAATGGGTTAAACGTTGTAGATAGGGGTTTTTATGACATGCTGAATCCACTGGAAAAATCCGTTTCTTGATAGCATGTCTGTAACACGTTTTATTGGGGTCTGAAAAAATTAGTTGCAGTCAAACCTAGTAGGCTTTTCGTGAAAGTATCGCTATTTCGGCGATTATTACTTCATTTTCGTATTCTACGGGGTCGATTTAGTGGGTCTATACTATTTTTTTTGCAAATCAACGGATGTTGGATTTTTCATAAATTGCTAGACCTCAACTTTCGCAACAATATTTTTAAGTCAAAAATTTTTTAGCGTCCAAAATGGGTTAAACTTTGTAGATAGGGGTTTTTTGACATGCTGAATCGACTGGTAAAATCCGTTTCTTGATAGCATGTCTGTAACACGTTTTAATGGGGTCTGAAAAAACTAGTTGCAGTCAAACCTAGTAGGCTTTTCGTGAAAGTATCGCTATTTTGGCGATTATTACTTTATTTTCGTATTCTACGGGGTTGATTTAGTGGGTCTACACTATTTTTTTCCAAATCAACAGATGTTGAATTTTTCATAAATTGCTCGACTTACTATTCTCAACTTTTGCACCAATTTTTTAAGCCAAAAATTTTTAGCGTCCAAAATGAGTTAAACGTTGTAGATAGGGGTTTTTTGACATGCTGAATCGGGTGAAATCCGTTTCTCGATAGCATGTCTGTAAAACGTTTTTTGGAGTCTAAAAATATTAGTTGCAGTCAAACCTAGTAGGCTTTTCGTAAAAGTATTGCTATCTCGGCGATTATAACTTCATTTTCGTATTCTACTGGGTCGATTTAGTGGGTCTACACTATTTTTTTCCAAATCAACAGTCAAACCTAGTAGGCTTTTCGTGAAAGTATCGCTATTTCGGCGATTATTACTTCATTTTCGTATTCCACGGGGTCGATTTAGTGGGTCTACACTATTTTTTTTCAAATCAACAGATGGTGGAATTTTCATAAATTGCTCGACTTACTATTCTCAACATTCGCACCAATTTTTTAAGTCAAAAATTTTTTAGCTTCCAAAATGGGTTAAACGTTGTAGATAGGGGTTTTTATGACATGCTGAATCCACTGGAAAAATCCGTTTCTTGATAGCATGTCTGTAACACGTTTTATTGGGGTCTGAAAAAATTAGTTGCAGTCAAACCTAGTAGGCTTTTCGTGAAAGTATCGCTATTTCGGCGATTATTACTTCATTTTCGTATTCTACGGGGTCGATTTAGTGGGTCTACACTATTTTTTTGCAAATCAACGGATGTTGGATTTTTCATAAATTGCTAGACCTCAACTTTCGCAACAATATTTTTAAGTCAAAGTTTTTTTGCGTCCAAAATGGGTTAAACATTGTAGATAGGGGTTTTTTGACATGCTAAATCGACTGGTGAAATCCATTTCTCGATAGCATGTCTGTAACACGTTTTATTGGAATCTGAAAAAATTAGTTGCAGTCAAACCTAGTAGGCTTTTCGTGAAAGTATCGCTATTTCGGCGATTATTACTTTATTTTTGTATTCTACAAGGTTGATTTAGTGGGTCTACACTATTTTTTTGGAAATCAACGGATGTTGGATTTTTCATAAATTGCTAGACCTACTATTCTCAACTTTCGCAACAATATTTTAAGTCAAAATTTTTTTGTTTCCAAAATGGGTTAAACGTTGTAGATAGGGGTATTTGGACATGCTGAATCGATTGGTGAAATCCGTTTCTCGATAGCATATCTGTAACACGTTTAAATGGGGTCTGAAAAAATTAGTTGCAGTCAAACTTAGTAGGCTTTTCGTGAAAGTATCGCTATTTCGGCGATAATTACTTTATTTTCGTATTCTACGGGGTCAATTTAGTGGGTCTATACTATTTTTTTGCAAATCAACGGATGTTGGATTTTTCATAAATTGCTAGACCTACTATTCTCAACTTTCGCAACAATATTTTAAGTCAAAATTTTTTTGTTTCCAAAATGGGTTAAACGTTGTAGATAGGGGTATTTGGACATGCTGAATCGATTGGTGAAATCCGTTTCTCGATAGCATATCTGTAACACGTTTAAATGGGGTCTGAAAAAATTAGTTGCAGTCAAACTTAGTAGGCTTTTCGTGAAAGTATCGCTATTTCGGCGATAATTACTTTATTTTCGTATTCTACGGGGTCAATTTAGTGGGTCTATACTATTTTTTTGCAAATCAACGGATGTTGGATTTTTCATAAATTGCTAGACCTACTATTCTCAACTTTCGCAACAATATTTTTAAGTCAAAAATTTTTTAGCGTCCAAAATGGGTTAAACTTTGTAGATAGGGGTTTTTTGACATGCTGAATCAACTAGTGAAATCCTTTTCTCGATAGCATGTCTGTAACACGTTTTATTGGAATCTGAAAAAATTAGTTGCAGTCAAACCTAGTAGGCTTTTCGTGAAAGTATCGCTATTTCGGCGATTATTACTTCATTTTCGTATTCTACGGGGTCGATTTAGTGGGTCTACACTATTTTTTTGAAAATCAACGGATGTTGGATTTTTCATAAATTGCTAGACCTACTATTCTCAACTTTCGCACCAATTTTTTAAGTCAAAAATTTTTTAGCGTCCAAAATGGGTTAAACGTTGTAGATAGGGGTTTTTTGACATGCTGAATCGACTGGTGAAATTTGTTTCTCGATAGCATGTCTGTAACACGTTTTATTGGAGTCTGAAAAAATTAGTTGCAGTCAAACCTAGTAGGCTTTTCGTGAAAGTATCGCTATGTCGGCGTATATTACTTTATTTTTGTATTCTACAAGGTTAATTTAGTGGGTCTACACTATTTTTTTGGAAATCAACGGATGTTGGATTTTTCATAAATTGCTAGACCTACTATTCTCAACTTTCGCAACAATATTTTAAGTCAAAATTTTTTTGATTCCAAAATGGGTTAAACGTTGAAGATAGGGGTATTTGGACATGCTGAATCGATTGCTGAAATCCGTTTCTTGATAGCATGTCTGTAACACGTTTTATTGGGGTCTGAAAAAATTAGTTGCAGTCAAACCTAGTAGGCTTTTCGTGAAAGTATCGCTATTTCGGCGATTATTACTTCATTTTCGTATTCTACGGGGTCGATTTAGTGGGTCTATACTATTTTTTTTGCAAATCAACGGATGTTGGATTTTTCATAAATTGCTAGACCTCAACTTTCGCAACAATATTTTTAAGTCAAAAATTTTTTAGCGTCCAAAATGGGTTAAACTTTGTAGATAGGGGTTTTTTGACATGCTGAATCGACTGGTGAAATCCGTTTCTCGATAGCATGTCTGTAACACGTTTTATTGGAATCTGAAAAAATTAGTTGCAGTCAAACCTAGTAGGCTTTTCGTGAAAGTATCGCTATTTCGGCGATTATTACTTTATTTTTGTATTCTACAAGGTTGATTTAGTGGGTCTACACTATTTTTTTGGAAATCAACGGATGTTGGATTTTTCATAAATTGCTAGACCTACTATTCTCAACTTTCGCAACAATATTTTAAGTCAAAATTTTTTTTGTTTCCAAAATGGGTTAAACGTTGTAGATAGGGGTATTTGGACATGCTGAATCGATTGGTGAAATCCGTTTCTCGATAGCATATCTGCAACACGTTTAAATGGGGTCTGAAAAAATTAGTTGCAGTCAAACTTAGTAGGCTTTTCGTGAAAGTATTGCTATTTCGGCGATAATTACTTTATTTTCGTATTCTACGGGGTCAATTTAGTGGGTCTATACTATTTTTTTGCAAATCAACGGATGTTGGATTTTTCATAAATTGCTAGACCTACTATTCTCAACTTTCGCAACAATATTTTAAGTCAAAATTTTTTTGTTTCTAAAATGGGTTAAACGTTGTAAAGAGGGGTATTTGGACATGCTGAATCGATTGGTGAAATCCGTTTCTCGATAGCATATCTGTAACACGTTTAAATGGGGTCTGAAAAAATTAGTTGCAGTCAAACTTAGTAGGCTTTTCGTGAAAGTATCGCTATTTCGGCGATAATTACTTTATTTTCGTATTCTACGGGGTCAATTTAGTGGGTCTATACTATTTTTTTGCAAATCAACGGATGTTGGATTTTTCATAAATTGCTAGACCTACTATTCTCAACTTTCGCAACAATATTTTTAAGTCAAAAATTTTTTAGCGTCCAAAATGGGTTAAACTTTGTAGATAGGGGTTTTTTGACATGCTGAATCAACTGGTGAAATCCGTTTCTCGATAGCATGTCTGTAACACGTTTTATTGGAATCTGAAAAAATTAGTTGCAGTCAAACCTAGTAGGCTTTTCGTGAAAGTATCGCTATTTCGGCGATTATTACTTCATTTTCGTATTCTACGGGGTCGATTTAGTGGGTCTACACTATTTTTTTGAAAATCAACGGATGTTGGATTTTTCATAAATTGCTAGACCTACTATTCTCAACTTTCGCACCAATTTTTTAAGTCAAAAATTTTTTAGCGTCCAAAATGGGTTAAACGTTGTAGATAGGGGTTTTTTGACATGCTGAATCGACTGGTGAAATTTGTTTCTCGATAGCATGTCTGTAACACGTTTTATTGGAGTCTGAAAAAATTAGTTGCAGTCAAACCTAGTAGGCTTTTCGTGAAAGTATCGCTATGTCGGCGTATATTACTTTATTTTTGTATTCTACAAGGTTAATTTAGTGGGTCTACACTATTTTTTTGGAAATCAACGGATGTTGGATTTTTCATAAATTGCTAGACCTACTATTCTCAACTTTCGCAACAATATTTTAAGTCAAAATTTTTTTTGTTTCCAAAATGGGTTAAACGTTGTAGATAGGGGTATTTGGACATGCTGAATCGATTGGTGAAATCCGTTTCTCGATAGCATATCTGTAACACGTTTTATTGGGGTCTGAAAAAATTAGTTGCAGTCAAACCTAGTAGGCTTTTCGTGAAAGTATCGCTATTTCGGCGATTATTACTTCATTTTCGTATTCTACGGGGTCGATTTAGTGGGTCTATACTATTTTTTTTGCAAATCAACGGATGTTGGATTTTTCATAAATTGCTAGACCTCAACTTTCGCAACAATATTTTTAAGTCAAAAATTTTTTAGCGTCCAAAATGGGTTAAACTTTGTAGATAGGGGTTTTTTGACATGCTGAATCGACTGGTGAAATCCGTTTCTCGATAGCATGTCTGTAACACGTTTTATTGGAATCTGAAAAAATTAGTTGCAGTCAAACCTAGTAGGCTTTTCGTGAAAGTATCGCTATTTCGGCGATTATTACTTTATTTTTGTATTCTACAAGGTTGATTTAGTGGGTCTACACTATTTTTTTGGAAATCAACGGATGTTGGATTTTTCATAAATTGCTAGACCTACTATTCTCAACTTTCGCAACAATATTTTAAGTCAAAATTTTTTTGTTTCCAAAATGGGTTAAACGTTGTAGATAGGGGTATTTGGACATGCTGAATCGATTGGTGAAATCCGTTTCTCGATAGCATATCTGCAACACGTTTAAATGGGGTCTGAAAAAATTAGTTGCAGTCAAACTTAGTAGGCTTTTCGTGAAAGTATTGCTATTTCGGCGATAATTACTTTATTTTCGTATTCTACGGGGTCAATTTAGTGGGTCTATACTATTTTTTGCAAATCAACGGATGTTGGATTTTTCATAAATTGCTAGACCTACTATTCTCAACTTTCGCAACAATATTTTAAGTCAAAATTTTTTTGTTTCTAAAATGGGTTAAACGTTGTAAAGAGGGGTATTTGGATATGCTGAATCGATTGGTGAAATCCGTTTCTCGATAGCATATCTGTAACACGTTTAAATGGGGTCTGAAAAAATTAGTTGCAGTCAAACTTAGTAGGCTTTTCGTGAAAGTATTGCTATTTCGGCGATAATTACTTTATTTTCGTATTCTACGGGGTCAATTTAGTGGGTCTATACTATTTTTTTGCAAATCAACGGATGTTGGATTTTTCATAAATTGCTAGACCTACTATTCTCAACTTTCGCAACAATATTTTAAGTCAAAATTTTTTTGTTTCTAAAATGGGTTAAACGTTGTAAAGAGGGGTATTTGGACATGCTGAATCGATTGGTGAAATCCGTTTCTCGATAGCATATCTGTAACACGTTTAAATGGGGTCTGAAAAAATTAGTTGCAGTCAAACTTAGTAGGCTTTTCGTGAAAGTATCGCTATTTCGGCGATAATTACTTTATTTTCGTATTCTACGGGGTCAATTTAGTGGGTCTACACTTTTTTTTTGCAAAAATCAACGGATGTTGGATTTTTCATAAATTGCTAGACCTACTATTCTCAACTTTCGCAACAATATTTTTAAGTCAAAATTTTTTTGTTTCCAAAATGGGTTAAACGTTGTAGATAGGGGTTTTTATGACATGCTGAATCGACTGGTAAAATCCGTTTCTTGATAGCATGTCTGTAACACGTTTTAATGGGGTCTGAAAAAACTAGTTGCAGTCAAACCTAGTAGGCTTTTCGTGAAAGTATCGCTATTTTGGCGATTATTACTTTATTTTCGTATTCTACGGGGTTGATTTAGTGGGTCTACACTATTTTTTTCCAAATCAACAGATGTTGAATTTTTCATAAATTGCTCGACTTACTATTCTCAACTTTCGCACCAATTTTTTAAGCCAAAAATTTTTAGCGTCCAAAATGGGTTAAACGTTGTAGATAGGGGTTTTTTGACATGCTGAATCGACTGGTGAAATCCGTTTCTCGATAGCATGTCTGTAAAACGTTTTTTGGAGTCTAAAAATATTAGTTGCAGTCAAACCTAGTAGGCTTTTCGTAAAAGTATTGCTATCTCGGCGATTATAACTTCATTTTCGTATTCTACTGGGTCGATTTAGTGGGTCTACACTATTTTTTTCCAAATCAACAGTCAAACCTAGTAGGCTTTTCGTGAAAGTATCGCTATTTCGGCGATTATTACTTCATTTTCGTATTCCACGGGGTCGATTTAGTGGGTCTACACTATTTTTTTTCAAATCAACAGATGGTGGAATTTTCATAAATTGCTCGACTTACTATTCTCAACATTCGCACCAATTTTTTAAGTCAAAAATTTTTTAGCTTCCAAAATGGGTTAAACGTTGTAGATAGGGGTTTTTATGACATGCTGAATCCACTGGAAAAATCCGTTTCTTGATAGCATGTCTGTAACACGTTTTATTGGGGTCTGAAAAAATTAGTTGCAGTCAAACCTAGTAGGCTTTTCTAGAAAGTATCGCTATTTCGGCGATTATTACTTCATTTTCGTATTCTACGGGGTCGATTTAGTGGGTCTATACTATTTTTTTTGCAAATCAACGGATGTTGGATTTTTCATAAATTGCTAGACCTCAACTTTCGCAACAATATTTTTAAGTCAAAAATTTTTTAGCGTCCAAAATGGGTTAAACTTTGTAGATAGGGGTTTTTTGACATGCTGAATCGACTGGTGAAATCCGTTTCTCGATAGCATGTCTGTAACACGTTTTATTGGAATCTGAAAAAATTAGTTGCAGTCAAACCTAGTAGGCTTTTCGTGAAAGTATCGCTATTTCGGCGATTATTACTTTATTTTTGTATTCTACAAGGTTGATTTAGTGGGTCTACACTATTTTTTTGGAAATCAACGGATGTTGGATTTTTCATAAATTGCTAGACCTACTATTCTCAACTTTCGCAACAATATTTTAAGTCAAAATTTTTTTGTTTCCAAAATGGGTTAAACGTTGTAGATAGGGGTATTTGGACATGCTGAATCGATTGGTGAAATCCGTTTCTCGATAGCATATCTGTAACACGTTTAAATGGGGTCTGAAAAAATTAGTTGCAGTCAAACTTAGTAGGCTTTTCGTGAAAGTATTGCTATTTCGGCGATAATTACTTTATTTTCGTATTCTACGGGGTCAATTTAGTGGGTCTATACTATTTTTTTGCAAATTAACGGATGTTGGATTTTTCATAAATTGCTAGACCTACTATTCTCAACTTTCGCAACAATATTTTAAGTCAAAATTTTTTTGTTTCCAAAATGGGTTAAACGTTGTAGAAAGGGGTATTTGGACATGCTGAATCGACTGGTGAAATCCGTTTCTCGATAGCATGTCTGTAACACGTTTTATTGGAATCTGAAAAAATTAGTTGCAGTCAAACCTAGTAGGCTTTTCGTGAAAGTATCGCTATTTCGGCGATTATTACTTCATTTTTGTATTCTACAAGGTTGATTTAGTGGGTCTACACTATTTTTTTGGAAATCAACGGATGTTGAATTTTTCATAAATTGCTCGACTTACTATTCTCAACTTTCGCACCAATTTTTTAAGCCAAAAATTTTTTAGCGTCCAAAATGGGTTAAACGTTGTAAATAGGGGTTTTTTGACATGCTGAATCAACTGGTGAAATCCGTTTCTCGATAGCATGTCTGTAACACGTTTTATTGGAATCTGAAAAAATTAGTTGCAGTCAAACCTAGTAGGCTTTTCGTGAAAGTATCGCTATTTCGGCGATTATTACTTCATTTTTGTATTCTACAAGGTTGATTTAGTGGGTCTACACTATTTTTTTGGAAATCAACGGATGTTGAATTTTTCATAAATTGCTCGACTTACTATTCTCAACTTTCGCACCAATTTTTTAAGCCAAAAATTTTTTAGCGTCCAAAATGGGTTAAACGTTGTAAATAGGGGTTTTTTGACATGCTGAATCGACTGGTGAAATCCGTTTCTCGATAGCATGTCTGTAACACGTTTTTTGGAGTCTGAAAAAATTAGTTGCAGTCAAACCTAGTAGGCTTTTCGTGAAAGTATCGCTATGTCGGCGTATATTACTTTATTTTTGTATTCTACAAGGTCGATTTAGTGGGTCTACACTTTTTTTTTGCAAAAATCAACGGATGTTGGATTTTTCATAAATTGCTAGACCTACTATTCTCAACTTTCGCAACAATATTTTTAAGTCAAAATTTTTTTGTTTCCAAAATGGGTTAAACGTTGTAGATAGGGGTTTTTATGACATGCTGAATCGACTGGTAAAATCCGTTTCTTGATAGCATGTCTGTAACACGTTTTAATGGGGTCTGAAAAAACTAGTTGCAGTCAAACCTAGTAGGCTTTTCGTGAAAGTATCGCTATTTCGGCGATTATTACTTCATTTTCGTATTCCACGGGGTTGATTTAGTGGGTCTACACCATTTTTTTCCAAATCGACAGATGTTGGATTTTTCATAAATTGCTCGACATACTATTCTCAACTTTCGCACCAATTTTTTGAGTCAAAAATTTTTTAGCGTCCAAAATGGGTTAAACGTTGTAGATAGGGGTTTTTTGACATGCTGAATCGACTGGTAAAATCCGTTTCTTAATAGCATATCTGTTACACGTTTAAATGGGGTCTGAAAAAATTAGTTGCAGTCAAACTTAGTAGGCTTTTCGTGAAAGTATCGCTATTTCGGCGATAATTACTTCATTTTCGTATTCTACGGGGTCGATTTAGTGGGTCTACACTATTTTTTTGCAAAAATCAACGGATGTTGGATTTTTCATAAATTGCTAGACCTACTATTCTCAACTTTCGCAACAATATTTTTAAGTCAAAATTTTTTTGGTTTCAAAATGGGTTAAACGTTGTAGATAGGGGTTTTTATGACATGCTGAATCGACTGGTAAAATCCGTTTCTTGATAGCATGTCTGTAACACGTTTTAATGGGGTCTGAAAAAATTAGTTGCAGTCAAACCTAGTAGGCTTTTCGTGAAAGTATCGCTATTTTGGCGATTATTACTTTATTTTCGTATTCTACGGGGTCGATTTAGTGGGTCTACACTATTTTTTTCCAAATCAACAGATGTTGAATTTTTCATAAATTGCTCGACTTACTATTCTCAACTTTCGCACCAATTTTTTAAGCCAAAAATTTTTTAGCGTCCAAAATGGGTTAAACGTTGTAGATAGGGGTTTTTTGACATGCTGAATCGACTGGTGAAATCCGTTTCTCGATAGCATGTCTGTAACACGTTTTTTGGAGTCTAAAAAAATTAGTTGCAGTCAAACCTAGTAGGCTTTTCGTAAAAGTATTGCTATCTTGGCGATTATAACTTTATTTTTGTATTCTACTGGGTCGATTTAGTGGGTCTACACTATTTTTCTCCAAATCAACAGTCAAACCTAGTAGGCTTTTCGTGAAAGTATCGCTATTTCGGCGATTATTACTTCATTTTCGTATTCCACGGGGTCGATTTAGTGGGTCTACACTATTTTTTTCCAAATCAACAGATGGTGGAATTTTCATAAATTGCTCGACTTACTATTCTCAACTTTCGCACCAATTTTTTAAGTCAAAATTTTTTAGCTTCCAAAATGGGTTAAACGTTGTAGATAGGGGTTTTTATGACATGCTGAATCCACTGGTAAAATCCGTTTCTTGATAGCATGTCTGTAACACGTTTTAATGGGGTCTAAAAAAATTAGTTGCAGTCAAATCTAGTAGGCTTTTCGTGAAAGTATCGCTATTTTGGCGATTATTACTTCATTTTCGTATTCTACGGGGTCGATTTAGTGGGTCTACACTATTTTTTTCCAAATCAACAGATGTTGAATTTTTCATAAATTGCTAGACCTCAACTTTCGCAACAATATTTTTAAGTCAAAAATTTTTTAGCTTCCAAAATGGGTTAAACTTTGTAGATAGGGGTTTTTTGACATGCTGAATCGACTGGTGAAATCCGTTTCTCGATAGCATGTCTGTAACACGTTTTATTGGAATCTGAAAAAATTAGTTGCAGTCAAACCTAGTAGGCTTTTCGTGAAAGTATCGCTATTTCATCGATTATTACTTTATTTTTGTATTCTACAAGGTTGATTTAGTGGGTCTACACTATTTTTTTGGAAATCAACGGATGTTGAATTTTTCATAAATTGCTCGACTTACTATTCTCAACTTTCGCACCAATTTTTTAAGCCAAAAATTTTTTAGCGTCCAAAATGGGTTAAACGTTGTAAATAGGGTTTTTTTGACATGCTGAATCGACTGGTAAAATCCGTTTCTCGATAGCATGTCTGTAACACGTTTTTTGGAGTCTGAAAAAATTAGTTGCAGTCAAACCTAGTAGGCTTTTCGTAAGAGTATCGCTATTTCGGCAAATATTACTTTATTTTTGTATTCTATAAGGTTAATTTAGTGGGTCTACACTATTTTTTTGCAAATCAACGGATGTTGGATTTTTCATAAATTGCTAGACCTACTATTCTCAACTTTCGCAACAATATTTTTAAGTCAAAATTTTTTTGTTTCCAAAATGGGTTAAACGTTGTAGATAGGGGTTTTTAGACATGCTGAATCGATTGGTGAAATCCGTTTCTTGATAGCATGTCTGTAACACGTTTTAATGGGGTCTGAAAAAATTAGTTGCAGTCAAACCTAGTAGGCTTTTCGTGAAAGTATCGCTATTTCGGCGATTAATACTTCATTTTCGTATTCTACGGGGTCGATTTAGTGGGTCTACACTATTTTTTTGCAAATCAACGGATGTTGGATTTTTCATAAATTGCTAGACCTCAACTTTCGCAACAATATTTTTAAGTCAAAGTTTTTTTGCGTCCAAAATGGGTTAAACGTTGTAGATAGGGGTTTTTTGACATGCTAAATCGACTGGTGAAATCCATTTCTCGATAGCATGTCTGTAACACGTTTTAATGGGGTCTGAAAAAATTAGTTGCAGTCAAACCTAGTAGGCTTTTCGTGAAAGTATCGCTATTTCGGCGATTATTACTTTATTTTTGTATTCTATAAGGTTGATTTAGTGGGTCTACACTATTTTTTTGCAAATCAACGGATGTTGGATTTTTCATAAATTGCTAGACCTACTATTCTCAACTTTCGCAACAATATTTTTAAGTCAAAATTTTTTTGTTTCCAAAATGGGTTAAACGTTGTAGATAGGGGTTTTTGGACATGCTGAATCGATTGGTGAAATCCGTTTCTTGATAGCATGTCTGTAACACGTTTTATTGGAGTCTGAAAAAATTAGTTGCAGTCAAACCTAGTAGGCTTTTCGTAAAAGTATCGCTATTTCGGCGATTATTACTTTATTTTTGTATTCTATAAGGTTGATTTAGTGGGTCTACACTATTTTTTTGCAAATCAACGGATGTTGGATTTTTCATAAATTGCTCGACTTACTATTCTCAACTTTCGCACCAATTTTTAAAGCCAAAAATTTTTTAGCGTCCAAAATGGGTTAAACGTTGTAAATAGGTTTTTTGACATGCTGAATCGACTGGTGAAATCCGTTTCTCGATAGCATGTCTGTAACACGTTTTATTGGAATCTGAAAAAATTAGTTGCAGTCAAACCTAGTAGGCTTTTCGTGAAAGTATCGCTATTTCGGCGATTATTACTTCATTTTTGTATTCTACAAGGTTGATTTAGTGGGTCTACACTATTTTTTTGGAAATCAACGGATGTTGAATTTTTCATAAATTGCTCGACTTACTATTCTCAACTTTCGCACCAATTTTTTAAGCCAAAAATTTTTTAGCGTCCAAAATGGGTTAAACGTTGTAAATAGGGGTATTTTGACATGCTGAATCAACTGGTGAAATCCGTTTCTCGATAGCATGTCTGTAACACGTTTTATTGGAATCTGAAAAAATTAGTTGCAGTCAAACCTAGTAGGCTTTTCGTGAAAGTATCGCTATTTCGGCGATTATTACTTCATTTTTGTATTCTACAAGGTTGATTTAGTGGGTCTACACTATTTTTTTTGGAAATCAACGGATGTTGAATTTTTATAAATTGCTCGACTTACTATTCTCAACTTTCGCACCAATTTTTTAAGCCAAAAATTTTTTAGCGTCCAAAATGGGTTAAACGTTGTAGATAGGGGTTTTTTGACATGCTGAATCGACTGGTGAAATCCATTTCTCGATAGCATGTCTGTAACACGTTTTATTGGAGTCTGAAAAAATTAGTTGCAGTCAAACCTAGTAGGCTTTTCGTGAAAGTATCGCTATGTCGGCGTATATTACTTTATTTTTGTATTCTACAAGGTCGATTTAGTGGGTCTACACTTTTTTTTTGCAAAAATCAACGGATGTTGGATTTTTCATAAATTGCTAGACCTACTATTCTCAACTTTCGCAACAATATTTTTAAGTCAAAATTTTTTTGTTTCCAAAATGGGTTAAACGTTGTAGATAGGGGTTTTTATGACATGCTGAATCGACTGGTAAAATCCGTTTCTTGATAGCATGTCTGTAACACGTTTTAATGGGGTCTGAAAAAACTAGTTGCAGTCAAACCTAGTAGGCTTTTCGTGAAAGTATCGCTATTTCGGCGATTATTACTTCATTTTCGTATTCCACGGGGTTGATTTAGTGGGTCTACACCATTTTTTTCCAAATCAACAGATGTTGGATTTTTCATAAATTGCTCGACATACTATTCTCAACTTTCGCACCAATTTTTTGAGTCAAAAATTTTTTAGCGTCCAAAATGGGTTAAACGTTGTAGATAGGGGTTTTTTGACATGCTGAATCGACTGGTAAAATCCGTTTCTTGATAGCATATCTGTTACACGTTTAAATGGGGTCTGAAAAAATTAGTTGCAGTCAAACTTAGTAGGCTTTTCGTGAAAGTATCGCTATTTCGGCGATAATTACTTCATTTTCGTATTCTACGGGGTCGATTTAGTGGGTCTACACTATTTTTTTGCAAAAATCAACGGATGTTGGATTTTTCATAAATTGCTAGACCTACTATTCTCAACTTTCGCAACAATATTTTTAAGTCAAAATTTTTTTGTTTTCAAAATGGGTTAAACGTTGTAGATAGGGGTTTTTATGACATGCTGAATCGACTGGTAAAATCCGTTTCTTGATAGCATGTCTGTAACACGTTTTAATGGGGTCTGAAAAAATTAGTTGCAGTCAAACCTAGTAGGCTTTTCGTGAAAGTATCGCTATTTTGGCGATTATTACTTTATTTTCGTATTCTACGGGGTCGATTTAGTGGGTCTACACTATTTTTTTCCAAATCAACAGATGTTGAATTTTTCATAAATTGCTCGACTTACTATTCTCAACTTTCGCACCAATTTTTTAAGCCAAAAATTTTTTAGCGTCCAAAATGGGTTAAACGTTGTAGATAGGGGTTTTTTGACATGCTGAATCGACTGGTGAAATCCGTTTCTCGATAGCATGTCTGTAACACGTTTTTTGGAGTCTAAAAAAATTAGTTGCAGTCAAACCTAGTAGGCTTTTCGTAAAAGTATTGCTATCTTGGCGATTATAACTTTATTTTTGTATTCTACTGGGTCGATTTAGTGGGTCTACACTATTTTTCTCCAAATCAACAGTCAAACCTAGTAGGCTTTTCGTGAAAGTATCGCTATTTCGGCGATTATTACTTCATTTTCGTATTCCACGGGGTCGATTTAGTGGGTCTACACTATTTTTTTCCAAATCAACAGATGGTGGAATTTTCATAAATTGCTCGACTTACTATTCTCAACTTTCGCACCAATTTTTTAAGTCAAAATTTTTTAGCTTCCAAAATGGGTTAAACGTTGTAGATAGGGGTTTTTATGACATGCTGAATCCACTGGTAAAATCCGTTTCTTGATAGCATGTCTGTAACACGTTTTAATGGGGTCTAAAAAAATTAGTTGCAGTCAAATCTAGTAGGCTTTTCGTGAAAGTATCGCTATTTTGGCGATTATTACTTCATTTTCGTATTCTACGGGGTCGATTTAGTGGGTCTACACTATTTTTTTCCAAATCAACAGATGTTGAATTTTTCATAAATTGCTAGACCTCAACTTTCGCAACAATATTTTTAAGTCAAAAATTTTTTAGCGTCCAAAATGGGTTAAACTTCGTAGATAGGGGTTTTTTGACATGCTGAATCGACTGGTAAAATCCGTTTCTCGGTAGCATGTCTGTAACACGTTTTATTGGAATCTGAAAAAATTAGTTGCAGTCAAACCTAGTAGGCTTTTCGTGAAAGTATCGCTATTTCATCGATTATTACTTTATTTTTGTATTCTACAAGGTTGATTTAGTGGGTCTACACTATTTTTTTGGAAATCAACGGATGTTGAATTTTTCATAAATTGCTCGACTTACTATTCTCAACTTTCGCACCAATTTTTTAAGCCAAAAATTTTTTAGCGTCCAAAATGGGTTAAACGTTGTAAATAGGGGTTTTTTGACATGCTGAATCGACTGGTAAAATCCGTTTCTCGATAGCATGTCTGTAACACGTTTTTTGGAGTCTGAAAAAATTAGTTGCAGTCAAACCTAGTAGGCTTTTCGTGAAAGTATCGCTATTTCGGCGAATATTACTTTATTTTTGTATTCTATAAGGTTGATTTAGTGGGTCTACACTATTTTTTTGCAAATCAACGGATGTTGGATTTTTCATAAATTGCTAGACCTACTATTCTCAACTTTGGCAACAATATTTTTAAGTCAAAATTTTTTTGTTTCCAAAATGGGTTAAACGTTGTAGATAGGGGTTTTTAGACATGCTGAATCGATTGGTGAAATCCGTTTCTTGATAGCATGTCTGTAACACGTTTTAATGGGGTCTGAAAAAATTAGTTGCAGTCAAACCTAGTAGGCTTTTCGTGAAAGTATCGCTATTTCGGCGATTAATACTTCATTTTCGTATTCTACGGGGTCGATTTAGTGGGTCTACACTATTTTTTTGCAAATCAACGGATGTTGGATTTTTCATAAATTGCTAGACCTCAACTTTCGCAACAATATTTTTAAGTCAAAGTTTTTTTGCGTCCAAAATGGGTTAAATGTTGTAGATAGGGGTTTTTTGACATGCTAAATCGACTGGTGAAATCCATTTCTCGATAGCATGTCTGTAACACGTTTTAATGGGGTCTGAAAAAATTAGTTGCAGTCAAACCTAGTAGGCTTTTCGTGAAAGTATCGCTATTTCGGCGATTATTACTTTATTTTTGTATTCTATAAGGTTGATTTAGTGGGTCTACACTATTTTTTTGCAAATCAACGGATGTTGGATTTTTCATAAATTGCTAGACCTACTATTCTCAACTTTCGCAACAATATTTTTAAGTCAAAATTTTTTTGTTTCCAAAATGGGTTAAACGTTGTAGATAGGGGTTTTTGGACATGCTGAATCGATTGGTGAAATCCGTTTCTTGATAGCATGTCTGTAACACGTTTTATTGGAGTCTGAAAAAATTAGTTGCAGTCAAACCTAGTAGGCTTTTCGTAAAAGTATCGCTATTTCGGCGATTAATACTTCATTTTCGTATTCTACGGGGTCGATTTAGTGGGTCTACTTTATTTTTTTGCAAAAATCAACGGATGTTGGATTTTTCATAAATTGCTAGACCTACTATTCTCAACTTTCGCAACAATATTTTTAAGTCAAAATTTTTTTGTTTTCAAAATGGGTTAAACGTTGTAGATAGGGGTTTTTATGACATGCTGAATCGACTGGTAATATCCGTTTCTTGATAGCATGTCTGTAACACGTTTTAATGGGGTCTGAAAAAATTAGTTGCAGTCAAACCTAGTAGGCTTTTCGTGAAAGTATCGCTATTTTGGCGATTATTACTTTATTTTCGTATTCTACGGGGTCGATTTAGTGGGTCTACACTTTTTTTTTCCAAATCAACAGATGTTGAATTTTTCATAAATTGCTCGACTTACTATTCTCAACTTTCGCAACAATATTTTTAAGTCAAAATTTTTTTGTTTCCAAAATGGGTTAAACGTTGTAGATAGGGGTTTTTGGACATGCTGAATCGATTGGTGAAATCCGTTTCTTGATAGCATATCTGTAACACGTTTTAATGGGGTCTGAAAAAATAGTTGCAGTCAAACCTAGTAGGCTTTTCGTGAAAGTATCGCTATTTCGGCGATTATTACTTTATTTTTGTATTCCACAAGGTTGATTTAGTGGGTCTACACTATTTTTTTGCAAATCAACGGATGTTGGATTTTTCATAAATTGCTAGACCTACTATTCTCAACTTTCGCAACAATATTTTTAAGTCAAATTTTTTTTGTTTCCAAAATGGGTTAAACGTTGTAGATAGGGGTTTTTAGACATGCTGAATCGATTGGTGAAATCCGTTTCTTGATAGCATGTCTGTAACACGTTTTATTGGAGTCTGAAAAAATTAGTTGCAGTCAAACCTAGTAGGCTTTTCGTAAAAGTATCGCTATTTCGGCGATTATTACTTTATTTTCGTATTCTACGGGGTCGATTTAGTGGGTCTACACTATTTTTTTCCTAATCAACAGATGTTGAATTTTTCATAAATTGCTCGACTTACTATTCTCAACTTTCGCACCAATTTTTTATGCCAAAAATTTTTTAGCGTCCAAAATGGGTTAAACGTTGTAGATAGGGGTTTTTTGACATGCTGAATCGACTGGTGAAATCCGTTTCTCGATAGCATGTCTGTAACACGTTTTTTGGAGTCTGAAAAAATTAGTTGCAGTCAAACCTAGTAGGCTTTTCGTGAAAGTATTGCTATTTCGGCGATTAATACTTCATTTTCGTATTCTACGGGGTCGATTTAGTGGGTCTACACTATTTTTCTCCAAATCAACAGTCAAACCTAGTAGGCTTTTCGTGAAAGTATCGCTATTTCAGCGATTATTACTTCATTTTCGTATTCCACGGGGTTGATTTAGTGGGTCTACACTATTTTTTTCCAAATCAACAGATGGTGGAATTTTCATAAATTGCTCGACTTACTATTCTCAACTTTCGCACCAATTTTTTAAGTCAAAATTTTTTAGCTTCCAAAATGGGTTAAACGTTGTAGATAGGGGTTTTAATGACATGCTGAATCCACTGGTAAAATCCGTTTCTTGATAGCATGTCTGTAACACGTTTTAATGGGGTCTGAAAAAATTAGTTGCAGTCAAATCTAGTAGGCTTTTCGTGAAAGTATTGCTATTTCGGCGATTAATACTTCATTTTCGTATTCTACGGGGTCGATTTAGTGGGTCTACACTATTTTTCTCCAAATCAACAGTCAAACCTAGTAGGCTTTTCGTGAAAGTATCGCTATTTCAGCGATTATTACTTCATTTTCGTATTCCACGGGGTCGATTTAGTGGGTCTACACTATTTTTTTCCAAATCAACAGATGGTGGAATTTTCATAAATTGCTCGACTTACTATTCTCAACTTTCGCACCAATTTTTTAAGTCAAAATTTTTTAGCTTCCAAAATGGGTTAAACGTTGTAGATAGGGGTTTTTATGACATGCTGAATCCACTGGTAAAATCCGTTTCTTGATAGCATGTCTGTAACACGTTTTAATGGGGTCTGAAAAAATTAGTTGCAGTCAAACCTAGTAGGCTTTTCGTGAAAGTATCGCTATTTCGGCGATTATTACTTTATTTTTGTATTCTATAAGGTTGATTTAGTGGGTCTACACTATTTTTTTGCAAATCAACGGATGTTGGATTTTTCATAAATTGCTAGACCTACTATTCTCAACTTTCGCAACAATATTTTTAAGTCAAAATTTTTTTGTTTCCAAAATGGGTTAAACGTTGTAGATAGGGGTTTTTGGACATGCTGAATCGATTGGTGAAATCCGTTTCTTGATAGCATGTCTGTAACACGTTTTATTGGAGTCTGAAAAAATTAGTTGCAGTCAAACCTAGTAGGCTTTTCGTAAAAGTATCGCTATTTCGGCGATTAATACTTCATTTTCGTATTCTACGGGGTCGATTTAGTGGGTCTACTTTATTTTTTTGCAAAAATCAACGGATGTTGGATTTTTCATAAATTGCTAGACCTACTATTCTCAACTTTCGCAACAATATTTTTAAGTCAAAATTTTTTTGTTTTCAAAATGGGTTAAACGTTGTAGATAGGGGTTTTTATGACATGCTGAATCGACTGGTAATATCCGTTTCTTGATAGCATGTCTGTAACACGTTTTAATGGGGTCTGAAAAAATTAGTTGCAGTCAAACCTAGTAGGCTTTTCGTGAAAGTATCGCTATTTTGGCGATTATTACTTTATTTTCGTATTCTACGGGGTCGATTTAGTGGGTCTACACTATTTTTTTTCAAATCAACAGATGTTGAATTTTTCATAAATTGCTCGACTTACTATTCTCAACTTTCGCAACAATATTTTTAAGTCAAAATTTTTTTGTTTCCAAAATGGGTTAAACGTTGTAGATAGGGGTTTTTAGACATGCTGAATCGATTGGTGAAATCCGTTTCTTGATAGCATGTCTGTAACACGTTTTATTGGAGTCTGAAAAAATTAGTTGCAGTCAAACCTAGTAGGCTTTTTGTAAAAGTATCGCTATTTCGGCGATTATTACTTTATTTTCGTATTCTACGGGGTCGATTTAGTGGGTCTACACTATTTTTTTCCAAATCAACAGATGTTGAATTTTTCATAAATTGCTCGACTTACTATTCTCAACTTTCGCACCAATTTTTTAAGCCAAAAATTTTTTAGCGTCCAAAATGGGTTAAACGTTGTAGATAGGGGTTTTTTGACATGCTGAATCGACTGGTGAAATCCGTTTCTCGATAGCATGTCTGTAACACGTTTTTTGGAGTCTGAAAAAATTAGTTGCAGTCAAACCTAGTAGGCTTTTCGTGAAAGTATCGCTATTTCGGCGATTAATACTTCATTTTCGTATTCTACGGGGTCGATTTAGTGGGTCTACACTATTTTTCTCCAAATCAACAGTCAAACCTAGTAGGCTTTTCGTGAAAGTATCGCTATTTCAGCGATTATTACTTCATTTTCGTATTCCACGGGGTCGATTTAGTGGGTCTACACTATTTTTTTCCAAATCAACAGATGGTGGAATTTTCATAAATTGCTCGACTTACTATTCTCAACTTTCGCACCAATTTTTTAAGTCAAAATTTTTTAGCTTCCAAAATGGGTTAAACGTTGTAGATAGGGGTTTTTATGACATGCTGAATCCACTGGTAAAATCCGTTTCTTGATAGCATGTCTGTAACACGTTTTAATGGGGTCTAAAAAAATTAGTTGCAGTCAAATCTAGTAGGCTTTTCGTGAAAGTATTGCTATTTCGGCGATTAATACTTCATTTTCGTATTCTACGGGGTCGATTTAGTGGGTCTACACTATTTTTCTCCAAATCAACAGTCAAACCTAGTAGGCTTTTCGTGAAAGTATCGCTATTTCAGCGATTATTACTTCATTTTCGTATTCCACGGGGTCGATTTAGTGGGTCTACACTATTTTTTTCCAAATCAACAGATGGTGGAATTTTCATAAATTGCTCGACTTACTATTCTCAACTTTCGCACCAATTTTTTAAGTCAAAATTTTTTAGCTTCCAAAATGGGTTAAACGTTGTAGATAGGGGTTTTTATGACATGCTGAATCCACTGGTAAAATCCGTTTCTTGATAGCATGTCTGTAACACGTTTTAATGGGGTCTAAAAAAATTAGTTGCAGTCAAATCTAGTAGGCTTTTCGTGAAAGTATCGCTATTTTGGCGATTATTACTTCATTTTCGTATTCTACGGGGTCGATTTAGTGGGTCTACACTATTTTTTTCCAAATCAACAGATGTTGAATTTTTCATAAATTGCTCGACTTACTATTCTCAACTTTCGCACCAATTTTTTAAGCCAAAAATTTTTTAGCGTCCAAAATGGGTTAAACGTTGTAAATAGGGGTTTTTTGACATGCTGAATCGACTGGTGAAATCCGTTTCTCGATAGCATGTCTGTAACACGTTTTTTGGAGTCTGAAAAAATTAGTTGCAGTCAAACCTAGTAGGCTTTTCGTGAAAGTATCGCTATTTCGGCGATTAATACTTCATTTTCGTATTCTACGGGGTCGATTTAGTAAGTCTACACTATTTTTTTGCAAATCAACGGATGTTGGATTTTTCATAAATTGCTAGACCTCAACTTTCGCAACAATATTTTTAAGTCAAAGTTTTTTTGCGTCCAAAATGGGTTAAACGTTGTAGATAGGGGTTTTTTGACATGCCAAATCCATTTCTCGATAACATGTCTGTAACACGTTTTAATGGGGTCTGAAAAAATTAGTTGCAGTCAAACCTAGTAGGCTTTTCGTGAAAGTATCGCTATTTCGGCGATTATTACTTTATTTTTGTATTCTATAAGGTTGATTTAGTGGGTCTACACTATTTTTTTGCAAATCAACGGATGTTGGATTTTTCATAAATTGCTAGACCTACTATTCTCAACTTTCGCAACAATATTCTTAAGTCAAAATTTTTTTGTTTCCAAAATGGGTTTAACGTTGTAGATAGGGGTTTTTGGACATGCTGAATCGATTGGTGAAATCTGTTTCTTGATAGCATGTCTGTAACACGTTTTAATGGGGTCTGAAAAAATTAGTTGCAGTCAAACCTAGTAGGCTTTTCGTGAAAGTATCCCTATTTCGGCGATTATTACTTCATTTTCGTATTCTACGGGGTCGATTTAGTGGGTCTACACTATTTTTTTGCAAATCAACGGATGTTGGATTTTTCATAAATTGCTAGACCTCAACTTTCGCAACAATATTTTTAAGTCAAAGTTTTTTTGCGTCCAAAATGGGTTAAACATTGTAGATAGGGGTTTTTTGACATGCTAAATCGACTGGTGAAATCCATTTCTCGATAGCATGTCTGTAACACGTTTTATTGGGGTCTGAAAAAATTAGTTGCAGTCAAACCTAGTAGGCTTTTCGTGAAAGTATCGCTATTTCGGCGATTATTACTTTATTTTTGTATTCTATAAGGTTGATTTAGTGGGTCTACACTATTTTTTTGCAAATCAACGGATGTTGGATTTTTCATAAATTGCTAGACCTACTATTCTCAACTTTCGCAACAATATTCTTAAGTCAAAATTTTTTTGTTTCCAAAATGGGTTAAACGTTGTAGATAGGGGTTTTTTGACATGCTAAATCGACTGGTGAAATCCATTTCTCGATAGCATGTCTGTAACACGTTTTATTGGGGTCTGAAAAAATTAGTTGCAGTCAAACCTAGTAGGCTTTTCGTGAAAGTATCGCAATTTGGGCGATTATTACTTCATTTTCGTATTCTGCGGGGTCAATTTAGTGGGTCTACACTATTTTTTTCCATATCAACAGATGTTGGATTTTTCATAAATTGCTCGACTTACTATTCTCAACTTTCGCACCAATTTTTGGAGTCAAAATTTTTTTGCTTTTAAAATGGGTTAAACGTTGTAGATAGGGGTTTTTTGACATGCTGAATCGACTGGTGAAATTCGTTTCTCGATAGCATGTCTGTAACACGTTTTATTGGGGTCTGAAAAAATTAGTTGCAGTCAAGCCTAGTAGGCTTTTCGTAAAAGTAACGCCATTTTGGCGATTATTACTTTATCTTCGTATTCTACGAGGTCGATTTAGTGGGTCTACACCATTTTTTTTCCAAATCAACAGATGTTGCATTTTTCATAAATTGCTCGACTTACTATTCTCAACTTTCGCACCAATTTTTGGAGTCAAAAATTTTTTAGCGTCCAAAATGGGTTAAACGTTGTAGATAGGGTTTTTTTGACATGCTGATTCGACTGGTGAAATCCGTTTCTCGATAGCATATCTGTAACACGTTTAAATGGGGTCTGAAAAAATTAGTTGCAGTCAAACTTAGCAGGCTTTTCGTGAAAGTATCGCTATTTCGGCGATAATTACTTTATTTTCGTATTCTACGGGGTCAATTTAGTGGGTCTACACTATTTTTTTGCAAATCAACGGATGTTGGATTTTTCATAAATTGCTAGACCTACTATTCTCAACTTTCGCAACAATATTTTCAAGTCAAAAATTTTTTAGCGTCCAAAATGGGTTAAACTTTGTAGATAGAGGTTTTTTGACATGCTGAATCGACTGGTGAAATCCGTTTCTTGATAGCATGTCTGTAACACGTTTTATTGGAGTCTGAAAAAATTAGTTGCAGTCAAACCTACTAGGCTTTTCGTGAAAGTATCGCTATTTCGGCGATTATTACTTTATTTTTGTATTCTACAAGGTTGATTTAGTGGGTCTACACTATTTTTTTGCAAATCAACGGATGTTGGATTTTTCATAAATTGCTAGACCTACTATTCTCAACTTTCGCAACGATATTTTAAGTCAAAATTTTTTGGTTTCCAAAATGGGTTAAACGTTGTAGATAGGGGTTTTTGGACATGCTGAATCGATTGGTAAAATCCGTTTCTTGATAGCATATCTGTAACACGTTTTAATGGGGTCTGAAAAAATTAGTTGCAGTCAAACCTAGTAGGCTTTTCGTGAAAGTATCGCTATTTCGGCGATTATTACTTTATTTTTGTATTCTATAAGGTTGATTTAGTGGGTCTACACTATTTTTTTGCAAATCAACGGATGTTGGATTTTTCATAAATTGCTAGACCTACTATTCTCAACTTTCGCAACAATATTTTTAAGTCAAAATTTTTTTGTTTCCAAAATGGGTTAAACGTTGTAGATAGGGGTTTTTTATGACATGCTGAATCGACTGGTAAAATCCGTTTCTTGATAGCATGTCTGTAACACGTTTTAATGGGGTCTGAAAAAATTAGTTGCAGTCAAACCTAGTAGGCTTTTCGTGAAAGTATCGCTATTTTGGCGATTATTACTTTATTTTCGTATTCTACGGGGTCGATTTAGTGGGTCTACACTATTTTTTTCCAAATCAACAGATGTTGAATTTTTCATAAATTGCTCGACTTACTATTCTCAACTTTCGCACCAATTTTTTAAGCCAAAATTTTTTTTGCGTCCAAAATGGGCTAAACGTTGTAGATGGGGGTTTTTGACATGCTGAATCGACTGGTGAAATCCGTTTCTCGATAGCATATCTGTAACACGTTTAAATGGGGTCTGAAAAAATTAGTTGCAGTCAAACCTAGTAGGCTTTTCGTAAAAGTATTGCTATCCCGGCATTTATAACTTTATTTTCGTATTCTACGGGGTCGATTTTGTGGGTCTACACTATTTTTTTCCAAATCAACAGTCAAACCTAGTAGGCTTTTCAAGAAAGTATCGCTATTTTGACGATTATTACTTCATTTTCGTATTTCACGGGGTCGATTTAGTGGGTCTACACTATTTTTTTTCAAATCAACAGATGTTGGATTTTTCATAAATTGCTCGACTTACTATTCTCAACTTTCGCACCAATTTTTTAAGTCAAAAATTTTTTAGCGTCCAAAATGGGTTAAACATTGTAGATAGGTTTTTTTTGACATTCTAAAACGACTGGTGAAATCCGTTTCTTGATAGCATGTCTGTAACACGTTTAAATGGGGTCTGAAAAAATTAGTTGCAATCAAACCTAGTAGGCTTTTCGTGAAAGTATCGCTATTTCGGCAATTATTACTTTATTTTCGTATTCTACGGGGTCGATTTAGTGGGTCTACACATTTTTTTTGTAAATCAACGGATGTTGGATTTTTCATAAATTGCTAGACCTACTATTCTCAACTTTTGCAACAATATTTTCAAGTCAAAATTTTTTGCGTCCAAAATGAGTTAAACGTTAAAATGTTGAATCTGGAACCGTTGGCGAAAATGATACCGAAAACCGTTTACACTACCACTACACCAACACACAGTGACAAAGCAAATACTATGGTTTAAATTTTGCCAAAATTCTTAATTAGGTTATGCGTGATAAATATAGTGTAGAACCATTAGATCAAACATGTTGAATAGGAAAATTATGTTATAATGTCAAATCTTTTCATAATTCCCATCAAAATTGACTTCCTTCGAGTTTCGCTGTACTACTTTAACTTCAATAGATTCCCAACCAAATTTCTCTATTTACGAACAAACTGCATCAATCGATTCAGCGTCTTTAAAAACCCTTTTACCCATATTTTCAAGTGTTTTTGACGACAAAAATTTTTTACTTAACACAGTGACAAAGCAAATACTATGGTTTAAATTTTGCTAAAATTCTTAATTAGGTTATGCGTGATAAATTTAGTGTAGAACCATTAGATCAAACATGTTTAATAGGAAAATAAAGCTATAATGTCAAATCTCTTCATAATTCCCATTAAAATTGACTTCCTTCGAGTTTCGATGTACTACTTCAACTTCAATAGATTCCCAACCAAATTTTTTTATTTACGAACAAACTGCATCAATCGATTCAG
The DNA here is from genome assembly GCA_035357415.1 of Ophraella communa. Lineage (NCBI taxonomy): Eukaryota > Metazoa > Arthropoda > Insecta > Coleoptera > Chrysomelidae > Ophraella > Ophraella communa. The sequence continues at coordinate 24,144,394 of CM068994.1, read as the reverse complement.
CGTCTTTAAAAACCCTTTTACTTATATATTCAAGTGTTTTTGACGACAAAAATTTTTTACTTAACACAGTGACAAAGCAAATACTATGGTATAAATTTTGCTAAAATTCTTAATTAGGTTATGCGTGATAAATATAGTGTAGAACCATTAGATCAAACATGTTAAATAGGAAAAAATCGTTATAATGTCAAATCTCCTAATAATTCCCATCAAAATTGACTTCCTTTGAGTTTCGCTGTACTACTTCAACTTCAATAGATTCCCAACCAAATTTCTATATTAACGAACAAACTGCATCAATCGATTCAGCGTCTTTAAAAACCCTTTTAGCCATATTTTCAAGTGTTTTTGACAAAAAAAAATTTTTACTTAACACAGTGACAAAGCAAATACTATGGTTTAAATTTTGCTAAAATTCTTAATTAGGTTATGCGTGATAAATTTAGTGTAGAACCATTAAATCAAACATGTTTAATAGGAAAATAAAGCTATAATGCCAAATCTCTTTATAATTCCCATCAAAATTGACTTCCTTCGAGTTTCGCTGTACTACTTCAACTTCAATAGATTCCCAACCAAATTTCTCTATTTACGAACAAACTGCATCAATCGATTCAGCGTCTTTAAAAACACTTTTACTTATAATTTCAAGTGTTTTGCACCACAAAAATTTTTTACTTAACACAGTGACAAAGCAATTACTATGGTTTAAATTTTGCTAAAATTCTTAATTAGGTTATGCTTGATAAATTTAGTGTAGAACCATTAGATCAAACATGTTTAATAGGAAAATAAAGCTATAATGCCAAATCTCTTTATAATTCCCATCAAAATTGACTTCCTTCGAGTTTCGCTGTACTACTTCAACTTCAATAGATTCCCAACCAAATTTCTCTATTTACGAACATACTGCATCAATCGATTCAGCGTCTGTAAAAACCCTTTTACCCATAATTTCAAGTGTTTTTGACGACAAAAATTTTTTACTTAACACAGTGATAAAGCAAATACTATGGTTTAAATTTTACTAAAATTCTTAATTAGCTTATGCGTGATAAATTTAGTGTAGAACCATCAGATCAAACATGTTTAATAGGAAAATAAAGCTATAATGCCAAATCTCTTCATAATTCCCATCAAAATTGACTTCCTTCGAGTTTCGCTGTACTACTTCAACTTCAATAGATTCCCAACCAAATTTCTCTATTTACGAATAAACTGCATTAATCGATTCAGCGTCTTTAAAAACACTTTTACTTATAATTTCAAGTGTTTTTGACCACAAAAATTTTTTACTTAACACAGTGACAAAGCAATTACTATGGTTTAAATTTTGCTAAAATTCTTAATTAGGTTATGCGTGATAAATTTAGTGTAGAACCATTAGATCAAACATGTTTAATAGGAAAATAAAGCTATAATGCCAAATCTCTTTATAATTCCCATCAAAATTGACGTCCTTCGAGTTTCGCTGTACTACTTCAACTTCAATAGATTCCCAACCAAATTTCTCTATTTACGAACGTACTGCATCAATCGATTCAGCGTCTTTAAAAACCCTTTTACCCATATTTTCAAGTGTTTTTGACGACAAAAATTTTTTACTTAACACAGTGATAAAGCAAATACTATGGTTTAAATTTTACTAAAATTCTTAATTAGCTTATGCGTGATAAATTTAGTGTAGAACCATCAGATCAAACATGTTTAATAGGAAAATAAAGCTATAATGCCAAATCTCTTCATAATTCCCATCAAAATTGACTTCCTTCGAGTTTCGCTGTACTACTTCAACTTCAATAGATTCCCAACCAAATTTCTCTATTTACGAATAAACTGCATTAATCGATTCAGCGTCTTTAAAAACACTTTTACTTATAATTTCAAGTGTTTTTGACCACAAAAATTTTTTACTTAACACAGTGACAAAGCAAATACTATGGTTTAAATTTTGCTAAAATTCTTAATTAGGTTATGCGTGATAAATTTAGTGTAGAACCATTAGATCAAACATGTTTAATAGGAAAATAAAGCTATAATGCCAAATCTCTTTATAATTCCCATCAAAATTGACTTCCTTCGAGTTTCGCTGTACTACTTCAACTTCAATAGATTCCCAACCAAATTTCTCTATTTACGAACATACTGCATCAATCGATTCAGCGTCTGTAAAAACCCTTTTACCCATAATTTCAAGTGTTTTTGACGACAAAAATTTTTTACTTAACACAGTGATAAAGCAAATACTATGGTTTAAATTTTACTAAAATTCTTAATTAGCTTATGCGTGATAAATTTAGTGTAGAACCATCAGATCAAACATGTTTAATAGGAAAATAAAGCTATAATGCCAAATCTCTTTATAATTCCCATCAAAATTGACGTCCTTCGAGTTTCGCTGTACTACTTCAACTTCAATAGATTCCCAACCAAATTTCTCTATTTACGAACAAACTGCATTAATCGATTCAGCGTCTTTAAAAACACTTTTACTTATAATTTCAAGTGTTTTTGACCACAAAAATTTTTTACTTAACACAGTGACAAAGCAAATACTATGGTTTAAATTTTGCTAAAATTCTTAATTAGGTTATGCGTGATAAATTTAGTGTAGAACCATTAGATCAAACATGTTTAATAGGAAAATAAAGCTATAATGCCAAATCTCTTTATAATTCCCATCAAAATTGACGTCCTTCGAGTTTCGCTGTACTACTTCAACTTCAATAGATTCCCAACCAAATTTCTCTATTTACGAACATACTGCATCAATCGATTCAGCGTCTGTAAAAACCCTTTTACCCATAATTTCAAGTGCTTTGGACGACAAAAATTTTTTACTTAACACAGTGACAAAGCAAATACTATGGTTTAAATTTTGCTAAAATTCTTAATTAGCTTATGCGTGATAAATTTAGTGTAGAACCATTAGATCAAACATGTTTAATAGGAAAATAAAGCTATAATGCCAAATCTCTTTATAATTCCCATCAAAATTGACGTCCTTCGAGTTTCGCTGTACTACTTCAACTTCAATAGATTCCCAACCAAATTTCTCTATTTACGAACATACTGCATCAATCGATTCAGCGTCTTTAAAAACACTTTTACTTATAATTTCAAGTGTTTTTGACCACAAAAATTTTTTACTTAACACAGTGACAAAGCAAATACTATGGTTTAAATTTTGCTAAAATTCTTAATTAGCTTATGCGTGATAAATTTAGTGTAGAACCATCAGATCAAACATGTTTAATAGGAAAATAAAGCTATAATGCCAAATCTCTTCATAATTCCCATCAAAATTGACTTCCTTCGAGTTTCGCTGTACTACTTCAACTTCAATAGATTCCCAACCAAATTTCTCTATTTACGAACATACTGCATCAATCGATTCAGCGTCTTTAAAAACCCTTTTACCCATATTTTCAAGTGTTTTTGACGACAAAAATTTTTTACTTAACACAGTGATAAAGCAAATACTATGGTTTAAATTTTACTAAAATTCTTAATTAGCTTATGCGTGATAAATTTAGTGTAGAACCATCAGATCAAACATGTTTAATAGGAAAATAAAGCTATAATGCCAAATCTCTTTATAATTCCCATCAAAATTGACGTCCTTCGAGTTTCGCTGTACTACTTCAACTTCAATAGATTCCCAACCAAATTTCTCTATTTACGAATAAACTGCATTAATCGATTCAGCGTCTTTAAAAACACTTTTACTTATAATTTCAAGTGTTTTTGACCACAAAAATTTTTTACTTAACACAGTGACAAAGCAAATACTATGGTTTAAATTTTGCTAAAATTCTTAATTAGGTTATGCGTGATAAATTTAGTGTAGAACCATCAGATCAAACATGTTTAATAGGAAAATAAAGCTATAATGCCAAATCTCTTCATAATTCCCATCAAAATTGACTTCCTTCGAGTTTCGCTGTACTACTTCAACTTCAATAGATTCCCAACCAAATTTCTCTATTTACGAATAAACTGCATTAATCGATTCAGCGTCTTTAAAAACACTTTTACTTATAATTTCAAGTGTTTTTGACCACAAAAATTTTTTACTTAACACAGTGACAAAGCAATTACTATGGTTTAAATTTTGCTAAAATTCTTAATTAGGTTATGCTTGATAAATTTAGTGTAGAACCATTAGATCAAACATGTTTAATAGGAAAATAAAGCTATAATGCCAAATCTCTTTATAATTCCCATCAAAATTGACGTCCTTCGAGTTTCGCTGTACTACTTCAACTTCAATAGATTCCCAACCAAATTTCTCTATTTACGAACATACTGCATCAATCGATTCAGCGTCTTTAAAAACACTTTTACTTATAATTTCAAGTGTTTTTGACCACAAAAATTTTTTACTTAACACAGTGACAAAGCAAATACTATGGTTTAAATTTTGCTAAAATTCTTAATTAGGTTATGCGTGATAAATTTAGTGTAGAACCATCAGATCAAACATGTTTAATAGGAAAATAAAGCTATAATGCCAAATCTCTTTATAATTCCCATCAAAATTGACGTCCTTCGAGTTTCGCTGTACTACTTCAACTTCAATAGATTCCCAACCAAATTTCTCTATTTACGAATAAACTGCATTAATCGATTCAGCGTCTTTAAAAACACTTTTACTTATAATTTCAAGTGTTTTTGACCACAAAAATTTTTTACTTAACACAGTGACAAAGCAAATACTATGGTTTAAATTTTGCTAAAATTCTTAATTAGGTTATGCGTGATAAATTTAGTGTAGAACCATCAGATCAAACATGTTTAATAGGAAAATAAAGCTATAATGCCAAATCTCTTTATAATTCCCATCAAAATTGACGTCCTTCGAGTTTCGCTGTACTACTTCAACTTCAATAGATTCCCAACCAAATTTCTCTATTTACGAATAAACTGCATTAATCGATTCAGCGTCTTTAAAAACACTTTTACTTATAATTTCAAGTGTTTTTGACCACAAAAATTTTTTACTTAACACAGTGACAAAGCAAATACTATGGTTTAAATTTTGCTAAAATTCTTAATTAGGTTATGCGTGATAAATTTAGTGTAGAACCATCAGATCAAACATGTTTAATAGGAAAATAAAGCTATAATGCCAAATCTCTTTATAATTCCCATCAAAATTGACGTCCTTCGAGTTTCGCTGTACTACTTCAACTTCAATAGATTCCCAACCAAATTTCTCTATTTACGAACATACTGCATCAATCGATTCAGCGTCTGTAAAAACCCTTTTACCCATAATTTCAAGTGCTTTGGACGACAAAAATTTTTTACTTAACACAGTGACAAAGCAAATACTATGGTTTAAATTTTGCTAAAATTCTTAATTAGCTTATGCGTGATAAATTTAGTGTAGAACCATCAGATCAAACATGTTTAATAGGAAAATAAAGCTATAATGCCAAATCTCTTTATAATTCCCATCAAAATTGACGTCCTTCGAGTTTCGCTGTACTACTTCAACTTCAATAGATTCCCAACCAAATTTCTCTATTTACGAACATACTGCATCAATCGATTCAGCGTCTTTAAAAACACTTTTACTTATAATTTCAAGTGTTTTTGACCACAAAAATTTTTTACTTAACACAGTGACAAAGCAAATACTATGGTTTAAATTTTGCTAAAATTCTTAATTAGGTTATGCGTGATAAATTTAGTGTAGAACCATCAGATCAAACATGTTTAATAGGAAAATAAAGCTATAATGCCAAATCTCTTTATAATTCCCATCAAAATTGACTTCCTTCGAGTTTCGCTGTACTACTTCAACTTCAATAGATTCCCAACCAAATTTCTCTATTTACGAACAAACTGCATCAATCGATTCAGCGTCTGTAAAAACCCTTTTACCCATAATTTCAAGTGTTTTTGACGACAAAAATTTTTTACTTAACACAGTGACAAAGCAAATACTATGGTTTAAATTTTGCTAAAATTCTTAATTAGGTTATGCGTGATAAATTTAGTGTAGAACCATCAGATCAAACATGTTTAATAGGAAAATAAAGCTATAATGCCAAATCTCTTTATAATTCCCATCAAAATTGACGTCCTTCGAGTTTCGCTGTACTACTTCAACTTCAATAGATTCCCAACCAAATTTCTCTATTTACGAATAAACTGCATTAATCGATTCAGCGTCTTTAAAAACACTTTTACTTATAATTTCAAGTGTTTTTGACCACAAAAATTTTTTACTTAACACAGTGACAAAGCAAATACTATGGTTTAAATTTTGCTAAAATTCTTAATTAGGTTATGCGTGATAAATTTAGTGTAGAACCATCAGATCAAACATGTTTAATAGGAAAATAAAGCTATAATGCCAAATCTCTTCATAATTCCCATCAAAATTGACTTCCTTCGAGTTTCGCTGTACTACTTCAACTTCAATAGATTCCCAACCAAATTTCTCTATTTACGAATAAACTGCATTAATCGATTCAGCGTCTTTAAAAACACTTTTACTTATAATTTCAAGTGTTTTTGACCACAAAAATTTTTACTTAACACAGTGACAAAGCAAATACTATGGTTTAAATTTTGCTAAAATTCTTAATTAGGTTATGCGTGATAAATTTAGTGTAGAACCATTAGATCAAACATGTTTAATAGGAAAATAAAGCTATAATGCCAAATCTCTTTATAATTCCCATCAAAATTGACGTCCTTCGAGTTTCGCTGTACTACTTCAACTTCAATAGATTCCCAACCAAATTTCTCTATTTACGAATAAACTGCATTAATCGATTCAGCGTCTTTAAAAACACTTTTACTTATAATTTCAAGTGTTTTTGACCACAAAAATTTTTTACTTAACACAGTGACAAAGCAAATACTATGGTTTAAATTTTGCTAAAATTCTTAATTAGGTTATGCGTGATAAATTTAGTGTAGAACCATCAGATCAAACATGTTTAATAGGAAAATAAAGCTATAATGCCAAATCTCTTTATAATTCCCATCAAAATTGACGTCCTTCGAGTTTCGCTGTACTACTTCAACTTCAATAGATTCCCAACCAAATTTCTCTATTTACGAATAAACTGCATTAATCGATTCAGCGTCTTTAAAAACACTTTTACTTATAATTTCAAGTGTTTTTGACCACAAAAATTTTTTACTTAACACAGTGACAAAGCAAATACTATGGTTTAAATTTTGCTAAAATTCTTAATTAGGTTATGCGTGATAAATTTAGTGTAGAACCATCAGATCAAACATGTTTAATAGGAAAATAAAGCTATAATGCCAAATCTCTTTATAATTCCCATCAAAATTGACGTCCTTCGAGTTTCGCTGTACTACTTCAACTTCAATAGATTCCCAACCAAATTTCTCTATTTACGAACGTACTGCATCAATCGATTCAGCGTCTTTAAAAACCCTTTTACCCATATTTTCAAGTGTTTTTGACGACAAAAATTTTTTACTTAACACAGTGATAAAGCAAATACTATGGTTTAAATTTTACTAAAATTCTTAATTAGCTTATGCGTGATAAATTTAGTGTAGAACCATCAGATCAAACATGTTTAATAGGAAAATAAAGCTATAATGCCAAATCTCTTTATAATTCCCATCAAAATTGACTTCCTTCGAGTTTCGCTGTACTACTTCAACTTCAATAGATTCCCAACCAAATTTCTCTATTTACGAACATACTGCATCAATCGATTCAGCGTCTTTAAAAACCCTTTTACCCATATTTTCAAGTGTTTTTGACGACAAAAATTTTTTACTTAACACAGTGACAAAGCAAATACTATGGTTTAAATTTTGCTAAAATTCTTAATTAGCTTATGCGTGATAAATTTAGTGTAGAACCATCAGATCAAACATGTTTAATAGGAAAATAAAGCTATAATGCCAAATCTCTTTATAATTCCCATCAAAATTGACTTCCTTCGAGTTTCGCTGTACTACTTCAACTTCAATAGATTCCCAACCAAATTTCTCTATTTACGAATAAACTGCATTAATCGATTCAGCGTCTTTAAAAACACTTTTACTTATAATTTCAAGTGTTTTTGACCACAAAAATTTTTTACTTAACACAGTGACAAAGCAAATACTATGGTTTAAATTTTGCTAAAATTCTTAATTAGGTTATGCGTGATAAATTTAGTGTAGAACCATCAGATCAAACATGTTTAATAGGAAAATAAAGCTATAATGCCAAATCTCTTTATAATTCCCATCAAAATTGACTTCCTTCGAGTTTCGCTGTACTACTTCAACTTCAATAGATTCCCAACCAAATTTCTCTATTTACGAACATACTGCATCAATCGATTCAGCGTCTTTAAAAACCCTTTTACCCATATTTTCAAGTGTTTTTGACCACAAAAATTTTTTACTTAACACAGTGACAAAGCAAATACTATGGTTTAAATTTTGCTAAAATTCTTAATTAGGTTATGCGTGATAAATTTAGTGTAGAACCATCAGATCAAACATGTTTAATAGGAAAATAAAGCTATAATGCCAAATCTCTTTATAATTCCCATCAAAATTGACGTCCTTCGAGTTTCGCTGTACTACTTCAACTTCAATAGATTCCCAACCAAATTTCTCTATTTACGAACATACTGCATTAATCGATTCAGCGTCTTTAAAAACCCTTTTACCCATAATTTCAAGTGTTTTTGACGACAAAAATTTTTTACTTAACACAGTGACAAAGCAAATACTATGGTTTAAATTTTACTAAAATTCTTAATTAGCTTATGCGTGATAAATTTAGTGTAGAACCATCAGATCAAACATGTTTAATAGGAAAATAAAGCTATAATGCCAAATCTCTTTATAATTCCCATCAAAATTGACGTCCTTCGAGTTTCGCTGTACTACTTCAACTTCAATAGATTCCCAACCAAATTTCTCTATTTACGAATAAACTGCATTAATCGATTCAGCGTCTTTAAAAACACTTTTACTTATAATTTCAAGTGTTTTTGACCACAAAAATTTTTTACTTAACACAGTGACAAAGCAAATACTATGGTTTAAATTTTGCTAAAATTCTTAATTAGGTTATGCGTGATAAATTTAGTGTAGAACCATCAGATCAAACATGTTTAATAGGAAAATAAAGCTATAATGCCAAATCTCTTTATAATTCCCATCAAAATTGACTTCCTTCGAGTTTCGCTGTACTACTTCAACTTCAATAGATTCCCAACCAAATTTCTCTATTTACGAACATACTGCATCAATCGATTCAGCGTCTTTAAAAACCCTTTTACCCATAATTTCAAGTGTTTTTGACGACAAAAATTTTTTACTTAACACAGTGATAAAGCAAATACTATGGTTTAAATTTTACTAAAATTCTTAATTAGCTTATGCGTGATAAATTTAGTGTAGAACCATCAGATCAAACATGTTTAATAGGAAAATAAAGCTATAATGCCAAATCTCTTCATAATTCCCATCAAAATTGACTTCCTTCGAGTTTCGCTGTACTACTTCAACTTCAATAGATTCCCAACCAAATTTCTCTATTTACGAATAAACTGCATTAATCGATTCAGCGTCTTTAAAAACACTTTTACTTATAATTTCAAGTGTTTTTGACCACAAAAATTTTTTACTTAACACAGTGACAAAGCAAATACTATGGTTTAAATTTTGCTAAAATTCTTAATTAGGTTATGCGTGATAAATTTAGTGTAGAACCATTAGATCAAACATGTTTAATAGGAAAATAAAGCTATAATGCCAAATCTCTTTATAATTCCCATCAAAATTGACTTCCTTCGAGTTTCGCTGTACTACTTCAACTTCAATAGATTCCCAACCAAATTTCTCTATTTACGAATAAACTGCATTAATCGATTCAGCGTCTTTAAAAACACTTTTACTTATAATTTCAAGTGTTTTTGACCACAAAAATTTTTTACTTAACACAGTGACAAAGCAAATACTATGGTTTAAATTTTGCTAAAATTCTTAATTAGGTTATGCGTGATAAATTTAGTGTAGAACCATCAGATCAAACATGTTTAATAGGAAAATAAAGCTATAATGCCAAATCTCTTTATAATTCCCATCAAAATTGACGTCCTTCGAGTTTCGCTGTACTACTTCAACTTCAATAGATTCCCAACCAAATTTCTCTATTTACGAATAAACTGCATTAATCGATTCAGCGTCTTTAAAAACCCTTTTACCCATATTTTCAAGTGTTTTTGACGACAAAAATTTTTTACTTAACACAGTGACAAAGCAAATACTATGGTTTAAATTTTGCTAAAATTCTTAATTAGGTTATGCGTGATAAATTTAGTGTAGAACCATCAGATCAAACATGTTTAATAGGAAAATAAAGCTATAATGCCAAATCTCTTCATAATTCCCATCAAAATTGACTTCCTTCGAGTTTCGCTGTACTACTTCAACTTCAATAGATTCCCAACCAAATTTCTCTATTTACGAACATACTGCATCAATCGATTCAGCGTCTTTAAAAACCCTTTTACCCATATTTTCAAGTGTTTTTGACGACAAAAATTTTTTACTTAACACAGTGACAAAGCAAATACTATGGTTTAAATTTTACTAAAATTCTTAATTAGGTTATGCGTGATAAATTTAGTGTAGAACCATCAGATCAAACATGTTTAATAGGAAAATAAAGCTATAATGCCAAATCTCTTTATAATTCCCATCAAAATTGACGTCCTTCGAGTTTCGCTGTACTACTTCAACTTCAATAGATTCCCAACCAAATTTCTCTATTTACGAACAAACTGCATTAATCGATTCAGCGTCTTTAAAAACACTTTTACTTATAATTTCAAGTGTTTTTGACCACAAAAATTTTTTACTTAACACAGTGACAAAGCAAATACTATGGTTTAAATTTTGCTAAAATTCTTAATTAGGTTATGCGTGATAAATTTAGTGTAGAACCATCAGATCAAACATGTTTAATAGGAAAATAAAGCTATAATGCCAAATCTCTTTATAATTCCCATCAAAATTGACGTCCTTCGAGTTTCGCTGTACTACTTCAACTTCAATAGATTCCCAACCAAATTTCTCTATTTACGAACAAACTGCATCAATCGATTCAGCGTCTTTAAAAACACTTTTACCCATAATTTCAAGTGCTTTTGACGACAAAAATTTTTTACTTAACACAGTGACAAAGCAAATACTATGGTTTAAATTTTGCTAAAATTCTTAATTAGGTTATGCGTGATAAATTTAGTGTAGAACCATCAGATCAAACATGTTTAATAGGAAAATAAAGCTATAATGCCAAATCTCTTTATAATTCCCATCAAAATTGACGTCCTTCGAGTTTCGCTGTACTACTTCAACTTCAATAGATTCCCAACCAAATTTCTCTATTTACGAACATACTGCATCAATCGATTCAGCGTCTTTAAAAACCCTTTTACCCATATTTTCAAGTGTTTTTGACGACAAAAATTTTTTACTTAACACAGTGACAAAGCAAATACTATGGTTTAAATTTTGCTAAAATTCTTAATTAGGTTATGCGTGATAAATTTAGTGTAGAACCATCAGATCAAACATGTTTAATAGGAAAATAAAGCTATAATGCCAAATCTCTTTATAATTCCCATCAAAATTGACTTCCTTCGAGTTTCGCTGTACTACTTCAACTTCAATAGATTCCCAACCAAATTTCTCTATTTACGAATAAACTGCATTAATCGATTCAGCGTCTTTAAAAACACTTTTACTTATAATTTCAAGTGTTTTTGACCACAAAAATTTTTTACTTAACACAGTGACAAAGCAAATACTATGGTTTAAATTTTGCTAAAATTCTTAATTAGGTTATGCGTGATAAATTTAGTGTAGAACCATTAGATCAAACATGTTTAATAGGAAAATAAAGCTATAATGCCAAATCTCTTTATAATTCCCATCAAAATTGACGTCCTTCGAGTTTCGCTGTACTACTTCAACTTCAATAGATTCCCAACCAAATTTCTCTATTTACGAACGTACTGCATCAATCGATTCAGCGTCTTTAAAAACACTTTTACTTATAATTTCAAGTGTTTTTGACGACAAAAATTTTTTACTTAACACAGTGACAAAGCAAATACTATGGTTTAAATTTTGCTAAAATTCTTAATTAGGTTATGCGTGATAAATTTAGTGTAGAACCATCAGATCAAACATGTTTAATAGGAAAATAAAGCTATAATGCCAAATCTCTTTATAATTCCCATCAAAATTGACGTCCTTCGAGTTTCGCTGTACTACTTCAACTTCAATAGATTCCCAACCAAATTTCTCTATTTACGAATAAACTGCATTAATCGATTCAGCGTCTTTAAAAACACTTTTACTTATAATTTCAAGTGTTTTTGACCACAAAAATTTTTTACTTAACACAGTGACAAAGCAAATACTATGGTTTAAATTTTGCTAAAATTCTTAATTAGGTTATGCGTGATAAATTTAGTGTAGAACCATCAGATCAAACATGTTTAATAGGAAAATAAAGCTATAATGCCAAATCTCTTTATAATTCCCATCAAAATTGACGTCCTTCGAGTTTCGCTGTACTACTTCAACTTCAATAGATTCCCAACCAAATTTCTCTATTTACGAATAAACTGCATTAATCGATTCAGCGTCTTTAAAAACACTTTTACTTATAATTTCAAATACTATGGTTTAAATTTTGCTAAAATTCTTAATTAGGTTATGCGTGATAAATTTAGTGTAGAACCATCAGATCAAACATGTTTAATAGGAAAATAAAGCTATAATGCCAAATCTCTTTATAATTCCCATCAAAATTGACGTCCTTCGAGTTTCGCTGTACTACTTCAACTTCAATAGATTCCCAACCAAATTTCTCTATTTACGAACATACTGCATCAATCGATTCAGCGTCTTTAAAAACCCTTTTACCCATATTTTCAAGTGTTTTTGACGACAAAAATTTTTTACTTAACACAGTGACAAAGCAAATACTATGGTTTAAATTTTGCTAAAATTCTTAATTAGGTTATGCGTGATAAATTTAGTGTAGAACCATCAGATCAAACATGTTTAATAGGAAAATAAAGCTATAATGCCAAATCTCTTTATAATTCCCATCAAAATTGACTTCCTTCGAGTTTCGCTGTACTACTTCAACTTCAATAGATTCCCAACCAAATTTCTCTATTTACGAACATACTGCATCAATCGATTCAGCGTCTTTAAAAACCCTTTTACCCATAATTTCAAGTGTTTTTGACGACAAAAATTTTTTACTTAACACAGTGATAAAGCAAATACTATGGTTTAAATTTTACTAAAATTCTTAATTAGCTTATGCGTGATAAATTTAGTGTAGAACCATCAGATCAAACATGTTTAATAGGAAAATAAAGCTATAATGCCAAATCTCTTCATAATTCCCATCAAAATTGACTTCCTTCGAGTTTCGCTGTACTACTTCAACTTCAATAGATTCCCAACCAAATTTCTCTATTTACGAATAAACTGCATTAATCGATTCAGCGTCTTTAAAAACACTTTTACTTATAATTTCAAGTGTTTTTGACCACAAAAATTTTTTACTTAACACAGTGACAAAGCAAATACTATGGTTTAAATTTTGCTAAAATTCTTAATTAGGTTATGCGTGATAAATTTAGTGTAGAACCATTAGATCAAACATGTTTAATAGGAAAATAAAGCTATAATGCCAAATCTCTTTATAATTCCCATCAAAATTGACTTCCTTCGAGTTTCGCTGTACTACTTCAACTTCAATAGATTCCCAACCAAATTTCTCTATTTACGAACATACTGCATCAATCGATTCAGCGTCTTTAAAAACCCTTTTACCCATAATTTCAAGTGTTTTTGACGACAAAAATTTTTTACTTAACACAGTGATAAAGCAAATACTATGGTTTAAATTTTACTAAAATTCTTAATTAGCTTATGCGTGATAAATTTAGTGTAGAACCATCAGATCAAACATGTTTAATAGGAAAATAAAGCTATAATGCCAAATCTCTTCATAATTCCCATCAAAATTGACTTCCTTCGAGTTTCGCTGTACTACTTCAACTTCAATAGATTCCCAACCAAATTTCTCTATTTACGAATAAACTGCATTAATCGATTCAGCGTCTTTAAAAACACTTTTACTTATAATTTCAAGTGTTTTTGACCACAAAAATTTTTTACTTAACACAGTGACAAAGCAAATACTATGGTTTAAATTTTGCTAAAATTCTTAATTAGGTTATGCGTGATAAATTTAGTGTAGAACCATCAGATCAAACATGTTTAATAGGAAAATAAAGCTATAATGCCAAATCTCTTTATAATTCCCATCAAAATTGACGTCCTTCGAGTTTCGCTGTACTACTTCAACTTCAATAGATTCCCAACCAAATTTCTCTATTTACGAACATACTGCATCAATCGATTCAGCGTCTTTAAAAACCCTTTTACCCATATTTTCAAGTGTTTTTGACGACAAAAAATTTTTACTTAACACAGTGATAAAGCAAATACTATGGTTTAAATTTTACTAAAATTCTTAATTAGCTTATGCGTGATAAATTTAGTGTAGAACCATCAGATCAAACATGTTTAATAGGAAAATAAAGCTATAATGCCAAATCTCTTTATAATTCCCATCAAAATTGACGTCCTTCGAGTTTCGCTGTACTACTTCAACTTCAATAGATTCCCAACCAAATTTCTCTATTTACGAACATACTGCATCAATCGATTCAGCGTCTTTAAAAACACTTTTACTTATAATTTCAAGTGTTTTTGACCACAAAAATTTTTTACTTAACACAGTGACAAAGCAAATACTATGGTTTAAATTTTGCTAAAATTCTTAATTAGGTTATGCGTGATAAATTTAGTGTAGAACCATCAGATCAAACATGTTTAATAGGAAAATAAAGCTATAATGCCAAATCTCTTTATAATTCCCATCAAAATTGACTTCCTTCGAGTTTCGCTGTACTACTTCAACTTCAATAGATTCCCAACCAAATTTCTCTATTTACGAACAAACTGCATCAATCGATTCAGCGTCTTTAAAAACACTTTTACCCATAATTTCAAGTGATTTTGACGACAAAAATTTTTTACTTAACACAGTGACAAAGCAAATACTATGGTTTAAATTTTGCTAAAATTCTTAATTAGGTTATGCGTGATAAATTTAGTGTAGAACCATCAGATCAAACATGTTTAATAGGAAAATAAAGCTATAATGCCAAATCTCTTTATAATTCCCATCAAAATTGACGTCCTTCGAGTTTCGCTGTACTACTTCAACTTCAATAGATTCCCAACCAAATTTCTCTATTTACGAACAAACTGCATCAATCGATTCAGCGTCTTTAAAAACACTTTTACTTATAATTTCAAGTGTTTTTGACCACAAAAATTTTTTACTTAACACAGTGACAAAGCAAATACTATGGTTTAAATTTTGCTAAAATTCTTAATTAGGTTATGCGTGATAAATTTAGTGTAGAACCATCAGATCAAACATGTTTAATAGGAAAATAAAGCTATAATGCCAAATCTCTTTATAATTCCCATCAAAATTGACTTCCTTCGAGTTTCGCTGTACTACTTCAACTTCAATAGATTCCCAACCAAATTTCTCTATTTACGAATAAACTGCATTAATCGATTCAGCGTCTTTAAAAACACTTTTACTTATAATTTCAAGTGTTTTTGACCACAAAAATTTTTTACTTAACACAGTGACAAAGCAAATACTATGGTTTAAATTTTGCTAAAATTCTTAATTAGGTTATGCGTGATAAATTTAGTGTAGAACCATTAGATCAAACATGTTTAATAGGAAAATAAAGCTATAATGCCAAATCTCTTTATAATTCCCATCAAAATTGACGTCCTTCGAGTTTCGCTGTACTACTTCAACTTCAATAGATTCCCAACCAAATTTCTCTATTTACGAATAAACTGCATCAATCGATTCAGCGTCTTTAAAAACACTTTTACTTATAATTTCAAGTGTTTTTGACCACAAAAATTTTTTACTTAACACAGTGACAAAGCAAATACTATGGTTTAAATTTTGCTAAAATTCTTAATTAGGTTATGCGTGATAAATTTAGTGTAGAACCATCAGATCAAACATGTTTAATAGGAAAATAAAGCTATAATGCCAAATCTCTTTATAATTCCCATCAAAATTGACGTCCTTCGAGTTTCGCTGTACTACTTCAACTTCAATAGATTCCCAACCAAATTTCTCTATTTACGAATAAACTGCATTAATCGATTCAGCGTCTTTAAAAACACTTTTACTTATAATTTCAAGTGTTTTTGACCACAAAAATTTTTTACTTAACACAGTGACAAAGCAAATACTATGGTTTAAATTTTGCTAAAATTCTTAATTAGGTTATGCGTGATAAATTTAGTGTAGAACCATCAGATCAAACATGTTTAATAGGAAAATAAAGCTATAATGCCAAATCTCTTTATAATTCCCATCAAAATTGACGTCCTTCGAGTTTCGCTGTACTACTTCAACTTCAATAGATTCCCAACCAAATTTCTCTATTTACGAATAAACTGCATTAATCGATTCAGCGTCTTTAAAAACACTTTTACTTATAATTTCAAGTGTTTTTGACCACAAAAATTTTTTACTTAACACAGTGACAAAGCAAATACTATGGTTTAAATTTTGCTAAAATTCTTAATTAGGTTATGCGTGATAAATTTAGTGTAGAACCATCAGATCAAACATGTTTAATAGGAAAATAAAGCTATAATGCCAAATCTCTTTATAATTCCCATCAAAATTGACGTCCTTCGAGTTTCGCTGTACTACTTCAACTTCAATAGATTCCCAACCAAATTTCTCTATTTACGAACATACTGCATCAATCGATTCAGCGTCTTTAAAAACCCTTTTACCCATAATTTCAAGTGTTTTTGACGACAAAAATTTTTTACTTAACACAGTGACAAAGCAAATACTATGGTTTAAATTTTACTAAAATTCTTAATTAGCTTATGCGTGATAAATTTAGTGTAGAACCATCAGATCAAACATGTTTAATAGGAAAATAAAGCTATAATGCCAAATCTCTTTATAATTCCCATCAAAATTGACTTCCTTCGAGTTTCGCTGTACTACTTCAACTTCAATAGATTCCCAACCAAATTTCTCTATTTACGAACATACTGCATCAATCGATTCAGCGTCTTTAAAAACCCTTTTACCCATATTTTCAAGTGTTTTTGACGACAAAAATTTTTTACTTAACACAGTGACAAAGCAAATACTATGGTTTAAATTTTGCTAAAATTCTTAATTAGGTTATGCGTGATAAATTTAGTGTAGAACCATCAGATCAAACATGTTTAATAGGAAAATAAAGCTATAATGCCAAATCTCTTTATAATTCCCATCAAAATTGACTTCCTTCGAGTTTCGCTGTACTACTTCAACTTCAATAGATTCCCAACCAAATTTCTCTATTTACGAATAAACTGCATTAATCGATTCAGCGTCTTTAAAAACACTTTTACTTATAATTTCAAGTGTTTTTGACCACAAAAATTTTTTACTTAACACAGTGACAAAGCAAATACTATGGTTTAAATTTTGCTAAAATTCTTAATTAGGTTATGCGTGATAAATTTAGTGTAGAACCATCAGATCAAACATGTTTAATAGGAAAATAAAGCTATAATGCCAAATCTCTTTATAATTCCCATCAAAATTGACGTCCTTCGAGTTTCGCTGTACTACTTCAACTTCAATAGATTCCCAACCAAATTTCTCTATTTACGAACATACTGCATCAATCGATTCAGCGTCTTTAAAAACCCTTTTACCCATAATTTCAAGTGTTTTTGACGACAAAAATTTTTTACTTAACACAGTGACAAAGCAAATACTATGGTTTAAATTTTACTAAAATTCTTAATTAGCTTATGCGTGATAAATTTAGTGTAGAACCATCAGATCAAACATGTTTAATAGGAAAATAAAGCTATAATGCCAAATCTCTTTATAATTCCCATCAAAATTGACTTCCTTCGAGTTTCGCTGTACTACTTCAACTTCAATAGATTCCCAACCAAATTTCTCTATTTACGAATAAACTGCATTAATCGATTCAGCGTCTTTAAAAACACTTTTACTTATAATTTCAAGTGTTTTTGACCACAAAAATTTTTTACTTAACACAGTGACAAAGCAAATACTATGGTTTAAATTTTGCTAAAATTCTTAATTAGGTTATGCGTGATAAATTTAGTGTAGAACCATCAGATCAAACATGTTTAATAGGAAAATAAAGCTATAATGCCAAATCTCTTTATAATTCCCATCAAAATTGACGTCCTTCGAGTTTCGCTGTACTACTTCAACTTCAATAGATTCCCAACCAAATTTCTCTATTTACGAACATACTGCATCAATCGATTCAGCGTCTTTAAAAACCCTTTTACCCATATTTTCAAGTGTTTTTGACGACAAAAATTTTTTACTTAACACAGTGATAAAGCAAATACTATGGTTTAAATTTTACTAAAATTCTTAATTAGGTTATGCGTGATAAATTTAGTGTAGAACCATCAGATCAAACATGTTTAATAGGAAAATAAAGCTATAATGCCAAATCTCTTTATAATTCCCATCAAAATTGACGTCCTTCGAGTTTCGCTGTACTACTTCAACTTCAATAGATTCCCAACCAAATTTCTCTATTTACGAATAAACTGCATTAATCGATTCAGCGTCTTTAAAAACACTTTTACTTATAATTTCAAGTGTTTTTGACCACAAAAATTTTTTACTTAACACAGTGACAAAGCAAATACTATGGTTTAAATTTTGCTAAAATTCTTAATTAGGTTATGCGTGATAAATTTAGTGTAGAACCATCAGATCAAACATGTTTAATAGGAAAATAAAGCTATAATGCCAAATCTCTTTATAATTCCCATCAAAATTGACGTCCTTCGAGTTTCGCTGTACTACTTCAACTTCAATAGATTCCCAACCAAATTTCTCTATTTACGAACGTACTGCATCAATCGATTCAGCGTCTTTAAAAACCCTTTTACCCATATTTTCAAGTGTTTTTGACGACAAAAATTTTTTACTTAACACAGTGACAAAGCAAATACTATGGTTTAAATTTTACTAAAATTCTTAATTAGGTTATGCGTGATAAATTTAGTGTAGAACCATCAGATCAAACATGTTTAATAGGAAAATAAAGCTATAATGCCAAATCTCTTTATAATTCCCATCAAAATTGACTTCCTTCGAGTTTCGCTGTACTACTTCAACTTCAATAGATTCCCAACCAAATTTCTCTATTTACGAATAAACTGCATTAATCGATTCAGCGTCTTTAAAAACACTTTTACTTATAATTTCAAGTGTTTTTGACCACAAAAATTTTTTACTTAACACAGTGACAAAGCAAATACTATGGTTTAAATTTTGCTAAAATTCTTAATTAGGTTATGCGTGATAAATTTAGTGTAGAACCATTAGATCAAACATGTTTAATAGGAAAATAAAGCTATAATGCCAAATCTCTTTATAATTCCCATCAAAATTGACGTCCTTCGAGTTTCGCTGTACTACTTCAACTTCAATAGATTCCCAACCAAATTTCTCTATTTACGAACATATACTGCATCAATCGATTCAGCGTCTTTAAAAACCCTTTTACTTATAATTTCAAGTGTTTTTGACCACAAAAATTTTTTACTTAACACAGTGACAAAGCAAATACTATGGTTTAAATTTTGCTAAAATTCTTAATTAGGTTATGCGTGATAAATTTAGTGTAGAACCATCAGATCAAACATGTTTAATAGGAAAATAAAGCTATAATGCCAAATCTCTTTATAATTCCCATCAAAATTGACGTCCTTCGAGTTTCGCTGTACTACTTCAACTTCAATAGATTCCCAACCAAATTTCTCTATTTACGAATAAACTGCATTAATCGATTCAGCGTCTTTAAAAACACTTTTACTTATAATTTCAAGTGTTTTTGACCACAAAAATTTTTTACTTAACACAGTGACAAAGCAAATACTATGGTTTAAATTTTGCTAAAATTCTTAATTAGGTTATGCGTGATAAATTTAGTGTAGAACCATCAGATCAAACATGTTTAATAGGAAAATAAAGCTATAATGCCAAATCTCTTTATAATTCCCATCAAAATTGACGTCCTTCGAGTTTCGCTGTACTACTTCAACTTCAATAGATTCCCAACCAAATTTCTCTATTTACGAACAAACTGCATCAATCGATTCAGCGTCTTTAAAAACCCTTTTACCCATATTTTCAAGTGTTTTTGACGACAAAAATTTTTTACTTAACACAGTGACAAAGCAAATACTATGGTTTAAATTTTGCTAAAATTCTTAATTAGGTTATGCGTGATAAATTTAGTGTAGAACCATCAGATCAAACATGTTTAATAGGAAAATAAAGCTATAATGCCAAATCTCTTTATAATTCCCATCAAAATTGACTTCCTTCGAGTTTCGCTGTACTACTTCAACTTCAATAGATTCCCAACCAAATTTCTCTATTTACGAACATACTGCATCAATCGATTCAGCGTCTTTAAAAACCCTTTTACCCATATTTTCAAGTGTTTTTGACGACAAAAATTTTTTACTTAACACAGTGACAAAGCAAATACTATGGTTTAAATTTTACTAAAATTCTTAATTAGGTTATGCGTGATAAATTTAGTGTAGAACCATCAGATCAAACATGTTTAATAGGAAAATAAAGCTATAATGCCAAATCTCTTCATAATTCCCATCAAAATTGACTTCCTTCGAGTTTCGCTGTACTACTTCAACTTCAATAGATTCCCAACCAAATTTCTCTATTTACGAATAAACTGCATTAATCGATTCAGCGTCTTTAAAAACACTTTTACTTATAATTTCAAGTGTTTTTGACCACAAAAATTTTTTACTTAACACAGTGACAAAGCAAATACTATGGTTTAAATTTTGCTAAAATTCTTAATTAGGTTATGCGTGATAAATTTAGTGTAGAACCATCAGATCAAACATGTTTAATAGGAAAATAAAGCTATAATGCCAAATCTCTTTATAATTCCCATCAAAATTGACTTCCTTCGAGTTTCGCTGTACTACTTCAACTTCAATAGATTCCCAACCAAATTTCTCTATTTACGAACATACTGCATCAATCGATTCAGCGTCTTTAAAAACCCTTTTACCCATATTTTCAAGTGTTTTTGACGACAAAAATTTTTTACTTAACACAGTGACAAAGCAAATACTATGGTTTAAATTTTACTAAAATTCTTAATTAGCTTATGCGTGATAAATTTAGTGTAGAACCATCAGATCAAACATGTTTAATAGGAAAATAAAGCTATAATGCCAAATCTCTTTATAATTCCCATCAAAATTGACTTCCTTCGAGTTTCGCTGTACTACTTCAACTTCAATAGATTCCCAACCAAATTTCTCTATTTACGAATAAACTGCATTAATCGATTCAGCGTCTTTAAAAACACTTTTACTTATAATTTCAAGTGTTTTTGACCACAAAAATTTTTTACTTAACACAGTGACAAAGCAAATACTATGGTTTAAATTTTGCTAAAATTCTTAATTAGGTTATGCGTGATAAATTTAGTGTAGAACCATCAGATCAAACATGTTTAATAGGAAAATAAAGCTATAATGCCAAATCTCTTTATAATTCCCATCAAAATTGACGTCCTTCGAGTTTCGCTGTACTACTTCAACTTCAATAGATTCCCAACCAAATTTCTCTATTTACGAACGTACTGCATCAATCGATTCAGCGTCTTTAAAAACCCTTTTACCCATATTTTCAAGTGTTTTTGACGACAAAAATTTTTTACTTAACACAGTGATAAAGCAAATACTATGGTTTAAATTTTACTAAAATTCTTAATTAGCTTATGCGTGATAAATTTAGTGTAGAACCATCAGATCAAACATGTTTAATAGGAAAATAAAGCTATAATGCCAAATCTCTTTATAATTCCCATCAAAATTGACTTCCTTCGAGTTTCGCTGTACTACTTCAACTTCAATAGATTCCCAACCAAATTTCTCTATTTACGAATAAACTGCATCAATCGATTCAGCGTCTTTAAAAACCCTTTTACTTATAATTTCAAGTGTTTTTGACCACAAAAATTTTTTACTTAACACAGTGACAAAGCAAATACTATGGTTTAAATTTTGCTAAAATTCTTAATTAGGTTATGCGTGATAAATTTAGTGTAGAACCATCAGATCAAACATGTTTAATAGGAAAATAAAGCTATAATGCCAAATCTCTTTATAATTCCCATCAAAATTGACGTCCTTCGAGTTTCGCTGTACTACTTCAACTTCAATAGATTCCCAACCAAATTTCTCTATTTACGAACAAACTGCATCAATCGATTCAGCGTCTTTAAAAACCCTTTTACCCATATTTTCAAGTGTTTTTGACGACAAAAATTTTTTACTTAACACAGTGACAAAGCAAATACTATGGTTTAAATTTTGCTAAAATTCTTAATTAGGTTATGCGTGATAAATTTAGTGTAGAACCATCAGATCAAACATGTTTAATAGGAAAATAAAGCTATAATGCCAAATCTCTTTATAATTCCCATCAAAATTGACGTCCTTCGAGTTTCGCTGTACTACTTCAACTTCAATAGATTCCCAACCAAATTTCTCTATTTACGAACATACTGCATTAATCGATTCAGCGTCTTTAAAAACACTTTTACTTATAATTTCAAGTGTTTTTGACCACAAAAATTTTTTACTTAACACAGTGACAAAGCAAATACTATGGTTTAAATTTTGCTAAAATTCTTAATTAGGTTATGCGTGATAAATTTAGTGTAGAACCATCAGATCAAACATGTTTAATAGGAAAATAAAGCTATAATGCCAAATCTCTTTATAATTCCCATCAAAATTGACGTCCTTCGAGTTTCGCTGTACTACTTCAACTTCAATAGATTCCCAACCAAATTTCTCTATTTACGAATAAACTGCATTAATCGATTCAGCGTCTTTAAAAACACTTTTACTTATAATTTCAAGTGTTTTTGACCACAAAAATTTTTTACTTAACACAGTGACAAAGCAAATACTATGGTTTAAATTTTGCTAAAATTCTTAATTAGGTTATGCGTGATAAATTTAGTGTAGAACCATTAGATCAAACATGTTTAATAGGAAAATAAAGCTATAATGCCAAATCTCTTTATAATTCCCATCAAAATTGACGTCCTTCGAGTTTCGCTGTACTACTTCAACTTCAATAGATTCCCAACCAAATTTCTCTATTTACGAACATACTGCATCAATCGATTCAGCGTCTTTAAAAACACTTTTACTTATAATTTCAAGTGTTTTTGACCACAAAAATTTTTTACTTAACACAGTGACAAAGCAAATACTATGGTTTAAATTTTGCTAAAATTCTTAATTAGCTTATGCGTGATAAATTTAGTGTAGAACCATCAGATCAAACATGTTTAATAGGAAAATAAAGCTATAATGCCAAATCTCTTTATAATTCCCATCAAAATTGACTTCCTTCGAGTTTCGCTGTACTACTTCAACTTCAATAGATTCCCAACCAAATTTCTCTATTTACGAATAAACTGCATTAATCGATTCAGCGTCTTTAAAAACACTTTTACTTATAATTTCAAGTGTTTTTGACCACAAAAATTTTTTACTTAACACAGTGACAAAGCAAATACTATGGTTTAAATTTTGCTAAAATTCTTAATTAGGTTATGCGTGATAAATTTAGTGTAGAACCATCAGATCAAACATGTTTAATAGGAAAATAAAGCTATAATGCCAAATCTCTTTATAATTCCCATCAAAATTGACGTCCTTCGAGTTTCGCTGTACTACTTCAACTTCAATAGATTCCCAACCAAATTTCTCTATTTACGAATAAACTGCATTAATCGATTCAGCGTCTTTAAAAACACTTTTACTTATAATTTCAAGT
Source organism: Ophraella communa (assembly GCA_035357415.1). NCBI lineage: Eukaryota > Metazoa > Arthropoda > Insecta > Coleoptera > Chrysomelidae > Ophraella > Ophraella communa. Next base: position 24,120,303 of record CM068994.1, on the reverse strand, counting down.
GTTTTTGACCACAAAAATTTTTTACTTAACACAGTGACAAAGCAAATACTATGGTTTAAATTTTGCTAAAATTCTTAATTAGGTTATGCGTGATAAATTTAGTGTAGAACCATCAGATCAAACATGTTTAATAGGAAAATAAAGCTATAATGCCAAATCTCTTTATAATTCCCATCAAAATTGACTTCCTTCGAGTTTCGCTGTACTACTTCAACTTCAATAGATTCCCAACCAAATTTCTCTATTTACGAATAAACTGCATTAATCGATTCAGCGTCTTTAAAAACACTTTTACTTATAATTTCAAGTGTTTTTGACCACAAAAATTTTTTACTTAACACAGTGACAAAGCAAATACTATGGTTTAAATTTTGCTAAAATTCTTAATTAGGTTATGCGTGATAAATTTAGTGTAGAACCATCAGATCAAACATGTTTAATAGGAAAATAAAGCTATAATGCCAAATCTCTTTATAATTCCCATCAAAATTGACGTCCTTCGAGTTTCGCTGTACTACTTCAACTTCAATAGATTCCCAACCAAATTTCTCTATTTACGAACAAACTGCATCAATCGATTCAGCGTCTTTAAAAACACTTTTACTTATAATTTCAAGTGTTTTTGACGACAAAAATTTTTTACTTAACACAGTGACAAAGCAAATACTATGGTTTAAATTTTGCTAAAATTCTTAATTAGGTTATGCGTGATAAATTTAGTGTAGAACCATCAGATCAAACATGTTTAATAGGAAAATAAAGCTATAATGCCAAATCTCTTTATAATTCCCATCAAAATTGACGTCCTTCGAGTTTCGCTGTACTACTTCAACTTCAATAGATTCCCAACCAAATTTCTCTATTTACGAATAAACTGCATTAATCGATTCAGCGTCTTTAAAAACACTTTTACTTATAATTTCAAGTGTTTTTGACCACAAAAATTTTTTACTTAACACAGTGACAAAGCAAATACTATGGTTTAAATTTTGCTAAAATTCTTAATTAGGTTATGCGTGATAAATTTAGTGTAGAACCATCAGATCAAACATGTTTAATAGGAAAATAAAGCTATAATGCCAAATCTCTTTATAATTCCCATCAAAATTGACGTCCTTCGAGTTTCGCTGTACTACTTCAACTTCAATAGATTCCCAACCAAATTTCTCTATTTACGAACAAACTGCATCAATCGATTCAGCGTCTTTAAAAACACTTTTACTTATAATTTCAAGTGTTTTTGACCACAAAAATTTTTTACTTAACACAGTGACAAAGCAAATACTATGGTTTAAATTTTGCTAAAATTCTTAATTAGGTTATGCGTGATAAATTTAGTGTAGAACCATCAGATCAAACATGTTTAATAGGAAAATAAAGCTATAATGCCAAATCTCTTTATAATTCCCATCAAAATTGACGTCCTTCGAGTTTCGCTGTACTACTTCAACTTCAATAGATTCCCAACCAAATTTCTCTATTTACGAACAAACTGCATCAATCGATTCAGCGTCTTTAAAAACCCTTTTACCCATATTTTCAAGTGTTTTTGACGACAAAAATTTTTTACTTAACACAGTGACAAAGCAAATACTATGGTTTAAATTTTGCTAAAATTCTTAATTAGGTTATGCGTGATAAATTTAGTGTAGAACCATCAGATCAAACATGTTTAATAGGAAAATAAAGCTATAATGCCAAATCTCTTTATAATTCCCATCAAAATTGACGTCCTTCGAGTTTCGCTGTACTACTTCAACTTCAATAGATTCCCAACCAAATTTCTCTATTTACGAACATACTGCATCAATCGATTCAGCGTCTTTAAAAACCCTTTTACCCATATTTTCAAGTGTTTTTGACGACAAAAATTTTTTACTTAACACAGTGACAAAGCAAATACTATGGTTTAAATTTTGCTAAAATTCTTAATTAGGTTATGCGTGATAAATTTAGTGTAGAACCATCAGATCAAACATGTTTAATAGGAAAATAAAGCTATAATGCCAAATCTCTTTATAATTCCCATCAAAATTGACTTCCTTCGAGTTTCGCTGTACTACTTCAACTTCAATAGATTCCCAACCAAATTTCTCTATTTACGAATAAACTGCATTAATCGATTCAGCGTCTTTAAAAACACTTTTACTTATAATTTCAAGTGTTTTTGACCACAAAAATTTTTTACTTAACACAGTGACAAAGCAAATACTATGGTTTAAATTTTGCTAAAATTCTTAATTAGGTTATGCGTGATAAATTTAGTGTAGAACCATCAGATCAAACATGTTTAATAGGAAAATAAAGCTATAATGCCAAATCTCTTTATAATTCCCATCAAAATTGACGTCCTTCGAGTTTCGCTGTACTACTTCAACTTCAATAGATTCCCAACCAAATTTCTCTATTTACGAACATACTGCATCAATCGATTCAGCGTCTTTAAAAACCCTTTAACCCATATTTTCAAGTGTTTTTGACGACAAAAATTTTTTACTTAACACAGTGACAAAGCAAATACTATGGTTTAAATTTTACTAAAATTCTTAATTAGCTTATGCGTGATAAATTTAGTGTAGAACCATCAGATCAAACATGTTTAATAGGAAAATAAAGCTATAATGCCAAATCTCTTTATAATTCCCATCAAAATTGACGTCCTTCGAGTTTCGCTGTACTACTTCAACTTCAATAGATTCCCAACCAAATTTCTCTATTTACGAATAAACTGCATTAATCGATTCAGCGTCTTTAAAAACACTTTTACTTATAATTTCAAGTGTTTTTGACCACAAAAATTTTTTACTTAACACAGTGACAAAGCAAATACTATGGTTTAAATTTTGCTAAAATTCTTAATTAGGTTATGCGTGATAAATTTAGTGTAGAACCATCAGATCAAACATGTTTAATAGGAAAATAAAGCTATAATGCCAAATCTCTTTATAATTCCCATCAAAATTGACGTCCTTCGAGTTTCGCTGTACTACTTCAACTTCAATAGATTCCCAACCAAATTTCTCTATTTACGAACATACTGCATCAATCGATTCAGCGTCTTTAAAAACCCTTTTACCCATAATTTCAAGTGTTTTTGACGACAAAAATTTTTTACTTAACACAGTGACAAAGCAAATACTATGGTTTAAATTTTACTAAAATTCTTAATTAGGTTATGCGTGATAAATTTAGTGTAGAACCATCAGATCAAACATGTTTAATAGGAAAATAAAGCTATAATGCCAAATCTCTTTATAATTCCCATCAAAATTGACTTCCTTCGAGTTTCGCTGTACTACTTCAACTTCAATAGATTCCCAACCAAATTTCTCTATTTACGAATAAACTGCATTAATCGATTCAGCGTCTTTAAAAACACTTTTACTTATAATTTCAAGTGTTTTTGACCACAAAAATTTTTTACTTAACACAGTGACAAAGCAAATACTATGGTTTAAATTTTGCTAAAATTCTTAATTAGGTTATGCGTGATAAATTTAGTGTAGAACCATCAGATCAAACATGTTTAATAGGAAAATAAAGCTATAATGCCAAATCTCTTTATAATTCCCATCAAAATTGACGTCCTTCGAGTTTCGCTGTACTACTTCAACTTCAATAGATTCCCAACCAAATTTCTCTATTTACGAACATACTGCATCAATCGATTCAGCGTCTTTAAAAACCCTTTTACCCATAATTTCAAGTGTTTTTGACGACAAAAATTTTTTACTTAACACAGTGACAAAGCAAATACTATGGTTTAAATTTTACTAAAATTCTTAATTAGCTTATGCGTGATAAATTTAGTGTAGAACCATCAGATCAAACATGTTTAATAGGAAAATAAAGCTATAATGCCAAATCTCTTTATAATTCCCATCAAAATTGACTTCCTTCGAGTTTCGCTGTACTACTTCAACTTCAATAGATTCCCAACCAAATTTCTCTATTTACGAATAAACTGCATTAATCGATTCAGCGTCTTTAAAAACACTTTTACTTATAATTTCAAGTGTTTTTGACCACAAAAATTTTTTACTTAACACAGTGACAAAGCAAATACTATGGTTTAAATTTTGCTAAAATTCTTAATTAGGTTATGCGTGATAAATTTAGTGTAGAACCATCAGATCAAACATGTTTAATAGGAAAATAAAGCTATAATGCCAAATCTCTTTATAATTCCCATCAAAATTGACGTCCTTCGAGTTTCGCTGTACTACTTCAACTTCAATAGATTCCCAACCAAATTTCTCTATTTACGAACATACTGCATCAATCGATTCAGCGTCTGTAAAAACCCTTTTACCCATAATTTCAAGTGTTTTTGACCACAAAAATTTTTTACTTAACACAGTGACAAAGCAAATACTATGGTTTAAATTTTACTAAAATTCTTAATTAGGTTATGCGTGATAAATTTAGTGTAGAACCATCAGATCAAACATGTTTAATAGGAAAATAAAGCTATAATGCCAAATCTCTTTATAATTCCCATCAAAATTGACTTCCTTCGAGTTTCGCTGTACTACTTCAACTTCAATAGATTCCCAACCAAATTTCTCTATTTACGAATAAACTGCATTAATCGATTCAGCGTCTTTAAAAACACTTTTACTTATAATTTCAAGTGTTTTTGACCACAAAAATTTTTTACTTAACACAGTGACAAAGCAAATACTATGGTTTAAATTTTGCTAAAATTCTTAATTAGGTTATGCGTGATAAATTTAGTGTAGAACCATCAGATCAAACATGTTTAATAGGAAAATAAAGCTATAATGCCAAATCTCTTTATAATTCCCATCAAAATTGACGTCCTTCGAGTTTCGCTGTACTACTTCAACTTCAATAGATTCCCAACCAAATTTCTCTATTTACGAACATACTGCATCAATCGATTCAGCGTCTTTAAAAACCCTTTTACCCATAATTTCAAGTGTTTTTGACGACAAAAATTTTTTACTTAACACAGTGACAAAGCAAATACTATGGTTTAAATTTTACTAAAATTCTTAATTAGGTTATGCGTGATAAATTTAGTGTAGAACCATCAGATCAAACATGTTTAATAGGAAAATAAAGCTATAATGCCAAATCTCTTTATAATTCCCATCAAAATTGACGTCCTTCGAGTTTCGCTGTACTACTTCAACTTCAATAGATTCCCAACCAAATTTCTCTATTTACGAACATACTGCATCAATCGATTCAGCGTCTTTAAAAACCCTTTTACCCATATTTTCAAGTGTTTTTGACGACAAAAATTTTTTACTTAACACAGTGACAAAGCAAATACTATGGTTTAAATTTTGCTAAAATTCTTAATTAGGTTATGCGTGATAAATTTAGTGTAGAACCATCAGATCAAACATGTTTAATAGGAAAATAAAGCTATAATGCCAAATCTCTTCATAATTCCCATCAAAATTGACTTCCTTCGAGTTTCGCTGTACTACTTCAACTTCAATAGATTCCCAACCAAATTTCTCTATTTACGAATAAACTGCATTAATCGATTCAGCGTCTTTAAAAACACTTTTACTTATAATTTCAAGTGTTTTTGACCACAAAAATTTTTTACTTAACACAGTGACAAAGCAAATACTATGGTTTAAATTTTGCTAAAATTCTTAATTAGGTTATGCGTGATAAATTTAGTGTAGAACCATCAGATCAAACATGTTTAATAGGAAAATAAAGCTATAATGCCAAATCTCTTTATAATTCCCATCAAAATTGACGTCCTTCGAGTTTCGCTGTACTACTTCAACTTCAATAGATTCCCAACCAAATTTCTCTATTTACGAACATACTGCATCAATCGATTCAGCGTCTTTAAAAACCCTTTTACCCATATTTTCAAGTGTTTTTGACGACAAAAATTTTTTACTTAACACAGTGACAAAGCAAATACTATGGTTTAAATTTTGCTAAAATTCTTAATTAGGTTATGCGTGATAAATTTAGTGTAGAACCATCAGATCAAACATGTTTAATAGGAAAATAAAGCTATAATGCCAAATCTCTTTATAATTCCCATCAAAATTGACGTCCTTCGAGTTTCGCTGTACTACTTCAACTTCAATAGATTCCCAACCAAATTTCTCTATTTACGAATAAACTGCATTAATCGATTCAGCGTCTTTAAAAACACTTTTACTTATAATTTCAAGTGTTTTTGACCACAAAAATTTTTTACTTAACACAGTGACAAAGCAAATACTATGGTTTAAATTTTGCTAAAATTCTTAATTAGGTTATGCGTGATAAATTTAGTGTAGAACCATCAGATCAAACATGTTTAATAGGAAAATAAAGCTATAATGCCAAATCTCTTTATAATTCCCATCAAAATTGACGTCCTTCGAGTTTCGCTGTACTACTTCAACTTCAATAGATTCCCAACCAAATTTCTCTATTTACGAACATACTGCATCAATCGATTCAGCGTCTTTAAAAACCCTTTTACCCATAATTTCAAGTGTTTTTGACGACAAAAATTTTTTACTTAACACAGTGACAAAGCAAATACTATGGTTTAAATTTTGCTAAAATTCTTAATTAGGTTATGCGTGATAAATTTAGTGTAGAACCATCAGATCAAACATGTTTAATAGGAAAATAAAGCTATAATGCCAAATCTCTTTATAATTCCCATCAAAATTGACTTCCTTCGAGTTTCGCTGTACTACTTCAACTTCAATAGATTCCCAACCAAATTTCTCTATTTACGAATAAACTGCATTAATCGATTCAGCGTCTTTAAAAACACTTTTACTTATAATTTCAAGTGTTTTTGACCACAAAAATTTTTTACTTAACACAGTGACAAAGCAAATACTATGGTTTAAATTTTGCTAAAATTCTTAATTAGGTTATGCGTGATAAATTTAGTGTAGAACCATCAGATCAAACATGTTTAATAGGAAAATAAAGCTATAATGCCAAATCTCTTTATAATTCCCATCAAAATTGACGTCCTTCGAGTTTCGCTGTACTACTTCAACTTCAATAGATTCCCAACCAAATTTCTCTATTTACGAACATACTGCATCAATCGATTCAGCGTCTTTAAAAACACTTTTACTTATAATTTCAAGTGTTTTTGACCACAAAAATTTTTTACTTAACACAGTGACAAAGCAAATACTATGGTTTAAATTTTGCTAAAATTCTTAATTAGGTTATGCGTGATAAATTTAGTGTAGAACCATCAGATCAAACATGTTTAATAGGAAAATAAAGCTATAATGCCAAATCTCTTTATAATTCCCATCAAAATTGACGTCCTTCGAGTTTCGCTGTACTACTTCAACTTCAATAGATTCCCAACCAAATTTCTCTATTTACGAATAAACTGCATTAATCGATTCAGCGTCTTTAAAAACACTTTTACTTATAATTTCAAGTGTTTTTGACCACAAAAATTTTTTACTTAACACAGTGACAAAGCAAATACTATGGTTTAAATTTTGCTAAAATTCTTAATTAGGTTATGCGTGATAAATTTAGTGTAGAACCATCAGATCAAACATGTTTAATAGGAAAATAAAGCTATAATGCCAAATCTCTTTATAATTCCCATCAAAATTGACGTCCTTCGAGTTTCGCTGTACTACTTCAACTTCAATAGATTCCCAACCAAATTTCTCTATTTACGAACAAACTGCATCAATCGATTCAGCGTCTTTAAAAACACTTTTACTTATAATTTCAAGTGTTTTTGACCACAAAAATTTTTTACTTAACACAGTGACAAAGCAAATACTATGGTTTAAATTTTGCTAAAATTCTTAATTAGGTTATGCGTGATAAATTTAGTGTAGAACCATCAGATCAAACATGTTTAATAGGAAAATAAAGCTATAATGCCAAATCTCTTTATAATTCCCATCAAAATTGACGTCCTTCGAGTTTCGCTGTACTACTTCAACTTCAATAGATTCCCAACCAAATTTCTCTATTTACGAATAAACTGCATTAATCGATTCAGCGTCTTTAAAAACACTTTTACTTATAATTTCAAGTGTTTTTGACCACAAAAATTTTTTACTTAACACAGTGACAAAGCAAATACTATGGTTTAAATTTTGCTAAAATTCTTAATTAGGTTATGCGTGATAAATTTAGTGTAGAACCATCAGATCAAACATGTTTAATAGGAAAATAAAGCTATAATGCCAAATCTCTTTATAATTCCCATCAAAATTGACGTCCTTCGAGTTTCGCTGTACTACTTCAACTTCAATAGATTCCCAACCAAATTTCTCTATTTACGAACATACTGCATCAATCGATTCAGCGTCTTTAAAAACCCTTTTACCCATATTTTCAAGTGTTTTTGACGACAAAAATTTTTTACTTAACACAGTGACAAAGCAAATACTATGGTTTAAATTTTGCTAAAATTCTTAATTAGCTTATGCGTGATAAATTTAGTGTAGAACCATCAGATCAAACATGTTTAATAGGAAAATAAAGCTATAATGCCAAATCTCTTTATAATTCCCATCAAAATTGACGTCCTTCGAGTTTCGCTGTACTACTTCAACTTCAATAGATTCCCAACCAAATTTCTCTATTTACGAATAAACTGCATTAATCGATTCAGCGTCTTTAAAAACACTTTTACTTATAATTTCAAGTGTTTTTGACCACAAAAATTTTTTACTTAACACAGTGACAAAGCAAATACTATGGTTTAAATTTTGCTAAAATTCTTAATTAGGTTATGCGTGATAAATTTAGTGTAGAACCATCAGATCAAACATGTTTAATAGGAAAATAAAGCTATAATGCCAAATCTCTTTATAATTCCCATCAAAATTGACGTCCTTCGAGTTTCGCTGTACTACTTCAACTTCAATAGATTCCCAACCAAATTTCTCTATTTACGAACATACTGCATCAATCGATTCAGCGTCTTTAAAAACCCTTTTACCCATATTTTCAAGTGTTTTTGACGACAAAAATTTTTTACTTAACACAGTGACAAAGCAAATACTATGGTTTAAATTTTGCTAAAATTCTTAATTAGGTTATGCGTGATAAATTTAGTGTAGAACCATCAGATCAAACATGTTTAATAGGAAAATAAAGCTATAATGCCAAATCTCTTTATAATTCCCATCAAAATTGACTTCCTTCGAGTTTCGCTGTACTACTTCAACTTCAATAGATTCCCAACCAAATTTCTCTATTTACGAATAAACTGCATTAATCGATTCAGCGTCTTTAAAAACACTTTTACTTATAATTTCAAGTGTTTTTGACCACAAAAATTTTTTACTTAACACAGTGACAAAGCAAATACTATGGTTTAAATTTTGCTAAAATTCTTAATTAGGTTATGCGTGATAAATTTAGTGTAGAACCATTAGATCAAACATGTTTAATAGGAAAATAAAGCTATAATGCCAAATCTCTTTATAATTCCCATCAAAATTGACGTCCTTCGAGTTTCGCTGTACTACTTCAACTTCAATAGATTCCCAACCAAATTTCTCTATTTACGAACATACTGCATCAATCGATTCAGCGTCTTTAAAAACACTTTTACTTATAATTTCAAGTGTTTTTGACCACAAAAATTTTTTACTTAACACAGTGACAAAGCAAATACTATGGTTTAAATTTTGCTAAAATTCTTAATTAGGTTATGCGTGATAAATTTAGTGTAGAACCATCAGATCAAACATGTTTAATAGGAAAATAAAGCTATAATGCCAAATCTCTTTATAATTCCCATCAAAATTGACGTCCTTCGAGTTTCGCTGTACTACTTCAACTTCAATAGATTCCCAACCAAATTTCTCTATTTACGAATAAACTGCATTAATCGATTCAGCGTCTTTAAAAACACTTTTACTTATAATTTCAAGTGTTTTTGACCACAAAAATTTTTTACTTAACACAGTGACAAAGCAAATACTATGGTTTAAATTTTGCTAAAATTCTTAATTAGGTTATGCGTGATAAATTTAGTGTAGAACCATCAGATCAAACATGTTTAATAGGAAAATAAAGCTATAATGCCAAATCTCTTTATAATTCCCATCAAAATTGACGTCCTTCGAGTTTCGCTGTACTACTTCAACTTCAATAGATTCCCAACCAAATTTCTCTATTTACGAATAAACTGCATTAATCGATTCAGCGTCTTTAAAAACACTTTTACTTATAATTTCAAGTGTTTTTGACCACAAAAATTTTTTACTTAACACAGTGACAAAGCAAATACTATGGTTTAAATTTTGCTAAAATTCTTAATTAGGTTATGCGTGATAAATTTAGTGTAGAACCATCAGATCAAACATGTTTAATAGGAAAATAAAGCTATAATGCCAAATCTCTTTATAATTCCCATCAAAATTGACGTCCTTCGAGTTTCGCTGTACTACTTCAACTTCAATAGATTCCCAACCAAATTTCTCTATTTACGAATAAACTGCATTAATCGATTCAGCGTCTTTAAAAACACTTTTACTTATAATTTCAAGTGTTTTTGACCACAAAAATTTTTTACTTAACACAGTGACAAAGCAAATACTATGGTTTAAATTTTGCTAAAATTCTTAATTAGGTTATGCGTGATAAATTTAGTGTAGAACCATCAGATCAAACATGTTTAATAGGAAAATAAAGCTATAATGCCAAATCTCTTTATAATTCCCATCAAAATTGACGTCCTTCGAGTTTCGCTGTACTACTTCAACTTCAATAGATTCCCAACCAAATTTCTCTATTTACGAACATACTGCATCAATCGATTCAGCGTCTTTAAAAACCCTTTTACCCATATTTTCAAGTGTTTTTGACGACAAAAATTTTTTACTTAACACAGTGACAAAGCAAATACTATGGTTTAAATTTTGCTAAAATTCTTAATTAGGTTATGCGTGATAAATTTAGTGTAGAACCATCAGATCAAACATGTTTAATAGGAAAATAAAGCTATAATGCCAAATCTCTTTATAATTCCCATCAAAATTGACTTCCTTCGAGTTTCGCTGTACTACTTCAACTTCAATAGATTCCCAACCAAATTTCTCTATTTACGAATAAACTGCATTAATCGATTCAGCGTCTTTAAAAACACTTTTACTTATAATTTCAAGTGTTTTTGACCACAAAAATTTTTTACTTAACACAGTGACAAAGCAAATACTATGGTTTAAATTTTGCTAAAATTCTTAATTAGGTTATGCGTGATAAATTTAGTGTAGAACCATCAGATCAAACATGTTTAATAGGAAAATAAAGCTATAATGCCAAATCTCTTTATAATTCCCATCAAAATTGACGTCCTTCGAGTTTCGCTGTACTACTTCAACTTCAATAGATTCCCAACCAAATTTCTCTATTTACGAACATACTGCATCAATCGATTCAGCGTCTTTAAAAACCCTTTTACCCATAATTTCAAGTGTTTTTGACGACAAAAATTTTTTACTTAACACAGTGACAAAGCAAATACTATGGTTTAAATTTTGCTAAAATTCTTAATTAGGTTATGCGTGATAAATTTAGTGTAGAACCATCAGATCAAACATGTTTAATAGGAAAATAAAGCTATAATGCCAAATCTCTTTATAATTCCCATCAAAATTGACGTCCTTCGAGTTTCGCTGTACTACTTCAACTTCAATAGATTCCCAACCAAATTTCTCTATTTACGAATAAACTGCATTAATCGATTCAGCGTCTTTAAAAACACTTTTACTTATAATTTCAAGTGTTTTTGACCACAAAAATTTTTTACTTAACACAGTGACAAAGCAAATACTATGGTTTAAATTTTGCTAAAATTCTTAATTAGGTTATGCGTGATAAATTTAGTGTAGAACCATCAGATCAAACATGTTTAATAGGAAAATAAAGCTATAATGCCAAATCTCTTTATAATTCCCATCAAAATTGACGTCCTTCGAGTTTCGCTGTACTACTTCAACTTCAATAGATTCCCAACCAAATTTCTCTATTTACGAACAAACTGCATCAATCGATTCAGCGTCTTTAAAAACCCTTTTACCCATAATTTCAAGTGTTTTTGACGACAAAAATTTTTTACTTAACACAGTGACAAAGCAAATACTATGGTTTAAATTTTGCTAAAATTCTTAATTAGGTTATGCGTGATAAATTTAGTGTAGAACCATCAGATCAAACATGTTTAATAGGAAAATAAAGCTATAATGCCAAATCTCTTTATAATTCCCATCAAAATTGACTTCCTTCGAGTTTCGCTGTACTACTTCAACTTCAATAGATTCCCAACCAAATTTCTCTATTTACGAATAAACTGCATTAATCGATTCAGCGTCTTTAAAAACACTTTTACTTATAATTTCAAGTGTTTTTGACCACAAAAATTTTTTACTTAACACAGTGACAAAGCAAATACTATGGTTTAAATTTTGCTAAAATTCTTAATTAGGTTATGCGTGATAAATTTAGTGTAGAACCATTAGATCAAACATGTTTAATAGGAAAATAAAGCTATAATGCCAAATCTCTTTATAATTCCCATCAAAATTGACGTCCTTCGAGTTTCGCTGTACTACTTCAACTTCAATAGATTCCCAACCAAATTTCTCTATTTACGAACATACTGCATCAATCGATTCAGCGTCTTTAAAAACACTTTTACTTATAATTTCAAGTGTTTTTGACCACAAAAATTTTTTACTTAACACAGTGACAAAGCAAATACTATGGTTTAAATTTTGCTAAAATTCTTAATTAGGTTATGCGTGATAAATTTAGTGTAGAACCATCAGATCAAACATGTTTAATAGGAAAATAAAGCTATAATGCCAAATCTCTTTATAATTCCCATCAAAATTGACGTCCTTCGAGTTTCGCTGTACTACTTCAACTTCAATAGATTCCCAACCAAATTTCTCTATTTACGAATAAACTGCATTAATCGATTCAGCGTCTTTAAAAACACTTTTACTTATAATTTCAAGTGTTTTTGACCACAAAAATTTTTTACTTAACACAGTGACAAAGCAAATACTATGGTTTAAATTTTGCTAAAATTCTTAATTAGGTTATGCGTGATAAATTTAGTGTAGAACCATCAGATCAAACATGTTTAATAGGAAAATAAAGCTATAATGCCAAATCTCTTTATAATTCCCATCAAAATTGACGTCCTTCGAGTTTCGCTGTACTACTTCAACTTCAATAGATTCCCAACCAAATTTCTCTATTTACGAATAAACTGCATTAATCGATTCAGCGTCTTTAAAAACACTTTTACTTATAATTTCAAGTGTTTTTGACCACAAAAATTTTTTACTTAACACAGTGACAAAGCAAATACTATGGTTTAAATTTTGCTAAAATTCTTAATTAGGTTATGCGTGATAAATTTAGTGTAGAACCATCAGATCAAACATGTTTAATAGGAAAATAAAGCTATAATGCCAAATCTCTTTATAATTCCCATCAAAATTGACGTCCTTCGAGTTTCGCTGTACTACTTCAACTTCAATAGATTCCCAACCAAATTTCTCTATTTACGAACAAACTGCATCAATCGATTCAGCGTCTTTAAAAACACTTTTACTTATAATTTCAAGTGTTTTTGACGACAAAAATTTTTTACTTAACACAGTGACAAAGCAAATACTATGGTTTAAATTTTGCTAAAATTCTTAATTAGGTTATGCGTGATAAATTTAGTGTAGAACCATCAGATCAAACATGTTTAATAGGAAAATAAAGCTATAATGCCAAATCTCTTTATAATTCCCATCAAAATTGACGTCCTTCGAGTTTCGCTGTACTACTTCAACTTCAATAGATTCCCAACCAAATTTCTCTATTTACGAATAAACTGCATTAATCGATTCAGCGTCTTTAAAAACACTTTTACTTATAATTTCAAGTGTTTTTGACCACAAAAATTTTTTACTTAACACAGTGACAAAGCAAATACTATGGTTTAAATTTTGCTAAAATTCTTAATTAGGTTATGCGTGATAAATTTAGTGTAGAACCATCAGATCAAACATGTTTAATAGGAAAATAAAGCTATAATGCCAAATCTCTTTATAATTCCCATCAAAATTGACGTCCTTCGAGTTTCGCTGTACTACTTCAACTTCAATAGATTCCCAACCAAATTTCTCTATTTACGAATAAACTGCATTAATCGATTCAGCGTCTTTAAAAACACTTTTACTTATAATTTCAAGTGTTTTTGACCACAAAAATTTTTTACTTAACACAGTGACAAAGCAAATACTATGGTTTAAATTTTGCTAAAATTCTTAATTAGGTTATGCGTGATAAATTTAGTGTAGAACCATCAGATCAAACATGTTTAATAGGAAAATAAAGCTATAATGCCAAATCTCTTTATAATTCCCATCAAAATTGACGTCCTTCGAGTTTCGCTGTACTACTTCAACTTCAATAGATTCCCAACCAAATTTCTCTATTTACGAATAAACTGCATTAATCGATTCAGCGTCTTTAAAAACACTTTTACTTATAATTTCAAGTGTTTTTGACCACAAAAATTTTTTACTTAACACAGTGACAAAGCAAATACTATGGTTTAAATTTTGCTAAAATTCTTAATTAGGTTATGCGTGATAAATTTAGTGTAGAACCATCAGATCAAACATGTTTAATAGGAAAATAAAGCTATAATGCCAAATCTCTTTATAATTCCCATCAAAATTGACGTCCTTCGAGTTTCGCTGTACTACTTCAACTTCAATAGATTCCCAACCAAATTTCTCTATTTACGAACAAACTGCATCAATCGATTCAGCGTCTTTAAAAACACTTTTACTTATAATTTCAAGTGTTTTTGACCACAAAAATTTTTTACTTAACACAGTGACAAAGCAAATACTATGGTTTAAATTTTGCTAAAATTCTTAATTAGGTTATGCGTGATAAATTTAGTGTAGAACCATCAGATCAAACATGTTTAATAGGAAAATAAAGCTATAATGCCAAATCTCTTTATAATTCCCATCAAAATTGACGTCCTTCGAGTTTCGCTGTACTACTTCAACTTCAATAGATTCCCAACCAAATTTCTCTATTTACGAACAAACTGCATCAATCGATTCAGCGTCTTTAAAAACACTTTTACCCATAATTTCAAGTGCTTTTGACGACAAAAATTTTTTACTTAACACAGTGACAAAGCAAATACTATGGTTTAAATTTTGCTAAAATTCTTAATTAGGTTATGCGTGATAAATTTAGTGTAGAACCATCAGATCAAACATGTTTAATAGGAAAATAAAGCTATAATGCCAAATCTCTTTATAATTCCCATCAAAATTGACGTCCTTCGAGTTTCGCTGTACTACTTCAACTTCAATAGATTCCCAACCAAATTTCTCTATTTACGAACATACTGCATCAATCGATTCAGCGTCTTTAAAAACCCTTTTACCCATATTTTCAAGTGTTTTTGACGACAAAAATTTTTTACTTAACACAGTGACAAAGCAAATACTATGGTTTAAATTTTGCTAAAATTCTTAATTAGGTTATGCGTGATAAATTTAGTGTAGAACCATCAGATCAAACATGTTTAATAGGAAAATAAAGCTATAATGCCAAATCTCTTTATAATTCCCATCAAAATTGACGTCCTTCGAGTTTCGCTGTACTACTTCAACTTCAATAGATTCCCAACCAAATTTCTCTATTTACGAATAAACTGCATTAATCGATTCAGCGTCTTTAAAAACACTTTTACTTATAATTTCAAGTGTTTTTGACCACAAAAATTTTTTACTTAACACAGTGACAAAGCAAATACTATGGTTTAAATTTTGCTAAAATTCTTAATTAGGTTATGCGTGATAAATTTAGTGTAGAACCATCAGATCAAACATGTTTAATAGGAAAATAAAGCTATAATGCCAAATCTCTTTATAATTCCCATCAAAATTGACGTCCTTCGAGTTTCGCTGTACTACTTCAACTTCAATAGATTCCCAACCAAATTTCTCTATTTACGAACATACTGCATCAATCGATTCAGCGTCTTTAAAAACCCTTTTACCCATAATTTCAAGTGTTTTTGACGACAAAAATTTTTTACTTAACACAGTGACAAAGCAAATACTATGGTTTAAATTTTACTAAAATTCTTAATTAGCTTATGCGTGATAAATTTAGTGTAGAACCATCAGATCAAACATGTTTAATAGGAAAATAAAGCTATAATGCCAAATCTCTTTATAATTCCCATCAAAATTGACTTCCTTCGAGTTTCGCTGTACTACTTCAACTTCAATAGATTCCCAACCAAATTTCTCTATTTACGAATAAACTGCATTAATCGATTCAGCGTCTTTAAAAACACTTTTACTTATAATTTCAAGTGTTTTTGACCACAAAAATTTTTTACTTAACACAGTGACAAAGCAAATACTATGGTTTAAATTTTGCTAAAATTCTTAATTAGGTTATGCGTGATAAATTTAGTGTAGAACCATCAGATCAAACATGTTTAATAGGAAAATAAAGCTATAATGCCAAATCTCTTTATAATTCCCATCAAAATTGACGTCCTTCGAGTTTCGCTGTACTACTTCAACTTCAATAGATTCCCAACCAAATTTCTCTATTTACGAACATACTGCATCAATCGATTCAGCGTCTTTAAAAACCCTTTTACCCATAATTTCAAGTGTTTTTGACGACAAAAATTTTTTACTTAACACAGTGACAAAGCAAATACTATGGTTTAAATTTTACTAAAATTCTTAATTAGCTTATGCGTGATAAATTTAGTGTAGAACCATCAGATCAAACATGTTTAATAGGAAAATAAAGCTATAATGCCAAATCTCTTTATAATTCCCATCAAAATTGACGTCCTTCGAGTTTCGCTGTACTACTTCAACTTCAATAGATTCCCAACCAAATTTCTCTATTTACGAATAAACTGCATTAATCGATTCAGCGTCTTTAAAAACACTTTTACTTATAATTTCAAGTGTTTTTGACCACAAAAATTTTTTACTTAACACAGTGACAAAGCAAATACTATGGTTTAAATTTTGCTAAAATTCTTAATTAGGTTATGCGTGATAAATTTAGTGTAGAACCATCAGATCAAACATGTTTAATAGGAAAATAAAGCTATAATGCCAAATCTCTTTATAATTCCCATCAAAATTGACGTCCTTCGAGTTTCGCTGTACTACTTCAACTTCAATAGATTCCCAACCAAATTTCTCTATTTACGAACGTACTGCATCAATCGATTCAGCGTCTTTAAAAACCCTTTTACCCATATTTTCAAGTGTTTTTGACGACAAAAATTTTTTACTTAACACAGTGATAAAGCAAATACTATGGTTTAAATTTTACTAAAATTCTTAATTAGCTTATGCGTGATAAATTTAGTGTAGAACCATCAGATCAAACATGTTTAATAGGAAAATAAAGCTATAATGCCAAATCTCTTTATAATTCCCATCAAAATTGACTTCCTTCGAGTTTCGCTGTACTACTTCAACTTCAATAGATTCCCAACCAAATTTCTCTATTTACGAATAAACTGCATTAATCGATTCAGCGTCTTTAAAAACACTTTTACTTATAATTTCAAGTGTTTTTGACCACAAAAATTTTTTACTTAACACAGTGACAAAGCAAATACTATGGTTTAAATTTTGCTAAAATTCTTAATTAGGTTATGCGTGATAAATTTAGTGTAGAACCATTAGATCAAACATGTTTAATAGGAAAATAAAGCTATAATGCCAAATCTCTTTATAATTCCCATCAAAATTGACGTCCTTCGAGTTTCGCTGTACTACTTCAACTTCAATAGATTCCCAACCAAATTTCTCTATTTACGAACAAACTGCATCAATCGATTCAGCGTCTTTAAAAACACTTTTACTTATAATTTCAAGTGTTTTTGACGACAAAAATTTTTTACTTAACACAGTGACAAAGCAAATACTATGGTTTAAATTTTGCTAAAATTCTTAATTAGGTTATGCGTGATAAATTTAGTGTAGAACCATCAGATCAAACATGTTTAATAGGAAAATAAAGCTATAATGCCAAATCTCTTTATAATTCCCATCAAAATTGACGTCCTTCGAGTTTCGCTGTACTACTTCAACTTCAATAGATTCCCAACCAAATTTCTCTATTTACGAATAAACTGCATTAATCGATTCAGCGTCTTTAAAAACACTTTTACTTATAATTTCAAGTGTTTTTGACCACAAAAATTTTTTACTTAACACAGTGACAAAGCAAATACTATGGTTTAAATTTTGCTAAAATTCTTAATTAGGTTATGCGTGATAAATTTAGTGTAGAACCATCAGATCAAACATGTTTAATAGGAAAATAAAGCTATAATGCCAAATCTCTTTATAATTCCCATCAAAATTGACGTCCTTCGAGTTTCGCTGTACTACTTCAACTTCAATAGATTCCCAACCAAATTTCTCTATTTACGAACGTACTGCATCAATCGATTCAGCGTCTTTAAAAACCCTTTTACCCATATTTTCAAGTGTTTTTGACGACAAAAATTTTTTACTTAACACAGTGACAAAGCAAATACTATGGTTTAAATTTTGCTAAAATTCTTAATTAGGTTATGCGTGATAAATTTAGTGTAGAACCATCAGATCAAACATGTTTAATAGGAAAATAAAGCTATAATGCCAAATCTCTTTATAATTCCCATCAAAATTGACGTCCTTCGAGTTTCGCTGTACTACTTCAACTTCAATAGATTCCCAACCAAATTTCTCTATTTACGAACATACTGCATCAATCGATTCAGCGTCTTTAAAAACCCTTTTACCCATATTTTCAAGTGTTTTTGACGACAAAAATTTTTTACTTAACACAGTGACAAAGCAAATACTATGGTTTAAATTTTGCTAAAATTCTTAATTAGCTTATGCGTGATAAATTTAGTGTAGAACCATCAGATCAAACATGTTTAATAGGAAAATAAAGCTATAATGCCAAATCTCTTTATAATTCCCATCAAAATTGACTTCCTTCGAGTTTCGCTGTACTACTTCAACTTCAATAGATTCCCAACCAAATTTCTCTATTTACGAATAAACTGCATTAATCGATTCAGCGTCTTTAAAAACACTTTTACTTATAATTTCAAGTGTTTTTGACCACAAAAATTTTTTACTTAACACAGTGACAAAGCAAATACTATGGTTTAAATTTTGCTAAAATTCTTAATTAGGTTATGCGTGATAAATTTAGTGTAGAACCATCAGATCAAACATGTTTAATAGGAAAATAAAGCTATAATGCCAAATCTCTTTATAATTCCCATCAAAATTGACGTCCTTCGAGTTTCGCTGTACTACTTCAACTTCAATAGATTCCCAACCAAATTTCTCTATTTACGAACAAACTGCATCAATCGATTCAGCGTCTTTAAAAACCCTTTTACCCATATTTTCAAGTGTTTTTGACGACAAAAATTTTTTACTTAACACAGTGACAAAGCAAATACTATGGTTTAAATTTTGCTAAAATTCTTAATTAGGTTATGCGTGATAAATTTAGTGTAGAACCATCAGATCAAACATGTTTAATAGGAAAATAAAGCTATAATGCCAAATCTCTTTATAATTCCCATCAAAATTGACTTCCTTCGAGTTTCGCTGTACTACTTCAACTTCAATAGATTCCCAACCAAATTTCTCTATTTACGAACATACTGCATCAATCGATTCAGCGTCTTTAAAAACCCTTTTACCCATATTTTCAAGTGTTTTTGACGACAAAAATTTTTTACTTAACACAGTGACAAAGCAAATACTATGGTTTAAATTTTGCTAAAATTCTTAATTAGGTTATGCGTGATAAATTTAGTGTAGAACCATCAGATCAAACATGTTTAATAGGAAAATAAAGCTATAATGCCAAATCTCTTTATAATTCCCATCAAAATTGACGTCCTTCGAGTTTCGCTGTACTACTTCAACTTCAATAGATTCCCAACCAAATTTCTCTATTTACGAATAAACTGCATTAATCGATTCAGCGTCTTTAAAAACACTTTTACTTATAATTTCAAGTGTTTTTGACCACAAAAATTTTTTACTTAACACAGTGACAAAGCAAATACTATGGTTTAAATTTTGCTAAAATTCTTAATTAGGTTATGCGTGATAAATTTAGTGTAGAACCATCAGATCAAACATGTTTAATAGGAAAATAAAGCTATAATGCCAAATCTCTTTATAATTCCCATCAAAATTGACGTCCTTCGAGTTTCGCTGTACTACTTCAACTTCAATAGATTCCCAACCAAATTTCTCTATTTACGAACATACTGCATCAATCGATTCAGCGTCTTTAAAAACCCTTTTACCCATATTTTCAAGTGTTTTTGACGACAAAAATTTTTTACTTAACACAGTGACAAAGCAAATACTATGGTTTAAATTTTGCTAAAATTCTTAATTAGGTTATGCGTGATAAATTTAGTGTAGAACCATCAGATCAAACATGTTTAATAGGAAAATAAAGCTATAATGCCAAATCTCTTTATAATTCCCATCAAAATTGACTTCCTTCGAGTTTCGCTGTACTACTTCAACTTCAATAGATTCCCAACCAAATTTCTCTATTTACGAATAAACTGCATTAATCGATTCAGCGTCTTTAAAAACACTTTTACTTATAATTTCAAGTGTTTTTGACCACAAAAATTTTTTACTTAACACAGTGACAAAGCAAATACTATGGTTTAAATTTTGCTAAAATTCTTAATTAGGTTATGCGTGATAAATTTAGTGTAGAACCATCAGATCAAACATGTTTAATAGGAAAATAAAGCTATAATGCCAAATCTCTTTATAATTCCCATCAAAATTGACGTCCTTCGAGTTTCGCTGTACTACTTCAACTTCAATAGATTCCCAACCAAATTTCTCTATTTACGAACATACTGCATCAATCGATTCAGCGTCTTTAAAAACCCTTTTACCCATATTTTCAAGTGTTTTTGACGACAAAAATTTTTTACTTAACACAGTGACAAAGCAAATACTATGGTTTAAATTTTGCTAAAATTCTTAATTAGGTTATGCGTGATAAATTTAGTGTAGAACCATCAGATCAAACATGTTTAATAGGAAAATAAAGCTATAATGCCAAATCTCTTTATAATTCCCATCAAAATTGACGTCCTTCGAGTTTCGCTGTACTACTTCAACTTCAATAGATTCCCAACCAAATTTCTCTATTTACGAATAAACTGCATTAATCGATTCAGCGTCTTTAAAAACACTTTTACTTATAATTTCAAGTGTTTTTGACCACAAAAATTTTTTACTTAACACAGTGACAAAGCAAATACTATGGTTTAAATTTTGCTAAAATTCTTAATTAGGTTATGCGTGATAAATTTAGTGTAGAACCATCAGATCAAACATGTTTAATAGGAAAATAAAGCTATAATGCCAAATCTCTTTATAATTCCCATCAAAATTGACGTCCTTCGAGTTTCGCTGTACTACTTCAACTTCAATAGATTCCCAACCAAATTTCTCTATTTACGAACGTACTGCATCAATCGATTCAGCGTCTTTAAAAACCCTTTTACCCATATTTTCAAGTGTTTTTGACGACAAAAATTTTTTACTTAACACAGTGACAAAGCAAATACTATGGTTTAAATTTTGCTAAAATTCTTAATTAGGTTATGCGTGATAAATTTAGTGTAGAACCATCAGATCAAACATGTTTAATAGGAAAATAAAGCTATAATGCCAAATCTCTTTATAATTCCCATCAAAATTGACTTCCTTCGAGTTTCGCTGTACTACTTCAACTTCAATAGATTCCCAACCAAATTTCTCTATTTACGAACATACTGCATCAATCGATTCAGCGTCTTTAAAAACCCTTTTACCCATATTTTCAAGTGTTTTTGACGACAAAAATTTTTTACTTAACACAGTGACAAAGCAAATACTATGGTTTAAATTTTGCTAAAATTCTTAATTAGGTTATGCGTGATAAATTTAGTGTAGAACCATCAGATCAAACATGTTTAATAGGAAAATAAAGCTATAATGCCAAATCTCTTTATAATTCCCATCAAAATTGACTTCCTTCGAGTTTCGCTGTACTACTTCAACTTCAATAGATTCCCAACCAAATTTCTCTATTTACGAATAAACTGCATTAATCGATTCAGCGTCTTTAAAAACACTTTTACTTATAATTTCAAGTGTTTTTGACCACAAAAATTTTTTACTTAACACAGTGACAAAGCAAATACTATGGTTTAAATTTTGCTAAAATTCTTAATTAGGTTATGCGTGATAAATTTAGTGTAGAACCATTAGATCAAACATGTTTAATAGGAAAATAAAGCTATAATGCCAAATCTCTTTATAATTCCCATCAAAATTGACGTCCTTCGAGTTTCGCTGTACTACTTCAACTTCAATAGATTCCCAACCAAATTTCTCTATTTACGAACATACTGCATCAATCGATTCAGCGTCTTTAAAAACCCTTTTACCCATATTTTCAAGTGTTTTTGACGACAAAAATTTTTTACTTAACACAGTGACAAAGCAAATACTATGGTTTAAATTTTGCTAAAATTCTTAATTAGGTTATGCGTGATAAATTTAGTGTAGAACCATCAGATCAAACATGTTTAATAGGAAAATAAAGCTATAATGCCAAATCTCTTTATAATTCCCATCAAAATTGACGTCCTTCGAGTTTCGCTGTACTACTTCAACTTCAATAGATTCCCAACCAAATTTCTCTATTTACGAACATACTGCATCAATCGATTCAGCGTCTTTAAAAACCCTTTTACCCATATTTTCAAGTGTTTTTGACGACAAAAATTTTTTACTTAACACAGTGACAAAGCAAATACTATGGTTTAAATTTTGCTAAAATTCTTAATTAGGTTATGCGTGATAAATTTAGTGTAGAACCATCAGATCAAACATGTTTAATAGGAAAATAAAGCTATAATGCCAAATCTCTTTATAATTCCCATCAAAATTGACGTCCTTCGAGTTTCGCTGTACTACTTCAACTTCAATAGATTCCCAACCAAATTTCTCTATTTACGAATAAACTGCATTAATCGATTCAGCGTCTTTAAAAACACTTTTACTTATAATTTCAAGTGTTTTTGACCACAAAAATTTTTTACTTAACACAGTGACAAAGCAAATACTATGGTTTAAATTTTGCTAAAATTCTTAATTAGGTTATGCGTGATAAATTTAGTGTAGAACCATCAGATCAAACATGTTTAATAGGAAAATAAAGCTATAATGCCAAATCTCTTTATAATTCCCATCAAAATTGACGTCCTTCGAGTTTCGCTGTACTACTTCAACTTCAATAGATTCCCAACCAAATTTCTCTATTTACGAACGTACTGCATCAATCGATTCAGCGTCTTTAAAAACCCTTTTACCCATATTTTCAAGTGTTTTTGACGACAAAAATTTTTTACTTAACACAGTGACAAAGCAAATACTATGGTTTAAATTTTACTAAAATTCTTAATTAGGTTATGCGTGATAAATTTAGTGTAGAACCATCAGATCAAACATGTTTAATAGGAAAATAAAGCTATAATGCCAAATCTCTTCATAATTCCCATCAAAATTGACTTCCTTCGAGTTTCGCTGTACTACTTCAACTTCAATAGATTCCCAACCAAATTTCTCTATTTACGAATAAACTGCATTAATCGATTCAGCGTCTTTAAAAACACTTTTACTTATAATTTCAAGTGTTTTTGACCACAAAAATTTTTTACTTAACACAGTGACAAAGCAAATACTATGGTTTAAATTTTGCTAAAATTCTTAATTAGGTTATGCGTGATAAATTTAGTGTAGAACCATTAGATCAAACATGTTTAATAGGAAAATAAAGCTATAATGCCAAATCTCTTTATAATTCCCATCAAAATTGACGTCCTTCGAGTTTCGCTGTACTACTTCAACTTCAATAGATTCCCAACCAAATTTCTCTATTTACGAACAAACTGCATCAATCGATTCAGCGTCTTTAAAAACACTTTTACTTATAATTTCAAGTGTTTTTGACCACAAAAATTTTTTACTTAACACAGTGACAAAGCAAATACTATGGTTTAAATTTTGCTAAAATTCTTAATTAGGTTATGCGTGATAAATTTAGTGTAGAACCATCAGATCAAACATGTTTAATAGGAAAATAAAGCTATAATGCCAAATCTCTTTATAATTCCCATCAAAATTGACGTCCTTCGAGTTTCGCTGTACTACTTCAACTTCAATAGATTCCCAACCAAATTTCTCTATTTACGAATAAACTGCATTAATCGATTCAGCGTCTTTAAAAACACTTTTACTTATAATTTCAAGTGTTTTTGACCACAAAAATTTTTTACTTAACACAGTGACAAAGCAAATACTATGGTTTAAATTTTGCTAAAATTCTTAATTAGGTTATGCGTGATAAATTTAGTGTAGAACCATCAGATCAAACATGTTTAATAGGAAAATAAAGCTATAATGCCAAATCTCTTTATAATTCCCATCAAAATTGACGTCCTTCGAGTTTCGCTGTACTACTTCAACTTCAATAGATTCCCAACCAAATTTCTCTATTTACGAATAAACTGCATTAATCGATTCAGCGTCTTTAAAAACACTTTTACTTATAATTTCAAGTGTTTTTGACCACAAAAATTTTTTACTTAACACAGTGACAAAGCAAATACTATGGTTTAAATTTTGCTAAAATTCTTAATTAGGTTATGCGTGATAAATTTAGTGTAGAACCATCAGATCAAACATGTTTAATAGGAAAATAAAGCTATAATGCCAAATCTCTTTATAATTCCCATCAAAATTGACGTCCTTCGAGTTTCGCTGTACTACTTCAACTTCAATAGATTCCCAACCAAATTTCTCTATTTACGAACATACTGCATCAATCGATTCAGCGTCTTTAAAAACCCTTTTACCCATATTTTCAAGTGTTTTTGACGACAAAAATTTTTTACTTAACACAGTGACAAAGCAAATACTATGGTTTAAATTTTGCTAAAATTCTTAATTAGGTTATGCGTGATAAATTTAGTGTAGAACCATCAGATCAAACATGTTTAATAGGAAAATAAAGCTATAATGCCAAATCTCTTTATAATTCCCATCAAAATTGACTTCCTTCGAGTTTCGCTGTACTACTTCAACTTCAATAGATTCCCAACCAAATTTCTCTATTTACGAATAAACTGCATTAATCGATTCAGCGTCTTTAAAAACACTTTTACTTATAATTTCAAGTGTTTTTGACCACAAAAATTTTTTACTTAACACAGTGACAAAGCAAATACTATGGTTTAAATTTTGCTAAAATTCTTAATTAGGTTATGCGTGATAAATTTAGTGTAGAACCATTAGATCAAACATGTTTAATAGGAAAATAAAGCTATAATGCCAAATCTCTTTATAATTCCCATCAAAATTGACGTCCTTCGAGTTTCGCTGTACTACTTCAACTTCAATAGATTCCCAACCAAATTTCTCTATTTACGAATAAACTGCATTAATCGATTCAGCGTCTTTAAAAACACTTTTACTTATAATTTCAAGTGTTTTTGACCACAAAAATTTTTTACTTAACACAGTGACAAAGCAAATACTATGGTTTAAATTTTGCTAAAATTCTTAATTAGGTTATGCGTGATAAATTTAGTGTAGAACCATCAGATCAAACATGTTTAATAGGAAAATAAAGCTATAATGCCAAATCTCTTTATAATTCCCATCAAAATTGACGTCCTTCGAGTTTCGCTGTACTACTTCAACTTCAATAGATTCCCAACCAAATTTCTCTATTTACGAATAAACTGCATTAATCGATTCAGCGTCTTTAAAAACACTTTTACTTATAATTTCAAGTGTTTTTGACCACAAAAATTTTTTACTTAACACAGTGACAAAGCAAATACTATGGTTTAAATTTTGCTAAAATTCTTAATTAGGTTATGCGTGATAAATTTAGTGTAGAACCATCAGATCAAACATGTTTAATAGGAAAATAAAGCTATAATGCCAAATCTCTTTATAATTCCCATCAAAATTGACGTCCTTCGAGTTTCGCTGTACTACTTCAACTTCAATAGATTCCCAACCAAATTTCTCTATTTACGAACAAACTGCATCAATCGATTCAGCGTCTTTAAAAACCCTTTTACCCATAATTTCAAGTGTTTTTGACGACAAAAATTTTTTACTTAACACAGTGACAAAGCAAATACTATGGTTTAAATTTTGCTAAAATTCTTAATTAGGTTATGCGTGATAAATTTAGTGTAGAACCATCAGATCAAACATGTTTAATAGGAAAATAAAGCTATAATGCCAAATCTCTTTATAATTCCCATCAAAATTGACGTCCTTCGAGTTTCGCTGTACTACTTCAACTTCAATAGATTCCCAACCAAATTTCTCTATTTACGAACATACTGCATCAATCGATTCAGCGTCTTTAAAAACCCTTTTACCCATATTTTCAAGTGTTTTTGACGACAAAAATTTTTTACTTAACACAGTGACAAAGCAAATACTATGGTTTAAATTTTGCTAAAATTCTTAATTAGGTTATGCGTGATAAATTTAGTGTAGAACCATCAGATCAAACATGTTTAATAGGAAAATAAAGCTATAATGCCAAATCTCTTTATAATTCCCATCAAAATTGACTTCCTTCGAGTTTCGCTGTACTACTTCAACTTCAATAGATTCCCAACCAAATTTCTCTATTTACGAATAAACTGCATTAATCGATTCAGCGTCTTTAAAAACACTTTTACTTATAATTTCAAGTGTTTTTGACCACAAAAATTTTTTACTTAACACAGTGACAAAGCAAATACTATGGTTTAAATTTTGCTAAAATTCTTAATTAGGTTATGCGTGATAAATTTAGTGTAGAACCATTAGATCAAACATGTTTAATAGGAAAATAAAGCTATAATGCCAAATCTCTTTATAATTCCCATCAAAATTGACGTCCTTCGAGTTTCGCTGTACTACTTCAACTTCAATAGATTCCCAACCAAATTTCTCTATTTACGAACATACTGCATCAATCGATTCAGCGTCTTTAAAAACCCTTTTACCCATATTTTCAAGTGTTTTTGACGACAAAAATTTTTTACTTAACACAGTGACAAAGCAAATACTATGGTTTAAATTTTGCTAAAATTCTTAATTAGGTTATGCGTGATAAATTTAGTGTAGAACCATCAGATCAAACATGTTTAATAGGAAAATAAAGCTATAATGCCAAATCTCTTTATAATTCCCATCAAAATTGACTTCCTTCGAGTTTCGCTGTACTACTTCAACTTCAATAGATTCCCAACCAAATTTCTCTATTTACGAATAAACTGCATCAATCGATTCAGCGTCTTTAAAAACACTTTTACTTATAATTTCAAGTGTTTTTGACCACAAAAATTTTTTACTTAACACAGTGACAAAGCAAATACTATGGTTTAAATTTTGCTAAAATTCTTAATTAGGTTATGCGTGATAAATTTAGTGTAGAACCATCAGATCAAACATGTTTAATAGGAAAATAAAGCTATAATGCCAAATCTCTTTATAATTCCCATCAAAATTGACGTCCTTCGAGTTTCGCTGTACTACTTCAACTTCAATAGATTCCCAACCAAATTTCTCTATTTACGAATAAACTGCATCAATCGATTCAGCGTCTTTAAAAACACTTTTACTTATAATTTCAAGTGTTTTTGACCACAAAAATTTTTTACTTAACACAGTGACAAAGCAAATACTATGGTTTAAATTTTGCTAAAATTCTTAATTAGGTTATGCGTGATAAATTTAGTGTAGAACCATCAGATCAAACATGTTTAATAGGAAAATAAAGCTATAATGCCAAATCTCTTTATAATTCCCATCAAAATTGACGTCCTTCGAGTTTCGCTGTACTACTTCAACTTCAATAGATTCCCAACCAAATTTCTCTATTTACGAACAAACTGCATCAATCGATTCAGCGTCTTTAAAAACCCTTTTACCCATAATTTCAAGTGTTTTTGACGACAAAAATTTTTTACTTAACACAGTGACAAAGCAAATACTATGGTTTAAATTTTGCTAAAATTCTTAATTAGGTTATGCGTGATAAATTTAGTGTAGAACCATCAGATCAAACATGTTTAATAGGAAAATAAAGCTATAATGCCAA
The DNA here is from genome assembly GCA_035357415.1 of Ophraella communa. Taxonomy (NCBI): domain Eukaryota; kingdom Metazoa; phylum Arthropoda; class Insecta; order Coleoptera; family Chrysomelidae; genus Ophraella; species Ophraella communa. Next base: position 24,092,028 of record CM068994.1, on the reverse strand, counting down.
ATCTCTTTATAATTCCCATCAAAATTGACGTCCTTCGAGTTTCGCTGTACTACTTCAACTTCAATAGATTCCCAACCAAATTTCTCTATTTACGAACAAACTGCATCAATCGATTCAGCGTCTTTAAAAACACTTTTACCCATATTTTCAAGTGTTTTTGACGACAAAAATTTTTTACTTAACACAGTGACAAAGCAAATACTATGGTTTAAATTTTGCTAAAATTCTTAATTAGGTTATGCGTGATAAATTTAGTGTAGAACCATCAGATCAAACATGTTTAATAGGAAAATAAAGCTATAATGCCAAATCTCTTTATAATTCCCATCAAAATTGACGTCCTTCGAGTTTCGCTGTACTACTTCAACTTCAATAGATTCCCAACCAAATTTCTCTATTTACGAATAAACTGCATTAATCGATTCAGCGTCTTTAAAAACACTTTTACTTATAATTTCAAGTGTTTTTGACCACAAAAATTTTTTACTTAACACAGTGACAAAGCAAATACTATGGTTTAAATTTTGCTAAAATTCTTAATTAGGTTATGCGTGATAAATTTAGTGTAGAACCATCAGATCAAACATGTTTAATAGGAAAATAAAGCTATAATGCCAAATCTCTTTATAATTCCCATCAAAATTGACGTCCTTCGAGTTTCGCTGTACTACTTCAACTTCAATAGATTCCCAACCAAATTTCTCTATTTACGAACGTACTGCATCAATCGATTCAGCGTCTTTAAAAACCCTTTTACCCATATTTTCAAGTGTTTTTGACGACAAAAATTTTTTACTTAACACAGTGACAAAGCAAATACTATGGTTTAAATTTTGCTAAAATTCTTAATTAGGTTATGCGTGATAAATTTAGTGTAGAACCATCAGATCAAACATGTTTAATAGGAAAATAAAGCTATAATGCCAAATCTCTTTATAATTCCCATCAAAATTGACTTCCTTCGAGTTTCGCTGTACTACTTCAACTTCAATAGATTCCCAACCAAATTTCTCTATTTACGAACATACTGCATCAATCGATTCAGCGTCTGTAAAAACCCTTTTACCCATAATTTCAAGTGTTTTTGACGACAAAAATTTTTTACTTAACACAGTGACAAAGCAAATACTATGGTTTAAATTTTGCTAAAATTCTTAATTAGGTTATGCGTGATAAATTTAGTGTAGAACCATCAGATCAAACATGTTTAATAGGAAAATAAAGCTATAATGCCAAATCTCTTTATAATTCCCATCAAAATTGACTTCCTTCGAGTTTCGCTGTACTACTTCAACTTCAATAGATTCCCAACCAAATTTCTCTATTTACGAATAAACTGCATTAATCGATTCAGCGTCTTTAAAAACACTTTTACTTATAATTTCAAGTGTTTTTGACCACAAAAATTTTTTACTTAACACAGTGACAAAGCAAATACTATGGTTTAAATTTTGCTAAAATTCTTAATTAGGTTATGCGTGATAAATTTAGTGTAGAACCATCAGATCAAACATGTTTAATAGGAAAATAAAGCTATAATGCCAAATCTCTTTATAATTCCCATCAAAATTGACGTCCTTCGAGTTTCGCTGTACTACTTCAACTTCAATAGATTCCCAACCAAATTTCTCTATTTACGAACAAACTGCATCAATCGATTCAGCGTCTTTAAAAACCCTTTTACCCATATTTTCAAGTGTTTTTGACGACAAAAATTTTTTACTTAACACAGTGACAAAGCAAATACTATGGTTTAAATTTTGCTAAAATTCTTAATTAGGTTATGCGTGATAAATTTAGTGTAGAACCATCAGATCAAACATGTTTAATAGGAAAATAAAGCTATAATGCCAAATCTCTTTATAATTCCCATCAAAATTGACGTCCTTCGAGTTTCGCTGTACTACTTCAACTTCAATAGATTCCCAACCAAATTTCTCTATTTACGAACATACTGCATCAATCGATTCAGCGTCTTTAAAAACCCTTTTACCCATATTTTCAAGTGTTTTTGACGACAAAAATTTTTTACTTAACACAGTGACAAAGCAAATACTATGGTTTAAATTTTGCTAAAATTCTTAATTAGGTTATGCGTGATAAATTTAGTGTAGAACCATCAGATCAAACATGTTTAATAGGAAAATAAAGCTATAATGCCAAATCTCTTTATAATTCCCATCAAAATTGACGTCCTTCGAGTTTCGCTGTACTACTTCAACTTCAATAGATTCCCAACCAAATTTCTCTATTTACGAATAAACTGCATTAATCGATTCAGCGTCTTTAAAAACACTTTTACTTATAATTTCAAGTGTTTTTGACCACAAAAATTTTTTACTTAACACAGTGACAAAGCAAATACTATGGTTTAAATTTTGCTAAAATTCTTAATTAGGTTATGCGTGATAAATTTAGTGTAGAACCATCAGATCAAACATGTTTAATAGGAAAATAAAGCTATAATGCCAAATCTCTTTATAATTCCCATCAAAATTGACGTCCTTCGAGTTTCGCTGTACTACTTCAACTTCAATAGATTCCCAACCAAATTTCTCTATTTACGAACATACTGCATCAATCGATTCAGCGTCTTTAAAAACCCTTTTACCCATAATTTCAAGTGTTTTTGACGACAAAAATTTTTTACTTAACACAGTGACAAAGCAAATACTATGGTTTAAATTTTGCTAAAATTCTTAATTAGGTTATGCGTGATAAATTTAGTGTAGAACCATCAGATCAAACATGTTTAATAGGAAAATAAAGCTATAATGCCAAATCTCTTTATAATTCCCATCAAAATTGACTTCCTTCGAGTTTCGCTGTACTACTTCAACTTCAATAGATTCCCAACCAAATTTCTCTATTTACGAATAAACTGCATTAATCGATTCAGCGTCTTTAAAAACACTTTTACTTATAATTTCAAGTGTTTTTGACCACAAAAATTTTTTACTTAACACAGTGACAAAGCAAATACTATGGTTTAAATTTTGCTAAAATTCTTAATTAGGTTATGCGTGATAAATTTAGTGTAGAACCATCAGATCAAACATGTTTAATAGGAAAATAAAGCTATAATGCCAAATCTCTTTATAATTCCCATCAAAATTGACGTCCTTCGAGTTTCGCTGTACTACTTCAACTTCAATAGATTCCCAACCAAATTTCTCTATTTACGAACATACTGCATCAATCGATTCAGCGTCTTTAAAAACCCTTTTACCCATATTTTCAAGTGTTTTTGACGACAAAAATTTTTTACTTAACACAGTGACAAAGCAAATACTATGGTTTAAATTTTGCTAAAATTCTTAATTAGGTTATGCGTGATAAATTTAGTGTAGAACCATCAGATCAAACATGTTTAATAGGAAAATAAAGCTATAATGCCAAATCTCTTTATAATTCCCATCAAAATTGACGTCCTTCGAGTTTCGCTGTACTACTTCAACTTCAATAGATTCCCAACCAAATTTCTCTATTTACGAATAAACTGCATTAATCGATTCAGCGTCTTTAAAAACACTTTTACTTATAATTTCAAGTGTTTTTGACCACAAAAATTTTTTACTTAACACAGTGACAAAGCAAATACTATGGTTTAAATTTTGCTAAAATTCTTAATTAGGTTATGCGTGATAAATTTAGTGTAGAACCATCAGATCAAACATGTTTAATAGGAAAATAAAGCTATAATGCCAAATCTCTTTATAATTCCCATCAAAATTGACGTCCTTCGAGTTTCGCTGTACTACTTCAACTTCAATAGATTCCCAACCAAATTTCTCTATTTACGAACGTACTGCATCAATCGATTCAGCGTCTTTAAAAACCCTTTTACCCATATATTCAAGTGTTTTTGACGACAAAAATTTTTTACTTAACACAGTGACAAAGCAAATACTATGGTTTAAATTTTGCTAAAATTCTTAATTAGGTTATGCGTGATAAATTTAGTGTAGAACCATCAGATCAAACATGTTTAATAGGAAAATAAAGCTATAATGCCAAATCTCTTTATAATTCCCATCAAAATTGACTTCCTTCGAGTTTCGCTGTACTACTTCAACTTCAATAGATTCCCAACCAAATTTCTCTATTTACGAACAAACTGCATCAATCGATTCAGCGTCTTTAAAAACCCTTTTACTTATAATTTCAAGTGTTTTTGACGACAAAAATTTTTTACTTAACACAGTGACAAAGCAAATACTATGGTTTAAATTTTGCTAAAATTCTTAATTAGGTTATGCGTGATAAATTTAGTGTAGAACCATCAGATCAAACATGTTTAATAGGAAAATAAAGCTATAATGCCAAATCTCTTTATAATTCCCATCAAAATTGACGTCCTTCGAGTTTCGCTGTACTACTTCAACTTCAATAGATTCCCAACCAAATTTCTCTATTTACGAATAAACTGCATTAATCGATTCAGCGTCTTTAAAAACACTTTTACTTATAATTTCAAGTGTTTTTGACCACAAAAATTTTTTACTTAACACAGTGACAAAGCAAATACTATGGTTTAAATTTTGCTAAAATTCTTAATTAGGTTATGCGTGATAAATTTAGTGTAGAACCATCAGATCAAACATGTTTAATAGGAAAATAAAGCTATAATGCCAAATCTCTTTATAATTCCCATCAAAATTGACTTCCTTCGAGTTTCGCTGTACTACTTCAACTTCAATAGATTCCCAACCAAATTTCTCTATTTACGAACATACTGCATCAATCGATTCAGCGTCTTTAAAAACCCTTTTACCCATAATTTCAAGTGTTTTTGACGACAAAAATTTTTTACTTAACACAGTGACAAAGCAAATACTATGGTTTAAATTTTGCTAAAATTCTTAATTAGGTTATGCGTGATAAATTTAGTGTAGAACCATCAGATCAAACATGTTTAATAGGAAAATAAAGCTATAATGCCAAATCTCTTTATAATTCCCATCAAAATTGACTTCCTTCGAGTTTCGCTGTACTACTTCAACTTCAATAGATTCCCAACCAAATTTCTCTATTTACGAATAAACTGCATTAATCGATTCAGCGTCTTTAAAAACACTTTTACTTATAATTTCAAGTGTTTTTGACCACAAAAATTTTTTACTTAACACAGTGACAAAGCAAATACTATGGTTTAAATTTTGCTAAAATTCTTAATTAGGTTATGCGTGATAAATTTAGTGTAGAACCATCAGATCAAACATGTTTAATAGGAAAATAAAGCTATAATGCCAAATCTCTTTATAATTCCCATCAAAATTGACGTCCTTCGAGTTTCGCTGTACTACTTCAACTTCAATAGATTCCCAACCAAATTTCTCTATTTACGAACATACTGCATCAATCGATTCAGCGTCTTTAAAAACCCTTTTACCCATATTTTCAAGTGTTTTTGACGACAAAAATTTTTTACTTAACACAGTGACAAAGCAAATACTATGGTTTAAATTTTGCTAAAATTCTTAATTAGGTTATGCGTGATAAATTTAGTGTAGAACCATCAGATCAAACATGTTTAATAGGAAAATAAAGCTATAATGCCAAATCTCTTTATAATTCCCATCAAAATTGACGTCCTTCGAGTTTCGCTGTACTACTTCAACTTCAATAGATTCCCAACCAAATTTCTCTATTTACGAATAAACTGCATTAATCGATTCAGCGTCTTTAAAAACACTTTTACTTATAATTTCAAGTGTTTTTGACCACAAAAATTTTTTACTTAACACAGTGACAAAGCAAATACTATGGTTTAAATTTTGCTAAAATTCTTAATTAGGTTATGCGTGATAAATTTAGTGTAGAACCATCAGATCAAACATGTTTAATAGGAAAATAAAGCTATAATGCCAAATCTCTTTATAATTCCCATCAAAATTGACTTCCTTCGAGTTTCGCTGTACTACTTCAACTTCAATAGATTCCCAACCAAATTTCTCTATTTACGAATAAACTGCATTAATCGATTCAGCGTCTTTAAAAACACTTTTACTTATAATTTCAAGTGTTTTTGACCACAAAAATTTTTTACTTAACACAGTGACAAAGCAAATACTATGGTTTAAATTTTGCTAAAATTCTTAATTAGGTTATGCGTGATAAATTTAGTGTAGAACCATCAGATCAAACATGTTTAATAGGAAAATAAAGCTATAATGCCAAATCTCTTTATAATTCCCATCAAAATTGACGTCCTTCGAGTTTCGCTGTACTACTTCAACTTCAATAGATTCCCAACCAAATTTCTCTATTTACGAACATACTGCATCAATCGATTCAGCGTCTTTAAAAACACTTTTACCCATAATTTCAAGTGTTTTTGACGACAAAAATTTTTTACTTAACACAGTGACAAAGCAAATACTATGGTTTAAATTTTGCTAAAATTCTTAATTAGGTTATGCGTGATAAATTTAGTGTAGAACCATCAGATCAAACATGTTTAATAGGAAAATAAAGCTATAATGCCAAATCTCTTTATAATTCCCATCAAAATTGACGTCCTTCGAGTTTCGCTGTACTACTTCAACTTCAATAGATTCCCAACCAAATTTCTCTATTTACGAATAAACTGCATTAATCGATTCAGCGTCTTTAAAAACACTTTTACTTATAATTTCAAGTGTTTTTGACCACAAAAATTTTTTACTTAACACAGTGACAAAGCAAATACTATGGTTTAAATTTTGCTAAAATTCTTAATTAGGTTATGCGTGATAAATTTAGTGTAGAACCATCAGATCAAACATGTTTAATAGGAAAATAAAGCTATAATGCCAAATCTCTTTATAATTCCCATCAAAATTGACTTCCTTCGAGTTTCGCTGTACTACTTCAACTTCAATAGATTCCCAACCAAATTTCTCTATTTACGAATAAACTGCATTAATCGATTCAGCGTCTTTAAAAACACTTTTACTTATAATTTCAAGTGTTTTTGACCACAAAAATTTTTTACTTAACACAGTGACAAAGCAAATACTATGGTTTAAATTTTGCTAAAATTCTTAATTAGGTTATGCGTGATAAATTTAGTGTAGAACCATCAGATCAAACATGTTTAATAGGAAAATAAAGCTATAATGCCAAATCTCTTTATAATTCCCATCAAAATTGACGTCCTTCGAGTTTCGCTGTACTACTTCAACTTCAATAGATTCCCAACCAAATTTCTCTATTTACGAACATACTGCATCAATCGATTCAGCGTCTTTAAAAACCCTTTTACCCATAATTTCAAGTGTTTTTGACGACAAAAATTTTTTACTTAACACAGTGACAAAGCAAATACTATGGTTTAAATTTTACTAAAATTCTTAATTAGCTTATGCGTGATAAATTTAGTGTAGAACCATCAGATCAAACATGTTTAATAGGAAAATAAAGCTATAATGCCAAATCTCTTTATAATTCCCATCAAAATTGACTTCCTTCGAGTTTCGCTGTACTACTTCAACTTCAATAGATTCCCAACCAAATTTCTCTATTTACGAATAAACTGCATTAATCGATTCAGCGTCTTTAAAAACACTTTTACTTATAATTTCAAGTGTTTTTGACCACAAAAATTTTTTACTTAACACAGTGACAAAGCAAATACTATGGTTTAAATTTTGCTAAAATTCTTAATTAGGTTATGCGTGATAAATTTAGTGTAGAACCATTAGATCAAACATGTTTAATAGGAAAATAAAGCTATAATGCCAAATCTCTTTATAATTCCCATCAAAATTGACGTCCTTCGAGTTTCGCTGTACTACTTCAACTTCAATAGATTCCCAACCAAATTTCTCTATTTACGAATAAACTGCATTAATCGATTCAGCGTCTTTAAAAACACTTTTACTTATAATTTCAAGTGTTTTTGACCACAAAAATTTTTTACTTAACACAGTGACAAAGCAAATACTATGGTTTAAATTTTGCTAAAATTCTTAATTAGGTTATGCGTGATAAATTTAGTGTAGAACCATCAGATCAAACATGTTTAATAGGAAAATAAAGCTATAATGCCAAATCTCTTTATAATTCCCATCAAAATTGACGTCCTTCGAGTTTCGCTGTACTACTTCAACTTCAATAGATTCCCAACCAAATTTCTCTATTTACGAATAAACTGCATTAATCGATTCAGCGTCTTTAAAAACACTTTTACTTATAATTTCAAGTGTTTTTGACGACAAAAATTTTTTACTTAACACAGTGACAAAGCAAATACTATGGTTTAAATTTTACTAAAATTCTTAATTAGGTTATGCGTGATAAATTTAGTGTAGAACCATCAGATCAAACATGTTTAATAGGAAAATAAAGCTATAATGCCAAATCTCTTTATAATTCCCATCAAAATTGACTTCCTTCGAGTTTCGCTGTACTACTTCAACTTCAATAGATTCCCAACCAAATTTCTCTATTTACGAACATACTGCATCAATCGATTCAGCGTCTTTAAAAACCCTTTTACCCATATTTTCAAGTGTTTTTGACGACAAAAATTTTTTACTTAACACAGTGACAAAGCAAATACTATGGTTTAAATTTTGCTAAAATTCTTAATTAGGTTATGCGTGATAAATTTAGTGTAGAACCATCAGATCAAACATGTTTAATAGGAAAATAAAGCTATAATGCCAAATCTCTTTATAATTCCCATCAAAATTGACTTCCTTCGAGTTTCGCTGTACTACTTCAACTTCAATAGATTCCCAACCAAATTTCTCTATTTACGAATAAACTGCATTAATCGATTCAGCGTCTTTAAAAACACTTTTACTTATAATTTCAAGTGTTTTTGACCACAAAAATTTTTTACTTAACACAGTGACAAAGCAAATACTATGGTTTAAATTTTGCTAAAATTCTTAATTAGGTTATGCGTGATAAATTTAGTGTAGAACCATTAGATCAAACATGTTTAATAGGAAAATAAAGCTATAATGCCAAATCTCTTTATAATTCCCATCAAAATTGACGTTCTTCGAGTTTCGCTGTACTACTTCAACTTCAATAGATTCCCAACCAAATTTCTCTATTTACGAACAAACTGCATCAATCGATTCAGCGTCTTTAAAAACACTTTTACTTATAATTTCAAGTGTTTTTGACGACAAAAATTTTTTACTTAACACAGTGACAAAGCAAATACTATGGTTTAAATTTTGCTAAAATTCTTAATTAGGTTATGCGTGATAAATTTAGTGTAGAACCATCAGATCAAACATGTTTAATAGGAAAATAAAGCTATAATGCCAAATCTCTTTATAATTCCCATCAAAATTGACTTCCTTCGAGTTTCGCTGTACTACTTCAACTTCAATAGATTCCCAACCAAATTTCTCTATTTACGAACATACTGCATCAATCGATTCAGCGTCTTTAAAAACCCTTTTACCCATATTTTCAAGTGTTTTTGACGACAAAAATTTTTTACTTAACACAGTGACAAAGCAAATACTATGGTTTAAATTTTGCTAAAATTCTTAATTAGGTTATGCGTGATAAATTTAGTGTAGAACCATCAGATCAAACATGTTTAATAGGAAAATAAAGCTATAATGCCAAATCTCTTTATAATTCCCATCAAAATTGACTTCCTTCGAGTTTCGCTGTACTACTTCAACTTCAATAGATTCCCAACCAAATTTCTCTATTTACGAACAAACTGCATTAATCGATTCAGCGTCTTTAAAAACACTTTTACTTATAATTTCAAGTGTTTTTGACCACAAAAATTTTTTACTTAACACAGTGACAAAGCAAATACTATGGTTTAAATTTTGCTAAAATTCTTAATTAGGTTATGCGTGATAAATTTAGTGTAGAACCATCAGATCAAACATGTTTAATAGGAAAATAAAGCTATAATGCCAAATCTCTTTATAATTCCCATCAAAATTGACGTCCTTCGAGTTTCGCTGTACTACTTCAACTTCAATAGATTCCCAACCAAATTTCTCTATTTACGAACATACTGCATCAATCGATTCAGCGTCTTTAAAAACACTTTTACCCATAATTTCAAGTGTTTTTGACGACAAAAATTTTTTACTTAACACAGTGACAAAGCAAATACTATGGTTTAAATTTTGCTAAAATTCTTAATTAGGTTATGCGTGATAAATTTAGTGTAGAACCATCAGATCAAACATGTTTAATAGGAAAATAAAGCTATAATGCCAAATCTCTTTATAATTCCCATCAAAATTGACTTCCTTCGAGTTTCGCTGTACTACTTCAACTTCAATAGATTCCCAACCAAATTTCTCTATTTACGAATAAACTGCATTAATCGATTCAGCGTCTTTAAAAACACTTTTACTTATAATTTCAAGTGTTTTTGACCACAAAAATTTTTTACTTAACACAGTGACAAAGCAAATACTATGGTTTAAATTTTGCTAAAATTCTTAATTAGGTTATGCGTGATAAATTTAGTGTAGAACCATTAGATCAAACATGTTTAATAGGAAAATAAAGCTATAATGCCAAATCTCTTTATAATTCCCATCAAAATTGACGTCCTTCGAGTTTCGCTGTACTACTTCAACTTCAATAGATTCCCAACCAAATTTCTCTATTTACGAACGTACTGCATCAATCGATTCAGCGTCTTTAAAAACCCTTTTACCCATATTTTCAAGTGTTTTTGACGACAAAAATTTTTTACTTAACACAGTGATAAAGCAAATACTATGGTTTAAATTTTACTAAAATTCTTAATTAAACATGCGATTCGCTATAATGTCTCATCAAAATTGACTTCTTCAGTTTC